>CM065593.1:298729569-301322069 GCA_033119425.1 Bufotes viridis | reverse complement strand
AGAGGTCAAGAACAGCACGGCTAACCGTGAGTACTAAGTGTGACCAGTAGACATTCCAACATACAAGTGAATTATTTTAGCTTGGAAAATCGAGACCCAAAAAATCAGGACTACAGAGAACTTTATGTCTATGGACTTACTCCATTATTGTAATCCCTCTACACAGTGAGTGACCATCTATATGGTGAATCAAGGATCACCGATTTTATCTCAGGTGTAATTTCACCGATATACAGTGAAAGAAAACCCAGGACTTGATTCACCTGAGAATTTACACAGTATATGGGATAAGGCACTCTTTGACCATCAGTCCAATTATTGGTCCAAATCAAATATAGACTGGGAGATGTGCTATATGTTGGTTCTATGACACATATCATTTAGAACCCTCAGAGATAACAGCAAACTGAACATCACTACCAGATACGGTGGACTATGTGCATAACCACTGTGTATGATTGCTAATATCAAGTCCTAGGCGGAATTCACTTTTTATTATCTTTATCATTTTATTGTTTATTTATAGTTTGTATTTTAAGCTTATGTGTATAAATAAAATTTCTGTATGATCCCCAACTGTCTTTGAGTGCCGATTCAATCTTTGCCATTTATACTTAAAAAAAAAAAAACTAGGGGTGTTTTTTTAACCAGAGCACCAGGTGTGGTCATCCAGAGTGAGCCATCTGTTTATCCCAAAATTTTCTCATGTCCTATTCTTGTCCGTTTTGCGGACAAGAATAGGCATTTCTACAATGGGCCGCGTTCCGTTCCGCAAATTGCGGAACAGAACGCAGAGCAGCTTCCGTGTTTTGTGGACCGCAAAACACATACGGTCGTGTGCATGAGGCCTTAGACTAATATTTTTAAACTCCCAGGAACCGCCCCCCCCCCCAGTATTCATAGCAGGTCCCCCATCCCACTTCCATCCCTAGTCCCAACAGAGTTTCTCTTCACTAGTTACAGCAGGACCTCCCCTGACCAATTTTCTACCAGTCTCTTCTAAAACTTTTACCCTTCCTCAAGCATATACAGCATGGCCCATCTTTCCCAGAAGATTAAAGCTCTTATTCCGACATGCAGTCATAGGAGACTACTGATCCCGAGTTATAATCTCTATTATGGTCCAGGGATATATTCGCAGTTCTGCTGTTTGCTACTGGAAATAGAGGCGCTTGTTGTTAGACACACCTTTAACATCTTGACTGATCCCACGCAGTTGGGCAGCTAGGATTTCAAACTTTTGCACTGCTCCAACAAGGACTGGTGAAGCCAGCAGAATTGTGAATGCAGCTCTGGACTAGAAAACAGGCTGTAACCATGGATCAGCAAAACATATGTAGATCATGTCTATTCTTCCAAGATATCAGCAGCACAACAGTATTTCCAAATCTTTTTAGTCCCCAAGGTGCATGGGGCGTAAGGTTCTTTCTGACTCCTGAATCCCACTGGGTCAAATGTTGATAGACCGCAGCACTTTTCATATACTGCAGTGAGGATTTATTATTATAACAGAGCACAGTGCGGTTCGACTCTACTGAGTCTTTCTCAAGTTGAGAGTCGAAATGTTGCTGTTTGGTCCTATGTTATATTCATATGATCACTGCATTATATGAACAGTTCTGCAGTCTATCAACATTTGATCACTATCTAAACTGGTAGTCAACAGTGAACATTCACATGAAGACCTTCAGCTGCAAAACCACTTACAACACTGCGGTACAACGGTCCACACCTTCTGCATGTAGCAGTGCTGTCAATGACTTCCTATATCATCAACCTCATTGTCTATACATCTAATAGACCCAGTAACTGTGGTCAACCAACAGCTGGACCTGCCCGTGATACAGACAAAAAGTAACAAGGCGGTGAAAGCGGATCAGATAAAAAAAAACGCAATCAGGGTATGTGGAAAACATTCATCAGCAGATCTACTAAGGTAATTATGCCACATTTCTAATTGTTATGTAGCTCATGGTCTACTGGCATGTTAGCCGACACCAAAATGGCAACCTTCAAGTCAGCATAAGGGTAGGTATCCACTAGTGATGAGCGGCAGGGGCAATATCAGAATTCGCGATATTTCGCGAATATTCATATTTGCGATTTATTCTATTGATTGCGAAAAATCGGCAATGTAATATTAATAATAGAATAGAGCGCTATATATTCGTTTTTTAGAATATTCGTCATTTTTTCCGATTTAATGTGAACAGTCAGTGGCCCACAAGCAACTTAAGCAGGGAGGAATCATGACTTCAGATGGAAAAAAATGACGAATATTCTCGAATTGACCCACAAGTCAGTAATGACTCATTACTGATTTAGAATGTTCTTTATTATTTAATATAGTTTATGTTATGCGAAAAATCTTCAATTAAATATGCCTGTAAATCGAATCGCGTAAGGGCGAAAATAAATTGAATAATGAAGAATATTCTAATTCACTACAGACTACAATATTGCAGCCTTCTCATATTGGCCCACAAGCAAGAAGCAGGTAGGTATACCAGGTAATGGGTTTAGATGAAAAAAAAAACGAATATTAGTTTTTACAAATATATATCACTTTATTCTAAATATTCGCGAATTCTCAAAAGTGCCGATATTCGCGATAAAAATTTGCAATTCGAATATTCGCACTCAACACTAGTGTCTACCTCTCATCCACTTTGTTACCGTATTTCTGTCCCATATGGACGTACCCTAAGTGTGACTAATTTAATAAAGGTTTTAAAAAAAGAATCTGGCATTGTGTCACAGGCATGACATATTCAGGCGCCATGTTACTGGACATGGCACACTCTATACTGCTCATTTTAGGAAGGCAATTATAAGTAAATCGTTTCATTGTCTAAGTGGAGTCAGGCTGATCTGCATGGCGTTTCTACGTTCTCCCCGTATTTGCGTGGGTTTCCTCCCACACTCCAAAGACATACTAATGGGAACTTAGATTGTGATTGTGAGCCCCATTGGGGAAAGCTTGATCCTAATGTCAAAAAGCGCTGCGGAATATGTCAGCGCTATATAAGTGAGTAAAATAAATAAAATAAAAATAAATTCTCACAGTTGTTCCGATATAGTTCCACAAAAAACAAACGTATGTCATTTTGTGTGGACATCTGTATGGTGTCTATATGTGTCTTGCTTTTTCCTGCACCCATACACTCAGATGGATGGTCCTGTAGGGTGTTTCATTTTTCCAAAGATGTGATTTTCATATGACTTTGCTTACGCCCCGAGTCTCGGTGATGCAAAAGATATATATGCCAAATTTCAAGAAGATTGTATAATATTTAGGGGTTGCACACATTGATCACTTTTATTAGACCTCTCACTCCTGTACCTAGGAGAATGGTCTAAAAACGACTTCAGTTTTAGGATCCCAGGGGCTCTGCATCAAGCGAGGTGGATGGCAAAGGCAATATATGCACTTAAAATTGTCCTCAACGAGAATTGAAAGGAATGAAACTGGTTGCACATTTTGTCATATGGCACTAGGCAATTATAAGTCGATGGGCTGCGAAGAATGATTTGGATATGCTACAGTTTCTGAGCACTGATGTCCAAAAAAGTGCTCTCACAGTTGCTAAGAGACACCTTTGGTATCTGCCAGAAACAAACGAAGGATTGGCTTTTTTGGATGAACGCATTACTCAGGCTGTTAAGGGAAATATGACAAAAAATTTAGAAACCAAACCTGCAAAGAAAAAGGAAATGAAACGATTAGAGAGTAAAAACCTAGTTTTTGAAGGAAAAGACCTGAGCCATTTCGTTACTAATAAAACAAAGACGTTCTTTGAACTGTTTGGGATCCACGACGTGACAGAATACTGCAGTGATTCTCTAAGAAGCTATGTGAACGCTCTTAAGGTGGTCAATGATACCGCAGAAAGAGGAATTGCTCTGATAAAAAAGTTTAACTAATTGGTCAGGGACGAACAACTAAAACAATTCTTGTTGAGTGTAGTCGAGCATCACAGAAAAGTCGTCACCAAGCTAACAATAGAAGGGATTGCCTCGTTCAAAGTTGATTAATATAACACGTTTTGCCTATTATACTACCTATTAATCTTAGTGTCTAGTTTTAATATTATTTTAAAGGGAGTCTGTCATCAAAGTTGGACATAATAGACCGCTTACATAGCTTTGTAGCATCGCTTTAGATGAATGAAATGGTACCTTTGTTGTCTTCTTCAGCGATTCACCTGCTTCAAAAATTTACTTTTATTTATATGTAAATGAGAGCTCGCAAGTGCCCAGGGGCGGCGTTAAGATCTTTGGAGTCCAGGCTGCTCGCCCTCTTTAGTTCTTATCCCCGCCCCTGTCTCTGCCCGCCCTTCTATTCCCTTTTTTCCTCCTCCTCTGCCAGCGAACTCCTGCACCTGCGCTCAGCCTTGCATCGGTGGGGCATGCGTACTGAGATGCCCACTGTGGGCACGGCATGAATATAGCTACTGCGCATTCCCCGGCTTACGCTGCAAACACAGCTGTAAAGTGGTGGACATGCGCAGTAGCTACATTGATGCCATGGCCACAGTGGGCATCGCAGTTAGCATGCCCCGCTGAGGCAAAGCTGAGCGCAGGAGTTCGCTCCTGGGCACTTGCGAGCCCTCATTTACATCTAAATAAAAGTCAGTTTTTGAAGCAGGTGAAGTGCTAAAGAAGACAACAAACTTTACAAAGGTACCATTTCAATTATCTAAAGTGATGCTACAAAGCTATGTAAGCGGTCTATTATGTCCAACTTTGGTGACAGACTCCCTTTAAGTTTGTGATTTCTAGTTTTCCCCATAAAAGTAATTAACATTGAAAAATCGTATTTTTTGCCTACTTTTACAAAACTGATCAAAGTGTGCAACCTCTAAATATTATGCAATCTTCTTAAAATTTGGCATATATATCTTTTACATCACTGAGACTCGGGGCGTACGCAAAGTCTGCAAAAATTTTACATTTAATTTTTTTCCATTACAAAACGAAACACCCTAACGGTCTGTGCCAAAAAAACTGACGTGGGAATTGAACCATTGACTTTAATGGGGCCCTTGTTTTATCTGTTGCCCGAGGCCTTAATTTATTATGTGTGGAGTAAGAGATTGCCTATTAGATGAAGATATAATGAGGTCTACCATCGTCTTCACAAAGGAACTCTACTGTAATCCAAGTAAGTAATTTTTACTGGATCTTACAGGACCAGAACCGGACCACTAGGTCCATGGTGGCTCTAATAGCTCTCAACTTCACATCTCAAAAATGTCCTTAAAATGTTGTGAAAGGAGTAAAGTTACAGTTAAAAGATACAGCAGATAATGATGACTTAATTAACACATAAGTTCCACAGGCAAATCTAGGTCTATAGTGGCTTAGTTATAAGGTGACCCAGATCCATTCATTTGCATAGTGTGGAGTCAGTGCAACCCTTCTAGTAGAAGTATGAATGCACCCCTTCCATAACGGTTTTATTGCTTACACACTTGAAAAGTCGTGCTAGTGAAAGGTAAGGTTTATCCAGGAAAATGTGTTGATTGGAAAAAGATTAAAATGCTGATTATATGTAACCTTAAAAGCTAATGATGTCAGAAGATTTTTTCCTTGTTTCTGAGCACAGGAAAAACTAAATTTGACTTACTAGTAATTCGATTTCCATGAATCCCTTATGACAGTACCCCTGGAGGATGCTGACCTTTGAACTTCATTGGACAGGAAACAGAGAGGTTGTCCCACCACGATTCTCCTGTGTTTTTGAGATTACTACTCCAGGATGGATGCAACTCTAATAAAAACTCTTCATTTACATAGTTAATAAGGGAGGCAATGTAAGAGTCTGTTTCCTTTTTTCCAGTACATCCCTCATTACACCACCACAGGAGAGATACCAGATTACAACTTTTTAGGGTGGGTCAAAGTCTACAAGAGCAATGTATCCTCAGCAAGATTCAACTAGACAGAATCTACAGTCCATAATATCTAGAAAAGATATCTGAACCCATTCTTCAAGATTCTGAGCTATTTGAACAGCTTATTAAACATAAAGGATAATCCTGAGAAACACTAGGGTCCAATTCTGAAAGAAAGGTCGGCTCCGAATGTAAGATGGTACATAATCTAACTATACCTGATTTTCATTTAGGAATTTAACCAGCTAATCTCAGATCGTGACACGTAGGAGAACCAAGTTTTCAAAAGAGACCACTTGAATATCCAATGAGAACCCCTGGACCTACAGATCACATTTTAAGCTCCTGATCACTGAAGACTAGAGATGAGCGAACATTTAAAAAAAGTCAGTTGTTCGGCGTTCGGGTGGTGGTAAGTCGCGCATCCCGTTATGGATTCCACTATAGCGGCATATGGAATCCATAAGGGGCGGCTGCCACCAACCCGAACTTTTGCACAGCTGAAGGACCTGGGGTGACGTCACTGTCAAAACAACTGTAAAACAAAATAAAAGTGCAATAGAAAAAGAGCACGGCTGCTGGGATTTATCCTGTTCATTCATAAAGTAGGCGGCGTAGGCATGTGACGTCAGTGAGTGACGTGCTGGCCGCCTTGGCCTTACTGCCTGCTATCAACAAGCTGCCTTGTGTTGGTAATATTAGGGCTGGGGGGCATGGACAGGAACTTTTAATTGAATTAAATATTTTGTATTTCTATACTGCAGGGGGAGGGGGGGCGGAGTACAGTCACTGCACTGGCCCCTCCGCAATTGCCGGTAATTACAGATTACCCCACCCCATAAAAGTGTGTCATCCACAGATGCCCCCATAACAGTGTCATCCACAGATGCCCCCATAACAGTGTCATCCACAGATGCCCCCATAACAGTGTCATCCACAGATGCCCCCATAACAGTGTCATCCACAGATGCCCCCATAACAGTGTCATCCACAGATGCCCCCATAACAGTGTCATCCACAGATGCCCCCATAACAGTGTCATCCACAGATGCCCCCATAACAGTGTCATCCACAGATGCCCCCATAACAGTGTCATCCACAGATGCCCCCATAACAGTGTCATCCACAGATGCCCCCATAACAGTGTCATCCACAGATGCCCCCATAACAGTGTCATCCACAGATGCCCCCATAACAGTGTCATCCACAGATGCCCCCATAACAGTGTCATCCACAGATGCCCCCATAACAGTGTCATCCACAGATGCCCCCATAACAGTGTCATCCACAGATGCCCCCATAACAGTGTCATCCACAGATGCCCCCATAACAGTGTCATCCACAGATGCCCCCATAACAGTGTCATCCACAGATGCCCCCATAACAGTGTCATCCACAGATGCCCCCATAACAGTGTCAGCCACAGATGCCCCCATAACAGTGTCAGCCACAGACCCCCATAACAGTGTCAGCCACAGATCCCCATAAGAATGCGTCATCCACAGAGCCCCATAACAGTGTCATCCACAGATCCCCTCCATAACAGTGTCATCCACAGATGTCCCATAACAGTGTCATCCACAGATGTCCCATAACAGTGTCAGCCACAGATGCCCCATAACAGTGTCAGCCACAGATGCCCCATAACAGTGTGTCATCCACAGATCCCCTCCATAACAGTGTCATCCACAGATGCCCCATAACAGTGTCATCCACAGATGCCCCATAACAGTGTCATCCACAGATGCCCCATAACAGTGTCATCCACAGATGCCCCATAACAGTGTCATCCACAGATCTCCCATAACAGTGTCATCCACAGATGCCCCATAACAGTGTCAGCCACAGATCCCCCATAACAAAGTAATCCCACCAGTAAGACCACCATTAGTTCAAAATCCACCAAAAGCACACCTTTGGTCTGATAGCTATATGGGCGTGGGCCCATAATTTTTTTTTAGCTATGGGGGAGGGTGGGGGGGTGTTGGGGTCCCATAAAAAATTTGCTATGGGGCCCAGTGATTTCTAGCTACGCCCCTGGGTGACACCTCCAGGAGATGAGCGCTTGCATTATGGAAGCACTCATCTCCCTACATTCATCTGTATCGCTGGGAAGGCGTCTCCCTTCACAGCTCCTCCGAAAGGCTGCCGGCACAAGGCCAGCAGCCTATCAGAGGCCGGCGCAGATGATGTCATCGCACCGACTGAGCCGTACTGCTCGGGACACAGGCCAGAAGAGGACTGCATCGCATCGCTGCCATGGAGGTAAGTATGTGTGGTTTTTTTTGTTTTGTTTTTCTGTGAGGCGCTGGGCTGGGGGGTCATTGCTGGCATAAAGAGGACACTTTGAGGCATTATTGCTGGCACATGGGGGACACTATGGGGCAATGGCTGGCACATGAGGGCATTGCTGGCTGGCACATGGGGGACAATATAGGGCATTGCTGGCACATGGGAGACACTATGGGGGCATTGCTAGCACATTATGGGGACACTATGGTGTTGGAGGGGAGAAGAATACTATGGGGGTTTATTACAGTCATGGCCATAAATGTTGGCACCCTTGATATTTTTCAAGAAAATAAAGTATTTTTCACAGAAAAGTATTGCAGTAACACATGTTTTGCTATACACATGTTTATTCCCTTTGTGTGTATTGGAAGAAAACCCAAAAACGGAGGGAAAAAAGCAAATTGGACATAATGTCACACCAAACTCCAAAAAAGGGCTGGACAAAATTTTTGGCACCCTTTTAAAATTGTGGATAAATAAGATTGTTTCAAGCATGTGATGCTCCTTTAAACTCACCTGGGGCAAGTAACAGGTGCGGACAATATAAAAATCCCACCTGAAAGCAGATAAAACGGAGAGAAGTTCACTTGCAAGTCTTTGCATTGTGTGTCTGTGTGCGCCACACTAAGCATGGACAAGAGAAGAGAACTATCTGAGGACTTGAGAACCAAAATTGTGGAAAAATATCAACAATCTCAAGGTTACAAGTCCATTTCCAGAGATCTAGATTTGCCTTTGTCCTCAACATTATCCTGAATATGAGCTGAGCGCTGCGATTGGCCAGCGCTCCAGCCCTGGGAGAAGGAGACGCCCAGGGCAGAAGAAGAAGTCTCCGCCCCAGGCAAAATTACAGCAGCAGGAGCGCCGGTACCGGGGGCTACAGAGGACGAACGGAGCGGCACCCAGGGATACAAGTAAGTGCAGGGACATCCCTGGGTCTCAATGTAGATATCTTTAACTGATAAACTGTGGACCAGTGAAAGGTCCTCTTTAATGATAGTTTTAGGAAGTGACTGATTTCAGATATTTTTTCCAAAGGGTGTGCAACCAAATATTAAGTGAAGGGTGCCAATAATTTTGTCCAGCCCATTTTTGGAGTTTGGTGTGACATTATGTCCAATTTGCTTTTTTTCCTCCCTTTTTGGTTTTGTTCCAATACAAACAAAGGGAATAAACATGTGTATAGCAAAACATGTGTTACTGCAATACTTTTCTGTGAGAAATACTTCATTTTCTTGAAAAATTTCAGGGGTGCCAACATTTATGGCCATGACTGTATATAGGTACATTATGGGGGCACTAAGAAGGGGCATTTAATACTGGCACATTCTGGGGGACACTATGGGGGAATCCTATACTGGCACATTATGGGGGCACTATGGGGAAGAGGAGAGGAGCACTATGTGGGCATTTACTAGGGGCATTATATAGGGGTATTTTATACTTGCACACATTATGGGGACATTAGCTCAACTGGCGGCACTGAGGGAGTTTTTTTTGTACCGGCACACAGAACGGGAGCACTTTTGAATTAGTGCACATTATTATTATTATTGAAGGTGGCAGGTGAGTTGTTAAGAAGGTAAGAGGATGATGGAAAAGTAGGAACCTAAGATGTCTTTTGTCAAACTACAGAGACGAGAGATGGGTGAAAAATCACCTTGGCGGTCTGGTCTGAAAGAAGAAGATGAGGAAAGAGAAGGTCTGCATCAGAGAAGTTACTGGATGTAAGGTATGTGGTGCTGTATTCTGGATAGCACAGATTATAATATGTATGCAAATATGTGGGGGGGGGGGACCAAGCAGACAGAGGCCAGATCGCGGGGGTTAGAGTGGGGCCTGTTGGGGTGCTATAATTTGAACCCAAGCGATAACATGGATGGGGATTTGGATAGTAAACAGACAGGTGTCTACCGCACTAGGTGACACCAGCCCTAGCAACGCCACTGCTGTCATGGGCGATGTACGGGAACTGACTATATTGGGAGCCGCGGTGGGTCCGAGAGATGCAGCCGGCACACAGGGCTGAACCTGCCAATTTTGACGGGTCTGTCCGACTACCTAATGTAGTGTATAAGGAATGGGCAAGTTGGATTTCAACCGTCTAATACTTTTGTTCTCAGAGAGACGAGCCACGGAAAAAGACTGATCAGGATTATCCTAATGCATTCTGAATGGAGAGAAATCCGTTCAGGATGCATCAGGATGTCTTCAGTTCAGTATGTGAATGTTTTTTGGTCGTTGACAAAACCGCATCATGACATGCCGTAATGCCGGATCCGGAATTAATGCCCATTGAAGTGCATTAATCCGGATCCGGAATCAAGCTAAACGTCGTTTCGGCACATCGCCGGATCCGACGTTTAGCTCTGCGCATGCAGTTCCGATCGGGCCCCAGTGTAAGCTGGGGCTCCAATCGGTTACCATGGTAGCCAGGACGCTACTGAAGGTAAGTACACTGCTGTGGAGTACTTACCATGGCAGCCAGGACTTCAGTAGCGTCCTGGCTGCCATGATAAGCCGGAAGCATTTCGAAGACTGATCGGGATCCTGATCAGTCTTCAAATGCTTTCAGGCGACTTGCGTTCTGACGGATCCGGCGGGCCTGAAGTGCCTGCCGGACCCTCAGAACGCAAATGTGTGAAAGAGGCCTTACTTGTAAAGCTAAAACAGCAATCTTCGGTAGACCTTCAGAGTAGGGGTCGACCGATTATCGGTTTGGCCGATATTATCGGCCGATATTCATGATTTGCACAGTTATTGGTATCGGCCCCTAACCAGGCCGATATACCGATAACTGTGCTATCACAGAACATGAGCGCGCCGGTCTCAGCGCGGCCATGTTCCCTCAGCAGCACAGGGGAGAAGGAGGCAGTGTCTCTCCCTCCCCCTGTGCTGCGCTGTCAGTGGAGAGAAGAGGAGGAGGGGCTGAGGGCGCACTGGCCACCAATGAGAGAAAAGGAGGTGGGGCTGAGGGCGCACTGGCCACCAATGAGAGAAGAGGAGGAGGGGCTGAGGGCGCACTGGCCACCAATGAGAGAAAAAGAGGCGGGGCTGAGGGTGCACTGGCCACCAATGAGAGAAGAGGAGGAGGGGCTGAGGGCGCACTGGCCACCAATGAGAGAAGAGGAGGAGGGGCTGAGGGCGCACTGGCCACCAATGATAATAAGGTTTAAGATATTACAAACAAAGGAATTAAAAACACATTGCCGAGACCCTGCCTCTGATAGAGCGGTGCCGCACCTGAGGGGTTAATTGCCGCGGATTGCAGCGCTCTATCAGAGGCAGGGTCTGGGCAATGTGTTTCTAATTCCTGCGTTTGTAATATCTTAAACCTTATTATCATTGGTGGCCAGTGCGCCCTCAGCCCCCCCTGTCCACAGTATAAAAAACATTGGTGGCCAGTGCGCCCTCAGCCCCCCCCTGTCCACAGTATAAAAAACATTGGTGGCCAGTGCGTCCTCCCCCACCCCCATCCCTTCAGTATTAATATCGTTGGTGGCAGTGGCCACAGGGTCCCCCACCATCTCTCTTCTGATCGGAGCCCAAGCAGTGTAATGCTGGGGCTCCGATCGGTTACCATGGCAACCAGGACGCTACTGAAGCCCTGGCTGCCATGGTTCCTGCTGCTGTGTGCCCATAGCACAGGGCAGCAGGGACAGTGTAAGATCCTATTCACCCTGATAGATCTCTAGGACAAGGGATGTAAAGAGCCCAGGTTCTACCCCTAAGAGGGGAAATAGTAATAAAATAAAAAGTAAAAAAATTTAAAATAGTAAAAAAAAAAAAAAATATTAAGTATAAATTAACCCTTTTCCAATTTTACATATACAATAAGTAAAAAAACATATCGCCGTGCCCAAAAAGTCCAAACTATTAGAATATTTTTTTTTAAAAAGCGTTGAATGCTGTAACAGAAAAAAAAATCGCACTGCATCCACACTTGCTTGCGAATTCTTGCGATTTTCCCGCAGCCCCATTCACTTCTATGGGGTCTGCGTTGCTTAAAAATCACCGCTCATGAGCACAGCCCCATAGAAATAAATGGGTCTGGATTCAGTGCGGGTGCAATGCGTCCACCTCACGCATTGCACCCACGCGGAAAAATCGCCCGTGTGAAAGGGGCCTTAGACTACTTTCACACTAGTTTTGGCTTTCCATTTGTGGGATCTGTTCAGGGCTCTCAAAAGCAGTCCAAAACGGTCCAGTTTTGCCCTAATGCATTCTGAATGAAAAAGGATCCGCTCAGAATGCATCAGTTTGCCTCCGTTCAGTCACCATTTCGCTCTGGAGGCGGACACCAAAACGCTGCCCGCAGCATTTTGCTGCCCGCCTGTCAAAGCAGAGCCAAACGGATCCGTCCTGGCACACAATCTAAGTCAATGGGGCCCTAATAGCTATAGGCTGTCCAGGCATGCTAGGAGTTGTAGTTGGAGGGCCGCAGGTTGGGCATCCCTGACCTAGGACATATGAAACACAGACATTATTACCACCAAGATGCATAACTTTACATTTATCCACATTGAACCTCATTTGCCAAGTTGATGCCCAATCACTCAAAGTGTTCACGTCTGCTTGGATTTTATGGACATCATCCATAGACTGCACAGTACTACACAGCTTAGTGTCATCTGCAAAAATAGAAATGGTGCTATTCAGGAGGTCGCAATAAGGCCTGTACAAGTGTCATTGACGCCGATTCAGGCCATATTACTCCCTAGAAAAAGTCTAAGGCGTACCAATAAGCCTTAGACTTTTCCCCCACATTCATCAGAACTCTGTAGGATGGGAAAGCGTAGTGTACCACGTTTTTCCATCCAGCAAAGTTTAGCAAAAAAATAAAAAAATTGTAGGCCATGCCGTATTACGGCCCGCAAATAGCAATATGCAGACACCGGCCGTCTGCTCCCAGCATCACGGGCGCTGAATGGGTCCGCAATCCGGAGCTGCGGTGCGGAACGAGGCAAGGGACCCCACAGAAGCACTGTGGTGTCCGTGCCTCCGCACTGCAAAAAAATAGAACATGTTCTATTTTTTTGCGACGCCGAGAGATCACAGCCCATTTAAGTTGAATGGGTCTCGATCTGTCCGAGCCGCTGCTCGTGCATTGGAGACCGCAAATTGCAGGCCCCAATGCAGGGAGCGGCCGCACAACGGCCGTTTGCATGTGGCCTAACTGACAGGTAAGAAGCTGAGCAGACTCTGCCGACTAGGATGGGATCCGTTCAGGATCTGTCTTTTTACCAGACAAAAAAGTGCTGCATATAATGCTTTTTTGTGTGGTCTTTCGACAGAATCTGCAGCAGAGGCTCCAAACGCAGATGTGAGCGTGTACAGGCCAACATATTATATATTTGAATTACTGCAACTTTTATACTCCTCCTCGGGTAAAAATACTCCCATGTTGGTTATCACTCCTGTATATAGTCCCTTAAGAGTCCTTCAAACATTTCGCCCACAACAAAAGTTAAACTAACTGGTCTGTAATTACCTGTGAAGGACCTAGATCCCTTTTTGAATGTGGGCACTCCATTTTCCCTAAGCCAAACACTTGGCACTGTACCAGTACCTAGAGAATCTTTAAAAATTATAAACAGGGGCATAGCAATGACTGAACTGAGCTCTTTAAAGGGAACCTATCACCTCAAAAATGCATCTACACCTGCCAGCAGTACCTCATAGTAGCCCGCAGCCTGTTAATAATCATATGTTTCATGCTGTTGTCCGATGCTGCATAAGTTCAAAAAACGCAGTTTTATTCTCCATCAGCGCCATAGTGCCAGCCAGCTTGAAGTCACGGGGGCAGAGGCTTCCTTGCTTCAAGTCAAGGTAACCACGCCCCCTAACCGTCCCCTCTTGCCTGAGAGTGACAGCCTGCAGTGCGGCTGCGATTCCCCAAGTCTCGGGCATGCGCATTGTGCCGCTGAAACCCGGCTGACAGCGGCAGCAGGAGATGAGATAACGCATTACTACAGAGCGCACCGCGCTTGTGCAAGACTTGGGGAATCGTGGCCGCACTGCCATTTTTTCACACGAGGTGCATTTGTTCTGTCAATGGAAATTTTTTTTTTTTTTATCGCAGCTGGCACCTCCGCTGCAGATGTGAACCTAGCCTTAAAAGCAACAGCAATAGGGTAGAAAGAAAGCCTAATAACGGGTCTGTCAGGATACAGTTATGCAATATGTTATACGGTTTTCATCGCCAAAAGACAATGAAAACCGGATGTAAAAGACACAAGTGTGAACAGAGTCTTTGCCTGGCCGTGCCCGTATTGCAGCCTGCAAACAGCGGGTCCGCAATATATGGGCACCGGCCGTTTGCACACTGTATCACGGATGCGGACCCATTCGTTTGATCGGAAGCACTACGGATGGCTTCCGCGGGTTTTCTGTCCATGCCTCCGCACCGCAAAAAAGGAGCGCATGCACTGCTTTTTTGCGGTGAGGACAGTCGGATTTAGATTGCGAACCTCATTCAAGTAAATGGGTTCGCATCCGCAGACGGTAGTTTCGCAATCAGTGCCCGTCTTTTGCAAACCGCAAGTTGCGGTCCGCGCCAAGGCTGGCACACGGTTTTACTAGCTGCCTCTCCATTCCGTCGTGGTTTTAGGGTTTTTGAAGGAAAGGAATGCTGTCTACACCGGAACCGCCAAGGAAACCGGACACTTCCCAGTACAGTAATGGGAGCTGTCAGAAAGCAATTAGTCAGACCTCTACCTGGAGTTAACCCGCTATGTACCAGTCACAACTCCTGCTGCTGACTCCTCATGAAGGCTGAGGCTTCTACTACACGTCAGTCTCCTGTATTACTGCAAATGACATAGCTCTTCCATCCTCATGAAAACTGTGACAAGGCCAGGCTGTGGATATGTACCGTACACAGGGCATACAGCAGTGCCCGGCAGTCTGTATAACTAATAAGGTGTGAGAGCTGTCAGCGCTTACCCGCTGTGCCAGGGTCCATGGTATAGAAGGCAGACCAGCACCAGGCTAGCGCAGCTCATCAGCGCACGCAGTGGCCGCCATGTGACCTTCCTAGGGTCGCGACGCTCCGCCCCGCGTCTGTCATGGACTTCCGGGTAATACAGAATGGGCGGGGCTTGATGTGTTGACAGCGGAGGCGGATGATGAAGAGTACAGTGCGCCGCACAGTGTGTACAGCGCCTCCAGTGTCTGCACTCACTGCTATAGGCCGTGCAGCATAAGAGAGCCGCCATTATCTACCAGGCACTAGATGCCCAAGACAGTAAACCAGCTATATTCAATCTGCAACTGCATGGCGGCCAAATATGCCCTAGAACCTTGTGCAAGGAGCTCAGTCCCCATTACAGTGTGTTACCCAACAAATCCCAATAATGTCCTTCATTCCACAGATGTTTCATGACAGTGTGCCAGCTCCCCTAACAGTATGCAAGCCACAGAATGCCCCATTACACTGTGCCCTGATCACATGGTGGCAGACGGATGCCCTGTAACCTTGTGTCCCTCACAGGTGTCCTTCTAAACAGTGTTGCCGCCTTCGGTACCCCTGGGAATAGGCAAAACTGCCCTATAACATTGCGCCAGGCGCTAAATCCCCATACTACAGGACAGGTGCCTTGTAACAGTATGCCAGCCACAGAAGCAGATGCCAGCCAAATGTGCCCATGTCAGCTACAGATTCCCCATAACAGTGTGCCACCCAACAAATCCCAGTCATGGTGTGTCAGCCACAAATGTTCCATGACAGCGTGCTAACTACAGGTGTCCCGTAACACTATGCCAGCCACAGATGCCCCGTTACATAGCACCAGTGGCAGACACAGGTGCCCTGTAACAAAGTGTCAGTCAAAGCTGTCTTCTAAAAAGTGTGCCCCATAACAATGTGCCAGGTACAAAAGTCCCCAGAACAGAGTGCCAGCCACCATACAGGGAGCCAACCATAAGCATGAAGGCAACATGTGTGCCAGACACCATGCCCCTATTATCAGAAGCTGTTACTAGCGCCAGCAATCAAGACCCCCATACCACTAGTGTTGTAGCCACAGATTACTCATAACGTTAGGATATGCCCGCTAGGATATGCCCCCATTATCTGATGGATCCATGTGTAGTCCGTGTGTCTGTTTTTTGCTGTCTGTGTGTCATCTGTATTTCACTGACATTGCACAGCTGAAAAATAAGATTCAAAGCATCTCTTCCTAATAATCCATGAAACACAGATGGCATCTGTGGTAAACCCGTGGTTTTCACGGACCCATAGATAAAAATGGGCGTGATGGATCCATTAAACCCGGACAAAATAGAGCATGCATCTGTGCTAAAACCGCCGACCCACCGACTGTGGTAAAAAACTGATGTGTGAATACACACATCAAAATGAATAAATACGTGTGCTGTCCGTGGAGAACAAGTGCAGCACACGTATGTGGAACACTGACGTGTGAATGAGGCTTTACACAGATAATCTGTATGGAATCCATATAGTCATGACAACCACTAACACATTTATAATATAAAGGATGTTTTTGTGTTGATGAAAAGGCACATGGCTTGCCCGCAGTGGCCTACTGCCAATTTAGGCAGACCAGGCCGTTGCTATGGGGCCCGCAGCACAAGGGGGCCCGGAGAGTACAGAAGGCGCCCCCCCCCCCCTCCGTCTACTCTGGACAGAAAGTTATTTCAGAATCATGGGTATTCCGGCCATGTAGGCTGTGCTGTACAATATCTGTATACACTGACACTGCACCCTGTATACACAGTGTATACAGGGTGCAGGGTCTGTGTATTCAGTATAAACAGGGTGCAGTGTCAGTGTATACAGTTTTATGGGGTACAGTACTGTGTATACAGGGTGCAGGGTCAGTGTATTCAGTATAAACAGGGTGCAGTGTAAGTGTATACAGTTTTATGGGGTACAGTACTGTGTATACAGGGTGCAGGGTCAGTGTATTCAGTATAAACAGGGTGCAGTGTCAGTGTATACAGTTCTATGGGGTACAGTACAGTGTATACAGGGTGCAGGGTCTGTGTATTCAGTATAAACAGGGTGCAGTGTCAGTGTATACAGTTTTATGGGGTACAGTACTGTGTATACAGGGTGCAGGGTCAGTGTATTCAGTATAAACAGGGTGCAGTGTCAGTGTATACAGTTCTATGGGGTACAGTACAGTGTATAGGTGCAGGGTCGTGTATTCAGTATAACAGGTGCAGTGTCAGTGTATACAGTCTATGGGTACAGCACAGTGTATACAGGTGCAGGTCAGTGTATTCAGTATAAACAGGGTGCAGTGTCAGTGTATACAGTTCTATGGGGTACAGTACAGTGTATACAGGGTGCAGGGTCTGTGTATTCAGTATAAACAGGGTGCAGTGTCAGTGTATTCAGTTCTATGGGGTACAGTACAGTGTATACAGGGTGCAGGGTCAGTGTATTCAGTATAAACAGGGTGCAGTGTCAGTGTATACAGTTCTATGGGGTACAGTACTGTGTATACAGGGTGCAGGGTCAGTGTATTCAGTATAAACAGGGTGCAGTGTCAGTGTATACAGTTCTATGGGGTACAGTACTGTGTATACAGGGTGCAGGGTCAGTGTATTCAGTATAAACAGGGTGCAGTGTCAGTGTATACAGTTTTATGGGGCACAAGTTGTACCCCATATACCTGTATACACTGACCCCGTATACACTGCTGTACCCTATATACCTTTATGCGTGGACCCTGCACCCCATATACACTGCTGTATCCCATATACCTTCATACATTGACCCTTCACCCTGTATACACTGATGTACCCCATATACCTTTACACATGGACCCTGCACCCCGTATACACTGCTGTACCCTATATACCTTTATACATGGACCCTGCACCCCGTATACACTGATGTACCCCATATACCTTTATACATGGACCCTGCACCCCGTATACCCCTCTTTAAAGGGGTAGTCCGGTTGTTTGGAGTTATCCCCTATCTACTGGAAAAAGAGGGCATGGAGGGGGAGGAGCCAGGGCAGTTAGTGGGAGGGGCAAATATGGTAGTGGGTGGAGCTGGGCCCAATTCAAACTCTTGCTATTGGGCCCAATGATTTCTATGTACGCCCCTGCTTGGCCGGCTGTAACTCTTAGGCCACGTTCCTCACTCACCAAACACTGACTGTGTGAAAGCGGCCTTAAAGGGAACCTGTCATCAACTTTATGTTGCCCATACTAACGGCAGAGCAAAGTAGAGACAGATGAGCTGATTTCAGCGGTCTGTCATTTATAAGTTAAAAGTAAGTGGTTGCCCAGAACCAACATCACAATTATTGCATATTGGGCCTAGAAAAGAGTCACAGCCTCCGGAGAGAAGAGTCCTGGTTACTCATAAATTCCTGCTCTCCCGCCCACCTGCTGATGACTGACAGGCTTCTACCTAGTTTTCTCTCTAGGAGAGAACTGCCAATCATCAGCAGATGGGTGAGAGTGCAGGGGATTATGAATAACCATGATTCTTAGGTAGATTTGACTCTTTTCAAGGCCTGTGCTGCAATGATTATGATGCTGGTTCTCAGCAACAACTTACCTTTAGCTCATGAGTGACACACCGCTGACATCAGCATTTCTGTCACTATTTTATTCTGCTCTCAGTGAGGTCAGCATCAAGTTGATGACAGGTTCCCTTTAAAGAGTAACTAAACTTTTGTAAAACTTTCTTTTAATATGTTCCAAATAACCCAAACATTTTTTTAAATATACTTCATTAATCAATTATGCAGTTTTCCTGTTCATGTGCGGACATGTCAGTGCTGTACTAGTGTACGGCTTTCACTGGGGCCACAGGGAATGCTAGATAGGGCAGAGCTCAGATTGCTGCTCCTGCCTGTGCTCCCTTCCAGCTTGGCTGAATTCTGGCACCCCATATCCGTACCCTGTGCGCTGCACAGTTGTGCTATGCCAGGATATAGCTGAACGGAGCGGGTCATTCCTGAGCCCAATCGCCCAGCTCAAGGCTTATAGAACATTGCTACCCTTGTTTCGATATGCTATATATAGAGAGTCTTGAGCCAAGCGGAGCAGGCTGAGGCAGGACCCGCTCAGCTAAATACTGGCATAGCAGAGGGTACAGATATGGTAACATAGTAACATAAGGCCGAAAACAGACATTTGTCTTTCCAGTTCGGCTTGTCGTCCTGCAAATCTGGTGAGCCAGAATTTAGCCAAGCTGGAGGGCAGCATAGGCAGGAGCAGCGATCTGTGCTCTAGCTAGTCCAGCGTTCCCTGTGGCCCCAGTGAAATCCATAAACCAGTACAGCACTGACATGTCAGCACTGTACTAGAATAATAATTTACGTTTTTTCTGGGTTCAGGGCTGAACCCGGACATACCTCCATTTTCACCCAGGCAGCCCCCTGACAGGAGCATGAGAGCAGTTTATGCTCAGATGCTCTCCTTTGACTTACCTCCTCATAGAAACTGATTAAATTAGTTTGACATGACAGATCCCTCATGAAGCCATGCTGATATGGTGTAATTTGCTTATTTTCATTGAGATACTCTAAGATAGCATCTCTTAGAAACCCTTCAAACAGTTTACCAACAACAGATGTTAAACTTACCGGTCTATAATTTCCAGGCTCTGTTTTTGGCCCCTTTTTGAATATTGGCACCACATTTGCTATACGCCAGTCTGGTGGAACATTCCCTGTCAGTATGGAGTCCGTGAATATCAAAAATAAGGGTCTGGCTATGACATCACTTAATTCCCTTAGGATACGGGGGTGTATGCCATCCAGTTCTGTCGATTTGTCTATTTTAATCTTTTTAAGTCGCTGTTGTACTTCTTCCTGGGTCAGACAGGGCAGACAGTTAATGGGGAATTTACTTTTACATTCTGCATTTCATCTGACAGTTTATTTTCCTCAGTGAATATAGTGGAGAAAAAATTATTTAATAGTTTTGCTTTATCCTCGTTGCTCTCTGTTATTATAAACAAAAGATCCATTGCCCTATGCGATCTAGCACAGGGCAAAGGAGAGCATCGGAGCATGAACTGACCTGATGCTCTAGTCAGGCGGGCTGCCAGGGTGGAATTGGAGGTATGTCCGGGTTCAGCTCTGAATGCGGACAACCCCTTTAAGACGCAATAGTACCCAGGTCTTTGGGTGCCTATTTAAGTAGGAAAACCGCACAGTTGATTAATAAAGTATATTAGAAAAATCATTTTTGGGCTATTTTGAAAATTCTTAAAGAAAGTTTTAGAAAATTTTAGTTACTCTTTAAAGAGGACCTTTCATGTTTCTTTTTTTTTTAGTTTATATAAATACCTTTCCTTGCAGGGTACCCCTCACTGATGCTGCCACCCTGCCTATTTTTTTGAAATATCGCTCATAAGGCCACGCTGTGCCCCCCTGCATTTTTTCCGCTCAGTATGTTAATACTGAGTATCGGTACAAGGATTAGGAGACGCCAGTGTTTCTCAATGGGCGTCTCCTTCTCCATGGCTGTGCTGCAATCCAATCACACCGGAGAGCGTCACAGCCAGTGAAAAAGAAAAGCTCACCTTCTCCCTGGCTGTGATGCTCTCCGCTGTGATTGGATCGCGACACAGCCAGGGAGAAGGAGACGCCCATTGAGAAACCCTGGCGTCTCCTCCTCCCTGTATCGATGCTCAGCATTAACATACTGAGCGGGAAAAATACAGGGGGGCACATTGGGGCGTAGGAGCGATATTTGAAAAAAACAGGCAGGGTGGCAGCATCAGTGGGGGGTATTTATTTAAACTTAAAAAAAAAAACATGAAAAGTAATCTTTAATCTCTGTTCACACTGCATTTGCAATGCACATTAAGCATATCTGCTGAATACCACCTAGGGATACACCAGACGCATGCCCTGAGTTCATATGCCCGCTTGTCTACCCCTCAGTCCTATCTGATGTAAAACAAATCTGTTTTGGGAGATGTTTTCATATTGAAAGCATAGTAGAGAGATAAAAAAAAAGTAGAGGAGCTGACGCATACCTTCATTAGGGGACACTTTTTGGCTTAGGTCAGGTACACAGGGGGCTACAGATATGTTCAAAGGTCACATTTCCTGGTGTGTTCACAATGCAAGTGCAGTGTATAAAGTGTGAACATAGCCCTAATGTCACTAAATGTCACTGCAACCAAGTTACCTCCCATACCTCCCAACTTTTTGGACAGCCAAAGAGGGACACTCATTGTGTGAAAGATCCATTTTTCCTGCATATCTATACATTCAATAGTTTTCTTTTACAAAATAGCGCAAACATTATCTGAATATAGAAATTTCTGAAATCCCAGCTGCATTAAATAAAGAAATAATATACAAGATGGGCTCAAATATACAGAGAGGAACCAGACAAACACTTGGGTCATTACTGTGAATTTAATAATGCAGATCTATACCTCAGACCAATAAGAGGGACATTTAAGGAGCAAAGAAGGACAGTGGGACTTGAGTCAAAAAGAGGGACTGTCTCTCCAAAAGAGGGACACTTGGGAGGTATGCGTACATAAACTCTTGTTCGCCCAGGCAGCCCCTCTGAGTTGAGCATCAGAACATTTCATGCTCTCCCTTGCTCTGTGCTGAATTGCACAGGACAAGGGCTTTTTCAGCAGATCTGATGACGTACCGAGTCTTACAATGGGAATGCTAGGCAGAGGCTTCCGCCTAGCAGTCAGCCCGGTGACACCATCTGTACTAGTGGGCAGGCTTTAGCGCTGCCATAGCCTGTAAAACAGCCTAAGGCAGCGCTATAGACTGCCCATTTGTGCCAGTGATGTCAACGGGAACACTGCTAGGTGGAATCCTCCACCCTGCAGTTTAAAAACATAAACAAAACAGCCCTCGTCCTGCTCAATGCAGGGCAAGGGAGAGCATTGGAGCACGATCCACTCAGAGGGGGTTGCCTAGGTGAAGAAGGACAACCCCTTTAAACACAACAAAAAATCTCCACTGCTGATATGATCTGAAGTCTGCAGCTCCACTGATTTGTTCTCAGATCTCACCTTTTGTATAATAGCCCAGATTTACCAATGTGCCTGTGCCTAGAATCTGTCCAAAAAGTGGTGCAAATTGGTGCATATAGTTTTTTTCCACTCGCTCGAACACGGAATGGGGCATGGCAGGAATGGAGTTTGGCTTCATGGGAAGTCACACAATACACTGTTTTGTGCCTAAGTTGTGCTACAATTCTGGTGTAAAGCTCTGTCTCAAAGTAAGCCAACTAATAATTGGTATAAAGCAATGTTCACTAGATTCCTTTCCACTATATGTGTTCAGAATTCTATAGGGGAGTTTGCGCTGTTTTCATGTGAGTATAGATATATAGAATAGTAGCTGACTTGCTCGATACTGTTGCTTTGATGAGGTTGTTTTATGTTACCATAAATTATTGAAGTTCCGGAAGGATTACCTTTATTGTAGTACAGGGTTGTATCTTTACTTGCTTTTTGATCAGAGCTGGAATCGGAAGCACGATCCTCCTCTTCGTTCCTCTCTAGCGCTTGGTGAGGCTCCGGCCGGCAGCTACTCACCGCGAGGAACTCACAGTCCGTAGTACAGCCGGCGTGTGACGTCACCGCACTTAGTACGGAAGCCTGAACAGTCCACAATCGATCCTACGCATTTCTGAGCCTAAACGGGCTCCCTGACAGGAGCCCGTTTAGGCTCAGAAGCGCGTAGGATCGTATTGTGGACTGTTCAGGCTTCCGTACTAGCGCGGTGACGCCACACGCCGAAGCTGTACTACGGACTGTGAAGTTCCCTCGCGGTGAGCAGCTGCCGGCCGGAGCCTCACCAAGCGCTAGAGAGGAACGAAGAGGAGGATCGTGCTTCCGATTCCAGCTCTGATCAAAAAGCAAGTAAAGATACAACCCTGTACTACAATAAAGGTAATCCTTCCGGAACTTCAATAATTTATGGTAACATAAAACAACCTCATCAAAGCAACAGTATCGAGCAAGTCAGCTACTATTCTATATATCTATACTCACATGAAAACAGCGCAAACTCCCCTATAGAATTCTGAACACATATAGTGGAAAAGAATCTAGTGAACATTGCTTTTTACTAAACTTTCTCAGCCTGAGCAGCGGACTGAGGGGGAAGTATATTGCTGCGACCTAGAATAGGTATACATGTGAATATAGCTTGGAAGCGCAGGTGTAATCTTAATATAAGTTTATAATAATTGGTATAAGAATTAGAGAAAAGTGTCTATCCCTGCACCATATTTATCATCCAGCCTTAGTCTCTGTGAAAAATCTGGTCAGGTCTGGACACCATGTCTAAGCTTACACCATCTATAGGCTTAGGCTGGTTTCACACTAGCGGCAAAGAAGTCTGTCAGGCTGTTCCGGCGGGTGAACAGCCTGTCAGATCCATGCTGCCGATAATGACTATAATGGAGGCGGGCTTGAGTTCCGGCAGCAGCACGGCAAACATGCCGAAAGGCCACTGGTATAAAACTACAACATGTCGTACTTTTATTCTGGCTGCCTCTCGGGATGTTTGCCGTGCTGCTGCCGGAACTCCGGCCCGCCCGCTCCCATTATAGACATTGGGGCCGGAGCGGTAGTCCGGGGGCACATGTGCACTAGCGGCAGGATGGATCCGACAGGCTGTTCACCTGCTGGAACAGCCTGCCGGAGTTCCTTGCCGCTAGTGTGAAACTAGGCTTAGTAAATCTGCCCCAATATGTACAGCATCTGCACAATGGCCCACATTTCCTAATGTTAGTTTATATAGACACTGTTCTGTGGCGCATTTTGATGCATCTAGTTCTTGAGAAATCATCTGCACCTAACCTGATACTAGGTAAGGGACGTGGCCTTTATATGTTGCCTTTAATGCCACAATTCTAGAATGAAATTCTGTCTTCATAAGACTTGGTATTGAATTAGGTAAAAAGTATCTCTGCACCAGACTTGCCTCACCAGGCACATGTCATTTTTGCACACTTGACCATTGAGACCAATGAATGACTGCAGCAATCCTGTGAGAACGGAAAATCATCTCTCCTGAGCCAACAGGGTCTGTAAACTGCTGGGATGGATGTCATGGCACTGGATTGGTGGGACCTTCATAATCTGCATGACTCATTTTTATTTTTTACATACACATCCCTTCTTACAGGGGTTATTCGTGATCAGCTGTTCTGTGTAGCTCCAATGCAGAAAGTCAGCGATGAAACTACACTGCACTCTCAGCTTCTTAGAGGTCCAGCTCCCACGTACAAATTCTTCCCCGTCCCATGGCTGGCTGCCCCAAGGTATATAAGGCATCTTCCCCAAGAGGAGGATGCCTGAGCTATAGGTTCCTAGTCTTTAGTTAACCGGTGAAGGTGTGATTATTGGTCTAACCACCCATGTACTAAAGTTCTGCCTGAGTACCGACTCTGACTCTCCGGTGTCCAAACCATAGCCTGTTCCTCGCATTTTGACCCCGTACGTGTCTCTCAGATACGCTTGTATGCTGCCTGCCCTGACCTCAGACCGTATCTCAGATACACTTGTACGCTGCCTGCCCTGACTTTGGACTTGTCTCTCGGAAACAATAGTACACGGCCTGTCCTGACCATGGCTTATTTCTAGACTACACATATTCCCTGAGCCATTGGTGGTTCACACTGTTGTTTCTGACACTATGGGTAAGTCGCTGACCCAAACAGAGGGATGTCGAGAGGGCCCTGGTAGCTTCCATCGTAGCGAACTCCAGATCCCTGTATAGGGTTTAAAGGGTGAATACCAGAGGAGTGCCAGGATAACACCCATAGGCTACATGCACAAGAACGTATCCGTTCCATTTTTTTTGCGGATAGGATGCAGACCCATGCAGACCATATTTCTGTTCCATAGCCCCGCAAAAAAAATAAAGTATGTCCTATTCTTGTCCGTTTTGCGGACAAGAATAGGCATTATTACAATGGATCTGCAAAAAAAAACAGATCCGCAAAAATATACGGACATCATCCGTTTTTTTTTGCGGATCCACAATTTGCGGACCGCAAAACACAAACGTTCGTGTGCATGTAGCCTTAGGGTTAGTTGAAAGCCAGACCGTTTGGTTGGTACGGTGGGTCCACACTCACTACTTGCAACAGTTAAGTATCAAGTTAAAGGAGTTGAACAAGTTACAATGATTTAATATTCTGGGAGCAACAATAAATGTGATAACATAACAAAAGCAATACATTTCTCCCCTGCTGCTTTCAGCATCACGCTCCAGTCCGGCAGCGATGACATCATCTTCCTGACTGTATTCCATATATAACATGTCAGGACACTTCTGGCCTCAGCTGTACAGGATGTCACTGCTGCATGCAGGAAAACAAACATAGGTGGGGAGGACCAGAGCACGCATAGAAGACCATAGGAGGCATATGACATCTTTTGTTATATTAGCACATTTATTATTGCTCCGACACCTTTAACATTTGCTACATCTCAATCTGATATTTAGTGTTGCAGGGAACGCATGATCTGAGTGTTCCCTACTGTCCCCATACACAGAATACTGATAACAGGGATATCTGTAAAGATTTACTAGAACATGAGTCAGGGTAGAAGGTTGGACTAAAAAAGGATGTTAAAAGCTAAATTGTGATGGCTTTTATTTTCACTGAAATTGACTTATGAAATCAGGCCTATCAGAGCAGCTTTTCTGTTCAGGTCAGCATAAAGCTCCCTTTAAAGATAGTTACAGCAGAGTCCTTTGTTCACTATTTTAGTAAAATTGCATCCCTCACTTTCTCAGCCATTAGGGCACACTCCCATTAATCCCAGTAGTACCTTCCACTTCCCTAGTAGTCATTGCAGTCTCTCAACTTCCCCATTAGTCACATCAACCTTCCCATTCTTTCACAGTAGAAACTGCAACGCTTCCTCCCCAATTCCCTATTAGTCACGGCCTATGGAAACAGAGATGCACTTCCCCATTAGTCATAGCAGCTTCCAACTACAGCAGCTGCCCACTTACCTAGTAGTCATAGAAGATTTCCCCTCTACAATAGTCACAACAGTTCCCCTCCCAAACCCCCTAGTAGTCAAATACCCACGCCCACATCAGTCACTGTAACTTCCACTTTCTCAAGAATCACAGCAGCCCCTACCTCCACTATTCATAACAACCTTCTACTAGATAAAACAGGCTCCTCCCACTTTCCCAGTAGTCAAGGCAAGCCTCCTGCTTCCCCAGTAGTCACAGCTGGTCCAGCTAATTATTTTGTGGTCACTGCAGCGTCCTCCATTGTAAGTGATCACAGTTTCCCTTTCTTTGCTCCGCTGGCTGCAGGACTGCTTGTGCCAGGAGAGATGGATCTTAAAGATGACAGTGACAACAGTATCCAGCTCCATACATTTAGCACAGAAAGTACCTAGACCCTCAATGTATGAAGGGCATTTCGATAACATGATGTGCGGTACATACCTCCAAATAATTTTAGTTATATATTTCTGGGATTATTTATTAAAAAGTCTGTGTTGCATTTTTATATATTTATGTACTAATTGTACAGGGTGTGCAAAAGTTGATTGTGCATATACTATGTATGCCACATATGACTCTGGTAAATTGGATTTTCTTTTTGTTAATCTTGTAATATAACCCTCTGACAATATGTAGAGACAAAAAGCGCTCTGCAAACAATAAATTTGCCATATGCAATCAGACTCTTTTCTCAGGCACACTCAAGTTCACATGACTCACTCATATATATTGTATCTTTACATGCGGAGTGTGTGCATACAACTAAAAGTATTATGTTATTGGTGTATGTTATTGGTATTAGTATATTTATAAAACAAATATTTGTCTTATTCCAGTGCCCCAGGGATGCCAGGCGACACATACATGGTGCACACAGTTACATGAAATATCAGAGAGGGGGAGCTCTAACAAAATCTTCTTAGGTCCTCCAATAATTGTCAGTTAGGACATATTCACACGTCAATGAATCAGGGACATGTGCTGTCCATGTTCTCGAAAGACAGCACATGTATCCATTGATTTTAATGTGTTTAATCACACATTCTTGAAGCCTGGACCCGGAAGCACACAGAAGGGCTTCCATGTGTTTCTGTGTGCTTTCGGGTCCGTGGGTCCACTCCGAAAAAGAGAGAACATCTCCTATCTTTAGCTGCATCTTGCGAATGGCGGACCCGTTGAAGTCAATGGGTCTGCACCACAATGCAGAGTGCGCAAGGCCAATGCCCGTGTTTTGCGGATCTGTGGTTTGTGGTCCGCAAAATGGGCATGGACGTCCCACTGTCTAAACATGTTTTTTTTCTGGTGTTTTTTTTAACTCACAAACCTAGAGCATGCTGCATTTTGAAAACAAGCCAAAAACAGTAAAAACTAAATGCATTCTGTAGTCTGTAGTACATTCCATAATGCACTGTAGATTTATAGGGGTGTGAAAATCTTCAAAGGCAATTTTTTTTATAATTTTATTTCAATCATTTTGGGCTAAAAATTATAACTTTTTGAAAAGTTTCCAACTGTTTCTGTTCTACAACTTTTACTTTCAGTGTATCTGCAGAATATCTTGCTTTCTGTTCTACAGAGAATCCGTCAGGCAGCTGCTCTTACGCCTGGATGTGTGACCCTTAGCTCTGAAGTCCTGACAGCTCATAAACACTCATTATAGTTAAACTTTTATCAAACTGATAAAAATATGGCCTAACGCTGTTGACCCATCTGGGACATTGATTCTATATCACAAGGTTATGCCAAATGTCAAATAGGTGCAAATCTCACCTTTGGGACCTGCTCCTATCTTCAGAATGGAGCTCCCAAAGCGAATAGAGAGCAGCTATGCATGCGCGGCCACCCTCTATTCATCTCTATGGGAGTTCAGAAAATAGCTGACTGCTATCTTGGCTATTTCCTGCAGTCCCATAGTGGTGAATAGAGAGGGACCCACACCTATCTGACATTAATAGCATATCCTAGCCATATGCCGTCATTGTTCCAGATGGGCCAGGCCCTTTAAATGTGTGTTTATGAGCTCTCAGATCAGATGCATGACGGATTCTCTGTAAAACAAAAAGCAAGATAGCCAATGAAAGTAAATGCTGTAGAACATAAACTGCCAAAAATTTTAAGACCAAATGAAAACATTATTTGTAACCCAAAATGAGTAAAATATGAAAGATTTTAAATTAATTTTGCTCTCGAAGGTGTTCATAGCCTTTAAAGAAATGTCTCATTGCGTAAAAAATGCTTAAAAAAGCCATGAGGAAAGCCACTAAAGATGCTGTGCGAAAACTAATGCATTACACCCTCAAAAACCTTTTTAAATATAGAAAATAAGAAATGTATGTAAAGTGAGGGCCAGTGAGACATTTGTTCATGTTTTGGAGAAAAGAAAATATTGATAATTAATTTTTGGTTAAAGCATTTTTTTATGAAATTGCTAATTAAATAATTATTCAATAAATAAATAAAAATATTTTTATATATTACTGTTTATTTTATGAAAATCTATTCCACAAACTCTTGGTATAACATTCATTCCAAAGCTCTAGTCAAACATCCATATTGTCATTTGATTAGCTAATCATCTGTTTTGTGAGGTGTGAATGTGTTTTTGCACTTTTCAGACAGTGTTAACTATGAAACTATAGATAGCAATACAGATTAATTATCTGTTGCAGAAATCCCACACCTTTTGGTTATCAAAAAAAGAAAGAGAGGTTATGGCTGCCTTCAGGTGTGACACTTGATTAAAAGTTTTTTTTTTTTTATTATTTAAATAGCGCCTTTTAAAGATATAAACTTGACATTGCACCTTTGATATTTCCCCTTTCAATATTTGATTATCAATTACAAAATTTCTAAAATACTATTGAAGATGTTCAGAGGGCGCTTTTATTTTATTGACTCTTCAACACCTTTTCATTCTTTCCTTGCTTTATTCTTTCCAGTTGCCATGAATTGCAAGGACGTGCGATTTTCAGATGCCTTTCTCAGCCGCACCTCAGTTTCAACATGTGAATGTACCCTTGCACAGGCATCTTCATGCATGTTTTGGTCAGTGTTTGGTACGGGATTGCTATCTGTGGTTGTGGGCCAAAACCGGGAACAGGTCAAAAACACAGAACAGGTACAAATCTTTCCATTATACATTATCTCTGTGGAGGTGCCATTCCTGGTTTTGCTTCACAATCACTGATGGAAATCACTGACCAATACACTGATGTATGAAAGAGGCCTTAGGCTAGATACACACGTCCGTTAAAACCAGGCGTGACCAGTCCGTGGTAACCAGGACTGTATTTCTTCTTTACAGCCGGAGCGCACGGCGTCATTGGTTGCTATAGATCATACCAATGTATTACTGTCCTGCAGCGGCGGCAGGGAGCGCTCGGCGTCATAGCAACCAATGACGCCGTGCGCTCCGGCTGTAAAGAAGAAATACAGTCCTGGTTACCACGGACTGGTCACGTCCGGGTTTAACGGACGTGTGCATCTAGCCTTATAGTTGCAAGAAATACCAACTGAAACGTTCGAAATCACCTGAATTTGTGCATTGATTAGGGTTGTTTCGCACTCGATACCAGGAAAAGTATTTTATCGATACTGGGCTGCGCTACTGCACAGCCCAGTATAGGAGAGCATGGCTGCGCCGCTCTCAGCGCGGCCATGTTCTCCTCGGCAGCACAGGGAGAAGGAGGCAGCCTCTCCCTCCCCCTGTGCTGCTGCTGCAACCAAAAGAGGGAGAGGGGAGGAGCGGGGGCGGGAGGAGGGGCGGGCGCACTGGCCAGCAATGCAGAGTACCGTTTCTTCTATAAATGCAGGCAGAAGACACAGCCTGCCAGCACCTGCCTCAGACTCCAGCACTGCAATCAGAGGCAATTAACCCCTCATGTGCGGCACCTGAGGGGTTAATAGCCTCTGATCGCAGCGCCGGTCACAGGCAGGTGCCGGCAGCCTGTGCCTTCTGCCTGCATTTATATATGAACGTAATTAGGCTGGCCAGTCAGTGCTCCACCCCCTCCCTAGTATTAAAACATTGGTGCAGTGGCAGTGGGCAGTGTGCCCCCTCCCCTCCCTAGTATTAAAACATCAGGGGCAGTGTGCCCTCCCTAGTATTAAAACACTGGTGGGCAGTGGGCAGTGTGCCCCCTGCCCCCTTCCCCAGTAATAAAATCATTGGTGGCAGTGGCCACAGGGTCCCCTCAGCTCCTCCTCATTGGTGGCAGTGGCAGGATCGGAGCCCCAGCACTGTAATGCTGGGGCTCCGATCGGTTACCATGGTAACCAGGACGCTTCTGAAGTCCTGGCTGCCTTGGTCTGCTCCCTGCTGCTGTGTGCACAGAGCACAGGGCAGCAGGGAGAGGGTGAGATCCTATTCACCCTGATAGAGCTCTATCAGGGTGAATAGGATGAGAATATCCCAGGTTCTAGCCCCTAAGGGGGAAAATAGTTAATAAATAAACTGTAAAAAAAAAAAAAAGTTAAAGTACACCAAAATATTAATTATAAATCACCCCTTTCCCAATTTTACATATAAAATATATAAACAATACATAAATAAAATATTACATATCGCCACGTCTCAAAAGTCCAAACTATTAAAAATCCACTTTTATGCGGTGAACGCCGTAAAAGAAAAAAAAAGAAAAAGAAAAAATGCACGATTCGCCATTTTCTTTTAGTCGCCTTGTCCCCACAAAAAAGTAGGATAGGACTGTTGTATTATGAGCCGGCGGTTTCATAAAATGTGGAATGCACGCGGATTTTTTTGGCGTTTTTTTTTTTTTTTTCGCGTGGTATCGAATGGTATCGAGTATCGCAATACTTTTTTATGGTATCGATACCGAATCAAAATTTTGGTACCAAAACAACTCTAGCATTGATTACTAAGAAAATGTGGATCTTTACAGACTGAATATATTTGGCTATATGTCCTGTCGGTATTTTAAATACACTGTATGTGCCAGTTTTGTATGTATTTGCTTCCAAATACATTCATTATAGTCTATTGGAAAACACAAGCATGTGTATGTCATCTGTATGGCAGGCATATCTCACAGTCATTAAAAAGATGCAAAAAGCAAATAAAAATTCGGATGAAATAGGGATCACAAATCCAGATACAATACGGAGCAAAATACAGATGGAAAAAATGATTTACTGAAGCAATACTGATGACATGATGGTCCAGGTTTTGGAGCCGGAATATGGCTCATGAGAAAGAGGCCTAATGCTTACGTGCAGTTACAACAGTCCGACAATAGACCAATAAACCACCTCTACATGGAATGTAATTAACGACTACTACAAATTCCCCTATACTATAAAAATTTATATGGCACATAGGCTACATGAAGATCTCAACAACTCAACAACAATTTTTACTTTTCCTTATTCTCTGTTGGCTCTTACTTATACAAAATTTTACCAATCTTCAAATAAGATATTTGTAAAACAAAACAAACACAGAAATGCACAAAACATTATGGGTGACATTTACTACCTCTGTGCTGCTAGAGGAAGCACCAAAGGTATTTAATGGCGAAAACCTCTACATATGTTTGGCGCTTTATCCAGCAGGCCATGCGACAAAGTTTATTCCAGCCCTCTTGCATAGATTTAAGCCATTTTCCACGCCAAAAAGCGGTATTGAAAATGATAAATGAGCAGGATCTACCGGTGCGCCCGCTTCTCTGTACATGCTATACTCCCTTTTCATGCCACTTTGGAGAAGTGGCATAAAGGGGGAAATGTCGCACATTTTGCCACACAAATGGCGTGCCACAAAATTTGTGACCTGCTTATGCAACAAAAGTGGCTTGTGGGGTCCCTTATCAAACTGGTGTAAAGTAGAACTGGGTTAGTTGCCCATAGCAACCAATCAGATTCCACCTTTCATTTTCCAAAGGAGATTTCCCCTTTCATTTCCAAAAATGAAAGGTGGGAACTGATTGGTGGCTAAGGGCCTTAAGGGATATTCATACGTTGCAGATTTGATGCTGAAATTTGATGATCACCATCCCTAATGTGCTCTGTTCTCATGACTTACAAGATCTCTATCTGTAGTTAAAAATAGTATTCTCAAGCACTTCCTAGCAACTGTGCAGTTATAACCAGCAATGGAAATAGGTTGAAAGAATAGGTCACTGGGGTGGATCACATAATGTGAATTGTAAGTGTAATGGCTATTGATCATGATAGCCCTGCTTAAAGGGGTTGTCTCGCTCCAGCAGCGGATCCTTTAACACTATAGGAAAAGGGCGCTGGGACCGAGGTAGGACAACACTTTTTCCTAAATTGTGCAAGTATGGCCACCATTGCTGGACTACAGGATGATCATAACCCCTGGAAACAAGCAATGTATCATGTGATGAAAAAATGAATCAAGCCAGCAAAGGAGGCAATATGGACTGTTGTGCCCAGCAGGACTAGGTAAAATGATTCCAGTTAATTCTGCCAGTCTTGGTATTTCTCAAGTGTTTAATGTGGTGATAGCACCATCTAGCAGTGTTAAGTTGTATTGCACTTTGTTTTTCTTGTTACAAAGAATGCTGCATTGTGGGTGGTACAAAGCATTGTGAGAGTGCAAAGCAACCTGGGAAAGAGAGGCCTCCAGTCACCAGGTCACATCAGCAGAGCTGTCCTTCTGCATATCTCCTTCTTAAACTCCACCATCCCGGTAAATGCATATCTGGTGAGAGATCTACCTTTGTATTAGGGACATGATTATGCAGAGCTGTTCAGCTAGTTGTAATTGAGAGCTGTTCAGCTAGTTGTAATTGTTACTCAGGGAGTTGTTACTACTATTAGCTAGACATGTAATCCTATGTATAGGCAGCAATTTTATGCTATTTATACTTTATACTTATACTTGCTATTTGTATTCTTGTAGTTTTACCAAACAATCCTGTTTTGCCAATCAAACAAACCTGTTAAGCAAGTTAGACTAAATGGAACAGTCCTCTCATTTGGAAGACAGGAATGGTTTATGCTGAATGTTAGACTGCACAGTGTGTGAACGTGTATCAAGACAGAACATGGACAATAACAATACATTAGCAAGTTCCTTGTATAAACTTTATAAATGATATATGCTGAACTTTAAATACCAGGTTTCAATTGACAGTCTTCAAAAAGACACCCAAATTTACCTCTTCATTTTTTTTAAATACATTTCTAAATAGTTCTTTATTGCTGTGTGCCCTGGTGTAAGGTAGCTCATTACCCTTTATCCTCCACCCTATTTTTTCTACTCCTCCACCCTATTTTTTCTACCCAAGCTTTCTTCTTTTTGTCCTTATCTTTTGTATATCATCAGTCAAGTTGTTATACCTATGATATTATTTGGTTGTCAACCTACATTTTACTTTCAAGGAGACTGGGGTACTGGTCTCAGGATGGACCACTGTTTTCTGTTGACAGTCTGAATTAGGGTTGGCTATTAAGACTTGGAGTATGAACTTCACCACAGACTCCCAACATTCTACAACTCCCAACATGCCCTGATAGTTGTAGGAAATCCGGGCATGCTAGGAGTTATAGTTTTGCAACAGCTGGAGGGCCACAGGTTGGGCATCCTGCTCTTGATCATATCTAGAGATGAGCGAATTTCTCAAAAATTTGATTTGGTCGGTTTGCCGAATTTTACAAAAAGATTCGATTTGAATTTATTCGTGGCGAATCGCTTTAAAAAACAGCTATTTCCTGGCTGCAGAAAGCCTGATTAGTGGTGTAGAACACTGTGCCTTGCAGAAACACGCATGGGGAGTCTGCTGAGGTAGTGAAACAATACTGTGAGTCAGTATGACACGCAGATGACAAGCATCACTCTTAGAATCACTGCACCCTTCACTTATTTGGGCAGTTATTGGGCGAAAACTGACTAAAAAACTCAAGTTTGAACTCAGCCTTACAGTTCAATGTTAGCACCAGGTATAAAGAACCGTGCAGAGGCCCAAGATCCTACTATAGCATGAAATAGCGCACTTCTTTTACCCCGCCGTCAGCTGATTCCACATAGATTTTTTCAGAACCTGTTCTATTAAACACTTATACAAGTAGAGCCCCCCTGACAGAGTGGAGAGGGTGTCAGCAGTAAGTTTGTGTTGACGTCACCGATTATTTTGCCATTCCTCTGATCCGTCAGAACAATAACCCCCAAAGAAAGATTTTTGTCTGTCGGTCAGCATTTGGTCAGTAATCCATCAGTATTGCTAAATCCAAAAAAAAACAGGAGTGGATCCAAAACAGAGATAACATGTGAATGGAATATTTGCATTTCTTCGGTGTTTTGTACCCACTCCTGCTTTTGGCTACCAAATCATAAGCCAATTCTGATGCAAAATAGGGACCTTGTCATACAGGCCTTACAGCTGCTACATAGACAGGATCCTTTGTGCATCTAATTTTTCCTTCCTTCTGACAGATCAGAAGAGTGGTCAAATAAATGATTATGTCATCCAGGACCAAACTGCAAAATAGTGGCCCAGTCATGGAGTGGGGAGGGTTGCAGCAGCATGAGGAGACCACAGAGTGGCCCAGTGACAGAGTGTTGAGGTGGCAGCAGCATTAGGAGACCACATAGTGGTGAGGTGGCAGCAGCCTGACGAGACCACAGAGTGGCCCAGTGGCATAGTGGTGAGCTGGCTGCAGCATGAGGAGACCACAGAGTGGCCCAGTATCAGAGTGGGGAGGGGGCAGCAGCATGAGGAGACCACAGAGTAGTGATGTGGCAGCAGTATGAGGAGACTACAGAGTGGTGAGGTGGCATCAGCATGAGGAGAGCACAGAGTGGTGATGTGGCAGCAGCATGAGGAGACCACAGAGCGGTGAGGTGGCATCAGCATCAGGAGACCGCAGAGTGGTGAGGTGGCAGCAGCATGAGGAGAACCCAAATTGGTCCAGTGACAGTGGGGAGGTGGGGGGCAATACCAGTACCAGCTGAAGATGGTGGGTGGCAGTAGAAGCACCTGACAGCAGGTGTAGCATCAGGCGGGTGGCAGCATCAGAAAAGTAGCTGAAGCAGGTAGCCAGAAAAAACTGGTCTCTCTTGGCAAAGTTCAGGTGTGGCACCATGAATCATCTATTCTGATACGTCAGACACTGGTGTTTGAAAGTCCTGGCTGATTAACGCCTGATTCATCTTCACAAAGGTCAGTTTTTCCACATTTTGGGTGGACAGGCGATTTTTTGGGTGTGCCCTGGACAAGCTTTCCTGCCAGGCCAGCAGTGTGGCTCTGATGCCACACTGCTGGCCTGGCAGGAAAGCTTGTCCAGGCCAAACTCATCCAGTTGCAGCTAGGAATCGAGTTTGGCTGCACAGTAGTGCAGGGGATCTTCGATGTGGGGTGGCAGGGTGCACTCCAAGTATGCCACAACCTTCAGGTCTTCATGTCTAGCTGCTGATGGTGAGTAGTTTCCTCAGTAGGCGGGTGAATAAAACTGCTCATCAGCGACTCTAGACTCCCCCCTCCAGCAGCCATGGCAGTGTAACATGAGTGCAGAGGGCTCCCCGCTCAGACCTGCGTGAAGATGGGTGATGGCGCACATAGGCTCATCGGGTATAAAAATGGCCCCAATTTTGGAACGGTAACGAGGATCTAACATGGTGGAGAGCCAGTAGTCACCCCACTGCCGAATGGTGACAATTCAGCTGTCAGTACGCAAGCAACTGAGCATGCATCGGGCCATTTGTGCAAGTGACTTGGAGGAACTCCCTGCCTCCATCTCCACTGCATGCTGCCACGGTGTGTCTGGGTCATCTGCCTAGACTTCCCCATTGCACTGTAGATCCTAAGGCTGCTCCTCCTCTCCTGTCACCTATGTAGAAAAACCAGCCATTTCTCTACGCATTGCTTGGGCTCAAATGTCCTCCATCTCCTCTAGTTCAGCCCCCACCCATTGAATGGGTAAACAATGGCTCTTGGCACCTGCTCCAAATATTAGAATGATTGGGGGGCGTTATGTTTGTTCTCCATCTACCAATCCCGGTATGTTAAGCACTATATATGGCCACATGTGTCACATGTTTGTATCACCCCTTTCAGAAAGCTAACGCGAAACGCGCGTCAGGGGCCTGCACTGGTGGTGTATTGGTTGGCGCCTTCTTTGGTGTGGTTAGTATGCGACCCCCTTTTTTTTGACTAACAAATATTGCAATTCATTTTTATGACTTGTAAACAGTAGACACCGTGTCGTATACGGACATGGTTTTCTATTTAATGTCTTTTGAAAAATTTGGGTATTAGACCTGCTAACCCCTATACTATATAGTATTATAGTTATTTTTTTGCACTTGCACTTTACTTACTAGCATGAATTTTTGCGCTCTCCCTACATCACCAGTTCAGTATTAATTTTAAATGCTTTTAATCATGTAAGTCCTGTGTTATGTCAATCATGTACTCCATGTCATTTGAATAATAAAATATTGTGATTCTATTATATATAACGCTTGTTGGAGTTATTGTTATGGTATGACCCATACAGCTTTGTTGGTTTTGTTAACATTGAAGTTACACAGGGGAGTACGTCTGTCCACCTGTATCATCAATAAATCATTTATGGCCTTTCTCTGTTGATATAATCAGTCCAACATACTGTATGGAGGGTGGAATTCCAACGGGTGGAAACATCACATATCAGCCTATGTTGGGGGACACCGTTCTGCCACTGCAGCGCAAGGAGAGTGTGCTTTTGCGATGCATGAGTGCCTAAAGTGCATGCAAAGTTTCCTGGCCATTTTCAGGATATCTTGCAAATGGGGTGAAGACTTCAGGAACCGCTTTAAAACCAGATTGAACACGTGCTCCATGCGGGGCGCATGGCTCAGCCCTCCTTGACGCAGTGCCGACACCATGTTCTTCCTGTTGTCGGTTACCATGGTGCCGATTTTGAGTTGTTGAGGAGAAAGCCAGGATTCGATTTCTTGATGAAGGATGATGAGCAGTTCCTCACCTGGTGACTCAGGCAAACTAGGTGCAGAACTGCATGACACAGCCATGCCCTGCACATGGTATACTGGAGGAGCACTGTGAATTGTCCCTGCAGTGGAGGCAGAGGACATGGTGGAGGATGAGGAGGCAGAGGCGGACATTGTCGCAGGATGAACGACATGAGAACGTGGAGGCTCCAGCAGTGTCTCCTGGCCAAGTTGCTGGTGTGGCTGGACAGGAACCACATTTACCCAGTGGGCCGTAAAAGACATATATTGCCCTTGACCGTAGTTACAGCTCCACACATTGGCGCTGCTGTGCACTTTGGCAGACACCGACAGGCTCAAAGATTGACCCACCTTCTGTTCTACATATGTGTTCAGGGCTATTACTGCCTTTTTGGCAAAGAAATTATGGCTTGGGACTATCCACCTCGGCTCGGCACAAGACATTACTTCTATTAAAGGTGCAGAGTCCACCACTTGGAAAGGGATGGGCTGCAGCACCAGCAACTTGGCCAGGAGCACTGTTGTCTTTTGGCAATCAATTGTGATCAATTGCTGATGGAATGACTGATAAGGAGTAGGAGGAAGAAGGGCAGAAGCATCAGGACCAGCAGATGATGGGAAGGACAGACAGCCCCCTTCAGCTGAGGTGGTGGCGCCTTGACTGCATGAAATTGGGTGTGTGCCACTGAGTGATGCAGCGGTTTCTGCAGCAAGCTGGGCCACCACATAGGAGCCACGGTACTCCCAGGCCATTTTATGGTGATAATGCATGTGCTGATGCAGGGACGTGGTGCCAACATTGGCACCCTGGCCACGCTTCACCTTCTGCCCACAAATTCGGCAAATGGCCATGTTCACCTCCACCGGTGGCCTAACAAAAAATTGCCACACCGCAAGTATGGCATTTTCCCCCCAACACTTAGTGCTGACTGCCTGCTACAGCTGCCTCTGTGAACCCCTGCAGCGCTACTTTCCGGGCCGGTAGACTCCTGCGAATGGTCTACCCTGGGCACGTTTCGCTCCCGACCTCCCACTGCTGCCACCCTGCTGGCTCAGCCGCTGCCTTATGTGCAAGCTGCCACCCTCTTCTCCTGATGATAATGATGTCCCTTCTTCCTGCTCTAAGGTGCAATCGGCTACATCATCATCATCCGCTACTGTCTGCATGTCACTGATGTCCCCCTAAACGGTCTCAGGGCAAACCATTCAAGCACCGCTGGGTTGCTGGTCAAGAAACGACCGCTAGATGACACCTGGAGCTCAGGCCTCTCGCTGCGACTCTTGCTGCCACAGCCCCCCCCCCCTCTTCTGCTGCTACTTCCGCCTAAGACAGAAACATTTTGGCCACTGCCTGTTCCCTTTGAAGGGCCTGTCACCTGTCTGTCTGACATACTGTATAATAAAATAATTAAATTATTACACCCCACAAAAGACCGTAGTACAATGTAACTTCACCGCAATTAAGACATATTCTTTTTTCTATTTATACACCCCAAAATAAGAAATATAAATCATAATTGACCACAAAACGACTAATAGGGCGTACATATATTTCCTTTTGATATACCACGTAAATGGCTGTAGTGCAATGTAACTTAACCGCAGAACGTCAATTAAGACATATATTTTTACCGACCCCACTCAGACCTCAGATCAGACCCCCATGTTACATAAGAACCCTAATCAGACCTCAGATCAATCCCCCATGTTACTTAGACCCCCAATCAGACCGTAGATCAGACCCCCATGTTACTAAGATCCAAAAGTGAATCAGACCTCAGATCAGACAAAAAAAAAAAAGAAATCACCTTACCTCTCCTGCTCAGGACACCACCGCCTCTCCTGAAATCCAGTGCTCCTCCTGCTCTTCCTGCCGACCTTTACTGTGATCCAATGTCACACAGAGGGAGATCACAGAGCGAGCCAACGTCCTCACGCTGTGGGCAGGCCTTAGCATGCAGGAGTCTGCAGGAGAAGACCAGGAAGCGGTGAGTACTAAACTCGGGGAGCACTGCATTCCCATCTTACTGGTCCTACTGTACTAATGAGCGCTGCCATAATAGAAGCGTTCATTCGATTCCCCACCATAAGACTCACTGACACTTATACGGTAACTTAAAGATAGGGTGTATTATGTGTCACAACTTGATACATATTATGTCACAGTGTGTTGTTATTGTCTGCTTTAAGAGATTTCTTTGGGCCTCATAGTAAAACTTAGTTCAGTCCCCCCCTACCCCACTCAGTTTCCCATTAAGCATGCATTAATCACTCCCAGGCAATACTGTATATTGTGCAAAACACAATTCCCCAGATTTTACTTTATTTTTTATTTTTTAAGCAGATTTTTTTAAAATTAAAAACATACAATAAAAAGCCACCCTTGGCCACTTCCACGTTATACAAATTCTATGTCATTAAAACTGGAACAAATGCTTCATAAATATGGTGCTCATTCTGAAAACCATGTTTCTCATGAAAATGCAGTGTCTTCACATCAGGAAGAAGAGAAGGGGTCCATCGACCCCCCGACCCCTTCCTACTTTGTCCCACACAAAATAAGCCCTCACGCAACTCATTCAGCAAAATATAAAAAAAGTTATTGGTCTTAAAAACCATGACAGAAAATTCCATGTTGGAAAATCCAGATGCCGCTTCTTCCTTTCTGAGCCCTGGTGTATCCCCAAATAACAGTTTACGACCACAGTTGGGGTCTTACTGTATTCAGGAGAAAGTGGGTAGCAAATTGTGGTAGGATATTCTCCTGTTATCTTTTGTGAAAAAGAAAGTTTGGGCCTAAAGCACCATTTTCTTGTAAAATAAAAAAATTAAATTTTTCATTTTCACTACCACCACATTCCTTGGGTGGTGTAGCTTTCAAAATGTGGTCTTTTTTAGGGAGTTTTCACTGTGGGGATACCTCAGGGTCTCTTCAAATGCAACATGGTGCCCAAAGACCATTCCTGCAAAATCTGCCCTCCAAAAACCATATGGCGCTCCTTGCCTTCTGTGCCCATGCCGTGTGCCCATACAGCGGTATATGACCACATATGGGGTGTTTCTGCAAGCTGCAGAATCAGGGTAATAAATATTGAGGTTTGTTTTATTGTTAACCCTTGATGTGTTCCAGTAAAATTGATTAAAATGGAAAATCTGCAAAAAAAAGTGAAATTTTGAAATTTCACCTCTATTTTGCTTTAATTCCTATGGAATACTTAAAGAGTTAACAACATTTCTAAAACCAGTTTTGAATAGTTTGAGGGTGTCGTTTCTAAATTGGGGTCATTTATGGGTTGGTTCTATTATGTAAGCCCCACAAAGTGACTTCAGAACTTAACTGGTCCTTAAAAAAGTTGACTTTAGAAAATTTTCCTAAAAATTTTAAAAATTGCTTTTAAAATTCTAAACCTTCTAACGTCCTAAAAGAATACAATTACATTACCAAAATGATGCCAACATAAAGTAGACATATGGGGAATGTTAATTAATTAATATTTTATGAGGCTTCACTATCTGTCTTAAAAGCAGAGAGATACAAATTTAGAAAACAGTGAATTTTTTCAAGTTTTCGTTAACTTTTGGATTTTTTTTATAAATAAAGGTAAAACATATTGACTGAAATGTACTATTAACATCATGCACAATGTGTCACGAGAAAACAGTCTCTGAATGGCTTGGATAAGTAAAAGCGTTCCAAAGTTATTAACACATCAAGTGACACATTTCAGATTTGCAAAATTAGGCCTGGTCAGGAAGGGGTTAAATGGCCTGGTCTGGAAGTGGTTAAGCCTAACTTATTGCAATGACATTATGTCACGTTTTGAAATGCAACTATATTCACAGTGTTTATGTGTGATTTCCCAATGTGACCATAGTTGCCTTGTAGGCCTAGTCTAATACTAATTTAACTGAAAGGGGTAAATGACTCCTAATAAACATTTTATTCTTCTTTAGCCACTGGTCATGTGAGCTTTGGGTTTGGCATTTTATGAGACTCTAGTTTATGTTAGCTGTTTGGAATGCGGTCTTCATGTTCCAAATTTAAACTTGACACCTAGCTAGAAACCTGAGAAACAGGATATCAGAACGGAGGAAGAGACTCTTCCTGCCACACTTGATATGATCTAAACACTTTCCTTTATTTTTTTCAGTTCCTTCACACTTAAAATAAAGGATAACATAGAAAAAATGCAGATAACCTGAATGGATAAACATAACACTTTTCTCCCATACAAGAATGTAAAGGGTTGTATGAGATCAGGAAAAATGAAAAAACATCACTCATGTCCATAGACTGTCTGGCATTGCAGCTCTGCCATATTCATTTAAGTAGAGCTGAGCTGTAAAACTAGATATAACCCTCGCTTTTACACCAGATTTTGGTTATTTAGCGTTTTTGTTTTCCGGCATAGAGTTCCGTCGTCGGGGCTCTATGCCAGACAACTACTGATCAGGATTATCCTAATGCATTCTGAATGGAGAGAAATCCGTTCAGGATGCATCAGGATGTCATCCGTTCAGTACCCAAACGTTCTTTGGCCTGAGAAAAATCCGCAGCATGCTGCAGATTTTCCTCTGGCCAAAAATCCGGAGGACTTTCCGTAATACCGGATCCGAAATTGTTGCCCATTGAAGTGCATTAATCCGGACCTGCAATTAAGCTAAACGTTGTTTCGGCGCATCGCTGGATCTGACATTTAGCTCTGCACATGCGCAGCAGCAGTTCCAATCAGGGCCCCAGTGTAAGCTGGGGCTACGATCGGTTACCATGGCAGCCAGGACGCTACTGAAGTGACGTCACAGGTCCGGGCAGCGCATTGATCTATGTGCCACGGGGACCTGTGACCTCATGAAGGAGCGCCCGGCGGCCGCAGCGCAGGTAAGTACACTGCTGCGGAGTACTTACCATGGCAGCCAGGACTTCAGTAGCGTCCTGGCTGCCATGGTAACCTGAAAGCTTTTAGAAGACTGATCAGGATCCTGATCAGTCTTTAAATGCTTTCAGGCGACTTGCGTTCTGACGGATCCAGCGAATCCTCAGAACGCAAGTGTGAAAGCACCCGAAATTGAATAGTTTGCACATATCTATGGTCTTTTTTCTCAATGGGTTACCTTTTTTATGACATCTACACATTAAAGGGGCTTTCCAATAATAGCGATTTTTTTAGCAAGTACCTGCAGCTTGCCCCCTGAAACATAAGATTCATACTTACCTGCTCCATGCCGCACCAGTCCTTCCTGCTGCCTTCACTGTCTCCATCTTCTGGGCCCCACACTGTTTTCTTCCGTCAGTGCATGGGCATGTTCACGGCCACATTCACCGCTCCAGCCATTGGCTGCAGCAATGCATCTGACTATGCCCATGTGTAACGCACCAGAGTGGCATTACCACTTCTCCACCTCACTATTGTCTTTATTGGTTAACCTCATGTCATCATGTGTATTTATTCCAGGTCCAAACACTGTGCATTTCCTACTTTGTAACTGTTATGTTTACATGAAATGTGCCTGGTTCACCAGCAGGTGGCAGCAAATATGGCAGAGCTACAGTTAGATAGAATGGAGCTTTCTATTCCATTCTAACACCCCCCTCTGTGGAGGAGTGGGCGAGTCCCACTTCCTGCAGGAAGGGTGGGGACCAGTTTCTAGAGCAGTCTAGCTTACCCCTGCTAGGGAAATGAAGCAAGTGCTGGGCATGTCTCTGCTGGACTTTCCCAGGCCAAGCCAAGCCAGCTAAAATCTAACCAGCTATTGTCTTCTCTTCACTGTGAATTAACCTCTCTGACCCAAAATTAGCTGTATTCTGTGTTTTAAGATCTATTTCCTCTATCTAACAGATTCCTATGACTCTAATGTGCAGTCCCAGAAAAAAATTGCAAATACTGGGTGGGAACTTATATAGTGCCTACAACATTGCCATTGACATTACAGTTATAGTAGTTACGCATGATTGGCTGAGGCTGAATGCAAGGCATTATTGGCAAGCCGCCAAGATATGATCATGTGATCCTCCGTCTTATCTCTTATCTTCCTTGTATTCTGATATATAGAATGGAGGATGCAATTTTGATCGATTCATGTGGGATGAATTCCCAAAACCTTGGATTCATTAGAAACTGACATTTTTGGGAAATTTATGATTAGTTTAGAATCGATTTGCTCTTCTCTAAAGCCAAAGCAATATGTATGTATTAGAGATCAGTGAACCAGTCAAGATTCATTTCAGGTTCAGTTCGCCAAATTTTTGAAAAAGTTCAGTTTGGACCCGCGTCAATTCAGGCCAAACCAAATTTGCTCCAATTGCCCTGAAAATTGGTATATAGCCCCCTCTAGCCTCCTAGGACTTATAATTAGAGTTGAGCAAACCCGAACTGCAAGGTGGGGGGTCGTACCGAACTTTGCGAGTTCGGGTACCCGGACCCGAACCCAGATTTTTTCATTGAAGTTCGGGTTTGGGTGATTTTATTATTTTCCATTATAACATGGTTATAACTGAAAATAATAGCATTCTTAAGATAGGAGGCTAAATAAAATGGCCATTGAGGGGTTAAAAAAACTCACCTCATCCACTTGATTGCGCAGCTGGTATTCTCTTCTTTCTTCAGGACCTGCAAAAGGACCTACGATGACCTCACCTCGCTCACCACGTGGTGAGCGCGGTGACGTCATTGCAGGTCCTGCTGAATGAAGATAGAAGATGAGGTGAGTTTTTGGTTTTTATTTTTAACCCCTCAATGGCCATTTTATTTAGCAGGAGCATGAGATGTATAAGGCTGTCTATGGGTAGTAGTAGCAATACTAGTAGTAGTGATAGTGGCGGCAGATGCCTTGCGTTAATGGTTGTGGCAGTAGGGGATTAACAGTGAGCAGCAGCAGTTGCTGAGGCAGCGGCGACTGCAGCAGCAGCAGCCTTATGGTACATAGCAGAAAAAAGAAAGCAGCATCATGGAAACAGCATCAGCCTTATGGAAGATGATGGTTGGCAGGTTTCAGCTGTGGCATGATGGCGGCAGTGGCATGATGGAGGTGGCGGCAGCAGCCGTAAGGAACATGATAGTTCGAAAGTGGTATACGTGGCTTGATGCAGGCCGCAGCAGTAGTTGTACAGAACGTGATGGTGGGCAAGTAGCATTGGTGGCATGATGCCGGCCACAGCAGCACCCCTACAGAAAATGATGGTTGGAAAGTGGCATAAGTGGCACGATGCAGGCCGCAGGAGCAGTCGTACAGAATGTGATGGTAGGCATACCGATAGCAACAGTGGCAAGATAGGGCACTACTAGCAAGGTGAGTTCTATTCATCGGAATCAGTCGCAGTGAGAAAATCCTCCTGAATCCAGGCTTGGTTCATTTTGACAAAAGTGATGTTTTGGACACTGGTTGAGGAGAACTTGGTCTGTTTGGGTCTCACCACACCCCCTGTGGCACTAAAAACCCTCTACGAGATGACACTGGTGGTTGGGCAAGAAAAGAGTGTGCTGTGCCAGTTCGGGCCACTGTTTCAGTCTGCTGGCCAGAAATGCATAGGGTCAAGGAACAGGGTATGCGACAGAGACTGGCCATGAGCCGGAAGCTGTTGGCTTGCTAACTGCACTCTGCCTGGCGTGGCACATGGAAACACTACTCCATCATGTTCAGGAGACTGAAATGGCTTATGCTGCTACTGCTTCTGCTGCTCGTGGCAGCGGGAGGGAGGTGACTCTATAGGGGGAGGGGGGTGGAGAGGGGCGTCCCTTTCAGGCACGCTGGTGACAGGCGTCTGCTTGCATAAGCTGCGGCAAGCTGCGTACAAAGTGTTTCCTGGTAGTAATACAATTTGTCTTCCCATTCTGTCAGAGGAAAACATTCCCCCATTTTGCCTTGGTAGCGAGGGTCTAAAAGCATGACTATCCAGTAATCATGAGACTGCTTGATGTCAACTATATGCCTGTCACTGTGTAACCAAGCGAGCATACAGGTCACCATTCTAGCCAGCATGCCTGAGGAGGCACTCTGCCCCCACTGGACAAAAGGCTCAGTTGTTTGGAGCTGAAACGTTGCACTGCCCGCATGGGTGAATAAAGGAGACACATCTTTTTATATATGGAGTGCTGCCTCATTTTTCTGTTTTATATTTGGGACTAGCTGGTCCCGGCGAGGCATTGCATCCGGCTTTGAGCATTTAGATAGGGTGCTGCCATTTTTTCTATACGTATATATATATATATATATATATATATATATACCGTTGCAAAAAAAAGTATATGAACCCTTTGGAATGATATGGATTTCTGCACAAATTGGTCATAAAGTGTGATCTGATCTTCATCTAAGTCACAACAATAGACAATCACAGTCTGCTTAAACTAATAACACACAAATAATTAACCACCTCAGCCGCCCTAGCTTAAAGAGGACCTTTCATCAGGGTAAAAAATGTGTACTAAGTATGCTGACATGGAGAGCGGCGCCCAGGGATCTCCCTGCACTTACTATTATCCCTGGGCGCTGCTCCGTTCGCCCAGTATAGGCTCCGGTATCTTCTGGGACTTGGTTATACTAGGAGGAGCCTAGTATCACTTGGTTATAGTAGGCGTATGCCAGGCTGTAGCGCTGGCCAATCGCAACGCACAGCTCATATCCTGGGAGTTTTTTTTCTCCCAGGCTGTGAGCTGTGCGCTGCGTTTGGCCAGCTCTACAGCCTGGGATACGCCTACTATAACCAAGTGATACTAGGCTCCTCCTAGTATAACCAAGTCCCAGAAGATACCGGAGCCTATATCGGGCGAACTGAGCGGCGCCCAGGGATAATAGTAAGTGCAGGGAGATCCCTGGGCGCCGTTCTACATGTCAGCATACTTAGTACACATTTTTTTCCCTGATTAAAGGTCCTCTTTAAACCCCCTTAATGACCAGACCACTTTTTACAATTCTGCACTACACTACTTTCACGGTTTATTGCTCGGTCATGCAACTTACCACTCAAATGAATTTTACCTCCTTTTCTTCTCACTAATAGAGCTTTCATTTGGTGGTATTTCATTGTTGCTGACATTTTTCTTTTTTTGATATTAATAAAAAATTACCGAAATTTTTGCAAGAAAAATAACTTTTTTCGCTTTCTGTTGAAATTAAAAAAAAAAACTATGCAATAAGTGTATATTTATTGGTTAGGGGTAAAAGTTATAGCGTTTACAAACTATGGTGCAAAAAAGTGAATTTCTGCATTTTGAAGCAGCTCTGACTTTCTGAGCACCTGTCATGTTTCTTCAGGTGCTAGAATAGTACAAATAGACACCCCAAAGTATTCGCGGATAGACACCCCAAAGTATTCGCGGAGAGGCATGGTGAGTTCATGTATAATTTCATTTTTTTTCACAAGCTAGCGGAAAATGACACTTTCTGAGTAAAAATAAATAAAATAAAGTTTCCATTTCTGCTAACTTCTGGCAAAAAAAAAAGAAAAATCTCCTACGGACTCACTATGCCCCTCAGTGAATACCTTGGGGTGTCTACTTTCCGAAATGGGGTCATTTGTGGGGTGTGTTTACTGTTCTATCATTTTGGGCGGGGCTAAGTTGTGAGCAACCCTGTAAAGCCTAAAGGTACTCGTTGGACTTTACGCCCCTTTACGCACCTATGCTGCAAAAAAAGTGGCACACGTGGTATCGCCGTACTCAGAAGAAGTAAGGCAATGTGTTTTAGGGTGTATTTTTACATATTCCCATGCTGGATGAGAGAAATATCTCTGTAAATTGTCAACTTTGTATACATTTTTTTTTAAAGTTGTCATTTACAGAGATATTTCTCAGACCCAGCATTAATATATGTAAAAATACACCCCAAAACACATTGCCCTACTTCTCCTGAGTATGGCGATACCACATGAGTGACACTTTTTTGCAGCCAAGATGCGCAAAGGGGCCCAAATTCCAATGAGTAGCTTTAGGATTTCCCAGGGCATTTTTACGCATTTGGATTCCAAACTACTTCTCACGCATAAGGGGCCCCTAAAATGACAGGGCAGTATAAATACCCCACAAGTGACCCCATTTTAGAAATGCATCAGCATTTGCGGAGCTGCGGCCACAGCTCCGCAAAAGATAGAGCATTTCCTTTACTTGTCCGCGATTGCGGACAAGAAAAGGCATTTTCTATATAGTTCTGGCAATGTGCGGATCCGCAAAGTGCGGAAAGCAAAACACATACGGGCATCTAAATGAGCCTTACAGGGGGGTGATTAGTGAAAGGGGGGTGACATGGGGTGATCAGGGGTTAATAAGTGACGGAGGGGGGGTGTTAGTGTGTGGTGTGTGATGATTGGTGCACTTACAGTGTCCTCTGGTGGTCCCAAGCAAAAGGGACCACCAGGGGAGCAGGCAGCAGGCATATCAGACGCTGTTTACAAAACAGCGTCTGATATGCAATTCAGATGACGTTTTTTTAACATCACAGGAAAACTCGCCTCTCGCGAGATGACGCGCCGATGCATCAAGGAGAAACATCCCGGCCGCCCGCAGGACGCATCCCTGCGCTAGGCGGTCGGGAGGTGGTTAAATCTTACCATGTTTTTATTGACCACACCATGTAAACATTCACAGCGTAGGTGGAAAAAGTATGTGAGCCCCTAGACTAATGACATCTCCAAGAGCTAATTGGAGTAAGGTGTCAGTCAACTGGCGTCCAATCAATGAGATGAGATTGAAGGTGTTGGTTACAGCTGCCCTGCCCTATAAAAAAACACACAACAGTTCTGGGTTTGCTTTTCCCAAGAAGCATTGCCTGATGTGAATGATGCCTCACACAAAAGAGCTCTCAGAAGACTTAAGATTAAGAATTATTGACTTACATAAAGCTGGAGAGGGTTATAAATGTATTTCCAAAAGCCTTGCTGTTCATTAGTCCACGGTAAGACAAATTGTCTATAAATAGAGAATGTTCAGCACTGCTGCTACTCTCCCTAGGAGTGGCCGTCCTGTAAAGATGACTGCAAAAGCACAGCGCAGACTGCTCAATGAGGTGAAGAAGAAACTAGAGTGTCAGCTAAAGACTTACAAAAGTCTCTGGCATATGCTAACATCCCTGTTAGCAAATCTACGATACGTAAAACACTAAACAAGAATGGATTTCATTGGAGGATACCACAGAGGAAGCCACTGCTGTCCAAAAAAAACATTGCTGCACGTTTACAGTTTGCCCAAGAGCACCTGGATGTTCCACAGGAGTACTGAGAAAAAATTCTGTGGACAGATGAAACCAAAGTTGAGTTGTTTGGAAGAAATACACAACACTATGTGTGGAGAAAAAGAGGCACAGCACACCAACATCAAAACCTCATCCCAACTGTTAAGTATGGTGGTGGGGGCATCATGGTTTGGGGCTGCTTTGCTGCGTCAGGGCCTGGACGGATTGCTATCATCGAAGAAAAAATTAATTCCCAAGATTCAAGACATTTTGCAGGAGAACTTAACGCCATCTGTCCACTAGCTAAAGCTCAACAGAAGATAGGTGTTGCAACAGGACAAGGACCTAAAGCATAGAAGTAAGTCAACAACAGAATGGCTTAAACAGAGGAAAATACGCCTTCTGGAGTGGCCCAGTCAGAGTCATGACCTCAACCCGATTGAGATGCTGCGGCATGACCTCAAGAAAGCAATTTACACCAGACATCCCGAGAATATTGCCGAACTGAAACAGTTCTGTAAAGAGGAATGGTCAAGAATTACTCCTGACTGTTGTGCACGTCTGATCTGCAACTACAGAAAACGTTTGGTTGAAGTTATTGCTGCCACAGGAGGTTCAACCAGTTATTAAATCCAATGGTTCACATACTTTTTCCACCTGCACTGTGAACGTTTGCATGGTGTGTTCAATAAAAACATGGTAACATTTAATTTTTTGTGTGTTATTAGTTTAAGCAGACTGTGATTGTCTATTGTTGTGACTTAGATGAAGATCAGATCACATTTTATGACCAATTTGTGCAGAAATCCATATCATTCCAAAGGGTTCACATACTTTTTCTTGCGACTGTATATATATATATATATATATATATAAATATAAATATATGTATATATATATATATATATATATATATATATATATATATATATATATGTATATATATATATATATATATATATATATAAATATATATATATATATATATATATATAAATATATGTAAATATATATATATATAAATATATGTATATATATATATATATATATATATATATATATATATATATATATATATATACTGCTTAATTAAATTGAACCCCCAAAATAATAAAAATAAATTGCAACTGTATGGAGAAATAGTAGATAGGAGTTTTGAGGTGGCTCACCCAGTGGCAAACACTGAAAGGGTGCTCCCACTTAAAAATCCACCCAATCTTATAAAAAGACAAAGCCATATTATTATATAGTGGGGCACACCTACAACTAGATACCACACGGATAAATTGATTTTAAAATTTATATTAATTTATTAAAAATATATATACAAATAATATACCAAAATATATTGAAGAACTACAAAAAAATTCCATTAAAATAAACAATATATTAAAAATGAAAAATATAAATGAATATAATAATCAGTCAGTCACTTATTGTAAAAGATATGGTGTCCACCCCTATATTACCCAATCACAATATCTGACACCGCTAAATGGACCTATGGGGTCCAGTATAAAAAAGTGTGAGTTAATATTAGATGTGTCAGATAGAGTGTCCGCAATAAACAGCTATGGAATTTATCTTTATAACAAACATTGACAATTGTTCTGAATTCCCAAACACCCTTATATTGTGCGTTATCACACTGCAACCGCGTCCATCACATCTCAATTGTAACTAAAACGTTGGCCTCAACTATGGCCGGAAAGCCCAAACATTTCGTAACAAGGTTCATCATCGTCGTGCATTATCTGGTTAGTACATTAACTCATTGTTCCCCACAGTTCCAGCGATTACAAACACAGGCACTTTTGCGCACTAATATTGTGTAATATGATATGAATAAATATATACATTTCATGTTATATATTGTTAAAATGTATACACTAGATATATTTTGCTTCACATATTGTTTTTTGATGTAATATATGCTTCTGTAATTTTATATACATGAAAGAGTTAAACTATGTAATTTGCATAATGAACTGTTAGCACTGCCCATTTGATTGAGCACATGTTAAATATCTTGCACTTTCTTGTATTCACTGCTTGAAAAAGGCTCAGTTTGGAGCCGAAATGTCGCGATTCCACATGGGTGATTAAACTTTTTATCATTTATTTCAATTTTGGAGTGCCGCTTGCTTTTTGATTTTGTATATTGGGTTTGAGCATATACCCTAGAGCAGAGCACCCGTCTAATTTGTCAGTGCTGCCAGATAATTTTCCTTTTAATATATATATATATATAATATATATATATATATATATATATAGACACACACAGTTGCAAGAAAAAGTATATGAACCCTTTGTAATGATATGATTTCTGCACAAATTGGTCATAAAGTGTGATCTGATCTTCATCTAAGTCACAATAGACAATCACAGGCTGCTTAAACTAATAACACACAAATAATTAAATGTTTTTATTGACCACACCCTCTCAGATGTTGTGCATTACCCTGTTGTGCATTGGTGTAGTAAGCACGTATGTATAATATATATATATATATATATATATACTGCTTAATTAAATTCAACCCCCCCCCCCCCAAAATAAATGAATAAAAATATAGGGCAACTGTGTGGAGAAATAAATGAACGTTAGCGGATGAATAAGGGCTAGGCCTCACGCTCAATTTCACATTATCATTCACAGGTAGATTGCTGCTATACCTTGTATCTGCTTAATTAAATGGAACAAGTCCATTAAATTGCAACCATGTAGAAAATGAATGTATGTAAATGAATGATTAAGGATGATGCGGAATTTCTTGTTAATACACACAGGTAGATTGCTGCTACACTTTGGGTATTGATGCAGACAGACATCAAGATTGGGAACCGTTAGCAAAGCGAGGTTTATTCATTGGAATCAGCTGGAGGACTGTGAAAATGTTCGTATTGATGCCGTAATCATGCATATATGTGCAGCTTAATTAAATTGAACCTCCCCCCCAAAAAAGGTGTGTGAAAATGTTAGTATTGATGCAGTAATCATGTATATATATGCAGCTTAATTAAATTGAACTCCTCCCCCCAAACAAATAAATTTAATTGCAACCGTATGGAAACGGAATAAATGGAAATGGACGATTGAGGGTTGACGCTCAATTTCTTGTTAATACACACAGATAGATTGCAGCTACACCTTGAGTATTGATGCAGACAGACAGCAACAGTGGCAAGAAAGGGCACTGCCAGCAAGGCGAGGTCTAATTATCAGAATTAGCCAGAGGAGTGTAAAAATGTCAGTATTGACGCAGTGATCACATATATATGCAGCTTAATTAAATTGAACTACCCCCCCCCCCAAAAAGAAAAAAAAAGTTAATTGCAACCATGTGGAAACTGAATTAATGGGAACAGACAAATGAGGCTTGCGGCTCAATTTCTCGTTATCACTCACAGGTAGATTGCTGACCTACTCTGTGTCCTATAGTAATCACATATACAGTATATGCTGGTTTAATGAAATTGAACAATCCCAAATTTCTTTTTCAAATTATAACAGTGTGGAAATAGAATTCACTGAAACGGACGATTAAGGCCTTGCCCTTAATAATACATTAACACTCCCAGGTAAATTGTTACCCTAGCCCAGTGATGGCTAACCTCCAGCACTCCAGCTGTGGTCCCAACATGCTCTATTCATTTCTATGGAGTTCTGAGAACAGCCAAGCAAATATACATCTTGGAAGTCTTAGTTTTACCACAGCTGGAGTGCCGGAGGTTAGCTATCACAGCCCTAACCTTTCTACTGGTATACTGATCACTTATATGCTGGTTTAATTAAGTTCAAGTAACAAGTCCAAAAAAAACGTGGCAAGATGGGAGACGGTCAGCAAGGCAAAGTCTATTCATCGGAATCAGCGAACGAGTGTGAAAATGTTGGTATTGATGCAGTAATCACATATATATGCAGCTTAAATAAATTGAACGAGAAGCAGCACACTATATGTGCAGGGTCTGCTCTGCTGAATGTATATGACAAATGGCATAAATAGGTTTAGAGTAGGTACTGTCTGACTAAGACCACCTTGGCGCAGGTGGGCAGGCACAGATGTGTTTTGATCAACATATATTGGCAGAGAGTCTCAGACTTTATATCAGAATGAGGGCTTAGTTCATATATAATTTTTGCATCTATTGTGTTTAGTGCATTATTTTCTGTGATTCTTCTTTTATAAATGTAGCAATGCACATCCGCATATTTATTTATTACATTGTGCAGGATGTATTTTATCTTTTCCTGTGATTTTTGTTTAGTCTGCAGTATACACTTGAAGGAGTGATACCCCAAAAAACTATTTAAATTTCAACCATGTAGAAAATGAATCAATGGAAACAATTTCTCGTTATCACTCACAGGCAGATTGCTACCCTACCCTGTGTCTTGTAGTAATCACTTATATATGCTGGTTTAATTACATTTAACAATCCCCCCAAAAATGTAAATTACAACCATGTGGAAATTAAAGTCACGGAAACGGACGATTCAGGCTTGACGCTCAGTTTCAGGTTAATACACACAGGTAGACTGTTGCTGCACCTTGGGTATTGCTGCAGTAATCATGTATATATATGCTGCTTAATTAAATTGAAACACACAAAGAAAGGATTTCTGTAAAAATGGGGTGGGGGGATATAAAAGTGTTTGTTTGCAGGTAGCTACTTTTGAGGTCTGCACTGCAGCACCTGCACTTCTGATAGCAGTCACAACCACAGCTCCTGTCTTCTATTTCCCTGTATGTCAGCTGCCCTGCTTGTCCCTATTCTACATAACACACACAATTATTTTTTGAAATCTTAGCCTTTCCCTTTACTCTCCCTGGCAATAAGCTTTATTGACTTCTGACTGTCCCTTTTGTTTTCTGACTGTCCCTGACCCAAGATTGTTTTCCTGGCAGACACTGTAACACCCACCCACCCTCATTTACAGCCCAGAATGACATTCCGCTCGGGCACATCTCTGCCTGCTGCAGTACTGATTGGCCAATTAGGGCAAGCCCTCCCAGAGTCATTTGAGAACCCTCCTTCTTCCTCTCTACGGCTTTTTTCCTGCCAACACATACACTAAAATGGAGCTACATGCTGATTTAGTGGATTTGTCCAAAACTAAACCTGAAAATATCCAAGTTTGTCTGCTGTCCATCCAAAAAATAGCAAAGTTCGGATTTAACCCAGTTCGGTCCAAACTGGTTCACTCATCCTTTGTATTTATATATTGGAGCCTTAAATGCTATATTTCACTTTGATAAATAAAAAATTATTTTGCACAGACAAGAAGTTTAGGTGCAATATTGCTGCTACAGGGTGGCCCACAAACATGTAGACTGCCTCCAATATCTCCAAATCAAACTGCTTAATAGTAAATCTCTCTTAGTTGTCCATAGCAACCAATCAGAGCTCAGCTTTAATTTTTTTCAGCACCCTATAGCAACTGAAAGCTGAGCTGCGATTGGTTGTTATGGGTATTGTCTCATTCACATGTCATTTTTTTTTATCAGTCATTTCCATCAGTGACGACTGTGAGCCAAAACCAGGAGTTGAACCTCCACAGACATAAGTTATAAGGGAAAGATCTTCACCTGTTCAGTGTTCAGATACACACCTGGTTATGGCTCACAATCACTGATGGAAATCACTTCTCCAAGATGTTTGGAACAATTTCCCTGCCGAGTTCCTTCAAAAACTGTGTGCAAGTGTACTTAGAAGAATTATTGCTGTTGTGAAGGCAAAGGGTGGTCACAGCAAATATTGATTCACTTTAGATTTCACTTTGTATTTTGTTAATTGATATAAAAACAAACTATAAACCCTTCCATTTTTTTAAAGCTTTCTTACTTTGCAGCATTTTTGCCACGCTTGCCTAAAATTTTTGCAGAGTACTATATAAATATATACATACATACATACACACACACACACACACCATATTTTTCGCCCTATAAGACGCACCGGCCCATAAGACGCACCTAGGTTTTAGAGGAAAACAATAAGAAAAAAATATTTTGTATTACACCTCAGGTCAGACCATCAATCAAACCCCAAAGTTAATCAGAGCTCAGCTTGCAGCCCCAATCTGCCCCCAAGGTCGATCAGACCTCAGATCAGACCCCCAATTCCACAGATCAACCCCCCAACCTTCAGCCATCTAGCAGCCCCCATATGTCAGCCAGCAGCCCCCATATAATCAGCCATCAACCCCTATATATTCAGCCAGCAGCCCCCATATATTCAGCCATCAGCCCCTATATATTCAGCCATCAGCCCCTATATATTCAGCCATCTCCCCCCATATATCAGTCCCTATATGTCAGCCATCAGCCAAGCTTTTTACCTCCATTCACTCTGTTACCAACTATGTATTCATTACACTTTACGTATCCTTACAGGCCGTGAACAAGGTCCAGGCTGGACCGAAACGTTGGCCAGATTATAAAGCATGTATCAGTGTAAACTATAATAATGTGGATGGATGACAAATAAATCAACTTCACTTGCATTGACAATTTGAGTGCCGTGGTACTTCTTTAATTAGCCATCAGCCCCCAGCACAAATAAAATAAAAAAACTCACTTACCTCTCCTGTTCCTGGACGCCACCGCTCCTCACTATCTCGATCCTCTTCATACTGCTGTCGGCTGTGCATCGCGGCGCACAGTGTGAGTCACAGAGCGCCCTCACGCTGTGTGCAGCCCTGCACAGCCGATAGCCAAGGACCAGGAATTGGTGAGTCCAGAGCCCTCACCGCTTCCCGATCCTCCGGTACTAATAAAAAACGCTTCATTAGTATTTTCCCCATATGATGCAGGGGCATTTTTTCCCCCACTTTGGGAGGGGGAGGGTTAAACCTTATTGGGCAAAAAATACGGTATATAAAAAAAATATATATTTGTATATACAAACACACACTTTTCTATTGACATTTGTTTAAAAATATTTGTATTGAGCATTATCAATCAAATGTTGTACTGGAATCTCTGACACTGGTGCAGCTCTACTTTTTTTACAGATCGATTACCACATAAAGATAAATATTTGTGAGAACTGAACCTAACATAGCCATTACGAGTGAAGTTTCACTTGAGTAAATGTTAAGTCATGACCTGTGAAGACATGAAGTCAGATTTCAGGTGCAGAAGGCCAGATTACAGATCTAGGCCATCTAGTAGGTGTACTCATTTAGGCTTCTTTTGCGGAAACTAGACAAACCACATATCACTTGCAATTACCATTTAGGACTGTTTCAGCAAATACCATTTAACCTGTGGACAAACATATGGTTAATGTGTAGGTTAACGCCTGCAAATGAAGCTTTGTTTTATTTTATGTACTGGTCTTTAATAATTTTTTATTATTTAAGATTAAACTTGGTTTGAAAAAAACATATTTTTTATATCATTGTTATTGTTTTATATCAGTAACTAGTGATAAGTGAAGGTATAAAAAATTTGATTCGGCTATTTTACTGAATTTCGAGGAAATGGATGAAGTGAGTATATATAATTTATTTTTTTGCTGCCATTTCAGGAAAATTGATCTGCTACCACGCAGCGCAAAGAAGTTTGATTTCCCGGTGAATTGGACTTTTCCTGAAATTCGGATCAAAGTCACTTCGTTTGGCTTTGATTCGCTCAACACTACCAGTGACCCCAGAAGGAACAATAGATTTTCCTTTCCTATTTATGTACGTTTTTAAAGGAATTATCCACCGATGTGCTAAAGTGAGGGAAGCAACTGTTGACTCCTCACTTCAAATGGCCTATCCATATAAGGCCTCATGCACACAGCCTTGTGCAATATGCGTGCACTGGCCGTGTGCTCACCATGTCACAGATGCGAACCCATTCACTAATGAGTGCTTCCATGAGGTTTCTGTCCGTTCCTCCGCACCGCAAAAAAATAGAACTTATAGAATGTTTTTGCGGTGTGGACGGATCACGGATCCATTCAAGTTGAATGGTTCTGGATCCATCGTGGCAGCTGCACAGATGGTGCCTGTGCATTGGGGACCGAACAACCGCTGTGTGCAAGAGGCCTAATGCAGAAATAGATTCCTCTCTGCTTTGACTTTGAAACAGAATTGCGGACGTGTGAATGGGGCATAAGGGTCCCTTATCACCGCCAGTTAGCTACTTGTTAGGTAGCTAGCGCCCAGCCCACCGCAGTCACTGATTTTGGCAGAGATTTTTTCATCCACATTGATCTATGCAAATGAAGAAATCTGTGCCGTTCATTTTTTTTCTTTTTTCAGCCCAGAGGCTGAACGGAGGCTGAAAAAATCTTATTACCCGTATGCTCAATATAAGGAGAATCGCAGAAACTCCTAATGCTAGCCATACGTGTAATGATTGCAGAGACCCTCAAATGCCAGGGCAGTACAAACACCTCACATGTGACCCCATTTTAGAAAGAAGACACCCCAAGGTATTCCGTGAGGGGTATGGTGTGTTCATGTAAAATTTTATTCTTTCTCACAAGTTAGTGGAATATGAGACTTTGTAAAAAATATATATATATATATATCAATTTCCGCTAACTTGTGCCAAAAATTTTTCTGTGAACTCGCCATGCCCCTCACGGAATACCTTGGGGTGTCTTATTTCCAAAATAGGGTGGGGTATTTTACTGCCCTGGCATTTTAGGGGTCCTAAAGCGTGAGAATCCAAAATGCGTAAAAATGTCCTGTCAAATCCTAAAGGTACTCATTGGTTTTAGGGCCCCTAAATTTTTTTATACAAAGTTGTCAGTTTACAGAGATATTTCTCTCACCCAACATGGGTATATGTAAAAATACACCCCAAAACACATTGCCCTACTTCTCCTGAGTACGGCGATACCACATGTGTGACACTTTTTTGCATCCTGGATGCGCAAAGGGGCCCAAATTCCAACGAGTACCTTTAGCTTTTACATGGCTGCTCACAATTTAGCCCCACCCAAAATGCCAGAACAGTAAACACACCCCACAAACGACCCCATTTCGGAAAGTATACACCGCAAGGTATTCACTGAGGGGCATAGTGAGTCCGTGGGAGATTTTTTTTTTGCCAGAAGTTAGCAGAAATGGAAACTTTATTATTTTTATTTTTTTCCTCAGAAAGTGTCATTTTCCGCTAACTTGTGAAAAAAAATGAAAACATATGAACTCACCATGCCCCCCCGTGAATACTTTGGGGTGTCTTCTTTCTAAAATGGTGTCATTTGGGGGGTATTTATACTTTCCTGGCATTCTAGCACCTGAAGAAACATGACAGGCGCTCAGAAAGTCAGAGCTGCTTCAAAATGCGGAAATTCACTTTTTTGCACCATAGTTTGTAAACGCTATAACTTTTACCCAAACCAATAAATATACACTTATTGGATTTTTTTATTATCAAAGACATGTAGAACAATAAATCTTGCGAAAAATTTATATAGAAATGTAGTTTTTTAAAAATAAAATTACAACAGAAAGTGAAAAATGTCATTTTTTTGCAAAAATTTGATTAATAGCAAAAAAAGTAAAAATGTCAGCAGCAATGAAATACCACCAAATGAAAGCTCTATTAGTGAGAAGAAAAGGAGGTAAAATTCATTTGGGTGGTAAGTTGTATGACGGAGCAATAAATGGTGAACGTAGTGTAGTGCAGAATTGTAAAAAGTGGCCTGGTCATTAAGGGTGTTTAAGCTAGGGGGGCTGAAGTGGCTAGAGATGAGCGAATTTATGAAAGTTTGATTCGGCTGATTCACCAAATTTTACAAAGAAAATTTGCTTTGTGGCGAATTACTTTGTCACAAAGCACATTTTTTGTAAGCAGCGGGTGCAATGACAGAGAGCTGCGATAGCGCTACCCCCCGTTATTATACCCCTCAGATGCTGCGTTCATACATGAGCGCTGCATCTAAGTGTTAAAACTGTGAAATTAACATATAAAAATAAAACCTAATCAAACTTACCACCTCCATTTGCTCGTGATGGGCCGGCCGCTGCCGCCATCTTGCTTGAAGATCTTGAGCAAAATCTCGCACAGCGTGAGACTATGTAGTTTCCACATTCAGGATTTCGGCCAAGATCTTCAATCAAGATGGCAGCTGGCAATCAGTCGCGAGTAAATGGAGGAGGTATCACATCTGATATGGCAGGTAACAGACGTGCGGTGCAGAGGGGAGGGAAGGAGAGTACCCTTTTATTAGGGAGAGGGAGGAGTGGTGACCCCTAACTCACCTAGCACTGGTACCTAGCTGCCCTGACCTCCCTAGATGGGCTGCTGACCCGTACACCGATCACGTACCTCGTCCCTGGCTTACCCTGAAATAAGCCCTAGGTAGTGAGTAGGGCGGTGGGAGCAGTAGTCCTCACCACTGACACCTAGGGTAACAACAGGGAAAGGACAAACAACACAAATACCACAAACAATCCCAAAAGGGAGACAACAAACAGGAGACAACAACAGGAGTGAACCGGAGAACCAACAACTCCAACTCCAACTCCAACTCCAACTCCAACTCCAACTCCAACTCCAACTCCAACAGAGGTCAGACTAGAAGATCTGGAAGGAAGGTCTATATCTGGCATCAAGGGAAGCAGAAAGAGAGAATATATAGTAGCTGGGAGTGGCCGACAGAGAACAGCTGAAAGGAAAAGCTACAGATGCCTAAATGGGACAAAAAGGATCGCAAACTGAGCAGGAAACCCTGGACCGGAATCCATTCCGACCACTAGGTCATGGAGCGATCTCTTGAAACTGAGCGAGTAGCCACCCGCTGCGACCTTCTGACCCCAGGCATAACAGGGTCAGCAATAGGTCGTGACTCCCTCGTGACAGGAGGTAACTATGAATTTTTTTGTTTTTTAAGCTATTTCAGGTTAAGGCCTCTTGCACACGACCGTATGGCTTTTTCAGTGTTTTGCGGTCCGTTTTTTTCGGATCCGTTTTTCTGTTTTTTGCTTCTGTTGTGTTTCCATTTCGGTTCCGTCTTTCCGTTCCGTTTTTCCGTATGGCATATACAGTATACAGTAATAACATAGAAAAAATTGGGCTGGTCTTAAAATTTTCAATAGATGGTTCTGCAAAAAACGGAACAGATACGGAAGACATACGGATGCACTTCCGTATGCTTTCTGTTTTTTTTGCGGACCCATTGACTTGAATGGAGCCACTGAACGTGATTTGCGGACAAGAATAGGACATGTTCTATATTTAAACGGAACGGAAAAACGGAAACGGAAGGCATACGGAGACACTTCAGTATTTTTTGCGGTCCCATTGAAATGAATGGTTTAGTATACTGTCAGTATACTGAACTGAAAAAACGGCCAGTATACGGTCCGCAAAATACTGTCGTGTGCAAGAGGCCTAAATCGATTCGAAGCACAAGAGAATTCGGCTTTAAGGCAAATTGAATTTATCCTGAAATTCGGATCGAATTCCACTTCGTGGGATTCGATTTGCTCATCTCTAATTCTAAATCTGGCAAAAAATTAGATTTATGTCCTAATCAATTCTACCCGAATCAAAAGTGCTCCATCTGCAGAGCAATATGTAAGTATGTAAGTAAAATGTCAAGTGCAGTTTTCAGAATTTTTGTGAAATTCATGACAAATCCGATTAGTTTACAATCAATTCGCTCATCTCTATTCCGTGCCAAAATACCACCGGGAAACTACCTCCTGTTGAGGGAGACCACTATGTCATTCATGCAGCCATGGTTTATTTCCGTGACTATGTTAACAAAGGACCATGCAGTTGTGGCAATAAAGTGTAGCCTTCCATTGAAGTGGAGAGAGGTTTTCACGTGGCTGCCTTTTTTTTTTTTGGTGCAGGATCTGTACCAAATTCATCATAAACTCAGTGTCATTAGCACTGAGCCAATGCACTTATGGGTATGGCCTGATGGTCGAGCTGCACACAGCAGGCCAAGCGCACTCACTTCCTCCAATAACCCACAAAAAATCATTAGTCATGGCTTGTATTGTGCTGACAGCCACGGCTCAATCAGACTATATAGCTTTACTGTAAAGATAAACTGTGATTACTTTATACCCTGTGTTGAATTGTCTGCCAATAGTTATATTCAATATGTTCAATTGATTGAGATAAATTCTTATCTAGAAGCTTCTCTCAGATATAGCAAGGCTCATTTATAAAATTTCTCAGTTGTTTTTTTTTTTTATGTTAGAGCTAGAGTACAGAATACACCAACTTTGGCTACATGCACATGACCGTTGCCTGCCTCTGCGTCCGCTCCGTCCGCAAATTTTGCGTCCGTCAAAAAAATTGATGGTGGACCGTTTTTTTTGACGGATCCGTTTTTTTGGAAGATCCATTGTAATAATGCGTATCCTTGTCCGCAAACGTGAAAAAAATAGGACATGCTCTATTTTTTTGACAGAAGGTAAACACGGACCACGGATGCGGAACAAAAACGGTTAACCATCCACATTTTTTGACGGACCCATTGAAATGAATGGGGAAGCATCCTATCCGTGAAAAAAAAACGGAACGGACGCGGAAACAAACAACGGTCGTGTGCATGAGGCCTTTGTCAGTGAAAAAACATCATAAGTGCAACCCTTTTGCCACCCTCATTTTTTGCCATGTTTTTTTGGGGCAGTTTTTCGACCATTTATGTGCACACAGTGTGTCTTATCATAGGGGTACTTTCACACTTGCGTTAAAGTCCTAGGGGCTCAATACCGGAAAAAAACTGATCAGTTTTATCCTAATGCATTCTGAATAGAGAGCAATCCGTTCAGTATGCAGCAGGATGTCTTCTGCTCAATCACTCTTACAGTATTTGGCCAGATAAAATACCGCAGCATGCTGCGGTATTTTCTGCTTCCAAAAATTTGGAACACTTGCCGGAATCCCGGATCCTGCATTATTTTCCATTGATCCGACACCAAGTGTTCCGAAAAACTGATCCGGTTTTCCGGTCTGCGCATGTTTTTTTCCGGATTACACCGGAGAGACGGATCCGGTGTTTCAATGCATTTGTTAGACGGATCCGTATCCGGATCCATCTACAAATGTTTTCCGTTTGCACACGGATTTCTGGATCTGGCAGGCAATTCTGGTGACGCAAGTGTGAAAGTACTCTTAGGCCTCTTTCACACGGGCGTCACGTTTGACGTCCGGATAAGAGGCGGGTGCGTTGCGGCAAAGCGTTTTTATGTGTTTTGCACGCGCGTGGGAAAAATCGCCATGTTTGGAACCCAGACCTGAAGCCGGACTTCATCACTGAAGTCCGGTTTTGGGTTGAGTATTCTGCATATTTTATTATTTTCCCTTAAAACATAGTTATAAAGGAAAATAATAGCATTCTCAATAGAGAATGCAAAGTAAAAAGGGCAATAGAGGGTTAAAAATACTAAAAACTCACCTACTCCATTTGATCGCGTAGCTGCCGGTCTCCTGTTCTGTTTTCAGCCTGGGGGGGTGAAGGACCTTCAGTGACGTCACTGGGTCACATGGTCCAATCACCTGCTTCCATGATGCGATTTTCCCGCAGTCCTATTCACTTCTACGGGGCCTGCGTTGCGTGAAAAACGCAGAATATAGAACATGCTGCAATTTTCACGCAACGCAAAAGTGATGCGTGAAAATGACCGCCTTAAGCACCTTTCACACGGGCGAGTTTTCCGCGCGGGTGCAATGCGTGAGGTAAACGCATTGCACCCGCACTGAATCCGGACCCATTCATTTCTACGAGGCTATGCACATGAGCGTTGTTTTTCACGCAACACAGGCCCAATAGAAGTGAATGGGGCTGCGGGAAAATCGCAAGCATCTGCAAGCAAGTGCGGATGCATTGCGATTTACCCGCATGGTTGCTAAGAGACGGGACCCGATCTTTATTATTTTCCCTTATAACATGGTTATAAGGGAAAATAATAGCATTCTCAATAAAGAATGCTTTGTAAAATGTGGATTTAGGGGTTAAAAATAAAAAACTTAACTCACCTTAGCCTCTTGATCGCGTAGTTGACGATCTCTCCTCTCTTCTTCAAGCATTAGCTGCAGTCTAAAGGACCTGTGATGACGTCACATCCCATGGTCCAATCACATGGTCCATCACGGTCCATGTGATTGGACCATGTGATGTGACATCATCACAGGTCCTTTAGACGGCAGCTAATGCTTGAAGAGAGATCGCGTAGTGGCTAAGGTGAGTTAAGTTTTTTATTTTTAACCCCTTAATCCACATTTTACAAAGCATTCTTTATTGAGAATGCTATTATTTTCCCTTATAACTATGTTATAAGGGAAAATAATAAAATCTACAGAATACTCAACCCGAAACCGGACTTCAGTGATGAAGTTCGGGTTCGGGTCTGGGTACCAAACATGCCGATTTTTCACACGCGCGTGCAAAACGAATTACAAAAGTTTGCACACGGGCGGGAAAATCGCGTATTTTCCCGCAACGCACTAGCCTCTTATCTGGGCGTCAAACGTGACGCGCGTGTGAAAGAGGCCTTAGAGTTTTCTTCATGACCTTTTTTCTTTATAGAAAAAGTGATGTGAAAACACCTGAAAAAAATGCCAAGAGCTTCAGTATGTAGTGTTTTTGAAAAGAATCATGAAAGACAAAAATGATACCTACTTAAGAAAAACACCAATACTATGTTCTCCTTCACGCAAAAATTTGCTGTATTTTTTCTAATTTTATAATTTTTATAGCTAAATCACCATATAAACCATTATTTCCATACTGCATGCATTTTTTAAACAAATGTGTGAACTGCTTTTTTTTCCTTTCCCTATAAGGGCTCATGCACACGACGGTATGTATTTTGAGGTCCACAAAAAACGTATCTACAAAAAATATGGATGATGTCTGTGTACATTTTACGTATTTTGCAGAATAGAACAGCTGGCCTTTAATAGAACAGTACTATCCTTGTCTGTAATGTGGACAATAATAGGACATGTTCTATTTTTTTGCAGAACAGGCATACGGACATACGTAAATGGAATGCACACGGAGTAACTTCCGTTTTTTTTTTTGCAGACCCATTGAGATGAATGGTTTTGCATACAGCAAAAAAAAACGAAACGGACACGGAAAGAAAATATGTCCGTGTACATGAGCCAGAGAATACCTAAAATACCTGAAAAAAGCACCATTCCTGTATATTTAAGGTTGCATTCACATCACCGTTTAGCTTTCCGTTCTTCTGATCGGTCAGAAGAAGAGAGAGAGAAAAAAAACAGGATCCTGTAAAAAAACGGATCCTGTTGCATCAGTTGTCATGTGTATCAGCCATTTCGGTCTGAGATCAGTTTTTTTTGGCCCCTTTCACACAAGCGAGTTTTCCGCGCGGGTGCAATGCGTGACGTGAACGCATAGCACCCGCACTGAATCCTGACCTATTCATTTCATTGGGTCTGTGTACATGAGCGTTTTTTTCACGCATCACTTCTGTATTGCGTGAAAATCGCAGCATGTTATATATTCTGCGTTTTTCACGCAGCTCCAGCCCCATAGAAGTGAATGGGGCTGTGTGAAAAACGCATTGCATCCGCAAGCAAGTTCGGGTGCAATGCATTTTTCACTGATGGTTGCTGGAAGATGTTGTTTGTAAACCTTCAGTTTTTTATCACGCGCGTGAAAAACTCAACAAAACGCATTGCACCTGCGCGGAAAAAACTGAACAACTGAGCGCAATCGCAGGCAAAACTGAATGGCTTTGCCTGCGAAATCGCACAGTTTACACTGAACGCATACGCAACGCATCCGGACCTAATCCAGACACGCTCGTGTGAAAAAGGCCTTAGACAGAAAAAAAAGCCCTGCATGCAGTACTTTTGTTTCTGTCTAAAAATACAGATCTCAGATGGAAATTGCTCAAACAGATGACAACTGATACAATAGGATACGTTTTTTTTACTGGATCCTGTAAAAAACAACGTATCCTATGCAATCCTATGCATAACTGATTTAACTAGATTTTTCTTACATGATCCTCTTTTTTTTTTCTCTCTCTCACAATTCTTCTTTGGGTCAGAAGAACAGAAAGCTAAATTGTGATGTGAATGCACCCTAAGGGCTCTTTTCACACGACCGTATGGCTTTTTCAGTATTTTGCGGTCCGTTTTCAACGGATCCGTTGTTCTAGTTATTGTTTCTATTGTGTTTCCGTACCGTTCCGTAGTTCCGCAAAAAAAAAAACTCTGTATGGTTTCCGTATGCGATCCGTTGTTTGCGGTTCGCAAACAGAAACTACTTTTTTTATCATTGTACAGTAATGTGTTTTAACAGTAAACACATGGGCAAAGTGGGCATGGACCTGCAAAAAAAGTATGCATTCCGTATTTTTTGCGGACCCATTAACTTGAATGGAGCTACGGATCGTTATTTGCGGGCAATAATCGGACAAGTTCTATCTTTTAGCGGACTGGATATATGGAAATACAGAAATGGAATGCATACGAAGTACATTCCGTTTTTTTGCGGAACCATTGAAATGAATGGTTCCGCATACGGAATCCACAAAAACGGAATGGAAACGGAAAAGAGAACGTTCGTGTGCAAGAGGCCTAACCCAAACTTGTGTTTCTCTTTAGTAGTGCAATTGTGTATAATCCAGTGCAGCACATTGCTGTATCTCTAATGTGAGGCTCATAAGATGCATCTGTATATTGTAAAGGTAAAATCAGAATCCTAAAGGCGTCATCGTGTAGTTTTGAGACAGTATTCCAAAGAATGTACTGCTCCCTAGTCTGCCATTTGGAGCCGTTAATTGTGAAAATAAGGTAATAATGTTCAGATAGTTGATTTGATTTATTCTGACATGACAAGGGAGGTGGATGCTTGAGAACCCGTAGGAAGTAGCTTTGGTATTTCACATTAGACTATATGCAGAATTCAAATCTCTTCACACCTCTATAAAGGCGCTGATACATTGCTACACCTACAACAAAGGATGTGTGAAAGTGTTTCATTTGCTCTACAATATTTTGCTAATCATATTGCATCTAAATCATTAAAATTGAAAAGAAAATGTTGACTGATAAGCTGTTAAATGGCCTTTGTGGACTATTCATTGTTCAGGAGAACCTCAACATAGCAATGATATTATTTTAGTTTCCAGAACTGGATTCAATAACCTAAACAAGGCTAAACAGCATTGCTCATTTAATTGTTTCATCAGCCAGCTTGGAAACAGCATGTTATCCAGTCTTATAAGAAGTGAAATGGTTTGGACTGCTCAGAACCGTTCTCTGATACTTGCTTGTGTGCTATGGAGTCTGGAGGAGCTACAACAACATGGATGCTGTAAGTCGAAAACAATAGAGGGTTGTGCAGGGTGGATTCCCAACATAGCACTGATAGTGTTGAACAGAAGGATACTGCTCTCCTTCATCAGTGAGCTGTCGTCTCTTGGCTGTAAAAGTTTGCACAAACTACAGGAGTCCCGCTAACTTCTGACTATTGCTGATAATCAAGCTGATAAGGCAGTAGCTGTGGACATAGCTGTGAGGTTTAATATAGATAACTGTAAAGTTATGCACTTGGGGACTAATAATCTGCATATGTCCTAGGGCAGGGGTAGGCAACCTTTGGCTCCCAGCTGTTGTGAAACTACAACTCCCAGCATGCATAGTTGCTCTGCTCTTCTAAGAACTTACATAGAAATGAATGGAGCATGCTGGGAATTGTAGTTTCACAACAGCTGGGAGCCGAAGGTTGCTGATGCCTGTCCTAGGGGGAGTAAAACTGGGAGAGCCACTTATTGAGAAGGATCTGGGCGTATTAGTAGATCATACACTAAATAACAGCATGCAATGCCAGTCAGCTGCCTCTAATGTTCAGTTCTGGGTACCAGTCCATAAAAAGGATGCCCTGGAATTATAAAAAGTGAAAAGGAGAGCAACTAAACTCATAAAGGGCCTTGAAGATCTTCGTTATGAGCAAAGATTATATGAACTGAATTTGTTTAGCCTTGAAAAAAGACATCTAAGGATGGATATGATTAACCTGTACAAATATATAAACGGATCATACAAAAATATCAAGGGAAGCTATTCTGTGTTAAACCCCTCAAAAAACAAGGGGCCACTCCCTATGCCTGGAGAAAAAAAGATTCAGTCATAAGAGGCGACAAGCATTCTTTGCAGGAAGGTCTGTGAATCTCTGGAATAGCCTGCCACAGGAGCTGGTCACAGCAAATACAGAAGATGGGTTCAAAAAAAGGTTTAGAATACCATTTAATAAAAAAAAATATTGAGGCTTATGACAATGTAAAGAAATCTTGTTTTACACACCTTTTACTTTTGGCCCAACCCCTTTTTAAAAGACAGATGGACATTGATCCAGGGATTGGTTCCGTTGATCGATATAGCAGGATTACAGGTTGGACTTAAAAGATTAATGGACTTTTTTCATTTTGCAACCTTAACAACTATTTATGTGCAGATGAGGGAGATAATTTGGTGGACATACCGTACAGTCTGAGGGGGAATCCTAAGCTGACTAAATGTCTGTACTGCAATTAAATGCTGCAATGGAACATTACTATGGTCTCACCTAACAGATTGCAAGTGTTAAGGAGGATGTATTGTCACGGCTGTGTCTTAGTCTGGTGTAGTGGACCATGACACTTTTAACGTGCATGCTTGCTGCTGGTGGCAACATGTTGTTTTAGCATGTTTGGACACTTCCCCATTAAGTGTTGTGTTCCTTCCCAACCTGGTGTGTTCGAGGTTAGGTTGGGTGCTAGGTGGAGCTGGGTGTGGCCTCAGGGCTCTTCTTATACTGGTGTTGTGAGCCTGAGGTCAGTTGGTTGTCTGCCTTTATATGTGTAGGAGCTCTGCTCCTCTCTGGATGTGTCAGCTGTCCAGTTGGAGGGCATCATATTTGGACATACTGTCACGGTGGGGAGTGGGGGAGAAGTATCCACTATATAGCGTAGGAAAACAAGGAAGGGCTGGGCCTGAACACCCTGAAAATGGAGCAGGTCATCTCCTAATGTATTCCTAAACTTTGCACTGATCTCATATCCGTATGAGCCAAAGCAGAAGGTAGGAGGGCTCATACTCTGTAACCTCGGGCCCTACTAACCCTGATGATCCCTGGTGGTAAAGTCAGGGCTAGAGACGACTTGTTCCTCTACAACATGGATGGAAAGGAGTCTCCACCGGCCTAGCTGCAAGGAAACAAAAGAGACTGTATACAGAAACTGGTGTGCTGGATACCTGGGTGGGGTTGTGTGTACTGTGTCCTGTTATGGTGTGTGGGCACTATTACTCTTGCTGGGGTTCCAGTTGGTGTTGCTGCGGCAGGTAAGTGTGATGTATTGTGTGCTTACCTGCCGATCCAGTTACTGTATACAGTCTCTTTTGTTTCCTTGCAGCTAGGCCGGTGTAGACTCCTGTCCATCCACGTTGGGGAGGAACAGGTCGTCTCTAGCCCTGACTTTACCACCAGGGATCATCAGGGTTAGTAGGGCCCGAGGTTCAGGAGCATGAGCCCTCCTTTCTTCTGCGTTGGCTCATATGGAGAGGAGATCAGGGGGAGGTTTAGGGATGCATTAGAAGATGACCTGCTTCCTTTTCCTTGTGTTGAGGCCCAGCTTCTTCCTTGTTTTCCTACGCTATACGGTGGGAAGTTCTCCCCCACTCCCCACCGTGACATGTATTGATTATCTAGAACTGATGCAGTTTAAGGCTGAATAATCAAGTTGAAGATGCCCTTCATCCCTCTACAACATAATTCTTAGAAAAATGCCCAAGACGTTGTTGCATTATTTGCAAGGGAACCTGTCACCATGCTCTTTCTGTTATAGAGCAGAAAGAGCTGAGCAGATTTATATATAGTATTGCATGAAAAGTTTTAGAATCACTTGTATTTTATTCATTTAAAGAGTAACTAAACCTTTATCTAAACTTTTAATATGCTCTCCCTAATGTCCTAATACAACTATCTCTAATATACTTTATTTTATTATTATTTTTTTACTACACTTTTTCCTACCTAAAGCACCCCATTCACTGGTGCGCTTAAAACTCTGTTCTCTGTACAACGCTGACAGCTCAGTGGTGTACGGAGTACGGAGTACATTTTGGGCTGTGAAGTCAAGAAGGAGCTCCTATCAGTGATTGACAGCCTTCCCTCTATGGCTGTGTATACAGAGATAGATGTCAATCACTGATAGGACCGCCTCCTTGACTTTAACCCCTTAAGGACCGGGGGTTTTGGGATTTTTGCGTTTTTGTTTTGCGCTCCCTGCCTTCCAAAAGCCATAACATTTTTATATTTCCACTCACATAGCCATATGATGGCTTATTTTTTGCGGGACAAGTTGTACTTTTTAACGCTACCATTTATTTTTGCATGTGATGTAGTGGGAAACGGGAAAAAAATTCCAAATGGGGTGAAATTGCAAAAAAAAAGCAATTTCACCACAGTTTTACGTGTTTTTAAATTACAACGTTCGATTTGCGATAAAACTGACTGGTTAATTTTATTCTTCAGGTCAGTACGAATCCGGAAATACCTAATATGTATAGTTTTTCTTGCGTTTTGATAGTGAAAAAAATTAAAAGTGGGAATTTTTTATTTTATTTTTTTGTCGCCATGTTTTGACCCCTATAACTTTTTGTAATTATGCGTACGGAGCAGTGTAGGGGCTCATTTTTTGCGGGCAATCTGAACTTTTAATTGATACCATTATGGGGTGCGTATGATGTTTTGATCACTTTTTATTCATTTTTTTAGGAAATGAAGCGTCCAAAAATGGCGAATTAGCCATTTGGACGCTTTCTTCCGTTTTTATGTTTACCGTATGGTGAATATTTTTTAATATTATTATAGTATGGGCGTTTTCGCACATTGCGACACCCATTATGTGTAATTTTTTATTTTTTATTTATTTTATTTTCATTTTGGGGAAAGGGGGTGATTTGAATTTTTATATTTTTTTTATTTAATTTTTATTTTTAAACTTTTTTTTTTTTTTACCACTTTCTTATAGTTCCCATAGGGAACTATAAGATGCAATCATCAGATTGTTATTCTCATATATTCCAATGCAATAGCATTGGAATATATGAGAAAATCGCATATTTCCTATGGAGCCTATTACAGTCATAGACTCCATAGGAATACTTAGTAGTAACCTAGGTTTCATTCACAGAAACCTAGGGTACTACATGCATGCCCGGCTCCCCTTGTGGCCATCAGGGAGCCGAGCAAAACCGAAAGTGAAACTTTCGGTTTTTGCTGATCAGATGCCGTGGTCAGGATTGACCACGGCATCTGAGGGTTAAATTCCGCGATCGGCATCGCTGCCGGTCGCGGACATGAGCTGCGGGTGTCAGCTTGATGAATCAAGCTTTTACCCGCAGCTCGGGCGCCCGCTCCGTGCGGGAGCGGGCGCCATCTTTAAAGTGCGGACGAAGGGCGTACATGTACGCCCTTCGTCCTTAAGAGGTTAAAGCCCAGAATGATCATGAATTTAAATGATTGAAATATGAATCCTACTGAATCTTTTCCCAAAAAACTATATATCAATCTGTTTAGCTCCTCATGCTCTATAACATGCTGCCTTCAGCTCAGACACCATGTTTAATGTGACAGGTTCCCTTTAAACTTATCATTTAGAAAATAGATTTGGTCATAATAATATTCGCCTCATTTGTTTTCCTGAAAAGACTGAAGGGTCTGACCCTAATACATACTTTTAGAAATGGTCACCTGCCCAGGTCCTCCTGACCATCCAACCCACTAGACATAACTCTGATATAGCTATAACTGTTGCGAAAGTATCTTTCTTTCTGGGCTGCTCCATGGAAGTTCAACATAAGAGGGTGCAGTTTTTGGACATTAAGAGGAAGCTCAGACAAGTCAAAGTTTCATACTTGATGTCTTATCCAACAAGATTGTATCTCATGGCTTTGGATTCTTCATCTTTCTTTGACAGCTCAAAAGATGGCTGGATAGCTTTGAATATAAACTTCAACAGAATATGCAAACATGATACGTGGATTTCTGTACATTTGTTTAATTCTACTCTAGCTGTCTGCAGTGGTGGGGTATGTTGATGTAGTTCCCCGGAATGTTAGGGGTGTGCGAGACCCCATGAAATGTTTTGCTGTTTTTGAAGATCTTAAGAGGTTAGTGCCTGGTATAGTGGGGTGCAAGAAATGCATATAACGCAAGACTCATTACATCACTTCAGCAAATAGCATTTATCATGTAGAGAAAGTTAATACAAGGCACTTACTAATGTATTGTGATTGTCCATATTGCCTCCTTTGCTGGCTTAATTCATTTTTCCATTACATTATACACTGCTCATTTCCAGGGGTTACGGCCATTGCTGCAGCACAGATATGAGTTGGCCAGTATGGAGGCTGCTGCACAAGTGCACTGTGCGCTCCCACAGTCATGGCCACCAAAGATGCTAGCAGTTCTTCCTATAGTCTGCAAACACGACCACCACTGCTGTATTGCAGGGTGGTCATAACCATGGAAATGGGCTGACATTATAAATGAAGGCTGGAGTTACATAGAAATTAGGGTGGGGGAGTAGGTTATGTTTTTAAGGATGTATTGTTTTATTTGTATAGTATATTTTATATGGTTAAAAAATAATCATAAACTTTTTATGATTTAAAAGAATACCGATGGCTATCCTTTGGATAAGCCATCAATATTAGATCAGTGAGGGTTTGACACTCAGTAGAACTAGTAAGAACTAGTGTTGAGCGAATCGAGCTTCGGATCCTAAATCAGAAGTCGATTCACTTTAAACTTCATTTTAACCCTGGGTTCAGACCTGAGCGTTCTTGAAACGCGCGTTTTATGCGCGTTTGTGTCGCGCGTATTACAGCGCGTTTTTGCAAATAGGAAAGGCACGTCATACGCGGGTTCTTGTGATTGACTACTGTGGTGTCAATCACAATACGCGCGACAAACGCCCCAAAAAAAGCTCAAGTACTTGTTTATGCGTAGGGCGTTTTTACAGCGCGTTCGAGCGCACTGTAAAACGCGAAAATGTGAACCAGTCCCCTAGGGAAGCATTGGTTTGCATGTGTTGAGCGTTTTACAGCGCGTTCGAACGCGCTGTAAAACGCGCAAGTGTGAACTTAGGGTAATGCTGTACAAAGACAGGTCTCTATACAGCATTAAAATGCAGGGGCTCCGGCGAGGCTAAGTGAGTCATTCACCAAATTTTGCGAGACTTCGTTAATAACAACGGCCATCGATTTTTAAACTTTAAAACCATTTTAAAACATGGATCTGAAGTCAGCTTCGGTACTGACTGGTAACTTGGTTTAAAATGGTTTAAGTTTAAAAATCAAATCCCAAAGTTATTCACCGAAGTCCCGCGAGACTTCGGGAATAATGAATTTCCTTTGCCAGAGCCCATACATTTGAATGCTGTACCAAGATGAATCTCCATACAGCATTCAAACAAAGTTTTTATTAAAGCGACTTCGGATCTAGGATCCAAAGCTCGCTTCGCTTAACACTAGTAAGAATGCTCGTTCCCAATAATCTACCTGTGTAAAGGTGCCGCAGATCACCCAAAGAATGAGAGAAATGCTTGTTCATCGGGTGAAACAATCTTTCATGTGGACACTGTCTAAACAGCACCCTGCAGCTCAGAAACAGTGGATCAGTATGGGGAAGAGCGATGGCAGTTTTCATAGCAGCTGTGCTTGCTGTTACAGCAATGTCCCATTGAAGTGATTAAACAGGTGATTGGGCTGGGAACAATGAGTTTGACCCCCACCATTAAGCATTTTATAACACTTCAGTGCTGTCAAGACTATTGATAATTCTTAATTTCTAAATTTTATCGATATATTTGATATATAAATTTTATCGATATATACAGTATCGCATATTTCTTTAAGTGAAGTTCCAAATTTGCCATAAAAGAACTGGGTACATAATCATGTCACTTTTATTTACCATAGCCTGTCTTTTTCTTTTCCCTCATAGATGTCTTCAAGATGTTGTCATCACCACAACCGGTGACAAGAATGTTTATATATGGGTCAAAGGTGTAGCTAATTGTTGTGCAGGGGCGTGGCGATCCCTGGCCTACTTGCATGGAGGAGCCCACCAGGAGATGACTTAGGCAATCACAATTCACAACTGTGATTGGCTTCCGCAGGAGGCAGATACAGTTGAAATCTCTAGTAGAGAAGGGAACCATGAACTCCCAGCCTTGCCACTTTCCATATTGTAGGCCAGAAACCACATTGCATTGACATCTGCCATTGCGAAGCCTGTGGCAGGACACTAACTATACAAGTAAGAGGATGCCTCGCTATGATGATTGGGGGAGAAGGGTGAGTATAATTTTTATTTTTTTCCTGAGAATCAAACATGGCAATTATTCTAGTGGGACATTCTTTTTTATTAAGGTTGATTTATCACTATAAAATAGGGAAAACAATTAGGCATTATTCGTTTTTTAGGAGTACTCAGGGGGAGTAATTTTCCATCCGGCCCAGACCATGATAACCTCTTCCTCTTGTGTCTGCAGAGTTTGCAACATCTTTGACTTCTCTTCTTTCCCGAATCCACCCTACCTTTTCTTAAGTGAATGGGATCTGAGCTGCAGTATGCCAGATCTGGAAACTGCACAGCGGGTGGAGCTTTGTGCTTCTGACTCTCTCCACTTTATAGTTTCCAGCAGTTACCCAAAACAGCTCATCGGAGAGGGAGCGAGACCCCACTAATCTGATACTGATTACGTATCCTAAGGATAGACGATTAATATCTAAGTACCAGAAACCCCCTTATTTATTATTTATTTATTTTACTCACTTATATAAAGCTGACATATTCTGCAGCGCTTTCCAGACATAATCATCACACACTCTAAGTTTACTATCCGTATGTCTTTGGAGTGGAAGTAAACCGGAGTACCCAAAGGAAACCCACATAAACACAGGGAGAACATACTTTAACATGTCACCATGCTTTAATAAATACAACCTGTCCTACTAAAAACAAGGCTTCCTATGGTTACATTGATGAAAAATATGGTTATGGCTCTCGAAAGGCTAAAATATGCTGCTTCCTTAAAGAGTTTTTCACAGAATTTTAACTATTAACCCCTTCCCGACCTATGACGTGTATACCCGTCATGGAGCACTGCAATTTAGCGCTCCATGACGAATATACACGTCATGGCATTAAACTGTCACCATTAAACTGTCACCATATTCATAGGTTCCTGCGCGATCCCCCGTGTGCAATTTCCTCCCCCGCTCATTTTCAGGATGGCCAGAGTGGTTAAGCAGAGTGTCAGCACGTTGCTGACACTCTGCTTCAAACGGCAGACATCTGTGCTGGATGTCTGCCGTTTAACCCTTTCCAAAAATGAGCCCCTACATGAGACAATCGCCAAAAAATTTTATAAATAATATGGCTTTCAGACTATGGAGACACTAAAACATTTTTTTTTTCCCAAAATGCTTTTATTGTGTTAAAGTAAAATAAAAAAATAAAAAGTATACATATTAGGTATTGCCGCGTCCATAAGAACCTGCTCTATAAAAATATCACATGACCTAACCCCTCAGGTGAACACCGTAAAAAATAAAAAATAAAAACGGTGTAGCAATTTTTTGTCACCTTACATCACAAAAAGTGTAATATCAAGCGATCAAAAAGGTGTATGCCCCCATTATAGTGCCAATCAAACCACAATCTCATCCCGCAAAAAATGATACCCTACAATAGGTCAAAAAATAAAAAAACTATCACTCTCAGACAATGAAGACACTAAAATATGATTTCCTTTGCTTTAAAACTAGTATTATTGTGCTAAAGTGAAATAAATAAAAAAAAGTATACATATCAGGTATCACCGCGTCCATAAGAACCTGCTCTATAAAAATATCACATGACCTAACCCCTCAGGTGAACACCATAAAAAATTAAAAATAAAAATGATGTAAAATTACCACATGATCTAACCTGTCAGTAAATAACTGTAAATAACAAAAAATAAAAATGGTGCCAAAACAGCTATTTTTTGTTACCTTGCCTCAAAGAAGTATAATATAGAGCAACCAAAAATCATATGTACCCTAAAATAGTACCAACAAAACTGCCATCTCATCCCGTACCTTCCAAAATGGGGTCTTTTTTTTGAGTTTCTACTCTAGGGGTGCATCAGGGGGTCTTGAAATGTGACATGGCAACTTAAAATGATCCCAGTGAAATCTACCCTCCAAAAACCATATGGCGCTCCTTTCCTTCTGCGCCCTGCAGTGTCCCCGTACAGCAGTTTACGACCACATATGGGGTGTTTCTGTAAACTACAGAATCAGGGCAATAAATATTGAGTTTTGTTTGGCTGTTAACCCTTGTTTTGTTAGCGTAAAAAAATGATTAAAATGGAAAGTTTGCCAAAAAAGTGAAATTGTGAAATGTCATCTCCATTTTCCATTAATTCTTGTGGAACTCCTAAAGGGTTAAGAAAGTTTGTAAAATCAGTTTTGAATATCTTAAGGGGTGTAGTTTCTAGAATGGGATAATTTTTGGGTGGTTTCTATTATGTAAGCCTCACAAAGTGACTTCAGACCTGAACTGGTCCTTAAAAAGTGGGTTTTTGGAAATTTCTGAAAAATTTTAAGATTTGCTTCTAAACTTCTAAGCCTTGTAACGTCCCCGAAAAATAAAATGGCATTCCCAAAATGATCCAAACATGAAGTAGACATATGGGGAATGTAAAGTAATAACTATTTTTGTAGTTATAACTATGTATTATAGAAGTAGAAAAATTGAAACTTGGAAATTTGCTAATTTTTGCAAATTTTTGGTAAATTTGGTATTTTTTTTATAAATAAAAATGAATTTCTTTGACTTCATTTTACCAGTGTCATGAAGTACAATATGTGACGAAAAAACAACCTTAGAATGGCTTGGATAAGTAAAAGCGTTTTAAAGTTGTCACCACATAAAGTGACTCGTGTTAGATTTGCAAAAAATGGCCTGGTCCTTAAGGTGAAAAATGGCCTGGTCCTGAAGGGGTTAAGGAAAGGCCCATAGCTGTATCAAACACTGAAAAGTTAACACTACCCTACTCCCCGCTCCCATGCACTGGTCCTCGTTCCTCTATCTTCTGGTCCCTGGCTTGTCTCCTTACAGCCTGGGCATGGATATGGTCACTTGCACCACTGCAGGCAATGACTAGCTTCAGCGATGAAGTGAAAGTGATTGCAGTCATTTCCCAGCAGAAAAAAAAAGGCTGGGGACTGGAAGATAGAGGAAAGGGACCCAGGGACCGAATCAGCAAGGAACGGGTAACTATGACCCTTTTAGTAGGTGATGCAAGGTTTGTTATGCAAGCAGGTGTTGACCCACTGCGCCACTGACTGACTATACTCTGGAGGGGCGTGACTTAATCAACTACCTGGTTTTCACTTGAGCTTCTGATGGTGAGAATAGCCTTGGGCCATTAGGGTAGTTGCCAAGTGCCACTCCAGAGCAGTCTCTGAGTCAATGGCAGCTGACCAGGGAGTAAGAGATACCGTTGCAAGCACCGAAGGGAAGTACGTGGTCATAAAAACCAGGATCAGGGCAGGCAGCGATCAAGCAAGGTCCGTAAACAGTCCGAGGTCAGAGGCTGGCGGCAAACAAGAAAAATCCGATAATTCCAAAAGCAGGGTCCGGTACACAGCAAAGCAGAACTTGAAAAACACCTTCACACTAGACAAGCTAGTGACCATGGGTGGCTCAGGCATCTTCCTGGAGTAGTAAGTGCCTTTAAATACTACCTGCAATCCAGCCATAGGCTGGTGAGACAGAGGGCGTGTACATACTGCCTCAAAAGAGAGAAGAGACACACCCATGCAAGCCCTAACAAACAATACAGGTCTCAAGCAGGAAGTAAGCTCTGGCATGGAGCAACAGTTAAGCTACCTACTGCCCGAGCTTGTCAGCATGGCAGCATGGAAGCAGGAGGGAAACAGGGAGCCGGGCGGGCGTGCCCCCGGGTAGGGGCAGCAGCGCCGGCACGGACCGATGGGCTAACAGTACCCCCTTACACCCTGGCCTGGCCCTAGACAAAACATTTTTAGAAGATGAGGGGCATTGATCTTCTCTCTAGGTTCCCAAGATATTTCCTCAGGGCCAAACCTCTTCCAATCCACAAGAAACAGGGTTTTACCTCTACTCTTCTTCATCCCCAGAATAGCTTTCACCTTAGACGTTTTCATCACTGACCGCAAAAGTAGTGATAAGCGGCAGGGGCAATATTCGAATTCGCAATATTTTGCGAATATTCATCATATATTCGCGTTTTCGAGAATTCGTGATTATTTTCTTGATTGCGAAAATCAGCAGTGTAATATTTGTGTAATGCGCGCGCAATACAGGCGTGGGTCACTTTTGCTGCATTTTTCAACTTGCTAGAAGTTTACTCAGACTGGAGAAAATGGTTGGTACGGCAGAACATTACAATAGCTTTACATGCAGATAAAGTGCTTCAATATATTCGCAATTGCGCAAATCGCCAATTGATGCGCATATTTTTGCGCAATACAGGCAACTTCACATTTTAGCAGGTCTGACTACATTTTACTGATTGGTGCACTAAGTATTGTTGCGAACTTTTGACATCACAGCACTATGTCTGTAGCATGTATGTATGGACAGCAGAACCTATCAGCTACACTATATCACTATCTAACCTACACTGACTATCTCACAGTAACTATCTTTATTATATATATGTATAAGCTAACTAACTATGTAATGTGACAGCAAAACACAGAGCACAGCTGTCTCTCTCATAACTGTAAAAAAATGCAGAAAATGCCTGCTGCGCTGAGACAGGTCTTTTGACAAAACGATTCAGGGTGATAGGTTTCAGCAGGGAGACGTGGAAGGAGTTTGGTACCTGGAGAAAGGCTGGCAGCTTAAGCTTGTAGGAAGCATCATTAATTTGTTTGAGGATCTCAAATGGACCAATGAAGCGTGGGCCCAATTTGTAAGAGGGCATTTTGAGCCTGATGTATTTGAAGGCAAGCCACACTCCACCAGGATGGAACTTAGGAGAATCTCTACATCTTTTATCAGCAGCCTCCTTCATGCGCACAGAACCCTCTTTCAGAGCAGCCCTGGTTTCCTCCCATATTTTAGAGAACTCTCTTAAAGTTGCATCCATTGCAGGGGTACCAGAAGTAGAAGACACCTGGAGTGGGATGTTAGGTTGTTGACCATAAACAACAAAAAATAGTGATTTCTTGGAAGACTCACTGACATGGTTATTATATGAAAACTCGGCCCAAGGTAATAACTCGACCCAGTCATCATGATGGGGGTTGGTGAAATGTCGCAAAAAATTGGTCATGATTTGATTGACATGTTCCACTTGACCATTAGACTGTGGATGATAAACTGAAGAGAAATCCAGAGACACATTCAGAAGATTACAAAGAGCTCTCCAGAACTTAGACGTGAACTCCACACCTCTATCTGCCACAATAAGGTGGGGAAAACCATGGAGACGAAAAATGTGCTTAATAAAAATTTTGCCAGCTGAGGAGCAGAAGGAAGACCAGGCGGAGGGACGAAGTGCGCCATTTTGGAAAAACGATTTACCACAACCCAGATCACTGAACACCCAAAGGACAAAGGTAGATCGGTAATAAAATCCATGGCTATCTGTTGCCAAGGAGCCTCAGGAACAGGAAGAGGAAGTAATAGGCCCTCTGGACATTGCTTGGAGGTTTTATACTGCGCACATGACGGACAGGCAGCGACAAACTCTTGGATGTCTTGCCGCATGGATGGCCACCAGTACCATTGAGCAATTAATTTGAAAGTCTTTTGTTGTCCGGCATGACCTGCAATTTTTGAGGAATGACCCCAGACTAGAACTTGCTTCCTGAGGTTCTGTGCAACAAAAGATTTTCTGGGTGGAATCACAGGCAACTTGACAGGACATACAGCAAATTTTGCTGGATCAATGATGTGTTGAGGCTCCTCCTCCCGATCAGTAGCATCAAAGCACCTCGAGAGAGCATCTGCTTTGATAGTCTTCTCTGCAGCACGGAAATGAAGTACAAAATCAAAACGACCAAAGAATAAGGAACATCTGGCTTGACGAGGATTCAGTCTTTGTGCGGACTGCAAATAGGTCCGATTTTTGTGGTCAGTGTAGATCACCACAGGATGAGATGCTCCTTCTAGAAGATAATGCCATTCCTCCAGTGCCATTTTGATGGCCAATAACTCCCTGTCCCCAATTGAATAGTTGCGCTCAAGAGCAGAGAAGGCCTTGGAGAAAAAACCACAGGTTACCATCTTACTGGAGGAAGCTTTTTGTGAAAGCACCGCCCCAGCTCAAAGAGACGATGCATCCACCTCCAGGTAGAATTGCTTGTTAGCATCAGGGAGATGGAGAACTGGAGCCACAGAAGAGGCCTGCTTCAAGGTTTGGAAGGCCGATTCAGCCTCAGCTATCCAATTCTTAGCATTTTCTCCCTAACAAGACAAGGCAGAGATGGGAGTGGTCAAGGACGAGAAGTGCGGCACGAACTGGCAATAGTAGTTGGCGAATACCAGGAACTGCTGGACTGCTTTTAAACCTGAATGACGAGGCCAGATTAAAATCGCTGACAGCTTCTCGGGATCCATCTGCAGGCCAGCATTGGATATTATGTATCCTAGGAATGGAAGAGAGGACTGCTCAAAGGAACATTTCTCAAACTTGGCATACAGACGTTTTTCTCTTAGCCTTTGAAGAACCAGACGAACCTGCTTCTGGTGAGTAGCCAAATCTGGAGAAAAAACAAGGATATCATCTAGATACACCACAACACAGGAATATAGCAAGTATCTGATGATGTTGTTAACGAATTCTTGGAACCCTGCAGGGGCATTGCTTAGTTCAAAGGGCATTACCAGGTATTTATAGTGACCGTCGCGGCGAATCCTGATAAGGTTGTAGGCCCTGCGTAGGTCTAATCTGGGGAAAACTTTACCTCCCCTAAAGCGATCAAACAATTCAGGAATTAGGGGCGAGGGTACTTATTTTTTATGGTTATCTTGTTAAGACCCCTGTAGTAGATGCATGGACGTAGGGAGCCATCTTTCCTCTTCACAAAGAAGAAACTTGCACTAGCCGGAGAGGAAGATTTGTGGAGAAATCCTCTGTCGAGGTTCTCCTTGATGTACTCAAGCATGGATTAAGTCTCTGCTGGTGACAGGAGATAAATGCATCCATGAGGAGGCGAGGAGCCCGGAACCAAGTCAATAGGGCAGTCATATGGCCTTTGAGGAGGTAGCGTCTCAGCCTCTTTCTTGTCAAAGACATCCGCATAAGCATGATAGGTTGCTGGCAGATCCCGGAGATTGGGTGGTACCCAAGGCGACCGAGCTGGCTGAACAGAAAAAAGACACTTCCCAAGACAGGACTGTCCCAAACGAAGCACCTCTCTGGACCTACAGTCAAGAACAGGTTCATGAACACGAAGCCACAGAGATCCCAGGAGGAGAGGATAAGACAGACTTGAGAAGACCAGGAACGAAATCTCTTCAGAATGAAGCACTGCCACCTGTAATTTTACAGGTTCTGTGATGAACTGTATAGACTCAGACAGAGCTTTTCCATTGATGGATGATACTGTCAGAGGACTCTGCAGGTGTCAAACAGGCATCTGATGATGATCCACTAGGCATTGTTGCAGGAAGTTCCCTGCTGCTCCGGAATCCAGAAGCGCCATCTCCGTAAATCGAACATAGCCGAACGACATGGTTACTGGCAGAGTCGGACGAGGAGAGGAATTGTCTTCACCTAAGATTGCCTCCCCAACAGACCCTAGGCTCGGGAGTTTTCCCGGCTTCAGAGGACAGGAACTGAGAAGATGTCCAGCACCGTCACAATAGAAGCAAAGACCCCTTGTACGATGGTGACCACGTTCTTGCGCAGTCGGCCTGACTTGGTCACCCTGCAAGGGTTCTGGTGAAGCAGCAGACGTAGAAGCCTGAGGGACTGAAGACCCCTGGAAAGAAGACACTGGATGATATGGTTTACTCTCATGTGCTACCTCCTTAGCACGCTCTGGGAAGCGCAGATCAATCCGGATGACCAGGGAAATAAGCTCATCCAGGGAAAAGGGAACAATCCGACCGGCCAGTTCATCCTTAATTTTCCCATAGAGACCCTCCCAAAAGGTGGCCACTAAAACCTAATTATTCCAGCCCAATTCAGAGGCACGGATCTGGAACTGGACTGCATACTGGCCCACTGACTGACTTCCTTGGCGCAGCTGCAGTATAGAAGACGCGGCTGAGGTGGTGCGTCCTGGCTCATCAAACACCCTACAGAACGCCTCTAGGAAGGCCTGTAGATTCATAAAGACTGGGTTACTTCTCTCCCAGAGTGGGTTGATCCAGGCCAGGGTTTCTCCTGTAAGGTGCAACATTAAAAAAGACGACCTTGGATGGGTCAGAAATGAACTGATGCGGCATCAGCTCAAAGTGCACTGATTAATGAATCCCCTGCACTGTTTAGGGTCTCCATTAAAGCATGGCAGAGCTGACAGACGAGGACTAGAACATGCCAGGTTAACGACTGCAGCATGAGCTGGATGTGCAGGGTTGATGGGTGACAGGTCATTAAGGAGCATGTTCACATTGCGCAGATAGGACAGAATCTGAACCTGACATTTTCTCTCCTGAGCCAACTCCCGTTGGTGAGGCTTGGTGGGTTCTTATCAGCGTGACCCATGGCCTGAGCAAACTGTTATGCAAGTGGGTGTGGACCCATTGCGCCACTGACTGGCTATACTCTGGAGAGGCATGACTAAGCAACTATCTGGTCTTCACTATAGCCTCTGATGGTGAGGCTAGGCTTGGGCCGTTAGGGTAGTTGCCAGGTGCAACTCCAGAGCAATCCCCAAGTCAGTGGCAGCTGACCAGACAGTCAGATACTGGTGCAAGCTCTGAGGGGAAGTACGTGGTCAGGAAATCCGGGGTCAGAGCAGGCAGCGATTAAGCAAGATCCATAAATGAATTCCGAGGTCAGAGGCAGGCGGCAAACAAGCAAGGTTCTTAAACAAAGTCAGAGGCAGGCGGTAATCAAGCAAAGTCCGATAAATCCAAAAGTAGGGCCCGGTACACAGCAAAGCAGAACTTGAAAAGTTTCTTAGGCATCTTCCTGGGGCAGATAACTCACAGAAAAAAGATGCACCACATGGATAAGCAACTGACAACACTGGCTAATCCCTCACTCTGGTGTTAAAAGCTGAGAGATTCGCCAATATTTCCAATCAGGAACATATTGGAGCCCCTTTAACCACTTCACGGTATCTCAGCATGACATGGGGTCCTACCACTAGACTACCTATGGTGTGTGAACAAGGTCTGAACAGGTATTAAGCAGCCTACAGCCCCCTCCCACTCACCTGCATTGCAGGACCAACAATGCAATGGGGAACAAATGAGGCCGCAAGCTACACCTACAACAGACCATGTGACACCGGCTTCCAGGTGCAACAGAATGTTTACCAGCCATATGTAATGGCACATTCAATACATATAAAACAAGAATCACAGAAATAAACGTGGCCTAAATGGGTGGGACTGCTCCAAACCCCAAACACTGTGGCGTGTTTCTAACTGGGGGGGCAGTTCCTCTGCATGTGGTTCGCAGCGAACGGCTATCCCCAGCAAAAATTGCATACAATGGAGGATACCGGCGCGAACCACAAGCACCACACAAACATCCTACACAAAATAAAGCATGTGCGGATGAAAATATATAAACACATAACTCACAGAAAAAAGATGCACCACATGGATAAGCAACTGACAACACTGGCTAATCCCTCACTCTGGTGTTAAAAGCTGAGAGATTCGCCAATATTTCCAATCAGGAACATATCGGAGCCCCTTTAAGCACCACTTCACGGTATCTCAGCATGACATGGGGTCCTACCACTAGACTACCTATGGTGTGTGAACAAGGTCTGAACAGGTATTAAGCAGCCTACAGCCCCCTCCCACTCACATGCATTGCAGGACCAACAATGCAATGGGGAACAAATGAGGCCGCAAGCTACACCTACAACAGACCATGTGACAGCGGCTTCCAGGTGCAACAGAATGTTTACCAGCCATATGTAATGGCACATTCAATACATATAAAACAAGAATCACAGAAATAAACGTGGCCTAAATGGGTGGGACTGCTCCAAACCCCAAACACTGTGTCATGCTGAGATACCGTGAAGTGGTGCTTAAAGGGGCTCCGATATGTTCCTGATTGGAAATATTGGCGAATCTCTCAGCTTTTAACACCAGAGTGAGGGATTAGCCAGTGTTGTCAGTTGCTTATCCATGTGGTGCATCTTTTTTCTGTGAGTTATGTGTTTATATATTTTCATCCGCACATGCTTTATTTTGTGTAGGATGTTTGTGTGGTGCTTGTGGTTCGCGCCGGTATCCTCCATTGTATGCAATTTTTGCTGGGGATAGCCGTTCGCTGTGAACCACATGCGGAGGAACTGCCCCCCCAGTTAGAAACACGCCACAGTGTTTGGGGTTTGGAGCAGTCCCACCCATTTAGGCCACGTTTATTTCTGTGATTCTTGTTTTATATGTATTGAATGTGCCATTACATATGGCTGGTAAACATTCTGTTGCACCTGGAAGCCGGTGTCATATGGTCTGTTGTAGGTGTAGCTTGCGGCCTCATTTGTTCCCCATTGCATTGTTGGTCCTGCAATGCAGGTGAGTGGGAGGGGGCTGTAGGCTGCTTAATACCTGTTCAGACCTTGTTCACACACCATAGGTAGTCTAGTGGTAGGACCCCATGTCATGCTGAGATACCGTGAAGTGGTGCTTAAAGGGGCCCTGATATGTTCCTGATTGGAAATATTGGCGAATCTCTCAGCTTTTAACACCAGAGTGAGGGATTAGCCAGTGTTGTCAGTTGCTTATCCATGTGGTGCATCTTTTTCTGTGAGTTATGTGTTTATATATTTTCATCCGCACATGCTTTATTTTGTGTAGGATGTTTGTGTGGTGCTTGTGGTTCGCGCCGGTATCCTCCATTGTATGCAATTTTTGCTGGGGATAGCCGTTCGCTGCGAACCACATGCGGAGGAACTGCCCCCAGTTAGAAACACGCCACAGTGTTTGGGGTTTGGAGCAGTCCCACCCATTTAGGCCACGTTTATTTCTGTGATTCTTGTTTTATATGTATTGAATGTGCCATTGCATATGGCTGGTAAACATTCTGTTGCACCTGGAAGCCGGTGTCACATGGTCTGTTGTAGGTGTAGCTTGCGGCCTCATTTGTTCCCCCATTGCATTGTTGGTCCTGCAATGCAGGTGAGTGGGATGGGGCTGTAGGCTGCTTAATACCTGTTCAGACCTTGTTCACACACCATAGGTAGTCTAGTGGTAGGACCCCATGTCATGCTGAGATACCGTGAAGTGGTGCTTAAAGGGGCTCCGATATGTTCCTGATTGGAAATATTGGCGAATCTCTCAGCTTTTAACACCAGAGTGAGGGATTAGCCAGTGTTGTCAGTTGCTTATCCATGTGGTGCATCTTTTTCTGTGAGTTATGTGTTTATATATTTTCATCCGCACATGCTTTATTTTGTGTAGGATGTTTGTGTGGTGCTTGTGGTTCGCGCCGGTATCCTCCATTGTATGCAATTTTTGCTGGGGATAGCCGTTCGCTGCGAACCACATGCGGAGGAACTGCCCCCAGTTAGAAACACGCCACAGTGTTTGGGGTTTGGAGCAGTCCCACCCATTTAGGCCACGTTTATTTCTGTGATTCTTGTTTTATATGTATTGAATGTGCCATTACATATGGCTGGTAAACATTCTGTTGCACCTGGAAGCCGGTGTCACATGGTCTGTTGTAGGTGTAGCTTGCGGCCTCATTTGTTCCCCATTGCATTGTTGGTCCTGCAATGCAGGTGAGTGGGAGGGGCTGTAGGCTGCTTAATACCTGTTCAGACCTTGTTCACACACCATAGGTAGTCTAGTGGTAGGACCCCATGTCATGCTGAGATACCGTGAAGTGGTGCTTAAAGGGGCCCTGATATGTTCCTGATTGGAAATATTGGCGAATCTCTCAGCTTTTAACACCAGAGTGAGGGATTAGCCAGTGTTGTCAGTTGCTTATCCATGTGGTGCATCTTTTTTCTGTGAGTTATGTGTTTATATATTTTCATCCGCACATGCTTTATTTTGTGTAGGATGTTTGTGTGGTGCTTGTGGTTCGCGCCGGTATCCTCCATTGTATGCAATTTTTGCTGGGGATAGCCGTTCGCTGCGAACCACATGCGGAGGAACTGCCCCCCCAGTTAGAAACACGCCACAGTGTTTGGGGTTTGGAGCAGTCCCACCCATTTAGGCCACGTTTATTTCTGTGAATCTTCCTGAGGCAGGAAGCGCCTCTAAACACTTCCTGCAATCCAGCCATAGGCTGGTGAGACAGAGGGCGTGTACGTGCTGCCAGACAAAGGAGGAGAGACACACCAATGCAAGCCCTAACAAACTGTACATGTCTCCAGCAGGAAGCAACATGGAGCAAAAGTTAGGCTACAGTACCTGCTGACCACGCTTGTCAGCATGGCGCATGGCAGCAGGAGGGAAAGAGGGAGCCCGGAGGCTGTGCCAGTGGGTAGGGGCAGCAGCGCCAGTATGGACTGCTGGACTAGCAAGGGTCTTCTATTTAAGTGGTTAATTGTATATGTTAGTCCTGATGTAGTTAAAGCCTCACATCTTTTTTACATTTTATTATAATCTACTTTGCAAGCAAGGTGAAGTAAAAACAGCAAAAAAAAAGCCTCATTGTCAAGCGTCTCCTAGCAGTTGAATATATTAATATTTGAAATTGATGACATTTTGACCAGGTAGACAACATGTACTGCATGAATATTATGTGTATTAGTATGGTTTGTAATTTGATACTTTTGTTAAATTTTTGTTGCAATTACTATATTTTGTACATTTTGCATGCTGTTTCTCTACGATATTTTTTTAAAATCATTTTTCATGTTTTGATGTATAAAACAATTGATTAAAATAAGTAATATGGTATTTGGGTTGGGAAAAACAGGCTCTGTGCATCTGCTGTGTACAGATGCCATGGTTAATAATAAAATGAGTCACACAGAGGACCAGCTTATAATGCTTCACAGACCTTCTTCATACATCCTTCACTTCTGCTACCCCGTTTGCTCCTTAGGTAAACTTTGGCTGCTCTCCCAACTCCATCAAGATTGACAGAATTTATTGTCTTCCAAAACTATTTAGTCAAAAACTTCCAAGAAGGCTTCCGCTAAAGATTCTTAATAATGCATATCAACAGAGGTATTTGATATTAGAAGTTAAATAAAGAACAGATGATACAAAAATATATTTTTACATTTTGTGCTCAAAATAACAGTTAGAAAGTGGGGTAGAGGGAAGAGTGCCAGGAAGGCTAACCCTGATCTGACACACCCCAACAAGTTTGCAAGGTTGACAGATGAGGGGGATGACAGTTCAGAGAGAGCACTGCTGCAGCCGGACACTTTCTCTGCCAGTCAGGGTAATGTTGGCTCCAGTAAGCAGGGGACCAGGAGAGTAGGGCAGGCCAGACAGGTGCAGGTAGTGGGAGACTCAATTATTAGGGGTACAGATAGGGCAATCTGTCACAAAGATGAACGGTGTGTTGTCTTTCTGGCGCCCGAGTTTCGACACATCGCGGATCGGGTTGACAGTTTACTAGGAGGGGCTGGAGAAGATCCAGCGGTCATGGTCCATATCGGAACCACTGACAAAGTTAGAGGTAGGTGGAGCGTCCTTAAAATGATTTTAGGGATTTAGGTCAAAAGCTTAGGGCAAGGACCTCAAAGGTACTATTTTCTGAAATACTACCTGTACCTTGAGCCACACAAGACAGGCAGCAGGAGATAAGGGAGGTTAACAAGTGGTGGTGTAGGAAGGAGGGGTTTGGGTTCCTGGAGAATGGGGCCGACTTCTCTGTTGGCTACAGGTTCTATAGTAGGGATGGCTGCACCTCAATGGGGAAAGGGCAGCTGTGTTGGGGGAGTAGATGGCTAGAAGGTTTGAGGAGTTTTTAAACTAGGGACTTGGGGGGTTAAGTACATTATAGGATGGGAAGATAGTGCAGATAGAGACCAGGGACAAGGTAGTGGGACTGGGGGAGGAATGGAAGGAGGGACTAGAACAGTTCAGAAGGAAAGGTGTAGGGTAAAAAATATACATAAACCTCTTAAATGTATGTACACTAATGCCAGAAGCCTGACTAATAAAACTGGGGAACTGGAATTAGTGATGTGGGAGGAGGATTGACATAGTGGGAATAACTGAGACGTGGCTGGATGATAGCTATGACTGGGCAGTTAATGTACAGGGTTACAGTCTGTTTAGAAAGGATTGGCAAAACCGGAGAAGAGGAGGGGTCTGCCTTTATGTAAAGTCCTGTCTAAAGCCCACAGTCTGAGAAGATATAAGTGAGGGACATGAACATGTGAAGTCACTGTGGGTAGAAATACGTGGCACCAAAAACAATAATAAATTACTAATAGGAGTTTATTATAAACCACCTAATATACCAGAGTCCACAGAAAATCTACTACTAAATGAGATAGACGTGGCAGCAAATCATAATGAGGTCGTTATTATGGGGGACTTCAGCTACCCAGATATAGACTGGGAAACTGAAACCTGTACATCTCATAAAGGAAACAGGTTCTTGGCAATAACCAAAGACAATTACCTTTCCCAACTGGTTCAGGACCCGACTAGAGGGACGGATATACTGGACTTAGTATTAACCAATAAACCTGACAGAAACAACAGATGTGCAGGTTGGGAGACACCTGGGAAATAGTAACCAAAAAGTAATAACCTTTCAATTTTCATTCAAAAGAGTGTTTCTTCAGGGAGGAACAAAAATACCAGACTAAATTTAACTAAAAGAGGCCATAGGCTTAAATAACTTGGACAAAGGCCTCAAAAATAAAAATACAGCCACAAAATGGGATATTCTTAAAAGCATCCTAAAATCTAATTGTGAGAGGTACATACCTTACGGGAATAAAAGGTTAAGGAACAAGAAGAAACCAATGTGGATAAATAGTAAACTGTAAAAAAAAGCAATAAATGACAAAAAGAAAGCATTTAAATCACTCAAACAGGAGGGTAGCGAGGAAGCACTGAAAAACTATAAGGAAAAAAATAGAATATGTAAAAAACAAAAAAAGCGGACAAACTAGAGACTGAGAGATTAATTACCAAAGAGAGCAAAACTAACCCTAAAATGTTCTTCAAATAAATAAATGGTAAAAAGTATAAATCTGAAGGTGTCGGCCCTTTACAGAGTGATGAGAGGGAGTTGCAGAGAGTGATGAGGAGAAAGGAAAGCTATTAAATATTTTTTTCTCCACTGTATTCACTGAAGATGACATGCAGAATGTAAAAGTAAATTCCCCATTAAAAGTGCCCTGTCTGATCTAGGAAGAAGTACAGCGGCGTCTTAAAAAGATTAAAATAGACAAATCGCCCAGACCAGATGGCATACACTCCAGTATCCTAAGAGAATTAAGTAATGTCATAGCCGGACCCCTATTTCTGATATTTAAGGACTCTATACTGACAGGGAGGGTTCCACAGGATTGGCGAATAGCAAATGTCGTGCCAATATTCAAAAAGGGTCTGAAAACAGAGCCCGGAAACTATAGACTGGTAAGTTTAACATCCGTCGTGGGTAAACTGTTTGAAGGTTTTCTAAGAAATGCTATCTTGGAGCACCTCAATGAAAATAAGCAAATAACACCATATCAGCATGGCTTCATGAGGGATCGGTCATGTCAAACTAATTTAATCAGTTTCTATGAGGAGGTAAGTTGTAGACTTGACAGCAGCGGATCAATGGATGTCGTATATCTGGACTTCTCCAAAGCATTTGACACTGTACCTCATAAAAGGTTAGTATATAAAATGAGAATGCTCGGACTGGGAGAAAATGTCTGCATGTGGGTAAGTAACTGGCTCAGTAATAGAAAACAGAGGGTGGTTATTAATGGTACGCACTCAGATTGGGTCACTGTCACTAGTGGGGTACCTCAGGGGTCAGTACTGGTCCCTATCCTCTTCAATATATTTATTAATGATCTTGTAGAAGGCGTTCACAGTAAAATATACATTTTTGCAGATGATACTAAACTGTGTAAAGTAATTGACATGGAAGACGACAGTATACTGCTACAGATGGATCTGGATAGATTGGAGGCTTGAGCAGAGAAGTGGCAGATGAGGTTTAACACTGACAAATGTAAGGTTATGCACATGGGAAGCAATAATGCAAGTCATGCAATCATCTATTTATCCCCAGGACTGTGACGAGGGGACATCCCCTGCGTCTGGAGGAAAGAAGGTTTGTACACAAGCATAGAAGAGGATTATTTATGGTAAGAGCAGTGAGACTATGGAACTCTCTGCCTGAAGAGGTGGTGAGTTCACTGAAAGTGTTCAAGAGGGGCATGGATGTATTTCTGGAGTAGAATAATATTACAGGCTATAGCTACTAGAGAGAGGTTGTTGATCCAGGGAGTTATTCTGATTGCCTGATTGGAGTTGTGAAGGAATTTTTTTCCCTTAACCCCTTAAGGACCGGGCTCATTTTCATCTTAAGGACCAGGCCAGTTTTTACTAATCTGACCAGTGTTACTTTAAGTGGTGATAACTTTAAAACGTTTCGACTTATTCAAGCCATTCTGAGATTGTTTTTTCGTCACATAGTGTACTTCATGACACTGGTAAAATGAAAAAAAATAATTTTTATTTATTTAAAAAATACCAAATTTGCCAAAAATGTTCAAAAATTAGCACATTTCCAAGTTTCAATTTCTGTACTTCTATAATACATAGTAATACCTACAAAAATATTTATTACTTTACATTCCTCATATGTCTACCTCATGTTTAGATCATTTTTGAAATGACATTTTATTTTTTGGGGACGTTACAAGGCTTAGAAGTTTAGAAGCAAATCTTAAAATTTTTCAGAAATGTCCAAAAACCCACTTTTTAAGGACCAGTTCAGGTCTGAAGTCACTTTGTGAGGCTTACATAAAAGAAACCACCCAAAAATGACCCCATTTTAGAAACTACACCCCTCAAGGTATTCAAAACTGATTTTACTAACTTTGTTAACCCTTTAGGTGTTCCACAAGAATTAATGGAAAATAGAGATACAATTTCAAAATTTCACTTTTTTGGCAGATTTTCCATTTTAATAATTTTTTTCCAGTTTCAAAGCAAGGGTTAACATCAAAACTCAATATTTATTGCCCTGATTCTGCAGTTTACAGAAACACCCCATATGTGATTGTAAACTACTATACCGGCACACAGCAGGGCGCAGAAGGAAAGGAATGCCATACGGTTTTTGGAAGGCAGATTTTGCTGGACTGGTTTTTTGACACCATGTCCCATTTAAAGCCTCCCTGATGCACCCCTAAAGTAGAAACTCCAAAAAAATGACCCCATTTTAGAAACTAAACCCCTCAAGGTATTAAAAACTGATTTTACAAACTTTGTTAACCCTTTAGGTGTTCCACAAGAATTAATGGAAAATAGAGATAACATTTCAAAATTTCACTTTTTTGGTAGATTTTCCATTTTAATAATTTTTTATTCCAGTTACAAAGCAAGGGTTAACAGCCAATCAAAACTTATTATTTATTGCCCTGATTCTGTAGTTTACAGAAACATCCCATATGTGATTGTAAACTGCTGTACGGGCACACGGCAGGGCACAGAAGGAAAGGAATGCCATATGGTTTTTGGAAGGCAGATTTTGCTGGACTGGTTTTTTGACAACATGTCCTATTTGAAGCCCCCCTGATGCACCCCTAGAGTAGAAACGCCAAAAAAGTGACCCCATTTTAGAAACTACGGGATAGGGTAGCAGTTTTGTTGGTACTATTTTAGGGTACATATGATTTATGGTTGCTCTATATTGCACTTTTTGTGAAGCAAGGTAACAAGAAATAGCTGTTTTGGCACCATTTTTATTTTTTGTTATTTACAACATTCATCTGATCTGGTTAGATCACGTGATATTTTTATAGAGCGGGTTGTCACGGTTGTTTCAGTTTTACATAACAAAGCATTTTTTTTTTAATGATTCTTTAGTGTTTCCACATTCTGAAAAGCCATAGTTTTATTTATTTTTTGGGCGACTGTCTTGTGTAGCGGCTAATTTTTTTCGAAATGAGATAACGGTTTGATAGGCACTTTTTTGGGGTGTGTATGACTTTTTGATTGCTGGCTATTACACTTTTTGTGATGTAAGGTGATCGTTTTTATTTTTATTTTTTTACGGTATTTACCTTACGGGTTAGGTCATGTGATATTTTTATAGGGCAGGTTACTACGGATGCGGAGATACATAACATGTATACTTTTTTAAATTTATGTAAATTTTACACAATAATATCATTTTTGAAACAAAAAAAATATCATGTTTTAGTGTCTCCATATTCTGAGAGCCATAGTTTTTTCAGTTTTTGGGCGATTATCTTAGGTAGGGTCTCATTTTTTGTGGGATGAGATGATGGTTTGATTAGCACTATTTTGGGGTAAATATGACTTTTTGATCGTTTGTTATTACTTTTTTGTGATGTAAGGTGACAAAAAAATGACGGACGTGGCAATACCTAATATGTATACTTTTTTAATTTACTTAAGTTTTACACAACAACAGCTTTTTAAAAACCAAAAAATTATGTTTTAGTGTCTCCATATTCTGAGCCATAGTTTTTTTTATTTTTTGGGCGCTTGTCTTAGATAGGGGCTCATTTTTTGCCGGATAAGGTGATGGTTAGATTGTTACCATTTTGGTGGGCATACGTCTTTTTGATCGCTTGCTGTTGTACTTTTAGTGATGTAAGGGGACCAAAAAATTGTTTATTTAGCACAGTTTTAATTTTTTACGGTGTTCATCTGAGGGGTTAGGTCATGTGATATGTTTATAGAGCCGGTTGATACGGACGTGGCGATACCTAATATGTCTATTTTTTTTTTCCTATTTTTTACCAATGTTTTTTAACTTTATTTGAGGAAAATGACGTTTTCTTTTTCTTTTTTTACTTTAAACTTTTTTGGGGGGGGAAACTTTATTTTTTCAACTTTTTTTTTACTTTATTTTTTGTCCCACATTGGGACTTCAACTTTTGGGGGTCTGATCCCCTTTACAATACATTCCAATACTTCTGTATTGGAATGCATTGGCTGTATGCGTAATACAGTGTGTATTACTCATACAGCTTTCTGCCTGTGAGATCCAGGGGGCTGGATCTCACAGGCTCGTCACCGTAAGGCAGCTCCGATGCTAAGGTATGCATTGGGGCTGCCTTCCCTGCTATGTGGCTGCCTTCCCTGCTTTGTGGCGATCGCCGATGCGGTTAAGTGGGGAAAATTGGCTTCTACCTCACAGGTTTATTTTGCCTTCCTCTGAATCAGGATAACAGGATAACAGGCCGAACTGAATGGACAAATGTCTTTTTTCGGTAATTATTATATCCATTTTGTTGATTCCTAATTATAATATGTATTAGGATGGTGGACCATGTGATTGGACCATGTGATGTGACGTCATCACAGGTCCTTTAGACTGCAGCTAAAGCTGGAAGAGAGAAGAGAGATCACCAACTACGCGATTAAGTGGCTAAGGTAAGTTAAGTTTTTTATGTTTAACCCCTTAATCCTCATTCTACAAAGCATTCTTTATTAAGAATGCTATTATTTTTCCTTAAAACCATGTTATAAGGGAAAATAATGAATATCGGGTCCCGTCGCTTAGCAACCATGCGGGAAAATCGCACTGCATCCGCACTTGCTTGCGGATGCTTGCGATTTTTCCGCAGCCCCATTCACTTCTATGGGGCCTGCGTTGCGTGAAAAACGCAGAATATTGAGCATGCTGCGATTTTCACGCAACGCAGAAGTGATGCGTGAAAATCACCGCTCATGTGCACAGCCCCATAGAAATGAATAGATCTGGATTCAGTGCGGGTGCAATGCGTTCACATCACGCATTGCAATGCAGCCTAAGACGGCAGTGTAATACAATGTAAAAGCAGAAGGTCTATTGAGATGATGTAAAACAAAGTTATTTAAAAACATGTTAAAGTAAAAAGTAAGAAATTAAAATAAGAAAAAATCCATATTTACATGCAGTAGATTTATTGTAGAAAATTTCTGCAACTGTCCAAATTGGAAATATTGAAAGGGAAGAACGCTAAAAAGAAAACAATTAATCTTTATTATAGCTACGGTTTAAAAATAATGGGGTGATACCCTGTATATCTGATATGTTGAACCAGAGTAATGATATATTGTCTGGATTAATGATACAACCTAGTCCAGAAACTCTTATTGGTCAGCATACCAGAAAAAGAAGGAAATTGGGCAGAAAACAGTCAGATATAGGTCTGACTAATTACAGAAAGCATGACCCAGGTGCGCTTTCCTGGTCATGCCCCAGAAATGGTGCTTAATGCTTGCTGGGGTGCACAATGTCAATGGTATTGTACATGTACACCTCAGCATAAAAAAATAATTAAACTGGCTCAACGCGTTTCTATATAGTGGGTGACATGCTATATTTCATCAGGAGCCATAACACCAAAAAATCCAAAATAAACGCAGGCACCGCATTAGGGGATAGTGAAACCCTATATCTGCGGTGCATGCGATCTGCCACACTCCCTGAAGAATGGGAAGATTTAAAAAATATTTCCTAGCAGGTACCCTGCCTAATGCCAAAAGCCTAGTGTGGGAAACGGCACTTGTATTAATTGTTCAGGTCCTGCCTAAGCCGACCACCTCATAACTCAGAGGGGCAGCGTGCTGGTGTGCAATCTCATTCAGCACTGTGACGGCCGCCTCGCGGCTCACAGAACGCCGAAGGATATAGAGAAAACCCCGCCTCCTGCCGTCCGCCCATCCTACAGTCAGCCAATCAGATTGCCAGAAGACAGAGGAGTGCCTGCTGTATGTGGGCGCATTGGATAGCAGGAGATAGCGCGAAGCGCTATCAATCAAACGGGGGATATTGCGGCGGCCAATGTAACAAATCACCAGCGCAATTCAGTTATTCAGACAAAGGATATGGGAGATACATGTTTAAACCCAAAATGTGGCTACAGCGACAAGCACAGATAAAAGTAATATCGAGCGCTAGTATGTAGAAAAGTGTAAGGACATGAAGGTATCACTAAAATAGATAATACCTGTGATATCCAATGACAGTTAGTATTATCACATATAAAAAGCCAGCCCAGTATATAGTTACATTGTCACTGTGGCTAATGTGATATAAAATTGTCTGTCACTAAGAGTGTTGTCACATCGCTGCGCTGTATCATTCACCCTGGTGGGTACCTTTAAAACATCGATCAAAAGTTGAATCGCACACAGCACAGTGTTGTATTGATGTGACACTGTCCAAATTATCTAAATGCAGCTTATAGTTATGCTACAGGAAAAAAACATGTCTACCAAATGTGAATATACTTTACATATCAGATAATTGGGAACCAGTAGTATGATTTTAGAGATTGCATTAATCAATGTAAATTTAGATGAAAAATTGATATCATTTTTGCTTCAGCCCTGATAATTCTAAAATATTTTTTTTATTTAAAAACTATGGGGGTCATTTACAAACAGATTTACTCAACTTTTTGGTGTATATATGTCGCAGATTGCGGCACAAAGGTTGTCTGTGACTTTTTCCTCTTTTCAGATGCTCACGTCAGGTCTAAAAAGGGGGCCACAGTGTGGGCGGGGAAAAGAGTGGGCCGGCAGGTGTGTCTCATTTATTATTTTCTATACCTGTTTTAGCAATAGAAAATGGTCTAATTCTACACCAGCAAGGGAGCTGGCATAGATTTAGACAAGTGTAAAGTCTGCCTAAGTTATGTAGAGGCTGGCTTCCATATATCCAGGTAAAGGAAGAATGAATCTAAATCTACTACTTTCCAAGGATGGTTAGAAATATCTGTGCAGCCCATGGTAAATGAAAATGTTAGATGTATATAATAATATTTACATTTAATTCGTTGTGAACAATGTCCATTTTAACTTGTTTGCATATGTCAACCTTAAAGGGTGTTTCTAAAAGTTTTTTTACTGATCGATGGGGGTTTCACACCCGGGAACCCCACCGATCAAGTGTTTGAGAAGGCAGTGGTACTCGCAGTAGCGCCGCAGTCTTCTTTCAGTTCACCAATCAGATACTGATGATCTATCCAGAGTAAGGTCTCTTTCACACTTGCGTTCTGAGGATCCGGCGGGCACTTCCGTCCCCCCAGATCCGTCAGAACACAAGTCGCCTGAAAGCATTAGAAGACTGATCAGGATCCTGATCAGTCTTCAAAATGCTTTGAGGTTACCATGGCAGCCAGGACGCTATTAAAGTCCTGGTTGCCATAGTAGTAGTGGGGAGCAGTATACTTACAGTCCGTGTGGCTCCCGGGGCGCTCCAGAATGACGTCAGAGCGCCCCATGCGCATGGATCACGTGCGATCATGTGATCCATGCGCGTGGGGCGCCCTGACGTCACCCTGGAGCGCCCGGGAGCCGCATGGACTGTAAGTATACTGCTCCCCCGCTCCCCACTACACTTTACCATGGCAACCAGGACTTTAGCATCCTGGCTGCCATGGTAACCATTTAGAAAAAGCTAAACGTCGGATCCGGCGATGCGCCAAAACGACGTTTAGCTTAAGGCCGGATCAAATCCAGTGCTGAGCCATGCCCCCTGCACTGATCACATGGCGGTGACGTCACCCCAGGTCCTTCGGCTGTTCAACAGTTCAGGTTGGTGGCAGCCGCCCCTTATGGATTCCATATGCCGCTATAGTGGAATCCATAACGAGATGCGCGGCTTACCACAACCCGAACGCCGAACACCGGACTTTTTTTTTAAAGTTCGCTCATCTCTAATCCTGATGCATCCTGAACAGATTTCTCTCCATTCAGAATGCATTGGGATAATCCTGATCAGGATTTTTCCGGCATAGAGCCCCGACGACAGAACTCTATGCCGGAAAACAAAAACGCAAGTGTGAAGGAGCCCTAAAAAAAAAAAAACTCTTAGACAACACCTTTAACTTTGTATTCCATTTTTTATTCCAGATGGTAGATTTTTCCTTTATATGATGTTTGTCTTATAGATTATATTGCTAGTTAGGTCTGCAACACATCAGGCAAGTTACAGTTAACAAAGTATCATAAAGTATTAAATGTTTGTCCGAGTACTGTCCAAATGTGCATACTGCCCAGGCACTCCGCTCAAGGATTGTCTAGCCAACTGAGGAATTCATGAAAACAAAAATAGACTTGCGTACATTAGTGCCATTTTATATCACACCTGAATGACAGCACTAAGTGTTTATTTCGAATAAGTGTCTCTTTCTCCTCTGATAATACAATATGGTTTTAGCATTCTGTTCAGTACAATTTCTGCTTCTTCTGGGATAGTATACAGCAGCTTGGAATTCCCAAAGATTTGCAAACCTTGGCGTGTCATTATTTTATTCATTCAACTGGTGGTCCATTTGGACTGAATTCACACGATAATGCATTTATCTTACTCTTCCTAAGTGGAACTGTCTTGGTTATTTGGGAATATGTTACCGTTCCTTTGTGGGACTTAAAATTTACAGGGACTTATCAAGTGAAATAGAACACAACAAAGAGACCCTTTGGAATGCCCAGATTTCGACATTTTCATGAAGTGTTTAAATTGCTTTCATGTAATCTCTGCTACTTTAGAAGCATAATAATCCCCTAAAGAGAAAATGAAACTTTTCTAGAAAGTATTATGTGTTTCACTGGTTTAAGAATCATTGGCTTCACCTCGGCCATATGCTGCTCAGATATCATAGTAAGTCCTTGAACCAACGTATTGTTATTCTTTCTCTGGTTAAGGGAATTCCAATTGTTGTAAATGTTGTTCTTTGTATCAGGAAAATTATATATTTTTTACAATGTATCTTGTATCAGTTTGATACTGTTTTCATTATCTCTGCTTTGATTCTAAAAAGGAACCTCTATGGCACCTGCACGTGGTGTGTATCACGCATTGATTTTCTGCATGTTTGTGCGAAAAATCTGCAGCATTATACAGTACCAGCTAGGTAGATGTTGTTTATCGCACATAAATCGATTGCAAATATATATCTTAATTTTCGCACAGACTTCATGCAGAAAATCCCCATTGACTTCAGTGGTGAGATTGTTTTCTGCATGACAAACACAGAAATAATTGTTGAAGTGGATTTTGATGTGGATCGGAAGTGTAAAAAAAGATATTGAAGCGATACCCATCTCTACTGTTGAACGAATCAAAGTATCCGAAGTGGACCTCCATCCGAATGTCAGGGAAAATTTGATTTGCCACAAAGCCGAATTTCCTCATGCTTCGTAGTAAGGAATCAATTTTCCCTGAACTAGCATAAAAAATGAATTAATTTCATACTTAACCTCATCCATTTGAGCACAAAGAGGCCGCGGGGCCATCTTGATTGAAGATCCGGCACGAAATCTCATGCGTGGTGATGTATGATGTCAACCCCCCAGCCAGCATGGTGATGTCATCATATACCGCTTGAAATTTTGAGCGTGATCTTCAGTCAAAATAGCCGCGGTGAGTAGTATTATTTTTTCAATGGTTAAACCGCCGAAAGCCCTCACTATCATTCTCAAATGCCTCAATCAGCGATGCATGCGGCATCTGAGGGGTTCAATGATGGCGGGCGGCACAATCTCCATTACCTGTCATTGCACCTGCTACTTACAAAGAAATGCGTGATGAAGTAATTCGTCGCTAAGCAAATGTTTTTGTGAAATTTGGTGAAGCAGCCAAATCAAATTTTTATAAACTTCACTCATCACTACCCACCTCTCTAGGTGGTTACCTGGTTTCCTTGCCTTCTTCCATTAAGGTCTCTACAACCCCAAAATACGTCCCATGTAGACATAGCCTAAAGATTCTTATTGAACAATTGCAAGCACAGATCTTGGATTGATGCAGAAACTATATTGGAAAATAGTAAAACTTTCATTATATTATTATTATTATTATTACTATTTATACTATTATATTAGAATTATACAGACTATTCCCTAACTGATGACTTCAGAGGCACATTTGGCTCTTGGACCTTTGCATTTGACTTCCCAATTATTGGCAGTTGCAAATAGTCTTCTGCTGTAGTGGCACCAGGGATGTTATAGCATTAATAGAATTTGATACGTGTCAAAACCCACTCACAATTAACCTTAAGAAACAGCCATATCTCTTAACCATATCCTTAAAGAGAACCTAAACCTTTACTGAAAGCTCAGAAGGTGCAGCAGCACTTCTCTGAACACTCTGCACCTACGGCATCTAGCTCTGCTCTGCAGGATCCATACTCCGCATGCTGGAAAAGCAGAGCTGATGCAAACTAAAGATGCAGAGCATTATGAGAAGGGTTTAGGACCCCTTTAACCATAAAAAATGTCTTACATAAAAAAAATACAATAAATAAAATAAGCATAGTTGGTATCACTGCATCCATAAACATCTGAATTGTTAAGATATCAAATTATTTAATGTGGGTTTACACCACAAGCTGTTACAGCCAATTGTTGGGAGGGAAGAAAGTTATGGAGGTTAGAAAATTTTGACACTAGTCAATTTTGTTTAATTTTATCTTGTAAAAGCAGTAAAAAAAAAAAAAAACACATAGTGGACAAAGTAAAAATCAAAAGACGCCATTAATAAATACATGTCCCTCAAAAACAAGCCGCCACATGGCTAAGACAACAGAAAAATAAAAGAGTTTTGGCTGCTCCAGTGCCAAAAATGGCCGGGGCTGTGGCCACAGCTTCTTCAAACAGCTCATCTGTGGAGTGCCGGGAGTCAGTCCCCCCACTGATCAGATATTGTCCTATCCTGAGGATAGAACTTCTGGAATACCACTTTACAATATGACTAATTAAAACCAATATACAGAAATAATAATGATAATAATGTATTTAAGAATACAGCCACTGGAGCCGCTAAAAGTAAGGAAAACTGGACAAAGGTTGAGATTGCCAAGGAAGTCTATTTGTAAGAATGATTAAATTATCCTGCCAAAGAAAATGCAGGTTGAGTCTGGTATAACTCAGATACTGTCTCTAGATATCTATCTTTATTCTATGTATCTATATTCTATTTATCTAAATTCTATCTATCTATCTATCTATCTATCTATCTATCTATCTATCTATCTGTCTTCTATTTATATCCTATCTATCTATCTATCTATCTATCTATCTATCTATCTATCAAGTAACTTTATCTGTCAGTCCATCAATTATTATCGCTTTTCATAGACCTTCATTTTACTTTGGTGAATTAAAGATGGCGCAAACAATAATTATTTGCTAGAAGAAAACGTTAACAGATTTTCTCCCTCTGTATTTCACCACCTGCCATTAGCAATGGAGTCCCCGATTTTCATATTGTCAGACAGTTGCAGTTGGCCTGAGCTGGGGCCAGGGAAGGATGAGGGACAGACTCCCTGCTTCCATAAAGCTGAATTTAATAAGATGAGAACAGGACGCCAAGATGGTGAGCTCTGTCCTTAGCACTTTATCATGACACTAGTCACTCAGCAGGACCCTTACTGCAGGAATAATCTGGGTGAGCCTGGCAAAGTACGAAGCTTACAAGTTCAATATAATAGAGCAGTGGGGGATCTTTGGGGCCTGGCAGAAAAGCTTAGCAAAGTTAAAGCCTATTACTCTATGCATGACCGACCATGCCAACTGTAGCAGCATGCTATCTATCCCTTCTATATAATAGCACATGCATTTGTCTACATTCATAGGCAATGTTCATTTAAATGTCTTCAATATCAATGGACATGTGTATGCAAATGCTTTGCTTTCAGAGTAACTTGTTACTTTAGTGAAGATTGAAAATATTGCACATTAGATTTTAATTTACCTTTCATTCAATATCCATCTGAAAAAGGAAGGATTTTAATCAATAAATTTTAAGTTACACTTATTCGTTTGCTCAAAAATTCTATATCAGTCTGCCCAGCTCCTTCTGCTGTATAACGTGCAGGCAGTAGTATGGATAGCATGTTAGTAGTGACAAGTTCCCTTTTAAACACATGTATTTACACGCTTTAAAAGTGCTTTGTTGCAAACATTGTCAAGATTTAATTTTTTCCACTTGACTTTGATAATATTTTGCTGTGTGAAACTCAATATAATTATTATAATCACTGTTAGGTTCCTTACCATCTAGCATTCTTCTGAATTATTACATGTTCATAACAGTCCATATAAAGTCCTTAGCAACATCTGCCATACATGCATGGAAGATGTGCAGAGTTTAAATATGGTGCCGAGAACACCGATCATGACACTTAACCCATCAGATTCCTCAGTCTATGGTGACTACGGCATCAGATAGGTTGGTGAACAACGGGGTGCCGATCAGTTGTCATCACAGCCTGGAACCTTTTGAACGCTCTCAGGCCTGTCATTGTAACTTTCCTATTAAATCCTGCCTGTGATATAACACTAACTATAGACTACAATACTAAAGTATTGCAACGTACAGCCATCCAATGATTGCATGTTCAAGTGCTCTAGGGTGACTAAAAATAAAGTAATAAAAAGTCTAAAAATTAAAATCACCCATTCCCAATTTTAAATATATAAACAAAAAAAAACATAATTGGTATCACATGTCTGAAAATGTCTTATTAAAATATCATGTTATATATATTGCACAGTAAACTCTGTAAAGAAAATATCCCAGTGTCAGAATGATGTCCTGTAAGGTGAATGCCATAACAGAACAAAATATCCAAATCACAGTTTGTGGGTCATTTTGCCCCCCAGCCCTCAAAAAATTAAAATGAAAGGTGATGAAAAAGTCTTATGTTTCCAAATGTAATACCAATAAAAACTACAGCTCACCCCTCAAAAAACCCTTGACAAAGTCCTGACACAGCTCTGTAGATGGAAATATAAAACAGTTATAGGTGTCAGAACATAATGATAAAAATCTTATTTTTTCTGAGGTCTTTAATATTTATTTAAAGGCTATGTACACCTCCATGGGCAATATTTTTATGATTTTACTTATTTGGGATAAAAAATAATTTTTTCAATTAGTTTTTATAAAAAAAATATTGAGCTGTTTTGTCACGAAAGTGTTTTGTTTTTTTTAGCTTTGTGCATCCTACTTTCACTTTCATTTTGTGCCAGTCATCTAAGGCTACTTTCACACTACTACGTTTCCGTTTTCTCCCCATTCATTGTCAATGGGGACAAAACGTAACTGAACAGAACGGAATGTTCCAAAATGCATTCCGTTCCGTTCTCATACCGGAGAGCAAACCGCAGCATGATGCAGTTTGCTTTCTGTCCAGGGATGTGGAGCAAGACGGATCCGTCATGACCCACAATGCTAGTTTTCTCTGACACAATAGAAAATGGATCTGTCCCCCATTGACTTTCAATAGAGTTCATGACAGATCCGTCTTGACTATGTTAAAGATAATACAACCAGATCCGTTCATAACGGATGCAGATGGTTGTATTATCAGTAACGGAAGTGTTTTTGCTGAGCCCTGCCGGATCCATCAAAAACGCTAGTGTGAAAGTAGCCTAATAACCCTTATCTCTAAATTACTAAGAGATCATAAAAACTTACTTAAGGCACATTCTTATCAGTAAGATAAGGATTGAGCTTTGATGAATGTTTGTAAGGTCTGAGAGCAGAGATAAGGAGCCTGTCAGCTCCCTGTCTGACGGAAGAGAGAGAAAATTCAGATTCTGCTAGTAGAGCATCTCAGCTCTGTACAGAGAAAAGTGCTCCATAATTTTAATAATGACCAATTGAAAATATGAGTACAGTGCACTAATAAAATAAATTGCCCCCAAAGGTGTACATAGCCTTTAAATAGTAAAGCAAAAGAAAACCTAAGAAAACCTAAATAACTATGAGTTTGGTATTGCTATAATCATTCTGAGCCACACAATAACGCAAATATGTCTTTATCACACACTGAGCCATAAAGATAAAACTCCAAAAACAATCGCAGAATTGTTTTTTTTTTTCATTTTCACTCCACAAAAGATATTTCTACTGTTTTTCAATATACAATATTAAAAATTACACGGTGCCATTATAAATCACACATTGACCCACATAAACAAGCCCTCTCATGGTTTTTTGAGTGAAAAACTACAGCAGTTATGGCTCTTGGAAGGCATGGAGATAAAAATAAAACTGTTTATGGCAGGAAAGGGTTATGAAGGAATAGCTAAATGCATGTCCTGCTGGAAGATAGAAGGGCATTTCTGGCAAATTTAATCAGTTTATTAAATCTACTGCTTTATTATGCAATCTGACATAATGCATGCTAAATTCATATTATTACTATGTTTAATGCCCAGTGGCTTTATCCGTCTTTGGAAGGTCTTCTTTGAAATATTAAAGTGGTACTGGAGAACATTTACCTTAAATCTGCGGCTCACATTCGTGGTGATGTAGTTCAGTCAGGGAGGGAGAACATATACAAGTGAGAAAAATTATGAATTATGAGTGTGACGTAAAAAGCCTAAAAGGTGTTAATTGAGTCCTTCAATCCCATTATCAGTACATCTCTACTAGAGTTAATGGCAGTGAAGCATTTTATAACTGGAATCTAAAAGTAATCATGTATTACCATTATAATATAGTGGCAGTGCCATGTTCCCTGAATGATATGACAAGTAATGCAGGGCATGCTTTATTTTCTGATCAAGATGACACATCATGATTCTTTTATAATTTGCTATTTGTGTGATTTTATTTTAACTTTGTAGAAAGAAGGGCCACCTTCAGGTTTTCATGTGTAATTTGCGTTTTTTTCAGTATTAATAATGCATGATTAAAGGTGAGAAGATATACATCAAATGTGTATGTGTTTAAACAGACGCATGATCACCTCCTTTTGTATGGCTAGAAATACCAATTAAGGCAAAGAAAAGGGGAATTTGGTTTAATTATGATGATTAACAGTGTCAAACCTCAATCATATATCAATGCAATTTGCATTTGCAATGGTCTTTAAACCCTTTCAACCCCAGAGAGTTTTTTGAGCTTTTGTTTTTCACTCCCTGCCTTTCCAGGGTCATAACTTTTTTTTTTCTTTTTCGTTCACATGCTGTACGAGGGCTTGATTTTTGCAGCGCCAGCTGTATTTTTAATTGATACCATTTTGGGGTGTTAATGATTTTTTGATGATTTATTTTTTTATTTTTTTGTGGCTGGTGAAGCGACCAAAAAACATCAAGTCAGCCATTTTGAATTTTCTTTTCCGTTTGCCGTATGGAATAAATATTTTTTTAAAATATTTTTTAAAATATTTTAGATAATGTTTTACATCTAAAACAGGCCTAGAACATGATAAATGAGAGGGGAGCGTCCCCTTTTTTAGACCCGGTGTATGTGGTGTAGAAGGGGAAGAAGTCGCAGATTTTTTCTTTGTCCCGCTCACGGAGATGGTCGATCATGCTCAGTTTCATCCTTCAACTGCCTCCTGAGCTGTGATAGAGAGAGCGTGGACACACCTCCTTATCTGCTCCCCCTTGAGCTGTCAGCTTGATATAAATCTAGCAGAGCAATGAAAGGGGAAATTTCTGGATCCATGTGAGGTACAGAAATGTTTCCAGCATAGTTAGAAAGAGACTGTCATGTACTATATGATGGCTGATTTTCATTTTTTTACATTAGTCATGGGATAACTACTTTTATGTTTTGTGTAGGTTAGTAAGAAAAGTGGACATATGTATAGGACAATAGGATCAGATTACGCATGCATTTGTTGTCTGGTGCAGAGATGCCTAAATTTGCATTGGAGATTTAGACACGAAACAATAAGTCATTTTTAATCATGATCCAATGCAAAGTTTCTTATTTTGTAATCTAGATACTTTGGAACAATAGTAAATTTGGATGTGTACAGTATGTACATAGGGGGAAATTTGTCAAAACTGTCATAAAAGAAAACTGGTTTAGTTGCCCATTGGTACCAATCAGATTCCACTTTTTATTTTCCAAATGAGGCTCTGCAAAATGATAGATGAAATCTGGTTGATATGGACCTCCCTACTTTACAAAAAATCCAAATAATTAATAGCCATATTGTTTACCAGTAATATAAATATTACCCATAGTATTTACAGATTGCATTACACTTGGAATAAGTATGTATGTTCATAATATATTCAGAAAATCACATGCACATATAAATGTCAATTTCTTTATTCAATTGCTTTCCACATCAGTCAGAGAGCTAGACTATGGATATGCCAGGACATTTAGAAATGGAGCAACGCCAGCAGTGAGGTAAAAGGACAGTGAGCCAAAAACAATCTGAGCCAAAACACACATTTATTCATTGCAGTTACTGCAGTGTGAAAAAAGCTGGGACATCACTTCCCTGGATGATGATAGTAATGAAGCTTTGCAATCCTATTTCTCTAAGTAATAGATGTATTAAAGCCACTTTATATCTGGCAAGAAGTTAAGCTGAAAGGCAAAATTATTTTCTAAATCTTCTAAAAGTTTCCAGAACAGTCTGGAAACACTCATACACAGAGTCTCAGATATATATGAAAGAATATGAACAGGGTGGATGGCTTTCAGCTGTAGAGGTGAGTGGGGGTGGAGAGCACACCGCCACACATGTGCTGCATGCTCTCCATTAATTTCTATGGGAGATCAAAAATAGCTGAGGGAGAACGCTTGGCTATTTTCAGAACCCTAAACAAAATGAATGGAGAGTACACATTGCAAGTGTGGTCACCACTACTATTCACTTCTATGGGATTGCTGGAGATAGCCAATGCTTAGCTATTTTCAACAGTTCCATAGAAATGAATGGAGGGTGGCCGGCAAACTTAGGTGCTTTCCACTCACTTTAGGGAACCCACCTTGGGGGTCCCAATATGGAGATAGGTGCAGGTCCCATATGTTTGTCCTGCACCTATCTGACATTGGTGGCATATCTTAGTGATATCCTCTCTCAGATGAGATAACCCCTTTAACAGCATTGCTTACAGTTCTACTATTGCAATATTTGTGATTGTGTTGATTAAGTTAACTTACATTTTTAATAGTAAAATATTGCAGTTTGTTATAATGATCAACAGATATCACATGTGAATTGAAATTGGTGTATTGTCACAACACTTAAAAGGGTTTTCCAAGATTTTTATTGTGATGACCTATCCTCAGGATAAGTGGCGGTCCAAAACCTAGAGATGAGCGAATTTCATATTTTGAAATTCATTCACGTTTCATTTAATGATAAAAGGTGAATTGCCTTATGGATTCTGTTACCACGGACCATAGCGCAATTGTATGATGGAATGCATAACAGAATAAATTTAGAGGCATTCCGTTATTCATTCCGTCATAATAGAAGTCTATACGTTGCATAACGGATCCGTCCCGTTTCCGTTATGCAAGGGAGTCATAAGCACAGTGTAAAATTGTATTCCAGATGTAAATTGATGCTGTTACAACACACTAGATTTCAGAATTTCTAATGCTTTTAATTAGGAGTTATGTAGAATTTAGCCTTAGGGATAAAGGGCCAGGCTGATGGGTTTAATTAAATCTTAAAGAATTGATGAAAATATGTCTACACTAGTTTTTCAAGTGAACAATTCTTGAATGGTACAAGTTAGGAAACGTAATATTGTGGTATATATCTGAATTGTGCAACTAACTCAAATGACAGTTAAATGAATAGTCAATGTGTATAATGTCAGTCACAAGGTAAAACTTTTTTTTATAGAGTCTGTTTTTTATTGAATATTTAGAAGGTTGTGACTGAGTGGCATTGAAAACATTGTTTGCCTCTCACAATTAGCCATTTCGGAACATGGCCTAATTTTATTTTTTCATTTTCGTTTTTCCTTCCCTGCTTTTTCGTTTTCTGCTCTCATAGTCTTATAAGGGCTTGTTTGTCGAAGGACAAGTTTTTAGTCTATTTTTTTATAACTATTTTTAATGGAACTGTTATTTTTACCATAACTTGTAATTGGAAAACAGGAAAAAAAAAATTGTGCTGGGAAATTGGAAAAAAATGAGAATTCTGCCAAGGTTTTTTGGGCTTTGTTTTTAAGCCATTCATTGTGCATTAAAAATGACATGACCACCTTATTAATAGTGGGTCAGTACAAATAACAAAGTTATATAGGTTGTGTTATGGTTTACTACTTTGCATCATCATATTCATAACTTTTTTATATTTCTGTCTGCAGAGGCCTTGTTTTTTGCAGTACCATTGTGGGGTATATATGACTTTTTGATCACTTTTTATTAAATTTTTTGGTGGGGACAAGGTGACAAAAAAATGGTGAATCAGGCATTTTTTTTCCCATTACAGCATACACCATGCAGGAAAAATAGTTTTATATATTAACAGTTGAGTCATTTTTGGACACAGCGATACCTGTTAAGTTTATTTTGTTATATGTTAAATTGGAAAAAGGGGATTATTACATTTTTTATTTTGGTGTTTTTAACATTTTTTTTTACTGTAATTTTTAGTCCTCCTAGGGCACTTGAACATGTGATCTTCTAATCACTCTTTATGTGGTCCAATCTGCTTAAGAGACAACTATAAAAAAAAGCCATTATAAAAATTGTTCTCTGACAATACTATATGTTTGCTAAATTTTGCCAATTTTGAGCAATTTGTTTCAGGCCGTACATCAACCTAAATAGTGACAACTAGAACACTAGTTAGATGTTCATTTTCTAGTCCTTAGCTGTCCTTAAAAAGGCTAGATATTATATTTACAGTTAGGAAATGTATATTATGTTCGTAACTAATTACATTTCGAATAGTTTTTCCACAAGCATACACTGTAACAGTAGTGTGTCCTATGATTAGTAGTGGTTTGCTCAATATAAGGTTGTCTATGTAAAGAAAAGTAAAACAATTATGGAACATGTTAAAAATTCTAATGTGAATCCATAAATGAGAAAACAAAAACAGAATTAAAGGGAACCTGTCACCTCCAAAACACATTTAAAACCGACATCATTACCTTACAGTAGCCCCCAGTGTGTTTATAATCATGTGTTTCATTCCTCCATCGGTTCTTGCATACTTTATAAAAACGCTGTTTTAATCTCCAATCACACTGACTTTAGAGCAAGCTTAAAGTCAAGGGGGCAGCGGCCTCCTTGCTTCAAGTCAAGCTAAGCCCGCCCCTTACCCGTCCTCCCTTCACTTTGACATCTTTCTGTGAGGCTGTGATCGTGCAAGTCATGCGTGTGCAAGGTGCGCTCCTTGTTATTGCGCTATCCCGTCTCCTGCTCCTGCAGTCAGCCGGCTGCTATCCTCTCACTGTGCATGCGCCGGCCATTTCCATTGTGCCGATGCTGAGGACCAGAATCGCCGGGTGTGAGCGCAAACGATGGAAATGGCCATCGCAAATGCAGTGAGAGGATAGCAGCATCACAGCAGGATGTCAAAGTGAAGGGAGGATGAGTAAGGGGCGGGCTTAGTATGACTTGAAGCAAGAAGGCCGCTGCCCCCTTGACTTCAAGCTTGCTATGAAGTCAGCGTGATTGGAGATTAAAACTGCGTTTTTATAAAGTATGCAGCAACCGATGGAGAAATGAAACAAATGATTATGAACACACTGGGGGCTACTGTATGGTAATGATGTTGGTTTTATATGTGTTTTGGAGGTGACAGGTTCCCTTTAATCTACAATAAAAAATGTAATTTCAGGTCCTGGACATCAGAGGACCTCCGGGGGGGCTGGATGCCGTATGTGACTGCGACAATATATACGTCATGTGACGGGTGTTGCCTCACTTTCATCAGGTATAGCTGGTTGAAACCAGCCCCCTCTTCTGTCATGGTTATGGTTATATCTTTTTTTCATCTTTGTACACATTTTGTTTTGCTATATTAACCCGCTGAGGAACCCTTTGGTAGGGGGAAACGCGTTGGGGTGTTTAGGTGTGTTAGGGGATACGCAGGGTTCTAGGGATAGGCACGTGGACAGAGACCCACCACCATCAGGTGCGTTCTTTGGGCTGAGGGATATATAAGGGATACGGTAGGGATACCACAACCGTCGCCTCATAGCCTATTTTCCATCATTGCCATTACCCATTTTCCCTCCCTGCTGTTATCCACATATCCTGTATAGTATATTATGTGGTTTTGGGGGAATCTTTATTTACACATATAGAATTTATCGGATCCGCCGTGCTGTTTATTTTTAATGAATATCAATAAAGTTTATTGTTTTTAGAGTCTACTACCCATAGGACCCTAAAAATGTAATTTCACTTTATCACGGAATATAGAGATTATCCTATGTAAAAAATAATCTGTGGAACAGTGGCAGTTGTCAATAGCCTTCTAGTAATAAAACAATAGTTTGGAGAAGTACTTAGTCTGTGCTCAACTTAAACCATTAGACTATTTACTTAAAAGCAAATGCACGTGAGAACTCTGAAGATGCTTTTCATGTTTGCAAGCAGTGCCATTTATTTATCCATGGCTTGTGCTACTTACCCTTCAGGCACTTTACTCTTGCATTACAAGATACCAGTGTAGAAAAATCCTATTTATTATGTTAAGTTTGGCATATTTAAGATAAATTGTAGGGTTTATGAAGGTAATACATAAAAAGCTTGAGGGAGACAAGCTTATAAAAGCCTGTTTCTATGCACAATTCCCAAAGATGCTGTATAGACAGTATGAAGACATATCTGGTGCTATTTCAGTATGAAATTTAAAAGTTAGCAAATCTGCCCCAGTGCGTTTTTTACAAACCAAAGTGGTATGATCTGACATGTTTTCCATTTGGATCAAATTACGTCTGTGCGGTTTCTGGTGCTTGCCACACTTTCTTTCCCCAGGTGTGGCTATTAGGGTCATTTAACCTTTTCTATTTATAGATGCTTCTCTCACAATGATGTGCAGTTTATAGCTTCTGTTTGGACCTTTTGGATAGATTGTGGTTGGATCTCGGCTGAGTTCCTGGTGCTTCCATTGCTGCTTTGAAGTTAAGTCTTTCCTTTCCCTTTTGTATTTTGTTTGGGCTCTCTGTGTTGCATTTCCCTACTGTTTGTATTAGGCCTGAAGGAGACTCCTGTTCGTCCTTTGTTTTTGGAGGAATAGGTAGTCTTGTCCCTGCCATTAGTACCAGGGTCCTATAGGGCTTGATAGGACTCTAGGTATTCCTGTGTAAAAACTCACCTACCTTTGCATACTGGTAGTCAGTCAAGATTTTGGTTAGGGTTTTTACTAGGAGGTGTCCATTTTTATTCCCCAGTTGCCTGATTCCCTGTCTCCCCCCTTTCCTCCTATGCTCGGTGTGGTGTTTCCCACCCACACCGAAGTGTGATACCTCAATTTACAAAATCTACACCATGTCCATATTACTGTGCAGAATATGTCATTGTGCGAGAGATTTCACGCGGGATCTTCAATTAAAAGGGCCATGTTTGTTTAGGCATATCAAAAGAATGATAAAGCTGTCTTTTTGTCACAAGTGCAGTAGTGTAAACATTAATATGGCTAGTGATTCTGGATCCATATAAATGTTAGATTTTTTATTTTTTTTTGCATTTTAAATGTACCCGTAAAAAAGTATTTTATATTACAATTTTAGAATTTCCTCTTCAAAATAATTGTGAAGCAATTTAATTACAAACTGAAATCTCATATGTTCTTATTGATGATGATTAGTATACTCTTCAGAGAATTATTTTTCCATTTTATACCTCTATTAATTGCCCCTGAAAGTTACAAAACACATTTTAAGGAAAAATATGTTGTTTACTTCCAATCATATATTATCAAAATGTATCAAACAATATCTTAACCAGATACACTCGTAAAACTAATAGTATAATAATTTGCCAATTATTTATATTGTATTTTCTAATTCTATTACCTATCGTTTCTTTTTTTAGCAAAATGGACTAAAATATATGAGGTACAAAAACAACATGATTTTTTTGGGAAACACACATTAGATTGCAAAGATCTGTTTAGAGCACCTGAAATATAGCCTTGCCTGCTTTTGCACAGCGTTGTCAGGTTGTATTTCCGTTTTTCAGTGACCATTGCCACTGAGCGACAATCTGTCCTCATTTCTCAAACTGCTAAACCCTTTGACACTGTGGTTTTTAATTAAAATTATATTAAAGTTAATCAGCCAAATAGAGGTTACAGTTGTAGGCAGGTTCTAGAGAAACAAGAAGTAGACATGCTGACTGCCAAATCCCAAATAACCTGCCAGCAGATGCCATGGCCTTGCTTGCAGAGCAGCAATATCAACAGACAGGCTTGAATCCTGTTCCTTTTGCTTGCATTGTCTCAAATAAAAATCTACTTATCAATATTTTACTTATTAATGATATTTTTGTTATATCCATTATCAGTAATACTAATCATATAAAGAATACTTGAATTAAGCGTTTATATTTTTGTCCACAGATGTTTTAAACGGTTCATTTATAACTTAGTTATCTTTTATTACACAATGTATGTAAAAAAAAATGATAGAGTATAAATAGTACCAAACACATGCCCAGTTCTGGCTCAAGATTTGTTGATATACTTAACCCACAGAGGACCCGCACCGTACATGTACAGCGCTGGTGGATGTGACTTAAGGACCAGCACCGTACAGGTTCGGCAGGCAGATCAGGCAGTCACTGACAGCCGGACCCTGCTGCATATGCCGGCATTGGTGAAAACACCAATGCCGGCGTGTTAACACCTTGTATGCCGTAGTCAAAGCTGACCGCAGCATGCAGAGGGTTCGCGGGAGGTACGGGTGCCTTCCGCTTCCACATTGGGTCCCCACGCTGCAGTGGCGGGGACCTGATGGCAAAGAAGGCAAGCCCGATGCCTTCCATAGGCATCTGAGCTTGCCTTCTATGGAAGCCTGTGAGATCCAGCGCTTAGGCTGGGTCTCACAGGCAGGCTGTCAGCATAAAAGCTCACAGCCAATGCATTACAATACAGGTTGTATTGTAATGTATTGCAGAGGGGATCAGACCCCAGAAGTTAAAGTCCCAGAGTGGCACAAAAATAAAAAGTTTTAAAAAAAGGAAAAAATAAAAATTGTTTTCATAAAAAAAATTCCAAGTAAAAAAATAAAAAAAAATACCCACAATAAAACACACAAAATTGTAAAAACAAAATAGAAAAAAAAGAAAACCAGACATATTGGGTATTGCCATGTCCGGCTCTACAAAAATATCACATGATCCACCCCCTCACCCTAACACCGTAGAAAAAAATAAAATAAAAACTGTGCTGAAGCAATCATTTTTTGTCACCTTACATCACAAAAAGTGCAACACCTAGCGATCGAAAAGGCGTATGCCTCCCAAAATGGTACCAATCAAACCCCAACCTCATGTCGCAAAAAATGAGCCCCTACATCAAAAACTCGGGCAAAAAGTAAAAAAACTATGGCTCTCAGAATATGGAGACACTGAAACATGATTTTTTTTGTTTAAAAAATGCTGTTATTTTGTAAAACTTAAATAAAAAAAGTATACATATTAGGTATCACCGTGTCCGTAAGAACCTACTGTATAAAAGTATCACATGAACTAACCGCCCAGGTGAACACCGTAAAACAAAAAAAAAAAAAAAAACGGTGTAAAAAAAGCTATTTTTTTGCCACCTTACATCACAAAAAGTGTAATACTAAGCGATCAAAAAGTCATATGCACTCTAAAATAGTACCAATCAAACCGTAATCTTGTACCGAAAAAAATGAAACCCGACATAAGACAGTTGCCCAAAAAATAAAAAAAAACTATGGCTTTCAGAATATGAAGACACAAAAAAAATTAAAAAAAAATGCTTTATTATGTAAAACTGACAATTTGGTATTGTCGCGTCCGTAACAAGCATTCTCTATAAAAATAGCACATGATCTAACCTGTCAGATGAACATTGTGAAAAACAAAAAATAAAAACTGTGCCAAAACAGCTATTTTTTGTTACCTTGCCTCACAAAAAGTGTAATACATAGCAACCGAAAGTCATATGTACCCTAAAATAGTACCAACAAAACTGCCACCTTATCCTGTAGTTTCCAAAATGGAGTCACTTTTTTGGAATTTCTACTCTAGGGGTGCATCAGGGGGTCTCCAAATGTGACATGGCAAAGTAAAATTATCCCAGTGAAATCTGCCTTCCAAAAACCATATGGCGTTCCTTTCCTTCTGCGCCCTGCCGTGTGCCTGTACAGCAGTTTACAACCACATATGGGGTGTTTCTGTAAATTACAGAATCAGGGCAATAAATATTGAGTTTTGTTTGGCTGTTAACCCTTGCTTTGTTACTGGAAGAAATGAATTAAAATGGAAAATCTGCCAAAAAAGTGAAATTCAGAAATTTCATCTATATATTCCTTTAATTCTTGTGGAACATCTAAAGGGTTTACAAAGTTTGTAAAATCTGTTTTGAATACCTTGAGGGGTGAAGTTTCTAAATTGGGACCATTTATGGGTGGTTTCTATTATGTAAGCCCCAGAAAGTGACTTCAGACCTGAACTGGTCCTTAAAAATTGGATTTTGGAAATTTTCTTAAAAATTTTAAGATTTGCTTCTAAACTTCTAAGCCTTCTAACGTCCCAAAAAAAGAAAATGTCATTTACAAAATTATCCACTATTTTAGGGTACTTTCACACTTGCATTGTTTGATTCCGGCAGGCAGTTCCGTTGCCTGAACTGCCTCCCTTATCAGATAAACTGTATGCAAATGCATGTCATTTTTCTGAATCAGGTCTGAAAAATGCCTGATCAGTCAGAAAAATGCAATGCAATACTGGATCTGTTATTTCAGTGTCATCCGGCAAAAAGGATCCGGTATTTATTTTTTTTTTTACATTTTTAAAGGTCTGCGCATGTGCAGACCGGAATGCTGGATCCATCATTGCAGTGTTTTTAATGCCGGATCCTACACTAATGCCTTGCAATGGAAATTAATGTCGGATCCGGCATTCCGGCATGTGTTCTGGAATTTTGGCCGGAGATAATACCGCAGCATGCTGCGGTATTATCTCCGGCCAAAATGCCGTTCAGTGACTGAACTAAAGACATCCTGATGCATATGAACGGATTTCTCTCCATTCAGAATGCATTAGGATATACAGTTATGTTCAAAATTATTCAACCCCCACTGAAATTGAGTGTTTTGGCCAGTTTGACATTGATTTTGATCATTTCAGTCATCTTGTTTACAATTAAATCAAAGAGACACTTGTAAGTCAGACAAATATAACATAACATTTATAATGAAATACCCACAAATGTCTTTTCTGTGCTCACATCATTATCAGTTTTATTTAACCCCCAAGTGACATTCAATCTTAGTACTTAGTACAACATCCTTTTCCAGTTAAAACAGCTTTTAAACGTGAAGCATCGCTTGACACAAGTGTCTTGCAGCGATCTACGGGTATCTTCGCCCATTCTTTATGGGTAAAAGCATCCAGTTCAGTCACATTCTTAGGCTTGCGCGCTGCAACTGCATTCTTTAAGTCCCACCAGAGGTTCTCAATCGGATTTAAGTCTGGTGACTGCGATGGCCACTTCAAAATGTTCCAGCCTTTAATCTGCAACCATGCTCTAGTGGACTTGGAGGTATGCTTGGGATCAATGTCCTGTTGAAAGGTCCAACGTCTCCCAAGCCTCAGGTTTGTGACGGACTGCATCACATTTTCATCCAATATCTCCTGGTACTGAAGAGAATTCATGGTACCTTGCACACGCTGAAGCTTCCCTGTACCTGTAGAAGCAAAACAGTCTCAAAGCATGACCCCCCGCCATGCTTCACAGTAGGCAAGGTGTTCTTTTCTTCATCGGCCTTGTTCTTCCTCCTCCAAACATAGCGTTGATCCATGGGCCCAAACAGTTCTAATTTTGTTTCATCAGTCCACAGAACACTATCCCAAAACTTTTGTGGTTTGTCCACATGACTTTTGGCATACTGCAGTCGACTCTTCTTATTCTTTGGAGACAGCAAGGGGTGCGCCTGGGAGTTCTGGCATGGAGGCCTTCATTACGCAGTGTGCGCCTTATTGTCTGAGCTGAAACTTCAGTACCCGCATCTGACAAATCTTTTTTCAGTTCCTCAGCAGTCACACGGGGACTTTTCTCCACTTTGAGCTTCAGGTAGCGCACAGCAGTCGAAGTCAGCCCCTTTTTTTTTTTCTGCCACGACCAGGTAGCGTTTCAACAGTGCCCTTTGCCTTGAATTTGCGAATGATGCTTCCTATGGTGTCTCTTGGTATGTTTAACATCTTTGCAATCTTATTATAGCCATTGCCCTTCCTGTGAAGAGAAATCACCTCTTCTCTTGTCTTCCTGGACCATTCTCTTGACTTCACCATGTTTGTAAACACACCAGTAAATGTCTAGAGGGAGCTGAGTATCACAGTAATTTTAAATCTGCCTAATTGGTGCTTATTATGCTTGATTGCTGCTCCTTGACATCCAGAGGTGTTTTCAATACCTGATCGAAAACACTTGAATGACCCTCTGTTCTTAAGAGTGGTAGTATTTAACCGCTTCAGCCCCCCTAGCTTAAACACCCTTAATGACCAGGCCACTTTTTACAATTCTGCACTACACTACTTTCACCGTTTATTGCTCCGTCATGCAACTTACCACCCAAATGAATTTTACCTCCTTTTCTTCTCACTAATAGAGCTTTCATTTGGTGGTATTTCATTGTTGCTGACATTTTTGCTTTTTTTGCATTTTTGCAAAAAAATGACATTTTTCACTTTCTGTTGTAATTTTTTTTTAAAAACTACATTTCTATATAAATTTTTCTCTAAATTTATTGTTCTACATGTCTTTGATAAAAAAAATCCAATAAGTGTATATTTATTGGTTTGGGTAAACGTTATAGCGTTTACAAACTATGGTGCAAAAAAGTGAATTTCCGCATTTTGAAGCAGCTCTGACTTTCTGAGCGCCTGTCATGTTTCTTCAGGTGCTAGAATGCCAGGAAAGTATAAGGCCTCTTGCACACGGGCGTCATGTTTGACGCCCGGATAAGATGCGGGTGCGTTGCGGGAATCGCCGCGATTTTTCCGCGCGTGTGCTAACGTTTGTAGTGCGTTGAGCACGCGCGTGAAAAAATCCGCATGCTTGGTACCCAGACCCGAAGTCAGACTTCATCACTGAAGTCTGGTTTCGGGATGAGTATTCTGTATGTGTAATTATTTTCCTTTATAACATAGTTATAAGGGAAAATAATCGCATTCTAATTACAGAATGCAATGTTCCCCGGGCTTTAAAGGGTTAAAAATAATAAAGAGTTAACTTACCTTCTCCCATTGTACGCGCAGAGCCCCAGAACGTCGTCTCTCTTGATAGTTTGGCTGCTTGAGGACCTGTGGTGACGTCACAGGGTCACATGGTCCAATCATAGAAGCATTTGAGTGGACCATGTGACCCATGTGATCCTGTGACATCACGGCAGGTCCTTCATCGAACATCTGTTTTTATATATAAAAATACACCCCAAAACACATTGCCCTAATTCTCCTGAGTTTGGCGATACCACATGTGTGCCACTTTTTTGCAGCCAAGATGCGCAAAGGGGCCCAAATTCCCATGAGTACCTTTAGGATTTGACAGGGCATTTTTACGCATTTGGATTCTCACGCTTTAGCACCCCTAAAATGCCAGGGCAGTATAAATACCCCACATGTGACCCCATTGTGGAAAGAAGACACCCCCAAGGTATTTCGTGAGGGGCATGGCGAGTTCACAGAAATTTTTTTTTTTGGCACAAGTTAGCGGAAATTGATTTTTATTTTTATTTTTTACAAAGTCTCATATTCCACTAACTTGTGACAAAAAATAAAATTTTGCATGAACTCGCCATACCCCTCACGGAATACCTTGGGGTTTCTTCTTTCTAAAATGGGGTCACATGTGAGGTGTTTGTACTGCCCTGGCATTTTAGGGGTCTCCGTAATCATTACACGTATGGTCAGCATTAGGAGTTTCTGCGATTCTCCTTATATTGAGCATACGGGTAATGAGATTTTTTTTTCCGTTCAGCCTCTGGGCTGAAAAAAAAAAAAAATGAACGGCACAGATTTGTTCATTCGCATCAATCAATGTGGATGAAAAAATCTCTGCCAAAATCAGTGACTGCGGTGCGGTGGGCTGGGCGCTAGCTACCTAACAAGTAGCTAACTAACTGGCGGTGATAAGGGACCCTTATGCCCCGTTCACACGTCCGAAATTCTGTTTGCGGAACGGAATTGCGGACCCATTCATTTCTATGGGGACAGACTTTGTCCCGCTCGGATCCGGAATTACGGATCCGTGCTTCCGGGTCTGCACTTCCGTTCCGCAAAAATATAGAACATGTCCTATTCTTGTCCGCAATTGCGGACAAGAAAAGCATTTTCTATATAGTTCTGGCAATGTGCGGATCTGCAAAATGCGGAAAGCACATTGCCGGTGTCCGTGTTTTGAGGATCTGCGGATCCGCGGATCCGTGGATCAGTTCCGCGGATCCGTGAATCCACGGATCCGCAAAACACATATGGACATCTGAATGGAGCCTTACAAGGGGTGTGATCAATGACAGGGGGTGATCAGGGGGTCTAGATGGGGTGATCAAGGGGTTAACAAGGGGTTAATAGGTGAGGGGGTGGGGGTTAGTGTAGTGTTTGGTGCAACTTTACATAGTTACCTGGTCCTCTGGTGGTCGATCCCAGCAAATGGGACCACCAGAGGACCAGGTAGCAGGTATACCAGACGCTGTTCACAAAACAGCGTCTGGTATACTTGTTTGATGCGATTTATATCGCATCTACAGCCTGCCAGCGATTGATCATCGCTGGCTGGCTGTAGTTCAACTCTTGAGACGCGCGCCCCTGTGAACGCGTGCGTGCGCGCGCGTTCACAGGAACTCACGGGTCTCGCGAGAGGACGCGCCGATGCGTCCACTCAGAAGATCCCGGCCGCCCGCAGGACGCAATCCTGCGTACGGCGGTCCGGGACTGGTTAAGGGGTTGAATAATTGTGTCAATGAAGAAATCACAAAAATATCATTTAATACTGTATTACAAAAACAACTGATGTAATTTTAGTTACATTTGGTTCTTTAAAAAGTCCTTGTAAGATTCCCTAAATTCCCTAAAACCTTTTACAGCATTGGGGGTTGAATAATTTTGAAACTGAAACTTTTTTTTTTTTGGTATTGAGCCCCCAGGATGGAACGCAATGCCGGTTTAACACTAGTGTGAAAGTAATGTAAGGAGGCATCACTATCTGTTTTAAAAGCAGAAATTTTGAAAATTGCGAATTTTTCCAAATTTTGAAAATAATTTCAAAATGAAATATTTTGACTCAAATTTGCCAGTGTCATGAAGTACAATATGTGATGAGAAAACAATTGCAGAATGGCCTGGAAAAGTAAAAGCATTTTAAAGTTATCACCACATAAAGTGACATATGTCAGATTTGCAAAAAATGGTCTGATCCTTAAGGTGAAAAATGACAGGGTCCTGAAGTGGTTACCATTAAGGCTCCTGCTTGTTGATAAACACCATTCATTAAATATCCCTTCATTTGCAGTGATTATGTAAGGTGGTGGAGTGCCCACCTCTGGATATATACATATATATACACAAGTTTACCTTCTGAACGGTGTTATGTGTTTTCCCTGCATCACAGGTTTCATGTTGTAAAAAGGTGCTACTCTCACTTTACGATGTTACTGTGGCCTGGAAGACTGTTTATTATTGTGCTGTATTCAATTTTGTTATATGGCCGAAGGACCTGTGTTCAGATGACCAGGACATTGCAGGTCCTCAAGTTAGTAATGCTGCCGTGGTTGCCTACCTTAATGTTCTGTAAGGTAGTGTTGATTCACCAGAGCATTCAACTGTACCCAACTAATACAGTGCTTGGGAAGTATGACCCAAGATGCCATAATTGGTGTAAATGATACGGAGATTAGTTCGATTTGGAGTGAAAACACATCGGTATAGGGATACTACAATCGTGACATGGGCATGCCAAGAGAAATTATTTAACCCCTTTTTTGCCTTTGCGTTTTCATTTTGTGATCCCCACCATCCCAGAGCAATAACTTTTACATTTTTGTGTTCATATAGCTGTATAAAAGCTTGTTTTTTGCGGGACAAGTTCTACTATCCAATGCCATCATTTGTACTATCCAATGCCATCATATATTACAAGTTCCATTATTCTAGGCCTAATAAAGTGTCCAAAATCTGGGGGTTTTATATCCAATACTAAATTGCATCTTAAAAAAGTGTGTATATTACAACTTTCATTAATCTGGGCCTAGTAAAGTGTCTAAAATCTGTGGGTTTTTGTATCCAATACTGAACTGAATCTGAAAATACTGTATACATTACAACTTCCATTAATCTGGGCCTAGTAAAGTGTCTAAAATCTGTGGGTTTTTGTATCCAATACTGAACTGCATCTGGAAAAAGTGTGTATATTACAACTTCCATTAATCTGGGCCTAGTAAAGTGTCTAAAATCTGTGGGTTTTTTGTATCCAATACTGAACTGAATCTGAAAACGCTGTCTATATTACAACTTCCATTAATCTGGGCCTAGTAAAGTTTCCAAAATCTGTGGGTTTTTGTATCCAATACTGAACTGAATCTGAAAGCAGTGTGTATATTACAACTTCCATTAATCTGTTCCTAGTAAAGTGTCTAAAATCTGTGGGTTTTTGTATCCAATACTGAACTGCATCTGAAAACAGTGTGTATATTACAACTTCCATTAATCTGGGCCTAGTAAAGTGTCTAGAATCTGTGGGCTTTTGTATCCAATACTGAACTGCATCTGAAAAAAGTGTGTATATTACAACTTCCATTAATCTGGGCTTAGTAAAGTGTCTAAAATCTGTGGGTTTTTGTATCCAATACTGAACAGCATCTAAAAACACTGTCTATATTGTAACTTCCATTAATCTGGGCCTAGTGTAGTGTCAAAAATCTATGGTGTTCTATAACCAATACTGGCCTGCATCAGAAAACTGTGTCTTTAGTGGACTGTAAAACAGTCTGTGCCACATCTAAAGACAAAACCATTAATATGAAGAAGGCAAGCACAAATGTTTTTGAGGGTCACCAGCAGGCCACCAATCATAATTTTTCAAGGGTGTGTATGATGCCCTCTTTTGTGTGTAATAAATGGTGTATTGTAGTGTTGGTTCCTTCTAATTTTTGACAGCCCTTTCACTAAGTGCATAGGCTTTATGAGTGTAGGAGTCCCACTATCTAAACAATTGTAACACAATGTGAATGGGCCCTCCTTTATGTGATATACAGGCTGTCCAATAGACCAGGCACCCTCCCCTCTTCAGAGCAGGGGTGTCTGGTTGTCTCCCATTTACTTTCATTATACTCGGGTGCTCGACCGAGAACACAAACATAGCTATGTGTTCGACCCGAACACCCGAATACTTTGGTGCTCGCTCATCACTAGTGTTGAGATCACTTATGGAATGATGCAGTTTCCAGGGAGAACAGAGTTTTGTTGGAGAATTAGCTGGTTTTGGAGCCACTTTTGGGTGTGTAGCTTTTCTGCGTGCACCATGCCCACAGGAAAGAAAACCAGCTCCAGCTAGAGGTTGTTGAGCTAAAGAAGACTACAATTGCTGCAGCTTTTGGGCACCACAAGGAAGCAACGTGTCCAAGAGGAGAACAATCTGTTTACAAAAGAAAAACAGTGACTATGCATGGGATTGAGACTAGGAAGGTAGCCACTGGAGCTTGAGTAAGGGACTGTGTAACAAGCCTACCTCCAATATATAGCTGCCATCATTATTTGAGAGACTGCAACTGTTAAGTGTGTGCCATCATCTCATGAGTGACTAACCGACAAGCTTGTGCACACAGTATATATAGTATATGTCTAACTTCTGAACATTGAGCCTGAAAAGCAATTAAAATTCTGTTACATTTGGCTTGCTGTCTTCACAAGTTAATCTGTGTGCATCATCAAAGTTCCTTCAATGGTGTGATTTCTGAATCTGCAGCACACACCCCTGGGTCTTACTAGTATAGTTTTACAGTCATTTGGCATTTACTTAAAAGTTTTTGAAGATATTCAGGCAAAATCACTTTACAGTGAATCAATCTCTTTGGGAAAGACCTTAATCAAAGATTTGCACTGCCCCAGAGAAAAGCCTATACACACATAAAAGGAAAGATGCCAGCTTACCAGCTGCAGGAATGAATGCTGTTACATTCCTTAAAGATAAGGACTGTGTAAATGTACCATATGTCAAGCTCTGGATCTTGTATTGAAATTGTACTCCTTCAAGTTTGACAGTAACCAGTGCCACTAACATACATATTTGAAGTGTACAGTATCCATATATGCATCATATTTACTGACAGTATCTTTATGATCTAGATCTATTATAGTCCGTAAAAGCACAATGGGGGTCATTTATCAAAGACCAGCGTTTTACGCCGGTCTTTGTTAGCCCTTGCTCTGCCGGAGGATATGCTTAATTTATGACGAGGCGCTTAAACTTATATTTCACAGAACCCCCACTTCTCTGGGTTGTGAACAAGCAATGTGCCCTTTGCATGATCTCTATGCTGCAACCAAAAGAATGACCCCAGGTCCAATAGGGCAATCATAGGTCCAGTTTAAGTTCACACAATTGTCTCTTTAAGGACCACACATGCATGCACTTAGTTGTATTATAACATGAACATCATAACAGTAATTTGCAGATGCAGAACACTTGCCAGGTTCTCTTACACACAACTTAACTCTTGATAGTCAGAAGAAGGAGTAACATTTCAGGGTATTATTCCTGTTCTCACCAGCCCAGTTGTTCTGTGGTTCTGCAAAGTTGGTTAGCCTTATGCCTCATTCGCACGTCAGTGTTTTGGTCAGTGATTTCCATCAGTGATTTTTAGTGTTGAGCGCGAATATTCGAATTGTGAATTTTTATCGCGAATATCTGCACTTCGAGAACTCGCGAATATTTCAAATATAGTGATATTTATTAGTAAAAAAGAATATTCGATTTTTTTTTCTCCATCTGAACCCATTACCTAGTATACCTACCTGCTTCTTGCTTGTGGGCCAATGTAAGAAGGCTGTAATATTGTAGTCTGTAGTAAATTAGAATATTCTTATTAAAATTTATTTTCTCTTATACGAAAAATCGTCAATGCAATATTCGCGTAATGCGAATATTGTAAAACACGAATATATAGCACTATAGAATATAGTGCTATATATTAGTTTTTTAGAATATTCGTCATTTTTTCCAATTTAATGTGAAAAATCATTGGTCCAAAAGCAACTTAAGCAGGGATGGAAAAAAATGACGATGATTCTAAAAAATGAATATATAGCACTATATTCAATATAGTGCTATGTATTCATTTTTTAGAATATTCGTCATTGATGAATATTCTAAAAAAGGAATATATAGCACTATAGAATATAGTGCTTTACTTGTAGATTCATTTATTAGAATATTCATATTTTTTTTTCCATCTGAAGTCATGATTCGTCCCTGGTTAAGTTGCTTTTGGGCCAAAGACTTTTCTCATTAAATTGGAAAAAATGCCGAATATTCTAAAAAACTAATATATAGCATTATATTTTATAGTGCTATATATTAGTGTTTTAGAATATTCGCATTACACGAATATTACATTGCCAATTTTTCGCAATCAATTGAATAATCTCGAATACAAATATTCGCGAATATATACCAATATTCTAACGAATATTCGTGAAATATAAAAAATTCGAATATTGCCCCTGCCGCTCATCACTAGTGATTGTAAGCCAAAACCAGGTGGGGCTCTAAACACAGAACAGGTGCAGATCTTTCTTTTATCCATACCTTATGTCTCTGGAGGCTCCAATCCTGGTTTTGGCTTACAATTAGAGATGAGCGAATCAAAGCTGACAAAGTGAAATTCGATCTTAATTTCAGGAATTATTCGATTCCGAAAGAATCAGAATTTCCTCATGCTTTGTGGTAACGAATCACATTTTTTCCTAAAATGGCTGCTGCACATGTTAGTACATGGAGCAAGGAACTCTGGGAACGAGGGATCACCCACAGTGCCATGCATGTAGCCAATCGGCAGGCAGCCAGCCCTGTGATGTCACAGCCCTATTAATAGTCTCAGCCATCTTGGATTCAGCCATGTTCCAGTGTACTTATTGCAGGGAAAGACGTTAGCAGGCGCTAGGGACAGTGCTAGGAAAGACTTGAAAACGTATATTTTGCTCAATAGAAGTTCAGGGAAAGAGCATTAGAAGTGTAGGGAAAGGATAGGGATGAATTATTCTACAGTATTGAAGCAGAACAGGGTTCAATAGGTGTTTACAGACTGGGTAAAAGGAACAATCCTATTACACCTTGCTGCACTGACTGCGGATCCAAATTGCCATTATACTACTGCTCATTTCAGGTTTGCAATACCTCTGTAATTCCAGCAAACCGTTCTTGTTATTGGGGTCTTATTAGCCTTGTGTGGTAAAGTTATATATGTTCTAAAGCCTTTTTTTGGTGTGTATTAGTGGGGGAAAAAAAGGGGCTTATTAGCCGTTGTGTGTTGAAGTGAGAAAATGACTGCCCTCTTTGGCGTGTATTAGTGGCAAAAAAAAGATATTTTTTGATGTTTACGGTTGCAGTTATATGTTCTAAAGCCTTTTTCTGGCGTGTATTAGTGGGGAAAAAGGGCTTATTAGCTGTTGTGTGGTGAACTGAGAAAACGAAAGCCCTTTTTGGCATGTATTAGTGGGGGGAAAAAAGGGGCTTATTAGCCGTTGTGTGGTGAAGTTAGAAAATTACAGCCCTTTTGGCGTATATTAGTGGCAAAAAAAAACTATTATTTGCCGTTCACGGACTCAGTTATATGTTCTAAAGCCATTTTTTGTTGTGTATTAGTGGGGGGAAAAAGGGGCTTATTAGTCGCTGAGTAGTTAAGTGAGAAAATTACAGCCCTTTTTGGCATGTATTAGTGGCAAAAATAATATTATTTGTCGTTCATGGCAGCATTTATAAGTTCTAAAGCCTTTATTTGGCGTGTATTAGTGGGGAAAAAGAAAAAGGGCTTATTAACCATTGTGTGGTAAAGTGAGAAAATTAAAGCCATTTTAGGCGTGTATTAATTTCCTTTTTATTTACTTATTTGATCTAACAGTATGTCAGACAGATAAGTGACAGGCCCTACACAGGGGAGGGGCACAGGCCTAAATGTTTTTGTCGCAGAAAAAGTTCACAGCACAGAAAGAGGGCGAAGCCTGAGCTCCCAGTGTCAGATAGGGGTCGTGTCTTGACCAGCAACCCAGCAGTTGACTCGATCTTCAAATTTGTCGCAAGTGACATCAGACACCCCCAGCCAAGAGTCGGTGGGTTTGTCAGACAATACCTTTAGTTGACATGGCTCGAGAGCAGGCCCTGTGCCCTCACCTATGCTGTGGGCTCAGCTCCACTATAAAGTGAGGACGAGCTACTAGAGGACAGTCAGCAGCTACTGCCCAGCCAAGATGTGGAGGAGACATCTGCTGCTTCCTCCGATAGGCGGGCAAGTAGTGATGAGGAGAGTGGCGTGGGAGCTGGTGTTCTGAGCGGCCAGGCTCCTGGCTAAGAGACCGTTGAGGAGGACACCATTGACGTGCAGACAGTACTCGATGATGATGTAGCCGATCGCAATACGGAGCCGGGTGACGAAGGGGCTTAATCATCATCGGATATGGGTGGCAGCTTGCGAGTGAGGCAGCGGTGGAGCCAGCAAGTCGGTATTGTGGCTGAGAGTCAGCAGCGTGGCAGCAGTGAGAAGTCGAGAGCCAAAAGCGACCGGAGTAGACCACCTGCTTTGCAGGAGCCCATCGGCTCCGAAAGTAGTGGTGCAGGGGTTCATAGAGGCAGTGGCGGTAGCAGTCAGTCATTGCGGGTGTTTTTTGTTAAGCCGCCGGGGGAGGTGAACATGGCCATTTGTCGAATCTGTGGGCAGAAGGTGAAGCGTGGACATGGTGCGAATGTTGGCACCAGGGCCCTGCGTCAACATATGCAGCATTACCATAAAGTGGCCTGGGAGAACCGTGGCACCAATATGGTGGTCAAGCCTGCCGCAGCAACCACTGCATCACCCAGTGGCACGCACCCGATTTCAGGCAGTCAAGGCCCCACCACCTCGGCCGAAGGAAGCTGTCTGTCCTTCCCATCATCTGATACTCCTACTTATCCTCCTCCTGGTCAGTCATTCCGTCAGCAATCGATCACAGAAACAATTGCCGCGAGACAAAAGTATGCATTCATTCATCCAACGGCACAGAAGCTGAACGTGCTCCTGGCCAAGTTGCCGATACTGCAGTCCCTCCCTTTCAAAGTGGTGGACTCTGCATCTTTCAGAGAACTGATGGCTTGTGCCGAGCCGAGGTGGAGAGTCCCAAGCCATCATTTCTTTGTCAAAAGGCAGCAGAAGGTAGGCCTGTCGGTTTCTGCCAAAGTGCACGGCTGCGCCGATGTCACGAGAGGCGGGCGGCGGGCTTCCGCTCTCCCGTGCTGCCGCAGGCCCCTGATATCACTGCAGGAGGGACGCTCGCTGCGCCCGGCTGCGCCTCCGGCTGCCCGGCATCACCGTTGTCATGGCGAACCAAGTAGGGCTGAACGCTGAGCTGAGTACTCGGCGCTCGGCTAGTAGCAGGGAGAGGGGGTCATGAGATGCTGGCCAGGTCACATGATCCCTTTCCTCCACTATATTAACAGGCAGCCTGCTGACCACAGGTTGCCTGTAATTACTCACTCAGGCTGTGTCCATATTTTCTTGCTTGTGTTTTACCTTTGGAATTGACCAGTGACCGTCCCCTGACCTATCTACCGCCTGCTCCTTGTACTTAGCTACCTCCTGGATTTGACCTCGACACGTTATTGGATTTGTCTTTTGCCTCTGTCTCTCCGTTTTTGACGCGACCTCTCGGACTGACCTATGCTCGTTTGACCTCCGGTTGTCTTCCCTTGTGGGAGATTTTGCCTGTATTCGCTCCTCTCTTCCCGTCCACTTCCTGCGGGAGCATCTTCCCTTGTCTCCGCTCTCTGTCTCCTTCCTGTCCTCTATGCTCTGCACTTACACAAGTTAGGGACCGCTGCCCAGTTGCGCCCCGTCGCCTAGGGCGGGTAGTGCAAGTAGGCAGGGACAGGGTTGGCAGTCAGGTGGGTGCACTTCCTCCCTACTTCCCGTGTCGTGACAGCCAACATGTGGAGCTGTAACTTTGGTCAAGGACAATATATGTCCTTTACGGGCCACTCGGTTTGCCTGGGCAAACAGAGTCACACAGGGGAGGAACTGCTGCACATCCTTCATCAAGAAATCGATGCCTGGCTTTCTCTGCGACAACTTAAAATCGGCAACCGACAACTGGAAGAACATGGTGTCGCCACTACGTCAAGGATGGCTGAGCCATGCGCCCTGCTTAGTGCATGTCTTCAATCTGGTTGTCAAGCGTTTCCTGAAGTCTTCCACCCATCTGCAAGACATAGTAAAAATGACCAGAAAATTTGGCATGCAACTCAGCCACTCGTACACCACCAAGCACACCCTCCTTGAGCTACAGCGGCAGAACAGCTGATATACGATGTTTCCACCCATTGGAATTCCACCCTCCATATGTTGGAAAGGCTATAAACGATTTCTTGATGATACAGGCGGACAGAGGTACTCTCCTGTGTAACTTCGATGTTAGCCAGTGGCAGCTCATGCATGACACCTGCTGTTTGCTCGTGCCCTTTGAGGAGGCCACTTTATTTGTCAGTCGCCAGGCCTACGGGATGAACAACGTCATTCCACTGATTCATATCCTGGAAAAGATTCTGGTAAATCTGGCTGGTCAGGAGACTGGAGATGTGGCACCTACATCTCATGGCCACATGAGCCCTATGGGGGCTGAACCAGAGGAGGAGGACATGGGAGCACAAACAATGTGTAGCGAAATGGCTGTTTTTTCTACACAGGTGACAGGAGAGGAGGAGCAGCCGGAGGAGCAAGAGGGAGATATGGAAGACGAGGCAGAAAACCAGACACACTGTGGCAGTATGCAGTTAAGATGGAGGCAGGGAGTCCCTCCGAGTCACTTGCGCAAATTGCCCGATGCATGCTCACTTGCTTGCGTAGTGACAGCCGAATTGTCACCATTCGGCAGAGGGATGACTACTGGCTTTTCACCATGTTAGACCCTTGCTACTGGTCCATAATGGGGGCCGTTTTTACACCCGGTGAGAGGGAGGACAAACTGAACTACTACAGAGACATCCTATGTAGTCAGTTGGTCGCTACCTATCTGCACCATCGTACATCCCCTCGAAGGTCTTCCCGGGGGGGCCCTCTGCACCCACGTTCCACTGTCCTGATGCTGTGGGGTGATGGGGTGAAAGGAGCAGTACCATCTCCATCAGCAGCAGCCTGAGTCTTGAGTCCCTGATGAGCAGCTTTCTTTGCCCTCATAGTGAAGAAACTACGCAGCTAGACATAGAGCAGATCCTGAACCAGCAGGTGGTGACATACTTAGAGTTCACCCTGTCAGCCGTAATTGAAGATCCGCTGGACTACTGCGTAGCCAAACTGGATTTGTGGCTGCAACTGGCCAAGTTTGCCCTGGAAAAGCTGTCCTGCACGGCCAGTAGTGTGGCATCAGAGCGGGTGTCATAGTTACCCCAAGGAGAACTCGCCTGTCCACCCAAATTGTGAAGAGACTGACCTTTGTCAAGATGAATCAGGCATGGATCAGCCAGGATTTCCACCCACCAATGCCTGTTGCATCAGATTAGATCATACATGCTGCCTCACACATAACGAATCCTGTCTGTGTAGCAGCTGTAAGCCCTGTATTTCCCATGAGAATTGGCTTATGAATTGGTAGCCAAAAGCAGGAGTGGGTACAAAACACAGAAGATGTGAAAATATTCAATTCACATGTGTTTTGGATCCACTCTGGGGTTTTTTTGCATTAGAAATGCTGATGGAATACTGACCAAATGCTGACCGAGTGAAGGCGGATGCTCAACAGACAGGATCCGTTTTTTAGGGGGTTACCATTCTGACGAATCAGAAGAAGGGCAAAATAATCAGTGACGTCAACACAAACTTACTGCTGACACCTTCTGTGCTCTGTCAGGGGGGCTCTACTTGTATAAGCGTTTATTAGAACAGGTTCTGTATACATCTATGTGGAATCAGAAGATGATGGTGTAAAAGAATTGCGCTCTTTCATGCTATAGTAGCATCTTGGGCCTCTGCACGGTTCTTTATACCTGCCACTAACATCGACCTGTAAGGCTGAGTTCACACTTGAGTTATTTGGTCAGTTTTGGCCCCATAACTGCCCAAAGAAGTGAAGAGTGTAGTGATTCTAAGAGCGTCACCTGTTATCTGTGTGATATACTGACTCACAGTATTGTTTCACTACCACAGCAGACTCCCTATCCGCGTTGCTTCATGGCATATTGTTCTACACCACTACACAGGCTTTCTGCAGCCAGGAAATAGCTGTTTTTTATGCGATTCGCCACAAATTAATTCGGATCGAATCTTTTCCGAAAATTCGACGAACCGACCGAATAGAATTTATGAGAAATTCCGTTATCTCTACTTACAATCACTGATGAAACTCACTGACCAATACACTGACATGTGAATGAGACTTTACAATCACACCCCAAGCCAGATATCTGTTGTGTCTTATGATTAAAGTCCAGGAGTCTTGCTTGAGCTCCTATAGTCTATCGAAAATTGAGGTTTCTTCCAACAGTCTGTTGTGTATGGGAAGCTCCCGACTCTGCCCAACAGATGATGTCAGGGATAAAAGTACTGGGTGAACTGCAATTTTTTTGTTCAAACTTTTTGTTATCCAGGGAGATAAGCCATCTCTAGAAGAGTCTGGAAGTAGCTCTCTCCTCTTTCCCCATTGACAACTCATACAAGTTTGTTTGAAGTGAATGAGCATATGTATAGGTGAATCACGAGGTAGCTGAGATATTGCTGTTGGCTCTGTTATTGAATTTGTATGAACAGTTTAAGACAGATGTCTTCTCTGTCTGCTGACCTCATCCTAGGATTATCACTTTTGCTCTCCGGCCTGTCTGACAGGGATTGGGTTCGTCCTACTGCTTTTAAAAGCCTCACTGGTGCCATTGTCTACAGATGCTACTGGAGCCATATTTACTGCACTTCCTGTTCCTTCTTCCTGTGCTTTTCTTCTCCTAACATCTGCTAATGACAATTACATTGCACAGTGCTCACTACAATAACAATGTTCCTGCCTCCTCCCTCCGTTGCCCATCACTGACATTGGGCTTCTCCTCCTTTTGACTGGAATCCAAAGAACTCCATTTTCTGGAAGCTATCAATGCAAAGTGTTTATTGGGGTCACAAAAGTCCACCAAGCACAGCACAAGAAAACAAAAACAGACAGACACAAATGAGCAGCCAAAGTCAAATGAAGGCATAGTTCAGTGTTTTGTTCAGTGCTTGGTCAGTGATTTTCTTCAGTGACTGTGAGCCAAAACCAGTAGTGGAGCCTACACAGAGATGTTATAATGGAAAGATTTGCACCCGTTCTATGCTTTTAACCCACTCATGGTTTTGTCTCACAATCATTCATGGAAATCACTGACTTAACAATAAGTAAACTAGAGTAAAACACAAAAGTGTGAAATAAGCCTAAGAGTGGTAAGGATTACCCCTCTTACAGGTAAGATGTATCATTGTATCATAAAGCACTTAAGCCCATAAGCATTAGTGTACAGTATTTTCTAGAGATGAACGAATCAAAGTTGATGAAGTTGAATTCGATCCGAATTTCAGAAAAATTTGATTTGCTCCGAAGTCGAATTTCCTCACTCTTTGTAGTAATGAATCGTCTTTTTTTCTAAAATGGCTGGTGTACATGTTAGGACATGGAGCAAAGAACTCTGGGAACAAGGGATCACACATAAACCCATAATTGCCAATCAGCAGCCAGCCAGCCCCTGTGACAGCCCTATGAATAGCCTCAGCCATCTTGGATTCAGCCATTTTTCTGTCTACTTAGTGCAGGAAGAGATGTGACAGGCACTAGGGACAGTGCTAGGAAAAACGTTATTGTGCTGAAAAAAACAATTTAGAAGTTCAGGGAAAGATTATTCATAGTGTATGGAAAGGATAGGGAGGCATTATCCACACTATAAAAGGAGAACAGGGTTCAATAGCCTAAATCATGCGGTGGTGCTACAAAAACTGGTTGACCCGCCTGGTCAACAAAAATAAAAGTAATCAAAAAGTTGTAGTATTGTCCGAGCACTCACATACGGCATATGGAATGAATGTCATGGGTATAGATAAAACTTTTAATAGACACCAAAATAATATAAAAGCGCCTAAAGAAGATTAACAAATATCAACAAATAATAGATAGTTACAAAACACCAGTTTGGAGGGGGTAATCTTAGAAGTATACTATATATACAGTATATAAAGTGCTTGTGCTTATAAATAAACTTCCTGGAAAAATAGTAGTAAACTCCAGAAACATTGGATGAAGTCAGTACAAAACTTCAAACGAACCAATACATATAATTCACCGGTGTTGTAGACAAATTGGCGCCAAAAAAGCCTGCCTGCCAGAGAGACCCACAGCAATAATTGAATCCAAACAAACACAAAGTTCGGCAGGTGTGATGCGGTAATGTAACCCAAAAGCCATGCCGTCCCATAGCTATATGAGACCGACACCACTGGTTACCTGTCTAGAGGTCTTCAGATGGAAATACTGTCCTCACAGAAGTTGGAATATCCTCCATATCAAGCCTATTTTGGTCACGAATATTAGGATTATTCTGATCACATGATTCATCACATGACCAGCCAGCAGTTCCTGCCTTAATTTGGTTTGGTTCTTGCTTGCGCCCGTAACAGCAGGACATTCCACCTTCTGTGAGGATGGTATTTACATCTGAAGTCTTCGGGACAGGTAACCAGTGGTGTCGGTCTCATATAGCCGTGGGACGCCATGGCTTGTGGGTTACATTACCACATCACACCTGCCGAACTTTGTGTTTGTTTGGATTCAATTATTGCTGTGGGTCCCTCTGGCTGGCAGGCTTTTTTGGCGCCAATTTGTCTACAACACCGGTGAATTATATGTATTGGTTTGTTTGAAGTTTTGTACTTACTTTATCCAATGTTTCTGGAGTTTACTACTATTTTTCCAGGAAGTTTATTTATAAGCACAAGCACTTTATATATATAGTATACTTCTAAGATGAATCCGCTCCAAACTAGAGTTTTGTAACTATCTATTTGTTGATATTTGTTCATCTTCTTTAGGAGCTTTTATATTATTTTGGTGTCTATTAAAACTTTTATCTATACCCATGACATTCGTTTGAGTGCTCGAACTATACTACAACTTTTTGATTAGTATACATACACCTTTCCTTAAGAACTGTTCCACTCCAGTTCCATTAGCTCACCTCAAACCACTATCTGCACACTATCTTCATCTTATATAAGGTAGTAACTCTCCCCTCCCAGTCTCTAGTTTAAACACTCCTTCAACCTTCTAGCCATCTTCTCCTCCAGAACAGCTGCGCCTTCCCTATTGAGGTGCCCATATCTAAAATAAAGCCTGCAGTCAAATGAAAATTCAGCCCAGTTCGCCAGGGACCCCAACCCCTCCATGTGTGGCTCATGGTACAGGTAGTACAGCTGCTGTAGCTTCTGCCATCATGCTACTGCCTCTGTCTGCCTGCCTACCATCATGTTTGAATCCAGAGAACAAATTATGCAGACTATTTTAGAGCTGACTAGAAATAGCAACTTTATAAGCAGACTAAAACAGCGAGTATGCAAGTGTGTTTTCATCTAAAGTGTATTTGGGCTTAAGTGTGTGACTTGAGATTAAGTTAGGTAGTATCTGTGAGGCCTGTTAAAAATATTTGTGTGCATTGCTGAGTACATATGTGCCTGACCTTTTTATTGTACTTTATACCAAGTCAGAGCTCAGTAGTTCGGTCCCTAGTGTGCTGCACAGGTGACTAGCTAGGGGTGTAGTTATCTAATCAAGAGGACTTAAAGGTTTGTCCAACAAAAAATATTCTACAGTTTTCAAAGCAGGAGCTGGATCTGAATTGTTTTGCAATTGCATGTAATGGAAAATGTAATGTAGCCACTGAGCTATTAAATAAAATGTATCTGTCACAGCCAGGGAGAAGGTGAGCTTTTTTTTAATCCCTGGATGTGACGCTCTCTGCTGAGATTGGACTGCGCCACAGTCAGGAAGAAGGAGACGCCCATTGAGAAGCAGAGCAGTCTCCTCCTCCCTCTACCCATGATATTCATTTCCATAGCAGACAGGAAAAGTAAAAGGGGGGCACAGTGGGGGAACAGAGGGCCGGACATATCTGCACTATGCCCTACACAACCTCCTACTTATTTCATAATGTCTGGACCCATGAAAGGTCCTCTTTAAACTAAAGATTGGGGGAAGGGTTACTACCTTATAGAAGATTAAGATAGTGCAGAGAGTGGCTTGGAGTGAGGTAATGAAACTGGGTGTGGAATGGAGGTAATGACTAGAACAGTTCATGAGAAGAGGTGTAAAATAAAAAATATCCAAAAATATCCTAGTTCTATGTATAATAATGCCAAAGGCTTGACCAAAAAAGTTGGTGACCTGGAATTAGCAATGTCTGAGGAGGAATACGACATAGTGGGAATAACTGAGACATGGCTGGATGATAGCTCTGACTGGGAGGTTAATTTACAAGGTTACAGTCTGTTCAGAAAAGATTGCAAAAACTGGAGAGGGGAGGGGTTTGCCTTTATGTAAAGTCCTGTCTAAAGCCCACAGTCTGGGAAGATATAAGTGAAGGTAATAAACATGTGGAGACACTGTGAGTGAAAATTCAGGGGTGGGAAAACCAAAAATAAAATACTAATTGTGGTTTGTTACATGCCACAGAAAATCTACTACTAAAGGAAATAGATAAGGCGGCAAATCATAATGAGATTGTTATTTGACTGGGAAACTTAGGGTACTTTCACATTAGTGGTAGGGGAGTCCGTCAGGCTGTTCTGGCGGGTGAACAGCCTGTCGGACCCGTCCTGCCACTAGTTCATGTGTGCCCCAGGACCGCAATTCTGTCTCCCTATTGACTATAATGGGGGAAGGGGCGGAGTTCTGGCAGCAGCACGGCAGCGCACCATGAGACGCCTCTGGACTAAAAGTACGACATGCAGTTGTTGTTGTTGTTTGCTTTTGCATTGCAGCCATGGTAGCCTGCGCTGCACCTTAATTCCCTTTTTATATGTAGTTTGGAGGTGCTGGTCTAACACTCTTTTTTGTTTAAACACCATCTGCCCCTATTGGATAGAAGACAATTTTTGGAAGCTTTGTGATATGAAAAAACCTAACATGTGATGGTGCAATGTGTTTCTTAACACTGTCAAACACATGTTTAACTATAGCTATCTATGTCAGTGTCACTCTGACATTATTTGCTATTGCTGTCATTGCGTTCAAGAGCTTAAAAGTTGGGGGAAGGAGACGAAATGGCAAAATTTGTAAAATAAATAAATAAAAAAAACTCATAAGGAAAAGATATACAAAATCTGAGTCCTAGGAGACCCCAGAGAATCATATACCAATTTTCAGGCCAGTCAGAGCATATTTAATTTACATAGCATCGATTCAGACACAAATCAATTTTTTTTAACAAGTTGAGTACTTGGACACTAGAATGGTATTATTCTATAATAATAATAATTATTATTATTATTAGTGATGAGCGGCATAGGCAATATTCAAATTCGCGATATTTCGCAAATTTTTGTCCGAATATTCGCCATAAATTCGCAAATTTGAGAATTCGTGATCTCCAGTCATTAGTTACAGCACTTGATTGCGAAAAATCGGCAATGTAATATATTCGCGATAAAAATTAGTGATTAGAATATTCGCGATCAACACTAAGGGGTAGGCAACTTTCCTTTCGGTTGCTAGGGATGTTGCTAAGTGCCGATATTAGCGATAAATTTGCGATAAAAAATTCGCGATTAGAATATCCGCGATCAACACTAAAGGGTAGGCAACTTTCCTTTCGGTTGTTAGGGATGTTGCTAAGTGCTGATATTTGTGACAAATTCGCAATACAAATTCGCAATTGGAATATTCGCGATCAACACTATTCGTGAATATGAATATATAGCACTATATTCTAAATATTCGCGAATTCTCGAAGTGGCGATATTTGTGATTAAAATTCGCAATTCAAATATTTGAGCTCAACACTAATAATAATAATGCATTATCGCATAATAAAAAGTGTTCTTAATAAACACATTTATTTTATATTGTAGGCACAATACTGCCATATATTGCTAATTATTCAATAATGAAGCATTTATCCAGTAAATCAGCCCCTGTGAGAACCATATAGTTAGTAGATACATATGCATTTTACACCACCACTTCCTCAGAGGGCTTTGAGGTGTGGTGGATTATAGATGGTTTATAAAGGCAATAAGGTGAACAGATTCAGTAACACTAACATGGACACATCACTGCTTCTTACTATATGGCGCTTGAACTCCTTCAACTGCATTCAGCAGAAGTCGGACTCGTAAAAAGAAGTTAGGAGAAAATGAGCATGACTAAGGGCTCTGACAGATATGTGAACACCTCCTAATAAAAACTGTTATTTTTCAAAATATTAGTTTATTCTTTTATTGTTATTTTTTTTTAACAAATAGTTTTATTAAACTTTTTGTATCCCACAAGTAGACTTTTGCATGTTTCATTATAATGTCCAGGAATACCTATGCATTCCAATTGTAATATAAAGTGAATTCAAAAGATTTGAATAAGCTTACGTAGGCTTAGTGAATAAATATATTTACTAAGTGTGATTAAATATAAGATAGCACAGACAAATCACATATTAAATAAAAAAAGTAAATATATCACTAGGGATTTACCAAAAATGGTGCACTACAATGGTAAATGCAGTTCACAATATATGGCCACTGATATTAAAATGAGACTTTCGCCAATTTTTCTTATATCAAGAACATACCGGAGCCCGCGCACCCCGTCAAGGTATTTCCAAGTGGCACGGGACCTAACGCTACCCTACCTGTGCCGTATGGGCAATTACAGGGCCGTATGGGCAATTACAGGGCCAAAGGTCCAACACACAATTAACAACTCCCAGTTACCTCCAGCATGAAATCACACATACAATGTGAGGAGGGATGTGGCTGTGAGTCCCACCTACTACTGACTCATGTGATGCAGGCCGCACCTCCAGGTGTGCATGTACAAACAGAATAACAGAATAAAGTGGTCTTAAAAGGCAGAAAATGCTCAAAACCCATATGCTGTGCACTACAATGGTAAATGCAATTGACAATATATGGCTAAACCCTCACACTGTTATTAAAATGAAACTTTCACCAATATATTCTTATATCAAGAACATACCAGAGCCCGTGCACCCCGTCAAAGTACCGTATATACTCGAGTATAAGCCGAGTTTTTCAGCACAAAATTTGTGCCGAAAAACACGAACTCGGCTTATACTCGAGTCATACACGTAAAAGGAGAGTGGAGTGGGAGGAGGAGCTGGGGGCGGGCATTTGCAGCGAGGCCGGTGCGCTCACTGCTGATTGACTGATGTCACGTGCCTGCCCGGCCTGCTTTATGAATGAAGCAGGCGGCGCAGGCACGTGACGTCAGTCACGCTGCGCTCACCTGGCCTGCCTGGAGCATGTGAGGAGGTATTTAGGAGCGGTAATGGGGGAGAAGGGGGAGCTATAGATGGCACTGCTATGGCATGGGGGGGCTGTGAATGGCACTGTTATGGGATGGGGGTGCTGTGGATGGCACTGTTATGGCATGGGGGGGCTGTGGATGGCACTGTTATGGGATGGTGGCGCTGTGGATGGCACTGTTATGGCATTGGGCGGCTGTGGATGGCACTGTTATGGCATGGGGGGGCTGTGGATGGCACTGTTATGGGATGGGGGCGCTGTGGATGGCACTGTTATGGCATGGGGGCTGTGGATGGCACTGTTATGGCATGGGGGCTGTGGATGGCACTGTTATGGGACGGGGCGCTGTGGATGGCACTGTTATGGCATGGGGGGGCTGTAAAAGGCACTGTTATGGGATGGGGGGCTGTGGATGCCATCCACAGATCCCTCATAACAGTGCCATCCACAGATCCCCCCCATAACAGTGTCATCCACAGATCCCCCCATAACAGTGCCATCCACAGATCCCCCCATAACAGTGCCATCCACAGATCCACCTCGGCTTATACTCGAGTCACTACTTTTCCTAGTTTTTTAGGGTAAAATTAGGGGGGTCGGCTTATACTCGGGTCGGCTTATACTCGAGTATATACGGTATGTCAAAGTGGCACGGGACCTAACGCTACCCTACCTGTGCTGTATGGGCAATTACAGGGGCATAAGGTCTGACACACAGCAAACAACTCCCGGTTACCTCCAGCGTGAAATCACACATACAGTGGGAGGAGGCTGTTAGTCCCACCTACCACTGACTCATGTGATCAGGCCAAACAGGTACACCTGAATGTTACCCATATAGAGCAAAATCAAGGCACATTCAAACCTGGAGTGGTCAGCACAATGGGGGATGGATACTACATTACAAGGCACATCATTACCCAGAATGGTAATAATAAAAGGGAACAGAATTAAAGGAACAATCAGTACTTTAAAAATACCTTTACAATACACCAAGACATTACTACCACCTCTATATGTAAAAAAAAAAGCAAAGGTAGCTGTGACTCATGCATTAAAATGGGCTTAATAGGGATTATCTCAGAAAAATGGTGGTTTCTTTGACAACTGTTGCACATTTAGCCTGTACTACTTGTGCCCAAAACAAAATTCTAAAACAGAGACATGCTGGATTTCTTTTTCCTCTGCCCATACCTGAAGTCCCATGACAACATGTAACCAGTCCCATGAACTTTATTACTATTTATTAGTAACAAATGTTTTTTCAAAGATGGCCCTATTATGGAGGTATGACCTGGAGAACTACAGTGGTGAAGTCCAGATACTGATAGAGGATGAAAACTTGGTAATCTGCTCCTTAGTCTAGCCAGCACAAAACTGACTGCGGTCTGAGCTGTTACAGCAGGTAAGCAAATTATTACAAGTTTGTTTTTTCTTCTTTTAATTATTTCTGAAAGTTTGTTTCATTTCACTTCATTTTATATGTAAAACTTGTTCACTGATTTCAAAACAGTATGCCCTAGTTAGTATGCCTCATAGGTATGAGTCAGGGGAAATAACCCTTTTTATGAAGGTGTAGGAGAGAAGCCCCATCTGGTAAACCCAGATTTCCACTTCTAAGAAACACAGTGGTAACCATACTATTATCTTGTTATACACTATGCACTTTTTTTTTTATTAACCACTGAATCGGACCTTTAGGGTTTGGTATATGTTTATTTTCAAAATGAAACTGAATTACCTATTAGTTAGACATTTCAACCTGACATTATAGATACTTTGTATTAAGTATTTATATACAAAAACATTAATTGTACAGTTAGTATACCAGTGTTAAAAACTTGACAAATAAGATTTAACTGAAATTAAAAGGAATCTGTCAGCTCCAGAAAAACCCTAAACTAGAGTAGCGGTGTATAGTGTAAACACCTTTGTATCTTCATACTCACTGGAATACTGATACTGTGCTCTGGCAAAACAGTCATAAAATAGATTGAGACGGACTCCCGAGAATACCCACTTAATGGAGAACACTCTTATTGAATTCTACAATGGGGTTACCATTGCACAGTGTCTGAATGCAAGTGAGTATAAAGACATACCATATTTTTCACCCTAAAAGATGCATTTCCCCCCCAAAAGTGGAGGGAAAATGTCCCTGCATCTTATGGGGTGAATACTGATGAGCGATTCCATTATGGAAGCGCTCATTAATACCGGAGGTGTCATCCAATTCGTGCTGAGAAAATCTGCAGTAGAAATTGACCCACGGTGCAGAATTTAAATCCACCGAATGACAATTTATGCTGCATAGTTCCACCTTTTTTAATGATTGCATTTCATAAGGTGACATCTAGTGTTGAGCGAATCAAAGTGAAATTAATTTCATTTGATCCAAATTTAGGGAAAACTTAACTTCATCACAAATCCGAATTTCCTTTTGCTTCATTGTAGCAAATCGACTTTTTCTCTAAAATGATGACTACACCTATTACAAAGTGAAAATAAGAAGCCTGTGAAGGAGATATGACCCATAATGCTGTGTAGCCAGCCAATCAGCGCATACCTTGTAATGTTACAGCCTTATAAAAAGCCTAATCCCGTCGGTCTCCACCATTTTGCTGTGAGCTGAGCATAGGGAGAGATGGCAAGTGCTAGGCACAGTGTTTTAAAAAATCTTTTAATCGTAGAATATTAGATAGGGGAAGTGCAGGGACACTACAGGGACAGTGTAGGGAGACCTTATGGAGAGCTTTCAGACACCGTAGGGAGAGCATAGGGAGACTGCAGGGACAGTGCAAGGACAGTGCAGACTCTGTGTAATAGTCCTGTGCATCTTGTTCCACTGCTGTGCCATTCATTCTTAATCGGTTCTGTTATATATAGACTTACTGTGCATCAGACTTAGTCTCAACAGCTGGTCTACTATATAGGCGCGTCTACCTAGTTAATTTTAGTTTATCTGTTACATTACTGATTTAGTTACTGTACACTTTGACCAACAGATAGTTGCCTGGGCCCTCAAAAGGAATGGGCAGTGGCAAAAATGTTGCTGTAGCTGGCACAAGTATCAGCAGAAGAAGGGGTGGTTGTAGCAGCAGCTGCAGCAACAGGCATCCAATGGTCATGTTTTGACCAATAATCTAGCTGTACTGGAATGGTTGACTCACTCTTCAACATCATCTCAGGTGACAACAGATACACAAAGCAGGAATTGGTGGGTTCCTCTGACACCACACTTAGTTGTCATGGCCCAGGAACAACCTTTGTGCCCTCACCTGTCCTGCAATTGCCTCTTTCTTTTGTTGCTCCTTTTGCTCGGGAAGTTATGCATGCTGCCAACTCTACTCTGCTTTTCAGTGAGCGCGAGCTTAGTGAGGGAAGTCAGCAGCTACAGACCAGCACAGACTTGGAAGAGAGGCCCGCTGTGTCCCCCCTTAGGCGTACAACTAGCGATGATGACAGTCAGGTGGGAGCATGTGTTGCGAGTGGTCAGGGACAAGGCCATGAGACTGGTGAGAGTGACAAACAGACTTAAGTGGATGATGATGTAGCCAATCGCACGTGGAAGCCGGGTGAAGAGGGGGCATCATCATCATCAAGAGGTGAGGGTGGCAGATGATCCTTGAGATAGTAGCGGGGTGGCAGCATACCGATGAGCCAGCAGGGTGGAAACAGTGGGAGATCTGAAGCCAAACACACCTGGGGTAGACCGTCTGCTACTCAGGAGCCTGCCTATCCGGAAACAACTAGTGGTGCATGGGTTCATAAAGGCAGCAGCAGGCAGTCAGCACCGATTGTTGGGGGTAAAATGCCATACTTGAGTCACTGGATGACGTTAGAATGGCGGTATGCAGGATATGTGGGCACAAGGTGAAGCATGGTCAGGGTGCTAATGTTGGCACCAAGGCCCTGCATCAACACATGGTGCCCCACCATAAAGTGGCCTGGGAAAACCGTGGCACTAATATAGTGGTACAGCCTGGCGCAGCAACCGCTGCATCTCCCACCGGCCTACAGTCAGGGCTCCTCAACCTCTGCAGAATGGATGTGTCATTCCTTCCCTTCGTCTATTACTCCAGATCTACCTCCTACTCCTCGTCACGTGTTTCACCAGCAATCGATTACCGAGGCGATTGCAAACAGACAATAGTATGCGTGCACTCATCCAATGGCGCAAAAGCTGAACATGAACCTGGCCAAGTTGCTGGAACTACAGTAGCCCCTTTTCCATTTCAGAGAACTGATGGCTTGTGTCCACCCATGCTGGACAGTCCCAAGCCATCAATATTTCTCTAAAAAAGGCTGTACAATCCCTGCACATGTATGTTGAGTAGAAGGGTCAGTCCTTGAGCCTGTTGGTGACTGGTACAGTTCATGCAAGCACCGAAATGTGGAGCTGTAACTATTGCCAAACACAATATATGTCATTTACAGCCCACTGGCTAAATGTGGTTCTGGCCCAGTCACACCAGCAACTTGGCCAGGTGATGGCAATGCCGCCTCCGCGTTGTAATCATGGGATTTATGCGCCAATGTCCTCCTCTTCCTCCTCATCCTCCTCCTTGTCCTCAGCCTCCACTGTAGGCACAGTTCAGAGTGGTCCTTACGCATACCACCTATGGAAAGCATGGTGTTGTCATGCAGTTCTGCATCTGGTCAGCCTGGTCGAACGGCATCACACTGGGGAGGAACTGCGCAGTCTGATCAAGCAAGAGATCGAATGCTGTCTGTCTCTTCACCAACTGGAGATAGGAACTTTGGTCACCGATAACAGAAAGAACATTCTGTCTGCGCTGCATTAGGGAGGGCTGACCCATGTGCCCTGCATGAGGCATGTCTTCAGTCTGGTAGTCACCTGGTTCCTGATGTTTACCACCCAACTGCAAGATGTCTGGAAAATGTCAAGGAAACTGTGCATGCACTTCAGCTTCTCTTGCCATGTAAAAGATGCCCTACTTGAGCTGCAGAGGCAGAATGGTGGTTCCCTACATTGCCTTTTATACAGCATTTCCACATGTTGTAACTCTACTCTACACATGTTGGACCAACTGTATGAGCAGAGGAAACCTTTGACCATTTTTTTGATGATTCAGATGGACAGGACTACTGCCAGTGTAACTTTGATGTTATCCAGTGGCAGCTCATGCATGACACCTGCCGTTTGCTCAGACCCTTTGAGGAGGCCACTTTATTTGTCACTCGCCAGGACTACAGGATGAATGATGTCATTACACTCCTTCACATCCTGGAGGGGATACTTCTGTGCATGTGCTGCTGCCACTATTCTGATGTTGCCACCTGCCTGATGCCACATGCCTGCTGCATCTACCGCCATATGCCCCTAGACAGGTGTGCCCCCAAGCCTCTGCTCCGGGAGCATGTGCCCCGGCTGAACCCCCCCCCCCCCCCCCAATGCCCTTGTTCTAAGAAAGCACCACTGGACACCACTACTACTTTCTGACAGCTTGAAGGAAAGAGTGAGGAACCTTATCCAAAGTGGAACAGCTGATGATTTTGATAAATTAGCCATACTGTATATAATACAATATATTTCACAGTTATTTATACTAAAAAGTGAAACATAAAACTATAGAAATTGCAAAAGGAATATTTGAAAAAGACACATGGAAGCTGTGAGGCATATGACAGATAACTTATAAACATGTCTAGTCATCTTTCCTTTACAGTAACCACAGCGCTGTCAACATGAATAGTGCTGAAAATGTCATGGTGACCCCAAGCTATGTACAGATTTGTAGGATACACTTTATCATTGTTGCTTTGTCTTGCCATGATAAATGCAGTACTACCTCAGCATGACTAAAGACAACTGCTCCAAGAGTCTCAACTGTCAACTAATAGGCAACTAATATTAGGGCTAACAGGAAGCTTTTGTTAGCTTTCTATTGAAACAAAGTAAATGCTGCCTATGCGTCTAAGTAAAATCCACATTCTTTTTATCAAATCATGATTATTATTATTATTATTATTATTAATCATTATTTGGTTATATGCAAAAAGAGCTGCCCTGTATTACTTTATGACACCAAAAAATATAAAAGACATTTAAAGGGAACTTGTCACATTGAAAACGGTGTCTAACCTGCAGGCAGCATGTTATAGGGCTGAAGGAACTGAGCAGATCAATATCCAGTTCTGCCGGAAATTAAGTATCTCTTTAACTTGAAATTTATGCTCTTATTTTTTAGGAGTCAAGGACTCTTAAGCCCAGAATGGGTAGAGATTTAAAGGAACTGCGTCACCAATTTTTCTTTTTCTGCCAGTTAAAACCAGATAGTAACATACTGTATATCCTTCTTTTAAAATCTCTTTTTATTTTAAGGTTGCAGATTTTTTATTCTATTTTTTAACATTATTATGGGGGGCTGCCATTTTGTCTAAACTGTTCTTAACAGCACTTAGAAAGCATTAAAAAAAATTGCTTTATGGCAGCCCCATGGGCCATAGGTACAATGGACAGGGGGATCTCATTGACTTTGAGAGAGTTTTCTTGGCATGCTCTGTGATCTGTGCAGAGGTCATTGTACAAGGAAAGAATAGATAAGCTTTGACAATGGTGAATCCAGTCTTATCTGTTATTCTAATCCTGCCTGTAATGATATCACCTCTGTGTATAGATAAGCAGGTAACTGTAGTAAAGTGATCTGTACAGACCTAAGCTATTATTAGGCTTAGTGGCCAGTGCGAAAACTGCAGGATTTTATGTTTTTTGTTTAAATATAGATAATGACATGGAAAAATAAAAATAGCATCAACAATAATTCTTTAAAAATATGTTAAACATAAAAACGTGATTTAAACAACAGGACATTTTCTGATGATACATTTAGTGAATAAAATTCAAGTTATATTGAATTAAATTACTATCTTCTATATATAAGTCAATGTTAACACCCGTGTCATGATTTATTAAACTGACTAATATAGTTATAGTATTTAATAATAGTTTAATGGAACTTATGCCACCATGCTCCACTCCTCCTGCTTCATACCATCCTTTTCACAGTTAGGGCATGTACATGACAGGTTCCCTTTAATAAATATATTGTGATTATTTTTGTTGTTTCTGCTAATTTTTTATTGCGAGAGATGTATCACAAATTTTTTGTTGCTAGCCAGAAACACTCAAGAAGCTGCTGTTGCCAGATTCGTTAAACTCATATTTTATTCCCTTGATTTGGATGCTGTTAAGTTAAAGAACATCTTGTATGTGCTTGTGGACCAAACTTTCATTGGTATTCACTAGAGTTGAGAGAAGTTTTGAAAAATTCGATTCATCTGCTTTGCCAAATTTCACACAAAAATTTGTTTCGCGATGAATTACTTTGTCATGAAATGCATTACGTTGTATGTAGTGGGTGCAATGATGGAGAACGGTGATCGCACTGCCCCCCATCATTGAACCCCTCAGATGCTGCTTTTATTGCTGATCGCAGCATCTTAGAATAATAGTGAGGCTTTCATGGGTTAATTCGGTAAAAAATAATAATAATAATAAATTTACTCACCTTACCCATTTGATTGCTAAGAAGCCGCCACAGCAGTCTTAATTGCAAGTGATGGCACCCTCTCAACTTTCCTGAGAAGGAGATGTGGCGAGGGCGGAGAAGGGGCGTGGCCAGTGGACCCGGTATATTTATCTTCTTAGATGCCAGTTTTCTGGTGTAAGACTGAAATCTATACCAGCTCAGAGCTATCATAGATTTCCCTTTAGGTGGATAGACTGCAGTGTGTGCCTCGTCATAAATTAGGCACATTCTCCAGAAGTGCAGAGGATACGATAGACCTGTGTAAAACAGTGGTCTATAAAAAATTCACCCCCATTATTTCTATATATTCACATTTGTGCAAATTTACAAATTCTGCAAATACTCTATCATGAATCCTAATAAATATAATATGATAATGTGTAATACTGAAGAAAGAAAGAAAGACAAAGAAAGTGGTGGCTTTTCTATATAGATTTTCATTTTATTTCTGCATGCGGTCATGAGGATATGATTGGGCTGATGGATATAGCAGATGATGGTTTTTCTAACTAATGTGTAAGGAACCCTGCCAGGAACATTTCATGTCTACATCTGGTTAACCAACATCCCAGAATGTGGAAGCAAATTAAAGTGGAGCCCCAGGGGTCAAGTGACCATAATCTGATTAAATTGGATATAATCTGTAAACCAAAGCAAATTAAAAGATGTGTAAAAAGAATGAGTTTAGACTAGCAAATGCTAAAATGTGAAAAGTATTTAGTCAAGTGGATTAGAAAGTTAACTCAAAATGTGCCAACTTAATTGTTAATGTACTTTAAACGTGTTGGGTCAGATATATTAAGATTTAGGTTTTCCTTGCACTAGAATATTGTGCCTGCATGATTTTTAGTTTGTGACAAATTTATGATTGATTGTATTTGGATTGTTTAATGTGTCTAAATCTGTGATGTAGTTTTATAAAGTAGTGAAGGAACGATGTGACACAAGGCTCTGTAGGGCTTTATACTATCAGAATGTTACATCACTTTTTATACCACCTTGGAGCCGATACAGTTTTCGTTAAAAAAAAACAAATAAAAAAGGAAACAAGGTACTAAATAGGACTAGACAAACATTTGGTGCATAAGCTGTCTAAAAAAACAAACATATAAATTAAACAAAATTGTGGCGCATTCGCTTCATGTTTTTTGCAACAAATGTGTGCTACAAATTCTAGTGCAAATCAAGACAATTTCCAGGAGCAGTGACATTGATATATCTTTGCTATTGCTCCTAATAAAAATAACATCACATTGTAATATTGGATCTAGTCACTGTGTTTCCATAATGTACAAAGGCTTGGATGCCAAAACATACATCAGAGTGGATGCCAGACCTAGCACCCTGTTCAAATTGCCACGTTAGACATACTTTGTTACCTTATACATACCTCTTGCACTGCGTATGGTAATAGGGATCCACACATGAAGTTGTTATATGATTTTGGATGTATTATTATTGTTCCTTTTCTATGTACTGTGGGATTTTTGTATTACAGCCCATTTATATATTGGTCCTATTTGCATATGAAATTAAGATTTTCAATTTTTGTACATATTTTGTGCACGTAGTTTTGTATATAGGGTATCCTTACTAAATGGTTAAATCTTTAAAGAACTTTTTTTTTTTTTAGCTACGTACAATCTAATAATACAATATATTGTCATAGGAAAATAGTATTGAATTACATCTCGATTCAATGAAATAATGTCATAACTTACGAATGAATGAGTCTAAGCAGTTGTCCTGAGTTTAAGGGTTGGAGCTTCAGTGATGGATTTGCCCAATCACATACTATGTTCACATTCACACTACCTTGGATTGGCAAAACACAAGCATAAACCATATGCATCCCACATTTTCCCTTTCCACAGGCCCCACACTATTTAAGGCCCCATTCACACGTCCGCAAATGGGTCCGCATCCGTTCCGCAACTCTGCGGAACAGGTGCGGACACATTAGTTCTCAATGGGGCCGGACGTGAAGCTGAGAGCACACTATGTGCTCTCCGCTTCCGCATTTGCGGAGCGAGGCCCCGAACTTCCGGGTTTCGGCCCCAAACTTCCGGTCTGTGGCTCCGCAAAACATAGAACATGTCCTATTCTTGTCCGCAGCTTGCGGACAAGTAAAGGCATTTCTATGGGGGGTGCCGGCCGGGTGTAATGCGGATCCGAAAACACACCACGGACGTGTGAATGGGGCCTTACATACGCCTATTGTTGTCCACAAAATGGACAAAAATAGGACATGTTCAAACATACAGGAAGACATGCAGGAAGACACTGACCCTGAGCACACAAGTTACCAAAGAATGGTTTAACAAGGAATGGTTAACCTCTTCCAGACATATGATGTAACAGCATGTCGTGGTGGCAAGTGGCTTGCCACATTTTGACGCACTATTATGTCATGGTGCATGTGCCCGATCACTGCAGGGGCCCGACAGTCCCTTATAGCCAGGCCCCTGCTGTATCCGCCTTTATCGCTGTATAAGCCAATGCCAGCGGATTAACCCCTTCTATGCCATGGTCAGTGCTGATGGCAGCATAGAAGGTGCATGCGGCGGGTGAGGGAGCCCATCGGATCCTGTGCTACTGAGGCGGGGACCCGATGGGTGACAAGTACGGTTGAGAGAACCCGAACCGTAAAGTTCGGGTCTGTACCGAACTATGCGGTATTCGGTACACGGACCCGAACCCAGACTTTTTCACGGAATATTTTCCATTATAATATGGTTATAACGGTAAATAATAGTATTTGGCCATTGAGGGGTTAAAATAAAATAAAAAACTCCCCTCTTTCACTTATTCGCGCAGCCGGTCTTGTCTTTTTTCTTCTTCTTTGCAGGACCTGGCTGGAACAGGACCTGTGGTGACGTCATTACGCTCACCACATGCACGGTGACATCACCATATGGGTGAGCATTTGCTCAATAATCGCTCAGCCTTCCTTGACAAAGTGCCGACACCATGCTCTTCCCTTTGTTGGTCAACATGGTTCAGATTTTCAGTTGTGACAAGCAATTTGTCAGCCGCTGCCTGACAGGCAAGCTGCCACCCTCTTCTCCTGATGATGGAGAAGCCCCTTCTTCACCCAGTTCCCAAGTGCGATCGGCTTCATTATCATCAAGTAGTGTCTGCACATCACTGATGTCCTCCTCAATGGCATCTGGATCAGGAGCCTGACCACTCGCAACACAAGCTCCCGTGCCACTCTCCTCATCACTACTTGCCCGCCTAGCGGAGGAAACAGCGGATGTCTTCTCCACATCTTGGCTGGGCAGTAGCTGCTGACTGTCCTCTAGTAGCTCATGCTCGCTGAAAAGTAAAGCTGAGCCCACTGCATGTAATACTTCTCGCGGTGAGGGAACAGAAAAAGCCAGAGATAGGTTGAGGTCAGGTGAGCGCACAGGGCCTGCTCCCGGGCCATGTCAACTAAGGGTTGTGTCTGACGAACCCCCCGACTGTTGGCTGGGGGTGTCTGATGTCACTTGGGATGATGTGGATGACCGAGTTAACCAATCAAGAACCGCTGGGTTGCTGGTCGAGACACGACCGCTAGATGACATCGGGAGCTCAGGTCTCTCTCTCTGCGAACACCTACCTAGTACACAGTGCGATTTCACAAAAAGAGGAGAAGATAGTCTCTAATAAATTTACGTGGTGTTGGTTCTGTATACCCTGCAGAAATAGAGCCAAGACAGATAGATTAAATAGGAAGACAACACTCGATAAAGAAGGATAAGGAATTAAAAATAAAGGGGTCCATGTCCTGTGAAAGTATGAGGGTGGTATACGTACTGGACTGCCCATGTGGCCTCCAGTACGTAGGAAGAACAATGAGGAAGTTAAAAGTGAGAAAAAAAGGAGCATATCCGCAACATCAAAAAAGGAGTAGAGACTCATGGTGTGTCACTCTATTTTAAACAGGCCCACCAAAAAAAAACAAAGGGCAAAAATTAACAAACAAGAAGTCCGGTGGATGTATGACTTACATACCTTGCACCCACACGGACTGAACATTGAGCTGGATCTCAAACCCTGCCTAATCTGAATATCACCCTACAGATCACACATCCGGGCGATAGGGAGGAACCTAAGGTGTAGTGTTAAGCCAGAATTGAGGGTGTGTACACATATAAGTCGGTGATAGGACCAAACACACCAGGTGACTTGGAAGGACGTCAGGGATATATATTTATGAATGAAAGAAAGGTTGCGATTTCTTTACACATGATTCCTATGAGTAAAATTGGAAGGTTTATGATTTTTATATTCACCTTTTTATATTTGAGATTTTATATATGTCCGGTCATCAGATTTTTCGCAGGGAAACCTGTGGATAAAATCAAGTACTGATAGAGTCATGTACGACCCTCCCACTGTGGAACAGGTGGGGGAAGTGATGACTATAAAATGGCACACAGGTGCATTGTGGTTTAACGCCCCTGACGAAGCATGGTGGTGCGAAACCCAGGTCGGGCTTGATCGAATTTTATGGATGATTATATGCGCGTTTGCTTCATGATCTTGTAAGTACAATCAATTTTAAAAAGGAGCGTTTGTACTGCGGTATTTCACTATCAGGAGCACTTTGCCTGCAGACACTACTGGAGGTGCCAAATAGATGCTAGAGTGAAAACTTGCCCTATGTTTGTTTGAATGCCGAACTATACGCGAACGGCTCGTAAGTACCATCTATATGCGCTGCCGCGATCTAGTTCGACAGTACTTCACTATTAGTACACCTTGATTGCTCCACAGATCAAAAGGAGGAGGTGATTTTTCTGTGGAAACCTTATTAACCCATGTGGTCATCAGTGGACGGCTCCATTGAACGGAAAGAATAGAAGGTGTGCGCGGTCCCTGTTTTGGAAAAAGTCGCTACGTGTGAATTACCCACTTCACCTTCACGACTCGCTGCATTTGTGAGATACGTACTGGGGGACTCATTACCTTTTTATTGTCTCTCGCTGCCACTACTGCTGCCACGACCCTGTACTCTGCTGCGACCTCTGCTTGTGACAGAGACATTCAGGCCTCTGCCACTCCTTTGTGCATGGCCTGGCACTTCTCTGCCTAACATACTTGTAGCTGTAAACGGAAATTAAAACACCTCTAAAAGCGCTGAATATATTTTTAGTTTATTTTCGTACTGAAATAGGCCACTAAACGCTTTCTCCACAATTAACTGCGGAAATGCACTGAAAGTATATTTTTCTTGTTGTAATTAAATACAACCCTATATGCTTTGACCAGAAAAAAATTACAGCGTGAACTGCGTATATATATTTCTTGAAGTACTGAAATACGCCCCTATAAGCTTTCAACGGAAATCACTGCAGCAGTGCACTAAGAATATATATTTCTTGTTGCACTGAAATTGGCCACTATTCCCTTTGACCATAAAAAAATTACAAATATTCTAAAAAACGAATATATAGCACGATATTCATATAGTGCTATATATTCGTTTTTTAGAATATTCAGCACTTTTTTGGGCCAATGACTGTCCATATAAAATTGGAAAAAATGACGAATATTTTAAAAAATGAATATATAGCACTATATACTATAGTGCTATATATTCATGTTTTAGAATATTCGCATTACGCGAATATTACATTGCCGATTTTTCGCAATCAATAGAATATTCTCAAATATGAATATTCGCGAATATATGATGAATATTCTAATGAATATTCACAAAATATTGCCCCTGCTGCTCATCACTACTTCTGACGTCTCTCCCTGCACTAAGATACTGTGAAATGATTCCTCCCTATCCTTTCCCTGCACTTATAAATAGTTTTTTCTGTCTTTTTTTTTCACAATCGTTTTTCCACTTGCTGTCCCTAGCGCATTCTCACATCTGTCCCTGCACTCTGAATGCTGGAAAATGTCTGACTGTAAAATGGCCGACGTATTTATAGGGCTGTGACATCACAGGGCTGGCTTGCTGCTGATTGGCTGCAGGCAGGCATGTCAATCTGGGTGATCTCGCCTTCCCAGAGTTCCTTGCCCCATGTCCTCAGTCCTCACACGAGTAGCCACTATTTTAGGAAAATTGTGATTCGTTACCACAAAGCACGAGGAAATTTTTTCGGAAATTCTAAACGAATTCCACTTCGTCAGCTTTGATTCGCTCATTTCTATTTATTATATAAAACTGAAACAAACTAACAAAGAAGGTAGACATATTTGATATAATTGTGTCCGTAACAACCTGCTCTTTAAAAAATAGCACATGATCTACCCTGTCAGATGAATGTTGTAAAAAATTCAAACAGTGCCAAACAAGAGATTTTTGGGTTACCTTGCCTCACAAAAAACGTAATATAGAGCAATTAAAAATCATATTTACCCCAAAATAGTACCAATAAAACTGGCACCTTATCCCCTAGTTTCCAAAATGGGGTCAATTTTTGGTAGTTTCTACTGTAAGAGTGCTTTAGGGGGGCTTGAAATGGGACATGACGTCTAAAAACCAGTCCAGCAAAATCTGCCTTCTAAAAACCACATGGCACTTCTTTTCTTCTGAGCCCTGCCGTGTGCCCTTGCATCAGTTTACGACCACATGTGGGGTTTTTCTGCTGTAAACCCTCGATGTGTTAAAGAAAAAAAAATTGACTAAAATGGAAAATATGCCGAAAAAGTGAAATTTTGAAATTGAATCTCCATTTTCCTTTAATTCTTGTGGAACACCTAAAGGGTTACCAAAGTTTGTAAAATCAGTCTTGAGTAACTTGAGGGGTGTTATTTCTACAATGGGGTCATTTATGGCGGTTTTGACTATGTAAGCCCCATAAAGTGACTTCAGACCTGAACTGGTCCTTAAAAAGTGGGAAATTTTCTTAAAAATTTTAAGTATTGCTTCTAAAATTCTAAGCCTTCTAAAGTCCTAAAAAAATAAAATTACATTTACAAAATGATGCCAACATAAAGTAGACATATGGGGAATGTTAAGTAATAAATATTTTATGAGGTATCACTTTCAATTTTAAAGGCAGAGAAATTGAAATTTCGAAAATTGCGAATTTTTTCATAAATAAAGGTGAAATATATTGACTCAAATTTATGACTATCATTACTTACAATGTGTCACGAGAAAACAATCTCAGAATGGCTTGGATAAATAAAAGTGTTCCAAAGCTATTACCATATAAAATGACACATGTCCGATTTGCAAAACATGGCCTGGGCAGAAGGGCAAAAACTGGCCGGGGGTAGAAGGGGTTAAAGAAGCATAAAATGTAAGTTTTGGAATGGCCAGGTCAGAGTTCTGACTTTATTCCAATAGAACTGTTGTAGAAGGACCTGAAGTGAGCAGTTCATGAAAGGAAACCCACCAACATAACAGAGTAGAAACTGTTTGGTATGGAAGAATGATCTATAATTCCTCTAAGTCGATGTTCAGGAGTAAGGACTAACAAAATACTGTAAATGTTTAGTTTCAGTTATTTCTGCATAAGAGGGTCATATCAGAAACTCAAAGCAAAGGTCCACATATTTTTTCCTCTTACAGACATGTGACATTGGATTTACCTCAATAAATAAATTACCCAGTCTAATATTTCTGACTCATTTGTTTGATTTGATTACCCTTCTGTAATTTTATACTTTTAGTACTTGTGTCAAAATCTGACATTGTTTTAGTTAAAATTTATGCAGAAGTACAGAAAATTCTGAAGGATTTACAAACTTTCAAAGACCACTATACCATGCTTTATACTGTACTTTTTTGACATGAGCTCCTTCTATTGAAAAGCACAGTCAACTATGCTTTTTAATTTTTTATGATCATTATAATTAATGATCAGTGTTATAAACTTTTATGTAATATATCCATTGCAATATGCATGGCACTAAACTATATAGAATATGTTAGCTATTGTCTCGTAATCTTGATTAGGAGACTCATCCATGAGGGGCTAAGACATATGACCCTAAGGGTTTAGTCTGTGAATATGTCTAGTACATAGAATCATTTTTAAAGGAATCTTAAATTACTGTATATACATATCATCCATGGAAAATAAAGCTGCAATTAAAGGACATGACCCTAAGCAAGTTCACACTTAATATTTTATTTCCTAGTATTTGAAACTTGACAAGATACAGAACACATTCCTTTTCAATGCTACTAGTTCAATTAGTAACCTTTAGGCCATGGATAAGTATGTACGTACCCATGGTTTTCTGTCAGCAATCCTTATTTTTTTACCAGCAACAAAATCCTGTGAATATAACCATTTTGTCCCAGTAGCAGAAAGACCTGCTTTCTACTGCTCTGAAAATCAGTCCTATAGGCAAGAAAAATTCATCTACATCACAGTTGCTCAAATGGTAAATGTGAAGTGACTGCTAGGATACAAGTTGCTATGTAAAAAATAGGACGGGGTAGCTCATTTGACAGAGTTGTTCACACTTATTCTACACAGCTGGGAGACATTAGCTTAATTTCTAAAGAGTAGAGGAATTTCTACAGTGTTGAATTAAGCGGTAAAATAAAATAAAAATTGTACAGTACAGTAAGTGGGATAAATTGTATACCAATAATTAGTAATATGGGACATATTGAAAAAAAATTCTATGTGCAATCAGCTTAGTGCCAAGACAAATTTCTGTGGCATTGACAGCATTGTGTAATATGTTAGCATTAGAGATAAGCGAATTGATAGTAGAAATAATCTGATTTGTTATAAATTTCACATAGATTCGCCTGCCAAATGAATCAGTTTTTGCAATTCTCTTCAGGCGATTCTTCCAGAAATGGCACCCAACACCATTTTACTGTGAAAATTGGCAGGGGAAACTACAGAAAGGAAGAAGATGGAGGATAACATTACCTTGGGAGGGGGCAGGGCTTTCTCTGATTGGCTCAGAGTGTTGACAGACAGGTACAGAATTCTGGCAGGTCCTGCTGCTGAAAACGCAATAGAACGCCATTCTGTTACTTGAGAGCAGCAGTTTCTTCAAATGCAATTGCAGAGTAGACACAAGCCAGTAATCAAGCTGTATTAGGGACACATTATAGGAAGAGAACATATAATTAAGTAGATTTTAGTTTAGGGCTTTTTCAGGGAAAGCTTAGCATAGAGGGTGAGAAAATGGTCACTCTGAGTTGTATGCTGTTGCATTGTTCATACAGCTTGCTGGCAAGTTCTGTCCTACCAAGTTCTAACAAAAAAAAATTTCTGCATGTAAACATCCAGCCACATACAAACTAAAAACGTCAAGTTTCTTTGGTTGATGGGCTTATTGCCAGCACCCCAATAGCATACTGCAACAAACTCTGAGCAATTGCCCCCTTTTTACTAAGTGGGTGTTTTTAGTGCACTGGCCTGCGCATCAATATACCTGAGTTGGTGAATGAATTTTACTGGAATAACAACATTTATATACCCGTGTTAGTAAATGGATTGTATTTCTGAAAGATACAATTCAGATACAGAAAATGCATTTTACTTCAATTACACTATTAATATACCCATTTTATTGATAGCATTCAGTTACAGCAAAGTTGCAAAGGCATTTTAAATGCAACTAAGCCATTAATATACCCGTGTTACTGAACACATTATATTACTGCAGGATACTGTTCATTGACAGCAATTACTATATCTGTTTTAGTGAACATGTCATATTACATTGAGATATGTAGTTACAACAACATTTTCTGCACAAATTGCATTATTACGGTAGTAAATTGTCAATACAAGCGTATGTAATAGGGAAAGCACATTTCATCTCACCTCTGTATTTAACCCCTTCAGGACCCTGCCATTTTTCACCTTAAGGACCAGGCCATTTTTAGCAAATCGGTCACTTTATGTGGTAATAACTTTAAAATGCTTTTACTTATCCAGGCCATTCTCAGATTGTTTTCTCGTCATATATTGTACTTTATGACAGTGGTCAAATTGAGTCAAACATTTTCATTTTTATTCATAAAAAAATACCAATTTAGCAAATTAGAAAATTTCAATTTCTTTACTTTTACAATATATAGTAATACCTCCAAAAATAGTTATTACCTTACTTTCCCTACATGTTTACTTCATGTTTGAATCATTTTGAAAATTATATTTTATTTTTTTTGGACGGTAGAAGGCTTAGAAGTTTAGAAGCAAATCTTAAAATTTTTAAGAAAATTTCCAAACCCCAATTTTTTCAGGACCAGTTCAGTTATAAAGTCACTTTCTGGGGCTTACATATTAGAAACCACCCATAAATCACCCGATTTTAGAAACTACACCCCTCAAGCTATTCAAAATTGATTTTACAAGCTTTATTAACCATTTAGGTGCCCCACGAGAATTAAATGAAAATGGGAATTAAATTTAAAAATTTCACTTTTTTTTAGCAGATTTGACATTTTAATAAAACATTTTTTCTGCAACACATCAAAGGTTAACATCCAAACAAAACTCAAAGTATATTAACCTGGTTCTGGTTATTCTAAACAGCTTCTAAAAACTGATGTATGGGTGCACAGCAGGCTTCAGAGTGGAAGGAGCACCATATGGCTTTTGAAGAGGGATTTAGCTGGAATGGTAAATAGGAGCTCAAGGAATATTTCAAGGTGTGTAGTGAGCACGTTGACCCATCAGGCGTTTCACAGAATTAGGAAACGCTTGGCTGTGAAAATGAAAAATTGCAATTTTTTTTCCAGAAAAAGTTGCTGTACACCCACATTTTTCACTTTTACAAGGGGTTACAGGACAAAATGCACCCCACATTTTATTCCCCATTTTCCCCCGAATACCCCAACACCCCATATGTGCTCAAAAAATTATGTATGGGTGCATGGCAGGGTTCAAAATGGAAGTAGCGCCATAGGGCTTTTGGAGGACAGATTTTGCAGGATTGGCTTTTAGGAGCTATGTCGCATATGAAAGCACCCTGAGGTACCGTTAGAGTGGAAACCCCCAAAAAGGAATATTTCAAGATGTGAAGTGGGAACTTTGACCTCAAAGGATGATTTATGAAATTGGCTGTAAAAATGTAAAATTACAATTTTGTACAGAAAAATGGACTTTAGGCCCAAATATTTCACTTTCACAGGCGGGAATTGGAGAAAATGCACCCCCAAATTTATTGTCCATTGTCTCCTGATTACAACAATACCCCATATGTGCTTTTATACTGCTATATGGGCATACCACAAGGGTCAGAAGGAAAGGAGCACCAAATGGGAGGAATCTGGACTTTGCAACATTACTGAATTCTGCGTACGCTAAAGATTGCCCATAATTACCGCTTGCTGATTAGGAAACAGATCTGTCCCCTCTGGAATAAACCAACGAACAATCGCTCCACAAACTACTTGGAGCCTGGCTAATTCACTCCCATATGATCGGAGCGAGCCAGGGTTGGAACACGAGGGACGCTGAAGCAGCGGGAGCCAGAGAAATTTGCCGCCCATCGATACGGAGGTAAGGGAATAATATACAGTTGTGTTCAAAATTATTCAGCCCCCAATGCTGTAAGGGGTTTTAGGGAATTTAGTGTACATTTGTAATTGTGTTCAGAATGAAATCTTACAAGGACTTTTTAAAGAACCAAATGCAACTAAAATGACATCAATTGTTTTTGTAATACAGTATTAAATGTTATTTTTGTGATTTCTTCATTGACACAATTATTCAACCCCTTAAAGACTACCACTCTTAGAACAGAGGTTCATTCAAGTGTTTTCGATCAGGTATTGAAAACACCTCTGGATGTCAAGGAGCAGCAATCAAGCATAATAAGCACCAAATAGGCAGATTTAAAATGACTGTGATACTCAGCTCCTTCTAGACATTTACTGGTGTGTTTACAAACATGGTGAGGTCAAGAGAATGGTCCAGGAAGACAAGAGAAGAGGTGATTTCTTTTCACAGGAAGGGCAATGGCTATAAGAAGATTGCAAAAATGTTAAACATACCAAGAGACACCATAGGAAGCATCATTCGCAAATTCAAGGCAAAGGGCACTGTTGAAACGCTGCCTGGTCGTGGCAGAAAGAAGATGCTGACTTCGACTGCTGTGCGCTACCTGAAGCGCAAAGTGGAGAAAAGTCCCTGTGTGACTGCTGAGGAACTGAAAAAAGATTTGTCAGATGCGGGTACTGAAGTTTCAGCGCAGACAATAAGGCGCACACTGCGTAATGAAGGCCTCCATGCCAGAACTCCCAGGCGCACCCCCTTGCTGTCTCCAAAGAATAAGAAGAGTCAACTGCAGTATGCCAAAAGTCATGTGGACAAACCACAAAAGTTTTGGGATAGTGTTCTGTGGACTGATGAAACAAAATTAGAACTGTTTGGGCCCATGGATCAACGCTATGTTTGGAGGAGTAAGAACAAGGCTTATGAAGAAAAGAACACCTTGCCTACTGTGAAGCATGGCGGGGGGTCAATCATGCTTTGGGGCTGTTTTGCTTCTACAGGTACAGGGAAGCTTCAGCGTGTGCAAGGTACCATGAATTCTCTTCAGTAACAGGAGATAGTGGATTAAAATGTGATGCAGTCCGTCACAAACCTGAGGCTTGGGAGACGTTGGACCTTTCAACAGGACAATGATCCCAAGCATACCTCCAAGTCCACTAGAGCATGGTTGCAGATTAAAGGCTGGAACATTTTGAAGTGGCCATCGCAGTCACCAGACTTAAATCCGATTGAGAACCTCTGGTGGGACTTAAAGAAAGCAGTTGCAGCGCACAAGCCTAAGAATATGACTGAACTGGAGGCTTTTGCCCATGAAGAATGGGCAAAGATACCTGTAGATCGCTGCAAGACACTTGTGTCAAGCTATGCTTCACGTTTAAAAGCTGTTATAACTGGAAAAGGATGTTGTACTAAGGCCTCTTTCACACTTGCGTTGTGAAGATCCGGCGTGCACTTCCGTCGCCGGAATGCATGCCGGATCCGGCACAACGCAAGTGAACTGAAAGCATTTGAAGATTGATCAGTCTTCAAAATGCTTTCAGTGTTACTATGGCAGCCAGGACGCTACCAGCGTCCTGGTTGCCATAGTAGCAGTGGGGAGCGGGGGAGCGGCATACTTACATTCCGTGCGGCTCCCGGGGCGCTCCTGAATGACGTCAGAGCGCCCCGCGCGCATGGATCACATGATCCATGCGATCACGTGATCTATGCACTGGGGCGACCTGACGTCATCCTGGAGCGTCCCGGGAGCCGCACGGAATGTAAGTATGCCGCTCCCCCGCTCCCCCTACTCTTTACTATGGCAACCAGGACTTTAGCTTCCTGGCTGCCATAGTAACCATTGACAAAAAGCTAAACGTCGGATCCGGCGATGCGCCGAAACGACGTTTAGCTTAAGGCCGGATCTGGATTAATGCACTTCAATGGGCATTATTTCCGGATCCGGCGTTACTGCATGTCTTCCGAATTTTTGGACGGAGACAAATCCGCAGCATGCTGCGCTTTTTTCAACGTCCAAAAAACGTTCACATACTGAACGGAAGACATCCTAATGCATCCTGAACGGATTTCTCTCTATTCAGGATGCATGGGGATAATCCTGATCAGTAGCTTTCCGTCCTAGAGACCCGAGGACGGATCTCTAGGACGGAAAGCTGAAACGCTAGTGTGAAAGAGGCCTAAGATTGAATGTCACTTGGGGGTGGAATAAAACTGATAATGATGTGAGCACAGAAAAGACATTTGAGGTTATTCCATTATAAATGTTATGTTATATTTGTCTGACTTACAAGTGCCTCTTTGATTTAATTGTAAACAAGATGACTGAAATGATCAAAATCAATGTCAAACTGGCCAAAACACTCAATTTCAGTGGGGGTTGAATAATTTTGAACACAACTGTAGCTCCAAACAGGTGGGACACCACCTAGAGCTCAATTCCCCCACGGTCCAGTATCCCAATATATCGCATGTTGCTCTGTGAGTATACCATTACATTATACACAGAGAAGATATTGGCAATATGAACAGTTATTCGTATGATGCGGCTATATTTTACTGACTATCTGAATATTTTACTGACTATCCGAATATTTTACTGATCATCCGATTTTCAGTCTTGTGAGAAGCTGGATATTTGGGGAAGACACATGAATGCGCAATACTCTTTGTATTGAATACATTCCAGGTGGATATAAACGCGCAATACCTACAACTGAAAAAAAAAAATTTTTTTATATCAAATATAGTCCTGCTGGATATTAGCCATTACTCTTGACATCATAATTAGAAATTGGACTATTTTCCTGCGGTCCTTTATATTTTATCTTATTATTTGTTTTTATTGTATGTTATTATTGATGGGATATGTATTGTTATTCATACATTTTATCATGTAAATTATTGCCATAAGACATGAATTATTATTTATTATTTTTTTCAATAAATTGACATTTGTATAAAAGTGGACTCTTCAGATATATGAGTGCCATATCATCAGCTGTTACTATTCTGAAAGGCAGATTTCACTGGAATAATTGACAGGCACCATCTTGCAATTGAACACACCCTGAGGTGGCACTAAAGTGGAAACCCCCCAAAAAGTGACCCCATTCTGGAAACTACACCCCTCAAGGAACATTTCAAGGTGTGTGGTGAGCACTTTGACTCATCAGGCCTTCCACACAATTAGGAAACACTTGCTTTACACCCGCATTCGTCACTTTCACAAGGGGTAACAGGACAAAATGCACCCCACATTTTGTTTCCCATTTCCCCCTGAATACGCCAACACACCATGTGTGCTCAAAAAATGATGTATGGGCGTACAGCAGGCTTCAGAGTGGAAGAAAGATCATATGGCGTTAGGAGAGAGGATTTAGCTGGAATGGTAATTGGGAGCTATGTCGCATGTGAAGACACACTGAGGTGGCCCTAGAGTCGAAACCCCCAAAAAGTGACCCCATTCCGGAAAGTACACCTTTAAGGAATATTTCAAAATGTGTGGTGAGCACTTTGACCGATCAGTCATTTCACAAAATTAAGAAACGCTTGGCTGTGAAAATGAAAAATTACAATTTTTTCCAGAAAAGTTGCTTTACACCCACATTTTTTACTTTGATAAGGGGTAACAGGACAAAACCCACCTTTTGTCCCCCTTTGAATATGCCAACACCATATATGTGCTCAAAAAATGATGGATGGGCGTACAGCAGGCAAACTGCAAAATATGAAATTTGCTAACAGGCCTGTATTGGCAGACATGGATTTTAGCTGCCATATCGCATTAAATAAATTCCAGAGGTTCACAGAAATGAAAAACCCCAAGAAGTGACCCCATTTCAGAAAGAGCACCCCCATACTAACATTTTAAGTGGTGGAGCTGGTACTTTTCAGCAAACAGGTGTCTCATAGAAGGCAGAAATACTAGAGAAAGGATTTCAAAGCACACATTTGTAAAAATAATTTTTTTTGTGGCAGACCCCAATTTTTCACTTTCACAAGGCGTTAAAGGAGAAAATGCACCCCAGTATATGTTACCCATTTTCTCCTCTTTTTGCAAACACCCCATATGTGCTTGTAGCCTGCTGTATGGGCGCACAGCAGGCAAACTGCTAAATATGAATTTTGCTGACAGGCCTGAATTGGCAAACATGGATTTTAGCTGCCATGTAGCATTAAATAAATCCCTGAGGTCCCCAGAAATGAAAAACCCCAAGAAGTGACCCCATTTCGGAAAGAGCACCCCCCAAACGAACATTTTAAGTGGTGGAAAGGGTACATGGTGTCTCACAGAAGGCAGAAATAATAGAGAAAGGATTTCAAAGCACGCATTTAAAAAATGAAAAATTACTAGCAGACCCCAATTTTTCATTTTCACAAGGGGTTAAAGGAGAAAATACACCCCAGTATATGTTCCCCAATTTCTCCCCTTTTCTCCCCTTTTCTCCCCTTTTTGCAAACACCCCATATGTGCTTGTGGCCTAATGTATTGATGCACAGCAGGTCTCTAGAGGCAAAGTGCAAAAACAGTTTTTTGCAGGCTTGTATAAACAGGCATGAATTTTAGGTGCTATGTCGCATTAAAAAAAATTCCTGAAGTCTCCAGAAATTAAAAACCCCAAGAAGTGACTCCATTTTGGAAATTGGCCTCCTGTACTAACATTTTAAGGGGTGGAAAGGGCATTTTTGACCTAACAGGTGTTTCACAAAAATGAATATGTAGGGGTTGGTGAAAAGTGGATATGAAAGCTATGCGGATTAAATCAGAGGTATAAGGTGGTAAAATTACAGGGTACATCAATGATGAAATTAATACTCCATGGATGAGTGGTAGATTCTAAAACACTCCTGCATGCACAGGCCAGGTTTTTCAGGGCAGGTTTCGCAGTGGTAAATGGTATCTTTCCTTATCCCCCTTTTAGAACACACCCTGCATCTTTTTTGGGTCCTTCCATTCTGGGGGACTTGACCTGGAAAATGTTGCCCTGGTACAACACGGGCACCATGACTCCCGGAAGTACTGGGACCCTCCCCAGCCTGGCTTTGAAAAATTAGGGTCTTGATAACCACCTCTTGGAACTGGAGGAAAGTTCCTGTGTGGCCTGCAGATTGAAATAGCACGTACGCATTGTACATTGCCACCTGTACAATATGTACGGCCAGCTTTTTGTACCCGACTTTTGTTTTTCGTGTGGCACTGTAGGGCTTCAGAACTTGATCTGAAACATCCACCCCTCCCATGGGCTTATTGTAGTCCAGGATGCAAACTGGTTTGGGGACAGTGGTAGTGGTAATTCGCACATGAGCAGGGGAGCTGGTATTTGTGTGAACAGTGGTCAGTAAAAGGACATCCCTCTTGTCCTTGTACTTAACCACCAGGATGTTCTCATGGAGGAGAGCCCTGCTTTCACCCATTCTCAGTGGTTGCACTACCAGGGATCTACGGAGGCATCTCTGATTTTTGCGCACTGTGCAGCAAGCCACAGTACTTCTGGCAGTTAGGGACACAAATAGGGGTATGCTGGTATAATAGTTATAACAAATGACAAGACAGGTGCACACTGCGGTCTTACTAAGCCCTCAAACTGATGTTAAAATTGAGAGATTGGTCAACATATCCTGCTGTGGAGGACATGTCTAAACCCGAGCACCATGCCAAGGTTTCTCAAGTAGCTCTGGACCTGTGCAGATCCTCGCATGCATGCTGGGCCCGCGCTCCCTGGATTTGATGTGGCTGTCATGGCCTATAACAGGTAGGATTTAGCGTTAGGTCCACTCATAGGGGCGACTTTGGCACGGCGAGTGGTTTATTACTTTTTGATCAAAATGTACACTAACGCCTCTGATAACTTTTAGTATAGAGGAAGGGCAGAGTGCTGGTTGCAGAGTGCTGTTGCATTTCTGTGTTTGTATGTATATTTTGCCATGGCTACATGCACCTGCATACAGGGACATGCTGACTGACCCCCCCCCCCCCCTTGTTTTTCTGAATAGGCATCCATAGTTATCCACATAGAGGTGGTAACCCTTATCCAGCAGTGGGTGCAGCAAGTCCCACACAATCTTTCCACTAACTCCTCGGATGGGGGGGCATTCTTGGGGTTCTATGCGGGAATCTTTTCCTGTATAAACGCAGAACTTGTGGGTGTACCCGGAGCTACTTTCACAAAGTTTGTAAATTTGTATGCCATACCTTCCCCGTTTTCTAGGCAGGTACTGGCGTAATCTAACCCTCACTTTGAAAAGTAACAGGGACTCATCTACACAGACATTTTTATCAGGGTTGTACACCTCAGCAAACTTGGTGTTAAAGTGATCAAGGACGGGCCTAACCTTGAGCAGACTGTCAGATGTCGGGTCATTTTGGGGTGGGCACTGTGTACTGTCGTTGCAGTATAGGAATTTTCCGAATTGTCTCAAAACGCTTCCAGGCCATGGTGTTACTGTAAAATGGAGGCTGGTAGAAAATGTCCAAACTCCAATATTGTCTGACGTTTGGCTTTTTTACTACGCCCATATGCAGCACGAGTCCCCAAAATGTCATCATCTCTGCTGCACTTACTGGGGTCTAACCTAGGGGTCTAGCATATGGCGAGATAGGGTTCTGAGCTATAAATTGTTGGGCGTACAAATTGGTTTGCCCGCACTGTCTATCTGTATTCCGGAGTTGCCCACAAAATTCTGAATTTTATATATATATAGATAAAACTAACTACGTGAAAAAAATAAAAAATATGAGCAGACAGATCAGAAAAATTGATGTTTTTGATCAGCACTCAGCAGGTGCAGGACGCACGCAGGCACACAGATATTATGTGCGTGCAAAAATCTACACTAACACTACCCAACTAAAATTGATTTCTATCTAACACTAAAAGTACTTTTTAAACCAAAAAAAAAAATGAGCACAAAAGCGACCAGTAAAAAAAATGGTACTTATTGGTGCTCAGGGCTTCAGAACGCACTCAAGCGGACGTTTGGTAGGTTCGTGCAGACACTGCAATATAAAAATTTACTGCAGATACAAAAAAAGAACACTAGCTAAAAATTAACTTATATATACAGTATATATGATTCTAACCATTACTTTAAAAAAAAAAAAAAGAAAAAATAGGGGACAGATGAAAAAAATATTTATCTCTGCCAAGAAGAGCCCAGGTGCTGAGCAGTGAAGTACGGACTGATCAGCACATGGTGTTCACAGATCGCACACAGAAAAAGTAGTGCAGAGCAGGGAAAAAAAATAAGAAGATAAAAGTGACAAAAAAAGTCAAAATTTCTTTGCCGCAGGCCGGGGGGGGGGTGGGGGGGTGGGGGGAGGGGGGAGAGGGGGATAGGGACAGGGATTATGGCTTGGGAAGGGGGGTGGAATAGGGATCTGGAACTTTTGTTGCAGAAAAAAAAAAAAAAAAACAGCAGACATTCCAGATCTTCTTCTTCTATACAGGAGCTGTCAGTGGTGGATTATAATTGGGCCATTTGGGTCGGTGGCCCCGGGCCCGGCATCACTAGGGGGCCCAGCGCCGACCCGAACGCCCACATACTGCGGCGGGGCAGGGGAGTGTATAGTTACCTGCTCCGCTGCCTATCACCGCCATAGGCTTCAGGCCTAGTAAATGGATGGACCTCCGTAGTGAAGTACTGTCAACTCCGTATAGATTTAAAAAGATTTATTGTACTCACAAGCAAATATCTTGCTTGTGAGTACAATAAATCTTTTTAAATCTATACGGAGTTTATAGTACTTCACTACGGAGGTCCATCCATTTTCTATTAAATATAGGAAAAAGGACATCAGGAACCGTGGTCTAAAGTGAGATCAACTCTCCGTGTTTTCAACTGAGATTGAGAATTTCAGAGGAATCCAGACCTTTATATGAGAAACAGCAGCGCGACCATTTTTTTGAACACTGACTGCAAGGTGTGAACTGAACCCACAGCACACCAGGAAACCGCGAAGCTGACAGCAGAGAGGCACAGTATTTTGGAACTTTTTATTTTTATTTTCAGGCCTAGTAAGCCTGAGGCCTATGTGGCGGTAGAAGCCCGGTGTGCGTGATGATGTCATTGCGCGGCGTGCGTGATGACCTCATCATGCGCCTGTATAGTGGCACGCGCAGGCTTTGATGTACGTGTGCCTGCCTCTCCATTCAGCACACAGGTGAGTATTAGCCTTTTTTATTTTTGTGTGTGTTGTGTGTGCTATCTTTGGGGGGGGGGGGAGGGGATATTAATGAAGGGACAATGGGGGCATGTTTCCATGGGGGCAAATTAATAGATGGCAGTTGTGGGGGAGAATTAATTAATAGATGACAGTGTGGGGGCAAATGAATGAATGGCAATGGCAGTGTGGGGGCAAATTAATTAATGAATGACAGTGTGGGGGCAAATTAATTAATGGATGACAGTGTGGAGGTCAATTAATTAATGGATGGCAGTGTGGGGGCAAATTAATGGATGGCTGTGTGGGGGCAAATAATTTAATTTATGGCAATGGCAGTGTGGGGGGGAATTAATTAATGTATGGCAGTGTGGGGGGGAATTAATTAATGTATGGCAGTGTGGGGGGAAATTAATTAATGTATGACAGTGTGGGGAGAAATTAATTAATGTATGGCAGTTGTAAGAGGGTGCAAGGTACCGTGGTCGATGGCAGGTACGTGTCACCGAGGTTCCTGGCCTCGGTGAGGTGAGAGCCGGGTTTTCGTGTGTCAGCAGCAGCTAGTGCTGTTTGACACCTTATTTTTTAGTTTGGCTGCAAAGCCAATCCGGGCCGGCTCTTACTGGGAGTAGGCAAAGAGTTAGGTGGGTGCCTACTCCCCACGGTCCAGGCCGGACTTTGCTGGGCTTTAAAAGGCAGCCACATCAGCAGCTGAGGGTGATTGTCCTGGAGCTGCTGTTAGGCTGTGGAATCACTTGAATTTGGGAGTGCTGATCCATGCTCTGCTGTGTGGTGTTCTCTGGGCTGGAAGCAAGACCCCAAGCAAGGAGGAGTGCAGACGGCCTGGAAGCCGGAGGTCGATCGCCTTGCGGCTGGACTGACAGCCAGGTGCGAACCTGCACCTAAAGCCTCCCAGGTGACTGGAACCTGTTTTGGACTATTTTGTTTTGCTGCACGTTTTCTGTTGGGTGTGAACTAACACCAAGTGACTGTTTGCTGTGTATTTGCTACAAGTGTGAATTAAACACTGTTTGCTACACTTTCTGGACTCCGTTTTGCCTCTATACTGCACCCGCACTGCTACCTACCAGAGCGACTCCCCACACAGTGTAGGGGAAATTACTATATGGGTGCAGTGTGGGGGGAAATGACTATATGGGGGCAGTGTGGGGAAAATTACTATATGGGGGCAGTGTGGGGAAAATTACTATATGGGGCAGTGCGGGGGAAATTACTATATGGGGCAGTGCGGGGGAAATTACTATATGGGGCAGTGCGGGGGAAATTACTATATGCGACAGTGCAGGGGAAATTACTATATGGGGCAGTGTAGGGGAAATTACTATATGGGGCAGTGTAGGGGAAATTACTATATGGATGCAGTGAGGGGGAAATTACTATACCGGGCAGTGTGGGGAAAATTACTATATGGGGCAGTGTGGGGGAAATTACTATATGGGACAGTGTGAGGGAAATTACTATATGGGGGGCATTGTGGGGGAAATTACTATATGGGGCAGTGTGGGGGGAAATTACTATATGGGGCAGTGTGTGTGAAATTACTATATGGGGCAGTGTGGGGACATTGCTATTAGATGACATTATTTTTGGGGACACTATACAGGCATTATTACCTGGAGCACAATATAGGGTGTGAATATTACTGGGGGCACTCTAGGGGACATTATAACTGCTGTAGATACTATAGGGATCTTTGGGGTCATTTATCAAACTGGTATAAAGTAGAACTGGCTTAGTTGCCCATAGCAACAGATTCCACCTTTCATTTTTGACATCTCCTCTGGAAAATGAAAGGTGGAATCTGATTGGTTGCCATGGGCAACTAAGCCAGTTCTAATTTACACCAGTTTGATAAATGACCCCAATTATGAGAAATCTAACGTGTCTGTGTAACAAACTCTGTAGAGACGAGATGCGGCTGAAAGAATTTGTCATGACGGTCTGGGTCAGACGGAGAAGAAGAGGAAAGAGAAGATCTACATGAGAGGAGATGTCACTGGATGTAACAGGTATGTGGTGCTGTATTCTCCTATAGATAGTGCGGGCTCACTACTGTGACCTGTGTCTCATCTTCTTCTCCAAGTCTTTTTTTTTATCATAATCATATGTATTTTAAATGTGGCAACTAACATTTTAATTTGTCACCTGCAGTCCTATGTAACAGCCCAGATAACAGTAATAACTTTCTGTTTGCAGATAATGTTGTACATGTTCTCTGCAGTTCTATATAACACCCCACATAACACAATAATTCACTGTGTTATGTGGGGTGTTACATAGGACTGCGGGTAACATCTATGACATCTGTACTCAGAGAGTTATGAGATGGTGGGGGTCCGACTACTGGTACCCTCGCAAATCAGCTGTTTTAGGAAACCGCAATGTTCCAGTAAAAGCTGCAGCCTCTTTGCTCCTTACCAAGCACAGCGATGTCCATTTGATAGCAGTGTGCTTGGTATTTCAGCTGAGCCCCAATGACTCACATGGGACAGAGCTGCACCTTGGCCACGTGAACAATGAATGTGATGTCATATGGCCGAGGAAGAGACTGGGTAGACAGCCCCGGGCCTATCATGCACTTAATCCGCCCCTGGGAGCAGTAAGGGCAGTGAAAGCTGCGGTAGAACCACAAATCCGGGGCCGAAATACCTGATGCCAACATGTATGGTGCTGGTCCTTAAGTCACGTCCGGTTGTGTCGTACATGTATGGCGTAGGTCCTCTATGGGTTAAATTACAGAAGAAAAACACTTGCAATTTTGCTAGTACTGTTAAATAATCTGTTTATTGTTTAATGATCTGTGTACACAAACGGTGACTTTTTATTTATAGGCCTCACAAAAAAATGTTTCCCTTTCCACCCCCCCCCCGAAATACTTAAAAAAAAATTGTACCCCCTCACAGTAGTATTGCCCTCATTGTACAACCTTAACAGTAGTTTTGTACAGATGTTTGCCCCCTCACAGTAGTTACGCCCACATTGTGCCTTCTCACGGTAGTTATTCCCTCTCTGTGCCCCTTTCACAGTAATAATTCCCATTGTGCCCCCTTCACAGTAATAATGCCCATTGTGCCCCTGTTTAATAATAATGCCCACTGTGCCTCCTTCATAGTAATAATGCCCACTGTGCCTCCTTCATAGTAATAATGCCCATTGGGCCCCCTTCACAGTAATAATGCCCATTGTGCCTCCTTAATAGTAGTAATGCCCACTGTGCTAGTAATGCCCTCTGTGCCCCCTCCATAGTAGAAATCCCCATTGTGCCCCCTTCACAGTAAGATTGCCCACTGTGCCCCATTCACAGTAATAATGCCCACTATGCGCTTTTTACATTAGTAATGCCCTCTGTGCCCCCTCCATAGTAGTTATGCCCATTGTGTCCCCTTCACATTAGTAATGCCCTCTGTGCCCCCTCCATAGTAGGTATGCCCTCTGTGCCCCCAACCCCCAGCTGTTTGAAGAGAGGGCAGCGCTCATATGAGAGCTGCTTTTTCTGTTCTGTTTACCTGCACACCATAGCATTTGCAGTGATGAGCCGGTAAACAGAGCATAGATGCAGAACTCATACAAAAAAAGTGGACAACCCCTTTAAAGACATACTTGGAAAACATTACATTCAGCCCTACAGAACATACAGGGTCATACAGCGCCACATACCTCTTACATCCAGTAACTTCTTTTCTCTGATATAGATATTCTCTTTCATCCTGTTAGACCATGGTGACTTCTTTCAGCCTCGTCTCTGCAGACTTTAACAAACAGACATCTTATTTTCCTACTTTTCCATCAATCTCCCACCTTCACAACACCCCATCCTGCCACCCCCAATACTGTGTCCACTGTGCTCCCTAAAACTTTTCTGCACAAACATTCCCACTGAAAATACCCCCATGTCAGACCTCCAGACCCCCATTAGACCTCCACACTCCCACTAGACCTCCAGATCCCCAGTCAGACCTCCAGACCCCCAGTCAGACATCCAGACCCCCCAGTCAGACATCCAGACCCCCCAGTCAGACCTCCAGACCCCCCAGTCAGACCTCTAGACTCCCCAGTCAGACCCAAAGACCCCCCCATTAGACCACTCCAGACCCCCAGTCAGACCTTCACACACCCCCAGTTAGACCTCCACACACCCCCAGTCAGACCTTGACACACCCCCAGTCAGACCTCCAGTCATTGCAAGTGCAGATGCAATGCCAATTCAGCATCTGTGGGATCACCTCAATTGTCATATTTGCTCTATGACTCCTCCCCTGAGAATCTGTTGGATGCACTGTAGTCAGCATGGCTCCAGATTCCAGTGACAAGCTACGAAGACCTTATTAAGATAGCCCAAGCCTGTTTAGCTGCTGGCTGTGCTGCACACAGCAGTTACTCTGAAGATGAGCAGTTACTCTGATGAGCGAGCATGCTCGGCCGAGTACCGGTTCGGCTCGAGCATCTCTATGCACAGCATGTGGCGATACTCGTCCGAATACCAAGTGTACTCATCGCATTGCTTGAGTCTCCTCCAAGCACGTTTGCCGCCTCCTAAGCAGCCAATCAACGTGTCCCGCGCTCGGATCATTCAGCGTCAGGGAGAGCAGACAGTAGGCAGGGACATATAGCATTTTGCTGGAAATTCACAGATTTAACTCCAAAAAAACTATTGAAATACCAAACAGTCCTCTTAAGGACTATAGTGTGTTTGACAACAGTGCAGCACCATTTTTTTTATTACCAGCGGTTAAATTCAGCAGTATCAGGGATAGGCGTCTTCAGGAAGAGACAGATAGTGCAGGGCTGGAAAATCGCTTTTTTAAGTACGCAAAAGCTTTTAAAAGACAGAAAGATTTGATATTAGTGAGATCTACAGTACGCAATCAGAAAGCAGTGTGTTTAGCAGACATTATAAAAAGGGGCCTATTCACTAGAGTGTGTCTGCAAGTAAGATCTACAGTACGCCATCAGAAAGCAGTGTGTTTAGCAGACATTATAAAATGGGGCTTATTCACTAGAGTGTGACTGCTAGTAAGATATACACCGCGTCATCAGAGAATTTTTTTTTCCTAGGGAAATTAATCTAAGGCTGCGTTCACACTTCAGTTATTTGATCAGTTATTTCCATCAGCTATTGTGAGCCAAAACCAGGTGCGGCTCAAAAAGACAGAACAGGTGAATATGTTTCCATTACAACTTATCTTTGAGTAGGCTTCACTACTGGTTTTAGCTCACAATAACTGATGAAAATAACTGATCAAATAATCCGCAACCGTTATATTCATTATTCCAGCAGAGAATTATTTATATTTTGGACAAATTTAACTAGTTTTGGGCACATCTGTGTGTGTGTTTAGGCCACAACCGTATATACAGTATTCCAGGAGAGAATAAATTTTATTTGGGACATATTTAACTAGTTTTAGGCACATCTGTGTCTGCGTTTAGGCCGCAACCATATATTTAGTATACCAGCATAGAATTATTTGTATCTGGGACAAATTTAACTAGTTTGGGGCACATCTGCGTGTGCGTTCAATCCGCAACCATTATATTCATTGCTCCAGCAGAGAATTATTTATATTTTGTGCAAATTTAACTATTTTGGGCACATCTGTGTGCATTTAGGCCGCAACCGTATATCCGGTATTCCAGTAGAGAATACATTTTATTTGGGACAAATTTGTATCGTATACTGACCTTGATCTGAAAACACTGTGTATATTACAATTTCCATTAATCTGGGCCTAGTAAATAGTGTACAAAATCTGTTGGTTTTTGTATCCCATACTGAACTGAATCTGAAAACACTGTGTATATTACAACTTCCATTAATCTGGGCCTAGTAAAATGTCCACAATCTGTGGGTTTTTGTATCCCATACTGAACTGAATATGAAAACACTGTGTATATTACAACTTCAATTAATCTGGGCCTAGTAAATTGTCAACAATCTGTGGTTTTTTGTATCCCATAGTGAATTGAATGTGAAAAAAAGAGTGTATATTACAATTTCCATTAATCTGGGCCTAGTAAAGTTTCCACAATCTGTGGGTTTTTGTATCCCATACTGAAGTGAATCTGAAAACACTGTGTATATTACAATTTCCATTAATCTGTGCCTAATAAAGTGTCCTCAATCTATGGGTTTTTGTATCCCATACTGAACTGAATCTGAAAACACTGTCTATATTACAACTTGCATTAATCTGGGCCTAGTAAACTGTGTACAAAATATGTGGGTTTTTGTATCCTATACTGAACTAAATCCGAAAAAAGTGTGTATATTACAATTTCCATTAATCTGGGCCTAGTAAAGTTTCCACAATCCGTGGGTTTTTGTATCCCATACTGAACTGAATCTGAAAACACTGTGTATATTACAATTTCCATTAATCTTGGCCTAGTACAGTGTCCACAATCTGTGGGTTTTTGTATCCCATACTGTCCTGCATCTGAGAACTGTCTTTAGCGGACAGTAAAACAATCTGTTCCACATCTACAGACAAAACCATTAATATAAAGAAGGCGAGCACAAAGGGACGGTGAAGTGGGCATGATGCTGATGGTGCAAGCAGAGGCCGTGGCCCTGGGCACAATTAAACTGTGCCTACTGCCAGTGCACCAGAAAAAAACTAAAAATCCACTTTACCCAGCTTATCTGGGAGGCGTAGGACGACACTGTCCAAGTCGGACCATTGCGAATAGGTGGTCTGTTGGATTGCAGAAGATGATGCTTCCAGTCAGTTAAGCACCACCCTCCTTTCCACTAAGTCCAGTCTCTGTAACCACTGTTAGGCCTAGATTGCTCCTGACTTCTTAACTCCACCGGAGGAGAGCTGAGATGATTTATGATGAACATAAAGGCAATTTCAATGTATTGTTTATAATGTACTCAGTCTACTGTAGTGTATTCCCATACACCTTTTCCACCACAAAAGTGTATATGGTTGAATCTTGTTTTCTACTCCTCCTCCTCATCATCATCCTCATCCAGATTGGATATATTCCCTTCACTACTCAACCATAATGTTTACAGGGTCAGCTCACCAGCAAGCCCTCAACCATAATTGGGATTACATCGATCTTGGAGTCCAAGATGCATCCATACATCGTCCACATGCTGTTCCTGATCCATTTCGGTGGTGTTTCTGTCACTTTCAGACCTTTTCCACTTCCCTCTTCAGAGCAGGGGGTGCCTGATTGTCTCCCATTGACTTCCATTATACTCGGGTGCTCGGCCGAGCGCACGAATATTGCTATGTTTTTGGACCGAGTACCCGAACACCAGAACACTTTGGTGCTCACTCATCACTAACTCTGAATACTAGCTGGTAGTCATAATGTTGTTACTCAATTGTGTATGTAAGTGTCACACTGACATTATTTGCTATTGCTGCCATTGCGTTCAAGAACATAAAGTGGGGGGAGAGCAAAAAAGAGTATTGTATACCAATATTCAGGGTAATTACAACACTTTTGACTCAGCCATAAGTGATCAGTGGGGGGTGAAGGGTTTTGGTCACATGCTGATCAGCTTGTGATGGTCTATCCTGAGATAAGCCATCACTTAGTATAGGCTGGACAACCCCTCTAACTATAATATATTGGGGGACATTCATTAAACAGAAATACACTCATATTAGGCATATTTCTGCTGCAGATTGCGACACAAAGGTCCTTTGCTCTGCAATCTGCAAATTTTCCCCACTCACGCCAGTTCTAAGAAAGTAGGTGCGGCATGGGCGGAAAAGGAGACGGGCCGGCAGGCCAGTCTTATTTACCATTTTCTGCGTGTAGAAAATGGTCTAAATGTAGGACAGCTAGGAAGCTGTCTTACATTTAGGAACAGCTGTGGATCCGCCGAAGTTATGTAGAGGCCGGCGCCTCTACATAACTGCAGAGGATCCAGTGCAAGGCTTTAGATCAGCGTCTAAAATGCTGGTCTTAATAAATGTGCCCTTTAGTCTTTAGTTTTATAATATTGTACTTTTGAGTGTACGTATCCCAATATCCTAAGATAGCGGGAGTTAAAATGTTTTCCTTCCACTTAGGATTCAAAAACTTAACACTCAGTATGAACTCTGTATCCCCAAATGTGGAGGCAAAGGCATTCTTTTGGTTAGTTGTTTTTGTTTCTGTCTTACATTCCTGCTTATACAGATAAGAGATTAAAAAATAATAATAACAATTAGAGATGAGCGAATTTTTCAAAATTTCGATTCAGGCGGTTTGCTGAATTTTTCTGAAAAACTTGCTTCGATCCGAATTTATTTTCAGCGAATCGTGCTAAAAAACGGCTATATCCAGGCTGCAGAGAGCCTTTATAAGGGTGTAGAAGACTGTGCCTTGCAGTAACACACATAGGTAGTCTGCTGTGCATGACATGCAGATGATAAGGGTCACTCTTAGAATCACTGCATACTTCACTTATTTGGGCAGACACGGGGCCAAAACTGACCAAATAACTGAAGTATCAACTCAGCCTTACAGGTAGATGTTAGCGTCCAGAAGAAGCGCAGTCCTTTTGCACCCTCGTCAGCTGATTCCACATAGATGTCTACAGAACCTGTTCTATTAAATGCTTATACAAGTAAATCCGCCCTGACAAAGTGGAGAGGGTGTCAGCAGTAAGTTTGTGTTGACGTCACTGTTTAATTTGCCCTTCCTCTGATCTGTCAGATCAATAACCCACAAAAAATGGATCCTGTCTGGGGAGCATACACCTTCACTCGGTCAGCATTTGCTCAAAAATCCATTAGTATTGTTAATGCCCAAAAAAAAAACTGGAGTGGATCATTTTTCCTTGCTTCTGACAGATCAGAAGAAATGTCAAATAAATGATGATGTCAGCCAGCCTGAAAGCCAAAATAGTGGCCCAGTCATGAAGTGGGGAGGGTGGAAACAGCATGAGAAGTCCACAAAGTGGACCTATCATATAGTGGTAAGGTGGAAGCAGCATGAGGAGACCACAGAGTCTGGAGGTGGCGGCAGCAGCAGCATCAGGGGGAGGCCACAGAGTGGCACAATGACCAAGTGTGGAGGTGGCAGCATGAGAATACCACAGAGCGGCACAATGACAGAGTCTGGAGGTGGCAGCAGCATGAGTAGGCCAGTGAGTTGCACAATGACAGAGTGTGGAGGTGGCAGCAGCATGAGTAGGCCAGAGAGTGGCACAATGACAGAGTGTGGAGGTGGCATCAACATGAGTAGGAAACAGAGTGGCACAATGACAGAGTCTGGAGGTGGCAGCAGCATGAGTAGGCCAGAGAGTGGCTCAATGACAGAGTCTGGAGGTGGCAGCAGAATCAGGAGGCCACAGAGTGGCACAATGACAGAGTCTGGAGGTGGCAGCAGCATCAGGATATCACAGAGTGGCAAGGTGACATATGTTGTGTGTAGATGGCAGCAGCATCAGGATACCACAGAGTGGCAAGGTGACATAGTGTGGAGATGGCATCAGTAGCAGAATCAGGATATCGCAGAGAGGCTAGGTGACATAGTGTGGAGATGGCAGCAGCATCAGGATACCACAGAGTGGCAAGGTGACATAGTGTGGAGATGGCAGCATCAGGACATCACAGAGTGGCAAGGTGACATAGTGTGGAGATGGCTGCAGCAGCATCAGGAGACCACAAAATGGCAAGGTGACATAGTGTGGAGTACCCGCTGACGATGGTGGGTGAAAGAAGGAGCACTTGTCATCAGATGTGTGGCATCAGGTGAGTGGCAGCATCAGAGTAGTAGCTGAGGCAGGTAGCCGAAGAAACCGATCTTTTTCTTCAAGGATTGGGTGAGGCGGCATGGATGATCTAATCAGATGCATCAGGAATTGGTGGGTGGAAATCCTGGCTGATCCACGCCTAATTCACCTTGAAAAAGGTCAATCTCTCCACATTTTGGGCAAGCGAGTTCTCCTTCGGGTCACTCTTGCCCCCGCTGCACTAAGCACCTGCTCTGATGCCACACTACTGGCTGGGCATGACAGCTTTTCCAGGCCAAACTCTGCCAGTTACAGCCACAACTTCAGTTTGGTTGCCCAGTAGTCCAGCAGATCTTCAATGTGGGTTGGCAGGGTGCTGGCCAAGTATGCCACCACCTGCTGGTTCAGGTCCTGCTCCAGGTCATTCTGCTGGCGTTGCTGTTGAGTCGTTTCTTCACTATGCGGGTGAAGAAAGCTACTCATCAGTGACTGTAGACTCAGGCTGCTGCTGATGGAGCTGGTACTGCTTCTGCCACCCCACCCCTCCCACATAGCCATGGCAGTAAAACCTGAGCACAGAGGGCACCCCCGGTCAGACCTGTGAAAGGATGGACGATGGCGCAGAGAGACGGCGACCAACTGACTACATAAGATGTCTCTGTAGTAGTTCAGTTTGTCCTCCCTCTCAGTTGGTGTTAAAAAGGCCCCCATTCTCGACCGGTAGCCAGGGTCCAACAAGGTGGAAAGCCAGAACTCATCCCTCTGCCGAATGGTAATAATTCGACTGTCACTACACAAGCAAGTGAGCATGCAGTGGGCCATTTGCGCAAGTGACTCGGAGGGACTCCCTTCCTCCATCTACACTGCCATGGTGTGTCTTGGTCTTCTGTCTCGTCTTCCTTATAGCTCTGTAGCTCCTCTGTTTGCTCTTCCTCTTCTGTCAAGTTGAGTAGAAAAACCACCCATGTCTTCCTCCTCCTCCTCTTCTAGTTCAGCCCCCACAGGAATCATATGGCAGTGAGATCTAGGCGCCACGTCTCCTGTCCCATGACCAGCCATTGTTACCACCATCTGTTCCAGGACATGAAGCAGTGGAATGACATTGTTCATCCCGTAGTTCTGGCAACTGACAAATAACGTGGCATCCTCAGAGGGCCTGAGAAAATGGCAGGTGTCACGCATGAGCTGCCACTGTCTGACATCAAAGTTACACAGGGGATAACTCCTATCGGCTTGCATCATCAAGAAATCGTTGATGGCCTTTCTCTGTTCGTATAGTCTGTCCAACATATGGAGGGTGGAATTCCAATAGGTGGAAATGTCGCATATCAGCCTATGTTGGGGGATGCTGTTCTGCCGCTGCAACTCAAGAACAGTGTGCTCTGTGGTGTACGAGTGGCTGAAGTGCATGAAAAGTTTCCTGCCCATTTTTAGGATTGCAGATGGGTGGAAGACTTCAGGAACCGCTTAAAAACCAGATTGAACACGTGTGCCATGCAGGGCGCATGGCTCAGCCTTCCTTGACTCAGCGCCGATACAATGTTGTTCCTGTTGTAGGTCACCATGGTTCCGATTTTCAGTTGTCGCGGAGAAAGACAAAATTCGATTTCTTGATGAATCACATGGAGCAGTTCCTCCCTGTGTGACTCCATTTGCCCAGGGAAACTAGGTGCAGAACAGCGTGACACCGCAGTGCCCTACACATGTGGTATGCTGGAGGGTCACTGTGACTTGTCCCTGCATTGGAGGCTGAGGAAATGGTGGAGGATGAGGAGGCAGAGGCGGACATTGTCACAGGACCATAGAGATGTCCTGAACTGTGATTCGCCCTGCATTCTTACATTCAGCTTACCTTCCTACCAAAGCCAGGCATAGTAAATTCAATCTAAAGCTACAATGTTAAAACAAGGAGAGTATTACCTAATGTTCTCTGTCCACCCCAACCCTCAAACCAAAATAAAGTCCTTTCTGAAAATGATATATCATTAATAATCATTTTCTATCACATTTAACTTAAACCACTCAATTCATGCCAAAAGCCAGGTATGTGCAGGCTGACTATCTATCCATAAGACAGGGCGTCAGCATACCTTACAATGACAATCATGAGCTTTCAAACATAAGTTCTCAATCCAAAAGGAGAGAAATTGCTTAGCATTGGTTGGCTATCTAGAGGGGCCTGGACCCTAGACCATTATCATTAGGGCGACAAAAATTGTAATTTTATATGCCAGCCTAACTCCTCTCTCACTGCCTAACAGAGCTGCATAAACATTTCCCAACATTTAAATCTCATTTGCATACACATGGCCAAGAAATGCTAATGAGCAATATAGCGGTATCTGCCTTGTTTGTAAACTGAAACACGATTTGCATAGCTTTCCCATAGTCCCATGTTATGCAAATGAGTTTATATGACAAAACAGAATAGAAAGATTATAAAGTTAGTCTTTAAAAAATTGCAAAATCAAAAAAACTAGGCAGCCTTCCTAATCATTGAGATGAGAGCTAGGTGGCATATAAAAAAAAAAAAAAAAAATATGTTGTCACCCTAATGATAATCATCTATGTGCACAGGTCCCCTAGATACCTAACACTAAACAGACAATTTCCCTTCTGGGAAATTTCCCTTCTGGGAAAACTGGTTAATACCCAGGCTGCCTTGCTAAGGTATGCTGATGATCTGTCTGTCTGATGGATTGTTGGTCCTGCATATACCTGGTGCTTGGCGGCCATAGGGGAGAACTGTTCTGTGTTGTCCATTGAATGTTTTATGTAATAATACAAATAATAATAAGATTTTATGATAGGCAGGCTAGGGTAAATGTCTGTAAGTCTGTCTTTGTCTGTTTTATAAAATACAAAGATTAGTTTCTTTAGTCAGCTACCTTACTGTATGTTTGATTGAGTATTACACCTTAAAGGGACAGGCTGTTTTACCCTATAGAAATATATCTATATATATATATAGTCCTGTATTAGGATCCTTGATCTCAGAAAAACTATACTATTATCATCAAACACTGTCTTTGCATAATGTCTATAAAACGTTTTTATTGCTACAGACCCCAAACTTTCCACACTTTTTCGGCCTATAGCGAAGTACGTTGCTTGTGCTTTATTAAGCGATCCCAACCTCGGGGCCCTGGGGCGGGCCCCGAACACCCACTTTTTCCTTTTTACTTTGACAGGGAAAATTTTCAAATCGCTCCCACTCGCACAATTTTGAAGCTACGCTCCCCAAACTTGGATCACATATTGTTGGTGTCAACCCGAATAAATGGGTAAATTTGAGGGGACACCCCAAAGTGGGCGGAGCTACCAACGGCCAATGAAAATTTAGCAAATTTCTATACGCTACTCCTCCCACAGTTTTAGGATTACCAAACTTTGCACACTTGTTCGGCACATACCCGAATAGGTTGCTTGTGCTTTTTAACCGATCCCACCCTCCGGGCCCCTGGGACGGGCCCACGAAAACCTCTTTTTTTCCCATAGAGTTTTATTGGAAAAATGCAAACGTTTGTCACTCATACAGCTTCGGAGTGAAACTCACCAAACTTGGGTCACTTAGTCATGGGGTCAACCTGAAAATTTATGTCACATTTTGGGGACATTAAAAAGTGGGCGGAGCTACAACACCAATCAGATTTTCCCTATTGACTTCAATAGGGAAACTTTAAAAAGCTACCATTCTCACAGCATTTAAACGAGAATACCCAAACTTGGCACCGTGGGTCATTGGGTGACTGGGGTCAAAAATTTTATAAGTGGGCGGAGTCTAAATCGGCCAATCAAATTTCAGCAATTGGTTTAAATGGGAAAATTTTAAACTGCCGCTGCTCGTAGACGGTTATTGGCACAGTCTTCAAACTTGGCACAGTTGGTCATTGGAGGACTGGGATTAGAATTCTGAAAAGTGGGCGGGGCCAAAATCAACCAATCAGATTTCTTTGAGTGTGAAAAATGTGAAAATTTGAAAAATTTTAACTTCCAAAAATGCTGCAATTCTCAAATTTTTGATGTCAGGGGCTTCAAATTGCAGAAATCAGGTGGCAAGTTACGTCAAATTCAAAATTAGAAAAAGTGGGCGGAGCTACAAACAACCAATCAGATTTTCCCTATTGACTTCAATGGGAAAACTTTAAAAAGCTACCATTCTCACAGTATTTAAATGAGAATACCCAAACTTGGCACCGTGGGTCATTGGGTGACTGGGGTCAAAAATTTTATAAGTGGGCGGAGTCTAAATCGGCCAATCAAATTTCAGCAATTGGTTTAAATGGGAAAATTTTAAACTGCCGCTGCTCGTAGACGGTTATTGGCACAGTCTTCAAACTTGGCACAGTTGGTCATTGGAGGACTGGGATTAGAATTCTGAAAAGTGGGCGGGGCCAAAATCAACCAATCAGATTTCTTTGAGTGTGAAAAATGTGAAAATTTGAAAAATTTTAACTTCCAAAAATGCTGCAATTCTCAAATTTTTTATGTCAGGGGCTTCAAATTTCAGAAATCAGGTGGTAGGTTATGTCCAATTCAAAATTGGAAAAAGTGGGCGGGGCAAACTACAACCAATCAGATTTTCCCTATTGACTTCAATGGGAAAACTTTAAAAGCTGCCATTTTCACAGTATTTAAATGAGAATACCCAAACTTGGCACCGTGGGTCATTGGGGTCAAAATTGTTAAAAGTGGGCGGAGTCTATATCAGCCAATCAAATTTTAGCAATTGGTTTAAATGGGAAAATGTAAAACTGCCGCAGCTCGTAGCCTGTTATTGGCACAGTCTTCAAACTTGGCACAATTGGTCACTTGAGGACTGGCATTAAAATTCAAGAAAGTAGGTGGAGCCACAAACAGGCAATCATATTCCAAGCCAACATCCTGTGGTTTCTTCAGAAACAGCACTTTCTAGTTATTATTGTTGTTGTTTGTATTATTACATAAAACATCCAATTACCAATACAGAACAGTTCTCCCCTATGGCCACCAAGCACCAGGTATATGCAGGACCAACAATCCATCAGACAGACAGGTCATCAGCATACCTTAGCAAGGCAGCCTGGGTTTTAACCAGTTTTTCCAAAAGGAAAATTGTCTATTTAGGGTTAGGTATCTAGGGGACCTGTGTGCATAGATGATCATCATTAGGGTGACAACATTTTTTTATTTTTTTAATATGCCACCTAGCTCTCATCTCAATGATTAGGAAGGCTGCATAGTTTTTTTTTATTTTGCAATTGTTTAAAGACTAATTTTATAATCTTTCTATTCTGTTTTGTCATATAAACTCATTTGCATAACATGGGACAGCTATGCAAATTGTGTTTCAGTTTACAAACAAGGCAGATACTGCTATATTGCTCATTAGCATTTCTTGGCCATGTGTATGCAAATTAGTTTTAACATACAGTAAGGTAGCTGACTAAAGAAACTAATCTTTGTATTTTATAAAACAGACAAAGACAGACTTACAGACATTTACCCTAGCCTGCCTATCATAAAATCTTATTATTATTTGTATTATTACATAAAACATTCAATGGACAACACAGAACAGTTCTCCCCTATGGCCGCCAAGCACCAGGTATATGCAGGACCAACAATCCATCAGACAGACAGATCATCAGCATACCTTAGCAAGGCAGCCTGGGGTTTAACGGTTTAACCAGTTTTCCCAGAAGGGAAATTTCCCAGAAGGGAAATTGTCTGTTTAGTGTTAGGTATCTAGGGGACCTGTGCACATAGATGATTATCATTAGGGTGACAACATTTTTTTTTTTTTTTTTTTTTATATGCCACCTAGCTCTCATCTCAATGATTAGGAAGGCTGCCTAGTTTTTTTTGATTTTGCAATTTTTTAAAGACTAACTTTATAATCTTTCTATTCTGTTTTGTCATATAAACTCATTTGCATAACATGGGACTATGGGAAAGCTATGCAAATCGTGTTTCAGTTTACAAACAAGGCAGATACTGCTATATTGCTCATTAGCATTTCTTGGTCATGTGTATGCAAATGAGATTTAAATGTTGGGAAATGTTTATGCAGCTCTCTTAGGCAGTGAGAGAGGAGTTAGGCTGGCATATAAAATTACAATTTTTGTCGCCCTAATGATAATGGTCTAGGGTCCAGGCCCCTCTAGATAGCCAACCAATGCTAACCAATTTCTCTCCTTTTGGATTGAGAACTTATGTTTGTTTGTCTAAATTGCTCAAACCTGTCATTGTAAGGTATGCTGACACCCTGTCTTATGGATAGATAGTCAGCCTGCACATACCTGGCTTTTGACATGGTGTAGAGTGATTTTTTTTATTTTACAAGTAATTAAAATATGTTAAATAACTAAATTAGCATTTAAAAGTAGGTTAGAAAATAAAATGTTAGAGTAGATTTAGATGTCATAAAATAGGTTAGCTAGAATGAGTCACTGTGGGTTTTAATATTCGCCTGCCAATAGAGGTCTATTGCGGTTCGCCTGTTCGTGAACATTTGAGTAAGTTCCGGTTCGTTGTTCACGAACAGAAAATTTTCTGTTCGCGACATCTCTAAGGACCAATAGCGTGAGAACGTGGAGGCGGAAGCGGAGTAACCTGGCCATGTTGCTGGTGTGGCTCTGCAGGAACCATATTCACCCAATGGGCCGTAAAGGAAATGTATTGTCGTTAACTGTAGTTACAACTCCACACATCGGCATTGCTGTGCACTTTTTGGCAGACGCCGACAGGCTCAAGGACTGGCCCACCTTCTGTTCTACATATTTGTGCAGGACTGTTATTGCCTTTTTCAGAAAGAAATGGTGGCTTGGGACTCTCCACCTCATCTCGGCACAAGCCATCAGTTCTCTTAAAGGTGCAGAGTCCACAACTTGGAAAGGGAGGGACTGCATCACTAGCAACTTGGACAGGAGCACGTTCAGCTTCTGCACCGTTGGATGCGTGCACTCATACTGCTTTCTCTTGGCAATCGCTTCAACAATCGATTGTGGATGGAATGACTGACGAGAAGTAGGAGGAGGAGAAGCAGGAGCATCTGGACAAGCAGAAGATGGGAATGACAGACAACTCCCTTCAGCTGAGGTGGTGGAGCCTTGACTGCCTGAAACCCGGTGAGTGCCACTGGGTGATGCAGCGGTTGCTGCGACACGCTGAACCACCACATTGGAGCCACAGTTCTCCCAGGCCACTGTATGGGGAAGCTGCATATGTTGATGCAGGGCCATAGTGCCAACATTGGCACCCTGGCCATGCTTCACCTTCTGCCCACTGATACGACATATGGCCACGTTCACCTCCTCCGGTACATTGAATAAAAAAATGCCACACTGCCAAGTAGGTGATTTTCCCTCCAACAGTCTGCACTGACTGACACCGCCGCTGCCTCTGTGAACCACTGCATCACTATTTCCCAGGCAGGTAGGCTGCTGCAAAGTAGGTGGTCTACCCCGGGCATGTTGACTCCTGACCTCCTACTGCTGCCACCCTGCTGACTCCCAGCCATGCTACTACCTTGCTGGCCCCGCTGCTGCCTCACGGGCACGCTGCCACCCTCTTCTCCTGATGATGATGAAGCCCCTTCTGCACCAGGCTCCCAAGTCAGATCGGCTTCATCATCATCGAGTAGTGTCTGCACGTCACTGATGTCCTCCTCAACGGCCTCTATGTCAGAAACCTAACCACTCTCAACACTACCACCCACACCACTCTCCTCATCACTACTTGCCCACGGCAGATGTCTCCTCCAGATCTTGGCTAGGCAGTAGCTGCTGACTGTCCTCTAGTAGCTCTACCTCACCGATAAGTGGAGCTGAGCCTACAGCATATACTACTTCTCACGGTGAGGGAACAGAAAAGGATAGAGGCATATTGAGGACAGGTGAGGGCACAGGGCCTGCTCCCGGGCCATGCCAACTAAGGGTTGTGTCTGATAAACCCACCGACTGTTGGCTGGGGGTGTCTGATGTCACTTGGGATAAAGTGGATGACCGAGTTAACCAATCAAGAACCGCTGGGTTGCTGGTCAAGACACGACTGCTAGATGACACTGGGAGCTCAGTCCTGCAACTCCTGCTGCCACGCCGCCTTACTCTGCTGCAACCTCTGCCTGCGCCAGAAACATTTAGGCCTCTGCCACTCCTCTGTGCATGGCCTGGCACTTCTCTGTCAATCATACTTTTAGCTGAACAAAATAAATTAAAAGCAAATTAAAACACCTCTAAAAGCAATGAATATATTTTTCTTGTTGTACAGAAATACGTACCTAAATGCTTTTAACCTGAAATAACTGCAGAAGTGAACTGTGTATATATTTTTCTTGTAGAACAGAAATACGTCACAAAATGCATTTAACCCCAAATAACTGCAGAAGTGAACTGCGTATATATTTTTCTTTTTGTAATGAAATAGGCCACTAAGCGCTTTTACCACAAATAATCGCAACAGTGAACTACGTATATATATTTTTCTTGTAGTACAGAAATACGTCCCTTAATGCTTTTAACCCCAAATAATTGAAGAAGTGAACTGCGTATTTATTTATCTTTTTGTAATGAAATAGGCCACTAAATGCTTTTACCACAAATAACGGCAACAGTGAACTGTGTATATATATTTTTCTTGTAGTACTGAAATACACCACTAAACTCTTTCACCACATATAACTGCAGAAGTGAACTGTGTATATATTTTTCTTGTAGAAATACAAGAAATACAGAAGTACGTCACTAAACGCTCCCAGCACATAGACTGTAGCTGCAGAAGTGAACTGCGTATATATTTTTATTTTTGTAATGAAATAGGACACTAAACGCTTGTACCGTAAATAACGGCAACAGTGAACTGCATATATATTTTTCTTGTAGTACTGAAATACATCACTAAACGCTTTTAACCCCAAATAACTACAGAAGTGAACTGCGTATATATTTTTCTTGTAATACAGAAGTACATCACTAAACGCTCTCAGCACATATAGCTGCAGAAGTGAACTGCGTATATAGTTCTCTTTTTGCAATGAAATAGGCCACTAAACGCTTTCACCATAAATAACGGCAACAGTGAACTGCGTATATATATTTTTCTTGTAGTACAGAAATACGTCACTAAATGCTTTTAACCCCAAATAACTGCAACAGTGAACTGCGTATATATTTATCTTTTAGTACTGAAATACGCCACTAAACACTTTCACCACATATAGCTGCAGAAGTGAACTGAGCCCACAGATATAAGCCACTATGGGCTTTTCAACATAGCACTTGCACCCCAAGAACAAATTGCTGAAATGACAGAGCTGTATAATGGCAATTTGGATCCCCAAATTATCTTTCCCTGCACTTTTAAATTGCTTTTCTAGCACTGTCCCTAGCGCCTTCTGACATCTCTCCCTGCACTGAGATGCTGTGAAAAGTTTACATCCCTGTCCTTTCCCAGCACTTATAAATCGTTTTCTTTTTTTCACATTTAGCTTTTTCCAATTGCTGTCCCTAGTGCCTTCTCACGTCTGAGAATGCTGGAAAATGGCAGCATATAAAATGGCTGCCGTATTTATAGGACTGTGACATCACAGGGCTGGCTGGCTGCTGATTGGCTGCATGCATGTATGTCAATCTGGGTGATCCTGCTTTCCCAGAGTTCCTTGCCCTATGTCCTCAGTCTTCACACGTGTGATTCGTTACCATGGAACGCAAGGAAATTCGCATTCGTTGCGAATCTAATTTTTACTGAAATTCGGTTTGAATTCCACTTCGGCTGATTCGATTCACTCAACTCTAATAACAATCTAACAGTAAATAAAAAAATAAATGATTTAATAATTAAAATATGCTAAAATTGTTAAAAATGAATACTTACAAAGAATGTTTGTTGTTGCAAATTTACAATCAATTTACTGTTCCTAATTTTGCATGCAGAGTACTATTATGATTAGGGATGAATTTTGCAGGCACATTCTTACATTCTTGAAGGAGTATTCCTGGGTTTAAGATTGTTTACTTATAGATTCGTTGCTGATAGTGGAGCCATTGAAGTGAATGGGAGCATCGCTCCAGTTACAACTTTCAATGATTGGCGCAAATTTATTATTGACGAGACTTTTTTTGGTGCAAAATACTGACGTATGTGACTGCCAACAATTATGCATGTGTAAGTAGGGTTATAATTAAGGCCCTTATGTGCAAAGGTGAAGCCTTGAAGAGTGAAGATTAAACTACTAGTTTTTTTTTATAAACATTATCTCTGTTTCAACTATTTTAGCTGAAGGAAACCTACAGTAGTTCATATTCCAACCTAAAAAGCAGATAGAAATTGTTTATAAAATGCTAGAAATGAAACTATGTAACTGTTACGAATTCATAAAGTGGGCTGTCTTAACTGGAAATCCCTTTTCGAAAGAAAGTCAGCAATTAGCTAATCTTCATGTGGCACCCCATGTAGCATCACCTTCATAGCTAATCATCAACAGTTGTTTTTTTGCAGTTCTCAAGTATGTGACCCTATTCACATACTAAGACTGTGTTATTTCAAAAAGTGAAATTGACATCTGAACATATAGAAATTCATGGTAGACCATAATTATAAAGGATGAGGGGAATATTTTATCTGCAAGGTAATCCTCATTTTAATAGTAGGTGTAAAATGATACAATAGTCTGACAGCTCTATTGTTCTCTTAATAGGCCTAGATAAAGATGCCCATAAAAGAGCATTGCATTGATTAATGTTATGTTTGATGCGCTAATTGAGTCACATTCCTTTTCCTCTCTCTTGTCACAATGATAGTCTGACTGAGAGAGTATCACCAGTAGATTATGTATTATATATATAAGCTAACTATCTAACTATCTAATGTAATGTGACACAGGAAAGCAGAGAGCACAGCAATGACACTACTTTCTCTCTCTCAGAACTGTAATAAACTGTAGAAAATGGCTGCTGGGGAGGTTCTTATATAGTAAAGGGGTAGGCAACTTTCCTATTGGTTGCTAGGGATGTTGCTAAGCTCAGACAAATACATTGTAGCCTTCTCATTGGAGCACAAACAAAAAGAAACGTTACCGATGAAAAAAAAAGTTGAATATTCGAAAATAAAAATATATATTACTATATTCTAAATATTTGCAAATTCTCGAAGTTGCAATATTCGCGATTAAAATTCGTGATTCGAATATTCATGCCCAACACTACTAAATAACAGCAGAATAACCCAAACTGGGATCCTCATCTTTGACATCTATATGCGCTACTAGTGTATAAGAACAAGACATCTTCAGATGCGACAATCTTTTTTATTTACGGGTATGGCCACACGGTCAGGTTTTCTAATGCTGTTTTGGAGTGGATCATAAAAAGAAAGTATAAAGGACAAATATGACTTCACTTTTTTTTTATTCACTCCTGGTTTTAGCTTCCAAAACTGCATCAGGAAACCTGACCACATGGCCATAAGCTAATTCTTTTATAACATATGATGATAGAACTGTGCCTATTGAGCAGTGGATAAATCCCTCACAAGTGCATGCTAGATTTCACCTCCTCATTACTCATTTGCACCCATTAGCTTGTTTATATTTGGATATCTTGCTAAAAAAAAAAAAAATTTGCATCTACTACCGGTTAATACAGTAAGAAATAAGCATGTACCTTTATGCATTCTTATTCAAAATTTTATTAAAATTATATGACTATATGATGCCAAAAAACAGTAAGGGCACAAAATGACAGACACCACTACTACCCCCATCAGCACCTCCAAAAACTGTTTTATAAACCAAAATCCAACTGTTGACTCATACTAGCTTTTATTTCACCTATGTTACCAGTTGTCAAAATCTTGGCTATAACAGTTGACAACCTTTTTTTCTGAAAACCTCATTTTTACCACACAGATGTGTAGATCACAGTAAGCAAAAGCAACTCTATGCCTGTGGTTAAATAATCTAGTTTCTCAGATGGAAACAGCTTTATTCACTTTTTAAACCTTTATTTCCTTGGTACATGTGTGGGTGAAAGACTCTCAGAAAGAATAAAAAGATATTATTTTTGAAAAGAGTCTAAGTCTTAGTGATACACAACCAAGGCTCATTGTCACAGTGAACCATCTGCAAGGGCCACAATAATAATTAAAGGGGTTGTCTCTTGTCTTACTTCAGCATATAGCATGTATAATTTAGAAAAAGTTAATACAAGGCACTTATGCATATTGATCATCCATATTGCCTCCTTTGCTGGCATGATTCACTTTTCCATCTCATTGGATACTTCTCATTTCCATAGTTACAACCACCCTGTAATCCAGCAGAGGTGGTCTTGCTTGCACACTATAGGAAAAAGCTCTGGCCTCTCTGGTGGCTGGGACTGGCGGTGCATAGATAGGCACACACTCTTTCATATACACGTAGTGTGCAAACACGGCCACTGCTGCTGGATTGCAGGGTTGTTGTAACCATGGAAACAAGAAGTGTCTAATGAGATGAAAAAATGAATCAAGCCAGAAAGGAGGCAATATGGACAATCACAATACATTAGTAAGTGCTTTGTATTCACTTCATATACATGATAAATGCCATTTGCTGAAGGGGTATTCCTATCTGGGACATTTTAAGGGCCTGAACTTTGCCTAGGCCATTTGACCAATGAACGCAATGTCACTGGTCTAGGGTAAGCTCCGAGGAAGCCATTAGTACCACAGCCTCTTTAATGAGCTCATCAGCAGGGGTGCTACGAGTTGGACCCCAACCAATCAGATTCTGATCACTTATTCTCAGACAACCCCTTTAAATGGAACTAATATTTAGTTGCAGAAATTTCTGGCACAAATTTGCCAGGTGTCAATGCACTCAGATGTTCAGCTAGTCAACAGGAAGGTTTTCATTCTTTATAAGCCAGCATCAATTTGGAAAATGCGTAGCTCTTCATTATGCAATAATTTAGCTTTAAAGAGCTGCAATACTCTTTAACTCCATGTACAGTATGTTATCCGTTGGATGTACTCCCTGCACAATGATGTACATCATTGCTGATTGCATGGGCGTAACAGCTGTGCCCAAAGTGATCAGGAGTGGTTGACAGCCACATTCCTTCACTAATGGCTGGTATCGAAGGAAACTCCGCTCCGATTGCAGATGTTTAACCATATGATCAGTGGTGATTGTGGTGATGCCAAAGAGAGGGAGCTCAATTTGTCCTTTAACCAGTTAACCCTGGCAACAAAACACAACCTGGGGCCTGAAAATGGCTTCCGGTGCTGTCTAGTAGAGTGTTCCTTAGGTATACCCTAACCGGTGTCTGTGTATTTTACATGCATATATGTAGTAATATTCTGTCATGTAGACATGGCCTTACAGTATCTTTAAAAAAAATTGTTAAAGTATCTGATCCCTAATGGTATTTAAAAAACCTAAATGAAATACAGGATTTAAAAAAATTAAAATCGTAATACAAAGAAATACAAATAACATACTTTACTTCAATACATCAATTTTATTTAATCAAAGCCACAAATCCATGAAAGGTTAGTGATAAAAAAAACTTTTCTTACAAGTTTTTACCCACCATATCAAAGTAAGTTCTGTAACACATAGATTGGCAAAGTAGAATTTCCAAATCCATACGACTGACACTGTGTAGGTCCTCGTGTAAAGCATATGTAAAGCTTTTGACCAAATCCTAAATTCATCTTGTCTCGTACAATAAACATATACCTTCTATTAACTTAAAAGAATCAGTCCAAAAATTTTATTTTTCAACACAATTTCTATTTATAGTCATTTTTTGGATGTTGAAAAAGTCAACTAATTTGGTTAATGTTGGTTCTAAATAAATTGTAATTGTACTATGTAGATTAATATTGAACATACTAATAGATAAAGATTATTGGTTCGGTGGTGAAAATCGTTTTGAAAACAGAACCAGTGGTGTTCAGGTTCTCATGAAAAGCAACATTATTAATTGTTCTAATAATGTTTTCAGAAACTAACATTTTGTCAAAATGCCTAACTGGCTAGTCAGGAGCAGGAGTACAAGCACAAGTAGTGACTGATCGATGCAAAATGTAAACTCAGAGCGACGAGTTATGACTTTCCTATTTACACAAAAAAAATCCATAAAAGGTTTAGTGATTAAAAACACTTTCATCACATGTTTAATATCGGTCTTCGTTATTACCCATGAAATCAAAGTAAATTCTGTAACACACAGAGTGACAAAGACAAAGTAATCTTTCCAAATCAATATGGCTGACATTGTGTAGGTCTTATATTTCCTATTGACTAAAGCCTAGAGAATATTGACCTGGCTTTGAACCTTGTGCTCTGACAGCTATATGTATCATTTACTGTGAGCACTAATTGGTTTATAGACTAATCCAGAGAGCCGTGAAACGCTGGGTAATGCTCAGTCACAGAAGGATAAGCCACAAAGAGGAATTAGCAGTGACAGAAAATACCCTGAAACAAGAAGGAAGTAACGTATTTCCCACTGGGGCTCCAGTGTCACCAATGGCCAAGACGACAACAGTCTGGTCTCAGAAAATCAGAAAGACTTTATGGAAGAACACTGAAATGGTTTTAAATGAACGTGTGACTGACTGAGCAGAGCCACTTTAGATAAATGAATCATTTACTGAAATCCGTTATGTTCAATTAATATCTCCAATAAAGGTGTGATATGAAAGTATAAAACAAAACCCAAGCGTCATCAATCTGAAAGTTTCGCTATTTCTGACACATTATTGTTTTAATCTGTACATTTATAAGATTTATTCAGTGAGTGATTAGTAATATTAGATAGTCTTACTGTACCAGTATTGTCAACAGCTAAAATAAAATAAAATAAAAAACATGCAAAAACATTTGAAAAGAAAGTGACAACATGAGATGATAATAATAGATACAAAAATTGTATTCACAGAGTAGTCATTCAAATTAAAGTTTCAGGATTATAAACTTTAGAAAAACCTGTAACAGATCATGAAAACACACATATTTTTGCACATCAAATATTTTTTTAGCTAAATCACTGTTTTATTTTCTCACTTTTTTAATATTTTGTAAAGATCTATTCATGGATACCATTAGCTTCATAGGGTTATAAAGGGGTATCTCACCATCAACAAATTGCAAAGTGAATGAATAAAAGAGAAATGTGAACTAAATCAATAATTGGTGTGTCCACCCTTCGCCTTCAAAACAGCATCAGATCTTCTAGGTACACTCGCACATAGTTTTTAAAGAAACTAGGCAGCGACATTGTTCCAAACATCTTGGTTAACAAACCACAGATCTCTATTGATTTAGACTTACTCAAATCCTTCTGTCTCTTCAGGAGTCAGACATGATCATGCTGAGATCAGGGCTCTGTGGAGGCCATATTGTTACTTCAAGGACTCCTTCTTCATCCTTACACTGAATATAGTTCTTAATGACACTGGCTATAAGTTTGGCGTTTGGGGTACTTATATTTTCGAATGCATTTTTACTTTGCAAAATGTTTCCACACCTGACTAAAACTTTTGCACAGTACTGTATATCTCATATACGTCTAATAGTTGAGGGTACCTCCTCTAGGACCCCCACTTATTGGGAGAACAGGGGACCACTAATCATCATTCCACTGGGTTAGGTAGCCCCTGGCAGAATTTGGATGGAGTTAGAGGTTGTATAAAAAGAAAAAAGAAAAAAAATGAAACATGGCTTATTTCTTCCAGAAGCAGTCCCATACCTATCAACAGGTTGTGTATGATATTGCAACTCATCCCATTCACTTCAATGAATCTGAGCTGCTATACCATATATTACATACACCAATGTTTTTGTAATCTCGAACAACCCTTTTAGGAAAAATAATATATAAACTATCTTGCTTTTAGTGGGGAAACGCCTTACAATTGATAGCATAATATGGAGCAATAAAGTAAAAAAAGGAAAAACTTGTCTTTTGTGCATCAGATATCTTCATAATTTTTTATGCATATGTAAAATCTACATGACAGTTTTTTTTCCTGTAATTACTTGTAATGTCAGTACGCAGGGATGGACACAGACAGTGAGCCCTAACTAGAACCCTACCCGCTTTTCCTTGCTACTTTCTGTGCAAGCTTTAAGTAGCAAGACTGCAACTGGTTGACGTTCCCTACTCTGCTAAGGTGCGAGACAGGCAACACCAAGGGACAAAAACAAGACACAGTGACAGAGTGGCACTGAAAATGGTCAGAACCAGGAGGACAACAACATACCAAATTGAGAGACAGAGAGTAGTCAAAAAGCCAAGCCAAGATCAGAACCAGACGGAAAACTCAGTACTAATATGCTAGACAGAGAGAGGTTAAAAGGACAAGCCAAGGTCAAAAGACTAGTAATCCAAAATACGGAACTGGGAACACAGCTAGTGAGTGAGAGACCATCACTGGCACTGATATAATGCCAGTAAGGGGTCAAAATAGAGCACCGAGTTCCAGGATCAGAACCTGAGAGGTAATGACTTGGCGCTCCATTAGTCAGAACAGTTGGATACAAGATTAGATTAGCTGAGCAATCAGCACACTGCTAATCTCCTCCAGCACACGCCTGCTCTGGGGAGAAAGGGCAGTGCGTCCTGTTGCGTCACCAGAGGATGTGGCTTAGCAGCATTTCTCTCTTGGCGCGGTCGCGCCAAAGCTGGAGATCTAGCCGCTGGACAGGTAAGTTTGTGAAATTACTTCATACTTAAAAAAAATCTGCCTTTTGCCTATAATTATCATGACTTTCTCAAGGTCACTAGAGCTTTGATTGGTGCAACATATTAACATATACAATGTTTTGTTTTGAATAGGAAAACATTTTTTGTTTGTGTCCAGCAATTTTTTTTTTCTGCCTGGTTTGGTATAGCTGCTACATCGATGACCTGATCTTTGATTGGGCTTACCAAACTTTGATGCATTTTTAAATCATAATTAATTCAATTTGCAATTTTCTGTTTTGCATAATAAATCATGCATTTCATTTCTACCTCTGCTACTTCTTGCCATCCACCCCATGTCATCCATAATATACCTGTTGGGGAATTTATTTGAGCAACGTATAACGTATGATACAGTCTATTCTGGGGAGGCAGCATTAGTTTCGTATAGGTTATAGAAATGTGGTTATCTTAATTGGTGTGTGAACAGGGCTCAAAGCACTGTTGGCAAAAAGTCCATGGAGTCTTTACAGACCACAGAATTAAACCATCTTCCAACGGAAAACCCCGTTTTTGTTACCAACTATAGTGCTGAATTTTTAAAAATGTGCTCTATGGTTGTTTCAGCTAAAAACGTGTATCCCCTCTGGTTTTGATAAAAAACATGTTTTAAAGGGGTTGTCTGGTTTTCTATATTGATGACCTATCCTCAGGATACGTCATCAGTATCAGATCAGCGGGGTCCAACTACTGGCTCCTTTGCCCATCAGCTGTTTAAAGAGAAAGAGCAGCACTTCTGTGGGCGCTATGTTTTCCTCACTGTTTACATGCTTGCCGTCGACATTGCAGTGGCGAGAAGTGTAATTACAACTCCACTCTCCCATTCAACTGCTCCTTCCCATTCAAGTGAATGGGACACAGAACTGTAATTACACCTGCACACCACTGCAGTGCCAATGGTGAACCGGTAAACAGTGACAATAACACACCGCTAGAGGTGGTGGTGCTAGTAGTTGGACCCCAGCTGATCTAAATTCGATGACCTATGTTGAGGATAGGTCATCAGTAGAGATGAGCGAACACCTGGATGTTCGGGTTCGAGAAGTTCGGCCGAACTTCCCGGAAATGTTCGGGTTCGGGATTCGAACTCGATCCGAACTTTATCCCGAACCCGAACCCCATTGAAGTCAATGGGGACCCGAACTTTTAGGCACAAAAAAGGCTGTAAAATAGTCCAGGAAAGGGCTAGAGGGCTGCCAAAGGCAGCAAAGTGTAGAAAAATCCCCTGCAAACAAATGTGGATAGGGAAATGAATTAAAATTAAATAAAATAAATAAAAATTAACCAATATCAATTGAAGAGAGGTCCCACAGCAAGGAATCATGCGTCATATCACCCTGCACCGGAGAATGTCACTCTCATGTATTTTTGGACCAGCACCCAGACAGAGGATACAGGTCCCACAGCAAGGAATCATGCGTCATATCACCCTGCACCGGAGAATGTCACTCTCATGTATTTTGGACCAGCACCCAGACAGAGGATACAGGTCCCACAGCATGGAATCATGCGTCATATCACCCACCACCGGAGAAGGCCACTCTCATGTATTTTGGACCAGCACCCAGACAGAGGATACAGGTCCCACAGCATGGAATCATGCGTCATATCACCCACCACCGGAGAAGGCCACTCTCATGTATTTTGGACCAGCACCCAGACAGAGGAGAGAGGTCCCACATCAAGGAATCATGAGTCATATCAACCACCACCGGAGAAGGCCACTCTCATTTATTTTGGACCAGCACCCAGACAGAGGATACAGGTCCCACATCAAGGAATCATGCGTCATATCAACCACCACCGGAGAAGGCCACTCTCATGTATTTTGGACCAGCACCCAGACAGAGGAGAGAGGTCCCACAGCAAGGAATAAGGCGTCATATCAACCCCCACCGGAGAAGGCCACTCTCATTTATTTTGGACCAGCACCCAGACAGAGGATACAGGTCCCACATCAAGGAATCATGCGTCATATCAACCACCACCGGAGAAGGCCACTCTCATTTATTTGGGACCAGCACCCAGACAGAGGAGAGGGGTTTTCACAGCAGAGAATCAGGCATTTAGATCACCCACCACAGGAGTAGGACACCATTTAATGGGACCCCGGCAACCATGTCAGATGGCACAAACATCAGCTTCACATCACCCAGCACAAGAGAAGGCCACTTTGAGAGACTTTGACCCCTGCACCCAGAGCGGAGGAGAGGGTTTTCACAGCAGAGAATCAGGCATTTAGATCACCCACCACAGGAGTAGGACACCATTTAATGGGACCCCGGCAACCATGTCAGATGGCACAAACATCAGCTTCACATCACCCAGCACAAGAGAAGGCCACTTTGAGAGACTTTGACCCCTGCACCCAGACGGAGGAGAGAGGTTTTCACAGCAGAGAATCATGTATTTAGATCACCCACCACAGGAGTAGGACACCATTTAATGGGACCCCGGCAACCATGTCAGATGGCACAAATATCAGCTTCACATCACCCAGCACAAGAGAAGGCCACTTTGAGAGACTTTGACCCCTGCACCCAGGCGGAGGAGAGGGGTTTTCACAGCAGAGAATCAGGCATTTAGATCACCCACCACAGGAGTAGGACACCATTTAATGGGACCCCGGCAACCATGTCAGATGGCACAAACATCAGCTTCACATCACCCACCACAAGAGAAGGCCACTTTGAGAGACTCTGACCCCTGCACCCAGACAGAGGATACAGGTCCCACAGCAAGGAATCATGCGTCATATCACCCTGCACCGGAGAATGTCACTCTCATGTATTTTGGACCAGCACCCAGACAGAGGATACAGGTCCCACAGCATGGAATCATGCGTCATATCACCCACCACCGGAGAAGGCCACTCTCATGTATTTTGGACCAGCACCCAGACAGAGGATACAGGTCCCACAGCATGGAATCATGCGTCATATCACCCACCACCGGAGAAGGCCACTCTCATGTATTTTGGAACAGCACCCAGACAGAGGATACAGGTCCCACAGCATGGAATCATGCGTCATATCACCCACCACCGGAGAAGGCCACTCTCATGTATTTTGGACCAGCACCCAGACAGAGGAGACAGGTCCCACATCATGGAATCATGAGTCATATCAACCACCACCGGAGAAGGCCACTCTCATTTATTTTGGACCAGCACCCAGACAGAGGATACAGGTCCCACATCAAGGAATCATGCGTCATATCAACCACCACCGGAGAAGGCCACTCTCATGTATTTTGGACCAGCACCCAGACAGAGAGAGAGGTCCCACAGCAAGGAATCAGGCGTCATATCAACCCCCACCGGAGAAGGCCACTCTCATTTATTTTGGACCAGCACCCAGACAGAGGATACAGGTCCCACATCAAGGAATCATGCGTCATATCAACCACCACCGGAGAAGGCCACTCTCATTTATTTGGGACCAGCACCCAGACAGAGGAGAGGGGTTTTCACAGCAGAGAATCAGGCATTTAGATCACCCACCACAGGAGTAGGACACCATTTAATGGGACCCCGGCAACCATGTCAGATGGCACAAACATCAGCTTCACATCACCCAGCACAAGAGAAGGCCACTTTGAGAGACTTTGACCCCTGCACCCAGGCGGAGGAGAGGGGTTTTCACAGCAGAGAATCAGGCATTTAGATCACCCACCACAGGAGTAGGACACCATTTAATGGGACCCCGGCAACCATGTCAGATGGCACAAACATCAGCTTCACATCACCCACCACAAGAGAAGGCCACTTTGAGAGACTCTGACCCCTGCACCCAGACAGAGGATACAGGTCCCACAGCAAGGAATCATGCGTCATATCACCCTGCACCGGAGAATGTCACTCTCATGTATTTTGGACCAGCACCCAGACAGAGGATACAGGTCCCACAGCATGGAATCATGCGTCATATCACCCACCACCGGAGAAGGCCACTCTCATGTATTTTGGACCAGCACCCAGACAGAGGATACAGGTCCCACAGCATGGAATCATGCGTCATATCACCCACCACCGGAGAAGGCCACTCTCATGTATTTTGGACCAGCACCCAGACAGAGGATACAGGTCCCACAGCATGGAATCATGCGTCATATCACCCACCACCGGAGAAGGCCACTCTCATGTATTTTGGACCAGCACCCAGACAGAGGATACAGGTCCCACAGCATGGAATCATGCGTCATATCACCCACCACCGGAGAAGGCCACTCTCATGTATTTTGGACCAGCACCCAGACAGAGGATACAGGTCCCACAGCATGGAATCATGCGTCATATCACCCACCACCGGAGAAGGCCACTCTCATGTATTTTGGACCAGCACCCAGACAGAGGATACAGGTCCCACAGCATGGAATCATGCGTCATATCACCCACCACCGGAGAAGGCCACTCTCATGTATTTTGGACCAGCACCCAGACAGAGGATACAGGTCCCACAGCATGGAATCATGCGTCATATCACCCACCACCGGAGAAGGCCACTCTCATGTATTTTGGACCAGCACCCAGACAGAGGATACAGGTCCCACAGCATGGAATCATGCGTCATATCACCCACCACCGGAGAAGGCCACTCTCATGTATTTTGGACCAGCACCCAGACAGAGGATACAGGTCCCACAGCATGGAATCATGCGTCATATCACCCACCACCGGAGAATGTCACTCTCATTTATTTAGGCCCAGCACACAGACAGAGGAGAGAGGTCCCACAGCAAGGAATCATGCGTCATATCAACCACCAACGGAGAATGTCACTCTCATGTATTTTGGACCAGCACCCAGACAGAGGAGAGAGGTCCCACAGCAAGGAATCATGCGTCATATCAACCACCAACGGAGAATGTCACTCTCATGTATTTTGGACCAGCACCCAGACAGAGGAGAGGTTCATTCAACTTTGGGTTGCACCGCAAGATCATGGTAAAGTAAAAAAAATGAGGATTCAATAAAGAAGTGCCCCAGAGTACAAGAATACATGGTTGATGGGGAGGGAAATGTCTATTCTGCACAAAGGGAGGCACAGGTCCTGTGGGATCCATGCCTGGTTCATTTTTATGAACGTCAGCTTGTCCACGTTGGCTGTGGACAGGCGGCTGCGTTTGTCAGTAATGACGCCCCCTGCCGTGCTGAATACACGTTCAGACAAAACGCTGGCCGCCGGGCAGGCTAGCACCTCAAGGCATAAAATGCTAACTCTGGCCACGTGGACAATTTGGAGACCCAGAAGTTGAATGGGGCCGAACCATCAGTCAGTACGTGGAGGGTGTGCAGGCGTACTGTTCAACCATGTTAGTGAAATGCTGCCTCCTGCTAACACGTTCCGTATCAGGTGGTTGTGCAGTTAGCTGTGGCGTGGAGACAAAACTTTTCCACATTTCTGCCATGCTAACCCTGCCCTCAGAAGAGCTGGCCGTGACACTGCTGCGTTGGCGACCTCTTGCTCCTCTTCTGCCTTCGCCTTGGGCTTCCACCTGTTCCCCTGTGACATTTGGGAATGCTCTCAGGAGCGCCTCTACCAGCGTGCGCTTGAACTCGCGCATCTTCCTATCACGCTCCAGTGCAGGAAGTAAGGTGGGCACATTGTCTTTGTATCGGGGATCCAGCAGGGTGGCAGCCCAGTAGTCCGCACACGTTAAAATGTGGGCAACTCTGCTGTCGTTGCGCAGGCACTGCAGCATGTAGTCGCTCATGTGTGCCAGGCTCCCCAGAGGTAAGGACAAGCTGTCCTCTGTGGGAGGCGTATCGTCATCGTCCTCCGTATCCCCCAGCCACGCACCAGTGATGGGCCTGAGCTGTGTCGGGTGCCACCCCGCTGTGAACCTGCTTCATCCTCATCCTCCTCCACCTCCTCCTCATCCTCCTCGTCACTCCAGTAGTGGGCCCTGGCTGGCCACATTTGTACCTGGCCTCTGCTGTTGCAAAAAACCTCCCTCTGAGCCACTTCTAACAGACTGGCCTGAAAGTGCTAAAAATGACCCCTCATCCTCCTCCTCCTCCTCCTCCTCCTCCTGGGCCACCTCCTCTTCCATCATCGCCCTAAGCGTTTTCTCAAGGAGACATAGAAGTGGTATTGTAACGCTGATAACGGTGTCATCGCCACTGGCCATGTTGGTGGAGTACTCGAAACAGCGCAACAGGGCACACAGGTCTCGCATGGAGGCCCAATCATTGGTGGTGAAGTGGTGCTGTTCCGCAGTGCGACTGGCGCGTGCGTGCTGCAGCTGAAACTCCACTATGGCCTGCTGCTGCTCGCACAGTCTCTCCAGCATGTGCAAGGTGGAGTTCCACCTGGTGGGCACGTCGCATATGAGGCGGTGAGCGGGAAGGCCGAGGTTACGCTGTAGCGCAGACAGGCGAGCAGCGGCAGGATGTGAACGCCGGAATCGCGCACAGACGGCCCTCACTTTATGCAGCAGCTCTGACATGTTGGGGTAGTTGTGAATGAACTTCTGCACCACCAAATTCAGCACATGCGCCAGGCAAGGGATGTGCGTCAAACCGGCTAGTCCCAGAGCTGCGGCGAGATTTCGCCCATTATCGCACACCACCAGGCCGGGCTTGAGGCCCACCGGCAGCAACCACTGGTCGGTCTGTTGTTCAATACCCCGCCACAACTCCTGCGCGGTGTGGGGCCTGTCCCCCAAACATATGAGTTTCAGAATGGCCTGCTGACGTTTACCCGGGCTGTGCTGAAGTTGGTGGTGAAGGTGTGTGGCTGACTGGATGAGCTGGTGGAAGCAGAGGAGGAGGAAGCCGAGTAGGAGGAGGAGGCTACAGGAGGCAAACAATGATGCCCTGTGATCCTTGGCGGCGGAAGGACGTGCGCCAAGGAACTCTCCGCCTGGGGCCCAGCCGCCACTACATTTACCCAGTGTGCAGTTAGGGAGATATAGCGTCCCTGGCCGTGCTTACTGGTCCACGTATCTGTGGTTAGGTGGACCTTGCCACAAATGGCGTTGCGCAGTGCACACTTGATTTTATCGGACACTTGCATGTGCAGGGAAGGCACGGCTGTCTTGGAGAAGTAGTGGCGGCTGGGGACAACATACTGTGGGACAGCCATGGACATCAGCTGTTTGAAGCTGTCTGTGTCCACCAGCCTGAATGACAGCATTTCAAAGGCCAGTAGTTTAGAAATGCTGGCATTCAGGCCCAGAGCTCGAGGGTGGCTAGGTGGGAATTTACGCTTTCTCTCCAAGGTTTGTGAGATGGAGAGCTGAACGCTGCCGTGTGACATGGTGGAGATGCTTGGTGGCGCAGGTGGTGGTGTCGCTGGCACATCCTCTGTTTGGTGGGCGGCAGGTGCCAACATTCCTCCCGAGGCGGAGGAAGAGGCCGAGGCAGCAGCAGAAGAGGGAGCAGGGGGAGCCTGAGTGAGTTCCTTGCTTTTAAGGTGTTTACTCCACTGCAGTTCATGCTTTGCATGTAGATGCCTGGTCATGCAGGTTGTGCTAAGGTTCAGAACGTTAATGCCTCGCTTCAGGATCTGATGGCACAGCGTGCAAACCACTCGGGTCTTGTCGTCAGCACATTGTTTAAAGAAGTGCCATGCCAGGGAACTCCTTGAAGCTGCCTTTGGGGTGCTCGGTCCCTGGTGGCGGTGGCCTGTATCAGGCGAACTCTCTTGGCGGCGGCTGTTCTGCTTTTGCCCCCTGCTCCCTCTTTTGCTACGCTGTTGGCTCGGTCTCACCACTGCCTCTTCCTCTGAACTATGAAAGTCAGTGGCACGACCTTCATTCCATGTGGGGTCTAGGACCTCATCGTCCCCTGCATCGTCTTCCACACAGTCTTCCTCCCTGTCCTCCTGTTCGGTCTGCACACTGCAGAAAGACGCAGCAGTTGGCACCTGTGTTTCGTCATCATCAGAGACGTGCGGACTCCGATGAGGTGGTATTCCCATGTCCTCATCATCAGTAAACATCAGAGGTTGTGCATCAGTGCATTCTATGTCTTCCACCACAGGGGAAGGGCTAGGTGGATTCCCTTGGGAAACCCTGCCAGCAGAGTCTTCAAACAGCATAAGAGACTGCTGCATAACTTGAGGCTCAGACAGTTTCCCTGATATGCATGGGGGTGATGTGACAGACTGATGGGCTTGGTTTTCAGGTGCCACCTGTGCGCTTTCTGCAGAAGACTTGGTGGGAGATAATGTTGTGAACATGCTGGATCCACTGTCGGCCACCCAATTGACTAGCGCCTGTACCTGCTCAGGCCTTACCATCCTTAGAACGGCATTGGGCCCCACCAAATATCGCTGTAAATTCTGGCGGGTACTGGAACCTGAGGTAGTTGGTTCACTAGGATGTGTGGCTGTGGCAGAATGGCCACGTCCTCTCCCAGCACCAGAGGGTACACTAACACCACCACGACCGCGTCCGCGTCCCTTACTAGATGTTTTCCTCATTGTTACCGTTCACCAAGCACCACAATAAGGAAAAAAATATTTGGCCCAATGTATTGATTTCAAATTCAGGCCTTTTTTACAGGCACCTACCACTATCTGCCTATTTGTTTATGTAGCTTATTACACTAATCCAGGCACAGCAGTAACCACTGATTTAGGGAATATCTCTTTTAGGAGCAAGTATTTAGGCCCTGGATGAAAGGTATCCTTTTATGGACAGATTTACAATGGGCCTGCAACAGCTGTGACACCAGATTTAGGGTATTGCTATTTTGGCAAGTGAATTTCACCCCAGAACAAAATATATGTTTTTGCGGATAATAATATAGTTTGCCAGGCTCAGCTGTGACACCAGATTTAGTGGATTGCTATTTTGGCAAGTGAATTTCACCCCAGAACAAAATATATGTTTTTGCGGATACTAATATAGTTTGCCAGGCTCAGCTGTGACACCAGATTTAGTGGATTGCTATTTTGGCAAGTGAATTTCACCCCAGAACAAAATATATGTTTTGCGGATACTAATATAGTTTGCCAGGCTCAGCTGTGACACCAGATTTAGAGGTGTTGCTATTTTGGCAAGTGAATTTCACCCCAGAAGAAAATATATGTTTTTGCGGATACTAATATAGTTTGCCAGGCTCAGCTGTGACACCAGATTTAGGGATTGCTATTTTGGCAAGTGAATTTCACCCCAGAAGAAAATATATGTTTTTGCGGATACTAATATAGTTTGCCAGGCTCAGCTGTGACACCAGATTTAGAGGATTGCTATTTTGGCAAGTGAATTTCACCCCAGAACAAAATATATGTTTTTGCGGATACTAATATAGTTTGCCAGGCTCAGCTGTGACACCAGATTTAGGGTGATTGCTATTTTGGCAAGTGAATTTCACCCCAGAACAAAATATATGTTTTTGCGGATACTAATATAGTTTGCCAGGCTCAGCTGTGACACCAGATTTAGTGGATTGCTATTTTGGCAAGTGAATTTCACCCCAGAACAAAATATATGTTTTTGCGGATACTAATATAGTTTGCCAGGCTCAGCTGTGACACCAGATTTAGTGGATTGCTATTTTGGCAAGTGAATTTCACCCCAGAACAAAATATATGTTTTTGCGGATACTAATATAGTTTGCCAGGCTCAGCTGTGACACCAGATTTAGTGGATTGCTATTTTGGCAAGTGAATTTCACCCCAGAACAAAATATATGTTTTTGCGGATACTAATATAGTTTGCCAGGCTCAGCTGTGACACCAGATTTAGTGGATTGCTATTTTGGCAAGTGAATTTCACCCCAGAACAAAATATATGTTTTGCGGATACTAATATAGTTTGCCAGGCTCAGCTGTGACACCAGATTTAGTGGATTGCTATTTTGGCAAGTGAATTTCACCCCAGAAGAAAATATATGTTTTTGCGGATACTAATATAGTTTGCCAGGCTCAGCTGTGACACCAGATTTAGAGGATTGCTATTTTGGCAAGTGAATTTCACCCCAGAACAAAATATATGTTTTTGCGGATACTAATATAGTTTGCCAGGCTCAGCTGTGACACCAGATTTAGTGGATTGCTATTTTGGCAAGTGAATTTCACCCCAGAACAAAATATATGTTTTTGCGGATACTAATATAGTTTGCCAGGCTCAGCTGTGACACCAGATTTAGAGGATTGCTATTTTGGCAAGTGAATTTCACCCCAGAACAAAATATATGTTTTTGCGGATACTAATATAGTTTGCCAGGCTCAGCTGTGACACCAGATTTAGTGGATTGCTATTTTGGCAAGTGAATTTCACCCCAGAACAAAATATATGTTTTTGCGGATAATAATATAGTTTGCCAGGCTCAGCTGTGACACCAGATTTAGTGGATTGCTATTTTGGCAAGTGAATTTCACCCCAGAACAAAATATATGTTTTTGCGGATACTAATATAGTTTGCCAGGCTCAGCTGTGACACCAGATTTAGTGGATTGCTATTTTGGCAAGTGAATTTCACCCCAGAACGAAAATATATGTTTTGCGGATACTAATATAGTTTGCCAGGCTCAGCTGTGACACCAGATTTAGGGTGTTGCTATTTTGGCAAGTGAATTTCACCCCAGAAGAAAATATATGTTTTTGCGGATACTAATATAGTTTGCCAGGCTCAGCTGTGACACCAGATTTAGAGGATTGCTATTTTGGCAAGTGAATTTCACCCCAGAACAAAATATATGTTTTTGCGGATACTAATATAGTTTGCCAGGCTCAGCTGTGACACCAGATTTAGAGGTGTTGCTATTTTGGCAAGTGAATTTCACCCCAGAAGAAAATATATGTTTTTGCGGATACTAATATAGTTTGCCAGGCTCAGCTGTGACACCAGATTTAGAGGATTGCTATTTTGGCAAGTGAATTTCACCCCAGAACAAAATATATGTTTTTGCGGATACTAATATAGTTTGCCAGGCTCAGCTGTGACACCAGATTTAGTGGATTGCTATTTTGGCAAGTGAATTTCACCCCAGAACAAAATATATGTTTTTGCGGATAATAATATAGTTTGCCAGGCTCAGCTGTGACACCAGATTTAGTGGATTGCTATTTTGGCAAGTGAATTTCACCCCAGAACAAAATATATGTTTTTGCGGATAATAATATAGTTTGCCAGGCTCAGCTGTGACACCAGATTTAGTGGATTGCTATTTTGGCAAGTGAATTTCACCCCAGAACAAAATATATGTTTTTGCGGATACTAATATAGTTTGCCAGGCTCAGCTGTGACACCAGATTTAGTGGTATTGCTATTTTGGCAAGTGAATTTCACCCCAGAAGAAAATATATGTTTTTGCGGATACTAATATAGTTTGCCAGGCTCAGCTGTGACACCAGATTTAGAGGATTGCTATTTTGGCAAGTGAATTTCACCCCAGAACAAAATATATGTTTTTGCGGATAATAATATAGTTTGCCAGGCTCAGCTGTGACACCAGATTTAGTGGATTGCTATTTTGGCAAGTGAATTTCACCCCAGAAGAAAATATATGTTTTTGCGGATACTAATATAGTTTGCCAGGCTCAGCTGTGACACCAGATTTAGGGTGTTGCTATTTTGGCAAGTGAATTTCACCCCAGAACAAAATATATGTTTTTGCGGATACTAATATAGTTTGCCAGGCTCAGCTGTGACACCAGATTTAGAGGATTGCTATTTTGGCAAGTGAATTTCACCCCAGAACAAAATATATGTTTTTGCGGATAATAATATAGTTTGCCAGGCTCAGCTGTGACACCAGATTTAGTGGATTGCTATTTTGGCAAGTGAATTTCACCCCAGAACAAAATATATGTTTTGCGGATAATAATATAGTTTGCCAGGCTCAGCTGTGACACCAGATTTAGTGGATTGCTATTTTGGCAAGTAAATTTAACCCCAGAACAAAATATATGTTTTTGCGGATACTAATATAGTTTGCCAGGCACAGCTGTGACACCAGATTTAGGGTGTTGCTATTTTGGCAAGTGAATTTCACCCCAGAAGAAAATATATGTTTTTGCGGATACTAATATAGTTTGCCAGGCACAGCTGTGACACCAGATTTAGGGTGTTGCTATTTTGGCAAGTGAATTTCACCCCAGAACAAAATATATGTTTTGGAGGAAACACTAATATATTTTGCCAGCCACTGCTGAAACCACTGATGTATGGTATTGCTATTTTGGCAATTGAATTTAACCCCAAACCAAAATATCTGTTTTGGCGGACACTATTATATTTTGCCAGCCACTGCTGAAACCACTGATGTATGGTTTTGCTATTTTGCCAATTGAATTTCACCCCAGAAAATAATCTATCCTTTGCCAGACAGCAGACAGTATTATGCTTGTCTAGCCAAAGCTGGAACACCAGATTTAGGGGATTGGTATTTGGGCAATTGTATTTAACCCCTTAATAAAATATAGAAATTGCTATCCTGAGTTTCTAGGGGTGACAATTAGCACAGCCAAGCCCCTGATGGAGGATATAGCAAAAAAAAAAATAGTATTGAAGCATTGATGGATGTGTGGCAGCTTGTTCTGGAGCACCACAAGTCACAAAATGGCCGCCGATCAACCCAGAAAATAAGTGACAGAAAAACGCTCTGTGCAGCCAAAAAACCAGCAATCAAGTAAATAGCAGAAGTTCACTGATTCTCAGCTGCAGATCGATCCGTTCATTAGGTGCTGTTGCTGACTTTTCCCTGCCTATCTCGCCCTCACAGAAGCTGCATCCTCTCCCTACACTAGTCAGAGCAGTGTGACGTGCGGCGCTACGTGACTCCAGCTTAAATAGAGGCTGGGTCACATGCTGCACTTGGCCAATCACAGCCATGCCATTAGTAGGCATGGCTGTGATGGCTCTTAGGAGCAGAAGTAAGACGCTAGCTGATTGGCTGCTGTGCAGCCCTTCAGAAAGCGGTAAGAAATCGACGAACACCGAACCCGAACCCGAACTTTTTTGAAAATGTCCGGGTTCGGGTCCGGGTCCCGGACACCCCAAAATTCGGTACGAACCCGAACGATGCGCGAACTGTTCGCTCAACACTAGTCATCAGTATAGGAAATCAGACATCCCCTTTAATGTTGCACTACTAAATAGTGTTCATGCACAAATGATATATGTTTTTGCAGTATATGCTTTTAAACCTTTGCTGTTTGTGCAATTGCATACCATGTGATACCATATTAAATGAGTTTTCACATCTGTGGCCCCTAGCATGGTATTTTCTATTGCTATATATATTGTCATATTTTATGATACAGAGCTTAGTCATGAGTAAGGATAAGTATGTATGGATTCCAGTTTTGAGATGCTTAAATAAAGATCTCCATTTTATTGGATGCTGGATTCCTCTCTTGGAGTGTTTACTCCATGCTTTTGTGCATCCTAGCAGGTGAGCTGGATTTGCCTTTTTTATGCATAATTATCACCTTGTAATATAACAGATGGTTATATTGCCTCTGGTTTATTCAAGTAGATAGAGCTGTGTTATAGATACCTGCACAGCAGGTAGGAGCATGACTGTGCAGGGAAAATCTGTAAAGAAGCTGCATCACTTAACCAGCCCTTCTCCTGTATTGTGATGATTGGTGGGGTCCCTGGCATTTGGACCTTCACCTATCAGTAAGTCATAGCATAGCCTAGCAATATTCCATTGAATTGAATTACTATCAACAGAATAACCCTTTAAGATAAATATTTAAAGATAATGTATTTGTGCCAGTTTTTGTTGTATATTTTGTCAAAAATTGCTGCAAATGATCTTGTGCATAGCTTCTATATTCTTTTTTAAAGGCTATGGACACCTTTTTGCACTAAAAATCAATAACCCCATATCTTACCGTAATTCAGCACATAATAAAATTGCACTTGTTTGTTTACTGGTATCATGCCCTCAGAAATGCTCTTCTATGATTTTTACTCACTGCTGTTATCTCTTCTGAGGCTCTGTGGGCGTTCCTGATGATTTCACTTGCACCAGCACAAGCTCTGCTGCCCTGCCCCCATATCCTGTTACACAGCACAGCTCTCAGCTACTTGTATGCTACAGCTTGTAATCAGCAGATCTATTTCTCAGTTTCCATTCATTAGAAAGTCCATTAGTTGTGGACTACAATAGATATTTCTGCTGATATATAATGTTAGTGCAGCGATCTACAGTCAGAACCATGGCGTTATAAGCAGGATATAGATCTCATTACTGACAGCTCTCACTACCTGCACTCTGTTCTGAACACAGAATTATGTGCAGTCGGCCCAGTGAGTGGTCACTTTTCCCACACAGATTAGTGCAGTGTGACGATACACAATGCTATGTACACATAGAAGTACACAGTGGGGGAGATTTATCAAAACTAGTGCAAAGGAAAACTGGCTTAGCAACCAATGAGATTCCTCCTTTCATTTTCCGAAGGAGCTGTGAAAAATGAAAGGTGGAGTCTGATTGGTTGCTAAGCCCGTTCTACTTTACACCAGTTTGAAAAATGACTATATATATAAAGAAAAAAAATGTCCACACTCTCAAAACACTTTATTCACTCCTGTGGTTGCAATGCTTTCAGCTTATTCACAGAGCCTTTTTTTCAAACTATGAGCTGAAAAGTTGCAACTAGTGTTGAAATTTCGCCGTACAAGGTTCTGGTTGTCTAAGAATTCCTTTATGGATTCTATTCAAAACAGGGGCGGTGGCGCCCAATAAAAGCAATAAAACCAAACAAGCAAGGATGATGGTAAATACAACAGTACAAACACATATAATATGCAATGGCCTATTAGTAGAGGCAGCTAGGTGATGAATGGCGTCCTGGATATAGTGATAACCGCGGGTAATCCACTGGGCAAATAGGATGGTGAATGGCCCCTCTATCAGCAATATCACTATGACGTTAGCTGTAGGTAAAATATATCTCTCAGCAGCAGTCCGCTGGTTCGTAATGCACCTGTATAAGCAATGTCACTGTGATGTTGGCTGTTGGTACAATATATCTCTCAGCAGCAGTCCGCTAGTTCGCAATGCACATTGTAGGTGTTAGTTCATTGGCTGCTCACACACCGGACAAAGCACTTGGTGTGTGGACCAGTGTACCGGTATAGTGCTGTGGTGCCGTGCCTAGCGCTGTCCTGCTGGACTATGCGGTGCAATGTCACTCAATGCAGACCTCCGGTATTAGTGCATATATTTTTCAGTAGAATCACACTGGTAAGGCCCCTTACCTTTGCTGGTCTGATGTATCTTGGGGCGCTGCTCCTCCAGGTGCACCCGCGGCGTCCCGCGTGGTGTTCGGGTCTAACGCGGCGTCCCACGTGACCTCAGGGAGGAAGTAGACGGGGCTGTCAGTGTGCCTCTGGGTCCTAGTGCTTGGCGTAATAGTGTCTGTATATCGTACAGATAGTATTCTTCTTATTGGATAATAGCTATTTGGATCCCAATCCTTCTCTTGGAGCATATGTTGAAAATGAAAGTCCCTCTACAGTCGGCCCAAACGCGTTTCGGGGTAACCCCTTCCTCAGTGGTCATCTGTAGTGGGTTAGCTTGGAACCTTATATAGGTCTGGAATGTTGTGGAGAAAATCCGGACTGGATACATCATTATTGGATGCTCGTTCCACATTTATAAACAAAGATGCCATGGGTATAATATATTAGATGAACTGATCGGTATGTAGATAAATAGATAACATATAAAGCATTTGTTGATATAAAAACTGTATCTATTTAAGACCTCACATACAAAAATTGGGTTAAAAACCTATGTATCTATTTTTAGGAGTCTATCCATGTATTCTACTCTTTCTTCTATGGGATTTGAGTGAGATGATATAGTCAGAATATACTACAGGAGGACCTATGATGGATATATGGTCCTATTCCCTGCTAATCTGAATGTAAGCGGGACTCGTCTGCCGGAATGGGATGGCTGGTGAAGTAGTAGGGTGAAGGGCCCGTAGGGAGGAGGGATCAGAGTGTCGGTATACGGCCTGACTCTGATTCCGCATCCCCAACGGGCCTTCACACCCTATAAAAGCCAAAAATCTCCATCTCGGCATTGAGGCCGCTCGGGAGCATAGTCTCAAACTCAAAAATTCGTCTCGACTCCTGTCTCGACATATGAGAAATCAAATTGCCTCCCTCCCTGGTATCCTGATCTTTTCAATTGCCGCGAACCTCAACTTCGAGGGGTCACTATTATGCTCAAGTTTAAAGTGTTTGGATAGTGCATGCAGTTCGTAGCCTTTTTGATATTGGCCACATGCTCAGCAATTCTCTTTTTAGAGTTCTCTTGGTGCGTCCTATATATTGCTTCTTACATATACATTCAATAAGATAAATGACTCCCGTTGAGTCACATGTTAAGCACTCTTTTATAGTGTATTTGAAAGTATTGGTGGTGGAACATACAGTCTCCGTCTTTTTTGCAAATTTGGTGATACGACAGTTACTGCATCTTCCACATCTGTAGAAGCCATTAGGCGCCAGCCAGCTGTTACCTCTTTTTGTCCGCATATTTTTTATTGTTGGGGCTATTTTAATCGCTAAATTAGCTGCCCTTGTGTATACAATTTTAGGAGTTGGGCTCAATAGAGGCCCAATCCATTTGTCTTTATGTAGATGTTCCCAGTGTTTGCTAATTATTTTTTCTACCTTTCGATATTGAGAATTGAAAGGTAGAAATAATCTAATAGTATCATCTTTTTCTTTCATGTCTGTCTTCATATCGAAGAATGCTCTCCTATCCATTTTTCTAACTCTCTCTAGTGATTTCTCTATTAGACTGGGAGGGTATTGTTTCTCCTCAAATTGTTGTTGTAAATGTCGAGCTTCCTCTTCAAATTTGAGTTCTGTCGTGCAATTGCGTTTAAGTCTTCTAAATTGACTAGTTGGCACGTTTGCCAGCCATCGGGGGAGGTGGCAACTGTCAAATCCTATAAAACTGTTCCGAGCTACTGGTTTGAAATGGGTACTACACTTCAGCTTTCCATCATATATCCTAATATCCAAGTCTAGGAATTCCGCATGTTCTTGACTAATAGTTGGGGTAAATACTAGGTTGGTATTATTTATATTGATGTTAATTAAAAACTCGTCTAGTTCCTCCTTCGTGTCTCCCCAGATGAACAGGATGTCGTCTATATAACGACGCCAGAGGACCAGACTTGTCCCCAGCCTGGCCCGAATGGTTGATTCTTCCCACTCGGCCAAAAATAAATTGGCATAGCTGGGGGCAAATCTGGTCCCCATGGCTGTACCCGTCCGCTGGAGGTAAAAATCACTCCCAAAAATAAAATAATTATGAGAGAGGATGTAGCGTATGCCTTCCAGTATAAACTGCATTTGTTCTTCATGTATCTCTTTGTTTCTATTTAGTTGTTTGTAGACAGCCTCGATTCCTGCTGTATGCTCGATGACGGTATACAATGACCCCACATCCAATGTCCCCAAGATCCACGTTCGGTCCCAATTAATGGTCTCCAATGTCGCCACAATGTCGGTAGTGTCTCGAATATACGAGGGGATTTTCCTTACATAGGGCTGTAGCCATCTATCTATATATTGTGATAGATTGCTTGAAATGGAATTAATACCCGACACTATGGGACGCCCTGGTGGGGACTCAAGATTTTTGTGGATCTTGGGGACACAATAAAAAGCTGGAATTCTTTTTTCTGTGTTACATATAAACTTAGCCTCTTGTTCCGTTAGAAATTTTGATTGGACACCCCTCTCACAATATTCTTTAAGCAATTCCCAATATTGTTCGGTTGGATCCCCTTTTAACTTCTCATATGTCAACGGGTCTCCCAGTTGTCTCTCACATTCAGAGATGTAACTAGCGGTGTCAAGTATGACTACCGCCCCCCCTTATCAGCTGGTCTGATGGTGATCTCATTCATTCCTTGGAGCTCTTTTATCGCTGCAATCTCACCTCTAGTCATATTATTATTGACAATTCTATTTCTCATATGTCTCAAGTCACATTCTACATTTTTTCTAAAAGTGGACATCTCCTCACTAATTTCTTGTCTAGGGTAATTCCTAGATTTTTCTTTCAAAGTGGTATATGTGTATTTTGATGAGGATGTACCATCAGTGGCATTGGATGTCATAGGATTTTTTAAAAAATATTTTTTGAGGCATAGGTTCCGAATAAATTTCTCTACCCCAACATAGGTTGAGAATTTGTCTATGGAATTGGAAGGAGCATATTTCAATCCCTTTGTGAGTACTTTGGTTTGTGTTTCAGTAAGTGTAATTGAACTTAAATTAACTATGTTTGATTGTGCCTGTGAAATTCCCTTGTGTATCTTTTTGGTTGAGTGTCTCCCTCGTCTCGTCTTGTGTTTAGAGATGACGATGTCCTTAGTGAGTTGTGATGACTCGTATAGTCTCTGTGGTTCCCTCCGTAGTTCCGTCTTGGGGATCTCTGTTCTCTGTAGCCCTTGTTGTGAGTGTGATCTCTGTGTCGGGCCCTTAAATTGTAATCGTGTTCGGGTGCAAGAATCTCCTGTGTGTGGTTTCTCACCATTTGAGTCCTTGTAGTGTGAGTGGGAGTGGGTGTACGTGTTCTCTTCGTTTTTGTTTTGTGGTGTGGGGGAGTGTAGTCTAAAAAACGAGGTGATTCTAGGGCCTCATAAGGCCCTAGAATCAGAGAACAGAGATCCCCAAGACGGAACTACGGAGGGAACCACAGAGACTATACGAGTCATCACAACTCACTAAGGACATCGTCATCTCTAAACACAAGACGAGACGAGGGAGACACTCAACCAAAAAGATACACAAGGGAATTTCACAGGCACAATCAAACATAGTTAATTTAAGTTCAATTACACTTACTGAAACACAAACCAAAGTACTCACAAAGGGATTGAAATATGCTCCTTCCAATTCCATAGACAAATTCTCAACCTATGTTGGGGTAGAGAAATTTATTCGGAACCTATGCCTCAAAAAATATTTTTTAAAAAATCCTATGACATCCAATGCCACTGATGGTACATCCTCATCAAAATACACATATACCACTTTGAAAGAAAAATCTAGGAATTACCCTAGACAAGAAATTAGTGAGGAGATGTCCACTTTTAGAAAAAATGTAGAATGTGACTTGAGACATATGAGAAATAGAATTGTCAATAATAATATGACTAGAGGTGAGATTGCAGCGATAAAAGAGCTCCAAGGAATGAATGAGATCACCATCAGACCAGCTGATAAGGGGGCGGTAGTCATACTTGACACCGCTAGTTACATCTCTGAATGTGAGAGACAACTGGGAGACCCGTTGACATATGAGAAGTTAAAGGGGATCCAACCGAACAATATTGGGAATTGCTTAAAGAATATTGTGAGAGGGGTGTCCAATCAGAATTTCTAACAGAACAAGAGGCCAAGTTTATATGCAACACAGAAAAAGAATTCCAGCTTTTATTGTGTCCCCAAGATCCACAAAATCTTGAGTCCCCACCAGGGCGTCCCATAGTGTCGGGTATTAATTCCATTTCAAGCAATCTATCACAATATATAGATAGATGGCTACAGCCCTATGTAAGGAAAATCCTCGTATATTCGAGACACTACCGACATTGTGGCGACATTGGAGACCATTAATTGGGACCCAACGTGGATCTTGGGGACATTGGATGTGGGGTCATTGTATACCGTCATCGAGCATACAGCAGGAATCGAGGCTGTCTACAAACAACTAAATAGAAACAAAGAGATACATGAAGAACAAATGCAGTTTATACTGGAAGGCATACGCTACATCCTCTCTCATAATTATTTTATTTTTGGGAGTGATTTTTACCTCCAGCGGACGGGTACAGCCATGGGGACCAGATTTGCCCCCAGCTATGCCAATTTATTTTTGGCCGAGTGGGAAGAATCAACCATTCGGGCCAGGCTGGGGACAAGTCTGGTCCTCTGGCGTCGTTATATAGACGACATCCTGTTCATCTGGGGAGACACGAAGGAGGAACTAGACGAGTTTTTAATTAACATCAATATAAATAATACCAACCTAGTATTTACCCCAACTATTAGTCAAGAACATGCGGAATTCCTAGACTTGGATATTGGGATATATGATGGAAAGCTGAAGTGTAGTACCCATTTCAAACCAGTAGCTCGGAACAGTTTTATAGGATTTGACAGTTGCCACCTCCCCGATGGCTGGCAAACGTGCCAACTAGTCAATTTAGAAGACTTAAACGCAATTGCACGACAGAACTCAAATTTGAAGAGGAAGCTCGACATTTACAACAACAATTTGAGGAGAAACAATACCCTCCCAGTCTAATAGAGAAATCACTAGAGAGAGTTAGAAAAATGGATAGGAGAGCATTCTTCGATATGAAGACAGACATGAAAGAAAAAGATGATACTATTAGATTATTTCTACCTTTCAATTCTCAATATCGAAAGGTAGAAAAATAATTAGCAAACACTGGGAACATCTACATAAAGACAAATGGATTGGGCCTCTATTGAGCCCAACTCCTAAAATTGTATACACAAGGGCAGCTAATTTAGCGATTAAAATAGCCCCAACAATAAAAATATGCGGACAAAAAGAGGTAACAGCTGGCTGGCGCCTAATGGCTTCTACAGATGTGGAAGATGCAGTAACTGTCGTATCACCAAATTTGCAAAAAGACGGAGACTGTATGTTCCACCACCAATACTTTCAAATACACTATAAAAGAGTGCTTAACATGTGACTCAACGGGAGTCATTTATCTTATTGAATGTATATGTAAGAAGCAATATATAGGACGCACCAAGAGAACTCTAAAAAGAGAATTGCTGAGCATGTGGCCAATATCAAAAAGGCTACGAACTGCATGCACTATCCAAACACTTTAAACTTGAGCATAATAGTGACCCCTCGAAGTTGAGGTTCGCGGCAATTGAAAAGATCAGGATACCAGGGAGGGGAGGCAATTTGATTTCTCATATGTCGAGACAGGAGTCGAGACGAATTTTTGAGTTTGAGACTATGCTCCCGAGCGGCCTCAATGCCGAGATGGAGATTTTTGGCTTTTTATAGGGTGTGAAGGCCACGTTGGGGATGCGGAATCAGAGTCAGGCCGTATACCGACACTCTGATCCCTCCTCCCTACGGGCCCTTCACCCTACTACTTCACCAGCCATCCCATTCCGGCAGACGAGTCCCGCTTACATTCAGATTAGCAGGGAATAGGACCATATATCCATCATAGGTCCTCCTGTAGTATATTTTGACTATATCATCTCACTCAAATCCCATAGAAGAATGAGTAGAATACATGGATAGACTCCTAAAAATAGATACATAGGTTTTTAACCCAATTTTTGTATGTGAGGTCTTAAATAGATACAGTTTTTATATCAACAAATGCTTTATATGTTATCTATTTATCTACATACCGATCAGTTCATCTAATATATTATACCCATGGCATCTTTGTTTATAAATGTGGAACGAGCATCCAATAATGATGTATCCAGTCCGGATTTTCTCCACAACATTCCAGACCTATATAAGGTTCCAAGCTAACCCACTACAGATGACCACTGAGGAAGGGGTTACCCCCGAAACGCGTTTGGGCCGACTGTAGAGGGACTTTCATTTTCAACATATGCTCCAAGAGAAGGATTGGGATCCAAATAGCTATTATCCAATAAGAAGAATACTATCTGTACGATATACAGACACTATTACGCCAAGCACTAGGACCCAGAGGCACACTGACAGCCCCGTCTACTTCCTCCCTGAGGTCACGTGGGACGCCGCGTTAGACCCGAACACCACGCGGGACGCCGCGGGTGCACCTGGAGGAGCAGCGCCCCAAGATACATCAGACCAGCAAAGGTAAGGGGCCTTACCAGTGTGATTGTACTGAAAAATATATGCACTAATACCGGAGGTCTGCATTGAGTGACATTGCACCGCATAGTCCAGCAGGACAGCGCTAGGCACGGCACCACAGCACTATACCGGTACACTGGTCCACACACCAAGTGCTTTGTCCGGTGTGTGAGCAGCCAATGAACTAACACCTACAATGTGCATTGCGAACTAGCGGACTGCTGCTGAGAGATATATTGTACCAACAGCCAACATCACAGTGACATTGCTTATACAGGTGCATTACGAACCAGCGGACTGCTGCTGAGAGATATATTTTACCTACAGCTAACGTCATAGTGATATTGCTGATAGAGGGGCCATTCACCATCCTATTTGCCCAGTGGATTACCCGCGGTTATCACTATATCCAGGAAGCCATTCATCACCTAGCTGCCTCTACTAATAGGCCATTGCATATTATATGTGTTTGTACTGTTGTATTTACCATCATCCTTGCTTGTTTGGTTTTATTGCTTTTATTGGGCGCCACCGCCCCTGTTTTGAATTAAATTTATATTTTACCTACTGTTCCCCTCTGTGGAGTGCTGCCGCCACTTTCTTTTACTTTTTCTTATTTTGGTTTTTTTGGGTGAAACTGTGTGGCTGGTCACCTCCTTCCATCCTACCTACCGGGTGCAGCCATTGACATATCTTTTACATATCCTTTATGGATTCTGCTATCATGGACCATAAGTTATGGTATACGTTGAGCGAACCTGAACGGTGTTCGGGCATTTGTTAAAGCTTGTTGAAAGGCTGCAGGGCAGCAAATCAATAATCTTTTAAGCTGTGGGCACTTAGAAGCCATCACAAACATGCTTACTAATGGCATGGCTGTGATTGGCCCATGAATCATGTGACCCAGCCTCAATAAAAGCTGGATCACGTATAGCACCACCCATCAGCTCTGAGTGGTGCAGGGACAGGCTATTTGTTCTGTTGGTGACCTATAGTGATTTTATTGTGGGTGCAATACACCAGCTTTGCACCCCTGACACAGAAATATATTAAATAATCTGGCTGTTATTCTGTGGGTGACCTACAGCAAAATCTAGTTAATCCATCTGTTACATCGGTGGGTGACATCTACCAATTGTTTGTGTGAGGTACACCTGCACTGCATACTTGATGGGGAAATAAATCTATTTAATCCATCTGTTACATCGGTGGGTGACATATACAAATTGTTTGTGTGAGGTACATCTGCACTGCATATGTGACGGGGAAATAAATCTAGTTAATCCATCTGTTACATCGGTTGGTGACATATACCAATTGTTTGTGTGAGGTACATCTGCACTGCATACGTGATGGGGAAATAAATCTAGTTAATCCATCTGTTACATTGGTGGGTGACATATACCAATTGTTTGCGTGGGGTACACCTGCACTGCAAACATGACATGGAAATAAATCTAGTTAATACATCAGTTAGTTCGGTGGGTGACCTCAAAGAATGAGGAGAGCATCAAATAAGGAACATGGACCTGGTCGTCATGCTGCTCGCGTTGGGGAAGCTCCTGTTGCAGAGAGAGGACATGGATGTTGTCGATCTATGCCAGCTACTCGCCCATATGAAACACCTTCCGTGTTCACAGCAGGATGGCACCCAAAGCAGCTCATGGCCATCACTGGAGCAAGACTGGGGGATAAAGAGGACACAGACGATACACCTCCCACAGAGGACAGCTTGTCATTGCCTCTTGGCAGCCTGTCACTACACGCCGCAGTGCCTGCGCAACGGCCTCCGAGCTGCCTACTGTCACAACCATGGGCATGGTCGTGACTCGTTGCACTTCATGCGGTTGCCAGCGGCGAGGTTTCTGGTTGCCGCACGTGTGGGCTATCACGTGGTGGCCTCACATGCGGTTGCCGCTGGCAACACGGTTGATTTATGCATGAGTGTCTGGTTTCCTCTTTGTGTTGTTGGCGGTGTTGCAGCCTTGGCTTGGTGCTGGGTGGCTCGCTGTCGGCACATGCGGTTGCCTTTGGCAATGTGTGTTTGTTTGGGTGCGCTTCCCCCGTTTGTTAATGTGTGTGTGCTGGGTTTGGTGGGTGTGACCTCAGGCCTCTTTATATGTTAGTGTGTTGGAACCTGAGGTCAGTTTGTTTGTCTCCAGCCTTCGTGTGAGCATGTGCTGGAGGTTGCTGGTTGTTTCCCCTGTATTGTCTGTGTGAGCCACCCTTATTTGTTATATTGTTTATGGTTAATGATTGTTTCCCTTTCTCAGTTTGTGTGTCCCCTCCTGCGTGCTTCTGTTGGCCCTTCCCCACCTGGTGTATGTTGTGATGGTGTGGGCTTTGTTTGGAGGTTTGTGTTATGATGTGTCTCCTCCGGAAGGGGGTTGCTTTCCCGGAGGGGTTTAAGCAAAGTCCAGACTGTGTGCTGCCCTGCCTGGAGGCCCCATGCATCTGGTGTCCGCATGGGGGTCCAGGAGGTCCTGGTGTTGGTTCGGCATCTCCAGTGCGGCAGGTAAGTGTGGGCTTTGTGGATGTGGTTAGCTCTGTTACTTACCTGTCATGCGGGCGTACACTGTCTGGTTCCCGGCTGCTGTGTGGCCTCTGGAGATGCCTGCTCATCCGTTGTCCTGGATGAGCGGGTGGTCTTTGCCCTCTCACCATCCTAGGGTGATACAGGGATGCCAGGGCTCTTAGGTTCCAGTAGTATGGGCCCTCCTACCTTCTGGGTTGGCTCATACTGTTGGGAGACCAGGGCGAGTATGAGAGACGCTTCAGGAGGTGATCTGCTCCCTATTCCCTGCTTTCCGGCGTAGCAGCCGCTGACATTGCACGGTGCGGGGTTTCCCCCACACTCCACTGTGACACCTACATTCTAACCAGTGCTGATCACTGGGTGGCCACCCTGCTGGATCCCTGCTACAAGGTCAATGTGTCGTCCTTAATCCTGTCACTGGAGCATGATCGGAAGATGCGCGAGTACAAAAGCATGCTGATAGCATTCCCACCTGACAGCGGGAGGCTCAGTGGAAGCACAAGGTGAAGGCAGAGGAGGAAGAAGAGGTCGCCAACACAGCTGGGGCACAGAATGAGTTAGCATGGCTGAAATGTGGAAAAGCTTTGTCAGCATACCTCAACAACCAGCACCACCAGCTGATACGGAACCTCTTAGCAGGAGGCAGCATTTCAGCAACATGATGGAACAGTACGTGTGCACACGCCTACACGTACTGACTGATGGGTCTGCTCCATTCAACTTCTGGGTCTCCAGATTGGGCATATCGGCCTCACCCAGCCATTGTTAGACTCAAACGCACTTTCTCTTTACATTCTCTTTTCTAGTTCCCAATGTTTAGGGGACTTCCCAAATTTTATTAAAAAATAAATAAATAAATAAAGTGGGGGGAAAAAAAAAAACAGTGTTGGCTACCGCCTCCTTCTCCACTGCCACTTCCACCTACACCACCACGTCCACTGTCTCTTCAAACTTCTACTCCACTTTGACCTCCGCCTCCTAGTTCAAGATTATAATTTTTTATTTTTATGTATTTTATGTTATTTTAAGTAATTTTCCTATCCACATTTGCTTGCAGGATAATTGTCCTGCTCTTGCCCCCATTTTGATTCCTTTTGTAGCCCTCTAGCCCTCACTATAACTATTTTACAGCCATTTTAGTGCACCAAAGTTTGGGTCCCCATTGACTTCAACGGGGTTCAAGTTCGGGTCAAGTTTGGATCCTGAACCCAAACTTTGACCAGAAGTTCATCCGAACCCAGCGAACCCGAACATTTACGGGTCCGCTCAACCCGAATTGTTGTCCGTGGTAGCAGAATCCATAGCAGAATTCTTAGCTAACCCGAACCTGAACCTTGAAAACACAAGTTCCCCCAACACTAGTTGTGTCTAGGGAAGAGTGAATCGACTTCGGCTGAAACATCCGAAGTTGATTCGCATAAAACTACGTTTAATACTGTACGTAGCGAGCTCTCCTTACAGTATTAGAACGTATGGGCTCCGATGAGACTTTGCATAATAACTTCAGAAATTGATTTATACTGTAAAAAAAACATATCCCAAACTCGGGTTCGGTTCCAAAGTACCACTTGGTACTATATTGGGGCACAAATTACATTTTGATCGCTTGGAATTACACTTTTTTGATGTAAGGTGATAAAAAAATTGCTTTTTAGGCACATTTTTTATTTTATTTTTTAACAGATCGGTTGGATCACATGATATTTTTATACAGCAGGTCGTTACAGACACGGCGATACCTTTATATATGCATTTTTTAAATTTTATTTTGCACGATAAAAGCATTTTTGAAAACAAATCATGTTTTTGTCTCTCTATTTTCTGAAAGTCATATTTTTTTATTTTTTCTTAGGTAGGGTCTCATTTTTTGTGGGATGAACTGACTGTTTTATTGATACTATATTGTGGCCCATATGACTTTTTGATCACTTAGAATTACACTTTTTTGATGTATGGTGATAAAATATGTCTTTTTTGGCACGGTTTTTATTATTATTTTTTTACGGTATTCACCAGACAGGTTGCATCATGTGATATTTTTATACAACAGGCTGTTACAGATGCGGCAGTACCCAATATAGGCATTTTTTTTGGTTTTATTTAGGTTTTACACAAACGCATTTTTGAAAAAAAATGTTTTTGTGTCTCCACATTCTGAAAGCCATATTTTTTTATTTTTTGGACGATTGTCTTAGGTAGGGTCTTATTTTTTGCAGGATGAGATGTCCGTTTGATTGGTACCATATTGGGGCACATATGACTTTTTGATTGCTTGGTATTACACTTTTTTTATGTAAGGTGATAAAAATGGCATTTTGGCACAGTTTTTTTTTACAGCGTTCACGGTGCAGGAAAAGTAATGTGATTCTTTTATAGATCAGATCGTTACGGACGCGGCAATACAAACATGTTTAGTGTTTTCCAATTTTATGTTTGGATATAGGAAGAAGTTATTTTTTTATTTTTTATTCACTTTTTTGTCACTTTTTCTTTACACTTTTTTTTGCCTGAGACCCACTTGGTTCTTGAAGAACAAGTAGGTTTGATGGTTTACAATACACTGTACTGCAGTGTATTTGCATTTACACTTAGCCTGAAGGCGTCTGGTTGCCATGGTAGCTCAGTGCAGTGGGCCGATGGGGAAAGGGGTGGGGGGTTTGTCCAACAGCAGGGAGCGGGCAGAGAGGAGATGACAAGGGGAGACGGTGGAGGATAGACAGCCGCGCCGACCATCCTGTGATGATTTGTTTGTGTTTTATCCGGCAGCTTTTAGAGGTTTTAGAGGGTGGAGGAAGAAAGGGGGGTTAACCCTTGAAGTATGAGGGCCGCTGCCTGATAGTTAGTTCCTTCCATACTGTGGTCCCTAAGGACCACAGCATGGAAGGGGTCATATCTGCTGTTTCAAGCAGAGTGTCACTGACACTCTGCACCCTCAGCGATCCTGTTGGGGGGGTTGGAGGGAGAGACACTGTACGAGGAGGAGGAGTTACAGAAAATCCGTCAACTGATGCATTTTCTGTAAATTCACTGAGAGCAGCCTGCTGTACATAGAAAGCACAGCAGGCTGTAGAACCAAAACGTGAAAAGAAGGATAAATAAAACCAATTGAAGAAATTATATTCTCCACATTTTTAACAAAGGTGTCCATATCCTTTAAGAATGGAGTACCGCACATTATTATTATGAACTAGTACCAGCAAAGACTTGAGGGTCAATAAACAGTAGTATGAAATTGCGGCACTTACAATTACAATTAGGGTAATGTATTTTCACTGCAAATATAAAGAATTCATGATCCAGTTACAGAATAAACTAATTGAAAAATGGAAAGCCACTCTCTATCAATGCTTAACTGGCCGTTTCGGTCCATGCGGGCCTTCTTCAGCTGTCTAATGATCTATAATAGAGCAGTATGATATAAACAATTATGTAATGGACTAACAAGATGGAGTTTTTAAAAGAAAAGGGAAAATGTCAGGAAACGCATGAAAATGGAATAAAATAATCCATGTATTAATAGAGCAGAGGAATATGAGATACAGGAGTAAACAAATATGGTGGTGGAAGAGAGTGTCATGTAAATGAGAACATAACAATATAGGGCAATCAATCCTCATGTGGTGATTATTTTTAAAAAAATATAATTTTGAACTGGAGGAGGTCCATATGGAGTAGGAGGTTGAGGAGGCGGTGGACGTGGCTGTGTAGGTGGAAGCAGCGGTGGAGGAGGATGAGGTAGCCAACACCGTTTTTTGTTTTTGGGTAGAAATTTTGTTTTAAAAAAAAATTTGGGTAGACCCCAAAACATTGGGAAATATAAAAAATAAAACAAAGAGAAAGTGTGCTGGAGTATAACAAAGGATGGATGAGGCTGGTATAGATGTCTATTCTGCACAAGGTACGGACAAGTCCTGTGGGATCCATGCCTGGTTCATTTTAATGAACGTGAGCTTGTCCACATTGGCTGTGGACAGGCGGCTGCGCTTGTCTGTGATAACGCCCCCTGCTGTGTTAAAAACACGTTCAGAAAATACACTGGCTGCAGGGCGAGCTCAGGCCATGTGCCCAATTTGGAGACCCAGAAGTTAAATGAGGCAGACCCATCAGTCAGTACGTGTAGGCGTGTGCACACATACTTTTCCACCATGTTGCTGAAATGCTGCTGAAATGCTGAGACGTTCCATATCAGCTGGTGGTGCTGGTTCTTGTGGCATGCTGAGAAAGCTTTTCCACACGGCCATGCCTTCTGAGGTGCTGGCGGTGCCCCAGCTGCGTTGGTGACTTCTTCCTCCAAATCTGCCTTCACCTTATGCTTCCACTGAGGCCCCGTTGTCAGGCGAGAATGCCATCAGCAGTGCGTCTACCAGCGTGCAGAATATATTTCCCAGTCAGGTATACAGTGCAGGGGTAGTTTGAAAGAAAAAGGGGGTACAGTTCACCCAGCCAGCAATCTAAACGCCGCCAAATTTACTAAATAAATTTCCCAGTCAGGTATGCAGTGCAGGGGTAGTTTGAAAGAAAAAAGGGGTACAGATCACCCCGCAATCTAAATGCCACCACTTGTGAATGACTGGCCTGATAACCGTGGAAGTGTCCCCCCAGAATCTAACAGATTGATTTACTGAATTGATTTCCCTGTCAGATACACAGCGCAGGCCACAGGGGTACTTGACCGCCAAAAAAGTGAATTTGTCTCCCCAGAATCTAACAGATGGATTTACTGAATTGATTTCCCTGTCAGCTATCCAGTGCCGGTGTCATAAAGAGGAAAAATTGCTTTAGGTCACACAAATATGTGAAAGCTAAATTTAATAGAATTATTTTCCCTGTTAGGTATGCAGTGCAGCAGGAACACAACCTCCAAGCCACTTGTGAATGACTGGCCTGATAACAGTCGAAATGTCCCCCCAGAATCTAACAGATGAATTTACTGAATTGATTTCACTGTCAGATACACAACGCAGGCCACAGGGGTACTTGACCACAAAAGAAATTGAATTTGTCCCCCCTTGAATCTAACAGATGGATTTACTGAATTGATTTCACTGTCAGGTGTGCAGTGCAGGCCGCAGGGGTACTTGACCGCCAAAAAAGTGAATTTGTCCACCCAGAATCTATAAAATGGATTTACTATTTCACCCACTGGGGCCCTGAACTCACAGACGGATTACCTATATTATTTTACCAACCCCTGGCACATATGCAGTGCAGGTGCACTTAAAAAATGGGTATATGTCGCCCACTGTACTACAAGAACAGGATTAACCACCTCCTGAGCGCCTAACGCAGGGATGCGTCCTGCGGGCGGCCGGGATGTTCCTCGTTGACGCATCGGCTCATCATCTCGCGAGAGGTGAGATTTCCTTTGAACGCGCGCGCGTTCACAGGATCGCAAAGGCAGGAACTTTAACTACAGCCTGCCAGTGCTGATCATGCGCTGGCAGGCTGTAGATGTTAAAAAAAACGGCATCTGAATCGCATATCAGATGCTGTTTTGTAAACAGCGTCTGATATGCCTGCTGCCTGCTCCTCTGGTGGTCCCTTTTGCTTGGGACCGCCAGGGGACACTGTAAGTGCACCAATCACTACACACCACATGCCAACACCCCCCTCCCCCATCACTGATTAACCCCTGATCACCCCATGTCACCCCCCTGATTACCCCCTGTCACCCCTCCCCCCCTGTCACTAATTACCCCCCTGTAAGGCTCAGTCAGACGTCCGTATGTGTTTTGCGGATCCACGGATCTGCGGATCTGCAAAACATGGACACCGGCAATGTGCTTTCCGCATTTTGCGGATCCGCACATTGCCAGAACTATATAGAAAATGCCTTTTCTTGTCCGCAATTGCGGACAAGAATAGGACATGCTCTGTCTTTTGCGGAGCTGCGGCCTGATATTACATAGTGTGCTCTCCACATCACCGCCAGCCCCATTCACACTGAATGGGTGCGCATCTATTCCGCAGAATTGCGGAATAGATGCGGACATTTTTGCGGACGTGTGAATGGGGACTTACTTCGCAAGCACTCCTATGTCCTTTCCCCTCTTTTTTTTTTTTGCACATTTTTTGTCAGATTTTTTCATCCACATTGATTGATGCGAATGAAGAAATCTGTGCCGTTCATTTTTTTTTTCAGCTCAGAGGCTGAACGGAAAAAAAAATCTCATTACCCGTATGCTCAATATAAGGAGAATAGCAGAAACTCCTAATGCTGGCCATACATGTAATGATTGCGGAGACCCTCAAATGCCAGGGCAGTACAAACACCTCACATGTGACCCCATTTTGGAAAGAAGACACTCCAAGGTATTCCGTGAGGGGTATGGTGAGTTCATGTAAAATTTTCTTTTTTGTGACCAGTTTCCGCTAACATGTGCCAAAAAAAAATCTTCTATGAACTCGCCATGCTCCTCACGGAATACCTTGTCTTATTTCCAAAATGGGGTCACATGTGGGGTATTTATACTGCCCTGGCATTTTAGGGGCCCTAAAGCGTGAGAAGAAGTCTGGAATCCAAATGCGTAAAAATGCCCTCCTAAAAGGTACTCATTGGAATGTGGGACCCTTTGCGCACCTAGGCTGCAAAAAAGTGTCACACATGTGGTATTGCCGAACTCAAGAGAAGTAGGGCAATGTGTTTTGGGGTGTATTTTTACATATACCCATGCTGGGTGAGAGAAATATCTCTGTAAATTGACAACTTTGTATAAAATTTTTTAAAAAGTTGTCATTTATAGAGATATTTTTCACCCACAGCATGGGTATATGTAAAAATACACCCCAAAACACATTGCCCTACTTCTTCTGAGTACGGCGAAACCACATAAGTGGCCACTTTTTTGCAGCCTAAGTCCGTAAAGGGGCGTAAAGTCCAACGAGTAACTTTAGGCTTTACAGGGTTGCTCACAATTTAGCCCCGCCCAAAATGCCAGAACAGTAAACACACCCCACAAATGACCTCATTTCGGAAAGTAGACACCCCAAGGTATTCACTGAGGGGCATAGTAAGTCCATGGGAGATTTTTGTTTTTTTGCCAGAAGTTAGCAGAAATGGAAACTTTATTATTATTTTTTTTTCCTCAGAAAGTATCATTTTCCACTAACTTGTGGAAAAAAAATGAAATCATACATGAACTCACCATGCCCCTCCATGAATACTTTGGGGTGTCTTCTTTCTAAAATGGTGTCATTTGGGGGGTATTTATAGTAACCTGGCATTCTGGCACCTGAAGAAACATGACAGGTGCTCAGAAAGTCAGAGCTGCTTCAAAATGCGGAAATTCACTTTTTTGCACCATAGTTTGTAAATGCTATAAATTTTACCCAAACCAATAAATATACACTCATTGCATTTTTTTAATCAAAGACATGTAGAACAATAAATTTAGAGAAAAATTTATATAGAAATGTATTTTTTTTTAAATGTTACAACAGAAAGCGAAAAATGTCCTTTTTTTGCTAAAATTTCGGTAATTTTTTATCAATATCAAAAAAAGTTAAAATGTTAGCAACAATGAAATACCACCAAATGAAAGCTCTATTAGTGAGAAGAAAAGGAGGTAAAATTCATTTGGGTGGTAAGTTGTATGACCGAGCAATAAACCGTGAAAGTAGTGTAGTGCAGAATTGTAAAAAGTGGTCTGTTCATTAAGGGTGTTTAAGTTAGGGGGGCTGAGGTGGTTAAATTATTGTCCCTGGCACATATGCAGGTGCAAGTGCACTGCACTTGCACAAAATGGCCGCCGACGCCCAGGGTAGGGCAGGGTACAAAAATGTTGCATTGCACCCACAAAAAAAATCGCTGTAGATCGCAGACTTAACACCAAGCTCTATCAGATTCTTTTGTAATCTCTCCCTCACAGCAGAATCAACTCAACTCCAGCTTATATAGAGGCTGGGTCACATGCACTGGCCAATCACAGCCATGCCATTAGTAGGCATGGCTGTGATGGCTTCTAAGGGCACACATCTTAAATGCTTGTTGATTGGCTGTCCTGAAGCCTTTCAAACAAGCTTTATTAAACGGCCAAACACTGAACTCGAACCCAAACTTTTATGGAAAAGTTCGGGCTCGGGTCCCGATACAAAAAACCCCAAAGTTCGGGTTCGCACAACACTAATTTTGTGTAAAAGTGGAAAAAATTTGGGCCTAATTGCCATTCTGTGGTGCAGTGATATAACATGAAGCCCTGTTTGCTGTGTTATAGTGGCGAAATAAAAATATATATAATTTGTGTATGTAGAAAATGTTTAAGATCTTTGAGTTCAGCTCATGCAAAATGGGAGCAAAACCGAAACTGTTGCGTTTATATTTTTGGTCAGTGTATATTCTCCATTCAGCTTTGCCCTTATCTGTTGAAAAGCCGTTTGTGTAATAGTTGAAAAAAATGAGGGCCTAATTGACGTTCTGCGGTGCTGTGATATCTTCTAAAACCCAGTCTGAATGTATTAGTGGCGAAATAAAAAATATTTGATTTAACATTTGATTATTTGATCTAACAGTATGTCATACAGAGAAATGCCAGGCCCTGCACAGGGAAGTGGCAGAGGCGTAAATGTTTCTAGCGCAGGCACAGGTCGCAGCAGAGTAAGGGGCAATGGCAGCAGGGGTCACTTCGAGAGCCCTGAGCTCCCAGTGTCAGCTAGCGGTCATGTCGTGACCAGCAACCCAGCTTCTTGAATGGTTGACTGGATCTTCGACTTCGTCTCAAGTGACATCAGACACCCCCAGCCAAGAGTCAGTGGGTTTGTCAGACACAACCCTTAGTTGGCATGGCTGAGGAGCAGGCCCTGTGTCCTCACCTGTCCTCAACCTGCCTCTGTCCTTTCCTCCACTAGGCGGGCAAGTAGTGATGAGGAGAGTGGCGTGGCAGCTGGTGTTGTGAGCTGTCAGGCTTTTGACCCAGAGACCATTGAGGAGGACATCAGTGATGTGCAGACAGTACTCCATGATGATGATGTAGCTCACGGATGCCCAACAAGCGGCCCTCCAGCTGTTGTAAAACTACAACTCCCACAATTCCCTGCTGTAGACTGATAGCTGTAGGCTGTCCATGCATGCTGGGAGTTGTAGTTTTGCAACATCTGGAGGGCCGCAGGTTGGGCATCCCTGATGTAGCTGATCGCACTTGGGAGGTGACGAAGGGTCTTCATTTTTTTCTTATTTATATAATAATGTAATATTATAAAATCTGTTGACTCCATGATAAATCTGCAGCGTGGGCGCCCCGTGTGGCTTCCACACACTTTCAAAATAATCCTTCAGCGGGGCGAATAGATGCTGGATGACCGGGACGCTCCATGACCTTCCCAGGAGCAGCGGTTCCTTTCTGAGACGTCGGTATAGTGCGGGGGAGTCTGAAGACCCTCTCCATCTCTGTGCACCACAGGATGTCCTCCTTCCCATCCATGATGACTGGGAACTCATAATGTTTTCCCTGATGAAGAGACCAGGGGCTGGTAGTTATGGTTTGAATCTTGATGAACTTCGCAACTCTTCGGAGTCCAAGCAATCTTGAAGCTTTATCTTCTCATTGTCTGTAGCTACTAGAGGCCTGTTCATGCCAGGCAGGTTCCCCCAGAAGTATCTGGCTCGATAAGCAGTATCTGGCTCGATAAGTATCTGGCTCGATAAGCAGCCGATACCGCACTTGTATCAATCTTGACAGGATTTGTCTTCAGGTGGAGAGAAGTAGTTTTTTAAAATTCTTCCTCCATCGCAACCACATCGTGGAATAACCAGAAGACTGGCCAATTCTCTCCTGTTTTAGGCAACACTTTATTGAGTCATCGCGGAAATTAAAAAAACTGTTGTTCACTGCCCCCATAATGGCCTTTTCGGTGCGGGTTAACCCCAGATAAGTCATTACAAGGACTGCCGCCAATTATAAGGTGGAATTGTTCCCATTCCTTAATCTGTTTTCTGGTTATCTTCTGTATGTCGCCCACATAAACAGTCTGCTCTGGATGGCGTACCCATCCTATCATGATGGCGTCCTCACACACCTTTGATGCCATATATTTTTTAGCGTTGATTCTAAGCTTTTTCCATGATGACTGGGAACTCGTGAAGTTTTCCCTAATGTAGAGACCAGGGGCTGGTAGTTATGGTTTGAATCTTGATGAACTTCGCAATTCTTCCGGGCACCAAACAATCTTGAAACTTTGTCTTCTCATTGTCTGTGTCTACTAGAGGCCTGTTCGTGCCAGAAGTATCTGGCGCGATGAGCAGCCGATACCCCACTTGCATCAATCTTGACAGGATTTGTCTCCAGGTGGAGAGTAATAGTTTTTTGGACTGCTTTCTCCATCGCAACCACGTTGTCGAATAAACAGAAGACTGGCCGATTCTCTTCTGTCTTAGGCAACACTTAATTTTTTAAATTAAATTTATTAACTATTAAATTGAACCAAAACTTGATTAAAATTACAAGAAAGTAAACTTAAATTCACCAATATATTATCCAAATCTTCAAGGGAAATTCCCAGACAATCAATTTGCCAAGCCTTTTGGGCCGGAGAACGCGTATTATTAAATCGTGTTTTAAGCAACACTTTATAAAGTTAAGAAATTTTAACTTTCAGTTCTGTCCCATATTCCCTATAAATGAATAGACGAAGCTGCCACTCTGTGGCCTCCTCATGCTGCTGCCACCTCTGTGATCTCTCATCGTCGTGCCATTTTGTGGCCTCCTGATGCTGCGGCCATCTCCGCAATTTCTTGTCGTCGTGCCACTCTGTGACCTCCTTATGCTGCTGCCACCTCCGCAATCTCTCGTCATCGAGCCACTCTGTGGCTTCCTCATGCTGCTGCCACCTTCGCAATCTCTCGTCGTCATGCCACTCTGTAGCCTCCTTATGCTGCTGCCACCTCCACAATCTGTAATTGTGCCACTCTGTGGGCTCCTCATGCTGCCGCTACCTCCAGACTCTGTCATTGGGCCATTCTGTGGTCTCCTCATGCTGCTTACACCTCACCACTATGTCATAGGGCCACTCTGTGGACTTCTCATCCTGTTCCCACCCTCCCCACTTCATGACTAGGCCACTACTTTGCCTTTCGGCCTGGCTGACATCATCATTTATTTGACACTAGCATTGACCTGTAAGGCTGAGTTCATACTTGAGTAATTTGGTCCGTTTTGGCCCCGTGACTTCCCAAAAAGGTGAAGTGTGCAGTGATTCTAAGAGAGACTCCTGTCATCTGCATGTCATATGGACTCACAGTATTATTTCACTACCAAAGCAGACTCCCTATGCGTGTTACTGCAAGGCACAGTGTTCTACACCACTATAAAGGCTCTCTGCAGCCAAGAAATAGCTGTTTTTTAAAGTAATTCGCCGCAAATATATTCGGATCGAACCAAATTTTTGCTGAAAAATTCAGCAAACCGGCGAATCGAATTTTTGAAAAATTCGCTCCACTCTAACAGAGATTGTTGACCCCCTGTACACTGTTAATAGTGATGTTTGACCCCAACCCCCATATACTGTATATAGAAATGTGTGACCCTCTGTACTCTGTATACAGTGATATGTGACACTCCACCATTACATATAGAGATCTGTGACCCCCTCTACACTGTATACAGTAATGTGTGTCCCTCTTTATACTATATATACAGATGTATGACCTACAGTTAGGGTTGCCATCCGGCCGGTGTCTTACGGTCTTACGGCCGGTGTTGGCAATTTTTTTCGGTATTTTGCTAACTGGTCTGCTATTAATCAGAGCTTCCATTGCGGAGCACTCATTAGTGCAGCCTTTACCCCACCCCCCACCCCCCACCCCGTGTTAATAAAAAATAAATATAAAATCACTCACTTCCTCCTTTTGCTCGCGCTGCTGACTGTAGGACAGGACCTGCAAAACATCATCACGCTGGAGCGCAGGTGTTGTCCTGAGCTTCCAGTCAGCAGGGGGCGATCACAGCGGTGCGAGCAAATGGAGGAGGTGAGTTTTTTTTTTTGGCAGAAACAGAAAAGGGGGGCACTAATTGGGGCATTATTCTAACTGGGCGGCACTAATAGGGGGAATTATTCTAACTGGGGGACATTAATAGGGGGCATTATTCTAACTAGCGGAACTAATGGGGGCATTATTTTAACTGGGGGAAGTAATGGGGGCATAATTCTAACTGGGAGCAATAATGGGGGCATTACTATTACTGTGGGCCCTAATGGGGGGTATTAATTCTGGGGTGCCCTGATGGGGGCATTACTTTTACTGAGGGGCACTATTGGGGGCATTAATATTACTGAAGGTCACTAATGTGGACAGTATTAATTCTGGGGGGCACTAATGGGGACATTACTATTACCAGGGGAACTAATGGGGGCATTCATTTTATATTCTGGACAACACTTCTAGGGAATTAATAGTATTGGGAGCCACAGTACGATAACAACTTAACACTCTGTGTTAAGCCACGGCCACAACCACCCTTTGGGTGTGGCTTAACGTGGCCAGTATTTTTTTTGTTGGGAAAGGTGGCAATCCTACCTCCAGTACATTGTATATAGAGATGTGTGACCTCCTATATACTGTATATACTGGTATGTGACCTCCTGTATATAGTGATGTGTGACCCCCTGTATATTGTATAGAGAGATGTCTGACTACACTCATTTCCCTTTTTCCCCAGGTGAAGGGCAGTCATATATTCATAGATGATTTCTAAGCGGTCATCTAGGAGTAAGTTGTGTGATGATAGACAGGATGCTCCTTGCTATGTGAGCAGATTGATTTATACAAATTTATTCATCATTCTTGTGCAACAAAGGTCTGTCCCCCCTGCTCAACATGCCCCCCTCGGGCAGTCTGTGCACCTAAACAGAAATCTATGACCAGTCAGAGCTGCGATAGATTTCTAGCTTTATTTGAGTCAGAAAACTGGCAAAAATGAACATCAATTTGTTGGGGTTACTGGTCACACCATTTATTTATTTTTTAAAGGGCAGTTAAAAAGTCGCAAACATATAGTTTGCAACTTTTTAACAGCACGTTTCAGAAACAAGGGAAATTATAAATCTCCCCCGCTATTCATTCTGTTCATGGCTTACATCCAGTGGCACAACTAGAAATGACTGAGCCCCACAAATTTATGAACAGGCTACCCCCCCCAGAAACATATGTATGATACATTAGCATCACATTCCTATGTGAGACGGGTAGTGAGTGACCTCTCTTTACTGTTGGGACGGGGGGAGGGGGGGTTTCTGTGTATAGCAGTCTGAGGGGCTCTTGTCTCTATGGGAACACAGGTGGGCAGAGATGTCATGTGACTGCTCCTCTGAAGATGCTTGCTGCAATGCATGCTGGGTTATTTACTTTCACTTTGCAGCTGCTCCGCCCACACAGCCGGTCTGAGGGAGCATCTCCAGGGAAACATGTCATGTTGAAAAAGTTAGAAAAATGATCTATAGCCAGTATATTTCGCAGGATATAAATAATTCATAGTTTGGCTATTGTCTGGGGCACTTTGGATTTTTGATACTTAGAGTGAGATCATTCAGCAGGTACCTTGTTACAATGCCCAGGGGGGTCCTGTGACCCCCCCATATCGGCGATCGCTGCAAACCGCAGGTCAATTCAGACCTGTGGTTTGCAGCACTTTGTGCGATCTCTGACCCCAGCAGGTGATGGTTACCATGGCAGCAGGATGCTTTCAGAGGCGTCCTGCTGCCATGGTACTGTAAGTCTAATCAAACTTGTGCTAAAGGCACAAGTCTGCTTAGACTATGTAAAGTAAAAAAAATACAGCACAGTACACTGTATAGGGTACTGTACTGTATTAGATAGACACCAGATCCACTGGATCTACAAGAACCAAGTGGGTCTGGGTAAAAAAAAAATGTAAAAAAGTGAAAAAAAAAGTAAAAATAAAAAAACACATATCACTGAATAAAAATTAAAAAAATAAAATACACTACACATATTAGGTATCGCCACGTCCGAATAAACCTGCTCTATAAAAATATCACATAACCTAAGCCCTCACGCAAATACCTTAAAAAAATAAATTAAAAAATGGTGTAAAATAATGGTGTAAAATAATCACCTTACATCACAAAAAGTGTAATAAAAAGCGATCAAAAAGGCGTATGCCTCTCAAAATAGTAGCAATCAAACCATCATCTCATCCCGCAAAAAATGAGCCCCTACATAGGACAATCACCCAAAAAAATAAAGAAATATGGCTCTCTTTAGAGACACTAAAACATAATTTTTTTTTCTAAAATGCTATAATAGTGTAAAAGTAAAATAAATAAAAAAAAGTATACATATGAGGTATTGCCGCGTCCGTAGGAATCTGCTCTATAATAATATCACATGATCTAACCCCTCAGGTAAATACCGTAAAAAATAAAAAATAAAAACAATGTAACAAAAAACATTTTTGTCACCTCACATCTCAAAAACTGTAATAGCAAACGATCAAAAAGTTATATGCACCCACAAATAGTGCCAATCAACCGTCATCTCATCCCGCAAAAAATGATACCCTACATAAGACAATCGGCCAAAAAAATAAAAAAATATGGCTCTCAGACTATGGAGACATTAAAACATGATTTTTTTTTTGTTTCAAAAATAATATTATTGTGTAAAACTTAAATAAATATCAAAAAAGTATACATATTTGGTATTTTCGCGTCCGTAACAACCTGCTCTATAGAAATAGAACACAATCTAACCTCTCAGTTCAACTATGTAAATAAAAATTAAAAAAAACGGTCCCAAAACAGCTATTTTTCTTGAAAATTTTCCATTTTAATCCATTTTTCCAGTAACAAAGCAAGGGTTAACAGCCAAAAAAACTCAATATTTATTGCCCTGATTTCTCTAGTTTGCACAAACACCCCATATGTGGTCGTAAACTGCTGTATGGCCAAACGGCAGGGCGTAGAAGGAATGGAATGCCATATGGTTTTTGGAAGGCATATTTTGCTGGACTAGTTTTTTAACACTATGTCCCATTTGAAGCCCCCCTGATGCACCCCTACAGTAGAAACTCCAAAAAAGTGACCCCATTTTGGAAACTACGGGATAAGGTGTCAGTTTTGTTGGTACTATTTTAGGGTAAATATGATTTTTGGTTGCTCTATATTACACTTTTTTGAGGCAAGGTAACAAAAAATAGAAATTCTGAAATTTCATCTCCATTTGCCAATAACTCTTGTGGAACACCTAAAGGGTTAACAAAGTTTGTAAAACCGGTTTTGAATACCTTGAGGGGTGTAGTTTCTTAGATGGAGTCACTTTTATGGAGTTTCTACTCTAGGGGAACATCAGGGAGGCTTCAATTAGGACATGGTGTCAAAAATCCAGTCCAGCAAAATTTGCCTTCCAAAAACCATAAGGCTTTCCTTTCCTTCTGTGCCCTGCCGTTTGGCCATACAGCATTTTATGGACACATATGGGGTGTTTCTGCAAACTACAGAATCAGGGCAATAAATATTGAGCTTTGTTTGGCTGTTAACCCTTGCTTTGTTACTGGAAAAAATGGATTAAAATGGAAAATGTTCCAAAAAAATCAAAATTCAGAATTTTTTTTCTCCATTTGCCATTAACTCTTGTGGAAAACCTAAAGGGTTAACAGCATTTGTAAAATCAGTTTTGCATACCTTGAGGGGTGTAGTTTCTAGAATGGGGTCATTTTTGGGTAGTTTCTATTATGTAAGCCTCACAAAGTGACTTTAGACCTGAACTGGTGGGTTTTGGAAAATTTCTGAAAAATTTCAAGATTTGCTTCTAAACTTCTAAGCCTTGTAACGTCCCCAAAAAATAAAATAGCATTCCCAAAATGATCGATACATGACGTAGACATATGGGTAATGTAAATCAGAAACTTTTTTGGGCTGTAATAATATGTATTATAGAAGTAGAGAAATTGAAACTTGCAAAATTGCAAATTATTCCAAATTTTTAGTAAATTTGGTATTTATTTTTTTTATAAATAAAAAGGAAATTTTTTTACTCCATTTTACCACTGTCATGAAGTACAATATGTGACGAAAAAACAATCTCAGCATGGCCTGGATAAGTAAAAGCATTTAAAAGTTATCACCACATAAAGTGACACTGGTCAGATTTGCAAAAAATGGCCGAGTCAGGGTGAAATAGGAGTCCTTAAGGGGTTAAAGTATTACCTTTCTTCTTGTATATAGGTATTTCTATGCTTTCTTGGTAAGTGCAAACAGAAAAACCCAAGTGGTCTTGCAAGCATGTCAATGGTTTATGACTGTAGTACTTGAGTTTTACCAAATTAGTCAATGAACTTCACAGTAATCGTCCCTTCACTTCCATTTAAAGTGGTTTTTCAGGAGTAAAATATTGATGACCTATCCTCTGGATAGATCATCAATATGTGGTTGGTGGGGGTCTTACTCCAGGCTTCCTTGGGAATCAGCTGCAGAAGCCATAAGCACTGGGGCCTCTCTCTAGGATAGTGACATCACATTCATGGGCAGCTCAGTCCCATTCAAGTGAAAGAGCCTGGACTAAAATATGAGGCACAGCAACTATACAATGTATGGTGCTGTGCTTTGTATGCTGTGAGCAGCCTCAGCACCAGAGCATCGCAGCTGATCTGTGGAGGTGTCTGGAGTCGGAATCTCACAAATCAGATATTGATGACCTATCCTGAGAATAGTTTGTCTATATTGTACTGCCAGAAAAGCCCAATAAAGAAAAATGATATAATTGCTATTTTAATCACTTATGATTAGTACTCTTCCTTGATTTCTCATATCTTAATAAGATTTTGCACAGCATCTTTGTGTTTCTATATATTACTAAGAGACTAGCTCATCACGATGGAAGTAAATAATGTACAATCCAGCATATACATTCACTATGGTAATTGAATCGTGTACATTCTCAGAACTGATCACATGTATTCATTAAATAATCCTTTATATGTTACAAGATGTGATGTGAATGAACAAGACCTGAATATGAATTTCATGCATATGGCTGTTAGGATGTTCTGTGCCCATCTGATGCCGATCTATTTATGAATTGGAGACTAAAAGCTCTTTTATGTCAACTTTCCTTGCTAGCACTTATTGCAACATCCTCATTAGATTTTTCCCTCTTTTCTTTTTATCAGGTTCCGACCATGTCTCTTTTGTTCATTCTTAAAAGCAATGGCTTTAAAGATATCTAGCTCCCAGTTCCAACTTTTTTTTTTTTTTTTTTGTAATTAGCCCTGTTTCAGGAACAGAAAAGTAGAATGCCAGAAAGAAATACAAAAAAAAGAAAAAAAAAACATTCAACAAAAGAAAAGATGTTCATCATTCCCACCATATGCTGTTTCGATTATGTACAGCCTCTTTCATTGGGTGCTCATCAGCTTTGTTTTCATTTGACTTACAAGACAGCTGTACGCATGCGAAGCTGGCAAAGAAGTGTGAATAACAAAATATACAAAATACAGTGTGTCCACAACATCCTGCAAGATACAGTGCCTTGCAAAAGTATTCACCCCCTTTACTTTTTTCGTGTTTTGTTACATTACAGCCTTAATTTCAATGTTTTGTTAATCTGAATTTTATGTGATGGATCAGAACACAATAGTTGAAGTGAAATGAGGAAATATATATGAATAAAACTATTGTTTAGAAATAGAAAACAGAAAATATGCATGTGCGTATGTATTCACCCACTTTGTTAGGAAGGCCATAAAAAGCTCTGGCGCAACCAATTACCGTCAGAACTCACATAATTAGTAAAATTATGTCCCCTGTGTGCAATCTAAGTGTCACATGATCTGTCATTACATATACACACACCTTTTTTTAAAGGCCCCAGAGGCTGCAACACCTAAGCAAGAGGCATCACTAATCAAACACTGCCATGAAGACCAAGGAACTCTCTAAACAAGTAAGAGACAATGCTGTTGAGAAGTACAACTCGGGGTTCGGTTATAAAAAAAATATCCAAATCTTTGATGATCCCCAGGAGCACCATCAAATATATCATAACCAAATGGAAAGAACATGGCACAACAGCAAACCTGCCTAAAGACGGCCGCTCACAAAAACTCATGACCGGGCAAGGAGGGCATTAATCAGAGAGACAAATTCCAGCTAATATAAATGATCACATGACTGAGGGTATACACTCACCATATATTATCCAGCAAAATTACCCCCTCAATTAAAACGTCACTTTTATTTGTTGAATTCTAAAAAGGTATATTCGGATAGGTTGGGCCATCAACGCAGCCGCTATCCTTCTTAATACCGAACTCTACTCGACTCAGCTACAGCTACAGTACATCAATTACCTGGACCAACCAAGTTAATCATATATGAATGATAGGGATAAGCAAAATAGATCAAATCATCACTTATGATGTTTATTAGTGATGCTTACTCTCCCTACCACTTGCCCTAACTGGTACCTCTGCCCAGGGACGACCCCTGATGGTGGGGACTCCCTGTCCTCGTGCCTAAGGCCTCACTCACCCTTCTACTTAACCCTAGGGATAACACAAATGCATTAGTGGGTACGTCCAGGTATTAGATGTACAGTTAGACAATTGATACCAATCCTGGGATCAGATAGACATTAAGATGCTTATTGTCATATGCATCTATATATATATATAACTCCACCTCAACGTGTTTCTCCCCAAAATTTTATTGGGGTTCATCAGGAGGTTTTTAGATGGATGTCACTTATACATTTCTGCAACATCAAATGGTTGCACAGAAATGATACCCAGATAGATAACAGATATAACAAGATAGATCACAGAAAGTTTTTTGATACAGCATACATGTCCAGAGAAGGGGAAGTGGCTCGTGCAGATGGAACCTAGATGGTGGTCCAAATCTGCTCACTTTAGACTGGAGACATGTTACATTCTGATATGGGGACCACCCAAGGTGCTGCTGCTGATATATTGTGCAGTCACATGTAGATGTCTTCTATGGCGTTCCGTCCTCTGGCACTTCACTTCAGAGAGGTAGCACAGCGACCTAAGGTCACCCTGGAGGAGCTGCAGAGTTTCACAGCAGAAACTGGAGTATCTGTACATAGGACAACAATAAGCTGTATGCTCCATAGAGTTTGGATTTATGGAAGAGTGGCCAAAAGAAAGCCTTTACTTTCAGCTAAAAACAAAAAGGCATGTTGTGAGTTTGCAAAAAGGCATGTGGGAGACTCCCAAAATGTATGGAGGAAGGTGCTCTGGTCTGATAAGACTAAAATTGAACTTTTCGCCCATCAAAGAAAACGCTATGACTGGTGCAAACCCACCACATCACATCACCCAAAGAACACCATCGCCACAGTGAAACATGGTGGTGGCAGCATCATTCTATGGGGATGTTTTTCAGCAGCCGGGAATGGGAAACTGGTCAGAGTTGAAGGAAAGATGAATGGTACTAAATACAGGGATATTCTTGAGAAAAAGCTATACCAATCTGTGCGTGATTTGAGGCTAGGATGGATGTTCACCTTCCAGCAGGACAATGACCCCAAACACACTGCTAAAGCAAGACTTGAGTGGCTTAAGGGAAAACATGTAAATGTGTTGGTATGGCCTAGTCAAAGCCCAGATCTCAATCCAATAGACAATCTGTAGTCAGACTTAAAGATTGCTGTTTACAAGCTCAAACCATCCAACTTGGAGGAGCTGGAGCAGTTTTGCAAGGAGGAATGGGCAAAAGTCCTAGCGGTAAGTTGTGTGTGTGTCTGTGTGTGTGTGTGTGTGTGGGGGGGGGGGGGGTGAATGGTTAAGCACATTGACCTTTTCTGTTATTTTTTTTGTAACTTGACATTTTCTGTTATTTTGTCCCATGGAACATATTAAACATTTATGAAACCAGCACCTGGATCTGAATACTTTTGTAACTGAATATAAATAAAAAATTTGTATAGCCAGTGAGTTATTCAGTTAAATCTTTCTTTGTAGTGGCATACTTCTCCATTCTGTCAGTTCCATGTTTCAGCTGCCACTAGCCATATCTACTCTTAGAAGCTGTGACAATTGCAGAAAGGAAGCTTTACAGAAAGGAAAAGCTCCCCCCCACCCCCCGACAAAGGATGTGCCCCTGAGCTGTTATAGAGAGAAAGCTGCAGTAGAAGTACATGCCTCCTAAGCTGTGATTTACAGAAACCTGCTGCAAAAAAGACACCCCCTGATCTGTGATAGAGATAAAGCTGCAGCAGAAATAACACATCCCTGAGATGCCAGCTTAAAATAAATCTAACAGAGCAAATGGCGCAATAAATTATTTGAGCTGTGGATCCATGTGAGGTACATGTATATTGTCTGATTTTCAGTTCTCAAATTTGTAATAGGATAACCCATTACATGTAATGTAAATTATTTTCTAGTAAGGAAATGGATGTAAATACTGTAAAAAAAACAGAAGGAGGTTAAACTACTATTATCTACTGAAAACTTTCCAGAGATCTAACACAATAAAAAAAACAAGTATTTTCAGATAACAAACCCTGGTAGAGTGTAAACTCTACAACAGAAACAACCTTACTTTTTATTCCACTTTTTATTTAATACTTGGCCAAGAAGGGAGAAAGGTGTTACCAGATTCATCTAGCAACATCTTATTTGCCTGACAACAAAAAGATTTTGCAGTTTAAATCCAAATCTATCTCCTCTGAAAGATGACTATAGTCCAAGAAGTCTATGAGATCCTAATGTTATAATGAGTAATGCATGAAGAATCTGATAACTGCTTACATCAGATCTTAACATCTTGCCTAAGAAAACGTCCCCCATTTTATGGGGGTGAGGTTCCAAAAAGTTATTATACTGTAGCCACCCAAACAAAACAAGTTGAAGACCAAAATGATGACAAGCCTTTGTAGAAAGGAGTAATCTTGCAGTAGATAAAAAGGAAAATGACTTCAGGAGAATGATGGAGAGCTTTTCACCAAGAAAGTCTCTTGGTGACTATATTTAAAATCTATTAAAATCTATTTGAAATGATTTTCCAGTAAATGATTATACAGAAATTATATATTTAGTATCTTTTAGACATTTTTGCTTAAGATTTACACTAGACTCAGTGTAAATTAGAAAGTTAAAGCATTACATGTGCTCTGTATTTTGACTTTAATCGCCAGTTTTCACAGTTTGGTCCTCCAGTCCGAAAATTAGTGATTTGCTTTGTTTTGTTTTGTGCTTGCAAAATATCTCTGCATCCAAATATTTAAATGTTCAATGACAATCTTTCCAGCAATAAAATTAAATTTTTGAAAGTTAAAAGAAATTCTGTGTCTTTGACCTGTGAAGAAAATATCTGCAAATAGAAAGCAACTTTTTATCTAACTGCTGCTTATGAATAATATCTTCTATATTCAGTGATGGGAAGCAACGCTCCCTTGACGAAAAGACCCTTTATTATTTTATTGAATTTAAAACATTATTTTCACAGAGGAAGTTTGCACAGATTGTGTCAGGAAAATATGTGAGAAACAGTTTGCCCAACCATATGCTGATATACAGTATGTGCTGCATCCCAAAAGAGAACCCTTCTTAACGAAAGCGCTCTGTTCCAGTGAAATGTTTGTATTCCTCCAATTTGTGTTGACATTAATGAAAATTTTTCCCTTTCCATGAAACCATGTTCACTAAACTAGCAGAAATCACATTGTATATGCACACTGTCATGAACTGCTCTCTTATATTGTATATTTAAATGTGTGCATATTAACAGCGAAAAAAGCCATGACAATAAGTAGGACCTTGAAAGGTTAGGTCTTATTTGGCCTCACTTTTTGGTTTAATGACCAGAACTATTTCTGCAATTGTACTAGTCAAATGGCTATAGTTATTTTGATGTTTTCTGCAAATAATGGGACTTTTCAAATAGAAATAGCTTTTTAAGAAATATTGGGCATATATAGCAGGATTTAAATAAAAATCTGATTTGAAATTAGCCTGTCAAAGAGCAATTTTTTTCTGCCCCTTGTTTAACAGTTTTTTTTTTATATATAAAGTGTTAGGGTCACTGTTAGTGATGAGCGAAGATTGGAAGTTCGCCAACAAATCTGATTCATTATGAATTAATTTGTCACAAGTCGCTATAAATCAGGTATACCCAGGCCACTCTGCCTTAGGATACAGCCACATGGAGGGGATGTGCTGCGGACAGGTTGTGGCCATGCCAATTGGCCCACAGCTGCCTTTGATTTATTAATAAAGACCACGCTGTATAGTTGGTCTTCATTGTTAATGGCCGTGCAGCACCTTCAATGAACCTTTAAACAGGAGCTATACCCACTTCTCAAACCCCAGCGCTCTTCTGCCCTACAGGTGGGAACCCTTCTTCTGCCATCGGCATTTCCTTCTTTTCCACATAACTTAATATCGATAAGAATATGTTATCACGAATATTCAGCCGCTCATCTCTCTGTATCTTGCTGACTTTTCTAGGACATGGAGATTTTGAAGGATGATTTGGAAGAAGTAAAGCCAGCAAAAGATGGGGATGGTCATCATTAACACCTGGCCCCTCTAAGGGTCACAGACTGGATGGTGCTGGTTAACATGCTAGCACTCGAATAGTAAAGGCTTCCATCTCATTAGTGCAGCTGCCATCTTAGGAAAACCTGATTCGTTACAACAAGGCACTAGATCTAGGCACCTCGTCTCCTGCCCCCTCACCAGCCTTTGTTACCACCATCTGTTTCAGGACATGAAGCAGTGGAATAGTAGAAAATTGTGGCACACAGCTTCTTGTATTTGCAGTTTATCAAATTTATTAGTATTACATCACATGAAATTTATGATCCAATTACAGAGTAGTCATGTTCGAACTTTACGGTTTTCCGCACCCAGACCCAAACCCGAACATTTCCGTAAAAGTTCGGGTTCGGGTCTTCTTCACAGTGACAGTCCTAACTGTGACAGACCAAACTCCCTGTTTAACGCACCGCAAACAACCGCAAAAAGTCCATTTGCACAACCGCAAACTCCCCATTTGCACAAGGTTGGATACCAAGCTAGCCATGTCCCGTTCCTTGTCCTCACTGACGTTATTGAAGGTCTCTTCCTCGCGCAATGTACTGTGCCACCCTATATGAGTGGTGTGTTCAGTAATCAGTAGTACTATTTTTATCAGTTTAATCCCTGTTACGTCCCCTTTTAGGGGACGTGTGTCGAATAGATTTTAGGAACCGGGAGATAGAAAAAGAAGCTTGGTCGGTCCTCTTACTTCCAATTTGGAGCACTGCGCGTGCTCCGAGCAATGTTCCGTGCAACCCTATATGAGTGGTTTGTTATTTAGTACTATTCTTGTGAGTTTAATCCCTGTTACGTCCCCTATCAGCACTGGCAGTGGGCACACTACAGTCAGTATAAGTGGGACTGACACGCACTGGCGGGCCACTAACCTTAGATTGAAAGGTGAAAATTAAATGCCTTTTTTAATGCAAAGTCCTGTGCCACCCAGTATGAGTGGTGGACACTGGCAGTGGGCACACTACAGTTAGCGGAAGTGGGCCTGACACACACTGGCAGCAGGCAGGCAACTGAAATTAGATTAAAGTGTAAAAATTAAATGCCTTATTTATCGGCAAGCTACTGTGCCACCCGGTATGAGTGGTGGGCACTGGCAGTGGGCATACTACAGTCAGTGGAAGTGGGCCTGACACACACTGGCAGGCAACTAACCTTAAATTAAAGGGTAAAAATGAAATGCCTTATTTATCGGCAAGCTACTTTGCCACCCGGTATGAGTGGTGGGCACTGGCAGTGGGCACACTACAGTCAGTGAAAGTGGGCCTGACACACACTGGAAGCAGACAGGCAACTGAAATTAGATTAAAATGTAAAAATTAAATGCCTTATTTATCGGCACCCTACTGTGCCATCCGGTATGAGTGGTGGGCACTGGCAGTGGGCACACTACAGTCAGTGGAAGTGGACCTGACACACACTGGCAGCAAGCAGGCAACTGAAATTAGATTAAAGTGTAAAAATTAAATGCCTTTTTTTATGCAAAGTCCTGTGCCACACGGTATGAGTGGTGGGCACTGGCAGTAGGCACACTACAGTCAGTGGAAGTGGGCCTGACACACACTGGCAGGCAACTAACCTTAGATTAAAGGGTAAAAATTAAATGCCTTTTTTTGATGCAAAGTCCTGTGCCACACGGTATGAGTGGTGGGCACTGGCAGTGGGCACACTACAGTCTGTGGGCCTGCAGCTCCTCACACACGAGCAGGCCAGGCAACTGCAATATATATATGGAGAAAAATAAAATAAAAGCAGACTAATGTAGCAGCCCTAAAAAGGGCTTTTTGGGGTGCTGTGACGCTGTCCTTATAGCAGATGAGTCTGTGGACACAGAAAACTGGCCTAGCTAACGCTTTCCCTATGAATTCAGAATCATCAGCGCAGCAGCAGCTGCAGTCTCCCTGCTCTCACTAACATGCAGCTTCAGACTGAATCTAAAATGGTTGCCTATTTTATAGGAGGTGGTAAGGTGTGGGAGGGAGGGTTCTGATTGGCTGGAATGTGTCTGCTGACTGTGAGGTACAGGGTCAAAGTTTGCTCAATGATGATGTATAGGGGGCGGAACGAACATCACATATGTTCGCCCACCGTGGCGAACGCGAACAAGCTATGTTCGCCGGGAACTTTTCCCCCGCGAATAGTTCGGGACATCTCTACTCGGCAGTCATTGCGCAGGCACTGCAGCATGTAGCCGCTCATGTGTGCCAGGCTGCCCAGAGACAACAACAAGCTGTCCTCTGTGGGAGGTGTATCATCTATGTCCTTCGTATTCCCCCAGCCACGCTTAAGTGATGGCCGTGAGCTGCTTTGGGTGCCAGCCTGCTGCGAACATGGTTTCTTCTCCTCCTCCTCCTCCTCCTCCTCCAGAACTGTGCCCTGGCTGGACAATTGTGTATCTGGCCTATGTTGGTGCAGGAACCCACCCTCCGAGCCACTTGTATATAACTGGCCTTATAAGTTAAGGGTAAGGCATGTATATAGTTTTGTTTGTTTATTTCATTTATCTGACTTATAGTTATTTAACCACCTGCCGACCGCCTAACGCAGGGATGCGTCCAGGCGGCGGCAGGTTAGTTCCTCCTTGACGCGTCGGTGCATCATCTCGCGAGAGGCGAGATTTGCTGTGAACGCGCGAGCGCGCGTTCACAGCAGCTCAAAGATCGCAAGTTATACTGCAGCCTGCCAGCGATGATCAGGCTGTAGATGCGAAATAAATCAAAGAGGTATATCAGACGCTGTTTTGTTAACAGCATCTGATATACCTGCTACCTGGTCCTCTGGTGGTCCCATTTGCTGGGATCGACCACCAGAGGACCAGGTAGCTATGTAAAGTAGCACCAAGCACCACACTACACCCCCCCCCGCCCCCCTGTCACTTATTAACCCCTTGTTAACCCCCTGATCACCCCATATAGACTCCCTGATCACCCCCCTGTCACTGATCACCCTACTGTAAGGCTCCATTCACATGTCCATATGTGTTTTGCGGATCTGCGGATCCGCAAGACACGGACATCGGCAATGTGCTTTCCTCATTTTGCAGATCCGCACATTGCCAGAACTATATAGAAAATGCATTTTCTTTCCGCAATTGCGGACAAGAATAGGACATGTTCTATATTTTTGCGGAACGGAAGTGCAGACCCGGAAGTGCGGATCCGCTATTCCGGATCCAAGCGAGACAAAGTCTGTCCCCATAGAAATGAATGGGTCCGCAATTCCGTTCCGTAAACAGAATTGCGGACGTGTGAATGGGGCCTAAGGGTCCCTTATCACCGCCAGTGAGTTAGCTACTTGTTAGGTAGCTAGCGCCCAGCCCACCGCACCGCAGTCACTGATTTTGGCAGAGATTTTCTCATCCACATTGATCGATGCGAATGAAAAAATCTGTGCCGTTCATTTTTTTTTTTCAGCCCAGAGGCTGAACGGAAAAAAAAAATCTCATTACCCGTATGCTCAATATAAGGAGAATCGCAGAAAATTTCTAATGCTGGCCATGCGTGTAATGATTGCGGAGACCCTCAAATGCCAGGGCAGTACAAACACCTCACAAGTGACCCCATTTTACAAAGAAGACACCCCAAGGTATTCCATGAGGGGTATGGTGAGTTCATGTAAAATTTTATTTTTTGTCACAAGTTAGTGGAAATATGCGACTTTGTATAAAAAAAAAAAAAAAAATTTCCGCTAACTTGTGCCCAAAAAATTATTTTTCTGTGAACTCGCCATGCCCCTCACGGAATACCTTGGGGTGTCTTCTTTCCAAAATGGGGTCACATGTAGGGTATTTATACTGGCATTTTAGGGGTCCTAAAGCGTGAGAATCCAAATGCGTAAAAATGCCCTGTGAAATCCTAAAGGAACTCATGGGAATTTGGGCCCCTTTACGCACCCAGGCTGCAACAAAGTGTCACACATGTGGTATCGCTGTACTCAGGAGAAGTAGGGCAATGTGTTTTGGGGTGTATTTTTACATATACCCATGCTGGGTGTGAGAAATATTGCTGTAAACGACAACTTTTTAAATTTTCTTATACAAAGTTATCAATTTACAGAGATATTTCTCTCACAATTTAGCCCCGCCCAAAATGCCAGAACAGTAAACACACCCCACAAATGACCCAATTTCGGAAAGTAGACACCCCAAGGTATTCACTGAGGGGCATAGTGAGTCCGTGGGATATTTTTTATTTTTTTTGCTAGAAGTTAGCAGAAGTGTCATTTTCTGCTAAATTGTGAAAAAAAATGAAATGATACATGAACTCACCATGCCCCTCCGTGAATACTTTGGGGTGTCTTCTTTCTAAAATGGTGTCATTTGGGGGGTATTTATACTATCCTGGCATTCTAGCACCTGAAGAAACACGACAGGTGCTCAGAAAGTCAGAGCTGCTTCAAAATGCGGAAATTTACTTTTTTGCACCATAGTTTGTAAACTATATAACTTTTACCCAATCCAATAAATATACACTTATTGGATATTTTTTTATCAAAGACATGTAGAACAATACATTTATAGAAAAATGTATATAGAAATGTAGTTTTTTTTTTAAATTTTACAACAGAAAGTGAAAAATGTCATTTTTTTTGCAAAAATGTCATTAAATTTTTATTAATAGCAAAAAAAGTAAAAATGTCAGCAGCAATGAAATACCCCCAAATGAAAGCTCTATTAGTGAGAAGAAAAGGAGGTAAAATTCACTTGGGTGGTAAGTTGCATGACGGAGCAATAAACGGGGAAAACAGTGTAGTGCAGAATTGTAAAAAGTGGCCTGGTCATTAAGGGTGTTTAAGCTAGGGGGGCTAAAGTGGTTAAATATGTTTATAAGTAAATTTGTAAATAGTTTGTGAATGGGCATTAATGATTGGTTTGAGAGAAAGGGGCGGGGGTGTAGGGTGCAAGTCTGATCATGTTAATTTTCTCTTTTTGAAATATTCCTTGTATAGTTTTTGTTACGATTTATAATAAAAAGTCCTGATAGCCATGAAAATGTTACCCAACAATCTAACCGACAAATTGAGCACCAACAAAAGTGAATTTGTCCCACCAGAATCTAAGAGCTGGATTAACTGAATTGATTTTCACTGTCAGGTGTTCAGGAATTTCTGCACCACCAAATTCAGCACATGCGCCAAACAAGGAATGTGTGTCAAACAGGCTAGGCCCAGAGCTGCTACGAGATTCTGCCCATTATCGCACACCACCAGGCCGAGCTTGAGGCTCAGTGACACCAACCACTCATCGGTCTGTTGTTCCATGCCCGTCCACAGCTCCTGCGCGGTGTGGCGTTTGTCCCCCAAACAGATGAGTTTCAGAACAGCCTGCTGTCGTTTCCCCCTGGCTGTGCTGATGTTGGTGGTGAAGGTGTTACACTGAAAGGATGAGGAGGTGGTAGAGAAGGAGAAAGCGGAGTAGGAGGAGGAGGAGGCAACAGGAGGCAAATAGAAATGCCCTGCAATCCTAGGGGGCGGAGGGACATGTGCCAAACTGCTATCTGCCTCTGGCCCAGCCGCCACTACATTTATCCAGTGTGCTGTTAGGGAGATATAACTTCCCTACCCATGCTTACTGGTCCACGTATTGGTGGTTATGTGTACCTTGCCACAGATGACATTGCGCAGTGCACACCTGATTTTGTCCGCCACTTGGTTGTACAGGGAAGGGAAGGCTCGTCTGGAAAAGTAGTGGCGGCTGGGATCCACATACTGTGGGACAGCCACTGCCATAAGTTTTTTTAAAAGTCTCCATCCTTCTCCACCAGACAGAATGACAGCATTTCAAAGGACCAGGAATTTTAAAATCCTGGCATTCAGGGCCAGGGATCGCGGATGGGTAGGGGGGTACTTCCTCTTACTATTTCTTTTTCTAATAAAGAGATAGACAGCTGAAAGCTTCCATGGGATAGTGTGGAGATGCTTGGGGACAGTGAAAGATGTAGTGGCGTTGCTGCCACATCCTCTGTTTGCGGGGTGGCAGGTGCCACTGTCACTCAATTGTGCTCAGGTCTAGAATGTTTATTTAAAATTTTTATGTATTTTATGTTATTTTAAGTTATTCCCCTATCCAAATTTGTTTGCAGGGTACTTGTCATTTTAGTGCCCCAAAGTTCAGGTCCCCATTTACTTCGGGTTTGGGGTAAAGTTCGGGTCAAGTTCGGGTCCCGAACCCGAACTTTTTTATGGAGTTCGGCAGAACCCGTCGAACCCGAACTTCCAGGTGTCCACTCAGCTCTATTCATTACATATGGCGACTGGATGTTTTAGCCTAACAAGGCCTTCCTCAGCGGTCTATTATCTAAGATGAAGCAATATATACTTTATGAGTGACTGGATGTATACAAGAAAAAGGAAACTATAATAATGCATTATCAAAAAATACATGATTAGGTCAGATGGTATACATGATTAAAAGAGAGTCTACAATACCCAATGTGTAAAATTACTACATGATATAAAGACCAAGGGTTATATTGCAGCAAGTTATGGTTTAATCAGGTATAGCTCCTCACTATACCTGCTAATTTCTGAATAATGAAGCAGTGGAATGACCTCGTTAATCCCGCACTCCTGGCGACTGACAAATAACTTGACATCCTCAAAGGGCCTGAGCAAACGGCAGGTGTCACGCATGAGCTGCCACTGGCTGACATCGAAGTTACACATGGGAGTACTCATATCCGGTTGGATCATTAAGAAATCGTTGATGGCCTTTCTCTGTTCGTATAGTGGGTCCAACATATGGAGGGTGGAATTCCAACGGGTGTAAACGGCGCATATCAGCCTATGTTGGGTGATGCCATTCTGCCGCTGCAGCTCAAGGAGCGCGTGCTTTGCGGTGTATGAGTGGATGAAGTACATGCAAAGTTTCCTGGTCATTTTTAGGATGTCTTGGAGATGGGTTGAAGACTTCAGGAACCGCTTGACAACCAGATTGAACACGTGTGCCATGCAGGGTGCATGGCACAGCCTTCCTTGACGCAGCGCTGACACCTTGTTCTTCCCGTTGTCGGTCACCATGGTTCCAATTTTCAGTTGTGGTGGAGAAAGCCAGGATTCTAATTCTGGACGCAGGACACCGAGCAGTTCCTCCCCGTGTGACTTTGTTCGCCAAGGCAAACCGGGTGCAGAACGGCGTGACACCGCCATGCCCTGCACATGTGGTGTGCTGGAGGGGAACTGTGACTTGTTCCTGCAGTAGAGGCTGAGGACATGGTGGAAGATGAGGCGGCAGAGGCGCACATTGTCGCAGGACCAACTGCGTGACAACGTAGAGGCGGAAGGGGCATGACCTGACGAAGTTGCAGGTGTGGCTGTGCAGGAACCACATTCACCAAGTGGGCCGTAAAGGACATGTATTGTCCATGACCGTGGTTATAGCTCCACAAGTCGGCACTGCCGTGCACTTTGGCAGACACCGACAGACTCAGGGACTGACCCACCATTTTTTCTACATATTTGTGCAGGGCTGGTACTGCCTTTTTCACAAAGAAATGACGGCTTGAGACTCTCCACCTCGGCTCGGCACAAGCCATCAGTTCTCAGAAAAGTGCAGAGTCCACAACTTGGAAAGGGAGGGACTGCAGCACCAGCAACTTGGCCAGGAGCATATTCAGCTTCTGTGCCGTTGGATTAGTGCATGCATACTGCTGTCTCTTGGCAATCACTTCGGTGATCGATTGCTGACGGAATTATTGGCGAGGAGTAGGAGTAGTAGAAGCAGGAGCATCGGGACCAGCAGATGATGGGAATGACAGACAGCTCCCTTTGGCTGAGGTGGTGGAGCCTTGACTGCCTGAAACAGGGTGCGTGCCAGCAGTTTCTGCGGCAGGCTGGACCACCACATCAGAGCCACGGTTCTCCCAGGCCACCGTATGGCGACGCTACATATGTTGATGCAGGGCCGTAGTGCAAACATTGGCACCCTTCCCACGCTTCACCTTCTGCCCACAGATTCTACTTATGGCTCTGTTAACCTCCGCCGTCGGCTTAACAAAAAACTAGCACACTGCCGAGTTACTGATTTTACCCCCAACACTCTGCACTGACTGACTGCTACCGCCACTGCCTCCGTGAACCCCTGCACCACGACTTCCCAGGCAGGCAAGTTGTTGCAAAGCAGGTGGTCTACCCCGGGCACGTTTGGCTCCCGACCTCCCACTTCTGCCACCCTGCTGACTCCCAGCCATGCTACCACCTTGCTGGCTCTGCTGCTGCTTCATGGGCAAGCTGCCACCCTCTTCTCCTGATGATGATGAAGCCCCTTCTGCACCTGGCTACCAAGTGCGATCGGCTTCATCATCATCAAGTAGTGTCTGCACGTCACTGATGTCCTCCTCACCGGTCTCTGGGTCAAGAGCCTGACCGCTCACAACACCACCTCCCATGCCACTCTCCTCATCACTACTTGCCCACCTAGCGGAGGAAGTGGCGGATGTCTTCTCCACATCTTGGCTGAGCAGTAGCTGCTGAATGTACTCTAGTAGCTCATCCTTGCTGTCTAGTGGAGCTGAGCCCACAGCATACAATGCTTCTGTGGCTGAGGGAACAGCAAAGGAGAGAGGCAGGTTGAGGACAGGTGAGGGCACAGAGCCTGCTCCCAGGCCATGCCAACTAAGGGTTGTGTCTGACGAACACACCGACTGTTGGCTGGGGGTGTCTGGTGTCACTTGGGATGAAGTGGTTGACCGAGTTAACCAATCAAGAACAGCTGGGTTTCTGGTCAAGACATGACCGCTAGATGACGCCGGGAGCTCAGGCCTCTCGTTGCGATTCCTGCTACCACGCCCCCTTACTCTGCTGCGACCTCTGCCTGCGCAGGAAACATTTAGATCTCTGCCACTCTTCCGTGCATGGCCTGACACTTTTCTCTCTGACATACTTTTAGCTGAAATAAATTAATAGTAAATTAAAACACCCCTAAAAGCAACGAAAAGATTTTTCTTTTTGTACTGAAATTGGCCTCTAAGCGCTGTCACCACAAATAACTGCAACAGTGAAAAGCGTATCTATTTTGTCTTTCTGTACTGAAATAGGCCACTAAACGCTTTTGCCACAAATAACTGCAGCAGTCAAATGCGTATATCTTTTTCTTTTTGTACTGAAATAGGCCACTAAACACTTTCGCCACAAATAACTGCAACAGTGAAGTGCGTATATATTTAACCTTTTGTACTAAAATTTGCCAATAAATGCTTCATCCACAAATAACTGCAAGAGTGTAGTGCGTAGATATTTTTCTTTTTGTACTGAAATGGCCACTAAATGCCACTTTTGCCACAAATAACTGCAACATTGAAGTGCGTATATATTTTGTCTTTCTAAAGTGAAATAGGCCACCAAACGCTTTCACCGCAAATAACTGCAACAGTGAACGGCATATATATTTTTGTTTTGGTACTGAAATACATCACTTAACACTTTTACTACAAATAAATTCAACAGTGAACTGCGTATATATATTTTCTTTTTGTATTGAAATACGCCACTAAACGCTTTCACCACATGTAACTGCAGAAGTGAACTGAGAATATATTTTTCGTTTTGTATTGAAATAGGCCACTAAACGCTTTTACTGCAAATAACTGCAACAGTGAACTGCATATATATTTTTATTTTAGTTTTGAAATACTTCACTAAACGCTTTTACCACAAATAACTGCAACAGTGAAATGCGTAAATATTTGTCTTTTTGTACTGAAATACGCCACTAAACACTTTCAAAACATATAACTGCAGAAGTGAACTGCATATATATTTCTCTTTTTGCACTGAAATAGGCCACTAAATGCTTTCACCACATATAACTGCAGAAGTGAACTGCGTATATATTTTATTTTTATTTTTACTGAAAAACATCGCTAAACGCTTTTTTAACAAATAACTGCAACAGTAAACTGCGTATATATTTTTCTTTTTGTACTGAACTACGCCACTAAACCCTTTCACCACATAAAACTGCTACAGTGAACTTTGTATATATTTTTATTTTAGTACTAAAATACGTCACTAAACGATTTTACCGCAAATAACTGCAACAGTGAACTGCATATATATTTTTCTTTTTGTATTGAAATACGTCACTAAACCTTTTCACCACATATAACTGCAGAAGTGAATTGCATATATATATATATTTTTTTTGTAATAAAGTACGCCACTAAACGCTTTCACCACATAAAGCTACAGAAGCATACTGCTTATATATTTTTCTTTTAGTACTGAAATACGTCACTAAACGCTTTTACCACAAATAACTGCAACAGTGAACTGCTTATATATTTTTCTTTTTATACTGGAATACGCCACTAAACACTTTCACCACATATAACTGCAGAAGTGAATTGCGTATATATTTTTCTTTTTGTAATAAAACACGCCACTAAACGCTTTCACCACATAAAGCTTACAGAAGCATACTGCTTATATATTTTTCTTTTAGTACTGAAATACGTCACTAAATGCTTTTACCACACATAACTGCAACAGTAAACTGCGTATATATTTTTCTTTTTGTACTGGAATACGCCACTAAACACTTTCACCACATATAACTGCAGAAGTGACCTGCATATATTTTTCTTTCTATACTGAAATAGATCAATAAACACTTTCCCCACATATAACTGCAACAGTGAAGTGCGCATATTTTTTTCTCTTTGTACTGAACTACGCCACTAAACCCTTTCACCACATATAACTGCTACAGTAAACTGCGTATATATTTTTCTTTTAGTACTGAAATACGTCACTAAAATGCTTTTACCGCAAATAACTGCAACAAATAACTGCAACAGTAAACTGCGTATATATTTTTATTTTTGTACTGGAATACGCCACTAAACACTTTCACCTCATATAACCACATATAGCTACAGAAGTGAACTGCGTATATATTTTTCTTTTTGTACTCAAATATGCCACTAAACGCTTTCACCACGTATAACTGCAGAAGTGAACTGCGTATATATTTTTCTTTTTCCACAGATATAAGCCACTAAAGGCTTTTTGACATAGCACTTGCAGAACAAATTTCTGGAATGACAAAGCTGTTTAATGGCTATTTGGATCCCCAAATAATCTTTCCCTGCACTTGTAAATCGCTTTTTTTCCCCTATGAGGTTTATCCTATCACTGCCCCTAGCACCTTCTGACATATTTCCCTGCACTAAAATGCTGTGAAATGATTCCTCCCTATCCATTTCTTTCCCTGCACTTATAAATCGTTTTTTTAGTTTTTTTTTTTCACAATTAGTTTTTTCCTATTGCTGTCTCTAGCGCCTTCTCACATCTGTCCCTGCACTCAGTACGTTGGAAAATATCTGAATTCAAATGCCGCCGCATTTCTAGGGCTGTGACATCACAGGGCTGGCAGACTGCAGATTGGCTGCATGCATGGCATTATGGGTCATCCCGCCTTCTCAGAGTTCCTTGCCTCATGTCCTCACATGTGTAGCCGCCATTTTAGCCACCATTTTAGGAAAAATTGCGATTCGTTACCAGAAAGCGTGAGGAAATTCGCATTCGTTGCGAATCTAATTTTTTCTGAAATTCGTAACGAATTCCACTTCGTGAGCATTGATTTGCTCATCTCTAGCACACATGAATCCCATGTAGGAAACAAGTAATCCACACACCAAGACATTTATGCCTAACCCTATTAAGTGTAGCACACTTAAAGGGGTTAAAGGTGTTGTCTCACTTCAGCAATTGGTATTTAGAGAAAGTTAATGCAAGGAACTTACTGCAATGTATTGTGAATGTTCATAGTGCCTCCTTTCCATCACTTATACACAGCACCATGATTATTACCATTGTGGAATACAGCAGAGGTGGCCGTGCTTGCACACTATAGGTGAAGGTGTTGGCCTATGCGCACTTCTAGCCTTTTTCTATACTGTGTAGGCATGGCCACCACTGCTGGATTACATGGTGTTAATAACTAGAGATGAGCGAATCGAAGCTGACAAAGTGGAATTAGATCCAAATTTCAGGAAAATTTTGATTTGCACCGAAGCCGAATTTTCTCGCGCCTTGTGGTAACGATTCACATTTTAACCTAAAATGGCTGCTACACATGTAAGGACATGGGCCAAGAGACTCTGGGAAGGTGGGATCACCCATACTGACATGCATGCAGCCTATAAGCAGCCAGCTAGCCCTGGGATTCTCAACCTGTGGCCCTCTAGCTGTTGTAAAACTACAACTCCCACCATGCCCTGCTGTAGGCTGATAGGTGTAGACTGTCCTGGCATGCTGTGAGTTGTAGCTTTGCAACAGCTGGAGGGCCACAGGTTGAGCATCCCTGTCCTAGAAGATGCAACTTTTTGAAAATACTAGCTCCATGCAGCCTATCAAGAGCTCAGACATAGTAAGAGTTTCAGGCAAGGACAACAGGTAAATATGGCCTCGTGAAGGAGTAGTTCCTGGCACCTGGTCAATGAGAAAGTCATAAGAATAATGAAGTGGCCGTCACACACCCTCCTTGTCGAAGACATCAGATTAGCCAGCATAGGCAGGATGTAGACCTTGAAAATTCTGAAGGACTGATGCAGCTTGGACAGGCTGCACTGATTCCATGAGCAGAACCCCAATGCAGAATCTGCCACAAGTTCCAGTGTAGAACAGGGCTGTGAAAGTGAAGCCAGTGCAGTTGCAGTAAGAGAAGAAAGTTATTGACAGGAGACATAAAATAAGATCTCTGTGTACAGAATACTTTATGGATTCTGGTGGCACCTTCCCGTTGACAGATGTCACCACTAGGGACCTCACCATGGTGGGTATTCGGTATCGGGTCACCATGGCCTGATTCGGGAAGTTTTCCTGCCAAGACAGAGTCTAGGAAGGTCTACACAGTAAACCAAATATCCTCAGAAGACACAGGCACAGTAAGTTACTTGGATTTTACACAGGGAATCTGCTTCTGTTGTTTCTTGGTTACTGACCTAGGACAATCCAAGAGCGGCCGAGGAGATTTACAGGTGTGAGTTTAAAGTTGGAGTGAAGGAAAGTGGTGAAGCACCATGACATCTCTTCTCCTAAGAAGTGAAATTAACTGCCTGTGGATTGTCCTGAGTCCTGAGTTGTATACAGCCGTCACCATGTGCAGATGGATTAGGCTCACCAGGTCACACAGTGAGATTGCCGATGGGAAAAGTGCGGTTAGATAAGAAAATCACAAAGTGACAAAAAAATTATTTTAATGCGCCAAGTTCCATAATAACTTTTTATTTGACAGTTTATCTCATTCACAGCAGATTAGGAGATGGAGATTGTTAAGATTGTGGACATTCAGCTCTCTGTCTGAAAAGCTGTATTTATTTTGAGGGATGCATGAAGTATTAACTTTGGAGAGAGTTTGTTTTCAGAGCCCCAAAGCCCTTGAAGAAGCTGTGAGGCGAAACCGGGCGGGTGTATGGCTATATGATTTTATAGTTAAAGCCTTTTTTTAATCCTATATTCTGTAAGTATTAAAATAAAAGAACCATGTCTTTTTAACTGACAGTTCTACCTATAGTGTCCGTACTTTTGTTTCTCCTGAGTTTCCACCCAGAAAAATTCTTCCAGAGAGGAGAGAGGGAGAAGCACTGGAAAGGCCCCTCTGGTATGAAGGGAAATTGCTAACATCAGCTGCTGAACGGGTTTCTAAGGATCTTCCTCAGCCACTGACAGAGACGTGGAAATGAAGGAAAGCTGGGTGTGGTTCAGCCCTGACTTCATTTGGAGACAAGGCTCATCAGGAGAAGAAGTTATACTGACACTAGAAGTGGTGAGAAAAAGACGCATACTAAACGTATTAATGACTCAAAAACTGTTTAGGCCACTCCAAGTCTGATGAAAGGTTGAATCTGATTAGTTGCTTTGGGCAACTAAACAAGTTTTCCTTTACGCCAGTTTGATAAATCGTCCCCAAAGTATTTTTAGCTCTGCAATACATGGATAAATCCTTATTGCTTCTATGCAGACACTTGTCCACAGACAATCGGACCTGGTCCATTTGGATAGGCTCAGGCTCAGAAGATAGAAGCATAGGCCTCTGAAAAGTAGATGCCAACCAGGACCTCTCCTCTCACGTGCAGATTCCTTGAAACACTCCCTGAAACAAAGATCAGTTCGGCTTACCCATGGTAGATGGGACATCCATGGTAGATGGGACATCACGACTGGCCAGTTCATCTTTTATGCAACCTGACATATCCTCCGGGAAGGCGTTCAACAGAGCCTTGTTGCTTCATGATAGTCCTGCAGCCAGGGTGTGGACCTGAATAGCATACAGCCTGACTGCAAGGTTACCTTGGTGGAGGTGGAGACGATATGAGGCTGAAGAAGAAGTATGGCTAGGGTCCTCAAAGACTTTGCAGAAAGTGGACATGAATTCCTGTGCAATCAGAGGATTGCTACATTATTATAGAGGGACATCCCAGAAATGTTAGGTAGACCAGAAATGCTATTTTGGATTTGTCAGTTGGAAACTGATGGGCCAGTATCTCAAAGTGAATGGTACTGGTTCAGAAATCCACGGCATAACTTGAGACCCCCTTCATATTGTGGGTGAAGTGGGAGATGCAGACTAGAAACCTCAAAGACTGTGACTGGCAGTGATAATGGTACAGACACTGTAGCTTGAGTTTGCGGTACCAGAACATTAGTGAACAGGAGTGAGAGCCCTACATGCAGATACGGGGAGGCCTAGCCAGCAAACAGGCTGCTGTCTGTCTGGAGGAACAAAGCAAGCCCAACGTCGCTGTCCATCCAGAGAAAGACAGACATGTCTGGCCAGCCGGACGAGTGCACAGTGGTGGCAAACAGGCAGTGCTGTAACAGTAAATTGTGGTAAAAAAACTTGTAGCATTTTACTTGAACATTTTTTGTTTAGTTTATTGCTCAAAATTTTAGCTTAGCAAGGGGTGAGTGGGTGTGGAAGCGACTTCCTCTTCATCAGAACTTCAGTATGTTGCCTGTTTAATTGGCAAGTTAATAAGCAATGCTAAATACCTGCAAATGCAAAGGTAACCTTACTTAGATAATATAGGACAACTTTCTTTCTTGAAACCTCAAGCTAATGTTAATAAACCACATCTGATGAAGTAAACAATATTCTCATAAGAACAAACTCCTTTATAACCAATGAAACTACTATGTCTATTTCACACAGCTACACCCACCTCTGTTTCTAAGTGACCACAAACCTCAAAAGTAGTTCAGTTAGCCAATAGTAAGAACACAGTTCTCGAGATGTGTTTAACAGTACCTGGATGGATTAATATGTCATGGTATAATGTTTTAAAATATGTCCTAAAGGGCTTGTCCGGGTTATAGCTATTGATGGCTTATCCTGAGGACAGATCATCATCAGATTGGCGGAGGTCCAACTCTTCCATTCACTTGAATAGGACGAACAGCTGTAATTACTCTGCTCCATCACTACAAAATACAAAGTAGACAGCATGCAGAGAATGATGGGAGTCAGGGAGGGAGATTCACCAAAATTATTAAGAGGCACACTCTGCTTAATAATTTTAGCACATTTCAGTTGGGTCCATGTGCCAGCACCTGAAATGTACAGTAGGTAGGAACTGGAGTAGAGTTCAGATTTTACTTGGGTCATAAAATTGAGGTAAGTAATGATAAATCAATCAAGCTGCATAGTTGTGAGTGTAGCATAAAAAGGGATCTCTATTGTCTGGTTCTTGTGTGTTCAATTAATCTTCGTGACCCAAGTCCTGTGATTTTAGATGTTAAATGTTCATGAAACCTCTTAAAATGACACCTAACAGTTTTCCTTACCTAGAACTGACTACGACAGCAGGATATTTCAAATACAACAAAATTGGTTTTGCAATTACTGTAGTAAAATCCTGTACAACCTAACTCACCTCGCCAATGACTAGGTCTTTTACCCCACTTTTCTTTTTTTTTTTTTTTTACTTCAATACTACTTCACCCCTCTAACTATATGCAGTCTCACACATACAGTACTGAGGTAGAGATACTGCAACTGCATCAGCCTCCACCTTATTTTAGCTTTCCATCTACTGTTGTACACTACATATTTCCTAGTCGCTTAAAATGTTCTTGAAATGTTTTAGATAACCTCTGGACAAGGAGGGACAAGCTGTAAGGTAAGGAAGATGCCACTTATCCCTTATAAAATATATTACAAAAGATAAATTAATTCTAAACAAATCAAAATTGTCTTGAATTTCTCAAAACTTTGGGATTGCAGTGAATTTTTAACTTTTGAGATTTGATTCAGATGAATCACTCAAAATGGTGTCTGACATTTTAGAGATCAGAAGGTAGAACAGCAGGGCAGGAGAGATGAAAGAGGATCACATAACCCTGGGCGGTGCCCTGTCAGCCAATCAGGAGGGGTGATATTGACATGTGTCATAGGCACTATATACTGTAAGATCCCAACCAGAGAAGCCATATGTATTCTGAGCTTGTACATTGATGTGACAGAACATTTAGAGATAGCAAAGAAAGCTTATCTTTAGACACACAATACACTTACAGTCAAGGCCAAAAGTTTTGAGACTCACACAAATTTGAGTTTTCACAAAGTTTGCTTCTTCAATATTTTTTGATCTTTTTGTCAGATGTTTCTAGGGTATACTGAAGTACAACTATAAGCATCCCATAAGTTTTTTTTAACTTTTCTTGACAAATACATCAAGCTTATGCAATGACTTAATATTTAAAGCACTGACCTTCCTTTTTCAAGACTTCTGCAATTTGCCCTGGCATGTTGAATAGGAGCTTCCAGGCCAAATCCTGACTAATGGCAACATACAGTATTATTGCCTAATCAGTTCTTGGCATTTATCCTAATTTCTGTGTTTTTGTTTGTCTACCCACTTTTTGAAGATTCACCACAGGTTCTCAATGGGATTGAGATCTGGGGAGTTACCTGACCATTGACCCCGAATCAATGCTTTTATCTCTGAACTATTTAGTTAGTACTTTTGTCTTTTGACATGGTCGGTAGCATTGTTCATCACCAAATTGCTCCTGTATCATTGGGAGAAGTATTCTCTTGGAGGATGTTTTGATACCATTCTTTATTAATGCTAGGGTTTTTAGGCAAAATTGTGAGTGAGCCCATTCCCTTAAATGAGAAGCAAGCCCACACATGAATGGTCTCAGGATGCTTTACTTTTGACATGACACATGACTTATTGTAGCTCCACCCTTTTTTTCTCCAGAGACAGTCCTCCTCATCATACTGTTTACATTTTGCCATCATGAGACCAAGTCAACACCTAACAATTGATCAACAGTACCTCACTATTGGGTGGCTTCAAGCAGGATGTTCTCAGACATAAGTGGCCACTGCGCTTAGAGTGTCACAGAGTGTCATCAGCAGGTTGCAACAGAGATACAGAGAGACTGGAAAAGTCAGAGAAAGGCATAGAAGCGGATGTCCTTTGCACACATCCTACTTTGATGACCATTTCATTGTGAACAATGCCCTGCAAAACCAGATAATGAATGCCACACAACTCCGGCACATTTAAGAGAGGTGAGAGGCACCTAAGTATCACGTTAGACCATGGTCTGCGTGCTAGACAACCTTCAAGGGTACCTGAGGACAGGCGTCATTGTCTTGCATGGGCCACGGAGAATATACGCTGGACGAGGGACCAATGGGCCTCAGTGCTGTTCACTGATGAGTCAATTCACACTGAGCAGAAATGTTGGCTGCCAACTATGTTGGAGACGTCAAAGAGCGCACCATACATCAGCCACTTTTGTCACCAGAAGAGCCTTTAGTGGTTGTAGTGTTAAAGTGTAGGCAGGTATGTCTAGTCAATACAGAACTGCCCTACACTTTGTTAATGGTACAGTAAGAAGCCCATACTACTTAAATAACATCATTAATCCAGTCATTGTGCTTCTGCATTAACAACAAAGGCCCAATTTCATCTTCATGGATGACAATGAGCCAGCTCATTGAGGTCGCATCATTGAGGAACGGCTGCTGGAGGCTGTGGTACCTCAAATTGAGTGGCTTGCACTTTCTCCAGTGCAGGCCATACCATTAAAAACCAATGGGATCAACTGAGTCACTTTGTAGTGGCTTGTAAAGTCTGTACCCCAGAACCTCAATGATCTGAGGACTGCCCTTCAAGAAGAGTTGGGTGCCATGCCTCAGCAGACAAAGGTTGACTTGTAAACAGCATGAGACATCGTGGGGATATACCCACCACTGTTGTTGGCTTTTGTTTCAATAAATTGTTTGAGATGAGGAAATCACCATTGAATGCTTCTACTTAAATGCCCTACTTTCATAATATGATATCAAAGTAGCGTGAACTTTTTACGTTTTCCATAAATTTCACCTGAAAGCCAAATATCCCTAACTTTTTTGAGTAGTGTATGAATGTGTGTGTTATTTATTTAAAACAACACCAAACCCATTGATTCTACCTAAAAAGGATCAGTTTTGAACCTCTTGTTCAAAACAAGCTTTTGCTTCTTCTGGTACCACTATGACTGACAGACATCTTCACCGAAAAGGGATCATTTTTGGACTGTTTTCTAATTTTAGAAAGCATAGCAAATCTGAAAGTTCAGTAATTCTTTAAGCAATCTATTTGTTTCCACCTGCTACCATCAGTTTATCCATAGCCATATATGTCACTGTAACTTTAACATTACTAATGCTGTCTTGACAATAAAAAGATTGAAAGGGGTTGGCTATAGTTCTAGGAGACTTCAAAGTGTCATACACAGTTTTTTAGGGCAGTTTCTGCTGACTGATTTGTTTAAATCAGACCCAAAATGAATTTTGATAAATTTGCTCATCTCTATTATGACTACAAATAAGCAAAACTGTGAAAACTTGCTTGTCAGCATTTTGCCAAAGAGGAACTTTGTATGTTGTACAGTTAGATTGTTGTAGTACATGAAAATTGAGACTGAAATAAGTATCTGTAGTAGAGGTGAGTGAATTGAGCCTAAACAAATCGGATTCGCTACAGCTTTCACAAAAATTCTGCTACCAAATTAATTGCGCAAAACATTGTCTGTGCCATTTTACAGTGAAGAAAGGGATGTAAATGAGCTCTTAACAATAGAGATGTCCCGAACTATTCGCCGGCGAACAGTTCCCGGCGAACATCGCATGTTCGCGTTCGCCGCGGCGGGCGAACATAAACATATGCGATGTACGGTCCGTCCCCCATACGTCATCATTGAGCAAACTTTGACCCTGTACCTCACAGTCTGCAGACACATTCCAGCCAATCAGCATACCCTCCCTCCAAGACCCTCCCACCTCCTATCAAAAAGCAAGGACAGCATCCATCTTAGATTCATTCTGAAGCTGCAGTGTTAGTTAGAGCAGGGAGAGTGCTGCTGCTGCTGAATTAATAGGGAAAGCGTTAGCTAGGCCAGTGTTCTGTGTCCACTCCAGTCCTCAAAGACTATTTTGCCTCTTTCACACATGCGTGTCCAGATTAGGTCCGGATGCCTTGTGGATGCATTCAGTGAAAACTGTGCGATTTCACAGGCAAAGCCATTCAGTTTTGCTTTCGATTTCGTTCAGTTGTTCAGTTTTTTTCAGTGATAAAAAACTGAAGGTTTACAAACAACATCTCCTAGCAACCATAAGTGAAAAATGCAACGCACCCGCACTTGCTTGCGGATGCAATGCGTTTTTCACGCAGCCCCATTCACATCTATGGCCCCTTTCACACGAGCGAGTTTTCCACGCGGGTGCAATGCATGATGTGAATGAATTGCACCCGCACTGAATCCTGACTCATTCATTTCAATGGGTCTGTGTACATGAGCGTTTTTTTTTCACGCATCACTTGTGCGTTGCATGAAAATCGCAGCATGTTCTATATTCTGCGATTTTAACGCAGCCCTAGCTCCATAGGCCCCTTTAACACAGGCAAATTTTACGCGTGGGTGCAATGCGTGACGTGAACGCATAGCACCCGCACTAAATCCTGACCCATTCATTTCAATGGGTCTGTGTACATGAGCGTTCTTTTTTCACTCATCACTTGTGCATTGCATGAAAATCGCAGCATGTTCTATATTCTGCGATTTTCATGCAGCCCTAGCCCCATAGAAGTGAATGGGGCTGCGTGAAAAACGCATTGCATCCGAAAGCAAGTGCGGGTGCGTTGCGTTTTTACCTGATGGTTGCTAGGAGATGTTCTTTGTAAACCTTCAGTTTTTTATCACGCTTGTGAAAAACGCATCAAAACGCATTGCACACGTGCGGAAAATACTGAACAACTGAACACAATCGCAAGCAAAACTGAATGGCTTTGCCTGTGAAATCTCACAGTTTTCACTGAACGCATCCGCAACGCATCCGGACCTAATCCAGACACGCTCGTGTGAAAGGGGCCTATGGGGCTAGGGCTGCGTGAAAAACGCAGAGTATAGAACATGCTACGATTTTCACGCAACGCACAAGTGATGTGTGAAAAAATACGCTCATGTACACAGACCCATTGAAATGAATGGGTCAGGATTCAGTGCGGATGCTATGCGTTCACGTCACGCATTGCACCCGAGCGGAAAACTCGCTCGTGTGAAAGGGGCCATCTGCTGTAAGGACAGGCATTGCAGTTGCCTGCCAGTGTGTGTTAGGCCCACAGACTGTACTGTGCCCACCACTCATATTGGATGGCACAGTACCTTGCAGATCAAAAAGTCATTTAATTTTTACTCTTTAATATAATTGCAGTTGCCTGCCAGTGAGTGTCAGGCCCACAGACTGTACTGTGCCCACTGCCCACCACTCATATAGGGTGTCAAAGTACATTCCACGGCGCACGCGCAGTGACCTAAAATTCAAACGAAGCGGACCGGGCATGGGTCTTTTTCCATCTCCCGGTTACAAAGTCTATTCACTACACCGCCCTGGCCCTGATAAGGGACAAAACAGAGATTAAACTGGTAGGAATAGTACTTAGTTAACACTAGTTGCATTGGTGGCAAATTCCATTGCAAGTGCCCAAAATTAGAAGGAAGCGGACAGAGCAAGCTTTTTTCTCCCCATGCAGGGATCCCCATGCAGGGATTCAATTCAATACACGTCCCCTGACTTAACAAAGATTAAAATGGTAAGAATAGTAGTTCACACTATTTGTATTGGTATCATCTTTTTCCATCTCCCGGTTCCTAAAATCAATTCGATACACGTCCCCTGATAGGGGACGTAACAGGGATTAAACTGATAGGAATAGTACTACTTAACACACCACTCATATAGGGTGGGACAGTACATTGCACGGCGCACGCGCAGTGCCCCAATTCGGAAGAGGACCGACCAACCATAAATTTCCATCTCCCGGTTCCTAAAATCTACTCCATACACCGGCCCCTGATAGGGGACAAAACAGAGATTAAGCTGGTAAGTACAGATTTTTTTAATTTAAAAAAAAGAGGACAGCCTCTGCGGAACTGGGTATTTTTTGGCCGCGTTACTGAACGCTCATGCACAATGGCTGTAGGCTCATGCGTCCTTTTGCGGAGGTGACAAACCTGGTCAGTCAAACCAAAGGCAACATCATCAACCTCATCCCATATGCGTTTTTTCTGGAGCGTGCCCTGCGAAGAATGCTGGATCAGGCCATAGATGAGCATGAAGAGGAAGAGTTGTGGTCACCATCACCACCAGAAGCAGTCTTGTCGTAGTTGATTGCTGGACCTGCGGCAATGCAGGGAGAGGAGTCTAAAGAAGAGGAGTCTGAGGAGGAAGGTGGCTTTGAGGAGGTGGAAGACCAACCACAGCAGGCATCCCAGGGGGCTTGTTGTCACCTTTCGGGGACCCTTGGTGTTGTACGTGGCTGGGTGGAGGAAGAGACCTTCAATGACGTCAGTGAGGACAAGGAATGGCACATGGCTAGCTTGGTATCCAACCTTGTGCAAATGGGGAGTTTTTGGTTGTGCAAATGGACTGTTTGAGGTTGTTTGCGGTGCGTTAAACGGGGAGTTTGGTCTGTCAGAGTTTGGTCTGTCACTGTGAAGCGGGCATAACCCTTACATTACCTGATCGATACAACATCATACCTGATCGTATACACACACTGGATGTTTTAAAGCACGTTATTCCAAACAATTTAGGAATGTTAGGTGATTTATGCCCTTTATGGATTAAAACCCGACTCTGCGTCAACTACGTAATTTTCCATGGGAGTTTTACCATGGAACCCCTCCGGCAAGTCACAGTCCAGGTGTTTGTCCCCTTGAAACAACTTTTCCATCACTATTGTGGCCAGAAAGAGTCCCTGTGAGTTTTAAAATTCACCTGCTTATTGAAGTCTATGGCGGTTTGCCCGATTCGCCCGTTCGCGAACATTTGCGGAAGTTCGCGTTCGCCATTCATGAACGGAAAATTTTATGTTCACGACATCTCTACTTAACAAGCTCTGCCTCTAATGCCACCAGATGTAAGTCAACTATCCTATAAGTCAATGTTCAACCCTTTAAATAGGCCTCAAGACATGACTCGGATATTAAATAAGTCAGCACTTCATCTGCAGACAGCTGTTTCAGGGTGGTTGCCTCTCCTCAGTGCAGAGCAGGGAGTACTGGCTTTACTGGGTGACAGGCCTAAGCCAGGATTGGCATGGTAAAGGATAGGGAGATTGAAGATGGAGGATCACGTGACCATGGGAGGGATGGGGCTAGCATTGATTGGCTCAAAGACTGACAGATAGCCTTTGAGCCAATCAGGGGGCAGGATCCTGACAGCATCTTTTGCTCAGAAGCCATAGATACCATTCTGAGTGCAGTTTGGGATCTGAGAGCATATGTCTTGGCTATGTATGCCAAAAAGCAATTACAGATACAAGACAGTAATCTAGGTGTGGTAAGGAGAGTATAGCAACAGTATAAGGACATATTCAATTAAGTAGATTGACTAAATAGATAGAAAAGTGCTTATAGTGCTCAGGGATTTATAAGGGAGAGCATACGGAGGGAGGAACTTGTCACTCAGAGTTCTGTGTTTCATATTGTTTTCATACATCTGCAAGCAAGTGAAAAGTTAATGTTGCACTACAAATCCTGCAACAACCTAATTTTTTTCTGTAACTGAACAGCTAGCCAGCTTTAAAAATAAAACAAAAACAAATTGTTTTAGAGGCTTATTGCCAGCACCTCTGTAGTGCCCATTAGCAGGGGTACCTTGGAGTCTAGGCATTTGTAGACAATTGCCCCTGTTTTCCCTATGCAAAGTTATATACTTCTTACTTTAGTTCACTTGAAAGGGATAACTTGCACAATTTAATACTGTGTAATTATATTTAATATGTAAGTTAAGAGACTTTAGGGACTTTGGATGAGAAGCTGGTAATTTTCCACAGCTACAATAGGGTTTAAAGAAAGCATGTTTTGGAGGCGAAAAGCCAGACTTGTTTACCATCAAAACCAGACTGACCTTTTGATTGTTGTTATGTCTGGAAACTTGTTTTTGTCTTTGCCATTGAGTATCATTGAAGCTCTAATGTAAGTCTATGAGAAACAGAAAATGTAACAATGTATATGTTTGTGCTGAGTTTCTTCACTCCACCCCTCACACTAGAAGGTTCTACTTCAGCCAGATCTGTAAATAAGGATAACAGTGAGAGCCCCTAGTGTTCTGCAGTTAGGGACCAGTGCTTGGAGGGGGAGACTCATGCCAGTCTGCATTAATGAGCAGAAGAAGACGCTGAGATGGGGATGCTGAGCCGCAGACCATCTTCAGGGCCCTGTCATTTTTCACCTTAAGGACCAGGCCAATTTTTGCAAATCTGACATGTGTCACTTTATGTGGTGATAACTTTAAAACGTTTTTTCTTATCGAAGCCATTCTTATTTCATTTTTATTTATAAAAAAATACGAAATTTTAGACATTTCAAAAAATTTCAATTTCTCTGCTCTTAAAACAGAAAGTGATACCTCCTAAAATAGTTATTACTTTATATTTCCCATATGTCTACTTCATGTTTGGATCATTTTGTAAATTCCATGTTTTTTTTTTTTTGTTGTTGTGTTTGTTTTGGCGGGGGGTCAGGGGACGACGTTAGAAGGCTTAAAAGTTTAGAAGCAAATCTTAAAATTTTTCAAAAAAAATTCCGAAACCTACTTTTTAAGGACTAGTTCATGTCTGAAGTCACTTTGTGAGGCTTACATAACATAAACCACCCATAAATGGCCCCATTTTTAGAAACTACACCCTTTAAGGTATTCAAAACTGATTTTACAATTTTTCCTAACCCTTTAAATTTTTTTAAGTTTTACAAAATAGCAGCATTTTTTAAACAAAAAAAAAAAATCATGTTTTGTGGTGTCCATATTCTGAGAGCCATAGTTTTTTTTTATTTTTTGGGCGACTGCCCTAGTTAGGTTCTAATTTTTTGTGGGATGAGATGACAGTTTGATTGGTATAATTTTGGGGTGCATATGACTTTTTGATCGCTTGGTATTACACTTTTTGTGATGTAAAGTGACAAAAAAATTGCTTTTTTTACATCGGTTTATTTTTTAACTTTTTTCTTACGGTGTTCATCTAAGGGGTTAGTTCTTGTAATTATATTATATTGTTATACAGCAGGTTCTTACGGATACGGTGATACATAATATGTATACATTTACTGGTTAAAAATTCTTTGCTATATAGAATGGTTTGATTGGTATGATTTTGGGATGCGTATGATTTAAAAAAAAAAAATTTGACAGTTTTTATTTTTTTATTTTTTACGGTGTACACCTGAGGGGTTAGGTCATGTGACATTTTTATAAAGCAGGTCGTTACATGTCGCAATACCTAATATGTATACTTTTACTGGTTAAAAATTCTTTGCTAATCCCTTATTTAGATATAGGCTCAGGTGAGTGAATATGCCAATGGGGGTAATTAAGATCTCTCATGCCCACTGATACTGTGGACAATCATCTTGCTGTTTCTACTGTGCACAGTAAGCCAAAAATGATCCACAGTAACAAAATCCCACCAATGCAGTGACAGTCACCAGTCTGCGGCTATGGTATTGTCCAGTCCCTGTGTTGTCCAGTCCCTGTGTTTTGGACTACCATGAGGAGGTGGTTCAGGCAGAGATGGGGGACCCCATGTGTAGCTGTGTTGGTAGTGGTGGTAGTAGAAGTAGTGGAACTTGAAACCACAGTGGTGGCATTAGGTGCAGTGGTAGCAAGAGCAGTGAATTGAGAGGGGGCCAAGTAGCCCACAATAACATATCACAGTCTGATAAAAGTAGGTAGGAGGGTGAGAACTATGATTATGACTGTGTGCTGTACAGGACTTGGATGTTGGATTGCGGTGCTGAGAAGGAAGTGACATCAGAAGAGGAGGGTCATGGCAATGGCGGCAATTAAGAGCAGAGGTACCATATGGACAAAACCTCAAAAATACTGTCAGATCTTATTATATTGTTATTAGGTTGGGAACTTTTGATGCTGCTGTCGATATGGGCACTGGCTCGAAACATGTGAGACCCCCAAGCTCAACTGCCGATACTAGGTGTGAGTATCTCCTGTATAGTGATTTTCCTCAATAAGGCCAGCTAAAAAACCATTGCCATGTGCCAGATATGCAAAATCTAAATAAGTTATAGACATTCAAAAACAAACATAGATACCAGTGCTCTATTGCAGCACATGGGGTGGCATTCCTGCAAGAAAATTAGAAATGGAAAGCATTCGGAATCGGAACAAGTCTGTCCTTCTTCTCTCGTTCTTCTTTTTAGCAGCAAGCCCATATTCCCAAGCAGTACAGTGTCCGTATCATCGTCATCAGCTGTGTCTTTTCCTGCTTAGACTCCTCCTCCTCCTTGTCCTCAGCTTTATCGTGAAACATCCATAATGAATTGTGTGGCCATGAGAAAACTGTTTGCAACCAGGCCAAGTTGCTGGTTGTACAGTTGCCACTGTACCACTTAGTTGTGGTAATTTGTGGCACAGAAGTTGTGCGCCTTAAAATTTAATTCTCTATGCCAGCAGTCAAATGTTTTAGCAGGTGTCCGTAAAAATTGCCTCATCATTATGGAAATGTGGTGTAGTTCTACGCCTTCCTCAACAGTTAATTATTCTCTATCCCATCAACTGGACATTGTGCAAGAAGTCTGTAAAATTACCTCATCATTTTTGAAATGTGGTGTAGTTCTGCTCCTTCAATAAAGTGTAATTCTTCTCTGTGCCATCAACTGTACTTTGCGCCAGCTGTCCGTACAAATTGTCATGTCATTATAGAAATGTGGAATTATTCTGTACCTTCCATAAAATTAACTGTATTACCTGTACCATAAGATGCACCCCAGGTTTGGACAATAGAAAAATGAGAAAAAAGTTTTCTACTTATTAAAGCTTCCCTGATGATTTAATAAAGTGGAGGGGCCAATGTCAGTAAGTTACACCTACAGCGCTACTGCATACACACCTGACAAACAAAGCTCGACTACATGCAAACAACAAAAACAGCTCTGCTATATGCACACAATAAATAAGGCTGTACTGCATGCACACAAAGACAGCCACATGAATACAGATCTGCTATGTGCACTCACACACGTGCACACAGCTGCAAATATACACACATATACATATGGTACATCTTTAGCAATAGAAATAGGGTACATCTTTAGTGATTGGGTAGGATGCATATTTAAATAGAAATAACTACTGCTAGAGGTCCACCCCAAGCTGCCAAATAATAGCTATATACGGAACAGACCTTTCATTATATCATCTGTGGGCGGGGCCAGACAGGAAGCGTAGCTTTACTCATTTTCTTGCACTTCTTGTCTGTCCCTGCCCATTGGTGACAATATATAAAGTCCTTGCAGTACACAGCTTTCATCTCGCAGCTTGGAGAGGATCTTCTACCAGAGTTTTTTTTTTAAATTATTTCTTTTCTGTATGTGCTGAATGATGGTTCAGCCTTCTCTCCTGCCTGCACTGATCTCACACAGATCAGTCAGACAAACACATACCTCTCTCATTGATCGGGCAATACACTCGCTATATAAGCATTGTGCTATATCATTAAGGAAGCAGTCAGGAAGGTCTGGCACTGCTGGACCACCCTTACTACACACTATAAGAATAAGTCGAACTGCACTCGCTTGCTGCACGCTGCGCGGGACAGGACCAGTTCCACATGTAATGAAGTGAGGAATCCCAGTAGCCGTGACTTAAAGAGGACCTTTCATCAGGCTAAAAAATGTGTACTAACTATGCTGACATAACAAAACAAAAAACGACCTTGAGTGTCCTAACCTGAGTAGTACTCACTATAATAGTGCGGTATATAACTAGACACTGAATTTACATAACAGGAAAAGCTCATAAATCAGACAAAAAAAATGAAGAAAAAACTAGAGCCCACAACTTTCAAATTAGAAAAAAAATATATATATCTTTATTATCACATAGTATTAATTATTAAATGTTAAAAAAGGGGGTAGGGGACAAAAAAAAAAAACATCCCAGTACACCATCCCAAAACACCAACTCGCAGCGGGGTAACGCCATCCCAGTCTTGCAGGCCTTGATTCAGTGAGGTGAGATCTCTGCACCTGAACATTGGTGCATACTAGTATTTTTCTGAGACAGACCTTTTGTTATATGTATGATCAGCCACATGGTTTATATATAGACATGGCATGATATGTATGGCCATGTTGTAGGTAACGTTATACCGCTTTGAGATTATTTATATTTATGGTCTCTCTCTGTACATGTTCCTTTCAGACACTCACTCCGTATATAATTAACTGATACTATATATTTAGCGATTTGGCATATGCATTTTAACATTGGATAATTATGTATTCTCCAATTGTATGTAATGTAATCATGACCTGGTGTACTGGGATGGTGTTTTTTTGTCCCCTACCCCCTTTTTTAACATTTAATAATTAATAAAGATATATGTATATTTTTTCTAATTTGGAAGTTGTGGGCTCTAGTTTTTTCTTCGTTTTTTAACTATGCTGACATGTAGAGCGGCGCCCAGGGATCTCCCTGGATTTTGTGTGGCTGTCATGGCCCATAACAGGTAGGAACTAGTGTTAGGGACCACTCATAGAGGTGACCTTGACGTTGTGAGTGGCTTATTATGCTTTGGTCAAAATGTACACTAATGCCTCATTCAACATCCAGCATGGAGGCAGGGCAGAGTGCTGGTTGCAGAGTGCCATTCCATTTTTGTTTTTGCGTTTGTATGTGTATTTCGCCATAGCAATGTGCACCTGCATATAGGGTTGTGCTGACTGAACCCCTCCCCCCCACCTTTTTTTCTTTGAAGTTCTTAGTCCTAATAATGGACTTATGCTTCCCTATGTGATCACTGATGGTCTGCATTGTCTCTCCAATATATAGAAACCCACATGGACATTTTATTAAGTATATCACATTTGTAGATTCACACATGAAAAAACCGTCCACCGGGTATGTACGTCCAGTATGTGGGTGATAAATATTGGGTCCTTTGATTATATTGGAGCACTGAAAGCAGTGCAGACATGGACAAGTACCTTTCCACTGTGTGGCCAGTACACTCTGTTTTAGGGCACCTTTGGCAGTCCCCAGATCTGCACGTACTAGCTTATCTCTGTAGCTTGGGTATTTTTTGTTACAGTCTTAAGCAGGTTTTTTTAAATTCATCAATCTGGGGATATGCTTTTCCCAATAGATGCCAGTGCTTCCTCACAATGTTGTCCAATTTTTGATTAAAAGGATGGTATTTATGAATGAATACCACTCTTGGGGCTTTTTCTCCCTCAGATTCACTAGGGTTATTTAAATCGCTCAGGGTTTTTGTTAGAACCCTCTCTCCTCAAACCTCTTGGTCATTTTATAAATTCTAAGTCCCTGTGTGACGGGGTCAGAGTCTCAGAGACTATCCGTCTCAGCCTCTGATATTGGGATTTAGGGATTGCCCTTTTCAGGGAGTGTGGGTGAGCACTGGTGAAGTGGAGGATACTGTTCCTATCTGTCTCCTTTCTAAATAGGTCAGTGGAAAGGTTACCATTTGGGTCCTTAATTACCCTGTTATCAAGAAAACTCACCGTGTGATCATCACAAGTTAATGTGAATTGTAGACCAATGCACGCATGGTTCAGATGTGAAAAAAAAGACTCTAGAGTCTCACGTGGCCCGCCCATATGCAAAAAATATCGGCGATAAATCTTTTCCACAATAAAATGTGGTTGTGGTACCACTCAGTGTAATATACAAACGCATCCTCAAATTTCGACGTATATGCATTTGCATAGGGCGGGGCCACGTTCGACCCCCATCGCCGTCCCCGCCTCTGCAGATAATAGACATCTTCAAACATGAAGTAGTTTTCATACAAGACAAGATGAAGAAGTTGTACAAAAAATTCACATTCAGTAATGGAATAATCGCTTTTTTCCAAAAATGACTTCACTGCCTGTATACCTCCCTTGTGATCAATGGAGGTATACAAGCTTACCACGTCAATCGTCGCCAGGAAACTGTCCTTGGAATGGGTCCTAGTTCGGCTATAGTGCTGAGAAAATGTTGTGTATCTGCTAAATAAGCTGGAATATCCTTTATATGGGGTGTAAGTATCTTCTCAAGCACTATTGCCAGTGGTGATAAGATTGATCCCACCGAAGACACAATTGGGTGCCCTGGGGGACAACTAGAGTTTTATGGACCTTAGGGAGCACATAAAACACTGGTAATATTGGTGTATGGTTTATCAAAAAAGTATGCATATTGTTATCAAAGGTCCCTTGTGGAGCAAAGTGGTCAACAGTCCTAAGGATTTTTTCTTTAATGCGGAATATCGGATCCCCAGTCAAAGGTTCATATGTATTATTATCTGAGAGCTGACGCATGATTTCTGCTACATATCTCGTTCTGTCCATAAGGACAATAGCGCCCCCTTTGTCCACGGGTTTTAGGACTAAATTTTTATCGTTCATTAAAGATTGGATGGCTGTCCTTTCTTGTGGTGTCACATTCTGTGTGAACCGTAGTTCACCTTTCTTGATTTCATCTATTTGTTTATTAATGTCTCTGGTGACCAATTGTACGTAAGTTTCAATTGGATGGTATAGTTTAGGGGGCATAAACCCACTTGTATTTTTCAAGCCTAGATCTGCCAAGTGTAAGCCGCTAAATCTCTCCCCACCATCCGAACCTAATGTTCTGTTTCCTGGGTCAGAAAAATGTGCTTTAAGTCGCAGCTTGCGAAAGAAATGATTTAAATCAACATTATATTGTAATGTCTCAAAGTTACTAGATGGACTAAACGACAAGCCTTTTTGAAGGGCAGACATTTGTACAGTGTTCAGGATTTTGGAGGAGAGGTTGATCACAAGCGATTGATTCTTACCTGGGAGCGGATTTGAATCACTTGGCTCAGTCCCAGCATTGCCGTGGTGTTTGTGGTGTTTGCGTCCCACGCGCCTCCTCCCCCACGTGGACGTCGGCTGCCTCTCCGTAAAAAAAATGCGGAATTCTTGCGGTCCCGCGGATTCACTTCCGAAGCTGGAGGTAAAGGATCCTGGTCTTGTAGACCTTCTGTAACCCGGCTTCTGTCGCCTTGAGAAATCTTGCCATTTGTATACCCAGTTTAGGTGATAGTCTTCACTATCGTGTAAGAACTTAGATCTTCTCTTCTCCTCCGTTTCTCTCCTGTAGGTAGAAATATAGGTGTCCACGGGCTCTTTCAATTTATCAAACTCTTCAGAGGTTAAGGAATCTCTGAGCTGCTGTTCAGTCGCTGAGATCTGTGTCTATAATTCGGTTACCGCCGTCTGTATGCGATTAATTGTAAGTAAGATAAGGTCATACGAACATTTATTAATAATCTTCTCAAAGTCTCTGCTGTATTCAGGGTCATTAGGAAAAAATGTAGGGCGTAAATGTACTCTTAAGCCCATTGGGATACTTTTGACCTTAAAGTACTCTGCCAGAGTAGTCGCATGTAGTTCATACGAGGAAAGCCGTCTTAGTTTGCGTTCCCAGTGCCGCTTCTGGAATTCGCTTGTAGGGATGTTCAAAAAATCGGATGTGGATGTCACTTGGGAAAGTATCCTCTCAGCATCGGCATCTGCAAAGCTTAATGTTGAAGTATCAGAAGTCATCTGGAGGCAGCGGTGCACGTTCCCTCAGTCAGGTATAAGGATAAGTCGTAAAAAGACTGGGCACTCTCTTGTATCTGGGATTGAAGGTTCTGTATATTTATTGACCCATAATTAATACACTTAAAAATAATGATAAAAACACATAATAATCACACACATCTAAATCAATATAAAAATATATGGATTAGTATAGCAGCCAATGTTAACAGCACCTAATTGTGCAAATACGCATATAGTTCAAACCAGCGTATAGTTTACTTATATCAGCACTTGTATGGTTAATCCTTGATCTCATTCAAATTTGCTACTTCCTTCCAATATAAGTGATTGGACTGGAACCGACAATGAGTTCGATATAATCTATCACTCCACGTAAAGATCACATTCCATTAACCAAGTCATGATATAATCACTCCAGTGTGGGTTTGATATATAAGTGTCCCAAATTAGTTGGTTATCAGCCGTGATGTAGAGCGGCGTCCCGCTCTTCTGAACCAGCGGCGTCCCGCTGAAATTTGTATATAATCACCGGCAATATACAATGTTCTCCCTATTTGTGGGAGAAGGCTACAGTCCTACCCCTACGGACATAGAATATGGTACCTCCACTTGTCCCCGAAGTCGATGCCGTCTGATTGAATACCACGCTGGCGTCTCCACGTGATGTAGATTTAGCAGGAGAGCTGTTGTTCACACGGCAGACGAGGTGTTGGTATATAGGGTAACTGCGGTCTCCGTCCGGATCGTCCTTGGGTTGAATATCCTTAACTGACAGTAGCCAATGTTCTCTTTAATATTGGGGAATACCAAACGCGTTTCGGAGTATTATATGACCCCTTCCTCAGTGGTTAACTTCCCCAAACTAATGTCCCACCTTTATAGGGGTTATAGTTTTCCAGAAATCCTGGCATGGATAATCGTTGAGTTTTCCTGAAATCCTGGCATGGATAATTGGTTGGTTATCTGTATCTTTATGCGATCCAACTTTGAATATGTATGTTGGGTTGCTGCTTGTTTATATGCGATTGTTTCTCTGGCATTAATTGGTTTGATTATCAAAAGACGTACTGAAATTTTGGAGGAAACCACTAAGAGGATTAATGAGATCAAAACAATTATGGATACATTTCCAAAAGGTGAGGAAATAAACACCTGGCAGAGGAAATTATGTCAGAATTTAAATAGAGCTGAACGTGACATTATAGATAAAAAGATTAAAAAGTTAAATTATAGAGGGATAAATAATCAAGAGAGGGAGATTCATGACAACACGACTGTAGAGACTACAGAAATGACAGGAGGGGGAATCACAAGTAAAGAAAGTATACAAGGAACTTCTAAAGATAATCATAAAAACTTGAGATATGACATACCTACACAAAATAGATTTGAAGCTTTAGAAGAGAGGTCTCATTTTTTTAGATGGGACCCCTCCACACCACAAGACACGTACGAGACAAAAAACATCACAGTTGAAAACACAAACACAAGTGGTGGAATTCCCACCAAATCACCATTACAATCTCAGACACAAACAAACAAGTTACAGACAAGAACACATAACATATCACCAGAGAGATGAGAGGCCACACATGAGGGAACATCACAATCAGGAATCACGACACAGAAGGAGAGATTATGTAGACGAAAGAGAAAAGTATGAAGAGGAAGAAGGAAAACGGAGAACTTATTACAGAGAATGGAGAAATATGTAGATAATGATGCGATTATTAACCTCAGCTCCACTACATTAACAACAACTCAGGGACAGCTTCTTAATAAGGGTCTCAAATTTGCCCCAACTAAAGGGCTTAATAAATTTGAGACCTTTATTGGTATTGAGAAATTTATGCACCGATTATGTTTGAAGAAATATTTTTTGAAGAATCCCAGTAGTAGGGAGATTTTAACAAATGATGAATTTGTACATACCTCTTTGAAAAATGTATCCAAAAAATATCCGAGAAGTGAATTAAGCGAGTAAATGACGACCTTTAAAAAATGCGTAGAGACTGATTTACGAAAAATGAAAGATAAAATAAAATATAAGCGTCAAAATTTAACTCAACAAGAAATTTTAGCCCTCAAACAATTACAACAAATTAAAAATATAGTTATCCGTCCAGCAGATAAAGGCGGGGCAATAGTGGTACAAGATGTGGATGAATACAATATAGAGTGTTTTCGGCAACTTTCCAATCAGACCACTTATCAAAAACTCCCCTCGGACCCCACGCAAGGGTTTCATGCAGAACTGGCCATTCTTTGTGAGAAAGGTGAAAAAACTGTGATTTTAAATAGGGAGGAATACGAATATATATTAAACAAACACCCACGGATCCCAATGTTTTATTGTATTCCCAAGGTCCACAAAAATAAAGACAATCTACCTGGTCGACCTATTGTGTCAGGGATAGGATCACTGACAGCTAATCTTTCCCATTATATCGACGGACTGTTACAACCCGGAGTCAGGAAAATGTAATCCTACACGAGAGACACTACACAGATAATTAAAATTATAGAGTGACTTAAATTTGATGAGGGAAGGAATATGGGGTCACTGGACATCCAGTCCTTATACACGGTGATTAATCACAAACACAGACAAGAAGCGGTAAAATCTAAATTAGAGAAAGAAGGTAGATTGAAACCTAAACAAATTGAATTTTTGGTAGAAGGTATTAATTTTATTTTAACTCACAATTATTTTTATTTTGAGGGGTCATTTTTTGTTCAGACACAGAGCACTGCCATGGGGACCAGGTTCGCCCCCAGTTACGCCAATTTATTTATGGTGGAGTGGGAACAACAATATGTTGCCCTGCTACTGGGGACGGACCTGGTCCTCTGGCAACGTTATATTGATGATATTTTTTTCATTTGGCGCACAGGTAGAGAAAGTTTAGAAACTTTCATGAGCAAGATAAATTTGAATAATCAGAATCTCCAATTTTCAGGTAATTTTAGTGAAGAAACGGTGGAATTTTTGGATTTGAAAATTTATGTGGAAAACAATGAGCTGAAGTGCTGCACATACATTAAACCTACCACACGCAATAGTCAAATTTTATTTAGTAGCTGTCATCTCCCTCTCGGATGAACGATTTGAAATGGAAGCCATACAAATGCAGAATAAATTCCTTGAAAAGGAGTACCCAAAGGAGCTTTTAGAAGACTCCTTGAATAAAGTTAGGAGTTTGAATAGAGATACTTTTTTTCAGGAGAAAGAAGATACGAGTGATCAACATGAAGTTGGCAATATTCGCATTATATTACCTTTTAATGATAATTATAACACCATTAAACTTATAGTTCAAAAGTATTGGCATCTTCTGAAAAAAGATAAAGTAATAGGCCATCTAATACCGACTAAACCAATGATTACATTTAGTAAAGCCCCTAACCTAGGCACTAAGATAGTGCCGACGGTTAGAAACTTAGATAAAGAAGGGGTGTCCATACAAAAATGGGCAGATATAACTGGTTTCTATAAATGCGGCCATTGCAAGAACAAACGAGATTATTGCTACTTCTAACCAATATAAATATACAATAAAGGAATTTTTAACATGCACTTCAGAGAATGTTATTTATATAATGGAATGTCCCTGTGGATATCAATATGTTGGTCAGACCAAGAGAACACTCAAAAAACGCATCTCTGAACACGTGACTAATATTCTGAAAGGGTATGAATCCCATTCAGTCTCAAGCCATTTTAAGAAGGCACATAACCAAGAAACTTCAGGGTTAAGATTTGCCGCACTAGAGAAAATTCTGAAGGAATGGAGAGGGGGTAACCATGTTGAGAAAATGTCCATAATGGAGAACAAATATATCTTTGAATTCAATACAATAATTCCAAGTGGATTAAATGACGAATTTGAACTTTTTGGTTTTTTAAAATGACAGGGGTGGGTACCATTTGGTGACAGTCAATCGTACCATTTGCACCAATTGGTCGATTTTCTCTTACCAATTGGCCACCACCTATCATTCTTCATCTAGTCCCTCAGCCTTTTTTCACTGTTTGTTTTGATCTTTTTTGACCCTTTATGAACATGACTGAAAAACGCATCAGAATCGCATTAAAATCGCAGATAATGATCTCATGCGCTTTTTGTGCATTTTAACTATTCAATTGTGGTGGACAAACGTATGTATGGATTTGATTATAAGATGTTGCTTAATGTGTTTATTGCACATACATATTGTTGAATCAATCGTACTATTTGTATTAAGTTGGCCGATTCTTTCTTATCAATTGGCCCTCACCTATCGTTCCTCTAGTCCTGTAGCCATCTTTTACTGTTCAGTTTGACCCTTTTGACTTTTATTACCATGACTGAAAAACGCATCAGAATCGCATCAAAATCGCAGACAACGGTTTTGTGTGTTTTTTGGTGCACTCTAACTATTCAGTTGTGGTGGACAAACGTATGTATGGATTTGATTATTGTATGTTGCTGAATGTGTTTAATGCGTATATATATTGCATAAACAATCGCATATAAATAAGCAGCAATCCAACATACAACAGCAACCCAAAATACGCATATAAATATATATTGCATATTGTATAAACAATCGCATATAAACAAGCAGCAACCCAACATACATATTCAAAGTTGGATCGCATAAAGATACAGATAACCAACCAATTATCCATGCCAGGATTTCAGGAAAACTCAACGATTATCCATGCCAGGATTTCTGGAAAACTATAACCCCTATAAAGGTGGGACATTAGTTTGGGGAAGTTAACCACTGAGGAAGGGGTTATATAATACCCCGAAACGCGTTTGGTATTCCCCAATATTAAAGAGAACATTGGCTACTGTCAGTTAAGGATATTCAACCCAAGGACGATCCGGATGGAGACCGCAGTTACCCTATATACCAACACCTCGTCTGCCGTGTGAACAACGGCTCTCCTGCTAAATCTACATCACGTGGAGACGCCAGCGTGGTATTCAATCAGACGGCATCGACTTCGGGGACAAGTGGAGGTACCATATTCTATGTCCGTAGGGGTAAGACTGTAGCCTTCTCCCACAAATAGGAAGAACATTGTATATTGCCGGTGATTATATACAAATTTCAGCGGGACGCCGCTGGTTCAGAAGAGCGGGACGCCGCTCTACAACACGGCTGATAACCAACTAATTTGGGACACTTATATATCAAACCCACACTGTAGTGATTATATCATGACTTGGTTTATGGAATGTTATCTTTACATGGAGTGATACATTATATCGAACTCATTGTCGGTTCCAGTCCAATCACTTATATTGGAAGGAAGTAGCAAATTTGAATGAGATCCAGGATTAACCATACAAGTGCTGCTATAAGTAAACTATATGCTGGTTTGAACTATATGCTGGTTTGCCCAATTAGGTGCTGTTAACATGGGCTGCTATACTAATCCATATATTTTTATATTGATTTAGGTGTGTGTGATTATTATGTGTTTTTATCATTATTTTTAAGTGTATTAATTTTGGGTCAATAAATATACAGAACCTTCAATCCCAGATACAAGAGAGTGCCCAGTCTTTTTACTACTATTATTATACGCGGAGTGGGTGGACCTGTTGACTGAGAGCACCTCTATTCTATACACTCGCTGTTCTGGTGCAACACTTCATATTACTATAAGGATAAGTCGACCAGCACTCGCTTGTTGCACGCTGCGCGGGACAGGACCAGTTCCACGTGTAATTAAGTGAGGTATCCCAGCAGTCGTGACTTAATGCTCATCAGGAATTTATTGTAAAGTAACAGTGTGTCCCATATTCCAGGACGTGTTTCGGCTAGCAAGCCTTTTTCAACAGGTAACTTTCCATTGCAATGCATTGGTATATATACACATAAAGGTACGAAGATGAGGGACCTTCCCGTGACATCAGACACCCAGATGGGGACCGTACAATCAATTACAGGTAACACAAAATATCCATGGTAGAATAGCAAAAGCAGCACAAGAATTGTATCAGAACACATGTTATAAATACCATCTCAGCAGAGAAATCCTTCAATGGGCAGTAGATGTCTAAAAGACAGTAATAATATATGAATGAATGAAATGTCAACAGAAAATGTTGATTTCTCATGGCGAAAGAAGCCGGGTTATAGAAGGTCTACAAGACCAGGATCCTTTACCTCCAACTCCGGAAGCAAATCCGCGGGACCGCAAGAAACCCGCATTTTTTTACGGAGAGGCAGCCGGCGTCCACGTGGAGGAGGAGGCGCACGGGACGCAAAAACCACAAACACCACGGCAATGCTGGGACCGAGCCAAGTGATTCAAATCCGCTCCCAGGTAAGAATCAATCGCTTGTGATCAACCTCTCCTCCAAAATCCTGAACCCTGTACAAATGTCTGCCCTTCAAAAAGTACTGTCGTTTAGTCCAATTACTAACTTTGAGACATTCCAATATGATGTTGATTTAAATCATTTCTTTCACAAGCTGCGACTTAAAGCACATTTTTCTGACCCAGGAAACAGAACATTAGGTTCGGATAGTGGTGAGAGATTTAGTGGCTTAGGCTTGGCAGATCTAGGCTTGAAAAATACAAGTGGGTTTATGCCCCCTAAACTATACCATCCAATTGAAACTTACATACAATTGGTCACCAGAGACATTAATAAACAAATAGATGAGATCAAGAAAGGTGAACTACGGTTCACACAGAATGTGACACCACAAGAAAGGGCAGCCATCCAATCTTTAATGAACGATAAAAATTTAGTCCTAAAACTTTAGTCCTAAAACCCGCGGACAAAGGGGGCGCTATTGTCCTTATGGACAGAACAAAATATGTAGCAGAAATCATGTGGCAGCTCTCAGATAATAATACATATGAACCTTTGATCGGAGATCCGATATTCCGCATTAAAGAAAAAATCCTTAGGACTGTTGACCACTTTGCTGCACTAGGGACCTTTGATAACAATATACATACCTTTTTAATAAACCATACACCAATAACACCATTGTTTTATGTGCTCCCTAAGGAGCCCAATTGTGGCTTCGGTGGGATTAATCTTATCACCACTGGCAATAGTGCTTGAGAAGATACTTACACCCCTTATAAAAGATATTCAATCTTATTTAGCAGATACACAACATTTACTCAGCACTTCAGCCCAACTAGGACCCATTCCACCAGACAGTCTCCTGGTGACGATTGACGTGGTAAGCCTGTATACCTCCATTGATCACAAGGGAGGTATACAGGCAGTGAAGTCATTTTTGGAAAAAAGCGATTATTCCATTACTGAATGTGATTTTTTTTGTACAACTTCTTCATCTTGTCTTGTACGAAAACTACTTCATGTTTGAAGATGTCTATTATCTGCAGAGGCGGGGACGGCGATGGGGTCGAATGTGGCCCCGCCCTATGCAAATGCATATATGTCGAAATTTGAGGATGCGTTTGTAAATAACACTGAGTGGTACCACAACCACATTTTATTGTGGAAAAGATTTATCGACAATATTTTTTGCATATGGGCGGGGCCACGTGAGGCCCTAGAGTCTTTTTTCTCACATCTGAACCATGCGTGCATTGGTCTTCAATTCACATTAACTTGTGATGATCACACAGTGAGTTTTCTTGATACCAGGGTAATTAAGGACCCAAATGGTAACCTTTCCACTGACCTATTTAGAACACTATCCTCCACTTCACCAGTGCTCACTCACCCTCCCCCAAAAGGGCAATCCCTAAATCCCAATACGGATAGTCTCTGACCCCTTCCCACAGGGACTTAGAATTTATGAAATGACCAAGAGGTTTGAGGTGAGAGGGTACCCCCCATCAGTTCTAACAAAAACCCTGAGCGATTTAAATAACCCTAGTGAATCTGAGGGAGAAAAAGCCCCAAGAGTGGCATTGATTCATAAATACCATCCTTTTAATCAAAAATTGGACAAAATTGTGAGGAAGCACTGGCGTCTATTGGGAAAAGCATATCACCAGATTGATGAATTTAAAAAACCCCCGCTTATCTGTAACAAAAAAAAAACAAGCTACAGAGATAAGCTAGTACGTGCAGATCTGGGGAGTGCCAAAGGTGCCTTAAAACAGAGTGTACTGGCCACACAGCGGAAAGGTACTTGTCCATGTCTGCACTGCTCTCAGTGCTCCAATATAATCAAAGGACCCAATATTTATCACCCACATACTGGACGTACATACCCGGTGGACGGTTTTTTCACCTGTGAATCTACAAATGTGATATACTTAATAAAATGTCCATGTGGGTTTCTCTATATTAGAGAGACAATGCAGACCATCTGGGATTGCATTGGGGAGCATGAGTCCTCTATTAGGACTAAGAACTTAATGTTACCAATTCCCTCCCACTTTGAACAATGCAAACATACCATTGCTCAATTGAAGTTCCAGGTAATAGAATGAGTCACCAGACCCAGAATTTTTGTGCTGCTTTTGCTTTTCTACTATGGATATTTTGTGTTACCTGGCATTGATTGTACCGCCCCCATCTGGGCGTCTGATGTCATGGGAAGGTCCCTCATCCCCGTACATTTATGTGTATATATACCTGTGCATTGCAATGGAAACTTACCTGTTGAAAAAGGTTTGCTAGCCAAAACGCGTCCTGGAATATGGGACACACTGTTACTTTACAAAAATTTCCTGATGAGCATTAAGTCACGGCTGTTGGGATTCATCGCTTCATTGCACACTATAAGATGCAGACTGTTTTCTCAGTGGTCGATGCCAGCGCTACTGCCCCTACCCACGGGCGCCAGGCTCCCTCTTTCCCTCCTGCTGCCATGTGCCGTGCTGCCATGCGCCGTGGACAGCAGGTAGCTTAACTGTTGCATCTGTGCTCCATGCCAGAGCTTACTTCCTGCTGGAGTCCTGTACTGTTTGTTAGGGCGTGCATGGGTGTGTCTCTCCTCCCTTGTGAGGCAGCACGTACATGCCCTCTGTCTTACCAGCCTATCGCTGGATTGCAGGAAGTATTTAAAGGCACTTCCCACCCCAGGGAGATGCCTGAGCAGCTCATGGTCACTAGCTTGTCTAGTTACTGGTGTGTAAGTGTTTTTGAAGTTCTGCTTTGCTGTGTACCGGACCCTGCTTTTGGATTTATCGGATTTTACTTGTTTGCCGTCTGCTTCTGACCTTGGACTTCATTTATGGACCTTGCTTAATTGCTGCCTGCCCCGCACCCGGACTTCCTGACCACATACGTCCCCACGCTACCACTGACTCTGGGAGTTCTGTTGAGTGGCACCTGGCAACTACCCTAGCGGCCCAAGCCTATCCTCACCATCAGAGGCTCTAGTGAAGACCAGGTAGTCATGCCCCTCCAGAGTATAGCCAGTCAGTGGCGCAACACAGACACATTTAGTAAGATTTTTTCTTGACAAAATAAGCATCCTATAGTGAAGTAAATATGGTAATTCTTCTCTATGTGGTCAGCGAGACTTTTTGCCAGGTGTCTAAAAATGACCTCGTCATTATGGAACTGGGGCACAGTTCCATGCCTTAACCAAAATGCAATTCTTCTCTGTCATCAGCTGGACTTTTTGATAGGTGTCTGTAAAGATTGTGAAAAAAGTTTATCTTCGTTATGGAAATGTGCACAGTTCAGCGCATTCAACAACATTCTGCTATAAAATATTTATACTTTTGGCCAAAAGGGGACAATTTTTGGATTTTTTTTTAATTTTAAAAAGCATAACAAATGTGATGGCATTGTGATGGCATTATGACATTATTAGCTGTTGTTGTCATTGCATTAAAGAGCTTAAAAGTGGGAAGGGAAGAGAGAAAGAGCCAAGAAAAACTATCAGTGAGAACATACAAACTCCACACAGATATCCATGATCAAATTTGACCTCTGGACTCTATTTTGCCTCTAATTAGAAGAATCCAATAATTCATTTTATATGAAGAACTAGCAGAGGGGCCCGGCTTTGCATGGGTATATTTCATCTATTTCATTTAATAGCAATAGTATTGATCAGCACTCTAATTTGGAGCCACACGTAGGAAAGTAAAGCTAAAATAAATATTTATTGTATCAATTAATAACAATATTTGACAGATATAAATAGACGGCGGTTGTATCTCTATATCAATAGGTAAAAGAATCAAAAGTCTAAAATGAGTAGCTCAGATCCATATAGTCCTTTAGAGAGGGAAAAAGCAATGTTCATTCACTTGCTACAATGAGCTAGGTATGCTGAACACTAAATAGGTGGTTCCAGCTATAGCAATATATGCTGTTGTATGTAACTCCAAGATTTTGGGTTAAGTCCTAATTGCGTGGAGGAGTGTCAGTAAGGAAGGTAGACATATAGTGATTTAACAATTCCTTAGCGTACTAGAGGCGGCGGTACCTGTTCGATAATCCCACTGGCTCCGTGGTAAGATGTTCCGGTCCTGCTAGTGGCGTCCCACGTGTCTTGGCCGCTCTTACCTCGAGCCGTGTCTCCGCGATGTACAAGGGTGCCGGTTACGTCTGTGTATCAGTATGACGTATTTCCTTGTGTGACGTGTTTCCTTTTCCGTGCTCCTCCCGCAATTTGATGTCCTGAAGAATTTAAAAACCCGCAAAACTGTGGTGGAATTGCTTTTTTTTGCAATTTCACCCCATTTGGATTTTTTTTCCCGCTTTCCACTACATCATATGCAATATTAAATGGAGTCGTTGGAAAGTAAAACTTGTCCCGCAAAAAACAAGCCCTCATATGGTTATGGCTCTGGGAAGGCAGGGAGCGCAAAACGAAAACTCAAAGAAAAAAAAACTTCCGGTCCTTAAGGGGTTAAACATTTACAATATGAGGACCTTCTCAAGATGGCTCCTCTGCCAGTTCTCCTCTGCCAAAACTGCTTTCCCTCACTTCCTATAAACACTTGCTGTAGCCAGCAGCTCCCTGTCAGCCAATCAGATTGGATTACTGAGAGACACGCCTCCTCACTCTGAAGCCTAATGCAGCCATGCTGTGTGAAGGACTGCCCCTCTGTCTTCCTGTCTTCTTAGCCAGAGACAGACAAGCCATAGCAACGGTCTTTTAAGGGAGCAGTGAAAAGGGACAGACGACATTAATGAAAGCTGTTATTAAAGGGTAATTACAGATCTTTTGACAATCATTGACAGACTAACTCAGGTATACATGCCTAGCTCTAATAAACTAGCAAATAAAAATAAGAAAAATATGACAGTTACCTTTTAAGGTTTCTAACACTTCATTGTTAAAACTGGAGTCTACACTTCACACGTTCCTCTGCATTGTGCTTCAGACAGTGTGACATCTATCATAATCATTTTCCTAATTAATCAGGCATCTGATATTCCGTCAACATTAAGGGAACCCAATGCTAACAACATAAAGTCAATAGAGGGCTGCTACATGTACCCAGTGAATTTTACCAAGTGTAGCAGACAATTGTTTTGATACTGTGCAGATTAGTTCTTCATTGCATACTTACAATGTGCTAATTGCTTCTTTTGACCAAAGGCCCATTTTAGGAGTCTTATGCACAAATGTGCTTTATACTCTAGATTACAAAACTAACACTGCATTATTTCACACAGCAGCTTGCAAATTCTTGTAGGGCAGTATGTATTAGCATTAATTAGAAATGCAAAAGCAAAATAAAGACTAAACTTGAATTCAAGTGACATATAGGGAACAGACTGTGCTAATTATCTAAATTACAGATATTTCATTGGGTGTATGAATGGTCTGAAATGTAAATTGAGAAATAATATGGTTTTTTTCTAAATGTACATGCTAGGCAATAGGGTAAAAAACCTGCTGGGCTACAATCCCTGTACAGCTCTATGATTGGAAATTTACCAGAAACCCATATGAAGGATGCACTGCATGCCAAAGACTCACAAGATGACGGCATGGGACATTTAGAGGGACACCATAATTATAAGTCAATTAAACAATACTTGAGTACTGCCTAGTTGTGCTGAAAACAAGACTTTCTGATACTGAACATGCCAACGTATACATGCAATTAAGAAACAGTGGAAACTCCCAAGCACTGGTTTACCAAGTATCTAAAGGTTTTATAAGAATGGCTGCCTTTTGTGTCAGTTCCTCATAAAAGGGCACAGGTATTGAAGTAGATGAAATTGGAGGGGAGACCATCAGGGTTTCTTTGTCTTTGTCTCTTGAGAATTGCCAGGGGGCGGTGTATACACTATATTAATATTCTTCCTTTAATTGCATGTGCAGCGGCTTAGCTAGAGGCCATGCTGTTCACATATGTCCTACTTATAAGATGTACATTTTGTAATTCTATACCTTTGCTTTCAGCATTCTTCTATTGAATGTAAGTAAGAACTTCAGAATTGAATATTTCCATTTTGCCGCATTTGTTAACAAGACTCTTTTCAGCCTACAAGCCACATGAAGCTAGCTGATGTCTTATTGTATAAGCATGTGATGTCTATGGATTGACAGGTGTAACTATCCTAGGCCAGTCTTTGAGCTTAGAACATGAGGAACAGCACCGGAACATTACCATGTTCTTCTGATCACCTCTACAGGACATAAAGCATGGTAGAAGCATATGATTTTTCAATCATGCTGTGCATAGGCCAACAGATTCTAAGTGACATCTATTCAATGAATTATTAAGCTTAACATAACTGTGACTTTCTCAGTTACACCACACATACAGTTTCTAATGGGAGTTGGTATGGATTTCCTTTTAAGGTTTAATTCATTCCATTATATTTGAGGTGAAGATGCAGTAAAAAAGTAATTTCTTTGAATGCCCAAATTTCTAAATTTAAAAGGGTTATCTCATAGAAAGAATTTATCACCTTTCTACAGGAAAATAGATAAATATCGGATTACAGAAAGTCACACCGTTTAAACCCCCAGCTATCCCAGAACGAGGCGTCCATAAGTCCTCTCTCTGAAAGAAGCATTCGTATGCATATTAGTCCACTGTTTCATTCACTACTAATGGGACTGACGGACTGCTGTCTGCATCAGTTCAAAAGAAATGAATGGTAGTGTTGAGCGGCAGGGGCAATATTCGATTACGCGATATTTTGCGAATATATGGGCAAATATTCGCCATATATTTGTGAATTCACGAATTCTCTATCTTCGTGCACTTTTTTTTTACATTGCGATTTTCTGCTTAATGCGCATGCGTAAAAGGGGCGCGGTCTAAGTCAAACTACTTAAAGTTTGAGAAGATTGGAAAAGATGGTAGGAAGCAATTTTTGCGACGGTGAGGAAGAACTACTGATCACTGCAAGTAATTTGACACTACAGTAGTGTATTTGAATACATTTCACATGCATGTCAGAACAATCGCTTTATATGCAGATAGAGTGTTATAAAGTATTCGCGATATCGAAAATCGCCATGATACAATACATACAACTTCACATTTTAGCAGGTCTGACTTCATATTACTGATTGGTGCCCTAAGTATTGTCTGTAGCATGTATGGTTCTTATATAGTAAGGGGTACGCAACTTTCCTATTGGTTGCTAGGGATGTCGCTAAGCTGTAAGAGATATTGCAGCCTGCTTATTGGCCCACAAGCTAAAAGCAGGGAGGGATCAGTGTACTGTGTGAAAAAAGCGAATATTCGATTTTACGACTATATAGCGCTATATTCTAAATATTTGTGAATTTGCAAAGTGCCGATATTCACGATTAATATTTGCAATACGAATTGTCATACTCAAAACGAGTGAATGGATTGGTGGACCTATATGCACACTACCACTTCATTTAAAGAGGAGACTCCAGGGACCCTCATTCTCAGGTATGCAAAGGGCCTCAGTAAGAGGACTCCCCGCAATCCGGTATTTATCACCTTCCCTATGCATACAAAAACCTGGATTCTGGGGGTACTATCTCTCCTTGGAGACACAGCACCTTAATCGGCATGAGAAGACTTATAGGTCATACATGATCCTCTGGAATTCTGGGAAGAAAGGGATGCAAATAAGCTCTTAAGTCAGTATTTGACCCTTTAAATAGGCCTTGAGACATAACTTGGTCGGGACTTAATATGATGCCTGACTGAGAGGCCTAAGTCAGGATTTGGGGGGTACTATCTCTCTTTGGGGAGAGAGCGCCTTAATCGGCGTGAGGAGTCTTATAGACCAACATTGACTAATAGGATATCTGCCTTACATCTGGTGGCATTAAAGGCAGAGCTTGTTAGGAGCTCATTTGCATCCCTTTCTTCCCAAAAAAAAAAAAAAACCCTGAACATGGAAATCCAGCTTTGCAATTATAATCAAGATTGGTCAGTAATTTTACTGTTACAATTATGAACTGATGGAATTGTGTGTAACTATTCATAATCCTTAATTCACTGTCCTATTGTGATATGAAATGAAAATGAGACACCTGTATCTTGATACCTTGTATTCCACAGCTCAACGTTGATATTGAAAGCACATGTCAAAGTTCTTCTTGATGTTTTCATATTTGCTCCCCGCTGCACCACTTTGCCCTCAGGATTTTGCTGTTTAGAAGCTAAAATCTTCTCAGGGGAGCTCACATGTTATATACTTCTCGAGTGTTTCCAGAAACGTTCTGATTTTAACACCATAAAGTGCCTTTTTCTGTCATGCACTTTGGGAATGATGCATGATGGCAGGAGATACAAGAGTGAGATGCAGTGGGAAAATCTTTTTTAAACATTTATTTTTTTCAAATCAGATTGAACAGTGAATGCACTTATTCAACAAATACCATAGATTGCAAATCTTTAACCTGTTCAGTGATGGCTGAACATTTTTTTTTTAATTCATACCTAAAGGAAGCAGTTGAAAATATTTAAAAAATACAGATAAAGGTAACGAAATAAATATACAGTATTGATGTTTCAAAATGGAAGGTTGATTTATAAAACTGGACAATATTAATAATATTTTAATTTATTTTCTCCTGCTTAAGGCTGTTATGGCTATAGTTACAATAGTGTAGTCATTACTGTAGCAATGGGAGCTCATATGCATGGCTGTATATGATATTCTGTCTGATAATAGCAGATCCTAGAAAAAGGATAGCTTCAATGTGCATTACATTTTTTTCTCACTCCCATCAATAAAAAGAGCAATTTTCATCTGCAAAAATGGACAAGATTAGGACCTTTGGGGAGATTACTAGATGGGCGCACATATCTGTGTGTATAGCCCTTCTGACTTTTATGGGCCAGTGTTGTATCCATTTTAAAAACGTATCACACACTGAAGAAAAGTATGGCGGTGTGCATGAGGCCTAAAGGCCCCTTTACACAATCCAATGATTGGGGCAATTATCGAGAAGGAGCATTTTTAGAAACACTCCTTCTTGATAATTGCCCTATGTAAACGTCCATCAATAAGCCAATGAATAAACAAAGACCCATTCATTGGATGACAGCCTCACTTAAAAGGAATCTGTCACCTGGAAAATCAATATTGAACCAAACATAGGTCCTTACAGCTCTTCAGACCATCTTTACATAGGTGTTCTTTACACTTGGAACTGGCTTTCCATCTTCATAAAAATCCTCTTTTGTCTTTATGCTAATGACCCCTGAAGGTGCCCAGAGGGGCATTATTTTAATTCAAAAAGTGCCCAGGAACGCCTTCCATCCAGTGCCCAAGCCCAGCCCCGATAGAGCCCAGGCCCGCCCCTCTCTCTGCTCATAAAATATGTCCCCAGCATTGCGACTGCCGTCAAGCTCTGCCCCCACTAGCTACGTCACTAGTAGCCAATAATCCCGCACACTCCTTCCATTCAGCTTCACTAACAGCCACCGAGCTGGCTCCTGCACTCTTACTGTTTAACTGAGCGCATCAGCCTCACTCATCCCCATTCACCAAAATTAAAATAAAAGTTCATAAACAATTAAAAAAATAGACATCATGGGTATTGTCACGTGCGAAAACGCCTGTACTATTAAACTATAAAAATATTTTTCCCATACAGCAAACAGTGAAACGGAAAAAAAGTCAAAAATTCTAAAGTCACCTCCCACAAAAAAAATGAATAAAAGGTGATCAAAAAGTCATACATACTCCAAAATGGTATTAACGAAAAGTACAGATCACCCCACAACAAATGAGAAAGTTATTGGAGTAAGAATGCAGCGAACAAATTAGCTTTTTCCCAAAGTTTTTATTTATTTATTTTTTCAGAAAGAAAGAAAAATTATACATATGTGGTATCCTTGTAATCATAGATGCACAAGGTTTCAAGGACCATAAACACGGCGCTGCAGGGGAAAGAATCACTCTTGGATCTTGTTAAAAATTCTTCATTTTTATTTTTAAATGTCTACGCATTTCAGGGGCACAGAACCCCCTTCATCAGGACAATACAATAACATGACAGACTGTAAAAATACGTGTATTTAAACCAATCTTTTGGCGCGCTTGTAACAGGGGAGGGTCCGAGAGTGGGCCGGGTCTGGGGAGTGGCAGGGGCGGGCTTATTTTATTCTCTAATTGCTCCTTACTCCCAATTGCAAGTTGGAGGATTTCTGTGTCATCTATTAACTGCACAAAGTTTGAATTTTCCTCTTCCTCTTACATAACAATCCCCCAGGGAATCGGGATACTCTTTTCACCTCCTAAGCACTAAACCATCTCCCCGACACCCTGATCTTAAAAGATCAGATAGATAGGTGCGCTGAATAAAAGCCGACACCAGAAGGATACGGGCAGCTCCCAATCAAGCGCCCTGAACAGAATAATGTAACAAATCTAGGTAAAATACAAATGTATACAACTGGCAAGAATAAGTTTCTATACATTATCAGGAGTAAGCAGCAATTACAGAATAAAATAAGCCCACCCCTGCCACACCCCGGCCCCCACTCGGACCCTCCACTGTTACAAGCGCGCCAAAAGATTGGTTTAAATACACGTATTGTTACAGTCTGTCATGTTATTGTATTGTCCTGATGAACGGGGCGTTCTGTGCCCCTAAAACACGTAGACATTTAAAAATAAAAAAGAACAATTTTTAACAAGATCTACTACATTGTATACAACCATAATTGGCGCCATTAGAAAGTACAAATTGTCCCACAACAAAAAAGCCCTTATATGGCTAAGTGAAAGGAAAAATAAAAAAGTTTTGGCTTTGGGAAGGCCGGGAGTAAAAAAATAAAATGAAAAAATAGAAAATTGCCCGGTCATTAAGGTTTTAATATACATGTATTTAAAATTCTGCCCACATACCTTTCTTACATACTGTAAGTACAGAGGAGTCCATAGTAATAGCGATTGGTCAAAAATGTTGTAGACAAAATGTGGCCCTAAGCAAAATTAAAAGTGGGGCCGCAAAGTATGGTACCAACAGTCACATTCAGTCAATTTAGTAAAGTAAAACAAATATAATAACGTAAAATAGTTTTCATTTCATTAAACAAATAGCATATAGTGTAACCCCCAGCCCCACACAGTATATAATATAGCACACCCAGCCCCAAACAGTATATAGTATAATTCCCCCAGCCCCACAGAGTTTATATTATAGCACCCCCTTCACTACACTGTATGTAGTGTAACCCCCCCCACCCCACCCCACACAGTATATAGTATAACAGTCCCAGCCCCACACAGAATATATTATAACTAGAGTTGAGCGAACACCTGGATGTTCGGGTTCGAGAAGTTCAGCCGAACTTCCCAAAATGTTCGGGTTCTGGATCCGAACTCGACCCGAACTTTACCCCGAACCCGAACCCCATTGAAGTCAATGGGGACCCGAGCTTTTGGGCACTAAAAAGGCTGTAAAATAGCCCAGGAAAGGGCTAGAGGGCTGCAAAGGCAGCAAAATGTAGGTAAATCCCCTGCAAACAAATGTGGATAGGGAAATGACTTAAAATAAAATAAATAAAAATTAACCAATATAAATTGGCAACTTGGAGGAGGAGGAGGTGGAATAGGAGTTTGGGATGGCATCAGGTGGGAATGCTATGGGAGTTGATGTTCTCATCACAGCCAAAAAGGATTCATGTCTGCCTGCAGTGCCAAAGGGCCTCATTCACAGACTCAGGGCCATGGCACCCAGATGGAGGAGAGGTTCATTTAACTTTGGGTTGCCCCGCAAACTAATGGTAAAATGAAAAAAAGAGGATTCAATAAAGAAGTGCCCTGGAGTACAAGAATGTTGGCTGTGGACAGGCAGCTGTGTTTGTCAGTAATGACACCACCTGCCGTGCTGAATACACGTTCAGACAAAACGCTGGCCGCCGGGCAGGCCAGCACCTCCAAGGCATAAAAGGCTAGCTCTGGCCACGTGGACAATTTGGAGACCCAGAAGTTGAATGGGGCCGAACCATCAGTCAGTACGTGGAGGGGTGTGCACACGTACTGTCCCACCATGTTAGTGAAATGCTGCCTCCTGCTAACACGTTCCGTATCAGGTGGTGGTGCAGTTAGCTGTGGCGTGGTGACAAACCTTTCCACATCTCTGCCATGCTAACCCTGCCCTCTGAGGAGCTGGCCGTGACACAGCTTCGTTGGCGACCTCTTGCTAATCCTCTGCCTTCACCTTAGGCTTACACTTGTTTCCCTGTGACATTTGGGAATGCTCTCAGTAGCGCGTCTACCAACGTGCGCTTGTACTCGCGCATCTTCCTATCACGCTCCAGTGCAGGAAGTAAGGTGGACACATTGTCTTTGTACCCGGGATCCAGCACAGTGGCAACCCAGTAGTCCGCACACGTTAAAATGTAGGCAACAGCGCTCTCATTGCGCAGGCACTGCAGCATGTAGTCACTCATGTGTGCCAGGCTGCCCAGAGGTAAGGACAAGCTGTCCTCTGTGGGAGGCGTATTGACATTGTCCTCTGTTTCCCCCCAGCCATGCACCAGTGATGGGCCCGAGCTGCGTTGGGTGCCACCCCGTTGTGAACATGCTTCATTCTCATCCTCGTCTTCCTCGTCCTCCAGTAGTGGGCTTTTGCAAAAAAACTCCCTCTGAGACACTTCTAAGAGACTGGCCTGAAAGTGCTAAAAATGACCCCTCTTCCTCCTCCTCCTCTTGGGCCACCTCCTCTTCCATTATCGCCCTAAGTGTTTTATCAAGTAGACAAAGAAGTGGTATTGTAACTGATAATGGCGCCATCGCCACTGGCCATGTCGGTGGAGTACTGGAAACAGCGCAACAGGGCACACAGGTCTCGCATGGAGGCCTAGACATTTGTGGTGAAGTGGTGCTGTTCTGCAGTGCGACTGATCCGTGTGTGCTGCAGCTGAAACTCCACTATGGCCTGCTGCTGCTCGTACATTCTCTCCATTATGTGCAAGGTAAAGTTCCACCTGGTGGGCATGTCGCATATGAGTCGGTGAGCGGGAAGGCCGAGTTACACTGTAGCGCAGACTGGCAAGCAGCAGCAGGATGTGAACGCTGGAAGTGCGCACAGACGGCCCGCACTTTATGCAGCAGCTCTGACATGTTGGGGTAGTTGTGAAGGAACTTCTGCACCACCAAATTCTGCACATGCGCCAGGCAAGGGATGTGCATCAAACCGGTTAGTCCCAGAGCTGCGATGAGATTTCGCCCATTATCGTACACCACCAGGCTGTGCTTGAGGCCCACCGGCAGCAACCACTGGTTGGTCTGTTGTTCAATACCCCACCACAACTCTTGCGCGGTTTGGGGCCTGTCCCCCAAAAAATGAGTTTCAAAACGGCCTGCTGACGTTTACCCCTAGCTGTGCTGAAGATGGTGGTGCAGGTGTGTGGCTGACTGGATGAGCAGGTGGAAGAAGAGGAGGAGGAAGCCGAGTAGGAGGAGGAGGCTATAGGAGGTAAAGAATGATGCCCTGCGATCCTTGGCGGCGGAAGGACGTGCGCCAAGGAACTCTCTGCCTGGGGCCCAGCCGCCACTACATTTACCCAGTGTGCAATTAGGGAGATATAGCATCCCTGGCCGTGCTTACTGGTCCACGTATCTGTGGTTAGGTGGACCTTGCCACAGATGGCGTTGTGCAGTGCACACTTGATTTTATCGGATACTTGGTTGTGCAGGGAAGGCACGGCTCTCTTGGAGAAGTAGTGGTGGCTGGGAACAACATACTGTGGGACAGCCATTGCCATCAGCTGTTTGAAGCTGTCTGTGTCTACCAGCCTGAATTACAGCATTTCAAAGGCCAGTAGTTTAGAAATGCTGGCATTCAGGCCCAGGGCTCGAGGGTGGCGAGGTGGGAATTTACGCTTTCTCTCCAATGTTTGTGAGATGGAGAGCTGAACGCTGCCGTGTGACATGGTGGAGATGCTTGGTGACGCAGGTGATGGTGTTGGTGGCACATCCTCTGTTTGGTGGGCGGCAGGTGCCAACATTCCTCCCGAGGTGAAGGAAGAGGCCGAGGCAGTAGCAGAAGAGGGAGCAGAGGGAGCCTGAGTGAGTTCCTTGTTTTTAAGGTGTTTACTCCACTGCAGTTCATGCTTTGCATGTAGATGCCTGGCCATGCAGGTTGCGCTAAGGTTCAGAACGTTAATGCCTCGCTTCAGGCTCTGATGGCACAGTGTGCAAACCACTCGGGTCTTGTCGTCAGCACATTGTTTAAAGAAGTGCCAAGCCAGGGAACTCCTTGAAGCTGCCTTTGGGGTGCTTGGTCCCTGTTGGCGGTGGCCAGTAGCAGGCAAACTCTCTTGGCGGCGGCTGTTCTGCTTTTTCCCCCTGCTCCCTCTTTTGCTAAGCTTTTGGCTCGGTCTCACCACTGCCTCTTCTTCTGAACTATGAAAGTCAGTGGCACATCCTTCATTCCATGTGGGGTCTAGGACCTCATCGTCCCCTGCATCGTCTTCCACATAGTCTTCCTCCCTGACCTCTTGTTCGGTCTGCACACTGCAAAAAGACGCAGCAGTCAGCACCTGTGTTTCGTCATCATCAGAGACGTGCGGACTCCCATGAGGTGGTATTCCCATGTCCTCATCATCAGGAAACATAAGTGGCTGTGCATCACTGCATTCTATGTCTTCCACCACTGGGGAAGGGCTAGGTGGATTCCCTTGGGAAACCCTGCCAGCAGAGTCTTCAAACAACATAAGAGACTGCTGCATAACTTGAGGCTCAGACAGTTTCCCTGATATGCATAGGGTGATGTGACAGACTGATAGGCTTGGTTTTCAAGCACCACCTGTGCGCTTTCTACAGAAGACTGGGTGGGAGATAATGTTGTGAACGTGCTGGATCCACTGTCGGCCACCCAATTGACTAGCGCCTGTACTTGCTCAGGCCTTACCATCCTTAGAACGGCTTTGGGCCCCACCAAATATCGCTGTAAATTCTGGCGGGTAGTGGAACCTGGGTAGTTGGTTCACTAGGATGTGTGGCTGTGGCAGAACGGCCACGTCCTCTCCCAGCACAAGAGGGTCCACTAACAAAACCACAACCATGTCCGTGTCCCTTACTAGATGTTTTCCTCATTGTTACCGTTCACCACAATAAGAAAAAAATTATTTGGCCCAATGTATTAAATTCTAATTCAGGCATTTTTTTACAGGGACCTAACACTATCTGGCTATCTATTTATGTACCGTATTACACTAATCCGGGCACAGCAGTAACCACAGATTTAGGGGAATATCAATTGCAGGCCTAGTATTTAGTCACTGGATGAAAGGTATCCTTTTACAGACAGATTAACACTTTGAGATGCACAGTAGCGTGTGAAGAAATATATAGGATTATGCTTTCAGCACTTGTATTTTAACACTTTGTGTAATATACCCTTTAACGTAAAGAAATACACTTAGAGATGCAAAACAGTGAGTGCAAATGTAGAGGATTATGCTGTATTTTAACACTTACTGTAATATACCCTTTAACGGAAAGAAATACACTTGGCCTGCAACAGCTGGAACACCAGATTTTGGGTATTGCTATTTTGGCAATTAAATTTTACCCCAAAAAATAATATATCCTTTGACGGACACTATTAAACTTGTCAAGCCACAGCTGGAACACCAGATTTACGTTATTTCTATTTTTGCAACAGAATTTCACCCCAGAAAAAAATATATTCTTTGCCGGACACTATTAAACTTGGCCAGCCACAGCTGAAACCACTGATTTATGGTATTGCTATTTTGGCAATTGATTTTCACCCCAGAACAAAATATATCCTTTGCCGGACACTATTAAACTTGTCCAGCCACAGCTGGAACACCAGATTTACGGTATTTATATTTTTGCAACTGAATTTCACCCCAGAAAATAATATATCCTTTGCTGGACACTATTAAACTTGGCCAGCCACAGCTGGAACACCGGATTCAGGGTATTGCTATTTTGACAATTGAATTTCACCCCAGAACAAAATCTTTCCTTTGACGGATACTATTAAACTTGTTCAGTCACAGCTGGAACACCTGATTTACTGTATTTCTATTTTTACAACTGCATTTCACCACAGAACAAAATCTATCCTTTGACGGACACTAGGGAAATTGTCTAGTCACAGCTGGAACACCAGATTCAGGGTATTGCTATTTTGGCAATTAAATTTCACCCCAGAAAGAAAAAATACCCTTTTCCGGACAGATTTAAACTAGGCCTGCAACAGCTGGAGCACCAGATTTACTGTATTTCTATTTTTGCTACTGACTTTCACCCCAGAAAATAATATATCCTTTGATGGACACTAGGGAAATTGTCCAGTCACAGCTGGAACACCAGATTCAGGGTATTGCTATTTTGGCAATCAAATTTCACCCCAGAACAAAATCTATCCTTTCACGGATACTATTAAACTTGTTCAGTCACAGCTGGAACACCAGATTTACGGTATTTCTATTTTTGAAACTGAATTTCACCTCAGGAAATAATATATCCTATGACGGACACTATTAAACTTGTCCAGTCACAGCTGGAACAGACAGTATTACACTTGGCTAGCCATAGCTGGAACACCAGATTTAGGGGATTGCTATTTTGGCAATTGAATTTAACCCCTCAATAAAATATAGAAATTTCTATCCTGAGTTTCTAGGAGTGACAATAAGCACAGCCAAGCCCCTGATGTAGGATATAGCAAAAAAAAAAACTAGTATTGATGGATTAATGGACTCGGTGGCAGCTTGTGCTGGTGCACCACAAGACACAAAGTGGCCGCCGATCACCCCAGAAAAAAGTGACAGAAAAACGCTCTGTGCAGCCTAAAAACCAGTGAGCAATTAACTTGAAGAAGTTGAATGTTTCACAGCTGTATATCGATCACTTCATTAGGTGTTTTTGCTGAGTTTTCCCTGCCTAATCTCGCCCTCACAGCAGCTGCGTCCTATCCCTACATTAATCAGAGCAGAGTGACGTGCGGCGCTATGTGACTCCAGCTTAAATAGAGGCTGGGTCACATGCTGCACTTGGCCAATCACAGCCATGCCATTAGTAGGCATGGCTGTGATGGCTTCTTAGGGCAAGAAGTAAAACGCTATCTGATTGGCTGCTGTGCAGCCCTTCAGAAAGCTGGAATAAATCGCCGAACAACGAACCCGAACCCGAAATTTTTTGAAAATGTTCGGGTCCGGGTCCGGGTCCCGGACACCCCAAAATTTGGTAGGAACCCAAACTATCCAGTTCGGGTTCTCTCATCACCAATTATAACACATCCATCACCTTACAGTTCATAGTAAAACACCCCCAGCCACTCATAGTATATAGTATAACTCCCCCAGCCCCACACATTATACATTATAATATCCCAGCCCACACAGTACATAGTATAACCCCTCCAGCCCTTCACAGTACACAGTATAACACCCGCCGCCCCTCACAGTATATTGTAGCTGAACAGCTAAGACCTGTCCTAGGCTGCAAATATGACTTACATGTATATACAGCTAGACCTGCTAATAACCTTAATACAGTTCATATGTTTATCTGTTAAAGACAAAGCAGAGTTATTTACAGTGACTTCATGTTTTGGATGTCATATAACAGTTATATATTGTGTTCACAGAAGCAGAAAAGATAATATGCCTTTAAGATTCAGTAAAATGAATGTATGGTAAGCTCAATGACACAGCAGAATTAACAACAGAAAGCATAGAGTTAAACTGTTGTTACTGCCCAGGAGTCTTAACCAATCATAGCCAGCCTCACACTGAGCAGGAGTCTTGACCAATCATAGCCAGCCTCACACTGAGCCTGTGTGAGAAATCCCCTAGCTGAATCTCCTGGTATAGACCAGGAGAAGAGCTGAACAGACATTTACTCTACTAAGAGCTGAGTTTTATGGAAGCAAAGAGGCCAAAATAGGTATTTAGAACAGTTATGATATGTTCCTATTGTTAGTGTTGTGGTTAGAGCTGTATATTGAACCAAGTGTGTGTGTTTGCTTAGAGTTACACCAATCGTCGAACTGCTCATACCAGACCAATCTGCAATTATATAGAACAAACTACTCAAAGCAATTGTATAGAGAAAACTGCAAACCAAGTTGAGCAAGTAGAAATATTGGTTAAACCTCAGATATACCTTTCAGAGAGAATATAAAGTGCTTAACCCCTTAAGGACTCGGCCCTATTTCACCTTACGGATTTTTTGTAAATCTGACCAGTGTCACTTTATGTGGTGATAACTTTTAAACGCTTTTACTTATGCATGCATTTCTGAGATTTTTTTTCGTCACATATTGTACTTCATGACAGTTGAAAAATTTCATTTTTATTTATTAAAAAAATACCAAATTTACCAAAAATTTTGAAAAATTTGCAATTTTCCAAGTTTCAATTTTTCTACTTCTTTAATACATAGTAATACCGCCCAAAAAAGTTATTAATTTACATTCCCCATATGTCTACTTCATGTATCGATCATTTTAGGAATGCCATTTTATTTTTTGCGGACGTTACAAGGCTCAGTTTAGAAGCAAATCTTAAAATTTTTCAGAAATTTTCAAAAACCCACTTTTTAGGGACCAGTTCAGGTCTGAAGTCACTTTGTGAGGCCTACATAATAGAAGCCACCCAAAAATGACCCTATTCTAGAAACTACACTCCTCAAGGTATTCAAAACTGATTTTACAAACATCGTTAACCCTTTAGGTTTTCCACAAGAGTTAATGGTAAATGGAGATAAAATTTCAGAATTTCAATCTTTTGGAAAATTTTCATTTTAATTCATATTTTCCAGTAACAAAGCAAGGGTTAACAGCCAAATTAAACTCAATATTTATTGCCCTGATTCTGTCATTTGCATAAACACCCCATATGTGGTTGTAAACTGCTGTATGGCCAAACAGCAGGGCACAGAATGAAGGGAACCCATATCGTTTTTGGAAGGCGGATTTTGCTGGACTGTTTATTTGACACTATGTCCCATTTGAAGCCCCCCGATGCACCCCTAAAGTAGAAACTCCATAAAAATGACTCCATCTAAGAAACTACACCCCTCAAGTTATTCAAAACCGATTTTACAAACTTTTTTAACCCTTTAGGTGTTCCACAAGAGTTATTGGCAAATGGAGATGAAATTTCAGATTTTCTATTTTTTGTTACCTTGCCTCAAAAAAAGTGTAATATAGAGCAACCAAAAATCACATTTACCCTGAATTGGTACAAACAAAACTGCCACCTTATCCTGTAGTTTCCAAAATGGGGTCACTTTTTTGGAGTTTCTACCGTAGGGGTGCATCAGGAGGGCGTCAAATGGGACAGCAAAATCTGCCTTCCAAAAACCATATGGCGTTCCCTTCCTTCTATGCCCTGCAGTTTGGCCATACAGCAGTTTACAACCACATATGGGGTGTTTCTGCAAACTACAGAATCAGGGCAATAAATATTGAGTTTTGTTTGGCTGTTAACCCTTACTTTGTTACTGGTAAAATGGATTAAAATGGAAAATATGCAAAAAAAATAGCTGTTTTGGGACCATTTTTATTTTTTGTTATTTACATCGTTGATCTGACGGGTTAGATTGTGTGCTATTTCTATAGAGCTATTTCTTTATGCGACAATACCAAATATGACTACTTTTTGGGGGTTTTTGTTTCAGTTTTTATAACAAAGCATTTTTTTGTCTCCACATTCTGAAAGCCATATTTTAAATTTTTATTTTTTGGGCGACTGTCTTATGTAGGGGCTCATTTTTCTGAGGGATGAGATTACGGTTTGATTGGCACTATCTTGGGATGCATATGACATTTTGGTTGCTTGCTATTACACTTTTTGTGATGTAAGGTGACAAAAATGACTTTAGATTTTAGATAATTTTTTTTTCTGTGTTCACCTGAGGGGTTAGGTCATTGGTTATTTTTATAGAGAAGGTCTTTACAGACGCGGCAATACAGAATATGTATACTTTTTTATTTATTTACACAGTTTTACACAATAATATCATTTTTGAAACTAAAAAAATCATGTTTTAATGTCTCCATAGTCTTAGAACCATACTTTTTAATTTTTTAGTCGATTGTCCTATGTGGGGTATGATTTTTTGCGGAATGGGATGACGGTTTTATTGGCACTATCTTTGGGTGCATATAATTTTTTGATTGCTTGCTATTACAGTTTTTGAGATGTGAGGTGACAAAAATGCTTTTTTTTTCATTGTTTTTTTTTCTCTATAAAAATTATGTGATATTTTTATAGAGAAGGTTTTTACGGACGCGGTGATACCTAATATTTTTTTCAATTGATTTCACTTTAACACAATAACAGCATTCTGGAGATGTCCAGGACCTGAGGGGAGAAAGAGGGAAACGCGTCGGGATGTTTAGGTGTATTTAGGGACACGCAGGGTTTTAGGGATAGGTATGTGGATGAAGACTTACCACCATCAGGGGAATTCTTCGGGCTGAGGGTTACATCAGGGATACAGTAGGGATACCACACCTGTCTCCTCTTAGCCATTTCCTCTGTGACTCATATCATCCACCTTCCCTCCCTGGTGTTAATCACACGTATAGGATTCTGTGGAGTTTTGTGGAAATTTTTTATTCTATATATAGAATTTATTGGATTTGTTTTATTTTTAATGTATATCAATAAAATGTATTGGTTTTGGAATCATGACGTACCTGTACGTCATGCGTCCTTAAGGGGTTAAATAACTTAAAGTGAGAGTACAGATACTGAAGAGAGAAATATGTCCACCATTTTATGTTGTATGACAATATTGAACAGTTGAACCGCCATCTTGTGATACTTTATTCAACATGTGTATTGTACATGGACTATCTGCTGCGGTAGTGGCAGTGTTATATATAAACAAAAGTTGAAGTTAATAAAGAAGTTATCTTAAGCATTTGGTGTGCTCTTTAAGCCTACTGTTAGAATGGCGCTAGAAGAATTAAAGCACAGTGTAAAAGGCATTTCATTGTGCTGCGCCTGTCACAGTGGAACTATTACTCTCAGAGGATGAAGAGATAGCGCTCTTCAACTTGCACAGTAAAGAGTACATTAGAGCAGAGTACATTAGAGAGCGCCAGCATATACCGCCCTGCAGAAACTGTTCCCTGAGTGAGCAAGCAAAGACACCTCAGCAGAGCTACCATAGAAGCCATAGAACGTGTGTATTAGTCAAACGGCAGCCGACTCTTAAAGGGGCAAAACAGCAAAGGCAAGATAGTCAGAGAAAGAGCGCCAACCCTCCTGCGATCCCTAGAGAGAGAAAGAAACACATGGTGAGAGGCCAGAGTCCAGATCTAGAGTGTCTGCACCCACAAGGAGGCCACGTAATGCAGCCAGATAGTTTTCCGCCACTAGGCCCAAAGCTTGCAGCGGCGTATCCAAGCCAGCGCACAAGTCAGCACAAAGCATCCCAAGTCAGAACAGAACATTGCAAGCAGCGTATCCATGCCAGTGCATTGCAAGTCAGCACAGAGCATTGCAAGTGAGCGCAAGCATCGCATCACATCAAGAAAAGACAAGTCTCCTTTAAGACTGACATTTGTTCCTTCTCTTCAGAATAAGTTCAGAGCTTTCCTTTTATTACTTATCATTGATAGTGATGAGCGGGAGGTGCAATATTTGATTTCGACGGAATTCGCGAATATTCGCCGAAATCGAATATTCGTCATTATTCTAGTTATTGCGATTAATATGCGATTTAAATAATCGCGTATTGCGATTTTAACTTAAGGCAACTTTCCTATGGGTTTGATATCTAGGATTAGTGAAGATGACGAAATATTCTCCATCTTTGTTTTAGCTCCATATTTGTCAACTTCGCTAATTCTAGCAATAAAATAGGAAAGTTGACTAGAGACAGCTAGTAAGGGAACCTGTCTGAGGTAGAGTAGTCTGATGCAGCATTAGTCTTGCCTCAAACAAATATAGCACAAAAAAATGAACTAAGCGTTCATCACGTACCAGGAAACCAACCTCAAAGATGCTGGAAAATTTGGAGCAAGAAGCAGCATTAAAAGAGAAAAGGTTCGCCCAAATGTATGAGAAGTAAAAATTATGCATTAAAGGCATTCGTGGAAAGTTAAAACAAGAAAGTATAAAAAGGAACTTGAATGATATGTTAAAGACGGTAGAAGAATCTGAATCAGAGCTTATGGCAGCATATGTCAACCTGCGGTCATCCACGACACCTTCCGAGGATATTGTAAGGAACATGGACACATGTACTGCGGTCACTAAAGATTTAGTAAAGCTCATAAAAGATCAATCATCTGCAGCTAACTATTACGAAGTTAAAGCAAGAAGTAGAATGAATGAGTTATTTATGAGAGACTATGCTAAATCCTTAGGTGGAACCACAATCTCAAGTGGGACTTCCTTCTCTAGCAGAAGTGCCAGCCACATATCAGAGTCCTCAAGTACTTCAGCCAAAAGAAAGGAATTAGCTGAACAACTTGCTGTCAAGAGAGCAGAAATTGAGATGGAAGGTGCCATTGAGGCGCAGCGTCAACTGATAGCTGAAAAGGATGCACAGCGCTATCAAATGAAAGCACAGCGCTGTCAAATGAAAGCTGAAATAAACCACAGTGCTGTCAAATGAAAGCTGAAAAGGATGCACAGCGCCAACAGATGAAAAATCTGGAAAGGCAGAAAAAAGTTAAGATTATAGAAGCCAGACTCAGAGTACACAAAAAGGATATGAATCAAATGTGTACTAAGTGAAGAAACAGACTCCTACTTTCCTCCATACGCCCAGGAGAATAGAAGGAAATCTCCAGCATGTAGTGAAGAAATTAGTCATTATCCTTCCATCCCTGATCAGAAAAACAAAGAGAGGCTTAGTCCAGTGTTAGAAAAAGGGTGTGTGAATTTACCCTCTATTTCTACCAGAAAAGATAAAGAAAGGGACTTAATTCAGAACTAAGTGAGAAAATAGAACTGGATGATTCTATTCTAGATGTCACGGCAATGCTCAGGAGAATGTTAAAAACCATTGTCCCAGCAAGACAACAGAGAACAGTCCTAGCTAGACTTCCTGTTCTGGAACCCACTATATTTTCAGGAGACGTACTGAAGTTCATAGAGTGGAAGGCAAGTTTTGAAATGATCATTGAGCATCATTGCTTCAGTCCATTCAACAAGTTATTCTACCTTCAGAGATATGTTGGTGGAGAAGCAAAGCAAGTTCTTGAAGGTAACTTCTATAGAAAAGACGAAGAAGCCTACAAGCAAGCTTGGGAAAAATTGAATGCAAGATATGGTCATTCTTTCTTAGTACAAATAGCTTTTAGAGAGAAATTGAATAACTGGCCTAAAATAGGTCCTAAAGAACACTTCAGACTCCAAAAGTACGGGGACTTCCTGCAAGCATGCAGCAATGCCATCCCACATGTTCAAGGACTAAAAGCACTGAACAACTATCTAGAAAACCACCGGATGCTAGCCAAGCTACCTGAAGAAGTGGCTCTTAGATGAAATCGCTATGTGACTGAACACTTAGATCTAGGCTAGAACTTCCCAAGTTCTCTGAGGTTATCAATAAGGAAGCATGGGTAGTATGTAACCCAGTAACAGCATCTTACGTCTTAAAATCCTTAGAAGAACGGCCTGCAAGAGAGATAAGACACACAAGAGCAACTAGCTTTGCAACCAACTCAGCAGCTAAAGGTCTAGATACTTACAAGAGCAAGTTCAAAGTCACTACTGGGATCAGTAGAGAGACAGAACCGACAAATCTTCAGACTACCTTCACGTGTATGTTCTGTGGAGAGGACCACTTCATACAAAAGTGGCAACAATTTAAGGAGAAGTCTCCAGAAGAAAATTTTTTTTTTTACTTGATAACCAACTGTGTCTCGGTTGCCTAAGAAAAAGCCATGTTATTGAGGAGTGTAAGAAAAAGGCCACATGTACCGTTTGCAAAGGACGCCATCCTACACCACTAGATGAAGAACATCCAAAGAAGGATAAATCCTCAATACCTAAAGATACTGAGGAAGAAAAGAAAGTATCAGTGTTCTCTTACAGAGTGAGGGACGGAGAAAGCAACGGCACATCAATGGTTGTACCAGTGTGCATTTCAAATCCTAAAAGGAGGAACAAGAAGGTATACGTCTATGTGCTACTGGATGCCCAGAGTGATGTCACCTTCATTGATCAAGAAATCTGCAAGAAATTACAAGTGGCTACAGAACCAGTGAAGCTCAAACTCACCACGATGATGGGAAGAGACACATTAGTGAACAGTCAAAGGGTCAAAGGACTGAGAGTTAGAGGACTTCATTCAAACTTCACAATAGTTCTACTTCTAGCTTATACAAAATATGATATACCTCTAGATCGAGATCGCATACTTACCTGTGAAACAGGCAATAAATAGGAGCACCTATCTGTCATATCTCATGAAATGTCCCTGCTGAAGGAGTTTGGTGTTGGACTGTTGATAGGTTACGATTGTCTCGAAGCCTTGGTACCACTAACGGTAATCACAGGAGGAAAGGGTGAACCCTACGCTGTTCAAGCTGATCTAGGATGGGGTGTTGTTGGAGTAAAACAGCAGATTGCAAATTCAAGACAGGTGACAGGATTGTGTCATCGAATATCTGTCCAAGAGTTGCCAACTGTGAGTCCAGCGAAAGTAATCAAGATCCTTGAATCCGACTTTGCAGACATAAGTTCTAAAGAAAAGAATGTATCCCAAGAAGACAAAGTTCGTACACACTCTAGAAGAAAGTATTCAGCAGAATCAACAAGGTCATCTTGAAATGCCTTCACCTTTTAGAGAACGACCTCGTCTGCCAAATAATAGAAATCATGCTCTAGCAAGATTGAAATGTTAGAAGATTTGTCAACTGACGCATTCATTAACGCCTTGAGATGTTTTATAGCCATTAGAGGTACCGTCAGAGAGCTTATATCTGACCAAGGATCTAATTTTGTCAGAGCAAATTATTAATTGAAGAAAGCTCTAAAGGAGAGCGATAAAGAAAAAGAGTATTTGTTAGAGAAACAGTGTCATTTTCACATGAATGCTCCAAGTGCAAGCCATACAGGAGGAGTTTGGGAAAGACAAATGAGAACTGTAAGAAATGTGTTAAGTTCAGTGTTGAAAAAGAATGCCGGAAGAATGGATAATGCTTCACTTAGGACCCTATTCTATGAAGTAGTGTCTTTTGTTAACAGTCGTCCACATACAGTTGATAACATCAATGACCCAACAAGTTTGGACCCTTTAACTCTCAACCATCTATTTCACCTTAAGTCTTATTACATACAGCCACTGCATGGCAAGTTCACCAAAGAGCATTTTTATGCTAAAAGGAGATGGCGAAGAGTTCAATATCTATCAGAACAGTTTTGAAATAGATGGAGAAAAGAGTACTTAGCCAATCTAATGCTAAGAATTAAATGGCAAACTCCCAGAAGAAATGTCCAAGTTGGTGACATAGTGTTAGTGAAAGAAGTTACCTAGAAGTCAATGGAAACTGACCAAAGTTCTAGAAGGATGAAGACAGACTAGTAAGAAGAGTGATGTTACAAATAGGAGACTGAAAACTTGACATAAAAGGAAAACGTCTCACTACTCCACTCAAGTTGGAATGTCCTATACAGAAGTTAGTTGTTTTATTCGAGAGTGATAATAGACATTTGGAAGTTGAGAACCTGATGGAAAATTCCCCAAATTCGTCCTACTACAAAGAACATAGAATTATAGGTAATTTTGGTGGAAGTGTAGCTGGACAGCTAAGACCTGTCCTAGGTAGTTAATATGACTTGCTAATAACCTCAATACAGTTCATATGTTTATATGTTAAAGACAAAGCAGAGTTATTTACAGTGACTTCATATTTTGGATGTCATATACCAGTTATATATTGTGTTCACAGAAGCAGAAAAGATAATATGCCTTTAAGAATCAGTAAAATGAATGTAAGGTAAGCTCAATGACACAGCAGAATTAACAACAGAAAGCATAGAGTTAAACTGTTGTTACTGCCCAGGAGTCTTAACCAATCACAGCCAGCCTCACACTGAGCAGGAGTCTTGACCAATCACAGCCAGCCTCACACTGAGCCTGTGTGGGGAATCCCCTAGCTGAATCTCCTCAGTATAGACCAGGAGAAGAGCTGAAAAGACATTCACTCCACTAAGAATTGAGTTTTATGGAAGCAAAGAGGACAAAATAGGTATTTAGAACAGCTATGATATGTTCCTATTGTTAGTGTTGTGATTAGAGCTGTATACTGAACCAGTTGTGTGTGTTTGCTTACAATTCCACCAATCGTCGAACTGCTCATACCAGACCAATCTGCAATTATATAGAACAAACTACTCAAAGCAAGTGTATAGAGCAACCTGCAAACCAAGTTGAGCAAGTAGAAATATTGGTTAAACCTCAGATATACCTCTCAGAGAGAATATAAAGTGCTTAAATAACTTAAAGTGAGAGTACAGATACTGAAGAGAGAAATATGTCCACCATTTTATGTTGAATGACAAGATTGAACCGCCATTTTGGGATACGTTATTCAACATGTGTTTTGTACATGGACTATCTGCTGCGGAAGTGCCAGTGTTATATATGAAAAAAAGTTGAAGTTAATAAAGAAGCTATCTTAGAAGTTATCTTAAACATATCTTAAGAATAGGCATTCTCTATATAGCGCCGGCCATGTGTGGTCTGCAAAATGCGGAATGCACATGGCCGGTATCCGTGTTTTGCAGATCCGCAATTTGCGGACCGCAAAACACTTACGGTCGTGTAAATGCACCATTAGGCTTCTTTCACACTAGTGTTTCTATTTTCCGGTATTGAGATCTGTCATAGGATTTCAATACCAGAGAAAAACGCTTCCGTTTTGTCCCTATTCATTGTCAATGGGGAAAAAAACGTTACTGAACAGAATGGAATGCTCCAAAATATATTCCATTCCATTTGGTTGCATTCCTATACCGGAGAGCAAACCGCAGCAAGCAGCGGTTTTCTTTCTGTCATGGGATGCAGAGCAAAACTGATTTAGCATGACCCACAATGCAAGTCAGTTGAGACTGATCTGTTTTCTCTCACACAATAGAAAACTGATCCGTCCCCCATTAACTTTCAATGGAGTTCATAACGGATCTGTCTTGGCTATGTTAAAGATAACACAACTGGATCTGTTCCTAATGGATGCAGATGGTTGTATTATCAGTAACAGAAGCATTTTTACTGAGCCCTGCCGGATCCAGCAAAAACGCTAGTGTGAAAGTAGCCTACTGGGGAAGTAAAGATAAGGCTCCATTCACACCATGGTATTTTTATTCCATATCCAAGCCCCATTCTTGGTGGATTGGATGCGGACCCCTTCATTTTAATGGGGCCACAAAAGATGAGCGAGCGCACTGTGTACTGTCTGCATCTTTTGTGGCCCCATTGAAATGAAGGGTCCACATCCAATCCACCAATAATACATATGTCTGTTCTGCCGCTAGGTTTGCCACCCGGCCAGTAGCTCACCAGCAAGGTCAGTATTTTAGTGACCCTGACTGTATTTTCCTGTACGGACTGTTACTAATGAGTGCTTCCATTGCAGAGCGCTCATTAGTACAGCCTTTACCTCCACTGCCACTTGTGTTAATAAAAAAAAAACTTACCTCCTTCATTTGCTCGCACTGTAGGAAACACTCGCTGCTGACTGGAAGCTCAGGATAGGACCTGCGAGACGTCATCACATTGGAGCGCAGGTCCTGTCCTGAGCTTCCAGTCAGCATTATTCTTACTGGGGGCACTAATGGGGGCCTTCATCTTTACTGTTGGCATTCGGCTCGGACCTTCAACTGACTGCAGACTGAGGTATGTGGACCTTTAAAAAAACTAGTTGAGTACGGCCTCTTTCACACTTGCGTTCTGAGGATCCGGCAGGCACTTCCGTCCCGCCGGACCTGTCAGAACGCAAGTCGCCTGAAAGCATTTGAAGACTGATCAGGATCCTGATCAGTCTTCGAAATGCTTTGAGGTTACTATGGCAGCCAGGACGCTATTAAAGTCCTGGTTGCCATAGTAGTAGTGGGGAGCGGGGAAGCGGTATACTTACAGTTCGTGCGGCTCCTGGGGCACTCAAGAATGACATCAGAGCGCCCCATGCGCATGGATCACGTGATCAATGCGATCACGTGATCCATGCGTGTAGGGCGCCCTGACGTCACTCTGGAGCGCCCCAGGAGCCGCACAGATGGTAAGTATACTGCTCCCCCGCTCCCCCGCTCCCCACTACACTTTACCATGGCAACCAGGACTTTAGCGTCCTGGCTGCCATGGTAACCATTGAGAAAAAGTTAAACATCGGATGTGTGAAAGAGCCCTACTCCTGGTATATACAGTGGATATAACAAGTCTACACACCCCTGTTAAAATGTCAGGTTTCTGCGCTGTAAAAAAATGAGACAAACATAAATCATTTTAGAACTTTTTCCACCTTTAATGTGACCTATAAACTGTACCACTCAATTGAAAAACAAACTGAAATCTTTTAGGTGGAGGGAAGAAAACAAAAAAAAATAAATAATGTGGTGGCTTTAGTGTGCGCACCGTCTTATAACTGGGGATGTAGCTGTGTTCAGAATTAAGCAATCGCATTCAAAATCATGTTAAATAGGAGTCAGCATACGTGTGCCATCATTTACAGTGCCTCTGATTAACCCCAAATAAAGTTCAGCTGCTCTAGTTGGTCTTTCCTGAAATGTTCTTAGTCACATCCCACAGCAAAAGCTATAGTCCATAGAGAGCTTCCAAAGCATCATAGGGATCTCATTGTTAAAAGGTATCAGTCAGGAGAAGGGTACAAACAAATTTCCAAGGCATTAGATATACCATGGAACACAGTGAAGACAGTCATCATCAAGTGGAGAAAATATGGCACAACAGTGACATTACCAAGAACTGGACGTCCCTCCAAAATTGATGAAAAGACGAGAAGAAAACTGTTTTGGGAGGCTAACAAGAGTCCTACAGCAACATTAGAGTAGCTGCAGGAATTTCTGGCAAGTACTGGTTGTGTGGTACATGTGACAACAATCTCCCATATTCTTCCTATGTCTGGGCTATGGGGTAGAGTGGCAAGACGAAAGCCTTTTCTTATTAAGAAAAACATCCAAGCCTGGCTACATTTTGCAAAAATACATCTGAAGTCTCCCAAAAGCATGTGGGAAAAGGTGTTATGGTCTGATGAAGCCAATGTTGAACTTTTTGGCCATAATTCCAAAAGATATGTTTGGTGCAAAAACAACACTGCACATAACCAAAAGAACACCATACCCACAGTGAAGCATGGTGGTGGCAGCATCATGCTTTAGTACAGTATTAATCTAATGATCACAGCACTCGGGCTAATTATGACCGGTTTGGGTGCACGTCACAGTTGTGCCAAACTCCACCTTGTGGAACTCAATTGATACAGGATAGATGAGACAGCACTCCAGATTTCTTGTATGCTAAGTGAATTTATTCAGCCGGACATGGTGGTGCAATTCAATAGTACAACGTTTCGGGCATAATGAGTGCCCTTCATCAGGTGTGAGCATGCTTATGGAAGCAGGCAGCCGGCACAGGAGATGCCCTAGCAATCTGACAGATTTGGAGTGTTTTTGCAAAGAAGAGTGGGCAAATCTTGCCAAGTCAAAATGTCCCATGCTGATAGACTCATACCCAAAAAGACTGAGTGCTGTAAAAAAATCAAAAGGTGCTTCAGCAAAGTATTAGTTTAAGGGTGTGCACACTTATGCAACCATATTATTTTATTTTAATATTTTTTCTTCCCTCTGCCTAAAAGATTTCAGTTTGTTTTTCAATTGAGTTGAACAGTTTATAGGTCACATTAAAGGTGGAAAAAGTTCTGAAATGATTTATCTTTGTCTCATTTTTTTACAGCACAGAAACCTGACATTTTAACATGGGTGTGTAGACTTTTTATATCCACTATAGTTTAGCACTGCTAGCCCCACACAGTATACAATATAACTACCCTGGCCCCACACAGTATACAATATAACTACCACAGCCGCACACAATATATAGTATAATATCCCACCCCTGTATATCGCTAGTATATGCCCCCATTGTCTTAGAGGTGCAGGTCCCTCTGCAGGTCCCCAGTGTTCCGGAGGATAACCAAAGCAATTGGAGGGGGTACAGATACCACTAAATCAACAAATTCATAATATGATAACATCCGACATATGCGGGAGGAATTACAGAAAACAATAAAGCGCACCAATAACAGTCTACACATCAGGAGCAATAAGATGCTACAAAAGCACAGAGTTAACATGGATTACCGCAGAACAGGGAGAAGGAGGGGAATCAAGGTTTGACACAGGGCATGTTATCCTGCGGACATAAGATCTAGCTTTCAATAAAGCACACATATGAGATGCGCTCATTGAGTCCATCAGGTTTCACAGTGCCCAACCTAAAGGTCCACTGAGCCTCCTTGCATAGAACCCTCCTGTCAGATTCCCCCCCTCTTGATGACGGGCGAATCACCTCAATCCCCTGAAAACTAATTGGGGATGCCTGTTGAGGATGAAATGAGTTGACGTGTCTGGCTATGGGGGTGTCCTCTTTTTTCCTTATATCCGCCAGATGCTCACCAATTCTGCGGCGAAACTCCCTTATAGTCTTACCTACATACTGCAGGACGCAGACACAAGTGGCCAGATAAACTAGGCCAGATGTTCTGCAGTTCACAAAGCATCGTATTTGGTAGCTCCTTGAAGTTGTAGTACTTGCAAATGTGTCCCCAGTTTTTATGGACTGGCATGCGATGCATCCCCGACAGTGGAAAGTCCCCCTACTGCGATTTGTGAGCCAGGTCTGAGGGCTGGGTGTCTGGAAAAAACTGTGGACCAGTCTATCCCTCAGACTTCTGCCCCTACGATATGTCACAGAGGGCCACTCACTGATACAATCCGCAATGTCCGGGTCCATTTTTAGGATGCCCCAATGTCACTGTAAGATTTTGGTGACCTGGGTGTTTGCCCCATCATACGTCGCGATAAGGCGTATGTGTCTGTCCTCTTCCTGTTTTGGTCTAGGATTAAGCAGGGAGTCCCTGGTGCATGCTAGGGACTGTTGATATGTGGATGTCAGGACAGAAGAGGGATATCCTCTTCTCCTGAATCTGTCCCGTAAGTCACCCCCTTTCTTCTGAAAGTCTGACAGATTGGAGCAGTTGCGGCAAACCCACTGGTATTGACCCCGTGGTATTCCCCTCCTGAGGGACAATGGATGACAGCTGCCCCAATGCAAGAGGGAATTTGTAGCCGTAGTTTTACGGTGCAAACTGGTCAGCACCTGCCCCTCATTACAATTGAATATTGTAAGATCCAGGAAGGTGATACTATCCGGATGGATCTTGGATGTGAAATACAAACCACAACTGTTTACGTTCACAGCTCTCACAAACTCCTGAAACTGATTTTCCGTTCCTGACCAGAAGATGAGCATGTCATCTATAAATCTCAGCCACAATGTAATACAGGATGCCCACTCCTGATGTTCATCTCCGAACACCACTTCCCTCTCCCACCAGCCCAGATATAGAGGCGACGGTCGAAGATGAACACATTGTGGCTGAGAATAAAGTCAAGGAGTTGGACGAAAAATTCGTTATGTCGTGCCAATGCATTCCCCCATTGGTGGAGGAAGTAATTCACCGCTGCCTTGCCCCCCTCATGTGGAATGAAGCTAGAGAGGGCCTCCACGTCGAGGCTAGCGAATAATATATTCTCCTCGACGTGGAGACTGTCCAGCTTGCAAAGTATCTCCATAGAATCACGTACATGAGAGGGCAAAGTTGCCACAAAGGGGTGCAAAATCCTCTCAACATAGTTACTGATCTCTTGCGTTAGACTATTGGTGCCAGATACTATTGGCCTGCCCTTTAATGGCCGCAGCACTTTATGTACCTTGGGCAGTCTATAGAAACACGCCATTGTTAGGGAGCAAGGCCTGATAATCAGTTTTATCAATCAGCCTTGGCGTTAAAGCGGCAGATAAGATGTTAGTGAGCTCACAGAGATATTCCTCCATGGGATTATGGGATAATACCCCATAGCAGTCTTTGTTATTCAAAATATCCAGACACATGCTGGCTTTATTACGATGAAGTCATCCTTCTCCAGAGACAACAATCCCTCTAATTCATACTTGGTAATATTCTGCTCAACTCTGATGCCTTCCAGACACCGAAGATCCTCTATAACGAGATTCACAAAAACATCAGCCGGCGTGGTATCATTAATTGGGGGAGTGGTTCTGGAGCCGGGTCTCATCGTAGTGAACGGTCCTTCACCTGGCACCCGTTTATTTACAAAGCAAATCCACCAGATTTCTGATGTCCCCCAATTCAGAGCCATGCACTCCCAACTCAGCACATTCCCGTCTGTCAGGATGCTTAAAAAACTTACGCCCTTTAAGCTTCCTCAAAAAGAGGTTAAGGTCCTTGACCCAGCTAAACAAATCGAATGTCTGAATTGGGAAAATGGATAGACCCCTTTTGAGGACATCAGTTTCAGCAGGTGTGAGGACCCTATCAGATAGAATAATGACTTGTAATTTATCAGAGTGAACCCCATTACTTGGTGGATTGTGACACATGGCTACTGTTCTTTCCTCTCCCTCAGTAGGTAATTGGAGATAGAAGCCCCCCGTCCTAAAAAATTGTTGTTGCCTCTCGGGCGACTGCCTCTCCCTTGTCTCGGATAACCCCTGTTCTGATGTCCCCCTGACGATGAGGACGACCTCCCGTGACTGGGACGATTAACGGACTCTGACTCCGTCTCCCCCTCAGAGGAAGAGGGCTCTGTCTCAGCCTCAAGAACCCTAGCTGATTTTGTGGTGAAGTCGAATAAACGACCCTCACGAAAAACCTGCAGTGTCCCTCAAGTATTGCCCTTGTTTACGCTCCTTCAACTGTGCTGTGTACTTCTGTATGGTTTGTTCCAGAGCCTGTTATTTTTTAGCAAAGTCCCCGTGCTCTGAGAATTTTTTGGCTGTCTCTATATGTTCCTGGAGGATACTAGTGCTTTTTTCATACACACTGCGTTCCTCCTCCAACAACAGGTGCATCAAGCGGAGGGAGGACTCGATGGACTCAGTCTCCCAACACTTGATAAATTCAGGTGATCTCAATCGAGCATTAGGGAGCAGCGGTATCCTCAGACCCCTTGGCACAATCAGATTTTTCAAATAGATTTCAAGAGTCTGTATTTCCCACCAACTTCGGATGTTATCCTTATATGCCCGAGTGAGATTTTTGAAAGTTATTGTGGGGGTGCTCAAAGTAGTTGGTAACTGAGCCTCTGAAAATACAAGTTTGGCTTCTGTGTCCCACTGCTCTCTATTGATTCCCTCTGAGAGAAAACCTGCCATCCTGAAGGCGATAATTAATTTCAAGACAATAAAGCAAACGCCACCCCAATGTTCCACCCCACCACCCCCCTTCCACTGTGCCCCTTGTAGTGCTGATATTTAGAAGTTAAAAAAAAACACTCACCACACTTCCTTTCCCCACCGCCTTCTGCGATGCAGGCCACAGACATCTTCCGATCTGTGGCATGAGTTGCTGTGTCCCGATGTACAGTTGTGTTCAAAATTATTCAACCCCCAATGCTGTAATGGGTTTTAGGGAATTTAGTGTACATTTGTAATTGTGTTCAGAATGAAATCTTACAAGGACTTTTTAAAGAACCAAATGCAACTAAAATGACATCAATTGTTTTTGTAATACAGTATTAAATATTTTTGTTTGTGATTTCTTCATTGACACAATTATTCAACCCCTTAAAGACTACCACTCTTAGTAACAGAGGTTCATTCAAGTGTTTTCGGGTATTTAAAACACATCTGGATGTCAAGGAGCAGCAATCAAGCATAATAAGCACCAATTAGGCAGATGTAAAATGACTGTGATACTCAGCTCCATCTAGACATTTACTGGTGTGTTTACAAACATGGTGAAGTCAAGAGAATGGTCCAGGAAGACACGAGAAGAGGTGATTTCTCTTCACAGGAAGGGCAATGGCTATAAGAAGATTGCAAAGATGATAAACATACCAAGAGACACCATAGGAAGCATCATTCGCAAATTCAAGGCAAAGGGCACTGTTGAAACGCTACCTGGTCGTGGCAGAAAGAAGATGCTGACATTGACTGTTGTGTGGTACCTGAAGCGCAAAGTGGAGAAAAGTCCCCGTGTGACTGCTGAGGAACTGAAAAAAGATTTTTCAGATGCGGGTACTGAAGTTTCAGCTCAGACAATAAGGCGCACACTGCGTAATGAAGGCCTCCATGCCAGAACTCCCAGGCGCACCCCCTTGCTGTCTCCAAAGAATAAGAAGAGTCGACTGCAGTATGCCAAAAGTCATGTATACAAACCACAAAAGTTTTGGGATGTTCTGTGGACTGATGAAACAAAATTAGAACTGTTTGGGCCCATGGATCAACGCTAAGTTTGGAGGAGGAAGAACAAGGCCTATGAAGAAATGAACACCTTGCCTACTGTGAAGCATGGCGGGGGTTAATCATGCTTTGGGATTGTTTTGCTTCTACAGGTACAGGGAAGCTTCAGCGTGTGCAAGGTACCATGAATTCTCTTCAGTACCAGGAGATATTGGATGAAAATGTTATGCAGTCCGTCACAAACCTGAGGCTTGGGAGACGTTGAACCTTTCAACAGGACAATGATCCCAAGCATACCTCCAAGTCCTCTAGAGCATGGTTGCTGATTAAAGGCTGGAACATTTTGAAGTGGCCATCGCAGTCACCAGACTTAAATCCGATTGAGAACCTCTGGTGGGACTTAAAGAAAGCAGTTGCAGCGCGCAAGCCTAAGAACGTGACTGAACTGGAGGCTTTTGAACATGAAGAATGGGTAAAGATACCCGTATATCGCTGCAAGACACTTGTGTCAAGCTATGCTTCACGTTTAAAAGCTGTTATAACTGGAAAATGATGTTGTACTAAGTACTAAGATTGAATGTCACTTGGGGGTTGAATAAAACTAATAATGATGTGAGCACAGAAAAGACATTTGTGGTTATTTCATTATAAATGTTATGTTATATTTGTCTGACTTACAAGTGCCTCTTTGATTTAATTGTACACAAGATGACTGAAATGATCAAAATCAATGTCAAACTGGCCAAAACACTCAATTTCAGTGGGGGTTAAAAAATTTTGAACACAACTGTAGGTGATCCCCATGACATCAGTACTGCTGCACCGGGTTTCACGCAATAACATGATCATGCGAGACCCAGCACATGAGGTCCTGGTGATGTCATTGTGACCTCTTGTGCCATTCTACTGCCTCATAATGCCCCTGCAACGTGATTCCTAGTAAACACATTTAACATATGAGTGATATCATAAAGAGAAAAATTAAGCCTTGTTAATCATTTGATTGCTTACATATCAGCAATATACATGACGTATACATTTTGTTAAGTCCAAATTGTTCTTTACCAAGGGTTTTATATTCAAACAGGGCACAATGAGTTGTAATGACAACAAAAAATGGATGAAATATTTGTATAATAAGCTTATTGAAAGTTAATGCTTTATATTTTCTTATGATATTTTGTAACTTTTTTATTTTACAGCATAAACCAATACGATTAGCAATAGCACATTCGAGAGAGTGGCTGAACAGTTCTCTGGATGTCACTGTTGTGTGAACAAGCCAAAGTGAAGCTTTAATTGCTAGTGAAAGGGGATAAAATATGCATTCCGTCTAGCTCTCATGAATTTATATGAGAAAACTTTAAAATTTTGAAAACTACTTAGATGTTTCTAAACAGGCACAGTCCAAAATCCGTGACACTGTCTTTTATGTGACACCAATATTGGTAGATATTTCCTTATTACCAACCTTGCTCTCCATGCCAGTCACCTTATGTGTACCTCCAGTATTAGAAAATGAGATGCCAGGAAATCTATTAACACATTTGGTAAAAGTGTAGCAGATGAACACTGGAGGCCTTTTTGGTGTTATGCTTGAAAATGATAGAAAAGGGTCTATAGGGGCTGTCCACTGAACAGGGTTATAATAGTAAGGGTTATAATAGTAAGTGGGTACGATTCCATATTTTCTATTATAGTAGTATAATATACCAACAGCAATCCAAATAATCAACTTTTTAGGAAATAATATGAATTACTAGCAAATTTAAGGATGGATATTTTGAACACCATTTCTAAGACCTATTTTCTTAACTGTTCTGTTTTTTAGTGCACTTTTCGTAACAAAAATGTTTCTATGTGTATAATATTGAATGTTAAAAATAATATATTAATCAATTAAAATGATAAATTTTAATAATAACCATATAATAGCATTTTTAACATGTTTTTCCAACCAACACAGAGTCAGCCTATGCAGTCCTGAGAAAGTAAGCCATCTTTGAATTCTGCGGTTTTACATATTATTCAGGACATGATAAAAAAATTAGAAGTCTTAAATTTCGGTAAATACAACCTCAGATGAACAACACATGACTAATTACACCATATAATTACTTAAATAACAAAAACTAGGCTAAAATGAAGAAACTGTGTGTGGAAAATTAAGCACACACTTACTGCTTTCATATGAATAAAGAGTTTAAGTAGCATCCAGATTATGTTAATCAAATGCTCTTGATTCATTAATCAGCAGTAAGTGTGTCCTGCTCTATAAAAGCAGGAGTTTTGGCGATTTGCTGATCTGGAGCATTCAGACATCTGTAAACATAATGACAAGGAGGAAAGACTTCAGCCATCTTAGAGAAGGCCGTTTCCAAACAATGAGGAAGATTATTCACAAGTGGAAAACATTCAAAAAAGTTGACAATCTTCCCAGGAGAGGATGTCCCAGGAAATTCACCCCGAAATCAGACCATGCAGTGATCAAAGAAATTCAAAAAAAAAAAACAAGAGCTACAACTAAGACTCTGGAGGCCTCAGCATGTTAAATGTTCAATCTCATTAAAGTACAAGTAAGGATTTTAACAATCATGGTTTGTTTGGAAGGGTTGCCAGGAGAAAATGTTTTCCTTCTAAAAAGAACATGGCAGCACAGCTTAAAGGCTATGTACCTTCGAGGGCAATTTTTTGTATGATTGCATCTTACTCATTTTGGGCTAAAACTCATTTTAATTGGTGTTTATTAAAAATATTGAGCCGTTCTGACGCAAAAGGTTAACTATTTTTCTAGCTGTGTGAATCATACAGTGCCTTGCAAAAGTATTCATCCCCCTTGACTTTAGTGTTTTGGTGCCTAACAACCTGGAAATAACATGGATTGCCTAACAACCTGGAAATAACATGGATTGTTTGAGGATTTGCATAATTTAATTTACAGAACATGCCCACAACTTTAACAATGTTTTTTTTTGTTTTGTTTTTAATTGTGAAGCAAACAACAAATTGGACAAAATAACAGAAAAAGTCAATGTGCACAACTTTTTACCCCCCTAAAGTCAATACTTTGTAGAGCCACCAGCTCCAAGTCACTTTGGATAAGTCTCTATGAGCTTGCCACATCTTACCACTAGGATTTTTGCTCATTCCTCCTTGCAAAACTGCTCCAGCCCCTTCAAGTTGGATGGTTTGCGCTTCTGAACAGCAATTTTTAAGTCTGACCACAGATTTTCTATTGGATTGAGATCTGGGCTTTGACTAGGCCATTCCAACATATTTACATGTTTCCTCTTAAACCACTCAAGTGTTGCTTTAGCAGTGTGTTTGGAGTAATTGTCCTGCTGGAAGGTGAACCTCCGTCCTAGGCTCAAATCACGCACAGAGTGGTACAGATTTTGCTCAAGAATATCCCTGTATTTAGCACCATCCATCTTTGCCTCAACTCTGACCAGTTTCCCAGTCCCATGTTTCATTGTGGGGATGGTGTTTTTTGGGTGATGTGATGTGTTGAGTTGGCACCAGACATAGGGTTTTCTTTGATGGTGGAAAAGTTACATTTTAGTCTCATCATACCAGAGCACCTTCCTCCATACATTTTGGGAGTCTCCCACATGCCTCTTTGCAAACTCACAACGTGCCTTTTTGTTTTTAGCTGAAAGTAATCGCTTTATTCAGGGCCACTCTGCCATAAAGCCCAACTCTATGGAGCGTACGGCCTATTGTCATCCTATGTACAGATACTCCAGTCTCTGCTGTGGAACTGCAGCTCTTCCAGGGTTACCTTAGGTCTCTGTGCTGCCTCTCTGATTAATGCCCTCCTTGCCCGGTCCATGAGTTTTGGTGGGCGGCCGTCTCTAGGCAAATTTGCTGTGTTGCCATGTTCTTTCCATTTGGTTATGATTTGATGGTGCTCCTGGGGTTCATCAAAGATTTGAATATTTTTTTATAATCTAACTCTGACTTATACTTCTCAACAACATTGTCCCTTACTTGTTTGGAGAGTTCCTTGGTCTTCATGGCAGTGTTTGGTTAGTGATGCCTCTTGCTTAGGTGTTGCAGCCTCTGGGGCCTTTAAAAAAAGATGTCTATATGTTATGATGGATCATGTGACACTTATTATGGGACTAATTATGTGACTTCTGAAGGTAATTGGTTTCACCAGAGCTTTTGATGGGCTTTCTAACAAAGGTGATGAATAAATACGCACATGCCAATTTTCTGTTTTCTATTTCTAAACAATAGTTTTATTTATATATTTTTCTTATTTCACTTCACTAACTTAGACTATTGTGTTCTGATCCATCACATACAATTCAGATTAACAAAGCATTGAACTTAAGGATTTAATGTAACAAAATACAAAAAAAGTCAAGGTGGCGAATACTTTTGCAAGGCACTGTACCTTTTACTTGCACTTTGTGCCGCTCATCTAATAAACCTTATCTCTAAGTTACTAAAAGGACATAGACACTTATTTAAGCCACATTCTTATCAGTAAAATACAAACCGGATTCCAAAAAAGTTGGGACACTATACAAATCGTAAATAAAAACTGAATGCAATGATGTGGAGGTGCCAACTTCTAATATTTTATTCAGAATAGAACATAAATCACGGAACAAAAGTTTAAACTGAGAAAATGTACCATTTTAAGGGAAAAATATGTTGTTTCAGAATTTCATGGTGTCAACAAATCCCAAAAAAGTTGGGACAAGGCCATTTTCACCACTGTGTGGCATCTCCCCTTCTTCTTACAACACTCAACAGACGTCTGGGGACTGAGGAGACCAGTTTCTCAAGTTTAGAAATAGGAATGCTCTCCCATTCTTGTCTAATACAGGCCTCTAACTGTTCAATCGTCTTGGGCCTTCTTTGTTGCACCTTCCTCTTTATGATGCGCCAAATGTTCTCTATAGGTGAAAGATCTGGACTGCAGACTGGCCATTTCAGTACCCAGATCCTTCTCCTACGCAGCCATGATGTTGTGATTGATGCAGAATGTGGTCTGGCATTATCTTGTTGAAAAATGCAGGGTCTTCCCTGAAAGAGATGACGTCTGGATGGGAGCATATGTTGTTCTAGAACCTGAATATATTTTTCTGCATTGATGGTGCCTTTCCAGACATGCAAGCTGCCCATGCCACACGCACTCATGCAACCCCATACCATCAGAGATGCAGGCTTCTGAACTGAGCGTTGATAACAACTTGGGTTGTCCTTGTCCTCTTTGGTCCGGATGACATGGCGTCCCAGATTTCCAAAAGAACTTCGAATCGTGACTCGTCTGACCACAGAACAGTCTTCCATTTTGCCACACTCCATTTTAAATGATCCCTGGCCCAGTGAAAACGCCTGAGCTTGTGGATCTTGCTTAGAAATGGCTTCTTCTTTGCACTGTAGAGTTTCAGCTGGCAACGGCGGATGGCACGGTGGATTGTGTTCACTGACAATGGTTTCTGGAAGTATTCCTGAGCCCATTCTGTGATTTCCTTTACAGTAGCATTCCTGTTTGTGGTGCAGTGTCGTTTAAGGGCCCGGAGATCACGGGCATCCAGTATGGTTTTACGGCCTTGACCCTTACGCACAGAGATTGTTCCAGATTCTCTGAATCTTCGGATGATGTTATGCACAGTTGATGATGATAGATGCAAAGTCTTTGCAATTTTTCGCTGGGTAACACCTTTCTGATATTGCTCCACTATCTTTTTGCGCAACATTGTGGGAATTGGTGATCCTCTACCCATCTTGGCTTCTGAGAGACACTGCCACTCTGAGAAGCTCCAATCATGTTGCCAATTGACCTAATTAGTGTTAATTGGTCTCACAGCTCTTCGTTATGCTCAAATTTACTTTTTCCAGCCTCTTATTGCTACTTGTCCCAACTTTTTTGGGATTTGTTGACACCGTGAAATTTTGAATCAACATATTTTTCCTTTAAAATGATACATTTACTTGGATTAAATGTTTGATCTGTCATCTATGTTCTATTACAAATAAAATATTGACATTTGCCATCTCCACATCATTGCATTCAGTTTTTATTCACAATTTGTTTAGTGTCCCACCTTTTTTGGAATCCGGTTTGTAAGAATTGAGCTGTAATGAGTGTTTATTAGGTCAGAGATCAAAGATAAGGTTCCATCAGCTGAGCTGCCTGATGGAACGGAGTAAAAATTCTGATCCTGCTACTAGAAAAACTTAAGGCTGCAAAAAGACAGTGGTTCGAAATTCTTAATAAAGACCAACTGAAAAAAATATTTTTAGCTCAAAATGACTACAATGAAATAATAAAAACAAATTGCCCCCAAAGATGTACATAGTTTCCAAAGTTGTGTATTAACAAACCACAAGACCACACAATTGGAGAAGGCAGCTAGCACTGGTGCCTTACAGCACTGGGGTCCTGAGTTTGAATCCAATCAGGGACAACATCTACATTGAGTTTGAATGTTCTCCCCTGTGTTTTTGGAGGTTTCCTATGGGTACTCCTATTTCCTCCCACACTCCAAAAATTTACAAATAGGCAATAGTCGCTTCCTAGTGTTTGTTGGGGTTGAGAACCTATATCAGTGATGACAAACCTTTTAGAGACCGAGTGCCCAAACTGCAACCCAAAACCCACTTATTTATCGCAAAGTGCCAAAACGGCAATTTACCCTGAATACTACAGTCCAATATAGTATATCTTCCATGTACATAGCTATAATAACCTGCCTACATTCAATGCGCTGCTTGAGCCGTTCATAGTGTGCACTGCGCTGATGAATGGCAGAAAAAGTCTAAGGCATATTGGTACACCATAGGCTTTTTTCAGGGTGCAGGTGCCACAGAGAGCCACTGACTTTCCAGGGAGTTGCCCCAGCCACATACTGTAACTATCCCTGCACTTTGAGTCCCTGTGAAAAAAATGGATGACAAATGTCCATAATGAACAGCATATCAGCACAAACACTTTATACCAATTATCAAGCATGGTAGTGGAGGGGTAATGAATTGGGTTTGTTTTGCAGCCACATGACCTGGGAACCTTGCAGTCAGTAAGTCAACCATTAACATACCAAAGTATTTAAGAGTCAAATGTGAGGCCATCTATCCAGCACATCATTGCAACAGAACAATGATCCCAAGCACAACTGCAAATCTACAGCAGAATGGTTGAAAATGAAAAGAATCAAGGTGTTACAATGGTCCAGTCAAAGTCCAGGCCTCAATCCAGTTGAAATGCTGTAATGAGACCTTGAGAGAGCTATGCCTAAACAAATGCTCACAAACCTGAATGAACTGAAGCAATGTTGTAAAGAAGTGAGGGCAAAATTTCCTCGCACAGAAAAGTTACTGCAAATTATTGGTGCAAAGGGTGAAAGCGAGTCTACAATCTATTGATTCATGGGGTGTACTTAGTTGTTCACACATATTATTTCCATTTTGGCTTTAATTTTGTTGAATAAATAATGGAATCTGTTGTGTGCTGCTTTTCATCTGAGGTTGTAGTTACCCAATTTCAAGACCTTCTAAAGATCAAAACCAGTAAAGAGAAGAACAAAAGGAGCATCACAAGTAGGGTAGCTGGTCTTTTCAGGGCCTGGGCTGCAATGATAATGATGCTGGTTCTCAGCAGCCACTTACTATTAGCTCATGTCATGAGTGACACACTGCTGAAATCAGCATTTCTGTCACTATTTTATGCTGCCCTCAGTGAGGTCAGCATAAAGTTGATGACAGGTTCCCTTTAATACAAATACAATTATTTGGAAAAATCTGATAATTCATCACAATTTGGTCCCGAAGATGAAGATTTGGTTAAAACAATCTGTACTTCTATCGCGTTAAGACTCTTGACTTTTAGATAGTGTACTCTTTGTACATCTGTGATTTAGATTTAATGCATTTTAATCGGTTTCCAAATAAAACCTGATGTATTTGTTTAACTTTGTCACTTGTTCTCATTTCCATATCTCTCGAGCCTCCTACATGATGACACATGAAAATGTTTCATTCGTAATAGTTTAATCTCTGTTCAGTGGCTCATTTTAACACTTCTTTATATAGGAACAAACCCAACAGTGGGATACAATTTTGTATTAGCAATTTAAAGACACCTATTGATGAAGAATCATTTATCTAAGAATATCAAAAGCAGTTCAGGCAGGAAGCTTGCAAATGGCAGTTATGCGAGGTGGGATCCTTACAGCAATGTAAAAGACAAATATTAACCACTTCAGCCCCCCTAGCTTAAACCCCCTTAATGACCAGGCCACTTTTTACAATTCCGCACTACACTACTTTCACCGTTTATTGCTCCGTCATGCAACTTACCACCCAAATGAATTTTACCTCCTTCTCTTCTCACTAATAGAGCTTTCATTTGGTGGTATTTCATTGCTGCTGACATTTTTACTTTTTTTGCTATTAATCAAAAATTACCGAAATTTTTACAAAAAAATGACATTTTTCACTTTCTGTTGTAAAATTTTTTTAAAAAAACTACATTTCTATATAAATTTTCTCTAAATTTATTGTTCTACATGTCTTTGATAAAAAAAGTCCAATAAGTGTATATTTATTGGTTTGGGTAAAAGTTATAGCGTTTACAAACTATGGTGCAAAAAAGTGAATTTGGGCATTTTGAAGCAGCTCTGACTTTCTGAGCGCCTGTCATGTTTCTTCAGGGGCTAGAATGTCAGGATAGTATAAATACCCCCCAAATGACACCATTTTAGAAAGAAGACACCCCAAAGTATTCGCGGAGGGGCTTGGTGAGTTCATGTATCATTTCATTTTTTCACAAGTTAGCGGAAAATGACACTTTCTGAGAAAAAATAAATAAAAAGTTTCAATTTCTGCTAACTTCTGGCAAAAAAAAAAGAAATCTCAGACGGACTCACTATGCCCCTCAGTGAATACCTCGGGGTGTCTACTTTCCGAAAAGGGGTCATTTGTGGGGTGTGTTTACTGTTCTGGCATTTTGGGCGGGGCTACATTGTGAGCCGCCATGTAAAACCTAAAGGTACTCGTTGGAATTTGGGCCCCTTTGCGCACCCAGGCTGCAAAAAAGTGTCACACATGTGGTATCGCCGTACTCAGGAGAAATAGGGCAATGTGTTTTGGGGTGTATTTTTACATATACCCATGTTGGGTGAGAGAAATATCTCTGTAAACTGACAACTTTGTATAAAATTTTTTAAAAGTTGTCGTTTACAGAGATATTTTTCACACACAGTATGGGTATATATAAAAATACACCCCAAAACACATTGCCCTACTTCTCCTGAGTACGGCGATACCACATGTGTGCCACTTTTTGCAGCCTGGTGCGTAAAGGCCCTAAACCAATGAGTACCTTCAGGATTTCACAGGCCATTTTTATGCATTTGGATTCTCACGCTTTAGGGGCCCCTAAAATGCCAGGACAGTATAAATACCCCACATGTGACCCCATTTTGGAAAGAAGACACCCCAAGGTATTCTGTGAGGGGTATGGTGAGTTCATGTAAAATTTTATTTTTGTCACAAGTTAGTGGAATATGAGACTTTGTAAAAAACAAAATAAAAAAAAATAAAAAAACTATTTCCGCTGACTTGTGGCAAAAATAAAAATTCTGTGGACTCACCATGCCCCTCACGGAATACCTTGGGGTGTCTTCTTTCCAAAATGGGGTCACATGTGGGGTATTTATACTGACCTGGCATTTTAGGGGCCCCTAAAGCGTGAGAATCCAAATGCATAAAAATGGCCTGTGAAATCCTAAAGGTACTCATTGGTTTTAGGGCCCTTTGCGTACTCAGGCTGCAAAAGTGTCACTCATGTGGTATCGCCGTACTCAGGAGAAGTAGGGCAATGTGTTTTGGGTGTATTTTTACATATACCCATGCTGCGTGAGAAATATCGCTGTAAACGACAACTTTTTACATTTTTTTATTCAAAGTTGTCAGTTTACAGTGATATTTCTCTCACACAAAGTATGGGTATATGTAAAAATACACCCCAAAGCACATTGCCCTACTTCTCCTGAGTACGGCGATACCACATGTGTGACACTTTTTTGCAGCCAAGATGCGCAAAGGGGCCCAAATTCCAATGAGTACCTTTTAGGAGGGCATTTTTACGCATTTTTCTTCTCACGCTTTAGGGCCCCTAAAATGCCAGGGCAGTATAAATACCCCACATGTGACCCCATTTTGGAAAGAAGACACCCCAAGGTATTCCATGAGGGGCATGGCGAGTTCATAGAAGATTTATTTTTTTGGCACAAGTTAGTGGAAATTGATTTTTATTGTTTTTCTCACAAAGTCTCCCTTTCCGCTAACTTTTGACAAAAAGTTTAATTTTTCATGAACTCATTATGCCCCTCAGCGAATACCTTGGGTGTCTTCTTCCAAAATGGGGTCACATGTGGGGTATTTATACTGCCCTGGCATTTAGAGCCCTAAAGCGTGAGAAGAAAATGCGTAAAATGCCCTCCTAAAGGTACTCGTTGGATTTGGGCCCTTTGCATCTTGGCTGCAAAAGTGTCACTCATGTGGTATCGCCATACTCAGGAGAAGTAGGGCAATGTGCTTTGGGTGTATTTTTACATATACCCATGCTGGGTGAGAGAAATATCTCTGTATATTGACAACTTTGAATAAAAAAATGTAAAAAGTTGTCGTTTACAGCGATATTTCTCACACACAGTATGGGTATATGTAAAAATACACCCCAAAACACATTGCCCTACTTCTCCTGAGTACGGCGATACCACATGAGTGACACTTTTTTGCAGCCAAGATGCGCAAAGGGACCCTAATTCCAATGAGAACCTTTAGGATTTCACAGGGCATTTTTACGCATTTGGATTCTCGCGCTTTAGGGGCCCTAAAATGCCAGGGCAGTATAAATACCCCACATGTGACCCCATTGTGGAAAGGAGACACCCCAAGGTATTCCGTGAGGGGCATGGTGAGTTCACAGAAAAAAAAAAAATTGGCACAAGTTAGCGGAAATTGTTTTTTTTTTTTTTTTTTTTTTACAGTCTCATATTCCACTAACTTGTGACAAAAAATAAAATTTTGCATGAACTCGCCATACCCCTCAGTGAATACCTTGGGGTGTCTTCTTTCTAAAATGGGGTCACATGTGGGGTGTTTGTACTGCCCTGGCATTTGAGGGTCTCCGCAATCATTACACGTATGGCCAGCATTAGGAGTTTCTGCGATTCTCCGTATATTGAGCAGACGGGGAATGAGATTTTTTTTTCCGTTCGGCCTCTGCGCTGAAAAAAAAATAATAATGAACGGCACAGATTTCTTCATTCGCATCGATCAATGTGGATGAAAAAATCTCTGCCAAAACCAGTGACTGCGGTGCGGTGGGCTGGGCGCTAACTAACTGGCGGTGATAGGGGACCCTTATGCCCCATTCACACGTCCGCAATTCTGTTTGCGGAACGGAATTGCGGACCCATTCATTTCTATGGGGACAGACTTTGTCCCGCTCGGATCCGGAATTACGGATCCGCGCTCCGAGTCTGCACTTCCGTTCGCAAAAATATAGAACATGTCCTATTCTTGTCCGCAATTGCGGACAAGAAAAGCATTTTCTATATAGTTCTGGCAATGTGCGGATCCGCAAAATGCGGAAAGCACATTGCCGGTGTCCGTGTTTTGAGGATCTGTGGATCGGATCCGCGGATCGGATCCGCGGATCTGTGAATCCACGGATCTGTGAATCCACGGATCCGCAAAACACATATGGACGTCTGAATGGAGCCTTACAAGGGGTGTGATCAATGACAGGGGGTGATCAGGGGTCTAGATGGGGTGATCAAGGGTTAATAGGTGAGGGGGTGGGGGGTTAGTGTAGTGTTTGGTGCAACTTTACTGTGTTACCTGGTCCTCTGGTGGTCGATCCCAGCAAATGGGACCAGAGGAGCAGGTAGCAGCTATATCAGACGCTGTTCATAAAACAGCGTCTGATATAGCTGTTTGATGCGATTTATATCGCATCTACAGCCTGCCAGCGATTTATCATCGCTGGCAGGCTGTAGTACAACTCTTCAGACGCCAGACGCTGTGAACGCGCGCGCACCCGCGCGCGCGTTCACAGGAAGTCTCGCGTCTCGCGAGATGACGCCCCGGCGCGTCCGATCAGAAGAACAGGACCGCCCGCAGGACTCAATCCTGCGTACGGCGGTCCTGAAGCGGTTAAACTGTAAGAAACACATATTTACCCATTAAGCTGCATAATGAAGAAAGTCGTGTCGGGCATGGTTTAGGGTGTAGGATAGTTCATGGATTTTATGATTTTATTGCTTTGATATGCCTGCATTGATTTTATGTTTGTGAGTATATTAAATATCCTAAAGTGTTGTTCACAAAGCAGCAGGGCTGCCATACAAATGAATGGGATCACAGCGCAACTCGTATGTGTGCCGGAACCGTGACCCCAGAATGGAATAAAAATATCCAACCCAGTTGGTGTAATTTACTGCGCCCCTATTGCTGAAGCAAACTATGAAGTGGAACATGTCTACTGCTTAACCAATGTGAACACAGGCCGAGAGCTCTACAGTATTTTTGGTGTAGTAAATTTTTGTAAAAGACTTTTATTTGTGCTGTCGCTATACCCTGTGTTATAAGTAGAGCATCTTAGTGGAGGTGTAACCAGGGCTATTGTTAGGTTAAAACATTCGGGGCCTGGGCCCCTGATGTTTTGTCCCGGGCCCCGAATGTACTGCCTGCCAGATAGATGCAACTGTATTGCTGTCCTCAGGAGGGCAATACAATTGAATCTAATGCACTGGAAGAGCTGAGGGACCTGTCATCACAAGTCATGTGACCAGTAAAACATGCAGTGGCTGAGAAGGACCTGCGATGATGTCACCATCATGTGACCTGTGCAGGAGAGGACGGCAGTGAAGAGGAGAAGTCCTGGGGGAAGAAGCTGTGGTGAGGTCTGCTACATGAGGAGAGGTAAGTGAAGGAAGATGCAGAGCAATGCTGGTAGTTGTGGTTATTTAACTGGGACTGTATGTTAGAGCTGAATTATTTACATGGAACTGTGTGTTGAAGGTGGCTGGGGAGAGGGTCATGTTATTTACATGGGACAGTATCTTAATGGTGGCTGTTGGAGGAAGTGATGTTATTTACATGGGACTGTGTGCTGGAGGGGGCAGGAAGAGGGAGTGATGTATTTACATGGGACCGTATGTTGATGGCGGCTGTGGGAGGGAATGATGCTATTTACATGGGACTGTATGTCGGAAGGGGGCTGGGGGAGGCAGTGATGTTATTTACATAAGACTGTATGTTGATGGCAGCTGTGGGAGGGAGTGATGTTATTTACATGGGACTGAATGTTGAGGGGGCAAAGTTATTTACATGGGACTGTATGTTGAAGTTGGCTGGTGGGGGGATGATGTTATTTACATGGGACTGAATGTTAAGGGGGTGATGTTTACATGGGATTGCATGTTGGAGGTGACTGGGGAGAGGGTGATATTATTTACTTGGGACTGTATGTAGAAGGCGGCTGGGGAGGAGGTGATGTTATTTACATGGGACTGTATTTTGGAGGGGGCTGTAGATAGAGAGGGGTGTTATTTACATGGGACTGTATATTGGAAGGGGCTGGAGAGATGGTGTGGTGTTATTTACATGGGACTCTTTGTTTGAGCAATATTTGAGGGGCTGAAGGGATGGCAGTGATGTTATTTACATAGGACTGTATTTTGGAGGGGGCAGAAGAGATGGTGTGATGTTATTTACATGGGACTGTATGGTGGAGGCAATCGATACGCCCCTGTTCCAATCACTACAGAAATACAGCCCCACTTACCTCTTACATCCAGTGACGTCTCCTTTGATGTAGACGTTTTCTTTCCTAATCTTCTCCTTTCAGACCTTCAGACCAGACCACCAGTTTTTCGTCTCTGCAGTTTGACAACAAAAAAAACCCCTCAGTTTACTACTTTTCCATCATTCTCTCATCTTCTGGACAATTCATCCTACCCCCAATACTGTGCCGCTGTGCTCCCCAATATTATACTGTAGAAACAGATAATATCCCTAATAATACTAGTACCATACAGAGCCCCCCATATAAAAATACCCCTTCTTTGTGGCCTCAGTAGAAGTCCCCATAGTGTCCTCCAATAATGTGCCAGCAAGAGGTGCACCCATAGATGCCCCCAATCATGTGCTAGTGAAAAGTGCCTCTCCCCCTCCCCCTCATCATGTGCCGGTAACAAGTGCCACTCTCCCCTCTCATGTGCCAGTAACAAGAGCCACTCTCCCCCCTCATGTGCCAGTAATAAGTGCCAGACTCCTATCCCCCCATCATGTGCCAGTAACATGTGTCTCTCTCCTCTCTTCCCCCATCATGTGCCAGTCCCCCCCCCAATCATGTGCCAGTCTATCCCCCCCCCCACTCATGTGCCACTCTCCTCTCTCCCCCATCATGTGCCAGTCTCCTACCCCCCTCATGTGCCAGCAATAAGTTCCACTCTCCCCCATCATGTGCCACTCTCTTCTCTCCCCCAATGTGCCAGTAATAAATGTCACTCTCCCCCCATCATGTGCCAGTCTCTTCTCCCCCCTCATGTGCCAGTGATATGTGCCACTCTCCCCCCCATCATGTGCCAGCCTCCTCCCTGCAATCCCCCTTTCATGTGCCAGTGATAAGTGCCACTCTCCCCCCATCATGTGCCAGTCTCCCCCCCCTCATGTGCCAGTGATAAGTGCCACTCTCCCCTCCATCATGTGCCAGCCTACAGCCTCCTCTCGGCAACTCTCCCCTTCCATGTGCCAGTGATAAGTGCCACTCTCCCCCCCATCATGTGCCAACCTCTGCTCCCCCCCCCTCATGTGCCAGTGATAAGTGCCTCTCTCCCCCCATCATGTGCCAGCCTCCTCTCAGCAACCCCCCCTTCCATGTGCTAGTGATAGGTGCCACTCTCCCCCCATCATGTGCCAGGCTCCTCTCCCCCCTCATGTGCCAGTGATAAGTGCCACTCTCCCCTCCATCATGTGCCAGCCTCCTCTCTGCAACCCCCCCTTCTATGTGCCAGTGATAAGTGCCACTCTCCCCCCATTATGTGCCAGCCTCCTCTCTGCAACCCCCCCTTCCATGTGCTACTGATAAGTGCCACTCTCCCCTCATCATGTGCCAGTCTCCTCTCCCCCCCCTCATGTGCCAGTGATAAGTGCCACTATCCCCCCCATCATGTGCCAGTCGCCTCTCGCCTCCTCATGTGCCAGTGATAAGTGCCACTCTCCGCCCCCCATCATGTGCCAGCCTCCAGCCTCCTCTTGGCAACCCTCCCCTTCCATGTGCCAGTGATAAGTGCCACTCTCTCCCCCATCATGTGCCAGCCTCCGCTCCCCCCCTCATGTGCCAGTGATAAGTGCCACTCTCCCCCCATCATGTGCCAGCCTCCTCTCTGCAACCCCCCCTTCCATGTGCCAGTGATAAGTGCCACTCCCCCCCATCATGTGCCAGTCTCCTCTCCCCCCCACTCATGTGCCAGTGATAAGTGCCACTCTTCCCCCATCATGTGCCAGTCTCCCCCTCATGTGCCAGTGATAAGTGCCACTCTACCCCCATCATGTGCCAGCCTCCTCTCTGCAACCCCCTCCTTCCATGTTCCAGTGATAAGTGCCACTCTCCCCCCATCATGTGCCTGCCTCCTCTCCCCCCATGTGCCAGTAATAAGTTCCACTCTCCCCCTATCATGTGCCAGTCTCCTCTCCCCCCACTCATGTGCCAGTGATAAGTGCCACTCTTCCCCCAATCATGTGCCAGTCTCCTCCCCCTCATGTGGCAGTGATAAGTGCCACTCTACCCCCCATCATGTGCCAGCCTCCTCTCTGCAACTCCCTCCTTCCATGTGCCAGTGATAAGTGCCACTCCCCCCCCATCATGTGCCTGCCTCCTCTCCCCCCCCCTCATGTGCCAGTAATAAGTTCCACTCTGCCCCATCATGTGCCACTCTCTTCTCTCTCACCATGTGCCAGTAATAAGTGCCACTCTCCCCCCCATCATGTGCCAGTCTCCTCTCTCCCCCCCCCATGTGCCAGTAATAAGTGCCATTCTCCCCCCCCCCCCATCATGTTGCCCCCCCCCCCTTCCATGTGCCAGTAAAATTGTCCAAAATAATAAAGAAAATAGGTAGGGAAGAATATTAGGGTGAGCATTATAAAAGTAGGGGGCAGTATAAATACTGGGGGCACTGAAAGGGTATTATAAATCCAGTGGACATTATAGGCATTCTTATTACTACTGGGGGCTCTATAGGAGGGACATATAGATCTGCCTTATTTCTACTAAGAGCTCTATTGGGGGTCCTTATTATTACTGAGGGGCCTGTAGAGAGCTGTATTACCACTGTGGGAACAATAGGGGGGCCTTATTTCTACTGAGGGCTCTGGGAGGGTATTATTAATACTGGAAGGCTCTTCTACTTATGGGGGCACTCTTGGGGAGCGCTATCACAGTTGGGGGCACTGTAGGGGGCAGTTTTACTAATGGGGGCATTCTTTGGGAGCATTATCACTGTTGGAGACATTGTAGGGGGCAGTATTGCTAATGAGGGCATTCTAGACGCGAATTACTATAGGTGGGACTGTAGCACTATTACTATGGGGGGCACTCCTTTTTCTTCAGGATAGTATTTTTGGGTATTGGGAGGCACAGCGAGCAGCAGGATAACACTGTTGGGACTCCAGATTGAGGGAAGATGATAGAAATGTGAGGAAGCGAAGATGTCTGTGTGTCTCACTCTGCAGAGACAAGGCACGGCTGAAAGAAGTTGTACAGACCAAATGGAGAAGATGATGACAAAGAAGATCTACATCGGAGGAGAGATAGATACATCGATTAAATCATATTGTCCTGCAGAGTTGGTCCAGAGGAAGGCAAAAATCCCTCATGAGATAAAAGGCGATTTTATTCATTGAAGGGGAAAAAATTTCCTTCCATCTCTAAATCTGAATAACTCCCTGGATCAAAGATATATGTAGAAAAGTCTAACTATAGCTTGTAATATTGTTACTCTCAAGAATTTTTTTTAGGCACTTCTTGAACTTTTTTAGCAAGTTCACTATTGCAACCTCCTCTGGCAGAGAGTTCAATAGTCTCACTGCTCTTACAGTAAATAATCATCTCCTATGTTTGTGTAGAAACATTCTTTCTCTAGATACAGAGAATGTTCCCTTTAGAGATGAGTGAATCTATTCTACTGATTTGGAATTCCTCTTGAATTTTCCCCAAAATTCTGATTGTAACAAACCATGCCAATTGACCATGGCATTTGAGGGGCTAAATATTAATGAGTGGTGTTACTGACGGTAACAGACATTGCCTCCGAGAGTGTCTGCTGTGTAAAATAGCAGGTACCCCACTGCTATCTTCTGAACGAGCACCATGTTTAAGTACCTGACGCCCACCGTACATGCATGGGCGAAGCTATAGGGGGTGCAGAGGTAGCAGTCGCTACCGGGCCCAGAAGCCTGAGGGGGCCCAATGACCCTTGTGTCGCATAAGAAGATACACAAAGCACTGAGGGAAGGGGGGCCCAAGCTGAACTCTTGCACCAGGGCCCATGAGCCTTTAGCTACGCTCCTGTGTACATGTATGGTGGAAGTTGGGAAAGGGGTTAAAGGAAATATGTCAGCTTCTAAATTCACCCTAAACTAGAGTAAGTGGTATATAGTGTAAGTGGTGCTGAGTCAGATTATGTAATTTTTATATTCATACTCACTTGCATTCTGACACTGTGCTTCCACAAACCAGCAGTAAAATGCATTGAGAGGACCCCTCTCTATTATGTGTGTGAGCATGGGAATCCTCTCAATGCATTTTGCTGCCAGATTGTCAGAGAACAGTGTCAAAATGCAAGTAACTATGAAGGTAAAAATTACATAATCGGACTCAGTGTCACTTACACTGTGCACCAATTACTCTAGTTTGGAGGGGGGGGGGTGTTCAGAGCTGTCAAATTTGCTTTAAAGCAGGAGTCACTACCATCCATTTTCCATAACAGCTAGGTAAATAGACCTAGATCATTTCCCCAGCCCTTCATTAACATGCTGCTTGAAATGTGATTGTGTCAGATAAAAAGTGGCATCCGTTATTTTCTTTGGATCTAAGCAGCCACTTGTAGTCTATAAAGAGAAGCACTAATTTCAGGGCACTTGTGGGAATGCCAGCCAGCATAATAAAGGTTCATATTCACACTACTCTTTATAATAGTATCTCCAAGTGACATGTTACTGTTGGGTCATGTTGGGCCATACTGCTGAAGCCATTTATTGGCTGCTGCAGCTGCGCACGTGACCCCATCCATGCAGGATTTTTACATGGAGGCACTGGAAGTGCAGGGAAGAGATCCCTAAACCCATGGAACCAGAACTGAGCATGGAGGAGCAGGTAAGTATAGTTCCCCTCACAATTCGTGCTGGGTGTGGGAGGGAGTGGATTTGATTTTAAAAAATTGTGAACAACCCTTAAAGTGTTGCCACATTGCATTATAGAAAACGGTAATAGGTTTGTTAAGTAACTCTCTAAAATATCAATTTCAGTATCAAGGAAAAACTAAAGTTATGAAGGTGTTACCTATAAATCTTCATATGGGTGGCCCCCATTCCAGGAGTAGTCATGCAGTCTGGGCTTAAAAGCCAACTATAGTGTCCGTCAGCACATGCTTAATTAAAAAGGTTTAACTGGCTTTGGCTTCATTTTTGCACTGCTGACATCTGCCATACATGCAGAGCAGACCGAATTGTTAAAGATGGTGCTCACCCAGGAGCTGAGCGGACGCCATAGCGGCTGGGTGCCTGTTGTTTTATACAGCAAACATCCAGAGGCAGAGTCCTTGATTGGTGATAACAAAGATCACAGACTTTCAACCCCTCTGATGCCATGGTCAATTGCAACCACTGCATATGAGCAGTAATCCTGGGGACCAAATGGCTCCGCAGCGCCAAGATCGAGGGAGCCTTTCAGTTGCTTCGGCCCTCTGAAGGCTCCAAGACCTGTCATAGTGGAGGTCAGTGCACTAAATGTTAAAGCACTGAGGTCTATGGGAAAAGCAATAAGATGATTACTTGTTAACATCCCCTAGAGGACAAAGTAGGTGCAAATTTTTTTTTATATTTAAAAATATATAAAATTTACCCTCTCTATCCCCATTTTTAAAATAAAAATAAACAATAAAAAAAAGATCAATGGCATAGCTGCATTCCAAAATGCTAGAACTAAACATGGGAAAATATACAAGTATTTATCCCATATACTGAACCCTGTAATGACAAAAAAATTTAAATGACAGATTGGCCATTTCTTCTTCACTTCCTCTACCAATAAAATTGAATAAAAAGTGATCAAAAAATCGTAGACACACCAAAATAGTTTCAATGAAAAATACAGATCACTTTGCAAAAAGTGAGCACCCACACAGCTCTGTACACAAATATAAAAAATTATGGGGCTCAGAATATGGTGATGCAAAGAAAAAATAAGTTTTTATTTTTAAAGTACTAAAACACAAGAAAAACTGTATAAATTTGGCATCACTATAATTATATTGACCCATAAAAAGAAGGTTACAGGTCGGTGTGGCGGAAGTGAGGTTTTTTTTCTATTACCCCCCATTTGGAATTTTTTTGCCAGCTTCCCACTACATTGTATGCAATATTAAATGGTGACATTAAAAAGTGCATTTTTTGCTTCAAAAAATAGTTATCTGAATGGAAAAATAAAAAGTTATGGTTCCAGGAAGTAAGGAATTAAAAAATAAAGATTAAAAAACAGAAACTCACTCTGCCAGAAAGGGGTTAATAAATCTCTGTCTGCATCAATAAGCAATTAACATCAACTGAAATACTAGTTATCTCCTCCCCATATGGTCTAACCTATGACTAATCCCCAAATAAAGCTATGTGTAACCACCCTAACGCTGGCCAGACTAAAATTTTTGAAACCCAATCATTTTTGTGGGATTAACTGATGTTTATGGGGCAGCAGTTTATTTTTATTTCCCTTTAGAAACAAACATGCATGATAGGCCCAGCCATATATCCATGCCTATGGGGAAAGGTCGGGAGAGATTGTTCTTAGCAAATAACTATGAACTCCAGGTTTATCTTATGTGTATTGTCAGTTTTGATGGGAATTAATGCTGAGAATTTTTTTTTGCTCGTTCCATCATTCCAAATTCTAAAAAGTGCTTTTATTCAAAACCCCTCCCTCCCAGAGTGGCAACTTGTGGTGGTGAATATACTCTCCTGATCCTTTCCACTGGGTTATTCTCCCCTCATACACCAGTGGTCCAAGTTGTACTCACCTCAAAATCCTGTTTGATGCAGGTCATAATGGAGCATCCTGCTCCACAGTTGGAGAGAGGAAGAAAGAACATTCTAGTCAGTTGAAGTCAATCTAGTCTAGAATCTAACCAGCAACCAGGGCGGAAGCAATGATGCAATGCTGACAAATTCACCAGTCCTGGAGCAGGTGCCATCCAAGACAGGGTAAGAATAATTATGAAAGCAAGCCAGATGAAAGGATAGGTGTAGTGGATATCCAGTACAGATACCTTATTGGCACTATGGCACATGTGTATAGGACTAAGCCTCCAGTCCCTGATTACACATTTAAGCAGATTGATCACCTGCGTAAGAAATTCTACATCCCAAGGTGGACTTTATGGATATGTACTTAGATTACAGCAACCTGTTCAAAATAGGGGCAGAACAGCTTGGCTGGTGTGAGGGGACCACCCTGTGTTTGCATTGTATTATATTAAATATCCATCACACGGCTATATGCTTATGTCAGAGTTAGCTGGTGAAGTGAAGAGTAAAGAGACCTTTTGCACCTATTAGAAAGTGCATTCTGTGTAACAACTGGCAGTCCATTCAATGTTTAGAACTGTCCTGATCTGTTTGCATTTGAATTCTTCTGTAAATAACTGTTCTGCAGCATGACTGCCTCATCATTGCTTCCAGCACTACTACTACTACACTGCAAAGTGTTTTGGCATCATGACCGTGAATAGATGTTCATTAAACAGTCATTCTTCCAGACTCTACCATAAACATGCTTGTTCAGCTTGCCCAACCATACATGTTTTTTTTTCAATGGGAAGAGTGGAAGAAATTACTGGAAGATGCACACCGTGGCATATCCCCCATGGAAGCAAATAATCATGCCAACTTTTATCTAAAGTACATAGCCACCTTTCATATTTTGGAACATCAACTGCCATTGACAAATATTAATATGGAATTTCAGTTTAATTGAAAGTTACAGTGGAAAGGGGCCACCTATTCATGACTACCATTACCATTCTGCCAAACTACTTAGATTCTCTATGAGGGAATGTCAAAAGTATTATAAAAATGATATACCAATCATGATTCTGTCTAGGAAATTCTTTCTTCATAAAATGAAATTATTACATGTTTATGAGTTCATTCCATTTGTTAAAACAGATACCATTACAGAACATATTATTTTTATATGGATATTGAAAACTTACATAGAATAGAAGGTGTTGGTCACAAGTTTTCAACTTGCTGTTCACAGCTTTAATTCTGTGATGAATCAGCTATTTCTTATTTTCTAAGTTATTCTACAGGCATCCAACAATCATGGCAGAATAAAATCCTTGCCTATTATGTTTATAATAAAATGTGCCTTTTATAAGTAGAATGATATCTGGTAATCCATATAGCTGAGGGCTGTAGTGGAAGCTTGTGAGCGGCATTGAGGAGTATGACATGGAACGTCACTGTATGATCTCACCTGTAGTAGATGATTTATATATATAAGAGGTCAATTACAAATACATTGTGGAATGGGTATTTTGTGCAGTTGCACCTTCTAGCCTTTAATAAAGACAAAGATGCAATAAGGCTCTCATTGTATGCCTTCCATAGCTTCCCAGGACTGAAGGACCTGGCATTTGTTTCCATTTCCATGACTTTTGGACTAGTTCCACACCCCTTGTTTGGTAATATTGCAGTTCCGCTGAAGAGGAAAGTCCTGCATAGGTTCTTGCTACCCAAGCATAATTTGAGAACAAGACCAAGAACTAAGGAGTCAGGAACAAAGTAAACAATACAGCAAAAATGAGCCAAGCAAAGATTGTACCTTAATCTTCTGGCAACAAGCAAAGGCAGCAGTCTGCTTTAAAAAGGATTGATGCTGCCACTGATTCAGAGAAGGAGAGAGATACCGTAGTTGAGGCCAATGGGAAAGCAGCTGAAGAGAGACGAGTAGTGCACCACCAGAACAGGGCGAGCTAGGTAAAGGCATGACTATATTTATAATAAACATTATGGACCCCCATAAACACACCATTAGGTGAAAGTTTGAAGTTAATAAGTCACCCTATTTGGTGTGAGGAACCTGAATACAATATAATGTGATGGACACTAATACAAATTGATAAACAGATTAACACAGATATACAAGCCAAATTTGACATACAGACTGGCATGGTCAGACTCATGCTGACAAAGGTTGACACTGAGCCAAATTGACTCACAGACTGAAATGGACAGAGACTAAGACTGATGGAGCCTGGCAGACAGAACTGCACTGACAAAGACCGTCCTGTCTGCCAGTCCCTGCAATGACAGCATCTGTTGGCTGTATGCTGGAACAAATACTATATGTCCCATGTGCAGTTATGTAGCATAACCTGAATCTCAGAAATGTGGTCTTTAGGGGGCCTAAAAAAGCTGGAAGGCTAGTACTACTATTTTTCCAAAAACTAGTTAGGCGTTTTAGAGAGCATTTTAACCAAATACATTGGTTTTAAGAAAAATTGCTTGAAAAACTGCAACTGCCTGAGTTGCTTGTTCTGTAGTTTCCGATGCAGTTTTTAAGGCATAAGGCTGGATTCAGACGGCCATAATGTGGTTGTTTTTTGTCCTTCATATTACAGCCACTACAACCAAACAGTCCCCAGTGTAGTTCAAGTGAAATGGAACTTGATGAGCCAATGGTTCTCAGATGGTCTAAATTGAGTTAAGGCTGTTTTTACATGTGCATTAAGCTTTTCGTTCTTCTGATCCATCATTTATTTGAATGAACATCTGATGTGGTCAACTTGCATCAGTTTGTGTTAGTTCCATCAGACATCAATTATTTTTGATGGGAGACAAAGTCCTCCTGCCTGCTTTACTTTTTATCCTGAAACTTATGCAAACTGATGCTCAAAGTAAAGCAAATCAGTTTTTTTTTTTCCTGTTTCGCAGATCAGAAGCACAGAAACTTAACGTGTGTGTGAACACAGCCTTAGTATAACCACAGGAGCACAGGAGGGCTGAAAAAGGGGGAAGAATTTGTTACTAAATTCACCATTTCTTACCCTCACCAATCCCCCACCGCTGCCATTCCCATGCAGAGATGACCTGTCTCATCCAGTTTTCTGTGTGTCAAGTTAGGACCAGAAAGTTGAAAGCAGTAGAGACTCATGAGTATGGGAAAAGGAGAGGCTCATCAGGATCACAGGATCATTAGAGTTGAGGAATGCTTCATTTTCTAATGCATTCTGTCTCAAATTGTATTCCACTCGAACACCCCAGATATTGAAATATTATGGCCCTATAAAGATCAGCCTTATATTTGTAATGAAGCGCTTTAAAAATTTATTCGGAAGTTACATAAAGACAGAAAAAATTGCCGAAACTGCAAAATTGTATACTCCATATCCTGTATGACAAGTTTTCTCACTTTTTATACGTGAGTCACATTATGTTATAGCAGGGATGCTTAACCTGCGGCCCTCCAGCTGTTGTAAAACTACAACTCCCACCATGCCCTTCTGTAGGCTGATAGCTGTAGGCTGTCTGGGAATTATGGGAGTTGTACTTTTGCAACAGCTGGAGGGCCGCAGGTTGAGCATGCCTGTGTTATAGAATTATCCCTAGACACTCCTACACTATACTCCTACGCTGGGAGTATTACATTTTTTATTTTTTATTTTACTTCTTAAAAAAATAACCAAAATACAATAAAATACTTAAAGTATATGTAGAAAAAGTTTACTTGTTAGTGACCACCAATACATCTTTTTATGATGGTCAGTAGATGGCCTTAGAATATGCCACCGACTTTTTATAGTGCCTTAATCTAAGCACTGCATGGGTCTCCTGTGCAGTGATGAGCAAGAGCTCAGCTCTCACATGACAGCTGTTACACTGCTCTAACGGCCTGGGTTGGCATAAGCGCTGATCTAGGAGACATTTAACCCCTTAGATGCATGGGCGTAGCTATAGGGGGTGCAGAGGTAGCAGCCGCTACCGGGCCCAGGAGCCTGAGGGGGCCCAACAACCCTTGTGCCGCATAAGAAGACACACAAAGCACTGAGGGAAGGGGGCCCAAGCTGAACTCTTGCACCAGGGCCCATGAGCCGTTAGCTACGCCCCTGCTTAGATGGTATGGCAAATAGCGACCACATCATGAAAGTGGCTTAGAAGCAGGAAGCTCCCTCTCTCAGGCATTGGCCCCACTATGAATAAGATAGTGGGGTGCCAATGGCAATTGGGGGCCAAATGAAGTCTACTGCATGCCAATCAGGCTGCGCCAGCAGCACAGCCTGATAGTGCTTGTCACTATTCCACTGATAGAATACTACACTGTATTGCATAAGCAATGCCAGAATTGCTGTATTTTGCTTTTATGCCACAAAAAAATTGAATAAGAAGCAATCAGAAAGTGTTATATTTCCCAAAATTATACAAATACAAAATACAATTGCAAAAATTGACACAGCTCTGTAGGAATAAAAATAAAAAAGTTATTTGACTTGGAATGCGGCAATGTAAAAAAAAATATTTTTGTTTCGTTTTTTTTAAGGCTATTAAACTTAAAAAAAAAAATATGTATTTGGTAATACATCATATTGAACCAGAGAATAATCATGTTATTTATACTGAAAAATGATCAGTGCATAATTTATAACGTAAAAGCGCAGTAGCAGCATTGCTGTTTTTTTTCTTCCTCCCCAGAATATTAATCAGTAAGTTATGTAAGTTATGTAAGTAGCCCAAAATGGTGCCATTCAAAATTACAACTTGTTCTGCAAAACCTTCATACGGCTATATCAACAGAAAAATAAAAACATTATAGCTATTGAAATGAGACAGTGATAAAATGAAAAAAAAATTGCTTGATTACTAAGGCCCAACATAGGCTGGTCAAGGGGTTAATACATGCAGTGATCCCAATGTACCCTATGTTTGCTCATACTACCAAGGCATATAACTCTACAGTCTGTGATTCCTTATGCTTCACTCACAGGTTTGAAGTGAAAGTTTCTTATCACCATCTCTGGCTTATGTACTGTAGGTTAATAGCTCCTCCTTGGGAAAAGACTTCACCCAGTAAGAGTTTTCATAAAAGCAAGTGTGAAGATTAGTTTTATCAGCTAGTTAACTGTTTATATATTTTATAAAGGTACGTAGATCTGTGTCAGTGTTGATTTCACTATTTGCAAACTGGCATTGTCATTTTATTGATAGCACTTGAGTGAAGAGCTCTCTGTTAATATATGCAAACTCACAACTCTCAACAAGCTTTACAGCTTAGTTAATGAGAGGATTAACAAGAGCACTGCAATGTATTTAACCTGCGGCACTAGCTCTGTTTCAATAAGAATTCAACAGCCTATTAAATGGAGTGGGGGCTCAATTAACCCAGACAAAGGCCACTCTACAGAACATGGCAAGGAGGACCACAGTTAGCATCTGTCTAAGCAGCTTGTTCAGCGCTTGAAATAAAGAGGGTGACATGTTCTCGCCCCGAGCTATGATATAACTGAAATGGTGATTCTAGTTCATCTGGGCTGACTGAATAGGTGACAGCATTGAAACCCACCACTATCTCGCCATATGACAGTTTGTAAAATCAGAGTGCACCCAACGGTCACCCCAGAGCCTCCTGTATAGAATCATCCAGTGTATTGTTCCTCTTGGTGGAAGCCTTCAAAGCTCAGAATTGATGCACAGCGGTGGCAGACAGCTAGGGGGGCATTTTCTTTTTCTATAAATATATTAACTTTAAGCAATTTGCTATCAAGCAGAGAGGCTGACCACATTGAAAATTATGTTCTGTATTTTTAACTACTGCTATTTAACACATTTGGATTTGTAAAGACATGTGGCACATTAATCATTATTATCTACAACAGGAATTTAAAACTTGAGTTGAACAAAAAGTTAAAGGAATACATTGCATTCATTATGGTATATCAGCATTATTATTTATATATTATAGTATATTTTTAATTCTAATTTAGCCCTTTTTAGAGGTAGATACAAGTATTTATATTTTCTATAGATGTATCAATAAATTACTATATTTTTATGCCAGGTATATATCTTTGCTGGATGATATTTTAAGTATTTTATAGGTGCATTTATTTAGTATATCACATTTTGCATTTTGTTATGAAATTGTGTTCCACGCATTTTTGCTCACTAGATTATGATCTGATTTTCTTCTTTTCATGACACCAGCTGCTCTCAAAAACTGAAGCTTTTTACAGGGAAACTCTTTACCCAGATATGTGGATTAATTGGACAATTTTGATTTACTACAATAACATATATGTTAATTATATGTAAAGCAATTTTAACATACTAGCTTTCTGTATATTAAAGTACACATTTTTTCATTCTTTAAAAAAAATCTTAAATATTTTTAGGTTAATTAGAGCAGTTTGATTAAACTTTACAAAACATTGTTTATGAATGATGAATACATAGTTTATGGCTTTTTGCAGTTAAGCTTGTAAGGTTGGGAATTGCATGTCTTAAAATGTAATTGTTGCTTTTATTTTCTTGTGTCTTTTAAGGGGTGCAGTAATAGAGGAAGATAGTTGGATGGGTTAGACAGCCATCATTATATTTATAGAGTACCCTAGTGGGTGGGGGAGGAATTGCAACTGTCCTAGCTCATCAGATTGGGCACATAGTGCACAGATATGTGCCAGCTGCTGTGAATCGAAGCCAATGCAGCTGTAGTGTGTGTGCCAGGACAGACAAGTGACACACAGTGATCGCAAGTTAGGCTATTGATGCAATGACCAGCTGGTTCACTGCTAAAGGGTTAATTATATAGTTTACTTAAAAACAGGTTAATTATATGGTTTGTGTCACGCTTCGTTGTGGGAGGGAAACACCACACTGCGCATAGGAGGGAAGGGAGAAACAGAGAACTAGGGAAGGAACATGGACACCTCCTAGTGAAAACCCTAACCAAAATCCTGACTGACTACCAGTATTAACAGACCCCAATGGTAGGTGAGTTCATACGCAGGAATACCTAGAGCCCTATCTTGCCCTATAGGACCCTGGTACTAATGGCAGGGACGAGACTACCTGTTCCTCTAAAAGGAAGGACGAACAGGAGACTACCTTAGGCCTAATACAAAAATAGGGAACTGCAACACACAGAACCCAAACAAAATATGAAAATGGAAAGGAAAGACTTACCTTCAAAGAGACTATGGATGCACCAGGAACTCAGCCGAGATCCAACCAGAAACAATCCACAGGCACAGAAGCTATAAACCGTACAGCATAGTGGGAGAAGCAACTATAAATAAGGAAGGTTAAATGACCACATAAGCAACACCTGGAGGCAAGAGGTGTGGCCATTACCAGAAACAACACAGACACCTATTGATCCACAAGGAAAACCTGTCAGATCAAACAACGTGTTACCAGTCTCACAGATCTCCATCCACTCACTGTCGCCTGGACGTCCGTATGTCTCGGTAGGTCCGTGACAATTTGCTGCTAAATAGTTAAAATTCAGGTTCACTATTTTAAAATGTCTACTGTTGTGCTCACTGTTATCTGTGCCCTGTGTGATCCAGAAACTATGTATGAGAGGAAATAGATAATTAGGCAGTCTTGGCAACCAGTTTCCCGGTGGTCGGCTGGCCCTAGTTTTCCTGGCTAGAAGGGAGGCTTCCTAGCAAATCAAGCTAGAGTAAAGACCTGTTTGTTGTGTTCTACAGCCAAGTAGCCCGAAAGCGAACTCTTCTCCAGGAAAACACCATTCCTGAACGGAAAAGCTACCAGAAAAGAAAGTCTGCCAAGGATCAGCCTTTGAAGAAAGAACTATTGAATTTCTATAGATGGTTGAGGACCAAAAACAGCCATGTTTAGACTAGACACTAAAAGAAGCACAAGATTGCAGTTTTGGACTTTACTGCACATGGTTAGAGTTTATTGCTTAAGGCACCCATCAGGGGTTGGCAACTGAAGAAATATTGTGAAAGGATTTGCATACCTTTGGTCATTTGGCAAAATTGCATGGTGTATCTAGAGACACTCAGAGGGGAACATCATACTGAATACCCCTTATACAGAGCTGTATTGAAACCCTCATCATCTATTCAGTAAAGAGAGACTTTATTTATTATAACCAAGTGGGCTTTGTCATTGACACCCCCATCTGCTGTTCTATGCACCTGTTCTTCCTCATTGCACCCCATTACCCATTCAAAATCAAGCGCACACCGGCCACCACCAGGCAGGAAATCCAAGGTGTCCCCCAAGGGGTTGTGCCCCTCCATTCACTGCCCTCATGAGCTGGGGGAGTGCTGGAGCATAGATTAGCCACTGTAGGACTACAACCACCATCATTGCCTCATCCACCACTCACATCCTTTCGAGCCGCACACACCCTCCCTTTTTGGGCTGGTGCACGGCATTGACAAGTCAGAACAGTTGTAGACAGTCCACCACCACTACACCCTCTTCCAAGTTGTCAAGTGCCAAGGTACAGGACCGCTCTGCATTGAAAAGCATTGAAAACTGTTTGTTCTGCATGGTTTTAAGTTTGCATTTAAAAAACTGTTGGTTATTCAGTTAGTGACTGGCAGAGCAAAAAAGAGAGACAGGCTTGCCAAGCCTCTTAATCACCTGAACATAAGAGAACAGTTCAATTTACCCAAGAGGAGGGTCTGTCAGGGCCCAGAAGGTTGGAATAGGCATTAAAAGGCTCTACTCCTACCCCTAAGTGGAACCCAAAATAAAAGGTTCCTGTGGGACCCCTATCACTTCTGTCTAGAGTGATAGCACAGAGAAGAGATTCACCAATGGGTGCTATGGAGTCAGTCGGACTTTTGGAGAAGTGGAGAACAGTATTGGGGCTGGAGGCTCCCAGATTATGTCAACAAGTAAAAGTGTGCGTCTACTTGTTGACATCATCTGCAGCTGCCATTGTGCACATAAGTGTCTTCATCTTTTTATGCTCAACCACATGTTTTGGTCCCCTGAGGAAACAACCATTTTGTCAGGAAAATGCGTCGGGACACCCAAGAGAGACACGATAGGGAATAGGAAGGGTTTAGCCACCGAGAGGTGGGGTCGCCCCTTTTGGGGTGGGTGCTCTGCCAGTAGGCAGGGAGAGTATCAGGGACATTAGAGGGTCAGCTGGTGTCCATCTCCTGAGGCAACATCATATCCAATGATTGCTGCACTTTCTGCACCCGAGACCAACCCCCTTTCCTCTGGTACCACTGGGAAGTCATAAGTAAGAGTGGCCAGACTGACAGGAAGTGAGCACACAGTGTGGAATTCCTGTCAGTCAGCCCGGGTACAGGAAACAAAAGCTCCTGTACCCACGGACCATACAGAGCTCGGCCACACTACACTAGAGGAAGGGGAGGATGAAAGGGAGAATGACAATGACAAGAGGGGGAAAGAGAATGACAAAGGGGGTGGAGAAAGACAAGGGGGGGGGACTGACAAGGGGGGGGGATTGACATCCATTACACACAAACACACAATGCAACCCTTACACACACAAAAACACACACTGAATCACAGTGCATCTCTTACACACACTCAATGCACCCCTTACAGACACACACACTGCATCCCTTACACACACAGAAACACACTTCATCCCTTACACACACAGAAACACACACTGCACCCCTTACACACAATGCATCCCTTACACACACAGAAGCACACTGCATCCCTTACACACACAGAAACAGAATGCATCCCTTAGACACATTCTCCCCCCCCCCCCTACAGACACACACACTGCTTCCCTTACACACAATGCATCCCTTACAAACAATGCACCCCTTACAGTCACACACTGAAACACAATGCATCTCTTACACACACACACAATGCACCCCTTACACACAATGCACCCCTTACAGACACACACACACACACACACTGCACCCCTTACATACACAGAAACACACCTTGCAGCCCTTACACATACAAACACTGATTCACACAACGCATTCCGTACACACATTCAGAAACACACAATGCATACCTTATACACAAACACAAACTTCTTTTTATCCCTTACACGAAAACACACTGCAATCCCCTACATACACACACACACACTGCATCACCTACACAAACTGGTATCCCTATACACTACATTCCATAAGCACACACATTAGATTATCTACAGCAACACATAACACATGCCCTACACACCCCCACCCACTGTGAACAAACTCATGGGTGGAACATTTAGGTGGACTTATGGGTGGGCCTTATAGGCATACTCACCGTCAGACCCTGGGGCCCAGACCTTGAGTTGTGTAAAGGGCCCCAAAAAATGGAGCTGCTTCCCATTCTCACAGAAGATTAATTTTTGTGACCACAGTTAAAGACAGCCTCCAGAGAGCCTGTTCTTCACAAGACCAGTGGAGCCAGACTGCAGCCAGAGCCCATCATCATCCTCATCTGGGTGTAAGTAGGCAATCTAGTATATTATTCGTGGCACTAGTCTCTAATTTACCTCACATTAAAGGCACACTATAGTCCCCAGAACCACAGCAGCTTAATGTATTGGTTCTGTTGACTATAGCCTTTCCCTGCAGGCTTTTTAATGTCAACACGGCAGCACTGGCGTTAGTTGATATGGCAGATCATATGGTCGGGGCATTGTGATGTCACATGGTGGGGGGGGGGGCAAACTTTTCTTTTGCCTATGGCGGCAAAAATCCTTGCACCGACCCTGCATCCACTGTCCATCTGATGTGTTAAAGAGAACCTATCATGTCCCTAGAAAAATACAACTGGCTTGGTACCTTTGCAGCAGTATCTTCTGTGACTCCAGTGCTGTTTTCCCTCCTCCTAGCTTCCCCTGTTCTGCTATTATCAGTGGCGTTAGTTCTGGTACCAATAGCAGTGAATTGTCTGGTGGGTTGTCCATCAACTTTGAGGGCATAAAAAAGAGAACTGAAGTGTTAGGTACTGAATGGATCGAACAATATAACAGTAAATAATAAGGAATATCCAAGATCTGTTAAAGCCTACTAAAGAGGCTCTGTCAGCTCTCCTGACATTTCTGTATTTTACTAAACACTTTTATTCCCCAAGAAATAATAATTCTAGAATACACTTTAAAAGAAAAAATCTGATTTCTTTTCATTCATTTGTTATTAGAAATGTCTTGGAAATGTATGATGAACAAATTGACATAAAAATCGCTACTTTTCCACACTCAAAGGTAGCAACGAACTATGTCAGGTACAACCTCACATAACTCAGATTTCATACTACTGTACCGATCATCTGGTGAATATACACCATTGTGTATAGTACAAAGGTTATATACATCCTAGTGTAAACCAGTATTCACATCAGACTGTGCTCAAATCTATATACTGTATAGCGTAATATGAATAGCTAGTCCAAATAAAAAAGGTGTTATCCAACACTGACTTACTAATGTGAGAAGAAAGGATCTGGAATAATGAAAATGCAGCTGATGTGCAAAAAACAAAACGGGTATATATGTTGTGTAGAGCATTAACCTTCGTCTGATGTCCATTTATTGAAAGACAGGAGAAGAAATTATGAAGGAACACACTCTTGCAAGAGTTATTACGGTAGTTTAATTATCATGTCTCTTGGGCACAGGTATTTTAGACAGCAATATGATTTTTCATGGCAATAAGTATTGTGTCTAGTAATAAATTCATTATTTCCATCAGATAAAAAAATAAAACTGTCTGAAAACCTATTTTTAAGATATAGATACCCATGCAAGTTTCATTAAAAACAAGATGTGTAAAGCAAAATAATGAGGTTTACCAAGTTGTTAAAAGTGTTTCAAAAGAAGGAAGGGAATATTCAAAAATAATAAAAGAACATAGTTCATATACCCATCAGTTATTCCCCCACAGTTCCAGCACTGCCTCTTTGGTTCTCACCTTTGGTTTGTGTTTATTTAGTTGCAGCCATAATGTAGCCATATAGACCAGGGGTGGCCAACCCGTGTCTCGCGAGCCGCATGCATCTCCTTACCACTTAATTTGCGGCTCCTCCTCTCTGCTGCATTCTGTCCACATATGCGGCTCATTGAGGATCAGTGGCAAATTATCATTAGCAGCCTGTCTGTGCCGCGCTCTGCCGCACAGCGCCGCAGAGCACTGTGAGGAGCGCTGATCACCAGGGCAGGACGCGCACTGCACACCCGATCTCACCGATAGGCTCCACCCACTTTTCAGACGGGAAAGGCAGTGGGGAGCCAGAACAAGAAGGACACACACCAGAGGCAGCCAAGTGAGTGACTGACAGACAGTCAGTATCGCTCAGTCCCTCCCTGAGTGTAGTGTCGGCAGAAGCAGAGGCAGAGCAGGACAGGAGGTACATATATACATATATATATATATATATAAAAATTTATAATAACGAAGGAATAAAAAAAAAATACATTGAGTGAAAGTGCCATGAGAGCCAGGCCAAAGCCGCCAAGCAGGTGCAGTCAGGGTGCTGCTGGTGCGGGTGAAGGATGACCAGGGACACTGAGACACTAGTACTGCCTGTGGAATGCCATCTGCCCATCTCTGCTGTCCAGTCCATCCATATACCACCAGGGTAGGCCTGGTATATGGACAGCAGAGATGGGCAGATGGCAAACTACAGGCAGTACTAGTGTCCCTGGTCATCCTTCACGAGCACCCTGACTGCCACGGTCCTGCTTGGACTGGCTCTCATCATGGCACCAGGCACTTCCCTGTCTGCTGCTTAGCTATCAGCTTCAACTTTTTTTTTAAGTGCAGCCAGACAGCCAGGTCTGCCCTCCTATTCTCAGAGGTCCAGACAAGTATCTCTGCAGACTAAGGCTACTTTCACACTTGCGGCAGGACGGATCCGGCAGGCAATTCAGCCTGCTGGATCCATCCCGCTGCCATTTCGCCGTGCTGCCGTGTCGCTGCTCCATCCCCATTGACTATAATGGGGGCGGGGGGCGGAGCTATGACATAGCACGGCAGTGCACGGCCAGAGATCGCCGGACTAAAAGACCTGCATGTCCGACTTTTCAGTCTGGCGATCTCTGCCATGCACTGCCATACTGCGCTGTAGCTCCACCCCCTGCCCCATTATAGTCAATGGGGACCGAGCGGCATCACGGCAGTGCACGGGTACTTGCAGCATGGCGGATCCGTCGGGCTGTTCACCCGCCGGATTGCTATGCCACAAGTGTGAAAGTACCCTAAAGCTAGTTTCACACTTGCTGCAGGACGGATCCAACAGGCTGTTCAGCCTATCAGATCCGCCCTGCCGCTATTTCGCAGGGGTGCCGGACTGCTGCTCCGTCCCCATTGGGCCAATGAAAACTCAATTGCAGTAATACTGTTGTGTGCACGCATATTTGTGTAAATGTATAGCTTGTGGCTCCTGGCAGTCATACTTTTTTTTTTTGTGTCTGTAAGGTTGGCCACCCCTGATATGTGACCACTGCAAATTTGCTTGCCTTAGTAATAACTTAGGAAAATAACATGGGACTGATGAGGAAAATGATTGGCTGCAGCAGTCATGTGAGGTTTACAGCTGCATCACCACTAAAGCCTAGTAAACACAGACTGGAGGCAGGACTGGGGGTGGCAACATTGGGAGATGGGATTATTGGTGTGTATACATTCTTCTGTTATTTTAAAACATCTATTTCCTTTTAGCTACTTTTTTAACAACTCTAAAAAAATCTCTTACATAAAACGGTTGTCACTTGTCAGCGGAAGCATTCTTTGACAAATGGATATCTTTACTGTTGCCCCCATAAATACACCAATTCCTTTTGGCCGAATAAGCATGTTGCTTTAATATGGAGTGCTACTTATCGCAAACACATAGATCATACAGGTTGAAATTCAGCATGACATCTTGTTTCCTCTAAATTAAGACCTTGAGGAACAGTTCCTTCTTGCCATAAACATTCAATTGTGAATGGATCCTTAACATTAACAGAATGTCTAACGTCAAACAGAATTTGGTGAAAAGAGATGTTCCAAAAGAAGTATTCCTTCATCCCTGGCTAAATAAAGTGCACTATTTTCTGAAATAAGTAGAATTATTGCTCCATAATGTCATAGCCCTAGTGATGTCACTTGGTGCTCGGTCTAGTGCTGCACAATCCATAAAAGCTGTACCACCCACCGAAACACCTAGAACCTTTGGAGCAGATTCATGCTCAGACTCGTGAAAAAGTGGTGGGACTTTGGATTGCATTCTCATGGATGAAGATTATTTAGAAAGGGTGTATGATCAATATCTAAGGTAGTCATAGGTCCTCACTTATCATTTAGTATCTACTTGAGGTATTAGTGTACTCAAGCCAAGATTCAATACCCAGAAAGTGTCTGAATAGGGGTGTACTGTGGTACAGGTCTGATCAATGAGTGTTTAGGGTAGTAGCATGGAGTCCCTTTTTTAACTGAAAATATGCAGCCATCAATATAAGATTGAGTACCCTACCCTAATAGTTAGTAATGGAAGATACATTAGTTTTGTGATGCCTATTGTTCACAAGGCTGCAGAAATAGATTTCACCTAAAGTAATTGCCTTTTTTGTGTGTCAATGGTGTTTTCTAATACTCAGATATCCCCAGGACTTATAGTAGGCCTGAACTGTATAACAAACTGATCATATGAATATTATAAAGTAAGACTTATTAAGAAAATTGTAAGTATTCTGAACACTAGCAGGCAACAAATATGCAAGAGTAAACTCACTAATAGATGACAGTAACCATATGATGATGGCAAATGGATAACAGCACAAGTGGATGAAGGAGAGGGTACTCAGACAATGGAGCAGATGAGAGATGATGATAGTATACAGATTGAGAGCAGATGAATAATGGGGAACAGAATATAAAGGCACTCGCAAAAACTAACCCTGATCTGTGTTACGATGCGGCGGAAACGTCCGGTGTGCGCTCAAGTCATCAGCGCGTACGATGTCAGCCGCATCTCTGATGGCTCTGTGTGTTCCAGGAGGCTGGGACGGCCGAAGCACGTCCACGTCATCAGCGTGTCCAGCGCTGCCAGCGTCCCTGGCAACCGTATGAGGGCTGAGTGCTGAGCTGATCACTCGTCACTTAGGCTGTATTGAGATCAAGGAGTCATGTGACGCTGGCCACATCAAATTACCCCACTGGTGCCCTATTTAAACAGGCAATCTGCTGGCCACAGATTGCCTGTGATTGAGGTCCTTTCAGAGGTTCCTGTTGTTTGGCTAGCTTGACCTACTTGTGTACCGACTTCCTGATCTCCTGCTCCCTTGGTTTTGACGTTCCTTCCTGGTTTTGACTTCGGCTTGCTCCTGACTATCCTCTGCTTGCTCCTCTGGTATCTGGCTGCTCTCCTGGTATTTGACTCGGCTTGTTTGACCTTTTTGTTGTTTGTCCTGTCTGTCTCTCCTGCACATATCCAAGTCAGGGTTTGTCGACCAGTTGTGCCTTGTCACTAGGACTTGCGAGGCAAGTAGGCAGGGACAGGGGGTGTGGGTGGAGCTCAGTGGTCACTTCCCTCCCCCCTCTGTGTTTGTGAGAATCTGCAATAATACTCCAGCAAGATAACAAGGATGATCTAGGATCCAGAGACAAATAAAACACCAAACTCAGAAACAGAGAAATGACATACCCCACAAGAAGACAGCAAAAAGATATAATGCTAGCAACAATGAAGGGGCTAGGAGGAATATAGGTACCGAGCATCTCAAACATTATGAAAATCTGGTCTAGGAAAAATATTCAAGTAATGCTATGGATACTAAAGATTTACCCACAACTGAAGAGCAGAAAATATGAACATTTAAAGGGTAATTATCCTAATTAATACTAGTAAACAGGAGAAGATGAGACAATAGGGAAACCTTTGCTGATCCTAACACTGAACATTTGAAATGGGCTTATCTGCAGTATTAACAAATACCATTGAATGAATGTTGACCGGGAATCGATTAATTTCATGGACCTGTGTCATTTTCCAACCTGTGAAACTATGTACAGTGCCTTGAAAAAGTATTCATACCCCGTGAACTTTTCTACATTTTTTTCATATTACATCCACAAACTTAAATGTATTTTATTGGGGTTTTATGTGATAGACCACAAAATATCAGCAAATATGTGTGAAATGCAAAGAAAATTATACATGTTATTCAAAATGTTAAATAAATAAAAATCTGAGAAGTGTGGGATGCATTTGTATTCAGCCCCCCTTAGTCAATACTTTGTAGGACCATCTTTCGCTGCAATTACAGCTGCAAGTCTTTTCAGCTATGTCTCTTCCAGCTTTGCACATCTGGAGACTGAAATTTTTGCCCATTCTGCTTTGCAAAATAGCTCAAGTTTTGGATGGATAGCGTCTGTGAACAGTAATTTTCAAGTCTTGCCACAGATACTTAATTGGATTTATTTATTTTATAACCTAGCCCTGTTTTACACTTCTGCACAACAAAATCTCTGACCTGTCTGGTGTGTTCCTTGGATTTCATGATGCTGTTTGATCACTAATGTTCTGTAACAAATATCTGAGGCCTTCACAGTATAGCTGCAGTTATACTGAGAATAAATTTGAAACAGGTTGACTATATTTACTACTTCTACTGACTTTTGAAGGCAATTGGTCACACTGTGAATGAGTAATAACGGTTGGGCACTCAGATACTGGATCACCTGACTAGGCGGAGACTTGCTAGCATACAAAAGATTTATTAAAACAACATGTAAAACAAATACATACAACAATTCGATTTCGTAGTAAACAATCAATATCAATAACAATCAATAGCCTAGAGTCCCAATATAGTGGGAATTCCTTAAAGGTATGTACTCACTGTCCAAATGGATCAGCTGTTATCCGCGGGAGGCGTGTGTGGCGTCCCACACTTTCCTCGCTCTGCACCGCTGGTTTCTCGTAGTATCGCGAGAACACCGTCGATCCCATCAGAAGCAGACAAGCAGTTCAATATTAGCTTCCTTAACGTGGTCCATACGTAGCTGCCGGCAAACTACCTTACATCTGTTGGGTACTGTACACTCCACTGTCAAAAGCGCCAGACGCGTTTCGGGAACTCTGTATTTCTTGTCCCTTCCTCAGTGGCAATATGTGGCAGTGTTTTGTACCCTTTTTATACTCATTTGGCTCCCCCCTTAATGAGCCTCTCGTAATATGCGCTTTTTTCAATTGATGCGTTTTTTTGTGCATTACCTGCAAAACATTCTCTTAAACCTTTCTAATGTCTTCAATATATTGCCAGAACTACAAAACATTCACAAAAAATTCACAAAAAAATTCACAAAAAAACTGTTCTTCTATCCATTGCGAGTCTGAATTGGGAATGGGGCGGGGGTCTTCGTTGGAGAGGGACCCCCGAGGGTAATGAACACTCGGGGGTCATCTGTCCACCGAAGAACTACGTCCTCTACTCACAAAAAACGAATATCTCCAAGTTGACATTTAAGCCGAATGGCACCAGTGCATTCATTTCAAAAATGCGTCTTGATTCCAATCTCGACATTTGTTTAATTATATCACCCCCTCCAGTGTACATCAACTCTGTCTATTGCAGCGAACCTCAACCCTGTGGGGTCTCTATTATGATACTCTTTAAAATGCTAAGAAAGGGTATGTTTTGTATATCCATTCCGAATATTAGTAACGTGTTTAAAATTGCGTTTCTTCAGCATTCGTTTGGTACGGCCCACATATTGTTTGCCGCATGGGCATGCGATGATATACACCACTCTTTCTGATTTGCATGTCAAACATTCTTTTATCACATGTCTTGTACCATTACTGTGGGAAATTATTTCTTTAGTAGTCTTAGAAAATGAGGTTAGCGTGCACATACTACATTTCCCACATTTGTGGAAACCTTCTAACCCCACCCATTTAGATAATGTTGTGTGCGATTTTTTTGGAGGTCTAATAGAGGGGGCTATTTTGAGTGCCAAACTTGGGGCTCTTGAGAAGGTTAATAGTGGTTTTGTTGAAATTATTTTACCTATATATTTATCCTTTTGTAAAAGGTGCCAATGATTGTTTACACTTCTCTGGATTTCTCTATAGTTGGTATTAAATGTTAATATTATTCTTGGGTACTTTTCTTTGCTCTCCACTGTTTTCATTTTGGGTGTAAAGAATGCTTCTCTGTCCATTCTTCTTACATTCTGTAGTGATTTTTTTATTTGGTCTGATGGATAATGTTTTTCTAGAAATAACTCTTTCAATTTCACTGCCTCTTGTTCAAAAGCTACTTCCTTCGTGCAATTCCTCTTTATTCTCCGGAATTGCACTTCCGGCACATTCAACAACCATCTTGGAATATGGTAGCTATTATACAAAATAAACCCATTTTTGGCAACTGGCTTATTGTATGTAGTACAAATCACCTTATTTTTTTCTGTAGTTAACAATAGATCGAGAAATTCTATTTGTTGTTCACAAATTTTAGCAGTGAACCATAGATTAACATCATTTATGTGTATTTACTCCCAAAAAATTTTGAGGGAATCTCTGTATCTGCGCCAAATCATAATCACATTGTCTATATGATGATGCCAGAGCACCGGGTCTGCCCCCAGTCTCAGGATAACATGATCTCACTCCCAGTGTGCCATGAATAAATTCGCGTTACTGGGGGCAAACCTGGTGCCCATGGCCGTCCCCCTAATCTGCATATAGTAATCTTGATTAAAATACATATAATTATGATTTAATATATAATTTACTACCTCAGTCAGGAATTCTATTAGTGGTTTCTCCAACCATCCCTCTTCTATAAGAAGTTGCACCATTGCTTCTATACCTTGAGAGTGATCAATCACCGTGTACAATGATTGCACATCAAGTGTACATATTGTCCACTGGGGATCATTTTCCAACATTTCTAAAATTTTAATAATCTGTGTGGTATCCTTTAACTATGTCATAGTTTGTTTTACCATAGGCTGCAACAATTTATCAATGTAGCATGAGAGGTTGGAGGATACTGAACCTATGCCTGAGACAATTGGGCGACCAGGTGGATTGGCAGGATCCTTATGTAATTTCGGTATGCAATAAAACAGTGGAATCCTTTGTTGAGTGGTGATTATATATATATATATATATATATATATATATATATATATATATGAGAATATAAATATATAATCACCAGTAATGACAGTGGAGTGTACAGTACCCAACAGATGTAAGGTGGTTTGCCAGCAGCCACATATGGACCATGTTAAGGAAGCTAATAACTGCTTGTCTGCTTCTGACGGAATCAACGGTGTTCTTGTGATACCACGAGAAACCAGCGGTGCAGATCGAGGAAAGTGTGGGACGCCACACACCCCGCCCGCGGATAACAGCTGATTATTTCGGACAGTGAGTACATACCTTTAAGGAATTCCCACTATATTGGGACTCTAGGCCAATTGTGTATTGCATTTAGTATCATTGCAAGAGGTATATAAGCCTATCGCTGAATCATCTGGACTTATTACCGATAGTGGAGGTGCTATCACTTACCCTTGGAAGTGGAGATATACATACAAGGGATATTTTATAACATTTTAGCATTTCAGTCTGATCTAATAATCATGGAGACAACAAGTTAATCGAAATCAAGCTACCCATATTGATTGTTTATTACGAAATCCAATTGTTTTATGTATTTGTTTTACATGTTGTTTTAATAAATCTTTTGTATACTAGCAAGTCTCCGCCTAGTCAGGTGATCCAGTATCTGAGTGCCCAACCGTTATTACTCATTCATATTGTACCTTTGGTAATTAGGGGGATTACTGGCTGGTTGTACCAAACCATTTCAGCTGGACTGATAGAGCCTCATCATTTGTGTTTTTGTAAATTGGTCACACTGGATTTTATTTAGGGGTATCAGAGTACAGGGGGCTGAATACAAATGCACTCTAGACTTTCCAGATTTTTATTTATTGCAAATTTTGAAAACCATGTATCGGTTTCTTTATCACTTCACACATACTTGCTACTTTGTGTTGGTCTATCACATAAAATCTCAATAAAATACATTTAAGTTTGTGGGTGTAATGTGAAAAAAGTGGACAAGTTAAGGGGTATGAATACTTTGTCAAGGCACTGTAAAGGTATCAAAGTTTACATTGTAAATGTAAGCAGCATAATTAGTAAATTGTTGATATTTAAAATTTCCCTTTATTTTTAAAATGGTCATAGCCAAAAAGTGCTGCTTTTCATTGTATATTGGTGTAAAGCTAATGTTTATATAGCAGATAACAATACCCATGCCTACTGCATTATGAATAATGAATTTGTGTTTAAAGTGTAACTGTCATTTTTTTTTTTTATGTATAAGGGCAGTGATACTGACCATTTTTGTAATATACTTTTATTACTGAAATTACACATTTCAATTAAAAAAATAGCTCTAAAATGGCCCATTTTGAGCCTTAGCAATGCTCCTGTCTTCTATTTACATAATTGTCAAGACTTCCTAACACTGACCGTGTTATGTAAACAGAAGACAGAGGAGCGTTGCTAAGGCTCAAAATTGGCAACTTCAGAGCTAGTTTTCTAATAGAAATGTGCAGTTTCAGTAATTAAAGTATATTACGAAAATGGTCAGTATTACTGCCATTATACATTTCACAAATAAAAAAAGAAATGACAGTTACACTTTAATTTATAAAAGTTATACTTCAGAAACACTGAGATCACACAAAAAGTCTTAATACAAAATTGAAGCTGTTGGGATTAATGTTCTAGTTGGCCCTGATTCAGAAGTTTGTTTTCAATCAGTCTTCCAACTCATTTATTGAATTTCTATGATGTATCTGTAAGGTAAAAGCAAAAAATGAGTATAGAAAAACATATAAGTTAGTATAATTGTACATTATACAATGTTGCATATAAAAGAATCACTGTAATCACTGTCCTTTACAAACCAGGGAAATGCAGGGTTTTCAGCATAGGTCATTAGCATCTGATCAGTGGGGGTCAGACACTCAGGGCCCCCCACTGATCAGCTGTTTGAGAAAGCATCAGCACTCGCTGTAGCATTTCAGCCTTCTCATAGCTTAGCCTAGGCCATGTGACATAACTTTCATAGGTCACATGGCCTAGGCTCTGCTCAGCCCCATTGAAGTGAATAGGGCTGAGCTGTGATACCAAGCACAGCCGCTATCAGATGGATGCTGCTTGATGAGCTGAGAGAAGGATGGGGTGCTACTGTGAGTGCCGATGCCTTCTCAAACTGCTGATTGGTGGGGGTCCCAGGTGTCGGTAGAAAAGTCTTGGAAAGACCCTTTAAAGGGGTTGTGTCACAAAACATATTTTTCATACCAGCACCTAGGTCTGAATACTTTTGTAATTGCATGTAATTAAAAATTTAGTATAGCCAGAGAGATATGCAATAAAATGTGTCTGTATAGTGCTACCTGCTATTTGTTCTTTTTCTTATTTTTTTTGTCAATCTCACTAAGCTGGTCAAACGTGCTCAGTTTAAATCTTCAACTACCACCAGCGATAGGTTCTGTTAGAAGCTGTGGCAGTTACAGGGAGAGAACTACAGCAGGACAGACACATCTCTGATCTGTCAGTCTAAAGTCTCTAGCTTTGTTAGAAAGGTATTTTCATGTATGATGTCTGATTTTATTTTTTCACATCAATAATAGTATAACTCCTTTAAGGTGAGATTCAACATGAATTATGATGTCACTTTTTTAATAAATTTAATGAAAAATTAAAAAAAACTCAATATAATTATTATATCATGTTTAAAAGCTGATAAGACACTGCATATCCCATTTTAACATAGTGTCATTTGTCAACTGTCCTTGTGATACTAGAAATCAAAAACAATCAAATGTATATGAGATAATGTAAATAAGTTAGAAGTAAATGATAAAAACATTAAATGACACTAAAGGAACCCTGTAACCACAAAAAAGCATGAGATTAAAAGGGAACCTGACACCATAAAATGAAGTGCAATCTGCAGGCAGCATGTGATAGAGCAGGAGGAGCTGAGCAGATTAATATATAGTTTTATGACAATAGATTAATTAGAGCTCAGTAGTCACATGGGCCATCTTATCAGTGATTGGTGGTTTTACCCTGTATAAAGGTCCCTTTACATGAGACGACAGAACAGCAGATTGTCTGAAAAGAAGCATTTCTTCACGACAATCTGCTGCTCACTGGTGCAGGAGACCGCCACATTTACATGCAGCGATCTTCTCCAGGGTATTGGGAGGACCGATCCCTATATGCCATCGCTCTTCCCCATACTGACTTGTCGTTTACCAGCAACCGATCGTATTTACACAGAACGATCTGCTGCTAGCAAACAACATTTTTAGTATATGCACAAAAGTTCGATTACATGATGAATGAACCTTTTGCACGTTCATCGGGTAATCAACGGTACATTTAGGCCCCTTGCAGACGAGCGTGAGCGGATTAGGTCCAGGCGCGTTACAGATGCATTTAGTGAAAACTGTGCGATTTCGTAAGCAAGTACATTCAGTTTTGTTTGCGATCGCGTTCAGTTGTTCAGTTTTTATCGCGCAGATGCAATGTGATTTAATGTGTTTTGCATGCGCGTGATAAAAAACTGTAGGTTTACAAACAACATCTCCTAGCAACCATCTGTGAAAAACACATCGCATCCGCACTTGCTTGCGAATTTTCACACGGCACCATTCACTTCTATGGGGCCAGCATTGTGTGAAAATCGCAAAATATCGAACATGCTAAGATTTTCATGCAACACACAAGTGATGCGTGAAAACCAACGCTCATGTACACAGCCCCATTGGAAGGAATGGGTCCAGATTCCGAGCGGGCGCAATGTGTTCGCATCACGCAATGCACCCGCACGGAATACTCACTCGTGTGAAAGGGGCCTTACACTGCCAGATAATCGCTAATGAGCATTCCTATACATGTAAAGGGCCGTTAAGTGTGTATACAAAAATAGTTGTCAGTCACTGATAAGAAGGCCTATGGGGTACTTAGCACAAAAAGAGCAGATATTCTAACAAAAAAATTGTAAGTTATATTGAACCTGCAGACAAGTAAATCACTTCTAAATATATAAAATTTGTCTTGAATTTCCCAAAAATAATTTGTGATTCGATGTGGAGGAATCTCTCAGAATAGCAGCCACCATTTTACAGGTCAGAAGGCAGAGATTATCCAAAAGATTAATCATTTGTGGACCATGTTTTAATATAGAAATTAAATCTAACAGTGAAGTGTGTAAATAAACAGGTTGATTGTTGCTACCAGCTACCATGCATTTACCTACTGCCATATTGAAACTTTGACATTACTAATGCTATCTTGGCGTTTGAAAAGGGGTTGGATACAGTCCAAGAAGACCTCATACACAGTGTTTTGGGGTAATCTGAGCACTTTTGATTTGGGTCAAATGAATTTGTAGAATACATTTGACCCTTCAGGACCAGGTGATTTTCCATTTTTGCATTGTTGTTTTTGTACTTATGAAACTGGCTGACCTGTTGCATGTGCTCTTGGAAGCTGAAGACATCTGTGTGTGATCTCATGTTAACATGTGCCCCCATTTCTGAAAAAAAATATGTTTTAATATATACAAATGAGCCTCTTAGAGCAACAGGTGGGGTTGCTGTTACACCTAGAGGCTCAGCTCTCTCTGCAGCAGGAGCATACTCTGCACTTTGATTGACAGAGCCTAAGCTGTCACCCCTCCCATGTCTACAGATGCCCAGAGTTCTCATCCAAATTGACCAAGTTTATACTAAACCAACTCTTTGAGTCACCTTAAACAATAAACATTTTTTTTACCCAAATCCCAGTGCTGCCACCATTTGTATTACCATGCATTCTTAGATCCAGGAATAAATAAGCTTAACACAACTTAAGTGCATAAAAAGTTTACTAAACTATGATAAAAGATATATGCAAAAGAAAACAAACATAGTACCTTGCTACACAACTATGCTCAGGAACGGTAATGAATATCAGAATGTTAGGGGTCAGACTCCTGGATCTCTGGCAATTATCTGCTTGAGGAGACTGCAGTGCTCACGTGAGCACCGCTGTCTCCTTGCAACTTACCACGCACATTTGCAACTTACCAAGCACAGCACTGTCTATTGGATAGTGGCTGTGCTTGGTATTGCAGCTCAGCCCCATTCACTTGAATGTGTATAAGCTGTGCCTAGACCTTGTGACTGATGAATGTGACATCATAGGTCTAAGAAGAGGAGCTCACCTGAGTTCAGGGGTTTCTTTAAACAGCTGATCGACAGGGGTGCCAGGAGTTGGACTTCAGCCAAACCAATATTGATGACCTAAGATTGCTAAGATTGTTGCTCTTTACATTCTTCTCTACAGATGAAACAGGTTCGTTATAGATTGCTAAAAAGTGAAAATTGGTCCCGGTAGTAACATCTTGAGAAAGAAAAATTACTTTACTGTGTATTACAGATATCATATGAAAACATAAGAATGAGAAAGAATGAAAAGCTATTCTTAATTTGGCTTTACCCCCAAAAAAAAGTTTTATTATTATTAAGGAATAACATTTCCATACAAAATAAAGTGTCAATATAATAATTTCTATTTTTCTTATTTCTTAAATCTCACACCCCAAATACCTCCCAACCCCTCCCCCCCCCCCCATTGCAATGCATCTCCCGCCCCCGCCGACAACAAGGCGGAAAGGGGATAGTGAAAAGACTGAGGCAGGACTCATTTAGATTTCCATTCACCCCATATCTTAAACCATTTATCCCCAGCATTTCTTTGTTTATATAAGATTTTTTCATAACTTTTAATCTTGTTAATGAGATTTAGCCATGTATCAATACTTGGAGCGTTAGATGAAAAACAAGCCCATGCAATCAAGAGTCTTGTCAAAAACATTATCTTTAGCAAAATAATCCTTTTATATGTATGGCAGCCAACCTTGGATATCAAGACCCAGTATACCATAGATGGAATCGCCACTTTCAATTTTTGAATAGTATAGTTGTGTATTGCCCTCCAATATTCTTCTAATTCTATATAGGTCCAAAACATATGTAGATGATTAACCACAGGTGTATCACACCGTGAACACTTGGATGTGTTTCTCAAACCCCATTTATTATACCAAAAAGGTGTAATATAAATTATATGTAAAATATTAAATTGAACCAGTGGACAGACAGAGGAGAGAGGTCCCACAGCAAGGAATCATGCGTCATATCAACCACCACCGGAGAAGGCCACTCTCAGTTATTTCGGCCCAGCACCCAGACAGAGGAGAGAGGTCCCATAGCATGGAATCATGCGTCATATCAACCACCACCAGAGAAGGCCACTCTCAGTTATTTCGGCCCAGCACCCAGACAGAGGAGAGAGGTCCCACAGCAAGGAATCATGCGTCATATCAACCACCACTGGAGAAGGCCACTCTCAGTTATTTCGGCCCAGCACCCAGACAGAGGAGAGGTCCCACAGCAAGGAATCATGCGTCATATCAACCACCACAGAACCCTCTCAGTTATTTGCACCCAGACAGAGGAGAGAGGTCCCACAGCAAGAGTCATGCGTCATATCAACCACCACTGGAGAAGGCCACTCTCAGTTATTTCGGCCCAGCACCCAGACAAAGGAGAGAGGTCCCACAGCAAGGAATCATGCGTCATATCAACCACCACCGGAGAAGGCCACTCTCAGTTATTTCGGCCCCGCCACCCAGACAGAGGAGAGGTTCATTCAACTTTGGGTTGCACCGCAAGATCATGGTAAAGTTAAAAAAATGAGGATTCAATAAAGAAGTGCCCCAGAGTACAAGAATACATGGTTGAGGGGGAGGCAGTTATAAATATCTATTCATGTCACAAGGGAGGCACAGGTCCTGTGGGATCCATGCCTGGTTCATTTTTATGAACGTCAGCTTGTCCACGTTGGCTGCATTTGTCAGTAATGACGCACCCTGCCGTGCTGAATACACGTTCAGACAAAACGCTGGCCGTCGGGCAGGCCAGCACCTCCAAGGCATAAAATGCTAACTCTGGCCACGTGGACAATTTGGAGACCCAGAAGTTGAATGGGGCCGAACCATCAGTCAGTACGTGGAGGGGTGTGCAGACGTACTGTTCACCCATGTTAGTGAAATGCTGCCTCCTGCTAACACGTTCCGTATCAGGTGGTGGTGCAGTTAGCTGTGGTGTGGAGACAAAACTTTTCCACATTTCTGCCATGCTAACCCTGCCCTCAGAGGAGCTGGCCGTGACACAGCTGTGTTGGCGACCTCTTGCTCCTCCTCTGCCTTCGCCTTGGGCTTCCACCTGTTCCCCTGTGACATATGGGAACGCTCCTATCACGCTCCAGTGCAGGAAGTAAGGTGGGCACATTGTCTTTGTACCGGGGATCCAGCAGGGTGGCAACCCAGTAGTCCGCACACGTTAAATTGTGGGCAACTCTGCTGTCGTTGCGCAGGCACTGCAGCATGTAGTCGCTCATGTGTGCCAGGCTCTCCAGAGGTAAGGACAAGCTGTCCTCTGTGGGAGGCGTATCGTCATCGTCCTCCGTATCCCCCCAGCCACGCACCAGTGATGGGCCTGAGCTTTGTCAGGTGCCACCCCGCTGTGAACCTGCTTCATCTTCATCCTCCTTCACCTCCTCCTCATCCTCCTCGTTCTCCAGTAGTGGGCCCTGGCTGGCCACATTTGTACCTGGCCTCTGCTGTTGCAAAAAACCTCCCTCTGAGCCACTTCTAACAGACTGGCCTGAAATTGCTAAAAATGACCCCTCATCCTCCTCCTCCTCCTGGGCCACCTCCTCTTCCATCATCGCCCTAAGCGTTTTCTCAAGGAGACATAAAAGTGGTATTGTAACGCTGATAACGGTGTCATCGCCACTAGCCATGTTGGTGGAGTACTCGAAACAGCGCAACAGGGCACACAGGTCTCGCATGGAGGCCCAATCATTGGTGGTGAAGTGGTGCTGTTCCGCAGTGCGACTGACGCGTGCGTGCTGCAGCTGAAACTCCACTATGGCCTGCTGCTGCTCGCACAGTCTCTCCAGCATGTGCAAGGTGGAGTTCCACCTGGTGGGCACGTCGCATATGAGGCGGTGAGCGTGAAGGCCGAAGTTCCGCTGTAGCGCAGACAGGCGAGCAGTGGCAGGATGTGAACGCCGGAAGCGCGCACAGACAGCCCGCACTTTATGCAGAAGCTCTGACATGTCGGGGTAGTTGTGAATGAACTTCTGCACCACCAAATTCAGCACATGCGCCAGGCAAGGGATGTGCGTCAAACCGGCTAGTCCCAGAGCTGCGACGAGATTTTGCCCATTATCGCACACCACCAGGCCGGGCTTGAGGCCCACTGGCAGAAACCACTTGTCGGTCTGTTGTTCAATACCCCGCCACAACTCCTGCGTGGTGTGGGGCCTGTCCCCCAAACATATGAGTTTCAGAATGGCCTGCTGATGTTTACCCCGGGCTGTGCTGAAGTTGGTGGTGAAGGTGTGTGGCTGACTGGATGAACTGGTGGAAGCAGAGGAGGAGGAAGCCGAGTAGGAGGAGGAGGCTACAGGAGGCAAAGAATGATGCCCTGAGATCCTTGGCGGCAGAAAGACGTGCGCCAAGGAACTCTCCGCCTGCGGCCCAGCCGCCACTACATTTACCAGTGTGCAGTTAGGGAGATATAGCGTCCCTGGCCGTGCTTACTGGTCCACGTATCTGTGGTTAGGTGGACCTTGCCACAGATGGCGTTGCGCAGTGCACACTTGATTTTATCGGATACTTGGTTGTGCAGGGAAGGCACGGCTGTCTTGGAGAAGTAGTGGCGGGTGGGAACAACATATTGTGGGACAGCCATGGACATCAGCTGTTTGAAGCTGTCTGTGTCCACCAGCCTGAATGACAGCATTTCAAAGGCCAGTAGTTTAGAAATGCTGGCATTCAGGCCCAGGGCTCGAGGGTGGCTAGGTGGGAATTTACGCTTTCTCTCCAAGGTTTGTGAGATGGAGAGCTGAATGCAGCCATGTGACATGGTGGAGATGCTTGGTGACGCAGGTGGTGGTGTCGGTGGCACATCCTCTGTTTGGTTGTCGGTAGGTGCCAACATTCCTCCCGAGGCGGAGAAAGAGGCCGAGGCAGCAGCAGAAGAGGGAGCAGGGGGAGCCAGAGTGAGTTCCTTGCTTTTAAGGTGTTTACTCCACTGCAGTTCATGCTTTGCATGTAGATGACTGGTCATGCAGGTTGTGCTAAGGTTCAGAACGTTAATGCCTCGCTTCAGGATCTGATGGCACAGCGTGCAAACCACTCGGGTCTTGTTGTCAGCACATTGTTTAAAGAAGTGCCATGCCAGGGAACTCCTTGAAGCTGCCTTTGGGGTGCTTGGTCCCTGGTGGCGGTGGCCAGTAGCAGTCAAACTCTCTTGGCGCCGGCTGGTCTGCTTTTGCCCCCTGCAATCTCTTTTGCTACGCTGTTGGCTCGGTCTCACCACTGCATCTTCCTCTGAACTATGAAAGTCAGTGGCACGACCTTCAATCCATGTGGGGTCTAGGACCTCATCGTCCCCTGCATCGTCTTCCACACAGTCTTCCTCCCTGACCTCCTGTTCGGTCTGCACACTGCAGAAAGACGCAGCAGTTGGCACCTGTGTTTCGTCATCATCAGAGATGTGCGGATTCCGATGAGGTGGAATTCCCATGTCCTCATCATCAGGAAACATCAGTGGTTGTGCATCAGTGCATTCTATGTCTTCCACCACTGGGGAAGGGCTAGGTGGATTCTCTTGGGAAACCCTGCCAGCAGAGTCTTCAAACAGCATAAGAGACTGCTGCATAACTTGAGGCTCTGACAGTTTCCCTGATATGCATGGGGGTGATGTGACAGACTGATGGGCTTGGTTTTCAGGTGCCACCTGTGCGGTTTCTGCAGAAGACTGGGTGGGAGATAATGTTGTGAACATGCTGGATCCACTGTCGGCCACCCAATTGACTAGCGCCTGTACCTGCTCTGGCCTTACCATCCTTAGAACGGCATTGGGCCCCACCAAATATCGCTGTAAATTCTGGCGGGTACTGGAACCTGAGGTAGTTGGTTCACTAGGACGTGTGGCTGTGGCAGAATGGCAACGTCCTCTCCCAGCACCAGAGGGTACACTAACACCACCACGACCGCGTCCGCGTCCCTTACTAGATGTTTTCCTCATTGTTACCGTTCACCGAGCACCACAATAAGGAAAAAAATATTTGGCCCAATGTATTGATTTCAAATTCAGGCCTTTTTTTACAGGCACCTAAAACAATCTGCCTATTTGTTTATGTAGCGTATTACACTAATCCAGGCACAGCAGTAACCACTGATTTAGGGGAATATCTCTTTTAGGGCTAGTATTTAGGCCCTGGATGAAAGGTATCCTTTTATGGACAGATTTACACTTGGCCTGCAACAGCTGGGACACCAGATTCAGGGTATTGCTATTTTGGCAAATTAATTTCACCCCAGAACAAAATATATGTTTTGGCGGACACTATGAAACCTGGCCTGCAACAGCTATGACACCAGATTCAGGGTATTGCTATTTTGGCAGATTAATTTCACCCCAGAACAAAATATATGTTTTGGCGGACACTATAAAACCTGGCCTGCAACAGCTGGGACACCAGATTCAGGGTATTGCTATTTTGGCAGATTAATTTCACCCCAGAACAAAATATATGTTTTGGCGGATACTATGAAACCTGGCCTGCAACAGCTGGGACACCAGATTCAGGGTATTGCTATTTTGGCAAATTAATTTCACCCCAGAACAAAATATATGTTTTGGCGGACACTATAAAACCTGGCCTGCAACAGCTATGACACCAGATTCAGGGTATTGCTATTTTGGCAGATTAATTTCACCCCAGAACAAAATATATGTTTTGGCGGACACTATAAAACCTGGCCTGCAACAGCTGGGACACCAGATTCAGGGTATTGCTATTTTGGCAGATTAATTTCACCCCAGAACAAAATATATGTTTTGGCGGACACTATAAAACCTGGCCTGCAACAGCTGGGACACCAGATTCAGGGTATTGCTATTTTGGCAAATTAATTTCACCCCAGAACAAAATATATGTTTTGGCGGACACTATGAAACCTGGCCTGCAACAGCTGGGACACCAGATTCAGGGTATTGCTATTTTGGCAGATTAATTTCACCCCAGAACAAAATATATGTTTTGGCGGACACTATGAAACCTGGCCTGCAACAGCTGGGACACCAGATTCAGGGTATTGCTATTTTGGCAGATTAATTTCACCCCAGAACAAAATATATGTTTTGGCGGACACTATGAAACCTGGCCTGCAACAGCTGGGACACCAGATTCAGGGTATTGCTATTTTGGCAGATTAATTTCACCCCAAAACAAAATATATGTTTTGGCGGACACTATGAAACCTGGCCTGCAACAGCTGGGACACCAGATTCAGGGTATTGCTATTTTGGCAAATTAATTTCACCCCAGAACAAAATATATGTTTTGGCGGACACTATGAAACGTGGCCTGCAACAGCTGGGACACCAGATTCAGGGTATTGCTATTTTGGCAAATTAATTTCACCACAGAACAAAATATATGTTTTGGCGGACACTATGAAACCTGGCTTGCAACAGCTGGGACACCAGATTCAGGGTATTGCTATTTTGGCAAATTAATTTCACCCCAGAACAAAATATATGTTTTGGCGGACACTATGAAACCTGGCCTGCAACAGCTGGGACACCAGATTCAGGGTATTGCTATTTTGGCAAATCAATTTCACCCCAGAACAAAATATATGTTTTGGTGGACACTATGAAACTTTGTCTGCAACAGCTGGGACACCAGATTCAGGGTATTGCTATTTTGGCAATTGAATTTCACCACAGAAAATAATCTATCCTTTGCCAGACAGCAGACAGTATTATACTTGGCTAGCCAAAGCTGGAACACCAGATTTAGGGGATTGGCATTTGGGCAATTGTATTTAACCCCTTAATAAAATATAGAAATTGCTATCCTGAGTTTCTAGGGGTGACAATTAGCACAGCCAAGCCCCTGATGTAGGATATAGCAAAAAAAAATAGTATTGATGGATTGATGGACTTGGTGGCAGCTTGTTCTGGTGCACCACAAGTCACAAAATGGCCGCCGATCAACCCAGAAAATAAGTGACAGAAAAACGCTCTGTGCAGCCTAAAAACCAGTGAGCAAGTAACTAGCAGAAGTTCAATCATTCACAGCTGTAGATCGATCCGTTCATTAGGTGCTGTTGCTGACTTTACCCTGCCTAATCTCGCCCTGACAGAAGCTGCGTCCTCTCCCTACACTAATCAGAGCAGTGTGACGTGTGGCGCTACGTGACTCCAGCTTAAATAGAGGCTGGGTCACATGCTGCACTTGGCCAATCACAGCCATGCCATTAGTAGGCATGGCTGTGATGGGCTCTTAGGGCAAGAAGTAAAAGGCTAGCTGATTGGCTGCTGTGCAGCCCTTCAGAAAGCGGGAAGTAATCGACGAACAACGAACCCGAACCCGAACTTTTTTGAAAATGTCCGGGTTCGGGTCCGTGTCCCGGACACCCCAAAATTCGGTACGAACCCGAACGATGCTCGAACTGTTCCCTCAACACTAGTTGTAATGCTATAAAATAGCCCTTGAAATAAGAAAGATTTAGTCCTCCCTGTTCCGTCGGCTTATAAAAATGCTCCAATTTAAGCCTAACTCCATTCCTCACGCATAGTAAATCATTGATTATTCTCTCAATCAACTTAAAAAACTTATCTTCACCTATACTGGGGAATTCCTGAGGTTATACAATAATTGGGGCCATATTCACCAAAGATATTCTATAGGCTCTAGATAACGGAAGTCGGAGCCATATCTTTATTTTAGATCTCAATTTGGTTATCAATGGGATCAAATTTGACTGTAGGAAGTCTTGAATCTCAGCAGAGATAATGATACCCAAATATCTATCAGTAATCAGTAGATTACTGAACAACTCTACAGTAAAGGGATGTAGTTTATCAAGAGGCATAATAATAGCTTTAGACCAATTAATATCAAGACCCGAAACCTCACCAAAGGAGTAAACAGCTTGAATAACCCTCGGAAGTTTAGAATTAGTATGTTGTATATAAAATAAAACATCATCAGCATATACGGTGTAAGAGGGTGCAAGGTGTCATATTCGATGGCAGGTACGTGTCACCGAGGTTGCTGGCCTCGGTGAGGTAAGAGCCGGGTTTTTTTTGGTCTGCAGCAGCTAGTGCTGCTGGACTCTGTTACTTAGTTTGGCTGCAAAGCTAATCCGGGCCGGCTCTTACTGGGAGTAGGCAAAGAGTTGGGTGGGTGCCTACTCCCCACGGTCCAGGCCGGACTTTATCCGGGCCTTTAAAAGGCAGCCTCCTTAGCAGCTGAGGGTGTGATTATCCTGGAGCCTGATAACAGGGCTGTGGAGTTCTCTGTCCTGGAGGAAAGAGCTCAGCAAGGAGGTGGCTTTTGTTCCTGGCTACCTGAAGGTGGATTCTCCTGCGGCTGGGCCGACAGCCTGGTGCGAACCTGCACCTACACCTCCCGGGTGACTGAACCTGTGTTGGACTGTTTTGTTTTGCCGTTACGTGGAGCGTTACGAGGCCACCAGAAACCTGCAGGGGAGTCTTGCTGGGAAGGGGTCAGTCAAACCCCGGAGGCCTCTGCCCCAGTTCCGACGTGTGGCGACAGAGCGGCCTGCACGGAATATACCCCCTGCGAGTCCGCCTCCCGTGGTATGCTGGAGGTGTCAGGAGCCAGGCCACATCAGGGCCGACTGTCCGCATCGGGATGAGCCGATGGAGGTGAACTACGGGGGTCGCCACTCCTTGTACGCCCGGAGACTGTGTGCGACCGGCACCCCCGAGACAATAGACAATCGTCATCTGTGCCGGGTGCAGGTCGGGGATAACCTGGCAGTGGCGCTGTTGGACTCAGGGAGCCTGGTAACCCTGATAAGTGCTGCCCTGGTACAGCCCACCCAGTATACGGGCCGGAAAGTGGGTGTGGTGTGCATTCACGGAGACTTAAAGGACTATCCCACTGCTGTAATGTCTCTGTCCACGGCGGCCGGCACCTGGACTTGTGAAGTGGCGATCTCCACAAAGCTACCCTATGAACTGATAATTGGGAGAGACTTCCCTGGTTTTCCGTCACTGTGGCCTGAGGTGAAAGTGTCTAATAGCCCTAAGACAGGGGTAACCCTAGCAGAGTGGCCTGATACCACTGGAAGGCCAGAACCCTGGGAGCCCGAGTCTGAAGGGCCAGCGGTAGGGGTGACCACTGCTGCAGCGGTAGTGGGGAGACAACCCCACTGAGTGTAATGGTGGGAGACACGGAGGACTTGCCACCGGGACCTGAGTTGGCAGACCTCAATGTCTCCGGGGAAAATTTTGGGACCGCACAACACCGGGACCAAACCCTAACCAGGGCCTGGGAGAATGTGCTGGAAATTGATGGTAAACCCCAGAAACCAGGGGCTGAATTAATGTTCCCACGATTTATTGTTCTGCAGGATATGTTGTATCGGGTGAACCAAATCCGAGGTGAACCTGTTGAACAGTTGGTGGTGCCCACAGCGTATCGCAAGCTTGTCATGGAGCTTGCCCACCAACATGTTCTTGGGGACACCTGGGGTGGCAGAAAACCCAGGACCGCATTCTGCAGCGGTTTTATTGGCCCAGTGTGTTCAAGGAGGTAGAAAATTATTGTAAGTCCTGTCCAACCTGTCAGATAACTAGCCCCCAGCCACATTTCCGTAGTCCTCTGGTACCTCTGCCAATTATTGAAGTACCGTTTGAGCGAATCGCTATGGATTTAATTGGGCCTGTACCAAAGTCTGCCAGGGGCCACCAACACATTCTGGTAGTTCTCGACTATGCCACTCGGTATCCGGAGGCGGTGCCTCTGCGACATACCTCAGCTAAGCTCATTGCCAAAGAGTTATTGGAGATGTTTTCCCGTGTGGGCCTGCCAAAAGAGGTTCTGACAGACCAAGGGACCCCTTTTATGTCCAAAGTAATGAGGGAACTGTGTAAATTGTTGCGTATAAAGCAGTTACGGACGTCCGTTTACCATCCGCAAACAGACGGTCTTGTGGAGAGGTTTAACCAAACTCTAAAAAATATGTTAAAGAGGGTGGTGTCTAGAGATGGGAAGGACTGGGATCTGCTTCTGCCCTATCTCATGTTCGCAGTGCGAGAGGTGCCCCAGGCCTCTACTGGGTTCTCGCCCTTCGAACTGCTTTATGGCAGACACCCTCGGGGCCTCTTGGATATCGCCAAGGAAGCATGGGAACAACAGCCTGTCCCCCACAAAAGTGTCAATGAGTATGTCGCCCAGATGCAGGAACGGATGGAAAGGGTGTTGCCCTTGGTCCGGGAGCATATGGAAGCAGCGCAACAGGCCCAGAGTAGGGTGTACAATCGTCAGGCTCGGGTACGGGACTTCAATCCGGGAGATCGGGTTTTGGTTCTGGTACCCACCCTTGACAGCAAATTCCTAGCTAGGTGGCAGGGCCCCTATGAGGTGATCGAGAAGGTAGGGAAGTAAATTACAAAGTACACCAGCCAGGCGGCGCAAGCCGAGCAGGTGTACCACGTGAATTTACTTAAGCCGTGGAAAGATAGGGATGCGGCCGACGACCACAGCCCCGGCCAGGGCTTATAGGTGAAAGGGTCCAGCCCCACAGTTCGAGGCCTGTGAAGCAGTAACCACGGTAAAAATTGCAGACAGCCTGTCTTCCAAACAAGTTCAGGAAGTCAGGGAGTTCCTCAGTCGGAACACGGATGTGTTCTCGGACCTCCTGGCCGCACGTCTCTCATCCGACATGACATCGTCACTGAGCCTCAGGCCAAGGTCCGGTTAAAACCATACCGGGTACCCGAGGCTCGGCGGCGGGCCATCGCGGAGGAAGTGCAGTTAATGTTGAAGCTCGATGTCATTGAGGAGTCGAAGAGTGAGTGGGCCAGTCCCATAGTCCTAATACCCAAGCCGGATGGGACGTTGCGGTTCTGCAACGACTTTCGCAAGTTAAATGAAGTATCCAAGTTTGACGCGTATCCCATGCCCCGAGTAGATGAGCTTGTTGAAAATTTAGGACAAGCCCGTTATTTTACTGTGCTGGACCTCACTAAAGGATACTGGCAGGTACCCTTAACGGAGTCGGCTAAGGAAAAAAACGCGTTTGTTACCCGCAGGGCCTGTATCACTACAAGGTGTTACCCTTTGGCCTGCATGGCGCCCCGCCACTTTCCAAAGGTTAATGGACATAGTGCTGCGACCACATCGTCGGTGCGCCTCGGCCTACTTAGATGATGTAGTCATCCACAGCACCGACTGGGAAAGCCATTTACCCAAGGTGCAGGCGGTAGTGGATGCCCTGAGGAAAGCTGGACTAACCGCCAATCCAAAAAGTGTGCGATTGGGTTGGAAGAGACCAAATATCTGGGATATGTAATCGGGCGGGGAGTCATCAAACCTCAGGTAACTAAGGTAGAGGCCATTCGTAACTGGCCCCGACCGGTCACCACCAGGCAGGTAAAGTCGTTCCTGGGGATTGTAGGATACTACATGAGGTTTGTGCCCCACTTTGCCACAATAGCAGCGCCATTGACAGACCTGTTGAAGGGACGAAAGTCTGGGAGGGTTAGCTGGAGTGAGAAGGCGGAGGAGGCTTTCGCCGCGTTGAAGTCGGCCCTGTGTGGGTCCCCAGTTTTGGTGACACCCGACTTCAACAAGGAGTTTGTCGTACAGACCGACGCCTCGGAGGTAGGCCTCGGTGCGGTACTGTCTCAGGAGGTCAACGGGGAAGAACATCCCGTTGTCTTCCTGAGCCGTAAGCTCAGTCCCGCCGAGTCCAGGTATAGTATAGTGGAGAGGGAGTGCCTGGCTATCAAGTGGGCACTCGAATCTCTCCGCTACTACCTGTTAGGGAGGAGGTTCCATCTGGTGACTGACCATTCCCCTCTCAAGTGGATGAGTCAGGCCAAGGAGAGGAATGCTCAGGTCACCAGGTGGTTTCTATCCCTTCAAAATTTCAAATTCTCCGTGGAACACAGGGCAGGCCGCTTGCAGGGTAACGCAGATGCCCTGTCCCGCGTCCACTGCCTCACGTGTGTTCGCCCCCTCAGGGTTGAACAAAGGGGGGGGGTGTGTAAGAGGGTGCAAGGTGTCATATTCGATGGCAGGTACGTGTCACCGAGGTTGCTGGCCTCGGTGAGGTAAGAGCCGGGTTTTTTTTGGTCTGCAGCAGCTAGTGCTGCTGGACTCTGTTACTTAGTTTGGCTGCAAAGCTAATCCGGGCCGGCTCTTACTGGGAGTAGGCAAAGAGTTGGGTGGGTGCCTACTCCCCACGGTCAAGGCCGGACTTTATCCGGGCCTTTAAAAGGCAGCCTCCTTAGCAGCTGAGGGTGTGATTATCCTGGAGCCTGATAACAGGGCTGTGGAGTTCTCTGTCCTGGAGGAAAGAGCTCAGCAAGGAGGTGGCTTTTGTTCCTGGCTACCTGAAGGTGGATTCTCCTGCGGCTGGGCCGACAGCCTGGTGCGAACCTGCACCTACACCTCCCAGGTGACTGAACCTGTGTTGGACTGTTTTGTTTTGCCTCCTTGTTTCTGACATGTGTGAATTACCACTAAAAGACTGTTTGCTGTTTATTTTTGTGTCAGTGTGAATAAAACACTGTTTATTGCACATCCTGGACTCTTTGTTTTGCCTCGGTACTGCACCCGCACCGCTGTCTACCAGAACGACTCCCCACAACGGAAATATGATCTTCTATTCCCAATGTCCCCAAAGCCTTCAATTATCGGGTCTTGCCTAACTCTGGCAGCAAGGGGCTCAATATAGATATCAAATAATAATGGAGACATCCTTGACGAGTCTCCAGCCTCGCCCTAGGAGATTTGTACAAAAGCTTAACCATATTTATAAACTTAGTTCCAAAACCCATCCCCTCTAAGACCTTCCAGAGGAATCTCCACTCCACCCTGTCAAAGGTCTTAGAGGCATCCAAAGACAGGATGGAGCAAGAAACCCCCCGGAGGACTGAACATTGGTAAAAAGGCGGTGCAAGTTCTAATGAGTACTATTATTAGGGATAAACCCATTTTGGTCAGGATGTATAATAGATGAAATAACCCTAGACAACCTAGTAGAAAGAATCCTTGAGAGAAGCTTCATATCAGTATTTAAAGAAATCGGCCTATATGAACCCATATCTAAGGGATCTTTATCTTTTTTCAATATCAGTACTACTACAGCCTCTGTCATTGATTTTGGAAGACTACCATCCTCTATTGCCTCAATAAGTACCTTGAGAAGAAGGGGAAAGACCATCTCCCTATATTTACGATAGAATTCATATGGAAGTCCATCAGATCCCAGGGAAGAGTTTCCCGCACAAGCCTTCAAAGCAGCCTCTAACTCTTGCAAGGAAAGGTCTGCATCTAGGGATTCTTTTTGAGCATCTGTAAGAACTGGGAGAGAGATAGAGTCCAAATATGAATCAATCGTTTCGTCTGGAACACTATTTTCTGATTTATATAATTCCAAAAAGCATTTCACAAATGCATTCCTGATCTCAAATAATTATGCTCTCACAAGAGCGAATAGTAACAATCTCTTTTTTTGAATCCTGGTTAGAGATCAACCTGGCCAACATCTTCCCTGGACGACTTGATTCAGAAAAATATTTCTGTCTCTTAAAAAAAAGCCTTTGCTGAGCCTTATCCAGAAGAAAGTCAGAAAAGGCCTGACTTGTCCTGTGCATATTTTCCCTAGTTTGTTCTGTATTCTGAGTGGAGAAGTCATCCATAGCAGCAGACGCTGCTTCTTGCAGCTCTCTCTCTTTCTTAGCATAGCTCTTTCTCAAGTTAGAAATATTACTAATAAAAAAAAGCTCATGTAGGTCTTGAATGCATCCCATACCAGGTGGGTCCTTGCTGAATTATAATTACTATCCCCCCAAAAATCTATCTCCTGTTTAATCAAACCATGGTTGTCCATTATAGAAATTCAATGCTGGTTTAATCTAAATGGAGGCCTAACACTATATTTATCCTGACCCCAATATAAATCAACAATAGGTAGATGGTCGGATAAAGAGCTAGCTTCGTATTTCATATGTTTTATGTACTTCAAATCGTTTTTATTTATCAAGGCCAGATCTAGCCCAGACATCAACCTCCCAGATTTACTAACACAAGAGCATGCTTGTTTTCCCTTTCCTAGATAACTCCATATGTCCACAAAGCCAGATTCTTGACAAAAACTGGCCAAAGGAGACCCTTGACGCTCTACATACGTGTCTCTCTCCCTGGAAATCCTATCCTTTTCTGGATCGATAACACAATTAAAATCCCCCATAACAATGACTGGGTATTCAGGCCACCGATCCATAAAAGTTAATAAACAATTAAGTACATGAAGAGAAAAAGGGGGGCAGAGAATATAAATAAAAGCCAAAGTACATATTTTTCCAGATAAATTCCCATGAAGAAAAACAAATCTCCCCTGCTTATCGATGGAGGAGGCCCGGCAGACCAAGTCAATCCCTTTATGAATTAATACTGTTACTCCTCTTGAATAACTGGAGAAAGTGGAGTATTAAGTCTGCGTGGCCCAACCCCCACCAAGTTGCAAGATCTCCCCTTCTTTAAAATGAGTCTCTACTAAACTAACAATCGCTAGAAGGTGTTTCAGAACCTGATCACAGACTGCTTGTCTTTTTAATTTACTGCCAAGCCTCCGAACATTCCAGGTTAAAATTCTAACCAACATCAGTCAGCTGAAAAAACACAATTCCTATCTCTTCCCCTCTCAACCTTGGAGATTCATCGCCCTCCCTCCTACCCCCCCCTACAACTTTTGATCCGCCACTGTCTTGGACAGATCTCTCCACTAAGACCACCTCTTCCCATTTCCCTTACCCACCCACCATGATGAAAGAAAGCAAAAAAAAAGAAAGGTTCAAATGTTATTCTGATCAAGCCAGTCCACCACAAGGTCATAAGAATCAAAAAAATGAGTCCCGCTGTTAGTAATTATCTGCAATTTGGCCAGGTACAAAAAAGAATATTTAATATCGTCTCTTACCCTCGATGTAGCTATGTCTTTTATTTTGAGTATCCTTGGAAAAATCTGGAAAAAAGGACAGTCTATTCCCATTATAAAAAAAAATGGAAGGGCACTCCCTTGTCCTTCTAAAGATCATATCCCTATCTCGCGCGACAAGTATCTTCGCAAGAAGCATCCGCGGTTGCCTTTCAGAAACTGGTTTACCCCCTGGGACCCCATGGACCCTTTCCACATGGAATAGTGGAGAAAAATGCTCTTTTCTAAACTTTTCCAAAATTAAATTCTGAATCATATCACTAGGATTATCCCCTTCCATGCCTTCTGGTAGGCCTATTATTTTCACATTGCTTCGCCTAGACTAATATTCGAGATCACCCATCTTTTTTTTAAGGATGTTACCCTCAGACCTCCACATAGGGATTTCCATTTTTAACATTTTAACTTCCTTCTCCAGGACAATCCTACAGATTTTTCTATAGTAGTGACTCTGTCCTGTATGTTAGAAACCTCATCTCTTATCAGGGCCACCTCGATCTGAATTGCCCCAAGTTGAGTAGAGATATTTTATTAGCTCTCTGTTGTTGTTTTTTTTTTTTTTTTTTTTTTTAACTGCACCTAGAATTTCATTCAGTGGTGAAGATTCACCTTTGGACAAAGCAGTAACAAAGCAGTAACTTCATCTCTCCCCGCTCCCACCTCCTGGATGTAATGGTCAGAAGCTTCTTCCATATTAAATCAACCTTTTTTAACTACATCCAGATCTTGCGACCCTTTATGTCCCGCTCTTGCAGTGACAACCTTTGGGGACTTCAAGAATTGATCAAATTTAGGCCATTCTGTCAGTTTCTGGCCTCTTGTGACCAGTGTATGTTCAGCAGAGCGCCTGTTTTGCTTTGGGGCCATTTTTTTTTTCTTTTTTCCTTTTCTCTCCCCTCTTTCCCCTTTTAATAATAATTCTACTTTTCTTTTCTTTATTTCATTATTTTATTTTTTCCCCTTTCCTTCTGCTCTTCTTCTCCCCCTCCTCTCCACTCCCTTTTTTATCTTTTTTTTTCCTCCACTCTTTCTCTCTTTTATCTTTTCCTTTCTCTTACTTCTCTTTTTACTTTCTTTTCTTCCCGTTTCTTTTTCTCCTCTCCCCCCTTACTTTACCCTACTTACATTGATTACCAGAAATAGCACTGGAGAAAAAAAAACAGTTAAGGAAAAAAATAGTTCATCCAAAATGCAGCAACCCCAGTCAAAGCAGTATACTCATAAAAACAATGAATAGGGCTGATGTCTGATGTAATGAAACACAGTCGGAGGGTCGGAGGGCACACAGGGGAGAGGAAGGGAGGAATGGATCGATCAAACAAACAAGGGAGGACACAAGGAAGGACATGAAGCACGTCTCTTCAAACCTGGATCCTAAGAACATCAGAGAGCTAGTAGCAGGGGAAGTGAAGAAGCGGGAGAACCAGGAGTGGAGAGGTAGAAGGGAGCGGGGAAGAACCGGTGAAAGGAATCTTCCATAAGGCAGCGGGAAGCGGCAGGCAGTCACGGCACAGGACGGAAGCGAGAAAGCTGCTGAGGAGGTCTGGAGATCGTGTGGGGAGCTGGAGGGGGAGGAGGAGGGCGCAACATAGCGTGTCTACATCATCGCGTCCCCGCCCAGCCACAAGATTTTCTAAATAACTTGTCTTTAAAGGTTGATCTATGAAGGTTGCTGTTCTGAATAACAATATGATATTGTAAGATAATATATTGCTGACAATTGGTAAATCAATCTCTGTCCTTATCTGTGCCCTAAACAGGGATTAATCTGTCTTTTGCCACCAATGATCTTTCAAGTATTGCCAACTACAGCCAGTGTCCAAAAATCCAACTTAACAGTTGGACTTTTCCAGAGATGACTGCCTTCTTCAGGTGTCCATCATGTTTGTTTGTGCCACTCCAGGTGCTGACAACCGACAGACAATGGTCTAATTTGGTGCTTTCAGCCTCATGCAATCTTTGGGACAGCTTTGGGCCTTATTTAGAACATTGGGGTTTTTTTTTTTGTCCATAATATAGTGCACAATATGTGTCTACATAGTTCTGTATGAGGTTCCATGTGATAGAGTGAAGTGTACCCTTCAAAGTGCCGTTTTCAGAACTTGATCCAATATATGGCATTTGATGATGCATGATTTGGTTATATTATAAAGTGGGGAATAATGAAAAAATGCATCAATTCTACATGGAACCAATATAGCCATAGAACTATGGGTCATGATTCACAAATTCAGTCATGTACAAAAACATTGCTATTAGATATAATTCCACAAAATAATACCATAATTACAGTTTTTTGCTTAAACAGTTGAGCACATTTGATATTTTAATGGGAAAGAAAAATCTTAAAATTAAAAATTAAATCTTTCATTGGCCTTCTACATTTTCCTTTTCCTTACTGCACTATTACTTTTCTGTTAGTCTCATCAACTTAAAATTTTCACTTTATAATTTCCATCATACATAAGCTATTAGAGTCTCAACTTAAGCCACTGAAATACCGTAGATAAAGAAGACTCAGCTCAATTAAAAATCATTTCGGAGCTACTGGTCCAAACAAGATACATTATTGGTGACATTGGGCTGTGCAATTAAGTCAATTAAATAAAAACCTTCATTGCACACTCATGGCTATATCACTTAAGAAATACTAGGCGTTATCATGCCCTAAGGGATATGTCCAGGAAGGATCTGCTTTTACCCCTTGACTTCATTTCAGCCACATTGAAATTAAACATTTGCCAGTTTATATAAACTATGGCAGCTTCATTACATTATTACAGTGCATTTATATTGCATCATTGACTTATGCTGTCTCAATAATTACTCTAAATAACTGTACTTTGGCCCGGGGTTTCATATATCATTCACAATCTCAAAGTGAACATCTTATCATATATCTTGTTTGCATAGTAAACTGCAGCTCTAATTGCATCTTCTAATGAAGCTGACATATTTAAAAAATTGCATTTACAACTAACCAAGCTTCCGATTTTAGAGAGAAGTGGTGTTATGATAAGCAATGACAACATAACAGCTGAATAATGTACTTGCATAGATTCACACAGAGTAGTTTCTTACATATAAACAACACATATACACATAAATACATGCCTATAAACGTAAAAAATATCAACAAATATCAACAAAAGAATGGAAACACCCTCCTAATTAGCTGTAGTGTTTCAGACACACCTATTGCAAACAGGTATAGTAAAAATCTTCTCTACGTTCTGAAATTTACATGGTGACCAACTAAGCTGACCATACACATGAAATAACTACTGGCCAACAGCTTTTTGTCCCAACTTCACCATGTATGTGCCAAGTACATGTGTATTTCAATAGAAGAACAAAGGATCAGGTTTGTTGAAATATAACATGCCTTACCCACATTCTCCCAAAATCGAGTGTCAGGGAGATGGGGACTTCAGCCCCCTACATTATCCAGTCCTGTAAAATTAGGTTAGATTTACTTTAATATCATGTTTTTTGGCCAGTTTTAGTAGAACCTGAGGATGGAATGCATTAAATCAACTATCAAATTAGCATACAATATAGGCTCCTTTACATGGGCCAACAATGGGAACAATTATAGCGAAGGAGCATTCCTAGGAACACATAAGTTCTATGTGTTAATGTGCCACATATCGTCTGATGAATGAGCAAACACTCGTTCATTGGCTGGAATCATTGTTGATGCAGGGACTAAAATCATAATTTCTTGCCAAAAGATTGCCGTGTAAACAGGGATCTGCTGCCCAGAAAAGAATGAACTTGCATGGAAGCGAGCGATCTCTGTGGTGATCGCTCTTTTCCATGAAGGGGAGATGATTCCTGCATGTAAATAATGCTTTCACTTTTGCTCACAATAAGGCAATATATGGGAATAAAATGTTAATTCCTGATAACTACCTCCACAGTTGATTCATGTAAAGTAGCCTTAAAGGAGTTGTCTCACCTCAGACACTGGGGGCATATTGCTAGTTTATTCCGCCAATGTCTGATAGGTGTGGGTCCCACCTCTGGGACCTGCACCTATCTTTAGAACGGAGCTCCCAAAGTGTAAGAGGGTGCACAGCACGTGAGCGGATGCCCTGCATTCATTCCTATGGGAGCACTCAAAATAGGCAAGTACTGGCTCGGCTATTTCCATCAACCCCATAATAGTGAATGGAGCAGTGGCCATACATGCGTGGTGTGTTCTCCGTTCTAAAGATAGATGCGGGTCCCAGAGGGACTCTAGCAATATGCCCCCAATGTCAGAGGTAAGACAACCACAAGTTATTGTGGTTAACTGTGGTTACCTATGTGTTTTCTTTTCTTGATTAAGTGAATGTAGTCCTTAGTTCTTTATGCTGATGAATTGCTAATACAAATCACTGTAGTAAATTTAAGGGGTTTTCTGGAAATTTTATCAATATCGCCTCCAGCAAAACTTCCTAAAATGCGACTAAGATGCCTTCTTCTACAGCTTCTTAAGGTGGATGTGAGTGTTGGGCCTTGCCATACTGTATTCCAGCTCTGGCACTGCGGTTATTTCCCACTACTGAGATTGTCCTGTCAGGCTGCTCAGCCTGTCAGCATATGTAATGTACAATTGCTCCAGTACTAAATATTGTGCAGCTGGAATTCTACTCTTCAATAGATGATGATAAAACTGAGAAGCTTGACAGGAACAAGGAGGAGGGAGGCAATACTGCATTTCATTCCTGACAGGCTGCTCAGCCATGCCAGAGGATCACATCATGACTATCTATATTGTAGAGCAGAGTTCATACCCTATAATAGGAAATACTAGAGCAATTGTACAATTGTATGGTGGCATGCTGAGTAGTCTGACAGCACAATCCCACTCCTAAGCAACTGTAGACGTAAAGGTAAGTTGTCCTGGTCATATTCAAGGATGGGTTGCTGTAGGCCATGTTGATAACATTCCTGGAGAACCCATTTAAAAGGGTTGAGCTACCATTAATGGAAATATAAATGTAAGGGGGCACTCAATTATCTGGGTGATATGGACTGCAGAAACAGTTCAAAGGTAAAAAATAATATTTATTGCCCATAAAATAAACAACTAAAAACCATAAAACATAACCAATAAGTATACATAGGAGGCTAAATGACCTCAACCATATCAGTAGGAGCAAATAATGATAAATTGCGACAAATATGATCAGGCTGCAGTTGGCTGTTCCTATATGAAAAAACAGGGCCGTGATGGAGTCCCAACAAATAATGCAGGAAATTTAGGCTGTAAACATAGGAACTGTAAACATGTAGAAATCAAGGCACAATAAGAAAGCTGACTGATGGAAGCATCCGTGATTGTTATGGAATGATCCTCTTGTAAAGAAGGTGCCTTCACTATAAAGTTCTCACTAGGGGTAACGCCGTGGCTGTTAGTTAGTCCATATGCAACTTAGTCCACCACTACAGAATATAAGGAAAGGACTGGGTACTTTACCGCTCTCATGCTCTCCTTCGTTCGGAGTTTCCCGATCCACCAAACACGGCGTCCCGTGTGGTGCGTCTGAACGTAGCGTCCCACGTGACCGGTGGCGGCTCACGTGACCAAGGTCAGTCATGTGATCAGCGTGATGATCCGTCTGAAATCAAATGAAGCAGCGTAGAATCACCAGAATTACAGAGGTATTAGCAGGGAGCTATTCTTTCATTCAGAGTCCCAAGTCCTTAGTCCCAGCTTATCACACACACCGCCCAGACACGTTTCGGGGTCTACACCCCTTCTTCAGTGGCCGTGTGTGCAAGCTGGAAATACCTGTATTTATACCCATGATTCCACTGCATGGGTTGCTGGGATTGTGGGCAGCCAAAAAATGAGGAGCTGATCGGAACAATACTCACTCCAGATCCAATTAGATCACACAGTCACCATGCATAACCATTAAATGTTACTTTAATATAATTTACCATGAAAAACAAGTTACCTTTATAATTTACTTTCTGTTATAAAAATTCTCATTTTTTTCCCCATTATAATGGTGCCCCCTGGTGTTTAATCTGCCTAGTAATGTGCACAGCCACCTACTGAGGTGGTTGCAACTGCTCGTTTACATCCTTCAACTGTGACCAAACCCATCTACTGTTAGAAGCTGTGACAGTTACAGGGAAAGAGCAGCAGCAGAGAACCTAGCCTAAAGAGAACTTAGTTGAGTGATTGAGGAAATGATTCTATGTGGAGAATAGGGCTGGTTCTAGCTTTGTTAGAAAGAGAATGTCACGGACTATGTATTATCTCCAAATTTCAAATTTTTACAACAGTTTTGATAACCCCTTCAAATAGCTTTGTAAAATTTTTTGTACAATTCAGTAAAAGTAATCCTCAGTAAATGAGGTCAACGTAATCTTGAAGCACTTGATATTTAGTTGTCTTTAGACTAAAAGAGTTGCAAGCAGTGGATTTGGATGCTATAGAACCTAAGAAACCTCCCAAGATAATCATATTTTCTGTTCCTTATGGTGTATGTACACTTTCATCTGGATAAGATCTAGAGAGTTAAAAATGGTACTGAGTTCATGTAATCTATTAAATATTTTTTCTTTGTACTAGTTATGTGACATTTTCAGTATTCAATTTCTTCACCATCCACTTTTTAGAACAGACATTTTTCAGCACCTGTGTTTCTTTGTCTGCCTCTAGCTAAGCCCCACGCATGAACCATTGGAAATACATGCTGACCTTAACGATGAGGGATCCGACATACTTCACTCAGAGCACTCAGCAAGCAATAAGCCTACATCCCAGTGACATTCATCATAGCTGCCGGCAACAGCCTTTAATTCATCTGGTATTTAACCAGGGTGAAACACCCTGTGGCTATATCATGTTTGTTGGTGTTAGATGAGCCCAGCTCATCTCCTGTTCTAAAGTTCAGGATTTCACACCACACCAAAGCATGTTGTTTTACTGAACAAGACCTCTGCCTTTTTCTTTTCTTATGCAATGTTTCTCAGGTTCCTGATGTTTTTAATTGGTGTCATGTTTTTTAGCATGGTCCAAAATCCAGACAAAAAAAATTGAAACAATAAGGCAAATATTGTCTTTAACCCATTCAGGGCCTTGCCGTTTTCACCTTAAGGACCAGGCCATTTTTTGCAAATCTGACATGTGTCACTTTATGTGGGGATAACTTTAAAACGCTTTTGCTTATCCAAGCCATTCTGAGATTGTTTTCTCGTCACATATTGTACTTCATGACAGTGGTAAATTTGAGTCCAAATATTTTATTTTTACGTATAAAAAAAATACAAAACGTACCCAAAATTTGTAAAAATTAGCAATTTTAAAAATGTCAATTTCTCTGCTTTTAAAACAGATAATGATACCTCCTAAAATAGTTATTACTTTACATTTCCCATATGTCTACTTCATGTTTGAAATCATTTTGTACATTACCTTCTCTTTTTTGGGGGGGGAGTTAAAAGGCTTAGAAGTTTAGAAGCAAATCTTGACATTTTTCAGAAAATTTCCAAAACCCACTTTTTAAGGACCAGTTTAGGTCTGAAGTCACTTTGTGAGGCTTACATAACAGAAACCACCCATAAATGGCCCATTTTAGAAACTACACCCAACAAGGTATTAAAAAATGATTTTAAAAAATGTCTTAAATCTTTAGGTGTTTCACAAGAATTAAAGAAAAATGTAGATGAAATTTCAGAATTTATACTTTTTTGGCAGTTTTCCATTTAAATTTTTTTTTCTGCCAACAAAGCAAGGGTTAACAGCCAAACAAAACTCAATATTTATTGCCTTGATTCTGTGCTTTACAGAAACACCCCATATGTGGTTGTAAACTGCTATACGGGCACACGGCAGGGCGCAGAAAGAAAGAAATGCCATATGGTTTTTGGAGGGCAGATTTTACTGGGATAATTTTAAGTTGCAATGTCACATTTGAAGATGCCTTGATAGACCCCTAGAGTAGAAACTCCAAAAAAGTTACCCCATTTTGGAAAACACACCCCTCAAGGAATTCAAAACTGATATTACAAACTTTGGTAACCCTTTAGATGTTCCACAAAAATTCAAGGAAAATGTAGATGAAATTTCAGAATTTCACTTTTTTGGCAGATTTTCCATTTTAATCAATTTTTTCCAGTAACAAAGCAAGGGTTAACAGCCAAACAAAGCTTAAAATTTATTACCCTGATTCTGTGGTTTACAAAAATACCCCACATGTGGTCTTAAACTGTTGTAAGGGCACACGGCAGGGCGCAGAAGGAAAGTAACGCCATATGGTTTTTTGAGGGCAGATTTTGCTGAACTCGTTTTAAGGCCTCTTTCACACTTGCGTTGTTAGGATCCGGCGTGCACTTCCGTCGCCGGAAATGCCCGCCGGATCCGTAACAATGCAAGTGACCTGAAAGCATTTAAAGACTGATCAGTCTTCAAAATGCTTTCAGTGTTACTATGGCAGCCAGGACGCCATTAAAGTCCTGGTTGCCATAGTAGTAGTGGGGAGCAGGGGAGCAGTATACTTACAGTCTGTGCGGCTCCCGGGGCGCTCTAGAATGATGTCAGAGCGCCCCATGCGCATGGATCACGTGATCCATGCAATCATGTGATCCATGCGCATGGGGCGCCCTGACGTCACTCTGGTGCACCCCGGGAGCCCCACGGGCGGTAAGTATACTGCTCCTCCACTCCCCACTACACTTTACCATGGCAGCGGGGCTTTAGCACCCTGGCTGCCATGGTAACCATTCAGAAAAAGCTAAACGTCGGATTCGGCGATGCGCCGAAACGACGTTTAGCTTAAGGCCGGATCTGGATTAATGCCTTTCAATTGGCATTAATTCCGGATCCGGCCTTGCGGCAAGTGTTCAGGATTTTTGGCCGGAGCAAAAAGCGCAGCATGCTGCGGTATTTTCTCTGGCCAAAAAACATTCCGGTCCTGAACTGAAGACATCCTGATGCATCCGGAACGGATTTCTCTCCATTCAGAATGCATGGGGATAAAACTGATCAGGATTTATCTGGCATAGAGCCCCGACGATGGAACTCTATGCCGGAAAACAAAAACGCAAGTGTGAAAGAGCCCTAAGATGCCTTGTCCCATTTGAAGCCCCCCTGATGCACCCTGACAGTAGAAACTCCCAAAAATTGACCCTATTTTGAAAACTAGGGGATAAGGTACCAGTTTTAATGGTACTATTTTGGGGTGAATATGATTTTGATTGCTCTATATTACATTTTTTGTGAGGCAAGGTAACAAAAAAATGGCTGTTTTGAAACTGTTTATTTTTTTAAACATTCATCTGACTGTTTTTTTTGTTTGTTTCAGTTTTTACATAATAAAACATTTTTGGAAAAAAATATTATGTTTTTGTGTCTCCATTTTCTGAACGCCATATTTTTTATATTTTTCTGCCGATCATCTTGTGTAGAGACTCGTTTTTTGCAGCGTTGAGAGAGTTGATGTTTTTATTGGTACCATTTTTGGGTACATATGCTTTTTTGGGCATTCATTATTACACTTTATGGTTCAAGGTGACCAAAAAAATGAGTTGTTTTAGCACAGTTTTTATTTATTTATTTTTACAGCATTCAGCTAAGGGGTTAAATCATGTGATATTTTTATAGAGCAGGTTGTTACGGATGCAGCAATTCCTAATATGTATATTTTTTCTTATTTATTTAAGTTTTACACAATAATAGCATTTTTTAAACCAAAAAATTTTGGCCTCAGTCTCAGTGCAGGGCTGTTCTGTGAGAGACCCGACAGCTCCTGCACGCTCCCAGACACGGTGGTCAGATGACCACCGGGCCGGGAGCAGGAAGCGCTTAGCGCTGTGTCTGTCACGATTTAGAAGGCAAGCACACTTGTGCACTGTCCCTGCCTACTCTCTGGGTTGCCCTGCTGTCTCTGACAGCAGGCAACCCGCTCGGCATCTGCACGATTAGCGTGCAGATGCTGTCTCTGAATGGACGTTCTAAAACGTCCATTCAGAGATAGACAATCGCCCATAGGACTTTTATAGTCTATGGGCAGTCGTCAAGTGGTTAAGTCATGTCCACCAACGCCGTACATGTATGGAGCGGGTCCTTAAGGGGTTAAATGAAAAGGCACAAAGGAGGAAATTTATCATTCCCCCACACCTGCTTTCTGGTGTAAAAAACTCAAAAAACACTGTGCTCTCATTTTCTTAAATCTAGGAGCAAGCGACATTTCTATGCCACCCTCACCAGTTTCCAAGAGAGCAGCCCCGGCATATTTATCTTCTTTTACGCCAGTATTCTGGTGTAAAACAAGACTAAAACCTACAGCAGCTTGGAACTGCCTTAGATTTCAGTCTAGCCACACGGAATACCAGAGGATGCACCTAATAAAAGGCATGAGCCTGATCATAAATTAGGTGCATCCTCTGGCAGCACAGTGGATATCATAAAACCCCAGACTGTGATAAATTCCCCCCCAAAGAACCTACACTGAAGCACCATATATATAACTTATGAATTAACAGAAATTTGGACAAGACAATAATACAATAACATAATTTAAATATTTGCATTTGACCCTTTTGTTGACGGAGCGATTTTCCATTTTTGTATTCTAGTTTTTCGCCCTCTGCCTTCCCAGAGCCATGATTTATCCGTTCACATAGCCGTATGAGGACTTGTTTCTGTTGGCACCATTTAATATTGAATAAGATGTAGTGGGAAGCTGAAAAGCAATTCCAAATGGGGTGGAATTGATGTTGTTTATTTTTTAAATTTTTTTACATTTTTAAAACTTTTTTTTTCACTTTTTTTGGGTCCCCAAGTGGACCCCAACATGCAATTATTAGATTGCAATTTGTATAGAGTAATGGAACTTTCTCCATTACCTCATGCATAGATCACTATACAATTCAGTGCTGCCACTTGCTGGTCTGATTTGGAATATAAAAGTAATGAATCTAGAAGCCTAGTACATTCTCTGGCTTATTATTCATATGGAACACCATCCCCGATCTCCACCTGGGGAAGAAGTTCCTGCCAGGGAAGTTCACACTTCTAGGTTATAGGCCTCTCAGATGCCTTTCATCTGAGGGGTTAAATGTCCGCATTCGCCATTACCGCTAATAGCGGACATTAGCTGCGGGTGTCTGCTATGTGAAACAGAAATCACCCAATAGCTATGGCACATCCTCAATTCCGGAGCAGGCGCCATCTAGGTCCCATAGATGTATGGCGGATGTCGGGAAGGGGTTAAGCCTTACTTTGAGTTTTTATTAAGAGGCTTTCTGATTATTAACAATAGTTCAGCCCTGTCTGTTTTGTGCCTCATGAGTTGGCTGTCGGCCAGCCCAACTAGGTAGAGAACTATAAGAGAGAGGGGACTGCATATTTTACGTGGCTCTCTCCTTTCAGGTCTATGAAAGTTACAGAAACAAGTAAGCACGTTTTCAATTTTGCAGAACTATTTCCGTAAGTCACATAGTCATGCAATGGAGAGAGTCATGCATGTGTATCGCCACCTCTCCATTCATTCTCCCCCTGGATATGGCAACCCCATCGTACCAACAGGTGGGGGTCCAATAGGTGGAAACACAATAAATGTCTATAATAGGAAAATGTTTAATCCCTTAAATATAAAAGTTGCACCATTGTTATGTCTTGTTGCCCAGGAAGCTCCACTTTCACATTTATTCCCAAACAGAATCTATGTCAATGGCATAGACAAGGCCTTGATTTTCTCTGCATCAGTTCTGATGGAGAAGGGACTTGCTTAGCTAATGAACTGAGTGAAAGAGTCAGTCTCCCTCAAGCATTTCACTGACAGAGGGGGCGAGGGGGAAGCCCATTGCTGTGTCGGAAAGAATGCTTCCTGGACCATTGGACTGTCAGTGAAATCATGGCAACAAGGAAACTATATTAGTACGTTTTATTAATTTATTTTTGTAAAATATTCAAATACTTTACTATGTGCCTCCCCCTTTAGCTGAACTACAGATTTAGTCATCTAATGAATGTGTAATAGGACGGCTGGCACAGTAGGAATAGGATATCCACTCACCTATGTCTTTTTTAAAAGAAGGAAAAGATGCTGGAAAAAAGTAGAGAACTAGAGAACTATAAGAGAGCCAGGTCAGCTGCACATGGGCCTGGATTGGGAGAGGGCCCATAGCCCAAAGCACCTATTACAAGAAAATAGAGCTGTGAGTTTCTTAAGAGAAAGGACCTTTGATGACATCATTGCCATGTGACCAGTAATATATGAATGTTACTGGTCATCACATGGCAATGATGTCATCAAAGGTCCTTTCTCTCTATCAGGAGTATTGCTGCAGGAGAAGTTTTCCACAATTTGATGGAGTTTTTTCTAAAAATTACATCCGGAACAGCTGACAGAGGCAATTATACTGTATACTGTAGGCTACTGCATACTGTGGGTGAGCTATCGTAGTGTATTATCCTGTGTGTTCCCTCCTGCATGAGGGATTGTGGTTCTGTGCACCACTTATCCCTCTATTGCTTCCTTACCAATAATAAATCGCATTGATTGTACAGTTTAGTGTCGGCACTGACGATAGCCATATTCTAAAATCGCTTCATACATTTCCCCCAAAATGGATTGCCAGATCCTTGTTGTCCTCAGGAGTATATGGGCATATAAGGGCTATATATGTGACATTGTTTTCTTTAATATGTACCAGAAAAAAATAAACATGGGGCACAACGCAAAATAGGGGACAATCGGGGCTAATGGAGGGAGGGGACCCAAGAACAGTTCAGGCACAGCAGTTGGTGCCGCTACAAAGAGCGCCCTGGCTCTGCCCAAAGATAACACTGGCTGCCACTTCTCCTCCATGTTCTTGTGACTGTCACTTGTACCTCATCCTGTCAGCCAATCACAGAGAGACGCCATTTTAAGCACCTCTGTGATAGGCTGACAGTAATTTGTAGTCAGTGCTGCCTATATATAGCAATGAGATCACAGAGGCATTGAAGTTACCTGGGGGGAGTGGTGGGCAGTGGGTGGTGTATATATACATATATATATATATATATATATATATAATACTGTACATATATACACACATTGTAAATATATTGACCTGCAGAATAAAGTTGCCAACATCCTCCATACATCTAGAGCAGATGTTGGCACGATGGGTACATATATATATATATATATATATATATATATATATATAATATATATATATATAATGCGCCATTAAGGTAAAGATGGCGCCCGCTCAGTCAAGTCCCAGCTGCAATGTCCACGATCAGTCTACTGACTACTGAATGATTGTGGGCATTTAAGCCTTTAGATGCTGTGGTCACAGAGGTAACTAGGAGCAGCACACTATACAGTATGTCCAGGGTCTGCTCTCCTAATGTATAGAATAGGTAGGTTTAGAATAGGACCTGCCTGACTGAGACCACCTTGGCGTGGGTAGACAGGCAAAGATGTGTTTTGATCAAAATATACTGATTGAAAGTCTCAGATTTTATCATATCAGAGTGAGGGCTTAGTCCATCTATAATGCTTGCATCTATAGTGCATTTTTTTCCGTGATTTTTTCTTTATTAATGTTGCCATGTACATCAGCATATTCAGTTATAATATCGTGCAGGATGTTTTGTATCTTTTTCTGTGAATTTTGATAAATTTATGTTCTTGAAGAAGTGCACCTTCAAGTGTGAATGTGCTCCTATTATCTAGGATTAGCATTTTTGTGCACTTTTTGCCCCACCTAGCCCACAGACGACCTTGATTAGATGGTACATATAGCTGTGCCAGTTCCTCCTCTCATTGGTTGCTTGATACGCACAGAGGTAAATAGGAGCAGCACACTATATGTGCAGGGTCTGCTCTCCTGAATATAGATGCCCAACAGCATAGGTAGTTTTTGAGTAGGACCTGCCTGACTGAGACAACCTTGGCGTAGGTAGGCAGGTACACATGTGTTTTGATCAAAATATATTGCCTGAGAGTCTCAGATTTTATCATATAGGAATGAGGGCTAGTCTATATATAATGTTTACATCTATTGTTTTAGTGCATTTTTTCCATGATTTTTTCATTAAAATGCAATCATAAAAATGAAGCATTGGTTCAGGCCATTTAACTCCATAGATGCCATGATCAATAGCAAATACAGCATATAAGTGGTTTAGAGGAGAGAGCTCCTTCTTTCTCCCATCAGCCCCAGGTGAATGAGATTGCAATGTGCGATGTCTTGGCATGTCAGCCTGGGGCCTAATGAAGGGCCAAGGCCTGGCTGCAGTGTGTCCCCATCAGGCTCCACATATTATAAAAGTGATCAAAAGATCACCTGTTAAAGACAGTGTCAAGTAAATTGTTAAAATGTTTGGTTAAATAAAAAATTCTAAGTTAAACACCTTTTTTTCCTTTAAAAGAAAATACTTTTAAAGGGAATCTGTCACCTAGCTATCCACAATTTTTTTTCCTTTAGCCTAGGGCAGTGGTGGGCAAACTTATTAGCCAACTGCCAAACAGCGATTTAATTTTTTTGAGAGCCAATTTTTTTAAAACATAAACTATATAGGAAGGTGCATTGTTATTACCTTAATAAGGGTATTCCTAACCATCTAAACATACCTTTCTCAATCCTCGACACTACATCTTTCACTCCACAACGTTTCACCCTATAAGACGCACGTAGGTTTTAGAGGAAAATATGAAAAGAAAATATAATTTTCATTACACCTCAGGTCAAACCACTAATCAGACCCCCAATGTTAATAAGACCTCCCTCAGATCAGACGTCAGCTCAGACCCCAAAGTAAATGACCCTCAATCAGACCTCAGATTAGAGCCCCATGCCTCTCATCATCCCCATTCTCATCCATGATGCCTCTTATCAACCCTGTTATTATCCATGATGCCTCTCATCATCCCCATTATCATCAATGATGCCTCATCATCCATAATGCCTCTCATATCCCCCATTATGATTCTCATCATCCCCTTTATTATCCATGATACCTCTCATATCTCCTATTATGATTCTCATCACCCCATTGCCTCAGATCAGCCCCAAGTTTCATAAAATAAAAAAGCACTTACCTCTCCTGCTCCTCACCACTCTCGCTCTGTGTTCCTCCTGCTGTTGGCTGTGCTGTGAACTGGCGTGCACAGCATGAAGTCACAGAGCGCCTCACACTGTGCGCAGCCCTGTACAGCCTACAGCCGAGGACCAGGAAGTGGTGAGTACAGAGCCTTCACCGCTTCCTGGTCCTCCCCCTCCTGACGATTTTTGCCACGGGCAACGAAGATGCAATCGCACTGTACATGTGAGCCCGCACCTGGAAGAGCCAATATAAAGTGGCTAAAGAGCCGCATGTGGCTCTAGAGCCGCAGTTTGCTGACCACTGCCCTAGGCTAAAGGAAAAAAATAGCCAGGTGACAGATTCCCTTTAATGGAAAAAAATTGTATAATAAATTCCCCCTTCACATATTCACTACACAATTATCATGTCATTTATCTCATACAGTGAGGGTCCATTCACAAGTCAGTATTTTTCCTTTCCTGATATTCGTTCCGTTTTTTCGGATCCTTATTTCCGCAAAATCCTTCCGTTTTTTTCAAATGTACATCCATTTCCGTTCTGTTTTTCCGCAAAAAAAAAAAAACAGATTGAAGAAAAGATGTTGCTAGGGCAGCAAAAAAAAAAAAAAAAAGATGTTTAAATCAAAGGACATGTGATAGAACAGGCGCCATTTTATTGTGCTTTTGGTGTCGTACAGAGCTGTGTGAGAAAACTTTGCTTGGCTGGCATTGATTTCTACCTATTCTAAGCGATCATCATGGCAGAAGATCTTCTGAATGAAGTATTATTTCGTTGGATTCTTTCCTGGCGATTTGGACGGCAGTCTGCTACGCTGGACGAAGAACCAGGGAGGAAGAGGAGAGAGCAGTGGGTCCATCCAATTGTTTCTCAACGCCTTCAGAAAGGACAGTTCCATACCTTATACAAAGATCTGCAACGTGACCCCATGAAGTTTAAAAACTATTGCCAGATGCAGTGGCGTTGCGAGGGGGGTGCGGTGGGTGCGGGCCGCACCGGGTGACACCACTGGTGGGTGTCCGGGTGACACCACTGATGGGGTGACACCCACCAGTGTCGGCAGAAGATAATTTATTCACTGCACTTGCCTGAAGCCGATGCTGTGCAGGGAATCCCAGCTCTGACTCCATATATGGTTGTGTCCATATATGGAGTCAGTGCTATGAACATGAAGGGGGTGGCAACCTTTCAGAAATAGAGGTTAAATTAGATGTGCCCAAGCATACTGACAATCCTGGGGGACACCCAATGTATTTTAATCTAATTTAGCCTCTATTTCTTAACGGTTGCCACTAGGATTCGAACTCACAACCCTTTGCATGAGAGGCAAGAACACTAACCACTGAGCTATGAGCTCAATGGTAAACTAAGCTGGAAAAACCTCATAGTAGTCTAGCAAGTATTAGGTATTCCCATACAGCAGAAGTATAATTTAATATTTTTTTTTTTCAGTTTTTGTAAAAAAAACATGACACAAAATAAATGTGTAATTACTATATAGACGCCATTTTAAGCACCTCTGTGATAGGCTGACAGTAATTTGTAGTCAGTGCTGCCTATATATAGCAATGAGATCACAGAGGCATTGAAGTTACCTGGGGGGAGTGGTGGGCAGTGGGTGGTGTATATATACATATATATATATATATATATATATATACATATATATATATATATATATATATATATATAATACTGTACATATATGCACACATTGTAAATATATTGACCTGCAGAATAAAGTTGCCAACATCCTCCATACATCTAGAGCAGATGTTGGCACGATGGGTACATATATATATATATATATATATATATATATATATATATATAAATATATATATATATAATGCGCCATTAAGGTAAAGATGGCGCCCGCTCAGTCAAGTCCCAGCTGCAATGTCCACGATCAGTCTACTGACTACTGAATGATTGTGGGCATTTAAGCCTTTAGATGCTGTGGTCACAGAGGTAACTAGGAGCAGCACACTATACAGTATGTCCAGGGTCTGCTCTCCTAATGTATAGAATAGGTAGGTTTAGAATAGGACCTGCCTGACTGAGACCACCTTGGCGTGGGTAGACAGGCAAAGATGTGTTTTGATCAAAATATACTGATTGAAAGTCTCAGATTTTATCATATCAGAGTGAGGGCTTAGTCCATCTATAATGCTTGCATCTATAGTGCATTTTTTTCCGTGATTTTTTCTTTATTAATGTTGCCATGTACATCAGCATATTCAGTTATAATATCGTGCAGGATGTTTTGTATCTTTTTCTGTGAATTTTGATAAATTTATGTTCTTGAAGAAGTGCACCTTCAAGTGTGAATGTGCTCCTATTATCTAGGATTAGCATTTTTGTGCACTTTTTGCCCCACCTAGCCCACAGACGACCTTGATTAGATGGTACATATAGCTGTGCCAGTTCCTCCTCTCATTGGTTGCTTGATACGCACAGAGGTAAATAGGAGCAGCACACTATATGTGCAGGGTCTGCTCTCCTGAATATAGATGCCCAACAGCATAGGTAGTTTTTGAGTAGGACCTGCCTGACTGAGACAACCTTGGCGTAGGTAGGCAGGTACACATGTGTTTTGATCAAAATATATTGCCTGAGAGTCTCAGATTTTATCATATAGGAATGAGGGCTAGTCTATATATAATGTTTACATCTATTGTTTTAGTGCATTTTTTTCCATGATTTTTTCATTAAAATGCAATCATAAAAATGAAGCATTGGTTCAGGCCATTTAACTCCATAGATGCCATGATCAATAGCAAATACAGCATATAAGTGGTTTAGAGGGAGAGAGCTCCTTCTTTCTCCCATCAGCCCCAGGTGAATGAGATTGCAATGTGCGATGTCTTGGCATGTCAGCCTGGGGCCTAATGAAGGGCCAAGGCCTGGCTGCAGTGTGTCCCCATCAGGCTCCACATATTATAAAAGTGATCAAAAGATCACCTGTTAAAGACAGTGTCAAGTAAATTGTTAAAATGTTTGGTTAAATAAAAAAAATTCTAAGTTAAACACCTTTTTTTCCTTTAAAAGAAAATACTTTTAAAGGGAATCTGTCACCTAGCTATCCACAATTTTTTTTTCCTTTAGCCTAGGGCAGTGGTGGGCAAACTTATTAGCCAACTGCCAAACAGCGATTTAATTTTTTTGAGAGCCAATTTTTTTTAAAACATAAACTATATAGGAAGGTGCATTGTTATTACCTTAATAAGGGTATTCCTAACCATCTAAACATACCTTTCTCAATCCTCGACACTACATCTTTCACTCCACAACGTTTCACCCTATAAGACGCACGTAGGTTTTAGAGGAAAATATGAAAAGAAAAATATAATTTTCATTACACCTCAGGTCAAACCACTAATCAGACCCCCAATGTTAATAAGACCTCCCTCAGATCAGACGTCAGCTCAGACCCCAAAGTAAATGACCCCCAATCAGACCTCAGATTAGAGCCCCATGCCTCTCATCATCCCCATTCTCATCCATGATGCCTCTTATCAACCCTGTTATTATCCATGATGCCTCTCATCATCCCCATTATCATCAATGATGCCTCATCATCCATAATGCCTCTCATATCCCCCATTATGATTCTCATCATCCCCTTTATTATCCATGATACCTCTCATATCTCCTATTATGATTCTCATCACCCCATTGCCTCAGATCAGCCCCAAGTTTCATAAAATAAAAAAGCACTTACCTCTCCTGCTCCTCACCACTCTCGCTCTGTGTTCCTCCTGCTGTTGGCTGTGCTGTGAACTGGCGTGCACAGCATGAAGTCACAGAGCGCCTCACACTGTGCGCAGCCCTGTACAGCCTACAGCCGAGGACCAGGAAGTGGTGAGTACAGAGCCTTCACCGCTTCCTGGTCCTCCCCCTCCTGACGATTTTTGCCACGGGCAACGAAGATGCAATCGCACTGTACATGTGAGCCCGCACCTGGAAGAGCCAATATAAAGTGGCTAAAGAGCCGCATGTGGCTCTAGAGCCGCAGTTTGCTGACCACTGCCCTAGGCTAAAGGAAAAAAAAATAGCCAGGTGACAGATTCCCTTTAATGGAAAAAATTGTATAATAAATTCCCCCTTCACATATTCACTACACAATTATCATGTCATTTATCTCATACAGTGAGGGTCCATTCACAAGTCAGTATTTTTCCTTTCCTGATATTCGTTCCGTTTTTTCGGATCCTTATTTCCGCAAAATCCTTCCGTTTTTTTCAAATGTACATCCATTTCCGTTCTGTTTTTCCGCAAAAAAAAAAAAACAGATTGAAGAAAAGATGTTGCTAGGGTAGCAAAAAAAAAAAAAAAAGATGTTTAAATCAAAGGACATGTGATAGAACAGGCGCCATTTTATTGTGCTTTTGGTGTCATACAGAGCTGTGTGAGAAAACTTTGCTTGGCTGGCATTGATTTCTACCTATTCTAAGCGATCATCATGGCAGAAGATCTTCTGAATGAAGTATTATTTCGTTGGATTCTTTCCTGGCGATTTGGACGGCAGTCTGCTACGCTGGACGAAGAACCAGGGAGGAAGAGGAGAGAGCAGTGGGACCCAATTGTTTCTCAACGCCTTCAGAAAGGACAGTTCCATACCTTATACAAAGATCTGCAACGTGACCCCATGAAGTTTAAAAACTATTGCCAGATGCAGTGGCGTTGCGAGGGGGGTGCGGTGGGTGCGGGCCGCACCGGGTGACACCACTGGTGGGTGTCCGGTGACACCACTGATGGGGTGACACCCACCAGTGTCGGCAGAAGATAATTTATTCACTGCACTTGCCTGAAGCCGATGCTGTACAGGGAATCTCAGCTCTGACTCCATATATGGTTGTGTCCATATATGGAGTCAGTGCTATGAACATGAAGGGGTGGCAACCTTTCAGAAATAGAGGTTAAATTAGATGTGCCCAAGCATACTGACAATCCTGGGGACACCCAATGTAGTTTAATCTAATTTAGCCTCTATTTCTGAACGGTTGCCACTAGGATTCGAACTCACAACCCTTTGCATGAGAGGCAAGAACACTAACCACTGAGCTATGAGCTCAATGGTAACTAAGCTGAAAAACCTCATAGTAGTCTAGCAAGTATTAGGTATTCCCATACAGCAGAAGTATAATTTAATATTTTTTTCAGTTTTTGTAAAAAACATGACACTAAAATAAATGTGTAATTACTATATAGTAATTACACATTTATTTTTTTATTTAATGATACTTCTGCTGTATAGAAATACCTATACCTGATACACTACTATAAGGTTTTTCCAGCATAGTTTAGCATTAAGCTCTATAGCTCAGTGGTTAGGGCTCTCGCCTCTGATGTGAATGGTTGGGAGTTCTAGTCCTAGTGAAAACCTTTTAGAAATAGAGGCTAAATTATGCATTCATGTATATCAGAAGTATGATAATATATATTTATACTTCTGATATATATATATATATATATAAAGTATTATATATGGGAAACTATTACTGAGGTTTTTAGCCATAATATTAGTACAGCAGGTTAATATGAAGCTCTGATGGGGTGTGTGTGGAGGACACTGATGGGGGATGTGCAGGACACTGATGGGGAGGGGGGATGTGTGCAGGATACTGATGGGGGGATGTGTGCAGGACACTGATGGGGGATGTGTGAGAACACTGATGGGGTGATGTGTGAGGACACTGATGAAGGATGTGTGGAGAACACTGATGGGGGTATGTGTGGAGGACACTGATGGGGGATGTGTTGAGGACACTGATGGGGGATGTGTGAGGACACTGATGGGGGTATGTGTGCAGGACACTGATGGGGGATGTGTTGAGGACACTGATGGGGGATGTGTGCAGGACACTGATAGGGGATGTGTGCAGGACACTGATGGGGGATGTGTTGAGGACACTGATGGGGGATGTGTGCAGGACACTGATGGGGGATGTGCAGGACACTGATGGGGGATGTGTGGAGGACACTTAGGGGGATCTAGGAGGGATGTGGGGATGTTGGGATGGGAGGTCCTGAGGGGTGTTTGGGTGGAAGCTCTGGAATGGGTGGGAGGTCCAATATGGTATGTGTCGGTGGGAGATCCGACGCATAAAATTTTTGCTGTGGGGCCCAGTCATTTCTAGCTATGCCCCTGGGTGACACCACCAGGAGATGAGCGCTGCATTATGGAAGCACTCATCTCCCTACATTCATCTGTATCGCGATACAGATAAACACTGCAGCAGGGCAAGGGAGAGGCGTCTCCTTCTTTGTTCCTCTGATAGGCTGCTGGCCTTGTGCCGGTAGCCTATCAGAGGCCGGGCGCAGGCACGTCATCGCGCCGCCAGAGCCGCACTGCTCGGGACACAGGCCAGAAGAGGCCTGCATCGCATCGCTGCCATGGAGGTACGTATGTGTTTTTTTTGTTTTGTTTTTCTGTATGCAAATATGTTGGGGGGGTGTGCTAAGCAGACAGAAGACAGACCGCCGGGGGTTGGGGTGGGGGGGCCTGCTGGGGGTGCTATAATTTGAACCCAAGCGATAACATGGATGGGGGTTTGGAGAGTAAACAGACAGCTGACGTGGGGGGGGCGGGGCTAAGCAGACAGATCGCCGCCGGGGGGGGGGGGAGGGTGACACCATTTTCTACCGCACCGGGTGACACTAGCCCTAGCAACGCCACTGGCCAGATGTCCATGGAAGCATTCGATCATCTGCTGGTCTGTCTTCATTCGGACCTTAATTTCACGGACACCAGGATGAGGTTCTGCATATTCTAGAAGAACAGGATCAAGCATGTTGAAATCTAACAGCAGTTGGATGCCACACCTCACCATGAAACTGCTTATCATCTATCTGTCCGATTACTTTTGAGCTTGTAAACATGGAGGGACTCTGAAATAATTGACTTTAATTCCTAAACGATTAATGCAGCAATTATTTTTCTAATGTCTACACTTCAACATCTTCATTTGTTTCACCTCTATTTTGGTGGTGTACAGGGGATAAATCATGAAAATTATGTCACTGCCCAAGTACTTCTGGACCCAACTGTATTTATCACAACTCAATAATCATGTTAAATTCACTCACTTCTTTTATTTAAGCCTCCTAATTATCTGGCATACAAGGTACAATGCATGTCTTTAATAAATTTGATACATTTATGACTTCTTTTTACCACAGCTCCTTGACATCCTCCCAACTCCTCTATAGACATACATGTTCGGTTTAGCCAAACATGTATATGATTTCAATGAGAAGAGAGGAGAAAGCTGCCTGATCCTTCTCTCTCCTAACATCATCTATCAGGGAAAGTCAGGAAGTCACATACACATAAGGGTGTCAGTTGAACTCAACATTCTTGGCGGATTTGGCCTAAAATAAACAATTTTGTCTGGGCGTCTTAAATTATGTATTTGTTAATATAATGCTTAATCTACTGGTACTTTTTTTTTACATGTTCCTTTTTTACATGTTCCTTTTTCTGCCCTCTTGCCAAAATGTATGTCTATTAGAGATGAGCGAATCTAATCCACCGAAGTGGAATTCGATCCGAATTTCAGGATAAATTTGATTCACCTCAAAGCTGAATTTTCTCGTGCTTCGTGGTAGTGAATCGATTTAACCTGAAATTTGCTTGTGACGGGCTGCTCACCGTCATCTTGTTTAAAGATCTCGGCTGAAATCCAACATACGACGTAACCACGCCAGCCGACGTGATGACATCATCTCGGAGTGTGCAAGATTTCACATCAGATCTTCAAGCAAGATGGCGGAGGCCAGCCTATTGCGAGCAAATAGAGGCGGTAAGTTTGATTTAATTTTTTTTATTGTACACTGTTATTACATTCAGATGCCATGATCATGTATGAATGCGGCATCTGAGGGGTACAATGATGGGGAGCGGCGCTATCACAGCTCCCTGTCATTGCACCTGCTACTTACAAAAAAATGCGCTTCGTGAAGAAGTAATTCGTCAAGTAGGAATTTTTTTTGTAAAATTCAGCGAAGCAGCCAAAACGAATTTTCTAAAACGTCGCTCATCTCTAATGTCTATGTTTCTATTGTTGAGTTACGATTGCAGTTCAGTTTGAAATTGCATGATCAGACCTTATTGCGGATGCAATTAAGGGGTGACATGGTGTCATGACATCTATTTAATTGCATGTGCAATTATTACAATTAATGTCATTTGTACCTGGTAACAGATGCCAATGGTGCAGTCTGAAGTCCTCGTGAAGGATATATCTTCTTCTGATTGGAAGAAAGTCTACTTTGGCTCGTGAGCAGGGACGTGCAGAGACATTTTGAAGGGCAGGGGCTTATGTTAAAAAAAAAGGGCACTTGACATAATTTGAAAAATTGTTTTACCACGAAGCTTAGTTTACTAAAAGTCTTACCTTGTTCTCCATTAATTCGTTGATATTGTAATGTATATTCCTTTAAATACAACTTTGTAACTAATAAAATTTCCTATAAAAACAAAAATAATCAAATGTGGGGTGGCTGACATGTGGCCTTATGTATGTGGGCAGGCAGTGTGACATCATGTGAGGCAGACAGTGTGGCCTTATGTATGTGGCCATAATCAAATGTGGGGTGGCTGACATGTGGCCTTATGTATGTGGGCAGGCAGTGTGACATCATGTGAGGCAGACAGTGTGGCCTTATGTATGTGGCCATAATCAAATGTGGGGTGGCTGACAGTGTGGCCTTATGTATGTGGGCAGGCAGTGTGACATCATGTGAGGCAGATGTGAGGCAGACTCATGGTGACGTGGGGTGGACTGGATCTGGGCCTGGGCCTGGGTAGATTGACCGGTGCCCGGCGGTGAGTGACTGAGAAAAGCAGCAGTCGGCAGTCGCACAGTGCACTGCAGGCAGCTCTTCTCTGCTGTAGCCACATCACGTGACTCGCTGCTGAATACTGTTGCGCCGCACGGGCCCGGCTGTTTTCGGCGGTTTCAGCGCATTTTTTAAAAAGTGCCGCTGCTTGCCTGACAATAAAAAAAAAAAGGGCATTAAAGGGACAGGGACAGAAGGGGGCAGGGGCTCAAGCCCCCTTTTAGCCCTATGTGTGCACGTCCCTGCTCGTGAGTACCTCTAAAATAAAATAAATGTCAGTTGCTGGGCATTCAGAGAGCGGCAGCGAAGAAATCAAGACCAGGATTTGAAGACAGCGACATGGAAGACTTACTGAAACAACTTATTTACAAAGCGTAATCCTCTGGAAGGGAAGCATGGCTGAGGAAGTGCCTAGACGTACCTACCTTTTGAAGCCACTCCGGATCTGCAATCAATTAATCCGGTCTGCGCTGCCTCTTCTTCTAGGAGCGCAGAGCTGGCACTCCACTCTGACATCATCACAGAGCGACTCGACTGCAGCGCTCTGCCCCCTTTTCCTCCAGTCCCTGCAAAACAAAAAAGAAAAGAGAAAAGAAGTTTTCCACACCCATAGCTTGCTGTAAAACGCAGGAATACAAGCACCAGTACCTGCAAATACAGGAAATGGTGAGATTAATGAAGCAATGACACTCATTAATGACTGTAATTTACAGGGCTCTACCCAACCCCACATATCTAGCTCTTTAAATATCGATAACTTAGATCATTCTAAAATTCAATTATTCAAGGAATTTATTTCCTTTATTACTAAGAACAAGGGCTCTCATAATGCAGAATCGGTCTTGTCTTCTCCAGGCAGTGACTCTGTTTCATTGATAGCTCATGACATATCAAAAGGAAAGTATACTAATTTCTCAGGGGATAAATTAGGAATTCAGAATGATAAGTGTTTGCTCCCATCCTTAGAAGCAGGCACAGGCATAAAATAAATTTCTTTAAAAGAAGCTATGCCGTGTCAGATTTCACCACTAGGATTTCATTTGTCACATAAATTTAAGAGAAAATATGGAAAAGGGAATATTTAGACTTATTTTCTTTACTTCCATCTTCTAAAGATACAGTGAAAACTGATAAGAAATATGAAGAGGAAAGAAAAAGGAGTCATCAAAAAAGCTTTTTGAATTGGCTGAAAGCATTTTGCATTTATGCGGCTGTATTAGGTGAAAAACATCCGTTACATTGTAGTGGATTATTCCAACACTTGTACAGCATTTTAGAGGCCCAAAAATTTTTTGGTGGTATGGCATGGATTAAATATGACGAGTCTTTCAGGCAGAAATTAGCTGTATACCCTGAACTGAAATGGGGATACAAAGACGTTGGTCTGTGGATAAACCTTATGTTACCACACTGTAACAATCTTTGTCGTCAACAACCCGTTAAAAAAGGTACCTGCTTTTCATTCAATTAATTCAATTGTCGTTGGCAAATGAATTGTAGGTACAGACATAAATGCAGTTTCTTCACTGGCAACCACCCATCTACAAAGTGTTTTAAAAAACTCGGACACCCAACAAATAAAGAGACAAATAGAGGAAGTGACACCTATAAACCTTTCAAGGCTCATTTACTATTTTAAATTGTATCTAGACAAAATGAAGGCCCAATTACTAATTGATGGTTTTACTGTAGGGTTTTATGTTCCCGCTTTTTTTGGTTCTGGTTGTTTATTCGTTAAAAACTCAAAATCTGTGAACTTTAATAAAAAGATTGTCAAAGAAAAAATTGATAAAGAAATGGCTGAGAGGAGAGTAGCTGGCCCCTTTTTAATCCCACCTACTAATCATTTTAGAATTTCTCCATTAGGATTGGTACCGAAACAAGAGGTTAACACTTCACAACTGATCCTTCCCTAAAGACGATTCTTTGAACGATATAATAGATAAGAATTCTACCCAGTGTGCACTATGCTTCGTTCGATTTGGCATTGACTCTACTCCAAAAAGCTGGAAGAAACACTCTAATGGCGAAAACAGACATTTAGTCTGCCTTTAGGCTATTACCTATAAATCTAGATGGATATAATTCGCTAGGATTCCAATTCGAGGGTAAATATTATTATGATAAGGCCCTCCCAATGGGATTTTCCCTCTCATGTTGCTATTTTGAGGTATTTGCTACCTTCCTCCATTACGTGGTAGAATGTAACATATAATTCTAGGTACGTAATACACTACCTAGATGATTTTTTATTCATCAGTAAAGAAAATTCCAACAATTGTGTCAATTTAATGAATAATAAAAATAAAAAAGTCGCACAAGGACAAGTGAGATCAAATGAGGTGCACCAAGTCGGCTAGTCACACCCACTAAACCAGATGCAAAATAATATGAATTGTGACTGGGCACACTCAGGGAACCCGGACCATAGAGAAGTAATCTGAAAATGTAATCAGAATTAATATAAAAGTTTATTCAGAATTAAAAATTAATAAAAATATATACACACAAAAATCGCACTTTGGAAGGTGCAAATAGCTAGAATAGCAGCAGGTATGTGCAAATAAGCAATTAAACAGTATGCATTGGATATATAAATAAACTGTATCTATTAGATATAATGGATGCCAGCTGGTTGCTGCAACCGAATGGATAGAAAGCTGAATGGATAGTAAACTGATCTATGCGCACTTGGATTAATGTTGCCAAAGGTTTTGCGCAAATGCGTGTTCCACCAGGAGTCAGAGGATCTTGTAACGATCTCCTGGATTAATAAACAGTAGACCTGGATCCCAAGTCCATACGTCAGTCAATGTATCCAGAGGGATTCCTAGCAATATGAAAGCGTTCAAGTCCGGAGCAGCGTCCTGCTCCCAATAGTATGTGGCGGCGTCCCGTCACTACTTATTGAATACAGTTTGTAACTACCAGAGTAGATCTTACCAAACCGCAGGATAGCTTGGTCCCCTCCGGTGTGGTCTCCTTCGGTATAGTATCCGACTATACTATTGGCAACCTTTGGCAACATTAATCCAAGTGCGCATAGATCAGTTTACTATCCATTCAGCTTTCTATCCATTCGGTTGCAGCAACCAGCTGGCATCCATTATATCTAATAGATACAGTTTATTTATATATCCAATGCATACTGTTTAATTGCTTATTTGCACATACCTGCTGCTATTCTAGCTATTTGCACCTTCCAAAGTGCGATTTTTGTGTGTATATATTTTTATTAATTTTTAATTCTGAATAAACTTTTATATTAATTCTGATTACATTTTCAGATTACTTCTCTATGGTCCGGGTTCCCTGAGTGTGCCCAGTCACAATTCATATCAATTTAATGAATACCTTCAAAAATATCTCAGATTTTTTTAATATTCCTTTGGCGGAGGAAAAAGCGGTTTACACAACAAGACATATAAAATTTCTAACAAAACAATAGCTGACCTCAGGGAGACCAGCTACAGAAAACACAGCCTCAACTAAAAGTCTCAACACAGCAATCCAAAGCTCCCTTGGAAACAGTAATATGCAAAATAAATGTGGAGTCCCAGTATTGGGTCTACAACACAATGAAAGCCAGATATCCCTCAAAGGAAGGAAAACTAAGCAAAGGGGTGTCTCCATTACAGAGATCACCAAATCCACCATATTAAGTGGCCCCTATGTCAAGATCCCACTTTTTTACAAGCTTTAAGGATGTTACGGGGAGAACCTAAGCCAGTTATCCATCCACAGACATCTGTTTCGGGGTGTTGCCCCTTATCAGTGTGGAGTAGGATTCTGGCTAACCGGGAGCAATGCCTTGGAGACCACTCAAACAAAACAATAGCTGATATAAAATTTCTAGGAATTTTTATAGACTCAGAGAATATGGAGTTCAAAATCCCTCATGAGATAAATGTTACAAGAATTAAGTTACATAATCTTAAGTTATCAAAAAAGTCTACATTGAAACGTGTACAATCGGTTTTGGGATCCCTAAACTTTATATCTAGGGTGATCCCTATGGGTAGGATTTTCTCTAAAAACATGTACGCAGCTACTGCTGGTACAATTGAAGTAAGATATAACATGCCCTTCAAGCTTGCGGAACTTGATTTAAAATTTATAAGTTATCTATTATCTAATTCAATAGCAGCATCTACATGGGCTGCCAATGCAGCCGCATAGTATGAATGGTGGCTATTTTGCTCGGCCAATAATTTCAATAATTAAGAGTATAAATCTTTACACTTGCTGCTCTTCATACAAAATATCTTGAAGCCAGGCAAAAAAGGAGATTAAATTCCAAAAATTATAGTCGGTATCTCCTTTTTCCAGAAGATACTTAACATCACTCCTTTTACTTCTAATTTTCTTGCGAAACAAATAATAAAAGGTTCGAAAAGAACTGAACAAAAAGTATTAGGACTTAACCTTTATCTTATGAGAATTTAAGTAATAGAACACTTACCTACAATGTGTTCTTCTCACTATGAGTCTTCATTATTTAGGGCTGCATTCTTACTTTCCTTCTTTGGAGCTCTCCGCATTTGTGAGATTGCAGCTATAAATAAAACATCAGAGGCACCGTTATCTTTGAATGAATTAATTATACATAGCAATAGAATCATTATTTTCATAAAAAGATCTAAAACTGATCAACAAGGTAAAGGTGTATGGTTACACCTGAATAAATCACACTCTTATAAGTTATGACCTGTCCTAGCACTGAGAGAATGGGAAAGCGTCAGATCCAATGTCCACTTTTTATACATCAGGACAATTCACCCTTGACTAAATTCCAATTTAATTTTGTCCTATCAAAATGTAAAGAACACTTGAAATTAAAAATGAAAAACTTTCTGCACACTCTTTCCAGATTGGGGCAGCCACCCACGCTTATAAATTAGGAATGAAAGAAAACACAATTAAGAGGATAGGCAGAAGGAAGTCTAATAGATATCGTTTATACATTAGACCTGAACTTTTATCATAATTCTCTTGCAAAATTGAAGATCATATGGATTTTAGTAAGGGAACTCATCACAGCTAGAGTTGAGCTAACACCTGGAAGTTCGGGTTCGACGGGTTTGGCCGAACTTGACAAAAAAGTTCGGGTACGGGATCCGAACTTAACCCGAACTTGACACCGAACTCGAACCCTATTGAAGTCAATTGGGACCCGAACTTTTGGGCACTAAAATTGCTGTAAAATAGCCCTGGAAGGGGCCAGAGGGCTGCAAAAGGCAGCAAAATGTAGATAAATGCCCTGCAAACAAATGTGGATAGGGAAATGACTTAAAATAACATAAAATACAGAAAAATAATAAATAAACATTCTAAATCTGAGCCCAAGTGAGTGACAGTGGCACCTGCTACCCAGCAACCCATCTGGCACCGTCACCAAGCATCTCCACCGAATCCCATGCAAGTGTTCAGCTATCAGCTATTCATCTCCCAAATACTGCAGAGAAAAAGAAATCGAAAGATGAAGTACCCCCCTACCCACCACCAATCCCTGGATCTGAATGCCTTGATTTCAAAATTCCTGGTCCTTTGAAATGCTGTCATTCTGTCTGGTGGACAGTTTTAAAAACCTTATGGTGGTGGCTGTCCCACAGTACATGGATCCTAGCCGCCATTACTTTTGCAGGCGAGCCATCCCTTCCCTGCACAAACAAGTGGCGGACAAAATCAGGTGTGCACTGTGCAACGCCATCTGTGGCAAGATCCAAATAACAACAGATACATGGACCAGTAAGCACGGGCAGGGACGTTATATCTCTCTTAACAGCACACTGGGTAAATTCAGTGGCGGCTGGGCCTGAGGCGCATAGCATTTTAGCGAATGTCCTTCCGCCCTAGTGGATTGCAGGGCATTTCTCTTTGCCTCCTGTTACCTCCTCCTCCTACTTAGATTCCTCCTCCTCCTCTACCACCCCCTCATCCGCTCAGCATAACACCTTCACCACCCACAGCATCACAGCCAGGGGGAAACGACAGCAGGCTGTTTTAAAAGTTGTCTGTTTGTGGGACAAACCCCACACCGCGCAGGAGCTGTGGACAGGCATCGAACAACAGACCGATGATTGGTTGGTGCCACTGAGCCTCCAGCCCGGCCTGTTGTGCGCTAATGGGCGAAATATAATAGCAGGCCTAGCCGGTTTGACGCACATCCCCTGGCTGCCACATGTACTGAATTTGGGGTGCAGAAATTCCTGAACACCAGACAGTTAAAATGAATTCAGTTAATCGAACACATACAACACCCCCACCCCCCCTTCACTAAAACCATTAACAAACTATTTACAAATTTACTTAAAAACATATTAAAATGACTATAATGCAGCTAATCTAACTATATAAACAAAACTATATACACGCTTTATCCTTAACTTAAGGCCAGCCAAATACAAGTGGCTCGGAGGGTGGGTTCCTGCACCAACATAGGCCCTGGCCTGGTACACAATTGTCCATCCATGGCTCAGTTCTGGAGAATGAGGAGGATGAGGAGGAGTAGGAGGAACGCTGGGGGATACAGAGGACACAGACAATACACCTCCCTCAAAGAGGACAGCTTTTCCTTGCCTCTGGGCACCCTGGCATACATGAGCGACTACATGCTGCAGTGCATGTGCAACGACCGCCGAGTTACTGCCACATTCTAACTTGTGCTGATTACTGGGTGGCCACCCTGCTGAATCCCCGTTACAAGGACAACGTGCCGTCCTTAATTCCCTCACTGGAGTATGATAGGAAGATGCGCCCGTCTGTAGACACGCTGCTGATGGCATTCACACCTGACACTGGGGAATCAGTGGAAGCACAAGGTGAAGGCAGAGGAGGAAGAGAAAGAAGTCGCCAAAGCAGCTGGGTCACCACCAACACCTCAGAAAGCAGGGTTAGCATGTGGAAAAGCTTTGTTATCACGCCAAAACAACCTGCACCACCAGCAGATCTGGAATGTCTTAGCAGGAGGCAGCATTTCAGCAACATGGTGGAACAGTACTCGTACTGACTGATGGGTCTGCCCAGGGGCATAGCTACAGAGATAGCAGGGGAAGCTACTGCTTTGGGGCCCTGACCTAGAAAGGGCCCATCCAGGAGGAGGACAAGTAGGAGGATGAGGACTAAAAGACTTTGTCATGGCCCCCTCAACAGTATTATTCAATGAAAGTATATACAGTGGCAGTACAGACAGTGTAGAAAGCGGATGCGATCTTTAGTAGCCCCAGGAATGACGGCATGAAAGGAAGGGGTTGCGCAAAAATTACTGTGGGAAGGGGGGGCCCAGTCAAATATTTGCTGTGGTGCCCAATCATTTCTAGCTACGCCACTGGGTCTGCCCCATTCAACTTCTGGGTCTTCAAATTGGCACATGTCCTGAGGTTGCCCTTTACGTCTTGGAGGTGCTGGCCTACCCTGCAGCCACTGTATTGTCTGAACGTGTGTTTAGCATGGCTGGGAGCATTATCACAGACAAACGCAGCCGCCTGTCCACAGCCATTTATTAAAAAGAGCCAGGCATGGATCCCACAGGACTTGTTTGTACCTTATGCAGAATAGACATGTATACCGGCCTCACCAAAACATTGTTATACTACGGTGCACTTACACTTTGTTGTATTTTTTTATATTTTCCCAAATTTTGGGGGTCTACAGCAATTTATTTAAAAAAATAAAAAATAAAAACATGTTGTTGGCGACTAGTACCTTGGGCTTCACAGCCCAAAAAGGCTTTATGTCATGCAAGAATGTAAACGCTAATTGTAAGTTCCCTGAGAGTTAGGCAGTGCAGGGGTTTGTACCTGGCAAAAATGGTAATATTCCACCCAACAATTTAAAAAAGGATTATTCACATTTTCAGACACTGTCACCTATGCAGTGCAGGGGTTTGTACCCGGCAAAAATGGTAATATTGCACCCAACAATTTAAAAGAGGATTATTCACATTTTTGGTCACTGTCACCTATGCTGTGCAGGGCTTTGTACCTGGCAAAAAAGGTAATATTGCACCCAACAATTTTAAAGAGGATAATTCACATTTTCGGTCACTGTCACCTATGCAGAGCAGGGGTTTGTACCCGGCAAAAATGGTAATATTGCACCCAACAATTTAAAAGAGGATTATTCACATTTTCGGTCACTGTCACCTATGCAGTACAGGGTTACTTGACAACAAATAATTGGAATATGTCAACCCCTGAACTCCCAGACGGATTAACTATATTATTGTCCCCGACACATATGCAGCACAGGCCGCAAAGGTAATTCCTGGCCTAAAAAATTATGATTTTATCACCATCCATGGAAAACATGGATTTCAGTAGTATATTTTGGGGTGTAGGACCTCATTGTTCTCAACATCATCTTCCACCCAGTCTTCACCCCTGCCCTGCGGTCTGCACATCGCAGAAAGCCGCAGCGGTTTGCACCTGTGTTACGTCATCATCAGAGACGTGCTGCCGTGCTGCCGTGGTCTTCTCCTGTCCCCATCCTCAAACCTAAGTGGTTGCGCATCCCTGCACTCAATCTCTTCCACTTCTGGGGCAGAAACCCTGCCAGCAGAGTCATAAAGAAGCATAAGAGACTGCTGCTTTTAACTGCCAATAGTAAACAATTAAGTTCACTAACAGTAAGGCAGTGCCTGTGTCATAAACAGAATACATTTCTTTAGGTCACACAACAGTGTAACGGAGCAATTCAATACAATTTCTTCACTGTCACCAAAAATTTGATTTTTCAAACCAACAATGTAAAAACAGAAGTTAACGGTTTTATTTGACTGTCAGAAATGCAGCGTACACCGCAAATGTGCTATCTACCACAAAACCAGTGTGTTTGAAACCAACTATGTAAATGCGTAGTTCAAAAGGTTACTTTAAATGACTGAAATACAGTGTAGGCCTCAGATCTGCTATATATCACAAAACCAGTGTTTATTGTATTGCACCAAACTACAGAAATGCAGTATGTCACTGATAAATTTTAAAATACGTTTTTGTGCGTTGTATGCCAAACTGCTCTGCGTAACAACAATACGGGTTTATTTCCCCCAAAATACACTAATGCAGTATTTCATTGCTGAAATTTAAACGTAGGTATTTGTGCAATTTATTGAAAACTGCTCTGTGGACCAAGAATACGGCTTTTTTTCCCAAAAAAGCAATAATGCACTATTTCAGTACAGAAATTTAAAATAGGTATTTGTATGCTGTATGCACAACTGCTTTGTGGACCAAGAACATGGCTTTTTTCCCAAAAATTCACAAACGCACTATTTAACGGCTGGAATTTAAACGTAGGTATTTGTACGCTGTATGCACAACTGCTTTGTGAACCAAGAACACAGCTTTTTTCCCCTAAGACACACTAATTCACTATTTCAGTGCTGAGATTTAAATAGGTATTTGTATGCTGTATGCACAACTGCTTTGTGAACTAAGAACACAGCTTTTTTTCCCCTAAAACACAATAATGCACTATTTCAGTGCTGAGATTTAAAATATGTATTTGTACGCTGTATGCACAACTGCTTTGTGGACCTGGAATACCGCTTTTTTCCCAATAATACACTGATGCACTATTTCACTGCAGAAATGGAGAATATGTATTTGTACGCTGTATGCACAACTGCGTTGTCAACCAAGAACACGGCTTTTTCCTCAAAATTCACAAATGCACTATTTCCGTGCTGAGATTTAAAATAGGTATTTGTACGCTGTATGCACAACTGCTTTGTGACCCAAGAACACAGCTTTGTTTTCCCTAAAACACACTAATGCACTATTTCAGTGCTGAGATTTAAAATAGGTATTTGTATACTTTATGCACAACTGCTTTGTGGACCAGGAATACCATTTTTTCCTCAAAAATACACTGATGCACTATTTCACAGCAGAAATGTAAAATATGTATTTGTACGCTGTATGCACAACTGCTTTGTGGACCAGAAAAGTAAAATAGGTATTTGGGCAGTGTATTTAAAACTGCTTTGTGGACCAGGAAAACACTGATGCACTATTTCACTGCTAAAATTGAAAATATGTTTTGGTGCGTTGTATGCACAAGTTCTCTATAGCACCACAATACAGATTTTTGCCCCAGACTACTGAAATGGACTATGTCACCCCTAAATTATACAAAAGGTAATGTAGAGGACTTGACCTGCCAGAAAAAAGGATTTTTTCCTTCACTGAGCTACCAAAAAAGAATTAGACTGATGTCCCTGGCAGGCTGGCACACATGCAGGTCACATGCAGTTCCAAGGACACTGCAGTGGCTAAAATGGCTGCCGACCCCCACCTCAGTAACAGATGGATTAAAAAAAAAAACTTTACAGTATCACTGGGCTCAGGGCTGGTTACAAAAATGTAGGATTGCAGTAGCACCCTCCCTCAATAATTGCTGTAGCTTGAAGATTTCACACCACCAGGTTCAACAGATTTCTTTCCTGATCTCTCCTTGGGAGCACTGGCAGCAACCTTTCCCTATACTAACAGCAGCATAGTGATGTACGGCACTACGTGACGCCAGCTCATTAAGAGGCTGGGTCACATGCTGCACTCAGCCAATCACAGCCATGCCATTAGTAGGCATGGCTGTGATGGCTTCTTAGGGCAAAGATGTAAAACTCTTGCTGATTGGCTGGTCTGCAGCCTTTCAAAAAGCGGGAAGAATCGCTGAACAACAGACCCGAACCTAAACTTTTAAGAAAATGTTCGGGTTCGGGTCAGTGTCCCGAACATCCTAAAATTCTGTATGAACCCGAACTATACAGTTCGGGTTTGCTCAACTACAATTACAGCGGCCTGCAAGCTGTCTACGATGAGGTTCCAATCTGATAATTTGGGTTTTGGGAATGACATTATAATTTTCTGGAGAGGTATACCTTACCTTCGATTACAACACATTCACTCGATTTGTGTATCTGCTTCTGAGATTTGGCCTAAACCGAGCTTAGTGATTTTACACATAGGTACTGACGATGTGGGAAGAATAAGTTAAAAAATACACTGTTTAATATACCAACTTTTTTACCACATTCCAAACTAGCCTTTTCGGATATCATTCCCAAATGGGAATGGAATACGAGTCAGTTATCCTTCATGGAAAGAATAAGAAAACGTGTGAATAAAAACATGGAAAAATTCATGTCAAGTAATAACAACCTGTCTTGCAGGCATCAGGAATTGGAAGGATTCTTGGCGGCTCTGTATAACGACTCTAAACTATCTTTGTCAGATATTGGTTTGGACATATTCAAAATAGGTTTGCAAAACTTAATAGAAAAAGGCTGCGGTGTGTCTTAGCCATTTAGCTGTGCTATATGGTGGTGGGGAAATATTCACTCTTTGAGTGGACTACATGGTTGACTTATTAATTGGTTGTTTACTTGGTAGTTTGAGTTATTGGATTTTACAGTTAAATGATTTAAGGTAACATATATAACACCGTGGCCTAAATTATTGAATTATTGTATTATTGAACTAATGAGAGTTTGAGTATTTACTGTGTATTTACGGTGGAAACGGTGGTATAAAGTTTGGAGTAAAGGAATTTATAACACCATGTAAATGTGCTGTGATTCGTTATGGAAGTGAATTTAGTGTAGAACAAACTTTTTGTTACTTGGAGTACAGTGTGTCTGGCAGCTTTCCTGGAACTGATGCAATCAGCCAGTCACAGTAATTCAGCAAACAGGTATTTTTGTATTGTTGTGTCTTCTTAAACCCATCTTTGCTGAACATATTCACTCATCACTAGTGGCATATTTACTCTTTTGGGGTCAGGAAAACAGGATGGAACAGATTCACTCCTAATAATTTATAAGATGTCAGATTTCTAGCATTAGTTCTTCACTATGTGACAACCTGAGGGCTTTAATCACATTCCCTATGCCATTAGTGAGAAAGAACATGCTTAAAACCAATGCTGAATTTGTGTAGTCCCTCTGTTTAATTTGATTGCCTCTAGCCAAACAATGTATTTTTTTTTCTTTGTGGTACATTTATTTTTTGCTCCACTGTGTTCTTTTGGATGGGTTGTAATGTAAATGCCTTTGTGTTGCCGGAGTTACTTGAATACATGACATGTTTCAACATAATTAGGATTTCTTATGAGACAAAGATGCCTATATAGAATGAATCATACCTATATATTGTTAACACCTTAAGGACCCAGCCATATTTCACCTTAAGGATCAGGCTGTTTTTTGCAAATGTGACATGTGTCATTTGGTGTGGTAATAACTTTGGAATCCTTTTACTGATCCAAGACATTCTGAGAATGTTTTCTTGTGACATATTGTACTTCATGTTAGTGGTAAATTTGAGTCAATATGTTTCACCTTTATTTATAAAAAAAAAAAATACAGAAAAGTTTGAAAAATCTGCTATTTTCTCAATTTTAATTTCTCTGCTTTTATGACGGCTAGTGATACCTCATAAAATAGTTATCAGTTAACATTCCCCATATGTTTACTTTATGTTGGCATCATTTTGCAAATGTAATGTTATTTTTAGGAAGTTAGAAGGCTTAGAATTTTAGATGCAATTTTTAAAAATTTTAAGAAAATTTCCAAAACCCACTTTTTTAAGGACCAGTTCAGCTATGAAGCCACTTTCATAGTCAAAGCCACCCATAAATGACCCCATTTTAGAAACTATACCCCCTCAAGTTATTCAGAACTGATGTTACAAACTTTGTTAACCCTTTAGGTGTTCCACAATAATGAAAGAAAAATAGAGTTAAAAATTTAAATTCATTTTAATCCAGTTTTTTCTGTAGGGCAGCAAGGGATAACAGCAAAACAAACCTCAATATCTATTACCCTGGTTCTGTGGTTTACAGAACCGTCCAATATGTGGTTAAAAAATTGCTGTTTGAAGGGAAGAAGCACCATATGTTTTTTTAAGGGCAGATTTTGCTGGAATAGTATTCGGCCGCCATGTCACCTTCGAAGAGCTACCCAAAGAGTGGAAACCCACAAAAAGTGACCCCATTTTGGAAACTATAGCCCTCAAGGAATTTATTAAAGGGTGTACTGACCACTTTGACACCACAGGTGTTTAACATAATTTAGAAACACATGGCTGTAAAAATTAAAAATTTAATTTCCTTCATTAAAATGTTGCATAAGCCCCCATTTTTCATTTTCACAAGAGGTAACAGTATAAAAATCACCCCAAATTTTGTTAAGCATTTTCTCCTGAACATGGCAACATTTTTGTGTTGTAAACTGATGTATGGGCACACGGTAGGGATCAGAAGAGAAGGAGCACCATATGGGTTTTGGAGGGCAGATTTTGTTGGAATGGTTTACAGGCAACAGGTCACGTTCTAAGAGACCCTGAGGTACCAGTACAATGGAAACCCCCCAAAAAGTGACCCCATTTTGAAAACTACACCCCTCAAGAAATTTATTGAAGGGTGTACTGACAGCTTTGACCCCATAGACATTTAATAGAATTTAGAAACACTAACCTTTCCAGACACCTGATGTACCAGTGTTTTTTCTTTTCCTCACCATAACTTTTTTATAGTTTTGTTTACAGAGATATGTGGGGGATCATTTTTTGTAGGACGATCTGTAGTTTTGACAATACTGTTTTTGGGGTATGTATGACTTTTTAATCACCTTTTATGTGATTAGTGATGAAAAAACAGCAAATTCGCAATTCCATGTATGGGCTAACTTTTTTTATATTTTAATAGTACGGCGATGCCCATGATGTTACTTTTTTTCTATTGTTTATTTTGATTTTGGGGAAAGATGGGTGATTTGAATTTTTCTTATTTTTTTATATTTTTCTAAACTTTTTTATTTATTTTTTACTTTCTGATAGACCTCCAAGTGGACCACAACTTGCAATAATCAGATTGCTACTTGTACAGAATAATGGAAATTACTACAGAAATTACTATATCCCAGTTCAGTGCTGCCAACTACTGGCCTGAATTGGGATATACTTATAATGAGCCTGGAAGCCTAGTACAGACTCTGGCTCATTATTAGAGCAGGGCGCTTTCCCCGATCTCTGCCGGGGGAAAGCATGCTTGACCTGGAAGTGCGAGTTTCCATGTTTTAGCCTCCTCAGGCAACATGGTCACAATTTGATCTGAAGACTTAAATGTCCGCGGTTGACATTACCACCAATCACAGACATTAGCTGCAGGTGCCTGCTGTATTAAACAGCAGGCAGTCGGCAGCTATGGTGCTCCCTTCGCTCTAGAGTAGGCTCCATCTTTACAGGGAGTGCAGAATTATTAGGCAAATGAGTATTTTGACCACATCATCCTCTTTATGCATGTTGTCTTACTCCAAGCTGTATAGGCTCGAAAGCCTACTACCAATTAAGCATATTAGGTGATGTGCATCTCTGTAATTAGAAGGGGTGTGGTCTAATGACATCAACACCCTATATCAGGTGTGCATAATTATTAGGCAACTTCCTTTCCTTTGGCAAAATGGGTCAAAAGAAGGACTTGACAGGCTCAGAAAAGTCAAAAATAGTGAGATATCTTGCAGAGGGATGCAGCACTCTTAAAATAGCAAAGCTTCTGAAGCGTGATCATCAAACAATCAAGCGTTTCATTCAAAATAGTCAACAGGGTCGCAAGAAGCGTGTGGAAAAACCAAGGCGCAAAATAACTGCCCATGAACTGAGAAAAGTCAAGCGTGCAGCTGCCAAGATGCCACTTGCCACCAGTTTGGCCATATTTCAGAGCTGCAACATCACTGGAGTGCCCAAAAGCACAAGGTGTGCAATACTCAGAGACATGGCCAAGGTAAGAAAGGCTGAAAGACGACCACCACTGAACAAGACACACAAGCTGAAACGTCAAGACTGGGCCAAGAAATATCTCAAGACTGATTTTTCTAAGGTTTTATGGACTGATGAAATGAGAGTGAGTCTTGATGGGCCAGATGGATGGGCCCGTGGCTGGATTGGTAAAGGGCAGAGAGCTCCAGTCTGACTCAGATGCCAGCAAGGTGGAGGTGGAGTACTGGTTTGGGCTGGTATCATCAAAGATGAGCTTGTGGGGCCTTTTCGGGTTGAGGATGGAGTCAAGCTCAACTCCCAGTCCTACTGCCAGTTTCTGGAAGACACCTTCTTCAAGCAGTGGTACAGGAAGAAGTCTGCATCCTTCAAGAAAAACATGATTTTCATGCAGGACAATGCTCCATCACACGCGTCCAAGTACTCCACAGCGTGGCTGGCAAGAAAGGGTATAAAAGAAGAAAATCTAATGACATGGCCTCCTTGTTCACCTGATCTGAACCCCATTGAGAACCTGTGGTCCATCATCAAATGTGAGATTTACAAGGAGGGAAAACAGTACACCTCTCTGAACAGTGTCTGGGTTGCTGCTGCACGCAATGTTGATGGTGAACAGATCAAAACACTGACAGAATCCATGGATGGCAGGCTTTTGAGTGTCCTTGCAAAGAAAGGTGGCTATATTGGTCACTGATTTGTTTTTGTTTTGTTTTTGAATGTCAGAAATGTATATTTGTGAATGTTGAGATGTTATATTGGTTTCACTGGTAAAAATAAATAATTGAAATGGGTATATATTTGTTTTTTGTTAAGTTGCCTAATAATTATGCACAGTAATAGTCACCTGCACACACAGATATCCCCCTAAAACAGCTAAAACTAAAAACAAACTAAAAACTACTTCCAAAAATATTCAGCTTTGATATTAATTAGTTTTTTGGGTTCATTGAGAACATGGTTGTTGTTCAATAATAAAATTAATCCTCAAAAATACAACTTGCCTAATAATTCTGCACTCCCTGTAAAGACCCAACGTCTGCCAAACATGTATTGTGAATGTCGGGAAGAGGTTAAAATCATGTGTTTTGTATATGTGTTGTTTTGGTGTGGCATTTTGTAGTCACGCAATGCATTTCAGACCTTTCTTTCCCTCATGGGAAAATGTCTTTAACAAAACTAGGTTAAAAGATGGCCGCACAATACATCTCAAACTAACAGAAAAACAAAAAAGGGGCTCATTCCAGAAATAGGAATGAAGGAAGTTCTTTGCGCACATTTTTGATCAAAAGTATGTCGGGCCCAAATGCCACTTCACGGCGACTTCCGCACATGGGTCCCTAACACTACAGATACTGCCTCTCATGGACTTACCAGTCTCCTTATTTTCAGGGCACTGTAGGAACCAGCTAAATTGCTTTTGTGCTGAGAAGTCCCAGGCACTTGGGCGGGTCTCAGTCCAAAAGAGGCGCCACCCTCAATATATACTATAAGACAAAGTTCAGACTAAGCACCTATATTTCTACACTCAGAAGTGCATGACCATAAGGCAAATTAAGTAGGTTAAAAGATGGCCGCACAATACATCTCAAGCTAACAGAAAAACAAAAAGGGGCTCATTCCAGAAATAGGAATGAAGGAAGTTCTTTGCGACATTTTTGATCAAAAGTATGTCGGGCCCAAATGCCACTTCACGGCGACTTCCGCACATGGGTCCCTAACACTAAAGATACTGCCTCTCATGGACTTACCAGTCTCCTTATTTTCAGGGCACTGTAGGAACCAGCTAAATTGCTTTTGTGCTGAGAAGTCCCAGGCACTTGGGCGGGTCTCAGTCCAAAAGAGGCGCCACCCTCAATATATACTATAAGACAAAGTTCAGACTAAGCACCTATATTTCTACACTCAGAAGTGCATGACCATAAGGCAAATTAAGTAGGTTAAAAGATGGCCGCACAATACATCTCAAACTAACAGAAAAACAAAAAGGGGCTCATTCCAGAAATAGGAATGAAGGAAGTTCTTTGCACATTTTTGATCAAAAGTATGTCGGGCCCAAATGCCACTTCACGGCGACTTCCGCACATGGGTCCCTAACACTACAGATACTGCCTCTCATGGACTTACCAGTCTCCTTATTTTCAGGGCACTGTAGGAACCAGCTAAATTGCTTTTGTGCTGAGAAGTCCCAGGCACTTGGGCGGGTCTCAGTCCAAAAGAGGCGCCACCCTCAATATATACTATAAGACAAAGTTCAGACTAAGCACCTATATTTCTACACTCAGAAGTGCATGACCATAAGGCAAATTAAGTAGGTTAAAAGATGGCCGCACAATACATCTCAAACTAACAGAAAAACAAAAATAGGTGCTTAGTCTGAACTTTGTCTTATAGTATATATTGAGGGTGGCGCCTCTTTTGGACTGAGACCCGCCCAAGTGCCTGGGACTTCTCAGCACAAAAGCAATTTAGCTGGTTCCTACAGTGCCCTGAAAATAAGGAGACTGGTAAGTCCATGAGAGGCAGTATCTGTAGTGTTAGGGACCCATGTGCGGAAGTCGCCGTGAAGTGGCATTTGGGCCCGACATACTTTTGATCAAAAATGTGCGCAAAGAACTTCCTTCATTCCTTTTTCTGGAATGAGCCCCTTTTTTGTTTTTCTGTTAGTTTGAGATGTATTGCGCAGCCATCTTTTAACCTACTTAATTTGCCTTATGGTCATGCACTTCTGAGTGTAGAAATATAGGTGCTTAGTCTGAACTTTGTCTTATAGTTTAAAAAAAACTACACACCCAGGACATGCTGTGATAAAAAAAAAACTCCAAGGGAGCAAATTAGGAAACATTAAGTGTTTATAGGGTGCTTTATAACTTCCTATTGACCAGCTAGATACATCTGCAGTCTTTTTTATTCAAAAAAAAATTCAGCCATTTTAAAAAAAAGATGTTTTGTGAAACCACCCTAATGCAGCCTAAAACAAAGACTACAGAATACATACATAAAAGAAATTAAAAAAAAGAAAAGAGGATGGCTAATTTCTATGTTAAAGTCCATATAGAAAGAAGAGAAATATCCGTGGCACTCACCGATTAAGAACACGACAATTTTATTTCTTCATTAAAATCATGGGCAGTATAGTGGATACATATGAAAATGGACAAAAGAATAGAAGAAGATGAGAAGAACCCGGAAGTTCGGGTTCGGCGAACTTCACAATAAAGTCAATGGGGACGCGAACTTTTGGGCACTAAAATGGCTGTAAAATAGCCTTGGAAAGGGCTAGAGGGCTGCAAGAGGCAGCAAAATGACCTGCAAACAAATGTGGATAGGGAAATGACTTAAAATAAAATAAAAATTAAACATTATTGATTGGCAACTCGGAGGAGGTGGATGTGGAGTAGGAAGTTGAGAAGGCAAGTTGAGAAGTCAAGTGGGAACACCATCAGCAGCGCGTGTACCAGCATGCGTTTGTAGTCATGCATCTTTTGCTCAGTAACAGACATTGTTATAAAATTTGGTTTCCTGCCAGCAATGCACAGCAGGAGCTTATCACTGGCAAAACTGGGTTAATGTCACCCACCAATTGAACAGGTGATATTCAGAAATGAAGGCCCCTGGCACAAAGACAGAGGAGAGGTTCATTCACGGCAAAACAGGCTTCATGTCAACCACCAATGCAACAGGCGATTTTCAGAAATGTAGGCCCCGGGTACCCAGACAGAGTAGAGGTTCATTCACGGCAAAACCGGCAGAAATGTAGGCCCCTGGCACAAGACAATAAGAGGTTAATGTGACCCACCAATGGAACAGGCGATTTTCAGCAAGTTAGGCCCCTGGCACCCAGACAGAGGAGAGGTTCATTCATGGCAAAAAGGGGTTAATTTTACCCACCAAGGGAACAGGCTATTTTCAGTAAGTTAGGCCCCTGGCACCTAGACAGAAGAAAGCTTCATTCACGACAAAAAGCGGTTAATGTCACCCATCAATGGAACAGGCGATTTTCAGTAAGTTAGGCCCCTGTCACCCAGACAGAGGAGAGGTTCATTCACGGCAAAACAGGCTTCATGTCATCCACCAATGCAACAGGTGATTTTCAGAAATGTAGGTCCCTGGCACCCAGACAGAGGAGAGGTTCATTCATGGCAAAATAAAGTTAATGTCACCCACCAATGTAACAGGCACTTTTCAGAAATGTAGGCCCCTACCACCCAGACAGAGGAGAGGTTCATTCACGGCAAAGAGAGGTTAATGTCACCCACCAATGGAACAGGCGATTTTTACTAAGTTAGGCCCCTGGCACCCAGACAGAGGAGAGGCTCGATCACGGCAAAAAGCGGTTAATGTCACCCACCAATGGAACAGGCGATTTTCAGTAAGTTAGGCCCCTGGCACCCAGACAGAGGGGAGATGCATTCATGGCAAAAATAGGTTAATGTCACCCACCAATGGAACAGGCGAATTTCAGTAAGTTAGGCCCCTGGCACCCAGACAGAGGAGAGGTTCATTCACGGCAAAATAGGCTTCATGTCATTCACCAATGCAACAGGCGATTTTCAGAAATGTAGGCCCCTGGCACCCAGACCCTCTGTCTGGGTGCCAGGGAGCTAACTTACTGAAAATCGCCTGTTCCATTGGTGGGTGACATTAAGTTTATTTTGCCGTGAATTAAGCTCTCCTCTGTCTGGGTGCCAGGGACCTAACTTACTGAAAATCGCCTGTTCCATTGGTGGGTGACATTAACCTTTTTTTTGCCATAAATGAACCTCTCCTCTGTCTGGGTGCCAGGGACCTAACTTACTGAAAATCGCCTGTTCCATTGGTGGGTGACATTAACCTATTGTTGCCATAAATGCATCTTTCCTCTGTCTGGGTGCCAGGGGCCTACAATTATGAAAATCGCCTATTCCATTGGTGGGTGAAATTAACCTCTTATTCCCGTGAATAAACTTCTCCTCTGCCTGGGTGCCAGGGGCCTACATTTCTGAAAATCACCTGTTCCATTGGTGGATTACATGAAGCCTGTTTTGCCATGAATGAACCTCCCCTCTGTCTGGGTGCCAGGGTCCTAACTTACAGAAAATCGCCTGTTCCATTGGTGGGAGACATTAACCTCTTTTTGACATGAATGAACCTCTCCTCTGTCTGGGAGCCAGGGGCCTAACTTACTGAAAATCGCCTGTTCCATTGGTGGGTGACATTAACCTCATTTTGCCATGAATTAACCTCTCCTCTGTCTGGGTGCCAGGTCCTAACTTACTGAAAATCGCCTGTTCCATTGGTGGGTGACATTGACCTCTTTTTGCCGTGCATGAATCTCTTCTGTCTGGGTGCCAGGGGCCTAACTTACTGAAAATCGCCTGTTACATTGGTGGGTGACATTAACCTCTTAATGAATATCCTAAAATTCTGTACGAACCCACCCTAACTATACAATTCGGGTTCGCTCAACTCCAGTAGTAATGTAAAATGGCTGTTGTCCTTTTTCATATGTATCCACTTTATTGGCTGAAATTTTAACCCCTTCTACCCCGAGCCGGTTTTCGCCCTCCTGTTCAGGCCATTTTTTGCAAATCTGACGTGTTATTTTATGTCATAATAACTTTGGAACACTTTTACTTATCCAAGCCATTCTGTTTTCTCGTGACACATTGTACTTCATGAAAGTCATAAATTTGAGTCAATATATTTCACATTTATTTATGAAAAAATCCCAAATTTACAAAAAAAAAAAAAAATTCACAATTTTAATAATCTCAATTTCTCTGCTTTTAAAACAGAAAGTGATACCTCATAAAATATTTATTACTTACCATTCCCCATATGTCTACTTTATGTTGGCATCATTTTGTAAATGTCATTTTGATTTTTTAGGACGTTTAGGACAAATTTTAAAAGCAATTCTTAAAATGTTTTAAAAAAATTCCAAAACCCACTTTTTAAGGACCAGTTCAGGTCTGAAGTCACTTTGTGGGGCTTACATAGTGGAAACCCCCCATAAATGACCATTGCAGAAACTACACCCCCAAGTTACTCAAAACTGATTTTGCAAACTTTGTTAACCCTTTAGGTGTCCCACAAGAATTAAAAGAAAATGGAGATAAAATTTCAAATTTTCACTTTTTTGGCAGATTTTCCATTTTGATCCATTTTTTTCTTTAACACATCGAGGGTTAACAGCCAAACAAAACTCAATATTTATCAATCTGATTCTGCATTTTACAGAAACACCCCACATGCACCATATGGTTTTTGGAAGGCAGATTTTGCTGGACTGGTTTTTAGATGCCATGTCCCATTTGAAGCCACCCCTGGTGCACCCTTACAGTAGAAACTCCCAAAAAGTGACCCCATTTTGGAAACTAGGGGATAAAGTTCCAGTTTTATTGGTACTATTTTGGGGTACATATGATTGTTAATTGCTCTATATTGTGTTTTTTGCGAGGCAATGTAACAAAAAAATGGCTGTTTTGGCACCATTTATATATATATATTTTTTCAATATTGATCTGACAGAGTAGATCATGTGCTATTTTTATAGAGAAGTTTGTTACAGACACAAAGACACAATGATATCAAATATGTCTATTTTCTTTTTGTTTGTTTCAGTTTCACATAATATAGCATTTTTTAAAAATTATGTTTTTGTGTCTCCATTTTCTGAAAACCTGGGCTCCCTCATCCACTACATGCACCTTCTATTCCACTGTCAGCGCTGACTGCAGCATAGAAGGGGTTAATCCGCCGGCATCAGCTTTTACAGCAATGCAGGCAGATACGCTCCGGTGCCCGCCTGAACACCATGACATAATAGTATGTCAAAATGCAGCAAGTCACTTGCCGCCATGATGTACTATTATGTCATATGTCGGGAAGGGGTTAATGAAGAAATAAAATTGCTGTGTTTTTAATTTGTGAGTGCCACAGATATTTCCCTCTATATTGACTGTACCTGAATATTTATCTCTGCTATTTGGCATTTTTGCTGTAAGGAATCATTGAGCACTACCAATGAAGTTTTTTTTCCCCTGAAGAGGAGACTGACTGTGAGTGATGGTGTTTTTTTTATTTTGGGACTGATTTCTATGTTACACCTTACAATGATTACAATTTTTTTATTTTATTTTATTTTTATTTTTTTAGGGGGACAACAATTCCACTACTGTTTTCTTTTCTTTGATGAATAAAGAAAAAAACAAATGTTTATTACAAAGGTGGTATTAATTATTATGAGGATACTTTTACTATTCACAATTGTGAAGGGGAATGTGCCTACAGTTTCCAGGCTCCTTTACCCTCTCCTAAACTGACCATAAACCATTAAATCTGTATTTTTTTCCATTTTAACATGGGTTACCTTTGTGAAAAAATCCCCAATCCGAACGAGAACTATTCCAATACTACTAAAATGAATAAAGTTGGTACATTTCCTAAACCAAAGAAGTAGATTTGGTAGACCTTTTTGTGGGTTGGTGGGATCCATTATGAGTTTTGCCATGGGGGCTTATGTGGGTATTTTGGTTGTGTTTTATGTATAAATTTTGGAACCCATCTCATCATTATCTGACCTGCAAGCAGAACATATTTTTATTCATGCCTTAAAGAGTTTGTCCGAGTTATAGAAAATCTTGAGCAACCCCTGTAAATGGCCTAAAATAACAAATATAATGGATACTCTCCTGTTTACTTCCCTGTTTCTTCAAGGGATGCTTAAGTATATGTAAAATGGGCACAGCAACCATTCTAATGGTGTGGCAACTGTTGAGTTTTAAGTAAATGTATAAATCAATAAAAGTCTATAACTAGTAATATATTTTGCCTTTCCACCTCCAATAAGTGAATAAAAATATTGTTTTACATTCAGAGGCAGTACAGATCTACAGTAGTTTTCCTCTGAGAACTGAAAGTTAAATACTCAAAGAGCATTGTGAATTTTATCTAGTTCTCAAAGGAGAGCAAGACTAAAGAGAACCATTCAACTCTATAGTCAGAATAGCAATGTTTTTCTTTTTTTCCTTATATCAGGGACAGACAGTACTGACTGAAGCTTATGTATATCAAACCAACTGTGACAGCACTCACTACTCCACCTCTTATGTCCAGTTTGGTAACAGTCTCAGGGTCTCCTCATTGTCCCTTGTGGCTCACTTTTACTGACATATTGTGAGCCCTTGGCTCCTTTATTCCACTGCTGGAATCATTAGCGTCTCCTGATCACATAGTGGCTAAGTATGCAATTGTGTTAAGCCTTTCATGTAAAATAAAAATTAACAATAGAAAAACCTTGCACTTACAAGCAAACATGACAAAAGAGAATATTGTGGACTATGCAAAGGCTCCAGAACGATATGCAGCATGTTATTTATAGTGATGAGCGGCAGGTGCCATATTCGATTTCGACGAAATTCGCGAATATTCGAATGAATATTCGTTTCATATTCGTCGAAATCGAATATTCGTCATTTTTTCTAGTTATCACGATTAACATGCGATTTAAATAATCGCATATTGCGATTTGTACTTAAGGCTACTTTCCTATTGGTTTCATATCTAGAATTAGCGAGGATGACGAATATGACGAATGTATTCGTCTATTCCTCAAAACGAAGATAACGAAGTATTCTACATCTTCGTTTTAGCTACCTATTCGTCAACTTCGCTAATTCTAGCAATCAAATAGGAAGGTTGACTACTTATAATAATTTTATCAAGTAATATAATTATTGTATTAAAAAAAAAAAAAAAATCGCATAGCGAATTTAACACAGCTGTCTGGTAAGTCAACCTTCCTATTTGATTGCTAGAATTAGCGAATAGCGAAGTTGACGATGACGAGACGAATAGGTAGCTAAAACGAAGATGTAGAATACTTCGTTATCTTCGTTTTGAGGAATATGACGAATACATTCGTCATATTCGCTATTCGCTAATTCTACCAAGCCAACCATAACTTCTCTGCTCATGGAGCGTCCCCATCACCATGGGAACGTCTCCATATACTAAAATGTACTGTCGGATTTGAGTAATTACGTTGAAATCGCAATGCGATTAATTCAAGTTATATTAATCGCATTGCGATTTCAACTTAGAGCTGGGTTTATAATGGGTCAGCTTGCTAGAATTAACGAAGTTAACGAATATGGAATATAGCAGCAGTGCTAATTTGAAATCGCAATGCGATTAATTTAACTTGAATTAATCGCATTGCGATTTCAACGTAATTCCTCAAATCCGACAGTACATTTTAGTATATGGAGATTCTCCCATGGATGGGGACGCTCCACATGAGCACGGAAGTCGGCAGAAGCAGCAACGGGCACTGACCAGAGCAGCCAGGAAGCCAGGAATCCTCAGGACAGGTAAGAACTACTTTTGGGAAGTAGGAAAGAAAAAAATATAACTAAAAAAAAACAAAAAAAAAACGAATATTCAAAATAGCGAATTTATAGCGCTATATTCGAAATATTCGCGAATTAGCGAAGTGCCGATATTCGCTAAAAAAATTCGCTTTTCGAATATCCGCGCTCAACACTAGTTATTTACAGTGGAATAGGAGCTGAACCTGTGCTGAATTTAGGAGGCAAGTGACATAGTGATCAAATTCATGAGATAAGGACACTGGTAAGGACACTGCCAGTGAAGCAAGGGAGCCAAATATAAGAAGATCAGGGAAGGTTTTAGACAACATGTAGCTGGGAAAAAACTAAAATATTGGCCCCAGTTGAAATATTGTACCAAAAACACATTCACATTAAATATTGAGCCAAAAGTCACATTCAAGGGAACCTGTCATCAACTTTATGCTGCCCATCTTAACCACTTCAGCCCCCCTAGCTTAAACACCCTTAATGACCAGGCCACTTTTTACAATTCTGCACTACGCTACTTTCACCGTTTATTGCTCGGCCATACAACTTACCACCCAAATGAATTTTACCTCCTTTTCTTCTCACTAATAGAGCTTTTATTTGGTGGTATTTCATTCTTGCTGACATTTTTACTATTTTTGATATTTTGCTTTTTTTGACGAAATTTTTGCAAAAAAATGACATTTTTCACTTTCTGTTTGAAAATTTCTCAAATCAACTACATTTCTCTACAAATTTTTCTCTAAATTTGTTGTTCTACATGTCTTTGATAAAAAAAAAATGCAATAAGTGTATATTTATTGGTTTGGGTAAAAAACTGAATTTCCGCACTTTGACTTTCTGAGCACCTGTCGTGTTTCCTGACATACTACAATGCCCAGACAGTAGAAACACCCCATAAATGACCCCATTTCGGAAAGTAGACACTCTAAGGTATTCACTGAGGGGCATAGTGAGTTCATGGAAGTTTTTATTTTTTGTCACAAGTTAGCGGAAATGTTTTTTTTTTTTTGTTTTTTTTTATTTCATTTTCCGCAAACTTGGGACAAAAAATAAAAACTTCCATGAACTCACTATGCCCATCAGCGAATACCTTAGGGTGTCTACTTTCCGAAATGGGGTCACTTGTGGGGTATTTTTACTGCCCTGGCATTTTAGGGGCCCCTAAAGCGTGAGAATCCAAATGCGTAAAAATGCCCTGTGAAATCCTAAAGGTACTCATTGGAATTAGGTCCCCTTTGCGCATCTTGGCTGCAAAAAAGTGTCACACATGTGGTATTGCCATACTCAGGAGAAGTAGGGAAATGTGTTTTGGGGTGTATTTTTACATATACCCATGTTGGGTGAGAGAAATATCACTGTAAATTGACAACTTTGTATAAAAATTTTTAAAAAGTTGTCGTTTACAGCGGTATTTCTCACACAAAGCGTATATATAAAAATACACCCCAAAAAATCCTACTTCTCCTGAATGCGGCTATTCTACATGTGTATTTACAGCCAAGGCTAAAACAATAAGTTTCTGGGTGGCCTAGCATTGGTTAAACTCTGCGCTTTAGGGGCCTAAAATCACAAACCATTCCGGAGTAAACACTAAATGTCAAGCTGATGATAATTCATGGAAGTTTTTGGCTTTTGTCACAGAACCCAGCGAGAAATAGGTATTTTTCTTACAAAGTGTCATATTCCACTAACTTGTGACAAAAAATAAAAAATTTTACATGAACTCACTATACCCTCATGGAACACCTTGGTGTGTCTACTTTCTAAAATGGGGTCGCAGCGGTATTTTTACTGCCCTGGCATTTTAGGGGCCCCTAAAGCGTGAGAAGCGGTTTGGAGTCAAATCAGTAGAAATGTCCTGTGAAATCTAAGGTACTCATTGGATTTAGGGCCCACTAGCATCTTGGCTGCAAAAGTGCCACACATGTGGTATCATCATACTTGGCGAAGTAGGGCAATGTGTTTTGAGATTGTAGTTTTACATATACCCATACTGGGTGTGAAAAATATCTCACAAATGACAACTTTCCAATTTTTTTATACAAAGTTGTCAATTGCAAGAATATTTCTCACACCCAGCATGGAGGTATATGTAAATACACCCAAACATTGCTTCTCCTGATCTGTGATGCCATGTGTATTTTTGCAGCAAATACAAAGTCTTTAATTCAATGAGGTACGCCTTTTAGAGACAACGTTTTTACGCATTTTTCTTCTACTCAGCTTTAGGGCCCTAAAAATACTTGGGACATTTAAATGTGACCCATTTTAGAAGAAGACACCCAAGGTATTCTGTGAGGGCATGGTGAAGTTCATACAAATTTTCATACAAGATTTTTTTGGCACAAGTTAGCGGGTGGAATTTTGTTTTCTCACAAGAGTCTCCTTTCCGCTAACTTGTGACAAATTCAATCTTTCATGACCAATAATGCCCCTCAGCGAATACCTTGGGGTGTCTTCTTTCCAAAATGGGGTCACATGTGATGTGTTTGTACTGCCATGGCATTTGAGGGTCTCCGCAATCATTACATGTATTGCCAGCATTAGGAGTTTCTGCTATTCTCCTTATATTGAGCATACAGGTAATGAGATTTTTTTTCCGTTCAGCCTCTGGGCTGAAAGAAAAAATGAACGGCACAGGTTTCCTCATTCGCATCGATCGATGTGGATGAAAAAATCTCTGCCAAAAAATATGCAAAAAAAAAAAGAGGGGCCTGGCGATTGCCAGGACATAGGGGCTCCGCCCAAACATCTATACCCACTTCAGCTCCTATGTCCTGGCAAACGTGATTTCTCCATTGACATCGATCAATCGATCGTTGTGGAGGAAGACATCTTTGCCAGATTTTTTGATACAAAGTGTTTGCCAAAGCATATGAACTCCAACACCTCTCCTCAGCTCATATGCCTGGGCAAACGTATCTGTCCTGCAGAGGAGAAATCTCGTCTTGCAGCGCCGCATACACCGACTTCACGTGTCTTCTGACAGCAGCGCAATGCTTCTCTCAGAATTCACATCAGTGCTGCGGCGTTTTCATCGGTTGGTCTGTTGATCTACCTGGAAAATAAAGGGTGGTTAGGGGGGAAAAAAAAAAAAAAGAAGAAAAAACAGGCAGCAGGCACATAACTTGAACGTTACAAACGTTATAAAACATGAATAAAACCTGAACATGAAAAAAAAAACGGAACTTTTAAAACCAGAACTAACTCAAGATTTTTTTTTCTTGCTACCTGTTTAATTTTTTTTTCTTTTTTTAACCATATCACTCTTTATTTTCCTAGCAGAAACCTCTCCTTTCCCATGGGACAATGTGTAAAGTGTAAATCACACAGAGATGGTGAGAAGTACACTATACACGTTATCCCAAGTAAAAGGAGAGGTTTCTACCGTTTCACACTTCTACAGTAGCACAGCAGCACCGTCCCCTATGTGTTAGGGACGGGTCTCTCAAAACCTAGTATCCTGAGAGACCCTTGAGCCTGATTGTAAAAACTACCTGTGATGTGCTGTCCCTAGGTCCCTAAGTGTACCTGAGTGTGGTACTTCCGGAAACACTCCCCTAGGCATAGGGCAGGGTGGTCAGGACAGTCAGGACAGAAATAACGGGTGTCACGCCTTATTCCACTCCTGCTACAGACACGACATCTTTTTCGGGGTGGCGGTTGGGTTGAGGTACCGGTAACGACAGTGGGGAAGTGTCGCTCGTGTAGACGGCTCACTACACTGGTGGATGGGGCCACGGAACCTCCTGGATACAGGAGTTCCGAAATGATCTCTTCCTGAAATTTGAGGAAGGATCCTGTTCTCCCAGCCTTACTGTAGAGAACGTAACTGTTATAGGCAGCCAATTGAATTAAATATACAGACACCTTTTTATACCAGCGTCTGATGCGTCGGGAAATCAAATACGGGGCCAACATCTGGTCATTGAAGTCCACCCCTCCCATGTGGAGGTTATAGTCGTGGACTGAGAGGGGCTTTTCAACGACACTGGTTGCCCGTTCAATTTGTATTGTCGTGTATGCGTGAATGGAGGAGAGCATGTAAACGTCACGCTTGTCTCTCCATTTCACCGCGAGCAGTTCTTCGTTACACAATGCAGCCCTCTGCCCCCTCGCAAGTCGGGTGGTAAGGAGCCGTTGGGGGAAGCCCCGACGACTAGGTCGAGCGGTGCCACAGCAGCCAATCTGTTCTAGGAACAAATGCTTGAAGAGGGCCACACTTGTGTAAAAGTTGTCCACATAAAGATGGTACCCCTTGCCGAATAAGGGTGACACCAAGTCCCAGACTATCTTCCCACTGCTCCCCAGGTAGTCAGGGCAACCGACCAGCTCCAGGGTCTGATCTTTTCCCTCATAGATCTGAAATTTGTGCGTATAGCCTGTGGCCCTTTCACAGAGCTTATACAATTTGACCCCATACCGGGCGCGCTTGATTGGGATGTACTGTTTGAAGCCAAGGCGCCCGGTAAAATGTATTAGGGACTCATCTACGCAGATGTTTTGTGCGGGGGTATACAAATCTGCAAATTTCTGGTTGAAATGGTCTATGAGGGGCCGAATTTTGTGGAGCCGGTCAAAAGCTGGGTGGCCTCTGGGACGGGAGGTGGTGTTGTCGCTAAAGTGCAGGAAACGCAGGATGGTCTCAAAACGTGTCCTGGACATGGCAAGCAGAGTACATGGGCATGTGATGAATTGGGTTCGTGGACCAATATGACTGCAATTCATGCTTTTTTGTAATGCCCATGTTGAGGAGAAGGCCCAGAAAAGTTCTAAATTCGGAAACTTGGACTGATTTCCACCGGAAAGGCTGGGCATAGATGCTTCCCGGGTTTGCGTTTATAAATAGAGCTCCGCAGTGAAGAACAGCTCAAAAAACCCCAGCGCCGATCCAATCTGAGCTGTCTCCACCCGAACTCCTGACTGGGCGGTGAAAGGGGGAACTACTGGTGTGGCTAAAGTTGGGGGCTGCCAATCAGGATTTGCCAGCACCTCAGGGACTCTAGGGGCTCTACGGGCCTGTCTGCGCGGTGGCTGCGACGGGGGAATTACTGCACGTGCCACCGTACCAGCTTCAACTGCCCTTCTGGTGCTCTCCACTTCACCATGTTGTACGGCAGTGCTGGTAGAAGGTCCAGGACGGGCTGCGCTGCTGGTGTATGCCTCACCACGTAATCCGGCAGCGGCAGCCCCACTCTGCTGCCCTTGAAACTGATCCTGCACTACCTGTGGTCTAGCGACACGGGGCCTTGTACGCCTGGTGGTATCAGGGACCTCAACCTCCTCGTCCGAACTTTGGGTCAGACTGCCACTGCTCTCTACAGGTTCATATTCTGACCCGCTGGATTCGTCAGATGAGGGTTCCCATTCCTCATCCGACTGGGTCAGAATCCTGTAGGCCTCTTCAGAGGAGTACCCCTTATTTGACATTTGGGCGACTAAATTTAGGGGGTATTCCCTGAGACTACCCAAGAAGAAAAGCAAGCCTGTCTTACAAATGGGAGTGTAGCGAAGTACAGAAGCAGCTGCGATTGATAAAAAAGATCAAAACTGATTTTTTTTATCGCCGCAGCGCTTGTGAAGTGATTGTGCAGCGATATAAAAAAAAAAATGTTTTTGTCACTGCGGCGGGGCGGGCGTGGGTGAACGCAGGTGTGGGCAACCGATCAGGCCTGATCGGGCAAACACTGCGTTTGGGGTGGAGGGCGAATTAAACTGACAGTAATACTATTATAGATCTGACCGTGATCAGTTCTGATCACTTACAGATACTATAAAAGTACAAACGCTGATTAGCGCTACGCTAATCAGCGAATCAGTGACTGCGGTGCGGTGGGCTGGGCGCTAACGCTAACTACCTAACAAAGGGGCCTAAACTAAACTAAGCCTAACAGTCAATTGTAGTGAAAAAAAAAAGTGACAGTTCACAAAAGTGACACTGATCACTTTTTGCCCTTTCACTATGTATTGACAGGTGATCAAGGGGTTAATTAGGGTGATGGGGGGTGATCAGGGCCTGATGTGTAGTGTTTGGTGCACTTACTTGGGATCTGTGCTCTGTGCTGGGTCCAAACGATGAAAAGGACCCAGCACATGGCACAGATCCCTTATAAAACCCCTATATTTATAAACAAAACTTAAATTACACTTTTTCATAGGTGATTTTAAAAATCATCAGCCTGCCAGCGCTGATCATTGACTGGCAGGCTGGTGACTCACCTCTCCTGAGTCCAGCGGTGCATTCCACTTGCGTTCCACCAGACCCAGGAGCGCGTCAAGGAGGAGTAAACCAACCGCCCGCAGGACGCAATTCTGCGTTAGGCGGTCGGAAAGAGGTTAAAGGCAGCAGAAAGTAGAGACAGGTGAGTTGATTTCAGCGGTCTGTCATTTAAAAGTAAGTGGTTGCCAAGAACCAACATTACAATCATTGCAGATTTGGCCTGAAAAAGAGTCACGGCCTCCGGAGAAGAGTCATGGTTATTAATTAATCTCCTGTTCTCCCTGCCCACCTGCTGATAACTGACAGTCTTCTACCTAGTTTTCTCCCTTTCTATCTAAAAGAGAACTGGCAGATGGGCGGGAGAGCAGGAGATTATGAATATCCATGACTCTTTTCAAGGCCTGTGCTGCAATGATTATGATGCTGGTTCTCAGCAACCACTTACTTTTAACTCATAAGTGACACACCGCTGAAATCAGCATTTCTGTCACTATTTTATGCTGCCCTCAGTGAGGTCAGCATCAAGTTGATGACAGGTTCCCTTTCAATAAGTTCAGAAGGCAGCGGGCACAAAACTGTACCACTGATCTCTAGCACTTCCAGTGGTATTGCTAGGGTGTTAAAAGATCAAAAGCACAAGGCCCAAGGCATTATATATATATATATATATATATATATATATACACACACACACAAAAATGTCTAAAATAATTATGCACCAAGAAGGAGTTGTTGGAATCTAATTAAAACTATAACTGAAAGGACTGTTATGTGTTATGGCTTCCCAGATCCTCATAAAAGCAATTGGGACAGTGTGCCACTCCACCGCAAAGGCAGGACTGAAGTACTCACTACAAGGCCACCATATTAAACCTCACTATGTCGCTAAATACAATACAGTTCCATACTGTAAAGGTCCAGGTCACTTGGTCACAACACCATTGGAAATTAGACAGTGGCTGGCTGTTAATGGCAGGTCACGTAAAGGGGACTAAATTGCCTTGTTGTAGGCATCTGGAAATGCTCCAAGTAGAGATAGGGGTGTGTAATGAAGCTTCACCTGTGTCTGGATGGTGGATAACGAAACTGTGAGAACTGCTCATGCTTGTCAGCGGATCAAACAATACTCTCTGCTGGTGATCTGTATGGGACATCTGGAGTTTGTTTGCTGTGTGTGCATTCCCTCACATAGCCACTGCTCCCAACATCTCCTAACAGCTAGGTCAGAATGGTGGGCAGTTTGTCAGAATGACCATTCTGCTTCTCTCAGTTCAATGATGTGCCCCCTCTCAAAGTCTGCCAACTGGGCAAAATGTCTTCGACTGCATTGTACAGGCATGTCTAGCAGTCAACAATCTCTCACCAAGAGGTACCCAAAAGTAACCTCTGAGAGACTTTTCACAGAGCAGTGGGGGAAGAACTTTTATGCTTTCTTGTGGCAATACTCAGTGTCTAATGAAACCACACCTGTAGTAATTTACATTTCTGCCTGAGACTTAACTACTTGCCTGAGACATAACGACATACAAGTTTTACAGCAATGCAACATTTCTGAGTGCATTTTTTTGTCAATGAGTGTGTATAGACATATATATATACACACACACACATTGTGAACTGTTCTGTTATCATGCAATCCCAGTGTGTCCACCAGATCAAAGCTTACTTTTGTTTGTAGACAGTAGGTCAACAAGTCTCTCCTAAGTGGCTGACTTTCTGTTATCTACAGTATTACATTAGCATCTATCATATCCTTGCAGTTTTGAGACCCCTCTCCACCTTCCTTGAATGTCTCTCCATGTATACAGTAGTACTGAACATATAATTTCTGCCATAGAGTACAGTAATTTAATAGGTCCATGAAAGGATTAGTTGCAAAGTTATAAAACTCCCCTCACTCATATTGTCTCTACTCTCTGTGTGTGCTGTGTGCACCATCTACAGTAACATAGTATCATAGTAACATAGTATATAAGACCGAAAAAAGACATTTGTCCATCCAGTTTGGCCTGTTTCCTACAAGTTTATCCAGAGGAAGGCAAAAAAAAACCTGGGAGGCAGAAGCCAATTTTCCCCACTTAAGCGGAAAAAAATCCTTCCCGACTCCAATCAGGCAATCAGAATAACTCCCTGGATCAAGGACCCATCTTTAGTAGCTATAGCCTGTAATATTATTACACTCCAGAAATACATCCAGGCCCCTCTTGAATTCCTTTATTGTACTCACCATCACCACCTCCTCAGGCAGAGAGTTCCATATTCTCACTGCTCTTACCGTGAAGAATCCTTTTCTATGTTTGTGTACAAACCTTCTTTCCTCCAGACGCAGAGGATGTCCCCTTGTCACAGTCACAGTCCTGGGGATAAATAAATGATGGGAGAGATCTCTGTACTGACCCCTGATATATTTATACATAAATATTAGATCTCCCCTCAGTCGTCTTTTTTTAAAGTGAATAACCCTAATTTTGATAATCTTTCAGGGTACTGTAGTTGCCCCATTCCAGTTATTACTTTAGTTGCCCTCCTCTGAACCCTCTCCAGCTCTGCTATGTCCGCCTTGTTCACGGGAGCCCAAAACTGTACACAGTACTCCATGTGTGGTCTGATTAGCGATTTGTAAAGTGGTAGGACTATGTTCTCATCATGGGCATCTATGCCCCTTTTGATGCAACCCAATATCTTATTGGCCTTGGCAGTAGCTGCCTGACACTGGTTTTTACAGCTTAGTTTGCTGTTTATTAAAATTCCTAGATCCTTTTCCATGTCAGTGTTACTAAGTGTTTTACCATTTAGTATGTACGGGTGACTTGCATTATTCCTTCCCATGTGCATAACTTTACATTTTTCAGTGTTAAACCTCATCTGCCATTTCTTTGCCCAAGCCTCTAATTTATCCAGGTCCCTCTGTAGGAGAAAACTGTTCTCTTCAGTGTTAATTACTTTACACAGTTTAGTGTCATCTGCAAAAATTGATATTTTACTGTGCAAGCCTTCTACAAGATCATTTATATATATATTGAAGAGAATAGGGCCCAATACTGACCCCTGAGGTACCTCACTATTGACAGTGACCCAATCTGAGTGTGTACCGTTAATACCCACCCTCTGTTTTCTGTCACTCAGCCAGTTACTTACCCACATACAGACATTTTCTCCCAGTCCGAGCATCCTCATTTCATATACCAACCTTTTGGTATATTTCTATAAGATGAAGCTTCACACTGCTTTCCCAGCTTACAGGTAGAAATCTATCACATGCAGGAGTAAGTGGATACAGGCTGAAGCTCCAATAAAAGGAATACACTGAGGAAGTGCAGTGTGAGGGGACAGCAGTTCTATGTTACTGATCTATCGCTTGTTTTAATGTGTGAATGAGTCTATGAATGAACAAATTAGTGAATCACTAAGTAAACTGATAAAAATATAAGAACTACCTACAGTATCTGTTATTACTTGACTCAATTCCTCAAGAAAATGTAAGAGTATGCCACTTAGGGCAACAGATTTCACATTATGATATAAATTGGCACATTGTGGAGTCTAAGCTATAGTACAGTGTTAATGCAAGTACAGTATAAAAAACTGTTAAAACTTTTTTTTAATAAACTAAGCTTATGTGAATGTACCTATCACTCAAAAATAACACAAAAAAATGCAGCATATGTTTCATACTATTATTTTATTATCTTCTTTGTAGGTTACATTTTTTGTGTTATAATGCAGAATTAGTAATTTTCGTTAAATAAATGTTATCAAAAGCATGGCTAAAACAGTATTATGTTTGATACTGTATAATAGTGCAATGTTCCGCTAAGAACAGTGTGACACAATGACACTTCATATTCACATCAAGCAGTGATCCCAAATAGCCCACCATATCCAATTCCTGAAGATGATACTGTCCCTCTCCTCATCCAGTTTGAGCACCTCCCTCTGTGAAGTGATCACCAGTCCTGACTTATGGTGCCAAATCATTTAATGTGGTTTTGTGATGGGTATCCGTCAAGGGACACCAAACTGAGACATGAACTTGATTCATGGAGGGCTTGACCTGAATTCCCTGAAGTGAAGTGTGGACTTTTACCAAGCAAGCATGCCTCTTTTGTATTTAATCAACTACTGAATCCTCTGAAGTGAAAAAATGCACATTTTGCTCTCAGAACGATTTGCACAAATAGTATTTCTTATCCGACAAGGATTAATTTGGGTTCAGTGCTTCTCACACTTAAACTGTCTCTTAGGTATTCCAATATAGATACCACAATGGCAAGCTATTTATCTTAGACTTTACAGAGGTGTATTTAGAAATACCACAAAAATTTGGGTTTTTACACTTAAAATTGTATGACCTTCAATGTTTTTAAAAAACATATGTGATCAAATATTTTTAAAAAAGCATCGCTCATTTTTATTATTATTTATTGTTATTTATTAGAACTAGGTGGTGATATTATTACGTGCTGCTGTAAATAATTATATAATTTATAAATATATTACAGTAATAAACAGTGAAAAAGAACACAGTGTCAGTTGGGATTGCTTGATTGCTAGCATAGTGTGATATAATAAGTGATAATATCACAGTGCTTATCTTGTATAACTACCATGTGATACAAGATTGTAAAATATGTTGATGGTCCCCCATTGTTTTTAATATATTGAGTTTGGAGATTATTTTTAGAATAATATAATAAATGTGAAGTTTCACTTATTTCCAAGGTTAAATAGGGAGATGCGATTGCCTTTTGGCAAATTATGATGAATGTAAAACCCATTGCTTTAAATAAAGCGCAAGATCTAGGTGTAGAGTTTTTGTCGTTTTTGCTTTTTACATAAATTTCATTTTAAATTTGGATATAAAGGTAAAGTATGAGTTCACCATTTTCTATGAGTTCTATGTTGTTTGTGTGTATGGGCATAAGCTCAGTTTTTTCTTCTTACAGCATATCAATCTTTCACAGCATCTATCCCTTGTCATGTGGCCTTTCTATCATGCAGAATTCTGTGCCTTACAGTGACATTACATTAATTATCTCACTCTAGTACCTTAGATGCAAGTAACATATATTTCCCTGGCAAAACAGACAAATACAACATGGCTTCATGTTCCTTTAAAATACATGAGAAGTTGAAAAAGGATGCCCTCTTCTCTGGCATCACTTTCTTCTCTGGGGGTATTGGCTAAAGCGTCATCTCAAAGACATCCTGCTCTAATTACACTAAATCTATTCTTCAAATAATACTGTTAACACTGTAAGCTCTCAGCTTCATTTTGCCTTCTGCAAAGATGTGACATTTTTGGGTAGGACCAAATAGTTATTGATTTGACTTGCTTTATATACATAATACATGCATAGCTTAGCTAAAGCAGATATAGAAAAAATAATTGTACTTGTTCCCCAGAAAAAGCACCGCTCTTGTCCATGAGCTATGTCCAGTAATGCAGCTCATTCATATTCACTTGAAAAAAATCCAGATAGTACACAATTATGATTATACAACTCCAGGGGCATACCTATAGTAGGTTGTAGAGGTAGTAGATACACCAGTGTAGCTGTTGCCTGAGGGGACCAAATGGCCTTCTCAAGGCATTAGTAATATACAGTATATGCCACATATTTGGTGGGGGCACTTTGCAATTTTTCATTGAACTATGCCTTTGTTCATCATTCTCTAATGAGTGACTTGATGCAAAGACTGTGGTTTTTCAGTTCACCGTGGCAAATTATAATAGGGATATATTGGGCAGCACATATACAGGGTGGGCCTTTTATATGGATACACCTTAATAAAATGGGAATAGTTGGTGATATTAACTTCCTGTTTGTGGCACATTAGTATATGTGAGGGGGGAAACTTTTCAAGCTGGGTCGTGACCATGGCGGCCATTTTGAAGTCAGCCATTTTGAATCCAACTTTTGTTTTTTTAATAGGAAGAAGGTCATGTGACACATCAAACTTTTTGAGAATTTCACAAGAAAAACAATGGTTTGCTTGGTTTTAATGTAACTTTATTCATTCATGAGCTATTTACAAGTTTCTGACCACTTATAAAATGTGTTCAATGTGCTACCCATTGTGTTGGATTGTCAATGCAACCCTCTTCTCCCACTCTTCACACACTGATAGCAACACCGCAGGAGAAATGCTAGCACAGGCTTCCAGCATCCGTAGTTTCAGGTGCTGCACATCTCGTATCTTCACAGCATAGACAATTGCCTTCAGATGACCCCAAAGATAAAAGTCTAAGGGGGTCAGCTCGGGAGACTTTGGGGGCCATTCAACTGGCCCACGACCAATCCACTTTCCAGGAAACTGTTCATCTAGGAATGCTCGGACCTGACACCCATAATGTGGTGGTGCCCCATCTTGCTGGAAAAGCTCAGGGAACGTGCCAGCTTCAGTGCATAAAGAGGGAAACACATCATCATGTAGCAATTTCGCATATCCAGTGGCCTTGAGGTTTCCATAGAGGAAGAATGGCCCCACTATCTTTGTACCCCATATACCACACCATACCATCATTTTTTTTGTTCCAACAGTCTTGGAGGGATCTATCCAATGTGGGTTAGTGTTAGACCAATAGCGGTGGTTTTGTTTGTTAACTTTACCATTCACATAAAAGTTTGCCTCATCACTGAACAAAATCTTCAGTTCCTGTTCCAATTTTTGTTTTGCTCATTCTGCAGCAAATTCAGTGCGCCGATCTGGGTCATCCTCGTTGAGATGCTGCAGTAGCTGGAGTTAGCTGGTGTTAGCTGGAGCTAATTTCTGCCGAAGGGATGTTCGACTAATGCCACTCTCCAGTGACATGCGGTGAGTGCTACGCTGTGGGCTCTTGCTGAATGAAGCTAGGACAACCACTGATGTTTCTTCATTAGTGACAGATTTCATGCATCCACATTTTGGCAAATCCAGCAATGAACCAGTTTCACGAAACTTAGCAAGCAGTTTGCTAACTGTAGCATGGGAGATGGGTGGTCTCGTAGGGTGTCTTGCATTGAAATCTGCTGCAATGACCCCGTTACTGAGTTCACCAGACATCAACACAATTTCTATGCGCTCCTCACGTGTTAACCTCGGCGACATGTCAATGGCTGTAAACAAAGAGAAACTTGTAAATAACTCATGAAAGAATAAAGTTACGTTAAAACCAAGCACACCATTATTTTTCTTGTGAAATTCCCAATAAGTTTGATATGTCACATGACCCTCTTCCTATTGAAAAAACAAAAGTTGGATTCAAAATGGCCGACTTCAAAATGGCTGCCATGGTCACCACCCATCTTGAAAAGTTTATCCCCTCACATATACTAATGTGCCACAAACAGGAAGTTAATATCACAAACCATTCCCATTTTATTAAGGTGTATCCATATAAATGGCCCACCCTGTACAATGTACAGTCATTCTCAGCAGTATACAATTTGACTAAGCAGTGCCCCCACCATTGCACATGAAGTAAGTCGGCTGCTTCTTGACCTACCAGGATGGGGTGTTGCTTTCACTAGCAGCCAGGCAGCGCTGGCAGTTATGGCCACCCCTAGTGGCATCAATGATGCATCACTACTGACCCACCAGTGCCGTCATTAGTGCCTGGAGAAAATGGAGTAATGGAGCGGTCTAAGAGCTCTGGCATCTGAGCCTTGTCTGACTCTTGCTTAACTAGATAGTTTAAGGGCACATGAAGTTATTCATATAATATTATAATATGATGGCAGCCTATTACAGAGTCAGAAGGCTGCAATACGCATTATAATATACACATATATATAGAGTTTGGGGCACATTTGTTAAGGCCAAGGTTTTTGACACCGGCCTTTTTAAGCCCTATACCTTGCAGTGGATCCGCCAGAGTTATGAAGAGGTGCAGGCCAATATTCTTCCATTAATCTTTTTCAGAGACCGCGTGGGATGGGGTTTTATAGGGTGGTGATATCACAGGAGATTGGGGTCTCCCATCTCCAGTAACACCCAGGAAAGGGAATGATCAGAAAAAAGAATAGGTTCAATGCCTGCTGCAGGGAGCAGGTCCATAAACAAATGAAAAAGAAAGATGTAGTCAAGGCGGTGGTATGAGTTATGAATGGGAGAAAAGAATGGTGTTCACCTGAGGGGTTAGGTCATGCTTGCTACATGGCATTATGGGTGATCTTGCGTTCCCGGGCAGTTTCCATCTTAGGAAAAACTGATTTGTTACCATGAAGCGCAAAGAAATTCGGATTCGTTGTGAATTAACATTTTCCTAAACCTCAAGAACGAATTCCGCTTTGATTGCTTTGCTCAACACTAACTATCACCTCTGGAATTCAGTTTCTCAAAGAAGCCAACTAAAGAAACCCAAGACATTCTTTTCAGTAGTGAGAAATAACTATAGGATGGAATGTGGAAGGGAGGATGGTTAGGGGAAAATGGAGGGAGGAGCCCAAGTTGGCCTATCATGCACGTAATCAGTCCCTGGCTATTCATCTTGAATAAGGGTCACTTATGCTACAAATAACATTATGGCTAGTTCCAAGCTATGATCTCCATTGTACAAGATTTATAAAACCTTTATTCATGCTAATTATTTGCCTTGCATTTAATTCTAAAATAAGAATTAAACACGAGTTAAAGGCAATGAATTCATTCATTTTTAATTAGGGTTTTAATGTATGCTATTGCCCAAAGCATATGTAATCTTCTAAGCTTTCATCAGTATTCATTTTAAATGGCTTAATGCAGTCTCCAATTGTTAAGTGTTAAAATATGAATTTTCACACCTCTGAATCATCAGATTACCAAACTTGTGGCTGTAAGATAAAAGAACTGCAATGGATGGTGTACAGATTTATTATACTTACTGCTCAAAAACTTGTAGAAGCCTTACTTTAAAGATAGTCATTAAAGTTGCCATTTATCTTACTTACACATTGGCTCTCTAAAAGAGGGGTGCCCAACCTTTTTTGGTCTGAGGACCACACTGCCAGAGTGAAGCAATCCAATCCCAATGGCCACAATAATATATTATATATATATATATATATATATACAAACCGGATTCCAAAAAAGTTGGGACACTAAACAAATTGTGAATAAAAACTGAATGCAATGATGTGGAGATGGCAAATGTCAATATTTTATTTGTAATAGAACGTAGATGACAGATCAAACGTTTAACCCGAGTAAGTGTATCATTTTAAAGGAAAAATATGTTGATTCAAAAATTCACGGTGTCAACAAATCCCCAAAAAGTTGGGACAAGTAGCAATAAGAGGCTGGAAAAAGTAAATTTGAGCATAACGAAGAGCTGGAAGACCAATTAACACTAATTAGGTCAATTGGCAACATGATTGTGTATAAAAATAGCTTCTCAGAGTGGCAGTGTCTCTCAGAAGCCAAGATGGGTAGATGATCACCAATTCCCACAATGTTGCGCAGAAAGATAGTGGAGCAATATCAGAAAGGTGTTACCCAGCAAAAAATTGCAAAGACTTTGCATCTATCATCATCAACTGTGCATAACATCATCCGAAGATTCAGAGAATCTGGAACAATCTCTGTGCGTAAGGGTCAAGGCCGTAAAACCATACTGGATGCCCGTGATCTCCGGGCCCTTAAAAGACACTGCACCACAAACAGGAATGCTACTGTAAAGGAAATCACAGAATGGGCTCAGGAATACTTCCAGAAACCATTGTCAGTGAACACAATCCACCGTGCCATCCGCCGTTGCCAGCTGAAACTCTACAGTGCAAAGAAGAAGCCATTTCTAAGCAAGATCCACAAGCTCAGGCGTTTTCACTGGGCCAGGGATCATTTAAAATGGAGTGTGGCAAAATGGAAGACTGTTCTGTGGTCAGACGAGTCATGATTCAAAGTTCTTTTTGGAAATCTGGGACCCCATATCATTCGGATCAAAGAGGACAAGGACAACCCAGGTTGTTATCAACGCTCAGTTCAGAAGCCTGCATCTCTGATGGTATGGGGTTGCATGAGTGCGTGTGGCATGCGCAGCTTGCATGTCTGGAAAGGCACCATCAATGCAGAAAAATATATTCAGGTTCTAGAACAACATATGCTCCCATCCAGACGTCATCTCTTTCAGGGAAGACCCTGCATTTTTCAACAAGATAATGCCAGACCACATTCTGCATCAATCACAACATCATGGCTGCATAGGAGAAGGATCCGGGTACTGAAATGGCCAGTCTGTAGTCCAGATCTTTCACCTATAGAGAACATTTGGCGCATCATAAAGAGAAACGTGCAACAAAGAAGGCCCAAGACGATTGAACAGTTAGAGGCCTGTATTAGACAAGAATGGGAGAGCATTCCTATTTCTAAACTTGAGAAACTGGTCTCCTTGGTCCCCAGATGTCTGTTGAGTGTTGTAAGAAGAAGGGGAGATGCCACACAGTGGTGAAAATGGCCTTGTCCCAACTTTTTTGGGATTCGCTGACACCATGAAATTCTGAATCAACATATTTTTCCCATAAAAAGGTACATTTTCTCAGTTTAAACTTTTGTTCCGTGATTTATGTTTTATTCTGAATAAAATATTAGAAGTTGGCACCTCCACATCATTGCATTCAGTTTTTATTCACGATTTGTATAGTGTCCCAACTTTTTTGGAATCCAGTTTGTATATATATATTAATATACTCCCACTTATTGGGAGAATGAGGGTAGATTTCTACCTATTTGCATTCCAGAAACGAAGAGAACATGTGTGCAGCTCTCTCCATTGTAGTTTACATTTCTCTACCACTGCCATAAACCTGCAAAAAGATAGCTGCACGCATGCATGAGCAACCTTAACTCACCTACGCCTTTCTAGAGTGAAATACCAGGATCAGGAGATCCTGAAGTATGGGGATCCCATAGATTGCCACATACTGCCCTAATAGTACACCCACTATGTACCACTCCTCTCTGAAATGATAAATACATGTGAGCAGCCGTAGTTCTTTGAGTAAATTTAATCAATCTGGATGTCTGGTATTAAGTCGAAATATCCAGTATGCTTCCTTTTCCAGTATTTTTGTTTAATATTGCCTCCTCGGAGTGACACAGTGATCTTATCAATAGCAAAGATTAAGTGTTTGGCCGCATTAGAAATGTTGGTTAAATTAGGGTTTTCCACATAATTTAAATGTTCCAGAATTCTGTTTCTCGGGTGCTACCAACAAACAATAATTCACAATGTGTGCACAGTATAATATACACTGTGCACTCCAAATTACAAGTTAAGTATTGCTTGATAGAAAAAAAGTGGTATAATGCTTGAAACATTTTAATAACATAATGGCAAGTTTTTCAAGGATGCAACCCCCATTTATAAAAACCAACAGCCAAGTTTTTTGTCTTGGAATAGAAGTGAAAAAAGAAGGGGAAAAAGCATTGCCCAGAGTGTGTGGTCTCCTAGATACTATTCTACATTCATACTGCAAAATATCAACCAGTTTTTCATAATCAGGCAAACTAGGTAAGTATTTTTTAATATCAGAAAAATGGAGGCTATATGTAAGAGCCAAAGTGGTAATATTGGGAATATTGCAGTTGTTAACATTATTATTATCCTTGTTTTTGTGATAATTTTTGCATTTATATTTTTCCCAAATAAACGTTGTTTCCTATTTTTGTTGCTCTCTAATATTGAAATACATTAAAAATATTGAAAGATGTATTGAACATCCAATTGGGATAGCCCCTTTCGAGAAGATGCTGCAGTATAATGTTACATTCCACAATGAATGTCTCTGTACTTAAATCATCTCCCCCTCGTGATTAGTCTTGATTGTGTAAGGGGGATGATGACTGTTGGCATGAAGAATTGTGTTATTTGCTATTTCTATCGGTGAGTTGTAGTATAAATTCCATAAAACATGGTATGGCAGATACATCTCAAATAAAAAGGAGGTCATCAATGTATCTGTCATACCAATTTATAGACTTTATAGACCAGTTTATAAACTTTTGTTTTTAGCTATTCACAGTCTGTGGTTTTATCTGCAAATCTACAGCACATGCTAAGCAAATAATTAATTGGAATCTTATACTTAATAGCAGTAGTATTGCAGATTTCCACAGCTACTACTAATGTTCATCACACTTTACTTTATATGTCTTACTAATCCAGTTTCTGTGTTTTATGCACCTGGACTGTCTAAACTAGTCCAGAGGCACTAGGTCACTTTTGTTGTGACTAAGGACATGTAACTTGTCCGAAACGTTGTCCGTCAACGATGTACTGAGGTGATGTCTCCCTATATGTCTGTTTTGCTGTGAGTATTCAATAAAGATACATCTGTATTTTAAATTGTGCTAGATCTACTCCTTGGTTGTTTTAGTGGTCCAGAATCAGACAGAATAAGTTCAAAAATGTTTTTGCGTGAATTAGGCAAGCTGGAGCCCTCTATTATATTTGAAACTTTAAACATCTATATTTCATCCATACAATGATCTAAGTAAACTTGTCTTAAGTCGATAATGTGTCAGAGATTCCTGGTGGCAGAGATCCCTAAGAGATGCTCAGTAGGTCTGAAGGCTTTAAGAAGTGCTAGAACTCCTTAATGTTGGAAATCAAGGGTCATGTATTCATTGATGGTATTGTTTGACACAAATCTATTCTATGTTAGGAGATCAGCATTTTTTTTAAAGGGTTGTCTCACTTAAGCAAATGGCATTTATCATGTAGAGAGCGTTAATACAAAGCTCTTACTAATGTATTGTGATTGTTCATATTGCCTCCTTTGCTGGCTTAATTATTTTTTCCACTGCATTGTACACTGCTTGTTTACAGGGGTTACGACCACCCTGCAATCCAGCAGCAGTGGCCATGCTTGCACACTATAGGAAAAAATTTCAGCCTCTCTCATAGGAGCACGTATAGGCACACATGCACAGCAGCGCCCACCCTGGACAACTTGTATCTGCACTGCAGCGGTGGCCATAATCCCTGGAAACTAACTCTGTACCTCACATGTTTGAATGACAATCTCTGAGATGACATAGCTGGTAGCAATGATGCAAGTGAAGCCAGGTGCACCAAAATGAGAGGCCCACTCTTCACCACATATAAATATAAATAAATATACAGCTAAACCATATATGCAAAAACATAAATAGAAGCATCTCTCTGGATTAGAGGACCTCATTTTCTGAAGAAATTTTAGATGATAGACTCCCTTTAACTATCTTTAGGTAGCAGTATTATTAACCTATTATAAGACCCTGGGATTTTCCATTTTTGCATTTTCATTTTTTGCCTCCTGCGCTCCCATAACTTTTTTATTTTTGTATTTATGTAACTGTGGGCTTCTTTTTTGCAGGACAGTGTTGTGGGAAGCTAGAAAAAATTCCAAATGGTTTGAAATTGGAAAATAATTGAAAAAATGCTATTCTGCCATAGTTTTATAGATTTTATTTTTACGGCATTTCCTATGTACTAAAACTGATTGTTTCCATTATTCTTGCAGCCTATGGGACATTCAATACATTCCAATAGAGCCCTGCCACTATTGCAATTAAAACCTCAGATCCTTGAGAGGGACCAACATCATCACAGCTAATGAATAGCTTCACCTATTTTGGTGCTGAGAACCCATTCTAGCCCAGGGAAAGCAGCGGGCAAAATCCTCTCAGATGCCATGGTCACAATTGACTATGGTATCTGAGGGATTAAAACAGAAGAAACCCAGCGGCTATGATGCCCACTACACTTTGGAGCAGGTGCCATCTTCAAAGAACCCAGGTCGGAAAGAGGTTAATATGAATGTATCATCAGAAAATATACAACTGGTTAAGTAAAGTTTCTGTGTTCTGCATTTTACACATTTTTGGTAGTTGTGTTTTCTAATTTTCCAAATCAATATCTTGTTTTAAATAATATTGAAATAGTGCAGTCTTTACAGTGACCACTGAGCCTCACAATAGTCATCATATTGTCATCAAAAGTAGGATTACAATGAAAGGTAAAGTTTGAGGCAGATAACACAGGATCAATCATGCCAATATGTAATAGATACAACTCATCTCATCCTATCCCTGCACATTGACTTCTTCACTGTTTAAGAGCATGTCTAGAAGACATTGCCATGGAAGTCAATAAGTCATCTCCAGACTACTGTTTCGCATGGTCCGTGTGGTTGTTGAAAATCTCTGAACTGCCCATAACAGAGCAGATAAGATGCACAGGCAAGTTGGATAGCCAAATATTTAGGCACAGACTATTTTAAAAATCCACTATCAAATAATAAAACATATTAGAAATAAACAATATGTGTAAGTATCTGGTTAGTGAAGAAAAAGGCAATGCATTCCCTTTGAGCACTTTGTGATGGTGTTATCTGATCACTATATAGTGGTATTGTTCAGTTATTCATTCTATTTTCTCTGTGGCACACAAATGTTATGTACATCAGACCTAAAACACAGTGGTGCAGATTTATTAGTCCTATTGAATATTTACAGTATATAGTATAAACTGAGGCAGTCTAAAGTTGTACTAAACCACAGTAAACCCTCTTGTTTGAAGGTAGATACCTTTGTTTAACTTTACCCCATATATATTGGTTGGTTTAATTTGTGGCAAAATTGTGCACCACATTTTGGCGCATTTTAGGCCATGCCCCTTTTCATTAAGTCACACCTTTTTCCACCAAGCCATGCCTTGTCTAGTCAGGTACTAAAAGTGCCTAAAACACATAATGTGAAACAAGGCATTTACTTCTGTAAATGTCGCCCTGTATGTGCAGCCTTGTTAAACTATGTCCAGCTTTATAAAAAGGAGATATATAGGAGAATATATAAAGAAGAAAGGGAGGTCCCCGGACAGTACCGCATATATAATGTCCTACAATATTCTCAACCATAAATATTAAATAATGACAATAAGACCATAAATAGACAATAAAACAACCAAAAACAAATGTATGGTACTCACACATAAATTAAATTACATTTTATTATAAATACAAAATAATAGCACACTAAAAAAGCATCACAAGGGAAGAAGTTAGCAGACATGATGGTAATAGAGCCAATACAGAAAAATAGTAGGGGTATATGGGGTTAAATACACAGTTAAAGTGGAATAAAACCAATACAAAGGTATAGTAACTAAACTGGATAATACCAGTTATAGCATATCTAATTCTAGAACCCAGAATATTCATATATCCTATGCCACCAAGAGATATGAATACGACTTCTGGGAAGTAACCACACAAGTAGGAAGTAACTAAAATAACCCTCAAATTAGACCCAAATAACTGAAAATAACCAACCCCAGGGGTCCTATAATATCAGGTCTAAATCAGACATACATACCCTGTGACATGGTGGTAACCCTCAAATAAGACTTCTAGCACTGGACACCTCAACATGCATTATACTTTACAAAGCTTTGCCAGGTAAGTTACTTTTTCCCGTTTGATGCTTTGGATATTTATTTTGTATTTATAATATACTATATTGTACTATACCATATTCTGCCTGTTATAACGAACAATCAAGTGTAAAAAGTATGGATCCTAATATAAGAAAAACATACTAGAAATATGTTTTATTTTATTATTTTATATAGATTCAGCATGAACTAAATAAAACTAGGATTAGAAATAGAACAAGGCAAAGAGGGAAAAACGCTAAGTAGGAAATTTAGCATTCCCCTACATGTGTTTTTGGCATTCACGTTTTGAAACTTTTAAATGCCATTGCAACTTTTTAAGTCTTAACTGGCATTTTATGCCACACTCACCTACTTTAAAAAGGGGGTGTGCTGAGAGTGGGCAGGGCCATCAGCCACAACTCATTCATTATTATTTACACCAGAAACTAATGTAAATAATGACAGAATCCTCAGTGTGGCGCACGGACAGCCGGAGGAGGCATGTAATTTATGATAAGGTTTGCACTTCATCATAAATAACATGCCTTTTCCGACAGAGCAGATCCTATTAAGACCAGCGCAGCAGAAGCCAATCTTGATAAATCAGGGCTTAAGCCTTCATAAGGTCTGCTTTGCTGGAGGAGGCGTGTAATTTATGACGAGGGGCAAACCGTATCATAAATTACATGCACTCTGTGCACTAAACTGAAATGTATGGCAGATCAGAGCTGTTGTAGATTTCAATCATTATTTATGCCAGTTTCTGACATAAAAATGATGTGAGCTTAGGCCAGTGGCTCTGCCAACACACCCCGCCCTTGCCATGCCCCATTTTTGTAAACCTGTCAGGGCACCATAGAATACCAGCTGTGGCTAAAAAAGTCACAATCGCATTGAGACTCTTTTACACAAAAACACAAATAGGGGAAATCATGAATTTCCCCTAAGAGCTTATTCACATGACCATGTCTAATGTTTATCCGCACAAAACAGATCTGTGAAAAATTGATAGTTTCTTTGTGCATTACACCTTTTCTCACGGACCAGAATAGGAGCTACAGTGAATTTCTCTGATCAGGCACATGGATCTATGTGTGAATAGCCCCATTGACTTGTTTGGTAGAAAAATATGGTTGTGTGAATAGGCTTTTAGCTAAAAGCCAAAGCATAGAGATCTGCCTTTAACCACATATAGTGTATAATTAGACAGGTACTTATGATAAGAATAACCTGTTTGTTTAATGATTCTTCTAATCCTTATGTATTACTGAGGATAATATTGGTGACAGATCCCTTTAAGTAATGGCCTACCCTCAGAATGCTTCCTACTGCAGCACTGACTTCAATGAAGGCAGTGCAGTAGTGATGAGCTCAGTCCACTACAAAGTGGAGTTGTCTACTTTCAACACTGGAGCTACTGACAAACAATTGAAGGATCGCTGTATCGAACCTCTCCCGCATCCCCCCGATCAGCTAGAGATGGCCCATCACTTAAAGGGGTTTTCTCACTTCAGCAAATAGCATTTATCATGTAGAGAAAGTTAATACAAGGCACTTACTAATGTATTCTGATAGTCCATATTGCTTCCTTTGTTGGCTGGATTCATTTTTCCATCACATTATATATTGCTCGTTTCCATGGTTACGACTAGAGATGAGCGAAATTCTCAAAAATTCAATTCGGTCGGTTCACAGAATTCTCCGAAAAGATTTGTTTCGATCCGAATTTATTAAAGGCTAATTGCGTTTAAAAAAACTGTTATTCCTGGCTGCAGAGAGCCTGTATAGTGATGTAGAACACTGGGCCTTGCGGTAACACTCATAGGGAATCTGCTTTGGTAGTGAAATAATACTGAGAGTCAGTATGACATGCAGATGACAGGCATCGCTCTTAGAATCACTGCACACTTCACTTATTTGGACAGTTACTGGGCCAAAACTGACCAACTAACTCAAGTGTTAGTCATCAGCTGATTCCACATAGGTGTTTACAGAACCTGTTCTATTAAACGCTTATACAAGTAGAGCACCCCTGACAGAGTGGAGAGGGTGTCAGCAGTAAGTTTGTGTTGACGTCACTGATTATTTTGCACTTACTCTTATGGGTCAGAACCCCCTAAAAAATGGATCCTGTCTGTTGAGCATTCACCTTCATCTGGTCAATAATCCATCAATATTGCTAAAGCCAAAAACAAGAGTGGATCCAAAACAGAGATGACACATGAATATAATCTTTGCATGTCTTCTGTGTTTTGTACCCACTCCTGCTTTTGACTACCAAATCATAAGCCAATTCTGAAAGGACCATGTCATACAGGCATTACATCTGCTACATAGACAGGATCCGTTATGCATCTTATTTTTCCTTCCTTCTGACAGATCAGAATAAGGGTCTAATAAATGATTATGTCAACCAGGCCAAAAAGGCAAAATAGTGGCCCAGTCATAAAGTGGGGAGGGTGGGAACAGCATGAGAAGTTCACAGAGTGGCTCAATGACATAGTGGTGAGGTGTCAGCAGCATAGGGAGACCACAGAGTGGCCCAGTGACATAGTGGTGAGGTGCCAGCATCATAAGGAGACCGCAGAGTGGCCCAGTGACAGAATGGGGGTTTGGAGCAGCATGAGGAGACCACAGAGTGGCCCAGTGACATAGTGTTGATGTGGCAGCAGCATGAGGAGACCACTGAGTGGCCCAGTGACATAGTGTTAAAGTTGAAGCAGAATGAGGAGACCACAGAGTGATGAGGTGGCAGCAGCATGAGGAGACCACAGAGTGGCCCAGAGACATAGTGTTGATGTAGCAGCAGCATGAGCAAACCGCAGAGTGGCACAGTGAAAGAGTGGGGAGGTGGGCGGCAATGCCAGTACCAGCTGCGGATGGTGGCTGGCAGTAGAAGCACCTGGCATCAGGTGTGGCATCAGGCAGGTGGCTGCATCAGAATAGTTGCACAAATCCGTCTTTGGCGCACTCTGTTTGAGGGCTGACTGTAGGGTTCCAACCCAATAGATACACTAGTATAGAAACAGCAGCCAGGGTGATAATGCTTAAATGGTTTATTTTCTTTACAGTTTTTTCATGTGCGACAGTAGTTGCATTACGTTTCGGCATATATTTGCCTTCGTCAGAAACTACATGAGAAGGAGAATACAGATTACAATCATAATAATCATACATGAACAGTGACAGTATATAATGAAGAAATACAATAGTACACTAAACATAGACAATAGTTGCGGAGTAATGTACAATAAGAATCCAAAGGTGATTCCTCCAGGTTGTACGACATAGTATCACTTCGGATTTTTCAGTAATCTCAAATATAATATGCAGGAAATCCAAGGGTATGATAGCAGGTATACAGAGAGTTGAATTATCATTAAGGAAAATAACTAGGCAATTCCAGTACATAATAAACTGAAGACAATCAGGGTTATAAATCTGATCATAGAACTTATAACAAGGTTATATGTGGCTATTGTAACTTACCTATGCCGCAGGCTGAGAGAAAAGATGGGAAAACAGGACGCAAGCGAGAGTGCCATGCAAATAGCATGTTAAGTATCAGAATGGCGTCTGTCAAGTGAGTGGAAGCTGGGTAATTTGTATCTGTTCGCGCCACAAAAGGTAGGGCGCGGCCTGGTGCTGAGAAGTTAGTGCGCATGACCGGAAGTAGATGCGTTTCAGCTTGGACCGCATCTCAAATCGAGTCATGTGAATATAAAGAACATAAGTAAGGGAAGAAAGTGTCCAGGATGTAATCAACCTGTGGGTAGAAGTAATAATGCTGGTAAAAAGTGTGGAAGTTATGTGTGCCGGTCGTATCGTAGACCGGAAGTCCATGCGTTCCAATGTGGAGCGCGTCGTATCACGTGATCTGTATGGAAGTTACCAGGAGGCCGGAAGTACATGCGTTCCACAGTGGAACGCATGACCGGGCTGCATATTAAGATACAGTGAAGTGAAATGTAATGTAGAAATAAGAGTTGTATGCAAGTAATGTTTACACATAATCTTAGTATTACTGACCGTCAGGCTCTAAAATCCCTCAATCAGGATGAAAGACTGGTAATAAAACCAGCCGACAAGGGGGGCACCATGGTAATCATGGACAAGGCCCAATATGTTGCTGAAATTCAGCGACAACTTAGCGACATTGAAGTCTACCAGAAGCTAGACCATAACCCAACTTACAGAATAGCCTCAGAGATCAGGGTGACATTACAAAAACACAGAAACATGGGTACTATTGATGACGCCACCGTCTCTTTCCTTACAAAACAACACCCTATAATTCCAGTAATTTACGTTTTACCCAAGATCCATAAAAACTTAGAGAATCCCCCAAGAAGACCAATTGTGGCATCCACGGACTCCGTATTATCTCCACTTTCTATCTGTTTGGAGAAATTACTCACACCACACATCAAAAATACCAAGTCGTTTCTGTTGGATACCCAAGCCTTCCTACGTATCATAACACAACTTGACCCTCTACCCACTGAATCCTTTTTGGTCACCTGGGACGTGGCAAGTTTATATACTTCTATTCAACACAATAAGGGCATCAATGCGGTCAAAGAATTACTCATTTCTGTCAACACAGAGACTTCAGTGTTAAACTTCTGTTTGGATCTCTTACACATAGTTCTCACATACAACTATTTTCTCTTCCAGGACACTTTTTACCTACAAAAACAGGGTATGGCAATGGGGTCCAACGTGGCCCCGCCCTATGCAAACTGCTAAATGGACCATTTCGAAAAAACCCATATCTACACCAGATATCTTTTCATCAGGCACGCCACAGTGTGGAAACGGTACATTGATGATATTTTTTGCATTTGGCGGGGCCCGTTGGACTCATTACTAGAATTTCATGAGTATATAAATTCTATCTACCCAGAACTACAATTTACTATTAGCTATGACCATTCAACTATCAACTTCCTAGATACTACGATAAGACGAGACACCTCAGGCACACTCATGACCGACCTCTTTCGTAAACCCACTGATCGCAATAACCTCTTACATTTTACAAGTTTTCACCCACCTAACACCAAAAGATCATTACCTAATTCACAATATCATAGAATCAGTAGGATTGTACAGGATGCCCCTACGAGAGAAGCACGCATCAAGGAGATGGAAAATAGATTTCTAGAGAGAGGTTACCCCAAATCCATTACCCAGAAGAAAATCTCCCAGAAGATAAAAATTCTGCCCCAAGCTCCACGTATCCCGTTCATTCACACATACCATCCCTGTGCCCAGAAGGTGTTAAACATTATTTGTAGTCACTGGTCAATCCTAGGTAAAGCATACCCTACAATACTGGAATTTGGACAACCTGTTTTATCTTGCAACAGGCGTCCCAAAAACTTGCGAGATTTACTGGTCCGTGCAGACGAGGGTTCCAATATACGACTACCTAGACAAATGTTTTTAAAAACACGTAAGAAAGGCACCTTCCCTTGTCTTGGATGTATGCAATGCTCGCATGTAATTAAAGGGGCAAACATCTCACACCCACAGACAGGCAAATCTATACCTATCCACGACTTCTTCACCTGCGACTCAGACCATGTGGTCTACATGCTAAAATGCCCCTGTGGCCTTATATACGTAGGTGAGACAACACAAAAAATCAGAGAACGAATCAGCCAACATAAATCCAGAATCCGCAACAACAATCTATTATTACCAGTCCCGGCCCATTTTCATGAGATGCGCCACAACATCTCACAACTGAAGTTTCTAGTATTAGAACATGTTCCTGCATTACGTAGAGGAGGTGACCGGATCCGTTTGCTCAAGATGAGGGAGGCCTTTTGGATCCATAAACTGGACAGTCTAGCACCGAAAGGTCTAAACCGTGAATATGATATTCAATGTTTCACTTAATATGCTTTATGATATTTTGGTGTACATTTACTAATATCTGATCTCTTCTCTTTCCCAGGCCCGTTAGAATACTTCCATGCCGCAGTGAAATATCCTTTTCATCTGGGTAATTTCTCCTTTCCTCATTTTCCTACTCCTCCTGTTTTCCCATCTATCCTCCTCTTGGTACTGTATCACACTATGTTGGTTATCACTGGGTCCACCTCCTCTCATTCTCTGACATTTCTTTTATCCCTTCTTTATTCTACCATCATTTTTCGTTACACATAATACATTCCAGTAGTGCCCTTTCACAACCACCTCTATCTCATTATCCACATATCCCTACATTTACTTGCATACAACTCTTATTTCTACATTACATTTCACTTCACTGTATCTTAATATGCAGCCCGGTCATGCGTTCCACTGTGGAACGCATGTACTTCCGTCCTCCTGGTAACTTCCATACAGATCACGTGATACGACGCGCTCCACATTGGAACGCATGGACTTCCGGTCTACGATACGACCGGCACACATAACTTCCACACTTTTTACCAGCATTATTACTTCTACCCACAGGTTGATTACATCCTGGACACTTTCTTCCCTTACTTATGTTCTTTATACTCACATGACTCGATTTGAGATGCGGTCCAAGCTGAAACGCATCTACTTCCAGTCATGCGCACTAACTTCTCAGCACCAGGCCGCGCCCTACCTTTTGTGGCGCGAACAGATACAAATTACCGAGCTTCCACTCACTTGACAGACGCCATTCTGATACTTAACATGCTATATGCATGGCACTCTCGCTTGCGTCCTGTTTTCCCATCTTTTCTCTCAGCCTGCGGCATAGGTAAGTTACAATAGCCACATATAACCTTGTTATAAGTTCTATGATCAGATTTATAACCCTGATTGTCTTCAGTTTATTATGTACTGGAATTGCCTAGTTATTTTCCTTAATGATAATTCAACTCTCTGTATACCTGCTATCATACCCTTGGATTTCCTGCATATTATATTTGAGATTACTGAAAAATCCGAAGTGATACTATGTCGTACAACCTGGAGGAATCACCTTTGGATTCTTATTGTACATTACTCCGCAACTATTGTCTATGTTTAGTGTACTATTGTATTTCTTCATTATATACTGTCACTGTTCATGTATGATTATTATGATTGTAATCTGTATTCTCCTTCTCATGTAGTTTCTGACGAAGGCAAATATATGCCGAAACGTAATGCAACTACTGTCGCACATGAAAAAACTGTAAAGAAAATAAACCATTTAAGCATTATCACCCTGGCTGATGGCAATGTTCACCTTCCCTGGCGGCCAAACAATAAATTGCAACACCACAGAGGCATTTTAACCCCAGCACTGGGTACTGACTGTCTGGTACGGCTGCCTCCGTGAACCCCTGCACGGCTACCACTTTGCTTGCTTAGCCGCTACCTCACATGTAAGCTGTCACCCTCTCTTCCCGAAGATGATGAAGCCCTTTCTTCATCCGGCTTCTGCCCTATTTAATGTTTGCAGCGCTAGAGGTGCCCCAGGCCTCTAAGACATCCTTGGGGGTTGTCAGATGTAGCCAAGGAGGTGTGGGAACAACAGCCAACTCCACATAAAGTGTCATTGAATATCTCACCAAAATGCAAGAACGGATAGAGACAGTGTTGCCACTTGTTAAGGAGCATATGGAGGCAGCTCAGTGAGCCCTAAATCGGGTATATAATCGAGAAACTCGGTCCGAAACTTTAACCCGGGAGATTGGGTCTTGGTTCTTGTACTGACCGTGGACAATAAGTTCCTGGCCCTACGAGATACTAGTGATGAGCGGCAGGGGCAATATTCTAATTCGCCATACTTCGCGAATACTCCCATATATTCGCAAATTCAGAAATTCCTAATGTTCAGGCATTATTTTCTTGATTGCTCATTCGCATTAAAAAATTTTCATACAATTTGCATAAAAATTTGCATAACAATTCGCATAGACTGATATTTTTTTACAAATATATTTTGAGATATTCCTAATATTCGCGAATTCTCAAAGTGCCGATATTCGCGATTAAAATTCGCAATTTGAATATTCGTGATCAACACTACAAGATACTAGAGAAACTAGGCAACGTAAATTACAAGGTACGCCAGCCAGGTCTACCATGTCAATTTACTGAAGCCTTGGAAGGATAGGGGGACCTCTACTAAGAACAACCCGCAGCCGGTTTGTCTAGGGCAAGGATGGGCAAACTGTGACTCTCCAGCTGTTGTAAAACTTCAATTCCCACCATACCCTGCTGTAGGCTGATAGCTGTAAGCAGTCTTTGCATGCTGGGAGTTGTAGTCTTCCCTCAACTGGAGAGCTTCAGTTTGCCCATCCCTGGTCTAGGGGAAGAGATTCTGGACCCTCTGTCTGTTCCAGGTGAAGTGGCTGCCACAGTACGGATTGCTGACAGCCTTTCCTCTAAGCAGGCTCGGGAGGCCAGGGAGTTCATTAGTCAGAACACGGATGTGTTCTCTGACCTCCCTGGACGTACTTGCATAATCCACCATGATATTGTCACTGAGCTACAGGCGATTGTCCGGTTAAAGCCGAACCGGGTGCACGAGGCTCAGCGACAAGCCATCTTGGAGGAAGTACAGCTGATGCTGCGGCTAGATGTTATTGAGGAGTCTAAAAGTGAGTTGGCCAGCCCAATAGTTTTGATACCCAAGCCGGATGGGACGTTGCAGTTCTGTAATGATTTCCGTAAACTGAATGAGGTCTCTAAATTTGATGGGTATCCCATGCCCTGGGTGGATGAGTTAATCAAGAGATTAGGGAAGGCATGGTACTTTTCTGTCTTAGACCTCCCAAAAGGGTACTGGCAAGTGCCCTTAAAGGAGGCTGCCAAAGAGAAAACGGCCTTTATCACACCTGAGGGGCTATATCAGTATAAGGTGTTACCTTTTGGTCTGCATGGTGCTCCCGCCACATTCCTGCAGTTAATGGACATTGTGCTTCGTCTGCATTGTCGGAATGCATCGGCTTACCTCGACGATATTGTCATTTATAGTACCGATCGGGAGAATCACCTAGCAAAAGTACAAGCAGCAGTGGACTTCCTCCGGAGGGCTGAGCTAACCACTAACCCAAAAAAATACCTAGGGTATTTCATTGGGCGCTCAGCCCTCAAACCTCAGATGAGTAAAATAGAGGCAATACGGAGTTGGCCACGACCTTTCACAACCAGGCAAATAAAGTCGTTCGTAGGGATGGTGGGGTATTACATGAGGTTTATTACTCACTTTGCTGGGATGATCAGGCGGAAGAGGCTTTTTCCGCTTTGAAGTCAGCCCTGTGCGGGTCACCGGTTTTGGTGACGCCCGACTTCAAGAGGGAGTTTGTGGTACAGACTGATGCCTCGGAAGTAGCTGAGTTGTAATGTCTCAGGAAATCAACGGGGAGTAGCATCTCGTTGTTTTCCTGAGCCGCAAGCTCACCCCAGCTGAGACCAGGTACAGTATAGTGGAGAGAGAGTGCCTGGCTATCATATGGGCACTCGACTCTCTCCGCTACTATCTGTTGGGGAGAAAGTTCCGCCTGGTGACCAACCACTCCCCTCTCAAGTGGATGAGCCAGGCCAAAGAGAGGAAGGCCCAGGTCACCAGATGGTTCTTGTCAATGCCGTACTTCAAGTTCACGGTGGCGCACAGAGCAGGCCGGTTACAAGGAAATGCAGTTGCCTTGTCCTGGGTGCTCTGTTTGGCAATTGTTCACCCCCTCAAAGGGGGGGGGGGTATGTGACACAGTAAAAGATTTGTTCTGGAGGGAAAATTCCATGCATTTTTTACACTTATACACCACAAAAAAGGCAGTAGAACAGATTAACTGCAGCGCAGAACAGCAAATAAGTCTCCTTTTTTTAAAACTTATAGAAGTCCAGCTCACCTGACCCGGTTGTACATTCCCATGTGCCAGGAGCCTGGGTTGTCCCCACAGTGGTAATCCAGTATAAAAGAGAAAATCGGCTCCAGCACCAACTATAATGTTTAAAACCAGCTTCCTTTTATTAAGATGTATTCACAAGCAGATACAATCCATTCAGTATGCGGCAAACGTTGACGTGTTTCGGACAGTACGTCCTTAGTCGTGACAATGTGTCAGTCCGATGTGGCTAGATTTATAGGGGATTTCTCTCCTCCCACTAACCGTGTGAATCTACCTTCCATTGGCCAAATCAGGCTTCCACTATCTGTTACTTCACATAACAATTAACATTTAGACACACCTGTGCCACCTTAGTGGTTTTACTTTAATTTTGCTTTAGAAATTCACATCATCCAAGGAAATTCCATTGGAGGCATTTCCCTCCATGAATAGACCTCCTGGGACATGTAGTTAGAGAAAAAACTCATCATGTGCACGGTGCAAATACATGAAAAAATAATAAAATAAAACATAGTAACAGTTCACAGCATAGATTTGACAGAATGACCAGTGTAGTGTTTTCCATATACATCACAGTTTAATACAGACATTTACATCATCATTGCTAAATATACATCAACTCTTTCTTTTGAATTAACCCTGTGGGTACACAGGTATTTAAACAGAAAATCCAAAAGGCTTCTCTAAAATATAATCTTTTTCTGTGATCTCCTCCCCTTGTTAAATGACCTTACTTGTTCAATTGCAAAGGCTTTGAAGGTCCTAATTTTGCGGTGATGACATTGGATGAAGTGTTTTGCAGCACTAGAAACATGTAGTAAAGTAACTGCACTGCAGAACAGCAAATAAGACATATTTTTGGTTTTAAACTTATACACACCAAAAAAGGCTATAGTAAAAAGTAACTGCACCGCAGAACAGCAAATAAGATGTCTTTTTTTTTACACTTATACAACCCAAAAAAAGGCTGTAGTACAAAGTAACTGCAACGCAGAATGGCAAATAGGATGTTCTTTTTTTTCACACTTATATACCCCCCAAAAAGCTGCAAAACAATCTAAGTGCACTGCAAAATGGCAAATAAGACGTCCATTTTTTGCACTTATACACCACAAAAAAGGCTGTAGTACAAAGTAACTGCACCACAGAACGGCAAATAGGATGTACTTCTTTTTACACTTATACACCCTAAAAAAAGCTGTAGAACAATATAACTGCACTAAAGAATGGCAAAAGGATGTACTTTTTTTATACCTATACACACCAAAAAAAGGCTATAGTACAAAGTAACTGCACCGCAGAATGGCAAATAAGACGTATTTTTTTACACTGTGGCAGTGGAGCTGCCAGAAGGCCATAGGAAGGCCATTCAAGTGGCGTATCTTACCCAGAGCAAGCTGGGTGAGAACAAGAAAGGTTGGGAAAATAGTTTTTTTCCACTGTCTGCAGCAGTCAGGCTAGTAATGGGGATAATTAGCAGCCAGCTGAGGAGCTTGGATAAATCTGGGCTGAGCTCCTCAATCAGGGCTCCCAGTCTGGGAAAGTAGCAGGCGGTGTCAAGGCCTGTGGGAGCCAGGACCCTCTAACCCTGTGTGGGGGTAAGCACTGTGGTGTTTTTGGGGAGCTGGGTGGTAGACCCGGATCCCGCTAGAGAGGGAGTGTATTTATACTGTGTAGTCAGTGGCCAGACGCCTGAGGTTTATTTTTATGATTTCGTTGTACTGCTGTGATGGCAATAAAGCTGGTCGTGGCCAGTTTGCACCCGAATCTACAGTGGTGGGGTGGCTTCCTGATGTGTGTCAACCGCCTAAGTTGTTAAGACGGCGATCTGGAAGAGCTAAATGACCCCGTGTTGTTACATATGGTGGAGGTATGTTATGGCATGAAAATGGCACACAAAGCTGGGTGCTGCAGAGCTAAAAGGGCAAGACAACAGGTTGCTAAGGGCACCAGGAAGCGTTGTCTGTGCTGAATGCTGCGGGATTGCTGAACGGAAAGTGTCCGTGCTGAAAAGTAAAAAAAACTGTTGGTTGCTAGGGGCAATAACGAGACAGCAGGTGCTGCTGAAAGTTATTTTTGCTGTGTGTGGAGTTAAAGGGCCGGAAGCTTTTTTGTCCAGAGGGGCAGGTTCTGCTCATAAGAGTGTGGGCTATTTTGCTGTGGTGCAAGTAAAACTGCAGTAAATTAAAGGGCCAGTAGCCCAGCAAAGGGAACTAACAATTTTTCCTGCTACTATGGGTCTCGGAGAAGAATACGTTTGACAGATATGGGCTTTAAAATGGCGAGAAAACTTGGGCAAGGAGCTGGGTTATGGTCCAAAAGAAATGGTGTTGTTTGATGCAGAGCGAGAGGCTCTGGAGGCGCAGTTGCAGCTGGCCCTGAGGAAAGGGTTCTCAACGCTGTATCGTCACTGTGCAAAAGTACCAGAGGTCGCGGTGTGCTGGAAGTTCTGGAGGAAAGGCGAAGGTGTGCCGTTGCCAAAGGCAACCGCCGGGAAGCTAAAGAGATGGTGAGCGGTGCGATTCTCAGGAGTTCCTATATTCCCTGCGACTGTGTGCAAGATTCTAAAGGGTGTGGCTGGAATGTCCGTCCAGGAAAAGTCTTAACCACAGGCCAAGTTGTATCCGGTAGCAACTGTTGGAGTAAGGAGTCTGCAGGTGATCATGGTACCAGGAATCAAGGGCAGGTCTCCAAAAGCTGGATTTTGGAGGAGGATCTCGGTAGAGATGTCCATGGGATGCTCTCGTCTCCCGAGACTGCTGAACCTGTGACAACAAAGGGTAACACTGTTCCTGTTATTAATTATGTGGCATACCCAGTGATGGTGAGTCGGCGGCAGTTGATACCTGCCAGGCCGGTGACTGATAGGCTCATGCATGACGTAATGTGGGGAAATGGAGACACTTCTGTAGAAAGTAATGAAGCTCCTGCAGAATCTGTACCTGTCCCTTTAAATGAAGGTGTAAGGGAAATGCAGATGGAAAGCAATGGTTTAAGTGAAATGACCATTGGAAACAATGGTGCAGACACGGTGCCAAGTGAAGGTGCAGAGTTTGTTGAAATGTATAATGATAATGTGGATCTATGTACATGAAGTGATGAGGATGATGACAGTCCTTTTCCTTTGCAGGCTGTGATTGGGGAAGAGCTCCCCCTGTTGGTAAAAATGTGGATGGTATAAAAATGCTAATTGATGTTGAGAGCTCACAACTGAGGGAAACCACTGTAAAAAATGTGCAAGTACATGGGGCAGTCCTAGAGGGTGTACCACACGTACTAGAAGTGGATTAACAGTCTCCACAGGTTTCTAGGATTAATAAAATGTCCTAGGTGGGGATTAGCTCATCGGTGCCCCTAGAGGACAGGATTGAGAATGACACGAGCGGTATATATAACGTATATTCTGTGACCGACTCAGAGAGAGAGGCTTCCATGTCGAGGTCTTGCCAAACTAAAGTGGTTACTAGTAGCGACCAAGTGACAGTTATATCTGACTAGACGAGAGTTCAGTCGGGTGACGTCAGCCTAGTGTCTGAAGCTCATATCCAGACAGTCTTAGATGACCTGACAGGACAGTACAGCTGCAAACAGGAGGCTGATCTCACTCTCGCCACAATGTCTCTAGATACGATAGAGAAGGGACTAGCTGTCGTCACAGAGTCACCAAAGAAGGCTGTAGAAGGGTCAAAAGAGGTGACCCCGGAAAAGATGAGTGAACTGAAGGGTCTACCGCCCGGTGTCCTGGGGAAGGGAAAAGACTCCAGAAAGACACAAAAGTCTATAGTAGACATCAACAATGGTCTTGAAGAGTCCCTGGGTGGAAATCCCACAGAGCGTTTAAGGAAGAATGGTGGTTCTTCTACAACTGCTGTTAAACCAGAACAGAAAGAGAAGCTGGAACAGAAGGCCCAAGAGTGGGACACTGCTAACAAGCTGGTGCGAAAAACTAAGAAGACCAAGGCCCTCTCCTTGGCTAGAGCCCTTGAAAAAGCGCTTGAGGAGCGTGACGCATTTGAGAGTCTGAACAGGCAACTCAGAGCAGAGATGGAGGATCTCATGAGCTCAAAGGAGGACATCGAGAAGAACGTCTATGAGTTGGGGAAGTCTCGGCGTGCTCTCGTGCGGCAGGTGAAAGAAAAGAAGAAACCTGAAGAGGAGGATTCTCTGAAAGAGGCCAAGAAGGCAGAGCCTGTTAAGAATGGGTCTGGAGATGGTGGCGCTGCAGTACCAACCGAGGCAGAGAAGATGGATGATCTTTCTGCTGAACCCGTTGATGGGGCTGATGTGGATGCAGAAGCCAAGAGACTCGTGGTGGGGTGTAGCCAAGGCTTGGTCATGCAAGACATTACTTCAGCCAGCGGTCTGCTGGGGAAGAAATATGAGGGGACTGACGCCCACCATAAAGATGCTGTCTACTGCTGTGAGGTTGCTATCGTAGAGCCTGCACGAGAGGAGAACAGTTTCCGGAGTGAACATCTGGAGGGATTGCCAGAAAATGAAGAGTCTGATACGGTCTCTGGTGTCCCCAGTACCTCCAACCTTGATGAGAAAGAGGAGGAGGAGTTAAGAATGCAAGTATATGATTCCGTGTCCGAGAAGGATGAGAAGGCTGACAAAGTGGATGAAGACTCCAAAGGAGACTCAAAGGCTGAAGAAGCTAAGGCCGTTGAGTTGGGGAAAAAACCTCAGATGTTTCCCAACGTAGAAGCTTTGACCCTGGAGGGGGCTTAAATAAAGTGAAAAGTCCTATGGCCTTTATCAGGGGGGGAGGATATGTGGCAGTGGAGCTGCCAGAAGGCCATAGGAAGGCCATTCAAGTGGTGTATCTCACCCAGAGCAAGCTGGGTGAGAACAAGAAAGGTTGGGAAAATTGTTTTTTTCCCACTGTCTGCAGCAGTCAGGCTGGTAATGGGGATAATTAGCAGCCAGCTGAGGAGCTTGGATAAATCTGGGCTGAACTCCTCAATCAGGGCTCCCAGTCTGGGAAAGTAGCAGGCTGTGTCAAGGCCTGTGGGAGCCAGGACCCTCTAACCCTGTGTGGGGGTAAGCACTGTGGTGTTTTTGGGGAGCTGGGTGCTAGAGAGGGAGTGTATATATACTGTGTAGTCAGTGGCCAGACACCTGAGGTTTATTTTTATGATTTCGTTGTACTGCTGTGATGACATTAAAGCTGGTCATGGCCAGTTTGCATCCGAATCTACAGTGGTGGAGTGGCTTCTTGATGTGTGCCAACCATCTAAGTTGTTAAGACGGCGATCTGGAAGAGCTAAATGACCCCGTGTTGTTACAACACTTATACACCCCAAAAAAAGCTGTAGTACAAAGTAACTGCACCATGGAACGACTAATAAAACGTACTTTTTTTTTACACTTATACACCCCAAAAAAGCTGTACAACAATGCACTGCAGAACGGCAAATAGGATGTCCTTTTTTATACTTATACACCCCAAAAAAGGATGTAGTACAAAGTAACTGCACCTCAGAACGGCAAATAAAACGTACTTTTTTTACACATACACCACAAAAAAGGCTGTAGTACAAAGTAACTGCACCGCAGAACGGCAAATAAGATGTACATTTTTTACACTTATATACCCCAAAAAAGGTTGCAGTACAAAGGAACTGCACCGCAGAACGGCAAATAAGACATACTTTTTTTACACTTATAGACCCCCAAAAAAGCTGTAGAACAATATAACTGCACTAAAGAATGGCAAAAGGATGTACTTTTTTTATACCTATACACACCAAAAAAAGGCTATAGTAAAAAGTAACTGCACCGCAGAATGGCAAATAAGACGTATTTTTTACACGTATACACCCCAAAAAAGGTTGTAGTACAAAGTAATTGCACCACAGAACGGCTAATAAAAGTACTTTTTTTTACACTTATACACCCCAAAAAAGCTGTACAACAATGTAACTGCACCGCAGAACGGCAAATAGGATGTCCTTTTTTATACTTATACACCCCCAAAAAGGATGTAGTACAAAGTAACTGCACCGCAGAACGGCAAATAAAACATACTTTTTTTTACACATACACCACAAAAAAGGCTGTAGTACAAAGTAACTGCACCACAGAACGGCAAATACGATGTCCTTTTTTTTTTACAGTTATAACGCTAAAAAAGGCTGTAGTATAAAGTAACTGCACCGCAGAACGGCAAATAAGATGTCCTTTTTTTACAAATACACCCCAAAAAAGGTTGCAGTACAAAGTAACTGCACCGCAGAACGGCAAATAAGACATACTTTTTTTACACTTATACACCCCAAATAAAGCTGTAGAACAATGTAACTGCACCGCAAAACGGCAAATAAAGACATACTTAATTTTACACGTATACATCACAAAAGATGCTGTAGTACAAAGTAACTGCACCGCAGAACGGCAAATAGGATGTAATTGTACTTTATTTATACTTATACACCCCAAAAAAGGCTATAGTACAAAGTAAATGCACTGCAGAATGGCAAATAAGATGTCCTTTTTTTTTTTTACACTTATGCACCCCAAAAAATTCTGTAGTATAAAGTAACTGCACCGCAGAATGGCAAATAAAATGTCCTTTTTTTTTACACGTATACACCCAAAAAAAAGACTATCATTGTAAAAATTGTTGTGTGACATTGGTACGACAAAATATTGTGCGACACATGTCCTCATGTAGTCCTGGCCTTGATGCTGCAGGGCACTATGGAGGTCACTGTTAAGGAGCAGGGGCCACTATTCAAGGGGCAGCTGCTGTGGAGGTCACTGTTAAGGGGCAGGCACTGTGGATGTTACTGTTAAGGGGGTAGGCCGCTGTGGAGGTCACTGTTAAAGGGGCGGGCACTGTGGAGGTCACTGTTAAGGGGGCAGGGGTCTCTATTAAAGGGGCAGCTGCTGTGGATGTCACTGTTAAGTCAGCAGGGTAGGGAGCAGGGTACTGAGGAGGTCACTGTTAAGGGAATGGAGTACTGTGGCAGTCACTGTTAAAGGGACGAGTGCTGTGGAGGTCTCTGTTAAGGGGGCAGGGAACAGTGGAGGTCACAGATAAGGAGAAGGTCCCCTATGGAGGTCAGTGTTAAGGGGCAGGGTGCTATATAGGTCACTGTTAAGGGGGCAGGCCCCTGAGGAGGTCAATGTCAAGGGAGTGGGGTACTGTGAAACTCATTGTTAAAGGGGCAGGCTGCTCTGAAAGTCAAAGTTAAGGGGATGGGCTGCTGTGAAGGTACCATTTTATGGAGGCGGTGCAATGTGGGGGGCTCAGTGTTAAGGGGTGAGAGGCTGTGGAGTTCACTGTTTATGGGGTGGGGTACTGAAGGGTTCACTGTTTATGGGGTGGGGTACTGAAGGGGTCACTGTTATAGGGGATACTTATATAGGGGGGTTGATATCTTTTAACGACACACAGAAACATTAAATGAAATAGATCAAATATACCTGTGTGAAGCTGGGTCATTCTGCTAGTTTCCTATAAATACACACCGCAACACAGCACTTGCACCCCAATAACAAACAAGGTTTGCTGGAATTACAGAGGTATTATCTAGTGCAAACCTAAAAGAAGCAGTATAATAGCAATTTGGATCCCCAATAAGTGCAGCAAGGTGTAATAGAATCGCTCCTATTATCCAGGCTGTACACTCTCCTATTGGACCCTGTTCTCCTTTTATAGCATGGCTGTTGCCTCTCTATGTTTTCCCTACACCTTGAATAATCTTTCTCTGAACTTGTAAATAGTTTTGTTTTCAGCACAATAAAGTCTTTTCTAACACTGTCCCTAGCGCCTGCTAACGTCTCTCCCTGCACTGAGCACACTGAAAAATGGCAGAATCCAAAATGACAGAGGGTATTTATAGGGCTGTGACTTCACAGGGGCTGTCTGGCTGCTGATTGGCTACATGCATGGCATTGTGGGTAATCCCTCGTTCCCAGAGTTCTTTGCTCCATGTCATAACATGTGCAGCAGCCATTTTAGGAAAAAGTGCCATTCGTTACCACGAAGCATGAGAAAATCTGGATTCGGTGCTACTCAAATTTTTCCTGAAATTCGGATCGAATTCCACTTCATCAACTACGAGTCGCTCATCTCTAGTTACGACCACCCTGCAATCCAGCAGTGGTTGCTGCGCTGGCACACTATAGGATAAAGCACTACCCTATGTGCTCATTTTCTTTAGTGCTCAAGCACGACCACTACTGATGGATTGCAGGGTGGTCATAACCATGGAATGAGCAGAGTATGATGTGATGGAAAAATGCTTCTGTAAATCCCCAGGCTGAAGGGGTGCAGATTTAGAATATGGCTGGACAAACCTTCTCCAAGTGTAGAAGAGTGTTGTAACAAGCTTCCCTTTCATGGCAGTAAGGTCTCTCTACCATAAGGTGCACAATACCTTGCTAACTGACTGTGATTTCCCTCTCTTTGGAGCAGTTCTGATGATAGAGTAGCTTCCTTGGCTGTAGACGTTTTTAAGATGATGGTTCTCTGAGCTCAAGCCTAGCTCCAAGGAGCTTGCACATGTAAATCTTTTGCAGTTACCCTGTTCTGGGCACTACAAAAACATGTGGTGAAGGGGAGTTATTTTGAACTCCCCTGACTTAGAAGCAACGGCGACCAATGCAACCATTATATCTACACCACTACAGCTATACTACCAATACAGAATATTCTGCATTGCTTAACATAGATTCTAGACACTCACGTGGTCCTTGGTTGGTTTTAAACACAGTACGAGGGAACAGTGCAAAAGTTGTCCAGATATGTGCAAAAAACTACTATGGAATATTGTTTAAAATTTGGAGGGCATCTTTGTATAAGATGGACATTGCTGAACTACAGTAGGTTATCAAATTTAAGTCTGAAAAAAAGACAAGTTAAGGGTGATCTAATTCAGTGTGCAAATGTATGACCTTTTTAATACCTGGGCTTGTAACCATGACAAGAATGCATCTTCTAGGATTAGAGGAAAGAAGATTTAATTATCATCATAGATGGGCCTTTTTTGCCACAGGATGTTGTGATGGCTGATTCATTAAACAAGTTCAACAGGGCCAAGATGCCCTTCTTGAAAGCAATATTGACATAGATTAGGATCTGTTAGGTAACCACCAAGGTCCTGGTATTTTTGATAGCACCCTCGATGGAATTGAATAGAAAAACCCAAAGTCTTCATGCACATGACCGTATGCATTTTGCAGTCCACAGCACATACCATCTGTGCTGCATCCATATTTTTGTGGACCCATTGACTTCAGTGGGTCTGTGGTCTGAACTTTGTAGGCAAGTATAGGACATGTTCTATCTATATGACCATCTGTGTGCTTTCCGCATCCATACGTTTGCTTTGCAAATAGTTAGAATTAGTCCACAAAATGCAGACCACTGACCCACTGAGGTCAATGTGTTCACAAAAAAATGTGGACTGCTTGTGGATCACATCCATATTTTGTGGATCCGCATAGTCATGTGCATGAGGCCCATTGCAGATGATGTGCCACAACAGAAAAAAATATCTTGGGTGCCAACCATGATAAAAATGTGGCGCAAGTATATACTATTGGCTCCAGTAAATATAAGAGTCTATCTTTAAGCATTCTATATGACTATGAGTTTAATGGGAATCTGTATAAACACATGATGGGTGTTTCTTAGAAAGTGATGATAATTAATTGCCTGAATGTATTAGATTTTCTGTATAGAGGTTATTGCTGACATCACAATAGGTCAATTATATAAGGAATATTCTACGATATAAACATTTTTACTTAATGGTTTTATTGCTTTTGAGTTTTTGGTTTATGTCTTATTCAGTTTAGTGCATACAATTACATTATAGAAATGGTGAGCTATACATAGTGACATGTTCCATGGGGGCACACCTTTAAGACAGATGCTTACGGCAATGGCTTGCCACTCATAATTATGCCAATACTTGGTATTTTCAGAATATATCATCATAAATTATATAAGTAGAAATGGTACATTAAATTGCAGTGTATTATTCAATGAAGATAATTAGGACTGATTTGACGCAGAATTATTTTAGCAGCAATGATGCATCCCAGATCATCTCCATACATCTTAACTAGTATGCATCTTAAAGAGCTTGCATCCTTTATCACACCTTCTGCTGTTTTCAGCTCATTTCATATGCTAATTTATACTTTTGTTTATTGAATGTCTTCTCTAGAACAGATGTCTCTACTGAACTTTTCTTAGCATTTCTATTACTGTTTTTATTTATGCTCATGATCCTGACAATATAATCCCCATTGTTGTCATATTTATTAAAGACCAGGGTAAAGTTCAAAAAAAGAATCCGTTGTCTAATTATGGAAAAAATTAGGACTATAAAATAGTTTTATAACTCTGCCTATACAGTATTTGCAGAATTATACACTGCCAGTCGGTTGGGTTACCTTGCTCCAAATTTTGGGGGGCAATTTTGGCACATGTTGGTGGATCATAAGCCATACTCTATTTCCCACTAAGTCTGCCCTCTCATGAGAGAGGCACAAAAAAGCGTACAAATTAAAGGGGTTATCCCACAAATAATGTAGGGGGGTGTCTTCCCTGCTGCAGCTAAGGAGGTGTGTCTCAGCTCTCCCTATCACAGCTCAGGAGGCAGTTGAAGGATGAAACTGAGCATTTGCAGCCATATAAGTGAGCAGGTCAAAGAAATAAGAAATTAAGTGGCCCTATACAGATACATTGTATTGAATAACTCAGTGGCTATACAAGATGTTTAATTACATGCAATTACAAAAGTAGAACTGTAGAATATTTTTCGTGGGACAACCCTTTTAAGCATGACTTACGGTGAGTTTCGTTTTACGTAACAAGGTATACCAAGCAGGATTGTGCCCACTAGGTTGCAACGGATTTGGCTTAAATGCTCTAGAATTGTTATTACAAAGGGTATGCAAGTGCGGTAGTTATTAACACAAATATGTCAAGAAAGGTGACAGGTATTCTTTAAGGGACCGAGATTACTCTTGGTCTGCACCTCCTACTTTAGAAAGTTGCTATTAGGAATGAAGACTAAGAGATGCTTTATGGGAATATGCAGTTTTTGGAAATCCCATAACCTCGATGAAGGCAGATAAATTATTAGTTATTATTATACATCACACCTTCTTGTTTGCTGATTCCATACATTTGTAGTTTAAGCACAGAAATAGACACTTTAGCAAACCTTTTCTAGACTCGTTTGACTCCTCATGAACATAACGCTGTGTAGATCATTTTCACATTTCTGCTACTTCTCATTTATTGGCAGATTTGTTCAAATGAGTGTATCTTCCATTAACAAGTGCCCAAAATAATGTGCTGGGATATGTTCAGGCTCTACAAATATCCACAGATAATTAGAGAGGGGGGAGAATAAAGCAATGCTAGCATAGACTGAAGTGTGATTGTTTGATAATTACTATTCAGACACTGGGGAATTAGCAGAAAATGCTGCAAAAAGATATCAGTGTTGTGTATTGCAGTTGGACTTGTCTACATTATGTCTCTGTTCTGAACCTAAAGAAGTGCTAATGTGCTACACATTACAGAGATCCTCTCTTTATGATGTGCAGTCATAAATATCTAATTTAATTTTCTGCATAGAAAAATAATATGTCACATGACAAGCAAAAAACAACCAAATGAATATTGGGGTGAAACTACTATAATTTCTATAAACAGCAAGGATTCCCAAAGGGTATATCAGCCACCAGAGGTATATCTTTAAGCCTCTATACCCTCTATTTATAACACTGGTGCCCTCTTATGTAGCACAGGACCTTTGGGCTCCTTCAGGAACCTATCATTACACTCCCATTGGCCAGATGTATAAATCTAATTTGTCCATAGTTGTATTTGGTATTGCAGCTCAGCTCCACTGAAGTACATGAGGTTGAGCTGCAATACCACATACAGGTTCAGGTGTGGCACTGAAGGAAAACAGCCATGTTTTTCTCATTCTGAATGACTCTTTTAACAGTTAGGCCAGGTTTTGTCATTTTTTTGTTAATAAGACTCCATCGAGACAAATGCTGTTTGTTATATTAGTATGTTACGTGATATTATTGTAAATCATGTACTCGATTATTTTGATATATTGTAAATTGTTTGACACATTCTTAGAGACAGTAAGGGGGATTCATTAATAGTGCCTAAAATCTAGACCGGGCTGAGAGAAGATGTGCCGAATTGATCATAGTAGTATATACTGGCCCAGATTTATTAATCCTATAAATGCTGTAAATTTAGGATTAATATGTGACTTTTTGCTTTAATTTTTTTAGAGTGTCTGTCTTGGATTACGTTTGTTTTTTGTGAATAATTTACAAAATGTTGCATTTATTACATTTGTTGCATGAAATAACTATGGATTATTCAGCAAATTGTTTATAGTAGTTGGACACTAAATGTATATAAAAATTCATCAGTTATTTAACAGTCAATATTTTTTCACCACACCAGCATACAGTAGATCTCAAGTTGTCATATTTCAACTGTAATCTGATAAGTCGTGTCACCATATGGTACATTGGGTTGTATCTATTTCAGGTTACAAAGTTTTCCATTGGCGTCTTGTTTCCACATGCACCTTCCGCTATTTCAGTGGGTAGAAGATGACTACAATACACTTCCCTTGCGCAGGTTCAGCTTCCCTGTCTCAGGCACTCTTCTGCCAGTTGGACTACCTAGATCGGTAAATCAGGATACAGGAAGGAAAGGACTGCGTGGGATCCGAGCAGCTCATAAGCTTCCCTTTTTATCAATATATTATAAAATAAAAACATCAAAAGTCCTTTATTAAAGACATATGAGAATTCCTCTCATGCCCGACCAGTTTCTTCTCCATAGTTTTCCCATGGGCTCCACTTTACTTTTTTTTTATCATTTTCACCTCCACGGCTTTCTCAGGGGCTCCTTTTACCACATTCCTGTCCATGTTTAATATCTTATACATTACCCAATCCAATTAAATATTTAAATAAGGCAGTTTATATTCAGCTCTACATCTAACCCATTCAGTGCCATTGTATTTAAAAGCAAAATGGTAAATTTGAGTTGATTTTTTATTTTTTTATAAAAAATCTAAAATTTACAGAAAATTTGGTAAAAATTGCATTAAATCGTGATTCTTCATAAAATAGTTATTCAATGACATTCACCATGTGTCTACTTTATGTCAGCATCATTTTGTAACTTACTTTTATATTTTTTAGGATGTTAGAAGGCTTAGAATTTTAGAAGTATTTTTCTTAATTTTCCATAAGATTTTCTAAACTGACTTATTTAAGGACCAATTCAGTTCTGAAGTCACTTTGAGGGCCTTACATAATATGAATCACCCATAAATTACACCATTTTAGAAACTACACCCCTCAAGTCATTCAAAACTAGATTTTACAAACGTAGTTAACCCTTTAGGTGTTCCATAGAAATTAAAGCAAAATGAAGGTGAAATTTAATTTTTAAATTTTTTGTGCAGATTTTTCATTTTAATCCATTTTCCTGTAACACAGCAAGGGATAACATCAAAACGAACCTCAATATCTATTACCTTGATTCTGCAGTTTACAAAAATATATGCAGTTTACATAAATATGTGATAGTAAACCTTCATATGGGCACACTGCAGTGCTCAGAAGGCAGAGAGCACCATGTGGTTTTTGGAGGGCAGATTTTGCTGGAATAGTCTTTGGAAGTAATGTCCCATCTGAAGGGACCCTGAAATACCCTAAAAAGGAAACCTAAAAAATGACCCAATTTTGGAAACTACACCCCTCAAATTTCATTTAATAAATTTCAGAAATTCTTGGCTGTGAAAATAAAATTTACATTTTTACAAGAAAATGTTGCTTTAACATAGTTTATAAAGCTGAAAAAAGACATCCGTCCATCCAGTTCAGCCCGTTATCTTGCAAGTTTATCCAGAGGAAGGCAAAAAAACTCTGAGGCAGAAGCCAATTTTCCTTACTCCAGTCAAGCAATCAGAATAACTCCCTGGATCAACGACCCATCTCTATTAGCTATAGCCTGTAATAATATTCCACTCCAGAAATACATCCAGGCCCCTCTTGAACTCTTTTAGTGAACTCACCATCACCACCTCCTCAGACAGAAAGTTTCATAGTCTCACTGCTCTTACTGTAAAGAATCCTCTTCTATGTTTGTGCACAAACCTTCTTTTCTCTAGACAAAGAGGATGTCTCCTCGTCACAGTCACAGTCCTGGGGATAAATAGATGATGGGAGAGATCTCTGTACTGACCCCTGATATATTTATACATAGTTATTAGATATCCCCTCAGTCGTCTTTTTTCTAAAGTGAATAACCCTAATTTTGATAATCTTCTGAGTACTATAGTCCACTAGTCCACTCATTCCAGTTATTACTTTAGTTGCCCTCCTTTGAACCCTCTCCAGCTCTGCTATGTCTGCCTTGTTCATAGGAGCCCTTAAGTCTCACATTTTTCATTTTCACAAGAGGTAACAGGAGAAAATGCACCCCACAAATTGTTATCCATTTTCTCCTGAATATGGCAAAACCCATACTGCTGTATGGGCGCATGGCAGGATTCAAAAGGAAAGGAGTTATGGTGATACCAATTTTATATAGTTTTTTATGTTTTACAACTTTTTCAGCATAAATTAAGTTTTGTGTTAAAAATAAATGATTATTTTGCATCACCATAGACTAACATCAGACTGTAGTTTTTATTGGTATCATTTTGGGATGCATATGGCTTTTTGATAATTTTTTAATTCATTTTTTGGGAGTTGAAGTGTGCAAACATTGCACATGCGTGGTACGCTCCCATTCACTTCTATAGGGAGCCGGCTTAGTGGTTGTAGGATCTGAGTCCCCCAGCTGCCACCTTGCGGGGCTCCGTTCTCTATATAGATGCGGGTCCTAGTGGTTGGACCCGCACCTATAAGACAATGGGGGCATATCCTAGCAATATTACCCCATTGTCCATGATGAGACAACCCCTTTAATATGGGTTGATATGGTTATGGTAATACCAAATTGTATTTTTTTTTATGTTTTACCACTTTAATATCATTAAATTAGTTTTTATTAAAAAATCTTTTGTTTTGCATCGCCAGATCTAAGACCCAGAACTTTTTATTTTTTCATCAACATATCTATGTGAGGGCTTGTTTTTTGTGGGACTATCTGTAGTTTCAATTCCATCATACATTTTTTATTTTCAATTTTACGGTGTTTACCAGTCAGGATAAGTAATGTAATTCCTTTATAGATAAGGTCATTATGGATGCAGCAATACCAATTATGTGTAGTTTATTTTATTTTTTCATTTTTTAATCAATTATAAATGAGCAGATATGGAAAATGGCTATTTATTTTTTTTTAATTACTTTTTTATTTATTTTGTACTTTTATTTTACACTTGAAGATCCAGTGGGCCTGATTGCTATTTAGTGCATTGCAATAGTTCTCTATTGCAATGCACTGTATAGTCAGTTTTACACTGACACTAAGCCTAATCAGACCATCAGAATTTGTCAGGCTTAGGCCGGCCCGTATTGCGGCCCACAAACAGCGGGTCCACAATATTCAGGCACCGGCTGTGTGCTCCCCGCATCACGGATGTAGACCCATTCACTTGAATGGGTCAGCAATCTGGAGTTGTGCTGCTGAACGGAGGCACGGAACCCCACGGAAACACTACAGAGTACTTCAGTGGTGTTTCTGTCCGTGCCTCTGCACCGCAAGAAAATAGAACTTGTTCTATTTTTTTACGCTGCAGATGGATCATGGACCCATTTAAGTTGAATAGGTCTGGATCCGTTGCAGCTGCCTCACAGATGGGGCCCGTGTATTGTGGTTCCCAATGCATGGAATGGCAGCACAACGGCTGTGTGCAAGAGGCCTTAGATACATGGCAAGTCTGGATGCTCCTTCCCTCTCTTAACCCCATGGATGTTGTGTGTGGCTAGTGACTGCGGCACCTAAGGGGTTAAATGGGTGCAATAAGTGCCGGCACTGATCACAGACATTGCAGCAGTGTGTCAGCTATAAGCTACCATAAAAAAAAAATGCCGCACAAAGGGGGCAAACTGTGGAGTGAGATTGATGGGGCACAGAAAGGTGCTTGTGGGAGCACAGAAGGGGCTCACAGCATTACCTCTGTGCAAGCTCAGATCTCACGGACAGGATCAGAGCCTGCAAACATATTTACGCTCTACTTGGTTAGTCTACACAAACTAACCAATCAGAGCCATCACTGACAAGAGACTGTTCTCATTGGTCGCTTGCCAGCAGCACCCGTGTCTCCTCTGTTGGGAAGCCTCTGGTAAAAGTTCGGCATAACTGTACGCCCAGGTGCGCAATGTTACTGCTCACCTGGACGTACAGTTACGCCAAGGTGCATGAAGGGGTTAAAGGGGAGTCCTTGAGAAAGCCATATAGGCGAAATCTGTCTTATTTCTCAATCACAGGAGAATTGAAAGGAATTGTTTCAAACTGCTTTTATAAGTCAATAGCTCTATGTTTCTTTTATAGAATTAGTTATGGATTATTCTGTCTAAAGTCTAACCTCATTTATTAAACTAAAAATAAAGCCCTGTCTGACCCTTGGTAAACAAAATTTGCCAGGCTTTTGTGCAAACCCCTCTAAAAATGGCATAAATGCATCATAAATATGGCTCAAATCCCTACTCAACTGACAAAACAGGGGAAATGCCTCTAAAATTCAAGAGCGGAGCATTTGATGTATTACCCCCCTTAGGCTGTCTAAACCTGCACCATATTTATTAGGTTGGATGATATATGTGGTGCAGGAATTCTATACCAACTATTTCTTAGCTTACTTTCAGACAGAATATTACAGAATTGGACCACAATTTTTGCAGAAAACCACATATCGAAGGCCATGCACATTTTCTATGAAGTTCCACCCCATTTCAGATAAGGCTACTTTCACACTAGCTTTTTTGTTGGATCTGACAGGGTTCAGCAAAAACGCTTCAGTTACTGATAATACAACCATCTGCATCCATGAACGGATCCAGTTGTATTATCTTTAACATACCCAATACGGATCCGTCATGAACTCCATTGAAATTCAATGGGGGACAGATCCTTTTTCTATTGTATCAGAGAAAACGGATCTGTCCCCATTGACTTGCATTGTGATAATCACATTCATTGTTAATGGGGACAAAACCATTTGGTTGTGTCACCATCGCAGACAGTATTATGCTGCAAGCAGTGTTTTTCATTGACTTACAATAGTTTAAGGCTGGGAACACACCTAAGTGTTTCTGAATCGCGCGTATGACACGCGTTTTTGGATGCGCGTTTTCGTAACTAAGAAACGCGCCTCATACACGCGATTCAGTGATTCTCCTCTATTTCAGCATGGTCCATAGGCGCGTTAAAACGCACAAAAGAAGCTCATGCTGAAGCAACAGCGTTTGGCGTTTTTCAGCGCGTTTAAACGCGCTGTAAAACGCCCAAATTTGAACCATGCCCATAGGGAAGCATGGCTTTCCACATGTTGTGCATTTTACAGCACGTTTGAACGCGCTGAAAAACGCTTAGGTGTGTACCTAGGGTTAGTGCCGGATATGTCATGGCTATTTTAAAGATAATACAACCTGATCCATTCAGAATGGATGCAGACGGTTGTGTTATTATGACAGAAGCATTTTTGCTGATCCATGATGGTTCCAGCAAAAACGCTGGTATGAAAGTAGCCTTAGATGCAGTTCTCTCCTTTACATCATCTCTTTGTTTACAGGTGTACTGCTACAAACATGGCACACACCATTAATAAATCTGGCACATTTTAGAACAGGTCTTAAATATACTCAGTTTAGTAGAAACTTTTTAAAACTGTAGTGATTGGAAAAAAGTGCCTAAACTGCATAATAAATCGGGCACATGGCATGTTTCCCAGTTTTGTGGTCTCATTTGAGCCAGTATTTTGGCACATTTTAATTTGTACATTTACCCCAGTGTTTTTATTCAGTTTATGCAATGACTTATAGCAGGCTTGTATTTTTTAGTTTATTTTATATCATTTTGGACATTTCTTCTAGTAGCTTTATGCATTATATATTAAAGCTGTTGTCTTACCAAATCTGTTTAGGCTAGGTTTTTACATTTAGGTTTTTGATGAAGTTTCTAAAAGGAGTAGACGACTCAGTCTTTCCTTTACACCTGTCCTCAGTTTAAGGCCTCTTTCACACGAACGTTTCTTTTGCGAGTGTACGGACAGTTTTTTTGCGTTCCATATACGGAACCATTCATTTCAATGATTCCGCAAAAAAAACGGAAATGTTTCCGTGATCATTCCGTTTCCGTATTTCTGTTTTTCCGTTCCGTTCAAATATAGAACATGTCCTACTATTGCCCGCCAATCACGATCTGTAGCTCCATTCAAGTCAATGGGTCAAAGGAACGCATATGGAAATGTATCCATATGTCTTCTGTATCCATTCCGTTTTTTGTGGAACCATCTAGTGAATTTTTTTTTTATGTAATTACTGTATATTGTATATGCCATACGGAAGAACGGAACAGAAACGGAAGCAAAAAACTGGATCCGAAAAAAACGGTCCGCAAAACACTGAAAAAGTGATACGGTCGTGTGAAAGAGGCCTAAGATTCATTCCTGCTTTTGGCATCAAAAACTGCATTAATAACCTGAATGTGGAATTCCAGCCATAGGCCTTATTCACATAAATGTATCTGATTTCACTTTGCAAGAAATTGACTGTTTTGCATCCATTTGGATGTCCGTGTGAGTTTCGCACGTTTCTTTTAAAATCCATTTGTCATGCATTTCTCTCTCTCACATAAGAGTTTTTGTGGTTTCTTTGTACTTAGCAATGGGTGTTCCTTAACTGACCTAGCCATTTTGTTAAAACCACGTATTGAACTGCTCCAGTACTGGAACTGTTCAATGCATGCTGCTAGCCAATGAATCCTGATATTTATGAGGAAATGGTGCTCCCCGCCTCCCAGGTGCTGATTACCATAGGAAAATATATATAAATCAGAAGGAGTCTGCCCTAATGAATATCAGGACTCATTGGCATGCACTCGAGCAGTTTAGTACAAGGTTTTAGCAAACAGGCCGGGTCAATTAAAGAACGTGAACCAACATTTTGCTAAGGGGATTTGTTACTAGCTTATGCTATCCTTAAGGTTGCAACCAGCGGGGCGGGAGGTAAATTCCTGTAATTTAGTTTATTAGATGTGCAACATAGATACTGAAAACTGCATGAGATGCATGTAATTAGATAGATGACATTTGTAGTGTTGAAATTGATGTGATGTTTGTTAAAAAAAAATTTTTGTGAAAAGAGGAGATAGATAGATTATATATATATATATATATATATATATATATATATATATATTTATAATATATTTTATAACTTTAGATATATATATATATATATATATATATATATATATATTTATATATAATTCTAAAATATTTATGATATTTGGAACACCAAATACTAATGACTTCTGATCCACTTTTAATGTCTATATAGAATCTTTTCATAATAGGATTTGATTTTAACACTCTTGGGCAAAGTCACACAGAAAAGAGCAACTGGCATTTTTATCTTCAGCATGACTTATTCTTTTTCCCCAAATAAGCCTGCTTTTAATTTCCTTCAGCAATTTAGCACCTCTCCAGGAGTCACACATAAAGACACCCAGAAATTCCTTTTAACACCCCTGAAGCCATTGGAAGAAAACATGTTGCAGTACCTGCAGCCAGCCCTACTTAAAGATCACCCTAAAACATAAGTGTAAGGTTAACGTCTTGTGTCTTGTCTCCCTATGCATGTCTAATGCTGCACTGACCTGGCGGATTCAAAGACCAATATGTGCATGCTACAGAAAGGTTAAACATTTCATCTATCCTTAGCCCTGCAACACATAGCTACATTGACCTAAGACAGACCTTGTTACAACCCGGAGAACAAAAGATCCAAAATATACAACTAGTAATTCAATCTTCATATTTCTAATACTTTATACAAAGGAAATGCAACATGTAAAGGGTATATTTTATATCGGTGACAGTGAATATAATTTCATTTCTATAGAATTACATATCGGAGACGACCAATCTGTAAAAGGCCAAACATTCAGGTGGGATCTAAATAAGTTTTATAATGCCACAGTTGAACGCGGCATCTGAGGGGTTAAATGACGGGGGTTGCCACGATCACTGTTCCCCATCATTGTGGTGCTCCATATAATGAAAAGCAATTTGTGACAAAGTAATTTGTAATGAAAAGAATTTCTTGACGAATTTCAGCAAAGCTGCCGAATTGTATTTTCGAAAACTTCGCTCATCTCTACCTGTAGAGCCCGGCACAGGCGGCACAATGACGCAATCATCACTTTGTCTGAACTGGGCAGCGTACAGCTCAGGAAACAGCCTGGAAGAGGCTTGCACTGCATCGCTGACAGCTGCATGGAAGTAAGTATTAGAGTTTATTGTTTTTTATTTGGCACTATGCTGTTGGTCCACCATGGGAAGCGGAGCACTATATAGATGCATTTTGTACTGGCACACGTAAGGGGGCATGTTCTTGTACTGGCATACATTATGGGGGGTACTATGGGGACATTAGCTGCACTAAGATGGAGCATTTTTGTACTGATACATATTATAAGGGGGTATTTTTTGTGCTTGGGCACATTATAAGTTTTTTTTTTTGTAATAACGCACACTATAAAGAGGTATTTTTTGTACTGGCGCACATAATAAGGGGTATTTATTTTACTGGCACACATTGCAAGAGGGTATTTTTAGCACTGGCTCACATTATAAGGGGGTATTTTTGCAATGGTGCACATTATATAAGGGGTATTTTTTGTACTGGTGCACACTGTAAGGGTATATTTTTGTATTGGCACACATTATACCGAGGTATTTTTGTACTGGCATACATTAGGGACATTTTTCTACTGGCACACATTACAAGGAGAATTATTACTACTGGGGGACTATGGGGAACATGATTACTAGTATGGGCACAATGGGGGCATTATTACTATTGGGGGCAATGTTAACACTAAGTGCGCTCTAGCAGATAATTATTGCTATTTGAGGGACTTTTACTCTGGAGGGCACCCTGGCACAATATCAACCTAACATAATTATTTTGGGGGGGCATTATATTTACACTATTAGTGTCAGGGACACTATTTGCAGGGAGCAGTTATTTGTTTAGGGAACTGTTTGCCAATTATAATTATTGGGGGCACCATCTAGGTGGTACGAGTATCTTCAGGGGGACTGTTTCTGCAGTATAGTATTGGGGAGCACATCTGGCACAGTATTGGGGGTGGCAGGATGCGGTGTTGAGAAGGTCAGGAGGATGATGGAAAAGTAGGAAACTAAGATGTCTGTCCAACTCTGCAGAAACAAGTGATGGCTGAAAGAATTCATCATGGTGGTCTGGTCTATATGGAGATGTGGAAAGAGGAGGTCTTTAGATAAATAGATTTTTTTAAACATGCTTCCGTTATTCATTAGGTTTTTATTTATGCTCATAGATGTTCAGAATTCTGCATATTTAATATCTCAATTTAAATATTATTTTTAATTTATTGCAAATGATCAGATTTTAGTATTTGTCGATTAAAAGACTTAAATATAATGGATCTATTCTCATTTTATATGTACAGTTTTTAGATGTTTGAGTGGCTCTTAAATAAAGCCCTTGGTGATTATGTAATTTACTTTACCAACTATTTATTGAGAATAACAGTGCAATGTAAAATTCCAACGTGTTAAGCATTCATTATATGTCTAAAAGATACAACATTCACATCAGATAGCAGTAATATTATTACATTTACTGAGATAAATATAATAGTTTTACTATCTTCAAGATATGCTCTAGTCACTAAATATGCAGAGAAAGTAAAGCAAGCATCTCACAAATGTGTTCTGGTGATGCAACCAACAACACTTAATTATCAGGTCTACACGCAAATTAGGTGAGAAAATTACTTATCTTTTTATATTTATTTTATTTAGAAAAGGAAAGCAGAAGATGACGAAAATTCTGTAACCATATGTTAGATGTGGACCGCCGTTGTGCAAATGTGGGTGGATGGGAGGACAACTAGTAGCTACAGCTCAAAACTTTGTAAATTGTTCTCTTTGGACAAATATTTAGCTTCCTCTTTTCTGGTTTTATGCAAGTTCAGCTTAAACATCACCTTTCTTTTATTCTTTGTGCTTCAATTAGTATTCATTTTCAGGATCATTGCTTGGTGTCAGTGAATGTAAACATTCTTGTTAAGATTCTCCTGATGAAAACTCATCCATGATCGTGTCCAGCTGCATACTGTAGCTCTTTCCTCTAATGACCATTGTGCTTTTATAATAAGGAAAGATTTCCATTCACTGACTGAAAGCAAATATCTTACAAACTATGTGCAAGACACAAGTTGCTGAACTTTTTATTGTTAAAAAAATGACTTGCAGAAAACTGGAACCCTAACTATGTAAAGTATCTGGGTACAATTATTGTTCACAGTCCTGAAAACATTATAAGCTATAATGAAAACCAGGGGTGTAACTAAGGTTCTATGAGCCCCAGGGCAAACTTTCAAGTGGGCCCCCTCTGTTCTGGCAGCGGGTGATGGTTACCATGGCAACAGGATGCCTTGACAGGCGTCCTGCTTGCCATGGTAATGGTAACTCGGATTCAGACTTCTGCTAAAAGCAGAAGTCTGATCAGACTTTCTAAAGTAAAAAATACAGTACAGTACACTATATAGTGTACTTTACTGTATTATACAGACATCAGACCCACTGGATTTTCAAGAACCAAGTGGGTATGGGTCAAAAAAATGTAAAGAAAAAGTGTAAAATATGTAAAAATAAAAACACATTTATCAATTAATAAAAAAATTACAAATAAAATAAAATACACTAAACATATCAAATATCGCCACGTCCGTAAAAACCTGCTCTATAAAAATATCACATGTCCTAACCCCTCAGATGAACACCATTAAAAAAATGGTGTAAAAAAAAGCCATTTTTTTCCACCTTACAGCACAAAAAGTGTAATAGCAAGCGATCGAAAAGCTATATGCCTCCCAAAATAGTGCCAATCAAACCGATATCTCATCCCACAAAAAATGAGCCCCTACATAGGACAATTGCCCAAAAAAATAAAATATATGGCTCTCAGACTATGGAGACACTAAAATATGATTTTTTTTTCTAAAATCCTGTTATTGTGTTAAAGTAAAATAAATAAAAACAATTATACATATTATGTATCGCCATGTCCGTAAAAACATGCTCTATAAAAATATCACATGATGTAACCCCTCAGGTAAATACCGTAAATTTTTTTGAAAAATAAAAACAGTGTCAAAAAAAACATTTTTGTCACCTCACATCACAAAAAGTGTAATAGCAAGAGATCAAAAAGTTATATGCCTACCAAAATAGTGCCAATCAAACCGTCATCTCATCCCACAAAAAATTATACCCTACATAGGACAATCGCCCAAAAAATTTAAAAAATATGGCTCTTAGACTATGGAGACATTAAAACATGATATTTTTTTTATTCCAAAACGATATCATTGTGTAAAAATTAAATAAATAAATAAAAAGTATACATATTAGGTATCGCCGTGTCCGTAAAAACATTCTCTATAAAGATAACACATAACCTAACACCTAAGGTGAACACAGCAAAAAGAAATATATAAATACGGTGTCAAAAGCCATTTTTGTCACCTTAAATCACAAAAAGTGTAATAGCAAGCGACCAAAATGACATATGCACCCCAAGATAGTGCCAATCAAACCGACATCTCATCCCGCAAAAAATGAGCCCCTACATAAGAAAGTCATACAAAACAAATATATATATATGGCTTTCGGAATGTGGAGACACTAAAAAATTATTTTTTTGTAAAATGCTTTATTATGTAAAACTGAAACAAAAAACCCCAAAATGTAGTCATATTGGGTGTTGTCGCGTCCGTAACAAGCTGCTCTACAGAAATAACACAATATCTAACCTTTCAGATCAACGATGTATATAACAAAAAATAAAAAGTTGCCAAAGCAGCTATTTTTTTGCAAATTTTCCATTTTAATCCATTTTTCCAGTAACAAAGGGTGTAGTTTTTTAGATGGGGTCACTTTTATGGAGTTTCTACCCCAGGGGGGCATCAGGGGGGCTTCAAATGGGACATGGTGTAGATAAACCAGTCCAGCAAAATCTGCCTTCCAAAAACCACACAGCACTCCTTTCCCTTTACGCCCTGCCGCATGGCCATACAGTAGTTTACAACCACATATGGGGTGTTTCTGCAAACTACAGAATCAGGGCAATAAACATAGGGTTTTGTTTGGCTGTTAACCCTTGCTTAGTTACTGGAAAAAAATGGATTAAAATGGAAAATTTGCCAAAAAATTGCAATTCTGAAATCTCATCTCCATTTGCCAATAACTACACCTTGAGGGGTGTAGTTTCTATAATGGGGTCATTTTTGGGTGGTTTCTATTATGTAAGCCTCACAAAGTGACTTCAGACCTGAACTGGTCCCTAAAAAGTGGGTTTTGAAAATTTCAGAAAATTTTCAAGATTTGCTTCTAAACTTCTAAGCCTTGTAACGTCCCCAAAAATAAAATGACATTCCTAAAATTATCCAAACATGAAGTAGACATATGGGGAATGTAAATTAATAACTTTTTTTGGCGGCATTACTATGTATTATAGAAGTAGACAAATTAAAACTTGGAAAATTGCAAATTTTTCCCAATTTTTGGTAAATGTGGTAGTTTTTATAAATGAAAATGAATTTTTTTTTTACTCCATTTTACCAGTGACATGAAGTACAATATGTGACGAACAAACAATCTCAGAATGGCCTGGATAAGTAAAAGCATTTTAAAGTTATTCACACATAAAGTGACACTGGTCAGATTTGCAAAAAATGGCCTGGTCATTAGGGTGAAAATGAGCTTGGTCCATAAGGGATTAAAAGACAACAATATTAAAAGACAACAATATTAAAGGGATTGTGCCACGAAAAATATTCTACATTTTTCAAACCAGCACTTTCATTTAAATACTTTTGTAATTGCATGTCACAGAAAATTTAGTATAGCCACTGAATTATTCAATAAAATGTATCTGTATAGCGCCACCTGCCATTTGTTCTCTTCCTTATTTCTCAGTAGCATCGCTGAAGTGGTCACACATGCTCAGTATCTTCTGTTAGAAGCTGTGACCATTAAAGAGATAAGCTGCATCAAAAAGTATGTGCCCCAGGAGAAAGGACATGCCCCCCTTAGCTGCCAACCAGAAAGCAAACTAGCAGAGCAATTGGAGCAATAAGAGGGAACTCTGAATCCACGTGAGGTACAGGACTCATTCTAGGTTTTATAGAAAGGTATTGTCATGTATTATATGATGTCTGATTTTCATTTTTTTATTTGAATCGTGGGATAACCACCTTAAAACTGACATTACTGTAGATAGGGGGACTAGAGCTACAAGTTATTCCAATGACTACAGTCTAGTAAAGATATGGATGTAGCACAGTTTGGTGTTGTACTGACACCACACAGTTATCAAAACTCATATTCATAGACCCAGACATCAAGTGACAGTTTAACATTAACAACTTAACAACCTATGACAGATATCCCCATCATGGGTGGGCTGGACATGTATGGAGCTGGCTCCATACATGAAATGAACCAGGATCAGAGATAACTTTGATCCCAGTCATTTAACCCTCAGATTCTGTGGTCAATAGCATCTGAGTGATTAGACAGAGGGAGGAGGGTTCCTTATGTCCTCCAATCAGAGCCGCTGCAGCAAAATAGCAAGGTTCCAATTAGTTGTTATAGCAACCTAGAGCCTTGTAAACATTCACAGACCTGTCATACTGAACTGTGTGCAATGCCAAGCCGGAGGCGCTGCCTGACAGGCAGCCTGTGAAAATCACATAGTATCAGATGATAGCAAGTACAAGTACCCCAAGGGGACCAAAAATACAGTAAAAAAAATGTAAAAAGTTTATAACAAGTAAATACTAAAAACATTAAATATCTCACATTTAAACCACTCCCTTTCCATATTTTACATATATAAAATAAAAAAATAAAATAATTGACATCACCACTTCCAAAAATGTCAAGACTATTAAAATATGATTTTCCCTGCATGGTGAATGCCTTAACAGAAAAAAAAAAAAAAAATGCCATTATTTGGTCGCCTTGCCCCTCCAAAATAATTGAATAAAAAGTGATCAAAAACTCATATTTTGTACTCCAAAATGGTACCAATGAATATTACAACTTACCTGGCAAAAAATGAGCCTTTATTATTTCAAAAGTTTTTATTCATTTATTTTTTTTAATAGTAAAGTTATTATTTTTTAAAGGTTTATATTTTATAGTAGTAAAACTATTTTATAGTAGTAAAATTATTAAAATTTGGTATCGCCGTACTCGTATTGACCTACAGAATAAGGTTGTCATGTCATTTGTTAGCACAAGCAAAAGACAAATAATTACAACGTTGTTGTTTTTTTTTATTTCACCCAGCTTTTTTTCCCATTTTCTATTACAAGCTATAGTAAATTGATCAGTGCCAATAAAAATCACAACTTGTCCCACAAAACATCAGCCCTCATATGACTATGTGAATGAAAATTGTAAAAGGTTAAGGCTCCTGGACAGCAAAGGGAGGAGGAAAAAATTGTCTGTGTCATTAAGGAATGGTAAAGAGCCTGATAGCTGTATGCATGCATGAATTTATTTTAATCACTTATATAGCGCTGACATATTCAGCAGCGCTTTACAGATATTATCATCAAGCTGTCCCCAGTGGGGCTCACAATCTAAGTTTTCCTATTGGTATGTCTTTGGAGTGTGGTAAGAAACCAGAGTGCCCAGAGGAAACCCAAATGAACATGAGGAAAACATAAAAACTCCATGAGGATATTGTCCTTGGTCACATTCAACCTAGGACCCCAGTGCTGCACTGGAATTAGTACTAACGACTAAGCCAGCATGGTGTAAATGAATGTGTGTATAAACAAAGGTTTACGATGATGTAGTCTGTGTTCAGAGATCTTCCCATAAAACACATCAGAAACAGCAAAAATGAATGATAAAACAATTTTCCACCTGTCCCCTTTGTCTATGGAATTGTATAGAAGGAAATCTCTCCCGATACCTACAGTCATGGCCAAAAGTTTTGAGAATTACATAAATATTGGAAATTGGAAAAGTTGCTGCTTAAGTTTTTATAATAGCAATTTGCATATACTCCAGAATGTTATAAATAGTGATCAGATGAATTTCATAGTCCTTCTTTGCCATGGAAATTAACTTAATCCCAAAAAAAACTTTCCACTGCATTTCATTGCTGTCATTAAAGGACCTGCTGAGATCATTTCAGTAATCGTCTTGTTAACTCAGGTGAGAATGTTGACGAGCACAATGCTGGAGATCATTATGTCAGGCTGATTGAGTTAAAATGGCAGACTTGACATGTTAAAAGAAGGGTGATGCTTGAAATCATTGTTCTTCCATTGTTAACCATGGTGACCTGCAAAGAAACGCCTGCAGCCATCATTGCGTTGCATAAAAATGGCTTCACAGGCAAGGATATTGTGGCTGCTAAGATTGCACCTCAATCAACAATTTATAGGATCATCAAGAACTTCAAGGAAAGAGGTTCAATTCTTGTTAAGAAGGCTTCAGGGCGTCCAAGAAAGTCCAGCATGTGCCAGGATTGTCTCCTAAAGAGGGTTTAGCTGCGGGATCGGAGTGCCACAAGTGCAGAGCTTGCTCAGGAATGGCTGCAGGCAGGTGTGAGTGCATCTGCATGCACAGTGAGGTGAAGACTTTTGGAAGATGGCCTGGTGTCAAAAAGGGCAGCAAAGAAGCCACTTCTCTCCAAAAAAACATCAGGGACAGATTGATCTTCTGCAGAAAGTATGGTTAACGGACTGGTGAGGACTGGGGCAAAGTCATATTCTCCGATGAAGCCTCTTTCCAATTGTTTGGGGCATCTGGAAAAAGGCTTGTCCAGAGAAGAAAAGGTGAGCGCTACCATCAGTCCTGTGTCATGCCAACAGTAAAGCATCCTGAGACCATTCATGTGTGGGGTTGCTTCTCATCCAAGGGAGTGGGCTCACTCACAATTTTGCCCAAAAACACAGCCATGAATAAAGAATGGTACCAAAACACCCTCCAATAGCAACTTCTTCCAACAATCCAACAACAGTTTGGTGAAGAACAATACATTTTCCAGCATGATGGAGCACCGTGCCATAAGGCAAAAGTGATAACTAAGTGGCTCGGGGACCAAAACGTTGACATTTTGGGTCCATGGTCTGGAAACTCCCCAGATCTTAATCCCATTGAGAACTTGTGGTCAATCCTCAAGAGGCCGGTGGACAAACAAAAACCCACTAATTCTGACAAACTCCAAGAAGTGATTATGAAAGAATGGGTTGCTATCAGTCAGGAATTGGCCCAGAAGTTGATTGAGAGCATGCCCAGTCGAATTGCAGAGGTCCTGAAAAAGAAGGGCCAACACTGCAAATACTGACTCTTTGCATAAATGTCATGTAATTGTCGATAAAACCTTTGAAACGTATGAAGTGCGTGTAATTATATTTCACTACATCACAGAAACAACTGAAACAAAGATCTAAAGTAGTTTAGCAGCAAACTTTGTGAAAATTAATATTTGTGTCATTCTCAAAACTTTTGGCCACGACTGTAGTACTGCGATCCCTGACTGCAGATTACAAAGTTATATATCCTTGTCCACCCCTGTTCCCAGGTTGTGTGCCTGCATACCGGAGCTGGAATACACTGAGAGGACTCTCCATTAAGTGGACATGCTCATGAGTCCTCGCAATGTATTCTAGCGCTGGTTTGGGGGCAAACAGCTGAGGAACAGAGGTCCTAATGCTCCTGTAATTGCCCACTGGCCCCTGATATCGCCCATATGGCGCAGGTAGGTGAGTGTTAGGGCCCACGGGCTACTTGAGAGACCTTGACGCTGGTGCCCGAGGCTTAAGACACGTCCTCCTAGTAGGATATGTCGAACTAACTCTCAATTTTTAACATCAGTGTGAGGGTTTAGTGTGACGGCAGCGTGCACCTATCTCTGGTTCTGTGTTTGTTCTGAATTCTTGCCACATCCACATAAATTTCATCTTATGTAGGATGTCCATTGTGGTACTTGTAGTCCGTTGCTGGCATCATCCATTGTATGCATTTTTTGCTGGTGATTGCCATTAGCAACGCACTACAAGTGCAGGATGTGCTCCCTACAGAAATGCACAACTGCATATGGGTATGAGCGCATCCTGCTTCCTTATCACCACATTTTTGATGGTTTATATATATATGTATGGAGGTGTATAAACTCCATTTTAAATGTGCCTGTTTTTCATCTTCAGGTCACATTTGGGTGCACCTGTTTGGCCTTGGGCTATATCAGTCAGTCTTGGGTAGGGCTCATAGACACCTCCCACCTCCCATTGCAAGCATGGCCACATGCTGGAGGTAACAGAGGAGATGTTTGTGAGTCGTCCTAATGCTCCTGTAATTGCCCACTGGCCCCTGATATCGCCCATATGGCGCAGGTAGGTGAGTGTTAGGGCCCACGGGCTACTTGAGAGACCTTGACGCTGGTGCCCGAGGCTTAAGACACGTCCTCCTAGTAGGATATGTCGAACTAACTCTCAATTTTTAACATCAGTGTGAGGGTTTAGTGTGACGGCAGCGTGCACCTATCTCTGGTTCTGTGTTTGTTCTGAATTCTTGCCACATCCACATAAATTTCATCTTATGTAGGATGTCCATTGTGGTACTTGTAGTCCGTTGCTGGCATCATCCATTGTATGCATTTTTTGCTGGTGATTGCCATTAGCAACGCACTACAAGTGCAGGATGTGCTCCCCTACAGAAATGCACAACTGCATATGGGTATGAGCGCATCCTGCTTCCTTATCACCACATTTTTTGATGGTTTGAGTATGAATATATAGCCCAGTCATTTTAAGAGCTATTACTTTTTTTATCTGCACTTTATTTTTGTCTTACAATTGATGATAATCTTAAATAAAGATTTGTTAAAATTAAAAAAGAGCTATTACTTTTTAATTTGTCCATCGATGTAGCCATATGTTTTGGTTTTTTTTAGAAAAAGTTACCATTTTTAATTTCCGGGTACACATAACTTACTGATTCACTTTTATTAACTTTTTCTGGGGGGATGGGAAAAAAGAGCAATACCCCCGCTGAGTTTATATGTTATAAGTTTTGTGACATTCATTTTTCAACAAACATAACAATTACATTGATACCAAATACATATAGTTTTTTTTCTACTTTAACACAATAAAAACTCTTTAAAAAAAAGGGAACATGTTTTTGCTTCACCGCATCCCAAGATCCATAACATTTTTATTTTTCGTTTGGAGTGCTTTTGAGGGCTGGATTTTTGTGGGACAACTTTTACTATTTATTTGTATCATTTGGAGGTACATAACACTTTTTAATTGCTTTCTATTGTATTTGTTATGGTGAATAAGCAAAAGACACCAATTCTGACATTGTTTTCGTGCAGGATAAATTACATGATAATATAGTGTGGGTTGTTACAGACATAGCAATACCAAATATGTGGGGGGTTTTATTTTTGGAACTTATTTAATTGAAAAGTAATTTTTCAATGGAATAAGGTGCATTTTTTAAGTTGGAGGTTTTTTTAGAAAAACTTTATTTCACTTTTTTTTACCAGTTATTCGTCCCACAATATGTGTAATACATTATACTACTTATGCATCACAGTGTATTATACTGTCATATAGGGAGACCCAGGCAGACTAGGCCACCCTAACCTGCAGAAAAAAAAACATATTGGTGGTAACTAGGGGGGTTAATAGGATTCTGGAGAAGTGACAGATTTCCTTAAATGTATTCTGAATCAAGTTGCTTGTTTTCATCCTAACCAATAAGAAACCGTGCAAATCCTAAACATTTTTAATGTAAACACCAGCACTCCAAATGTCCCTCAACAGTAATCCAATAATATAACAAAAATCTAAAATTAATCAAATAATTTATTATCAAATCATTAGCCCCATATCATACCCATAAAATAAATTGATATACCACAATATAATCTTTTTAGGGCAAGAAATCTAAATTATATGTATGAAATGAAAGTCCGGCTGATGATGTGGTTCTTTGTTTGGAAAACGCTATGTAAACCACAGGGCCCTCATGTTACACTGGTTATTGAGGTGCCTACAGAGGGTAGGAGCGCTGTGTATATGAGCTCAAGTCTAAAAGTGAATATTGCTTTCTGCTGAAAGCATAGAACTTGTGACATTATATCACTCCTTCGGATGCTCCAACAATTCAAAATGAATAAAATGCTATGCACCACAACTGTTTAATGCAAATGGAATTTAGTTCACTCAGGAAATGGTTACACATGGAATCCATAGGCCTGAAACACATCCGAATATGCTGGTTTATATATTAGTTGTATAACACCATCACAATAAATTGCATCCAGAGTGTACTATGCCAGAAATACCTATTAACCAGCTGGCTAATATAATTTTTTCAATTTTTCGGAAGTATTTTAGATCCTGGATGTACGGCCACAACTTCTACCTGCCTGCTCATCATCACCATGACATATTAGTAGGTCGCTTCATGGGACTGAGACTTTTACTGTGATGTACTACTACATCACGGCATAGGAAGAGTTTTTTGTTTTTTTGTTTTTTGTCAGAACTCAGAGAGCCTTTCAGTTTAAAGTACATGTATAGCACCCATATATTTCATACATTATGCTATTATCCTTGGAACCTCGGACGCAACTGTGTTGGAAAAATCCTGTTGTGCCTCAGATAGGGTTTATGTACTACAACAAGATGGTGACACATTGTATAGTATATATAAACCATTATTTTACACTTACAATTACTTCTACATCTAGCTGTACCATATAATAAAGTCCAGAGCTGCATTCAAAATTCTGCTGCTTCAGAGCTAGTTAGCATTCGTAACTGACTCAGTTTCTGCTCATGGCATCTTCTAGGTATTCTTTACACCAGAAACTGCACATAAAACGGAAGAACTATAATAATGGCTATAGGCTAATATACGGGACCAGTGCTAAAAGTACTAAATGGAGTGAATATCCAATGTTACTCAACTATCATTTAGATTATATGAAAACGTTTAGCTTGGTCTTTAAAGGTGATCACACTCTATAAAGGGAACGTGTCACCACGAAACATATTCCAATCTGCAGACATCATGTTATAGAGCAGGAGGAGCTGAGCAGCTACATAGATTTGTGGGAAAAGGTTTAGTATAGCTTTTATTCATCAAAATCTTTGCTCTTTCTGATCTATTGAGTCACGTGGGTGGTCCTACTCAGTAACTGACAGCTGTGTATGTACACTCACATACAGAAGGCTAAAATACAAGTGATACAAAATCTTTTCCCCACAAAGCTTTAAATCATTCTGCTCAGCTCCTCCTGCGCTATAACAAACTGCCTGCAAATTGTACTGCATTCCGTGATTGGGGGATTCTGTCACCCGGATTTTAGCTACAGAGCATTTTACAGCATTACATCAGTCACCTTGATTTAGTGTAAAATATACTAGTCTTACCCCCATATGTCTGGTCATTTTGGCTGAAAATCACTTTTATTCATATGCTAATTGCCTCTCTAAAGAGCCCAAGGGGCTGTCCCTCTGGCCCTTGGAGCCCAGCCACGCCCATTATCTCGGAGCCCTGCACTGTCCGGCTGTTAATGATTCACTCCTCTACTAGTTGCTTTTTTTTTTCTAGTGCGCCGTAATCTCACGCAAGCGCCCCCCAGGAGAGGAGTGAATAATTAACAGCGGGGTGGTGCTGGGCTCCGAGATAATGGGTGCGGCTGGACACCAACGGCCAGAGGGACAGCCCCTTGGGCTCCTTAGAGAGGCAATTAGCATATGAATAAAAGTGATTTTTAGCCAAAATGACCAGACTGGTATATTTTACACTAAATCGAGGTGACTGATGTAATGCTGTAAAAAGCTCTGTAGCTAAAATCCGGATGACAGAATCCTGAGAACACAAAATTGTAAAGTATGTCAAGATAAAGCTTCAAGTTATCTACAGTAGATGTCCAAACCAGTCAACATCCTCCTTAGGTTGTAGAGGATAGATGTCAGCAGATTTGCATAATCCGGTGTTTGCATACTTTTTTTTAAAGTGTTCCTGAAGGAGCAAGGTTGGTCTTAAATATTCGAAGGCTTACAATCCAAATGTGTGATGGTACACTGGCACACAGCACACGGATGTCATCTGTATTTTTTGCAGATCCTCGCTTTTGCAGACTGCAAAATACATGCAGTTGTGTGAATGCATCCTCATGCTGCTAGGTTCTAACAGCTCCAACCCATGCCAACAAGTTCTGATATTCATGAGCTTTTGAAAATCAGGAGCTCATGAATATCAGGACTCGACATGCATTGGAGCTATTAGAACCTAGCATCATAAGTGTTCGCAAAACCCTGATCTGCAAAAAAATACGCATCTATGAGACGTCTTTATTGCATTCGTTTTTTTGTATTGTCTGCAAAACAGACAGGACATGTTCTATCTTTTTTGTGGGACATGGTGTTATGGCCTCATTGAAATGAATGAATGATGAATTAAATTAAAAATACAAGATTTTAGCTGAGTCAATTAAAGAAAGTGACCCCGCATTTTTCTAAGGAGACCTGTCACTTGTTTATATGGCCCTTAGTTAGGACACTATAAAACTGGTGACAGATTGTTTGGCTAGAGCATAAATGCTTGGGCATCTATTATTTTTAAGGACATGTGGTGCAACCCCATTACATCTGGTGGGACATTAGTCTTATGGTCCTACCTGAAGAGATGATTGTCCGCTTTAAATGGACAATTTTAATGCAATGATCTAGAGCACAAATTATTCCCATTCAAAACAATGGGATCAGGTTGGCCATACATACAAAGGATGCCCAGACGAATACTATTGGGACTGTGGACACAGGGGTATTCCCATCTGGACTTTTATGGTATATCAACAGGATTTGCCATAAATGTCTACTTTATGCAGGTTCCACCTCTGACACCCGCTCCGATCTCATGCATGCAAGGCTCTCTACACTTACTGCTATTTCTGAAAATAGCTGAGAAAGGTTACCTCATATTTTCAGAAGTCCCATAACAGTGAAATGAGAGAGCCACACATGAGGAGCCCGCTCTTCATTTGAAGAAGAGTGCGGCAGAGTCCCGCACTCTTAAAGGGCATCTATCAGCAGATTTGTACCTATGACACTGGCTGACCTGTTGTATGTGCTCTTGGCAGCTGAAGGAATCTGTGTTGGCCCCATGTTCATATGTGCTTGAATTGCTGAGAAAAATGAATTTTTAATATATGCAAATGAGCCTCTAGGAGCAATGGGGGCATTGCCATTACACCTAGAGGCTCTGCTCTCTCTGCAACTGCCAAAACCTCTGCACTTTGATTGACAGGGCCAAGCCATGTAAACATAATCATGCCTAGCCCTGTCAATCAAAGTGTAGCGGGCGCTGCAGTTGCCGAGAGCTGAGCTTCTAGTTGTAACAGCAATGCCCCTGTTGCTCCTAGATGCTCATTTGCATATATTAAAACTTCATTTTTCTCAGCATTGCAGTCGTATATGAACATGGGGCCAACACAGATGCCTTCAGCTGCCAAATGCAGATAAAACAGGTCAGCCAGTGTCATAGGTAAAAATCTGCTGACAAATGCCCTTTAAGGAAGGAGCGAGTCTCCGAGGTGACATATATCAAGGTGAATAATATTCTCATCTTTAATTATCAGGGATCTGGAGCCTCCACAGATACATCAGAATACTGTTTTTATGATTTCTCTTCTTTTCCTTAAAACTGTGGTTGCAAGTGCTTGCTACACCGTCTAGAACTTCAATAAACTAGTTTAATTTATTGAACATTCACTTAGAAATAAGAATTGTGTTACTTGGCTCTCACGTCTGTGCAGCACTGGTTCACACCGTCAGCTGACAGCACTTACAAACAGATTTGTGACACCTGAGACATAGCAGATTTGTTTGACATGTGTGAAAGGGAGAGAAGAGATACTTGAGAAATGTATACGGATAGCTTTCAATATAATATATGTGTGAATCATTGAAAATGTGATGTTTATTTATTAGAGGATTTCATTTTAAGTAGAGTGGTGTATAGGAATGTTAGGGCAATGGACAACACTTAAAACTTGCCTTAATAAAGCACTATGTAATATAGTATTCAAAGAGGCGTTCTAGGCCCCCTCCTTATTGAGGATCACTTGCTTCAATATATGTGAGGCAATTAACTGATAATGTTTTCTCACTGGTGGTGAGTTGCTTCTAATACATGAAATTGCAATTGCAACTAGCCCACTACGCATGCCTGGGGGATCCCTTACCCCTCTAGAGGTATTTACGATAATATATCCCTCTGTTAGAGTAAGTAGTCGTGCCGCCAGCTGCGGTTAAGCAGCGGGAGCACAGTGCTCCCTTTAGATAATGGGATGTACCCAAATGTAGGAAGGCCAGAGTGGTGTTAAATAGGCCACAATATCCCTGAAAAAGTTGTGTAGTACGTGTCATGGTGCTCCTACATATGGATATGGTTGGAAACTGGAATCCCAGACGTGGTGGTCCGAAGCAGTGCAAAGGAGGGTTGGTAACTGATGTTGTAGAACAAAGTTGAGTCAAGACTTAGTAAACGGTTGAACAGTTGCTTTACTTGTAATAAATGGTTTTCTGTATAGTTTCCAGACTTGTCTTGGTTTTCAATAGGTTTGAGCAGGCAAATGCCAGGCAAATACTTTATCTGCACACAAACTCATCTCTGCTGTATCCTCTCTGTAGCTCTTTTAGCTCAGTTATGTTAGAAGTTGGTTTCTTACTGTAGATAATCCTAGGAAACTCTGTCCTGGCTGTGATTACCTCAAGCTCTAGCTTTAGCTTGGATTTCAGACAATGCAAGCCCAGGAGGGGACATGCAACCAATATGCACAACCTCCAGTGATAGGGTTGGCTAGGACAAACAGAACCTGTCCAGACAGGACTAGGTCTGCTGCATTCTCCTAACAGGAGTGAGACTGCACTAGGAAAGACACAGGGCAACGTGCCCTAGCCTTTGCTTCCTTCTCCCAGCAGGGAGGATTCTAGACACCCCACTAAGTAAACTTCTCCTCTCTCTAAGAGGGTAAGAGAGATGGAACAGACAAGTCCACCCTCTGCCTGCAGCTCTGCCAGGTTTTGCTTCCACCTACTGGAGAACCAGGTGACAATATGAACACAACAGTTACAATGGAAATACATATGCACATTATACAGTGGGGATATACCAGACATTAGATGGCACAGTCTTAGCACATAGAAAGTGGTAACTCTCTGTAGCTCTCTTAGCTCAGCTATGTTAGAAGTCGGTTTCTTACTGTAGATAATCCTAGGAAACTCTGTCCTGGCTGTGATTACCTCAAGCTCTAACTTTAGCTTGGATTTCAACCAATGCAAGCCCAGGAGGGGACATACATATGCACATTATTCATTGATGATATATCAGACAGTGAACCCATAACTTTAATAACCTTTAGTTCCCCCTTTAGCAGGGGTAGGGTGGGAACTTAAAGTGGCCCTGGAAAAAAATAAAATGTTGTAGGTGGATCCAAATTCACAGAAGGTGGGGCAACATAAGTAGATGGGACCAATGCAACTCATACAGTAATGCAGCAGAAAATACCATCCCACAGAACCCAATACCACTGGGAAGTACAAAATACCTCCCCAGAAACTGTCCCTCTGTTGTAGCCGTCAATCGCTGCCATGTTCTGCCCTCCTCCTCCAATTGTCTCTAATATGGATATGTAGAAGGGGGCTCAGGAGTTGAGATGTGGGCTACAACACCAAGGCAGCCCTACCTTCAGCATACTGTCTGAACTTGCTCTAATAGTAACCCCTATAGTTCTCCCAGCAGTATGTACCCGGCTAGCATCAGTAAGGAGGGCTTGGGTGGCCCTGTGGGCATTAGCCCACTGGGAAAATTTCCTGTAGGGTCTATGTTCACACCGCCCCCGCCTTTAGCATCATTCACACAACCTTCACACAAATAACATTCGCACAACATTGAGAAGGTATTTTGGATCATTCCTCCCTGCAATTGTTTTTTCAGTTTACCAGTATTGCTGGGACACATCATGTTTCATTTATAAGGTCATAATGGCATCACTAGACTTTCCTTGGCTCAATCTAGATTTCTGAAGAGTCTGATCTACTAAATTTTCGGACCAAACCCCATGCCATTTCCTTACTTTTTAAAAATTTCATGAAAATGGACTAGTGCTCATGGACTAGTAGGGAACAAATTGGAGAAGTGAAAAGGTGATAATTAAAGAGTCAGTTGCAATTATTTATGCAAATATGTATTCACAGAACCCACTTATCACCTACCATATGATGATTAATTAACTGGTAACTAAGGAATGACCTTATAATAATGGCACTATAGCAGATTGTACGTTATAACAGGATATAATAACTTGAAGGAATTAAAGTGCTAAAAAGTTGGGAACATGCTGCACCTTATAGAAGCAAATCAGTAAATAGTATATAGACATATTTGTGATTGATTCTGTTAGGTCTTTGTATTTTACTATTTGGCAGATCTTCATACTGTATACATGTTTTAGCTATTTATGTGGCTGACTGTGAAAGGAGAACAAAAGGTATCTTTAATTATTTTACTTGAATTAAACATGGATTAAAAAAATATTACAATAATAATAATAAATAACAATGATGATGATAATTAATAATAATAATAATAATAATAATAATAATAATAATAATATACCAACAATTTCTCCAGATCTTTACAACTGGAAAAGTAACAAGAAAAAGGATCAAAACAAATGAGCAAACAATGAGACAGAAAGAGAGAGGATTTTTCCTGTCTGAAATACAATCTAAAGGGAAGAAGAAACAATAGGTATTTTGTGCTAGGGCATCTAAACCCGCACAGTTTTAAAGTCCTAGGTGATGTGACAAAGGTAGCTCTTTGAGGACAGAGTGTGGTGGAGGTATCTGTAACCAGGTCTGGTTCTGTATGGGCCAAGGAATAGTTAGGCAACAAACAGACTTGCAAAGAGAAGCAGCAGAGAATGAGCGGTTGAACAGGTAAAGTAAACGAATATAACCTAAAATATTGGCTCTAAAGGTATGAACTATAGCACCCATTATTTGATAGAGACAATTCATTTTAAAAGTTATGCCATGATCAATGCAAGAAATGCAAATCAGGTATCATATAGTACATGACAATCTCTTTCTAACAAAGCTAGAACCAGCCCTGTACCTCACATGGATCCAGAGTGGTGATGGGCGAATTGATTCTAAATTAATCAGATTCATTACAAATTTCACAAAAATGAATTCGATTTTTGGCGACTCACATGGCATCTGGCTAGTGGTGCCATTTCTGCCATAACACTTAGTTGTGGTAACTGTAGTGCAGTTCCGTGTCTTCTCCAAAATGTTATTATTCTCTATGGCATTTGTACTTTTGGACAGCAGTCTGTAAAACATGTCTTGTTGTTCTTCAAATTTTGCGTACTTTCGTGCATTCACTAAAATGTAATTCAGCAGGCATTACTCCCTCTAGCCGGCTGCCCCAAAAATTGGCTTGTCATTCTAGAAATGTTGTGGGTATTGAATCTTTGGGAGAAAGGTTGGGAGAATGGGTGGATTATCATTTGCAACCCTTAGTGAAGAAAATACCCAGTTAGGGTGGGTTCACACCACGTTTTATGCCTCCATTTGACATATACATTCGAAAAAAAAGAATACAAAAACGCAGCACATCACGTTCTTGTATCTCGAGTCCAGTAAAAAAAAGTATACATTTTCTTTACAATGTATCTTTATGGAGAACAGATGCCACTGTATGGCATCAATCTGAGGCCTCACTTTAAAATATACATGTTTTAGTCATTAAATGGATGTAAAAAACGTGATGTGAACCCAGCCTTACTTGAGAGATTTGAAACATGTTTTCAAAATAATAGAAATACATTTGATCATCTCTAATCCGGAGCTCTCCTCATTTATTGCTCCAATTGATCTGCTAGATATCTTTGAAGCTGTCAGCTCAGGGGTGTCTCCTTTCTCTGGGGGCATGTCCTTTCTGCTGCAGCTCTCCCCCTGTAACTGTCACAGCTTCTAACAGAAGATTTTCCTGGTAGCAGTTGATGGATGGAACTGAGCATGTTTGACCACTTCACTCAGTGGACATGCACATTACTGTAAAGATTAAACACCGGGTGCCATTGTAATGAAGTAAAGAGAATATCTCACAACTGAAGCATTTTTGTAATAGAAAGTAAATTACAGACGATGTAATGGTAGCACAACCCCTTTATTGGTATAGGCACTCGGCACATCACCTCAAACTGACTGCCATTGTTTTCCTCCCCTGGAATAGATCACAAGGGTGAATTCTACATGATTGTACATGGATCATTCTCCAACAATGAGCCATCAAAACGTTATCCCTATGTTAGCATAGTAGGCACAGTATTCTGTAATCAACGATAGTTTAATTATACTCATAAACAACATCATGTCAAAGGTGAAATACAAGTAACAAGTAACTCCTTAGGTCGACTCCTAGGTCAGACAACCTCTTTAAGACTACCCATGAGCAGAAATTTAAAAATGTCCACCACTCGCATTTGAACCATAAAATCTTGCAGTGATATTGTAGAAATGCAGATGATTAGACTATAACGTTTATTACCTACTTCTGCTTATTTGTCAAAATTCTCTTCATCAAAGAATATTAAAATCTGAAAATACACCTTTTTAATACATCCACTTCAGGGCCTATGTGTCACAAACTTACCTGTCCGGGATCCAGTGGCGAGATCTCCAGCTTCGGAGCGACTGCACCGGGAGAGACGCACTGCTAAACCAAACCTCCTGGTGACATGACAACATCCTTAGCAACAGGATGCAATGCACTTACTACCCTGTTGCTCCCCTCTTGGTAGAAGAAGGCTTGACAGTGGGGAGAGGAAGCACAAGCCAGGGCTCCTGCTCCTGTTACTGAATCTCCAGAGGGATAGAAGTTATAGAGCCTCGAGTAAATTCTTGAGAATAAAGACAGCAGCACAAGTCACTACATCAGCATTTACAGACACTGCTGTGAGGTGAGGGACTATGGCTAAGAAACCCATTACCAGGTTACCACAAACCCAGTGCTACATAGTGCTAAACTGCAGCAATCTAACCTTCCTCCATCTTCCTTACTGGTGCCAAAGGTAAAGATTGCACTTAATCTGCTGCTACTGAATGTGTTTGTTCTACATTGCACTTAGTAAAAAAGGCTTTTCTACATTTACCTCGGGCCTCATTCTTTGATTCTACCTTTCCACTGCATCGATCCCCAGGGAGCAGTGGCCTGAGGGAGTACACAGTGACACAACACTGTATCAGAACCACTACTACTTCCATCCTCTTCCTCAGCTCCTTCAGGGCTCACTACCGTAGTGTTTATGTGTACCATTCTATGCCTCAATATTCTCCCATAAAAGAAATACTTTCAGAACAGAAAATGTTTTAAGAGGCATAGTCTCACAGACTCCATGATTTAAAAAAAGCCTTTGTTTGGCTCCATATAGAAATACAGCATTGGTCCAGAATTGTGGCACTTCTCATTTCAATACAAGAGTAAAATAATACCCTCAAGGCCTCTTTAAACTGCTCAACTGAGTACACTATTGTTGGAAAGGAAGTGTTACTTCCCGACAATCGCCTACTCGTCAGTTGGGGGAAACTACTGCATTTTTATGCAGCGATCTCCTCCTCAGTATGGGGAGTATCAATCACTAATGCCATTGCTCCTCCCCATACAGAATCATTTTTCACCGGCGGCAGAATGCTTATTAGATGCACAATCTGCTACCGGCAAAGAATGATTTAGGTGTCTAATTCTATTAACCGATAAACGAGCATTTCACTTACTCATCGGGTAATTTACAGCACCTTTACAACGGCAGATTATCACTAACAAGCGTTTGTACGGGCACTCATTAGCGATAATCTGCCTGAACAACTGGCAGTGTAAAGGGTATTTTACCTTTTACTAGGACGATATATACTTACCTGATAAAGAATAATCTTTGTAGGAGAGGGTTTTCTTCTTGTACTAAGGACGAAGAGCTCTTATTGTAAAAAGTAACACTCTCCCAACACATATGAAGAGGTGTAGTCTTATTAGAAAGCCTCAGATAAGAAGGTAGAAATATTAACCACAATTTTTTGCTCCTTGCCAAACTACCTTGAGATAGGAAAGCATAGTTACATAGTTAATACGGTTTAAAAATTATACAAAAGTTCATCAAGTTCAACCAAGGGATAGGTGGGGACGTGAATCCCCATGAAGCAGGTATGGTAAACAGTTATTTTTAATTGTTCATTCCTTTGTATGGCTTTTCTCTTCATCTGGATTATGGATTTAATATTTTTCCTAGCCATCTGTTAGGACAAATGAAAATGCAAAGGCCAAATGTCTGATCAAAAACTTCTAGTCAGATATTAAATTCTTTGAGGATATGGCGATTTTCTGTTTTTCGTTTTTTCATTCCCAGCCTTTTCAGAGCTATCATTTTTTTATTTTCCATTGATATAGCTGTATGAGGGCTTGTTTTTTGCGGGAGAAGTTGTACTTTCTAAAGGCACCATTAACTGTTGCTTACAAGGTAATGGGAAACTAGAAAAAAAATGGTGTAAATGGAAAATAAAACACAACTATGCCACAGTAAGTAAACTGACCCATGTCCTTCATTCTCTGAGAGATTGACAGAGCAAGGCATTGGAGTAGCAAAAATGCTTAAAATCTCACACATAAATGGTGGCAGTACCATTGGCACATGTACAGTGAAAATCTCAGAGCGGTGATGACTGCTCTGAAATCCTCACTGCACCAGCTCATGCTCCAAGAGACTTAGGGGCAGCCCCTTGGTGCTTCAAGCACATCATTTACAAATAACTAAAAGTCATCATTTTTCTGCATCATTAATACTAATTGCAGAGAAAAAGGGATTATTTTAGTCATCAGGATGAACTCTACTACGCAGTATGCTTGGTGGTATAGAGTTGTTCATAAGGACAGATGCTCTTTTAAACTGACCTGAAATAAGACGAAAATAATAGCTAAGGAAATCCCATGATAAAGGGGTATTCCCATCTCAGACAATGGGGGCATATCGCTAGGATATGCCCCCATTGTCTGATAGGTGCAGGTCCCTCCCCTGAGAATGGAGTGGGGAAATGAACGTGTTGTATTTCAGGTACTGTTGGATAATATATGTCTTATAATTAACTGTAAAATTAAATGGATTGGATATCTACATAACACTGGAACATATGCATCTTGTATGGCTGCCTCTGTAACTACCCGTAGGTTGAAGCCAAATAGTTATTTTCCACAAAGAACCTGGGAGATAGTTTCTGTCCCAGTGTGTTAGCCTTCCTAGAAATCCACCTATATCCATCTTTGAAAACCTCCATAAAGGAGGCATCATAGTTCAAAACAGTAATTGTTAATTACACAAATATGTGAGGTAGAAAGTGGTAGAAAACACAATAACAAATAAATATGAATTTTTTTTGCAATAAAAACTTTTATTGAAATAAAAAATGCAAAATATAAAAATACATACATATTGCATCTCACCATTATCACCAAAAACTATGCAATACGTCAAAAAATATTTTTTGGTGATTGGAGAAAAACAATAAAATCTGTGGCAAAATTGAATTGCTTTCTTGGCTATTAATTGAATTTTAACATATCGATAAAGTATTGCTAGAAACAAGACATACGTAAACCCCAAAAGGAAAAAAAAAACTAAATGTCACACAGCAACATCCATCAATGAAAACTAAAATTAAGTTATGCCTCTTAAAATGGGTAATACGAAATGAATGTCATGCTTAAGGGGTCAATTAGAACATTTATAGATAATATTTTCAGCTACATTTCATTTTCAAAAGAATATTATGTTACCAAAGATATTTCCAGGGTAGGTTTGTGTTCATAGATAGGAAATAATTAAGTACGTTTTAATTTTCTTTTGTGAAATGTGTCAGTAAGGAAATGAAACATTAATGATACTCAAGAATCTTGTCATGGAAATCATACCTTGATCATGTCACACTATTTGCCTGATAAACCTGTCTGGAAAAATTGTTAATATCTAGACTGCTACAGTACACAAGCAGGAAACCGGGTTTAAGAAAAAATAACTGTTGTTTTACGATGATGTGTATTGAGATAGAAGACCCTAAGTAAACTCTTGGCAAAAATGGTGCAGTGGTGAGCAAAGCTGTATAGTCATTCAACTAAGGCCACGCTTGGTATTGTTTAAATATCATTAGCATCCCAACAAGAGCTTTCCTTGGTTTTGTTCCCTCTACATTTATTAGGGACTTACACACATGCATAACTACGATTTCCTATATCCCATTCACACAAGTTTAAAATATAGGACATACAAGGATTTGTAGTTCCTTAGATTCCAAAGACTGGGGTATTCTAGCTGTTGGCTAATATCAGAAAAGTGCAACTAAGTATTAGACACATGCTTGCCCTAATTTAGACTACAATTACCCTTACAGAAGCACTCAATAACTAAAGTATGTCAAAACTGTTCTTACTATTGCTTTATCACTGCTACAAGTCTCCTTTCTGGTTTTCCTGTGCTGGAGTGCCATCTTTGTCTGCCTTTTTTCTCCATTATGTTCATTAAAAATGACTGCTGCTGTGTCAAAATTCCTTCCCATGTTGCTGCAGTCTTGCCTACAAGTCCCAAAATACTGCTGTAATAAGGGGGAGAGTGTAAATGAGGGTGGACGTATCCTCCATAATGTTGTTTCCACCGTTCTGGCAGTCTGTATTTTCATCATCCTGACAGGACCTTATAATGTCACTCAGTCATGTGACCCCTGTTTTCGGACTTTCCAAACATTTGATTACATTAATTATGTTTATGTTTCTGCTAAGTGTAACCCATGTGACTTGATCTGGTCATGTGACCTTATGGCGTCAAAAGGTCCTTCTAAGAATTCTATGCCAGTGTGGAGGAGATGAAGGCTGTAGTAGGAAGAATGAGTTGCTGCCGAGGGGCGGAGATATTGCAGATGACAATCTTCCTTCGGTCTCTTCTTGTAGTTTTCCTCTGCACAGGAAGGAGATAAACTGGCTTCGTGGCTAACACATAAGTATAAGGACAGAATGCTTAGTCTAAGTCACATGATGCAGTAACTGAAAATGAAGATGTTGATTTCTCTATAAACTACATTTAAAAAAAATAACTTTATTAGTAATATAATACTATAATTTAATATCTATTTGAAATGTAAGTCTGAAAAGAGACTATGGAAGTGGTTCTTTTATTTACCTTTTTTGAGGTCCCTGATGTTGACCTTGTCTTCTCTCTCTGCACACATAGATTGGGTGGACATTTAGTTCAAGCACCAGGTTGCTGTCTGCATCCCTCAAAGAGCACACAAGACATTCATAATGTGTGTGTGTGTATATATATATATATATATATATATATATATATATATACAATTTCACTTGTTATTCTAAAATGCCTGGTATCCCACCTGAATTTTGGCTCCAGAGTATGAACCCACCAAGCATCAAAGGCTAGTGTCTCTCAGAGTTCTGCAAATCAAAGAGCTTATGAGTCTTATAAGGTCGCAGGCAAGAGACTCATCTGTTCTTATATAGAGAACAATTGAATATGAGCTGCACATACTTGACCACCTTTTCTATTTGCCGACAGATGGTGTCCAGGATAACTCTTGAGCTGATCCAAACCCATAAAACACAGTGATCCCTCAAGATACAATGACCTCAGGATACAATATTTTCAATATACAATGGTGTGTTCTGGACTATTGTTAGTTGAAGCCAGACTCAACATACCATGCCTTAGACTCAGATCACACCAATCAACATGGCCATGTTTCTGGTAAAACCCCTGTATTAGATGTTTGGTAGCTCTTCTTTACAGTACAGTACTGTATGTACTTAGCATAGTTTACGTAGATAGTAGAATTTCATTAGTATGGTTTTCATGGTAAAACATTTCCTCATTGAATTCACTAAAAGAGTTTACTAAAAAAGTGGATGTATTTCTGAAGTGTAATAATATTACAAGTTAGGTTACTTTCACATTAACGTTTTTAATTCCGCTATTGAGATCCGTCATAGGATCTCAATAGCGGAAGAAAATGCTTCAGTTTTGTCCCCATTCATTGTCAAAAGTGAACTGAACGAAATGGAATGCTCCAAAATGCACTCTGTTCCATTTGGTTGCGCTCCCATCGCAGACAGAATAACGCTGCAAGCATACAATGTAAGTCAATGTGGACGGATCCATTTTCTCAGACACAATAGAAAACGGATCTGTCCCCTATTGACTTTTAATAGTGTTCATGACGGATTAACGGATCCGTCATGGCTATGGAAGACATAATGTAACCAGATCCATTCGTGACGGAGGCATGTGGTTGTATTATTGTAACGGAAGCATTTTTGCAGATCCATGACGGATCCGCAAAAAAATGCTTATGTGAAAGTAGCCTTATAGTTACTAGAGATGGGTCGTTGATCCAGGGAGTCATTCTAAATGCCTGATTGGAGTTGGGAAGGAATGTTTTTTTTCCCCTATAATGAGGATAATTGGCTTCTACCTCATAGGGGTTTTTTGCCTTCCTCTGGATCAACTAGCAGGATAACAGGCCGAACTGGATGGACAAATGTCTTTTTTCAGCCTTATAAACTATGTTACTCTGTTACTATGATTCATGTGACAAATGGTTTGGTTTCAGTTATGTACACAATAAAGACACCTTAAATGCTAAAAATGGATGAACTTTGCACACCGGCAGTTCATTGCAATTCATGTGTTTAGCGTGACCACAAATTTGCATGAAATACAGTAAAACAGTCTCTGTGAATGTTGTTTAGTAGAGAAGTCCATGTTATGATGAATATGCTAAATACAACACCTATTTTTAGCTCTCTTGTGATCAGGTGAGCATATTTTATGGCAACCACGTTACTCTTTCTTTAGAATCTGAAAAAGTTTCCGTATGTGCTGACATTGCAAAATAGATCCAGTTTTAGATTCAGTTCAAGTAGGTGATGACATGCTGCAAAGATGTAAAGTATAGAATGACAGGCGCAGTTGTGAAATAAAACTTGTAAAAAAAAAAGGGCGAGGGATGCTTGCTTGTAAGATTACAAGATATCTTAACTACAGCAAATGAATTGTCTGTTACTGACATGGACCTGTAATTTATAGTTCATAATTATCTAACAAAAAAGAGGCATCCGTTACTGTTATATTGTCTTTTATGTATCCTGGTGCCTTGGTTTATGTTTTCTGAAGATATCATTTGGGAATGCAGTGTGGAACTTGTTCTCTGTATTCATTACAGAGGGTATCCTACTTTGTCCTAAGGCAGGGGTCTCAAATGGCCCTTGTGGCACTTATTTGTGGCCCACAGCCCACGACACTCTCAGTTCACAGAATAATTACTTTGGCCTCATAGGTCACAAGCCACTAGGCCTGAAACCTATGAGGCAGTAGAGCGGTGTAAGAGGTCGCAATGATATCACCGTGACCTCCTGCGCCAGTCTCACGTGATCACTTTATCGGCATCTCAGGCCACAGACTGGAAAAGGCTTGTGCCCTGCTACTATATGTTGGCACTTCCAGGGGCACAACAGGGGAGAGAAGAGCACTATTGGTGGAAGGCCGGAGCCCTGTTGGTGGGGCATTATAATACAGGGGGCACTAATGCAGACCGGAGCCCCCTGTTGTGTAATAATACTTAATTTGAAATGCCCTGTTTATTGCACAGTGATACTTTTTGTGGTAAAACCCCTTTAATCCTGTAAGGACCTCTGCCATACACGTAGGGTGAAAGTCCACACTTTTAAGATGGTGTCTGCTCAGAGGCCGAGTGGAAGCCATAGCTGCTGGGTGCCTGCTGTTTTACATAGTAGACACCAGTACACATTATCTTTCATGAGCAGTAATTCTTATCATGGATTTTTTACCCTTTAGATGCTGTGGTCATTTATGACCACTACATCTGAACAGTGAAATCCCGGCAGTGCTGGGCCCAAACAGCTAACCTATGCCGAGATCGATTGCTATTGTAGCCACTAAGGCGCATTGTAGCCTCAGTGATGTTCCTATGAAACCCTGCCTATAGCTGGTCTCCATAGGAACATAGTGGATCTATTATAGACTGCAATGTTAAATCATTGCAGTCTATGGGAGAAGCGATCAGAAGATCACATGTTTAAGCCCCTAGGGGGACTTAAAATAAGTGAATAACATTTTTGGGAAAAATATATTTAAAAAACAATAAAAATAAACAATAAAAATTTAAAGATCATAAGCATAACTGCATCCCAAAACATCTGAACTATTAAAATTTAAATGTAATTATCCCATAAAGTGAACACAGTAACAAAAATGGCCAATTTGTTGATTAACTTCTAAAAAAAAAAAAGGTTTTCTATTTTTAAGTATTAAAGTACATGAAAAAGTATATAAATGTGGTATCACTGTAATTGTACTGACCTGGAAAATGAAGGTAGCTGATAAAAATGACACCATTAAAACTATGGTGGAATTCCATTTTTGTTTCCAATTTCACTCTATTTGGATTTTTTGCCAGCTTCCCACTACATTGTATGCAATATAAAATGGTGCCATGAGAAAGTACAACTTGTCTTGCAAACTAAATGGCTGTGTGAATGGAAAAATAAGAAATGAAAATGCAAAATTGGGGAATAGCATACCTTAATATGGGTCATTACAGACACAGCAATACCAACTGTGTGTCCTTTTTTGTCTATATTTTTTTTACATAAGAAAGCTTTTTAATTGGGGAAAAGTTTTTGTTTTGCTTTTTATAATTTTTTTTTTTACATATTTTAAGTCACTGTAGGGTACTAGGATCACTAATATAATGCAATGTAATACATTTGCATTAAAGTGAATTTTGCCTGTCCGCAAAATAGACAGGCATCACTAACCAGGCATGGCCTAATAGGAGTGCTAAGGCGGCAGACCTGAGGCCCTCAGTAGCATAGCAATCTATTGCCATCTCATCACATTGTGAGGGAGCGGCAGTGGGGCTGTCAGTCTCATAAACTGTTTCAAAGTTGAAGCATGATACTGGCATAAGAGGGTTTAAAGAACACAGCCCTATTTATATTGGCAAGTATAGGTTGGATCTACTGACAATGATAATATCTGTATGGTCATCAAAAATCAGCCGCACCTTACATGAAGCAGTAGTGAGAACATTTTTACTACAGGATCATTGTCTGCAAAAACTAAACATATGTTTGATTTGTTTGCATTCTGTAAATCCACTCCTGTTAGGTCAGATTGCACGTTTTTAATGATTTGGCTTGGAAAGTCCTGTGATCCTTGGGGAATTATAAAACACTGGATGTTGTGTGAATAATTGTAATCAATTAATTCACATTATAGTAAATAATGGCCTATGCCTGATACAGATGGAACAAACCATATGGGCATGCTTTGTAAATAATTGCTCTGCAATAATTCATATTTTGTGATCGCATACGGCATTCAGCATGCTCTACAGAAAACAATATGTTGCCTTGTGTTAATGAGTTCACTAGTTTCTACGTACTGCTGGCAAAGACATCTTGCTGATGACTCGATAATCAAGGCTGAAGCAAATATTTTTACTACATTAGTAGGAATTCTCTGTTGCTTGTCAAAAACGCTCATACAGCAAATCTGTCCTTGTTTTCTTCTTTAGTTCCAATTATACCAGCAATTCAGCAGATTAACTAAACATTAAAGGAAATTACACAATAAAAAACATTAATCTTACAAATACACACACATCTATGTCTACACGATGCCCCAAAACTGCCATCAAAAAAAGAGATCATGCAGACAAAGAACTTTGGGGGAGATTTATCAAACTGGTATAAAGTAGAACTGGCTTAGTTGTTCATTGCAACCAATCATATTCCACCATTCATTTTTCACAGCTCCTTTGGAAAATGAAATGTAGAATCTGATTGGCTGCTACGGGCAACTAAGCCAGTTCTACTTTACACTAGTTTGATAAATCCCCCTTTTGCCTTTTCCCTAGTCATCCCCCAGCTTTGGCTACAGAGTGGCTGAGTAAATTATCTAGAAGTAACATATAAACACTGAAAGGAAAGGTCAGAAGCTTGGTGGGGCTTAAACGCACTGAGATGCCGGCAGATTGATGTGCCTGCAGTTCTATAGAAGTCCCTGTCCTTAGTCCCCCCGGCCTCTTTCTCTCTCACTCCTCTGATATCTATTATCTGCCTCCCTGTCTTGCTTATTCCATTCCAGCCAATTTCATTTACCCACTAACTGTTACGAACATGCATACAGACAATGGTTGTGGAACCACTGTGCTCCGTGTTTTGTGTGTCCCGGTGTAGTTGGCAGCTTACCTACTGAAGTCAGAGAAATTGGTGAAAACACCAGAGACACAGATGGTACAAAACACAGAGGACTGGTAGACAATCAGATCAGGAAGCCACGCAGACGGACATAGGAACTCGAACACACTCAGTAGGTGTTGCAGGAACTGTATACACTTGGTAGGTGCTGCAGGAACCCGTTCACACGGTAAGTGCTGCAGGAACCCATTCACACTCAGAAAGAGCGCGGCATACACACAGGCAAACAGAAAATGTACAAGAGTCCGACTTATAGACTTTGGAAATTTGCACACACAGGCTCAGGAACTTGGACACTGTTCACACATAGCAGAATTTGGCAAGATGGACTTTAGGAACCCAGACATACATAGTGAATACTGGACGGCAGTAGTCAAGACACCTCAGTGGAAAGAAGCACAAAACACTCACACTGTTTCTACAGGACACAATACAGACACAGCAGTACTAGAAAATGGGCATAAGCCAGAACACACAGCCAGACAGATATCCTCCATACAGAATTTATCAGAGCATACACAATGACAAGGTCTAGCAAACACAGTACATAGAAAGGAAGACATGATTGCACAACTAGGGCAGGTCACAGCACTCAAAATACATACACCAAACTGATACAGAATTATATAGCAGACTAAGCAAACTCAATAACTGAACAAATGTGGACATACAGACACACAAAGCAAAGGAAAGATTAACCCTTGCAGCACTGGACTGAAAAGGCTTACAAGCAAATTGGCACAATTAACACCACAAGTGACTAGGACCATAATACACAGAGCAGTCACACTAGCAAATAGCCATACTGAAAAATGGCCCAGTGCAGCTGGTACAATTGTATGAGTGAAAGGCCAGAGAGGAAGATCGTATAGATTTCTGACAGATGGGGAAGGTTTCCTTCAGAACAGGCTCTCTCACTGACTGTCACTGCAAACCGTTTTATGGATTTTATTTGTATATATTTCAGTGGGGAGGGGAATTTATCTTGGTTGATTGAGTATACTGTAGTCTATTACAGCTCCACATGGTGGTAACCTAGCTTTCTCAGAATCCTGAAAAGCAAATCTGTCTTGCATTGGTGCTGTTTGGGAATGGGTAGTAGGATTTATCTTGGATTCATTTTTCTGTAATCTATAACAGCTCCACATGATTGTAACCAAATCTATTTGTACTATTGCTAATTATGAGATTCCTTCCAACAAAATAGCCACACAGTTGATGTTTACGCAAAACCCAGTTCCCTCCTCCAACACTTACTGATTTACATGCACCAGCAAGGAAGGGGGGAAAAGGAGGGGGAAGTAGACATAGTTGCAGCCTGAGTTAGGGTGGCTCATGCGAGTAGGTAGGATGAGTAGTGGAGTGCAGGGCTGCACTGTTCCCTACTGTTCATGACACTGAGAGGAAAATGCACTGCAAAGCACTTTCTAGTTTATTTTTCATGGTTGGCAATTATGATATCTGACAAAACAAGAGCAAATAACAAAGACACATAAAGAGATTATGTTACTTTAGGTTTGTTGCTATTTTTTGTATTTGAATTCTGGCTTTAGTTCTCTTTCAGGAGTACTACTCTTGTACTGCAGATGCCAGTCCAAGATTGTGTTGACAAATTCCCTTTAACCAGAGTTATCCTTTGTCTTGAAATAAATTATATTCAAAATAATATTGAGAGTACTGGATAGTCTTTCTGTGTTAGAAGTGAACAACACCTAAGTTGTCTGCTTACACAAAGCTAAAATGACACAACTGAAGACCATTGGCAAACATTCTGTTGATCCCCAAAATCAATACAGATAGGTCAATCAAATGCTGCAATGTCTCAGAAAGCTTGTTTATACCTGAATCTCGGTTCAGTCTAGTCAGAGAACAGAACTACAGTAAGTAGCAATGAAGAAAAATGTAAAAAGTATTCCACCACATGCACAGTAATCCAAGCAAAACAGGATCAATTTATTCATTAACAACTTAAAGGGAATGTAGAGGAAGTTAATACAAACCACTTTCTAATGTTTTGAGATTGTCCATATTGCTTCCTTTGCTCTCTGGGTTAATTTTTTCATCACAATATATACTGCTCGTTTCCATGGTTACGACCATGCGACCTGGTGGCCAGGACTGCAGGAGTGCACTTAGGCCAGTGCTTTTTCATGTAAGCATGACCACCACTGATGGATTGCAGGGTGGTCATAACCATGGAAACAAGCAGTGTATAATGTGATGGTAAAAAGAATCCAGCCAGCAAATGAGGCAATATGGATAATAACAATACATTAGTAAGTGCCTTGTATTAACTTTGTCTACATGATAAATGCCATATGCTGAAGTGAGATGTAGCAGAAGACAAAAGGCGCTTATAGGGTTAATACATCACAGACACTTGTTCCTCACTGAGGATGTAATCTGCTCACCTGTTAGAGTTGTGCTAAGCTGAGCACAACTCCAGTGAAGGCAAAAATGCAAGGAAATCAGTTGGTTAGTGCAGCTTAGACTGTTCGATAAGACTGTGAATATTTTCAGCACTGTTGTAGTCGAACTGATGGTTGACCGTGAATGGCACAGTACACAACCAGACGTAAATATATAATGATTTCAGTTTTATTTTAGATTCAAGACAAAGTGTTTCAGAATACGAAGGACCCCTTTATCAAGGCTAATATATATATATATATATATAAACGAAGGAAGGAGACTGCGGCACCGCTGAGTAGTGAAACAAGGTGGATCCTTTATTCACCCTAGTGCATGCGACGTTTCGATCCTCTCAATGGGATCCGTATCAAGCAATGAATTACATGTGATTCAACGTATAAATAGCCAGTCAAATAATTTGCATACATAATTGGAAAAAGTGATAAAATTCATAATAAAATACATCGTGACATGATTCAATACCTTAATAATAAGGTGAAGACAGTGATAAGATTAAAATATCTTTAAAGTGCTAAGTGTCCATTAAAAAAGTGAACGAAATTGGTAGTGATAATCAAATGACATCATGGCTGGAGGCGGATAAACATAAGCATAATAAAGACCTCGAGGAATTCAAAGATGGCGAAGGCTATATCGGAGCGGCGTATCACAAGACAGAGTGCGCATGTCAGCCTACGGGCGGTCACGTGAATAATCACGTGACACGTCATGGCAACAGTAGTCAACCCAAACAAACATGTAGGTAGGTATGAAAGGTCCTTAAAGCCCTCGGATCTACGGAGTAGGGAATACGCCGCAGTGCGGCGACCTTGTCCCGTACCGTCTGCTGGGAAGGCGACGCCAATCCGAGAGGTAACCCCGGTAAACGTCATCCATCCCGCAGCTGTCCTCAACGGGCACCGGACTGCAAAAGTAAATTGTTATAGTCGTATGCCTGCGCACAGATGAATATAATCGCCAACTCCTTGTCAGAAGAATCAAATCTAATAACCCGTCCAGCCATGTTATCTAAAAAGGAAAGAAAAAAAGTTAAAAAATCTTAAGATTAAATGCGAACATATACTGGAGAGACAAGGCAGGTTGTGGCATCATGTGAAAGCCCAGGGTCTATACGTCGCATGCACTAGGGTGAATAAAGGATCCACCTTGTTTCACTACTCAGCGGTGCCGCAGTCTCCTTCCTTCGTTTGTATGTAGCCTAGTCCAGGCCTTTTGACTGCGGGCACGCCATTCTACCTGGCTGAGTGCCGCCATTGGAGACATCTTCTCTGCATTGAATATTGGACCTCCACGGCAGGCACCTATTACCTTCTACTTCACGCATTTTAACAGCATTCGAAAATTATGGATCCCCTGCAAAGACAGGATTCGCCCGATGTGTTTACATATACAGAGATTGACAAGGACAGGATTGTGGCCTCTTGTGTGGGCAACGTGGACTTCCTATCCGTACCCTCTACGTTGGAGGCAAAAAAAAGGTATGAACGCGACATGAAAAAGTCTATTACACTTGAACTGCATCTATTAACCCTAGCAGAGTACGTCAAAACAAACCGCATACCACGCGGCATGCGAACACAGCCTAAATCTACCATGTATTCGAATGACTCAGACTATCGAGTTCGTTATGAACAAATCTCGAATAAATATGCACAGGATTTGATGTTACTCAATATAGAGTTTATGCGTAAAGACTTAACAGTTATCAAATCAAGTGTCATCCAACAGGAGGAGACTTTGAAAACGATGCTATCTGCTGATGACTATGCTGATCACCTTAATAAGCTACAGACCTATCTTGACAAACTTAAACAGGAAACACAAGATACAAAACGTAACAAGTGGCAACGAGACAACATGGATTATACCTCAGGTCACGTATACAACTGGGCTAACAGCAACCGCCAGTTTCAACCTCCCAAACAAGTGAGAAGAAAGGAAGACTCGGATGTTTCTACACAACTTTTTTTAGATGGAACAGCACATATACCAAAAGAGCCACCAGGAGAGGGGGGCGTAAACGGCACCGCACAGATAAAGACCAGAAGCCAAAAGTTCGCCAAGAGGGGCAAGAACCTTCAACAACAGTGGTAAATATCTCTTCCCATATATTGACTCCAGCACAGACACAGGTCCTTGAAAAAGGACTGAGCTTTTGCCCGGGTAGTCATATAGACTGGTTCCAATTTGACACCGACTTAATGTACTTTCTTCGATCTTTGAAATTGAAAATTCATTTTCACAATGCGAATTTGTCTCAGAAATCGCATACCAATGAATTGTGTCTTACAGATTTCGATCTGCATTTGAAAAAGGATTTTACGCCCCAGGTTTCTTCCCGGGCGTTGGATCTTTTTTCGGAGGCTATCTTTAGGGACTTAGATGAATTAAAATCGAGTGGGGATTTTGAACGACTTAGTTCCCCTAATATGACAACATCTGAAATGCAAGCTTTGAATGAATTGATCCATGACCACTCCCTCACCATAAAACCCGCTGACAAAGGGGGTGCGGTAGTGGTCATGGATACCACTACCTATTCTAATGAGGTCCAACGGCAATTATCAGACCAAGCGGTTTATAAACAACTACACACTGATCCCAAATTTCATATCCAAAAAAATTGACAACACTTTTGAATGATCATTTGAGTACTGGTCTGATTGATGACCAACTGCATGGATTTTTGGCAGTGGAATATCCAGTGACTCCACTGTTTTACCTGCTGCCAAAGATTCACAAACGTTTAATTGACCCCCGGACGCCCGATTGTGTCCAGTAGGGGGTCGATACTTAGCAACACTTCAGTTTTTTTGGACAAAATTTTACAACCCTTTGTGGTTTCCACTAAATCTTATGTTAGGGACACCACTGATTTTTACTTAAATTGCAGGAGGCCACGATACCTGAGGGAGCCATTTTGGCTTCCTTCGATATCGTGAGTCTCTACACTTCTATCCAACATACTCTGGGTCTTGCCGTGGTGAGAGATACTTTACTAACATCCCAATATACTCCGGAGGCACAAATTTTTCTTTTGTCATTACTGGAACTGATTTTATGTAATAACTATTTTCTTTATGGAGATGGTTATTATATGCAAATTAGAGGGACGGCCATGGGGACAAATGTGGCCCCCACTTATGCCAACATGGTCGTCGCCCACCTTGAGGAACATTTCGTCTATGTGTCCCACCACTTCAGCCATGTGCTGAGGTGGTGGCGATACATAGATGATATTTTTGTTATATGGTTGGGAACTGTGGAAGAGCTACGGCAATTCCATTCCTTCCTCAATACCATGGTGTCAGACATTCAATTCACCCTTGAATTTTCGGACACGTCCATTCATTTTTTGGACGTGTTGATTACTAAACAGGGCTCTACATTGCTTACTGAGATCTTTAAGAAACCTACTGATAAGAACACCATACTTCGATATGACAGTGCCCACCCTCGCAAAATGATACAATCTCTCCCTTTGAGTCAGTACACCAGGGCCAAGAGGATTGTTAGCGACCCTGTGACACTAGACAAAACACTACAGAACATCACAGACTCGTTTAAACAAAGAAAATATCCATCAAGTGTTCTACAAAGACAAATATCACGGGTTGCACAAAAAGATAGGCAAACACTATTTTCTCCACGTCCAAAAAACACACAGGAACGCATTCCTTTTATTTCTACTTACAGTAGGATTAGTTCACATGTCAGTACAATCATCCAGAAACATTGGTCTATACTTAGTAGTGGACATAAGGATATAGGGGCTTTTAAGCTGAACCCCCTAATGTCCTATAGACGCGTGCCTAATTTGAAAGATAGATTGGTCAAGAATGACATAGGACCTTCTAAATCTCTGCATCAAACTTTTCTGGCCCCTAAACGCAAGGGCAGTTTTCCCTGCCTTCATTGCGTCAATTGCCAGTTTATGTCGAAAGGCGGTGAATTTGTGAACCCCAACAACAATATGGCGTATAAATTGAAGCACTTTTTAACTTGTGACTCGACCTTCGTGGTATACGTCCTATGGTGCCCATGCAAACTCCTATATGTAGGAGAGACCACTTGTGATCTTAAAACCCGAATGAATTTCCATCGGTATTCCATTCGTAAACGTAGAAAAGACTTACCTGTATCTTGTCACTTCTCAGAAACTGGTCATTCCGAGAGGGATTTGAAGTTTATGATCATAGACCAAATTCCTGCTCCACGATTGGGAGGCAATCGTATAAAGATGTTAAAAAAAGGGAATCGGAATGGATTTTCAGGTTGCAGTCATTAAAACCCAAGGGCCTAAATGTTGATTATAGACCCTGGGCTTTCACATGATGCCACAACCTGCCTTGTCTCTCCAGTATATGTTCGCATTTAATCTTAAGATTTTTTAACTTTTTTTCTTTTCTTTTTAGATAACATGGCTGGACGGGTTATTAGATTTGATTCTTCTGACAAGGAGTTGGCGATTATATTCATCTGTGCGCAGGCATACGACTATAACAATTTACTTTTGCAGTCCGGTGCCCGTTGAGGACAGCTGCGGGATGGATGACGTTTACCGGGGTTACCTCTCGGATTGGCGTCGCCTTCCCAGCAGACGGTACGGGACAAGGCCGCTGCACTGCGGCGTATTCCCTACTCCGTAGATCCGAGGGCTTTAAGGACCTTTCATACCTACCTACATGTTTGTTTGGGTTGACTACTGTTGCCATGACGTGTCACGTGATCATTCACGTGACCGCCCGTAGGCTGACATGCGCACTCTGTCTTGTGATACGCCGCTCCGATATAGCCTTCGCCATCTTTGAATTCTTCGAGGTCTTTACTATGCTTATGTTTATCCCCGCCTCCAGCCATGATGTCATTTGATTATCACTACCAATTTCGTTCACTTTTTTAATGGACACTTAGCACTTTAAAGATATTTTAATCTTATCACTGTCTCCACCTTATTATTAAGGTATTGAATCATGTCACGATGTATTTTATTATGAATTTTATCACTTTTTCCAATTATGTATGCAAATTATTTGACTGGCTATTTATACGTTGAATCACATGTAATTCATTGCTTGATACGGATCCCATTGAGAGGATCGAAACGTCGCATGCACTAGGGTGAATAAAGGATCCACCTTGTTTCACTACTCAGCGGTGCCGCAGTCTCCTTCCTTCGTTTGTATGTAGCCTAGTCCAGGCCTTTTGACTGCGGGCACGCCATTCTACCTGGCTGAGTGCCGCCATTGGAGACATCTTCTCTGCATTATATATATATATATATATATATATATATATACAGTGGCGTATTAACATAGGGGCGTTCGGGTCGGCAGCCCCGGGACCGGCATCACTGGGGGGCCCAATGCCGACCCGAGTGCATAGTTCCCTGCCCCGCCGCCGATCAACACCATAGGCTTCAGGCCTAGTAGGCCTGAGGCCTATGTGGTAGTATATTCCCGATGCAGGCGTGCGTGATGACATCATCACGTGCCTGCGCTGGGACGCAGGACAATGAGGATTGCGCGCCTGCGGCCTGCCTCACCATCCCGAACCCAGGTAAGTATTAGCTTTTAGTTGTTGTTTTTTTTCTGTGTGTGCCTTTGGGGGCCAGAGGAGGACATGGGGGCAGTGTGGGGCGCAGTATAGGTGCAGATTATTACATGGGGGCAAATAATTTCATTGGGAGCAGATTATTACATGGGGGCAAATTACTTCATGGGGGGCAGTGTGAGGGCAAATTACTTTATGGGGACAGTGTGATGACAAATTACTTCATGGGGGCAGTGTGGGGGAAAATTACTTCATGGGGGCAGTGTGGGGGCAAATATTTTCATGGGAGGGCAGTGTGGAGGCGAATTACTTTATGGGAGCAGTGTGGAGGAAATTACTATATGGGGCAGTGTGGAGGAAATTACTATATGGAGCAGTATAGGGGAAATTACTATATGGGGGCAGTGTGGGGGAAATTATTATATGGGGCAGTGTGGGGGAAATTATTATATGGGGCAGTGTGGGGGAAATTATTATATGGGGGCAGTGTTGGGGAAATAACTATATGGGGCATTGTGGGGAAAATTATTGTATGGGGCAGTGTAGGGGAAATTATTATATGGGGGCAGTGTAGGGGAAATTATTATGTGGGGGCAGTGTGTGGGAAATTATTATGTGGGAGCAGTGTGGGGGAAATTAGGGGACATTATTTTTGGGGACACTATACAGGCATTATTACCTGGAGCACAATATAGGGTGTTGTTGTTATTACTGGGGGCACTCTAGGGGACATTATAACTGCTGTAGACACTATAGGGACCTTTGGGATAATTTATAAAGCTGGTGTAAAGTAGATCTGGCTTAGAAGCCCACAGCAACAGATTCCACCTTTCATTTTTCGCAGCTCCTTTGGAAAATGAAAGGTGGAATCTGATTGGTTGCTATGGGCAACTTAGCCAGTTCTACTTTACACCAGTTTGATAAATGACCCCAATTATGAGAAATCTAATGTGTCTGTGTAACAAACTCTGTAGAGACGAGATGTGGCGGAAAGAATTTGTCATGCCGTACTAAGTCAAACGGAGGAGAAGAGGAAAGAGAAGGTCTACATGACAGGAGATGTCCCTGGATGTAAGAGGTATGTGGTGCTGTATTCTCCTATATGTAGAGGTGGCTCACTACTGTGACCTGCCTCTCATCTTCTCCTCCAAGTTTTTTTTATCATAATCATATGTATTTTAAATTTGGCAACTAAAATTTTAATTTGTCACCTGCAGTCCTATGTAACAGCCCAGATAATAGTCATAACTTTCTTTGTGCAGATAATGTAGTAGATGTTCCATGCAGTCCTATGTAACACCCCACATAACACAATAGTTCACTGTGTTATGTGGGGTGTTACATAGGACTGCAGGTAACATCTATGACATCTGTACCCAGAGAGTTATGAGATGGTGGGGGTATGATTCCTGGCACCCCCGCCAATCCGTTGTTTGAGGAGACCGCGATGTTCCAGTGAGCGCCGCAGCCTCTTTGCTACTTAACAAGCACGGCGATGTCCATTTGATAGCAGTGTGCTTGGTATTTCAGATCATCCCCAATCACTTAGATGGGACTGAGCTACACCTAGACCATGTGAACGGTGAATGTGATGTCATATGGCCTAGAAAGAGACTGTGACGCTCACAAAGCACCGCAGCCTCTTCATACAGAAAAAAATTAAACTAAAATGGATGGAGGGGCCCGAGTTGGGTAGACAGCCCCGGGCCTATCATGCACTTAATCCGCCCCTGTATATATATATATATATAAAAAAGTTAGAGGAGGGAACACATATATATATACATAAAATTATACATGTATAGCAACAATAAATAAAGGTCAAATTGCATTATATAACAATATAAAAAAATTATTATATTACATAAATTAATTAAAAGAGTACATGTAAATACCAAAGTTGATGTAATATAATAGATATGCTGATAAAAAAAAATGTATTACCAAGTGGATATTAGCTATAATATAAGGATAATCATAAACTAAAATAAATAGGATAAACAGATGCAATATTATTATTATATTATTAAAATATTAAATATTGCATATTAAAGTTTATATAATCATGACGATGTCATTAAAAGCTAAAAAAAATCCATGAATGAAATTGTAGCTGGTGGTGACTGGTGAGCGCTACTCAAAATACTAGCACTAACCACCAGTGACACAAGTGTGTCTAACCACTGACAGCTAATAGATGATTAATTATTAGTCCTTACAAGAAAAAAAAGTCATGCATGGTCTCTCTTTACAAATTGTACACCCATAAGACGCACCTAGGTTTTTGAAGAGGAAAATAAGAAAAAACATTTTTTGAACCAAAAGCTGTGCTTTTGGTGGGTTTTGAACTAATGGCGGTCTGTGGATGTCACTATTATGGGTGATCTGTGGGTGACACTGTTATGGGGGTCTGTGGCTGACACTTTATGGGAGTCTGTGGCTGACACTTTATGGGGGTCTGTGGGTGACACTGTTATGGGGGTCTGTGGCTGACACTGTTATAGGGGGGATCTGTGGATGACACTGTTATGGGGGTCTGTGGCTGACACTGTTAGGGGGGATCTGTGGATGACACTGTGATGGGGGTCTGTGGCTGACACTGTTATGGGGGTCTGTAGTTGACACTTTTATGGGGGGATCTGTGGATGACACATAAAAAGCATCTTATGCTATGTGTTATCCACAGATCCCCCCCATAACAGTGTCCCTGTGTAGTGTGAATGACCCCCAATACAGGGGATGGGGGCCGGCAGGAGGGCCCAGTGCAGTCTGTGTATTCTATTGCACCGGGCCCCGCTCACTGCAGTAATATCTATATCTGTAGCCACTGTTAAACTATAATAATCTTTGATGCAATCCATTAATATTCACATACTAATGTTCGTATCAATGTCAGTATCAAGCAGGAGGAGGAGGCAGGAGGCCGGGCTGGCGGGCGGGCATTGGCAGCGTAACTCACTATGTCATGAGTCCACGCCGCCTGCTTCATTCATAAAGGATAGTGTATTAGATAAATAACATAGGAGGAGGAACAATTCATAAATGATTTGATGGGAAATTCCTCTCCTCTAATGTTGCTTTTGAAGGATTTAGTTCTGGTTCTCATGTTTGTGCAGCATTTGCATTAAGAATGACCACATTTATAGCTGCCTAGGATGTTCGAGAACATACTAACTGTATTAGTGGAGGTTGGCCTTTTTTTTCCGTAACTTTCTAGGGGCTAGTATATTTCTCAAAGTCCTGGTTCTGCTAAAGGTTATCTGTGGTTTAGTTGATTATGGTGTCCTTTAGAAATGGATCATTCCTTAAGACGTGTCAGTATTTCTTTAAGATGTCCCTCAGGACATTGTGGTTGGCGTTGAATGTGGTGATGAAAAAAGATTTGAATCTTCCTATTTCATCTTGTTCTTCCACACTTTTTTTTAGCTGCCAGACATTAATCTTGACTCAGATTTTTTGCTCTTAAGAATGCTCCCTCAATGATTTGTCTTGGATATCCTTTGTTGGCAAATCTAGATTTCAAAATTTCACATTTTTAAAATGTGCGCTTTTATAGTCGAGATAACTGTTACCGTTGACTTTAAAAAAAAAATAGGTTTTAATGCACTTGCTTTCTTAATACAAAATCAAGTCTAGATATTCTACTGTAGTACTTGAACAAGTTGCTGTGAAGATGAGATTCCAAGTATTTGATTTAAGATAAGAAACAAAGGAAAGCGCATCTTCTCTGTCGCTATTCCATATTAAGATTACGTCGTCGATATAATGTTTATAGAAGATGATGTTCTTCTTCCATTGGTATACATTTTAAATACATTTTTCTTCAAAGTGACCCATATAGAGATTCGCAAAACTCAGCGCGATTCTCGTCCCCATAGCGGTCCCCTTTTGTTGTCTATTCAATTTGCCTTCAAAAGTAAACACATTATAGGTTAAAATGAAATGGATGGCATTCAAAAGAAATGTGCGGTGTTTCAGTGATAAACTCTTACCTTTATCTAGATATTGTCCAGTGGCATTAATCAATGCTTCATGGGGAATGTTGTTATATAGGGCAGTGATGTCCAATGTGAGCCAAATATAGGAGGTTTCCCACTCCATATTCTTCAGTGATGTTATCAATTGTGAGGAATCCCTTAGGAACGACAGAAGTTGAATAAATGTGATGTATAGGATTAAATAGTGATTTAGGTTTCAGATCTGTGTGGGATGTGATAGAAGAATTATTCTCTTCAGTATTGACATCATCTATACCTATTAATTACACCTTCATTAGAAAAATTACACTGCAAAGACATTTCGCCATCACATCCAAACAACCAAGTAACTTAATAGCGCACATTTTAAAATCATTGAGGGAGCATTCTTAAGGGCAAAAAATCTGAGTCAAGATGAATGTCTGGCAGCTAAATAAAAAGAACCAGATGAAATCACCACGTTAAACGCCAACTACAATGTCCTAAGGGACATCTTAAAGAAATACTGGCACGTCTTAAGAAATGATCCATTTCTAAAGGACACTGTATCAACCAAACCACAGATAACCTTTAGGAGAACCAGAACTTTGAAAAATGTACTAGCTCCTAGCAAGTTACGGAAAAAACAACCAACCTCCGCTAATACAGTTGGTATTTTCTCGAACATCCTAGGCAGCTATAAATGTGGTCATTCCCAATGTAAATGCTGCACAAACATTAGAACCAGAACTAAATCCTTCAAAAGCAATGTTAGAGGAGAGGAATTCCCCATCAATTCATTTCTGAATTGTTCCTTCTCCTATGTTATTTATTTAATAGAGTGCGGATGTGGATTAGAGTATATCGGTTGCACTATCCAATCACTTAGGGAGCGTATGAGCAAACATTGTTGGAATATCATACATGTATTTCTGAAACATAGTGTATCCAAACATTTTTCATCTGCACATGAAAAAGACCCACAGAGAATGACCATCATGCCCTTGAACATATTGCAGAATAATGCTCGGACGGGTTTAGAACTCTACAGAAGAGAGAAATGTTTTGGTTCTTCAAGTTACAGACACTCAAACCATATGGACTGAATGAAAATGCTTTAAGAACGTCCATTTTCTCAGTTTATCTTGTTCACATATATACCGTATATTTTTTTTTCCTCATCATATACATGACCTCTCTAATATTTACATAATTCCATCCATCAATCATTATTCTCCCTTTTCCTCTATTTCACAGCCTTCATTTTTCACAATAATTTATTGCATTGTCTACTCATCATTTTTTTATTGTTTTATTTTTTCATTTTATACAGTTTCCTTTCATTTTTAATCCTCATATCTCCATTTTTACCCATTTCATCCATTTATCATTATCCTCCCATTCCACAGTTATCATTTTTCACAATATTTATTAGTATTTAGTTCATACATGTTTCTTTTATCTTTTAATCCTCATATCTCCATTGTCTCCATTTATTCCAGTGTCAATTCGCTGTTACCTGCCATTTTTTAAATTTAATCCAATCTACATTAGTTCTTTCTTTTTTTTTTCTCTCATTTCTTATCCTTCCAAGTATAGAACAAATCGTAATCAACATCCTCTGGGTGCCCCATTTTTTATCACTTCCACATTCAATAGTACACACAACACATCCCCGCCCCACATCGCTACATCTTGTACATTCTCCGCTAAGCGCTCGTTTCAACTGCCTATGAGCGTGAACGCTGCATGTGTCTTTGCAGCTGAGGTCATGCTTCCAAGTGGCTGCACTCACTGGCATTTGCACCATATATACAGTTACATCTTTTATACAGGTATGATCCATATTCCTCCTTTTAGTTAGTTCATGTTAAAATCATCTCAGTTTTATAGATACTATGTATCACAGACGGCTTTGTATCAATACACAGTTCTACCATCAGTTTGCAGATAGGACTCGTCTGATTAGATACACTACCTCTTTTATATATATTCTTTTAATATATACTGGCTGTACAATTTGTGAAGAGACACCGTGCATATTTTTGTTTCTTGTAAGGACTAATAATTAATCATCTATTAACTGTCAGTGGTTAGACACACTGGTGTCACTGGTGGATAGTGCTAGTATTTTGAGTAGCGCTCACCACCAGCTACAATTTTATTAATGGATTTTTTTAGCTTTTAATGACCTCTTCATGATTATATAAAATGTTATATGTAATATTTAATATTTTAATAATATAATAATAATATTGCATCTGTTTATCCTATTTATTTTAGTTTATGATTATCCTTATATTATAGTTATTATCCACTTGGTAATACATTCTTTTCATCAGCATATATATTATACTAGACATTATGCCCGTTACAATAACGGCGCTAGAACATTAGTGCTGCGACTGTTATGGGGGGGAGGATCTGTGGATGGCACTATTATATACCCCCCACCCCATAACATTGCCATCCACAGATCCCCCCTCAGTGTCATCCACAGATCCCCACCTCAGTGTCATCCACAGATCCCCCCCTCAGTGTAATCCACAGATTCCCCCTTCAGTGTCATCCACAGATCCCCCCCCCTCAGTGTCATCCACAAATCCCCCCCCCGCCTCAGTGTCATCCACAGATACCCCCCCCCCTTAGTGTCATCTACAGATCCCCCTCAGTGTCATCCTCAGACCCCCCTCAGTGTCATCCACAGATCCCCCATCAGTGTCATCCACAGATCCCCCTCAGTGTCATCCACAGATCCCCCTCAGTGTCATCCACAGATCTCCCCAAAGTGTCATCCACAGATCCCCCATCAGTGTCATCCACAGATCCTCCCTCAGTGTCATCCACAGATCTCCCCCAAAGTGTCATCCACTGATCCCCCCATCAGTGTCATCCACAGATCCTCCCTCAGTGTCATCCACAGATCCCCCTCAGTGTCATCCACAGATCCGCCCCCAGTGTCATCCACAGATCCTCCCTCAGTGTCATCCACAGATCTCCCCCAAAGTGTCATCCACTGATCCCCCCATCAGTGTCATCCACAGATCCTCCATCAGTGTCATCCACAGATCCCCCTCAGTGTCATCCACAGATCCCCCTCAGTGTCATCCACAGATCCGCCCCCAGTGTCATCCACAGATCCTCCTCTCAGTGTCATCCACAGATCTCCTCCCCGCCCAGCGCCACCTCCTAGCTAATTTATTCACTGCACTTGCCAGGAAGACGGCGCATGCGCACTTTAATGCCTCTGCAAGTGCGCCTGTGCGAGACTACGACGCTTCTCTTCAATTTCAGAGGCAAGTGCAGTTAATAAATTAGTTGGGAGGCATCGCTGGGCGGGGAGGTGTGGACGCCGGCGGCCCTGGCCTCCAGGGGTGTAGGGCGATCCCTACGCCATTGAAAAGGATGCCGCCCATGTAGTGTCCTTGGAGTGTTTGCCGAATGCTCTGTGCGCCACGCATGTTCACTTTAGTATTCGGCACACACGCACGGACGGCAGGGACACAGGGATTTTATTAGTATAGATTACGTCAATGAATAAACAATAACGGTTGGGCACTCAGATACTGGATCACCTGACAAAGCGGAGACTTGCTAGTATACAAAAGATTTATTAAAACAGCATATAAAACAAATACATAAAACACTTGGATTCCTTGATAAACAATCAATATGGGTAGCTTGATTTCGATTAACTTGTTGTCTCAATGATTGTAGGACCAGACTGCAATGTTAAAATGTTATAAAATATTCCTTGAATGTATATCTCCACTTCCAAGGGTAAGTGATAGTGCCCTCACTATCAATGGTAAGACCAGATAATTCAACGATCGGCTTATATACCTCTGGCAATGGTACTTGGATACAATGCTAATTGGCCAAAAGTCCCAATAATATGGGTATTTGTTAAAGGTATGTACTCACTGTCCGACTGGATCAGCTGTTATCCGCGGGCGGCGTCCCACACTTTCTTTGCTTTGCACCGCTGGTTTTCTCATAGTGTCGCAAAAACACAGTGGATTCCGTCAGAAACAGACAAGCGATTCAATATTGGCTTCCTTAATGTAGTCCATATGTGGCTGCCGGCAAACCACCTTACATCTGTTGGGTACTGTACACTCCACTGTCAAAAGCGCTTTTGCCGGCATCTACGTATGGACTACATTAACCACTTAAGGACCACAGGTTTATACCCCCCTAGTGACCAGTCCCTTTTTTACAATTCTGCACTTCACAACTTGGTTTATTGCTCATGCAACTTGGCACCCAAATGAATTTTACCTCCTTTTCTTCTCACAAATACAGATTTCTTTTGGTGGTATTTGATTGCTGCTGAGATTTTTCATTTTTCTGATATTAATTAAAAAAAGACCGCAATTTTCTCAAAAAAAGTGTATATTTAACTTTTTCTGGTAAAATTGTTCAAATATAATTACATTTCTATACAAGTTTGTGTCAGAATTTATTGTGCTACCTGTCTTTGATAAAAAAAAAATCCAATAAGTGTATATTTATTGGTTTGCGCATAGCGTTTACAAACTATGGTACAAAAAAGTGAATTCAGGTGCTAGAATGCCGGGATAGTATAAATACCCCCCAAATGACACCATTTTAGAAAGAAGACACCCCAAAGTATTCACGGAGGGGCATGGTGAGTTCATGTATGATTTAATTTTTTTTCACAAGTTAGCAGAAAATGACACTTTCTGAGGAAAAAAAATAATAATAAAGTTTCCATTTCTGCTAACTTCTGGCAAAAAAACAATAAAATCTCCCCCTCACTGAATACCTTGGGGTGTCTACTTTCCGAAATTGCGGTCATTTGTGGGGTGTGTTTACTGTTCTGGCATTTTGGGCAGGGCTAAATTGTGAGCAACCCTGTAAAGCCTAAAGGTACTCGGACTTTACGCCCTTTAACGCACCTGGGCTGCAAAAAAGTGTCACACATGTGGTATCGTCGTACTCAGGAGAAGTAGGGCAATGTGTTTTGGGGTGTATTTTTACATATATCCATGCTGGGTGAGAGAAATATCTCTGTAAATTGACAACTTTGTATAAAAAAAAATTTAAAAAGTTGTCATTTACAGAGATATTTCTCTCACCCAGCATGGGTATATATAAAAATACACCCCAAAACACATTGCCTTACTTCTCCTGAGTACGGTGATGCCACATGAGTTACACTTTTTTTTAGCCAAGATGCGCAAAGGGGCCCAAATTCCAATGAGTACCTTTAGGATTTCGCAGGGCATTTTTAGCATTTGGATTCCAAACTACTTCTCACGCATTAGGGGCCCCTAAAATGCCAGGGCAGTATAAATACCCCACAAGTGACCCCATTTTAGAAAGAAGACACCCCAAGGTATTCTGTGAGGGGTATGGTGAGTTCATGTAAAATTTTATTTTCTGTCACAAGTTAGTGGATAATGAGACTTTGTAAGAAAAAAAAAAAATCCCCCAAAAAATTTTTTCTATGAACTCGCGATGCCCCTCCGGGTGTCTTCTTTCCAAAATTGGGTCATTTGTGGGGTGTTTGTACTGCCCTGGCATTTGAGGGTCTCCGCAATCATTACATGTATGGCCAGCATTAGGATTTTCTGCTATTCTCCTTATGTTGAGCATATGGGTAATGAGATTTTTTTTCCCCGTTCAGCCTCTGGGCTGAAAGAAAAAATGAACGGCACAGATTTCTTCATTCGCATCAATTAATGTGGAGGAAAAAATCTTTGCCAAAAAATGTGCAAAAAAAAAGAGGGGAAAGGAAATAGGAGTGCTTGCGAAGTAAGGCACCATTCACACGTCCGCAAAAATGTCTCTATCTATTCCGCGGAATTCTGCGGAATAGATGCGGACCCATTCAGTGTGAATGGGGATGGTGGTGATGCGGAGAGCACACTATGTGTTCTCCGCCTCAGCATTTGCGGAGCTGCAGCCGCGAACTTCCCGGTTTCGGCCCAGAAACATCCGGCCGCAGCTCCGCAAAAGATAGAGCATGTCCTATTCTTGTCCCCAGCCTGCAGACAAGAATAGGAATCTTTATGGAGAGTGCCTGCATGGTGTGCTGCGGATCCGCAATTTGCGGGTCCGCAGCACACCACGGACGTGTGAATGGACCCTAAAGCTGCGATTGCTAACAAAGATCCAAAAAGTTCAAAAGTGATCTTTATAGCGCCGAAGCCATTTTACTGTGTTTTTGCAATGATCAGAAAAAAAAATTCTGCCACTGCGGTGCGGTGGATTGAACGCAAGTATGCGCACAAGATCAGGCCTGATCGGGCAAACACTGCGTTTTTTGTAGAGCCTAAGGTGACCCTAATGTACTGATATAGATCTGATTGCAATCAGTCTTGATCACTTACAGATACTATATAGTACTAGTACTGATTAGCGACAGCGATGACGCTAATCAGCGACTAATCACTGACTGCGGTGCAGTTGGCGCTAACTACCTAACAAGTACCTAACTAACTGGCGGTGATAACGACCCTTAGGCCCAATTCACACGTCCGCAATTCTGTTCCACATTTTGCGGAACGGAATTGCGGACCCATTCATTTCTATGGGGACAGACTTTGTCTCATGAGGAGGGGGGAGAGGAGACTGGCACATGATGGGGGAAATGGCACTTATCACTGGCACATGGGGGAAGAGGAGACTGGCACATGATGGGGGAGAATGGCACTTATAACTGGCACATGGAAAGGGGGTTGCAGAGAGGCTGGCACATGATGGGGGAGAGTGGCACTTATCACTGGCACATGAGGGGGAGACTGGCACATGATGGGGGAGAATGGCACTTAAACTGGCACATGGAAGGGGGTTGCAGAGAGGCTGGCACATGATGGGGGAGAGTGGCACTTATCACTGGCACATGAGGGGGGGGAGAGGAGACTGCCACATTATGGTGGGAGAGTGGCACTTATCACTGGCACATGGAAGGGGGAGTTTGCAGAGAGGAGGCTGGCACATGATGGGGGGAGAGTGGCACCTGTTACTGGCACATGATGGGGGGGAGGGGGAGAGGCACTTTTCACTAGCACATGATTGGGGGGCATCTATAGGGGCACCTCTTACTGGCACATTATTGGGGGGCACTATGGGGACATCTACTGAGGCCATAAAGAAGGGGTATTTTATATGGGGGCTCTGTGTGGTACTAGTATTATCAGGGGTATTATCTGTTTCTGCAGTATAATATTGGGGACCACAGCGGCGCAGTATTTGGGGTAGTAGGATGATTTGTCCAGAAGATAGGAGGATGATGGAAAAGTAGTAAACTGAGTTTTTTTTGTTGTTGTCAAACTGCAGAGACGAAAACTGTTGGTCTGGTCTGAAAGGAGAACATGAGGACAGAGAACATCTACCTCACAGGAGACATCACTGGATGTAAGAGGTAAGTGGGGCTATATTTCTGTAGTGATCGGAGCAGGGGCGCATCGATTGCCGGAAGTGCCCCTCCCGAGACCAGGCTCTGGATCCGCCACTGCCTTGGTAAGTAGGGGGATTACTGGCTGGTTGCACCAAACCATTTCAGCTGGACTAGTCGAGCCTCATCATTTGTGTTTTTATAGATTACATCAACTTTGGTATTTACATGTACTCATGTAATTTATGTAATATAATTATTTTTTTATATTGTTATATAATGTAATTTGACCTTTATTTATTGTTGCTATACATGTATAATTTTATGTATATATATGTGATCCCTCCTCCAACTTTATATATATATATATGTATACACTCACCTAAAGAATTATTAGGAACACCTGTTCTATTTCTCATTAATGCAATTATCTAGTCAACCAATCACATGGCAGTTGCTTCAATGCATTTAGGGGCGTGGTCCTGGTCAAGACAATCTCCTGAACTCCAAACTGAATGTCAGAATGGGAAAGAAAGGTGACACTCAATTTTGAGTGTGGCATGGTTGTTGGTGCCAGACAGGCCGGTCTGAGTATTTTACAATCTGCTCAGTTACTGGGATTTTCACGCACAACCATTTCTAGGGCTTACAAAGAATGGTGAGAAAAGGGAAAAACATCCAGTATGCGGCAGTCCTGTGGGCGAAAATGCCTTGTGGATGCTAGAGGTCAGAGGAGTATGGGCCGACTGATTCAAGCTGATAGAAGAGCAACGTTGACTGAAATAACCACTTGTTACAACCGAGGTATGCAGCAAAGCATGTGTGAAGCCACAGCATGCACAACCTTGAGGCGGATGGGCTACAACAGCAGAAGACCCCTCCGGGTACCACTCATCTCCACCACAAATAGGAAAAAGAGGCTACAATTTGCACGAGCTCACCAAAATTGGACTGTTGAAAACTGGAAAAATGTTGCCTGGTCTGATGAGTCTCGATTTCTGTTGAGACATTCAAATGGTAGAGTCCGAATTTGGTGTAAACAGAATGAGAACATGTATCCATCATGCCTTGTTGCCACTGTGCAGGCTGGTGGTGGTGGTGTAATGGTGTGGGGGATATTTTCTGGGCACACTTTAGGCCCCTTAGTGCCAATTGGGCATCGTTTAAATGCCACTGGCTACCTGAGCATTGTTTCTGACCATGTCCATCCCTTCATGACCACCATGTACCCATCCTCTGATGGCTACTTCCAGCAGGATAATGCACCATGTCACAAAGCTCGAATAATTTCAGATTGGTTTCTTGAACATGACAATGAGTTCACTGTACTAAAATGTTCCTCACAGTCACCAGATCTCAACCCAATAGAGCATCTTTGGTATTTGGTGGAACGGGAGCTTCGTGCCCTGGATGTGCATCCCTTAAATCTCCATCAACTGCAAGATGCTATCCTATCAATATGGGCCAACATTTCTAAAGAATGCTATGAGCACCTTGTGGAATCAATGCCACGGAGAATTAAGGCAGTTCTGAAGGCAAAAGGGGGTCCAACACCGTATTAGTATGGTGTTCCTAATAATTCTTTAGGTGAGTGTATATATACATGCATAAATACCTGCTCTCCCTGCACTCACTGGAAGCCTTTTGGCACCAGGAGAGGTATAGGGTGGACTCTCATTGCATTAGTTGGAAGCCATCTGGCACCAGGAGAGGTATAGAGTGGGCTCGGCATGCATGTTGGTACCTTTAATGGAGGCCATTTTGGCACCAAGAATTATAAAAAGCAGAGTGGACCCAGCATGCATGTGAAACCTGCACTCCCTGAATTTTATGGTGGCCGTTATGACACATAACAGGTAGCATTTAGTTTTAGGTTCCCGTCTTACAGAGATTGCCTTGACATTTTGAAAACAGGCCCAAATAATATTTCACAAAATGTATTTACCAAGAGTCTCTAATTTACAAAATAAGCGTAGCATTAGCACCAGAATATTTTCTATTACTATGGCATTATTTGCAGAGTAATGTTGCATTGTATTTTTTGTTTTATATATATATATATATATATATACACACACACTGAACAAAAAAATAAACGCAACACTTTCGGTTTTGCTCCCATTTTTCATGAGCTAAACTCAAAGATCTTAAACATTTTCTACATACACAAAAGACCCATTACTCTCAAATATTGTTCACAAATCTGTCTAAATGTGTGTTAGTGAGCACTTCTCCTTTGCCGAGATAATCCATCCCACCTCACAGCTGTGGCATATCACGGTGCTGATTAGACAGCATGAATATTGCACAGGTGTGCCTTAGACTGCCCACAATAAAAGGCCACTCTGAAATGTGCAGTTTGATCACACAGCACAATGCCACAGATGTTGCAATGTTTGAGGAAGCGTGCAATTGGCATGCTGACTGCAGGAATGTCTACCAGAGCTGTTGCCCGTGCAAAGAATGTTCATTTCTCTACCATAAGCTGTCTCCTAAGGCATTTCAGAGAATTTGGCAGTACATCCAACTGGCCTCACAACCGCAGACCACGTGTAACCATACCAGCCCAGGACCTCCACATCCAGAATCCTGTCTGCCATCTGCCCTAATCAGTAAAACCGTGACTCATCCTTGAACAGGACACCTCTCCAACATGCCAGACACCATCGAATGTGAGCATTTGCCCACTCAAGTCGGTTTCAACGATGAACTGCAGTCAGATCCAGACCCTGATGAGTATGATGAGCATGTAGATGAGCTTCCCTGAGATGGTTTCTGACAGTTTGTGCAGAAATTCTTTGGTCATGCAAACTGATTGTTGCTGCAGCTGTCTGGGTGGCTGGTCTCAGATGATCATGGAGGTGAACATGCTGGATCTGGAGATCCTGGGTTGGTGTGGTTACACCTGGTCTGCAGTTGTGAGGCTGGTTGGATGTACTGCCAAATTCTCTGAAACGCCTTTGGAGACGGCTAATGGTAGAGAAATGAACATTCATTGCATGGGGAACAGCTCTGGTAGACATTCCTGCAGTCAGCATGGCAATTGAACGCTCCCTCAAACTTTGCGACATCTGTGGCATTGTGCTGTGTGATCAAACTGCACATTTCTGAGTGGTCTTTTATTGTGGGCAGTCTAAGGCACACCTGTGCAATATTCATGCTGTTAATCAGCACCTTGATATGCCACAGCTGTGAGGTGGGATGGATTTTCTCGGCAAAGGAGAAGCGCTCACTAACACAGATTTAGACAGATTTGTGAACAATATTTGAGAGTATCGGGTATTTTGTGTATGTAGAAAATGTTTCAGATCTTTGAGTTCAGCTCATGCAAAATGGGAGAAAAAGCAAAAGCGTTTATATTTTTGTTCAGTGTATATATATATTTGTTAGACTTGATAAAGGGGTCCTTTGTACTCCGAAACGCGTTGTCTTGAGTCTTAAATAAAACTGCAATCATTAAATATTCACGTCTGGTTGTGTACTGCGCTATTCACTTTCAACCATCAGCTCGACTACAACAGTCCTGCCAATATCCACAGTCTTATTTGCTGAAGTAAGAGAACCCCTTTAAGTCAGTACTTTCTAGGTATAGGTGTTAATCAATATAGGGACATTTGTAGGGATTTTCTAAGTTTGGGTGCATATGGGAACTTGTTGGTCAAATCATACATACTATCATTTAAAGGGGTTATGCCATGATTGCTGTAAAAAATGTAAATCTGTGTAACAGCGGCTGCTGTGCGCCGCTGTTCCCTTGCTTAGCACCTCGGTCCCGGGCGCTGTGTTCAGCGGTGATCTGCGGCCGGCGCTTCCCAATCACTGCTGCAATCCTGGGTTCTGTCTTTGTGGGTGCTGTTGTTCTGGGATCCGTTCCACAGTCTGCTCTCAGCCCTGGCCACAGCATGCTTGCTGCTTGTTTCCTGCAGCACTTCCTTAAAAGCCAGCGCGTCACTTCCCAGGCTTTATGGGTTAGGTTATGTGACCTTGCTGACCTATCCTAGCCCTCCTGTGCATATATAAGTGGCTCAGCCCCCTTCCCAGATGCCTCAGTATCAAGGTCCTTGTGTCCTCTTAAGGTTCCTGTTTTCCGCTAGTATTTCTGTGTTCCTGACTCGTATCTGTATTCCTGGGCTCTGCCACCTTTTAGATCCCTATTTGCTTGCCTTGACTCTCCTGTAGCCGACCCGCCTCCCCTGACCTTTGGCCTGTCTGACTACGCCTCTGCCTAATCCTTCGGTCCTGCACCTCTGGTACCTTTCTCAGGTACCTTCTGGTCTGCCTGGACCAGCTGCCTCGTGTACCTATCTTCCTCAAGAGGTAGCGACCTGGAGTTTCCCTCTGGAAACTCTATCCCCACCATCAGGGGTACTGTGAAGATCCAAAGGTTCACTTAGACAACGGCTTTAGAGGAGGTAGGACACGTGGCACAGTGGGTTCACAGCCTCTGGTTCGTGACAATCTGCCATCATATAGCACATGACAATCTTTTTCTAACAAAGCTAGAACCAGCCCTATACCTCACATAGATCCAAATATCTCCCCATTGATGGCTTCAATTGCTGTTTAAGGTTGGCAGCTCAGGGGCTGTTCTTTCTTACAGGTGTGTCATTTCTGCTAAAGCTCTCTCCTTGTAACTATCACAGCTTTTAACAGTAGATAAAACTGGTGACAGTTGAAGATTTAAACTGGGTTTATGCGACCACTTCAATGAAGAGAATGGAGAAATAAGAAAAAGAACAAACAGCCGGTGGTGCAATACTTTATTTAACAGCTCGACAAATTTTTTAATTACATGTATTCAGATTCACAGATATGGCATTTCAGCAGCCAATATGTTGTGCCCAGTTCTAAAAACTATTAAATCAGTAGTCACTTTAAATCACATGAAATGCAAACTGTAGTATAATACAAGTCTTTTCAACTTGCTACTGACTTACTTAACATCCCTTATAGTGTAACTGTCATTTCGGTTTAAAGAGTCTTAATATCAAAGCTCTAACAAAATATTTCAAGTCTTCAATGTTCTACTGAGCACTGAAGATGCCTGTGCATAACAATTCAGATATGCAGGATGATGAGCAGTTATAGTTAAAGCATCCTGCATATATAGTCAAAAACTGAGTTAGTGACCAGAGGCAGGTTGGAAGCATCTCTATGTTACACAAAGAAGTCTTTAGCACTCAGTAAAATGCTAAAGACTGAGGACACTCTCCTTAGCAACAGTGTTAAAGTTTTACTAAGAATACTCTACACCCTTTTCTCTAGACAAAGAAACATCTTTCCCTAATGATTTAAATTACAAAAATGTTTAACATCCCTGTCCATAACTATATTAAAGATATACTGAAACAAAAGTTATTGTAACTTTAACACTTCCTCGTATGTTAAAATCACCAGTCTATCATTTATGTATTAATATTTTGGAAAATTAATATACTCAATAGATTGGCTTTACTTCATAGATTTAATGAAAATCCTTTCTGTTTACTTGTGTATCTTTTACAGCTAAGTTTTGTGAGTTGGCAGTAAAGTTTGTAAAACAAAATAGATTACGGTGTTAGAATCCAAAGCATCAGTTGTTAACAAGTGGCCTGTTAGTCTTGAATGTCCATGCTATAGAAAGAATAGAGACATCTTGCCACTTTTTAGCCAGTCCTTTGAGGATAAGGAGTAAGAAATAAGTGCTTCCCCTGTGGGCTTCCCCTTAAGAGTTTAAAAGCAAAATATTGATTTTGAGTTACCCTGCCTCAACTCTCATATCCCTTAAAGGTTTCGGAATCCATTTGTAAAGGATAAAGGAAATCACTGGTAAAACTGTGGCATGTCTGTGTAACTTTCCAGCACCTAGATCATGGTCCATTGACACCTTACTGGTTTCTAAGCAACTGTATCCATTTGTGATATATGTATTTTGTATCTCCACTGTTTTCAAAATACCTAAAGAAAATAAATCTATTTAGCATTAGTAAGATTTTGATTCTTAACAAAAAACCTTTTCTATTTTTTCAGTATTTTAATATTACCATCCTCAGGAATTTCTAAAAATCAAAGATATCATATTTTCCAATTAAAGATGTTTCACATGGCCTAAAGTACACCAAAGACGTTATATAGAGTGTCACATGCTGAGAGACAAATTTGTCCACAGCGTGTTGTGTCAACCTACACAATTACAAGGGCAATTACAAATGTGGGAGGTGATCTTTTTGTTCCCTTAATTCACAAAGTAAATGGTTATGTCTGGGAAGTGTTATGTACAGAGTCAAAGATTTTATAACGTGCCGCACTTCCTATGTTGTATACTCTGTCTCCTGCCTGTGTAAAATGTTTTATATTGGGAAAACTATTCGCCCCCTCTTTAAATGAATACATGAGCATCTGAATTCGATACGATCGGTCAGAGGTTCGCCTCGCCTGATCGAGCATGTCCGCAGGGTACACAGTGGTAATCCGCACTGTCTCTCTTTTGCAGGGGTAGAATTTGTTCGGCCCATCCCGAGGGGAGGGGACCAACATCGACTGCTCCTGCAGAGGGAGGCTAGGTGGATTATACGCACAGATGCCCTTGGAATGAATGGCCTTAATGATAGGAAAGGCATGGCGGTGTTCCTTTAAAGATGGGGCTTTTGTTAATGCATGGTGTTTGTTGTTTTCTTGGGCTTTACTTAGCTCTATTTCTTTCCCTTCAATTGTGTTTTCCATAACTATTCGCAGTATATGTAATAAGTGAATGGTGAGTTCGTGCACTATATACTTCCTCACCTGTGGTTTTATTGTGTCCTGTGTTTTGTTAAGCGTCCAGCCGTTGCCTTGGTCACGGCCATAGTGATGCTTCCCCCTCCCCTTTTTAACGCGCGCATGCACGTCATGCGCGAAACGGCCGTTGCCGCCGACCTTCTGTGACTGTGTGTCCGCCCCCGACCCGCATGCTTTGTTTCCTACATATAGAAGAATAAAGATTACTTGTTTTAGAGCCTGGGTGAGTGTCGCAGACTTTTTTCTTCTATTACCTTGGATTGTGCATTACTCACTTGGATTTTTTGTCTGGTTTGCTGAGCACTGCCGTTTGGGCATTGATTGCTGGTCTGTTCAGTTTTCACCGTGGACTGGAGACGTATGGTTTGAGGAATATAAGGAGGCAGTGCTGCCATTTCTTCCCCTTCGTTTACCTATTGATCGATGTTATATAGAGTGGGTTTTAAAAATATTCCCTCAAAAAGGGTTGCTTTTTAAAACGCAACATTCATTTAAAAAAATATAAACTATTTTTAGAAATTTTGGCTGGTTTCCTTTTTTCATATCGGAAGTACTATGCCACTGAAAATTGCATACAAAAGATTGTCCTTCTGTAGCAGTCAACACTGAGAGAAAAAACTCCTATACAGATAATCCATAGGTCAATTTACTGTTTCTATGAGGGGAATAAGTTATCTATTCATATAATAGTAGGTTGTAGAATTGGGATAACAGTATGGCAGCTCTATTGTTCTCTTGACAGGCCTTGCCCACAGAAGAGTATTGCGCTTACTTAATGCAATGTTTGATTCTCTAATTGAGTCACTCACCCTCTCTGGTTGGAATGAATGGTCTGCCCAAGACAGTCAAGTGAAGATTCCTTTCGTAAAAGTCGAAACAAAGGAAGAAGTTGGAGAGTTGGCCACTAAGTAGAATGCATGTAGTGACTTCAAATAATTGTAACCAGGAAACCATTCACCCAGTTTTTGTAAAAAGAAATACATAGCATGTTCCCATATAAGCTGTTAATAAACGGGAAGAAACTTTTGATTGGTGTCCCCATTAAGCTAAGTCAGGAATGGATTATACATTGAAAACACATATAAAGGAAAGAGTGATTCCCGTTTTTTAATTTACTTCTACACTTCACAAACAGATGAACATGGGAAACCCAGCCTTAGCCTACAAATTCTGATTTCCTGCATGCTCTTTGGTGACATCCAAAGCTTTATTGCTACAGAAGGAAAGTAATGAAAATACTAAGCACTATATACCAATTATATATATACTATCTGATTTAAGTAATTATGCATTGAGATCAGACATGAGTATTACTGGTACTGTGAATGGTAAAATAAAGGTATTGATAGGTGTTTTTCTGGCAAAAAGACTTATAATTTGCAATTTTATATCTTTTTTGCAGTTAATCATTGCATTCATACAGGCTATTTATTTTTTATCATTATCTGCAAAAACAATTTAAAAAACAAACTATGCCAAATGATGAGGCCCATGGAGCAATCATTATCAGTTAGCTTTGATGTACTTGTGTAATATGCATTAAACATTTTTTTCTATTTTTTTATCTTCTTTCTTTTCTTTTACCCTCCTTTCCGTCTCTCTTCTGTTTTGGGTGGCCTTTAGTGGGATGGGTACTTTATGACTAATATGTCACTGTAAATCCATATTTGATTTTTAACTTAGTAGTGACTGTACTTAGAAAAACATTAATAAAAATTATTCCTAACTGATGACTATTATTATTATTCATATTATTTATTATTATTATTATTACAAATAATAATATTAATAATAATAATTATAGTAATAATAATAATAATATTATACTTATTTATTTATTTTCCTCTCTCCAGCGGGGCAGTCCTTGGGTAAGGGAGATGGGAGGGTATTGGAAGGGAATAATGGAAAATAAATATATTGCCTTATAATTGTAATGTTTTATACATTTATAAATAAAAATGTAAATAGCAAAAATAATAAAAATGATTCAGTAAAAATATTTTTGATGTTTTATACATTTTTCTCATATTCTAAGTGTAACCAATTATTGTATATCATTCTATGCTAGACATGTTCTTAAGAGATATGTTTTCCAGTTAAAAAAAAAAAAAATCTTTAACGAAAGAAGCTCAATTACCGTGACTAAGGTTATTGTTCACACTAGCAAACTGTTAAAATTCTAAATGTAGAAGCATGTCCTGTAATGGATTTCACCAATGGCCAGAGTAATCCCAGATTCCCATTACCTTCTACAGAAGAATGAAATAACGGAAAGCTCTTTGCTCCCAATGGTGCAGATGATGTGATTTACACAAGAACATTAATGATAAAAATAAGACAATGGCTAATACTTTGATATGAAAGGTGTTAGCATGGTGTGTTAGCTACTTGCTGCTCTTGATGACAACACTAACTAATCAGAAGACATTAACACTTTGAGAAGATCAACTGTTGAGAGCTTTTTAGTGGCAACCAAAAAAAGCCACAAAAACCAGCCTATCATGAAGCAATTAGCTCCTGACATTGAATATTGCTCTGATATACCTTTTAAACCTTCAGTGGTATAAGGTATCATTCATTCAGAATTTTCAAAAGGCTGATCAACTGTTTCAACTTTTCCATTTTCATTGGAAACTGTTGACAGAGCTTAATAGTGTTATTCTTTTTATTTTGCATTTGTCAATGTCTTGAAAAGCCAGTCTCATTAGCAAATTATTACTTTATTCTTATGGTTATTACATTTATTATGCTGCTGTGCTGTAGCAGCTTCAGAAGGAGTCCAGGAACCAATAGTCACAGAACAATGAAGCGGGGGAAAAAAAAAATTGAAAAAGCACTGAGGTTATCAGAGAAGAAAGGTAATTGTCTCAGAGACTACTGATGGGTAGTCTAAGAAGCTATGCTCATGAAAAAGAGAAGAAGGAAAACTCTTGGCGCGTGGACATTCGGGGTCAGTTGCCCAATTTGTAACGGTCCTATGCAAAAGGTTGTCCAGCACTTCATGAAATCTTCTACTGTATTAAATCATGAAAAAAATAAGTTACAACAAGTTAAGATCCAAAAAAACTCACATATTTCGAGCAACACATTTATTTATCTATTTTGTCCACTTATATAGCGCTGAGATATTCTGCAGTGCTTTACAGACACTGTCCCCAATAGGGCTCACAAGCTAAGTTGCCTACCAGTATGTCTTTCGAGTGTGGGAGGAAACTGGTGAACACGGAGGAAACCCACACAAACACGGGGAAAATATACAAACTCCATGCAGATGTTGTCCTTGGTCGGATTTTACCCTAGGACCCCAGCTCTGCATGGCACCAATGCTAACCACTGAGCCACCATGCTGTCCATACATCAGTCATAGCATAAAAATAAAGTACACCTTTGCCATGCTTTCTTTATGCCAACCAAGGAAGGCGTGTCAACAAAATAGGTGGCATGATAGAATGAGGGCAACAGGTTACAAAAATTTCGTTAGATAAATATAAATATTACAGTATCATATCATATGTGAATGTTAAATAGTATCTCAGTATTCGTACTTAAATTAAAACCTTTAGGTTAGCATATGTCAAAAGACATTATCCAAAACACCTCCCTCTTGAGCAGAGCCCCACTTCAATTTCCTTCATGTCCTGGTCTATTAACCTTTTCAAGACATGTTACTTTTAGGTAGTTGATGTCTTAATTGTGAGTATATAAAAACTGTTTAAAAGCACCTGATAGACTTTTACCTTCAAGATTACTGATACTTGAAAGGTGTTTGGCTATTCTACTTCACAGTGAACATATTGTACACCAAATGTATTGGGGTTGGCAATCTGCATATTCAATAACATACTGTCTGTGTTGTACTGCAATTCATTAATGAGGAAAGTTTTTTCTTCAGTTGTTGTAGCAACAATGTCTTTTCCAGTTACAATATAAAGTCAAGTTTTCCTGGTTTAAGAGAGGAAGATATTTGTTGATAATTATTATCTGTGCATATTCTAATAAATATCATGTGGAAAAAATAAGAATATGCTGATCTACTTTGTCATTTGTATTCATTTAGTTTTTCTTTTTATTAGTGTAATTTGTGTCACATAATACATCCTGTCTGTTTTTTGAAGTTGTTCACGTTTTTGGCATGAGTTAAATCTCTGGATGTTTTATTGATCAGGACAAACTAGAGCAAAAGAAATTAACAACTTCAAAAAGCAGACAGGAACTATTATGTGAGACTGGTTATACTTACTACTTTATCCCAGGCCGGATTAAAAATGGAAATGGTGTACTTGGAGCCCCACAGTGCACCATTACTGGGGGGACCCCATAACCTGATCAGTTCCCCAAGTTTTTGAGATGTTTGCACTCAATTTTGTCTAGTCCACAGGATACATATATAATTGAGCATCTGGCAGCAGAGGTGAAACAAGGAAACCATTGATTCCCTGCACTGCAATTCCAGCGCTTTTCTGTGAGGTAGGTGGAACCACCTTCAATTTTCCACAGGGGCAGGACCCTATATATCCCTTGTGTGAAATAGGTCTTAATCTGGCCCTGCCTTGTCCACACAATATTCATTAGAATACACCAATAAGTTAATCATCCCTTATTCAGTGGATAGAGGACAACTTGTAGTAACTTAAACATTTCATTAGCCCCTTCCCGACATATGACGTAATTATACTTCATGGCAGCGAGTAACCTGCCGCATTTTGACGTACTATTACATCATGGTGTATGTTTCGCTCCGCTTTCTCAAGGGGCGTGATATACGCCCCTTGAGAAAGCGGAGCGAAACGCACGTCGGGGTTGGCTCTCCTCTGCATAAGAAACCCGTGTCCTCCTTTCTATAGTGTCCCTCAGGTATATATCTATTTGAACATATGTGTTTTTTTGCTGTAGTGTATGGGTGTTTTTGTCCATTTAGCTTAAGTTTAACACTGTTTTGTTCTTTGTATTTTTCCTATACTGGGGACGTGGCTGGTTTGACAACACCGCCATAGAAGGTATTCTGCCTCATGTAGGAGTACTAACGGGGTTTTCTTTTGCATGGGAGGGGAGTCATATGTCTTGGTTACCATCTGTATTGCTGCCATATATATATTTTTATATTGATAATTTGTATGTTGTTGGTCTTTTTTATCAACTAATAAAATTTATGGAATTGTATTGCGTGTCCCTTTTGGTCTTTTGGTTAACATTTTGCATAGTCACGCTTTGTATTGTGATTGAATAGCGTTGGCATTACTAAGTATTGCCGCATCTGTAACAACCTGCTCTATAAAAATATCACATGACCCAACCCCTGAGGTGAACACCGTAAAAAAAAAATTGTGCCAAAAAAGCTATTTTTTGGCACCTAACATCACATAAAGTGCAACACCAAGCATTGCACTCGCACGGAAAACTCGCCCGTGTGAAAGGGGCCTAAGGGGTTAAGAAAATGGAGACAAAAACATGACTTTTTTTTTCAAAAATGCTTTATTATGTGAAACCTAAACAAATAAACAAAGAAAGTAGACATATTGGATATCATTGCGTCCTTAACAACCTGCTCTATAAAAATAGCACCGGATCCACCCTGTCAGATGAATGTTGTTAAAGATAAAAAATAAAAACGGTGCCAAAACAGCCATTTTTTTGTTACCTTGCCTCACAAAAAACATAATATAGAGAAATTAAAAATCATATGTACCCCAAAATAGTACCAATAAAACTGGCACCTTATACCCTAGTTTCCAAAATGGGGTCACTTTTTGGGAGTTTCTACTGTAAGGTGCATCAGGGGGGCTTCAAATGGGACATGGCATCTAAAAACCAGTCCAGCAAAATCTGCCTTCCAAAAGCCATATGGTGCTCCTTTTCTTCTGCGCCCTGCCGTCTGCCCTTACATCAGTTTACGACCACATGTGGGGTGTTTATGTAAACCGCAGAATCAGGGTAATAAATAGTGGGTTTTATTTGGCTGTTAACCCTCGATGTGTTAAAGAAAAAAAATGGATTAAAATGGAAAATTTGCCAAAAAAGTGAAATTTTGAAATTTCATCTCCATTTTCCTTTAATTCTTGTGGAACACCTAAGGGGTTAACAAAGTTTTCAAATCAGTTTTGAGTAATTTGAGGGGTATAGTTTCTACAATGGGATCATTTATGGGGGGTTTCCACTATGTTAACCATAAAGTGACTTCAGACCTGAACTGGTCCTTAAAAAGTGGGTTTTGGAAGTTTTCTTAAAAAGTTTTCTAATGTCCTAAAAAAAAAAAAATGACATTACAAAATGATGCCAACATAAAGTAGACATATGGGGAATGTTAAGTAATAAATATTGTATAAGGTATCAATTTCTGTTTTAAAACCAGAGAAATTGAAATTTTGAAAATTGCAAATTATTCAAATTTTTTTGTAGATTTAGGATTTTTTTATAAATAAAGGTGAAATATATCGACTCAGATTTATGACTATCATGGAATACAATGTGTCAATAGAAAACAGTCTCACAAAGGCTTGGATAAATAAAAGTGTTCCAAAGCTATAAACCACATAAAGTGACACGTTAGATTTGCAAAAAAATGGCCTGGGCAGAAGGGCAAAAACTGGCCCAGGGTAGAAGGGGTTAAAGAAGCATGCCAGGATATTTATTTGCCTATATACTGCGGGATAGGCCAATATTAAAGAATAAGATAGAGGCTCTTGTGTATGCCTTGTGTATACCTGTTTTATTTAATGTGTATGTTGTGCGTTGTCTGTCATTTGGATTCCGTTTCTCCTTAGATATGGTTTTCCTAATGGATTCTACATTTCCCATCACACCTAGCTTTGCAGAGACATAGGGGTTGCAGTCTCATCACACTGCAATGCTCTCAGAGTGCAGCCATAATAGATTAGTGACGGGGCTGCAATCTCTTCACACTGCAGAGTTTCCATGTTTTCCTATGTAATGCAGCATGAACCTGTCTTCCCTTTCTGTCCTGTCATTTCAGGCAGGGAAACCAGTTCGAAGCTTCATTTCATAGAACTAGACTGGACAGTCAGCACACACAGATAGATTGGGGAGACATTTTCAACTACAGAGATACAGAGGTGGAAGAGAAGGTCCTGGGAGCTGCCACAAGAGATTTGATTGGTGATGATGTCATCCTGTAGTTCACAGGAAGTCCACCACAGGGGAGAGATCGACTTCCTGTCTACACATTAGAGCAAGGTCTGGGCTGCTGGTCAGACTTGAGGTCACACAATCAGTTTCCCATAATGAAAAGGTTCACAATGTATACATGGAACTGAGTTACGATGAGACAAATTACACTGTGAGAATACTCGTATATGAGTATATGATTTTTTTTACTGAATACCTATCCTCTGTGTAGGTCATCAATATCTGGTCACTGGAGGTCTGACACCTGGGACCCCTGCCAATCAGCTGTTTTGAGAAAGCAGCAGCGCTTCTTACCAAGCACAGTGACATACATTGTATAGTGGTTGTGCTTCATATCGCTCTCAGTTCCATTCACTTGAAAGGGGCTGAGCTGCTCCTAGGACACGTGAATGATTACATGACGTCACATGGCTTAGGGAAAGCTGCGAGACGGTCGCAGCGCTCATAGGAGCACCGCTGCCTTCTTTAACAGCTAATCAACAGGGGTCCCAGGTGTTGAACCCCCACTGATCAGATACTTATGATCTATCCAGAGGATAGGTCATCAGTAAAAAAAAATCTCAGAAAACCCCTTTAAGGAGGTAACCTGTTTTAGACCTTAAGGACACAATGATAGCTTTTTTTTTTGTTTGTTTTTTTCATCCCAAATTCCAGTAATCAATACTTTTTTTTATTTTTCCACCAGCAAGTCATTTTAGTGCATATTTTTTGTGGGCCAACTATTTAGTAATTTCACCATTTTGGGATGCATATAATGCATTGGGTGAAAAAATGATAATGGGGAAGTCAGTTACAATTTATGCTGCACTAAAAATTGGTCTGTGAATTGTCTTATCATATTCATGTCATTTAGCATTCCGTAGCCCTTTAACTCCCTGGAATGCAATATAATTCTACTATTCAATTTAATGTATTACTGCATGTACTACAGCAAACTAAGCTGTAGAAACCAGCGTCAGGCAGCTGCTGCCATGACCAATAAGATTGTGGGGTGCATCAAAAGAGGCATAGATGCCGTGATTAGAACATAGTCCTACCACTTTACAAATCACTAGTCAGACCACACATGCAGTACTGTATACAGCTCTGGGCTCCTGTGAACAAGGCGGACATAGCAGAGCTGGAGAGGGTTCAGAGGAGGGCAACTAAAGTAATAACTGGAATGGGTGAACTACAGTACCCTGAAAGATTATCAAAATTAGGGTTATTCACCTTAGAAAATAGACGATAGGGAGAGATCTAATAACTATGTATAAATATATCAGGGGTCAGTACAGAGATCTCTCCCATAATCTATTTATCCCCAGGACTGGGACAGTGACGAGGGGACATCCTTTGCGTCTGGAGGAAAGAAGGTTTGTACTCTAACATAGAAAAGGATTCTTTACGGTAAGAGCAGTGAGACTATGGAACTCTCTGTCTGAGGAGGTGGTGATGGTGAGTACAATAAATGAATTCAAGAGGGGCCTGGATGTATTCCTGGAGTATAATAATATTACAGGTTATAGCTACTAGAGAGGGGTCATTGATCCAGGGAGTTATTCTGATTGCCTATTTGGAGTTGGGAAGTATTTTTTTTTCCCCGAAAGTGGAAAAGATTGTCTTCTAACTGACAGGGTTTTGTTTTTTTGCCTTCCTTTGGATCAACTTGCAGGATAACAGGCTGAACTGGGTGGACGGAAGTCTTTTTTCAGCTTTATAAACTATTTTACTATGTTACTTTGTTACTCAACTAGTAGAAAAATATACAATCACATCATGGATGAATGGTACTGCATTAAAATCATTATAATAGCCATTATTCACTTTCAGTCAGCACTACAATCAGTACAACAAATACATCTTTCAGGCAGAAGTCTATGTGCTTACAAGAAAGATTCTGACTTCAGCTGGTACTTCCAACATTATGTTTCTTTTCCAGACTGGGGCACTTTTTCACCGCTATTACAAGCATTGACTGGGGAGCTGCTCTACAACATGTGCTTCTTTTTAAACAGCGGCCATGCATTGCTTTTTAATCTCACTGGACATTTTCTATTTAATCAGGAAACTGTAATGAGGACTATCTCTTTATTTTAGGCATTTGTAAAGTAGGACAAAGGTTCTTCTTCAATAGCTTGATGTTATAAAAGAAAGAGATGTTCCTCATTTGTATTAACATTCATATTGATATAATGAATAAGATGTCTCTTTGTTAGTCTGGATTTATATTCAGCGGACAATCCAGCCCATGTACTAAGAGGAGACCATTTTTTACCATTTCACCTAAGGCAATTAGGCTAATTAGCAGGATCCACAGTAGGATTACAATGTTGATGTTCTACCTGGGTATAGAAATGAAAGACAGAGTACATTCATATATATTTTACTTATGTAACTGGATACTACCCAGTTTATATCTAGGTTAGAAATATATCTTTCTTCTCATTTGGAAGTATATGGACTATCACATAGATGAAATCATATTCAAAACATTTATTAGCCATTTTAATGAAGTGTTGTCTAGTCTCTCAGAGCTGTCACTCTTTGCCACATCACCTATTCTTTGAGACAGAAAAATAATTGGCCATTTTACTTGCTTTCAGATAGGAACTCCACAGGGATTTGCAGTTTCCATAAATATGGAACATTTTTTTTCTAAATCCAAAGACATTTCTGAGTTTAACCTATATGACACAAAATAGATAAAGGAAGAAACCTGCCTGACATTAATGGGTTTGATGATGATAATGATTATCATTATTAATATTATTATTAAATGAATTGTTGGTCATACAGTATAAGATAAAGGCAGAGATTTGCTAATGAAAATGTACCAGGCTTCTGAAGCAATATGTGCCAAACAACCCGTCTTGTACCAAATTATTAAAGGGCTTATTCAGCAGTTGTTAGAATTTTCCAGGGAACAGAGAGGCTTACAAAAAAAAGCAAATAGCTTTACTTACCTACTAAAAGTCCTTCCATTCAGCAATGCAGGTCCAGTCCCCAGGGTTTCCGGTCTCCATGAGACCAGAAGTGATTACATCACGTCCATTGTTCACATGGCCACTCGGTCAATCAAAATCAATGGGATTAAGACATTAAGTGAGAGAAAAATGTAATTTATATAGAAAAGTTAGGACATGTATTTCTTAAAAAAGTCTATGCAGTGGGACTTTTTCCGAGAAGGTTTTGATCAGTCAAGGTCACTTTAAGTCAGTAAACAAATTACAAAAGGAAATGAAGCCCAGCTCACCAGTAAGGTTTTCATTTTCTTTCTTTCTTTATTGACGTTGCGATAAAAACTTTTCCAGGTACAGGACAATAACTTGCTGTCTACTCGTTTCGGACCTTACACGTACGGTCCTTACATAACAAATTACATATGGAACTTCTTGCGTCGAGGGACAATGAGCTGTTGTACTATGCCACCCTTTGCACGGCAGTTATCCAACTCTCCTTTTTGGGTTAGCATAGACAGTTAAGAGACTATAGTAAGCTACCATACTATGACAATATTAGGCGGCTTAAATCATCACTTAACTATCTATTATTTCTTCCACTAACCAACTAAACTTTAAAGGAGTTTTCAGAGATATTTTAACTGATGACGTTTCCTCTGGCTAGGTCATCAATATCTGATTGGTGGGGGTCCGACACCTTGGACCTCCGCCAATCAGCTGTTTAAGAAGTCACCATCACCCACAGTAGCTTCACGGCCTTCTTACTGCTTTGGCTAGGCCATGTGACATCACATTAATTGGTCACAAGGCCTAGGCACAGCTAAGTGTGAATGGGGCTTGGACGCGATACCAAGCACAGCCACTATACAATGTACAGTGCTGTGCTGGGTGAGCAGAGAGAAGGCTACTCTGGGCAGGGGTTCCGGGTGTCAGACCCCCACCGATCAGATACTGATAACCTATCCAGAGGATGGGTCATCAGTTAAAATATCTTGGAAAACTTACCTAATAAAATTTATGCTTTAGGCCATATCAGTAATAATAAGTCAAAGCAACTTGACTTGTATTTTCTCTTGATTTGGTTTGCTAGTCATCTGACTGGCTTTATAAATTAGAATTTTAATTCAGAAAGGCAGTCAGATGACTAGGAAAATTAGGAAAATTTCTTCAAAAGAAAATATAACAATTCTAGTTGCTCTAAATCTTCACATACATGTTTTTTTAGAAATAGTCCTACAAGAGCAGTCAGAATTCAATATTTTCTGTAGGTTATAGGGCACCTATAGACTGACTTTTAGTTATTACAGGGCCCATTTATGAAGTGATACATGCCACTTTTGTGGCGTATTACCAGTTGCAGATTTTGTCGAAAACCATTTTGCAACAAAAACTGCAACTTTTCCCCGCTCACATCACTTTCCCGACAGATCTAAAAAAAGGTTGTGTGGGAGGGAAGCGGGCGGGCTGGCCAGCAGGCCAATCTCATTCATCATTTTTCATCATCTTTGCTTGGGTACATTTTACATTGTCGCACGTCCTGCTGGAGGAAGCGACAAAGTTAGGCCTCTTTCACACGGCCGTAGGTGTCACGTGCCCATGCTGCAGACTGCAAAATGCGGCACGCAATGAATGGGTCTGCGATCTGCCCGTTCCGCAAAAAGATAGGACATGTTCTATCTTTTTGCGGGATGGAAGTACGGAACGGAACCCCACGGAAGCACTCTGTAGTGCTTTGACAGTGTTCCATTCCGTCATTCCGTTCTGCACCCCTCCGCATCTCTGGATTAGCGGACCCATTGAAATAAATGGGTCCGCATCCATGATGCGGAATCGCCACCGAACGGTGCCCGTGTTTTGCGGATTCGCAATTTGCAGATCCGCAATTTGCGGTCCGCAGCATGGGCACGGGACACCTATGGCCGTGTGAAAGAGACCTTATGTAGAGGCCTGCGCCTCCACATAACTGTTGCTTCCTCCAGCAGCGCAAGCACAACTAAGACTGGAGTTTAAATTGCCAGTGTTAATAAATGTGCCCATATGTATTTATTTCTCTTGCTTATATAATGCCAACATATTCATCACTCACAGGTAACACAAAAACCACATATACCAATAAAGCACAGGAATAAGTAAAAAGGAAACTAAAAACATTTTCTTTTGTTATCACTGTGAACATTTGTCTTCTGATTTCTCATGAAACTACAGTTCCTTATGAAACATGCTTTCTTTTTTATTGAGAAATAGGTTTCTTAGAAGACTATGAGGATTGTACATTGACCTTAATCCAACGTGTGTGTCATTTTAACAGGGAATAATAGCTCTGCATGTAGTACCATTTTTCCCTTCAGTTACAAAGGTATCTGCAATTGAGTCTCAAATCTAAATGTGAACATAGCCTTAGGGCTCTTTAACACAATCGGATGCCGTGCGGGTAATCCGCTGTGTAAAAGACAGCCAAGCCCCGTTCCGGACAGCAGAGACACGGAGCATTAACATGATTGATAATGCTCTGTGCCTCTCTGTGAACTTTTTAGTACAAAATCACAGTGAGATAAAGTTGTCACCGTGATTTTGTAGTAAACAGATCACTGAGAGGCACGGAGCATTATCAATCATGTAAATGCACCGTGTCTCTGCTGTACAGAGCCGGGCTTGGCACTGTTTTACGCAGCAGATTACCCACACGGGATCCGCTCATGTGAAAGAGCCCTTACTCTAGGCCCAAAGAACTTAAGAAAAAATTGCAAAGGTTAATCTTATGGCATAGCAGGAAGCACCTTATTTTACACCAAACTGCTCAATATAAATTATACTAAACAGATACAGTGCAGGATTAAAACATTAGGCTGAGTATGAGACACAGATGAGGGAGGCAGCCTCCTCTGGAAAATTATACAGCCTCCCACATAACTGCAAACCTCAATTTGAAAATATGTTGTAACATGTGACAGTAACATTTATATGTAATTGTATGTAAAATGTTTATATTTAAAATTCAATAAAAATTACTATGACATAACTGCAAACCTCAAACCCTAACCTCTCAATATACATCCAGGTATAGTTTTATAGTTTGATTTATAAGAAGATAAAAAATAGGTATAAGTATAATTGGATATAAGTATAGGATATTTTAGACATTAAGATATTGAGGTGGATGATACCTACAAAGTCACAGAAAATAATGCACTATAGTAATAGCAAACATAACATATAGACTAAGCCCTCACTATAATGATAAAATCTGAGACATTTTGATCAAAACACATCTGTGCCCACCTACCCAGCGCCAAGGTGGTCTCAGTTCAGGCAGGTCCTACGCTAAACCTACCTATGCCGCTATGCATTTACATTCAGGTGCTCATCCTCTCATTGGTTGCTCATGCACCTAGAGGTAACTAGGAGCAACACACAATATGTGCAGGGTCTGCGTTCCTGAACATAAATGCATAATGGCATAGGTAGGTTTAACGTAAGACCTTCCTGAACTAAACGCTGACTGTTCTTACACGGGTCATCAACTGGGTGACTGTAGAGTATCTCCCATAGTATATAGAGGGTCTTGATGCCTCTTCTTAGGTGAAAAAAAGTGCTACAATGGGGGGGGGGCAATGAAGACAGAGAGGATGAAACTTAAAGGCTTCTTTGGGGAGGAGGAGCATGAGGAATGCTGTGACCCCTGGTTTCAAGGCATGGTGTCAGATTCAGAGGTGACCTCCACATCATCCCACTGTGACTGGGAAGAGGAGTGAGCCATCAAGTCCACAATCTCATTCTCTTTGTTCTCAATAATGATGCTGAGCCTTTTGGAAGTTAGTCTTACTCATACTAGTACTACTACTACTACTAATGGCTGAATAGCTCGTGCTGCTACATCTACAACTACCCACATTTTATTATGAGGCCTATAAATTAAAAGTCACAGGTTTGGTACACACAGATTATTTATTTTTATTTTATTTTACTCATTTTAGCATCACACTGTCCCCAATGGGGCTCATAATCTAAATCCGTATGTCTTTCGAGTGTGGGAGGAAACCAGGGTACCTAGGACCCCAGCGCTGCAAGGCACCATGCTGCTCACAGTAGTCGCAAAATTGCAAGTGTTTTTTCTGTAATTTAAAGACAGGAGTGCAATTAAATGCCCTTCTACAAACACTCTGCACACTGGTACAGAAAATTTACTTGGGAAATAATGCATTGTTTGGGTTAAAAATCTTTAAACTATACGTTAAATTTCACGGGTTCAACAATGAAATTTTTGTACTAAAATATATGTGAAGCACACAGTCTGATGCCGTAATGCATCGACTAACCTGGATATAGCAATGCAGTGTTTGTGGTGAAATGTCTGAACTATGCATTTAATATGATTGGTTCAACAATGACATTTTTGAAATAAATTATCTATTAAACACGTGGTTTAATGCAGTAATGCTGCATTTTGAACAATTATTTATATTTAGAATATTTATTATTTAATAAAGATCTTTTGCATATTTGGAGTCCCATGGTCCTTTACTTGTATGTACAGATGTTTTTTTCTGTGGGTTTTTGATGCTGTCTGATAGGACAGTGAGGTTGTTGTAGGTTATTAATGTGCTATATTTTTCAGAAAATACCTCATATATGGATTTCAGGAGACGAGATAAAAATTGGTTGTCACAACTTGGATTGTTTTTTGGAGAAAAATCGACATCTGATACAGAGAAACGTGATATTAAGGAATTAAAGCAAAAGATTGGAGATTCCCTTAGGAGACGTATTAAACTGTGGTGGAACAAGGCCACATTGGAAAATTATTTACATAAAAACATTATACCACGTGGATTGCGGATCCAGACATTTCCTACATTAGAAGTTGAAGATCCCAATTTTATGTGTAAGTGGGAGGATACTTTGACCACATGTTCACAACCCTTATTGGATTATTAATTGGATCAGACCGTAAAACCTTTGAGAGTGTGGGGAAAGAGATTGATAGTCTAAAAGAAAAAATCCAACAATTATTAACCAAAGAAGAGATAGAGACCTTCGATAGAACTTTGAAGGAATATCTTACAAAGTGGGAAATGGACATACAAACGACCAAATAAAAAAAATTCCAAAGAGATTTATGTGATTATCAACAGAATAGGATATTCAGGTGGCAGAGAAATAATATAAGATCAAGATCAGGATCTCGATCTCAATCAATTACATCTTTGGCATCAGAAGAAAAATGTGGAACCTCTTTTTTAGGTGGGCGTTTGGTACCCGAACGGGGACCAGATTCAGAAGGGCTAAATTACAATCCCTGCACTTCTGCTCAAAAAAGAAAGAACAGAAATTTGAACGACAGGGAGAAGAGACCCAGGAATTAAAGGTAATTAACCTTTCTGACATTAAGCTGACTTTACCGCAACAACAGGTCCTGCAGAAGGGTCTGTCCTTTCCCCTACTGGTAAATTTGACCTATTTGAAGTGTTCAAAGATCTTGAATTATTTTCTCATAAATTGATTTTTAAAGAGCATTTCAGCAGGGCACCTGACCCAGTTGTCATCTCCTGTAGAGCGACAGACAGTACGTGATCTGGAATCATTATTAGATGAGCAATATGGACCAGATGAGAGTAGGTATCCCATACATCTGCACCGGAGATCGCAGCCTTTCCCCCTAAAACATTATGCCCTGCGGTGGACATTTTTGTCAAGTTGGTTAAAGATGACTTGGCAACTATATATATTAAAAAATCTTAAGGAGGTGCCTGCTGATAAGGGGGGCAACATTGTGGTCTGGCCAGTGAAGGTGTATGAAAAAGAGGCGTTTCGCTAACTTAACAACAGACAGTGTTATAAAAGACTGGAGAGGGAACCTACTGACCAATTTAAGAGGGAATTAGATGCACTATTACAAGAGGGATTTGATCAAAATAGTATCTGTTTGAAAATAATGGAGGGACTTACTGTGGATCATCCAGTAAAACCAACACTATACTTACTTCCAAAAGTTCATAAAAATTCCACCAATCCACCTGGACATCCCATTGTCTCGGGGATTGTTTACCAATATTGGTAGATTTATTGATTTTTTTTTTCTACCAAAGAGTGTGGAGACCTTTCCATCATCTGTGAAGGACACAACATATATGTTGAGACGTCTTAATGGCATCCATCTTGAAAAAGGGACATATTTAGTCAAATCACTATACACCCCTATATGCCATGACCAGGGAGTACGAGCATCAAGGTCCTTTTTGTCTATTACAGATTATGACAATGATTTGATATAACTAATTTTAGCTTTACTGGAATTTAAGTTAACTCACAATTATTTTCTTTTTAAGGACCGCTTTTTCCTGTAGCTCCTACGGACTGCTATGGGGGCGTCTTGTGTGCCGTCATATGCAAATTTGTTTCTGGGACTGTGGGAGAGAGAGATTGTCTAAAACACTCCAGGGTATGATGCTGTGCTCTTCTGGTCGAAGTATATAGACAATGTATTTTTTACCTGGCAGGGTTCCGCTTCTCTCTTGGAAAATTTCCTAGAGAATCTTAATAACAATGAATTTAATATCAAGTTGACTTGGAAGTTCAGTCAGATAGAGGTGAAGTTTCTTGATATTACCTGATGGTGATATACTGTATTTATTAATGTTTATATGAAGATGACGGCAGTCAGGTTTCTTTTTACATGCCACATCCTCCCACTACCCCAAAGTAATACAGGCAATTCCAGTAGGCCAATTCCTAAGAATGCAACGTATTTGCTGTGATGAGGAGAATTTGCTCATATTTGCTTTGATGAGGACAATCCTCCCTTTTGATGAAACGTTTTGTGGAGAGAGGATATCAACCAGAAATAATAAATCAAGGATGTGACAGAGCAAAAAAACTGTCATGAGAAGACCTCTTGGTAAGTAAGAAAAAGAGAAAGAACAATGATTCTGTAATAAGATTTATTATTCCTTTTAATAATGAATGGCATACTATTCGGGGTATTTTGCAAAAGCATTGGGCAGTTCTTCAGACTGATAGAGAACTTGCCGCATCTTTGCCATCATACCCACAAATTACTTGGAAGAGATCATGGAATCTGCAAGACTTTTTTTACAAAGAGTCATTATACACCATATATACCAAGAGGGATCTTTGGGAGTAGTGGTTCAAAATGGGAATCTTTTTTCTGCGGTGCCTGTGCGTCTTGCAAATACATGATTCGCTCCACCACATTTTGGGACTCTTCGAAGAGGAAAGAATACAAGATTGTACAGAACATCACTTGCAATACAGAAGCAGTGATATATTTGATTACCTGCCCCTGTGACTTAATCTATAATGGGATGATTACAAGAGCCCTGACGGTACAGGTATTAGAACATGCCAATAAAATTCAAACTGCCTTGGGGATTCTTGAGAAAGATCTGGATGGGTTACAATCTGTTCCTCGACATTTCCGTACACATCACGCCTATGACCCAAGAGGTCTCAAAGTGAGAGGCATAGATAGGATTAGACTGGGTTCCAGAGGTGGGGATGTCAAAAGGGCCTTATTATGTAAGGAAACAAAATGGATAGTATTACTGGATACTATGGCTCCTTGTGGTTTCAATCCTTTTAGTAAATTTCTGCGAATTTTAATTTTAGGGTATATATTTCTTTGTTTTTAATTATTGTTTAATTATTGTTTGTTCATATTTGAGGTTTGATCATTTCCACTTTTTCATGTGATGGGATTCTGGGTAAGCGAGAGGATATTGTAAGAAGAAGAAAAGAGGGAGAAAGATGAGAGTAAAGAGAAAAAAGAAGAAAAACAACAACAAAAAACTAAAGGAAAAAAAGGGGGACTAATAAGGAAAAAGCTATTTCTTCAGTGGTTTTTCTCAAGATTGTTCTTATATAGCCGATTAAATAGATACATCATTATGAGACAAGAGATGGTTAACATGGTTTTCTAGCGGATCTAAGGTTTGGATGTGCTTCACCCACTGGGTGCCATCTGCTGGTGACTCCCGGTGGGTTATACCACATGCTTTTTCTTTGGTAGTTTTAGATAATTTTGATTTATCACTTATTTTGTTTGGCACGTTGTGTTTGCCTCAGGCTCTCCGCACCCTTTTATAGTTTGGGAGGGGAGCTGATGCAAACCTGTTTTCATTAATAAATTGATGTCACTTTGAATATCAGTAGGGATTATTGATAGCACTGAAGTCACTTTAATATTTTTATATAAGAAAGAATCATGTATATCTTATATAATATTTTTATGTATAATCATGGCTTCACAATGGCTTCACAATATAAGTGTTTAATATTAATGTCACATGTTTTTATAGAAAAAAAAACATTTTACATATTTGTTACACTTTTTTGTTTGTCATATGTCATGGAATTGTGGGTAATAGTAATTGTGGCTTGTATAGTATTTTTAATTATGAGACTAGTGATTCTGCTTGGCTATTAATAAGCTTGAGTATCTTGGTATTCTTTTTAATGTAATGTCCCCTTTTAGATAGATCCCCTGCGTTTCCATCGGGTCGTGATCTGACGCATGCGCTGTCCGGCTTTATCCTAACGTGGTACCATATGGCGTCATCACGTACGTAGAGCATGCGCAGTGGTGCGGCAGGGATGCACTGAAGGATTGAGTCAGCCATCATGGCGGCCTTGCAGATCCACAGATGTGAACCCAGGTGATAATATTTATTATTACATATCCTCATTGCATCCTCTATATATACCCTGCATTTCTTATACTTATTACCTCCTGACGAAGCCTTGAGGGTGAAATGCGCGTCGAGGTATCTGTGCGCGGGGCTGCATTCCTGGCTATTAGTGAACCATATCACAAGGTATGTTTGATTAGGATATCTATGCTTTATTTTGAGGAGTATTACATGTGTAGTCTTTGGTATATTTAATGCATTTGCAGTGCTGCTGCACAGATTATATATAGAGCTTGGTGCGAATATTCGAATTGCGAATTTTTAGCGTGAATATCGCAACTTTGAGAATTCACGAATATTTAGAATATAGTGATATATTCATATTTTCAAATATTCAGCATTTTTTTTTCATCAGTAACCTCCCTTTTTGTTTGTGGCCCAATAAGAAGGCTGCAATGTCTTTGTCTGAGCTTAGCAACATCCCTAGCAACCAATAGAAAAGTTGCCTACCCCTTACTATATAAGAACCTCCCCAGCAGCCATTTTCTACAGTTCATTACAGTTCTGAGAGAGACATCAGTGTTATTGCTATGCTCTCTCATTTCCATTTGTCACATTACATTAGATAGTTAGTTTATATATATAATACAGATAGTTAGTGGGAGATAGTCAGTGTAGGTTAGTTAGTGATATCGTGTAGCTAGGTTCTGCTGCCCATACATACGTGCTACATACATAGTGCTGTGATGTCACATGTTCACAACAATACTTAGTGCACCAATCACTAATATGTAGTCATGCCTGCTAAAATGTGAAGTTACACGTATTACGCCAAAATATTTGCATCATTATTGCCAATTTGCGCAATCGCGATTATTGGAGCACTCTATCTGCATATAAAGCTATTGTAATGTTCTGCTGCGCCAACCATTTTCTCCAGTCTCATTAAACTTCGAGCAGTTTGAAAAATTTAGCTATAGTGACCCACACCTGTATTGCACGCTCATTACGCGAATATTACATTGCCTATTTTTGCAATCTAGAAAATAATAGCGAATTTGCGAATATATGATGAATATTCTACCAAATATTCGCGAAATATCTCTGTAATTCGAATATTGCCCCTGCTGCTCATCACTAATTATATATTTGGGATACTGGTGCAATTTATGCATGACAGTTACTGATCTCTGGGATTACATCTTTTTTGTATAACCTTTGGTTATTTGACTTGTGCAGCGATACTGCTTATGCAAGATTATGGATCTCTGACATACATGTGTGCCTATGGTGCTTTTTTTCAATCTAATAATTGAACATATTGATGTTCCTCGGTGATTTGTGGGTGATTATTGGACATTTTGTAATTGATTATTTTGGTAGTGATAAATGCTCAGTAGCGCCATTTATTTCCATCTTACATTTTAAAGGCACGGATCACTATGCCTTTTTTCTTTTGAACAATTATTTCTATTTCTAATATTTATTATTTAATAAAGATCTTTTGTATATTTGGAGCCCACAGTTCTTTTCTTGTATGTGCTAATGCAGTAATGCGTCTGTTAACACGGATATAACAATGCATTGGTTGTGGTGAAATGTCTTTGAGCTATGCGTTTGATATCCCTGCTGCAAAAATGAAATTTTTTTTGTAAAATTTCTTTGAAACACACTGTCTGATGTAATAATGTGTCTGCTATGCTAACATGGAGATAACAATGAAGTGTTTGCATTGAAATGTCTTTGAACAATGCATTTAATATAACTGGTTCAACAACAACATTTTTGTACTAAAATGTCTATGAAACACCCCGTTTGAGCAGTAATGTGCCTGCTAACACAGATATTATAACGCAGTGTTTGTGGTAAAATGTCCTTGAACTACAGTGCCTTGCAAAAGTATTCACCACCCTTGACTTTTTTCGTGTTTTATTACATTACAGCCTTAAGTTTAATGTTTTGTTAACCTGAATTTTATGTGATGGATCAGAACACAATAGTCTAAGTTGGTGAAGTGAAATAAGAAAAATATATAAATAAAACTATTGTTTAGAAATTGAAAACAGAAAATTGGCATGTGCGTATGTATTCACACCCATTATTAGGAAGCCGATAAAAAGCTCTATTGCAACAAATTACCTTCAGAAGTCACATAGTTAGTGAAATGATGTCCACCTGTGTGCAATCTAAGTGTCACATGATCTGTCATTACATATACATACCTTCTTTGAAAGGCCCCAGAGGCTGCAACACCTAAGGTCTCATGCACATGAACGTATATTCTTTCCGTTACCTGTTCCATTTTTTTTTAGGACCGTATACGGAACCATTCTTTTCAATGGGTCCGCAAAAAAAAATGGAAATTACTCAGTTCCGCAAACAATAGAACATGTCCTATTATTGCCCACATTACGGACAAGGATAGTACTCTTCTATCAGGGGCCAGCTGTTCTGTTCCACAAAATACGGAATGCACACGGATGTCATCCATATTTTTTCCGGATCCATTTTTTGCGGACCGCAAAATACATACTGTCATGTGCATAAGGCCTAATCAAGAGGCATCACTAACCAAACACTGCCATGAAGACCAAGGAACTCTCCAAACAAGTAAGGGACAATGTTCTTGAGAAGTATAAGTCAGGGTTAGGTTATAAAAAAATAACCAAATCTTTGATGAACCCCAGGAGCACCATCAAATCTATCATAACCAAATGGAAAGAACATGGCACAACAGCAAACCTGCCAAGAGACGGCCACCCACCAAAACTCACGGAACGGGCAAGGCAAGGAGGGCATTAATCAGAGGCAGCACAAAGACCTAAGGTAACCCTGGAGAAGCTGCAAAGTTCCACAGCAGAGACTGGAGTATCTGTACATAGGACGGCAATGAGCCGTACGCTCCATAGAGTTGGACGACAAATAGGCACGTTGTGAGTTTGCGAAAAGGCATGTGGGAGACTCTCAAGATGTATGGAGAAAGGTGCTCTGGTTTGATGAGACTAAAATTGAACTTTTTGGCTATCAAAGAAAACGCTATGTCTGGCGCAAACCCAACACATCACATCACCCAAAGAACACCATACCCACAGTGAAACTTGGTGGTGGCAGCCTCATGCTGTGGGGATGTTTTTCAGCAGCCGGGACTGGGAAACTGGCCAGAGTTGAGGGAAAGATGGATGGTGCTAAATACAGGGATAGTCTTGGGCAAAGCCTTTACCACTCTGTGCGTGATTTGAGGCTAGGATGGAGGTTCACCTTCCAACAGGACAATAACACCAACGCTTGAGTGGTTTAAGGGGAAACATGTAAACGTGTTGGAATGGCCTAGTCAAAGCCCAGATCTCAATCCAATAGAAAATCTGTGGTCAGACTTAAAGATTGCTGTTCACAAGCGCAAACCTTCCAACTTGAAGGAGCTGGAGCAGTTTTGCAAGTAGGAATGGGCAAAAATCCCAGTGGTAAGATGTGGCAAGCTGTAATTGCCGCAAAATGCGGCTTTAAAAAATATTGACTTTAGGGGGGTGAATAGTTATGCACATTGACTTTTTCTGTTATTTTGTCCTATTTGTTGTTTGCTTCACAATAAAATAAAAACATCTTCAAAGTTGTGGGCATGTTCTGTAAATTAAATGATGAAAATCCTCAAACAATCTATGTTAATTCCAGGTTGTGAGGCACCAAAACACTTTTGCAAAACACTAGTATAAAGTATAAAAATCGTGTTATTGCTGTAAAATGCTTTTGCTATAATGCAATGCATTTAATAACATAGATATAAAAAAGTACAATTGCTTAGCATTTGCAGCAGAATGATATTAGGATGCTGGCAATACGTTTATGTAGAAACTCTTCAATAACATTAAAAGGAAGGACACAGTCTTCAGAACGATCTGATGAATGGAGTCCTATCAATAAATTTGCTGTATTTTTGCAATGTGAATAGGGCTTAAATGGGTATTCCCATCTTAACATTCATATCTCACACATAGTCCCTTATGTAAAGTTGCTGAAATCTGCAAATACCTTTAGTTTTCTTTTTTGCACCATTTCCTTATTTTCCTCCTTTGTTCCCTGGCTTGTTTATAATTGGTTTCCATGGGATACGGCCACTTGTGCCACCCTGCAGTGATAGCCAGGCTTGCGCATTAGTGATAAACCTGGCTAGATTCTCAGGAGGGTGCCTGGTAGGATCATGCGCAGTAGCTCCGGCAACCTCTCTGCATCTACTTCAGTAGGACGGCTCTGGGACGTGTTCAGCAGCAGTTTTTGAGCTCTGCTTGGCAGTTAGGTAAAATAAATAAGAACAGTGGAGTCCTTGTCAGGGCTGTCAGTGTACTCTGATGTTATTACACTGTTATCGGTATGTAAACAGATTTCAGTGTGCACAGAGGAGGGGAAGCTGATACAAGGAGCTGGCCCTAGCCTAGGGAAAGGAAGTCTTTGACATCCAGCTCTCTGGACTGGATTTCTACTTCAGTGCTCACCAGGCAGCTGACATACTAGTGATATATGTACAGCTGCTGGGTTATGTACCTGGACGTGAGCAAGCAGTGTTAGGCAGCAGGCAAAGGATGAGCTGGGGAGAATGAGAGCTCCGAAAGTATAGTGTTATATGGATGTGAAAGAACCCACGTGGTTCAGAAGTGTAAGGTATGAATACTGTCTATATACTATATATACTCAGCACATCACTCAGTTTCTCCCTGTACACTTTACTGTATGCAGCATCGGGAACACACATACCAGAGCTCTGCATATGGTCATGTGATAACATAGCTCCGCCCACATAACAAGCACAGCAGGGGAAGCAAGAGCAGAAAGGCAGTTGAAGATGATGCTAAAGTGGGTGATAGGAATAACCCTTTAAGATCTTATACATATACACTATGTATAGCAATAAAGAACCACACAGAACATCATATAGTGGCACACATAGTTCTGTTTTGGGTGCCTTTTACATCTGATACACAGCATCTGACGGAGCATGCTAAAAATCTGCATTGCGAATTATCTATACGCAGCGTCCCACTGGTTATATATACAATTCCTGTAACAGGCTGTAGGATGCAGTACATACATCCACCACTAGATGGGGATAGCATCACCATTTATATATATCCCAATCCAGGCCTAAAAAAAGTTAATTATGAGTTAGCCCTAGAATGGGTAAAAGCTGAAACTCAGTTATAAGTCAGCTCTACAGTTAGTTGGAGGCGAAGTAGGAGTACTTTAACAAAGGACAACAGCCATCTTGTCAGGCTTTAAGGAACTCTGTAGCAAGGTGGAGGATTCTATAGCCTCCGGCAGTCTCATCAATCTAAACTGGGAGAAAAGGGACCAGACACAGAGCCACCTACCAGTAAGGACAACTACATAACTTAGCCTGAAGTTGTATCTACATAAACCCTCTTTACTGTGAATTTACAGCAGTCCTCCTCTATATGCATAAAGACTGTTTTACATTTGGATCAAAAACCTGCATACAGTAAAAGTTGTATATTGGATTCAACCTGTGTCTCACTCTTCAATTTCTCCACTACTACTCTCATCATTGTTGTACCGTAACGTTACTGGCGTCATGACTTTACTTAATGCAGGGGCCCAGCCGCCAAAGCACACCAAACCCAGTTACCATTAAAGTGAAACTTTTTTGCAGCCTGGATGCGCAAAGGGACCCAAATTCCAACGAGTACCTTTAGGTTTTACAGGGCTGCTCACAATTTAGCCCCGCCCAAAATGCCAGAACAGTAAACGCACCCCACAAATGACCCCATTTCGGAAAGTAGACACCCCAAGGTATTCACTGAGGGGCATAGTGAGTCCGTGGGAGATTTTTTTCTTAAAGTTGACATGACAGGTGCTCAGAAAGTCAGAGCTGCTTCAAAATGCGGAAATTCACTTTTTTGCACCATAGTTTGTAAACGCTATAACTTTTACCCAAACCAATAAATATACACTTATTGTATTTTTTATATCAAAGACATGTAGAACAATAAATTTAGAGAAAGATTTATATAGAAATGTAGTTTTTTTGAAAAAATTTACAACAGAAAGTGAAAAAATGTCATTTTTTTGCAAAAATTTTGGTCATTTTTGATTATTTATCAAAAAAAGTAAAAATGTCAGCAGCAATGAAATACCACCAAATGAAAGCTCTATTAGTGAGAAGAAAAGGAGGTAAAATTCATTTAGGTGGTAAGTTGCATGATGGAGCAATAAACGGTGAAAGTAGTGTAGTGCAGAATTGTAAAAAGTGGTCTGGTCATTAAGGGTGTTTAAGCTAGAGAAGCTGAGGTGGTTAATTCCCGATTCTGTGTGATATAAATCACAAAAACGGTCAAGTGCATTGCCATTATGTAACATAGTAGTTTTTCATAGATTCATTGTATTAGAATTATATTTGTGAATCAGGAAGCTAGTGATTTGCTGTTATTTGAATTTCAATGTTTTATCATAAAAAGTCACCATTACTCAAAACCTTGTAAGATGCAATACTATAGACAATTCAGTTTCTGGTTTATGATTAGATTTTCTTAGGAGGAGGATTTTATATTTCTTACACAATCCTCAGTCCGGGAATATAACATCTCACATAATCATTAGTAGATAAAACAGCGTGGCACTCTCCTCCAAGTTATGTGGGTGCTGAGGTTGAGCTAATTCACTGGTGTAAATACACCAATCCACAAGCTCTGCATCAAATTTCCAAGATTTCTCTCCATTTTCTATAGGCAACTTGTGTTTGAAAAAGGTCAGAATTAACCGAAACTTCACACTTTCACTTTGAATTGCCTTCCATAATTCTATCTTACATAATTATTATATGTTTTAATGTAAACTTAAAGTAATCAACATTCTTGAAGGAAATAGATCTACCAAAGCCACATCACACATAGTCAATATGCCAAGACTTGGCTTTGTGAGTAAGTAGCCTCCCACATCTGTAACCATCGTGTAACCAATGTAACTCACTATAATAACCAAAAAGGTCAGAAATCGTAATAAAAACCTTTATTGTAGTTTCACAGCTGAATCATTTCAGTTGGGCACACAAGATTAGTAATTGTTTCCAAATTATTCTATTGAAATCTCAGTATTAAAGGGTTATCCTGATTACTAAAAGTTATTATTATTTATTTAAAAGCGTTATAAATTCCATGTCACTATACATCCAGACAGGGTTACACAAATATAAAAATACAATAAACAAACTATTAACAGACAGGTACAGAGCGGTAGGACCCTGCCCTCAAAGCATACAATCTACAAGTTATCTCCTATTCACTGAATAGGATGGGATAGGGCTTAACTAACTGATTGGTCGAGATCTAATTGGGACTCCCAATGATCTCAAGAATGATAGCCCCATATCCCCATTCTGATGGAGCAGCAGGTCGAGCATAAGTCCTGCCACTCCATTCTCTACGGAACTGGTAGAGATAGTCAACTACAACTCTCAGCTATTTCTGACAGGCCCAAAGAGAATGAATATAGCAGCAGGGCACATGTTTGAATTGATGTTCCATCAGGACGGGGTTATAGGACCCAGTTCTTGGAATTGGTAGGGTCTCAGTGGTCAGATCCACACTAATCAGTTATAGCCTATACTGTGGCTGGGGATAACTTTTAGAAGCTAGAATACCCCTTTACGCACCAATGTACAGTTGAAAAAAGTAAACAAAAATATTCAAATAATATAAAAATTAATGTTTTTTCATTTGTTTAAGTTTTAGTATCAGTGAACCCTGGAAGAATGCATTAATTAAAGGGTTTTATGGTTTGCATCAACATTCTTGAAAATAATTATATATGACATTAGCTGTAATTTTGTAATGTATTTCTTTTGCCTTAATTGTTCCTATTTTACTTTCTGGGCTGTAGTCACATGACCATGTCCATGCAGTTATGTCCATGGACGTGTCAAAGCAGCAACATTAGCAGTGATAGGGGAGTGTCTATGCAGCTAACTGGAGAAGCTATAAACTAGCTGGACATTGTTGGGACAGTGCTGGAGCTGTGGCAGACAAAGGAACAGTTTGGGTTGGTTGGATATACAGTTGTGTTCAAAATTATTCAACCCCCAATGCTGTAAAGGGTTTTAGGGAATTTAGTGTACATTTGTAATTGTGTTCAGAATGAAATCTTACAAGGACTTTTTAAAGAACCAAATGCAGCTAAATGACATCAATTGTTTTTGTAATACAGTATTAAATGTTTTTTTTGTGATTTCTTCATTGACACAATTATTCAACCCCTTAAACACTACCACTCTTAAGAACAGAGGGTCATTCAAGTGTTTTCGATCAGGTATTGAAAACACCTGTGGATGTCAAGAAGCAGCAATCAAGCATAATAAGCACCAATTAGGCAGATTTAAAGTGACTGATACTCAGCTCCTTCTAGACATTTACTGGTGTGTTTACAGACATGGTGAAGTCAAGAGAATGGTCCAGGAAGACAAGAGAAGAGGTGATTTCTCTTCACTGGAAGGGCAATGGCTATAAGAAGATTGCAAAGATGTTAAACATACCAAGAGACACCATAGGAAGCATCATTCGCAAGTTCAAGGCAAAGGGCACTGTTGAAACGCTACCTGGTCGTGGCAGAAAGAAGATGCTGACTTCGACTGCTGTGAGCTACCTGAAGCGCAAAGTGGAGAAAAGTCCCCGTGTGACTGCTGAGGAACTAAAAAAAGATTTGTCAGATGCGGGTACTGAAGTTTCCGCTCAGACAATAAGGCGCACACTGTGTAATGAAGGCCTCCATGCCAGAACTTCCAGGCGCACCCCCTTGCTGTCTCCAAAGAATAAGAAGAGTCGACTCCAGTATGCCAAAAGTCATGTGGACAAACCACAAAAGTTTTGGGATAGTGTTCTGTGGACTGATGAAACAAAATTAGAACTGTTTGGGCCCATGGATCAACGCTATGTTTGGAGGAGGAAGAACAAGGCCTATGAAGAAAAGAACACCTTGCCTACTGTAAGACATGGCGGGGGGTCAATCATGCTTTGGGGCTGTTTTGCTTCTACAGGTACAGGGAAGCTTCAGCATGTGCAAGGTACCATGAATTCTCTTCAGTACCAGGAGATATTGAATGAAAATGTGATGCAGTCCGTCACAAACCTGAGGCTTGGGAGACGTTAGACCTTTCAACAGGACAATGATCCCAAGCATAACTCCAAGTCCACTAGAGCATGGTTGCAGATTAAAGGCTGGAACATTTTGAAGTGGCCATCGCAGTCACCAGACTTAAATCCGATTGAGAACCTCTGGTGGGACTTAAAGAAAGCAGTTGCAGCGCGCAAGCCTAAGAATGTGACTGAACTGGAGGCTTTTGCCCATGAAGAATGGGTGAAGATACCCGTAGATCGCTGCAAGACACTTGTGTCAAGCTATGCTTCACGTTTAAAAGCTGTTATAAATGGAAAAGGATGTTGTACTGAGTACTAAGATTGAATGTCACTTGGGGGTGGAATAAAACTGATAATGATGTGAGCACAGAAAAGACATTTGTGGTTATTTCATTATAAATGTTATGTTATATTTGTCTGACTTACAAGTGCCTCTTTGATTTAATTGTAAACAAGATGACTGAAATAATCAAAATCAATGTCAAACTGGCCAAAACACTCAATTTCAGTGGGGGTTGAATAATTTTGAACACAACTGTAGTAATAGGAAGTGCTACATACAGGATGGAAACCAGAGGGATTGTTCAAATCAGTGGTCCCCAACCTTTTTTCGTACCAGGGACCAGTTTCAGACAAGATATTTTTCCAAACGGTGTGTGTGTGGGGGGTTGATTTGTAGGCGTGGAGGTCATTGACATGTGTAATAAAACACAATACAGAACATATTATAGAATACATGGTCAACATAGTCAATAATAACACTTTATAAAGGCCAAGTAATACCGCTATACCGTGACCCAGTCATTAATAACGCCATTTAGGCTACCACTTAGTGACTTACCGGTGAAGTCATTCTCTTTTCTTTTTCTCAGCCCTGCACAGATCACCATGATGACATCTCCTCACCACAACTTCTTTCTGCATAATTAAACACACCTATGTAGTATTAATGCCTTGTAATGCCTTGTTTTATGCCCCTACTTGTTATTCACCTGTTTAGGTCCCAGTAGATACAATGACACCCCCCCCCACCCCAGTAGTACCACTTAAAGGGAGTCTGTCACCACAGTATGCCATTATACACTGCTTACATAGTACTGTAGCATAACCAGCAGTGGGGAACACCACTAGGGGCTGTGTGGGGCACTACTGGGGCAGTGGGGGACACTACTGGGGACATTTTTGGGGACAGTGGTGAACACTACTAGGGGCTGTGGGGTGCACTACTGGTGGCATTACTGGGGGCAGTGGGGGACACTACTAGGGGCTGTGCGGGGCACTACTGGGGCAGAGGGGGACATTACTGCGGACATTATTGGGGCAGTGGTGAACACTACTAGGGGCTGTGGGGGGCACTACTGGTGACATTACTGAGGGCAGTGGTGGACCCTATTGGGGGTAGTGAGAGACATTACTGGGGGCATTACTGGACGATCAGATACCAGGGGTGTGACAATTGCGGACACAGAAGGTGCGACCAGGCACGGCGTGGGGGAGGGGCCCCGATCCAAAGTTTGCCATGGGGCCCATGGTACTCTAGTTACGCCACTAAGCATAACTATAGATGAGTCAAATGGTACCTGTCTCCTTTTGTTTTGAAGTTCACCAAAGGAAAAAACACAGTTTTATTCATATGTAACTGAGGGCTTGCAAGTGCCCAGGGGCGGCTTTCGGGCTGTAAGTTCCCAGGCTGCTCTTCTCACATAACCCCTGCCCACCGGCGCAAGCGCACTGCATGGAGAGATGCTGCTGCCCACAATAGTCATCACAGTGCGCATGCACAGGTGGGATCTCACACAGTAAACTGGAAGACAAAAGAGGCTTACAGGGCGGGCCAAGCAACAGGCTGGGAAGGGGTTATGTGAGAAGAAGGAAGAGTGTCCTGGGCACTTACAGCCTGAACGCCGCGCCCCTGGGCACTTGCGAGCCCTCATTTACATGAATAAAACTGTATTTTTTTCTTTTGCTGAACATCAAAACAAAAAGAGATAGGTAATATTTGACTCATCTATAGTTCTGCTTTAGTACTATGTAAGCAGTGCATACTGTGGTGACAGACTCCCTTTAAGATATAGTGTCCCCAGTAGTGTTCCTAAACCAAATAAAAAAAAAAGAACAAAATGCTCACCTCGCTCCTGCTGTCTGTCTGCATCATTCTTCCACCCTGCTGCTACGTCCTCCCTGGCTGCCTGCATTGCAGACGTCCTGCTTCGGATCTCTGGTGGCATGAAGACATAGACACGCCACCTGTGACCCGGTGGAGGAGGTCACAATGATGTCATTGTGACCTCCTGCACTTTAGCACTGCCTCATAGGCATCAGGCCTAGCGGCCTCGGCTTATGAGGCTAAACGGTGGGGCACAGAAACCAATCATTCCCATCCCAGCCACTCAACAACTGCACTCCCCGAGGACCAGTACCAGATGGTCCACGGCCCGGTGGTTGGGGACCCCTGGTTTACATGTTAAAAGCAGGTCATGAAAGTCCAAAGTGAAAAAGAAGAGCATGGGGAAGTGGGCAGCACAGTGGCTCAGTGGTTGGCACTGGTTCCTTGCCGCAATGGGGTCCTGGGTTTGAATCTGACCAAGACTGGAATTTGTATGGTCTCCATGGGTTTCCTCCCACACACCAAAGACATACTGATAGGATACTTAGGTTGTGAGCCCCATTGGGGACAGTGTGATGGTAATGTCTGTAAAGCGCTGAGGAATATAACAGTGCTATATAAGTGCATAAAATACATAAGTGACTACATGTAAATCACAACTGGGGGCCATTCAGAATAGGACATTGACCACAGCTCTCTGGACACTGCTCCTAAGCTAGTTTTCAGGCCATTTGCAAACTATTCTTTCTAAACCAACAGAGCTTATTTTTACCTATGAGGGACAGTGTCCAATGCCTTTGTAAAGTCCAAAATCGCCATTTCTACAGCTGACCCTCTGTCCAGGCTTTTACCCAGCATCTTCTAGAAACAAACCAGGTAGTCTATACTAGTCTGGAAAACAGGATAGGCCCAGAGAACATAGTGATCACTACACACCAACCATATTAGTTTATATAGCCAATCTTGGTTTTTCTTTCAGATTTAATCGGCAGTAGGTACAACAGTGTATACACCTTAACATAAAGCTCGGCAATGGCCGTAGCAAACTTTAGTTTACTTTACCATCTCAAACTGAAAGTCTTAGATCTGCCTACAGGCTTACCGGGGCTGCCTTTTCCCATTCAATACATCTCTCAAGTACCAGATGTGAGTCACACTTGAAAAATATGAGAAAGAGAGATGCCCTGATGTGTGAGATGAGTTTGTAGTCGTAAAAAGCCTACTTAAGCCTCAGAATATGGACATGTGAGTAATATCATAAGAATTGCAACTTACAAGTTTCCAGTAAACAATCCTACATCATTATTATTACAGAGGAGTAGTCTGGGGGACTAAACACATATTATTCCAATACTAGACATTAGGCCTGTTACAATAACGGGCGCTAGAACATTAGTGCTGTTATGGGGGGGGGAGAATCTGTGGCCGATGCACTGTTATGGGGGAGGGGGTCTGTGGCCGACGCACTGTTATGGGGGAGGTGGGTCTGTGGCCGACGCACTGTCATGGGGAGGGGGTCTGTGGCCGATGCACTGTTATGGGGAGGGGGTCTGTGGCCGACGCACTGTTATCGGGAGGGGGGTCTGTTGCCGACGCACTGTCATGGGGAGGAGGGTCTGTGGCCGGCGCACTGTTATGGGGAGGGGGTCTGTGGCCGACGCACTGTTATGGGGGAGGGGGTCTGTGGCCGACGCACTGTTATGGGGAGGGGGGTCTGTGGCCGACGCACTGTTATGGGGGAACTGTGGCCGACACACTGTTATGGGGGGTCTGTGGCCAACGCACTGTTTAGGGGGGGCTCTGTGGCCGACACACTGTTATGGGGGGGTCTGTGGCCGACGCATTGTTATGGGGGGGGCTGTGGCCGATGCACTATTATGGGGGTGGGATCTGTGGCCGACGCCCTGTTATGGGGGGGATCTGTGGCCGACACCCTGTTATGCGTGAGGGGGTCTGTGGCCGACGCACTGTTATGGTGGGGGGGGGGTCTGTGGCCGATGCACTGTTATGGAGGGGATCTGTGGCGGATGCACTGTTATGGGGGGGATCTGTGGCGGATGCACTGTTATGAGGGATGGCACTGTTATAGGGGATCTGTGGATGGCACTGTTATGGGGGATCTGTGAATGACACTGTTATAGAAATCTGTGGCTGGCAATGTTATGGGGGATCTGTGGATGACACTGTTATGGAGGATCTGTGGCTGACACTGTTATGGGGGATCTGTGGCTGACACTTATGGGGGTCTGTGGCTGCACTGTTATGGAGGATCTGTGGATGGCACTGTTATAGGGAATCTGTGGATGGCACTGTTATAGGGAATCTGTGGATGACACTGTGATGGGGGTGGTCTGTGGCTGAAACTGTTATGGGTGTCTGTGGCTGACACTGTTATGGGGGTGGTCTGTGGCTGACACTGTTATGGGGGTGGTCTGTGGCTGAAACTGTTATGGGTGTCTGTGGCTGACACTGTTATGGGGGTGGTCTGTGGATGACACTGTTATGGGGGTCTGTGGCTGACACTTATGGGGGTCTGTGGCTGACACTGTTATGGGGGATCTGTGGATGACACTGTTATGGGGGATCTGTGGATGACACTGTTATAAGGGATCTTTGGCTGGCACTGTTATGCGTGAGGGGGGTCTGTGGCCGACACACTGTTATGGGGGGGCTGTGGCCAATGCACTATTATGGGGGGATCTGTGGCGGATGCACTGTTATGGGGGGATCTGTGGCGGATGCACTGTTATGAGGGATGGCACTGTTATAGGGGATCTGTGGATGTCACTGTTATGGGGGATCTGTGAATGACACTGTTATAGGGAATCTGTGGCTGGCACTGTTATGGGGGATCTGTGGATGACACTGTTATGGGGGATCTGTGACTGACACTGTTATGGGGGATCTGTGGCTGACACTTATGGGGGTCTGTGTCTGCACTGTTATGGGGGATCTGTGGATGGCACTGTTATGTGGAATCTGTGGATGACACTGTTATGGGGGTGGTCTGTGGCTGAAACTGTTATGGGGGGATCTGTGGATAGCACTGTTATGGGAGGGATCTGTGGATGGCACTGTTATGGAGGATCTGTGGATGGCACAGTTATGGGGGGATCTGTGGATGACACTGTTATGGGGGATCTGTGGATGACACTGTTATGGGGGATCTGTGGCTGACACTGTTATGGGGGATCTGTGGCTGACACTGTTATGGGGGTCTGTGGCTGACGCTTATGGGGGTCTGTGGCTGCACTGTTATGGGGGATCTGTGGTTGGCACTGTTATAGGGAATCTGTGGATGACACTGTTGTGGGGGTGGTCTGTGGCTGAAACTATTATGGGGGTCTGTGGCTGACACTGTTATGGTGGTGGTCTGTGGCTGACACTGTTATCGGGGTCTGTGGCTGACACTAATGGGGGTCTGTGGCTGACACTGTTATGGGGGATCTGTGGATGGCACTGTTATGGGGGATCTGTGGATGACACTGGTATAAGAGATCTGTGGCTGGCACTGTTATGGGGGATCTGTGGATAGCACTGTTATGGAAGGGATCTGTGGCTGACATTGTTATGGGGTGGTCTGTGGCTGACACTGTTATGGGAGGGAGCTGTGGCGGACACTGTTATGGGGGGCGCTGTGGCTGACACTGTTATGGGGGTCTGTGGCTCACACTGTTATGGGGGTTGTGGCTGACACTGCTATGGGGGTCTGTGGCTGACACTGCTATGGGGGGTCTGTGGCTGACACTGTTATGGGGATGGTCTGTGGCTGACACTGTTACGGGGTGGTCTGTGGCTGACACTGTTATGGGGGCGCTGTGGCTGATACTGTTACGGGGGCACTGTGGCTGACACTGTTACGGGGCGCTGTGGCTGACACTTTTATGGGGGCGCTGTGCCTGATACTGTTATGGGGGTCTGTGGCTCACACTGTTACGGGGGTCTGTGGCTGACACTGTTACGGGGGTGGTCTGTGGCTGACACTGTCACGGGGCGCTGTGGCTGACACTGTTATGGGGCGCTGTGGCTAACACTGTTATGGGGGCACTGTGGCTGACACTGGGGGCACTGTGGCTGACACTGTTATGGGGTGCTGTGGCTGACACTGTTACAGGGCGCTGTGGCTGACACTGTTACGGGGCGCTCTGCCTGACACTGTTATGGGGAGGTCTGTGGCTGACACTGTTATGGGGGTGGTCCGTGGCTGACACTGTTATGGGGGTGGTCTTTGGCTGACACCGTTATGGGGGGGAAGTCTGTGGCTGACACTGTTATGGGGGGGGAGTCTGTGCCCGACACTGTTATGGGGGTATCTGTGGATGACACATAGCATCTTATGCTATGTGTCATCCACAGATCCCCCCATATGAGTAATAATGATCTTCTACATGGTGAGGCAGGTGGGCGGGCTGCCAGACACTGGTAGCGCAAGTCACTACGTCATGCGCCTGCGCCGCCTTCTTTATTCATGAAGTGGGCGGGGCAGGGGCGTCACTTAGTGACCTACACATTGGACGGCCGCTCTTTCTTCATTACCGCCGCGGGAGACGCAGAGCAGAGGATATGCAAATGAGCTAGCTGCTTCTCCCGCGGCGGTTTTATGCTCCTCCATCTAGCGGCCCTTTCACCTCACTGTGGACGCTGCCGCTTGCCTCCTGCACCTCACTGTGCTGCGGCCCGCATCCCATATACCTCCTGTGCCCTGTGCCCTGTGCAGTCGGTGAAGGCTCCATGCTCCTCCATCTTAGGCGGCCCTGTCAGCTCACTATGGACACGGCCGCTTACTTCCTGCACGTCTCTGTCCTGCGGCCGCGTCCCATATGCCTCCTGTGCCCTGTAAAGTCCATGCAGTGTGTGGCGAATCCTCTGTGCACATGCGCACTTTAGAATTCGGCACACACGCACGGACGTCAGGGACACAGGGATTTTATTAGTATAGATTCTCTTTCTTTAAAGGGAAACTGTCACCAGGAAAATCACTGATAAACCAGGCATGCTGCCTTGTAGGGCTCACCCTGCTGAATATAATGATACCTTTCACTTGGGGATCTGTTGCTTTATTGTGGAGAAAAAGTACTTTTAATCCATATACTAATGCACTGATTTGAGTCCAGTAGTTGATATGAGTCCAGTGTTTTTTCTATTCAGAGCTGTAGCCACTCCCCTATTAACTTCTTCAGGTGTAAAAGGGGCATGGTTTATTACATCATTCATTAATTTTAATAATTGGCGGGAAAATGACTAACAGGGAATGCTAGAGTATTATATTACTAAGGTAAAAAAAAGGGGGAGGAATATACTATTGAAGTTATTAATTATAATAAGGGCTAGTTTGTTCATGGGGTGATAAACACATGTTTGATAAACAATTATTAAAATGAATGAATGATGTAATAAACCACGCCCCTTTTACATCTGAAGAAGTGAATAGGGGAGTGGCTACAGGTCTGAATAGAAAAAAACGCTGGACTCATATCAACTACTAGGCTCAAATCAGCGTATTAGCATATGAATTAAAAGTACTTTTTCTCCACAATAAAGCAACAGTTCACCAAGTGACAGGTATCATTATATTCAGTAGAGTGAACCCTACAAGGAAGAGATGCGGACAGCACACAGTGTGTTGTCCACATCCACATTTCCGGTGCACGTCCCCGATCTTCTGGTCCGCGGCTCCCCAAAAAAATAGAACATGTCCTATTCTTGTTCGCAATAGCGGACAAAAATAGGCATTTGTATAGGTGTGCAGGCCCAGTGTATTGCGGATCCACAATACACAAAGGACGTGTGAATGGACCCTAAAGGGCATCTGTCAGCACAGGGGTCAGCAACCTTTGGGACTCCAGCTGTTGGGAAACTACAATTCCCAGCATACCCCATTCATTTCTATGAGAGCTCTGAGAAGAGTAGAGGATGTATGCATGCTGGGAGCTGTAGCTTCACAACAGCTGGAGTGCCAGAGGTTTCCTACCCCTGTGTCAGCATATTTGTTCCTATGAAACTGGCTGACTGGTTACATGCGCTTTTGGCAGCTGAAGGCATCTGTGTTGGTCCGATGTTCATATGTGCCCACATTGCTGAGAAAAATTATATTTTATTATATGCAGATAAGCCTCTAGGAGCAACGGGGGCTTCGCCGTTGCACCTAGGGGTTCTGCTCTCTCTGGAAATGACATGCCTTCTCCTCTTTGACTGACAGGAGCAGATAGCTTCAACAGGATCACGCCTGGTCCTGTCAAAGTGCAGAAGGCGCGGCAGTTGCAGAGTCTCTAGGTGTAATGGCAACGCCCACGTTGCTCCTAGAGGCAGGTGTGCTCGGCTCCTCCTGGCGGGGAACAGGGAAGCAGGTTCATGTATGTGGTAGCACTTGTCCTTCTGTGTGACAGGACTCCATAAGAAAATAGTAAAATTCTCACTGACTACAATGCTAATGGATTGGAGTCTAATGAGACAAGCATTGAGTCTGATGATTGCTTGTTAGAGTTCCGTATAGGAACTATAAAAAAAAGTATAAAAAAAAAATAAGTTTTCAAAAATAAAAAGAATTTGAAAAGCTAAGCATTGAAATCACCACACCCTTCCCCAAAATGTCAATAAAAATATTTAAACTATTTAAAAAATACACTTTATGGGTTTCACCGCTTACAAAAACACAGATACTATATATAAAACTATTTTTCTCATACGGCAAACGGTGAAATGGAAAAAAAAAGTCAAAATGGCTGATTTGCCATTTTTTGGGTCTCTTCATATCCCACAAAAAAAATGTCATAAAAAGTCATCAAAAAGTCATACACGCCCCAAAATGGTATAATTGAAAAGCACAGCTCTCCCTCACACAGCTCAGTACACAACTGCAAAAAAGTTAGAGGGGTCAGAATATGGCAGTTTTTCAATTTTTTTCTGTATTAAAACCAAAGAAAAACTATACATATGTGGTATTGCCGTAATCACTCTGACCTGGAGAATAAAAGTAACATAGGAAATGATGCAAAAAAAACTAAACCATAAAACTAGCCTGGAATGGTGTTATTTTTTATAATTCCACCCCATTCAGAATTTTTTCCCACCTCCTACCACATTTTATGCAACCTTAGAAAGTGCATCTTGTCCCGCAAAAAACAAGCCCTCAAACAGCTATGTGAATAAAAAATCTTCACTCATAGGGAGCCACTTCCAATGGCTGGCACTCACGAGATGGTTCTCTTTCTTGAGAGATACCTCTTTGCATAGCTGACATCATGTAAAATGTGTGAGAGGAGTGGACTGATAAATTTGTTTAATAAGCCGTGGTCTATTGGATTTATGGCCGATGATACTTACTATGCTCACTCCTTGGCCCTTCTTCAGATCTCAGAGCTGCCATAAAAGGTCTAGACACCTTCCAGCCTCAGGATATACTGTGTGGCATCCCATTCACTGTCCAGATGCTAAGAATTTATTTTTTCATTGTCACATTTCAAAAGCCATAACTTTTTTATTTTCATCTTAGTAGCTGTATGAGGGCTTGTTTTTTGTAGCACCAATTGTATTTTTTTAAATAGTACCATTTGGGAATATATATATATATAGTTTATTTATTCCTTTTTATATATTTTTTTTTTATTCTGCCATCATTCTTTGAAGTTGGTATGAATACAGTGATACCAGTCTGAGCAGTTTTCCTGTGTAAACAGTCCACTAACACTCGTTTATAGACTGATCAGACTGATCATATCTGTCATGTGACCACAAAAATGTCCGCTTGTTGGCAGCACATCTTCCGGTGTAAACAGGGAATACTGTACCGCTGAGCTACTGTAAAATGTATGGAGGTTGTACAAGCAATCACATTAACAATCATCCATCCTTCATTCATCCTTCATACTGAAAATGTAAAGCAGAAGTAATGACAAGCACTGGTTGACCTGCATATCAATGATGTGCTGATTACGGTGAGAGAATCTTCGTGTAAAAGGACCCAAAGGAGCAAACTCAACTGTGACAACCAATAAAACCGTATTTCCTGGCATCACTTTCCGTTTCTATTCTAAAAAAAAAAAGTATCAGTGTTGCCCATCGCAAACAATCAAGCCAATCAGACTTTAGCTTTCATCTTCATATTTTTTAATGAAAGTGGCAATCTGATTGGCTGCCATAAATAACACTCTTCTTGTTTTTTGTGCATGTGGCTGGTATCGCTTCTTCCTTGTAAGAGACAAAGAACAAAAACTTCAGAAAATCATTTGAGGTTACCTCTTTGAAAATTTTACGACTTTATTTTTTATTAAAGCTATCCAAAACAGCATCATATTTCACCTTTAAGTGAGTGACCCAAAACCATGAGGAGCTGTGGTTTTCAGTCATTCAACCTACTCTTGATGACATCATCCGGCATTTATCCTTAGCCTTACAGGGGTTATCCCATGAATAATGTAAAAAAAAAAACATTTAAATCAGACATCATTTAGTACATGGCAATCTCTTTCTAACAAAGCTAGAACCAGCCCTGTACCTCACATGGATCCAGAGATCTCCCCATACATTGCTCTGCTAGATTTATATCAAGCTGAAATCTCAAGGGGAGTGTCTTTTCTGGTTGTAGAAAAATAAAAGTAGGCACTCACCATCTGGTACAAATGTATATAGTATTATTTATTTGTTGTGTACTAAAATATAATATAAAAATATAGTAAAAATGGGTACTAGTTTTTGTACTAGTTATTATTGGCTCTTCTAGTAACATATGGACCTGATTACTATTGGTGTATATAAACCATGAAATGAAAGTGAAAATACCTACCATGAACCAATGTGTTATCAAAATAATGATCACAATTGTATCCAAATATCGCAAAGTGTATCCAAATGAATATCTAAATGCAAGTCTAAAAATTCTCCAAAACGTGTCTCAAAGTTCACAAAAATTTATCGCAAAAGTATGTGTCTCAAAGTTCATAAAAATAGTCCTAAATGGTGCAATAAAGAATTCTAAACTGAAAAATAGCAACACATATTCTAAAACGTAACTTTTACTGGTCACTTAGTATAATTTTTTTTTTTATACTAAATGACCAGTAAAAGTTACGTTTTAGAATATGTGTTGCTCCTTTGATATATAATTTTTTTGACAGCAGTCTGAGTAACAGTCAGGGCTGATACCATACGTTTCATTTGATCCCTGAGATCTTCTGTATTGTGTTGTTAAACTGAAAAATAACAGGTGCTAGAAATAGTGACTGGCGATTGCTATGCGTCGATGTATAGGAATCAGGGCAAACGGTTTGATATAAACTGTTTGATAACAGCCAACTATTCCTTACTGCAGGATAAGTGATATAAGTTTATAAGTTTATAATCAGGCCCGTGCCTGGGGCGTCCCCCTCATCCATGGCCTCTTACCTCCCCCTCAGTTGGGTTGCAGTTTTCAGGATTCTGTTACGGCTTCCAACAGATGCGCTGAGTCGTGTGGCGTGCAGAGCTATGGCGTCTCACGTGACATGGCAGATCGGATTTCTCATGTGATCTGACACGTTATGCTTACGAAATCCGTCAGCTGACGTTATTCTTGTGCTGCTATTGGATATATGGATTCCTTTTAAATCTGTTAGTCTTCCAACTTGCGATATAAGATGTTGAATATTATCGCATATCCCAAAGCAAGGTTTTAGGTGGTTAGTTCTCTTTGCCAAAACGGGCCAGGCGCGTTTCGAGGTCACAACCTCTTCCTCAGTGTCTTTTCTGCTGCAGTTAAGGGGGCGTGTCTCAGCTTTTCCTATCACAGCTCAGGAGGCAGTTGAAGGATGGGACTGAGCATATGCAACCACCTCAGTGAGGTGGACAGAGAATAAGAAAAAGAACAAACAGCAGGTGGCGCTATACAGATACATTTTATTGAATAACTCAGTGGCTATACAAGATTTTTAATTGCATGCAAATACAAAAGTATTCAGATCCAGGTGCTGGTTTTAAAACTGCCAAATATATTTTGTGGGACAACCCTTAAAAACCATCCAGCACAACTGGTTTAGGCTAAGAATGGCACACAGGGGAACAAAGGTGCACCCCCAGTCCCCAACTCCCTGCACAAATGGCAGCGGAGAATGACTAGAATTATGTATGGTACATGCTTAGTATAGCATTTCTTTCCTGTCCTGGAGAGAATAACAGTACTGAGCATGCAGTGAAATTCTGGTGCACAGTGCAAGCATGTAACTATGGGTCCAGGCACGAGCTGTATACAGAAAATAGGAAAGCCAGGAACCGCGCTTCAATCCGGAAACCACGTAGAATAGCACAAACTGTAGCGAGGTCTTCAACACTGGAAAGCCACTTTAACGCCACGAAGCCGACCAAACAAATTTCCAAATATGGCACACCTTAAGAAGACAAACACATAGTGCAAAACCCACAGTGCTTGAAACCTTTGAGGCTTTATTATACTCACAGCGGTAAGAATAAAAACAGCATAAATGTCATCCACAACTGCTCTGCCGACCGGGTTTCGCCATTGGCCGTCAGGGCTTGACGATAACCCGGTAGCTATTTATCTACATCAGGTTAAAATATGTTTAAATCTAAACTCAATCAGCGATACGCTCATAAATCACAGCGAGAGGACATATCCCGATACGTCCTCTCGCTGTGATTTATGAGCGGTATTCGCTGATTGGAGTTTAGATTTAAACATATTTTTAACCTGATGTAGATAAATAGCTACCGGGTTATTGTTTCGCCAAGCCCCTGACGAAGCCAATGTGGCGAAACCCGGGTCGGGCAGAGCAGTTGTGGATGACATTTATGCTGTTTTTATTCTTACCGCTGTGAGTATAATAAAGCCTCAAAGGTTTCAAGCACTGTGGGTTTTGCACTATGTGTTTGTCTTCTTAAGGTGTGCCATATTTGGAAATTTGTTTGGTCGGCTTCGTGGCGTTAAAGTGGCTTTCCAGTGTTGAAGACCTCGCTACAGTTTGTGCTATTCTACGTGGTTTCCGGATTGAAGCGCGGTTCCTGGCTTTCCTATTTTCAGTGTACTCAAAGGGAGGATGGACCTACTCCAGTTATTTCCAGGACTGCTGCTATAAACTGCAAGTTGCTTACAGACATAAAAAGCTTTTTCTGTGTGACGAGCTGTATACAGATGCCGGGCCCTGTCAATCAACAAGAGAATGGAAGGGCTTACTGTGAAGAGGGACAGAACTTGGGTGCACTGAGGGGCCAGGACCTGCCCTCGGTGCACCAAACATCTCATTTGCATGTTGGAATAAAGTGTCTTTTTTCTGCTAAAAGCAGCAAAGGATTTCAAAAGGAAAGGTAATAATGTAATTGTCTCTGCAAGCCCTACATGCCACATAGTTTAATATGCCAAAGCAGGCTCATAGAATCAATTTAAAAGCTTCACTTGTCTAACCTCCTTTTATAAATGAGTGGCTGTGAGCTATCATTTATTAGCAACTACATTCAGATCTCATGTATATCATTATTTTTAACTCCATCCATTCAGCTTGGTGCATTCATAGTATTAGGGTGCATTCACAAGACTATATTTATTCCGCGGTCTGCCAAACTCGGTGCTCTGAAGTTAGATAGCTATCACACATACGTCTTCTGTCTTGCTCTGCTCAGACTAGACTCACTAACTAACCAGGGGGTGGACCCCGTCAATCTCCTGGTAACCTAAACAGTCGGACAATTTGTTAACTGTTAGGTTGTCCATACAGTGCTATTGAGCACATAGACATAATAAATCACTATAAATAAAACAATTAATAACATGGCATTAACTGTTATAGCAGCAATTAACCCTTTTCAGTATACGTTCTGGAGTACTGCATGTGCAGTAGGTGGAAGGGCTTGTGGCTAATGTTCTCCAGTTAAAGATCAGAGATATCTTATGGTATATGCCACCAATGTCTGATCATTTAGCTACTACGACCCCCATCAATTGCCAGAAGGTGCCCGTTCCCACTCTCGGAATATATAATTGTTTTTTTTTAAACCCCATAACAAGCTGATGATGTAACAAGGGCTTAGCCCCAGTTAGTTTCTGTTGAGTGTTGCAGAATTTGATACAGAGCGTTTCAGGTGGGGACAGTTTGTTAGCGCCCTCTGGTGGAGATGAACAAATTAAAGTGCGACCTTATTCTATTTATTAAAGGTACTACAAGCTTTTCCAAGGGTGAGACATGAACCACAAATTATTAATACTATTAGTAAATGTAGAGGGATGTCATCTGGATGTAAAGGTATATAGAATTATCCATGCACATAAACAGTACTGTCACAGTTAGGGTCAAGATCCTCTCACGTGAAAGACTTCTAGAAAGACGGTTCCCCGGGGGACTGCCCAAAGACCCTACCAGGAAGATTTCTGGTGTCCAGATGTGCAGGGAGCTGCCTCCTTACGGCTGGCAGTTGGTTAAATATCAATCTGAAACTCCCAGCGTTAGCTATCAGTGGCTGCAGGTATTCCTGATGTCCTCCTCAGGATGGCAATACAGTTGAAAACTGTGGCAGGGCATGGGAGCCGATGCCTCTGTACCCCACCATTCATCCTTATAGGCAACTAGGCCTGAAGCCTAGGAGGTAGTAAAATGGCACCGGCATCTGCAAAGCGATGACATCATTGTGACTGCCTGTACCAGGTCCCAGACTGCGCAATGACATCATCATGACCACTTTTGCCAACTCTCAGGGTTGTGGCCTGCAATACAGATAATGGCATGAAACGGGACTCAGGTAAGTATTAGGTTTGGGGGTTTTTTTGTTTTCGTTTTTTACTTTCCCCTTGGGAAGCATAAAGGGCACTATAGGGGTCATTACTGGTGGCAATGGGGGCATTTTTAATACTGTCGGAACTATAAAGGGGACTGGGGGAATTTTTTAATAGTGGATCACTAAATGGGGCATTACTTGGGGCACTGGGAGCATTATTAATACTAGATGAGAAACCCTGGAGGCACTAGAGTCCATTGTAATACTGGTGGCACTATTGGAGCAATACTGGGAGCATTTTTAATGCTGGGCCATCACTGGAGACACTATAGTTATAAAATTGGGGCCACAATAGAGTGGGAATTATTACTATAGTGGGTATTAATAATACTGGGGGCATTTTAGGGGTAATTATTTTTACTGGAGGTACTATACGGGCATTATTAACCCCTTAAGGACCAGGTGACTTTTTGTTTTTGCAAGCCAAGAGTCATAACCTTTTTTATTTCCCATTTACATAGCCACATGAGGTCCAATTTCTTGTGGGAAAAGTTGTATTTTTGTAGAAAAATAATTTGGGGGCTAAAAAAAATTTAAAGAGTAATTTTGTCGTTATTTTTTGGGTTTTGTTTTTAAAGTGTTCACTGTGCCTTAAAAATGACATGACAACCTTATGCTGTGGGTCAGCATCAGTATGGTGATACCAAATTTACCAAAACCTTTAAAAATAAGTTCTTTGTATTGTCATTTTCTGACACCCCTAACTTTTTTATATTTTCATCTACAGAGTTGTGTGGGTTCCTTTTATGTATTTTTTTTTGGTAATATTTCAGGCTACATATGACTTTTCAATCACTACCTATTCCATTTTTGGGGGAAGCTACATTACCGAAAAACAGCAAATCGCCCATTTTGATTTTTTTTTTCCTTTACAGCATTCATCATGCATAATAAATATTTTTATATCTTAATAGTTCAGACATTTTGTTGAACCCCCTCTCCTTACGTTGAGTCACTTTACATTGCCAGTCTTCCCCTGAACGACTCAGTATAAAATGATTATATATCATCAGCCTTTTCTGGTTGTGTACACGTCCAGGATAACTTTTTAACGTTGGACTATCAGAATTTTTACACTACAGGAAATTGAACTGTAATGAGAGTAATTAAATTGTCTCTACCATTTTCACATCTTGTGTCTATCTCCAGTGTAAACATGGTATCCCTTGCACACAGACAAAAAACAACCACCTGAGCGAGGATGCACAAGAGTCCTGCAAAAGCATCACATGGGAGCCAGGTGAGTATATGGTTTTTTTTTTCTAATGGTGCCACTAATAGAGGAGAATACTAATGGGGGGTATATTACTACTGTGGGTATATAGGGGGTGACTGTTACTGGTGGTAGCACTGTAGGGGTGATAATTACCACTGGAGGCACTACAGGAAGTTATTACTACTGGGGGCAATATAGGGGCTTTTCTAGTATTGGGGTAAGATAACAAGGCATTATTACTACTGGGGCCACTATGTGGGCTTTTTTACTACTGGGCACACTATAGCGGACCTTTTTACCACTGTAGGTACTATGGATAGTTTTATTACTTTTTGGAGAACTATGTGGGGCTTTATTACTATTGAGGGCACTCTAGACTTTATTACTACTCCGAGCACTACTAGAAGAGAGCTTTATTAATACTGGGGCCATTCCAGGGGAGCATATCACTACTGGGGACACTACATTATTATTACTGGGTGCATTTATTACCACTGGACTCTCTATATGGCACAGCAAGCACAGTATTGGGGGTAGCAGCAGGGTGACAATGTTGGGGAACTAGGATGGAGAGTTTGTGTTGAGAAGGTGTACAGAATAATGGAAAAGTAAGGATGTCTGTGTGGTACACTCTGCAGTGATGTGGCATGGCTGGTCATCATGGCTGTCTGGATGAGGAAAGAGAACAACTACAAAAAGATGAGCCATTACGTCTCAGTCACTGGGTGTAATAAGTAGGTAGTGCTGTGTTCTCATGTATGTTTGGTAGTGTTGGATATAATTTATTACTACCATGTAGTCAGTTTACAATATACTGGATAGAGTGTTTACAACATAATGACTTCTCCTTTGCTTCTCTATGGACCAAACACATATCATATACGCTATTTTGTACCTTTTTAGCTTTTCCTTAAAAAATGTAATATCATTGTCCCTCAAGATACAATGGCCTCAGGATACAATATTTTCAAATTATAATGGTCTTTCGAGGGCCATCATAAGTTGAAACCAGACTCAACAATCAATGTCTCAGACTCAGATCCAACAACATGGCCATTTCACTAGTAAAATACCTGTGTTAGTTGTCTAGTAGCTCCTACCTTACAGTACACTGTAGTATACATGTCCACCAATGTCTGTCTGTCAGGAAGACCTGCTTAGTCTACTTTCACACCAGTGGAATGGAGATCCAGCCTCCTGATCCGGCAGAAAATACCGAGAACAGCTGATCCTCACCGGATCTCCACCAGACCCCAGGCTGTTCTCTGCCAGAATCACTAAACGCAGATGTGAAAGTAGCTTTATTTAGATGCCAGGTGAGGGAGGCTTCATTTTATTTTATTTTATTTCTTGCTACATAGTGTGATCCTGAAGAAGTTCTTGTCCTCATTATAGAGATGAATGAAGTATAAAAAAAATTTGATTCAGCTGCGTCAACGAATTTTACAAAAAAAATTGCCTTGTGACCAATTTCATGAAGCGCATTTCTTTGTAAGTAGTGGGTGCAATGACAGGGAGCGGCGATTGCGCTTCCCCCTGTCATTGTACCCCTCAGATGTTGCATTCATAGCTGATCGCAGCATCTGACAGTAATAACACAGTGCAAAATAATACATCCTGCTTACCTCGTCCATTTGCTGGCGACGGGCCGGCGGCCACTATCTTGAAGATTTAGCTCGAAATCTTGCGTAACCCATGATGACATCATCACATTGGCCGGCATGGTGACGTCACCGTGCACAAGATTTCATGTGAGATCTTTAATCAAGATGGCGGCGTCCGGCCCGTTACGAGTAAATGGATGAGGTGAGTATGATTTTTTAGTTTTTTTACCGCTATTGAGGGAAAATTTATTCACTACCACGAAAAGTTATATGCTCAGGACTAAAAAAAAATCCTTAGGGCCAACATTTGCCATTTTTAAATGGTTAAATAAATCCTTATACTGTATGTATTCAAATATATTAATTTCATACCTTTATAATTTAGGGTGCATTTACATTACCGGGTCCATTTTGCAGACCACAAACGACAGATCCGCAAAACACGGACACCAGCCAAGTGCACCCCTCATTGTGATGCAGAATTTTTGGCTTCAATGGCTCTGGGATCTGCATTTTGCTGCCAAAGATAGGAAATGTACTATCTTTCGTGGCCACAAAGACCAGAAAGCACAAAGAAGCCCTTGGCCATAACATGCGGATTGCGGACCCATTGAAGTTAATGGGTCTGCATCACGATGCAGGGTGCACATGGCCAGGGTCCGTGTTTTGCGGATCTACATAATCATGTGAATTCCCCTTTGCACAACCCCATGCACCCCATTCACACGGACGTGTCAGTTTTGAATCACGCATTTTCCCATTCTGCAGGTCCCGCACTATGTTACAAATGCCTATGCTTGTCCGCAAAACGAACAAGAATAGAACACAATCTATTTTTTTGCAGGGCCAGGGAACAAACATATGGATGTGCACAGCACACAGTGTTCTGTCTACATCTTTTGCAGCCTCATTGAAATTAATGGGTCCACATCCGATGTGCAAAAAAATGCTAATCGTATGCGAAACAGAAATATGGTCACGTGAATGGGGCCCAGGGCATTTTTTGCAGAACACAGATGGAGCCATTCATCTCTATGGGTCCGCAAAAAATAAATAAAAGAAAAGCACATGGATGGTCATCCGTGTGCTGTCCACGTCTGTGCCACAATTTGTAAAACCTGCCCTATTCTTGTCCATTTTGGGGACAAGAATAGGCTTTTTTACAGTGGGTCCCATGTAAATTGCAGGATGCACACGGAGCGTGTCTGTACTTTGTGGATCCACGATTTGCAAAACGTTTATGGGCGCGTGCAGGAGGCTTAACGGTTCACACTGGCGCTATAAGTCTGATAATTATTTCCGTTCTGTTTGTTCTGTCAGAAATGCTGGGTCCGTCAGGTGAGAGACAACAACAACGTCAGATAGACTCCAGTGACTATAATGGGCTCCATTGGATTTCTATTATGGCGTCCATCACTACCAAAGAAAATGGCACCATAAGCTGCACTATTTTATTAGGATTTATTAGTGGCATCTAAAAACAGAGGCTCAAACGCAGATGTGAAGACTTTTTGGGGTTTCTTGGGGAAAATGATGTATTTTTTTTTCCTTTTTTTACACTACTCCAATTCTGAAAAGTAGGTGGAAAAGGGGATGTGGTTAGCTATGTTAATGTGCTTCACTCCAGATTCATCACTGAGACTTTTTAAGGAGCTACAAAAAAGTAGCAAATTGGTGATGTAAAAAAAAAATAATAATTAACAAACAACGTGGAACATTTGATAAATTTGGCACAATGTACTCTAAGGCCCCTTTCACACGAGCGAGTTTTCCGCACGGGCGCAATGCGTGTCCGGACCCATTCATTTCAATGGGTCTGTGTACATGAGCATTGTCTTTCACGCATCACTTGTGCTTTGCGTGAAAATGGCAGCATGTTCCATATTCTGCGGATGCCATGCGATTTTCACTGATGGTTGCTAAGAGATGTTGTTTGTCAACCTTCAGTTTTTTATCACGCGCGTGAAAAATGCATCAAAACGCATTGAACCCGCGAGAAAAAACTGAACAACTGAACGCGATGGCAGAAAAAAATAGACTGAACTTGCTTGCGAAGTCGCATCCGTCTTGCTCATCTGCAAGGGGCCTAAGGGTAGGTTCACTCTGCGTTTTTTGGAGGAGATTTTGAAGCAGATTTTCCTGCAGGTTTTTCAGATACAGCCAGATGTGTATTCAAAAGGAATTAGCTGAAAAACCTGCAGCATAAAACTGCATGTGAACCTACCCTAACACACATTCAAGACTTCCTCATGATGAATTCCATCCATAGTTTTTATTTTCCTGGTGCTGAAAATATAAAACATAAACACTTTCATAAATATTTATGGTTATTTACTAGAAATAATATTACGCCACATTCCGGAGACACTTAAGTTGTATCATCTCAACCACGATGTGTTCAGGCCAGTCCTGCCCACACCTATAATCTCAGCCTTCATCTGCAAGTCAGTCACCTTCCATTGTGTCACACTGCTGTATGTATTGACTAGTGGATGTAAACATTTGTCTTGTCTCAACCTGAGGTGACCAATAAAATCAGCATATTAAAAGCTTAATACCCACTGACAGAGAGAGGTGTAAGAGTAATAGTCTGTCACTTATGTAAAAAATCTGTGTGTGCCACCTTGGTGAGCTGAACATGGTGGCATGAATAAATAAGACACAATGCCCCCTACAGGGAGAAGGAATGAGTCATACAATTGAATAGCTGAATATCAACTACACCTCATTAGCGCCCCCTGTCTTTCCTTTATCCCCCGCCCTGGATGTGAATACACCCAGCAATCCACAGGAAGTGCAGGAGGCCTAAGGAAGCACCTATGATAATAAACATTTTATATCATACAATATATATATAGAAGAGTATATAGAAGATGAGGAATAGCAGGCATTAAATATTCACATGTATAATATATAGTAAATTATCCCTGATGTCATAAAATAGAAGAAACGTATTTAAGAAAGAGCCCCAGAAATTTTCTGATACGTGGGTTAAGGGCTCATGCACACGACCGTATGTATTTTGCGGTCTGCAAAAAACAAATCCGCAAAAAATACGGATGATGTCCGTGTGCAATCCACATTTTGTGGAATGAAAGGGCTGGCCCCTAATAGAAAAGTCCTATCCTTATCTGTAATGTGGACAATAATAGGACATGCTCGCTTTTTTACGCAACAGACATACGGACATACAGAAACGGAATGCACACGGAGGTTCAGGTTTTTTTGTGGACCCATTGAAATGAATTCCGCATACGGTCTGTAAAAAAAGAAAATATATTTGTCTGCATGAGGCCTAAAGGAGTATTCAGGATATGTGAAGTAGCTATCGACAGAATAGGGAATAACTATGAGATTGGTGGGAGTCCTATCACTGAGGCCCCCACCCATCACAAAAAGGGGACCTTGTACCCCATGGACACCCCAAAAATGCATTAATTTATATGAGTGGTCTGGTGATGGGTCAGTACAGTGAAATGAATGGAGTGGCTGCACACATGCTTGACCGATGACTCTGGTCATTTGGCGGGTCTCCACGGGGTACAAGGTCCCTGTTTCCGTGGTCGGTGGAGGATCTCAGTGGTTGAACCCCCAACAGCCTAATAGATATACCCTATCCGCAGGATAGGGGATATAAGCAGAATACCCCTGGTACTATTTCACACTATGTAGAGCAGGGATCAGCAACCTCCGACACTCCAGCTATTCTGAAGCTACAACTTCCAGAATCCTCCTTTCACTTCTATGGGGATTACAAAAACAGCCGAGTATGCATGCTGGGAGTTGTAGTTTCACAGCAGCTGTAGCGTTGAAGGTCGCTGATCTCTGGTGTACAGTATTATTAATAGACAGAGCAGTGGTCTACAACTTATGGCACTGCAGCTGCTAAACGACTACATCTCCCAGCATGCTGGAGGTTATACTTTTGCAACAGCTGGAGAGCCATAGGGTGAAGGCCACTGAGCAGCCCCAGTATGTCTCACCAAGCCCTAATTCTGTGTTTCCAGGCAATTAACTTGAGTATAATATTTCCTATGATAATTGTAGGAATTGTAACTATTTCCTGATAGTTTTCTACAGAATCCACTCATAGAGGAACCTGGAGTCTGTAAGATCAGACAGTCCCACCTCTAGGCCCTTCTGAACTAAAGGCTAGGAAATGTGGAATGATTTCAGACAGCAGTTCCAAACAAAGAAGAGATTAGTCCCAATGTCTTGTGCTTATTGCAGCCCTTCCCTCCTTGTATTGAGGGGGCTTCATTAGCATGAGAACATGGTGCCAACTGTCTGCTTCTTGGCTCTTTACTCCTCATGATTACTGCAAGTGTCAAGAGCTTTCTTCTAACCTGCATGCATCTCCAGAACCGGTAGAGGTGGGCCAGGAGGACTCACCCCCAGAACCATTGCTGGGTCATAAAAATAGAGCTGTCAGAGTCAGAGCTCTTTGTCTTGGTGACACTTTTAGGTGGAGTTGTTAATTCCTCTCTCTTTCAATTGATTTAACACCGATATGAATGGTTTGGGTTATTTTTAAACTACATTCAAGCCACGTGTTTCAAATGCAGAAATTAGAGGAGAAGTGTGACCACCAGAGCAGGGTGTCATCGGGGAGGCATGCTGGGACTTACAGTACTACACTATAACATATCATCTATTCTCAGGCATTGCTGGCACAGTGACTTATTCTTCATATAGGCTCCTGTTATAGTCACGCATAGAGCAGAGGATGGAATACAACATCCAATCTATGTAATAACATAGCATTATATCATATTGTATGGAGCCTGTGCCTGCTGGATATACACTGATACCGGTCCACAAGAACCTGCATGGCTGGGGCCAAGAAATGTGCCATGGAGGGGTGGATGGATAATATAGATAGATAGATAGATAGATAGATAGATAGATAGATAGATACTAGATAAATAGATGTATGGATGGATGGATGGATAGATAGATGGATGGATGGATAGATAGATAGATAGATAATTAATAGTATGCCAATTCCTGCAGTGTCTTCCCGTCCAGCCCAGTGGTGGGGCAGGAGGTGACAGATGTGTGGCACATGATGTGCCAGTTGCTTGTTAGAATGTCGGCGCTGCCTGTAAATTAACCCTGTAGAAACCGGTGAGGAGCAGATGACAAGGCTGTAATCACACACATCACACCTGTCTGCGGCACCGCTGATGGGAGACTGCAGCATACCGACTACAAGCCAATATATTGTACTATAGTCACCACTGCAGTGGTATCATCATCTGAGCCTTAAGATGAAAGAAAGAAAGAAAGAAAGAAAGAAAGAAAGAAGGAAGGAAGGAAGGAAGGAAAGAAAGAAAGAAAGAAAGAAAGAAAGAAAGAAAGAAAGAAAGAAAGAAAGAAAGAAAGATTATAGATAGATACATAGAAAAATATATGATATAAAGACAAATAGATATATAGATAGATACAATGATAGATAGATAGATAGATAGATAGTAGATGGATGGATAGATAGATAAATAGAAAGATAAATAGAAATATAATATAATAGATAGATAGATAGATAGATAGATAGATAGATATAAAGATTAATATATAGATAGAATATAGACAGGTAGATAATATAGATAGATCATTTCACTACCTCATCCCCTACATTCATTATATGCACCCACTATTTTGCTGTTTTGTCACATAATTTGCAGAACTGCCCTGCACCCTACAACGACCTCCTTCTTTATGACTTGTAGATCCATTCCGATAATATTTAACCCATTTCTATATTATCTTAAATTCCCTCAAACGGATTCTCTGGCTGTGAGAGCAGGAGCGTTTTATTTCAGGCCGCTGATTTATTCGATGCGTTGCCGCACAGATAGCGCAGAATGAGAATTATTATTAGAATTCTTCATTTCCAGGGGTTGTTCAGAGGTTGCGGTCGTTTGTCCAGCTCATCTCCAGCGCTTCTTCCCTCCATGGTCTCCGTGTGACAGCGGCACACATCTGCGGCATTTGGAGTCATGTACAGCTCTGTGTGTATTCTACCCGATGCAATATTGCCCTTGTCAGTATAATAAAAACGAATCATGCGGCACCATTACCGCACAGTGTGCTTCCATCGATATTTCCAGCCCGGCTGATGATGAAAGGGGACACTGGTTCCAGTCCATGCAGAGATGATTAGGGGGGCTGGCATCTCCCCAGGACCAGTAGGCACCCACTGTCTTGGTCAGTATCTCAGGGCTGAGTCCTTATGGCTCCTGTCTAATGTCATTTAAGGAAACCTGCGATTATCTCAAATGGATTTCATTGTGAATTAATTGTAGGAGTAATAAACCGGGCGATTATTAAAAGATAAACAGTCTTGACCACAGAGCTTGCAATCTAAATGTAGGCATATTCCTAATTGTATTGTAAATATCTATAATATATACCCGAGCACAGCCAGTATTCCCATACAATTTAATACAGGTTTTCTTCATACATTTATTAGGATATATCTTATTATATTCGATGTGTTTTATATCTATTGCAGCCATCACTCCTGTACGGTCTCCACATCTCATCATCTCTCCATCCCAGGAGCTGGCACTTCTATCAGGTGCCCTGGAGTGCCACCAACACAGCTCCAAAGTAAGCTGAGAATTGAATGAATTGCCCTCCTGGCCAGGATTCCTGCTAGCCTCCATGAACCATCTATCTACTGGGGAATGAGAAGATGCAGCGAAGGAAGCTGCCAGATGGTCCTATGAGATGGCCACTGCCACCTGAAAGTCTGCGAAGGAACCTTCTCCTGGTGCTCCCCAAACAATAGGCACCCTGATACCCCAGCTGCCGCCCGCTCCCTGGCACAGGCTGCCTGCTTTCCCGGCTTCTCTTGGCTCCAGAAGCTTGGTGTGATTCCCTCAAGTGCTCCATGTTATCAGATATAGAAAAGTGAGATTATTAGAGCGAAAATGTGAAGATTTCTGATTGAGCCAATAGCATCCAGGATTCCAGGAGGCTCCTCATCATCATCATCATCATCATCACCAGCACAGGTCATGGAGCCTGAGAATTGTCAGGTTATTAAGACACGAAAGATGGGCAAACATTGCCTCTAAATAGAGAAGATGCCCTCAAGGTGCTGAAGATCACAGCGGGAAATGTGCTCTGCAGATAGTATCTAAGAGATAGATAGATAGATAGATAGATAGATAGATAGATAGATAGATAAACATTAGATAAATAGATAGATAGATAATAGATACATTCATAGAGGGTAACACATTGGATGGGTAGATAGATAGATAGATAGATAGATAGATAGATAGATAGATAGATAGATAGATAAATAGATATATAAACATTATATCGATAGATAGATAGATAAACATTAGATAAATAGATAGATAGATAATAGATACATTCATAGAGGGTAACACATTGGATGGATAGATAGATAGATAGATAGATAGATATTAGATATATAGATAGATAGATAGATAGATAGATAGATAGATAGATAGATAATATATACATTCATAGAGGGTAACACATTGGATGGATGGATACATAGATAGATAGATAGATAATAGATGAATAGATAGATAGATAGATAGATAGAAAGTAGATAGATAATTAGATAGATAGATAGATAGATAGATATTAGATAGACAGATAATAGATAGATAGACATTAGATAGATAGATAGATAGATAGATAGATAGATAGATATGAATAATAGTGTTATTCTTTATCACTGAGATAAGACAACATAAATTACATTTTCCATTTTGCTTTTCCTCCAAATATACATACTATGGTGTAGTTTATTTGTGCTTATATATATATATATATATATATATATATATTATATCCTGAAAGAAAGAAAGAAAGAAAGAAAGAAAGAAAGAAAGAAAGAAAGAAAGAAAGAAAGAAAGAAAGAAAGAAAGAAAAGATGGATAACAGATTATAGTTGCAGGGTGACAGCCGCGGGTTGTGCTGTGGACTCCCGATCCATTTCCTCATGGTACTGATCCATTGTTGCGGGTCAGGGCGGGTGGGGTGGACTAGTGTCATGTAGGAGGCCAGGTGTAGTTGACTACATCATAGTTATTGGATGACAATCGGTGGATTGTAAATGGATTATTGTTGCATATTGCACAGAGATCATCAGATATGAAGACATTGTACTTACACAGTAAAATAAAGCCATGAATACATCTGGGATATTATATATATATATATATATATATATATATATATATATATATACTGTATATTGCATGTCCCCACTTTGTCTGGACAAGGCCCTCATGATCTTTCCTGGTCCCTCATAGCAGGTTCTGTAGAGCAGCTTACATTAAGGCTGAACCCCCAACCTTTCTGGTTTTAGGGAATTTGGGCTAATAATTGGCACCGTACATTTGATCTTCGCCGCTAAGTAGCCAGTGAGGGAGGCACAGGTGACATGTTCCAATTAGGAATTGTCTAATTAAATTAGTGTCACAGAAAGCCACCAATAATCCAGAGGCAGAGGGTAGAGGAGGGGGCTTATCTTCTGTCCTTCTCTGAGCTCTGTCATGAAAGAGGCAGCAAGCCCCTCCCTGGAATCATTAGCCCTAATGGAGGTGTGAAGACAACGACCATATAAAAGTCCCAGAGGCTGCTGGTTGACACATTTCACAGAGAGGAGACCAGTGAATGACTTCTGTGGGCTGCTCCTCCATCATCATCATCACCAGCACCAGCACCTATGGATCACACACTATCTGTTATCTGGTGAAGCCCTCCCAGCACTTGTCGGAGAGCCCCTTCCTGAGTGAGGGTCTGCCCTTCATGGTCTCAGCATCAGCCCAGCCCAGCAGAGTTTGAAGAAGAAGGTTTATCCAGCCAGAGGATGCAGCTAGGAGAGCAGATCCTGACCAGCTCTGCTCCTAACCTTCCTCACACCTTCTACCCCCTGCCTGGAGACCCCAGCAGCGGCGCTCAGAGCCCAGGCTTGGACTTCAGTGTGGGACAGCATAAAAGCCAGCAGCAGCAGCAGAAGTTCTCCTCCAGAGGCCTTCACCTCGACAGCCCCAGAGACTCTGGCAGCTCCACCACCCCTGGTAGTACAATGCTCGGCGAGGCCACTGAGGGCTTCCAAGCCACCAAATCCTTATCGGACACGGGGAGGAAGGGCTCTCCGGTTGGAGAAGAAGACCTGAGCTCCGCGCCCCCCACCTCAGTCCCACGGTACCTGGACAACTCTCTCCAGGCTGAGCGCTACTACCTGCCCCCTCAGGGGCAGCAGAGCCAGCAGACTGGGGCAGAGCTGGGCTCCCCCTGCTCCATCTTCCCATATGCCCCACCACAGCACAGCGCGGTGTACCCAGCCGGAGGGGCCGCCAGGTACCCCCCATACAGCAGCATGCTGCCCCCCGCAGGCTTCTCCCCTCCCGTCTGCCCCTCTCGTCCCCAGTACTCCACTGGTTACCAGTACAGCCAGGCGCCTGGCACCATGTACAGCCCCTACCCTGCTGCAGGCTCGGCCAGCGGGCTGAGTGCCCTGGGGCTGCCGGGCAGCGGGGCGGGGGTGCGGGCACAGATCTACCTCTGCAATCGCCCCCTGTGGCTCAAGTTTCACCGGCACCAGACGGAGATGATCATCACCAAGCAGGGCAGGTAAGTGCACAAACTTATTCACAGCGGGAAAGTACTGGCACAGTGTTACTCTGCTGGCGGGCACTCTGACCATGCCACCGCTATGCCCACCTCTGATGAATGGTTCATGTCCCCTGTATGACTGCTGGGGCCTGGGCACTGGGCATGTGCCACCACAACTAATATATTGATTTCATTCCAGGAGGATGTTTCCTTTCCTGAGCTTTAACATTACTGGACTGAACCCCACCTCCCATTACAATGTGTTCGTAGAGGTGGTTCTGGCCGATCCAAATCACTGGCGATTTCAAGGGGGCAAATGGGTGACGTGTGGCAAAGCGGACAACAACATGCAGGGTGAGTGCGGGTCACAGATTGTGACCTAAGTCTTATGGATGACAAGAAGCTGTGACCTGTCATGCATCTGTCTATCTCATATCTATCTAATTATTTATCTATCTAATTATATATCTCCTATCTATCAGTCCATCTATCTAGCTATTCGTCTATCAACTCTGTCATCTATTCATTTATCTATCTATCTAATCTGTTTGTCTATTTTTCGATTTATTCCTTTTATTTATTTACCTATCATCTATCTATATCATATCTATCTAAATTGTACCTGTTTCATATTATTCATATATATATATCTAGATAAATAATAGATAATAGAAAGATAGACCGAAAGACAGACATAGTTAGATCAGAGTTGGATATATAGATAGATAATAAGATAGATAGATAGATAGATAGATAATTAGATAGATAGATAGATAGATAGATAGATAGATAATTAGATAGATAAATAATTAGATAGATACATACAGTTTGGACATATAGATAGATAGATAATTAGAATAGATAGATAGATAGATAGATATTATATAGATACATACAGTTTGGATTTATAGTAGATAGATAATAGAAGTACATAGATAGATAATAGAAATAGATAGATAATAGAAATACATAGATAGATAGATAGATAGATAGATAGATAGATAGATAGAAATACATAGATAGATAGATAGAGATAGATAGATAGATAGATAGATAGATACTGTATAGATAGTGATTGTTCTATTATTATGAAGTGAATCTTCCGTGTTTGAATTATTTGTACGTTTAGAATACTGAAAGCCAAGGGCTAATATAAAATGAAGCATATGGTCCTAGGACAGGTCTACACCGCAGTCAGGGTGGGCACTGTGCCCTCTCACCAACATGTTCCTTTCTGACTCCAGGTAACAAGGTGTACGTGCACCCCGAGTCCCCCAATACTGGGGCGCACTGGATGAGACAGGAGATCTCCTTTGGGAAACTGAAACTCACCAACAACAAAGGAGCCAATAACAACAATACTCAGGTAAGAGGAGTAAACCAAACCATGGACAGCATGGAGATGTAGTGTGACCACAGCCCCTGGTATATCCAGCAGAAGATGACGGAAAGACTGAGGGACATACAGATAGATAATAGATAGACAGACAGACATCGATAGACAAGCAGATCCCACTGACTTTTCTAAAGTTTAATGCTTGTGCTGACATTGTGTTGGTGTGAACTTCTTTTGATACAGTGCAATACCTTCTCCACATTTGCACTTGTGATTAATCTCCCACTTCACACTTTAATGATGTTTTATGCCTACCTGCCACCATTTCTACACCCACCCTGAACTCTATGATCTCTCCCCAGCGTGTGAGGTCTGTGGCTACTTCATCCTCCAGCTTTACTCCTTACTAGTAACTTCTTCTACCTGCTGCTCTATTCAGTCTATACCCAGGGCTAACAGCGATCTCTACTACTACCCATTCTCTGTCATGGTTCTCCACCTGCCTGTTCCACACCTCCGCTCATTCTCCACCGGGGTTCTCCACCTACCACCTCCGCTCACTCTCCACCATGGTTCTCCACCTCCCTCCTCTGCTCACTCTCCACCAGGGTTCTCCACCTACCACCTCCACTCACTCTCCACCAGGGTTCTCCACCTACCACCTCCACTCACTCTCCACCAGGGTTCTCCACCTACCACCTCCGCTCACTGTCCACCAGGGTTCTCCACCTACCACCTCCGCTCACTCTCCACCAGGGTTCTCCACCTACCACCTCCACTCACTCTCCACCAGGGTTCTCCACCTGCCAGCTCCACACTACCATTCTATTCCGTCTATACCCTGGGCTAACAGCGATCTCTACTACTACCCATTCTCTGTCATGGTTCTCCACCTGCCTGTCCACACCACCACTCATTCCCCACTAGGGTTCTCTACCTACCACCTCCACACCATTCACTCTCCACCAGGGTTCTCCACCTGCCAGCTCTACACCAGCGCTCTCCACCAGGGTTCTCTACCAGCACTCTCCACCAGGGTTCTCTACCAGCACTCTCCACCAGGGTTCTCTACCAGCACTCTCCACCAGGGTTCTCTACCAGCACTCTCCACCTCTCAACTTTACACCACCACTCACTCTCCACCAGGGTTCTCCACCAGCCCTCTCCACCTACCAACTCCACACCACCTCTCACTCTCCACAAGGGTACTATTTCAGCACCTATTTCTCTCTAATAGTAGGTATCCTACCAGTATTGTCAGACCCCCATATTTAGCATCCCTGTCCACCCCCTACTAGCACTTTACTAGAAGTCTACCAACATCTACAATCCACTGGCTGCCTATATATCCAATCAGTAGGTTTATACCGTCTTATTGTTTCCTCATATCATTTTCTTAAATTCCCTTTCACTCCATGTAATTTTTGCTGTTTCTGTTTTATTAGATGATAGTCCTGCAGTCTCTACATAAGTACCAACCGCGTCTCCATATAGTAGAAGTAAGTGAAGATGGAGTAGAAGACCTGAATGACTCTGCCAAGACCCAGACTTTCACGTTCCCAGAAACTCAGTTTATTGCTGTTACAGCCTACCAGAATACAGATGTAAGACCCGTGTATATATATTGTATGTGCATTACTCCATGTCTAGTGCGACACAAAACCTCTAATACTATCTGTTCCATAGATCACACAACTGAAGATTGATCACAACCCATTTGCAAAAGGCTTCAGAGACAACTATGACTCGTAAGTAACTTGCAATTATTTTATGTCAGACCATGTAGCTTTCTTCTTAGGACATCTAAAAGTCAGCTGCACTTTAGGCATCTTTCTCCACATTATGTATGTCTTAGCACCTTGGTAAATGTGTGGCTGGCCCCTGTACAGTAAGTAATCATGTCATAGTCACATTTGGCTCTTATTCTTTTTGTAGCATGTACACGGCTTCAGAAAATGACCGATTAACTCCATCTCCTGCGGATTCTCCTAGATCCCACCAGATAGTCCCCGGGGCCCGCTACAGCGTCCAGCCTTTCTTCCAGGAGCAATTTGTCAACAACCTACCCCCCACCAGGTACTACAGCGGGGAGAGGACTGTACCTCAGACCAATGGTCTCCTTTCACCACAGGGCAATGAAGAAGTGGCCAGTGCTCCCCCACAAAGGTGGTTTGTGACCCCAGTTCAACAAGCTGGGGCTAACAAATTGGACATGGGTCCCTATGACACAGACTATTCTTCGAGCTCCCTTCTAACCTATGGCATAAAATCCCTACCTATCCAAACCTCACATCCCATGGCATATTATCCAGATGCTACATTTGCCTCTATGACAGGTTGGGGTAGCAGAAGTTCTCCATATCAGAGGAAAATGAGCACAGGTCTGCCTTGGTCCTCAAGGTCAAGTCCTTCAGGATTTTCTGAAGACCTTCTAACTAAAGACAAAGTCAAGGAAGAAATGAGCTCGTCTTGGGTGGAAACACCTCCTTCAATAAAGTCTCTAGACTCCAACGATTCTGGCGTTTATACAGGAGCCTGCAAAAGAAGAAGATTGTCTGCTAGCACTTCGAGCAATGAAAATTCTCCCCCAATAAAATGTGAGGACATTGCCAGCAAAGACTATAAAGATGCATCCAAAAGCCTAGGCTACTACTCCTTCTACTCTAGTTCCTAAATAATTATTATATGTATATTTATATATGTAAAAGTTGTAAGTTACCACAGGGTGGATTATAGCATTAAATGCCAAAAAAGGTGACTTTGCTTTTCATCCAGAGAACACGCTGAAACAAGAACTGGTGTCTGATCTTCTCTGGGCTGACGGGGCCAAAACCTCTGACTGTTTCAAGTTCAGTCCTGTCACATCTTGAACTCTAAATCTGAGACTATTTGGTTTATTTTAAAGTGAAAAAAAATCTACTTGACCTTTATCTCGTTTGATTTTTTTTTTATTGTGATTTATTTATGAGGAGAGACCTTTGTACAGATCGTGTAGATATCCTATTGAATATTGTGGAGTTTAATATATTGTATGCTTCTATGTGTCTCGTTTTTATTGATCAAGACTACATTTTACTTGCACTCTTCTGTTGTGCAATTTGTATTGGTAGTACACGAAAAAGAAATCTATCTATAAAATGAGCCATTCCAGAATGTATTACCACCATGTCTCGGTAATGGTTCCAATAAAGAAATACTGTAAAAATGTAAAAATCATTATTGATCCGGAAGAAATCGTGTTTACTTATTTTATGTATATAGTGTTTGTTAATTTTTAATAAATGTCTTCCTTCCTGGATACTCCATTTATTTATATACTGTTCATGACTAATAATTGTTCCTCAAAATGGAGAGAACATAGTGGGGGAGATCTGTTACTCGTCCCCCCAGCCTGTTCATGGTTTTGAGTGTTTAGATGCAGGCATTTCCCTGTTTTTCATTAAATATTATTGGATTTTGATTTTCTAAAACATTGCTTTTAATCCTTATTTAGCAACACAATTGCCCAAACAAGCGATCACAAAAATCGTTTTTATACATTGTATCTGCTGGTGGGAGAGACAGTAACGACTTTTATACACCGAGCAAAAGGAGCGACAGACACATGCATAGAAGAACGTGTTTTTACAATGTAAACTCTATATCAATCGAGAGAAAGAGGTAGACATGAACGACATGGATATATGATGACAGATATATATATATATCGAATATTAGTCAGATATATGAACTACACAGATAACATAGATAAAAAGATATTATATACAATTCAAATATCAGATAGATGATCAATAAATACATGATTAATTTAATAGAAATATAATAACAAATATATATATATATATATATATATATATATATATATATTTTACAGGGGGAGAGAGACCTGATAGTGATCATCGATCATAGAAAGATTATAGGTGGCTGTGAAAGTGATAGAAACATAATAGTATTTAATTCTGATTATTATAATACATTGCTATTTCTGAATGCTGACTATTTCAATATATTCACATATTATATATTTTTTTTAATTTCTTTCCCTATGTATATGGTATTACAAAGCAAACCACTTGATACTAATATATATATATATATATATATATTTACAGGACAGTATATATCCCTTTAGTTCATTTTCTTTTCAGGGGGTTAATTAATGTTACATTCTCGGACTAACCCCAGGACAGCTGGGCTCTACTTGGCTTGTGTTTGTAGATGCAGTTGGGGGGAGATGACATTGCAGGTCCCTGTTGTTCACCAGAAGCTTTGCATAACCTCATTTTAGAAACAACTCTGTTCTCTTGTAGGAAATGCAAACGGTAATGAGATTAAAGCGCTTGTGGTAAGACAGAGGGGAGAGGAAAGGCAGTGAGACAGCGCACATGCCTCTCTACAGGACCCTCTCAGTCCTTCTCTCCCTTATAGACACATATGACTGCACTGAGATTTGATCTGCCCATATCCTCATTACAGGTGGGCCTCTTCTGTGCATCCATCAGTTTATATTCTTCTCAGGGTATAGATATAGGACCCCTAACTGAAATCTGCTCAGGACATCGTAACAAAAGCCATGGACTTGATCTAGGAGAACTTTAATAGGAGCCGTGGAGAAGTTCTCCTCATCACACTGTTTAATAGAAACATAAGTGCCTGCCTGGCCCCAATTAACACCTTGTGATTATAAGGCATTCCTAAGCTGTGGTGTCAGACACCAAATTGTGAATAAATGTATCTAATTAATCCTCCTAGGATGACACTGACAAACAAGTCTATGTTTAAAGGGAGCTCAACCTGGGGATCTGAGCTGCTTGTTTGCTCTTCTGATCAGAGAAGGTTAAGTAGCCTGCCTCCCCCTTTATAGGGGGCATAATGCTATTTACCTGGGCACACAACCTGCTGTGCAACACCCTGAGGCTCTGCCCCTCAGTAATTATAGGTCAGGGGGCTCCCTATGATTCAGACTGTACAGGTGGGAGGCTAAAATGATACACCTCAAATGATGGGTGGATGGATAGATAGATAGATAGATAGATAGATAGATATATAGAGATAGATAGATAGATAGATAGATAGATCCATAGATAGATAATAGATAGATAGATAGATAGATTGATCCATAGATAGATAATAGATAGATAGATGATATATAGACAGAAATAGATAGATAGATAGATAGATAGATAGATAGATAGATAGATAGATAGATAGATAGATAGATAGATGATATATAGACAGAAATAAATAGAAGATAGAGAGATAGATAGATAGATAGATAGATAGATAGATGATATATAGACAGAAATAAATAGAAGATAGATAGATAGATAGATAGATAGATAGATAGATAGATAGATAGATAGATAGATAGATGATATATAGACAGAAATAAATAGAAGATAGATAGATAGATAATATACAGACAGAGATAGATATATACATAGATAGATAGAAGGATAGATATAAATAGAATATAGATAGAGATAGATAAATACATAGATGAAAGATAGATATATAGAAAGATAGATAATTAGATAGATATAAATAGAATATAGATAAAGATAGATAGATACATAGATAGATAGATAGATAGATAGATATGAATAATAGTGTTATTCTTTAACACTGAGATAAGACAACATAAATTACATTTTCCATTTTGCTTTTCCTCCAAATATACATACTATGGTGTAGTTTAATTGTGCAGATGTTTATATAGATAGATATATAGATAGAAGGATAGATAGATAGATAGATAGATAGATAGATAGATAGATAGATAGATAGATAGATAGAGAATATATAATAAGATTGACTAGAGCTTAGTAAAGTTTTAGCTAAACTATTCAGAAGTTGTCCAATATATATAGCATGTTGTGAACCTGTGAATGTAAACCATCATTTCAGAATGACTGGCATAATGTGGTGATACAGCTGTCACTAGTATGATAGCCAACCTGCAAAAGCTGTGGTCAATGTCAGTATTTATGTTATAAAGGGGGCAGCACACTGGCAGTCTGACTGTCCTATTTCCTGGATAAATGTGCAGCAGCATGTGTAGTGTTACCTCTATTTATTGAGTTTTATAGAGTTTGTAAAACAATACGAAAAGAAATAATGAAAGTAAATATAAAGATCAGAGTACAGGCTCTGTTTATATATATATTCAGATACCAATGGAATGGAAACTGTTTTGGTTTTTTAAGCTCAAGTTAAGCTCAATATGTTCTTGTTGTGGCTTTTTTGGCTTGTATTTTACTGATGTCTTTCCAGTCTAAAAAAAAAAAAAGTGACTAAAAAATGACACCTCAAAAATGGATGAATTACAACAAGCTACAAAAACCCAAAAAATACGAACCCAGGGAGTGAAAATGATCAGTGTCATGATGTTAGAAAAAAAAAATTTACTTCAAAAATACAACCAGGTCCCAAAATGAGGAAACTGATATCTGGAACGTTTGCACAAAAATGTAAAAGAAAGCAGATAAAGCAATTATCAGTGGTTTCCAGGGCCCCAATGCAAAATCTGAATGCCTCATTTGTACTTTTGCTGTTCTCATATGCATTCCATACAGTTGTGTCCTTGGCACTAGCTCTTTATTATTCTTGTCCCAGAGATCGTGGAGGAATGAAGCAGTAAGTGCTTAATGGAGAATTTCTATATTGGACATTGGGGGCCTATCGCTATACTTAGAACGGAGCCTGCAACGTGCTGGAGGGGGCACCACTCACCCTTTAATTCCCTGCAGTGCAGCCACTGGGGAAATAAAATATTACAGGGTGCCAATTAAATCAATGAGTTCCCTGTGTAAGGGCTCATGCACACAAACGTATTTTCTTTCTGTGTCCGTTATGTTTTTTTTTGCGGACCGTATGTGGAACCATTAATTTTCGTTTCCATATGTCCATATTTCCATTCGGCAAAAAAATAGAACATGTCCTATTATTGTCCGCATTACGGACAAGGTTAATACTGTTCTATGAAGGGCCAGTTGTTCCGTTCCGCAAAATACGGAATACACACGGATGTCATCCGTATTTTTTTGCTGATCCATTTTTTTTGCGGACCGCAAAATACATACGGTCATGTGCATGAGGCCTAATGAACAGACATATCAGGCCATCCCAACTGCTTTCCACTCTGATTAATCAATCATAGCTAATAAGCCCCCCCCCGCCCCTAGAAATTCAGAATAAATAATGTGTTTTTAGATTTTTTTTTTTTAAAGCAGTCAAACCTTTAGTAAACACTCAGAAATTTTGTTGCAGAAATTTCCATGACTGTAAATAAGTTCATTCATTAGAATGGGGAGGCAAGCACATGGATTTATGGAAGCCCCATTAAGATGAATGGAACTGATTTTTAGTCTCGAAAATTTCCGGACAAAATTCGCAATGGGTCAGTGAACTCTTAGGGCCCCTGCACACGACCATATGCTCTCCGAGACATACAGTCCGTGAGAGGGCCATATGTCCCGAGCAGCATTAATCTTGTGCAGGGGAGCGCACAGCATCATAGGTTACTGTGATACCGCGCACTTCGGGCCGCCCGCGGGACAATTGTCCCGCACTCATAGAGTCATATGAGTATAGTCCCACGGGTGGCCCGACGTGCACAGCATCATTGTAATCTATGATGCTGTGTGCTCTCCATGATCAATGCCACTCCGGGACATACGACCCGCTCACGGACCGTATGTCTCGGGATTTATTTACACTTCAGTGATTCCCATCAGTGATTTTTAAACCAAAATCAGGAGTGGAGCCTCCATAGATAAGATAGAATGGAAAGATCTTCACCTGTTCTCTGTTTTTGACCTGCACCTGGTTTTGACTGAAAATCACTGATGAAAATTACTGACCAAACACTGAAGTGTGAACAAGGCCTTAGGCTGGGTTTACACATTCAGATTTTTTGAGGCAGTTTTTAAAGCCAAAGCACGAAACAGACAATGATTAAAGGACACATTTAAAAAAAGGCCGACTCTTCTAGTTTTGAAACCACTCCTGGCTTTGGCTTGAAAAACTGCATCAAAAAACCTTAACGAGAAAACCAAACCTAAAATGTCTAGCTATAAATACTGCAATAAGGTGTGAACCTTATAATTGCTCTTAGCAAATTCAGTCAATCTTCAGTAGAAACCTCAACACCGTTTCCGATATCTGCTTTCACTTTGCTAGTGAACAGAAGATGCTATGGCTAATTACATTTTTCTCTCATTCTACTGACTGCAGAATAGAAAAGTAAAATATTTTTTTTGCATCAAGGATTCGTTTGTGTCATGTGACCACGGAGCGGGAGGGCAGCACTTGCTATTACTCACAGCTTCGTGGTCACCCGTCACGTCATAGTGCACGTAAGCGCGCCCTATGACCCGACACTGTGCATAGCGGCTGGCAGCAGAGGAGGCGGGGCGCACAGGGGAGAAGGAGTCGCTCTCTCCCTCCCTCTGTGCTGCGCTGCCAGTGAGGAGAGACGTGAGGAGATATATATATATATATATATGTGTGTGTGTCTATGTATCTGTATGAATGCATGTGTCTATATATATATATATATATTTATAATATGTGTATCTATTGTCTATGCCTATGCATGTATTTGTCTTTCTGTCTTTCTCTCTCTCTCTCTCAAAAAAAAAAAAAAAATATATATATATATATGAAATATGTTGGTGATCCTATTTATTATATGTGTGTGTGTCTGTGTTCCTGTGTGTGTGTGTGTCTGTGTCTGTGTCTGTGTCCCTGTCTGTGTGTCACTATCATCATGCCCACATGTTCCTATGTCTTCACGCAGCTACATCAGGACATTCTGTGCAGGGCAAGAAGAAGAAGGAAGAGGAGGCAGCGCTGCCAGCATGTAGTCCGTGGGAGGCACACTAATGACGTAGGTAACACTATTACATGATCTACCCTAGTGTAATCTGCAGTTTTACATAGGACTGCAGATAACACTACCACATGATCTACACTAGTGTTATCTGTGGTTTTACATAGGACTGCAGATAACACTACCACATTATCAGCACTAGTGTTATCTGTGGTTTTACATAGGACTGCAGATAACACTACCACATGAGCTACACTAGTGTTATCTGTGGTTTTACATAGGACTGCAGATAACACTACTACATTTTCGGCAATCAGAGTGCCATCACTGTGTTATGTGTAGGAACGTATGTATACATTTCCTTATTGAAAAATGGGAGTGTGGCAGGGGAGGAGCCAGGACAGGAGGTGCGATGGGCCAGGGGTGGGTTGTGGGCGGGGTTAGGGGGCCCAATCAGAATCTTGCTATGGGGCCCAGTGATTTCTATGTACGCCCCTGCTTTTTTGTAATGAGGGTCAATGGACCATAAGTTGAAGGCTTCCACTGGAGCTATATGTTGGGAAAATTTCTGATGCAAAACTCTGATGTAGCCTGCAAACATAGTGTGAACATAGCCGCAAATCACTCAAACCTTATTTATTTAGTGTGTTTGTGGGGGAGGGGGGTGTCATGATAAGTGGAAAATAAAAAAGTCACAACCTCAGATCTAAAAGAGAATCAAAACACAGCAAGTTGTAACAATGCGAGCTGTGCACGAGATTGCAGAACCAGACCTCACCTGGACTTCACCTATAGCAGTCGCCTTTGCCAAGAATTAACTGCGTCTCTTGATATTTAGATTCTCCCATTGTGGTTCAGTATGGCTGAATTGCACAACAACCAGACAGTTGTAAAAAAAAACAACATATATGAAGCACATATTAATACTGGAAGAAAACAAGGTACACAAACTCACTGATAGATGACAGGAACTGAATGATGAGGGTCATGAATGGAGGAGATGATCCAGCAATGAGTAGATGTCAGATTAGGGCGTATGGGTAGATAGTGGATGAATGACAGTGAACAGAAATAGAGCAATACTGAATTAAGCCTGGTCCCGAGATCAACCCAGCAAATGGCCAGCACACTATGATAGCACAAAACCAAGAAATTACAAAGCCCCCCCAAAAAAAGAACAACACTAAGCTCCGAGGAACTATAGATTCCAGAATACATAGTAAACACACTATGTGGAACTATAGATCCATGAATATATAGAAAACACACTAGACTCCATTGAACTACAGGTCCTAGAATACACAGAAAACACGCTAAACTAGAACAAGATCTGAACAGATGAATCTGTGAAGAAGTAAACATGGAAAACACCATACTGGGCAACCACTATGGAGTAAGGACTGGATATATAAAGGCTCAACAATCAATAACTCCACCATAATTAACTGGGCCAAGCTAGGTGATAGCCAAACCCAGATATGCGGCACTTGAAAAGCAACAGCCCAAATCAAGTTAGCAAGTAGGTGAATATGAAGTAGCAGGGAAATCCCTGTTGCTTGTAACACAAGGGAGCATGGCCAACTTCACATATATGCGAGAGTCCGGCTAAGTTCCCCTCTGGCGAGGTGCAGAAAACATCAGAGGGAAACTGAAGTAATCCCTTACCCTGGGTTCAGACCTGAGCGTTCTAAAAACGCGCGTTTTACGCGCGTTTTTGTCGCGCGTATTTCAGCGCGTTTTTGCAAATAGGAAACGCGCGTAAAACGCGCGTTCTTGTGATTGACTACTGTGGTGTCAATCACAAAACGCGCGTCAAACGCCCCAAAAGAAGCTCAAGTACTTGTTTATGCGTTGGGCGTTTTACAGCGCGTTCAAACGCGCTGTAAAACGCTCAAGTGTGAACCACTCCCATAGGGATGCATTGGTTTTAATCTGTTGAGCGTTTTACAGCGCGTTTGAACGCGCTGTAAAACGCTCAGGTGTGAACCCAGGGTTAGTTTTCTATGGGATCGTCCACATTTTTGCAGCTTATCACTCATGACGCATGCAGGGTTTTCCTGTCCGGCGCTATCAGTGTACAGATGCCGATTTGAAGTGCTATGCACATATATCAGTTGTGTCCCGCTCCCAGCCTGAAGTAGCTGGCCAGACACAACTGATATATGTTAAGCCGGTCTAAGAAAACACCAGGTTCTGCACACATCTCTAATAGGTCTCTAATAGAAATATTATTAATGCACAGAAATCACCTATAAAAGGTGTATGGCTGTAGGGGGTGACGGATATCAATGTGTGCATAATATATCAGGTAAGGGTTGGGGTAATATGATTTACAAACTGTCCCCCATATTTTTTGACACACACATACCTTACTTTTGTGTCCTAAAAATCTTGTTACATAATCTTTATACTGTTTCAGTTTTCATGACTTGGTATCTTCTTACAGCGAATGGTGTCACGATGTGACACATGACATGCCATGAGTGCGGAGCAGCAGGCAAAATTTTTTAGTTACTTAGCAATTTAGATAATATTAAAAGAAGGAGAGTTACAATATTTAAATGAAAACTACTTTCCTGAATGTGACTATATACACCCTGTTACAGTAAGTGAGAAAACATGATACAAAAAAGGAACTAATTATTTTACGTGTTTTCCAAGAAGTGATGTGAGATAAGACACAAAATGGTATAATAATAAGATAAAATAAGGTAATCCTTCAATAGTCCCAACATGGGGAAATTCACAGTGTCACAGCAGCACAGAAACTCCAAAATAAAGGCATCACAGTACAGGGTACAGATTTTAAAAAAATGTAAAAAATAAGGGCTATAGATATCACAGCTTATAGAATTCCGTCGATTAGGCCAGGGAACTATACTTCCTGGCTTCTGAGGCTTTAAGCTGTGGCCTCCATATCCAGCAGAACAGAGGGTGCTCTAGCTGGCTTGCTTGGCTTGGCTGGGTCACATCCAGCAGAGACATGCACCTGGTGCACACCCTTTCCCTAGCTGGGGGTGTATTTGACTGCTCGTAGAAACTAGTCCCCTCCTCTCCTTAGAGGCAGAGTTGGAATGGAAAGAAGGGTTCCATTCTCTGTAACTGTAGCACTGCCATGTTTGCCGCCACCTACTAGAGAACCAGGTAAATTACATGATAATATAACAATTACAAGAAATAGGAATGCATATTGTGAAGGACTTGGAATAAATACACAGATGACATGACACTAGCCCATAAGAGATACTAGCGGGGTGCAGAAGTGGTAATGCCTCTCTGGGCGTTACACATATGCAATACAAACATAGAAATACATATGGCATGAATAAAACAAATGTGGGCAAGATGGCTGACTAACCATGAGGGAGGCTGACTGCATAGTACTAGCATGGGTACAGCTAAGGCACAGCAATACAGTGATAACTTTGTGTGGGATGAAGAGAAAGGTAAGTAAGACTCACCGACTGTGCTATGGTAAGGTTAAACATCAGGATGAAGCTAAATGGTGGGGAAAGACAGACAACATGTCTGGCTTCCATGAGGACAAGATGGCTTCTGCAAAAAGAAGGGGAAGGACCCAAGGGACAGATGGGAAAACTAAGGTGGCTGGAGTGGCCAAACTTAAGAGAGCTGAGCAGGAGCTAATTACTAGTATAAGAAATGGTGTAAAACAGGCTGCATGAAGACAGTAGATGGCACTGTTGGCAAAGTAATTAGCAAGGGCAATACATTACAACGAGGAATATGAAATGCACCACAATAAAAGAGATATTAGTGCTTGTAAAGGCATGACGGCAGTCTATCTCCGCTTTGGTCGTTGTTGGTTGTACAGCCTAACAACAGCAGAGAGGAATCACTTCCGATAGGGCTCCTTCTCACACCAACGGTACTGCAGTGCCCAATGCTATCATCGTCTCATGTATGGAGATCAACTTGGATAGTATCCTTCTCTCACCTACCAACTGCACCGCTTCTCTAAGGGGCTCGCCGGGACGGAGTTGGCCCTTCTAATCAGTTTGTCAAGTCTCTTCCTCTCTCTGGTTAAGATGCTGCTACACCAGCAGGCCACTCCGAAGACAATGGCTGATGCCACCACATAGTTGAAAAAATCTCTAAGAAATTCCCTCTGCACTCCAAGAGCTCTCAGCATCCTAAGCAGGTAAATCCTGCTGTGGTCCTTTCTGTATAGTGAGTCCATGTTATTTGCCCAGTCCATATTATTAATGAGGAGTACACCCAGGTACTTATAAGTTGTCCATCCCCTGAATGCCCACTGCTTTCAGAGGATGACTGTGTTTGTGGAAGTCCACAACTAGTGTTGAGCGAAGCGAACTTTGGTTGCTTCACCCGACGTTGTTTTACTCAAAACTTCGGAATAATACTGTACGTAGATTATTCTCCGTACAGTATAATAATATATGGGCTTCGATGAGCTGAATTTAGTCTTTCACGAAGTCCCGAGTGACTTCGGTAGTTGATTTTTAAAGTAGAAAACCACTTTAAAGCTTGAAACTGTACTTGGCTTTGATTCCGACTAGTACCTTGGTCCCAAAGCCGAGTTCAACTACCGAAGTTATTCAACGAAGTCACGCTTGACTACGTGAATAACCTACTTCGGCTCATCGTAGCCCGTACATTATAATACTGTATGGAGACAAATCTCTGTATAGTATTATTCCGAAGCTTTGAACGAACCGACTTCGGATGAAGCATCCGCAGCTCGCTTCGCTGAACACAATCCACAACCAACACCTTAGTCTTTCAGGCATTGATCCTAAGGTGGTTCTGCTGGCACCAATCCACAAGTTCCCGGGTCAGTTCTCTGTTTTCCATGTCATCCTCGTCTATGATGAGGCCTACTATTGTTGAGTCATCAGAGAACTTCTGTAAGTAGTAGCTAGATCACTTGTACCTGAAGTCTGCACTGTACAGTGTGAAGAGGAAAGGGGCAACAACTGTACCCTGAGGTGCCCCGTTTTTACAGATCACCATGTCTGACACACAGTGCTGGGCTCTCACATAACGAGATTGGTTTGTTCGGTAGTCTAGGATCCAATTGGAGAAGTTGTGGTCCACTCCCACAAGATCTAGCTTGTCTCTTAGTAGTCCTGGCTGTATAGTGTTGAAAGCACTGGAGAAATCAAAGAACCCTATTCTTACAGTGTTCCCTGGTTTCTCTAGGTGCGAAAGAGCTCGGTGTAGATGGTGGATGATGGCATTGTCTACCCCAATGACAGGCGATAAGCAAATTGGAGGGGGTCCATGGATGAGCTCACTAGAGGGCAGAGATGTGTGAGAACCAACCTTTCTAAGACCTCCATCAAGTGGGATGTCACCACCTGTCTGTAGCTGTTGATGTCCACTGGAAGAGGTGTCTTCAGAAATAATATATATTAATAATAATACTTAAAAATAATACTTATGCTGACTAAAGAATGGTTGTAATGTAAATAAAGCTGTTAAAACGATGGCTGTGCCTTTTTTACCCTGGGCCTGTCTGCACTTCTAATATGTCATTTTTAGGAAACACTTGGATGTGCAATTAAATAACCATGCCCGGAGCACATTTTTGTAAAGCTTCGTTGTACTGTCCCTGTGTTATTCTTCCTGGAAATGTATCAGTCAATTGTCAACTGGATGGTACCATTCCACTTATCAATAGAGTGCGTCCATGCACAGTCTGGTACTCAGAACTCATCGCACAGTGTCACAGTGTATGGGGACAAGCCCTATTAACATGGAGCATGGTAACTCTCAGTTGTGAAATTTAGCTTTAGAATTCTATGGGGAATGACAGTGGATAGCCACAACGTAGAAACACAAGTGTTGGAAACAGTACCTATTGCCAAAACTGTAAGGATATTAGATCCCCCATGATTGTGATGCCTAGATGAATGGGTCAAAGCATCTCCAAAACAGAAGATCTTATTTGGTGTTCGTGGCATGCAGTAGCAGTGGTGTAACTACAACTAACTGGTCCCCATAGCAAATTTTTGAACAGGCCCCTTTCACCCCCCCAGCAACTTCTTTGCAACCCCCAACTCACATGCAACCCCTACTCCTGTGGCTAGCCATGATTGAGCTCTCAGACAAGGCCCGGCAGCTGCTCCGTCTGTTTCCTACAGTGTCACTGTATACAATGTCATTGTATGCACGTGAGCATTAGAAGTGGACTGTGAAGCAATGGATGAAGGTTTGGTCTGAGGAGCTACGTTTGTTTGGCACCAGGATGCATTTTGGAAAGTAGGAAAGGTGGCAGTGAATTTGCTAGGAAATCTTGGATCCTGGAATTTATGTGGCTGTTATGTTGACAAGTCCTTCCTTCATCAAAATTTTTGCGCCATTTCATAATGGGTTCCATAGAGGCCTCACCTTGCAACTAAGGGTACTTTCACACTTGCGTTGTGAGGATCCGGCAGGCAGTTCCATCGCTGGAGCTGCCTGCCGGATCCGGAAATCCATGTGCAAACGGAAAGCGTTTGTAGACAGATCCGGATGTGGATCCGTCTAACAATTGCATTGAAACACCGGATCCATCTCTCCGGTTTCATCCAGAAAAACGGATCCAGTATTTATTTATTTTTTTTGCATTTTTGAAGGTCTGCGCATAAGCAGACTGGAAAACCGGATCCGGTTTGCCAGAACACTTGGTGCCGGATCTGGCAATAATGCATTGCAATGGAAAATAATGCTGGATCCGGCATTCCGGCAAGTGTTCCGGAATTTTGGACGGAGAAAATACCGTAGCATGCTGCGGTATTTTCTCCGGTAAAATACCATAAGAGTGACTGAATTGAAGACATCCTGATGTATACTGAACGGATTTCTCTCCATTCAGAATGCATTAGGACAAAACTGACCTTTTTTTTTCTGGTATTGAGCCTCTAGGACGGAACTCAATACTGAAAAACTTTAACGCAAGTGTGAAAGTACCCTTACAGGAGTTAAGGGATCTGCTACTAATGGCACCTTTCACGCGGAAGAGTTTTCCGCGCTGGTGCAATGCGTGATGTGAACGCATAGCACCCGCACTGAATCCTGACCCATTCATTTCAATGGGTCTGTGTACATGAGCGTTTTCTTTTCACGCATCACTTGTGCGTTGCGTGAAAATCGCAGCATATTCTATATTCAGAGTTTTTCACGCAAGTGCGGGTGCATTGCGTTTTTCACTGATGGTTGCTAGGAGATGTTGTTTGTAAACCTTCAGTTTTTTATCACGCGCGTGAAAAACGCATCAAAACGCATTGCACCCGCGTGGAAAAAACTGAACAACTGAACGCAGTCACAGACAAAACTGAATGCTTTGCCTGCGAAATCGCACAGTTTTCACTGAACGCATCCGTAACGCATCCGGACCTAATCCGGACACACTCGTGTGAAAGAGGCCAGTGTCTTGGTAATAAAAACCACGAGACATCTTCGGAGGTCCATGTCTCAACGAGTCAGAGCAGTAATTAGACAGGTGGCTATAAGCTGATTGGTGTATGTGTATACCCTATACTGGACTGTCCAATTATTTGCCTATTACCTTCTGAGAAGTCTGCAACTGCTAGGGTCTGAGCCTCTTAGGGTAAGGGCAAGTGTACAGGTTTTAGATGCAGTGTTTGAAGCCAAAACAAACAAACAAAAAAGTGTTATCTGTCCTTTCTCACCTGAATTTGGCACCTAAAAACCTGCACTCTTAAAGCAACACTGGTTAACTAAATATTATATTGGATATATATAGGAAGGTTCAGAATCAAAGGCGGCACTCACCAGCATCTTCAAGTAACTTCACAATTTATTTGTATTCAAGCGGTACAGGGGATGAGGGCAGACAAACTTACATGGAACACAGATTCAGATGAGCGGCAACATTGCCGCTCATCTAAGTCTGTGTTTCATGTAAGTCTGTCTGCCCTCATCCCCTGTACCACGATACAAATAAATTACGTTGAAGATGCTGGTGAGTGCCGCCTTTCATTATAAACCTTCCTATATACTGTATATGTGATGTCTATCTCTGCAAGGAGGCAGAGCACCACACAGAGCAAACAGAAGCCTCACTGCAGTTGGTGCCGCTCCATATGCTGGTTATTTAAAGGTGCTTCAGCAGTGTCATCACAAGTGACTATCTCTTATATTAGGACTTTTAAATATTATATTGGATCGGAGACGGGGTAGCCCACGGGGTGGAGGGTGGCTCCCAAAGTAAACGTTGTAGCATTGTAACTTTGGTCCCATCCCAAGTTACTACTTTTTCGGTAGCAGAGATGCAAATCTTACGCAGGAGCCTATCCTTTGTACCCCTACGTAATTTTGACCTGTTTGAATGGGTTAAAGACCTTAATCTGTTCGCCCGCAAATTAAAATGGCAGAAATTCTTTATGACACATGATCGCCGCAAATGTGAAGAACTAGGCATCATGGAGCAGGATCTCCCTTATGTCTAGGACTCCACCCATTGGTGACAATACACCGATTGACACATTTGTCACTATTGTCACCAAGAGGCTACGCAGGGTGGCTGACTGCCATCAACATTATGACAATCTGAAACCAGAAGAGAGAAGGGCTTTGAGAGAACTACAACAGGATAAGGGGATCATAATAAAGCCATCTGACAAAGGTGGCAATATTGTCATTCAAGACCATGCACAATATATCAGCATGTGCCAAAAAATCTTGAATGACAAAGATACGTATAGAACATTATCTACTGATCCCACCCCCATTTTCTATAATCAGTTACGTGTAATCCTATTAGAAGCTCTTGATAAGAAACTTATCAGCAAAACTGAATATGCCTTCCTCCTTCCTGATCACCTATTGATTGCAGTATTCTATGCACTTCCTAAGCTGCACAAAGGCCTGGATCCGCTCAAAGGCAGACCAATAGTCTCAGGAATGGGCAGCCTAGCAGCCAACATTAGTTCCTATGTTGACAACATCCTGAGACTATTTGTCACTAGTCTGGATGTTCTGAGCCATCTCAATGACATCCAGTGTGATTCTGGCACCTATCTGGCCAGTCTGGATGTAGAGGCCCTCTACAGCTCAATTCCTCATGAACTGGGCTGTAGAGCGGTTCTAACATATCTACAACAGAGGGGCGAACATTTGAAACAACACAATGAGTTCATTATGGAATTGTTACAATTTATTCTGACTCATAATGTGTTCCTCTTTGATGGCCGATTCTTCCACCAGCTCGGGGGGGTGGCGATGGGGAGCCCTTGTTCCCCTACTTTCGCTAACCTCTACCTGGGCTGGTGGGAGAGAGAGATCGTGTTCAGTGATGACTTTGTACACTTTACATCATCTATTCCTCTTTGGATCAGATTCATAGATGATATCTTAATTCTGTGGACTGATGAGGAGGAACTTTTCAAAGAGATGGTGACTGCTTTGAATATCAACTCGCTCAGATTATTTTTCACGTCTGAGATCAGTGACACCAGGATCTCTTTTCTTGACCTGTGCATTTCATTACATGGTTCTGGCCGTATCATCACTAGAAATTTTAGAAAGCCAACTGCCACTAACAATCTCCTAAAATGGGAGAGTGGACATCCAGTGGCGTTGAAGCAGGGCATCCCCAAAGGCCAAAATTTGAGAATCAGGAGAAACTGCTTCCGGCTGACAGATTTCAGAAGGGAAGCAAAAAAACTCAAACATAGGTTCCTGAAACGGGGATATCCTGAGAATACTTTGAAAGAAGCATACCATCACTCTCTTAGCATCAATAGGGAGTCACTACTTACTCCCAAGACAAGATCTAGTGAGGGAGAGAACCTACGTATCATAGGCACTTTTGACAAAGCACATGCCACAGTGAGACAGGTACTGTAAGATAACTGGGACATTCTCTTGTCTGACCCTGATATTGGGAAAATCATCCCTCATAAACCAGTGGTAACATATAGGCACAGCCAAAACCTGAGGGATCAATTGGTGCACAGCTTTTAAAATAAGCCACCACAAGAATCCTGGCTGCGTAACATACTGACTGGTACCTATCCTTGTGGCTCCTGCAAATTCTGTCAATATATAATGAAAGGAATAAGTTTTAAGGACAGTGGTCAGGAAAAGGAATTTTTCATCTGATCCTTTGTGAATTGTAAATCAGAAGGAGTCATATATCTAATGACCTGTTCATGCGGTATGAAATATGTCGGAAAAACCACTCGTGAACTGAGATGGCGTATAGGTGAACACATCTCAGACATCCGCAAAGCCAAAGATACTCCGGTGGCACGACATATTTCAGAGGAGCATGAAGGAAGAACGGATTCGATGAAATTCCAAGGGATACAGCTAATCAAAAGAACACCAAGAGGCAGTAATGTGGACCGCATACTACTGCAGAAGGAGGCCAGATGGATATTTATGCTCAACACGATGAAACCATTTGGCCTGAATGAAGTCATATCATATACTCCCTTCATCTAATCCATGCCATACATAATCATGTTTGCAGATAGTATGCTGCCATATGATGGTGGTTCACGTGTACGCTCCTTATCAATGGGGTATATAATGTTGATGACTTACCATCGATATACCGTCTCCTTACCCATACCTTATCTGACACATGACCTTGTAATCATGTAATGGACAATGGTGAGAAGTAATGGGATACTATGTAATTCGTGCATTCCTCCAATTAGAATGATAGTACAACTCCTTTCTTCTATCTGCAGCGATCACCATTATACTGTGTATACTGTAACACCTCATTTGCCTAATAATACTGTATAATGTATATTTTGAGTTGCCCCTCAATATATGCCGTCTAGATATTCCCCATACTTCTTATGATTATGCGCTTCAGCAATACCACAGAGAGTACATTGTAGTGGCGATCGTGGATACCCAGATAGTGAATACTAAACTCTGGGTGTCAACGGCATGTAGCCACTCCCTGTGGGTGGGGCGTCTATCTCTAAAGTAGGGCGCGCGAACGGCCGCTTTGAGGCCATACCAGCGCCGATACTCTGCATCCTCGTGCTACTCCACGCCGACCCTCTGAACGGAGGTGCCTGGCATTTATCTCCTTGTACTTGCTCCTGATGAATTGTGCAAAACAAGCACATAGAAACACGTCGAGCGAGGGATACTATTAATGTTAGGAGGAGACATCTATTGGGCATTTATGTAGGAATCTGCAGCGATGCTCTTTGTTTAGCCAGACTGATCACCTATTGGAGTTGGCAATATTTTAGCTAGCTGGTGACCGGTAATGGCTGCAACACAACGCTGTAATACAAGATAAGGTGTCATCACAGATTCCTTATTGTTGTATACACCCCGTTGTAGGTACTGTAGTCTATTGGTAAATAACGTACGACCAGTACACTGGTGGGGTCCACTCCTGATTGGGACCCCAATATCGGTCAGTACAGCCAATGACACTGTGTATACAACTGATGCCAGTTTGGCACTCTGGTATCACATTGCAAAATACGCTAGAGTTGCCCTGCATATATCCTTATGCAGGACATCAATGCATGTGATACATAATTGATACAGCAACAAACTTACTTTTGTTTGACTACCCCACATGTTTTAACGTAATAACGAACAATAAATAATTTTTGTTTTGTTTTTAACGTCCTCTTTACATCTTATTTGCTTTTCTAATATTATAGTGGACATATACTATTTCACAGTTTTGACTAGGTTACTACCCATCCCAAGTTACACACCTCTTAGACACCTCAATTCTACTGTGTGTACTTGTAATAGCTCACTGCCATTGCTTCAGTCTTTGCTAACGCCTAAATTTCATCCTATACTTGATGCTAATCAGTGTTCTCCCAATGCATTGCTTCATGAAAAAGCTGTCAACAGTCTATTGAGGAGTCCTGGTTTTGTCTCAAGGGTTTTCTAATTCACCGAAGTGGTCAATACTTAAGTGCTATATTCATTACGTCTGATGGTGTCTATATAGCATACTGAGTGCAACCATGACCATAATAGATGACAATGTTCACTTGATAACAGTCATGCCAGAAAATTCAACTGATACAAGAACACTCTACCAACTGAATTCTAGTTTTGATGTTTTTTATATTGGGTACGCTTAGCCCCCACTAGTTTAACTCTTTGTGAACATCGTACAGATATATTTGTGGAAAGTCCACCTGTCTCATGTAAGATGCACTTTCCAGTACCTTTTATTTGTATTATACGACAGAATATCTTGAATTAAGATGGTGTTAATTCCACTGGCAGAATATTATATAACATCACTGGCCTCTCTACTTTTTGTTTATTTTTTTGTTGGTTGGTGATCATACCTGGGTAGTTCCTCAACTGCAAGATATTTACAGTAGTCACACATGAACACTGCACCATCTAGTGTCCAAAATATAGAATGACACCTTCAAACTGTCCCTGGAATATTGATAGGACATAAAAAGCCATTCAAACCAGTTTTAAAAATCACCCAATTGCATAGATTTTCTGCGCTTACATTAACAAAAGATTTTTTTTTATTTCACTAAAAAACTCAAATTTCTAAAATGCTTCTTGGTAATATGTTGTAATTATCTATACTGGACAGTTGTTCAAATATGATATTCATAGTAAGGTGTAAAATAACAGTACTGTTATAAGATGCATACAAATGTCATTTGTATGCTACTTTCATGCATCAATTATGCATCTAAGTCAAGCCATGGCCATCACGCAAATGTTGTACGGCTTTTCCCATTCAGCTCTGTGGATAGTGAGCAGGGTAAAGTTGCAAGACTCAGATTGCACAATGTTCCCATTTTAGCTTAAAATTTATTTGTGGATCAAAAATACTATATGTTAATGCTCATTAGAAAATATGGAAAGCCAAGATACCAGTAGAAGGGAGGGTAACCTAAAAGAAAAAAAAATCTAATATCTTTTATGTGTCTTTAACCTTGTATCCCTTGTCATATGTGAGCAAGGCATGAGCAGACTGATATATAGTTTAATGGGAAAATATTACCGTATGTAAAACTTATAATTTATACACTTAAACCTCTGCTCTTTCTGTGCTTAGGAGTCATGTAGGCGGTCCTCCTTAGTGATTGACAGCCTCCCGGTGTGCTCAGTCATGCAGAGATAGCTGACAATCACTGAGTGGCACCGCCCACATGACTCTGATGCCTAAAAAGACCAGAGATTTAAATGTAAAAATTATACATTTTACTGAATCTTTTCCCACAAAACTATATATAATTCTGCTCAGCTCCTTCTGCTCTATAATATGCTGCCTGCAAATTGCACTGCATTTTCATGGTGACAGGTTCCCTTTAAAGTAAAGCCATTAACAAAAACAACAGTATAAAGCAACGGCACAATACCTGTTAAGGTTATCCGAACTGATTACATTGGTACCTGTTTTATCCTGATCCATTGCTATGTTCTGGAGTTACATCACTTTTTCTAATCCCCTCCTACTGATTGACAGGTTCAGATGTCCTAATATTATATAATTATAGCGGCTAATAAATAATAAAAAAAAAAAGCCAAGTCGTCAAAACACGCCAAAGCAAAACCAGTACAGCACACCAAGCCAGCAAACAACATAAGCAGGCTCAATGGGACGCCGAGAAAGAGATTAATCTAAATAACAAGTAACTTTTCTTTGCTCATTTGAGATCTGCCGCCTGGTGTGCAGTACGTGTCGCAGTATATGCCGCAGTACAAGACAGGGCAAATAAAAACAAACAATAAATACAAAGACAGCAATATATGGTGCATTATTAGATATAACAAATAGACATATCAGTTGGTATTTTTGGCCTATACACCATATGTAATTAAGGTACATTGTCAGCTATATAGATACCTTGTTGCAAGCCACAGACAAAATAGACATTTTTGTCTACAAACAGGTATCTCGACTATCAAATAGGTATTTCGCATATACCATATATGAGAACTTTGCATTATACCAACAGCAAGATTTCTTCTTTCTACTTTTAATTTTTTTTCTATTTTTCTATTTTTATATTTTATATATTTTTCTATCTATACTATCAATATCTACAGTCCACTACTCTTTTGAGAGATTTTATGAATCGAACACTCATATAAATTGGCATTTAATCGGCCTGATTGGTATATATGAAGGATCAATTTATGTATACATTTTATATGTATTGTATTGTTTTTAGTTAGGGCCCTACTTGTTTTAATTAGATAATAAATATTGATGTTTATATTTGATGTCTAAGTGCAATATCTAGGTGGAAGTGTGCCTGTCATCAGATGTTCTAATTTTTATCTGGCCTGGCCCTGAAATCCCATGGATCCACTATTGTCCTAGCCCTGCCACACGGATGGTTGAAGTGCATGCTATAAACATGCAGGGATTGCACCGCTGATCTTTAATAACACTAAAAGTATATCAGTTTAAATACCCGTTTATGTTCACATATGAATCAGGTGAAACTTCAAAGGGGATGTTTGAGAAATCATGGTTCTGTTCTTCTAGAAACAGCATCACTACTGTCCTTGATCTCTCTCTCTTTTTCTCTCTCTCTTTTTCTCTCTCTCTCTGTTATTTGAAGGTATGGGCTCTCTTTCTGGTTCAGTGGAGTGCTAGAACCTTGAAAATCTCTAGTTGAATCCAGTAACAATGCATATCTAGGCAAAGAACCATCTTTAAAAATGATTGCAGTTGAAAAATTGAAATGTATTTGTTATGTACAATGGATGAGGAACTTCGGTGCCAATTAACCAGTTTGATTTTGGGCTATTTCTAAAGGCATTGTTCTGTCAGTGCTCTGGTTTTCACTCTTAACCCCTATGGAGGGATATGGTCTTTGCTGCAGTGGAGCCACCAGAACGTTACCTCTTGAAACAGTCCTGTAATAATGGCAGCTGACCCATGGTGTGAAGCACCAAGGGATCAGGCAATACACATAGTCAGAAACAGGCTGAGATCAGGGAGGCAGAGTACATGCGAATCCAAGAAACAAACACAGAACCAAGGCAGAAGGGACAGGTCAGGATGCAGGCAACAGGCAGAAGAGGAACACAACAAGATAAACAGACCAGGGTAACAGGCATAGGTCAGACCGCAGTGAGTAAGGCAGAACACGGTCCAAAGACAAACAAAAAGATCATACTTCCTTCACAGGAGCCAGCAGACTAAAAAGACCAGACAGAACCTGCTGCTCAGGCAATGGTGTGAAATACAACACTGAATATATACAGTGGATATAAAAAGTCTACACACCCCTGTTAAAATGTCAGGTTTCTGTACTGTAAAAAAATGAGACAAAGATAAATAATTTCAGATCTTTTTCCACCTTTAATGTGACCTATAAACTGTAAAAATCAATTGAAAAACAGAAAAAAAGGGGGGTAGCTAGCAGTGGCTCCACCCTCGATAACCAATATAGCTAGATCCACACCTCACGGATCACCCAATCCTGTGGAATTTATAGGAAAATGTATATTAATGAGGGGCACTTAACCACCTGAGGTACCACCTGGTTTTTGGTTCATGCATTTTTTGAATTTTTTTGGTTCAATTGAAAAACAAACTGAAATATTTTAGGCAGAGGGGATAAAAAAAGAATAATAATATGGTTGCATAAATGAGCACACGCTTAAACTAATACTTTGTTGAAGCACCTTTTGGTTTTATTACAGCACTCAGTCTTTTTGGGTATGAGTCTATCAACATGGCACATTTTGACTTGGCAAGATTTGCCCACTCTTCTTTGCAAAAACACTCCAAATCTGTCAGATGGCGAGGGCATCTCCTGTGTACAGCCCTCTTCAGATCACGCCACAGATTTTCAATCGGATTCAGGTCTAGGCTCTGGCTGGGCCATTCCAAAACTTTAATCTTCTTCTGGTGAAGCCATTCCTTTGTTGATTTGGATGTATGCTTTGGGTCATTGTCATGCTGAAAGATGAAGTTCCTTTTCATGTTCTTCTAGCAGAAGCCTGAATGTTTTCTGCCAATATTGACTGGTATTTGGAACTGTTCATAATTCCCTCTATCTTAACTAAGGCCCGAGTTCCAGTTCAAGAAAAACAGGCTCAAAGCATGATGCTGCCAGTGGCGTTGCGAGGGGGGTGCGGTGGGTGCGGGCCGCACCGGGTGACACCACTGATTGGGTGACACCCACCAGTGTCGGCAGAAGATAATTTATTCACTGCACTTGCCTGAAGCCGATGCTGTACAGGGAATCCCAGCTCTGACTCCATATATGGTTGTGTCCATATATGGAGTCAGTGCTATGAACATGAAGGGGGTGGCAACCTTTCAGAAATAGAGGCTAAATTAGATGTACTGACAATCCTGGGGGACACCCAATGTATTTTAATCTAATTTAGCCTCTATTTCTGAAAGGTTGCCACTAGGATTCGAACTCACAACCCTTTGCATGAGAGGCAAGAACAGTAACCACTGAGCTATGAGCTCAATGGTAAACTAAGTTGGAAAAACCTCATAGTAGTCTAGCAAGTATTAGGTATTCCCATACAGCAGAAGTATAATTTAATATTTTTTTCAGTTTTTGTAAAAAACATGATACAAAATAAATGTGTAATTACTATATAGTAATTACAGATTTATTTTTTATTTAATGATACTTCTGCTGTATAGAAATACCTAATACCTGATACACTACTATAAGGTTTTCCAGCATAGTTTAGCATTAAGCTCCATAGCTCAGTGGTTAGAACTCTGCCTCTGATGTGAAGGGTTGGGAGTTCTAGTCCTAGTGAAAACCTTTTAGAAATAGAGGCTAAATTATGCATTCATGTATATCAGAAGTATGATAATATATATTTATACTTCTGATAGATATATATATATATATATATATATATATATATATATATATATGTAAAGTATTATATATGGGAAACTATTACTGAGATTTTTAGCCATAATATTAGTATAGCACGTTAATATGAAGCTCTGATGGGGGTGTGTGTGAGGACACTGATGGGGGATGTGTGCAGGACACTGATGGGGGAATGTGTGCAGGATACTGATGGGGGGATGTGTGCAGGACACTGATGGGGGAATGGGTGCAGGATACTGATGGGGGATGTGGAGGACACTGATGGGGGGATGTGTGGAGGACACTGATGGGGGATGTGTGGAGGACACTGATTGGGGGATGTGCAGGACACTGATGGGGGATGTGGAGGATACTGATAGGGGATGTGTGGAGGACACTTAGGGGATCTAGGGAGGGATGTGGGGATGTTGGGATGGGAGGTCCTGGAGGGTGTTTGGGTGGAAGCTCTGGAATGGGTGGGAGGTCCAATATGGTATGTGTCGGTGGGAGATCCGGGGGATGCATAAAATTTTTTGCTGTAGGGCCCAGTCATTTCTAGCTATGCCCCTGGGTGACACCACCAGGAGATGAGCGCTTGCATTATGGAAGCACTCATCTCCCTACATTCATCTGTATCGCGATACAGATAAACACTGCAGCAGGGCAAGGGAGAGGCGTCTCCCTTCTATGTTCCTCTGATAGGCTGCCGACAGACCGCCGGGGGTTGGGGTGGGGGGGCCTGCTGGGGGTGCTATAATTTGAACCCAAGCGATAACATGGATGGGGGTTTGGAGAGTAAACAGACAGCTGATGTGGGGGGGGCGGGGCTAAGCAGACAGATCGTCGCCGGGGGGGGGGTGACACCATTTTCTACCGCACCGGGTGACACTAGCCCTAGCAACGCCACTGGATGCTGCCACCATCATCACTGTGGGGATGGTGTTCTTTTGGTGAAGTGCAGTGTTGTTTTTGTGCCAAACGTATCTTTTGGAATTATGGCCAAAAAGTTCAACCATAATCAGACCATAACACCTTTTCCCACATACCTTTGATGTGTTTTTGCAAAATGTAGCCTGGCTTGGATGTTTTTCTTCATTCTACCCCATAGCCCAGACATATGAAGAATATGGGAGATTGTTGTCACATGTACCACACAGCCAGTACTTGCCAGATATTCCTGCAGCTTCTTTTATGTTGCTGTAGGCCTCTTGGTAGCCTCCCAGACCAGTTTTCTTCTTGTCTTTTCATCAATTTTGGAGGGAAGTCCAGTTCTTGGTAATGTCACTATTGTGCCATATTTTCTCCACTTGATGATGACTGTCTTCACTGTGTTCCATGGTATATCTATTTCCTTGGAAATTCTTTTGTACCCTTCTCCTGATACCTGTTAACAATGAGATCCCTCTGATGCTTTGGAAACTCTCTGTGGACCTTGGCTTTTGCTGTGGGATGCGACTAAGAAAATTTCAGGAAAGACCAACTAGAGCAGCTGAACTTTATTTGGGGTTTATCAGAGGAACTTTAAATGATGGCACATGTATGCTGACTCCTATTGAACGTGATTTTGAATGTGATTGCTTAATTCTGAACACAGATACATCCCCAGTTATAAGAGGGTGTGCACACTTATGCAACTACATTATTTTAGTTTTTTTTTTATTTCTTCCCTCCACCTAAAAGATTTCAGTTTGTTTTTCAATTGAGTAGTACAGTTTATAGGTCACATTAAAAGTGGAAAAAGTTCTGAAATGATTTATCTTTGTCTCATTTTTTTACAGCATAGAAACCTGACATTTTAACAGGGGTGTGTAGACTTTTTATATCCACTGTAGCAGGGCTGATTAGGCCATTAGTCAAATAGGCGCACAAAGAAACTAAGGAGCATAAACCCTTGCAATGCTGCAGAGAATATCAGAATATAGAAAAAAAAAGAGGGATAAACCCTAGCAATGCTGCAGAAGGAGAGGCACAGGGCAGCAGCAGGCACAGACCACCAATTTAACAGTATTGTGCATTCTTAAGGAGAAATTTCATATTTATGGGAAAACCTACATAGTTAAAATGAAAAACAAACAAGCAAACAAACATGTCTTGCTTACTCAGGCTCTCTGTAACATGTAATAACAGATATGTAGCAAACACCTTTTCTTATGATTGCATTCTTAAAATGCACAGTGTTTAACAGGATTTCAGTAGTATGGAATGGTACTGTCCATGTATATCTTTAGGGAATAAAGACTGAGCTGTCAAAACAGATTGTAGAAATATATGAGGCTGAAAGATGTGATCCTAATCATATTGATGAGGTAGCTATGAGTAAAGAAATTTCCAAAAATCTTTAAAGAAATACAATTATATCATTAAAGATGACTGTAGCGAACTATGGCGGTCATTTATTATTCTGAAATACGACTATATTAGGCACACTTCAGTCACAGATTGTGGCGCAATGGTTAGTTGTGCCGCAATCTTTGACTTTTCCCCACTCATGCCAGGTCTAAAATGTCAGTGTTGCGTTTCAGAGGATATACTGTTGCTAGTTCGAAGTTTGTAGAGTCTTCTCCTGTGCAGGGTTAGCATAACATAGCATCAAAATAATATTCAATGTGTTAAATAAGAAAAATAATTCCATATTATTGATAAATTCTTTTAATTCATACATCATAAGAAAAGTCATGTTGGCTTTTAACTTCACATTATGCAGATTTGCCTTTCAGCAGCTGAGTACCATGTGAAAGTATGCTGGAGATCAAACTACATATATAGTATACACTCATGGTTTTCCTGATATAATATTTATGATATAGTGTGTTCGGAATGTATGTGCCAAATGTGGCATCCATTACATCTCTGCAGGGGTTCTTACCTAGCTTTCCCAGACTGCTGAAATCCAGACTGCTGTTATCCAAGTTTCCCAGACTGAAGAATGCCAGATAAGCCTGTTTATGAATCCCCAGTATTTTACAATGCCCAGCTGGATTTGCTAGCCTGGAGCCTGGACAAGCTGAGTAAGAATCCCTATGACAAATCCTCCTTGTAGCATGGCTTGACAAATGTGTCATTCAGGGTCCCAGGAAAGCTGGCTTACACAATATGTGGAGTCCTAATAGGAACTACTAAATGTTAACTCTACCTAAATAAATCCTTCTGCTCATTCCAAAATAGTGCAATAGGTAGGCAAATTTGCCTTTCAATGTCCTGGGAAAGCTGGGTTAAACCATGTGGACCTTCAGTAGACTGCAGAATACTAAATCTACCAAGATAAATCCTACTCCCCACCTATTAAAAATTCCATAGCTAGGCAAATTAGCTAGGGTTACCACCATGTACAGTGTAAAAGACTTCAAAATCCTAAATCAACATAGATAAAGTCCCCTCCTCACTTCTACATAGTGTCAAGGCTAGTCAGATTGGGAAAGCTGGTCTACAATGACATGAAACTGTAATAGACTGCAGAATACTAAATCTCCCCAGTTAAATCCCCCTCCCTACTCCTACATTGTGCCATAGCTAGGCAGATTTGTATTTCAAGCTCCTGGGAAGACATAGTTACAACCATGTTACAACCAAACTACAGAAAACGAAATCTACCAAGTTCAATCTCCCTCCTTACTCCTAAATAGTGCCATAGCTAGGCAGATTTGTCAGTGTTTCTGTATCTCCAAACATGCAGATTATATAGTAATAGCAAAGCTGAACTTACATTGACATAGGTTCACACATAACTTCACAGGATACTTGTATAAATATAAAAAACATAATCAGAAAATAATTTATAAGAAAGTGGTATGTCGCACTAGAGTGATATAACACCCGAAAGTAGGTGCTCCTAACTGTAGATTCACCAATTCTACAAAGCAGATAAAAAAGGGTAATAATAGTAGATAGGGCACTCTAACATTTGGGTACCGCAGGGGTAATAATATGGATCAAATGTTATAAAATCCTTGTATGGTTTATTAATTTAAAATAAAATCAATGATAAGAACATAAATACCAAACAATCCAATCCGAAATCAAGAGGCTTCTGAATAAAGTGCATACGTAACACACATATATCAAATCGAATCTATTTTCAGCTCCACCAACCAATTGCGATTTGGATATTCCTTGATGTCCCAGATGTATTAAAGCAAATCCAATCTATATGTAGGGTTAAATGTACAACATCCACCCTATACTCATAGAATCTCCGTTATATTAAATCAAGATCGTTCCTCTGCTACTGGTGAGAGTGGTGTCCCGCTGCCCAGTGTATACTCGCGGCGTCCCGCTGAGTTAAATGTGCATATGAATACAGTTAGCGATCGCTTCCTTACCACCTTAGTGGTGTCCACTGGATGGACCTTACCGGGTGTGTAGCGATGTGCCCCCCGACACGGTACTTCTCTATGGATGCAGGTTGTTGTCCGGTCTCAAGAGCTGCCTCCCCGTACCTCACCTCGGCGTTGCACGTGCGGGTCACATGAATGAAGGTTCCCGATTATGCCAACGTCAGTTTCTGTGGGTTTTGGGGTTATTCCGGCTGTTAAGCTGCAAACCTCCTAGTAAATAATGGTCCGGCAATCGTGGACATGAATTCACAAGTGGAGATATTACCAAACGCGTTTCGGGGTTTATTTCAAAGCGACCCCTTCTTCAGTGGTGAAAGTGCCCCCTCTGTTGCCCCTCCTTTATAGGGGTTACGGAGATCCCAAAACATCGGGATAGATTCCCATTTGGGGAGGAATACAAGTCCATAGGGATATATATACATATGTGCATATAATATTTATAAATCTATGAATCTGGAAGGGAGATGAGATGTACACGTATTTTCCAGACAGAGCTGTATACAAACACACATTAGAAAACGCCCTTCAAGATAAAATCTTTATATTACATAATTTATCCCTAAAAACATTCTATATCTCTTCAATGCAACAAAATTATTTAAAAAACTTTCATAGGAGTATCATAAAAATGGAGCCGAATCTAGAGCTTCAAAAAACGCATCAAAATGCATCAGAAAATAGGCTGTCACATGGCTGGCATGAATACAAGATTAAGGTAGCCACATTTACACAAATTATGCCCCTCATATATAACAAATACAGTGTGCTTCCTGAGCCACAGGAGCCAAAATGTCCAGAGAGATAAGCAGCACACATGTAATGCAGCCGATCACTGCATAATTAGTATGTTATAAGATATGGAAACACTGATTATACAAATATTATTTACAGTAACAACAAAGCTTGAACAGGTGCACACATACATTTACAAGATGCCTGTGAATGTAAAAAATAATAAATGCGGCAAAAAATAACAGTGCTGTCACGACCATAAGATTCATGTTATAGTTACATTAATGCACATATATAACAATTACAGTGCCTTCTTAGCCAGAACAGCTGAGATGTCAGAGCAGAATGATAAGCAGCACACATCTAGAGCCACTGATATCTGTCTAATCAGCATGGTATAAGATGTATTATTTACAGTAACAGCAAAGTTAAACTTAAATTGCCATAGGTGCACACATAAATTCACAGAGCGTTTGTACGAGAATAACAGAATTCCCCAAAAAACAGGCTATCACATGGCTGTCCCGACTACAAGATTCTTGTTGTAGTCACATTTTTTCGAATCATGCCTCTACAACAACATTGTACCTCCTTAGACAGAGCAGCCATTAATCTCCGTATAATTGGTGTTTCTGGCTAAGTCTCCTGCTTCCCATCTCAAATATTTATAACATATCCACAGGACTTGCACTTATCTCTAGACCGTGACTTCCCCCAATTAGAATATTCTAATCGCGAATTTTTATCACGAATATTGGCACTTCGAGAATTCGAAAATATCTAGAATGTAGTGCTATATCTTTGTAATTGCAAATATTCGAGATTTATTTTTCATCAATACCCATGATCCCTCACTGCTTCCTTGCTTGTGGGCCAATGAGAAGGCTGGAACATCTTTGACTTTAGGAGTAGTGTTGATCAAGAATTTTCGTATCGCGAATTTTTATAGCAAATTTACCGATTGCCAATTTTCGCAATCAAGAAAATAATGATTGGAGATCACGAATTCTCGAATTCGCAACTATATGATGAATATTCGCCCAAATATTCGCTAAATATCGCGAATTCGAATATTGCCCCTTCCGCTCATCACTGGTCAGAACGCTGGGGTCCTGGGTTCAAATCCGACCAAGGACAACATATGCGGGGAGTTTGTATTTTCTGCCCGTGTTTGCATGGTTTTCCTCCCATACTCTTAAGACAAACTTATAGGGAACTTAGATTGTGAGCCCCATTGGGGACAGCTTGATGCCAATGTCTATAAAGCGCTGGAGAATATAGTAGCACTACAAAAGTGCATAAAACAAATTAACTAGGGAAACAGTCGTGTGGGCTTACTATTTCTGTAACTCTCATTCACTTGTACTGGAGCTATGAAAATGGCATAGCCCACCCCACATGGCCCTTTCCATAGTTCTGGCCATTGCATTACGATGGGAAGAGACTAAGGAGGGCATTTTGAGATAGGATTACAAATTTAAGAGAGAAAATTCTGTCAGCCACCTGTTAGGAAGCTGATGTGGATCGCTGTATCACCCAGATTTGGCTTGGAGTTACTCCTAAGGGAGTTATCTCAGTAGCCTACCTGGTCTTCACCCTTTAAACCAGGGGTGCACAATCTTTTTTGATCTGGGGGCTGCATTGAGACATTGCTCTATTTCAAAGGGCCATAAAAAAAAAAAAAAGGTTAATCAGCACTTGTTTGCATCAGCCTACTACTAGTGAGGAGCAGGAGGTGCCATATTCGATTTCGCAATATTTTGCGAATATTCGAATGAATATTTATCATATATATACGTCGAAATTGAATATTCATCATTATTCTATTTATCTCAAATAATATGCAATTTAATAATTCGCATATTGCGAATGAAACTTTGAACGGGTATAACTTTTCTATTGGTTGGCTTGCTAGAATTAATGAAGATAGAGAATATAGCGCTATATTCGTATTCGTTATCTTTGCTAATTCGAGCAATACAAGTAAATTTGCCTATACACAGCTGACAGCTCTAAGTTCGATGCACAATGCGAGAATATTAAGTAATATTACTCGCATTGCGCATCTAACTTAAAGCGGGGTATATGCAACTTACTTATTGTTTGGCTGGGAACCATAATAAAGTCTATATATATTGTTAGTCGTGCTTCGCCTGCTTTCTTCTTCTTTAGTGTTGATACTTGGTATATAGGCCTAGTAAGCATGCTCACTTTGTGAGGTATCTATGATTGGTGTTTATTTATTGTTTGGCTGGGTAGAATTAAAGAATATGACAAATACGAATATAGCTCTATATTCTCTATATTCACTAATTCTAGCAAGACAATAAACGAGTGATCAGCTTGTTTATCAGCTGATCAGCAGCAGTGGCGTGCCTAGGTTGTTTGGCACCCAGGGCGGTCCTTTCTCTGGCACCCCCCGCCCGATACTTTAAAAAAATTGGACCCCCTCACAGTAATATTGACCACATTGTACAACCTTCACAGTAGTTTTGTACAGATGTGTGCCCCCCTAACAGTAGTTATGCCCATATTATGTCCCCTTAAAGTACTTATCCCTTCATTGTGCCCTCTTCATAGTAGTTATGCCCTAATTGTGCCCCTCTCACATAAGTTATACCCTCTCTGTGCCCACCTCTCACAGTAGTTATGCCCTATCTGTGCCCCCACATTTGTAATGCCCTCTTTGTGCCTCCTCACAGACATAATCCCCATTGTGCCTCCTGAACAGTAATAATGCCCCTTAATAGTAGTAATGCCCATTGTCCCCATTCACAGTAATAATGCCCATTGTGCCCCCTTAATAGTAATAATGCCCATTGTGCCCCTTAATAGTAATAATGCCCATTGTGCCCATTCACAGTAATAATGCCCTCTGTGTCCCCTCCATAGTAGAAATATCCATTGTGCCCCCTTAATAGTAGTAATGCCATCTGTGCTAGTATTGCGCATAGTGCCCCCTTCACAGTAATAATGCCCTCTGTGCCCCCTTCATAGTAGTAATGCTCTCTGTGCCCCCTTCAGAGTAGTATTGTCCTTTGTGCACTGTGTCCCCTCCATAGTAGAAATGCCCATTGTGTCCCCTTCACATAAGCAATGCCGCCTGTGCCCCCTCCAGAGTAGAAATGCCCATTGTGCCCCCTTCACATTAGCAATGCCCATTGTGACCTCTCCAGAGTAGAAATGCCCATTGTGCACCCTCCATTGTAGAAATGTCCCTTGTGCCCCCTTCACATTAGCAATGACCATTGTGGACTCCGCTGCAGAGGAAATACCAGGCCACTACCTCCTGGAGTAGGTCAAGTCAGACAGAGTTTGTGCAATTCAATCCACAGTTCACAGTCAGGGTGGGCAGCTCAGTGTTAGTATTAAGATCAGACAGAGTCAGGTCAGGCAGCAAGGGGTCAAATCCAGAAGTAAAGCAGAAATCGGTACATGCAACAGGCAAACAAGCTAACGGCACACCTTTGCAGTAAATTGGTGCACAAGAACCTATTGCTCAGGCATCTTCTCACAGGAGAAGGTGCCTTAAATAACCTAAGGTGGCCAGCCATAGGCTGGGTAAGAACAAGGTAGGCAAGCGCTGGTCCTTTAAGAGCCAGAGAATGCACATTTGTGTAACCTATGAGCAGTGATAGCTGTTACTGGCAGGAATCAGTCCTAAGCCCGCAAAGAGGAAGAACAGCATTACTGAAATTACTAGGCTTCCTGGGCATGGAGAGTAAGAGACCCGCAGGACCGGACTGTCGGACTCCTGGAACCATAAAGAGAGTGAACAAGACAGCGGCTGTGCCCACCAGGAGACGTAGCGTGGCAATGGATACAGACCACCACCATAACACCACCATTAGGAGGGAATAATTAGCTGTGAATATCTGCATGTAGTGTGCCTCCGCTAGTGGTGGCACACCTAATTATTTTAGACAGTATAATAATTACATTTCACTATGTCAAAATTCTCCTTCATCTAAGCAAACTAAGCAGTTCCAAGTTTGTTGACAGATTTGTGTAATACCCCAGAGTGGTATTACCACCTCTTTTGTACCCCACTATCTTTATTGGTGCATCCTGTGTCATCATTTATGTTTATTGTCATTTCCTGCAATGTGTGTATTCATATTTCCTTATAAATCACTGGTTTACCAGCAGGTGGTGGCAATCTGTGCAGAGATAGTTTCCCTGGAGAGGAACCTTCTAGTTCCATTCCAGCCCTCCCTAGAGAGGGAGGATTTTAGTTAGAGTAAGTCAGTCTAGTCTACCCCTTCCTAAGGGAAGGTTGTGTGTCGTCCAGCAGAGCACTGTCTGCTCTGCTGGGCCCACAGGCCCTGCCTACAAAGTTCCCCATGGTTGCTTGTCCCCTCCTGGGCTTGCATTGCCTTAACCCCAAGCTAAGAGAGCTTGATGCCAGGAAAATGTTCCTAGGATTGAAGTAAGAGACAGACTACAGACAGCTAAGTTCCAGCAGAAGAGGAAAAGTTTCCTATTTAACCCAGCCAGCATAGCAGAGCTGGTAAAGCTACATCATAGCAGAGCTGAGATTGTTGCAGAAGTGTTTGCCAGTTTGCCAGAATTCTGCCAGTTTGTCAGAATTAAGCCAATACCTGCTGATAACCAAGAGAAAGTCTAGAAACTGTTTGGATTACCGTTTATTCAAGTAAAGCTGTAGTCAACGTTAATACAAAGTCTGGACTCCATTTATTCTGCTTATTTATCACCCAAGTTCAACAACCCCTTTTTGCACTGCTTCGGACTACACCATGTCTGGGATCCAAGGATATCCAGGTAGGAGCACCGTGACACGTGCATACAACACCATCAGAGACATTTTAGGTCACGCTACACCACTCTGGCAAACCTACATCTGGATACCAACACTATCTACTTAAAGGGGACCCCAGGTCCTCGTTGCTTTATTGCAACTGGTGTCACGACAACTTGCTCTAACAGAAGGACATATATTGATAAAACCTCTTACAGGGTAAGGGATTCCCCAAACACCCGGTACTAAGTCCGCGGCATTACATTTGCTATGCTCCGATTGTATTATATGTAACGGGACACTCAAGAAATAATGTATGACATACAGTGTCTTGCAAAGTATTCACCCCCTTGACTTTTTTCGTGTTTTGGTGCCTCACAATCTGGAATTAACATGGATTGTTTGATGATTTGAATCATTTAATTTACAGAACATGCCCACAACTTTGAAGATTTTTTTTAATTTTTTTTATTGTGAAGCAAACAACAAGTAAGTCAGTCTAGTCTAGTCAGTCTGAGGAAAATAAACTGTCAGATGAAATGCAGAATGTAAAAGTAAATCCCCCATTAAAAGTACCCTGTCTGACCCAGGAAGTAGTACAACAGCGACTTAAAAAGATTAAAATAGACAAATCGCCAGGACCAGATGGCATACACCCCCGTATCCTAAGGGAATATAAGTGATGTCATAGCCAGACCATTATTTCTGATATTTACGGACTCTATAATAACAGGGAATGTTCCACAGGATTGGCGCATAGCAAATGTGGTGCCAATATTCAAAAAGGGTCCAAAAACAGAGCCTGGAAATTATAGGCCGGTAAGTTTAACATCTATTGTTGGTAAACTGTTTGAAGGGTTTCTAAGAGATGGTATTTTGGAGTATCTCAATGAAAATAAGCAAATAACGCCATATCAGCATGGCTTCATGAGGGATCGGTCATGCCAAACGAATTTAATCAGCTTCTATGAGGAGGTAAGTTCTAGAATTGACAGCGGTGAATCAATGGATGTCGTATATCTGGACTTCTCCAAAGCATTTGACACCGTACCTCATAAAAGGTTAGTATATAAAATGAGGATGCTCGGATTGGGAGAAAATGTCTGTATGTGGGTAAGTAACTGGCTAAGTGACAGAAAACAGAGGGTGGTTATTACCGGTAGATACTCAGATTGGGTCACTGTAATTAGTGGGGTACCTCAGGGGTCAGTATTGGGCCCTATTCTCTTCAATATATTTATTAATGATCTTGTAGAAGGCCTTCACAGTAAAATATCTATTTTTGCAGATGACACTAAACTGTGTAAGTAATTAACACTGAAGAGGACAGTTTTCTGCTACAGAGGGATCTGGATAGATTGGAGGCTTGGGCAGAGAAATGGCAGATGAGGTTTAACACTGACAAATGTAAAGTTATGCACATGGGAAGAAATAATGCAAGTCACCCGTACATATTAAATAGTAAAACACTCGGTAACACTGACATGGAAAAGGATCTAGGAATTTTAATAAACAGAAAAAAGACGACTGAGGGGAGATCTAATAACTATGTATAAATATATCAGGGGTCAGTACAGAGATCTGTCCCATCATCTATTTATCCCCAGGACTGTGACAAGGAGACATCCTCTGGGTCTGGAGGAAAGAAGGTTTGTACACAAACATAGAAAAGGATTCTTTACTGTAAGAGCAGTGTGTAACGGATCGACGGGCACCCCGACTGGGTACCTCCGTTAAAGGATGCTCCTAGCGCTTCTTGAGGATTCCAAGCGCTCTAGCCGACACCACAACCACCAAATCGGAGAAGCATATGAATGCGGTAAACAGCCGAATAGGAAGAACCATACGAAGAGGTTTACACTCCTAGCAGTCAAACTGGAACAGCATCCAATAAATCCCCCCAATAACGAGACGACACTTCGTTTTGAGGGTCATGCAGGAACTCTACTTTTATTGAGGGCTACCTGCCCGGTATTTATGCAGGTCTCCCACCTGGTGGACACTCCCTAGGGGACCAGAAGGAAGACTACGACACAGAGATACAGCAGCCAATCACACACAATGGGACAATACAGACAACCACACCAGCATATCCCTCCCCTCTGCCTGTGATACAATTACCCCACACAGGTTAATGTAATCATCACAGGCAGGAGAATACACAATGTCTTCTGTCCTGGAGACAATTGAGGAGTCATTCAATTATCTCTCAGGACAAAGGGAAATCGCCAATACACATGTGAGGACAATAGGACAGACATCACTATTCAATACACAATGTCCCACCCTTTACAGTACACAGACATTTAACATATCCCCAGATGGCTTGGATCTGAGCGCTCAATATATCCAAGGATAGAGGCAGACTCCATTGAGCACATGGTTGCAAAAGGACATAAAATTACACAATGTTACAATTACTACATAAAACATATACATGCAACATATCCCCAGATAGCTTAGGTCTGAGCGCACATTATTGAATGGCGCTCAGACCACCACATCCAGTTCAATTGCCATGGAGCTAAAGTCTTTCCCATAGTCTTTCATTATACGAATGGGCTCCATAGCAGAGCTATCTGGGGTATCACCGCTCAAACAGGACAAGCATACATGGGGCCACAGTCGCAGGGCAGGAGGCGAGCAAGCAGTCCCTTCCAGGAAACTGGGGCAGACTCTGGTACAGGGTCCAGTCCGCTACATGTCTCCCCTTTACCAAAGAGACTATCCAGACTCCAGACCTCCAATCGGTCTGGGGCTCTGATAGTTGGTCGGCCTTTCTTACCCGGTGTAGCTGTCCTGGTGTTCTCCTGCCACATGTATCCAGTGGGAAATCCATAGTCTGGGAAAAAAGTAACCAGGGTGTCCTCTCTCCTGGTAGGATAAAGCGGTTGCTGGGGAGAAGGGGTAACAGGCTCCTCTTCCTGCGACGTCCTCTCTTGTATTATGGGAAAACAAACCGCCTTCTCTTCCAATACCTTGTCCTGTTGTTGGGGACCAGGACAGACTGTCCATATCTCCAGTGGTGCAGGTGCAGAGATTATGGTCCCATCTGCACTGTTGTGGGGTTTACTGTCTCCCCTTGGTGGGCTAGGCTGCTGCTGGGGAGGAGGGACAAGACTCTCCCCTCCTGGTAAAAGATTATGCCGCTGGGGAGCAGGGCTGACCCTCCGTACTGCCTGTAGCTTGGGCGCAGAGACCGCGGTCCCATCTGCGCTGGTGAGGGGCTTAGTGTCTCCCCTTGGTGGGTTATGCTTCTGCTGGGGAGAGGGGGTAACCAGCTCCTCTCCCTGAACAGTAGACTGCTGCTGGGCAGAAGGGACGGCACCTTCAGCTCCCGGGGTACACACTGCCGCTGGGGAGGAAGGACAGCACCTTCAGCTCCCTGGGGTACACACTGCCGCTGGGGAGAAAGGACGACACCTTCAGCTCCCGGGGGTACACACTGCGGCTGGGGAGGAAGGACGACACCTTCGGCCCTCTGTAACTCACACTGCCGCTGGGGGGGAAGGACGACACCTTCGGCCCTCTGTAACTCACACTGCCGCTGGGGGGGAAGGACGACACCTTCGGCCCTCTGTAACTCACACGGCCGCTGGGGGGGAAGGACGACACCTTCGGCCCTCTGTAACTCACACGGCCGCTGGGGGGGAAGGACGACACCTTCGGCCCTCTGTAACTCACACGGCCGCTGGGGAGGAAGGACGACACCTTCGGCCCCCTGGACTTCACACTGCCGCTGGGGAGGAAGGACGACACCTTCGGCCCTCTGTAACTCACACTGCCGCTGGGGAGGAAGGACGACACCTTCAGCTCCCTGGGATACACACTGCCGCTGGGGAGGAAGGACGACACCATCTGCCATGAACTGCAGGTACTCTGCTGTTAACCTCCTCACGAACTGCACAGATTTCTCCGAGGGGTTGGGTCCGAAGAAAATCAGCCGTGATCTCAGCACTCTGTCAAATTCCTCCTGCGTGTAGCTGGGTGCCATGCTTGTTCTCCTGAAGTTGGGTATGAGTGCTAGCGTTGCCCTCAATTTGTAATTCCATGAATGAGCTGCTTTACCTCGCACTAGGACGCCATCCCACCGCCTGCTACCAATGTAACGGATCGACAGGCACCCCGACTGGGTACCTCCGTTAAAGGATGCTCCTAGCGCTTCTTGAGGATTCCAAGCGCTCTAGCCGACACCACAACCACCAAATCGGAGAAGCATATGAATGCGGTAAACAGCCGAATAGGAAAAACCATACGAAGAGGTTTACACTCCTAGCAGTCAAACTGGAACAGCATCCAATAAATCCCCCCAATAACGAGACGACACTTCGTTTTGAGGGTCATGCAGGAACTCTACTTTTATTGAGGGCTACCTGCCCGGTATTTATGCAGGTCTCCCACCTGGTGGACATTCCCCTAGGGGACCAGAAGGAAGACTACGACACGAGATACAGCAGCCAATCACATACAATGGGACAATACAGACAACCACACCCAGCATATCCCTCCCCTCTGCCTGTGATACAATTACCCCACACAGGTTAATGTAATCATCACAGGCAGGAGAATACACAATGTCTTCTGTCCTGGAGACAATTGAGGAGTCATTCAATTATCTCTCAGGACAAAGGGAAATCGCCAATACACATGTGGGGACAATAGGACAGACATCACTATTCAATACACAATGTCCCACCCTTTACAGTACACAGACATTTAACATATCCCCAGATGGCTTGGATCTGAGCGCTCAATATATCCAAGGATAGAGGCAGACTCCATTGAGCACATGGTTGCAAAAGGACATAAAATTACACAATGTTACAATTACTACATAAAACATATACATGCAACATATCCCCAGATAGCTTAGGTCTGAGCGCACATTATTGAATGGCGCTCAGACCACACACATCCAGTTCAATTGCCATGGAGCTAAAGTCTTTCCCATAGTCTTTCATTATACGAATGGGCTCCATAGCAGAGCTATCTGGGGTATCACCGCTCAAACAGGACAAGCATACATGGGGCCATAGTCGCAGGGCAGGAGGCGAGCAAGCAGTCCCTTCCAGGAAACTGGGGCAGACTCTGGTACAGGGTCCAGTCCGCTACACAGTGAGACTATGGAACTCTCTGCCTGAGGAGGTGGTGATGGTGAGTACAATAAAGGAATTCAAGAGGGGACTGGATTTATTTTTGGAGTGTAATAATATTACAGGCTACAGCTACTAGAGAGGGGTTGTTGATCCAGGGAGTTATTCTGATTGCCTGATTGGAGTCGGGAAGGAATTTTTTTCCCTTAAGTGAGGAAAATTGGCTTCTGCCTCACAGGGGTTTTTTGCCTTCCTCTGGATCAACTTGTAGGAAACAGGCCGAACTGGATGGACAAATGTCTTTTTTCGGTCTTATATACTATGTTACTATGTTACTATGTTACAAATAGGACAAAATAACAGAAAAAGTCAATATGCATAACTATTCACCCCCCTAAATTCAATAATTTCTCCTTGCAAAACTGCTCCAGCTTCTTCAAGTTGGATTGTTTGCGCTTGTGAACAGCAATCTTTAAGGCCTAATTAACACGTCCGTATTTTTTTCCCCGCATTATTTCCGCAAAAATGCGGAAATAATGTGGAAGATATGCGGACCCATTCATTTCAATGGGTCCGCAAAAGATGCGGAGAGCATTCCGTATGCTCTCCGCATCCGCAAATCCTTTCATTTCCGCAATGCGGAACCGTAAAAAAAGTAGAGCATGTCCTACTTTTGTCAGCAAATTGTGGACCGTAGCCCCATTGAAGTGAATGGATCCGCATAAATCCGTATGACATGCGGAAAGGTTACAAAAGTCATCCACATGTCATCCGTATTTGCGGATCAGTAATTACGGATCCACCGGAAATGAAAAGTTACCCTGGAAACATCTTCTTTTTTTCTTCTTCTTCCAGAATTTTGCGGAAATACGGAAATACTGAAACACGGGAGGTATACGGAGACACTAAAAAGCAAAATCGGAAGAATTTTGCGGAAACACGGATCCGCAAAAAAACGGACCATGATTCTGGAAAGAAAAATTACTGACGTGTGAATAAGGATAAGTCTGACCACAGATTTTCTATTGGGTTGAGATCTGGGCTTTGACTAGGCCATTCCAACACATTTACATGTTTCCCCTTAAACCACTCAAGTGTTGCTTTAGCAGTGTGTTTGGGGTCATTGTCCTGCTGGAAGGTGAACCTCCGTCCTAGCCTCAAATCACGCACAAAGTGGTACAGATTTTGCTCAAGAATATCCCTGTATTTAGCACCATCCATCTTTCCCTCAACTCTGACTAGTTTCCCAGTCTTGGCTGCTGAAAAACATCCCCACAGCATGATTCTGCCACCACCATGCTTCACTGTGGGGATGGTGTTCTTTGGGTGATGTGATGTTTTGGGTCTGCGCCGGACATAGCGTTTTCTTTGGTGGCCAAAAAGTTCAATTTTAGTCTCATCAGACCAGAGCACCTTCCTCCATACATTTTGGGAGTCTCCCACATGCCTTTTTGCAAACTCACAACGTGCCTTTTTGTTTTTTGCTGAAAGTAAAGGCTTTCTTTTGGCCACTCTGCCACAAAGCACAACTCTATGGAGCGTATGTTTTATTGTCGTCCTATGTACAGATACTCCAGTCTCTGCTGTGGAGCTTTGCAGCTCCTCCAGGGTTACCATAGGTCTCTGTGCTGCCTCTCTGATTAATGCCCTCCTTGCCTGGTCCGTGAGTTTTGGTGGGTGACCGTCTCATGGCAGGTTTGCTGTTGTGCCATGTTCTTTCCATTTGGTTATGATAGATCTTACTGGTGCTCCTGGGGATCATTAAAGATTTGGATATTTTTTTTATAACCTAACCCTGACTTGTACTTCTCAAGAACATTGTCCCTTACTTGTTTGGAGAGTTCCTTGGTCTTCGTGGCATTGTTTGATTAGTGATGCCTCTTGCTTAGGTGTTGCAGCCTCTGGGGCCTTTCAAAAAAGGTGTGTATATGTAATGACAGATCATGTGACACCTAGATTGCACACAGGTGGACATCATTTCACTAATTATGTGACTTCTGAAGGTAATTGGTTGCACCAGAGCTTTTTATGGGCTTCCTAACAAAGGGGGTGAATACATACGCACATGCCAATTTTCTGTTTCTATTTCTAAACAATAGTTTTATTTATATATTTTTCTCATTTCACTTCACCAATTTAGACTATTGTATTCTGATCCATCACATAAAATTCAAATTAACAAAACATTGAAATTAAGACTATAATGTAACAAAACACAAAAAAGTCAAGGAGGTGAATACTTTTGCAAGGCACTGTATATTACTGATACTGATTCTGATTCTAATGTCCAAACCTATGTCATCATTCATCTGGCCTTGTATCCATGTTATACCTTTATTATTTCTCAACTGATCAAATAAAAAAGTAATACAAAATCATTTAAAACAGCCAATACTTTAAAACAGCAATCAGCTAAGTAGAGTGTAAGCAATGAAAAAGATGCTGCCAAATTATGATTCCCACAGGCTGTTAAATATTTATTTTTGCAATCACTACATATAAGAGTCAGGAGCACTGGTTGGTGAAAGAGGAAATAAATCTTACAATACTTGCTTATATGAGAAGATTGCACATAAAATACATCTGTATCCTCCATTAAAACTCTGGTTTTTGGTAGTAAGATCTCAAGTTCACAAAGTAATACATCCAATAAAGATTGAAAACTAAATAGGACAGATACAACTTGTACAGCATGTAGAACACCAGATCTAGGCAGGCTATGGTTTTTACATTCGAGATTTATTCCATTATATTTTCAAAAATGCTTCTGAATATAGTTTCGCATTGTAGCTGTGGGATTTTTTCATGAAGTGAGTTGACAAGTTCATGCCTTATCAGATGAGTGGTACACAGTGCAGTTTCTGTACATTATAATTAACTTTTGATGCACTAAAATTTGGTCCTACCATCTTGGTCTTGATACTAATGTAAAAAAACATGAAGAGTTTGAAAAAAAATAATGCTGCTCCACATATGACTTGATATTATAAGTCAAGCGGGTACATTAACACCTTGGATTTGTGTGGCACCCTTAGGCATCAGAAATTTCCTTCATCCTGCAGGAAATTCAAACACTACTCCTTGATGTCACAGATAATCACTTGGCAACAGACGTATACCCTGTGGCTTCATACATGCACCTGCAGATTTCAAATTTAGCTACAAAAATTGCCTGCTTTGTCTATTTAGATCAGAATTGAGGCTGCAGCCTGTGAAGCCCTCCAGGAATGTAAACAGGAAAGATCTAATTTTTTATGAACCATATCTATGTGGCTATAAACAAGACATCTGAGAGAAAATAAGGCCATTTAGTCATTATATGTATTTTCTGTCTTTCCATGTATTGATTTAAATATCCTGGTAAAATAGATTTACATGGTTTCCTGTTTTTCAAAATAATGGTCAGTCCCTATATATACAGTGGCATGAGAAAGTGTGGGCATCCTTGGTCAAAATTACTGTTAACAGTTAAGCACGTTAAAGATGGAATGATCTCCAAAACGCATAAAGTTAAACACGAAAAACAGGAGTACTTTGAAAAAGTATGGGAACCCAAGGAGATTTGAGAGATCAGATAACTTTGACCGAGGTCTCAGACCTTAAATAGCCAGTTAGGGTTAAGGCTTGTTCACAATCATCATTAGGAACGACCAGGTGATGCAAATTTCAAAGCTTTATAAATACCCAGACTCCTCTAACCTTGTCCCAGCAGCCATGGTGTAACGACTGTAGGTAGCGACAGACAAGGACTGTGAGCCCTAAGGCTAGTACCCAACCCGCTTCCCTACCTACTTGCAGTACAAGATAACAACAGAATCACTGAATGCCAGGATATTACAAATGACAGTTGCTATAACAACATATAAATCACTGAGGGCAACTTCCTAAAACTTAACTTTTAATCTACATACAATAAAAATAACATAACATAAATGTGGTCCATACTGGACCATGGTAACTATAGTGCATAAAGCTGTCAATACAATGGACGGTTAGCAAAAAATCAGGATAATAAAATACATCTGGGACAGAGAATCAAGATATAATATGTCTGTCCCTATTCTTGCCCTTACCAACACTGCTCAGCCAAGAGATGCACCTTAAAGGTAGGTGCACTCTGTCCACTTACCTGGGCTAACCTGTCCTTTTACAGCCCTATCACTTTCTGACACAACATACAATGTCCCAACGCGTGTCCCCTTATAGATAATCAAAGGTTCATCAGGGGACCAACAGTATCAGTATGGTAATAGGATGCCATATATAGAGATACATAAATAAATGATAAATCATAAATTACTGGAGCGCCCCAGACCAGCATACATCTGTGATCACAAAAAGGAAACAGGCCTCTGGGATAGAGCACTTTTAACAGTGTATAAACACTAAAGTATACTTGATATAAATCCAATATTGATTAAATGGTTTAACATCACTGTATTAAGAAAGAAAACAACTTACCTGATTCAGGTAGATATAGAAATAAATCCAGTCCTTTCACAGATGCAGGATGCACAGCTGGGGGGCACCAGGGGCCAAAAAACAGCTTCATTTTGTCAGGGACATGGGCTCTCATTTAAATGATAAGGTACGGGGCGGGCTCCCACTCCATTGGTAAGCTCAATCCTCTACCCCGCCCCGCACAGTCCCATGACCAGAGCTACCCACCTTTATTGAAGATATCCTCCCCAAATTTCCCCACCAATAGTCCTCGGACGCTATGCGTCTCAGGACTCACTTGGAGATACGATCTCACCGCCCTCATGCTTTCCATACCTCTCTCTGGAAAGCCAGTGACGGGACCAAGCTGGTAGTGTGCTCCACGTACATCCATCGTGGAGCGCACAGTCACATGATACAGTCCAAGATGGCCGTGCATTTTACGCACAGCGATTGTGGAACACACAGGCCTAATATTCGGCAGGAGGTTTAGCGTGCCAGATAAATCAAACTGGAGGTGCAAACCACGCATCAAGAGGCATGAGGCGCCTGGACCCCAGTATTCCCCATAGTACCCCCACCCCCTACTGTACTATAACGGGGGATATCAGGATACCACCCCAGGACCATTATATAAATAAAGGCCGATGGTATTACACATACAGGGGAGTATAGGGGATACCATATAATGACCATCTTTTGACAAATCCATGGTCCCATTTAATGGATAAGTATCGGCCCATGTCATATACTGCACAAGTACATATATAGCTCCGCAGGGTACAAATAGAGGGGAGTGACACCACTTTAAATTATATGCTGGTTGTTAATACTCTGGTTAGGACAAACCTTACCAGGGGATAACAAAAAAATATGACAGGATACTAAATAATAAGGGAAAAATAAATAAAGGAAAAATAAAAAGGGCAATATAACATATGCAAAGACCACTCCCATGACAAAACGCATGAATACAATATTATATCCAACATGGTACTACAATAGCGGTCAGATAAAGGACCATTTTTTTATAATTACAAGGGTGACACTTCATGCGTCGATAATTATTTCCGTCTGGTAAAAGAGCTAAAGCTAATTATGCACAGAGAAGGGGCTAACCCTCAGATATAACAGGAAAAGGTGAGTCTCTCATTTAGTCCCCCACTTCTTTTTGGAGGATTCTACGGTCCCAGTCACCTTTTCTAGGGAAGTTCCATTGCTGAAAACGACAGAGACCTAGGATCTCCATCATGGCATTCTCAGATGTGATTAGCCACGAAAGTATTATTCTTTTTCTTGATGTCATTAACATGCTCAAGAATTCGGTGACAAAATTTCCTAAATGTTTTCCCTACATAATCCAAGGGACAGAGGCACTGACAAAGGTACACTACCTCTTTGCTCCTGCAGTTAATGAAATCCCTTACGGTATAACTTCTGTTTGTGGCTGAACATTTATTGACTTTATATATATATATATATCCACTTATGATGTCGCGCCTGAGCAGGCGCATGACGTCAGTGAGGACATTACCCTGACAGCCGCTGCGCCGCTCTGCCTGCTATAGGACGCGATTAGTTAGTAAGTATACAGGGACAAACTTTAGTTAGTTATTAGGACAAGGATTCCTACTTAGAGATAAATGCTACTGTGAGCGGCGGGGCCCGATCTATTAGTGGATGGCACTTATGGGGGGGGGGGGCATCTGTGGATGACACTGTAATAGCGGTGATCTGTGGATGACACATAAGATATATAGCATAACATGCTATAAATGTGTCATCCATAGATCCGACCCATAAGTGCCATCCACAGGTGCCAACCATAAGTGAAAACCACAGATGCCCCCATAAGTGCCACCCACAGATGCCCCCATAAGTGCCACCCACAGATGCCCCCTTAAGTGCCACCCACAGATGCCTCCATAAGAGCCACCCACAGATGCCTCCATAAGTGCCATCCACAGATGCCCCAATAAGTGCCATCCACAGATGCCCCATAAGTGCCATCCACAGATCCCCCATAATAGTGCCATCCACAGATCCCCCATAATAGTGCCATCCACAGATCCCCCATAATAGTGCCACCCACAGATCCCCCATAACAGTGCCACCCACAGATCCCCCATAACAGTGTCACTCACAGATTCCCCATAACAGTGCCATCCCCAGATCCATAACAGTGCCATCCACAGATCTCCATAATAGTGCCATCCACAGATCCCCCATAACAGTGCCACCCACAGATCCCCCATAATAGTGTCATCCACAGACCACCATTAGTTCAAAACCCACCAAAAGCACACCTTTTGGTTAAAAATATTTTTTTCCTTATTTTCCTCCTCAAAACCTAGGTGCGTCTTATGGGCCGGTGCGTCTTATAGGGTGAAAAATACGGTAATTAGATCTAGATTTCTAACAAATTTTCTAAAATAATTTGCAAACCATCTGAACCTCTGAACGGGAAATGGGTTTAGCCTAATCAACAACGGCTTGCACTTTGGTGGGATTCATATAAAAATTTGAGGTGTCAGTATATGACCCAAGAGATAGACTTCTCTAACTCTGAAGACGCATTTACTGAATTTTGACAACAGTTGGTTTTCTCTCTTAATTTTTGTAAAACCTTTCTTACATGTGCAACATGTGATTCCCAATCAGAATAAAAAAATGTAATATTGTAAAGATAGACCACAACAAAGGGACCCTGGAATTCACGAATAACGTCATTAATAAGGTTTTGGAAGACTACTGGGGCATTACACAGTCCAAAAGGCATTACTAGGTATTTAAGATGTCCATCAGGTGCATTGATTACCGTCTGCCACTCATCCCCTTCCCAGATTCTAATCAAATTATAAGGACGGCGTCAGCAGACAAATTTTTCATGACATATAAGGCACAGAATGAATGGAACCAACTTTCAGTACCAAATCAGGAGTCCTATATTTAATATATTCTCCGTCCAAAGGAGTTGTGTCCACCCTAGAAACCGGAATTGGTTCAGGTAGCCTAAGGAAATCGAACCCCAAAGCAATCACAAAATCAACAAAATTAGCTGCTTATTGTCAAAGACGTTTATTTTTAAATAAATAAATAAATAAATAAATATTATTACTTATGAAAGAAACAACAAGAGAAGAAATCCAGTGGGTGTTTTGGATGGGACCGATGAGTGGGTATAAAAAGTGGGAAGAGTTTGAAACAATCATGGCCACTGAGGAAGTAGTAAGCATAACTCTGAAACGCGTTTGACAATATATTAGGTATGAAAATACTTCCAAAATATTTCTAAAGATCCTTGTCACGGACGTACCGAGACATACGGACGTCCCGGCGACAGTGAGTGGCAGGAGATCTGTGAGACTGGCAACACATAGTTTGATCTGACAGGTTTTCCTTGTGGATCAATAGGTGTCTGTGTTGTTTCTGATAATGGCCACACCCCTTGCCTCTAGGTATTGCTTATGTGGTCATTTAACCTTCCATATTTATAGTTGCTTCTCCCACTATGCTGTGCAGTTTATAGCTTCTGTGCCTGTGGATTGTTTGTGGTTGGATCTCGGCTGAGTTCCTGATGCTTCCATAGCCTCTTTGAAGTTAAGTCTTTCCTTTCCCTTTTTGTATTTTGTTTGGATTCTGTGTGTTACATTTCGCTATTGTTAATATTAGGCCTGAAGTAGACTCCTGTTCATCCTTCCTTTTGGAGGAACAGGTAGTCTCGTCCCTGCCATTAATGCCAGGAACCTATAGGGCTAGATAGGACTCTAGGTATTCCTGCGTATGAACACACCTACCTTTGGGGTCTGTTCATACTGGTAGTCAGTCAGGATTTTGGTTAGGGTTTTCACTAGGAGGTGTCCATCTTCCTTCCCTAGTTCTCAGGCCTAATTCCCTGTTTCCCCCTTCCCTCCTATGCTCGGTGTGGTGTTTCCCTCCCACACCGAACCATCACAATCTTATACCCACCAGAAACCCATTGATCTATTGATTATGTGGAAACCTTAAGACAAGAATGGATGGCATGTAGAGCATCTAATACAGCGAGTGCTTGGTAAGCTGGCGCACAGCATTCCATGTGAGACGCCGAGACTAAACATTCACATAACAGGTACTGCAATTCATATTGCAGATACACACCATGAGGGACACCAAGTCCTGGGCAGGCGCTGCAGCTGCCAACACTACATGGGACGCCACAGTGGATGGAACTGTACGATCTCCTATAGTAAGTACGTACCTCCAGTTACCAAAACAGGATCTATATATTTACATATTTGAAGTACAAAGTAACCAACAGCATCCATTTATTTTCATATTTGAAACATAAAATAACTTTTGTTACCTATGAAATAAGGACGGACTCCATTAAAATCATTATACCATGACATTGGACATTAGATGAACAAGATTATTACATAATTTACCATTCTATCACAGTATTTATATATATGTACCTGTGACAATTAAGGTGATAAGGGGTATACACGGAATAGTTTCCCTAACAAACCTATTACGTCCTACGAGATAAGGAGGAATTGTAAGAATTCCCCTAACAATATTACCTCATATGCGGTGAGAAGGAAAGGTAACTTTTTTTTAATTTATTTAATTTAATTTATTTATGATTATGCATGTTTCTACTATTTTTATATTTTTTTTATATACGCATCTTATAAATAAATGGTCAAATGTTTACACAGATGATGTCTATTGATATGGTCTTGGTGGAAGTGTGCCTGTCTATTTAGAATACAAGGAATATATGGTTGGCGGAGGGTGAGTCAAAAGCCAGAGCACCTTTATTCATAACAACAATTCAATAATAATCTTTTTGAGAAATACCTGTGCTTCTCAGTGACCTCCCCGATCATCACTCGGACGCTGAAGTTTTCTGCCTTCAGCCTAGTAAGACAGGATGGCAGTAGATGTGCAGGACTGCCGCAGTAGAAGCAAAGGCCATTCTTCAAGCGATGAAGCACCTCTTGTGCTTGGAAGCCAAGGTACCTACAGTACTTGCATGGGCTCTTCGGACTCCACTGGTGCTTCACCCACAGAAGAGAAGAGAAGGACAAACAGAGGCAGAACATTCACATTTTTGTTCCCTAAGACGTCGGTCCAGTCGTATACCCAGAAACATAGTCTCATCTAAGAATCCTGGGGTCAGGTGACTAACCAGAAGGTCCTTTAGAGTATCTGAAAGACCTAGTGTTCTAGTGAAGGTCATACCGACCACTAGAACATCTGAAGCAAACAAACGCAAGGCAAGCAATCAGACAGACAAGGCAAGGACCAAAACCAAATACTTTAAGAACAAGATACAGACATGGCAGTATACTGGATCAGCTGGTAAGGGACCAGTGGCAGGAAATACCACTGGACTAAATGTACCACTTTTATTTGGGGCCAAACCCAGAGGGCAGAGACTCAGTGAGCCCCGTTCTTCACAGAGCCCCAGATGGTGGGGATGAACTTAGCTGGTGATCTCAGGCAGAACTGCCCAAACAGGCAGACAAGCAGATGCTTGGCCTCCATGCAGAATGACACATGGCGGTCTCAGGCAGAACTGCCCAAATAGGCAGACAAGCAGATGCCTGAACCCCATGTGGACAACACATGGCGGTCTCAGGCAGAGCTGCTCAAACAGGCAGACAAGCAGATGAGACATACATATAAGACAGAGATGTCCTCCCTCCAGAGAACCCAGGAGCCCTCTCACCGAAGGCGTAGACAGGACTAGCAGACGCATGTTTCTTATGCAGAGTTAGTTCATGGGCGAACCGACAGAGCTGCACACAAGGCACAGACAGACAGAAGTCTGGACCCCATGCAGGACAACCCATGGCGGTCACAGACAAGACACAGAACCAGACAAGCAGATGTCTGGACCCCACGCAAAACAACAAATGGCAGTCACAGGCAGAACTGCACAGACAGGCAGAAGTATGGACCTCATCCAGAACGACACATGGCGGTCACAGACCAGACACGAAACCAGACAAGGTGACCTTGATGTCTAACTAGGTGGCCACAAGAACAGGGCAGATGGAATAACCCAGGTCAGGTGCATAGCTCCTGCACCCAGCAAGGCTGGCGAGAGAGTGACCTCCTGGCCCACAGCTAACAGGATTATTTAGCACCAGCACCTAGTGACCACACCCAGACCAAGACATTAACCCCACATAAACCAGGAGACAGGAAGGGTAAAGCAAGAAAGAGACAGAACAAACACAGGATGCTGCCGCTACATGTCGCCCCTGGCAACCAACCTACATGGAATCCACTGTAGCCAGTACGCCAGCGCACAAACGTGAGCAAGAAGGCAACCCGCGTCATAGTGAACCATAGTGTGAGACCCAGTCTGAACTGTGCTCTAAGTGCCGGATCATTTCAGGCAGATGCCGTACACCACGTGTGGAACTTAAAACAATACTCCTCTGCTGGTTGCCTGCCTTGATGCAAAGAGAGGAGTTGAAACTCAGTGTAAGTGGCCCAATCAGACTCATCATATAGAAGACTGCAGGCAGAAAAAATGATCTACAGAGTACAGCTCACGGATTATACTGAGTCTGTGCCTCAGGACCTGATGATTGAGGTCTCTAACAATAATACAGTTTGCAATTTTGCCTAAAATTGCAAAACTCTTACGGTCACCCGAGAAGCGGTCTGGGAGCTTAATGTTAGGTTGTACTGGTGATGGGGGTGTGGAAGCAAGTGGACCAGTCTGACAGGATTCTAACACTAACTGAGCAAGTCTTTCCATCTGTGAGGCTAAAATTTCCATAGCATCCATAATAGTGTAGGTACAAGTTTTTTTTGGGCCACTGATAATGTAACAACTGTAGGTAAGGACAAAGGACAGTGAGCCCTAAGGCTCATACCTAGCCCACTTTACCTGCTTGCAGTACAAGCCCTAGACAGCTAGATGGCAACGGTTTAATGGTCCCTACGCTATGTAAGTGCAGAGACAGACTAACATACAAAGAGAAGAGAGATCAAGAGAAGGTAAGGAAGACTAAGAAAAATTTCAGAGACAGCTGCTCGTAGGATTTCCAGAAAGGCAAATAGGAACTCCTGCTTAACTGGAAAAGACCTTAAGGAAGATTTTGCAGACTTTGGGGTTGTGGTACATTTTTCTACTGTTCAGCGACACCTGCACAAATATAGCCTTCATGGAAAAGTCATCAGAAGAAAACCTCTCCTGTGTTCACCATATCATTCAGTTTCAAAAGTATTCTAAAGAAATATGAAACAAGCCTGATGCATTTTGGAAACAAGTCCTATGGACAGATAAGGTTAAACTAGAACTCTTTGGTCACAATGAGAAAATGTATGTTTCGAGGAAAAAGGCACAGAATTTGCTGAAATATATATATTATTTAACAAATGCCTGAACAGGCGATGACACCTGTCTTGACCCAGGTTGAAATAAAACTTCACTTTTATTATTCCATAAACAAAAAGTTTCAGTCAGTAGGTGCAATTTTATTAATAAACAAAAAAAAAAAAGGTTTAAAAATACAGTCGTCACTCCACAAGTGTTATTCAGTAAGGGGGGTTGGGAGGTGTGATATCTCCCACCCTATCACTTTAAATACAGAATACTATTGTGTCACCGTTTGCAGACCCATTGCTGTCTAAATGGGGCTAACACCCAGTCATATTAAGTAGTGGGAACTAGTATACGTTCAGGCCACTATTAGATTAGCACAACTAGCGGTTGCATGTGGTTTCAGACTATCATTGAGCCTAATGGCACTTAGCCCTGCAAACAGAGATAGCCACAGTTTGATATCTGAAGTACACTGGAGGCCAAAGTATTGAATAAAGTCCAGCCGGACTATTAGTGATTAATTTGCAGTGGAGTGAGGAACTGCGTTTAAAAGCTAACACTGCCCCCCGACATGTTTCGCCAGACTTCTGGCTTCTTCAGGGGTAAATGGGCAGCAATGCTTACCTCCATGGCAGCGATGCGATGCAGGCCTCTTACGGCCTGTGTCCCGCGCTGTACGGCTCAGGCAGAGCGATGATGTCATCACATCACCTGCATCGGCATCTGATAAGCTGCGTGCCTTGTGCCGGCAGCCTATCAGAGGAACAAGGAAGGAAGAAGCCTCCCTCCCCTGCCCGGCCGCAGCATCTATCTGTATCGCTGTCCTGAGGACGGCGATACAGATGACTATGAGATGAGTGCTTCTACAATGAAACCGCTCATTTCCCTGTGCCCTGCTGCCGTCACCACTGCTGCCAGCCTGCACAGATTAAATTATTGCGGTGGGGCTGCGGGCCTCCTTCACTGCCAGGCCCGGTCGCACGCGATGCGACCACGGTCGTTACAACCTTGGTCATACAAGCATTACTATTAGAGATGAGCGAATCAAAGTTGACGAAGTGGAATTCGGTCCGAATTTCAGGAAAAATTTGATTCACACCGAATTCGAATTTCCTGACGCTTTGTGATAACGAATCACATTTTTTGCTGTGATGTCACAGCCCTATAAATAGCCTCAGCCATCTTGGATTCAGTCATTTTCTAGTGTGCTCTGCTTAATGCAGGGAGAGACGTTAGCAGGCGCTAGGGAAAGTGCTAGGAAAGACTTGAAAACTTTTGATTTGCTGAATAGAAGTTAAGGGAAAGAGTATTAGAAGTGTAGGGAAAGGATAGGGAGGAATTATTCCACAGTATTGAAGCAGAACAGGGTTCAATAGGGGATTTTACAGCCTTGGTAATAGGAACAATCCTATTACACCTTCCTACAAACACAGAAATGCAACAGCACTCTGCAACCAGCACTCTGACCTATCTCTATGCTAGAAGTTAACAGAGGCGTCAGTGTACATTTTGATCAAAAAGTAATAAGCCACTCAGCCTGACAATAGATGATACCTCTGTAATTCCAGCAAACCGTTCTTTTTATTGGGGTGCAAGTGCTGTGTGATACAGCCATTAATAGGGTGTGTTACTAGAAAATATTTCTATATGTCTTCTTAGCCCTTGTGCGGTGCAGTTATATATTCTAAAGCATTTTTTGGCGTGTATTAGTAGGGAATAAAAGGGCTTTTTTGCCGTTCAGCGGTGCAGTTATATGTACTAAAGCCTTTTTTGGCGTGTATTAGTGGCAAAAAAAGTATTATTTGCCATTCAGCGGTGCAGTTATATGTTCTAAAGCCTTTTCTGGTGTGTATTAGTGGCAAAAAAATGTATTATTTGCCGTTCAGCAGTGCAGTTATATGTTCTAAAGCCTTTTTTAGCGTGTATTAGTGGGAAAAAAGGGCTTATTAGAACTTGTGTGAAGTGAGAAAATTACAGCCCTTGTTGGCGTGTATTAGTGGCAAAAAAAATATATAATTTGTTGTTCAGCGGTGCCTTTTTGGCGTGTATTAGTAGCAAAAAAAGAGTATTATTTTCCGTTATGTGGTGAAGTGACAAAATTACAGCCTTCTTTGGGGTGTATTAATTCATTTACTTATTTGATCTAACAGTATGTAAGACAGAGAAGTGACAGGCTCTGCACAGGGGAGGGGCAGAGGCCTAAATGTTTCTGGTGCAGGCACATGTCATAGAAGCGTGGCAGCAGGGGTCACTTCCAGAGGCCTGAGCTCCCAGTGTCAGCTAGCGGTTGTGTCTTGACCAGCAACCCAGCGGTTCTTGAGTGGTTGACTCGGTCATCCACTTAATCCCAAGTGACATCAGACACCCCTAGCCAAGAGTCCGTGGGTTCGTCAGACATAACCCTTAGTTGGCATGGCCCGGGAGCAAGCCCTGTGCCCTCACCTGTCCTTAACCTGCCTCTGTCCTTTTCTGTTCCCTCAGCCAGAGAAGTATTATATGCTGTGGGCTCAGCACCACTATACAGTGAGGACGAGCTACTAGAGGGCAGACAGCAGCTACTGCCCAGCCAAGACCTGGAGGAGATATACGCCGCTTCCTCCGGTAGGCAGGCAAGTAGTGATGAGAAAGTGCAGTGGGAGCTGGTGTTGTGAGCGGTCAGGCTCCTGGCTCACGGACCGTTAAGGAGGACATCAGTGACGTACAGATAGTACTCGATGATTATGTAGCTGAACGCAATTGAGAGCCAGGTGACGAAGGGCTTCATCATCATCGGTAGAAGAGGGAGGCAGCTTGAGCGTGAGGCAGCAGCGGAGACAGCAAGTCGGTAGCGTGGCCGGGAGTCAGCAGGGTGGCAGCAGTGGGTGGTCGGGAGCCAAACATGCCCAAGGTAGACCACCCCCTTCGGAGAAGCCTACCTGCCCGAAAAGTAGTGGTGCAGGGGTTCACAGAGGCAGTGATGGAAGCAGTCAGTCGGTGCAGAGTGTTGGGGGTAAAATCACCTACTCGGCGGTGTGGCAGTTTTTTGTTAAGCCGGAGGTGAACATGGCCATTTGCAGAATCTGTGGGCAGAAGGTGAAGCGTGGGCAGGGTGCCAATGTTGGCACCACGGCCCTGAGTCAGCATATGCAGCGTCACCATAAAGTGGCCTGGGAGAACTGTGGCTCCAATGTGGTGGTCCAGCCTGCCGCAGCAACACCCAGTGGCATGCACCCGATTTCAGGCAGTCAAGGCTCCACCACGTCAGCCGAAGGGAGCTGTCTGTTCTTCCCATCATCTACCGTTCCTGATGCTCCTGCTCCTCGCCCTCCTACTCCTCATCAGTCATTCTATCAGCAATCGATCACTGAAGCGATTGCCAAGAGACAACAGTATGCATGCACTCATCCAACGGTGCAGAAGCTGAACGTGCTCCTGGCCAAGTTGCTGGTGCTGCAGTCCCTCCCTTTCCAAGTGGTGGACTCTGCACCTTTCAGAGAACTGATGGCTTGTGCCGAGCCGAGGTGGAGAGTCCCAAGCTGTCATTTTTTTGCCAAAAAGGCACTACCAGCCCTGCACAAATATGTTGAACAGAAGGTGGGCCAGTTCTTGAGCCTGTTGGTGCCAAAGTGCACGGCAGTGCCAAAATGTGGAGCTGTAACTACGGTCAAGGACAAATGGGTAAATGTGGTTCCTGCCCAGCAAAACCAGCAATTTGGCCAGGTGACGCCGCTTCTGCCTCCACGTTCTCCCGCTGTTATTCTTGCGACAATGTCCGCCTCTGCCCCCTCATATTCCACAGTGTTCTTAGCCTCCACTGCAGGGACAATTTACAGTGCTTCTCCAGCATACCACATATGAAGGGTACGGCGGTGTCACGCTGTTCTACACCTCATTTGCCTGGGTGAACGGAGTCACACAGGGGAGGAACTGCTCTGTGTCCTTCATCAAGAAATCGAATCCTGGCTTTCTCGGCGACAACTCAAAATCGGAACCATGGTGACCGACAACTGGAAGAACATGGTGTTTCGCGCTGCGTCAAGGAGGGCTGAGCCATGCACCCTGCATGGCGCACGTGATTAATCTGGTTGTCAAGCAGTTCCTGAAGTCTTACACCCATGTGCAAGACAAATCCTAAAAATGGCCAGGAAACTTTGCATGCACTTCAGCCACTCGTACACCGCCAAGCACACCCTCCTTCAGCTGCAGCAGCAGAACAGGGTCCCCCAAAATAGGCTGATATGCGATATTTTCACCCATTGAAATTCCACCATCCATATATTGGACCAACTATACGAACAGAGAAAGGCCATAAACGAGTTCTTGATGATCCAAGCGGACAAGAGTACTCCCCTGTGTAACTTCGATGTCAGCCAGTGGCAGCTCATGCGTGACACCTGCCATTTGCTCAGGCCCTTTGAGGAGGCCACGTTATTTGTCAGTTGCGTGTGGACTATGGGATGAACAACGTCATTCTACTGCTTCATATCCTGGAACAGATGCTGGTAAATCTGGATGGTCAGGGGACTGGAGACGTGGCGCCTTCATCTTACGGCCACATGAGCCCTGTGGGGGCTGAACTGCAGGAGGAGGAGCAGGACATTGGAGAACAAGCAATGTGTAGCAAAATGGATTGTTTTTCTACACAGGGGACAGGAGAGGAGGAGCAGGAGCAGCCAGAGTAGTAGGGAGATGAGCCAGGCACACCGTGGCAGTATGCAGTGGAGATGGAGGCAGGGAGTCCCCCAAGTCACTTGCGCAAATGGCCTGCTGCATGCTCACTTGCTTGGGTAGTGACAGCCGAATTGTCACCATTCTGCAGAAGAATGACTTCTGGCTTTCTACCTTGTTGGACCCTCGCTACCGGTCCAAAATGGGGTCCTTTTACACCCGCTGAGAGGGAGGACAAAGTGAACTACTATAGAGACATCCTATGTAGTCAGTTGGTCGCTGTCTATCTGTGTCATCGTCCACTCTCTCGCAGGTCTGACCGGGGGGCCCTCTGCACGCTAGTTCCACTGCCATGGCTGCTGTGGCAGGGTGGGGGGATAGGAGCAATACCAGCTCCATCAGCAGCAGCTTGACTCTAGAGTCAATGATGAGCAGCTTTCTTAACCCGCCTAGTGAAGAAACTACTCGCCATCAGCAGCAGCTACACCTGGAGCAGAACCTGAACCAGCAGTTGTTGGCATAATTGGACAGCACCTTGCCAACCCACATTGAAGATCAGCTGGACTACTGGGCAGCCAAACTGGATTTGTGGCCGCAACTGGCCGAGTTTGCCCTGGAAAAGCTGTCCTGCCTGGCCAGTAGTGTGGCATCAGAGCGGGTGTTTAGTGCGGCGGGGGCCATAGTTACCCCAAGGAAAACTCACCTGTCCAACCAAAATATGGAGAGACTGACCTTTGTCAAGATGAATCAGGAATGGATCAGCCAGGATTTCCACCCACCAATGCCTCATACATCAGATTAGATCATCCATGCTGCCTCACCCAAACCTTGACAAAAGAGACCGGTTTCTTCTGGCTACCTTCCTCAGCTACTATTCTGATGCTGTTACCCGCCGATGCCACACATCTGATGCAAAGTGCTCCTTCTTACACCCACCATCATCAGTGGGTAGTTATTGCCACCCACCTCCCCACTCTGTCACCAGATCACTCTGTGGTCTCCTGTGTTAGGATCTGGACTTGAACCTGGGACCTGTGCTGTGTCTGGCGGTGACGCTACTTGCTGAGCCACCTGAAATGCTGGACGGTTCCTTAGACAATTCCTTGAATGATCTTGTCTTGAATCTTGTTTGCCTTGAACCTTGAACTCTTTGCTTCTCCCATGAACTTCCTGATTTAAGCCATGTTTCTGCACTTCCTGGTTGCCAGAATATTGTGCCTTTACCAGCCAATATCTCGCTCCCGTCTATCCTGCTGCCGACTGTTTCTCTGCTACCATCCGTTACTGACATTTGGCTTGTTCCTCGACTACGCTCCTGCTTAATCCCCGTCTGCTATATCTGCTATTGAACCTCGACTTGCTCACCTCCTGCTGGGGCTATCCTGAGGACCGTGACCTGGTACTAACACGCAGCAAAGTCCATCTCCACCATCTGGAGCTCTGGCGAATACCGGTTAGTACTTAGACCCCGCACCTCAGGTGAACCCGTGTCATCAGCCAGGGTGACCAGTGTAAATATCTGCTCCGCTGCTATTGCTACTGGCCTCCGAGCCTGACTCCATATCGTGACAGCCCAAAAAAATATTCTGGCCCAAAACATGGAGGCCGCTGTAGCAGCTGCTGTGGCTCCTCTCAGGGTACAAATCTCTGAGTTGCAGGCATTTGGTGTTAACTACCAGGAAAAGTTTGCTGATTTACAAATTGAAATTAAAGGGCTACAAGAGGACATCCTTGATCTGCATAGACAATTGCGGGACTTTCGTTCCCGCGATACTGCTGCCGTAGATACTAACGCATGAATGCCCCTACCACTCAAGTTTAATGGAGACCGTCACCATTACAGAGTTTTCCTTAATCAGTGTCGTATATACTTTCAGATGCAACCAGCTGCATTTACTTCTGACAGGAAAAGGGTGCTGTTAATTATCAATCTCCTGACTGAGGAAGCCTTAGCCTGGGCCTCATACTGGATAATTTCAATAATTTTGTGGCTGCTATGAATCAAGTTTTCGATGATCCTAACCACTGCGCTACTGCTGAGGCAAAATTATACAAATTAAGGCAGGGTAGACGCTCTGTTGCAGAGTACACCACAGAATTCCGACGTTGGATCTCAGATACCAATTGGAATCCAGCAGCACAAAAGAGTCAGTTCCGTCAAGGGCTCTCTGAACAAGTAAAAGATGAGCTAGCCAGAGTAGAAAGTCCTGAAGACCTTGAGGCTTCTATGAAATTATGTATTCGAATTGATCAGAGGCTTACTGAAAGGAGAAAAGAAAGACTGGGAATCCGAGGCAGTGATGGCGACATGTGTTTTTCTACTAGTCAGTTTACTCCTAAGGGTCCAAGAGTTCTTCCGGATTGTGACAGTCCTGAACCTATGCAGGTGGATGCTATTAAAAGATCTATTACTACTCAGGAGAAAGAAAGACGACGTTCAGAGAACTTATGTATTTATTGTGGAAACGCTGGACACTACGCAATTAATTGTCCCAATAAATTTAAAAGAACAATTGCGGCAACTGATGTTGTATCTGAACAAATAAACTCAATTTCTCATTCTGTCTCTCCTTTGATTCAGGAAGCAAATAAAGTTAATTCCTTATCAACTCATTTTATCATCCCTATAAAGCTAATCTTTGAAGATGGTGAAATACCTTGTTCTGCTATGCTGGACTCAGGGGCCGGGGTAAATTTCATGGACATTGAATTTGCAGAGTGTGCAGGATATGTGCACTATACTACTGGTGTTAACCAGATAAATGTCAGTACATCAGACTGGCCAAAATCTGTATAACAACTACCCACATACGATTGTTGGCTAGGCTACCAGATACTCTGATTGTGACAAGGGTTGTGTCACATCAGTATCATCGTAATAGTGGTTTGCCACCAGCAAAAAGCTCCCTCTAAGATAAAGAGGAACTAGCTATAACAAGAGGATACTCAGTAGCACCCCCTTGATGTTAGTGGTAGTGTTATATACAATAGCCGTACATGATCACGGACGGTTGATGTACCGCCCAATAGTCGTAGTGATCTCTCCGGCTTTTAATAGAGCTACCCTGAATATAACAGGGTTACCCTATGTCTCAATCCTCCTCACTAAAGCTACATGCTATATCTCATGCTCGACGCGTTTCTGTGAGTTGTAACACCACATTTCATCAGGAGCAGTAGAGACACTTTTACCGAACACCTCCGGTCAGAGGGTCGGCGTGAGGTAACACATGGAGGAACTCAGGTATAGAGTCTCGGCACTAGTGTGGCCGCAAAGCGGCCGCTCGCGCGCCTCACTTTGAAGGTAGAAGCCCCGCCCACAGGGAGTGGTCACGCGGCCGGCCATGTCCATAGGTAAGTATCCACTGGCTGGACTAAACCGGGCGGTGACTGACTATGTTCACTGCGGGATCGCTAAAAAGCGCATGATAATAAATATATAGGGAATATAAACCGGCGGCTATATTTATATTCAAAGGACAAAATAATACACATGATAACGAAGGTGTACACTTATGAGGTGTTGGTTGTATATCATTCACATAATAAGCCATAAACTGGAGGGGAACTAGTTGCTGGATAACACTTGTCAAAGCTAGATATCCATAAATGACCACATAGAGTTAGTGTATAGGCATGGCAGCAGTTGGTCACTATGTACACTACAATATAGTACAAAGAATGACCTAAAGAATATATGAGATAGCATAGGTAATTGGTGTACCATATAGCCTACTAACACAATGTGTTGTGTGACACATGTAACATCATATGAAGGGAGTGTATGACATAGCTTCATTGAGGCCAAATGGTTTCATGGTATTGAGCATGAATATCCATCTGGCTTCCTTTTGCAATAGTATGCGGTCCACATTGCCACCTCTGGGTGATGCTTTCTTGGCTACGGAATACCCTGACTGGCACATATCCATGTGGATCCTGCAAATTCTGCCAGTATATACTCAAAGGTAAAAACTTCAAGGACAGCAACCAAGAGAAAGAGTTCTTCATTCGATCATACATCAATTGTAAATCAGAAGGAGTGATATACTTGATGACCTGTTCATGCGGAATGAAATATGTTGGAAAAACGACGCGTGAATTGAGACGTCGTATTGGAGAACACATTCTAGATATTCGTAAGATGAAAGATACCCCTGTGGCACGACATGTTGCTGAAGAACATGAGGGGAGGACGAACTCAGTAAAATTCCAAGGCATACAATTGGTTAAAGCATCACCCAGAGGTGGCAATGTGGACCGCATACTATTGCAAAAGGAAGCCAGATGGATATTCATGCTCAATACCATGAAACCATTTGGCCTCAATGAAGCTATGTCATACACTCCCTTCATATGATGTTACATGTGTCACACAACACATTGTGTTAGTAGGCTATATGGTACACTAATTACCTATGCTATCTCATATATTCTTTAGGTCATTCTTTGTACTATATTGTAGTGTACATAGTGACCAACTGCTGCCATGCCTATACACTAACTCTATGTGGTCATTTATGGATATCTAGCTTTGACAAGTGTTATCCAGCAACTAGTTCCCCTCCAGTTTATGGCTTATTATGTGAATGATATATAACCAACACCTCATAAGTGTACACCTTCGTTATCATGTGTATTATTTTGTCCTTTGAATATAAATATAGCCGCCGGTTTATATTCCCTATATATTTATTATCATGCGCTTTTAGCGATCCCGCAGTGAACATAGTCAGTCACCGCCCGGTTTAGTCCAGCCAGTGGATACTTACCTATGGACACGGCCGGCCGCGTGACCACTCCCTGTGGGCGGGGCTTCTACCTTCAAAGTGAGGCGCGCGGCGGCCGCTGCGGCCACACTAGTGCCGAGACTCTATACCTGAGTTCCTCCACGTGTTACCTCACGCCGACCCTCTGACCGGAGGTGTTCGGTAAAAGTGTCTCTACTGCTCCTGATGAAATGTGGTGTTACAACTCACAGAAACGCGTCGAGCATGAGATATAGCATGTAGCTTTAGTGAGGAGGATTGAGACATAGGGTAACCCTGTTATATTCAGGGTAGCTCTATTAAAAGCCGGAGAGATCACTACGACTATTGGGCGGTACATCAACCGTCCGTGATCATGTACGGCTATTGTATATAACACTACCACTAACATCAAGGGGTGCTACTGAGTATCCTCTTGTTATAGCTAGTTCCTCTTTATCTTAGAGGGAGCTTTTTGCTGGTGGCAAACCACTATTACGATGATACTGATGTGACACAACCCTTGTCACAATCAGAGTATCTGGTAGCCTAGCCAACAATCGTATGTGGGTAGTTGTTATACAGATTTTGGCCAGTCTGATGTACTGACATTTATCTGGTTAACACCAGTAGTATAGTGCACATATCCTGCACACTCTACTATCTGTGTACAGTACACCATTGCACTTTATTGCCAGTCCAGACTACAGCACTTACCTTGTATGTAGACCCTTTTCATATTTTAGTGTAGCAAATCACAATAAAGATTTTTTGTTTTTTGTTCTTAACGTCCCTTCAGATTATTTGTTATTGATATTATAGGGGACGTGCACCTACTTATAGTTTGACTCATTTCCAGACATTGAATTTGCCCCAAACCATAACATTCAAATAAGAAATAAACTCACCCCTGTTGATATGGAAACTGTGGATGGCTCACCCTTATCTTCAGGACCTGTTACCTATGAGACTGTTTTACTTAAACTCCTAATTAAGACTGACCATCAGGAGACTATCAGCTTTCAGCTGATCACATCACCCAAGTTCCCTATCATCCTTGGTTCTCTATCCATAATCCCTCCATCAACTGGGAAACACGTTCTTTGAGTTTTACCTCTGACCATTGCAAAAAACATTGCAGGGAATCTTATCAAATAAACCCTCCACCAACCCTGGATTCACAAGCAGTTATGGTAACTACACAGTCTTATGACAAGCTACCTCCACAATATCTTGAGTTTTGGGACGTTTGTGATAAAAAGAACGCCGATCAGCTGCCTCCTCATCGCTCTTATGATTGCCCCATTGAATTGCTTCCAGGGGCAGAAATACCCTTTGGTCGCCTTTTTTCTTTATCAGAACCTGAGCTGAAGGTGCTCCGGGAGTGGCTTAATGAGAATCTGGAGAAGGGTTTTATCAGACACTCAACCTCTCCTGCTGGGGCAGTCTTGTTCTTCGTGGAGAAAAAGGACTCAACCCTGCGTCCGTGTATCGACTACAGAAACTTAAACAGGATCACAATTAAATATCGCTACCCACTTCCATTGATTCCAGAAATGCTCGAGAGACTCTGCTCCGCCAAGCTCTTTACCAAATTAGATTTACGGGGGGCATACAACCATGTCCGCATTCGTCCTGGAGACGAGTGGAAAACTGCTTTCAGAACCAGATATGGACATTTTGAGTCTTTGGTCATGCCCTTTGGACTGTGCAATGCTCCCGCAACCTTTCAGCATTTTATTAATGTTTTCCGAGATTTGCTGGATCAGTTTGTAATAGCCTATTTAGATGATATTCTCATTTTTTCTGATAATTTGGAAGAACACCACAAGCATGTCTGTATTGTGCTCGAGAGACTAAGGCAGAATCAACTTTACATCAAACTAGAGAAATGCGAGTTTGAACAAAGTCAGATCCAGTTCTTGGGTTACATAATTTCTTCTGAAGGGGTAAGCATGGATCCCGATAAGATCAAAGCAGTGATGGATTGGCCTGTCCCTAGGAATGTTAAGGAGATACAACGATTTGTTGGATTTGCCAAGTTTTACAGGAGATTTATAAGGAATTTCTCCAAGGTAATAGCTCCAATTACACAGATGACAAAGAAAGGAATACCCTTTTGTGGTCACCCGAGTCACAGGCTGCCTTTAGTAAACTAAAGACTCTCTTCACTACTGCACCAATACTGGTACATCCAGATCCTGAACTACCTTTCATCGTAGAAGTTGATGCTTCAGATTCTGCTGTGGGAGCTATTCTTTCTCAGCGAATTGGAGAAAAATGCAGCTTCATCCTTGTGCTTATTTTTCTCGACTGATGTCTCCAGCCGAGAAGAATTATGACATTGGAAACAAGGAGCTGCTGGCTATTAAGCAAGCATTTTCTGAGTGGAGGCATCTGCTGGAAGGGGCTAAGCACCCTGTAACCGTTCTCACAGATCACAAAAATTTAGAATTTATTCGTTCTGCCAAGAGGTTGTCATCTAGACAAGCTCATTGGACCCTATTCTTCTCGAGGTTCAATTTTGTTATCTCGTACCACCCTGGGTCAAGGAATGGTAAGGCTGATGCCCTGTCACGGATGTTGTCTGGGCCTCTCCAGGAAAGCAACTCTGAATGTACGATCCTGCCTCAAAAGAACTTTCTAGGGGCCATGAGTTCTAACACCTTTCTTAATCTTCTCAAGAAGGGGTATGAGAATGACCCACTTCTTAATCATCCTCCTGAAGACCTTAACCTTAAGTACAGCAACGGTTTTTGGACTCAAGTGCATTGCCTCTATGTACCTGAATCAGGGCCGGTGCTATAATAAGGCAGACCAAGCGGCTGCCTTAGGGCGCATAGAAGGGGGAGGGGCTCCAAAATGAACTTTTTTTTTTTAAATCACTTTCGTGATGTGATCATGGGGAGGGGGGGCACCAAATTGTAGCTTCGCTTGTGCTGGCAAAAATCCTTGCACCGGCTCTGACCTGAATCAGTTCGAGTAGAAGCCCTCAGATTGGTTCACGACTCTAAATTTGCTGGTCATTTTGGGGTTTCTAAGACAGAGGAACTCTTATCACGTTCCTTTTGGTGGCCTGGGTACAAGAAAGATGTCAAGAGTTTTGTGGCTTCGTGTCGACCTGTGCTCGCAATAAGACACCCCGATCTTCTCCTCTGGGGTTACTTCAACCACTGCCCGTTCCATCAAGACCATGGGGGTCAGTTTTAATGGACTTTGTGGTCGACCTTCCCTTTTCTAAAGGGATGACCACCATCCTGGTAGATGTGGACCGTCTCACTAAAATGGCTAATTTTATTCCAGTTAAGGGGGTACCCTCTGCCGAACATACTGCAGAAGTAATGGTCCGGGAAGTTTTTAAACTACATGGAATTCCTGATGATGTGGTGTCTGACAGAGGAGTACAGTTTACCTTTAAATTTTGGAGAAGTTTTTGTTCAGCGTTGGGTGTAACAATTTTTCTGTCCTCAGCTTCTCATCCACAGTCTAATGGTCAGACCGAGAGGACCAATCAAACGTTGGAGCAATACCTTCGATGTTTTGTGAGTTATATTCAGGATGATTGGGTGGACTACCTTCCTACGGCAGAATTTGCTTATAATAACTCTAAACATAGCTCCACTTCCCAAAGCCCCTTTTTCCTAAACACTGGGTATCATCCAGTTTTTATTCCAGGTCTACCTATTTCAACTCCAATTCCTGCTGTTACCGACAGATTAACCTCATTACAGGAGATCCAGGAGAAATTGATGAATACATTGAAGGAGGCTCAGGAATATTACAAGAAGGCTGCTGACAGACATCGGAGATCAATCTCCACCTTTCAAGTAGGTGACAAAGTTTGGTTATCTACCAAAAATTTGAAGGTTCAGGTTCCATGTGCTAAGTTGGGTCAAAGGTTTGTGGGACCTTTTGAGATTTCTGCTCAAATTAACCCGGTCACTTTTCGCCTAAAACTTCCCGACAATATGAGGATTCACCCTGTTTTTCATGTAGCGCTACTTAAAACATTTCATGAAAATACTTTTTCTGCAAGAATTCATCCTCCTCCTCCACTTGTTGAAGTACAGGGTGAAGAAGAATTTGTGGTGGAAAAAATTCTTGACTCCAGGATCTTTCGGAAAAAATTACAATATCTGGTTCAATGGGAAGGGTATAAGCCAGAAGAAAACTCTTGGGAGCCGGATGAGAATGTTCATACCCCTAGATTAACAAAGGAATTCCACCAGAGGTTTCCTCACAAACCTGGCCCTAAGGCATCCAGAGGATGGCCTGGGAGGACGGGAGTACTGTTAGGATCTGGACTTGAACCTGGGACCTCTGCTGTGTCTGGCGGTGCCTCTAGTTGCTGAGCCACCTGAAACGCTGGACGGTTCCTTAGACAATTCCTTGAATGATCTTGTCTTGAATCTTGTTGGCCTTGAACCTTGAACTCTTTGCTCCTCCCATGAACTTCCTGATTTAAGCCATGTTTCTGCACTTCCTGGTTTCCAGAATATTGTGCCTTTACCAGCCAATATCTCGCTCCCGTCTATCCTGCTGCCGACCGTTTCTCTGCTACCATCCATTACTGACATTTGGCTTGTTCCTCGACTACGCTCCTGCTTAATCCCCGTCTGCTATATCTGCTACTGAACCTCGACTTGCTCACCTCCTGCTGGGGCTATCCTGAGGACCGCGACCTGGTACTAACACGCAGCAAAGTCCATCTCCACCATCTGGAGCTCTAGCGAATACCGGTTAGTACTTAGACCCCGCACCTCAGGTGAACCCGTGTCATCAGCCAGGGTGACCAGTGTGAATATCTGCTCCACTGCTATTGCTACTGGCCTCCGAGCCTGACTCCAGATCGTGACATCCTGATGCTGCTGCCACCTCACCACTCAGGTCTCCTCCTGCTGCTGCCACCTCCACACTCTGTCATTATGCCACTCTGTGGCCTCCTCCTGCTGCTGCCACCTCCACACTCTGTCATTATGCCAGTCTGTGGCCTCCTCTTGCTGCTGCCACCTTCACATTACATCACCTTGCCAGTCTGTGGCCTGATCATGCTGCTGCTGCTGCCACCTTCACACTATGTCACCTTGCCAGTCTGTGGCCTGCTCATGCTGATGCCACCTTCACACTATGTCACTTTGCCAGTCTGTGGCCTCCACATGCTGCTGCTGCCACCTCCACATTATGTCACCTTGCCAGTCTGTGGCTTCCTCATGCTGCTGCTGCCACCTTCACACTATGTCACCTTGCCAGTCTGTGGCCTCCTCATGCTGAGACAGCAGACAGTATTCGTTTTTTGGGGGGGTATTGTTCTGACGGATCAGAGGAAGGGCAAAATAATCAGTGACGTCAACTTAGTGCTGACACCCTCTCCACTCTGTCAGGGAGGCTCTACTTGTATACGCATTTAATAGAACAGGTTCTGTAGACATCTATGTGGAATCAGCTGACGACGGTGTAAAAGGAGTGCACTCTTTCACTCTACAGTAGGATCTTAATTGCCCCATAACTGCCCAAATAAGTGAAGTGTGCAGTGATTCTAAGAGCGCCGCCTGTCAACTGCGTATCATACTGACTCACAGTATGCTCTGCAGCCAGGAAATAGCTGTTTTTTACGCGATTCTCCACGAAAAAAATTCAGATTGAAGAGTACTCAATCTGCTAACCAGCCAAATCGAATTTTTGAGAAATTCGCTCATCTCTAATTACCATTATGGCCAGGATTGAACTTTTAACTACAATCCTGGTTAGTAATCCTATATGATTTAGTGGTCAATATTGAGGACCTGGCAGCTTTCGTGTGTGGTTTAGTATAGAGGCTCTGTCAGCTCTCCTTTGTGATGTAGTATGGAGGATCGGTCAGCTTTACTGATTTCTATGGATTTCTCAGCTTAGGGGCTGTTATCAAATATTAAAATAGATATTACAATGTTTCTGTATAGGTAGCTCTGAGTTAAATTACATTAATAAAAAACAAAACAAAAAAAAACTAAGCTCTAAAAAATATATGGCATAATCTGACATAATAGTATTCCAAGGTAGTTTGATTTGCATTTAATCACCAAGCCATCTGGGTGTAAAGTTCATGATATGACTTCACCTTGAATAGCTGATAGCATGGCATAGCACAAGAACAATTTAAGTGATTAATTGATATCTAGTGATCACTTATTTTTAATGATCCAGCAGGTCTGGTCCAGATCATATAAATATACAGTAATTATCTAGGAGTCAAAGGTTTCTGAGATAGCACGAATATGCATTATTCTGCATGTCCACCAGATGTCAGTCTTGTACTTTTATGACATTTGTAAATGAGAAGATGAGGATAGACAAAAACACAAATGAAACAAGAAAAATAAAGTATAATCCATAGGACTATTACAAGAAAAAATACACGTTGTTAAATGTAATATTTAATGAGCTATTGACCACAATACTTTACAGTCTACAGTACTATTTGTTACAGATTTATGAGAACCACAGATAGGAATTGTTTGTGACCCATTCACAGAGCATGGCTCATAGTTCACAGCCAACGGTCTCCATTTTAATTACTGCTCAGCAAGTACAATTATTTAATTAAGTCACTAGTGTTGAATTCTTTCTGGGATCAGTTAGTTCCCCACTCTCAATATGCAGCAATACAATCACCAGTGCAACTTCCCAGAACTATGTAAGGGGGTCAGACCTTACAGAAGGTTTTACTGGTCTTATATAGGGCAACAGATCTGAGACGGGAATGGCTAAAATGGATGCAGAATGTGCATAACTGGGCATAACAGATGCTTAAAATACATTAGTTTTTTGTTTATTTTTCTGCTCTTCTGACGAATCAGAAGAACGGCAAACAAAATGGTGATGTGGTTTCAAAGTCTCGGAACAACAGCCCAGTTTTTAAAAGGGTTAGCCCACAGAAAGCATTACTATGCAATAATTAGGTATTATTGCAATTATTCAATAAAAATATTGCCTATTTGTTAATTTAGATTAGATTTTGCTTTTTGATAGCGCCCCAGCTGTTCATCCTTCTGGTCCTACTTTTCCAGCATTCAATGGTGGAAAACCTGCTCAGTCACTTCCCTGCTCCCTTCCTCTCAGTGCCCTAGTGATCTCATAGTAAAGAAATGATCCAGACGCTGTTTATTCACTCATCCCTACTTCTAAATACAATATAGCTGTATCTCTCTAGACAGGGAGAAGGAAATTGTGTGTGTGTGTGTGTGTGAGGCGGCTGGGGGGGGCTGCATCACAAGTGCTTGACTGTCTCATGTGAGAGGCTACCCATCCACACAAAGGGAAGAAAGTCCTCCAGATTAGCAGACAAGTGAGAAACAACACAACGGGGGATTTACTCACCAAAAAGTGCCAAAATTTGCAGCACATTTATTAACTTTCATGCACTAATTCAGACTTGTCCGACAAGTGGGTATGGCTTAACAAAAGTTAGTGTGGCTTTATGGGAAACGAAGCATAGCTTAAAGATGCACTGTGTGACAATAAAATCTCCTGAAATTGTGGGCCATGGTTCCCGCGCGTGATAAAAAACTGAATGTGGTACCCACACCCGAACCCGGACTTCCTCACTGAAGTTCGGGTTTGGGTTCGGTGTTCTGTAGATTTTATTATTTTCCCTTATAACATGGTTATCTTCATTCAGCAGGACTTGCGCTGACGTCACCGAGCTTAGGACGTGGTGAGCACGATTACGCCATCAAAGGTCCTTTTGCAGGCCCTGCAAGAAGAAGAAAGAAGACGATACCGGCTGCGCAATCAAGTGGATGAGGTGAGTTAATTTTTTTTACTTTTTAACCCCTCATTGGACATTTCAGTTAGCATTCTGTATCAAGAATGCTATTATTTTCCCTTATAACCATGTTATAAGAGAAAATAATACAGTGAATTGACTTTAATTGGGTCCGGGGCTGGTTATCCCTATCATCTCCTAGCAACCATGTATGAAAATAGCACCGCATCTGCACTTGCTTGCGAATGCTTGCGATTTTCACTCACCCTCATTCATTTCTATGGGGCCTGCGTTGCGTGGAAAACGCCGAATATAGAACCTGCTGCGATTTTCACTCAATGCACAAGTGATGAGTGAAAAACATCGCTCATGTACACAGCCCCATTGAAATTAATTGGTCAGAATTCAGTGTGGGTGCACGCCTTCACGTCACGCATGATTGCACCCACGCGGAATACTCGCCCATGTGAAAGGGGCCTAAGGGTTTAGGTCAATGGGGATACTGTTGGCGAGTTTTGAATGTAGATTTAGCAGTGGAAATTTGGATTTTCTTGCAAATTAGCATTGGATTTATCAGCATGAAAGATCAGTGTTGTTACTTCTGTGGCAAATTTCATTTGAAAAACACAGCTCAGTGGGTCACCCTCTATGAAATCTCTGAACTTTTCTGTTTCCACACCTGGGACCTGCATCTATCCCATGAATGGGCACCATTTACTGACTGCAATGTATGGAGAGGTAGCAGTGCATACACGGTTCGGCTCACCTCGGAACTCCCATAGAAGTGAGTTGCGAGAGCTGTGTGCATGCACTGCCACCTCTCCATATAGTCTCAAGATAGATGTGGGTCCCAGAGGTCGACATCTATCACACTTTCATGGCATATCATGAATACACTATAAAGGCTTGAGATCAGGATACATCTTTATGTCCACAATGGTATAATGTCTAATGCAGGCACTAGCTCCAATTATTATCTATTTTTTTGCCTTATCTGCTTTATAATCCAGGAGAAATGTGTGTACTTCCTGGTAACTTTACAGGCAAGATTGCTGTCATTACTAAGGCCTCATGCACACGATCGTATGTGTTTTGCAGTCCACCAACTGTGGATCTGCAAAATATGGATACCACCTGTGTGAATCCCACAATTTCTGCTGGCCCCATTGTCAAATGCCTTTACCGGAAAACAGACAATTATAGGACATGCGGATGCAGACATCATATGGTGTGCAATCTGCATTTTTTGGTGCCCCATTAAAAGGAATGGGTCCGCATCCAATCCTCAAAAATTGCAGATCGGATGAGGAAAAGAAAACATTTGACGCCCGGGTAAGAGGCGGGTGCGTTGCAGGAAAATGCGCGATTTTTCCGCGCGAGTGCAAAGCGCTTTAATGTGTTTTGCACGCGTGTAGGAAAAATAGGCATGTTTGGTACCCAGACCCGAACCCGGACTTCATTACTGAAGTTCGGGTTTGGGTTGAGTATTCTGTAGATTTTATTATCTTCCCTTATAACATGGGTATAAGGGAAAATAATAGCATTCTCACTACAGAATGCTTAGTAAAATGTGCATTAAGGGGTTAAAAATAAAAAAATGAACTTACCTTATCCACTTGATCACGTAGTTGCGATCTCTTCTGTCTTCTTCAAGCATTAGCTGCCGGGTAAAGGACCTGTGTGATGATGTCACCGAGCTCATCACATGGTCCAATCATATGGTCCATTACCATGGTGATGGACCATGTGATGTGACGTCACCACAGGTCCTTTAGATGGCAGCTAATGCTTGAAGAAGACAGAAGAGATTGGCAACTACGCGATCAAGTGGATAAGGTGAGTTAATTTTTTTATTTTTAACCCCTTAATCCACATTTTACAAAGCATTCTGTATTGAGAATGCTATTATTTCCCCTTATAACCGTGTTATAAGGGAAAATAATAAAGATCGGGTCCCGTCTCTTGAAACCTTGCAGGAAAATCGCACTGCATCCGTACTTGCTTGTGGATGCTTGCGATTTTCCCGCAGCCCCATTAACTTCTATGGGGCCTGTGTTGTGTGAAAAACGCACAATATAGAACATGCTGCGATTTTCACGCAATGCAGAAGTGATGCGTGAAAATCACCGCTCATGTGCATAGCCCCATAGAAATGAATGGGTCCGGATTCAGTGCGGGTGCAATGCGTCCTCCTCACGCATTGTACCCGCGCGGAAATCACGCCCGTGTGAAAGGGGCCTTATACTGACACTTCTTATCAAGCCAGTGGGTATATCTCCAGATCATGAACCAGTAAGAAACAGACTCACTTGAGGATAAATTGGGTCATTTATTAAACTGGTTTAAAGTAGAACTGGCTTAGTTCCCCATAGCAGCCAATCAGATTCCACCTATTTTTTATCACAGCTCCTTTGGAAAATGAAAGGTGGAATCTGATTGGTTGCTATGGGCGACTAAACCGGTTCTACTTTACACCAGTTTGATAAATGAGCCCAAAAGAGTACTATAGATTGCAATTTCTGGTGTCCCAGTGGCCAAGTATGTAGAGCTTCACAACCTACTAACACGTGCTAAGTCCCTCTTAGGCTACATGCACACGACCGTTGCCTGCCTCCGCGTCCGCTCCTCCTTGAAATTTTGCGTCCGTCAAAAAAAACGGATGAAGGACCGTTTTTTTTGACGGATCCGATTTTTATGGCAGATCCATTGTAAAAATGCCTATCCTTGTCCGCAAACGTGAAAAAAATAGGACATGCACTATTTTTTTCACGGAATGAAAACACGGATCACGGATGCGGAACAAAAACGGTTGACCATCCGCATTTTTTGACGGACCCATTGAAATGAATGGGGAAGCATCCTATCCGTGAAAAAAAACGGAACGGACGCGGAAACAAACAACGGTCGTGTGCATGGGGCCTTAGGCCTTATTCACACATCCGTTGTGTTTTGCGGAGCCGCGGAGCCGCGGATCCGCAAAACACGGACACACCGGCAATGTGCATTCCGCATTTTTGCGGACCGCACATTGCCCGAACTCCATAGAAAATGCCTCTTCTTGTCCGCAATTGCGGACAAGAATAGGACATGCTCTATTTTTTTGCGGAGCCGTGGACCGGAAAATCGGCGGCGCGCTCCGCAAAATCGGATGCGGAGAGCACAGTGTGTGCTCTCCGCATCGTTCCCGGCCCCATTCACAGTCAATGGGTCCGCATGTATTCCGCAAAATTGCGGAAAACATGCGGACTACATTGCGGATGTGTGAATAGGGCCTAAGTCTGAGGTCATAACATTCACAACAGCTTTTTTTTTCCTTCACAAACCCATCAAAATCCAAGCGAATTTTCCCTGCACTTGGTCAGATATGTATTTTTGAGTAGAGAAGGTAAGAGAGACAATGAAGTTGTCATATGACATCAGCTCTGTTCTTTATGATCAGCACGATCACTCAGCCTTGTGCCTCCCTATGTGTTATACTACAAGGTATTCCGCAGACAAGCAATCCAGACAGAACAAGCCGACACATTCCAGCTCTGTCCCATATGGTCAACCATTTCAGTCCATTGTATAACCATCAAAAATAATTATAAGGAATTTATAGTAATACTACTAAGTTTCTAATACCCACATAGTGCTCCTCGGCCAAGCAATACAAACTCTAGCGCTCAACCTTTAAAGTGGTCGTGTCACAAAACATATAAGGCTACTTTCACACTAGCGTTTTGGATTCCGTTTGTGAGATCCGTTTCAGGGCTCTCACAAACGGTCCAAACGGATCAGTTAAGCCCCAATGCATTCTGAATGGATAAGGATCCGTTCAGAATGCATCAGTTCGGCTCCGTTCAGCCTCTATTCCGTTTTGGAGGCGGACACCAAAACGCAGCATGCAGCATTTTGGTGTCCGTCTGAAGAGGCGGAGCCTAACCGCTTGCGTTGTGAATTACAATGTAAGTCAAAGGAGGCGGATCCGTTTTCAATGACACAATATGGTGCATTTGAAAACGGATCCGTTCCCCATTGACTTTCAATGTAATTCAAAATGGATCCGTTTTTGACTTTGTCATTTTTCTTTAAAACTAATGCAAACGGATCCGATCTGAACGGATACAAACGTTTGCATTATAGGTGCGGATCCGTCTGTGCAAATAAACAGACGGATCCGCACCAACGCAAGTGTGAAAGTGACCTACTACACTTTTCAAACCAGCATCTAGGTCTGAATACTTTTGTAATTGCATGTAATTAAAAATTTTGTATAGCCAGTGAGTTACTCAATAAAATGTATCTGTATAGCGCCACCTGCTGTTTGTTCTTTTCCTTAGTTTTGGTCCATCTCACTGAGCTGGTTGAACGTGCTCACTTTAAATCTTCTACTGCCACCAGCCATATGTTCTGTTAGAAGCTGTGGCAGTTAAAGTGGAATTAGACAAGCAGATAATCGTTTAAGTGATCACCGACAGGGAGAGAGCTACAGCAGAAAGGACACACCCCTGAGCTACCAGGCTAAATATAATCTAGCAGATCAATTGGAGCATTGAATGTGGAGAATTTTGGACCCATGTAAAGTGCAGGCTTGGTTCTAGCTTTGTAAGAAAGGCATTGTCATGTACTGTATCAGTGGTGGCGAACCTATGGCACGGGTGCCAGAGGCGGCACTCAGAACTCTCTCTGTGGACACCCTAACCCTGGAAAAAGTCTATGGTGTACCAATATGCCTTAGACCATGAACAGCACAGGCAGTGCACTGAATGTAGGCAGGCTAGTATAGCTAAATGATAAAGTACATGGAAGATACACTATACTGGACTCTAGTATTCAGGGTAAATTGCCGTGTTGGCGCTTTACGATAAATAAGTGGGTTTTGGGCTGGAGTTTGGGCACTCGGTCTCTAAAAGGTTCACCATCACTGGACTATATGATGTCTGATATCAATTTTCATCATGTATCATGGCATAACCCCTTTAAGACCAATAAGGCAATATGACTGTTTATGATCTCCTCTATGAGGAATGAATAGCTACGGTATTGACCGACGGCCATGAATGATTCATCAGGGGTGTGGAAATTTAAAAAAAAACTACTTGTCGAAGGACTAAAGTGGGGGCTCAATCTACTTGTCCCTCATGACCATCTACTTGTCCTGAACTTGTACTAACGGTATACTGTATGGGGCGCGGGCCACAAGGAGACGTTATCCTGTATGGGGCGGGGGCCACAAGTAGACGTCATACTGTATGGGGCAGGGGCCACAAGGAGACGTTATGCTGTATGGGGGCAGGGCCACAAGGAGACGTTATGCTGTATGGGGGTGGGGGCCACAGGGAGATGTTATACTGTATGGGGCGGGGGCCACAGGGTGACGTTATACTGTATGGGGCGGGGGCCACAGGGTGACGTTATACTGTGCGGGGGCAGCCCCAAGGTGACGTTATACTGTATGGGGCGGGGGCCTCAGGGAGGCGTTATACTGTATGGGGCGGGGGCCACAGGGTGACGTTATACTGTATGGGGGCAGGGGCCACAGGGTGACGTTATACTGTGCGGGGCGAGGGCCACAGGGTGACGTTATACTGTATGGGGGCAGGGGCCACAGGGTGACGTTATACTGTGCGGGGGCGAGGCCACAGGGTGACGTTATGCTGTATGGGGGTGGGGGCCACAGGGAGATGTTATACTGTATGGGGCGGGGGCCACAGGGTGACGTTATACTGTATGGGGGCGGGGGCCACAAGGTGACGTTATACTGTGCGGGGCAGCCCCAAGGTGACGTTATACTGTATGGGGCGGGGGCCACAGGGAGACGTTATACTGTATGGGGCGGGGCCACAGGGTGACGTTATACTGTATGGGGCGGGGCCACAGGGTGACGTTATACTGTATGGGGGCAGGGGCCACAGGGTGACGTTATACTGTGCGGGGCGGGGGCCACAGGGTGACGTTATACTGTATGGGGGCAGGGGCCACAGGGTGACGTTATACTGTGCGGGGGCGGGGGCCACAGGGTGACGTTATAGTTTATAAAGTGCCACCTGCAGTGCAGATTGCAGGCAGGGCCAGAGCCTCAGAAGACAGACAGCACAACCTTTATTTCTGACACCTCTGCAGATGAGCGTTCCTCCCAGAGTCTGTCAACTGAGCTCCCAGCCTGACCTGCAACCATTGACTGGGGTCACATAGCATTATACTGACTTATGATGCTATGTAACCCTTACAGTTCTGGAATGTATTGGATAACGCTGACATAATGCTGTCAGTGTTATCCAACACATTCCAGAGCTGTAAGGGTTACATAGCATCATAAATCAGTATAATGCTATGTAACCCCAGTCAGCGGAGCTGCGATGTGGACAGGCTCCGGGAGGAACGCTTATCTGCAGGGGGCCGTGGGGTCTCACTCCTCTTCTCTCATCTTGTCTCTGGAGACGGTGTGCTGACTTGCTGTGCGCTCCGTGCTGGCAGGTGGGCGGAGACGTCAATACAGGAGCCGGGAGGAGCGGGGGCCGGCCTGCAGGAAGTGCTATGTACGGGTCATATGCACGATGCAGGGGCAGGCTGATACAGATAGGAGCGGTCAGCTCGCATATGACCGCTCCTATTACTGTCCAACCACATGTCCCTGCTACTTGCCCGCACAGGGCTAAACAACTGTTTAAAGTACTTGCCCGGCGCCCGGAACTGCATGTCCCGGGCGTCGGGCGATAGGAATTCCACACCCCTGTTCATGTTTGCCTCCTGCATCTTACTGATTCATAAGTGAAAGCATTGCCCATGTGCTATAAAATGTATTAAAACTGGTTATTCATTTTTAAAAGATAACAGAGTAAACAACTTACTATTCCTTTTGGCTACACGTGACCGCTAATAGATGTTGCTGAGCTCACCATTCAGTGTGATCGCTCGAAATCATTTTGTTAATGTGTATTAATCTAATCTGTTTTATTAGTTCAATGTTTTTTTTACATGTTTTACAACAAAACAATGTCAAAATGCTTAACAAACTAAAGGTACACCGATATGTGTAAACAGGGCACAGGATAGGCGAGGACTGAAGCACAGAGCATGATCCTGATCGTTGGAGCCTGATCACAGCCCAGTCATTCTGCTGCATTTACCTGCCACAATCATCCTGTCTGTATGGGGATGAACGGTTACTGCTAAGATCATTCATTCTGTTATGTGCCCCACTAGTCCCCTCCTGATTCCCTGCCACCCAGTCTCCCCCTTAACCCCCCAGTTGTGTCTGCCCTTTTCCCCCTCCCTCCACAAAGCCTGTGACAGGCTGTGTTTCCCAATGCCCCTTTCTGTCCCCCCCAAAGACTGTACCCTTAGGGCTCTTTCACACTTGCGCTTTTGTTTTCCGGCATAGAGATCCGTCGTCGGGCTCTATGCCGGAAAAATCCTGATCAGGATTATCCCAATGCATTCTGAATGGAGAGAAATCCGTTCAGAATGCATCAGGATGTCTTAAGTTCAGGACCGGAACGTTTTTTTGGCCGGAGAAAATACCGCAGCATGCTGCGCTTTTTGCTCCGGCCAAAAATCCTGAACACTTGCCGCAAGGCCGGATCCGGAATTAATGCCCATTGAAAGGCATTAATCCGGATCCGGCCTTAAGCTAAACGTCGTTTCGGCGCATCGCCGGATCCAACGTTTAGCTTTTTCTGACGCTAAAGTCCCGGCTGCCATGGTAAAGTGTAGTGGGGAGCAGTATATTTGCCACCCGTGCGGCTCCCGGGGCGCTCCAGAGTGACGTCAGGGCGCCCCATGCGCATGGATCACGTGATCGCATGGATCATGTGATCCATGCGCATGGGGCGCTCTGACGTCATTCAGGAGCGACCCCGGGAGCCGCACGGACTGTAAGTATACCGCTCCCCCGCTCCGCACTACTACTATGGCAACCAGGACTTTAATAGCGTCCTGGCTGCCATAGTAACACTGAAAGCATTTTGAAGACTGATCAGTCTTCAAATGCTTTCAGGTCAGTTGTGTTGTTACGGATCCGGCGTGCATTTCCGGCGACGAAAATGCACGCCGGATCCTAACAACGCAAGTGTGAAAGAGGCCTTACAGAGGTTGTCTCACTTCAGCAAATGGCATTTATCATGTAGATGAAGTTAATACAAGGCACTTCCTAATGTATTGTGATTATCCATATTGCTTCCTTTGCTGGCTGGATTCATTTTTCTATCACATTATACCCTGCTCATTCCCATGGTTATGACCACCCTGCAATCCATCAGTGGTGGTTGTGCTTGCACACTATAGGAAAAAGCACCAGCCTACGTGCGCTATCACAGTCCTGGCCACCAGAGAGGCTGGTTCTTTTTACTGTAGTGGGCAAGCACGGCCATCACTGCTGGCATTAGGGTGGTCATAACCATGGAAATGAGCCGTGTATGAAGTGATGGAAAAATAAATCAAGCCAGAAAAGAAGGCAATATGGACAATCACAATACATTAGTAAGTGCCTTGTATTAACTTTCTCTACATGATAAATGCTATTTGCTGAAGTGAGACAGCCCCGTTAATGTCCCTTCTGTACCTCCTACAGAGCACGGCTACATCATACCTCTCACCCACAGAGACACTGCCAAATAATGTCAGTCCTCGGCATTGCCCCTGTTGCATGTGTCACTTTCAGTTGCGATGCCCTCACGTCCCCCAAAGAACCCTTCCAACATTCTGAAACCCAACGCCCACAGAACCCTGCCACGTTGTGTCCTCTTACTCTCACAGAATCCTGTCAAGTGGTGCCTCCTCTTTGCCCCTCTCCCCCCACAGAGCCCCTGCCATGTACTACTCCCTACCTAAAAGCCTTTGGCTCCAAAAAAAACAAAATAAAGGGTCACTAACTCTTCATAGAGACATATCAAAAGTTTTATTTCGGTGGGGGTCTGAGTGCTGAGACCCCCGCTGATCTCTGGAACGAGGAGAGAGAAGTACGCACATATTGCACTCTCTCTCCTCGATGTTGAGGATGGAATCATCTGGCACAACTTTGCAGATAGCTGGCTATGACTGGCCTGGGAGCCTTCACAAAGAACCCGAACTGCCATAACAACCAGTCAGAGTCCTGGGATTTCTCCATGAGGGCCCTGATTGGACTGCAGCGGGAGCCCCCCCCCCCCCCACAGATGCCGGGAGTCGCTACTGACAGCCCGCTCCTTTAATGCATACTGAGTACAGGTATGTATGGTGGTAAGCATTATGGAGTACCCCTACCTGATTATCGTTGATGGGCCTCCACCAAACCTAACCCACCTGCCTGGTAGGATAAGAAACATTTCTATGGGAACAGTTTACATATACATGTATATAACCCCCATGCATCCCTATTGTTAATTAAAACACCACCTTGACAAAACGTTTGACATGTCCCAATAGACATTTCAGATGTACTGATTAGTGGGAGTCAGGGTGCTAAGACCCCCACTGTCACTACAATGAAGGAGCAGAAATGCTCAGCTCAGCACGGTCTCTCCTCTTTAGCTGAAGATGGCCTCATAGGTGGTATATGTCAAAGTAACATGGTTGCTTGGTTAAACTTGATGGACTTGTTTCTGTTTTTAACTGTATTAACTATTTAACATCCACATGGATGCCAGCAGACCAGTGCCCAGAGTACCACACGGCCTCCACTGGTTTACCTTCTTCCCATAGAGCTCAGAGCTCCTGGAATGTGAGCAACCAGCAAGGATCTGACTAGAAGACCTTTCCCCCATTAGAGACTTTCAAGGTGAGCGGACTGGTGGGACATAAGAGGAGAAGGATTGCCTCAAGGAATTGTTCTCGAGTGTTAGGATCCAAGTTGCGTGAAGAGTTACTATCGGTAACCTGGCAACTCTTCTACAAGTTATCATTGTGATGTCCCTGGTATTTTGCAACTTAACCCCTTAGTGACCAGCCTGTTTTGGGTCCTAATGACCAAGTGATTTTTTTCAATTTATTTAGTCTTTCGTCGCATTCCAAGAGCTATGACTTTTTTATTCTTCCATCGATGAGGCTGTATGGGACTTGATTTTGCTGGCACAAGTTGTAGTTTTTAATAGCGCCATATAGGGGTACACATAACTTAATGATGAACTTTTAATATCTCTTTAGGGGGGAATGGAACGAAAAACAGCAATACTGCCACTGAGTCTTTACTTCATAAATTTTGCAGTGTTTATTTTTTCATTATAAATAACACAACTTTTTTCTCTGGGTCACTACAATGAAACTAAATACATCGTTTTTTTTTTACGTTCTATTACTTTTGCACAATAGAAACCTTTTTTTAAGAAAAGGAAAATTTTCTTGCATTGCCACATCCCAAGACCCATAACTTTTTTATTTTCATTCTCTGAGGGCTTCATTTTTGCAGGATGACTTGTACGTTTTATTAGTATCATTTTGGGGTACATAACACTTTTTGATCGGTTTTTATGTAGCTTTTGTTTAGTAGTAAATAAGCAAAACACAGCAATTCTTTTTACGGCATTCGCCGTATGGGATAACTTACATGATAATTGCGTAGCACGGGTTGTTATGGACGTGGCAATAACAGATATGTGGTTGGTTTTTTTTTTGCAATTTTTTCCAGTGAAAAGTGTTTTTCAATGGAAAAAGGTGTATTTTTTAATCAGGAGGGTTTTTCTTTATCTAATAAACCTTTTTTTACCCATTTACTAGTCCCACAAGACTGTAACAGGCAATCTTTTCATCGCTTCTATAATACATTTGTACAGCTTATGCTGTACAGTGCATTATATTGTCAGTGCTATAATAACAGTCGCCATTAGGGTGCGCCAGAGAGGCACAGTCTGATGGGAAATACTCCAGGCAGGCTTAGGGCCTTAATTTGCTTGCAGGCTGCGGTGCACAGACATTGTCACCCCATAGGGTTGCCAGACGTCCAGTTTTAGGCCGGACAGTTCGGTTTTCTGGCTCCCTGTCCTCACTCCGGCACAGGGCCTGGACAGACGCAGGGATGGCTCTCTTTGGCCGACTGAGGGGGAGAGCAGCACTCCCGGCCCCAGTGCCCCCCCCCCTTCTCCGGCACCTGAGGGTGTGAATTTCATACTTGAGTCGTGATGTGTGGGATTGGGGGTATGACTTGGCATCTCAGGGGCGTGGCTACAGTGTCCGGCTTTGAGGGTATAGCAAATGGTTACCCTATCACCCCACAATCTCATTCATGGGGTGCTGATGGGAGACAGAGGGAGTCCGCTCCCTCTGTAACTGCTTAGATGCCACAATTGTGATTGACCATGGCATCTAAGGGGTAAAATGGTCCGGATCAATGCTTCTGCCGATCAGGAGCGTTAGAGCTGAAGCCTGGCTTTCATGTGACAGCTGAGTCCCCGCTTGATGCTGCATAGGAGACTGGTGCAGCACTTAGGCTGGGCCACTGTAAAAGACGGCAGCCCAGCCTAGGGCCCCTTAGTGACCACCGTAAAAAGGAGTATTGGTGATCACTAAAGGGGTGAAAACCAGGAAAACAAGCCCTGCTCACATTGTAGGACAGGTATCTGGCAATCAATCAATTAAATAATTCCTAGAGAACCCCTTTAAGTGCAATTTCCTGGCTATCCCTAAATAGACAGTACCCACTGTTGTTAGGAATTGGAGTGGAACTGTAATTGCCCTGCTGGGTCTGGGACCATCCTGGTGGAGAACTGGTGGAAGAATATCACAGCCAGTTTTTTTAACTACTGCCACTACACTGACTTACTGCTACAAAGCCGCAGGAATGGGTCTCTGGCTCTGAAGAAAATCATCAGAGGCTTGTCTTATTTCTGTCTCTTCCAGGCTTGACAAATTCAGCTTCCACAAGCATCCTTCCATCTGAGGAGTCTTTGCAACATTCAGACCAAACATAATCAGACAATGATATGTAAAATCCACCTCCACAACCATTAATGGTAAAGATATGGCCTCCTCCTATCCTAGACCTACAGTGACTACTCTAAAGTAAGAGAACTTTGCATGGCCTGGGGTGTGTTGGATGTGGACATCCTCTAGGCAAGCCTTACTTACTGTACAATTTAAGGTGATGCTGTCATAAGCCAGTCTTTGTAACTTTTATAAGACCTTGTGACATTGTTAAAGTCCCCCCCAAAGACCACCTGCCGACATAGACTCTTTCTGGACCCACTTGGTCTGGGGACCATAGTGAACCGAAGGTCTTGTCCCTTCATGAGAACATCTAAGATCATGCACCACCCCAATGTATCAATTACCGTTCTGCATTTTTCCTGCGTGGACGTAAAAAGGACGGTCACCTTGTTATAGGGCTGCAAACCTAGCTGCATCAATGGGGTGGGTGGTACCATAATTGGCGATCGAGTTATAGTGTTAAAGAGAACATATTTGGCATCTAGTGGCTAACGCAGCAGTTAAAGGGTTTCTGTCACCAGGTTTAACCCTATGAAGTTAGCTGACATTAGCGATGTGCTAATGTCAGCTAAACCTAACTAGCCTATTCTTACTTTTCTCAGTGCCTGCATTAACCTTAAAAATCGAACTTTTATAATATGCTAATGAGGCTCAAGGAGCAGGGGGGCGTTGTTCCTGCTCCTAGAGCCTCCATTCTCCCACCTTGGTCTCCTCCCTCCAAGTCTTGATTGACAGGGCCAGGCAGCACTTGCGTCCGTCTGCCAGCCCTGTGCTCGGATGAAATCTCGCGCCGTTCTGAACTCAGCGCAGGCGCGGTGAGGGAAAGACGCTCGTCGGCTGCCAGGTTCCTCACCGCGCCTGCGCTGAGTTCAGAGCTGCGCAGATTTCATCCGAGCACAGGGCTGGCAGGCGGACGCAGCGCTGCCTGGCCTGTCAATCAAGACTGAGGAGACAGGTGGGAGGAGGCTCTAGGAGCAGGAACAGCCCTGCTCCTAGAGCCTCATTAGCATATTATAAACGTTTGATTTTTAGGTTAATGCAGGCACTGAGAAAAGTAAGAATAGGCTAGTTAGGTTTAGCTGGCATTAGCACATCGCTAATGTCAGCTAACTTCATAGGGTTAAATCTGGTGACAGAAACCCTTTAAAGGGGGTTTCTATAACTTCAATATTGATATTATTGGAGGGCCACTAAAGACACAGCTAACGCCACAGAATATGGCTCATTGTTTCATAGTAAAATGTATCTTCAATGACATTCTCACAATATAAGTAAAGTTCTGCATAAGTAGTAAAATCATCCAGACAGAGATTAAAGAAGCTCAGTCACCAGTGACTAGTGATAAGCAGCAGGGGCAATATTCGAATTTGCGATATTTCGTGACTATTTGGGTGAAAATTCATCATAAATTCGCGAATTCGAGAATCCACGATTATTTTCTTGATTGCGAAAATCGGCAATGTAATATGCGCATATTGCGCGCGCAATACAGACGTGGGTCACTTTTGCAACATTTTTCAAGCTGCTAAAAGTTTCCCGAGACTGGAGAAAATGGTTGGCATGGCAAAACATTAAAATAGCTTTATATACAGATAGTGCTCCAATATATTCGCGATTGCGCAAATCTGCAATTAATGATGCGCATATTTTTGCGCAATACATGCATTTTATCAGGTCTGACTACATATTAGTGATTGGTGCACTAAGTATTGTTGTGAACTTGTGACATCACAGAACTGTGTCTGTAGCATGTATGGACAGCATCACACTATCTAACACCCTGCACTGGAACCTATCAGCTACACTATATCACACTCTTACCTACACTGACTATCTCCCACTAACTATCTGTATTATATATATGAGCTACCTAACTAACTATCTAATGTAATGACACAGCAAAGCACAGAGCACAGCAATGACACTGCTGTCTCTCTCAGAACTAAAAAAAATATAAAACTGCAGAAAATGGCTGCTGGGGAGGTTCTTATATAGTAAAGAGGTAGGCAACTTTCCTATTGGTTGCTAGGGATGTTGCTAAGCTCAGACAAAGACATTGCAGCCTTCTCATTGGCCCACAAGCAAGAAGCAGGGATAGATCATGGGTTCAGATGAAAAAAAATCTAGAATATTCGCGAATACGAATATATAGCACTATATTCTAAATATATGCGAATTCTCGAAGTGGTGATATCAGCGATTAAAATTCACCATGCGAATATTTGTGCCCAACACAACCAGTGACAACTTCTTTAACTGAACAGTTTTCCCCAAGACACATAGGTTCCTGCCTCCTACACCTCATATCTGACTTGGCCTTTCAGACCTATTTCAGAGTTGCACACTAAAACTTAAAGCGACCCTCCGTTTCCAAATAAAAATCTCAAATGACCAGAGGGATGTATAGTATAAATACATCATGCCCTTCAACTCACTGAATGAGCTACAGATTTGCCAATTTTAAGGCCCCTATTCTTCCATCCAAGAGGGCGGCTTCACTTCTCAGACTACCAGATGGGCAGTGTGAAGGGTAGTCAAGGACACTTCCTGCTTCTCCAGCACGGCTATCAGATTGGCCATGTACGGTACAGCAGGAGGTGAGTGCCCAACCCACGTCATACATGTAAGGTGCACTGATTGGATGAGCTCAGGAGCTCTGCTTCCCTAATCAGAAACAGCCAGGCCCTGCTTTAACCGCTGCCATAGGTGATAACTCTGATACTGGTAGATTAACCTCTTAAATGCCACAGTCAATGCTGATTATGGCATGTAACTGGTTTACAGAGGAAGTTAGCCCCATCTATCAACCAACTGGCTTCATATGCTGTGGTCCCAGGGTGCTGTAGCAGGGCAAGGTCTGCCAGCTATGGTAGCCCATGAAGAGTTTAGCTTTTAAAATGGCGTAACTTATTGGAGTTTTACACTGTGCTGATATCTCAGGGCTCTGCAAATGTGACATGGCACCCAAGAACTATAACAGCGAAATCTGAACTCCAAAAGCCAAATGGCGCTTCATCTTTTCTGAGCCCTACTGGTGTGCCCATATAGCAGTTTACGAACACATATGGGGTGTTGCTATATTCAGGAGAAAATGGGTAACAAATTGTGAGGTGATTTTTTCCTGTTACCCCTTCTGAAAATGAAAAATGTAAAGCAACATTTTTTGGAAAAAATATAATTCTTTTATTTTCACAACCAAGTGGCTCTAAATACCTGTGGGGTCAAAACACTCAATACATTTCTTGAGGGGTGTAGTTTTCAAAATAGTGTCACATTTTGTGGGTTTCCACTATAGGGGTACCTCAGGGTCTCTTCAAATGTGATATGGCATCCAAACCCTATGACACTTTCCCTTCTCTACAGTGTGCCCAAACAGCAGTTTACGACCAGGTGTTTCTGTAAACTTCAGAATCCAGGAAAATATAGATTACACTTACCGGTAATCGTTTTTCTTTGAGCCTATGACAGCACCCCTGGAGAGACCGCCTCCTCCCGGACAGGAAACAGAAGTTAGAACGCCTTTAAAAGAGGGAACCTCCCTCTCTTCCACCAGTCCTTTTCAAGAACTATGAGACAAAAACTTAAACAATATATTTAAGGGACGGGAAATAATCGGGTGCTGTCATAGGCTCAAAAAAAAACGATTACCGGTAAGTGTAATCTATATTTTCTCTCTCGCCTATGACAGCACCCCTGGAGACTAGGCAAGGATTCTCCTAGGGTGGGACTACAGATTTTAAGACACTCTGTCCAAAGGAAAGCCCTTCATTAGAAAGGATCTGTAATCTATAATGTCTGAAAAAAGTATGTGGAGAACTCCACGTAGCTGCCCTACAAATCTGCTCAATAGAGACCGAAGCCCTTTCAGCCCATGTGGTGGAGACTGCCCTGGTAGAGTGGGCCCCAAAACCAGAGGGGGGAGATAGACCCGAGGAGGAGTAGGCTAGAGAAATGGTCTGAGTAATCCATCTAGCAATGGTCTGGGGTGATGCGGGGTAACCCTTCCTAACCCCTGAGAATAGTACCAGAAGACGAGAAGACTTTCTCCAGGAACTGGAAACCTCCAAATATCTGAGAATGCATCTGCGAACATCTAAACAGTGCAATCTTTCTTCTTCACTATTCTCTGGAGAGGGAAAGAAAGAAGGGAGAACTATCTCCTGAGATCGGTGAAAACTAGAAGAAACCTTAGGTAGGAAGGAAGGGTCAGGGGATATAACCACTCGGTCTTCCAGGACTCTCAAATACGGAGGTTCTGACGACAGGGCACTAATCTCGCTGACTCGCCTGGCTGAAGTAATGGCGATAAGGAAGGCTAGTTTCAATAAGAGCATCTTAGGAGAAAGATCTTCAAAGCGCTCAAAAGGAGGAGATGTAAGGGCAGACAGCACTACATTAATATCCCAAGGAGGGGTATTTATCTTAGATACTGGGGCTAATTTTGAAATTGCCGTAATAAACCTCTTCACCCACGGATGAAGGGCCAGTCTGGTCTCAAAGAGAGCACTAAGGGCCGAGATCTGAACTTTCAAGGTGCTAGGTCTAAGCCTCTTCTTCCACCCTTCCTGCAAAAATTCAAGAATTAGCGGGATACTAGGAGATTTAAGGATATCTATTGGTTCCTTTACAAACCTAAAGAAGGCCTTCCAAATTCTGAGGTAAGTTCTGGAAGTAACCTCCTTACGACTGGCCAGAAGGGTATCTACTACTTCACTAGAGAGACCCTTACACTCTAGGATTTCCCTCTCAAGAGCCAGGCAGTCAGATGTAAGCTTTCTACCTCTGGATGCAGAACTGGACCCTGCGACAGGAGATCTCCTGATTCCGGAAGTATCCACGGGTCGCAATCGACAACTTCCGGAGCCAGGAGAACCAGACTCTCCTTGGCCAGAAGGGGGCTATCAATATAACTGTGGCTTGTTCCCGTCTGATCTTCCCTAAGACTCTCGGAAGTATTTTTAATGGGGGAAAGGCATAAAGAAGCTTTTCTTCCCAAGGTTGTGACAAGGCATCCACTGCAGTTGGGTTTCTCTTGGTGATAGGGAATAGAAAGATTCCACTTTTCTGTTTGCTTTTGTGGCAAATAGGTCTATCTCTGGGGTTCCCCACATTTCTGTGATCCTGTTGAAGATGGCCTGGTTCAAGGACCACTCCCCTGCCTCAGATGATGACGGCTTAGAAAATCGGCCTTTACATTCTCTGAACCCCTCAGGTGTACCGCTGAGATAGAGGCCAGATAAGTCTCTGCTAGGCTGAAGATCTGATGAGAGAGGAGCATCAAGGCAGGAGCTCTCGTACCCCCTGTCTGTTGATGTAAGCTACCGCAGTGGTGTTGTCTGAGTAAACCTTGACATCCTTGCCCTTGATATTCGGAAGACTCTGTTCTAAGGCTAGCTTCACAGAAAGGAGTTCTTTGTAATTCTGGGATTGTTGTCTTGTCTGGTAGTCCCATCGCCCCTGAAATAGAAGGGAAGACATGTGGGCCCCCCATCCCGTAGGACTTGCATCTGTTGTCAGGGAAATTGTGGACCTCCTGTGCCAGGGCACCCCTTTCACCAGATGGTCCTGGTTTGTCCACCAAGTAAGGGAGCTCAGGGTCTGAGGGGACAAAGTCATCTTCATCTCTAGAGAAAAGGGGATCTGTCCCACTCTTGCAAAATTTGAAGCTGAAGGACTCTGGAGTGGTACTGAGCCCATTCCACGGCCGGGATTGTGGAGATCAGGAGGCCTAGGACTGACATGGCTTCCCGGACAGACAACACAGGATATTCTAGTAGGTGATTGACTCTGGCTACAACCTGGCCTATCTTCCTGGGGGAAGCAGACATTTCTGTGCTGTAGAGTCCAGAACTATACCCAGGAATTCGCATTTTTGATTTGGTTCTAGGTTGGATTTTTCCAGGTTTATTTCCCAACCTAATTTTTCCAGAACTTCCCTTACCCAGCAAATGTGATCCAGAAGTGTTAGGAAGGAATTTGAGATTAGAAGGAAATCGTCCAGGTAGGGCACTATAACAACATCCTTTTCTCTTATGTGTGCCATCATCTCTGAGACGATCTTTGTGAATATTCTTGGGGCTTGGGAAAGGCCGAAGGGGAGGGCCTGATACTGCAGATGAAGAATCTCCTGGCCCGTGTGTACAGCTACCCTCAAGAATTTCTGATGGTTTGGGTGAATCGGGACGTGGTAATATGCATCCCTCAGGTCCACAGTGGCCATGTAACAGTTCAGAGACAGGTTGCACACTGTGGACCTGATGGATTCCATACGAAATCTCTCGTACACAAGAAACTGGTTCAAGCACTTCAGGTTTATTATTGTACGGAAAGAGCCATTTGGTTTTTCACCAGGAACAGAGGGGAATAAAAACCTTCTGCGATCTCTTGATCTGGGACTCTTATCAAAACTTTCTTCTCTAGCAGGAAAACACCTCTGAGGTTAGGGCGGACATCTTTATTGGGTCCGAACGATAATCCGTGACCATCAACCTTCCTGCTGGAATCTTTTTGAAATTTAGTCTTAGGCCGTCTTTTATAGTTGATTTTATCCAGGCACTGTTGGAGATCTCCTGCCACCGATCGGAAAATAGTGACAGGCGACCCCGACAGGAGTCCTGGCGTCATTGGGACTGTTTTTAGAAGAGTCCCCCGGAAAAAGAAATCCCTTATTTTTCTTAGCGGGATAATTAAATTGCCTAGAACTATCTTTCCTTTTGAACCCCTGCTTTTTAAATCTGGGGCGAAAAGATCTTGTGGGGACATCACCAGCTGAGGGAAACCCCTTCTTTTTATCTGAGGCCTTCTCCAGGAGGTCGTCAAGCACGGGACCAAAGAGAAATTCTCCCTGACACGGGATTCCGCAAAGCTTGGCCTTGGAAGAGGAATCCCTTTCCAATTTTTTAGCCAAATAGCCCGCCGGGCAGAGTTGGCTAAGGCAGAGGCCCTGGCAGAAAAGCCGAGTGCATCAGCCGAGGCATCAGCCAGAAAATCTAGGGCACCATACATAGACGGGAAGGCAGTTAACAACTGTTCTCTAGGAGTGCCGCCTTTAATCTGGGATTCTAGTTCCCCTAACCATATCTTTAAAGATCTAGCCACAGAAGTAGCCGCAATGGTAGGTTTAAATGCTGCGGCGGAAGCTTCCCAATTCTTTTTAAGATACACATCCGCCCTTTTATCCATAGGGTCTTTGAGGGACCCCATATCCTCAAAGGGTAGGGAATTCTTTCTAGACATCTTAGCTATTGGGGCATCTAATTTAGGGGCCCTATCCCAGGTGGCGGAAGTCTTTTCATCGAATGGATACTTCCTTTTCACGGAGGAAGGCACAAAGAATTTTTGTCGGGTTTTTTCCATTCCCTGGAAATGAGTGCCTGAATGTTCTCATGTACGAAAAAACTCTTCTCTTTTAGGTCCCAGTCCCTGAAACATAGAGTCTCGTACAGAATGTTGCGGTTTATCTTCATCTAGCCCCATTGTATTTCTGACCATTTTGACCAGGGCGCTTGTATTCTCAGTCTGAAATAATGGTCTACCGACCGCTTCATCTTCAGATGAAGAAGAATCACACTCCCTTCTTCCTCCAAACCTGACAATACATCACTGTCAACCGAAGGAGATTCCCGAGAAACCACCGTAGAAGTACTGGGATGACTCTGCATAAGGCCGCTAATAGAATCACGGACCTCCTCCTTAATCAGATTTTTAATACTGGTCATGAGGGACGGGGCCTCTTCTTCCATCAATTTGTTAACACACTCCTGGCACATGGGTTTCACCCAGCCAGAGGGTAGCTTCTTTCTACATCCTGGACAATTTTTCTCCTTTACCCTGGAGGCCTTTCTGGAGGACTCTTTAGTAACCTAGGCAACATAAACATATATAGCCCCATAAGGATATGCAGGTAAAAAACCACTCCATACCGGAGTTTCATTGGTGGTCTCAGTGGTTTCTGTGCGCTGCCCTTGCTCCATCTTTGCACTGCAGCTGAGTAGGGTAAACTGCCAGCTCTTCCACGCTGAGCAGTAAGCTGGCTGGGTTTAAATGTGCGCGCACTTTACAGGCTCCGCCCCCCCTTCCGGCTCCCGCAGTCAGCACGCCGGACCCGGAAGTAATATAGTAGCCGAGACGCGGCGGTGCGCTTTCAGCTGGCCGCCGCCGCACTCAGGATCCCGCACTGCCAGGTAATTAGGGGGGTGTACGGAGCTCTGCTGCCCAGACTTAGCAGCTGCTCCCTCCTGGAGTCTTATGCCGCTCGGGTGGCCCTTCCACCGCATACAAAAGCCGGGGCTCCCGCAGCTATACGTTGGCGTTCCAAGTACCCCTGTCTCCTAGGACAGGAAACAGAACTGGTGGAAGAGAGGGAGGTTCCCTGATTTAAAGGCGTTCTAACTTCTGTTTCCTGTCCGGGAAGAGGCGGTCTCTCCAGGTCTCTATAATGGGGCGGGGGTCATAGGCGAGAGAGAAATAAGTATTGAGGTTTGTTTTGCTGTTAACCCTTGCCAGGCCACAGGAAAAAATTGATTAAAATTGAATTTCTGAAAATAAAATAAAATTTTTACATTTCACCTCCATTTTACTTTCTGAGGTACACCTCAATGGTTAACAAAGTTTCTGAATAATTTGACTGGTATATTTTCTAAAATGTTGCAATTTATGGGTGCGTTCTATTATGTAAACCCCTCAGAGTCACTTCAGAACTAAATTGGTACTTAAAAAAGTTGGCTTTGCAAATTTTCTTGAAAATTTGCTTCTAAAATTCAATGCCTTCTAACGTAGTGCTAAAGAATATAAAGTGACATTTACAAAATGATCCCAAATTAAAGTAGACATGTAGGCCCTGATTTATCATACCTTCACTCCAGAATTCTGGCATGAAAAAGTCGTAAAAATAAGGCTTTTGCGACTTTTTGCACTCGCTTACTCAAAATTTAAGCGATGGCGCAAAATTTTGTGACATTTTTGCTTTGGCTTGCATAAAATTTTTGTGACGTTTTGCATTTTTACACAATTTTTACATCACATTGTAATGTGGGTAGAAAAGTGGGTGTGGTTAGCTATGTTAATGAGTTTCACTAGACTTTTCCGCAACATATTCCGCAGCCCTTTACAACCTAATTTCTTGGGGTAGGGCATTCTAGAGAAGTGGAGCAGCTCAGGAGAAGTCTTGGAGCCGGGAGTGAGAGGTTTGGATTATGGTGGATGTCAGTTATAAATTGTTTGCAGAGTGTAGAGCATGGGTAGGGCAGGAGACAGAGATAAGGGAAGAGATGTAGGAGGGTACAGCACTGCGAAGAACTTGGTGGGAGAGGACAAGCAGTTTAAATTGGATTCTATACTGTACGGGCAACCAGTGCAATGATTGGCACAGAGTGGAGGCATCCGACTAGCAGCTGGACAGATAGGTGACCCTGGTGGCTGCATTAAGGATAGATTAGAGAGGAAGGAAACCAATTAGTCCAACGCGGGACTGGGTCAGGGCGACAATGAGAGATTTTGTTGTTTCCATAGTGAAAAAGGAGCGGATTCTAAAGATGTTTTCAGGTGCAGGCAACATAAGTGGGCGAGAGATTGAATATAGGGGGTGAAGGAAAGATCAGTGACAGACATAACACCGAGACGGCGGGCGTGCTGCCTAGGTGTGATGGTACTTCTCAACCCTTAGGCCTCTTTCACACGGGCGTCACGTTTGATGTCCGGATAAGAGGCGAGTGCGTTGCGGAAAAATGCGCAATTTTTCCGCGCGAGTGCAAAGCGTTTTAATGCGTTTTGCAGGCGCGTGCGAAAAATCGGCGTGTTTGGTACCCAGACCCGAAGCCGGACTTCATCACTGAAGTCCGGTTTTGGGTTGAGTATTCTGTAGATTTTATTATTTTCCCTTATAACATAGTTATAAAGGAAAATAATAGCATTCTCAATAGAGAATGCAAAGTAAAAAGGGCAATAGAGGGTTAAAAATACTAAAAACTCACCTACTCCATTTGATCGCGTAGCTGCCGGTCTCCTGTTCTGTTTTCAGCCTAGGGGGGGTGAAGGACCTTCAGTGACGTCACTGGGTCACATGGTCCAATTACCAGCATGATTGGACCATGTGACCCAGTGACGTCACTGAAGGTCCTTCACCCCCCGCCCAGCTGAAGAGAGAACAGGAGACCGGCAGCTATGCGATCAAATGGAGGAGGTGAGTTTTTTTTTTATTATTTTTAACCCTCTATTGCCCTTTTTACTTTGCATTCTCTATTGAGAATGCTATTATTTTCCTTTATAACTATGTTATAAGGGAAAATAATAGAGATCGGGTCCCCATCCCGATCGTCTCCTAGCAACCATGCGGGAAAATCGCACCGCATCCGCACTTGCTTGCGGATGCTTGCGATTTTCCCGCAGCCCCATTCACTTCTATGGGGCTTGCGTTGCGTGAAAAACGCAGAATATAGAACATGCTGCGATTTTCACGCAACGCAAAAGTGATGCGGGAAAATCACCACTCATGTACACAGCCCCATAGAAATGAATGGGATAGGATTGAGTGCGGGTGCAATGCGTTCACCTCACGCATTGCATCCGCGCGGAAATCACGCCCGTGTGAAAGGGGTCTTGGGATACCGGAGGTTTTTTCGTTCTTGCTTTTTCATTTTTCTTCTCTATTAGCCATAACTTTTTTTAATTTTTCCGTTCACATAGCGGTATGAGGGCTTATTTTTTGCAGGACAAGTTGTACTTTCTAAGGGTACTTTCACACTTGCGGCATGGCTCTCCGGCAGGCTGTTCTGGCGGGTGAACAGCCTGCCGGATCCGCCATGCCGCAAGTACCCTTGTGCTCTGCCGCTCCGTCCCCATTGACTATAATGGGCGGGAGCTACGGCACAGCACGGCAGTGATCGCCGGACTAAAAAGTCTGGCGATCTCCGGCCGTGCTGCGCCGTAGCCCCGCCCCCACCATAGTCAATGGGGAAAATGAAGCACAAAACATCTGTCTGACCCTTGGTAAATGCAGTTTGCTGGGCATGATGAAACCGCCCCCTAAAAATGGTGCAAATGCTTACTCCACTGAAAAAAGCTAAATCACCCCACTTTTCTGGTGCACTTGATACATTAGGCCCATGGGCGTAGCTATAGAGGGTGCAGAGGTAGCAGTCGCTAACGGGCCCAGGAGCCTGAGGGGGCCCAAAGACCCTTGTGCCGCATAAGAAGACACACAAAGCACTGAGGGAAGGGGGCCCAAGCTGAACTCTTGCACCTGTGGCCCATGAGCCGTTAGCTATGCCCCTGATTAGGCCCTAACCATTTTTTTCACACCAGCTCTCTAATGGAGCAAGTATCAATGATAAATCTGGAGTGGAGCTCATTAACATAGATAACCACGCCCACTTTTCAAGACTAGAGAGAGCAGCGTAAAAAAACGCAAAAAGGCACCTAATGTTTGTGTCAGTGACCTCCGAAACGTTGAAGAGCCCCAATTATTTTAAAATCCTGTTTGTGGAAACAGATACATTTTGGCGCAGTGCGTATATGTTATGTTAGGGACCAGATTGTACAGCAAGCTGCGTTATTCTGTCCGGTAAAACGTTGGCTTTTCTAACAGAAACCCAACAGATTCCATTATAGCCAAGTTGTCCGTTGGACGCCCATCATTTCATCGTTCCGGAGCTCCCCTTTAGGCCTCCTGCACACAAAAGTACTGATACTGTCCGTGTTGCATCTGCATTTTTGGCAGACCTATTGATTTCAATGGGCCCGTGGTCTGCATTTTGTGGCCACATGTAGGACATTCTATCTGTTTGCGGAACAGACATACGGATGCAGAAAGCACATGGATCATCCGAGCTTTCCGTATCCATATGTCCGTTGCATATAAAGATGAGAACTATAAACTCATTGAAGTCAATAGATCCACCAAAAAAATCCATATTGTGCTGATCAATTTGCAGACCGCAAACCTGATGCGCTTATGTGCATGAGGCCTAACAATTTGGTAGTGCTGCGGCTATGATGTGTTCTCCACGGACAGCACACGTACCCATTCATTTTAGGGCTCATTCACACGACCGCACGGTCGCCGTGCCCATTCTGCGGACCGCAAAGCACGGGCACCCGCTGTGTGAACTCTGTTTCTATTGACTTGAATGTGCTGCGATCTGTAAATTACAGCAAAAGATAGGACATGTCCTATGTTTCGTGGTGCAGAGGCAAGGACCTGTAAGCCCACGGAAGGGCTTCAGAGCGTTTTCGTGGGCTTCCAAAAGGTGGATTTACACTGTCCGATAATTGAGCAGGTTAACTGAGGATTGAATTTTACTGTCGAACCGACACTCCGGGTGATCCTGCCATTCGTGCAGGCACCTAAATTACTGTTTTTGGGCAGCAGATTGGGCCGTCTAAACAGCGATCTGCTGCCCAGAAACAATGATTCTGTACAGGGATGGGTGATCGCAATAGCAACCGCTTGTCCTAATACTGTGGAGGAGATCGCTCCGTGTAAATGAACATGCAGCCGACTGTCAGGAAGAAACGATTCCGTCCCGACAATCTGATGTACATCTGAGCATCTAAATCCGCCTTTACTGCATGACCAAGATAAGCAGCATTCACACTTACAATAGTGAAGGAAAAGAACAGGGGTAATCCGCGGAGGGGGCTGCCCCTGAACAGGTACTGTGCTGTAAAGTGTTGTCAAAAGAGAGGGAAGAGGTTCTACTGAAGAATGCCTCCAGAAAGTGAACAGGAGCAATCACGGATGTACAGTAAACGTCTCTTCACCACAGGGCACACGCATGTGATACGGAACAGCACGGGTCCAGATGTGGGGGCGCTCTATACCCTATAGGGGGCACCCCGCCAGAGACATCTTCCCGTCACTAAGGACTCTCCGCAGAAAGCCGCCCCGGGGCACAGAGCACAAAGCACAGGGGGGAAGGGAGGCTCCGGCAGACACAGGGGAGATGAGGAGGGAAGGGGAGAGCCCAGCCAATGGAAGAGATAGAAGGGGCCATGCTGAAAGAAAGAGTGCGGGGCAGAAGAGGAGGCGGAGGGCGGAGAGGAGGGCGGGAGGAGGAAGAAGCCACCGCTCTCTTTCCGATAAAGATCCTGCTAGAGTCGGGGCTGTGTGAGGAAAGCTCATGTGCTGAGCGCCCGGAGCACCCGTCCGGCAGCACCGTGTAATCTCCCGGCCAGTGTCTCCATCATCCCAGGGGTCCGGTCCACGAGGAGGCGGGAGGAGGCCATGGACGAGGACCGCGCCGGAGAGCAGATGAGACCGCTTCTCACCACGGTACAGATGCCTGCGCCGCCTCATTGTCTGTGAGGTGCCCGGCTCCACAGGTTGGGCGCAGGGGGCACTGTAATACCAGGCACCTAATGGTACATGGGCACTAGCACTAATAAAGCCGTGTACTGGCACCATGTAGGGCAGTGTTATATACTGGCACTATGTGCTACATGGGCAGTGTTATATACTGGTACTATACGGTACATGGGCAGTGTTATATACTGGCACTATGTGCTACATGGGCAGTGTTATATACTGGCACTATACGGTACATGGGCAGTGTTATATACTAGCACTATACGGTACATGGGCAGTGTTATATACTGGCACTATACGGTACATGGGCAGTGTTATATACTGGCACTATACGGTACATGGGAAGTGTTATATACTGGCACTATGTGCTACATGGGCAGTGTTATATACTGGCACTATGTGCTACATGGGCAGTGTTATATACTGGTACTATACGGTACATGGGCAGTGTTATATACTGGCACTATACGGTACATGGGCAGTGTTATATACTGGCACTATACGGTACATGGGCAGTGTTATATACTGGCACTATGTGCTACATGGGCAGTGTTATATACTGGCACTATACGGTACATGGGAAGTGTTATATACTGGCACTATGTGCTACATGGGCAGTGTTATATACTGGCACTATACGGTACATGGGCAGTGTTATATACTGCCACTATGTGCTACATGGGCAGTGTTATATACTGGCACTATACGGTACATGGGCAGTGTTATATACTGGCACTATGTGCTACATGGGCAGTGTTATATACTGGCACTATGTGCTACATGGGCAGTGTTATATACTGGCACTATGTGCTACATGGGCAGTGTTATATATTGGCACTATACGGTACATGGGCAGTGTTATATACTGGCACTATGTGCTACATGGGCAGTGTTATATACTGGCACTATGTGCTACATGGGCAGTGTTATATACTGGCACTATGTGCTACATGGGCAGTGTTATATACTGGCACTATGTGCTACATGGGCAGTGTTATATACTGGCACTATGTGCTACATGGGCAGTGTTATATACTGGCACTATGTGCTACATGGGCAGTGTTATGTACTGGTACTATGTGCTACATGGGCAGTGTTATATACTGGCACTATGTGCTACATGGGCAGTGTTATATACTGGCACTATATGGTACATGGGCAGTGTTATATACTGGCACTATACGGTACATGGGCAGTGTTATATACTGGCACTATACGGTACATGGGCAGTGTTATATACTGGCACTATACGGTACATGGGCAGTGTTATATACTAGCACTATACGGTACATGGGCAGTGTTATATACTGGCACTATGTGCTACATGGGCAGTGTTATATACTGGCACTATGTGCTACATGGGCAGTGTTATATACTGGCACTATGTGCTACATGGGCAGTGTTATATACTGGCACTATGTGCTACATGGGCAGTGTTATATACTGGCACTATGTGCTACATGGGCAGTGTTATATACTGGCACTATGTGCTACATGGGCAGTGTTATATACTGGCACTGTGCTACATGGGCAGTGTTATATACTGGCACTATATGGTACATGGGCAGTGTTATATACTGGCACTATGTGCTACATGGGCAGTGTTATATACTGGCACTATGTGCTACATGGGCAGTGTTATATACTGGCACTATACGGTACATGGGCAGTGTTATATACTGGCACTATGTGCTACATGGGCAGTGTTATATACTGGCACTATATGGTACATGGGCAGTGTTATATACTGGCACTATATGGTACATGGGCAGTGTTATATACTGGCACTATCATATAAGATACGCTGGCACTTTATGGTACTTGGGTACAGTAATATATTAGTACTGTAACAGCCTGGAGTATACACTTGTGAGTGATTGGTAGGCACTGTATTGGCACCATGAGGTAGGCACTGTATTGCTCTGGTACCTGGAGGACGGCGGCACCATACACATTCAGGATTAGTTGGCACTGGCAGACTGGCATGTGACACCTGTAGTATACATGGCACTGTACCCATGCTGTGGTACCCGGGGTGTCTCCTCACGCAGCACCTCCGGTACCGGTACCGGGGAGCACATGTGCGGGGTTTCCTCATCGCCGGTGACTCTTCTTCCGATGTGAAACGTTTGTACTTTGTGGTGACAATGAGTCAGACGGAAGTGGCGGCCCTGCCCGCCTCACAGCCCGGGGCTTCGTCAGCTCCCATCCCCCGCAGCCGGCTGCTGCATGAGGCGAGGGGCCGCTCTGTGTACTGGGAGGACTGGGACTGTTTATATACTGGGAGGGCCGGGGCTGTGTATATACTGGGAGAGCTGGGGACTGGTGCTGTGTATATACTGGGAGAGGGGACGACGACTGGTGCTGTGTATATACTGGGAGAGGGGGGGACTGGTGCTGTGTATATACTGGGAGAGGGGGGGACTGGTGCTGTGTATATACTGGGAGAGCTGGGGACTGGTGCTGTGTATATACTGGGAGAGGGGGACTGGTGCTGTGTATATACTGGGAGGGCCGGGGCTGTGTATATACTGGGAGAGCTGGGGACTGGTGCTGTGTATATACTGGGAGGGCTGGGGACTGATGCTGTGTATATACTGGGAGGGCCGGGGCTGTGTATATACTGGGAGGGCTGGGGGACTGGTGCTGTGTATATACTGGGAGGGCTGGGGACTGATGCTGTGTATATACTGGGAGGGCTGGGGACTGATGCTGTGTATAAACTGGGAGGGCTGGGGACTGGTGCTGTGTATATACTGGGGGGACCGGGCACTAGCGCTGTGTATAGACTGGGGGAACGGGCACTGGCGCTGTGTATAGACTGGGGGGGAACGGGCACTGGCGCTGTGTATAGACTGGGGGGGGACCGGGCACTGGCGCTGTGTATAGACTGGGGGGGGGACTGGGCACTGGCGCTGTGTATAGACTGGGGGGGACCGGGCTCTGGGTATACAGTGGCATCCTCCACATCACACACTCTGCCATTATCGTTTCATGCGACGCAATATGATTGTCTATCCCAAGTAGTAGTAAAACGTAGTTGTTCGGGATGGCATAGGAAATTGTTAAAGATGCCACGCTCAGCCAGTGCCATGTTGTCATTTCATGGAGTGGGTCATGTGTCGGCTTTACTACAGATGGGACTATACGTGCCATCCCGGTGACACCATACACCTAAATGCCAATACACAAAGGCGGCGGAATAGTCTGCGTGACCTAATAATCCAGGACATAGTCCCCCGGCATTAAAATTTTTTATTATTATTTTTTTTTTTAAATGAAAGAATAGATTATTACTGACCTGACAGTTTGCATGCCACTGCTCCGGTACATCTGGCCACGTTCTGTTTACAAGGCTGCAGCGGTGACATCACATCAACTGGCCACAGCGGTGCACCAAAGAGACCACTGATTGGCTGCAGCGGTCACCTTCAGCCAGGTAAACAGAACTCAATCGGTCAGGTAAGTACTGCAGGTGGATTGCATGGTTTCCTTCTGAAACTGGACAACCCCTTTAGGCCCCTTTCACACGGGCGAGTTTTCCGCGCGGGTGCAATGCGTGAGGAGGACGCATTGCACCCGCACTGAATCCGGACCCATTCATTTCTATGGGGCTGTGCACATGAGCGGTGATTTTCACGCATCACTTCTGCGTTGCGTGAAAATCGCAGCATACTCTATATTCTGCGTTTTTCACGCAACGCAGGCCCCATAGTAGTGAATGAGGCTGCGGGAAAATCGCAAGCATCCGCAACCAAGTGCGGATGCGTTGCGATTTTCCCGCATTGTTGCTTAGCAACGGGACCCAATCTCTATTATTTCCCCTTATAACATGGTTATAAGGGGAAATAATAGCATTCTTAATAAAGAATGCATTGTTAAATGATGAGGAAGGGTTAAAATAATAAAAGTTAACTTACCTTAGCCACTTGATCGCGTAGTCGCGATCTGTCCTCTTTCCCTGCAGCATCTATGATCTAAAGGACCTGTGATGACGTCACATCACATGGCCCAATCACCTGCTCCATCACTATGGTGATGGAGCATGTGATTGGGCCATGTGATGCTGTGACATCATTACAGGTCCTTTACATCTTTCAAGCTAACGGAGAGGATGCCGGGCTTTGCGATCAAAGGGACCAGGTAAGTTATGATTAGTTTATTATTTTTAACCCATTCAGCACCGGGTTCAACATTAGGAAGATGGCCAAGGGTATTATTTCACATTATAACTATGTTATAATGTGAAATAATACCAGCGGGACCATTTCGGACCCAAACATGCACTTCTGTGAAGAAGTGCAGGTTCGGGTCTGGGTACCAAAAGTGCAGATTTTTCTCCCGCGCGTGCAAAACGCATGACAGCGCTTTGCACTCGCAGGGAAAAATCGCGGCGATTCCCACAACGCACCCGCACTGTTTGACGGAGTGCACCCGCAACGCCCGTGTGAAAGAGGCCTTAGGCCTCTCACACACGACCCTATTCCTTTTGCTATACTTTGTGCATCCAGTGATCTCACTCCAAGGAATAGAAATGCTTATTCTACGCAAAACGGACAAGAATAGGATATCTTCTATAACTCGCAGAACAGTCGCACAAACCCATAGGAATGAATGGGTCCGCATGCGATCCGCCTTAATCGGGGGTTCTCCTGGGGTGTGGACGGTAGACGCACCAGTCACTATTCCTATTACAGCGCGGCGCTGTGTCCGCTGCCATGGAGCGGAGATGATTGTATTCACCTGGCAGAAACTCCAGGTGTGTACAGGAGCTGGACGGATTTTTAACTTATTTTAAGCTTTATAAGTAGACACATCTTATGCTAGTGTAGAAAATAGTTCTTTTTTTTATTTATTTTTTGCCTGTGTGGCAATTTAATATTACTGGAGCGCTGCAGACAGCTGAGTCGGACCCCCACCGATAGGACAGTGCCAGCCATATTGCCTGCCATCTCGCGCCTGTGCTGTTGCTTAGGATAGTGGCGCAAGTGCAGATGCCGACTGTGCATGCGCCCAGAAGTGTATCGGCACATTCACAGTCTGCATCTGCGCTTCTCTAGTAAACAGAGCCTCTGCACTTCTGCCACTACTCTGAGCAACAGCGCAGGCGCAAGATTGACAGGGCCAGCCTTGTGAATCAAGAGGGAGAGCCTCTTGAGCAGCAGGCCAGCTGATTTCTTCCACAGTTCCCTGTCCGCTGCTGACATGGAGTAAGCACCCATGTAATATTATGGTAAGGCCTAATTCACACGTCCCTAGTGTGTTTTGCGGAAACACGGATCCGCAAAACACGGACGGCTGCAATGTGCATTCCGCACATTGCTGGCACTACATAGAGAATGCCTTTTCTTGTCCGCAATTGCGGACAAGAATAGGACATGTTCTATTTTTTTACGGAAATGCGGATGTGGACATCACATGGTGTGCTGTCCACATCCATTCCTGCCCCTTTGAAATGAATGGGTCTGCAACCCATCCGCAAAATTGCGGATGAGATGCGGATCCATTTTGCGGACGTGTGAATTAGGCCTAAGGAGTGTGACGTACACATGGGTGCTCAACGTGCCAGGCAAAGTACCCTCCGCTGTGCTGCACTGAGGAGCTGGCCGTTTGTGTGCAGTCGGCTGCTGCTCATCCTCCTTTTTTGTTGTTCCTAGGGATGACCTACTTCTATGTAAATGGAGCCCCCCTCACCCCCCACTCGGCTAGTTTGCTGGTTTTTGAAGTTAATGGGGGCAATGGTGACATCTGAATTGCGTTAGAGACACTTCTGATGAAAATTATTATTTTTTTTTAAAACTTTTTATAGAATTTTTTATTTTTTTTTAAATTCTTTTGCATTTCCATGCGGAGTGAGGTCCCCTCCCACTAAGGCCTGCCCCTTCTCACCACTTTAGAAAAGCGTAAATGACAGCACAAATATGGCGCGCGCCGTTACTTGAGTCTGTACTGATTTTCAGCATCTTGAAGTAAACGGGAACGTTCTATCCCCTGGATGCAAACAGATCTCAAAAACGGTGGCAAATTTCACCATATGTAATTGTGGAACTGTTCATTGTATGACAATTATGTTTTACGCCAGCAAAATATTCAGAAGACTGCGCTGCCTGCAAGGATGCCGTATGTCGAGGGATACTGACCGCCCTCTTGCGCCTGACTACAAGCTGTCCGTTGGCAGGGATACCTGCGGGTGGTCCTTTAGAGAGAAGCTGTACAGCAGCTAAGGAGGCACGGATGGGCAGGGTGCTGGCCCGTGCCCGCCCCTGTGTAGGCCTTGGCCTTGCTGTATTTCTTTCCCATCTGCTGTGCTGTAATGGGAGCGCTCACTTCTGGCACAATGCTTTTATTGCCCATAGTGACATTTCACTATATATACCTCTTATTGCAGTTATTTCACGCATTTGAGCAACTCTGTAGCCCCGTAGTTGAAACTTGCCTGTTCACTACGTCTAAGGCCTCATGCACACGAACGTATTTTCTTTCCGTGTCCGTTCTGTTTTTTTTTGCGGACCATATGCGGAATCATTCATTTCAATGGGTCCGCAAACGAAATGGAAGGTACGTGTGCATTCCGTTTCCGTATGTCCGTTTTTCCATTCTGCAAAAAATTAGAGCATGTCCTATTTTTTTTCTAGTTTGCGGACAAGGATAGGCATTATTACAATGGATCCGCTAAAAAACGGATGCCATACGGAACGTCATCCGTTTTTTTTGCGGATCCGCAATTTCGGACTTCTTAACTCTAAGGGCTCATTTACACAACTATCTGTATTTTGCGGGCTGCCAAAAATACGGATGACATCCGTGTGCATTCCGTATTTTACGGAACAGCTGGCCTCTAATAAGAACAGTCCGATCCTTGTCCGTAACTTGAGACAATAATAGGACACATTCGATTTTTTTTTTATATTTTTTATTTTTTTTGCGAAACGGAATGCACACTGAGTAACTTCTGTGTTTTTTTTTTTTTTTTGGACCCATTGAAATGAATGGTTCCACATACGGTCCGCAAAAAAAAATAAAAACAAAACAGAACAGACACGGAAAACAAATACGTTCATGTGCATGAGCCCTAACTGTGATCTTAGAACTTTTGGCTACTAAAGCAGAAGACTTCAGACGGGGGGCAGTGCCGCCTGGATGTCGCCTCTGCCTACCAGTTATAACGTCTCAGAATTGACCAGTCGGGGGTGCAGATGGGCAGTGACTCCATTGCCGGCTATGTGGCTTGAGCTTAGGTATGATCTGCCGTGGCCTTGTTTAACCACAAGACAATTTTTTTGTGTCTAAAAATAATGTCACAAAGAAGTTAAGACGGATTATCTTATGTGGATCGGGATTACTGTGTTTGTTGGCCATTTTAGGCTATTGTTACTGACTTTTCCCATGATGTAAAAGGATTACCTGCCTGTTTAGTGACATTTCACGTGAACGTTGGAAAGGTCGGCATCTGATGACACTTTGTGACGATCTTCCGAGTTTACTGCACTGCAAAAACAAGCTGCAATAACGCGTTTAAATGCAGTTGGTTAAAAGATGGCTGCACAATACATCACAAACTAACAGAAAAACAAAAAAGGGGCTCATTCCAAAAATAGGAATGAAGGAAGCTCTTAGCACACATTTTTTATCAAAAGTATGTCGGGCCCAAGTGCCACTTCACAGCGACTTCCGCACAAGGGTCCCTAACACTGCAGATACTGCCTCTAACCCTGGGTTCAGACCTGAGCGTTCCAAAAACGCGCGTTTTAGACGCGCGTTTTTTTGCGCGTTTTTGCAAATAGGAAACGCGCGTTCGTACGCGCGTTCTTGTGATTGACTACTGTGGTGTCAATCACAAAACGCGCGTCAAGCGCCCCAAAAGAAGCTCAAGTACTTGTTTATGCGTTGGGCGTTTTACAGCGCGTTCAAACGCGCTGTAAAACGCTCAAGTGTGAACCACTCCCATAGGGTTATAGACTTACCAGTCTCCTTATTTTCAGGGCACTGCAGGAACCAGCTAAATTGCTTTTGTGCTGAGAAGTCCCAGGTACTTGGGCGTAGCTCAGTCCAAAAGAGGCGCCACCCTCAATATATACTATAAGACAGAGTTCAGACTAAGCAGATATATTTCTACACTCAGAACACTTCATCTTTTAACCAACTTTATTTGCCTTATGGTCATGCACTTCTGAGTGTAGAAATATATTTGCTTAGTCTGAACTCTGTCTTATAGCGTTTAAATGCAGGTCGGAAAATTTTACATGTTTTTTTTTTTTTTTTCCCACACCCTTAATCCACCACAAAAATCCGAGGCTGACCCTCTGAGTTCTGCCATGGAACTGAACACGGAATTTAAACTGTGTGAACATGTCCTTACACAGGATTATGGGGCGCCATTTTCACTATATACAAGTGGTCCCTGAAGTTACATTGGCCTCAGGTTACAATCTATTTAACCTACAGTGGTCATGCCTAGATCACGGTATGGCTGGGTTCACATCACTGATCTGTCAGAAGAACAGAAAACAAATGGTTCCTGTATTTTAAGCATCCGTTATTCATTTTTTGCGTCCGTTTTAGCCATTTACGTCTTAGAGCTGCGTGAATATCAGAAGAAAGGAAGACGAAACGGTGATGTGAACCCGGCCTAACTTTATACCGGTGAGCCACCGCTCGTGAGAACGGGCACATGCTCTCCGGTTTGAATGGCGCTGCAGTCACACGTGCTGCTGGATAGAACCAAGCGCATAGGCCCGCGTTCTTATGATCGGCAAGGGTCCAACCGCTGGGGCCAGCGAACAGACACTTAAGGCCTCATGCACACGACCGTTGTTTGATTCCGTGTCCGTTGCTCTGTTTTTCGTGATTTTCTGCGGACCCATTGGTTTTCAATGGGTCCGTGGAAACCTCGGCAAATGCACCGTTTGTCCTCCGTGTCCGTGGTCCATGATTCCAGTCCGTCAAAAAAATATAACCTGTCCTATTCTTGTCCGTGAAAAACGGTTCACGGACCCATTCAAGTCAATGGGTCCGTGAAAAATGCGGATGGCCATCCGTGTGTCATCCGCATTCCGTGTCCGTTTTTTTTGCGGATCCCTTGGCAGGCACTTGGGAAAAATTGTCAGCCTGTCTTTTGGTAAAATCTTTTGGGTCATGTCCGCTAAAAAAACGGAAGACACACGGAAACACAACGGAAGGCAAAAACGGACACGGATCACTGAACAACGGAACCCCTTTTTGCGGACAGCATAAAAAAACGGTCGTGTGCATGAGGCCTAAGGGTGTATTAGACACCTGAGTGCTGCTAGTGATTTTTTTTATTTTATTTTTTTGCGGATCCATTGAGATGAATGGTTTCGTATACGGAATGTAAACAGAAAAGTGTGCAAGAAGCTTAAGGGCATATTCACATGTTGCAGAATATACCCTAATGCAAACAGTTTAATTTGATTGACTGGTTTAAGGCCTCATGCACACGACCGTTGTTTGATTCCGTGTCCGTTGCTCCGTTTTTCGTGATTTTCTGCGGACCCATTGGTTTTCAATGGGTCCGTGGAAACCTCGGCAAATGCACCGTTTGTCCTCCGCATCCGTGGTCCGTGATTCCAGTCCGTCAAAAAAATATAACCTGTCCTATTCTTGTCCGTGAAAAACGGTTCACGGACCCATTCAAGTCAATGGGTCCGTGAAAAATGCGGATGGCCATCCGTGTGTCATCCGTGGTCCGTGTCCGTTTTTTTGCGGATCCCTTGGCAGGCACTTGGGAAACATTGTCAGCCTGTCTTTTGGTAAAATCTTTTGGGTCATGTCCGCTAAAAAAACGGAAGACACACGGAAACACAACGGAAGGCAAAAACGGACACGGATCACTGAACAACGGAACCCCTTTTTGCGGACAGCATAAAAAAACGGTCGTGTGCATGAGGCCTAAAGCGAACCCAGAGTGCAATCTGCAGGCAGCATATTATAGAGCAGGAAGAGCTGAGCAGATTCAGGATACCTTGTAATTTATACATTTATAGCTTTGCTTTTTCCACCTCCTGTGAACAGCTATCGGTACAGGGAGGAGGTGTTACCAGTGACTGACAGCTATCTCTGTATGTATACTTATACACATAATGCTGTCAGTCACTGGTAACACTGCCTCCCTGTACCTGCTTAGAGGAAGTGGAAAAAGCAGAGATATAAATGTATACATTACAGTTTTTACTGAATCTTTTCCCACAAAACTATGGGGGAGATTTATCAAACTGGTGTAAAGTAGAAATGGCTTTGTTGCCCAAAGGAGCTGTGAAAAATGAAAGGTGGAGTCTGGTTGCTATGGGTAACTAAGCCAGTTCTACCTTACACCGCTTTGATAAAGATCAGTCTGCTCTGCTCCTCCTGCTCTATAACATGCTGTCAGATTGCTCTGCATGTTGTGGTGACCGGTCCTCTTCATACGTATTCTAAATCTGTTTTTTACGTGGGGAAAGTCCCCTCTGGAGACTAAGTAGTGACTGATCTTTTGATGCTATTTCCAGACGTTGTTATACTGATGACGCTTTAACGCCGCAGTCCGAGAAATTATATATTTTATTAACCCTTTATATGCTCATAGAGTGAAAACCTGTCTAAGCCATATGAAGCTCTTTTTAATCTGCGGGTTTATGAAAATGCAACATACAGGCGAAAGTTGCTGATCTGCTGGGATCCATATAGCGCAAACGTCTGAATCCCCTAATCAGCACTTAATTTGTAGCTTTGAAGTGCGCGGGACGGCGGGGAATTCTGACTCTCCTGTCTGTCAGATTGCTGACCCACCTTTTGCTTTGAGTGCTTTTGTATGTAAGGATTAGTTTGAAAATCAAAAAGTCAAGTTTCAGACCTGTCAGTCAAGCGGCTATGGCAGACTGCTTTTTACTGCCTGTGTCGGTATGTGACTTCTCGACCCTCCCAACCTTATGATTTAGTAGGACACCATTTGTTCTCGAGGTGCGTCATTTCATAATCCTCATGCCCCTGTAAAATTTTGTTTTCAAGATCCGATCTTGAGAGAACCAGCTGGTTAGATTTTTGGCATAGATGGTCTTTACGTCCTTTATTATAGAGAAATGGATACCACCGATCCAAATGAAGCTGCATCTACATGGAGAACATCCCATATACAGCATTAGGCCTCTTGCACACGGCCGTTGTGTGCCCGTGGCCGTATTGTGGCCGCATACGATGGGTCTGTTGTACACGGGCACCGGCCCGTGTACACTCCGCATCACGGATGCGGACCCATTCACTTATTTGTATCCCCTCCATCTACTGCGTCTAATAAAGTAAACTGATGTCTTCTGCTGGGGTGCATTCTCCAAATAACATCAGAAGGCCTCTTCGTAACGTCCGTGCGGTAGCCTGGATGGATCGATACCCATTCAACTTGATGCACTCTATAGTGCTTCCGTGGGGTTCCGATCCGTGCTTCCGTTCCGCGCTTTCGTTCCGCATTTCTATGATTGCGGACCCATTCAAGTGAATGGGTCCACATCCGTGATGCGGAGGGCACACGGTCTGGTGCTCGTGTATTGCGGACCTGCCGTATGCGGGCCGCATCATGGGCACACAGCGGCCGTGTGCAAGAGGCATAAGGCTACTTTCACACTAGCGGCAGGATGGATCAGCCTGTCGGATCTGTCCTGCCGCTATTTTGCTGTGCCGCCAGACTGCCACTCCATCCCCATTGACTATAATGGGGGCGGAGTTATGGCGCAGCACGGCAGTGCATGGAGAGAGGTCGCCAGACTAAATGTCAGACATGTCGTAGTTTTAGTCCGGCGTCCTCTCTCCATGCACTGCCGTGCTGCGCCGGAACTTCGCCCCGCCCCAATTATAGTCAATGGGGATGGAGCGGCCGTTCTGCGACACTCTCTTGAACTAGCGGCAGGACAGATCCGACAGGCTGAACAGCCTGTTGGATCCGTCCTGCCGCTAGTGTGAAACTAGCCTAAGGCCTTAGGTCCGGGTGCGTTCAGTGACACTTGCACCATTTTGCAAGCAAGTTCAGTCAGTTTTGCTTGAGATTGCTTTCAGTTGTCCTGTTTTTTTCCGCGCGGGTCCAATGCGTTTTGATGCGTTTTTCACACGTGTGATAAAAAACTGAAGGTTTACAAACCACTTAGCATCTCTTAGCAACCATCAGTAAAAAACGCATTGCATCCGCACTTGCTTGCGGATGCAGTGCGTTTTTCATGCAGCCCCATTCACTTCTAGAAAGCCAGAGCTGCGGGAAAACGCAGAATATAGAGCATGCTGGGATTTTCACGCAACGCAGAAGTTATGCGTGAAAAACAAAGCTCATGTACACAGACCCATTGAAATGAATGGGTCAGGATTCAGTGCGGGTGCTATGCGTTCACGTCACGCATTGCACCCGCGCAGGAAAGTCGCTCGTGTGAAAGGGGCCTAAGGCCTTCCTAACTTGTCAGTGATGACCTCCTTGTCAAGGCAGTCAGTCTTTCTTTAGTGAAGTGTCCATTGTTGGTTCGTGTGTCCGGTTTTTGTCATCTGTGTCCACCGTATTTCACTGCTGAGAGAGGGATTTCCAGAGCGTCTCCTGCCAGTGGTCAGCGAGGACCACCACAGAACACAGATGCCGTCCATGTTCTGTCAGTCGTCTTCATGTACACAAGTGTGCTTGGCCTGTATGCATTGTGAATACACACGGTAAAGTCAGTGGATACTACTGCTGTCTGTGGAGAACATGGATGGCACACGTCTGTGATTTACTGACACATGAGAACATCAGTTTTTTTACTGACAGCTTGCACACGTTTAATATCACCAGTGTGCACCAGCCCTACCTGTGTCTGACATTGATGTGAAATGATGAATCGCTCTGTCATAACTCACTAGACTTTGGTATTTAAGTAAAAAAAGATCCAACAGCAGCAGCAGTGTCCTGAGCCGTGACGTGCTGTGTCCGCTCTCTGTAGCCTGAGAAGCGTGCACGCTTTTCTGGTAGACGTCAGCGCTGCTATTTAGCCTCCAGCACAGGAGAACCTTTGATGTGTCTGAGCCTGCGTCTCATCTGACTTCAGACCAATATTATCCCAAGACACTGTGTACACAGCCATGTACCGACTTTTTCCCCCTCTAGGGTTGTACTGACATTGAGCTGCTTCTACTGGTATTCATACGTTGTCACTGTGGACGTTGGATCGTCCGGGAACATGAAACGCCATTGTGTTTGCCTCCTGGTTTGCCAGTAGAAGGGTTGTCTGATCTTACTATGGTGTTTGTGTTACGTCCTAAAGCTCCCCAGGCCAGACGTGACTCGGACAGGACATGGCTGCCCCCTACAGAGCGGAGCTTCTGCCTTGGCTTTCTGGCACTGTTGGATGAGGTGGTCCCTGTACGCTGCTCTGCTCCATACAGTGTGAATGGAGAGGGGTCATGTACGGTATGAGCCGTAATGTTTCCGTGGGGGGTGTAAGAAGTAATAAAGGGGGCATAGTGTCTAATGAAGAGAAGTTATGTTTTTTTTTTTTATTTTTTATTTATTATTTGTAGCAAACTGCCCAAATGGGGGGTAAAAAACCATGTCAGCCAGGTCCTAAGGCTGTGTTCACATGGTGGATTTTAACAGTGAATTCTGCTGCGTTTTTTCCGTCTCAATTCTGCAGAGCTGATTAGAGAGCCATTAGTTAAACTACAAGCAGACTCCCTCCACGGTTTCCCGTGGTGTCCACCTATCGATTCTTGGCATGGAAAACCACACTTGAATAGCAGCTGCAGACTCCCATAGTATACAGCGGGAGGCGGCATCAGTGGACGTTGCATGGTTTTTGGTGCGAACAGAGCCTAAAGTGGGGGATCTGCCACAAAAGAACCTGCAGCGAATCCTTATACAAAGGCCTCATGCACACGGCCGTGGGTGTTTTGCGGTCCGCAAACCGCGGATCCGCAAAACACGGAAGCTGCTCCGCGTTCCGGAACGGAACGCAGCCCATTATAGAGATGCCTATTCTTGTCCGCATAACGGACAAGAATAGGACATGCTCTATTTTTTTTGCGGGGGCACGGAACGGAGCAACGGATGCGGACAGCACACTAAGTGCTGTCCGCATCTTTTGCGGCCCCATTGAAATGAATGCGTCCGCGGCCGAGCCGCGAAATATGCGGCTCGGACGCGGACCCGAACAACGGCCGTGTGCATGAGGCCAAAATCGAATGGTTTAGGTCTTGGTGCGGATTTGACAGATTTCAAGGCAATGGGTGAAGTTTGTAGCCTTTCCGCGGGGAGTCTTCAGAGAATGTGGCCCGATGCAATGTGGGTCTCCGATTCTGGACGTGGCTGGCAGACAGGACTGACAAGACTGTGTTGTTCTTGTCCTGCTCTCCTGGAGAAGGGACGGTTTCATTCTGTAGCGGGAGCATGCCTGCTGAGGCCTCCGTGTCTCTGGATCATTTGGTTTATGGGAATATGTGCATTTCATTTGCTTTTAAGGGAATGTTGAGAGTTTGCTGCAGCCTGGCCGTGAACCCATTACCAGGGAGATCATAAACACCGCTGCAGCCCAGGAACATTTACTGAAGGAGGCCGGCTAAATTTAGCCCCCTAGAAGTGCTGGGAAACTCTGCGTGGAAACTGCTTGCTGCTTCTTTTAGGGCTCATGCACATGGCCGTTGTATGGAGTCCGCATCCCGATGGTGCGGAACAGAGGCACGGATCAGAAGCGGTACAAAGTAATTCCGTGGGTTTTCTGTCCGTGCCGGCGCACTGCAAAAAAGTAGGGCATGCACTACTTTTTTGCGCTTCGGATCGCGGCCCCCTCTTAAGTAAATGGGTCCACATCCGCACTCGGTCGATGCCCGTGCAACTTGCTTTCCGCAGCACAGGCCCAGCCGCAACACGTTCGCGTGTATGAGCCCTTATAGGAAGTTAAAATGCCACAGATGAAACTTTCTAGAATGTGTGGAGGTGTAGTCTGAGAGTACCTAGCTGTAGCTGATATAACTAGGCGGCTGGCTGGCTGGCTGCTGTGTCAGCATTAGCATTAGGGGCCCCTCTCCCTCCTATTCAGTGGGCTCTGTCGCGTGAAAAAGCTTCTGATGAGGCATATCTCCCTGTATGATGGGAGCATCAGGCATTGTGAAATCCAGCATGCCCATTCCTTGTGTTCATGACGTCGGAGGCGGTCAGGAGGACCCTATACACATTGAACAGGGTTGGATGGGGTTTTCTTATCCCGGTGTTTGTGAAATAGGATAGGCTCGGTCTGACTGTGATGCCTAACCTCCGGCATTCCAGCTGTGGTAAAACTACAACTCCCAAGATGCACACTTGCTTGGCTGTTCTCAGAACTCCATATAAATGAATGGAGCATGCTGGGAGTCGTAGTTTCACCACAAACGGAGTGCTGGAGGTTAGCCATCACTGGGCTAGGATATGCCACAAAGATGGGCGCAGTTCCCTCCTGTGGGACCCTGTTTCTATTGCCAGAACGATGCCTCGGAAGTGAAGGGCGTCCAGCCACCCTCCATTCACTGCAATAGGAGTTGTGAAAATAGCCAGCCGTTTCCAGCAGTCCTATAGCGGTGAATGAAGAAGTAGCCGTATTCGGGCGGCTGCTCCCCTTTTCTGAGGGTAGGTGTTCTTCCCACCTCTGGGATCGCTCCTATCTGACATTTTTGGCTTATCCCAGTGATATGCCACAAATGTTGAGATGGCAAACTCCATCAAAGGGTAGCTAAACTTTTATTGAACTTAAAAAAACAACAGCAAAAAACACAAAACAAAAAAAAAAATATTTTTGTAAATATACTTTATTAACAGATTTTGCCTTTTTACTGAAGAAATTGGTACCCAAAGTCCTGATTTCTACAACGCTTTAAAGGGGTTGTCTCACTTCCGTAAGTGGCATTTATCATGTAGAGATACGTATTACAAGGCACTTCCTAATGTATTGTGATTGTCCATATTGCCTCCTTTGCTGGCTGGATTAATTTTTCCATCACTTTATACACCGCTCGTTATTGCTTGCACAATATAGGAAAAAGCACCAGCCTATGTGTGCTCCCATGGTCTTGGCCACCAGAGAGGCTGACGCTTTTTCCTATAGTGTGCATGCACGACCACCACTGATGGATTCCAGGGTGGTCGTAACCATGGAAATGAGCAGTGTATAATGTGATGGAAAAATGAATCCAGCCAGCAAAGGAAGCAATATGGACAATCACAATACATTAGTAGGTGCCTTGTAATAACTTTCTCTACCTGATAAATGCCACTTACTGAAATTCCTGGCCGCCCGGAGGAGTCCGCTTCGCTCTCTAGGCCGCACGGTACTGGTCCATGTTTGGTTTCATTAGCAGTCTAGTTAAATACATAATATGCCTTCTTGGCGGCTAGAGAAGTTACGGTATGGTGACTGATACTTGAACTCTTGAGTATTTGCGCTTCCGGCCGAGGCGAAGGGTCAGCTCCGTTTACTCGATAAGCGGCGTGCAGCAGCCTCGTGTAAGAAATATGAATGTTGTTTCCATGTGATGCTTTGGAAATAAGATCTGTAACAATGTTTCTTTCATTGCCTGGTATCTGAGGCCCTGCGTGGCGCAGCCCGGTTGCTCTGCAGAGATTTGGTGTCTACACACAGACGCCCCTAAGGGAGAAGGTTTGTTCGTTTTCTTTCCTCTGCTCCAATTTCCTGCTTTGAAAGTAATCCGTTATGGAAGCAGGAGGCATCATGAGATCCCGAGCACTGTACGGGCTGGCGAGTTTGCCCGTGTCCATTCTGTGCTAGGGCTCGCTTATTCATTGAGAGGACCAACCTATAGTACATAGGTATGGTGCTACCGAAAACCCCCTCCAGGATTCATTATGTGACAGGTTTAAGGCTAGTTTTACACTAGCGGCAGCCTTCTGGTCACCTGCCGGATCTGTGCTGCCGCTAGTGCACGTGTGCCGCGGAGGTCCGCTCCGGCCCTATTGACTATAATGGGGGCAAACATGCCGAGAGGTGGCCGGAATAAAACTATGACAGGCTGTTCACACGCTGGAATAACCTGCCGGAGAAGGCTGCCGCTAGTGTGAAACTAGCCTAAGGGAAAAAGAACTAGCTAGACTTGCTGAGATCAGGGCAGGATGTGTGACCACTACACCAGGGCGCTTGCTTATACTGTATCCTTTATTTTATTGAAAGAGGAAGTATTGACCTTCCTAATGTTGCTCTATCAAGTACGACACAGACAAGCTCATAAAAATGATGAACTTGCACTTCCGGACATCCTTCCTCAAGTTCTGACAATTTTTTCTTTTGCCACGTGCAATACCTATTTTCACCACTGATGGCAGCAAACACTCTCCGTTTTACAGAAATGCAGCAGGGTTCATTCAGGGCGTATGGGTTTTGTGATTGAAACGGATTCATAAAAAAACAGATTCTTCCGGTCTAGGGTTGGCTGGTTATGGCATGTGTTGTCATATTTTATTTTATGTCTAAGTTAAGCCTCAATCACACATCCGTGTTTTCCCGTCAAAGTATGAGCCAAAACCAGGATTGGAGCCTCCACAGACACGAGGTATAAGGGAAAGATCTGCCTCTGTTCTGTGTTTAGAGCCGCACCTGGTTTTGGCTCAAAATCACTGATAGAAATCACTGACCGAACACTGATGTGTGAATGAGGCTTTAGTGTGTGTGTTTCTAACATATGTTGAGTCTTTCTATAAGATGACTGCTTCCGGTTTTCTTTGGATCTTTCTTTATTGCCTAGTTAGTAGGGGTCGACCAATATTGATTTTTTTAGAGCCGATACCGATATTCGTGAACTTTTAGGCAGATAGCCAATATTTTATACCGATATTTTGCGCATTTTAATTTTTAGATTTTTTTTTATTTTTTTTTCTGTTACAGCGTTCAACGCTTTTTAACCACTTCAGCCCCCCTAGCTTAAACACCCTTAAAGACCAGGCCACTTTTTACAATTCCGCACTACACTACTTTCACCCGTTTATTGCTCCGTCATGCAACTTACCACCCAAATGAATTTTACCTCCTTTTCTTCTCACTAATAGAGCTTTCATTTGGTGGTATTTCATTGCTGCTGACATTTTTACTTTTTTTGCTATTAATCAAAAATTACCGAAATTTTTACAAAAAAATGACATTTTTCACTTTCTGTTGTAAAATTTTTTTAAAAAAAACTACATTTCTATATAAATGTTTCTCTAAATTTATTGTTCTACATGTCTTTGATAAAAAAAAAAGTCCAATAAGTGTATATTTATTGGTTTGGGTAAAAGTTATAGCGTTTACAAACTATGGTGCAAAAAGTGAATTTCCGCATTTTGAAGCAGCTCTGACTTTCTGAGCACCTGTCATGTTTCTTCAGGTGCTAGAATGTCAGGATAGTATGAATACCCCCAAATCACACCATTTTAGAAAGAAGACACCCCAAAGTATTCGCGGGGGCATGGTGAGTTCATGTATCATTTCATTTTTTTCACAAGTTAGCGGAAAATGACACTTTCTGAGAAAAAAATAAATAAAAAGTTTCAATTTCTGCTAACTTCTGGCAAAAAAAAAGAAATCTCAGACGGACTCACTATGCCCCTCAGTTAATACCTCGGGTGTCTACTTTCCGAAAGGGGTCATTTGTGGGGTGTGTTTACTGTTCTGGCATTTTGGGCGGGGCTAAATTGTGAGCCGCCATGTAAAATCTAAAGGTACTCGTTGGAATTTGGGCCCTTTGCACTCAGGCTGCAAAAAGTGTCACACATGTGGTATCGCCGTACTCAGGAGAAGTAGGGCAATGTGTTTTGGGGTGTATTTCTACATATACCCATGTTGGGTGAGAGAAATATCTCTGTAAACTGACAACTTTGTATAAAATCTTTTAAAAGTTGTCGTTTACAGAGATATTTTTCACACACAGTATAGGTATATATAAAAATACACCCCAAAACACATTGCCCTACTTCTCCTGAGTACGGCGATACCACATGTGTGCCACTTTTTGCAGCCTGATGCGCAAAGGGCCCTAAAACCAATGAGTACCTTTAGGATTTCGCAGGCCATTTTTACGCATTTGGATTCCAGACTTCTTCTCACGCTTTAGGGGCCCCTAAAATGCCAGGACAGTATAAATACCCCACATGTGACCCCATTTTGGAAAGAAGACACCCCAAGGTATTCTGTGAGGGGTATGGTGAGTTCATGTAAAATTTTATTTTTGTCACAAGTTAGTGGAATATGAGACTTTGTAAAAAACTAAAAAAAAAAAAAAAAAAAAACTATTTCCGCTGACTTGTGGCAAAAATAAAAATTCTGTGGACTCACCATGCCCCTCACGGAATACCTTGGGGTGTCTTCTTTCCAAAATGGGGTCACATGTGGGGTATTTATACTGCCCTGGCATTTTAGGGGCCCCTAAAGTGTGAGAATCCAAATGCATAAAATGCCCTGTGAAATCCTAAAGGTACTCATTGGTTTTAGGGCCCTTTGCGCATCTTGGCTGCAAAAAGTGTCACTCATGTGGTATCGCCGTACTCAGGAGAAGTAGGGCAATGTGTTTTGGGGTGTATTTTTACATATACCCATGCTGCATGTGAGAAATATCGCTGTAAACTGACAACTTTTACAATTTTTTATTCAAAGTTGTCAGTTTACAGAGATATTTCTCTCACCCAGTATGGGTATATGTAAAAATACACCCAAAACACATCGCCCTACTTCTCCTGAGTACGGCGATACCACATGAGTGACACTTTTGCAGCCAAGATGCTAAAGGGCCCTAAAACCAATGAGTACCTTTAGGATTTTACAGGCCATTTTTACGCATTTGGATTCTCACGCTTAGCACCCTAAAATGCCAGGGCAGTATAAATACCCTACAAGTGACCCCATTGTGGAAAGAAGACACCCCAAGGTATTCCGTGAGGGGCATGGCGAGTTCACAGAAAAAAAATTTGGCACAAGTTAGCGGAAATTGTTTTTTTTTTTTTTTTTTTACAGTCTCATATTCCACTAACTTGTGACAAAAATAAAATTTTGCATGAACTCACCATACCCCTCACGGAATACCTTGGGGTGTCTTCTTTGTAAAATGAGGTCACATGTGAGGTGTTTGTACTGCCCTGGCCTTTGAGGGTCTCCGCAATCATTACACGTATGGCCAGCATTAGGAGTTTCTGCGATTCTCCGTATATTGAGCATACGGGTAATGAGATTTTTTTCCGTTCAGCCTCTGCGCTGAAAAAAAAAAATGAACGGCACAGATTTCTTCATTCGCATCGATCAATGTGGATGAATAAATCTCTGCCAAAATCAGTGACTGCGGTGCGGTGGGATGAGCGCTAGCTACCTAACAAGTAGCTAACTAACTGGTGGTGATAGGGGACCCTTATGCCCCATTCACACGTCCGCAATTCTGTTTGCGGAACGGAATTGCGGACCCATTCATTTCTATGGGGACAGACTTTGTCCCGCTCGGATTCGGAATTACGGATCCGCGCTCGGGTCTGCACTTCCGTTCCGCAAAAATATAGAACATGTCCTATTCTTGTCCGCAATTGCGGACAAGAAAAAGCATTTTCTATATAGTTCTGGCAATGTGCGGATCTGCAAAATGCGGAAAGCACATTGCCGGTGTCCGTGTTTTGAGGATCTGCGGATCGGATCCGCAGATCGGATCCGCGGATCCGTGAATCCACGGATCCGCAAAAACACATATGGACGTCTGAATGGAGCCTTACAAGGGTGTGATCAATGACAGGGGGTGATCAGGGGTCTAGATGGGGTGATCAAGGGGTTAATAGGTGAGGGGGTGGGGTTAGTGTAGTGTTTGGTGCAACTTACTGTAGTTACCTGGTCCTCTGGTGGTCGATCCCAGAAAATGGGACCACCAGAGGACCAGGTAGCAGCTATATCAGACGCTGTTCATAAAACAGCGTCTGATATAGCTGTTTGATGCGATTTATATCGCATCTACAGCCTGCCAGCGATTGATCATCGCTGGCAGGCTGTAGTACAACTCTTCAGACGCCAGACGCTGTGAACGCGCGCGCGCCCGCGCGCGCGTTCACAGGAAGTCTCGCGTCTCGCGAGATGACGCCCCGGCGCGTCCGATCAGAAGAACAGGACCGCCCGCAGGACGCAATCCTGCGTACGGCGGTCCTGAAGCGGTTAAAAAAAAATGTTTTAATAGTTTGGACTTTTTGGGCACGGCGATATGTTTTTTTTTATTTATTGTTTATATATTGTATATGTAAAATTGGAAAAGGGTTAATTTATACTTAATGTTTTTTTTTACTATTTTAAATTTTTTAACTTTTTATTTTATTACCATTTCCCCCCTTAGGGGTAGAACCTGTGCTCTTTACATCCCTTGTCCTATTCACCCTAATAGAGATCTATCAGGGTGAATAGGATCTTGCACTGTCCCTGCTGCCCTGGGCTATGGGCACACAGCAGCAGGAACCATGGCAGCCAGGGCTTCAGGAGCGTCCTGGCTGCCATGGTAACCGATCGGAGCCCCAGCATTACACTGCTGGGGCTCCGATCAGAAGAGAGGAGGTGGGGGACCCTGTGGCCACTGCCACCAATGATATTAATACTGAAGGGAGGGGGAGGGCGAGGGCGCACTGGCCACCAATGTTTTTTATACTGTGGACAGGGGGGGCTGAGGGCGCACTGGCCACCAATGATAATAAGGTTTAAGATATTACAAACGCAGGAATTAGAAGCACATTGCCCAGACCCTGCCTCTGATAGAGACCGCACCTGAGGGGTTAATTGCCGCGGAGTGCTCTATCAGAGGCAGGGTCTGGGCAATGTGCTTCTAATGCCTGCGTTTGTAATATCTTAAACCTTATTATCATTGGTGGCCAGTGAGCCCTCAGCCCCTCCTCCTTTTCTCTCATTGGTGGCCAGTGCGCCCTCAGCCCCTCCTCCTCTTCTCTCATTGGTGGGCAGTGCGTCCTCAGCCCCGCCTCCTCTTCTCTCACTGGTGGCCAGTGTGCCCTCAGCCCCTCCTCCTCCTCTTCTCTCCATTGGCAGGGCAGCGCAGCTCATGTTCTGTGATAGCACAGTTATCGGTATATCGGCCTGGTTAGGGGCCGATATCGATAACTGTGCAAATCATGAATATCGGCCGATAATATCGGCCAAACCGATAATGGGTCGACCCCTACTAGTTAGGCTACTTTCACACTAGCGTTTTGGATTCCGTTTGTGAGATCCGTTTCAGGGCTCTCACAAACGGTCCAAAACGGATCAGTTCAGCCTCAATGCATTCCGAATGGATAAGGATCCGTTCAGAATGCATCAGTTCGGCTCCGTTCAGCCTCTTTTCTGTTTTGGAGGCGGACACCAAAGCGCTGCTTGCTGTATTTTGGTGTCTGTCTGAAGAGGCGGAGCCTAATGGATCCGTTTTGAATTATAATGTAAGTCAATGGGGACGGATCCGTTTTCAATGACACAATATGGTGCATTTGAAAACGGATCCGTTCCCCATTGACTTTCAATGTAATTCAAAACGGATCAGTTTTGGATTTTGTCATTTTTCTTTAAAACGAATGCAAATGGATCCGTTCTGAACGGATACAAACGTTTGCATCATAGGTGCGGATCCGTCTGTGCAAATAAACAGACGGATCCGCACCAACGCAAGTGTGAAAGTACCCTTGGTTGTCCCTTTTTTTTTTTTTTTTTTATTTATTGTAGAAAAATCGAATGATAAACATACGCCTCCTTATTTTATTTTCTAAGCTACAACCTAGTACAATTGCAAGGCACGGGCCACCGCCATAACAGCAAGGCGTGTGTGACTTAGCGTCCATTCACACGTCCGCAAATCTGTTCCGCATTTTGTGGAACGGAATTGCGGACCCGTTAATTTCAATGGGGACAGACGATGTCCTGGCCGGGTCCGCAATCGCGTTCCCGAAAAAAATAGAACATGTCCTATGGACAAGAAAAGACATTTTCTATATAGTGCCGGCGACGTGCGGTCCGCAAATTGCGGAACGCACATCGCCGATGTCCATGTTTTGCGGATCGGCAAAACACACACGGACGTGTGAATGGACCCTTACTGTGTCAGCAATATTACATTTTTCCTTTGAGTCTAATTGGATGTTGCAACTCCAGACTCGGCTGTGACTTTCAGCCAAATCGCACCCTAAGAACAGTCATGTCATCGGATGTCGCAGACAAATTGCACACGTTTTTAGGTTGCATGATTTGTGTGCGACTTGATGTTGCTGGATCAAAGCTGCTATATGGCCCCCCAGCCTGAATTTACAGGACACCCTGAGGTAGGGGAATGGATAATCCAGGTACTTTTCTCATCGGTTTATGAAATGTTTCTTCTTCCACCCCTGGGCAAGAAACTTGTGATAAGACGTGTCTGGAAGTCTCTTCTGTGAAGTATGAAGCCAGCCATCATACAGACAGTGACCCTGGACAAGTCTTGGGACTGTTCTTCATGTTCCTGCCTGACGGCGTCCAGCGGATTCATCTGGCAGATAACGGCTGGGCCTTGCAATCAGGACGCATTTTATCTGCCTGCTTTCTCTTACCGTGGCCGTATTGATGGATTACAGCGTGTAACTAAATATAACGTGGCGAGGAGCAGGACTGTTAAGTTCCTCTAGAAGGAATGCTTTACGTCAGCAGAAGTCCCTATTGTGCCTCCTCCCCATTTGTTTCCAAGAAGAGTCTGACATGGTGCATGTCTGGCCTAGTTTTTGCAAGCAAATGCAGTAGGCCGCCTGTAAGTGCTCCCGTGCTTAGTGAAAGTGGGGCAGAATATTCCAATGTCCGAAGGACGTCTGTGAAGAAGGAATAAGGGCGGTGGAACGTTTATTAGTGGAGCTACAAATGCTGTGTAAATTTTAGAGTAGGGCCACACGTGGCACAATGCTGCGGAGCGAGAAATAACCAGCAGATACAAGCAAAGTGGTTAGAAATGTCTTCCGCATGCTGCGCAGAAAATCTGTGGTGTAAACTGACTTGGGCTGCAGGTTTTCAGTCCGCAGCTTGTCCATTTATCAGGTTGAACCCACAGCTTTGAGCATTTGCAGTACAAAGGTTGAAAGAAGCAGAAGACCTGGCGCGGTCCAAAAGCACTGCCTCAGCGGACGCACTACGTGTGGCCATACTCCACATGTGACTGAAATGCTGCAGATTTTCCTCAGCAGAAAAAACGGCACCAACTGGGCTGATTTTTTTTTTGAATTTTTTTGGGCTGAAAATGCTGCTGCCTGGATGCAGATTTTATTCTTTGCACTGAAAAGGGTGAAATCTGCTATGAAAATCCACGGTATAAATTGACACATGGATGAGAATTGCTAATAAACGCGTTCACTTTGCTGGTACTGTGCAATACTGCAGATCTGATGTACAAAAATTCTGCTCCGGCAAAAGTGGACATGGCTTTACAGGATTTTTTTGCAGTAATGGATATTTATCCATCCATCCACTGACCCCCTACACTAGTGATGGCTAACCTCCGGCACTCCAGCCGTGGTGAAACTACGATTACCAGCATGATCCATTCATTCCTATGGAGTTCTGAGAACAGCCAAGTGTTCATCTTGGGAGTTGTAGTTTTACCAGGGCTGGAGTGCCGGAGGTTACACTGATCCCAAGAGTTAGGGGGTACATGTTACTGGCGGAGCTCTCAGCTGGCCGACAATGAGGTTTCCTGTGGTCTGTGGCGCTGTTGGTTCGTAAATTACATGGGATTAGCCCTTTAGGGAATTAAACCCCTCATTTATTTTGTTTGAATTGTAGAACCCTTAAAGGGGTTCTCCGGGAATTATGAAAATACTTAAATATTACTTTTATTCTAAATATATTCCCAAATATATTTCATTAGTTATAATGGCTTGTTTTGTCTATTGAGCAATCATCAAGGGAAATAAAATGGCCGCCGTCCTATTAGTACACACATAACCTGTCCTAATCACACAGCAGGACAAGTTACTTCAGAACACTGAGGTAAAGAGCTGCCTCATCCTCCTCTCCTACTTGTCGGGGATTATGGTCTTGAATACAGCTGATAAAGATCTTCAGCTGAATCTTTGTAGGAATGGAGTCCATGAGGAGACATGAAGTATAGGGAGAAGGACAGGACAGACTGTGGTAATGGAGACTGCATACAAATGCATCTGCTCATTATTCACATCCCCACCTCCTCTCTGTACTCCATGTCTCCTCATGAACTCCATTCCTGCAGAGAGGAGGATGAGGCAGCTTTTTAGCTTTTTGAGTCTTGTGAAGTAACTTGTGCTGCTGTGGGATTAGGACAGGGTCTTTAATATGTCAGACATTGACTTACAGGGTAGCTGTCTGTAGGTGGCGTTTACCCTCAGTTCACACTTGCGCGTTTTACAGCGCGTTCGAACGCGCTGTAAAACGCATAACCGATGCAAACCAATGCTTCCCTATGGGACTGGTTCACATTTTTGCGTTTTACAGCGCGTTCGAACGCGCTGAAAAACGCCCGACGCATAAACAAGTACTTGAGCTTTTTTTGGGGCGTTTGTCGCGCGTTTTGGCCCATAGACTTCAACGGGAATGCGCAACGCTTGTATTTTGCGCGTTTTTGACACTGAAAACGCGCGTTGATGAATTTGCAACATGCTTTGGAGAGAAGCCAACACTGCAGTCAATCACACAAACGCGCGTTTACTATTGCCAAAAACGCACACTAAAAGGCGCGTCTCAGAAACGCTCAGGTCTGAACCCAGCCTTACAGTGTTTGCTTCCTTCTGGAGGAGAGCTCGTGCACATTTTGGGTCTGTAATGCACATGTCATTCTTGGAAAGCAACGGACGCAGCATTTTCTGTGTGTTTGTCAGCGCGTACAAGGAATATGCAAAGTAGACATCTGTTTTATTGACTGTTTTTTTGTGGTTTGATTTGTTTTTCATATATTGTGTTCAGAATTTGGAATCGAAAATTCTAAATGTGGATCCGTTGTTTTTCTGTATTTCCTCTTTAGTACGGATGTACCTGTAAACTGGACTGACACGAATGGGACTCGTGCACTATGGCATATTTTCTTACCGTAAATAGTTTTTGAAAATATGGCCATCACATAAAAACCTGCAGGAAGAACTTATTAAATTTATTTTTATTTTGTTCCCTGTAACATCTGGTTTGTTTCATATGGTTCACACTTTAGAATTCTGTTTCTTAAAGGGGTTTTTCAAGTTCAGTGCTCAACCCGGACATACCCATAATTTCACCCAAGCAGCCCCCCTGATGTTGGCATCGGAGTATTTTATGCTCCGATGCTCTCCCTTGCCCTGCGCCGGATCGCACAGGTCAAGTGCTCTTTTATTTACAGTAACACACTGCCGGGCGGAGGCTTCTGCCCGGCAGTGTGTTCGTTGACGTCACTGGCTCTGATGGGCTGGCTTTAGCGCTGCCATAGCCGTTTTACAGGCTAGGGCAACACTAAAGCCCCCCCATCAGTGCCGGTGACGTCACCGGGCTTACTGCTGGGCGGAAGCCTCCGCCTGGCAGCCCTAAGGAGAGACCGATTCGTCGCCAGAACTCCAGAAAATGCCTTTGCCCTGCGCGATTCAGTGCATGGCAAAGGAAAGCATCAGAGCATGAACTGCTGCGATGCTCAAGTCGGGGGGGGGCTGCCTGGGTGAAAATGGGGATATGTCCGGGTTCAGCTCTGAGGATTAAAATGACAGATAAACAGGTAAGGCCCCTTTCACACTTGCGTTTGGAAGACCCGGCATAGAGTTCCGTCGTCGGGGCTCTATGCCGGATGAATACTAATCCGTATTATCCCCATGCATTCTGAATGGAGAGAAATCCGTTCAGGATGCATCAGGATGTCTTCAGTTCAGTCACTGCATGTTTTTTGGACGGAGAAAATACTGTGGTATTCTTTCCGTCCTGGGATGCGGAGCAATTCTGCCACAATAGAAAACAGATTCGTCCTCCATTGACTTTCAATGGAGTTCAAAACAGATCCGTTTTGGCAATGTTAAAAAATAGTTAAAGTTAATACAAGCGGATGCATGCGGTTGTATTATCTGTAACTGAAGCGTTTCTTTCCCGACGACTGAACTCTATACCGTATCTTCCAAACGCAAGTCGGAAAGGGGCCTTTACTGCAGTAAAGTGATCTGTACTAACCAAGAAGTGGCGCCTATTATCAGGCTTAGTAGCCAGAGCAAAACTGCAGGATTTTAGGGTTTTTGTTTAAATATAGTGACCTGGAAAATGAAAAAAATAAATAAAATAAAAAAATACATTAAAAAAAATCATTAAAAATTCAACATAAAAATATGTGATTTAAACAATGTGTCATTTTCTGATGACACTTTTCCTTTAATTATTGTGCCTCTTCAGTGTCTTGAACCCGTCTCCAGGTTTTGACTTACAAATCCTGATGAAAAATGACGGCACTTTGAGTTGAGCGGTGGAGATTTTTAGTAATATAAAGACTTGTCGAAACCTGGCACTGACTGCTCGTTATCCCTTCGTTTATGGGGTGACGCCTGATGTTCACGTACTTGAGTTTGTAATCTGCCTTAATTTTGTTTCCAGCAGCAGCATTATGTCCTTGTCACATGGTCTGAGGACGCAGTAGACGCCTGTGTCTGCGCTTTAAACACAAACTTCATAAAATCTCCTAAAATAACATGGTGCGAGGAAGACTGACAACCTGCAGGTTTTACTAGTTTAGCCAGTGATTAAAATCCACAGTATTGATTTTCTTTTTTGCAGAACTACGGTAATTTAGGTTGGTGTCGTATCCAACAGTGGCGGTTTTAGATGCAGCTTTAGGCCCCTTGCAGACGAGCGTCACGGATTAGGTTCGGACGCGTTCAGTAAAAAATCCGCATTCACTTCTATGGGGCCAGCTTTGTGCGAAAAACGCAGAATATAAAACATGCTGCGATTTTCACGCAACGCAGAAGTGATGCGTGAAAAATAACGCTCATGTACACAGACCTATTGAAATGAATGGGTCTGGATTCAGTGCGGGCGCAATGCGTCCGCATTGCACCCCCATGGAAAACTCTCTCGTCGGCAAGGGGCCTTTAGTTCTCATTCCCTTCCAACCCACTTCTGGCTTTGGCTGAAAAAATTGCATCAAAAACGACCACAAAAATCTGTGTGTGGTACCATCCGTAACTTGTGTTTATGGATGTTTAAGACCCACTTTAACTTGCATTTTGGCTGTTACAGAGACAGTCGGTCAGTTTCATACTGACAGCACAATACACTGTACCGCATAAGTAGTACAGTGTATTATGTAAGCGAACAGCAGATCGCATGTCAAATAAAAAAAAAAGCTATTCAGTGGGAATAAAATTGAAGAAATAAAATCCCCTCCACACATTTGGTATCGCCACATACGTGTCAACCTGCACTATATGCCATTAAAAAAGTGTGGAAAAAAGATCAAAATGTCATATGTAAAAGTCATCAAAAATTGAGCTCTACACAGCGGCATAGAAAGAAAAATAAAGTCCATGGTCTGTGGATGCAGCAATGCAGAAACATATCTTTTTTTTTTTTTAATGTTTTTTGATGTGCAAAAGGAGTAAAACTTAAACTATAGATCAGTTTTCCTCAACTCCAGTCCTCAGGCCTACCAGCCTGTCATGTTCTCAGGATTTCCTTGGTATTGAGCAGGTGATAGAATTAGTGTCAGTGCATCAGGACTTACCACAGGGATTCATTCTGTGGGACATTCTCAAATCCTGACCGGTAGGTGGGTCCCGAGGACTGGAGTACAGGAACACTGCTATAGGGGACATTTATTAAGACCGGCATTTTCCATGCCAGCCTCAGGTCCCTCTGCACTGCTGGAGGAAGTGCTTTCACATAAGGCCTCATGCACACAGCCGTTGCCCGGCCCGCAAACAGCGGGTCCGCAGTACACGGACACGTGGAAGGTCGGTGCGGAACCGCCATGGAGTGCTTCCGTGGGGTTTCTGTCCGTGCCTCCAAACCGCAAAAAAGGATTTAAGTGAATGGGTCCCCGTTCCTCTTCCAGCGGCCCTACCGTCTGTGCCCGTGCATTGAGACTGCAATTTGTGGTCCGCAGCACGCGCCTGGTGAGAGTGCATGAGGCCTAAGTTTGGTGCTTCATCTGGTAGGCCGTGCAACAGACTTAACTCTAGTCCAGTCCTTTTGCTGGCATAGATTTAAGCCATTTTCAATGCCGAAAACCAAAGTGGAAAATGATAAATCAGCCGGGCCTACCACCCACACAACAACCCCTTTTCTCTCCAGCACTCACTTTGTTGAAGTGTCTTTTCCTCCGTACTTTATTGGCAACGTTTCACAGACTTATAGGACACAATATCTCTTTAGGTGTATTGGCTGTTGACGCGTTTCGAAAACTTCTTATTCTGTTACGAATAAGAAGTTTTCGAAACGCGTCAACAGCCAATACACCTAAAGAGATATTGTGTCCTATATGTCTGTGAAACGTTGCCAATAAAGTACGGAGGAAAAGACACTTCAACAAAGTGAGTGCTGGAGCCTTTATTCCATTATTTGCTGTTCCTTTCAAAGGAGGTTGAAAAAAACCTGGCACCGTGCACACGGGTTCATCCGAACTGCAGACAAAGTGAGCTGGTATACGTATTGCACATCTCTAAACCCTTTTCTCTCCACTTTGGAAAAGTAGCATGAGCGGGGGAAAGTCACAAGTTTTGCCGCACATAAGCCGTGCGTCAAGACTTGCCGCACGTTTTATACCCCTTTTGGTGTCCTCCTCTATGTATTTTGTATTGCTGTAAATGTACTGACCCATAGAGTGCGGTTATCATGTCTCTTATCTTGCAAAGTGCACATCGCCATAATTTGAAACATAGACGGTGGTGGTAGTGAATACCACAAAATGGTGAATTTACAACTACTAAAATAAGTTATAGCTCATGGTATGCGACAATCAAAAAATGAAAAAAAAATTGCTCCGTCACTGAGGCCCAAAGGAGTCTGGTTAAAAGGCCGCGGTATTGTTATTGGGGGTTCCAGCAGTAAATAGGGATTAACTTCTTCTAACTGGAATGCCTCTTTAGGGAGGAAACGTCCCTCCACATTAATGAGAAACTTTGTAAAACAAAAAAACAAAACCTGGTTCATTTGTTTAGTGTGCATTGCAAAATAATTACCCTTGAAATGTATGTACGGTACTTTATTATTTCAAAACCGGTTTGACAGTGGTGCAGTACCTGTTTAGAGCCAGGAGTGTCACTGTTGTCCACTTCCTGCTTGTCAACGTACCATGGTAGGTGCACAGTGCCTGCTTCTGAGCGGCTTATTAAGGCCTCATGCACACGGCCGTTGTTTGGGTCCGCGTCCGAGCCGCATATTTTGCGGCTTGGCCGCGGACCCATTCACTTCAATGGGGCCGCAAAAGATGCGGACAGCACTCCGTGTGCTGTCCGCATCCGTTGCTCCGTTCCGTGCCCCCGCAAAAAAAATGAGCATGTCCTATTCTTGTCCGTTTTGCGGACAAGAATAGGCATTTCTATAATGGGCCGCGTTCCGTTCCGCAAATTGTGTAACGGAACGCGGAGCAGCTTCCGTGTTTTGCGGATCCGCGGTTTGCGGTCCGCAAAACACCAACGGCCGTGTGCATGAGGCCTAAAGGTGTGAAATAAACCTTCTATAGGAGCAGGAAAACCAGCTGTTTGGGCTTCTGTGTCCTGAAATAAAATGAACCTGTCTTGTCTCTTGTGTTGCGGGCAGCATCTTATAGAGCAGGAGGAACTGAGCAGACTGGAATACATATGAAGTAGAACGAGTAGTTTATTCATTTCAGCCTCTGCTTATTGTGAGCTTCCAGGTCCAGTGGGTGGTCCTACTCGGAGATTGACAGCCTTCCTTGTATCAGTGCTCATGCAGAGGTACCTGGCAATCAGTAATAGGACCGCCCACATGACTCCTAAGCCCAGAATCTGCAGGGGGTTTCAATGAATAAATTACAAGATCTGCCGAATCTGACAAAGCTGTATAGCCCTCTGCTCCGCTCCTCCTGCTCTATAACATGCTGCCTGCAGTTTGGACTGCATTTTCAATGTGACCAGATCCCTAAGCCGTCTGATACTATGGTGAATGCGGGGGTTGTTGATCCTGTTTGTCTACACTTTTTTTTGTCACTATTGATCTTGCAGTGGAGTCAGCGAGGGGTGTGTGTTTTTTCTGCAGTTTTTTTCCACCCACCCAGTCAACTTAATGGAACCTGTCGGCAACGGGCTGGCTGTTCTAGCTGTTGTAGGTACCTCCTGTAATGCTGACTTATATGGAGAGTGGGATGTCAATCAAGACAGGGTCCTGCCTGTTAGCACATCCATTCTTCAGTACCGCCAGGTGACTATTGGTAAGTGGTTTGTGGTGGGTTTATAACTTTCAGCAGGTGCATGTCTGCAGAGGAATTAGGTAGCTTGTAACCCTTTAAGTATAGATATTCCTAATTTTGTAAATGAAGGGAACTGTCACTTATAAAAAAAATATCCGATAGTAGGGGTCTGACCACTGGTAGTCCATGTCGGTGGATGGGTCTGACACAAGTCCTGTAAAAATGAATGGAGCGGTAAACCGTCATGCACAACCAGCACTCCATTCAGTGAGGGCACTTGGGACCCCTCATTCTTGGGATTGTGGGGACCCAATGGCCAGACTTCCTGAGTCTGATATTTTCTTACCTGTCCTACAGCCAGGTGACAGATACTTTTCCTGGGATGAACCCTTTAATGCCTTACCAACATTTGGAGTACATGTACGTCATGATGACAGGAGGGGTGTATTGAGTGGGCTCAGGAGCTGAGCCCGCTTTATACACAGGGGATGCTGCCTGCGCTGTACAGTTTCATAGGTACACATCTGCTGACAGAAGCCCTTCAAATGGGGAGATGAGCGAATTCCCATAAACCTAGATTTGTTCAGAAATCGGCCTCCTTGAGCAGCAAGAGCCTGGCCTGCTCCTCAGGGGAGTCCCTCCACCACCACTTGATTTGACAGGGCCAGACATCAACCTCGCACCTGTGCTATTGCTTTAAATAGCGGCACAAGCGCAGAGGCTCTGCTGGTGCCTGAGCAGTGCTGATGTCGACTGTTCCTGCGCCGATCACATCTGGGTACACCCTGAAGTATAGTGGCATCTGCGCTGCTCAGGCACCAGTAGCAGAGCCTCTGTGCTGCTTTTCAGAGAAACTGCGCAGGAACGTGAAGTCTACCCCTGTTGGATGCCAAAAGTCTCTCTTTTGGCAATTTTCTAGCCCATTACTACTAATAGCAATCCTGGCACATATGCTTGAACATGCACTGCAAGTGCACCATGAATTAACCCTTTCATGTCCTGCGTTAAAGGGCCCTGTCCTTGTGGCCCTAACGTGGAATATCAGGGAGTGGTATTGATAGCTGCAGCATGACAATAGTTGTCTGGGCGTTAATATACTTATTACCCGACGTCAAGCTCAGTCTGAAAGAGGCCTGAGATTAAGGCCTCTTTCACACGGGCGTCATGTTTGACGCCCGGATAAGAGACTGGTGCGTTGCGGGAATATGCGCAATTTTTCCGCGGGTGCAAACTTTTGTAATGCGTTTTGCACGCGCGTGTGAAAAATCGCCATGTTTGGTACCCAGACCCGAAGCCGGACTTAATCACTGAAGTCTGATTTCGGGTAGAGTATTCTGGAGAATTTATTATTTTCCCTTATAACATGGTTATAAGGGAAAATAATAGCATTCTTAATACAGAATGCTTAGTAAAACGAAGATGAAGGGGTTAAAAATAATAAAACTTAACTTACCTTAGCCACTTGATCGCGTAGTTGCGATCTGTCTTCAAGCTTCAGCTAACAGCTAAAGGACCTGTGATGACGTCACATCACATGGCCCAATCACATGGTCCATCTTACCATGGGGATGGACCATGTGATGTGATGTCATCACAGGTCCTTTAGCTGTTAGCTGAAGCTTGAAGACAGAAGAGAGATCGCAACTACGCGATCAAGTGGCTAAGGTAAGTTAAGTTTTATTATTTTTAACCCCTTCATCTTCATTTTACTAAGCATTCTTTATTAAGAATGCTATTATTTTCCCTTATGACCATGTTATAAGGGAAAATAATACAGATCTGGTCTTGGTGCTAAGCAACCATGCGGGAAAATCGCAACGCATCTGCACTTGCTTGCGGATGCTTGTGATTTTCCCGCAGCCCCATTCACTTCTATGGGGTCTGCGTTGCGTGAAAAACAATATAGAGCATGCTGCGATTTTCACGCAACGCAGAAGTGATGCGTGAAAATCACCGCTCATGTGCAAAGCCCCATAGAAATGAATGGGTCCGGATTCAGTGCGGGTGCAATGCGTCCTCCTCACGCATTGCACCCGCGCGGAAAACTCACCCGTGTGAAACGGGCCTAAGGACTCATGCACATGCCCGCGTCTGTTGTGCGGTCTGCAAAAATACAGATGCCTTCCGCGTGCACTCTGCATTTTTCTCACCCCCTTCACTAGAAATGATTATTCTTGTCTGCAATACGTACAAGAATAGGACATGTTGTAAAATTTGCGGGTGGTCCCGGTTTTTGCGGACCCGTAGAAATGAATGAGCCCGTTTGGAATCTGCAAAAAATGCAGATCGGATACAAGATACAATCACGTGCATGAGGCCTTACTAGAGGGTCACATTAGGGCCGTAGTTTCAGTCTCATCCGAATTTGCAGATCGAATGTGGACCCATTAATCTCAGTGGGACGCAAAAGATGCGGACAGCAGACCTATGTGCTGTCCGCATCGGCACGTCCTTTCTGTGGCCCAGCAAAAAAGTAGAACATGTCTTTAGAAATGGTGGCTTGCACTCTGCCGGGATCCGTGTTTTGCAGATCGGAGATTTGCGTACCACAAAACACGGCTGTGTGCATGAGCCCCTAACACTAATCTGTGGCCCCAGTTCCCCATTTTCTGGCCCGATACTGCCCTATGTCGATTTACTTTGGGGTAGTTGTCCTCCCCTCTGTGATCAATCTGCGCTGACTGCAGGAAGGAGACATCTTAGTATTTGAGACTGAATGCAGACCCCACGATGCATGTAAAGTACCGTACACGATATGTAATAATTGGCACAGCGATGCGACACTGCAGACGGGTTAGGTACAGAGTATACTTAATATATGTATGATGAGATTGCTTCCGTCTGCTGCACCCTTTGTTTGCCCGACATGTTATATACTTGAACGGAAATGGAAGGCATACGGAGTACCTTCCGTTTTGTTTGCCGATCCATTGAAATAAATGGTTCCGTATACGGAACGCAAAAAACAGAATGTAAACGGGAAAAAGAACTGTTGTGTGCAAGAGGCCTAAATGCCGAAAATTAAATCTTGAACTGGAGATTTTCTTCGCAAACTCCTCTGAGCTTCCTCGGAAAACCTTATTTACCAGTCCTGAGCTGGAAGCCTCTTCTGTAGCTGTATTAACATAGGGACCCTCAGAGGCTCTCAATTCCCACTGGGAGATTAACCCTCAGTTCACACTTGCGCGTTTTACAGCGCATTCGAACGCGCTGTAAAACGCTCAACAGGAGAAAACTCATGTTTCCCTATGAGCATGGTTCTCATCTGAGCGTTTTACAGCGCATTTGAACACGCTGTAAAACGCCCTACGCTCAAAGAAGTTCCTGAGCTTCTTTGGGGCGTTTTGTCGCGCGTTTGCACCCATAGACTTCAATGGGAATGCGCGTTTAACACGCGTTAAAGTGTAGATATGCCTTTTTCAATTGGTCTCTAGAGTCACGAACGCGCGTATGACGCGCGTTTCCTATTTGCAAAAACGCGCTGTAATACGCGCGTCTCAGAAACGCTCAGGTGTGAACCCAGGGTTAGCCACTTTGGGGACCCCCACCTTTTGCTGAGAACAGAGTCGCCCCCTTCTGCAAATCAAGGTGTCCATCTTATCCAGGAGGGATGTGAATGGAGAGGTAGGTGCTCTGTGGGATTTACGGACACAGATGTCCGGGTACAACTTTAGACAAGATCCTTTTAAAGGCAAAGGGTCTTGTGACTTACAACTTGCACTCACCATGCACCGCTAAAATGGGGTAGTGCCCTCTACCTGCCCTTTTTGAATTTATATGTGTCCCCCTTACGTTTTTCAGCCCCTGGACGTGGGCCACATATTGCCAGCTAATTGTGTAAAAGTGTGCAAAACCATTTGAAGGAAAGTAAAGCGTGAAGGTGCACAGATTTCTTTATAGCTGAAGTGCATCTCTCTTCTCTACTGTATGTACTCTATTGAATAGTGTAGCGTCTGAGTCTGTCCTGGCTGCAGAAACACAGGGAGACTTATTGCCAAGTTGTAAATTTACTCATATGTTTCCAGGAGGAATAACAGAGGACTGCTACAATGCAGAATTTTTTTTGTGTGTGTGGGTAATACAAGTATTTAGTAAAACAGAGATGTCAGGTCTGCCTTCAGATTCCATATGGAATTACTTTCGGAATAGTTTCAGATTTGTTATGAAAGAAATGGGCAACAAGTCCAGGAGTAAATCTTCAGATAAGTTGCAGATTTAAACACCGTTTAAAGGAGTTTTCCAGTACGAAATCACTTTTTCCTTGTGCCCCATAGCCTGCCTCGCCTATTGAAGGTCCCTTGTGCTCAGGTTCTGCTTGCTGGCTGCCGCTTGCCCATGTTGCAGTCCCTGGCTTTTTTTCTGCTTGGTTACGACAGTCAGCTGCACCACTGCAACCCATGACTGGCTTCAGTGCTGCTGTCCCCCCCCCCCCCAAGCAGCACATTACAGCTGAAGCCAGTTATTGGCTGCAGCAGCACAGGTTATGATGTCCGTGCACAGCTGATAGAAGGCAATCCGGGGACCGGATGATGGACGAGTGGGAGGCAGCGCGCAGGATCGGAGCTGCGGGGATGAATCTTTCAGTTGGCGAGGCAGGAAACGGGGCATAAGCAAAGTCGTTTCCGGAAAACCCCTAATAACAAGAAAGCCTTAGGATAATGCTCATCCTGCAGATATGAAGATCTGATCTGCACGTACACAACCTGCTTCATGTAGATCTGGATTGGGAAAGGACAGATCCTTCTCTTGTATTGTGAAATCCGCAAAGTGCAGAAGGTTTGAAAGATGCAGGAGCCTCTCTCCGTGCGTTCTGCTTAAGCCTCATTCACACGTCACTGTTTTGGTCAGTGATTTTGAGCCAAAACCAGGATTGGAGCCTCCACAGACATAATGTATAGGAACAGAAACAAAATGCATTCGTGTGCATGTAGGCTAAAGCTTGTGATAATGGTTGTAGCATTTTGTGCGGGAAGTTGTCAAGAATAAATTTATATGATAAAGATTTTTTTTTTTTTTTATGGGGGGGGGGGGGGCATTAGGGGGGTAGTAGCTAGATGCTGTCATTTTCTGAAGTTTGAATCCCAGTTGGAAGCCGCTTTTAATATCCCCGCTGTGCGTTTTCTCATGAAATGGCTTGGCTGCTATATTTGCTATGTATAGAGTCTCCAAAAACGAAACCATCTGAGAAAGTTCCTGTAATAACCGTGAACCCCCATGTCCCCTGGTTCCCAGTGCGTGTAATAACTAGGTAGGGGCCGGCTCCTTTTTTGGTATTTGCAGAAGTGAAAAGTTGAAAGCTTGCCATGTTCCCCAAATCTTCAGTGGTGTGTGATGCAGAGCGCCTGCCCTCGGATTGGGAGGAGGCGGGAGTCTGTCGCTGTGACTGCACCATCATAAAGCAGTCACGTACTCTGCTTCACAGATCAGCTCTGCCTGGATTGCATTACACAGCTTCACGTCAAGGACATGCTCTGCACATAGGGCATCAGCATGGAGAGGAGCCGTGCCCGCAAGGATATGATCGCTGTAAGTTTGGCTTGACTGTCCGTGGGCTGTAGAAAGGGACCAGGCTGGTCTTCATATGTGTCTGTCCACACGTTCTCTATCTCAGTACGGTTTGTGCAGGTGAATGCCTGCGCTGGATGGAGATATCATAGCCTTCTGGTGGTGGTCCAGTAGTATTGTCATTTGTATAGAAATCTTGTACATAATTTCTCGGGACAGAAGGGTAATTGGATTTATAAATTGGGTCTAAAAATCTAGGAAATGTTAATAAGAAAAGAATATGGCGACAAACCGTCACTGCCATCCAAATGTGCTGCAGAGTGACACTGATCCGCTTTAGGTTTAAGCTGATTTCATGGCTGAAGGTAATCAGTTTACGGCTAAATGTCTGTCTTTCTGGACGCGGCGTGCCTCTGACCTCCCCGCTTCACCTGCGGCACAGAGTCTTGTGATGAGGGGAAAGCCACATGTTTGGCTGTGCTCTGCTCATGTTGGTGAAGGCAGCTTGTTAGTCATGAGAAGTACAAAGAGCAAATGTCTGCGTCCACTTCTACGTTGCAGCCGTGCTACCTCTCACCTGTGTGACCTCATATACCTAACCAGGTGGAGATGCCCCCTTTAAGGGCTCGTGCACACGAACGTTGGCTGTTTTGCGGTCCGCAAAACACGGATACCAGTTGTGTGCGTTCTGCTTTTTGAGGAACATCCTGCCCTCTGTAGATCTGTCCTATCCTTGTCCACAAAACATACAAGAATAGGGCATTTTCTATTTTTTTTGGGGGGGCGCGGAATGGACATGCAGACAGAACACTCTGTGCTGTCCGCATCTTTTGCAGCCCCACTGAAGGGGCCACAGATGCGGACAAAAACGGCGGTTGTGTGCATGAGTCCTAAAGGGGTTGTCAGGTTTCTTCCTGAAACTGAACACGTGATTCACCTGCAATAAAGAATGGGGTTGCCCTATTTGAGGAGGGAAGCGGATAGCGCGTGTATGTCATCCGCCTGCAGAAAGGACCTGCAACATTCTGATGTACCGTGGGGCACATTTATCAAGCTCGTATTTCTTAAATGTCACACAGCAGTTGGTGAACTAGATTGGGCCTATTATTAGTCTGGCCCCTGGTGGTTCTTTTTCAGTTAGACAGGTTCGTATTCACTTAGACTGGTCTAACTCATTTGCGCATGGAAAATAGTCGTATCTGTGTGAAGAAAAGTCGCATCTCTTTAGCAAAGAGCGCTTTTAATGCAAAACAAAAATAAGTTGTACTTTATCACTCAAACCTGTCGAAAAAAGCCCTGGAGTGGGTGTAAAAAAAAAACAAAAACAAAAAAAAAACACGTACATAAATAGGTCGGGAAAAAAGGCGCAAAATTAAACCACTCCTGAATTAGTCTAAAAATTTAAAATGGTCGAATGAAGCACAAAGGCCTCCAAAACTCGCAGCAACAATTGACATTCTGTGCATTGAAAACAGTCAGCACGAGTTGGTTTAGGCCTCTTTCACACGACCGTATGGCTTTTTCAGTGTTTTGCTGGCCGTTTTTATCGGATCCGTTTTTCCGTTTTTTGCTTGTTTCCGTTTCGGTTCCGCTTTTCCGTATGACATATACAGTAATTACATAGAAAAAATTGGGCTGGGCTTAACATTTTCAATAGATGGTTCCGCAAAAAACGGAACGGATACGGAAGACATACGGATGCATTTCCGTATGCGTCCCATTTTTTTTGTGGACCCATTGACTTGAATGGAGCCACGGATCGTGATTTGCGGGCAATAATAGGACATGTTCTATCTTTGCACGGAACGGAAATACGGAAAGGGAATGGACACGGAAACACTTCCGGTTTTTTGAGGACCCATTGAAATGAATGGGTCCGTATAAGGACCGTATACGGAACATAAAAAAAGGCCCATACACTCTCAAAAAAAAAATAAACATTCGTGTGCAAGAGGCCTTACACTGCGGATTGTCTACAGTGTGTACTATAAATTCTGCAGATTTTCCTCAGGAATTTCCATTGCAGAGAATCCACAGCATATACCCCACGTGTGAACGGACCTGTAAGTGCTATTGCCTCCATGTCTAAATATAATGTGCGTATTGTTGCTTGCACGTGCCTATACGGTAACACTGGGTTCAGACCTGAGCGTTTAGAAGCCTAGCGTTTTATGCGCGTTCAAGATGGGCGTTTTTTTCAAGCGTTTTGGTAAATAGTGTAGGCGCGTTTGACGCGCGTTTATGTGATTGACTGCATAGTTGGCCAATGACCTATGATATAGTTTGACCAATCTGAGTGCTTTAGAGGTGTTACATTCCATGGTGGCTGATTCAGCATGTTGCAAACTTTGTAAAACGCGCATCCATAGGCGCATTTTACGCTGCACAAACGCCCGAACAACACGCCTATCGCGTTTCCCATTGAAGTATATTGGCACCAAACGCTCGAAAAAAGCCCGAATTAACGCGAACATACTTGCTTATGCGTCGGACGTTTATAGGCGCCTACGAACGCGCATAAAAACGCGCAAGTGTGAACCACCCCCATTGGAATGCATGGTTCCTGTACTGTTGTGCGTTTTTATGTGCGTTCGAACGCGGCGTTTTACGCGAAAGTGTGAACTGAGTGTAAAAGTTAGGTCCAGTAATGCTGCTAATCTAATGTAGTCTATATGTCGGACATAAGAAAAACACCTAATAGTCCTCTGACATAGAGAAGCTTTCTTAGCATCCCTGTGTGGGCAGCGTGGGTCATATCAGTATACCCAGTGTATGATGGGATGTGTTCACTGGCATGCCGGCAGTACAGACAGCGCCAGCTGCGTGGAGTGCAGGATAAGATTGGCTGTTACGTGTTGGTACAGGAGGCATTCAGATTTTTATTTTTAAACTCTTTATTTTTTTCAAAAAGTAAAGACTGTAAAAGTAAGTCTACTTTCAAAATAGCGTTTTGGCTTTCCTTTTCTGAGATCCGTCATGGGCTCTCAGAAGCGGTTCAAAAAAACGGATCAGTTTTGCCCTAATGCATTCTGAATGGAAAAGGATCTGCTCAGAATGCCTCAGTTTGCCTCCGTTTAGTCACCATTCCGCTCTGGATGCGGACACCAAAACGCTGCCTACCTCGCTGCCATCAACCTGGTACAATAGAAAACGGATCCATCCCCCATTGACTTTCAGTGGTGTTCAAGACGGATCCGTCATGGCTATAGAAGACCTAATACAACCGGATCTGTTCATGACGGTTCGTGCGGTTGTATTATTGTAACGGAAGCATTTTTGCAGATCCATGATGAATCCGCAAAGAAATGCTAGTGTGAAAGTAGCCTAATGCAGTCACCACGAATAGATTTATAAAATTAAGGGTTCATGCACACAAGCGTACTTGCTCAGTGCCCATGCAGCGGTCCGCAAAGCACGGGCAACCTCCAATACAGAGAAAAGATGGCCGCTATAAGAGAATAGAACTTGGATGGCTCCCTACATCACCCAGAGAGTATCTTGAAAACCTGCCTCCTGTACCCTACTTGTGATGGAGGATTTAGGTGTCAAGATGCAAAAACAGTCCCTTTAAGGCCTCTTTCACACTAGTGTTTTAGCTTTCCGTCCTAGAGATCCGTCCTCGGGTCTCTAGGACGGAAAGCTGCTGATCAGGATTATCCCCATGCATCCTGAATGGAGAGAAATCCGTTCAGGATGCATCAGGATGTCTTCCGTTCAGTATGTGAGCGTTTTTGGGCGTTGACAAAGCGCAGCATGCTGCGGATTTGTCTCCGTCCAAAAATCCGGAAGAACATGCCGCAGCGCCGGATCGGAATTAATGCCCATTGAAGGGCATTAGTCTGGATCCGACCTTTAACTAAACGTCGTTTCCGCGCATTGCCGGAACCGGCGTTTAGCTTTGTCAATAGTTACTATGGCAGCCAGGGCGCTAAAGTCCTGGTTGCCATAGTAAAGATAGGGAAGCGGGGAGCAGCATACTTACATTCCGTGCGGCTCCCGGGACGCTCTAGGATGACGTCAGGGCGCCCCAGTGCATAGATCACGTGATCGCACGGATCACGTGATCCATGCGCGCGGGCGCTCTGGCGTCATTCAGGGCGCCCGGGAGCCGCACGGATGTGCTATGCCGCTCCCACTGCTACTATGGCAGCCAGGGCGCTAGTAGCGTCCTGGCTGCCATAGTAACACTGAAAGCATTTTGAAGACTGATCAGTCTTCAAATGCTTTCAGTTCACTTGCATTGTGCAGGATCCGGCGTGCATTCCGGCGACGGAAGTGCACGCCGGATCCTAACAACGCTAGTGTGAAAGAGGCCTAAGTGAGGTTTAGGTCCCTCTCCCAGTTAGGCAGATAGGAGGGAGTAAGGCCTCTTTCACACGAGTGTGTCCGGATGCGTTGCGGATGCGTTCAGTGAAAACTGTGCAATTTCACAGGCAAAGCCATTCAGTTTTGCCTGCGATTGCGTTCAGTTTTTTCCGCGCGGGTGCAATGCGTTTTGATGCGTTTTTCACGCGCGTGATAAAAAACGGAAGGTTTACAAACAACATCTCCTAGCAACCATCAGTGAAAAACGCAACGCACCCGCACTTGCTTGCGGATGCAATGCGTTTTTCACGCAGCCCCATTCACTTCTATGGGGCTAGGGATGCGTGAAAAAACGCAAAATATAGAACATGCTGCGATTTTCACGCAACGCACAAGTGATGCGTGAAAAAAAACGCTCATGTACATAGACCCATTGAAATGAATGGGTCAGCATTCAGTGCGGATGCTATGCGTTCACGTCACGCATTGCACCCGCGCGGAAAACTCGCTCGTGTGAAAGGGGCCTAAGAGTCTCAGTTGGAGAGGTTTATAAGCAGCATAACTGAGAGTGTGGGACTCACTATGCCCGTGGAGTTACAGCTGCACCATTTATCTCTAATATTCGGAGGGAGGGACGGTAAGAAGTGTCTAAGTTGTTGCATTTGCCAATCTGCGAGTGTCGTAAGTTCAGAAGCAACTGCGAGCGTTTGAGAGAAAAGACAGTTCCTGCAGGATACAAAAATGGTGTCCCCGATTAGCCATTATCCATTGCCTGAAGGACTCCTACTTCATACCTGGGGGAACACAGGGTTCCTCAAAATAGGAAACCTAGGGGATGGGGAAAGGGAAGTCGTCCATTTGAATTTCTTCTTGTGTGTTTTTTAGGCCTAATGATGGTCTGTTTCACTTCCATTGAGAGCTCCCTTCACCGTATGCAACACCTGGCCTCAACCAAGACCTTTTACCTACTTAATTGATGATGGGTTAACAAGGGAATATCCCATGGAGCCTATTAAATAGCTTTTAAGATAATTGCCCAATTACCTTTTGGTCCCTTGAAAAAGAGGCAGCTACATATTAGAGAGAGTTCAAATCTTCGTTTCGTTTTCCGCTCTTCTGATCTGTCAGAAGTACAGGGGGAAAAAAACGGATCCTCTGCATTAGTTATGCGCATTTGGCATCCGTTTGAGCCATTTCCGTCTGAGATCTTGGACTGGAAAAAAAATGTACAGCATGCAGGGCTTTTTTTTTTTCGTCTAAAAAATCGGATCCTAGATTGTTTTTGTTTTTTTACTGTTCTTCTGACAGATTAAAGAGCTGTAATTCCTAAACCATTACTCCAATTAGGATGTGAATACCCTGAAATGAAGGCCCCATTCACACGTCCGCAAAAGGGTCCTCATCTGTCCCGCAGAACTGCGGAATGGGTACAGACCCATTCATTCTTTATGGGGCCGGACGCAGCCGCGGACAAGAATAGGCATTTCTATGGGGGGTGCTGACTGGGTGTGTTGCGGATCCGAGTTGTCCAAGATGCGCTTTTAAATGCGCATCTTGGACAACCTTAGTCTGTAGGCGTTTAATAATTATATATATAATTTCTAATATTATGGACCCTTAAGCTGAGAGTCGTCTGCCCTTTTAGCCCTTATTGACTATATAACTATCTTGAATGTTTTGGTAAAATGCCAAATATTCCTGGACCGAACTGTATATTTAGGAGAACATCCTCCTTGAAGGTGGGTTGTCCTTAGATATATATTTTTTTAAATAAGTACTAGGGACACTTTTTTTTTTTTATATTTAAAACAAAAAAGTAATTTACTTGCCACCCTGAGCCCCCTCTGTTCCTGTGCCATGCTGTTATCCTCTCTGCCAGTGCAGCAGAGACTTCATATCTTGGCTGCAGCAGTGACGTGTGGTAGACGGGCAGGTCACCGCTGCTTTTTAAACCAGCAGGGGGACGGAGTGGAGCTGGCTTGGGATGGAAACCATTACTTAATTTATTCTAACATTGTCCTTGCTTTTAAATGCGCATCTTGGACAACTTTAGCCTGTAGGCATTTAATAATTATATATATAATTTCTAATATTTTCTTTTTTACTCTGCCGTCCGGGCAGCAGCACATGTGACAGATGACGGGCAGGCGTTCCCTGGTTTACCAGTTATTAAACTTGACATCTGTGTTTATTTTTCCGATTTTCTTTTCAGCCTGTAAAATGATGGAAGTGACATTTCCAGCTCAGATAGCCTTGTGTCTTACTGGTAAGGATTAGAGGGTCACCCGGAGCTTGGCCCACACACCGCGCATGGCTGTAGGTGTAAAGCTGCTGCGTGAAAGATCTGCTTGGGTTTCTTCACTTCTACCCTCCATGAGGTCATTGTTAGGAAAGCTACAATTACATGACGTCCGACAAATTCTAAAATGATCAGGAAATGAGTCTAAACTTGTGTGAAGTTGTATCTGCCCCCCGTTTTGATGAACCCTTTCCTCTCCGTCTATGTTCAGCTGCTCTGGTAGAGATAACCCTGTCCTCGTCCATCAGTGTTAATAACAGATGTATTTTTAGCCGTGTGTGGGGGTTCACAGACAAGACTACTGCTGGTTCCTAGAATTGGGTATGGGGGCTGTGGGATTACTGGGATTTTATCAATCGTCAACGCAAAATACAACCCTAGAGAAAGTAGCTCCAGTCATTGTGTGATGAAGCCCATTAGAAGTCAATGTTGGTCACTAGAGATGAGCGAAGTTTTAAAAAATTCGATTCGGCAGCTTTGCCAAAGCTTGACAAGAAATCCAGTTTGCGACAAATTAATTTGATTCCTCCTATCAATCAATGCGACTGTTTTTAGCGGCCACTTAGACAGAAGTGCACCCGTCTAACATCCGTTAAAACGGTAATATGCTAGTGCAATATGGCCTTTTGGGTTTAAAAATAAAATGCTCACCTCATCCACTTGCTCGTGCAGAGGCAGTCCTCTCGAGTGGAAAAGACCTGCCGAAGGACCCGCTCTGAGCCTGATGATGTCACTTCTCGCTCCTAGCATGATCACATGGTGACGTCATCACTGATTCAAGTCAGTGGGTCCGCTTCTGTGATAGGCAGTGCACATGGCCCGTGTCTTTATACTGAGGACCGGCGGTTTGCGGCCAACAATACTGGCATGAGGTCATTAGCCTGCTCATTTGAAGACTACCTGCACACAGTACTACCATGTACTGTTAAGGGGTCGTTCACATGACGGATTTTGAAAAAGGCCGGAATCTGTGACTATTTTATGCACGGTTTTGGCGCAGGGTTTTTTCAGCTTCCCATCCATTTCAATTTGAGAATCGGCACAGGTTCCACTCCAAGACAGAGCATACTGCTGCTCTTTTCCTCACTTTATTTCAGTTCTGTATCCCATTGAAATGAATAGAAGACTTTTTAGGCCTCTTTCACACTTGCGTTGTAAACATCCGGCATGCACTTCCGTCGCCGGAATGCACGCCGGATCCGGCACAACGCAAGTGAACTGAAAGCATTTGAAGACTTATCAGTCTTCAAAATGCTTTCAGTGTTACTATGGCAGCCAGGACGCTACTAGCGTCCTGGTTGCCATAGTAGCAGTGGGGAGCGGGGGAGCGGCATACTTACATTCCGTGCGGCTCCTGGGGCGCTCCTGAACAACGTCAGAGCGCCCCGCGCGCATGGATCCATGCGATCACGTGATCTATGCACTGGGGCGCCCTGACGTCATCCTGGGAGCCGCACAGAATGTAAGTATGCCGCTCCCCCTACTCTTTACTATGGCAACCAGGACTTTAGCGTCCTTGCTGCCATAGTAACCATTGACAAAAAGCTAAACGTCGGATCCGGCGATGCGCGAAAACGACGTTTAGCTAAAGGCCGGATCCGGACTAATGCCTTTCAATGGGCATTAATTCCGGATCCGGTGTTGCGGCATGTCTTCCGGATTTTTGGACGGAGACAAATCCGCAGCATGCTGCGCTTTTGTCAACGTCCAAAAAACGTTGACATACTGAACTGATGCATCCTGAACGGATTTCTCTCCATTCAGGATGCATGGGGATAAAACTGATCAGTAGCTTTCCGTCCTAGAGACCCGAGGACGGATCTCTAGGACGGAAAGCTAAAACGCTGATGTGAAAGAAGCCTTAGAGATGTTTTTTAGTGTAGAGAACGGGCCCAAAAAACATCGAGTGAACGGGCCCTTACAGTGAACTGAAAGAGTAAATACCATACACAGGACTCCTGTAGAGCGCTGTTCCCAAATGCAGAAGCCGCTGAGGGCGATCTGTCTACTTACATGTCTCTGTATATAGATTCCTAGTAACGGTAATCTAAAGAGCTCCTCCGATCACGGTTATCAGTAACATGTACACGGTGACTGAAAGGAACACGCAGATCATGTGTTCCCTGCTTACATGACCAAACATTGTCCGTGCGGCTTCATTCCGTGTCTAGGACCCAGACGGAAACAGCAAGGTAATGACTAGAGTCTATGGGCTCCGAAGATGAAGAGGCCACGTGACTGAGACAGGTGGTGGGAAACCTAGCAGCGTTGTGTTTTCTGGGGCCGTGGGACTATTAAATCCTATTCTGTCTCGTGTGTGTTAGGATTAGGCCTTATGCACATGACCATATGTGTTTTGCAGTCTGCAAAACACGTATCCTAGCCGGGTGCATGCCGCAATTTTTCTTTTTCCCTTCGATAGAAATGTCACAAGTATACAACGTGTTCTATCTTTTTTTGAAGGACAGCGGCACGAACGTACGGATGCATACAAATTGTTCTGCATACAAATTGTTCTGCATACAAATTGTTCCGAATTCGATCCTCAAAAAAATACAGTAATTTGCATGAGCCCTAAGGTTTAGGTCACATGAATTCTGAAAATAATTTGTGGACAGGGCTGAATTCTCTTAGGAACCCATAGATTCTATGGGTCCACCTTCTCTGTACTAGTGATCCATGGGGGGGGGGGGGGTCCTAGCAGTCAGACGTTTGTCACCTATCCTGTTGAGAGGGTTGATGAAGGTTGTTTTCACTCGGCGAGGTGCCTCCATCCTGCGTCATGCTGTAACCGCCAGGGTTGCCAGCAGAGACCGGCACAGTTCTGCTTCATTATTGTGCTTGGAGAGTAGGGATGTTATCATGTGCCAGTTATGAATGGTCTCATTCTCTGCGTCGAGAGATACTTTGTGATTGCCAGTGCTTTATTCCTGGATCGTCTCCTGCGTTCCATTTAGTTAACAGCAATGTAATGTAACCTGAAGATCTGCAAGGGCATGCCCGCCTGTAACGTGATCTAAACATGCAGCCCCCACGTGAGTGGAGCGTTCTGCTTGAAACTGAGCACAGACATTACCACTATCCATTTATTGTAATGTTTTATTTAAGGAAAATGCAAGTATATATCAATAAATGTTTTATATTTTAGGAATTTAGAAGTATTTTATATTAGAATTGTCCCCGACAAGAATCCTTACATTTTTATTTTTTTATTATTAGAAGGGAATGATGCCCTGGCTGGGAATGAGATTCCTTTGCCAAGTGAAAGCTATATGCTCTGCCCGGGACTTTCCTGGTAAAGTAGATCACAGGTAGATCCCATTCTGAATGCATTAAAGGAATATTCTGGTTTCATGATATTGATGATCTATCCTCAGAATGGGTCATCAATTTCGGATAAATGGAGGTCTGACGGATCAGCTGTTTCACCTCTTTAAAGATGGTGCCCGTTCCTAAACGCTGCGGATGCCATAGCCGCGGGTGGCCGCCTGCTTCTTATAGCAGACCCCCGCGGCTCATGTCTGCAACCGGCAGTAATGCCGATTGCAGACATTTAACCCCTCAGATGCTGTGGTCAATCCTGACCACGGCATCTGAGCGCGCTAAAAACCGGCTGCAAAAGGAGGAGCCGGAGCTTGTGTGCAGCAGCCCCTGTCTTTGTGAATGACAGGAGGCTGCTGCATAGTATTTACAGGCAAGGGCTCCATAGGAAACAAGCAATTTTCTAATGATTGCATGTTATAGTTCCCTATGGGAACTATAAAAAAAAAAGTGTTCCGAGGACGGAACTCAATGATGGAAAACTTTGACGCTAGTGTGAAAGTACCCTTGAACTGTTCCCACAAAGTCGGAAGCATGCAGTTGTCTATAATGTCTTGGTATGTTGAAACATTAGGATTTCCCTTCAGTAGAATGAAGGGGTCTAGGCCAACCCCATAGCATGTTCTTTCCTGTACCAACCTTTACAGTTGGCACAGTGCACACAGGCAGGTAGCACTCTCCTGGCATTCTCGACAGCCAGTCTTCTCCATCAGACTGCCAGATAGAGAAGCGTGATTCATAACTCCACAAAACACGTTTACACTGCTCCAAATCCCAGTGGCGGCGTGCTTTATATCACTCCAGCTGACGCTTAGCATTGTGCTTAGTGATGTAAGGCTTGCATGCAGCTGCTCAGCTGTGGAAACCCATGGCATGAAACTCCCAGTACACGGTTTTTGTGCTGATGTTGATGCCAGAAGAGGTTTGGAGCTCCGCAGTGATTGAGTCAGCAGAGCGTTGGGGACTTCTATGCACTATACACCTCAGCACTTGGGGACTGCACTCTATAACTTTATATGGTCTCCTGTGCTTCCACTTTGCAAAAAGGTGGAACATCTACGAGGGAAGACATTTCACAGCCCGTTTTGTCACGGAGCTCTTCTATATGGCTAGGTGCTGGATTTTATACACATGGGACAATGGGACTGAATGAAACACCTGAATTTAGTGATGTGCCCTGATTCGTATTTTGATATAGTGTATGTGTATGGCCAGCTTGTAAAGATAAGATGGAAGTCCAAAAATGGCCAGTTTTGACCATTTCAACCCATCATAGTTTTAAATTGTGTACAAATAATCATTGCAATGCTGACCTCAGGATGCCATCTTTGGGAGAAACTACTGTATTTTTCGTCCTATAAGACGCACCTCCCCATAAGACGCACCTTATGACTGTACTGCGGCGGCAGCAGGAAGCGCACGGCGTTATAGCAACCAATGCCGCCGTGCGCTCCTGTACTAAGCAGGATGTCAGACTGGTATCTCACGGAGGCGGAGGAGGCATGTGCGGCAGGAAAGCCTGCTCCGCCCCCCATCTGCCTGCTCACATGGCCGGTGCCTGCCAACCTCCATCCAGAAGGGGCCGCCCGATCAACAAGCCCGCGCTGCAGCCGCCACTCTCCCGCTACAGGTACACAGATGTCTGCAGGCTGCGATGTCCCGTGCAATGCGCCGCATATTTTCGTTCTTTTTGCCCTGTATTCACCCCATAAGACGCACTAGTGTTTTCCCCCCATTATAGAAGGAAAAAAGTGCGTCTTATGGGGCGAAAAATACGGTAAGTATGTATGGTGTGATCAGCCAGTTATGACCCAGCCTTGGCCACTTTGTACAAGCCCATTCTATACTCTTTTTTTTTTTTTTTTTTTTTTAATTTTTATCCTTTATTTGCCTATTGGTCTGAACAATATGTCATTTAAGTGATTGGCTTAATTCTGGCCCATTCTAATCTTAAAGGGGTTGTCCGGGCCTTTTCTGTTGATGACCTATCCTCGGGATAGGTAATCCATATCAGATCGGCAGGGGTCCGACACCCGGCACCCCTGCCAATCAGCTGTATGAGGAGACGGCGTGCGCTGCATCTATAACTGCTGATGGATTTGTTTAATAGATGCCCTGTGATCAGCAAGATTTAGCTTTATATCAGATTGTGACATCTATCACTATGGCTACGCGATGCTATCTACGTCAGAGGCAGAGTTAGCCGGTTATGGGCGCAAGTTGCGATCATGTAATCGCAGTTCAATCACATGACCTGAAGACTCCAGGGAGGAGCGCAGGAAATGTGATTGCTATAGTTAAGTGGAAGCTAGCACGGCCGGAAGACAGCCGGGTCAGTAAGATTAGCATCGGGAGACCATGTGATCGCATTTTGATCACATGACCTGCTGATGTCATGAATTGTTAGGTGGATTGCTATGTGTGATTGTACATGCGCAGTGATGACACTCGGACTGAAGTAATGTGCATGAGGTAAGGTGTCCATTGCTGGATGTTCTCCGTTTTATAATTATGTAAAGGCGAATTGCGATAGTAATCACGATGCGGAAAATTTCTATTGGCGGCTTTTCAAGCTGGGTATTTGTGATCATTAATTACCTATTTTGGTTTAGGGGATGTTGTGGGCGGCACTAGATGCAGTATAAATCTTTTGGGGGAGCACTTCATACCATGCTGTACAAAGACTACTGCGTAGTCGAAACGTTGCTGCTTTTTATTGGCCTTTTTGTACATTATTCATGGAGTAACTACTAATGGAGGACTTTTGGATGAATATGCTGCCGTCAACCTCTATTTGAATACTTGCATATGGATTACTGTGGATCTGGTGTCATAGATGGGCTGCTGCATGCCTAAAAGAGTCAGTAAGGTACAGTAGTGCAGGTCATCAATACTAAAAGCCTGGAGAACCTCTTTAAAGAGTCGCTCTAGTTTCACACAATTTCATTTAATTGAGAACTGTGTAACTAGCAAATTACTAAATCACCTTATTTAAACTTTTGCCTGCATCCACCTGAAAAAAGCTGTAAAGTCATGACCACTAGGGGTCTCACTTCCAAGTTGCAGTCCACTGCCTGTTGTCAGGCAAGATCTGTCCCTAGTAACAGAGACTCAGAAGATGGCTCACAGGAAATGGGGGGAGGGGGGTCAGAGCTAGCCGAGCTCCTGAGCCTGATAAAAGAACTGCTTCTGAACATCACAGGCGACTCCCGCCTTTTGTAAGTGGGATTTATCCCTCCTTATCACCCCTGCTTCTGAGTGAAATGCATCTAGCGGTGCAGCTGAAACGGGGAATAATACTGCTGGAAAAAAACAAAACTTTAGGGAAAGCCAAACATAACCGTTCTTTCACAGTTATGATGCAAACGTTTTTTTTTTTTTTAAAGACAATTTGTCACCAAGTTTTGGCATCTCTAGCTAATACTAGCTAAGGACAGCCCTAATTCTAAACATGTAATTACTTTTCTAAAACTCCCCTTTAAACCCCTACTGTGATCTTACAGTCATTGCCTTCCCGAATCTTGATGAGTCCTCCTAATGATGTGCAGAAGCTGAGCAGTCCTGTTACAGGCAGTATTGAGGCATGACATACACCCTCCCGGCCAGCCCAGCAGCTGCTGATTTATATTCAAGAGCTGGGGCCGGGTGCGGGGATGGAGAAGGCGTGATTGACATGTATTGCTCAGAACTTCTTCAGGCAACTTGCGGAGGTATTCAAGCGGGTTTAAATAAAGAAATGTATATTTAGAACCGGTGTCTGTCACACTGTGCATTACTTCTGGCAGCATACAGATGGTAACGGACTCCCTGTGGATGTATGGCCAGCTCTATACTAGTTCTGTTCAGCAGGAGAGCGGTGTGTGGAGGCAGGCTCCCCTCCAACCTTCTCATACGTCCACTCTACTCTGTAAGGCCTGGTTCACAGAGCGCGCCAGTTTACTGCATAGCCAATCCGCCTGCGTTCAGCAGCGCAGTTATTGGCATTGAAGCATTTCAACTGCAGAAATTTACACATCACATGTTATGCCTCCGTTTGACATATATGTTACAAAAACGCAGCACACCACGTTCTTGTATACGTGTGTGTGTGTATATATATATATATATATATATATATATATATATATACACAAGGAAACTCTATGGTGAACAGATGCCACTGTATGGCATTAGTCTGAGGCATCCGTTTAACGTATACGGTTTTTGTATACGTTAAACGGATAGGAAAAACGTGATTTGAACCCAGCCTTAAACACGTTGTTTTGCTGCATGGTGCTCTACTGCAGCATCTGAACGCAGCCTAATATGATTCCAAGGGAGACTGACCTTTCATGCCTTGAGGCATTGCAATAAGTAGAGACTTTCTCAGCAGATACAGAAAACTCGGATGACAGAGGAAGCCAATAACGTAGGCAAGGTTAAACGACGGGTATGCTTTAGGTGGCTGTCTGCGAACTACAAGAAACCTCTGTAGAAAAAGCCTGCGGCGTTCATGTCTGACAGTATAAGAACTTCAGCTCCGCAGAAGCTGGGGAGGAAGTGAAGGAGAAGCTGAGAGCTGGTGGTTTGGCTTGTAGTCTTATGCCGTACGTATTGCTGTAAATGTCCTGGACGAGAACATCCTTGAAGACTTCTTGTATATTTTACTGTTCAATGCATATACTGTAACTGTTTATGTATGCCTGACGTCACCTTCTGTGTATGTCGCCACCGACACAACCGCCGCCAGTTGTACTGCCTGTGGAAGGAGGTGTAAAAGCAGCCAGAATAAACTCCAGATGCCGATCTACAGTTCTGTGAGGGCCACAAATTGAATAATCGCCCTGCACTGATACCAGGAGCACACAGGGCCTCATTTATCAAAACTAACAGGAACAGCAACAGCAACCAATCAGAGCTCCCCTTTCATTTCTTAAAATGTTCTGAAAAAAGGAGGTCGTCTCTGATTGCTATATGCAACTAAGACAGTTTTCCAGTTGGACCGTTTTGATAAATGAGGCCCATAGTGTGTGTCTTATTGTTTAAAGGAGCCATGGGCAGAATGAAACACTGACGGCTCCCTGGGGCACATAGTGGCCATAAAATTAGCTGTGTTTCATTTGGCTTTCTTTCTTTTGCCGAGTATTTATTAAGTCATGCAGCAGTTGATGAATTAGACTCGGCGTATTGTTATTAGTCTGACCTCTGGTGGTTGTTTTTCAGTTACTGGTTCATATTCACTTAGACTGGTCTGATTTTATTTACACATCAAAAAAAAGATTGCATCTTTGCAGATAAAAGTCGGATGTCTCCAGGAAAGTGCGACTTTTAATGCAAAAAAGAAGAAAGTTGCACTTCACCACTGAAAACAGATGAAGAAAAGTATGCCACCCTTGGGGTGGAGTAGAAATTAGACAGTTTTAGGCTAGTTTCACACTAGCGGCAGGACAGATCTGTCAGGCTGTTCATCCCAACTGAACAGCCTGTCGGATCCGTCCTTCCGCTACTGAGCGTGCGCCCCCAGACTACCGCTCCGGCCCCATTGATGGGGGGACGGAGTTCTGACGGAGGCACGGCGAGAGGCTATTGGAATAAATGTCAGACATGTCGTAGTTTTATTCCGGCAGTCTCTCGCCGTGCCTCCGCCGGAACTCTGCCCCGTCCCCATTATAGTCAATGGGGCTGGAGCGGTAGCCTGGGGGCACATGTTTACTAGCGGCAGGACAGATCCGACAGGCTGTTCCATCAGCTGAACAGCCTGTCGGATACGTACTGCCGCTAGTGTGGAAGTAGCCTTAGCCACGAATTGAGGTGCAAAAAAAGGGGCACCTTCATAAATAGGTGAGAAAAAATGCTGCAAAAGTTAGAAAACTTCTGAATTGGTCTACAAAATCTAAATAGTCATCTGAGGCTCAATTTTAGTCGTAAATGCTACAAAAGAAATCAGTCGAAGGCTACATTCACACGGACGCATTTTGTTCCGTGTCCGTTCTGTTTTTTTTTTTTTTGGCGGATAGGATGCAGACCCATTCATTTCAATGGGTCCGCAAAAAATTGCGGACAGCACACTTGTACTATCCTCATCCGTATGTCCGTTCCGTAGGCCTGCAAAAAAAATAGAACATGTCCTATTCTTGTCCATTTTGCGGATGCCATACGGACGTCATCCGTTTTTTTGCGGATCCGCAATTTGCAGATCACAAAACACATACAGTCGTGTGAGTGCAGCCTAAAATTGCATTTATTTAGAGTAAAAATAGGTGCAAACACTTCAGTAAATGTGCTCCTATGTTACTGTGGGTTGAGAGAGAAATCTGCCTGTAACACATGTATTTTGCCGAGGGCTGGCCATGCATTAATGTCTAGAACAGGGTTTCTCAACTTTGGTCCTCGGGACCCACCTACCGGTCAGGATTTGAGATTATCCCACAGAATGAATCCCTGTGGTAAGTCCTGATGCACTGACACTAATTCTATCACCTGCTCAATACTAAGGAAATCCTGAGAACATGACCGGCTGGTAGGCCTGAGGACTGGAGTTGAGGAACACTGGTCTAGAAGGACCGAAGAGCTTGGCTTTAGAGAGTCCAAAGTCCGCATTTTTGGTGACAAAATGTTTTTTAAAGAAGGCCATAGAGAGGGCTAAATAATTAATATGTACAGAAGTGTATGACGAGGAGCATCAGTGATCAATCTGATGTAAAGCCGACCAAGACACTGTGGATGGGGGTGGGGTGGGGGGAGCATTACAGGGTTCAGAAATGTTTAGATCTGCTATGTCTATATCTAACATTCCAAAGCCTTGTTCCTGTAAAATAAAAGCGATGCTGCACCTGAATCAGTGCATGTCCAATTCTAACCAGTTTTGCCTGTATATTAGTTTTTTTTTTTTTCTTTTTTTTTTTTTTTCATTTTTATGAGCTCCGAACGCCCAGCAATGGATTCCTTTAATTCATGTGTTGACCATTTTCAGTGTGTAAGGGTACTTTTACACTTGCGGCAGGACGGATAGCCTGCCGGATTTGTCCTGCCGCAAGTGCCCGTGCGCTGCCGCTCCGTCCCCATTGACTATAATGGGGCGGGGGGCGGAGGTACGGTGCTGCACTGCACGGCAGAGATCGCCGGACTGAAAAGTCGGACATGCAGGACTTTTAGTCCGGCGATCTCCGGCCGTGCACTGCCGTGCTATGCCATAGCTCCGCCCCCCGCCCCCATTATAGTCAATGGGGATGGAGTGGCAGCACGGCAGTGCACGGCCACTTGCGGTAGGACGGATCCAGCAGGCTGAATAGCCTGCCAGATCTGTCCTGCCGCAAGCGTAAAAGTACCCTAAGACCCCATAGAATAGTAACATGACTGCTTTCACATTAGCTCTAATGATTTCTATTATTCTGCACTATTATATGAGCAGAACAACGCAAATAAGTGAACTGCTGGATCTGGCGCAAAACTGAATCGGCCGCTCCGGACAGACCCATGTAACTGTAATCGGGTCTCTCGGGTTTCTGTTTGGGAGTCTGTCCTTTTACTGGACAACATTGTCTTGCATGGTCCGATATTTGTGACAGAAGTGTGAACTCCACCTTAGAAAGCAATATGAAAGTTGTGTAATATTGTACAGTGATGTATGTAGTAGTGATGTGCTGCCAGTACACAGACATTTATCCTAGTGTTTCTTTTTGATCCCAAGGGTCACGATGAAGAAGCAGTGGTTGATCTGGGGAAAACCAGTTCTACTGTCAACACAAACTATGAGAAGGAAGAACTGGAAAGTAAGTGTCATTGCCTGGGACTTGGACAGGCTGTAATCCTAAGTCGTAGTGTGTGTCTGAAAAGTGGGGATAATACAGCAGCCGTGTGAGAACCGGGCCCCTTGTAAAGCTGCTTACCAGCCAGTGTAATATGAATTGTCCTCTGTCTTGATGCCATACCCTTGGAAGTGCGCTCTCTTTTCTTCGGCCATGGAATTAGCAGCTTTAGATCTATGAGACAACAAGTTCTGTGTATTCAGTTGTATGTGTGACCACTGCTCTATTCAAATGGAGGAGTACGGGCCCTGTTCAGGGCCCCAGAATTCAAGCCCCTGCCGATCAGACACTTATCCCCTATCCTATCTTCATCGCCTCCATTCCCTTGGTCCTTTTATGTGTCATGTTACAATAAAAGCTAAGAAATACACAAATCTGTATCCCCGGAGCTGAGCCAGGGCCTCTCTCCTCCTCCCTGTATATGGCTGTAAGACAACTTAGGCTACTTTCACACTAGCGTTTTAAGTTTTCCGGTATTGAGTTCCGTCATAGGGACTCAATACCGGAAAAAAACGCTTCCGTTTTGTCCCCATTCATTGTCACCAAAATGCGTTCCCAGACCGGACAGCAAACCACAGCATGTTGTATTTTGCTTTCCATCCTGGGATGCGGATGCCAAACGGATCCGGCATTACCCCAATGCAAGTCAATGGGGACAGATCCGTTTTCTCTGACACAATCTGCCACGATAGAAAACGTCTTGGGTATGTTAAAGATAATACAACCGGATCCATTCATAACGGATGCAGACGGTTGTATTATCAGTAACTGAAGCGTTTTTGCTGAACACTGCCGGATCCAACAAAAACACTAGTGTGAAAGTAGCCCTAGGGTAGGTTCACATCACAAAAAAAATAAAAACAGATCCTTTATTTTGAGCATCAGTTATCCATTTTAGCTGCTTCATGGACTTTTTTTTTCCGTCTAAAATAATGCATCTCAGACGGAAAAGGCTAAAATGGATGCAAAATGAGTATAACTAGCACAACGTGGTGAGCTGCGTTTTTTTTTTTTTTTTTTTTTTTTTCCTGGGGAAAAAAAAAACTGTGATGTGAACTTGACCTTACTAGAGCAGGAGCCTCTCTGCTGTGTCTTTTCTGCAGTAGAACAAAAATGTCCAACAGCCAAAGATGGAAGCGAACCCCTTTGTTCTCTGCAGGATTTCTACAAGACCTTTTGTGTCCGGATCTTGCAGGAAATGGCACAGACTGTCAAACAGTGAGGGCAACTTGTATCATTTATTTCTAAGTCCAGTGTTCCTGTAACTGAACTGAAGGTCACACAGCCTAAGGCCCCTTGCACACGACAGTATTTTGCGGACCGTATACTGGCAGTTTTTTCAGTTCAGTATACTGACAGTATACTGAACCATTCACTTCAATGGGTCTGCAAAATGCCTTCCGTTTCCGTTTTTCTGTTCCGTTTAAATATAGACCATGTCCTATTCTTGTCCGCAAATCACGTTCAGTGGCTCCATTCAAGTCAATGGGTCCGCAAAAAAAAGGAAAGCATACTGAAGTGCATCCGTATGTCTTCCGTATCCGTTCTGTTTTTTGCAGAACCATCTATTGAAAATTTTAAGACCAGCCCAATTTTTTCTATGTTATTACTGTATATGCCAAACGGAAAAACGGAACCGAAACGGAAGCAAAAAACGGATCCGTTATAAACGGACAGCAAAACACTGAAAAAAAAATACGTTCGTGTGCAAGAGGCCTAAGGGTACTTTCACACTTGTGTTGGTGCGGATCCGTCTGTTTATTTGCACAGACGGATCCGCACCTATAATGCAAACGTTTGTATCCGTTCAAAACGGATCCGTTTGCATTAGGTTTATAGAAAAATGACAAAGTCCAAAACGGATCCGTTTTGAATTACATTGAAAGTCAATGGGGAACGGATCCGTTTTTAAATGCACCATATTGTGTCATTGAAAACGGATCCGTCCCCATTGACTTACATTGTAAAAAAAAACGGATCCGTTAGGCTCCGCCTTTTCAGACGGACACCAAAATGCTGCATGCTGCATTTTGGTGTTCACCTCCAAAACGGAATAGAGGCGGAACGGAGCCGAACTGATGCATTCTGAACGGATCCTTATCCATTCAGAATGCATTGGGGCTTAACTGATCCATTTTGGACCATTTGTGAGATCCCTGAAACGGATCTCACAAACGGAATCCAAAACGCTAGTGTGAAAGTAGCCTTAGCTTCCATAGAAAAGTGTTTTTTTACGATTTGTGCAATAAGTACTTCTGATCAAAATAAGGGCTGTTTCACACGAGAATTTCCATTGCGGGAATTGCGCTCTGTGTGTGAGCGTGATCCTCCGTTCTGGACTTGCAGGAGCGCACGGCATTATACTGATTTATAATGCTGTCTGCCTCTGTCTTGCCATATAGATACAGAATCCCACTGACATAAAGCTGTCAGTATGATCTTTTATCAGTAGGGTCAAGCAGAGGCGCACAGCATTATAAATGAGTATAATGCCGTGCGATCCTGCAAGTGCAGAACGGATGATCACCCTCACACATGGAGCGCGATTCCCGCAATGGACTCGCTTCTGTGAAACAGCCCTAAAGGTGCCGCTGGCTCCCTTTTATTTCAGTCCGAGAACCAATGCAGCCTAGACATGACTCTCTTGCGGCTTTAGCATTGAAAATACGTTTTGAGAGCAGAGGGGATTTGGGAGTAGCTTTCACACAAGACTTGCTCAGGAGAAGATGCAGTGCGGGTCCTACACAGTCCCCTAAAGGAAAGGATTTTGTTAGTGGATACGTTACTCTGTTGGCCATGAAGCAGTAATAGAGCTGAGGATCTTGATTTATACAGCACTCAGCAGATTTATCTCTTTGGCACAAGGCTGAAATCAGATACTGAACAGAACCCTTGGATTAGGACAGCGTTACAAGGATGAGTTTTTGTTTAAGCGTCCGTGTCCATGATTTGCTTAAATGTTTTACTGTATCAGGAAAGTGGTTACGTAATACATACCTTCAGAGAAAAAAGAGATGGCAAGAGGAGGATGAAACCGTCAGAAGAGAAGGATGTCCGATGCCTATTGAGCAAGTATTTTGGTATTGGTAGACTGAGTATAAGGCACATTTTGGTCAGTCTGACGTTGGGCTGCTGGGTAGCCCCCTCCGTGAGTGCTGTGTTGCGCTTTACAGTGTTGCACCCAGTAGAGTAGGGACCCATCCGCAGAACATGTGGCTAGTTAAAAAAAACAAAACAAAAAAAAAAACGCCTGTCCGCAGTCCCACCATTTCAGCACTGCGGCCTTCTTCCAGGACACCTAAGGTCCCTGCTGGATGGGAAGTGTTGAAGTCCTATGACAGCTGCAGCCAATAACGGACTCAGTGGTTACATGTGCTGAAATAACATGACAGTAGCACAAGACTAGCACGTTTGACTGCTGAGGCCAATGACTGGCTGCAGTGGTCACTGGGCCAAAATACTTGTAGTCCAGCTGGGAGCGGACCCATGGCATGGAAGCGGCAGGACTGTGGACAGGTGAGTGTTTTTGTTTTTTTATTTTGTGTGGAAAGCGAGAGATTAATCAAAGTATTTATGCCGCTTATCTGGTGTGAATACATTGAAAAATAGGAAGGTTAGGATGAGCACCATATTTATGAAGCGCCAGTTTCACTTTACTGACATAGAAGTCGGATAAAGTGGGTGACGTTTTTTTTTTTTTTTATATCACAATTTTTTTATTTATTATTTTAATTCAATATATTATTATATAATTAATTCAATATATTAATATGAATTAAAAAATGTGTCGTCCTAATAAAAAAAAAAAAAAATTAATTGTTCAGAAATCTGTGGCGATGTGCTTGGCATTCTGCATTGCCTGGGAGTTATATACCGGGACACTGGGTGGGGCAGGGGGCCCGATGAGATCTGTGTATGCCCCTGATTGGATGTGGGGTCTATTGTGAAGTATTTGGTTATTGTGATGGTTCACATTTCAGTCTTCTGCTCTTCAGTGACACTGGGATCATTGACCTGTGCTGACAAATAGAATATCCCTAAAAGGGGTAAAGGCCGTTTACACAAAACCATCGTGACTTCTGTACACCTTACGGAGCGATCGAAGTCATGATGTCGGGGAATACGAATGCGCTCCTGACAACAACCCAAACCTCCTGCTGTAACCCTCAGTTCACACTTGCGCGTTTTACAGCGCGTTCGAACGCGCTGTAAAACGCTCAACAGGAGAAAACTCATGTTTCCCTATGGGCATGGTTCTCGTCTGAGTGTTTTACAGCGCGTTTGAACGCGCTGTAAAACGCCCTACGCTCAAAGAAGTTCTTGAGCTTCTTTGGGGCATTTTGTCGCGTGTTTGCACCCATAGACTTCAATGGGAACGTGCGTAAAACGCGCGTTTAACACGCGTTAAAGTGTAGATAGATATGCCTTTTTCAATTGGTCTCCAGAGTCACGAACGCGCATATAACGCGCATTTCCTATTTGCAAAAACGCGCTGTAATACGCGCGACTAAAATGCGCGTCTCAGAAACGCTCAGGTGTGAACCCAGGGTAAAAACCCGTCCTCGTCTACTTAAATAATGGCACTTGTAGCGAAATTACCAGAGTGCAGGGAACTCCCATAGGAGTGAATGGAGCGAGAGAAGCATGTGGCCTCCTTTCCACTGAAGTTTTCCGACTAAAAGTGTTACTCCTCAATAGGTGATAACTTTCAGATCTCTTGAGACCTGACCACTAGGATCCCCAGTCATCCCGATAACGAGGGTCCCAGTTTCCCCTTTCTGAGTGGAGTGGTGATGCTCATGTCAGTCCACCACTCTGTTCACTTCTATGGGACCTATTGTAGACAGTGCTGCGTCAGTCCCATAGTAGTGAATGGAGTGGTGTCTCACTATGCACACTACCACTCCTTTCCAATGGGAGACACGGGGAACCCCATTCTTGGGAATTGTGGGAATCCCATAGACTCCATTTATCACCTATCCTGTGAATTGGTTAGAAATGCTATTTGTGGGATAACCCCTTTGTTGCAGAATTTCACCATTAAATGAATGGGATATTAAAGTACAGTACTATGACCCCATTCACATGTGACAAGAATGGGGCTGCATTTTAGGGCATCGTGCCACAGGTGTTTGAATATTCCTGTGAATTTCACCTTGTACAATCCATAGAAAATTCCAGATTTAAAACACAAATTTTATGCTATGTCTGAATTTTTCACCCAGAATTCAGAAAACAATGAAAACTATGTGGCAACTGTCATTTGATTTGCGTACAATTTTTCCAAGCTTCGTCACAGGGACACTCTGAAAGTTGTGACTATGGCTTGGTGGCACTTGCTGACATTGTATGAATGGTGGGGGCGTTAATGATGCAGGATTGTGTTCTCATCAGGGCTGTGGAGTCAGAGTTGGAGGCAATTTTGAGTACCCGGAGTCGGCAAAAAATGAACCGACTCCTACAAAATTTTAAATTGGAATAAAAAAAAAAGTTTAAATGTCCCAATTCACAAAAAGTTGTAATTATTTACTTCTTTACTGTAAGAATAAAGGCCAATGCATGCAGTGCGTCACGTTACCGCAAAACGAACACGTTAAGTGACCGTGAAGAAGCATGCTTTTCATATGCTTCACTATATGGCACGCAACGCACAGTTAAGTAGCAGCAATACTTATACTTTCCATTGTCTTGTATTCCGCTGTTACAGGGAACGCAACGCCTATGGTTAACCTAGCCCTGTGATGGCTAACCTCCGGCACTCCCGCTGTGGAGAAACTACGACTCCCAGCATGCTATATTCATTTCTATGGAGTTCCAAAAACAGCCAAGCAAGAGTGCATGCTGGGAGTCGTAGTTTTACCACAGCTGGAGTGCCGGAGGTTAGCCATCACTGACCTCGCCTCTCACGGATAACTGATTAAGTAAATATGTTTTTTGCAGGACTAGAGACACTTGTATACGTGAAGGGAATGGATAGCCAATAGTTCAAGACTGAAGCTGTAAACCATGGGAAAAACTGCTGTCATTCAGCTAAGGCTATAAAAACTTGTAAACTCAGATTGTTAGCTTAAACTTTAAACATGACTATGGGATTCTACTAGGAAAATCATGTTTTAAAATAAATGCCCCTTCCCCTGCCTGGATCCTCCCACTACCCTATCTTCAGCAGAAGATCAGCACACAAAGGAGAAGTTTTTTGCTTAAACTGTTCAATACCGTAGACTGTTGGCTTCCTAGCCAGTAGTTCTGTGGTATTGACATGTATGTTGCCTTTCTTTCCTTCAAGGAACGTATAAAATAAATTTGCATATTAAATTATTTAATATTTATTATTAATATGCGAATGTATTTTATACATTTCTTGAAGGAATGTATAAAAGGAGTCTGAGTCGGAAGTACCAAAAACTGAGGAGTCTGAGTCGGAGCATTTCTCATGGTTCTCATTTATCCTTTTCACACAGTCTGTAGATTACACAGTCATCCATAGCTTTTCTTAGGGTACTTTCACACTAGCGTTATTCTTTTCCGGCATTGAGTTCCGTCCTAGGGGCTCAATACCAGAAAAGAACTGATCAGTTATATCGTTATGCATTCTGAATGGAGAGAAATCCGTTCAGGATGCATCAGGATGTCTTCAGTTCAGTCACTGCATGGTTTTTGGATGGAGAAAATACCGCAGCATGCCGCAGTATTTTCTCCGTCTAAAATTCCGTAACACTTGCCGGAATGCCGGATCCGGAATTTTTTTCCATTGAAATGCAGTAATGCCAGATTCGGCCCCAAGTGTTCCGGGAAAAACAGAACGGATCCGGTTTTGCGGTCTGCGCATGCGTAGACCTTTTAAAAATGTGAAAAAAATTAATACCGGATCCATTTTTCCTGGAGAGACGGATCCGGTATTGCAATGCATTTGTGAGACGGATCCGCATCTGGATCCGTCTACAAATGGTATCTGTTTGCATACAGAACTGCCTGCCGAAATCAAGCAACGCAAGTGTGAAAGTACCCTTAGAAAGAGGTTATCGCCCTCCATATGCTTCCTGTTCTACCAGTCATCGTTCTTGTAATCTGCTTTGGACCGTTGCCTCGGTGAACACCCATCTTTTTTTCCTATGATTGTTTTCTTTTGGATTTAAAGAGATTTGTTAAAGGGGTTATCCCATGATTAATGTAAAAAGAAATGATAATCAGTCCACGACAATGTCCTTCTAACAAAGCTAGAACCAGCCTGTGCATCACATGGATCCCGATCTCAGTCATTGCTCATTCATGTTCTGATGACACATTCCTGTTAACTTGATATGAAAAGTAAGAACTGGTCAGTGGGGAAAAAAAACTATAAAGGCTGAAAATGGTGGGAGCAGTGATCCGATTTGCATATACAATCCTAAATGGCTCATGGTCCTATTTTCCTTATTTCATCAGCGGACTCCTTTTTATCAATATTTTTATTATTTTATAAAGTATTCTATCTTGCAACTATTTATGATTTTATATGCAAATTAGATTGGATTTTTCTTCATGAAATAACTATAAAACATGTCTGTATATAATGTTTGTGCCTTAGGGCCTTTGCATCCATCTATTTTATTCAGGTATCTTAGATGTGTGGGGTTTTTCAGTGTGATGTTTTAGACTTGACCCCCAAAAGTATTGTCCATATGAAGTATGCCTATAATAAACGCGCCTTCCTATCTATTGGTCTTGTCTTTCACCGACAAGTCTACCAATCACACTGAGACTGCCTGTGTGTACATCCAGAATAAATGTGTCCATACAATCACCTGGTGAACGAGCATTACACTGACAATTGTACATATACATTTTAGACCATATTGGTTGTTACTGGTATTCAAACTCATACGTGCTCCGTGTCGGACTGGGGTGCCTAGGGCCCACCAGTAAAATTTAACTTTGAGGGCCTAAATATTCAAATATTTCCTGCTCACTCAGCAGCAGACAAGGGTCCCTGCAGCCAATTTGGAAGGGTGGGTCCCCCAGAAAAGAGGATACTGGTGGTCCACCTCGTCCCTAGAAGCCATCTCAGCCACATAGTGGTGGAGATGTTGTATGCTGCCTATCTTTATGTAGTACAAGCACTCTACTGTGTTATATTCTCCACTAGTGCAGGGGGTAGTAGACTAGGGGCCCACCTAGGGGAATTCACCTGTACCCTTGTGAGCCAGTCCTAGCCCGTACGTGTTAAGTGAATCCACTTGAAGGATGATTTTTTTTGTAGCCTAGCCACTAGCAGACGGAAATTTTGAATTTGCCTACTTCCTTCCAGATGATGACCATCTGTCATTGGTCATCTTAGTCGACTGAGCATTGCTAAATTTAACCAAATTAACTCTCATTTTTGTTGAAATTGTCCATTTTACTTTGCCCTAATATGTATGGCCACTTACTTTATATTGCTTCTCTCCAGTTCCAAAATCGGAGACCTGCATGAATGGGACGGTTTACAGGCCAACATCTGGGTCAGCTGTTTGGCTGTAGAGCAAAGGAGTTCCAGTGACGTCCTTTTGGTCTTCAGTTTTTGTCCATAGAACTTGGTGTTTTCTATGGGTGGAATTAAGGGATATAACATGGTACACATTAAAAAACCATTGTGAAAAGTAAGGCCATTCTTTTATAGATGGTTGTCATCCACCCAGTAATACGGCATACCTTGAAGCACATTGGTTGTGCACCCTTTTGGAGACATTTGTTTTATCTTGGCTGTGGCCTTCATCTTGAGGTTGGAGCAATTTGGATTAATGTCCTGCTTTCCATTCATTACCTGCTACATTTTTTTTCTCTTTCCCCATCTAGGTCACAGAGCGGTTTATATTGGGGTTCATGTACCACTAGGCAGACAGAGCCGTAGACGCCATAGACATCGGGGGCACAGGCATCACCGGAGAAGAAGAGAAAAAGAAAATGATAAAGATGATGACCGAGAATCCCCAAACTATGGTAAACAGTTGATTTGTAAAATTACTAGACTAAAGAAGACTTAGGTTAGTTTCACATCTGTGTTACCGACACAACTTTCCAGTGTTCACCCAATACGGTTTTTCACTGCCAGAGTACATTGACTATAATGATTTGGCCGAAACCCACTGGAAACCATGCCGGAGACCAGTTAAATCCCCACTGGACTCCATTATAGTCAATGGGGTTCCAGCTGTGCACAGCCGTATCTGGTTGTAGTGGATACGGTGAACTGCGGCAGGCTGTTCCTCTGTCGGAATGGTCTGCCGGATACCTTTAGCACATGTGTGAAAGTACGGTAGTCTAACATTCAGCACGTGTACTAGCAGATCAGCTTGAGAACTTGCCCCATTTGGATGCTAAATCCACAATATTAATGTGCATGTTCATTATTGTAGCTTTTATTTCAGTGGCATCGACCAAAATACCCAGTGTTTTTTTTTTTTCTGTGAGGTATTTGTCACCGGGCTGTGTAGGGTTGACCATTCATAACACAAAACAGTGAATCTGTGGCTAATTTTCAACCTCCATATTTTAAGGTTTCATTAGATGTGACTCTTACACAAATGGTTAACTAGTGGCCTTGAACCCGGTATAAGTTTAACTCGCTAAATGACTCATGTTGGTGATTGAACTCACAATATGTATTTAGACCACAGAAAACAATGAGATAAAGTACAGGTGCACGCTACCACGGCTGCCGTGTAAAAGCAAACATGCCCAGACACGTGCAAACGCTGGAAACATGGACAAAATGGATAACTCTGAACTGCATTACTGCCATACTTAACATATGAAAACGTAAAAGTTTTTTTGTGCACATTTTTAATCAAAGTGGTGTCGGGCCCATCTACCAGTGACAAGGTGGCTTCCAACAGACGGGACCTACACTAAAAGACTTGCCTCTCCTGGCCTAAGCCTACAAAATTCAGAGCAATGTACTGTAGAATCCAGCTATATATTATGTATTTAGACTGTAACCTAAAAACCCTAGCACACCAGCCTGTTCTACAGGTAAAATACTTCTGTATCAATGAGTCAGAGCCGAGCTATTTTAGTAGCATTGATGCCTCCACATGCGCCGTTCCATATAACTATTTCTAGACTGCAGTGAGACACTTGCCCTTTGACCTGTGACCCATTATGTCTGCTAAAAAATAGCTCCGGCTACTTTCACACTAGGTTTTTTTTTGTGGATCCGTCATGGAACTGCAAAAACGCTTCCGTTACAATAGTACAACCGCATGCATTCGTCATAAACGGATCCGGTTGTATTATGTCTTCTATAGCCATGACGGATCCGTCTTGAACACTATTGAAAGTCAATGGGGGATGGATCCGTTTTCTATTCTATCTGCAAGACGGATCCATTTTTATTTTTTTTACTTTGATGTGATCGATGTTGGAATTCTGTATCCAGCATTACATGCTTCTCCTCCGTGCAGTATTTCAGTGCACACTTCACCATCTCTTGTTAGAATGATCTAAAACACGAAGATGAAGTCTGAGCATGTCCATGTCATAAACTGTACTTTCAACGCCTTAGTTTTTATATATAGTGACACCAATGTAATTTGACTTCAGGCGAATGCAATGTTTAATTTATGTCTTATGACTATGTCTTAGTTTTCAGCTTGTACCTGTCGACTACAATGGGTTCAGTCATTTGTGATGAAAAGCCTAACGATGGATCGGGACTTCATTTTATTAATCCTATTAATTTCATTCAGAATTATGGAAGAGAACTTAAAGGGGTTTTCTGAGATTTTTTAACTGCTGACGTATCCTCTGGATAGGTCATCAGTATCTGTTCAGTGGGGGTCCGACACCCGAGATCCCCACCAATCAGCTGTTTGAGAAGGCAGTAGCGCCGCAGCCTTCTACAGCTTCTGCATCCTTTTTTGATGCAGCTTTTTTTTGGGTGAATCCAGTAACATAGTAACATAGTATATAAGACCGAAAAAAGACATTTGTTCATCCAGTTCGGCCTGTTTCCTACAAGTTGGAAGGAGAAGTACAATTCCTTACTTTCTTTCCCATTCCTTCCACTTCTGTGTTTGGCTCAAAAAGATTCATTAGAAACTGCCACAAAAACTGTGATATTGTTCCAGAAAAACTGGCCCAGATTTACTAATCCTAAAGATGGGGTAAACTTGGACAGACTGCCTAGACCTGCACCAGATTTATCACAGTGGCTCAGTCTGGATGATGGACTATTGGTTGGCTTACATAGACAGATCTTTCCACCAGAATTGTGGTGCAAAATGGCGCATCATTCCTTCCCCCTAAGCACCGCCCTCTTGTCAAACATGTTTGGAGTTCAATTTTAATATAACTGGCTGCATCCGTTTCGTTCGGATGCGGTTGTATCAAATCAAAGAAGAAGAAACTGGATTTGGCACTGAAACCATTGTAATCAATGGGCGCCGGATAGTTTTTTTTTTTTTCCTTGTGAAAAAAATGGATCCAGCACTATTTACTTATTTTGTTTTTAGTGTCTGACCCGGCTTGTTCAGTTTCGCAAACCGGACACAAAACTGCAGTTTTCAGTGGTTTTGTGTCCAGTCACAGAACGCAGCCAACCGGAATGGAATGCATACTATTCGGGTTTGTGCAGTTTTGTCCCCATTGACGAAACTGAAGCATTTTCCTCCGGTTTTGAGATCCTCTGCATATGTGAAAGCAGCCTAAAGCAGGTTCTTTTTTTCATTGATATTCTTAGGATAGACCACCAATCATGCTTTTTGGAGTTTTAAAGACCATTACCTGTACTTCCTTCCAGATACTTGTATGGCCGTGTCTTGTATCTATAATATCCCAGTCTGAGATTCTGGGTCAGAAAGTACTGTGTGGCAAACAGGACTTTTGGAAGTTTAGGCAACTTATTTTACCTTAAATTGAATCACTCCTATTTGCTGGCGAGAAAGCGGAGCAGATTATATGTTATTATATGTCCCGATAGTTTGCCCCATCTATTGGCCTGTGTCATTGGGGCTTTGGACTCGGTCCTCCCACAAACTGTACAGTTTGTTGATTGAAACCTCATCTCTTTCTGGGTTTATGCTCCAGTCATCGGTGCTAGTCACAGATTCAGTCTTCTATGTGTGAGCGCACATACAAAGATGACTGTCGTTCACCACGTAGGGTCGCCCACTGGACTTTATATAAATTTGAGTTCTTCTCCAGTCTTCTGAAGTCCTCCTGCTGTCAGCCTTTTAGGCATTCCTGAAAAATCAAGACAAATGTACCTCATCTGGAAATTACCTCAAAAGTAGGGTTGAGCGAACTTCTTTTTTAAGTTCTGCGTCCAAAGTTCGGGTTCGGGTTATCGAAGAATCCCGTTCTGGATTCCAAATTCCGTTATGGTCCTTGGTAGCGGAATCCATAACAGGTTTCTTCGAGAACCCGAACGCGAACTTTGGATGCAGAACCTAAAACACAAGTTCGCTCAACACTATTCAAAAGCCTCACATATACATGTTGACGAGCTGACCTGTTTTATCAGAAATGTTTGTGTTCCTTTTTTTCTTCTGCTTGACAATTTATGTAAGCATCTGTCACCCATTAAACGATGGGTAATTAAATATATCCCACAAATATGGGACCTTGTTACCCAGGAGGGAGTTTCCTCTATGTAAGGACTTCATTTGTAATACTATTCTAAGCTCCTACTTTTGTTGCTTTGACCTTGTGCAGACACCCCATCACAACGTGTCCAGTTTATTCTGGGCACCGAGGATGATGATGAAGAACACATCCCACATGACCTCTTTACAGAAATGGATGAGCTATGCTTTCGGGATGGAGAGGAATGTGAATGGAAGGAGACGGCAAGGTGAGGGGCCTCTTCCTATGTTACTCTGTAAGGGTTTCTGGATTTCATGTGAGATGATTAGGTACTAAACATATCCAGTCAAAATGGGTCTTTTCTGGTCGACTACGTACAATAAGTAGTTGACTGCTTATGGACATGTTGTAACTAGTGCTTTTTTAACACCTGGAGCTTCACATGTTGTCTGATCAAGACGTGGGACATTCTTCTGAAGGTTTGCATCCTGCCAGATAATATAACAGTGTAAAGGCATCCCATGCTTGTGTGTTCTCTATAAATAAGCTCCACTGGAAACCATCTGCCGATACGCCCCTAGGATAGTGTAGTCTAAAGTAAAGCTTGTGGAAAAAAGGAACGGGAGATTGAAATGGTTTGAAGGAAAAAGTCTTCTTTTCTTCAAAGTCATTTATAATGTAGTTGTCCTAGAAAGGACAGAGCAGTATACTGGTAACCTAAAACGACTGAAACCAGACTCCTGCTGAGACTCTTGGAGGAGAGGCCGCAGTTCATTGTATATCGAGTTGACTGGCAAGGCGAGACCAATCCGTTGTGGTTGGTGAGTGCTGGATGGATGGAGGTGTTATCAGTGATTGTGTGTATAAGAGATAGCCGTCAGTCACTGATGACTCCTCCCTTCTGGGTGAAGAAAGCAAAGCTATAAATGTTTGTAATACGGGTTTTACTGAGTCTTTTCCCGTAAAACTAGACATCAAACTGTCCTGCTCTATAACATGGTGCTTTCAGATTGCATTACATTTTGTGGTGACAGGTCCTCTTTGAGGGGAAGATTACATTGGTGGAGTTGTAACCTCTTCTAATTTCCTAAACTTCTGAACGCCCAATCCTCTACATCTCTCCACAGACTTCCATCACTAGAAAACACCACATCCAAGGGATTGTCCAGCCATTTTTAAGGCTCAGAGTGGAATAAAAATGCTAAAATAAGTCCTAGTCCCCTCCACCCATCTCCCCTTGCTCCTGTTCTCGCCTCAGCCAGTCATTGGCACTGGGCATATTTTCTGTTCTCCATGGAATAGGGTGGCTTTTATGTGGTATACTTTTATACCTTTATAAATTGACATTTCCTTTTCCTTTATTAGTGTAACTGGTGCTTAATTAGTTTCTGTGGGTTATTAGACTTATATTCATACTTGATTGTTTTGGTTCGATGGTTTCTTTTCTTTGGTAAAGGTGGCTCAAGTTTGAGGAAGATGTTGAAGATGGTGGAGACAGGTGGAGTAAACCTTACGTGGCCACCCTATCACTACACAGCCTCTTTGAGCTGCGAAGCTGCATACTTAACGGTACAGTGATGCTGGACATGAGAGCGAGCACTATCGAGGAAATTGCAGGTAAATGACTGTGTATGGTGGGGGGTAATATTACACATCTGTGGATCCCGTGTATTTTATGTAACTCTGATGGCGTTCAGTGTGTTCACATGAAGCTGCTCCACTGAATTTAATGAGCTTGTTTGTATTTCGGTGGGTCCACCTCACTGGGTGATTGATGCCATATCCACATTATATGTAATTCTTATGCTAAATGCACTCTTTTATTAGTAACATAGTATATAAGACCGAAAAAAGACATTTGTCCATCCAGTTCGGCCTGTTTCCTACAAGTTGATCCAGAGGAAGGCAAAAAACCCCATGCAAGAATGTCTACTACTGCCCTTTTACGTGGACCATAAGGCCTCTTGCACACGAACGGGTCTGCCATACACGGGCACCGGCCCGTGTGCACTCCGCATCACAGATGCGGACCCAATCACGGAGATGCGGAACGGAAGCACGGATCGGAACCCCACGGAAACACTACTGATTGCTTCCGTGGTGTTTCTGTCCGTGCCTCCGCGGTGCGGACGGATCACGGCTCCAACCAAGTTGAATGGGCCTCGATCCGTCCCGGCCTCCGCACGGATGTTGCCCGTGCATTGGGAACAGCAAATTGCGGTCCCCATTGCACAGAAAAGATGCACAATGTTCATGTGCAAGAGGTCTAAGAGCGAGCCATAATCTGAAGGAACGTATATACAAAAGTGCATTTCCCACCGTTGCCCATTTGTTACCTGCATATACATGTATCAATGATCAGTGATGTACAGGTATGGGGATGAGCGATTTGTTACTGTGATCATTCATCCCCATACAGTTATCTTGCTTGTCGCATCAAATTCCTGTTTACATAGGGTAATGTGCTGCCAAAGAAGTAGTATTTTAAGTACTACATGAAAGATGCAGTCAAGTGATCAACGGGACCATGATATGGGACAGTTATTGAATTGAGCATGCACAGAAGAATTAGTTCCAGTTTATTGGCTTGATCCTCGGCTTATGTAAGTGTCCATTTACATGGGCTGATGCACAGGGAAATCATTGGGAACACACTGTTTGTTCCCAGTCATTGCCTGCTTGTTCAATTTTATTCACATGCAGAAATCATCCCCTCTGTATGGGGACGAACAATCACTACTGCCCTCATTCATCCCCGTATAGATTTATGGTTTGCCAACAGCACATTGCTGTTTAGAATAGAAGATCCAAGGGAACCATAGATGCCTCAGAAGAAAAATAGGACTCTAGTTCTCTTCTAGTAGAATATCGCTTTATTGGTTCAGAGACGTGTTTCGGGAATGCAGCCCCTTCTTCAGATGTACAGTATATGAAAAGATGTGTTCATATATTATCCATCTGAAGAAGGGTCTGTGTCCCTGAAACGTGTCTCTGAACCAATAAAGCCATATTCTACTGGAAGAAAGCTGGAGTCCTATTTTTCTTCTGATGTACCTCTGGTTCCCTTGGATCTTCTCTTCTTAATATCTGCACGTCCAAATTATTCCGCTGACAGTCTCTGCCATTTCCCTCCAGTATAATTTACCCCCGCTTACATAGTGATTGTGACTCTTCACAACCCTACAAGGTGAGAACAGTACCTACCAGCCCCCGTGACCGCCATTGGTAACCCAGTTTAGGCTGTACTACCCTATATAGAGCTTTGTTCTGTATTCTTGCTGTTTACACAGGGTAATGATTTTCGGTGCTGCAGTAAAGATGTGATCTCCAAGACAGCAAACACCTTTTTATGTTTTTTTTATTTTTTTATTATTTTTCTTTAGCGTGTGATCAGCAGAAAAATTGTTGTCCCAATCCTCTGCTGGTCTACAAGGGTCCTTCGTAGTGTAGGTGCCCTTACAGAGTATGTAAAGGGATAAACAAGTTTTATGATTTCAGTTCTTTTAGGGCTCTTTCACACTTGCGGATTTCTTTTCCGGCATAGAGTTCCATCGTCGGGGCTCTATGCCGGAAAAATCCTGATCAGGATTATCCCAATGCATTCTGAATGGAGAGAAATCCGTTCAGGATACATCAGGATGTCTTCAGTTCAGGACCGGAACGTTTTTTGGCCGGAGAAAATACCGCAGCATGCTGCGCTTTTTGCTCCGGCCAAAAATCCTGAACACTTGCCGCAAGCAGGATCCGGAATTAATGCCCATTGAAAGGCATTAATCCGGATCCGGCCTCAAGCTAAACGTCATTTCAGAGCATCGCCGGATCCGACATTTAGCTTTTTCTGAATGGTTACCATGGCAGCCAGGACGCTAAAGTCCTGGCTGCCATGGTAAAGTGTAGTGGGAGCAGTATACTTACCGCCCGTGCGGCTCCCGGGGTGCTCCAGAGTGACGTCAGGGCGCCCCACACGCATGGATCACGTGATGGGGCGCTCTGACGTCACCCTGGAGCGCCCCGGGAGCCGCACGGGCGGTAAGTATACTCCTGCCCCGCTCCCCACTACAACTATGGCAACCAGGACTTTAATAGCGTCCTGGCTGCCATAGTAACCTGAAAGCATTTTGAAGACTGATCCGTCTTTAAATGCTTTCAGTTGACTTGCGTTGTTACGGATCAGGCGGGCACTTGTATGCAGTGGATGCTTTTCTTCTACAGATTAATATTTCCTTCTACCATTATGTTTTATTTTTATTTATTTTTTAACGTTCCCCCATCTTGAGAGGCAGAAATCGATGCGCAGGCTGCATTTGCCTATTTATAGAAGTTAAATTGATGCATAATGAGCCTATGCATGTCATTGCCGCAGCTATTTCCACCAGAGCGCTCTCTTCACCTTGCAGAATGTAGAGCTTCTGCTTTTCTTTGAAGGTTAAGTCGGGGATGTAATTAGTCAGTGTCTCGGGGTCTCCCCGTGGGTTCCTAGCTTGTTGGACTGTTTGAGCCTCCATGATAGGGCACCAGATTGTGGATGATGGTTTCTTCTCATATTGGACCAGAATTCTGTGGTCCTTGCGCTCTGAGCATACATGTATATGAAGATTATCTCTTGTGTTCCCAATGCTAAGCTGTTGTATGAAGTTCTACAACACATGGCATAACCGACAACCTGTATACCTGGGTATAACCATCTGCCTAGTATACGACATGTTCTGGTAACGGCCACTTTAATTGGCCCGGTCCATATCCAAGAACTGTATGTAGATGTTCTTATAGTACTAAAATGTATATTGCAATTTTATTTCATGCTCTTAATCACTGTAAGCATCTGGAGAGTCTAGTACGATGAAAAGTGTCTTGCCATGCCTTAAAGAAACTGATGTGCTTTCTGCATCGTCGTCCGCATTCCACAAGCAATCGACCATGTCCTATACTTGTCTATAAAGTATGGACTTGTAGAAGTCAATGGGTCCGACACAAAATGGGGTATTCATACGGACTGCATCCATATTTTACAGATCTGTGCTTTGTCGTGTGCATGAGGCCTAATAACCTACACGAGGATACACCATGCCCTACTTTTTAGTACTGGAGCACATAACCTTCTGTAATGGCCAGATGATTTTTAGCTGTGTTCCTCTAATAAAATCTACACAAATAATGACTGAAACGGTTAAATTGCTATAAACAGCACTGAAAGCCAGTGTCCTTTGTTTTGTCATTTTCTGTAGTATTCCCCAGTTAGACAGCTTGAAAGTATGTTCTAAAGTCTGTGCAGTGGAGTGGCGGACATAAACTGTCTCCCTGAACCGAACAGCCCATGCTCAGGTCCTGGAAGGAAGAAATGGCTCCTCTTTCTACGTGCCCCATTAGCAGCTGCTGCAGGGGAGACATAGATGCCCCTGCTAATATCCGCTGATGGGGTTTCTGCGGATCAGTAGTATCTACAAGTAGCAAAGTGATGATTCTGATGGGGATAGTGCTTCTATCTGTATGATAAATGCACTGGTGATGGTAAATTGATTTTGTACGCTGTAAATATAGAGACGTTAAAGGCGATTGGCAACTTTTTACTTTACATTTGCTGTTACTATTGTTTTTTATTAAGCACTTTCTCTGTCTTCTGCAGCCTGCATATTTTCCCATACGTTGCTGGCTGCTAAGTCCCATTCAGTGTGAAATCAGATGTGCGCTCTGATGGCTCAGCCTGTAGCACCTCTCTCTGCTTTCCTGGTGACCTCTTTGTAAATGGGTTTAAATAAAAGGGATGTACGCTCTGTGAGCCTTCAGGAGAGCAGAGAGCGGGACTACGTGATTTCACATGAATAGGACTGAGCAGCCTGCAATGTATGAGGATATGGAGAGGAAGGGAGCACAATGTTTCATCAAAAACCTTGGAAATGATCCTATAGTTCAGGCATCCTCAAACTGCGGCCCTCCAGCTGTTGTAAAACTACAACTCCCACAGTGCCCTGCTGTAGGCTGATGCCTGTAGGCTGTTCGGGCATGCTGGGAGTTGTAGTTTTGCAACAGCTGGAGGGCCGCAGATTGAGGATGCCTACTATAGTTGGTCAGTGATTTTAAGCCAAAACCAGGAGTGGAGCCTTCACACAGACATGGAGTATAAGGAAGATTCAGTTTTTTTCACCTGCACCTGGTTTGGACTCAACAACCACGGATGGAAATCACTGACCAAACACTTGACGTGTGCGAGACGCCTAATATACAGCTAAAGGCCTACTGTTTCCCCCATAGAATAAGCCTGCGTATGTCAGGGAATATCAGTTGTTTGCTCTATTAGGCCACTTTCACGTGGTCGGTATTTCGGAATCGTGTTGTGTATGTAAATGATGGAAGTTTTATAGTTTCTTGCCGCCATACTTAAACTATTGGTTTATCTATTATCCACAGACATGGTGCTGGATAACATGACTGCGTCAGGTCAGCTGGACGATTCCATGAGGGAACCGGTCAGAGAAGCTCTCTTGAAGAGGCATCACCACCAGAACGAGAAGAAGCTGAGTAATCGCATCCCTCTGGTGCGGTCCTTCGCTGACATAGGCAAGAAACATTCTGATCCTCACTTGCTTGAACGAAACGGTGAGATAAGTTGTCACAAGCAGCTTATTCTACCCTATTTCGCTATTTTCCCCCACCTGTAAAGCAGCAGCCCGGCTCTTTTGATTCTTAGATGTTGTCTGAATCATAATTTGTGCAATTGCTTGCAAAATGAACATATCTGCTGCAGCCGCTATCGCTTTTCTATCTATAATTGAAAAATTACAAGGAATGAAATCATTGGCTGCTGCTTTACTCTCCCTTCGACTTACCTGTCTGCTTGTATATTGTTCTCTCAATGTTTTAATAGGATATTTAAATTTTTTCTTATCGGTGTGTTGATTTTTTAACATCAAATGCCTTTTTAGGCAGGACATGATCTGTGACTATCCCTTAATATGCTTGACGTGACACACATGCCACGTGCACTGTGCTCTGTAACCCATTCAGCCATCTAGTGATGGCCATAGACCGTATCCCGTGTCCGTTACATAACCATTCGTATGTTCATGTTTCTCCAATATCCCTTCAGTCTGGTATAGACATCTAGGACGTATCAGATATGGGGTTTAGTTTTCCTAAATATCACTTCATAAAAAAAAAAGCAAGTGACGAAAGTATGCACAAATTAGCTAGAAACCCAATTTCTACTGTAAACTGGAGACGTGATTTTTAATACATGTGTGCCGGGTGTCTGCATCGTGGACAGATGAACGTGACAAAGAATGTCACTAGTTTCTTTTTGGGGGGGAGAATTTATTGTTTCAGCTGGTAATTATCTGTCTATGGCCATTATAGACTTCCATTATGACGGAATGCAATCCAGAATGCCTCTTACAGGGTTCCGTGGTGCACGCCGTCATAGATTTCCGGAATCCACAACGGGATTCTTAGATAACCCGAACCTGTACGCTGAACTGGAAAACACAAGGTCGCACATCACTAATTAGGACAATTGTTCAGCATAAAGAGGGTCCAAGGCACCATTTAAGGGCTTCTGTCACCAAAATCACTGAAGTGAAACAGGCTGACCCCCGACATGTGCATAGGTCAGCGGAAGCTAGCAGTCTGGGACCCGTCCACACCTGTGGCTTCCAGGAGTAATGGCAATGCGCTCGTTGCTCCTACAGCAGGGATCAGCAACCTTCGGCACTCCAGCTGATGTGAAACTATCATTCCCAGCATGCTCCATTCATTTCTATGGGAGTTCTGAGAAGAGCAATTATGCATGCTGGGAGTTGTAGTTTCACAACAGTTGGAGGGCCGCAGGTTGCCTACCCCTGTCCTAGAGGCTCACTTGCATATATTAAAATTCCGTTTTCTCAGAAATAAAGCCACATTTGGAGATAGGACCAAAAGTGTTAGCTTCTGCTGACCTGTGGACATGTTGCCTGTTTCACTACAGTGATTCTGGTGACAGATGACCTTTGAAGAATAATATAACATTAACAAAGGAAACTAAAAATGAAGGTATCTTTTCTGCCTTACCAGTTAAACGGGCCGACTGGAAAACCCCTTTTTAAAAAGAATTTCACTCCGTGATGAGCTGACTTTTCTAACCCAGTTCATCTGGTCATTCATTTTCCCTGGGCTCAGATGGACGTCAATCCATATTGGTCTGTATCCTCTGGAGCACAATCTGCTCTTTCTTAGTGACATACTTGATATACACATGCCCTGATAGGGGATGTAGTATGAAGTTGTCCTTGGGAGATGTTACGGAGAGCATGATAAGGGTTAGATTCTAGAGTAGTTCACCTAGCATAGCATAGGAACCAAAAAATGAAAAGCCAGTATTTCCTCAGTCACCCTCCATGACAGCACCATAGGAGTGTTGTAATGATGCAGTGGTGAAAATGATCAGTAAGACTTAGAGCTTTTCTGGATCTTTAATATTGATGACCTATCCTCCGCATAGGTCACTAATATCTGATTGGTGTGGGTCCGACACCCTGTACCCCCTGCCAGGTCTGCTGACCACCGAAGCCTTTGATAGCGGCTGTTCTTGGTATTGCAGCTCAGGCCCATTCACTTGAATGGGACTGAACTGCACCTAGGAGATGTGACCAATGAAAGTGACTCCATAGCTAGGAAGAGACTGCAAAGCTTTCTCGAAACAGCTGGTTGGACCTCCACCAATCTGATATTGATGACCTATGCTGAGGCTAGGCCATCAATATTAAACACCCGGAAAACCCCTTTAATGCTAGCCACTCTTAAAAAGAACAGCACCTGGATCCATACAATTCAGTGCGGCTATTCGCCGATCCCATTTCTTTAACGGATCTGTAGCCCCATCCAAGGAACTTACTGCAGGTCCTATTCTGGTTTTGCTTTTGAGGATCAGAACAGCCATGTCTATTGATGAGTGAGCAAAAATGGAATGCACACGGAAGCTGTTCTACAGATGCACGGTGATGCTTCTTCACCAGTAGAGTCACTCGTGACAAGTAAACTGTATAATTACTGGGCGCAAAAACAAAAGATAAAGGATAGACCTGAAAGCATAGGCCAAGATTGTGCTGCTAAGCCAGTACTGGAACTACAACTTGCATATAGCACTTCATAGTCACCAACCAGTTAACTGCACCTTACTGGTGTGCACAAGTGATTGCCCAGGGTACCTATTGCTAAAATCATGCTCCCCTGTTCAGTTCTGGCTCTGTGGCTCCTGGGCTGTCTTCACTGGATTTCCCATCCCCGTCTGTCAAGTTCCACAAACAGGGCCATGTGTGCTGCAGCCAATGACTGGCCTCAGTGGTGACATGTCCCCAAGTGTCACGTCACTGCTGGGTCACCTGCTGACTGGAAACACATCATCTCTGAGCCAGTCATGGGCTGCAGCATTGTATGTGACCCCATCCGTGTGAAGACAGCCCAGGAGCCACAGAACCGGAACAGAGTAGCGGGGAGCAGGTGAGCATGATTTTACCAAAAAGTACCACACTAGCTGGGGGGGGGACCTTTAAAAAAGCCCAAAAACCTCTTTGAAGTCAGTGCTACGCATAAGATGGCTGTCGGTCCTATTCCCCACATGCATGTGTGCTTGGCTCAGGAGGCAGAGGCGTTGAGTAGGAGATGGGAGGAAAGCCTCTCCAAACTCCTGGTGGTGATTTTTCTCCTAGAGAACAAATTGATCGGGGAGGTAAAAACCTACTGTCTGATACTTACGGTATCTTCCTCCGACATCTTCCACTAGAGGAAAAGTCAGGAGCCACCAATATACATTTAAAGGCTTTGTCCTGCTATTTATATTGATGACCTATTGTTATGATAGATCATCCATATCTGATCGGTGGAGGTCCAACTCCCGTCACCCCACTCTGACCAGATATTGATGCCCTATCCTGACGATAGGTCATCAGTATCAATGGCAGGACAGTCTCTTTAACTGGTGAGTTGGTCCCACAAACCTACATCTAATATGTATGGCCAATCAGGGCATTATAGCTCAATGGGACTGCGGCATACTTCAGTCTACTCCTCTTCAAGGCAATAAAGTCTAGGTTATTACATAAAGACTGGAAGTCCTCATGCTAGGCTGTTGTCTTGCATCACATTTACAGCCTACATACGCACCTAAAATATCCATAGGGCTCCATTTACCCTACAGAGGCCAAAGAGTGACCTATACCACGCTGTTTTTTTTTTTTTTTTTTTATTCGTGCCTTTGGGCAAATGTATAGCCATACAGTAGGATACATCGCGGCCTTCTGTTGAATGTATACATCGGTAGATTCTCATTCTCAACCTATACCTAGGCTGTAAACGCAATGTGACCGAGACTTCTTGGATGCATCTCAACACGTTTTTTGTGGATAAATCTGTAACATGTCTGTAGTTATCATCTGGTATCCCCCTCCCCCATACAAATGAAATGTAGGACTCCAGCAGCCATCATTCCCTTTGTATTAACCCGGTAAACAAAGGTTTGTAAGTTACTGTTATTCTTTGCATGTACACCATAGTTTAGTCGTGTCTCTTGTATGAACATTTTCTCTGAGAAAAAAATCGCCTTGTTGCCCATATCAGCTAATCAGAGTTCAGCTTTAGGAGGGCTGTGTCCCATATCCCTGATCCCCACCTCTGTCTCCAGAATGGGGGTTTTACGACTTCCCACCTGGTGAGTTGCATCCAAGCCAAGATTGATTGGGTAGGCGTTCAATGTGCATGGCTTTCTCCATTGACCTTTATGGGAGTAAGGGTACTTTCACACTTGCGGCAGGACGGATCCGACAGGCTGTTCACCCTGTCGGATCCGTCCTGCAGCTATTTCGCCGTGCCGCCGGACTGCCACTCCGTCCCCATTGACTATAATGGGGGCGGAGTTAGGGCGCAGCATGGCAGTGCACTGCGAGAGGCCGCCGGACTAAAAGGTCAGACATGCAGTACTTTTAGTCCGGCGGCCTCTTGCCGTGCTGCACCCTAACTCCACCCCCATTATAGTCAATGGGGATGGAGCAGCAGTCTGGCGGCACAGGTTGAACAGCCTGTCAGATTCGTCCTGCCGCAAGTGTGAAAGTTCCCTTAAAGTGTAATTGTTGTTTTAGTTTATTCTTAATATAATGTACGGACGGGGATGTTAAACATTTTTGTGATATACTTTTAGGCCTCTTGCACACAAACGTGTTTTTTTTTCCCCCCTTTTGTTCCATTTTTGCCGATTCCGTATGCGGAACTATTCATTTCAATGGTTCCGCACTAAAACGTAATTTGCTCTGTATGCATTCCGTTTCCGTATATTTGTTCTGTTGAAAGATAGAACTTGTGCTATTTTTGCCGGCAAATAACGATCCGTGGCTCCATTCAAGTCAATGGGTCCGCAAAAAATACGGAACACATCTGTATGTCTTCCATTTTTGCGGATCTATGCCCACTTTGCCCATGTGTTTACTGTTAAAACGCATTACTGTACATTACATTAATGATTAAAAATGTTATGTTTCTGTTTGCGATCCACAAACAACGGATCGCATACTGAAACCACACAGAGATTTTTTGCTGAACTGCGGAACTGAAACAAAAAAAGGAACAACGGATCCGTTAAAAACGGACCGCAAAATACTGAAAAAGCCATACGCATACGGTCGAGTGCAAGAGGCCTTAGGGAGAGTTGTTTCAATGTTCTAGAAAACAGGATTGTGAAGCGTTTTTTAGTAAAGCTTTAACTTTGCATTGCTAAGGAGAATCTGTCTTCAGCGTTCTACTGGAAGCTGAAGAATCCTGTGTCTAACAAGTCAGATGGGCAAGGACTGGAGTGGTGACGAGAGAGGCTGGAAGGCTTTGTAGGTTACACACGAGTGCATCTGGTACAAAGAAACATCTTTCACTAATAAAGTATATTACAAAAATGTTTAACATCCCTGTTCCTACACAATATTATAAATGAAACGTAACTACATTTACACTTTAACAGAGCAGTTGACGTCAATACAATGCATTACCACCTCTCGACTCCCAGCGATCACCTGGGGGTCTCAGACAGGCCCTGTCTTTATGGCATCAATGTCCAAGAAGGCAATACCCTTCTAGTTTTCTCCTTGTAATAAAGCCAGGGCTCTGATTGGTGTGAAAGGCCGCTTTGAGACAGTATTGATACTTGAGGCACAGTAATGCATGTCTATTCCAAAACTAAATATAGTTTGTGACCTTTATAATGAACATGATGCCTACATGTACAAACATGACAGCACAAACATTCTTTATCTTTCTTCTCTTGTTTTACCTCAGGGGAAGGCCTTTCAGCCTCCCGTCTCTCATTGCGAGCAGAATCTCGCCTTTCCCTACTCCTCAATTATCTTCTTCCTCCCTCGAGAGTCGGAACCCCAGCTGGCTCCAGGCATACCACCCCTGTACCAACCCCCCAAAACACACCACCCTCTAGCCCCAAATTCAGTCGGTTGGAGTCGTCCAGTTCTGAGCGGTGGGTCCCAGAGGTACAGCCTGTTACTGGTGATGTTATTCCTATGGTAATAATTCATCCGCCAGAGGAGGATGGCGAAAATGATGAAGTCTCCGTCATAAAGAAGGAAGAACGTGGTGATATTTATCCAGGCAACTATTGTTCCTCTACCTGTGTGGTGCACCTTGCTGCTGAAACTCTCACACTGGAATGTGTTTGATCACACTGACTGCTTGAGCATCTGTAATTGGCTTCATTTATGTACAACCTACAAGGTGGCTTCAATGTGCATGCATTATTTTTTTTGCAAATCCTGATTTCATCACAAGCATACCTGTAATTTAAAGGGGTTGTCCAGGCTTTCACTATTGATGATCTATCCTCAGGATACGTCATCAATATCAGATCGGCGGGGGTCCGATACCCAGCATCCCCGCCAATCAGCTGTATGAGGAGACACAGTGCGCACATGCCGTCTCCCTTCTCTCTTCCTGTCCGCTGTTGTCTGGAAAAGACCATAGACAGCAGCAGCTGACAGGAAGAGAGGAGGGACAATGCACATGCGCACAGCGCGCACCGTCGCCTCGTACCCCCGCCAATCTGATATTGATGACCTATCCTGAGGGTAGGTCATCAATAGTGAAAGCTCGGACAACCCCTTTAAGATATAGTGGCATCCATGAAGTTAAGTACTTTTAGTGATCCAATAGGCAGATAATTTGCACAAGAAGTGTGCCGCTACACTAAAGGAACTGCGTTGGGCATATGTAGTACAAAAGATCCTTGGCATATGCTGGGGGCTTAGGCTTCCAATGACTTGACGCGTGCCAAGGGTATACGTTGGTATACTTTTTTTCTTTTTTTTTCCTGCATGGATTAGCGTAGTATATTGTGCCATTCCATACAAAGCTATACAGTAGGACAGGGATCGGCAACCTTCGGCACTCCAGCTGTGGTGAAACTACGACTCCCAGCATGCACACTTGCTTGGCTGTTCTCAGAACTCCTATAGAAGCGAATGAAGCATGCTGGGAGTTGTAGTTTCACAACAACTGGAGTCCCGGAGGTTGCTGACCCCTGCGGTAGGTTATATGAACCATAGTGCGGTTGAGAAAGAGCTGCTTGTTGAGTGCCAATTCTTATTTCTGAGGAGAGGATTCGGCATGGTGACCGCTGGCACTGGACATTTTTAGACTGGCTTTCTGAAGAATGCCAGGAGTCTCCAGGACAAGTATGCCACAGCAATATCTAGACGCATTGGTTTAAAGAGAGTCTGTCTCGTGTGGCAAGCTCTGTTGATTATATGTTCTCAATAAGGGCCCATTCACATGAACGTGGTTTGGTTTCTGCGGCTCGGATGCGGACCTGTTCACTTCAATGAGTCCGCAAAAGATGCAGACAGCACTCCGTGCGCTGTCCGTATCCTCCGTTCCATTGCCCGGCAAAAATGATAGATCATATCCTATTCTTGTCCGTTTTGCGGACAAGCATAGGCGTTTCTATTATGGGTGGCCTGTTCCATTCCGCATTGCGGAAGGCACAAGGGCGGCATCCGTGTTTTGCAGATCTGCATTTTGCGGGCCGCAAGACACGACATGTTCATATGCATGAGCCCTAAGCAGCATATTTCAGCATGTAAAATGGGTGTCCTACCCCCATAATCAGTGGGTAATATGCACTATAGTTTGTACAGGTGCACATTTTTGCTCCATTTTTATAAAATCCTTCAAGAAGTGGCATGCCAATACTTTGAAACAGCTGATTTTGCCAAAATACCCTCCAAATATGCTTGTTTGCAATTTGGTAAGTATTTTGTAGTCGTTATACAGCTAAAAATGTCATCACCAAAAAACCACCTGTACACAGGCTTTTTTTTTTTTAAATCTTTATTCAACCTCGTATTGACTCGGTAATTTTTAGTCTAGTGAATATAGGCTATAAACCAATATTCATCCCCATTCCCCCGCTGTTCGCCCCACATCGAGAGGACTCCTGAAGTGTATTCCACATCGAATTTGTGGGCACAAGGAGGAGGAACGGGGTGGACATCCACAGAAGGATTACTCATCTGATGACTGCGGAGGCACAACCTTGCTTTAGGGCTTGTTGGACGTGTCAGACTACCTTTAAATTGTTCCACTAGAGGCATTATGATTTTATTAGCATAGTATATTTATTCATGGCACAATCCCCTTAAAACTAGAGTTTCCATTTAAATTCTTACCCAAAATAATGATGTCTGAAGCCTCAGATGTCTTTCCTGGCTTTCTTCATGGTTTTGATTGTCTCGTGCTTGTATTGAGTGATAACGGAGTCAGTCACCCATGGCTTTTCCTATACAGTCAGGAGCCCCCCTCCTCGGGGGTTAAGTGCCACTCTACTGAAGACCATTGTTTTCTGTAGGCAGTATGGACACCGGGGGCTGGGTTAGAATAGTTTTATGAATGGGTTAGATTTGTCTTGTGGTGGGGGTGCATAAGGAAGGCAGCATCATGATGGAGGTATCACCTTTTAGGGCAGGGATCAACAAGCTTCGGCAAGGAAAGCTGCTGAGAAACTACAACTCCCAGCATGCACTCTTACTCAGCTATTCTTGTAACTCCCATAGAAGTGAAAGGTGGATTCTGGGAGTTGTAGTTTCAGAACAGCTGGCGTGCCGGAGGGTGTATTTCATTGATGGCGGAGTTTTTTCTTTGATTATATTGGACTGCCAGGAGACGCAAGTCGTTTTTGGCAGCCTGCATTCTGTTTTGCTCTGTATTGCGAATCTGTAGACTGCTTGCCAATATCCATAGAGTAGGAATGCCCGGTCTAATTTCTGTCTCGTAGAAGTTTGGCGTAGGGGCTGGTAAAGCATTGTGAGGGTCTGGTCCTGCTTTATAAGTTTGTTCAGCCATGTTTCTGCTAGCAGTGCATCTTTGAGCAGGTTGAAATCAGTTTTCCTCTATTGTCAAAGTGACGGGTCTTATTGCCGTGTTCTGCGGATCCTTGATCAAGTCTCAAGGGACTCCCAGGGTTCCTATGAATCCATAAATAATGCCATAGGCCATTTTCACACTAGGATATTATGGGCACCAGTCCCAGCCCAACTGTGAGTCTACGGACCTGAACTCGCAGCATCACAGATCCCTATGATATTCATCTGAAACTGGCAATAGAGTGTTAGAGCTCGGATTAGTCCTTTGCACTTGAGCTCTGTGTTGCTAACGCTGGTATTAAATAGAGCAGTGTCAGCCAAAGGCTGTCCGGGCATGCTGGGAGTTGTAGTTTTGCAACAGCTGGAGGCACACTGGTTGGGAAACACTAAAATAGAGGGATATTCTACAGCAGGTATCCTCAAACTGCGGCCCTCCAGCTGTTGTAAAACTACAACTCCCACAATGCCCTGCTGTAGGCTGTTGAGGCATGCTGGGAGTTGTAGTTTTGCAACAGCTGGAGGGCCGCAGTTTGAGGATGCCTGCTCTACAGGTTGGGTGTTTGTTTCCACCTTACCCCTCCAGACATCTATCTAAGCAGTAATTCTGGCGTATCACATTAACATAGGAACGAGGAGGATATTGGCTAAAGCATTGAATGGCTGATGTGGAATGTCTATAGATTGCTAGTACTCCGAATATCGTGATGGTTACTTTTCTATTGTTGTTCTGATACAGGTTCTGCAGTCTCATATCTGATATCACAGTATGTTTTATATATCTAGGCCAATGTTGGAATGTACGTGTGGTTTCTCTGCTTGATGTCCTAACCACATTGCATTTGTGTGGAGATCTCACCTGGCTGTCATCACGGGTCATGCAGTTGCTATGCTGAAGTTAGTATGTGCTCCTCTCAGGTAATGCTCAGGAATGCTGGGAGCGGCTATGCCAGACATAGATGCATGTAAAACCTGTCCCTAAAAATGTAGCGCCCCATAACTTTCTATTATTACTGACCTAAAGTATGTAACATGTGCTCCCTTGACGTGTGACCTATTTATACATCACTACAGCCATGGAGTAGGGGGCTACGCTTCTATGTAACTGGCCCTTTTGGGAAAGCACATCAGGGGGTGATCCTAAAGCATTTATGGTCTACTTGAGAGGACCACTGGTTAGAAATGCAAATGCAGCACTTGCTTTTGGTGTCCACCATGGAACGCATGCCTTTACTGTACAATGTTGGATATCGAATTTATTGGTGCAACTAGCAATGTGACCATGCAGAAGTATAATGCGTGTTTCTTGGGCTACTTTCACACTAGCGTTTTCAATTCCGCTATCGAGATCCGTCATAGGATCTCAATAGCGGATGAAACCGCTTCCGTTTTGTCCCCATTCATTGTCAATGAGGACAAAACTGAAGTGAACGAAACTGAGTGCACCAAAATGCATTCCGTTTGGCAAGCAGCGTTTTTCTGTCCGCTATGTAAGTCACTGGGGACGAATCCGTTTTCTCTGACACAATAGAAGACGGTTCCGTCTCCCATTGACTTTCAGCGGTGTTCATGACGGATCACTCATGGCTATAGAAGACATAATACAACCAGATTCGTTCATGACGGATGCATGCGGATGTATTATTGTAACAGGAGCGATTTTGCAGATTCATGACGGATATGCAAAAAACGCTAGTGTGAAAGTAGCCTTAGAAAGGATGCGCACATATTGTGGTGGCTTCAAAAGACCATTTTATTTTGTGCAGGAGACTACCTTAGCACTGACCATTGCAATTTTGCAGTGTAGAAGACCCCTCATGGTCGTGGATATTGCAGTTGCGTTACTAGAAGTGTTTTTTTTTTTCTTAAAATATCATTGCCTAGCCTTAAACTAATGTTTATTGCAGTATATCCCAGTTAACAAAGTGTGCGCATACAAGACTGCTAAAACCAAAATGGAAGCATTCACTTGATTGTCACATTATGACTATGCATATGACTACTAATGACCCATCTTGAATAACATTGTGAAAGACCACCCACCCATTTCCTCTGCAACGAGCTGTCACTGTTTAACTGCATGTGTTTGTTCTTAGGGCTGCTATCCTCACCACAGTCGGCTCCAGGAAATTTAGATGTTGGCAAATCGGCTGAGCTGAAACGGAACGGAACAGGGTGCAGTCAGGAGAACAGCACCGTGGACTTTAGTAAGGTACGGTAGTGCTTCATGACACCACTCATATGTCCGTGTTTAGTAGCTTAGAAGAGGTTACGTGACAGCCTGATGGACTGAGCAAAGCGATCTCTCTCTAACCATCAGTGCTATTTCAATGGTGAAATGAGGCATGGGATATTGCATCCTGATCCCGACTTACAAACCGTATTGTAGCTGCATTCACAGCTTTATCCTAACTATTATTAGGCTCTCGGATATCACCATGTATGTAAAAAAAATGAGATTATAAGAACTGCTTCTTTGGCAAAGCAATGCTTTATACATATATAGTACATGCGTTCTCAGTATGTGTGTATTGGATCTGGCCCCCATTGACATACGTGTCGGTTTTCAGATGGCTGAAAACCATTTCATGCAATGTGTTTTGTCCGGCCAAACGCTGGCATTTCAGAAAAGTAGTTGGATCCCATTATAGTCAATGGGGTCCATAAGTGAATGGCCGGATCTGGTGAGCTCAGGCAGGCCTTTCTCTGCCTGATCAGTTAAACAAAAGTGTGAACCTACTCTTCTTGATTTGTGAGGAATTCTAGGATTTTTGTGATTGTTCCCAGTTGCTATGTTGTATAGTTCCCTTTGATCTATCTGATGTCCGAAGTATGCAGATTATACACATATGATTATGATCGGCCTGTAAAGCCCACCCATTAGTGCCGATGACATCACCAAGAACACTGCTAGGCAGAAGCCTCCACCTAGCAGTGTAACAATATAAACAAAACAGCCCCTGTCCTGCGGGATGCAGCACGGCAAGGGTGTGAGCATCAGAGCATAAAATGCTGCAATCTCAGGGACTGCTGGGACGAAGAAGGGATATGTCCGGGTTCAGCCTATGGTTATCCTTTTTAGGTTAACTTGCGTGTAATATAAATATTGGCAATCCAAAGAAATCTTCTGTTCATCGAGCCCTTATGATTAGAGAATCCTATATTCCTAACCGTAGATTGAATGTTGGCCTGATTTGTTGCATAAGTCTCACCTTTCTCCAGTTTTTAACAATACTCAGCCGTTCCTTAATACCATATTTCACAATGTGAAAGTCGTGAAACGGTAATGGAACCTATTGGTGTAAGCGTGCAGTCATCTCCACCCTGGGGCTGGAATCAGTGCAGCATGGCTCATGGATGGTGCTGTATTGTGGAATAGACTCAAATCTGATGAGCTCACAAGTGTATGTGGACACCCGAAGCTTTCTTTTAGGGTCCATTCACACGTCCTTAAGTGTTTTGCGGATCCGCAAAACACGGACACCGGTAATGTGCGTTCTGCAATTTGCAGACCGCACATCGCCAGCACTGTAATAGAAAATGCCTAATCTTGTCCGTCCTTATTGGAAATAAATGGGTCCGCACCCATTCCTTAAAATTGCGGAACGGATACAGACGTGTGAATGGAGCCTTAGTCATATGTAATAACGAATATTTTCTCTTTCTGGGTTGCATTATTGTATTGTCCCCGAGCTGACGATACGCTTATAATAGTGTCGATTTTTTTTGCTTGGCCCTTTCTTTCTTCCCTTGAACAAGCAGGATTATGACTCCTGGCACTGTAATTGTGGCACGTTTGTAATGGGACGCAAGAGGTCAGCTGTAAGTTTTGCCGATAACCATGTCGGTGATCTTTAGTCTACAGTACAGATCATGTCACGTTGTCCGCTGGTGAAGACTCATTTGTGCTGTAGCCCGTGTTATTATACACATATGACAAACCCATTCATTCAATTGATATTTAAGAACAAACTTAGACCAGAAAATCCATCCTTTAGTCACATTGTTCTGTGGCAAAAATCAATAATAGTATGCATATTGTGTATAATACCATTGCATATTATAATTTCAGTATTGTATTTCATGTACAGTAAGTGTATTACCCATATGTGATCGATGAGCATGTCTGGCACTGTAGTATCTTTTTAGCCAAGTGCATTAGAACCACAAGGTTGTTCCATTCTCCTTCGAGTACAAATTGGGGATTATTTTTGTCTACAAATAATTACATTTCTGTATTCTCATAAATTAGAAATCTTTGCTATTGCAGAGTATCCAAAAAGGTTTACAGCTGTCAGATTTGCCCATGAAAATTGTTTTTTTTTTTTTCACCTCAAATTCACATGGTTTTCATGTTTTTCCCCATCCTCAGGTAATAGTATCAATAATTCATATACTAATTGCAGTATATTTTATACATTCAGGTTGACATGAACTTCATGAGGAAAATCCCTCCAGGAGCTGAGGCATCAAATGTCTTGGTGGGAGAAGTCGATTTTTTGGATCGGCCGATTATTGCCTTTGTCAGATTAAGTCCAGCAGTTCTCCTCTCTGGTCTAACAGAAGTACCGATCCCAACAAGGTAAGTAATATTTACTTCATTTTTATTAGTTTATATATTGCTTTGTCATTGATGCTGTTTTTATCCTATAGACTATGGTCTCCATTTCCACACACAAGTAGTAGAGAAACTAGTGGGCACATTTCCGAAAGGCTCCAGTCATATGCCAGTGTTAATAAGTTCAGTGCATCTTACCCCACCTGACCTCTGGTCACAGGCCTCGAAATAAATTTGTTGCATATTGTGCGGTGCCCACATCCCAATCCTACACCAGCTTGGGACATGTCTGGCTCTTCGCCCACTCCTCCTATTGAGAAGGACTGTGCAGTGTCAGAAGAGGAAAATTATGCTCTTATAACACAGGAAAGGGCCAAATAATTTTTGTCTGTTTGATGCTGATGGCCAGGAGGGCAGGCAGATATCTCACCAGGGTTGCCAGTCTCCTGGTTTCTGAACAGCATAGTCAATTTGGTTTTTTTATAGAAAAATGATTATGCAGGTCTTAAAATATATACATTTATCAATAGAATACTAATATGAATATATTTGCAGCCAGAGGTCGCAATAACGCCTGTACAAGAGTCTATGGCGCTTGTTTAGGCAATTTTACTCCCTGGAAAAAGTCTAAGGCGTACCAATACGCCTTAGACATTTACCCAACTATCATCAGCTCAGTGAGCGCCGTGTACGGCACGGGCAGCACAGCGATGCAAGGAGGTTTGTTATTGGTTGAGTATTGGCGCGCCAGAGTGATACAGGTCGGGTCAGGCAGGGGAAGCCGGCTGGAGCTGGAAGGAGGAGGGGCCGGCTCCCAGGGGTGGCTGTAGTAAGAAGAGCGTGGCACGCTGCCCAAGGACCCTGGCAAACATGACAGGGCCGCCGGAGAGCTAAGTGATTTCCCCCCCCCCTCCCCCAATCATGGTTCTGTCCAGTCTCCCAGTTCTCTGCTCCTCCCTACTTCTGTCACCCAACTAGTAACTCTGCTCGCCCCTCCTCCTCTCACCCACTAGTGACCCTGCTCACCCCTCCTCCTGTCACCCCACTAGTTTCCCTGCTCCCCCCCCATCTCCTGTCACCCCATTAGTGACCCTGCTCCTCCTGTCGCCCCACTAGTGATCCAGTTCCCCCCTTTTCCTGTCACCCCACAGGGAAGAAGCTGACAACTTTTTTGGTTGAGTATTGGCGTGCAAGAGCGATACAGGTCAGGTCAGGCAGGGGAAGCCAGCTGGAACTGTAAGGAGTAGGGACCGGCTCCCGGGGGTGGTTGTAGTAAGGAGAGCGGGGTGCGCTGCCCAAGGACGCTGGCAAACATGACAGGGCCGCTGGAGAGCTAAGGAGCCCGGCCTGTCAGTCTTCAAGTAAGTAATTCCCCCTCCCCCATTCATGGTTCGTCCAGTCTTCCAATTCTCTGCTACCCCCTCCGTCTGTCGCCCAACTAGTAACCCTGCCCCCCCCCCTCCTCCTGTCACCCCACTAGTGACCCTGCTCCCCCTTCTCCTGTAAACCCACAGGGAAGAAGCTGAACAGACTCTGATGACTATGATGGGATCCGTACAGTTTTTTGTTCGGGGTCCTGTCTTTCTACCAGACAAAAAAGTGCTGCATATAAGGCTTTTTTGTCTGGTCTTTTAACAGAATCTGCAACAGAGGCGCAAAACGCAGCCTCCAATGCAGATGTGAGCGAGTCCAGGCCTATATTTTATGTATTTTAATTCCCGTAACTTTCATACTCCTCCTCCGGATAAAAATACTCCTCAAAAATGGTCAGAGCAGTATTTTTACTCTTCTGGAAAAAACTTTGTGCGACCTCTGTTTCCAGCATTTATTGCGAACTGTACAATAATAATTACAATCGGCACAACCTAAACAGATATTCCTAGCTTCAAAATTCCTTGTTCACTCACATAAGGTTCAACAGCTCTGTAGTCTCGACCGCACCCTATATCAGTAGTCTAGCTCTATAGTGTGGACCGCCCCCTATATCCGTAGTCTAGCTCTGTAGTCTGGACTGCTCCCTATATCAGTAGTCTAGCTCTGTAGTCTGGACTGCCCCCTATATCAGTAGTCTAGCTCTGTAGTCTGGACTCCCCCCTATATCAGTAGTCTAGCTCTGTAGTCTGGACTGCCCCCCTATATCCGTAGTCTGGACTGCCCCCTATATCCGTAGTCTAGCTCTGTAGTCTGGACTGCCCCCTATATCAGTAGTCTAGCTCTGTAGTCTCGACCGCACCCTATATCCGTAGTCTAGCTCTGTAGTGTGGACCGCCCCCTATATCCGTAGTCTAGCTCTGTAGTCTGGACTGCCCCCTATATCAGTAGTCTAGCTCTGTAGTCTCAACCGCACCCTATATCCGTAGTCTAGCTCTGTAGTCTCGACCGCACCCTATATCCGTAGTCTAGCTCTGTAGTCTGGACTGCTCCCTATATCCGTAGTCTAGCTCTGTAGTCTGGACTGCTCCCTATATCCGTAGTCTAGCTCTGTAGTCTGGACTGCCCCCTATATCAGTAGTCTAGCTCTGTGGTGTGGACCGCCCCCTATATCCGTAGTCTGGACCGCCCCCTATATCCGTAGTCTAGCTCTGTAGTGTGGACCGCCCCCTATATCCGTAGTCTGGACCGCCCCCTATATCCGTAGTCTAGCTCTGTAGTCTGGACCACCCCCTTATCTGCTTTTTTATTTTTTGCTACTATATAATTTCCTCACTTTTTCCCTCTTTTTTTGTAAAATTCTGATGAGGAAAAGCATCCTCATAAATGTTTGGTGACAGTATATGTGCAGAGCAGTTTGGATTCAGCCGATTTGTTTTCGTGATCTTTGCTATTTTTGTTTTACTGTGGGAAAGAAGCTGCTCTCTTCCACTCCAGCGCCAAAGCAATCCATGTGATATAAAATCAGTTGAGCATTTTACACTTCTATTATGTGCCTTCCCAGTCAAGTGGACCTTTATCAGCTGCTGTAATCCATAAATCAATTTTTCACAGCCTTTTATCCATGCAAAGTGTCCAGGCAATGAACTAATTAAATCAAAAGCAATTTGTCTTCTGCTCATATCCCGTGTTCAGTAGCGTAGACTGCTATTTGCTGCAGTTATGCTGAGTAGCAACATTTCTATCCACCCCGTTTGTTTAGTGAGAACACAGGCCTCTGAAGTCACAGTATACTTTACTTCTCATTCCTTTGTAGCTGATTGTTGATTAATAAACTTCCCACTGACACGGTTTTAAAAGGGGTTAACTAACTGATCGTGCGGGTCTGAGAGCTGGGACTCCGACCAATCCTGAGAACGGGGATCCGGTGGAGCGGCTGTTCTAGCATGCACCCTGCTGCTCCATTGATTCTTTATGGGACCGCTAGAAATAGCCCAGCGCTGTATGTGTCAGGGCACATGCTGAACCTGCTGCTCTATCACATCGGGGGAACAGAACCCCCCGTTCTCGGGATTAGTGGATTTCAATATATATTTTTTGTGCATTTTTTTTCGTTAATTTTGTTTAATTTTCTGTGCTACTATCTATACTCTAAAAACATTTTTCACAATGGCCACTGACTGTAATAATTGACTGACACCTGCAGAGATGACTGTTCAGTAGTCATCTCATTATCATTACAGGCAGGATTATAGAATAGATAATATTAGGTCATGCATAGTTGGCTACTGTCCCAAATTTGGCAGGACTGTCCCTGGCAAATTTGCGCTGTTCTTGGCCCAAAATGGGCTAACTCAAGCCCCACTCATAAGTGGGTGTTCCCAGGCAAGGTCAGAGTTTCCTCAGGGGCAGGGCTTAGATGCCCTGATTTTACTGACTGAAGGAACGGAACACATCGCTGGTAGAAGCCGTTCACCTCCTCTATGCACAGGTCACAGAACATGCCTTAAAAGCACTCGTCATTGAGACATCTTTAAGGTCCATGTGGCTTGCTGTAAGGTGTATCTACGAATGCTGTTATCATATCTGGCAAGATGGTTGACCCCATAATCATGTACAGAAAATATAATTACTGTATGCACAATAAGAAAATAAAATTAGATAATTAGTTTTTTATATAATTTTGTATTTAATTAGTGTGAATATCTAGATAATACATCCCTTTAACAATCATGTATTGCCTCTCAAACCCTCATTGCAAATGCAGTAAAGTCTCTGCTGCAGCTGAGTAATAGTACATTACATATAAGAGACGTATGAACGGTCCTGCAAAGTTGGGTATGATTTTTTTTTCCCCCAAGTTCAGGAAAATTTACTTCTTCGTCATGAGGAAACTATTTGCCGTATAATAGCTTGAGCTGGATGGATGCAAGTCTGTTTTCAGCCTTACAAACGATATTACTAGGAGTCCTCTTGTCCTGACTCCTTAGATATGGACATTGTTTTAGGAACCCTTGGTTGATGCAGTTGTACTCACTAGCTCAGTTAAAGGGGTTTTCTGGGACTTAATCATTGATGATCTGTCCTTAGGCTGCCATGACACTGCCCCATGTACAGGCAATGTGATCGCTGATGATAAGAACACTTCCAGTCGTTTGCACCAGTCTAATCAGACAGACCAATGCTCCCGCAGTCGTTCCGCCCTCATTTTCTTCTATAGATAATCGGCAGCACATCCCTGATTACACAGAGAAGGACTGCCGATAATCAGGCATCTTGCATCGCGTAGACGCTTGTTCATCTGCTGATTGGCTGCTCAATGATATGAGCCATTTGTCGGGAACAGGCATTCCTGTGAACGCTTGTTTTCAATAATTTGCTGATAATCGTGGGATCTGATAGGGGCCTTAGAATACGTCATCCATATCAGATTGCTGGGGGTCCAACTCGTGGCAACCCCAACGATTGGCTGTTGTCAGAACCCCTATCTACATAGCTCCGTCCAATGGGTACTTCCATGGGGGCAGCACTGCAGTAACCAGAACCGGCCACTACTAGGTCAAAAGAATCATGTAATTTGGTACTGCAGGTTCTAAAAACCATGAATGTTGATGACAGATCATGAATAAGTAACCCTCGACAAAACCCCTTTAAATCTATGTCCCCTACTGCTGTCATTGTCTGTGCTTGTTGACAAGTGGGCAGCTCTTTATGAATTCACTTTTCCTATCAGGTTCCTTTTTGTATTATTGGGTCCAACTGGAAAGGCAGCACAGTACCATGAAATAGGACGCTCCATTGCTACATTAATGACAGATGAGGTAAGTGAGTTTCACTCTTCACATGATAAGCTGGTATTCATTTATTTGTAAGATCATGGCTGAATCTATAAAATGACTTGTTGCAGTTATCCTGATTTGAAATGCGTTTTAAGCCAGATTGTTTTACTTCTATTACAGATCTTCCATGATGTGGCCTACAAGGCAAAAGATAGAAATGATCTGCTTGCAGGAGTAGATGAATTTTTAGACCAAGTAACAGTCCTACCTCCAGGAGAGTGGGATCCATCCATTCGTATTGAGCCACCAAAAAGTGTTCCATCTCAGGTGAGGTGCAAATATGGCATGTGCTAAAAAAATGCCAGTCTTGATATCCCCTTCAGGTCCGGGAGATGCACTTAATTTATTGGGAGGTGCAGGCCTCGACATAAATTAGGTTCATCCCTTGGCAGTCTATACGACTAAACCAAAATCTACACACGCTGTAGCGTAAATGAAAATAAATGTGCTGGGACTGCTGGCCCCACCCTCGCCATGCCCCCTTTTCAGAAAGTGGTGAGGCCAGCATACAGATGCCACTTGCAACTAAATTTTGTTCCAATGGCATAAACACGACTTCTTTTTTTTTTTTTCCCCACCAGAAAACTGGCACAGGGAGATGATAAATCTCAACATAAAATACAGTATAGCTAAATATGTCAAGCGCTATTCGCAGGGGCATAGCGCTATGAGTACTCTGAAGATCTAAATGGATACCAGTTCTTGTGTTTTTGATGGCCAAATTACCAGAAAGTTTGATAGGACCCCTTTAACGCTAGTGTGAATAGAGCCTTCCTTGGTCAGAGCTTGGAATATGTCGGCATTTTTTTATGTTGACATACTGTATGTGAAGCAGTGAATTTCCCCTCCATTAAGAGGGTTTTCCGACATTTTTATACTGGGGACCTATCCTGAGGAACCCTGATCGGTGTGGGTCCGGCACGCGGGACCTCCGCCGATTAACTGTTAGGCCTCATGCACATGACCGTATGTGTTTTGCGGTCCGTATGACATCTTTTTTTTTTTGCGGATCCATTGTAATAATGCCTATCCTTGTCTACAAACTAGAAAAAAATAGGACATGCGCTATTTTTTTTTTTACGGAATGGACATACTGATGCAGACAGCACATGGTGTGCTGTCCGCATTTTTTGCGGACCCATTGAAATGAATGGGTCTGCATTCTATCAGCAAAAAAAACAAAAAACAAACAGACAAGGAAAAAAAATACGGTCCTGTGCATCATCCCTTATGAGAAGGCAGCAGTGCTCCTCACAGCTTACCAAGCACAGCACCGAAAACTGTAGAGTGCTTGGTATTGCTCTCCATCCCATTCACTAGGCCACGTGAACGATGAACGTAATGCCACTGGCCTAGGAAAAGAAGCAAGAAGGCTGCGGCACTCACAGGAGCACCCATCCTTCTCAAAAAGCTGATCGGTGGGGTTCCTGGGTGTCGGACCCTTACCGATCAGATACTCATGGCTAATCCTGAGGATAAGTCATTAGTATGGAAGTCTTGGAAAACCCCTTAAGACATTTAGTATGCAGAGAAATCCAGAACCTGTGGTTGGTTTAGAGCATCTTTCACTTGTATATTCATTTTTCTATCCATCTTAATGTATTTGCTAAAATATTTCTCTGTACGCTGTCAGGAGAAGCGCAAGATCCCAACAATACCAAATGGTTCCACCCCAACAGGTGAGACGATAAAGGAGGAGGAGCATCTTGCTGGCCCCGAGCTTCAGAGAACTGGAAGGTGTGTATCTGTAACCTGCTTCTTCCGACACCACTGTATGCCTTCATAGTCAGGAGAAAGTACTAAACAAGTGCTGATTCACGATCTGTGAATCCGAGCCTCTTGTTTGATTGTTTGAAATCGCCAGAAGTCTTTTCTATTGCTGTAGTGACAAATGCTGTGTGTACAATCTAAATCTCTTAATAGTGAAATTATTAAATATTAATGAAAGGAAATCATCAAACTATTATAACAAAATGCAAACTCACAACACACAGATATGCCTACACATATAAAATATACCTGCAGTTAAAGAGACACGATCTGCCTGAGATCTAGATCTCTGACTTCAAGGATAAAGTTTAGCGTAGAGTAGAAACTAGCATTGCCCAAATCCACATAATTAGTAGACACCCTAGTATTAGTCTTAGGGTGGGGGCTTAATTAGTGTTAACAATTGCTCTAAGCACAAAATTGCACTAACTGCATTTGTGTGTGAACAGCAGGAGGGAGGAGATGATGTACAGTAGTTTCGCCCTTTTACATGGGCCGATGCATGACCAGTTATCGGGATTGAACAGAATATTGCCAATAATTGCCTGAGGTGATAGCTACATTTAATAATCAACCCCTCTGTAAGAGGCCCAGTGATCACTACTGCGATCGCCCCGCCCTTTACGGATTTGTTGTCTGCTGACAAACAGTGGTTTTGTGTTATGGTTTTACATGGGACCGTTATCGGGAACAAAGAGTCATACGAAAGCTCATTCCCAATAATTGCCCCGGGTCTTGGCCCATGCAAAAGGGTCTTTAGCAAGAACACATTGTCTTTTCTACTAGACCTTAAAGGGAATGTGTTATCAGAAAATGACCTATGGTTTAAATCACATCTTATATTAAATGTATTTTTTTTTTTTTTGAATTTTTGGTGAGTGTTTATTTTTCCTGGTCAAAATCTATATTTTAAAAAATGTATATAATCCTGCAGTTTTGACACGGGCCAATAGGACTAATAATAGGTCATGACAAAGCATCACAGGCAGAATTACAATGGCAAGTAACACCTCTGTATAGATAACACAGCATATACTGTGTTATCACAGATTATGATAATCTGTGATATATTGTGTTATCCTGACCCCTGCACAGGTCACAGAGCATGCCTAGAAAACTCACCCATGGAAGTCAATGGGTTCAGCTCCTCTCCAATGTGTCTGTAGCCCATGTACCTGCTCCCAGGAGACAGGAAGTTTTAAACTGTTTTAGAACTTCTCACGAATTAACGTCTGCTTTTGCTGGCGACGGTGTAAGGGTCCATTTCAGCCTCCCCCAGTTCTCTGGTCTTCTTATTTAGACTTTTAGCTGGCCTGGTGTGCTGTTCCTGCATCCAGGAGTTCTCCTCAACCCTGGCAGTCTGACAGTACTGTACTGGTCTAGACTTCTTTTCATGTACTTCTAGGCCAATTGACAATGAGCCCTATCCTACTCCTTGCCCCTACCCCCAGCACACTTGGTGCATAAGAGACAGTTTAGGCTCACAGGAAAAAGATCCAGAACACAAGGACACATTGATTATAGCACAGACAGGGCAGGGACTATGTAAACTGATGCAGAGTCAGACCAGTGAGAGATGCTGACTAATACTCAAGCTACAAACAACACATGCAGAGGCACTCCATCACTTCATAAAGAGGGAATGTGGCTGTCATATACTGAAGACAGTAGTCTGAGCTTTCTACAGTGTTCAGTCACTGAGCCCTGGATGGGGAAGGGGCCTCTGCCCTGAGCTCGGATGCACACTGAGCTCTGGAGCCAGCTAGTGAAGAAAGACGCACCCGCTTCCTTCAGTCCCTCTATTCTGCTAAGGACAGGATCAGCCTAGTAACAATGAGCGGACAGCAAAACTGCTAGAAGGCAGACCCGTAGGGGCAGAGATTTCAGAGGTGTTTTTTAGGGTGGATAACACGAAAAATTTTAATCAAAGTGATTTACAGATTTGTACAGGATCAACTAAAGTGATCTTTGAAAAGAAACTGTTTGAAAAGGACATTTAACATATTTAAGCCTAGAGGTCAGTGTGAAAAGTGCAGGATTAAATACAGTGTTTTTAATATAGATGGTGACATGGGAAAAAAAATTAACTAACCTCAAAATGTGCATCAAGCAATAGGTCATTTTCTGACGATGCATCCTCTTTATTGTTCTAAGAGACAGCTATTATAATTATGAAGCTGTAAGTTGATGACTGCCCCTTTCAATCAGTGCATATCTGTACGATAGGCATATGATAGCAGAGGAATTAACATATCTTTATTGCACACCCAAACACGGGGTATTCTGGGGAAACAACCGTATTAATGGGCACTGAAGTGGTGACAACCTGTGTATACACTGCTACCAGAACATTGTCTGAGACCTTAAGAACTATCCATAGTTTCCTGTATTGCCAGACCAGTGGCATCGGCAGTAAATAAGTACAGGACACTAATTTGCTAAGTAATAAATTTCCACAATTTGCACTTTTGCTCCCGAAAATATTACACATAGTGAGCTGCCATATCTGTCGCACTCCATTCACTAGCATTGTACTGTACATTGTACTGTAATGGTACATGCACACGGCAGTGGAGTTTATGTGGATTTTCTGTCTAGTTTGTCATGCAGATTTCACTTCGTATCCACACAAAAATCCATTTTTGGATTTTGACTTGGATTTTCCCCACATCTCACCCTTTGCATTGTAAGGGTTGAAATCTGTACTGAAAATCTGCAGAAACTATTGACGCCCTGTGGATTTCACAGTCCTCACCGCAGGGCAATTTCTGCACGGTGTAGATGAAATTCTGAAAATCTCATCTAGTTAGCTGGCACTCTTTTACACTGCAGATTTCCCCCACTAAAATGAGTGGATAATACACACTGTGCGCATGTGGCCTGATATCGGTGACAAAGTGCTCATTGGCCAATCCCAAACATTCACCACCAGCGCCGTTCTTAAAGGGGTTGTCCCAAGACTTGAACGTGTCCCCCATCCACAGGTTAGGTAAGAAATGTCTGACCACTGTTGTCCACAGGAAGGGAGTCCTACGTACGAATGGAGCAGTGGTTGAGCATGCACACTGCTACTCTATTCAAACGCTAAGGGACTGCTGAAGAGCAGAGTACAGTCTCTCAGTCCCATAGAGATGAATGGAGTGGTAGTGCACATTGTTCAACCATTGCTCCATTCACATATGGGTTCACAAGACCCCCCAGTCTTATTAATGGTGACAGTCCCAGTGGTCGCACTTCCACCAATCGGACATCTTCCCGCCTATCCTGTGGATAGGTGATAAGTTCAAATCCTGGGATGTCCTCGTTAAGATTAGAAAATATGAAAGAATTTAATATTTCATGGTTTTGACCTTTCATAGCATTTTTTATTATGATAACTCGAATATGATATGGTTCTGATGCATTTTGTTAATAACGTTCATGATACTCCTTTGCATCTCTGCATATTGTATGATATTGTATAATGATTTCATGTTGCATATATCTTCCTTTTTGCAGTCAGTATAGTAAATTGTGGGAATACAGGGGCTTTTGCCCTTTTAAATACAGTGACATCCGAAAAATGATAAACTAATGGTTTCAGCTGAGGAAAGCAAACAAGACTTCTGGAGATGTATACTCATGTAAAAGATTACCTTGTCGACCCCCCCCATAGGAGAACTAATATCCTAGAGAGGGTTGACAACCATTAACAAGGGTTATGATGACTGGAACTTCGCTCAGGTTATACTCTCTTCTTGCACATCACACGGTAATATTGAAGGCTTCCTTCTCTTGTTTGGGAAGCTCCGTGCTGGTTAGATGGTAGTCGGCAGCCATGAATTTCAAAATCTGTAACTCGCCAAGATTGAGTATCTCCTGAATAGGAGTTGTCTAGGAAGACTGACCCTCATATTCCTACTTGGTCTTCAGAGTATAATTAAAGTGGTTTTCCAGGACTTCCTTAGGATAGCTCATCAATAGCACATCGGCCAAATAGCATTAGCTGTTTTCTCGAGCTGCGGCACCAGAACTACACATCTCCGTATGCTTTCTATTGGAAAGGCCTGGCTACTGCAGTACTGCTCCCATTCAAGTGAATGGGAGCCGCACTGTCGTAACCAACCTTGGCCACTACGCAGTGTACGAAGTTGTGTAGTTCCAGCGCCACAACTTCTGAAAACAGCTAATGCTATTTGGCCGAGTTGGACCACTGCCGATAGGATATTCATGACCTATCCCAAGAACTCAAGTCCTCAGAAAAACTGTCTCTAATCTCCTTCATATGGGTAGACATCTCCTGTGTTAGAAAGGAAAGCAGAACAGTAACTAAACAAGTAGTTAGACTCCTGCAGTGTACAGTTTGACAAGTTTCATCTCACCTATTTAGGGTTTTTGGTGGTTTGATGCTTGACATCAAAAGGAAAGCACCTTTTTTCTTGAGTGACTTCAAGGATGCATTAAGCCTGCAGTGCCTGGCCTCCGTTCTTTTCCTATACTGTGCCTGTATGTCTCCTGTAATCACTTTTGGAGGTCTTCTGGGAGAAGCCACACAAAACAGAATAGTGAGTACAAAAGAAAGATTGGTAGTGCCCAGGCTTTTATTAGACCTTCTCAGGAAGGCGTCCTTGTGCATTTGTCTCACGTGTTCATGCTTGATCCAAAGAGTCTACCCCACAGTATTTGACCTTCCCCCTGCTCACAGCCCTGACAAAGTTTGGGGGAGACCAAGTCAACAGAAGATGCAAGGTTTAAGGTAAAACAGTTTTGTCCCTGACGTCAGAAAGTCCATAAGCAAGAAATGGGGCCCCAACGATCTGCAGAGAGTACTACACCAGGCAAAGTGTTTATTGGTATATTTCTTTACAACCAGGTCTTGTCTGTCATTTGGATTATGTCATTTCTGTTCTAACAAGCTAACTTGTGCAGGTATTTTCCCCCACACAGCTTTCTGTTTCAGGTATAAGTTATCTAGACACAGTTGACATTTCAGTATCACACGACCATAATAGCGCCACATTTTAGCCTCTGTATTACGTCTGCAGCCCCCGACTTCTCATACTGACATTAAATGAGATCAGCATGGAACATATGGTAATCTGAGTTCAGCTCAAGTAGAGCTGTGTAGTCTAGGTGTTATGGCCGAAATAAGGATAATATGTTTTGGCAATATTATGGTCTTGTGAAACCAGCTTTAAGCAGCATTTCCACCAAAAAAACAAAAAAAAGTTAAGATGAAAAATTCTATTGCGTATAGCCTTTCCAGGCACACTCTCCACCCAGTCTGGCATCAGGCGTGCAGAGATGCAGCTGCACAATGGGCAGTTGTGTTGCCAAGGTGGAGGGATGTCTCTGCTGCCTGAATGCCCAGTGTGCCATTGCTTCTCTCCACACCCAATTTTACACTGGGCAGGAGCGTTTATCTGGACAACCCCTTTAGAGAGTCTGTCACCAGGAGATTCACTGTTAAACCAGGGAATGTGCCTTGTAGGGCTAGATCAGCTGATTGTAATGACACCTTTCATTAACCGAACCGATTCTGGATAAAAAGTATCTTTAATCCATGCAAATAAGAAGGTAAATGCACCGAGGGCAGGCCCAAAGCACTCTATGCATCCTTGTCCTCCTGCTTCCGCTGCCAGGTCCTCCCTATTCTTGATTGACAGGGCCATGTTCCTGAAAAGTCGAGGAGAAGGAGGGGCATACAGAAGAAGCAGGAGTAGAAGGGTGCACAGAGTAGTTTGGGACCCGCCCCCAGTGCATTTAACTTCTAATTTGCATAAGGATTTGATCATTCTCCAGAATGAAGCAATGTATGACTAAGGAAAAGGTATCATTACATTCAGCTGAGCTAGTCCTACAAGGTATTGGGCCTGGTTAGGCTTCGTTCACATAATCGTTCAGCCTTTCCATTCTCCTGCTCCACATAACTGAGCCGAACGGAACCTAAGGACCCCATAGACTATAATGGGGTCCGTTAGGTGTCCGCTCAGAAGATGCTTTTAAAGCGGAGACACATGCACAACTTTTGTCTCTGCTCCAAAATCATCTTCTGAGCGGAAACCTAACGTTCTAGTCTATGGGGTCCTAAGGGCTCTGTTTGGCTCAGTTATGTGCCTTCTCCATCTTTTCCGGAGAACGGAAAGGCTGAACGGTGATGTGAATGAAGCCTTAACTGTAAATTTCTCGGTGACAGATTCACTTTTGATTTTTAAATCATTTTGATGAGAGGTTTTTTATTTGTAGCCATTTTTCTTATCTGTTTCCCTAAAATAATAACGGGCTGGAATTGCAGCTCTCGTATGGGTTGTCACCAAGCTTTCTATAGGCCACAATATGTATAGAATGGCAGATCTGACTAGTCCTTGCTGCATAAAACTAGGCACATTTCTACAGTCTTGGTGACTTCTTCAAGCAGTATTGGCAGCCATTCGTCACCATCAGTTTTAGAAAGCGGGAACAAACGGATATAACTAAGTAGATATTTAACGCTTCCGTCATACTGTTACAGATTTTTTTTCTTTTTAAGGTGGAAATGCTCTTTACTTGTTAACAATGAGAAGGGCAGCTTACTGTGGTGTGATAGACACCTTACATGCCATGATTTCACTGTGACTGCTTAAATGATGTCTAGATGGTAGTAAGATGGGCTCATGTAACCCCAAATCAATGGTGATTGTATGTATAGTCCAGTAGCGAGGCTTTCTCTCATTAAATATTCTCATAGTGGCGCCTCGCTACAATAATAAGTAAATTGGTTGGAATCTTGGAAACCAGAAGCTTTACAAATAATAATCTATATGAAAGCAGCAAGACCTAGTAAGTGCCATTAGCTGTATAGTTCCAGGTTGTAGGTGCAGATGGAAATGGCTGAAGCACATGTTATAGTAGAATTCGTAATCCGTAATCTTGTACTTCTCGTTCACTATTTTGTGTACTTGTTGGAAAATTGTGTTGAAGAGAAATCTTTCCAGAATAGTCATTTCAAAAATGAAATATGATTGACATCTATTCCAATTGCATTTTTTCCGTTACATTTTTTGTTTGTTTTAACTGCTCCCATTATATGTCTGGCTTTTACACAACCACATTTTTTGTTTTTTATTATTTTTTTTATTTTATTTTTTTATCAGAGTGCAATAGAGTCTCTTTTTGGAGCATCCTTAACAGGCATTGCCTATTCTCTCTTTGCTGGACAACCTCTCACCATATTGGGAAGCACAGGACCTGTCCTGGTGTTTGAGAAGATACTGTTCAAATTCTGCAGGTGCGTATGATTCTGCATTGTTGAGGTGTTGTTCACAAACCAGTTTCACTACCTTTTCTTCCTTACGTAAAGCTGTGCAGAAAAACTTTGAATACAGGTTTACAGGAAATTCGCGTGCACACAAGCATCTTCAGATTAGATCCTCTTCTTGCTTGTTGATGAGAGAGAAAAAAAATCCTAAAGATGAACAGATTAAAATCTAGATAGAACATTTTTATCATATACATAAAAATAGAATGGAGGTCTCATGCACACTACGCCCCTAAGAGGGTCTACTGTAGCAGATGGATTCCCCTGGTCTGCACTGTTTTGTTTTTTTTCAACCCCTAAAAACGGAAAAAGATTAAAAAAAAAAGTTTTGAATTATTAGATTTTAAGGAACGAAGTTTTACCACTACCACTTGCATGAAAGACAATTTCAAAGTAAACCGCCCTCACGAAGAGATAGCAATACTTTAAACAAGGGCATATATGAGATGACCACATTTGCTGTCATTCATCAGCTCTCTTTAAGGGTCCATTCACACGTCCGTTGTTTAGTTCCGCATCTGATCCCGATTTTTCGGAATAGTTGCGGACAGAATTCGGACCCATTGATTTTCAATGGGTCTATAAAATATGCGGACAGCACAAAGTGTGCTGTCCGCATAATTTTCTCAGTACATAGTGTCCGTCAAAAAATAAAACATGTCCTATTCTAATCCGAAAATTGCGGATAAAACTTTATTGGAATAGGAAAATGTATTCTTCTATCCGTTTTTTTTTGCGGATCCGCAAAAAACGGATGACAAACGGAAAGAATTCTTGGAAAATAGGATCCGCAAAAAACGGACGTGTGAATGGACCCTTACAGTGTTACAAATGTGCTTTAATATAGATACATGACAGCCCTGATAGTACAGCAACGTATTGTAATAAATTATTAAAATTCGTACAAAAAAATTATACAGGATATGCCGAAAGATCCCCATTCTGTAGAGCTATTCTTGGGACAGGCTGACCGCTGGATTTGCTGATTTACATCGAGCAGGTCCACAAATGCATAAGAACCCATTCCAACAATCCTTTAAATACCCACAAAGCCTAAAAAGAATACCCAATGCCTCCTTCTGCAAAGGCTGACATGATCCGCAAGCACTACCCTAGGCCTTGTAGCCGATGAACGTGACATCACATGACTTGGGCTAAGCTGCGCGAAGGCCGCATAGTGCTGCCCTGGGATATGTCCGCTTTCTGATATTGATCGATTTTCCTTTTTCCTAGGGAATATAACCTGTCCTATCTGTCGCTGCGCACCAGCATTGGTCTATGGACAGCCTTCTTGTGTTTATTGCTGGTGGCCACGGACGCAAGTAGTCTAGTCTGCTACATCACACGGTTTACAGAAGAAGCATTTGCTGCTCTTATTTGTATTATATTTATTTATGAAGCATTGGAGAAACTGTACCATTTGGGAGAAAAATACGCTTTTAATATGCACAATGATATTGAGTTGCTGACAAAATACTCGTAAGTATTTCATCTTCTTAAGACGCCTCTTGTGATCATGCAAGAAGCTTTTCTCCTTTCCTTACACACATATGTGATGTCCTACACATTCTTGTGCTTTTAATGAGCCCGGTGCCCGAGGCCCATAAGTCATGGTGGATGTTATGTGTGGCCAGGAAAAACAGAGCACACCCAGTCTCAGGATTTCCTTAGAATTTCACGGTCATGCACGTGTACAGGCTTGGATGCACCCACCTTCATATTAGAATGGATCGCTGCTAATGGAATAAATAACCTTTTTTTTTTGCAACACGAATGCTTCCTTCTTTCCAATTTTCTGGTTATTGAAGGAGTCTGTCTGGATCAGGTACCCTGTTGGGCGTGCACCGAACCTCTCTGGATTTGGACAAGTGTATTCTTTTTCTTTTATGTTGAGACCTGTGCCTCGTCATAAATTACAATCCTCTTCTGGCAGCACTTGTCCCATCAAGGCCAGCGCAGCAGACGCCGGTCTTGATGAATCAGGGCCCATACGGTGGTGCAGGGTGTAGCAGATTTGTCCAATTTATGTGCTCGGGCCACCACCCATCTAATATTCCTGACCTGCTTTAAAGAGAGGCAAGACGCTGGGTAAACCATTCAAGGTTCTAGTAACATACTGGTTGTTAAAGGAAAGCTAATGGAAACCAAAGTCTCAGACTGACCAGCTCTAGAAAATGGTAATTATTATTTATTTTAAAGCGCCGCTACTTGTGGGCTTTGAAGATGTGAAAAGGTCCAATACACTTCAACTGAGTGACAGACTGTTACAAACGGGGAGAGGGCCCTGCACCCGAGGGCTTCCAATCTAAATGACTATCATTGAATTTGTATGAACACTAATCGTATAATGTCATAGATTGCATGGAAATTCTCCTTTGGTAGGGTTCACACAGTGCAGTGCCTACAAGAACCAGGAGTCTTTTCATTACATTTTGTTTTTAATCATTTCAGGTCCCATTCCTGGTTTTGGCTATTAAACATGAAAAGTTATACTAACATACTGTATATATAGGGGATATAGTTATTGTCCGACAGCCATATTATATGTATGGCCATCGTCATACTGGTTATGGCCGCAGTGGTGGAGACTTAGCAGCTCAAACCTTACCTTATCATTTTAGGCTGAGGCGAAGGTAATGTCAACCATATTTGCAATGTGGAGAGTGGCACTACACTGGCAGTGCCTTACCTCCTGCCGAAACAAAAGTTTGGGCATAGTGAAACCCAATATGTCTGATTCCTGTTTTCCCCAACTTCTGCCTTAAGATTATAGTTGGAAGACCCCCATTTACATGAACAAGTTGGCCAATATTGGTCCCCTTTTACATGTGAGGTTAAAGGCCTTTGTCTTCTGCCAAGTTAAAGCAAAGTTAGTTTCTTCTAGACGTGTAGAGGAGTAAAAATGGAAGTGCTGAGGAGGCGACACTCGGGAATGTTCTTTACATCTCAGAATTTTTTTCTTTGGTCTATGTAATGCTATATATCAGATAGTATTCAGAAATGTTGAGTATTAGATAAGCCGTAACCTTACATCTGTCTTTGACTAGTCAAATTCAGCTAACTGAAGGTAACATTTGCTCTCCAGGTGTGTTTGTGCAGAGCCAGCCATCGCCAGCAATAAAACTTTGGCTGCGTGGAGGGAGAAGAATATCACAGCCAGTGAAGTACCCTGGAGTAACCTCACAGTCTCTGTAAGTGCCCGTTCTACTGTGTCGTCAGTGGACCATTTTACTTGATTCGCCAGTCCATATATTATAGAGGGGCTCCTAGAGTTGTCTGTATCATCTGAGACACTTATAAATGCAAATAACCATTCACATTGCTCTGTGACCTTAAGATGGGTAATATCCGATGCTGCAAGGGTCCGACTTCTAACACCCCTGCTGATCAGCTGTTTGCAGGAGCTCCGACACCAGAACTATACATGTCCGTCCAGTAATGAACCCTGGCACTACCGAGGATTGATTTGCAGCCATTCCCAGCGCTAGGGCGCCTGCAAGTAGCTGATTAGTAAGGGCTCTGGGAGTCGGACCCTGCCAATAGATACTTTATCAGTATTATTTAAGTTCCAGAGAAGCCATTTAATCATTGCATAGTGAGTTTAGCAGTTTACTGGCTATATAGTCCTCCCGATCCTGTACGGCTTATTAATAACACTTTCTCGTACTGCGTGATGCATTGGTGTGAGTTCTGCACAGACTCTTGTAGTTAAACATGTTTTCATTCAGTGACAGCAACTCCAAATAAAAAAAAATTGTTAAAAAAATAGCCCGAGTGTATTTGAAAGTTGTAGAATGTTTGAGCGACTTTTATTCTCATAAAACTAGAAAACCCTTTGTAAAGATTGTTGGATAATTCTGCTCTATTATCCCTCTTAGGGGTGTCTTGCGCATCATGGTTCGTTTGAGGGTCCAGCATGCGGTCATCATGGTCCATATATACCAGATGTTTTCTTCTGGTGTGTCATCCTATTTTTCACTACATTCTTCCTTTCAGCCTTCCTGAAGCAGTTCAAGACTAAGAATTATTTTCCAACCAAGGTACAAAAACTTTTTTTTTTTATATATATTAAACAAAATAATTACAAGATTTTTCACCAAAAACATTACTATGTAACCCCATCCTAGAGGCGGGACACTCGCCTATGTCCAGAATTGGGTATGACATGCTGCCGAGAAGAACTGTATGGATTTTTCCATATGCTGGTGATTTTAAAATCCACAGCAATGCACTACGTGTCAGAGTCCTTCTAGACCTCACTTGCTGAAAAACGTATGGATATGATTGAGGATTTCAGACCATTTTCAAAGTGAGAAATATTGGCTATAGATAAAGATAGCCTAAAGGAATACCCTGAACAAATGATCCGTTTGTGAGTTGAGACCACCCTTACATTGTTGCAATGACTGCATTGTCCTACTTTGGTACAAGGGTGCACCAGCACTAGAGCAAACCAGAAACAGAAGTTCTGCAGAAAAATGCCCAGAACCCAATAGTAAAGACCTGGCTTATTGTGTTTTATTTTAGTATTTTAGTATGCTCATTAAAGGGGTATTAGAGGAGAGTCCCTCTAGGGCCTGAACCTATTTCCAGAATAAAGTTCTCCTAACCCCTGTCCCACCTGATGAAGAAGATGCCACGTTCAGTCAGAACATGAATGGAGAGAGATAGCTGTGCAGATGTGTGACCACGTTTCTATTAATTATCTGTCCAGATGAGCAGCCACCATCCTCCTCACTAGGCAGAATGAGGGTTAGGGGACCCCTGTTCTGGAGTCCAACCTCTAAAACAGTGGTGCCCAACCATTTTTTGTCTGAGGGGCCGCACTAGACATGGTATAAATTTCGTGGGCCAGAACCAGGTAGCTTTGCCAGAAAGGAATGCAAACACTGTGAGGGGGCACATGTGAGCATTACTAAAATGCATAATACTTAGGCCTTCAAATCTGTGTTGGAGGCTGTGTTTGGAGCCTCTGTTGAAGATTCTGTTGAAAGACCAGACAAAAAGCCTTGCATGCAGTACTTTTGTGTCCCTGTGGGGGAGGGGGGGGCGGGAGGCTAGCAGGGTCACTGGTGGGGTGACAGGAAGAGGGGGCGAGCAGGGTCACTATTGAGGTGACAGGAGGAAGGGGGAGCAGGGTCACTAGTAGGGTGACAGGAGGAGAGGGAAGCAGGGTCACTAGTGGGGTGACAGGAGGAAGGGAGAGCAGGGTCACTAGTGGGATGACAGGAGGGGGGGAGCAGAGTCACTAGAGGGGAGACAGGAGGAGGAGGAAGCAGGGTCACTAGTGAGGTGACAGGAGGAAGGGGGAGCAGGGTCACTAGTGGGGTGACAGGAGGAGAGGGAAGCAGGGTCACTAATGGGGTGACAGGAGGAGGGGGGAGCAGGGTCACTAGTGGGGCGACAGGAGGAGGGGGGAGCAGGGTCACTAGTGGGGTGATAGTAGGAGGGGGGGAGCAGGGTCACCGGGGATCAGTCACATGAGTACATGTTCCTTACCTCTCCTTACTATAGGCACCACGGGAGCCGGCCCCTCCTCCTTCCCCTGCCTAACCCTGCTCTAATGCGCTCATACCAACCAGTAACAAAGCTCCTTGCTGTAAGGAGCTTTGTTATTGGTTATTTCAGGCACAGGCAGCATCGCTGCCGTAGGTTGGGCCCCCTTGACTTTTTTCGTGTTTTGGTGCCTCACAATCTGGAATTAACATGGATTGTTTGAGGATTTGCATCATTTAATTTACAGAACATGCCCACAACTTTGAAGATGTTTTTTTTTTTTTAATTGTGAAGCAAACAACAAATAGGACAAAACAGAAAAAGTCAATGTGCATAACTATTCACCCCCCTAAAGTCAATACTTTGTAGAGCCACCTTTTGTGGCAATCACAGCTCCAAGTCACTTTGGATAAGTCTCTATGAGCTTGCCACATCTTACCACTGGGATATTTGCCCATTCCTGCTTGAAAAACTGATTCAGCTCCTTCAAGTTGGATGGTTTGCGCTTGTGAACAGCAAACTTTAAGTCTGACTACAGATTTTCTATTGGATTGAGATCTGGGCTTTGACTAGGCCATTCCAATACATTTACATGTTTCCCCTTAAACCACTCAAGTGTTGCTTTAGCAGTGTGTTTGGGGTCATTCTCCTGCTGGTACAGATTTTGCTCAAGAATATCCCTGTATTTAGCACCATCCACCTTTTCCTCAACTCTGACCAGTTTCCCAGTCTCGGCTTCTGAAAAACATCCCCACAGCATGATGCTGCCACCACCATGTTTCACTGTGCGGATGGTGTTCTTTGGGTGATGTGTTGGGTTTGCGCCAGACATAGCGTTTTCTTTGGCCGAAAAGTTCAATTTTAGTCTCATCAGACCAGAGCACCTTTCTCCATACATTTTGGGAGTCTCCCACATGCCTTTTCGCAAACTCACAAAGTGTCTTTTTGTTTTTTACTGAAAGTAAAGGCTTTCTTCTGGCCACTCTGCCATAAAGCCCAACTCTATGAAGTGTACAGCTTATTGCCGTCCTATGTACAGATACTCCAGTCTCTGCTGTGGAACTTTACAGCTCCTCCAGGGTTACCTTAGGTCTCTGTGCTGCCTCTCTGATTAATGCCTTCCTTGCCCGGTCCCCGAGTTTTGGTGGGTGGCCGTCTCTTGGCAGGTTTGCTGTTGTGCCATGTTCTTTCTATTTGGTTAGGAGATAGTGCTTCTGGGGATCATCAAAGATTTGGATATTTTTTATAACCTAACCCTGACTTGTACTTCTCAACAACATTGTCCGTTACTTGTTTGGAGAGTTCCTTTGTCTTCATGGCAGTGTTTGGTTAGTGATGCCTCTTGCTTAGGTGTTGCAGTCTCTGGGGCCTTTCAAAAAAGGTGTGTATATGTAATGACAGATCATGTGACACTTAGATTGCACACAGGTGGGCATCATTTCACTAATTATGTGACTTCTGAAGGTAATTGGTTGCACCAGAGCTTTTTATCGGCTTCCTAACAAAGGGGGTGAATACATACGCACATGCCAATTTTCTGTTTCTAAACAATAGTTTTATTTATATATTTTTCTCATTTCACTTCACCAACTTAGACTATTGTGTTCTGACCCATCACATACAATTCAGATTAACAAAACATTGAACTTAAGGCTGTAATGTAACTAAACACGAAAAAAGTCAAGGGGTGAATACTTTAGCAAGGCACTGTATTTTGGGCATATCCTATAATATTTTTATCTATATCACACCATCATCAACCGTATCGAACATACAGGTCTTTTACCACTGTGTTAGCTGCATCGGCCTCTGTTTGGCTGGTATACCGGGGGTTTTTTTTTTTGTTTGCTGGGTGGAATAGTGCCTCAGACTGTACTATTTCATCTAGATGCATTATTTAAAAAATGTATCTGTTGAACGGGTACCCTAATAGTTTATGGTTGACAAATGCCACCATTAGGCCTCTTTCACACGAACGTGTCCGGATTGGGTCCAGATGCGTTGCGGATGTGTTCAGTGAAAACTGTGCGATTTCACAGGAAATTCAGTTTTTTTCCGCGCGGATGCAATGCGCTTTGATGCGTTTTTCACGCGCGTGATAAAAAAACTGAAGGTTTACAAACAACATCTCCTAGCAACCATCAGTGAAAAACGCATTGCACCCGCACTGGCTTGCAGATGCAATGCGTTTTTCACGCAGCCCCATTCACTTCTATGGGGCTAGGGCTGCGTGAAAAACGCAGAATATAGAACATGCTCCGATTTTAACGCAAAGCACAAGTGATGCGTAAAAAAAAACCACTCATGTACACAGACCCATTGAAATTAATGGGTCCAGATTCAGTGTGGATTCAGTGCTGGTGCAATGCGTTCACATCACGCATTGCACCCGCGCGGAGAACTCGCCCGTGTGAAAGGGGCCTTAGGCTTCCGTCAATGCTAGAAGCCAATAACGCAGTGTGAAAGCAGCTGTAAGAGAGGCTTGTCACTATGGGCTTACAAAACATTCCAACCTTGTTTCCTTCAGGTACGTTCTACAATCAGTGATTTTGCCGTCTTCCTGACTATAGTCATTATGGTTCTCATTGACTACCTTGTGGGTATTCCATCACCAAAGCTCCATGTTCCTGAAAAGTTTGAGGTAAATAGGCCAAATTTGACAAAAAGAAACTACTTCCTGAGGCTTTTTATTTGTCAGATTAGATCTTGTCTGTATTGTATTTCAATGTTATAGAAGTGATATCTTTAGAGTTCTCTCAAAGATAATATATCTTGCATGCCATTACTACCGTCATTCATTGAGGTTACTTTTTCCCTTTTAAGCCCACTCTGAAAGATAGAGGATGGATCATAGATCCTCTTGGGCGTAATCCTTGGTGGACATTATTAGCTGCTGCCATCCCAGCCTTGCTGTGCACCATTCTCATCTTCATGGATCAGCAGATCACTGCTGTGATTATTAACCGGAAGGAGCACAAGCTAAAGGTAATCTGTTTTCCTGACAGCCAGGCTATGGTATTCATTTTGAGTATGTATAAGATTCCCCCCCCAAAAATGACTATTTAGGCTTTAGACTGGCATTGTCGGAATTGTATTGTGTGGCCTACTGAAAAGACCAGTCTACGTTTGATTATACATATTCTCTAGCGAGCTAGATGTCTTGTGAGTAATTTATCTGACTGTTTGTATGCTTTGCTTGGCTCTCCAGAAAGGGTCTGGCTATCATCTGGACCTTTTTGTGGTCTCCATCATGCTGGGAATCTGTTCCATCATGGGCTTACCGTGGTTTGTAGCTGCAACTGTTCTATCCATCAGCCATGTTAACAGCTTAAAAGTGGAATCTGAGTGTTCTGCACCAGGAGAACAGCCCAAATTCCTGGGCATCAGAGAGCAGCGAGTGACTGGTCTTCTGATCTTTGTTCTGATGGGACTGTCTGTGTTCATGACCTCTGTATTGAAGGTAAGATGAGGAGCAAAAAATCACAGATGAAGGCTTTATTTGATGATACCAGGGCAGGTATAAACGGCAGCTCTCCGCAGCTTGCAGACCATAAACAATGCTTGCACCCTATAGCAGGTGGCAGCAAGAATAGTAAGCGCCACTCATGTGCGATGGACATTTGAGTGGATGTTCAGCAGTATTTTGCACCCGGGCAACTTCTCCCCCCCCATGTAGCATTGTGGTGTGTCTGCATGCTGAAGGGAACCAGTGTTTGAACCTGCCCATGTATCAGTAAGTGTGGCTTTTTCTGTGATTTGTCTTTTGTGATTTGTTTTTAAGATCAAGAGCACATTATTGATGGCTTGAAAATGTATTTGAAAGCCTCGGATGCCTTTTTCTTATATCCTAGCCAATGCAAGAATGTGTTCTAATATTGCCCTTTGCCATTTTTTATGGAGCCTTGCTTCCATCTGAGTCAGTGCACAAAGATGACAAATTAAAACCATGTAAAACGTTGAAAATTAAAAAAAGGGCCCTGTAGATTATTTTTTTGGTCTTTCAGTTTTTCATGCTGGTTTCCTTTTCACAAGTAAAATATGTAACGTAATGAAGGTGCAAATATATCATCTAACACAATGATGTGCATGTATTCCCAGTTTATTCCAATGCCGGTTCTGTATGGTGTGTTCCTGTATATGGGCGCCTCTTCACTCAAGGGTATACAGGTCAGTCGTCGTCGCCCCCCCCCAGTCATGTATGTAGATGTTCTTGTGGCTATAGGAAGGAATTTATCATTCCCCCACACCAGTTTTCTGGTGTAAGAAGTTGCAAATCCTGTGTCTGCATTAGGGCTGCACGATATGGGAATTTTGTGCGATTGCGATTAGGGCCCTAAAAATTGCGATAACGATATGCGATGCGATATTTTAAGGGAATTGTACTAGAGGTCTATCTGCTTGAATTTTCAAGGTAAAAGCGCACACAGATTACTGATCATGTGAAATGTAGTTATGCTGAACTCAAGAACTGAAATGCGCAGTGTTTTTCAAAATAAAATACATATTTGCATTACTGCAAAAGTACAAAATACAAAACTTGCCATTTTCTTAATAGCGATGCACAGAACAGATAAATAAAATAGATAGAAGAACATGTGTTCATTAAAATAATGACTTTCCTCCAGCCCCTCCTCCCTCCCCGCACTGTAACTGATGTATCGCTGGCCGCGCTGTGCAGCATAGAGGCCGGAGATACAGTGTCAGTGTCACGTAGAAAGTCAACCATCACTTTATAAGACGCACTGCCATTCCCCCCCACACTTTTGGGGGGGGAAAAGTGTGTCTTATAAAGCGAAAAATACAGTAATATAATTGCAGCATTTTTGGGTCAGCAGATTGCGATACGGCGATTAATTGCAATAACGATTGTTTTTGCGATATATTGTGCAGGCCTAGTCTGCATCTTTTTAAACGCTACTTTGACAACATTTTGTTGCAAGTGGTGTTTCTATGACGCCCTCGCCGCTTTCATAAAAGGCGGGCATGGCAAGGGAGGAAGCCTGCAGGCCTGGTACATTTATTCTCATTTGCGCCAGTCTCCTGACATAAGTGAAGACAGTCTACAACAGTTAGGAGGCTGCCATAGATTTCAGTCTGGTGCACGACCTGCTGGAGGATGCTCTGAAGCCTGCATTGTGGCTTAGGGTACTTTCACACTTGCGTTGGTGCGGATCTGTCTGTTTATTTGCACAGACGGATCCGCACCTATAATGCAAACGTTTGTATCCGTTCAGATCGGATCCGTTTGCATTAGTTAAAACAAAAATGACAAAGTCCAAAACGGATCCGTTTTGAATTACATTGAAAGTCAATGGGGAACGGATCTGTTTTCAAATGCACCATATTGTGTCATTGAAAACGGATCCGTCCCCATTGACTTGCATTGTAATTAAAAACTGATCCGTTAGGCTCCACCTCTTCAGACGGACACCAAAATGCTGCATGTTGCGCTTTGGTGTCCGCCTCCAAAACGGAATAGAGGCGGAACAGAGCCGAACTGATGCATTTTAAACGGATCCTTATCCATTCAGAATGCATTGGGGCTGAACTGATCTGTTTTGGACCGTATGTGAGAGCCCTGAAACGGATCTCACAAACGGAATCCAAAACGCCAGTGTGAAAGTAGCCTTAAATTAAGAGCATCCTCCGTCTGCATAGGGGCCGGTCAAGAAAAAGCTGGTCTTGATAAATGTCCCCATAATGTATTGAAGAAGAGATATTTATCAATGCAAGTACCATATTTTTCACTTTATAAGATGCACCTAGGTTTTAGAGGCAGAAAATAAGAAAAAAACATTTTTCATTAGACCTCAGAAAAGAACCCAATCTTCATCAGGCCTCCAAATTAGGCCCCCCCAGATCCCATCAGAGATGAAATAAATAACTTGCCTCTTTCTCCGCTGCCACTCTGCAGGTCCGGTGGTCTTCTCTGGGCCCATGCTGCACTGTGACATGACTTTCATAATGAAAGCCCTTACTATTATTCGCTATTTTTCCGCCTCTTTTGTGGAAACAAATGCGCCTTATAAAGAGAAAAATACGTTATTTGACAGGTTAAAAAAAATGGAATTCATATCAAACTTCATATTTATGAAGATCCACATCTGTACAACAAAGGTGCATGTCTGCTTATAGTGCAGTGATCAGAAAACTCTTGTCAAGCCATGCACTTGGAGACAAGTACCCATTCAGTGACTACAAGCAGAGATCTTTAAAACTTGAGTAATTGATAGACAGCGTAGATAGGAAAATTGCATTGCTTGTCATTTATCTGTCAATTGACCTTTTAGTGCAAGAGGAGAGCAGATTATTTATGAGATAAAGGGGTTTCTCCTCCTCATCAAACTTTTTATAAACCACTTATGGTGATCTAAAATAACAAAAGGAGTAATATCATAGCAATCCCCTGAGGCTCGTGCGGCGATGTGAACCTGGGTCATTGCCAGTCTCACATTGTTCATCTCCAGTGATGACTTATTGGTACGATACGACTCGTGCAGTGATGACCTCAGTGGTGTTGAAGCATTGCTGCTACGGCCGGTGACTGGTTGCCCCTCTCACGTGTCAGCACAGCACACACCACTAGAGACCAGCAGGGGCCAAGGAGGTGTCCGCACAGGAGCAGTAGTGGATTGGCAAGGTGATTATTACTCCTTTTTTTTATTTTAGGTTATTGTAAGCTTTCTGTGAAAAATGTCATGGAGTTGCAACCCCTTTACTGCACATGAGATGCTCTGTGCTTCCCCTACTATTGTTAAGCTTTGGTTCCCAAGATGCTGTACCAGCAAAAGCTGCTGACGGTGCATGATGGGCACCTGTATTTTTAGAAGGCTACATGCACACGACCGTTGTTTGTTTCCGCGTCCGTTCCGTTTTTTTTTCACGGATAGGATGCTTCCCCATTCATTTCAATGGGTCCGTCAAAAAATGCGGATGGTCAACCGTTTTTGTTCCGCATCCGTGGTCCGTGTTTTCATTCCGTCAAAAAAATAGTGCATGTCCTATTTTTTTCATGTTTGCGGACAAGGATAGGCGTTTTTACAATGGATCTGCCATAAAAATCGGATCCGTCAAAAAAAAAAAACTGTCCGTCATCCGTTTTTTTTGACGGACGCAAAATTTGCAGGAGGAGCGGAGGCAGGCAACGGTCGTGTGCATGTAGCCTAATTGGAATTTAAAGTGACACCGAATAAGAGTTTAGTCCCTAATCCATATACCTTGTGCCACAATCCGGCAATATAACCCATATAAAAAGATAATGAAACAAAGTTGTCGTGTCTTTTTCTCTGTTAAACACTAAACTAGTCTACACTTTGCAGTTTTTCGACCGAATCAAGCTGTTTGCAATGCCTGCCAAGCATCAGCCAGACCTGATATATCTCCGTTATGTTCCCCTCTGGAAAGTCCACGTCTTCACGGTCATACAGCTCACCTGTCTTGTGCTGTTATGGGTGATCAAAGTGTCCGCTGCAGCTGTTGTGTTCCCCATGATGGTAAATGTGGTTTCTAACAATAATTAAATGGTTTTACTAAAAATGGTCTCTAATTGTCCTCACTATCTCCTCGCTTTTAAGGTTCTTGCCCTGGTATTTATCCGCAAACTTTTAGATTTCTGTTTTACCAAGCGTGAATTAAGCTGGTTGGACGATCTGATGCCCGAAAGTAAGAAAAAGAAAGAAGATGATAAGAAGAAAAAAGAGAAGGAGGTACGCATGTAAAAAAAAATATATATTAACACCATTAAGCTGTGTCCTGCATACTAGAACTCTCTTTTCTCTGGAAATATTAGCTTTAGGCCTCATGCACACGGCCGTTGCCCGGCTGTGGCCATATTGCGGCCCGCTTCACAGATGCGGACCCATCCACTTCAATGGGTCCGCAATACGGAAGATCGGTGCGGAATGGAGGCATGGAACCCCACGGATAGCTTCTGTGGGGTGTCTGTCCATGCCTTCGCACCGCAAGATAGTAGTACATGCAGTACTTTTTTGCGGTGTGGATCGCGGACCCCATTCAAGTGAATGCGTCCACATGTGGCGGCCCTACAGTCGTGCCCGTGCATTGCGGACCCCGATTGGTGCACGGTTTGTGTGCATGAGGCCTTAAAGGGATTGTGCACCTTTGGGGCGGTTTTGGCAGACCTGTGAAGGTAAGCATACTAATCTGCTTCCCGTCGCTGGCTCCCTGCTCCTTCACTCCCCAGCCTCGGCTGCGCTGCTCTGAGGATGTTGACTTCCGTTTTGACATCGCTGCAGCCAATCACTGGCCGCAGCAGTGAACTGCTCTACTTGCGTCGTGTGACCCCCTCTCCGAAAGGTGCACCACCCCTTTAATTCTCTAGGAGACTGTGCTTTCTAGTATACAGGATTTATGTATATGTAGGTATGCTCATTTTATTAGTTTTGCAAAGGAGTGATTTGGCTTTGACCTTCCTCTCCCTCTCTCCTTTACAAAACGAGAAGATTGAAGATGATTCACCTGAGGTATGTAATATGGATGACCATGCAAAGTGTGAGGATGTCGGGCATATACTGCTAGCTATAAGTGAATCGAATAACTGGCTTCCTTAATGTATTTTCAATTTAAAAGTTACTTATTTTTTTCTAAGCAGATTTTTGTCCTTTGCAGTGGTAACTGTTTGATACTTCTGGATGATGTCTGCTGAATCCTACATAAAATATATTTGTCTGTCTTTAATTTTACAAAGCCTTACATTTTTCATATAGATTGGGGGAGCTCTATCATGGCTCTAGGCCAATTTTCTGGGGTACAAAAGTTGCACGGTTTTCCACAGGTGTTAGTTTGCAACAAAATTATCATTATTTTTTTTCCGCTTTCATAAAAATGTGGGCACGAGGGGCAGCCTAACTCATTTAATAACATGTACGCCAAAAAACTGGCACACATTACACCAGAAATTACTCCACCTCTTGGTGTACACACTTCTTGCTTTAACAAATCTCCACCATTGGGGCAAATTTACTAAATTTTGGCACACCTAATCCGTACGTAAGGATAGGATTTTGGTGCAGGGTGAGGCATGATGATCAGCAGGTTCACGGGAATACCGGCTGCCAAATGTCTGTGTGAAAAGTAGTAGTGTGCAACTTTCAGTCCACGCCCCATTTTTGTACAGAAAGATGGCAGATGGGCGGAATAAGTATGATTACAGCATTCGGGGTCAATTCTTTAACCCTTTCCCGACTGCCCACTGTGTATATACGTCTATACCTCTGTCCCCTCCAGAGGTATTTTAATGACCTTGTGGGGACATATTATGTGCCAAAAAGAAATTGAAATATACGTATAAATAAATAAATAAATAATAAAAAATACAAATTTTTTTTTTTTAAATGCAGTCGCTAACATAAACCATCATCATAGTCTCCCTGTTCTCTCAAACCTATACATGTTCTATATGAAAAACGATTGTCATAAAATAGGGAACCTATTGCAATAATTAATTTTTGTGTCAGTTTTAATATTTAAGAAATAAAAAGCTATAATTAAAGAAAAAAATACTTTTTAATAATAGTTAGCAGTTTTCCTTCAAATTAAACCTAAAAAAAATAAATAAAAGAAAACATTTAAATAAAAAGTCCTGTGTCAAGTAAAAAAAAAAAAATGGCAAAAATTATTTTGGTAGTCAAACAAATAAAAAAGCTACGGTCATTAAACCACCACGTGCACAAAATCACAAAAAGTTGCCTGGACATTCAGGCCTTTTTTGGGCATAAACCCATGAAAGGGTTTATGCAGATATGCTAGTCTCTCCACACTAGTTGTCTTCTTCTAGTAGTAGTCTTCCTTTTAAATTGAAAGACAACATTGTGGAAGAAAAATATTTGGCACTTTAAAAAAAAAAAAAAAAAAAAAAGACTAGTTCAGATGCATTGGCAGCAGTGTTATCAGGTGGAACGCCATGCAGGCTCTACAGCAGGGGTGCACAACGTTTCCTGGTTGGGGGCTACATTGCCAGACCAAACCAACGTCGAGGGCCGAAATAAAAATATAAGGCGGTATTAACAACTGAAATACTGTATTTATGGCATATTGGACACACAGTATATACCATTAATGTCTAGTTCCAGTTCCAGGACTCCCATCTAATGGGAGAATTCATGAACAATACATGTGAGCAGCCACAGGACATAGACATACATAGATGGTTGGGGGCCGCACAGAATGGTATCAAGGGCCGCAGGTTGTGCACCCCTGATCTACAGCATCCATCTTGGCCCTCATTTTGTTATATGATGAGAAATTCCACCCTTGTAAAATTATCCGCTCCATTTAAAAGGGTTATCTCATGATTCATGTAAAAAAATGAAAATCCGCCATCATATAGTACATGACAAGCTCTTTCTAACCAAACTGTAACCAGCCCTGTACCTCACATGGATCCAGAGATCTCCTGGAAGCTCGGAGGGCGTGTTCTTTCTGCTGCAGTTCTTTTCCTATCACAGCTCAGGGGGCATGTCCTTCCTCAAGGGGTGTGTCTTTACTGCTGCAGCTCTCTCCCTGTAATAGTCACCGCTTCTAAATGAAGGACAAGTGGCAATTGAAGGATGGAACTAAGCATGTGTGACCTGCTCATTAGCAGGACGTGCACATTGCTATAGAGATTGAACATCAAGGGGCGCCATTATAATGACTTAAAGGGAATGTCTCGAAACTGGTGCACTTTTGTAATAGAAAGTATATCACCAAAGTAATTTTGCATTTCATGCCGAATTATATTAAAGTATGAATTAATGTTGGGAGATCTCCTTTAAACGAATCCAACTCGGCAGCAATATTAATTACAGAATTACAGCCACGTGGACACGATTACAGAATTACAGCCACGTGGACACGGTTACAGAATTACAGCCACGTGGACCCGGTAGCCTTGGGTAGCGCAGTGAAAGGACAGTGGTAGTAAGGAAAGTCCGCAATGAAAGAGTATCTGTCACCTCTTCTGACTCTTAGCAAATAATTGTGTTCTCCATTCTGTCAACTCCGGAGCATCTTTTATTAGGCCGGATAATGGGGAATACAAGTATGTCTGGAGAGGACTCTTTAATTCCCAGAAAACTACAGTAATATCATTTCAATTTCGCATAGTATGGCGACTTTTGGGGAAAATGTTGTTATCTCAATGCACAAGTTATTTAGCCTGTTTTTGTATGTTCTAAGTGTGTTTGGGGTTTGTATGTTTAATGACAGCTTGCTTTAAGCACGTTTTTCTACTTTTTGGGTTAAAGCATGCCAACACAAGTGATGTCCGATGCACCAAAACATCGTAATGAAAAGATATCAGCGCAGCTGCAGTTTCTAGTTAACATATATGTGCCCTCAATGCACTTTTTCTTTTGGAAGAATCTAGAGAAACCTATGATAAGATTCATGCCCTTTGTTTTCAGGAAGCGGAACGAATGCTTCGGGCAGAGGATAGCGAAAATGTGCAGCTTGACTATGAGGGCAGGAGCCTTCTCCAGATCCCTGTAAAGAGCTTGAAGTACAGGTATGTTGTGTGGTAGTCTTTTTGGCGACGTATTTTATCTGACTGTTGAACTGTTCTCCAGACAAGTAGCCTTTAACGTTAGTGAGCTGCAAAGGGGATCTGTCAGCAGTTCTGATGATGCTTAACTGCTGACAGCACTAGGTGGGGGCCAGGGAGAGCAATACAAACATACCTTTTGCCGAGCTTTTATTATCAGTAATAGTGTGAATATTAACTTTTATTCTGCCAGATTCTGCTCCTGCAAGTGCACTGGAGGTGGAGCCTCACTGTTAAGTGCTCTCTGCATTACAGCCTTTCCCCTCTGCTTTGAGTGACAGCTGTAGCAGCCAACCAGGACAGCACTAGAGCGTCACTCAGAGAAAAGGCCGGGTTTGTGAAGAAGCTCAGTGCACAGAGCTCTTCACAGTGCTCCTGACCATGGTTATGACAACTCCTCAAATGGCATGTTAGTCCTGCTCTGCCCAGTCACTACCTAATGCGGTCTGCAGTTTTGCATGGTCAGACTTCCAATCCTGTCTACCTGTAGGTGTCACTGGGGAAATAAAAGGAACTAAATGCTTACTGTTTGAGTACAGTATGTAAAGCTGGATGTTGCGTTATTTCCCTTTTTAATGGTGTTCGCAAGCATACTTAAGTTTATATTCAACCCTGTAATTGCAGTAGATCTAAAGCTCTATCCAAAAATGCTTCAATCTCTTCGTTGTTGAACACCTTTGTTTTTTAAAGACAAAATACCATATTTTCTACACTATAAGACGCACCTAGGTTTTAGAGGAGGAAAATAAAAAAATATATATATATTTTCTATCAGACCCCCATTGCTCATCAAACCACAGATCAGACCTCCTATTAGACCCCCATTCCTCATCAGACCCCCTCAGATGAGACATGAAGTAAGTAAATTTACTTCCCTTTCCTGCTCTGCCACTCGCATATCTAGCACACTCTGCCAGCGCCTCACTATACTGTGACTTGACGTCACACAGCGCCAGGTCATAGTGCACGGTTATGCGGTGCAAAGTCAGGTCAAGCATAGTGCGTGGCGCCAGCTGAAGACCAGGGAGCGGTGAGTACAGCCAGCCTAAGGAGCGCTGTATTTACCATTCCAGGGTCCTGCTATGTAAAAGTGAGCGCTTCCATAATAGGAGCACTTACTATCATTCGCTTCATAAGACGCATCGGCCGTTTTCCCACACTTTTGGATGCGTCTTATGGTGCGGGAAATAAGGGTAGATATAAATGGGCATTCATTTTCATAGTAAGACTGTCTGTCTATCTTATGGTTACCAAAATGCTTGTTGAAGTTATAAATTATGTGTACTTTCAATGTCATGAACTAACATGACCTGGCTAGGTTATGAAATCTTCACTCTCTGTGAGTAAAGCTGGTTCTAGTAGTACACGAAGATTTGTCAGCTCAGGGAAGGACTGTTCACTCCGCTGACCTATTGCACCGTACTGTCTGCTGAACTCCGCTTGTGGTGTACCACGCCTTTGAGTTCATACCAGAAAATGTAACGCATGGTAAGAAGAGGAGGATGCGCTCTGTGCTCCCTAGCGTTTTTATGCCAAATTTCATGTACAGATGTGGTAGAGTTCACACACATGCTTTAGGAGACGTGTTATCTAAACTAAGTGCGTTAGGCAAACACCTTCAATTGCTTTTCAATGGCTTTTGTTTCAAGATAACACGATGAGTTAAGAAATTTGAGTTAACAGTTCGTGTGTTACCCCTGATTTCCAATAAGTAATGCACGTTTCATCTCCAACATTTCAGTTGGCACGGCTTCGGTGCAGATCACCAAATGGATGCCGTGCTCTGAGTGACCGATTGCCATCTTGTCCGATTCTATAATAAATAAGCCCGGTACACCCATGAGATTTATTGTGGACCGTGCACTCGTTCAGGATGACTAATGACTAAGCATTGGTTTCCTTTTGCATAATCTTTTTCTGGCATTTGCCCGCCTTCCTATCGGGGTCAGCAAAGTACCTCCATTAATGCTTCTGCAGGAGCTGCTACTAACCACCATGTATGTTTATTCCCTAGCCTTGATCCATCGGTTGTAAACATATCAGATGAGATGGCAAAAACTGCCCAGTGGAAGGCTCTTTCCATGAACCCTGAAAATGCCAAAGTACCCAGGTCTAACCAGAGGTAGCTATCACAAGTTGACGTTCTATTATCTAATAATGCATGCAATGCAGAGACACAAGTGAATATAGGAGTCCAATACATAATGTGCAATATTTCAATACATATTTGGCTACTTTTAGCCGTTCTATTTTTATGATTCACTATCAGTAAATGTATTCTTATCTCCAGGATTTAACAATTGCGGACCTATCCCTAGGACAGGTCATTAATATCAGATTGGCAGGGGGCCATACCTTGCCGATCAGCTGTTTAGGAGTAGCTCCAGAACCGCGCAGCTATCGCCCCTGTGTAGTGGATGGGGCTGGATACTGCAGCACCCCTTCCATTCACTTCAGTGGGAGCGCCACTTCGGTAACCAGCTCCATCCATTACACAATAGACAGAGCCGTATAGTTACTACTCCCGAAAAGCTGATCAGCGGGGGATTTTGGGGTATGGGAACCACACTTATCTGATATTGATCGTTTATCTTAGGAATAGGTCATTACTTATTAAATCCTGGAGAACTCCTTTAAGATGGGGTCCAAAAAACCTGCTTCTCTGCATGCACACTGCATATATATATGTGACTGTATGACCGTTCATCAAAGTATAGTACTCAGCGAGCGAGCGCAATGTTTCTTCACCTGTGGATTGTATAGACAGTCCTTTAAAGGGACACTAAACCTAGAAATGAATGCTAAAAGTAAAAGGCAAATTTAGTTGCCCTTTCTCAGTCTCCAGCACTTTCTGCATGATCCTGACACAAACAGTTTTGTAGAAATCCTGCAGAGAACAAAGGGGTTAAGCTCCAGTTGATCTGCCCCACCTTCAGCTGGAGACTGAGGGGCTTAATAATCCTTTTTGGCCAGACACAGAGGAGCGAGTTCAAAGCACGATTTCCTGTTCTGACCTCTGCTCCTCTGACAGGATTGCACAGCATTACAATGATTTATAATGCGGTGTGTCCCTGCCAGACACCCAACTTGTATGCCTGTTCCATAGCCCTTGCAAAAAAATATTGACCATGTCCTATTCTTTTCGTTTTGCGGACAAGCGTAGGCATTGGTACAATGGATCCGCAAAAAAAACAGATGCAACACGGATGTCACGCGGACGTCATCCATATTTTTCGCGTACCGCAAAATACATAGTCGTGTGCATGTAGCCTCAGACACAGGATAATGAGGGGGAGGGGGACATGGATGATCCTCTGGGGGACACAGAAGATTTCTTCATATATTTCTCAGTTTTAACTGTAATATGAGAGAAAGGAGGCAGTAAAGGGAGGAGGTGCAATTTTTGTGTTTAGTGTTCCTTTAAGGCAATACATTTGAAACCTAACAATGTGATATGGACTGAACATGAGTTGTCGAGGATAAAACGGAGTTTGCCAAGATTTTACATTATGAACCGTCACATGGTATATTACGGTGTATGCACATTCGCATTGTTGACGAGTTGATGATCTATTCTTTAAAACAAAATGGTATTGTTTTTGTTTTTTTCTGACACTCCCCTCCCCCCCATCAATTGGGCTAACACCAAATTGTCTCTGGCAGGTTGTCAAAGTAATGTAAAATCTTCATTTTTTTGTCAATGATGTGACGTATGGGTAAGTGAAACAGTGTGTTGAAAAACACTGAGGGACATGTATAAAAGTGACTGGTTGAGGGTCTTGTTAAAGGGTTTGTCTGTATTGTTCCTCTGTTGCCCCTCTGTTCAATACATTACCACTTCTAGTAGGAATAGCAGAGGAATGGTATAGCACATGGTTCTAAGAAAAGAAGCTCCAGATTTATTTTATGAGGAGTACAAAGATTGACTAAAATGGATGTTAGAAGTGCTAACAGATCTATTTTATTATTTTTTTTTTTAAACGTACAGAGACGCTTCCAGGGTAGGGACCGTTCGTAGCATAAATGCTGCAGATTTTCTGCAGTGGAATACCCACCGCATATACTGTAGCTGCAAATCTGATGTGGACCTAACTCACACGCCATGCAGATTTGAAATCACCTTTATGGAGGTTTATGTTTGCAGATTTATCTGCCATTAAATTTCACATTTTGCAATACAGAGGGTGAAATCTGTGGCATATTTTCCCATTTTGGTGTAGCATTTACTGCTGTGGATCATCAGCAGATCAGCTGCATTTATGTGTGTGGCAGTACCCTAATGGTCCATAAAGCAATACAAGGGTTTAGACTGCAGGCCGTAGAGCATTACTGGACTTGGTATAAATGGTCACCGATGCCAGTATTTCCTGCCCCAATATAGCATGTAATCTAAGGTTCACTACCCGGATTTAATAGTATAGGAAATGTTATACATGTTCCTCAGTGTCGTACGCCCTAGGAACAATTGCTCTTAGCATGCAGACTACCTGTTTGTTCTGGCGTGATCTTTCTTATGAAGGGAAATTCAATGTGTTTATTCAGCTCACCGGACCCGAGCAATAGCTATATGTAGTCCAACAGGAGCTTCCTTTATGAATAATCCAATATTAAAACAGGCACACAGCACGGTTATACAGCCAACGTATAAATGGAGAAACCGCTCTCTGTTTATGCTTTCCGACAGAAACCAGTCCTTACTCATTAGAAAACCAAAGGAGCTATATACATGTAGTTCCAAAGAAGGAGAGAAGTTATTTTGGAACTACGTATATCTAGCTCGGGGGCGGACGCAGACAGCAGAGGGCCCCTGTGCAAAGAATGTGCCTGGGCCCCTCCACCCCCCATGCCAAATTCTCAACTTAACCTATTCCCTCCTAAGATTACATACAGCAACACAAAACGTACAGGGTAAGGCTACTTTCACACCTGCGGCACTACAATTTGTCCAGACACAAATCATGGCATGCAGCGGCTTGTGTCCCACTGATTCTCTGCATTTTTGCCAGATTGTGGCCTGATCTCTGCCGTACCCCGTTATAGTTAATGGGGCCGGCGGGCATTCTGTCTGCATCCAATAGTGCCGGATCCAGTGAATTCCGGCAGGCTCTTCTCTGCTGGAACAGCCTGCCGGAATCACTAACGCTGATGTGAAAGTAGTCACATACCTTATCACATACAGCGCCACATACCTTGTACATCCAGTGACATCTCCTTAGATGTAGACCTTCTCTTTCCTCATCTTCTCCTTTCAGACCAGACCACCATGATGATTTCTTTCAGCCATCTCTTCTCTCTGCAGAGTTTGACAGACAGACATCTTAGTTTCCTACTTTTCCAACATCCTCCAACCTTCTGCAACATGAACAGATAAACCCTCTGATAGTGCCCCTTCAATAATTATTGGCACACAGTGCCTTAATGCCTTAAAAATAACTGCATCCAGGAAACAATTGTCCCCAACACTAAGTGTACACATAATGTCCCCCAAAAATAATAAAAAAATGCACTGTTGTGTGGCAGTAAAATAAATACCTTCTCTTAGTGCCCCCAGTAGAGCCAATAGGGCCCTCATAATGTGTGCCAATGCCCCCTACTGTGTGCCCAAAAAAAACCTCCATTTGAGCTAAGGTCCCCATAGTGCCCCATAATTTGCACCAGTATAAAATACTCCTATATAGTGCCCCCTTAGTGCTCCTCCCCCTCCAATGGTGCCTGACATAATACGCCAGTATAAAATGCCCCTATAGAGTGCCCCAAGTAGATGCCCTGATAATGCTCCTGTCCCCCTTCCCCATAGTGCCCCTATAATGTATGCCAGTGTAAAATGCCACTATAGTACTCATCCCAACCCCCATATTGAACTTACTGTAGTTTGTGCCATTATAAAATGCCCCCCAGCAGATTCCCATAGTGTTCCTCCTCCACCCCCCACTTCTTCATAATGCCCCCCATGTGTGACAGTATATAATGCTGATATATAGGGCCCCCAGTAGATGCCCTCATATAGCTCCTCCCCCCCTAGGGTTGCCACCTTTTCTTCAAGCCAAACCCGAACAGGTGGGAGGGACGGCCTCATTTGAGGCTCCACCCATGTTCCGCCTCCTGCCACACCCATGCTCCGCCTCCAGCAACACCCATATCCTGCCTCGCTGTCGCACCGCGATCGTTACGCCCCTGATCCCATCAATACAGAAATACAGCCCCACTTACCTCTTACATCCAGTGACGTCTCCTGTGATGTAGATGTTCTCTGTCCTCGTCTTCTCCCTTCAGACCATCATTTTGTCACCACTTTCCATCTCTGCAGTTTGACAACAACAACAAAAAAATCTTAGTTTACTACTTTTCCATCATCCTCCCATCTTCTGGACAAATCATTCTACTACCCCCAATACTGTGCCCGCTGTGCTCCCCAATACTACACTGCAGAAACAGATAATGCCCCTGGTAATACTAGTACCACACAGAGGCCCCCATATAAAATACCCCTTCTCTGTGGCCTTAGTAGATACCCCCATAGTGCCCCCCAATAGTGTGCCAGTATAAGGTGCCTCTTTCCTCCTCGTCCCCCATATGTGCCAGAATAAGTGCCTCTGCCCCCCCTTGATATGCCTCTGCCCCCCTTGATATGCCTCTGCCCCCCTTGATATGCCTCTGCCCCCTTCCCCCATATGTGCTACTGCTGCCAATTCTTAAAAAAAAACAAAAAAAAAAACACAAAAACCAGACACTTATACTTACCTCCAGCGATGCGATGCAGGCCTCTTCCCGGCCTGTGTCTCATGCTGTACGGCTCAGGCGGCGCAATGACGTCATCGCGCCGCCTGCATCGGCCTCTGATAGGCTGCCGGCACAAGGCCCGCAGCCTGTCAGAGGGACAGGGGAGGGAAACGCCTCTCCCTCCCCTGCCGCAGCACAGAAATCTGTATCGCTGTCCTGAGGACGGCGATACAGATAACTATGGAGATGAGCGCAATGGTAGCGCTCATCTCCTGCTGTGCTCTGCCGCCGCCCGCTCTGATCCTGTGCCCGGGTCTGTGAAAGGCTCATTCCCGGGCACAGGATTGAAATCCCGGACTGTCCAGGTGAATCCCGGACGGCTGGCAACCCTACCCCCCCCCCCCCACACACACCATAGTGCCAGTATAATTCTAATATATAGGGCTCCCAGTAGTTGCCCCCATAGTGCTTTTCTCCCCCCATGTGTTCCAGTAAATAATGCCCCCCTAGTAGATGCCTCCATAGTGCTCCTCTCCTCCATGTGTGCCAGTAAATAATGCCCCCAGTACATGTCTCCATAGTGCTCCTCTCCCCCATGTGTGCCAGTAAATAATGCCCCCTAGTGGATGTCTCCATAGTGCTCCTCTCCCCCATGTGTGTCAGTAAATAATTCCCCTAGTGGATGCCTCCATAGTGGTCCTCTCTCCCAATGTGTGCCAGTAAATAAGGCCCCCTAGTAGATGCCTCCATAGTGCTCCTCCCACCCCATGTGTGCCAGTATAATAACCTCATAGTGCTCCTCCACAATGGAAGTGCTCATCTCTCCCTGCCGCCGAACCTCTCACGAGCCCCCCTCCTGCACTGGACCCCTGTGCAGCCGAAGCGGATCTATCCCGGATCTAGCTCCTTTGCTTTTCTAGTGCTACCAGGTTATAAGTGGGGACCGACTTCAGTCTGAAACGCATAAACCAGATAGCGGTTTCTCCGTTTATACTGTGGCTGCATAACCGACCTGTTGTTGTGCTGTGTGCCTGTTTTTATATTGGATTATTAATAAAGGTAGAATTTATGCGCCATGAATGCAGTGCTGAGCTTCTGTCGGACTTCATATAGCTACGTCTTGGTAGCTAACCATGTAAAAAAAAAAAAAATGTTGGTCCTTAACATAATTTGCATGATACGTATGTGTTCACATTCCTTCTTCACAACTTACTAAACCTCTCTAAAGCGTGGCACGTGTGTGATGACTATAACTACATTTCTCTGCACTCTTTTCCAGTGTGCATATGTTAGAAGTTTTGGATAATGCATATGAATGGCCACGTATGAGATACCGCTGTAAATTCACTACTCTGCTAACACACAAGGGTTTTTTTTGTTTTTTTTTGTCAATTTACATCTTTGACAGAGGGAAAGCGAGGTCTGTACGGCTGCGACATGAGCTGTTTTTGATTAGCACTACATGTTCATGTCTGGCGGTGCAAGTCTAATTTATCCTAAACCTGTTTGATGAGGTGGCAGCGAGGTCTCTAAGCAGGGCAGTTAAAGGGGTTGGCACTACCCTAGAAAACCCCCTCATGTCTTACCTAAACATTCCAGTTCAGCGTACCCAACTGCCCATGGATCCAGCCTGTAATCCGCAGCCTCCGTGTCCATGGCTATTAAAGGGTTTCTCTCACTTCAGCAAATGCCATTTATCATGTAGAGAAAGTTACTACAAGGCACTTACTAATGTATTGTTATTATCCATATTGCCTCCTTTGCTGGCTGGATTCATTTTCCCATCACATTATACACTGCTCGTTTCCATGGTTACGACCACCCTGCTATCCATCAGTGGCGGCCATGCTTGCACACTATAGGAAAAAGTGTCGGCCTCTCCGGTGGCCAGGAATGTGGGAGCGCACATAGGCACACATGCGCAGCAGTTCTCGTCCTGGCCACCACTTATCTTCCCTGCAGCGGTGGCCGTAACTCCTGGATATAAGCAGTATGTAATGCCATGTAAAATGACTTAGGCCAGCAAAGGAGGCAATATAGACGATCACAGTACATAAGTAAGTGCCTTGTATGAACTTTCTCTACATGATAAATGCCATTTGCTAAAGTGAGAGAACCCTTTTAATGTTCAGCAGTCACATGATTAACCCAAGTGACTGCTGTCCCGGACGCATCCTCTTCTGCGCTTGCACATGCACAGATACATGCAGCTAAACCTGTGTTATACGCTCATGCGCTGCACGTTTATAGGGCAGAAGAGGATGCATCCAGAGCAGCAGTCACATGGGTGAATTGTGTGACCGCCGCCATCTTGATTGCCATGGAGGCAGCAGCCACTGTTTATAGACACTGAACCTGGCAGCTGACATACGATATGAGGGGGGCTTCGAAACGCAACACAAGGTTAGGGCGTCGAAAAAAGGAACTTCTTCAATCTGTTGCCAAAAAGCTGGTAGCAGGAATGTTTCCCTTTGTTTGATCAGCGAGTCTATTTATCCAGAAGATGAAAAGAAAAAACCCTAAGGCAATTTATGTTTGCCGCCAATTAGTCATGCCCATGTAATGGTGCAGGAGGCAGCCGAGGGGCAGGACAGAAAGTGCCATCCTATGACCACACCGCAGTGGGGGCTTCATGTACTGATATAACTGCACTCCTCTGTACACTGACTTGTAAATGATTTGATATAACGTTCCGTGCCCAGTTTATTCAGAATGTGTGTGGAGGGTATTAATAATTTCTGCGGGCACACTGTATATTGTAATGTTTAAGGCCGATCTGTTGTCATGGACGTCTTATCATGCTTATCAATTGAATATCTGCTTATCTTCTCAGTCCTGACAAACCAGTTAGTGTGAAAATCACGCTAGAAGATGAAAGTTTCCGAAAATACGTGGATGCCGAAACCTCCTTATAGAACGCCCATCAAGACGACGAGTGTGGAAAGAAGCGTGTGCGAGATTGTATGTGACGTGTGTGAATGTACCTCGCGTGGATATCAGACCATCAGTGCGTGAAAACATTTCCAGAATACTGTATGTGCACGTGATAAATTATTAGCACTGTAAATACTGTATAGGATCTCAGGCGGGCTGTCTCAGTTGTAATACGGCACAGGATGATCACTCGGCAATTATTTATTCAATAGGAATTTTTATAGACTTCTTTTTAATTGATTTTAATGTATATTTAATAGCCTGTCATCAAGCAATAGTGTTAAACCCGAACTATCGGGCAGTTCTCCATATGTCATTCCCAGGTTCATGTATAATGCAGATCTGTTTTGCTTTTTATTCGATTTTTTTAAGTCATAATAATTTGCTTGGATGGAATCATTAGCCAAACCTGCACGTAGGGTCACCATAGGAAAGTGGATTTTTCTTCAGTTGACAAAAGAACAAAGCAGAGAAGTCCTTGCTTATACAGAGCACTTTGGCCTTCCATACCCCTAAACGCGTTCTGTAAGATGCCAGTTACCTCAGACAAGCCATAGTACCCCCCGTGATGGCCACACTGTGTACTGGTGCCAGAGTAATATTGTTTCCTGCCGCCTGCAGCCACCCAACATTCATATAATGGCTCCAATATACGGCCCGTCGTTTATTCTGTGTAATGGCTAGGCCGGCACACTGACTTGACTTGAGTCAATTAACTCAGGATATTTGTGCAATAAGCCACGTCATATTATCATTTTACATTTTTTTTGCCAAGTTTGCTACTAGGAAACGACGTGGCAATAGAACTTTAGCTGCTCATATATCAAGATCAGATCATGCACATTGTACCCCAGGGGCAATCATTAGTGATTTCTGAAGTACGATAATGATAGGACACTACACTACACCTTGTCATGAGATTGTCATAGGCTTTTGGCGCAGTCACTGCTCAGGGTTGAAAAAAACTCTGATGAAACCGTCAGTCTGCAGGTTTATTAAAGGGGATGGGCCACAAAATAGGTGATTAAATGTATGATCACGGGGGCAACCTCTAGGTCCAAAACCGGGGTTCCCTGTGCAGTGCACTTGTGTCATCCCTGCTCCATTCACTACTTTGGGATTAGCTGAGCTAGCCAAGTGCTTCACTCTGCAGTCCCATAGAAGTGAAAAGAGCAGTGGCCACACATGCACGCTGTCGCTCCACTCACGTAGGAGATTCGGGAACCCCTGCTCTTATCATTTGGATTCCCAGCACTAAATGATGTTTGCGGGCCAGACCATGTAAATGGACAGTAGTACCCCCCACTCCTGATTTGGAGGTATCTGATAAATAAAGGGCCTGTTACACTGCCCTATTTCCAGGCAGTTTTCTGGTACAAGCGTGTACTTGAGGCTCCATTATCCATTATGTGTAATCAGGGACGCACCGCCGGAAGGGGCAAGGAAAGACCGCCATAGCAATATTCCTCCTCATACACTTTTGCTTCGGCTAATTACACTGTCTGATGCAATGAGCGCTGATTGATGATTTTATCATTGAACAGCCTTCAGTTAGGGCTCATGCATACAACTGTATGTTTGGTCCATATCCGATCCGCACCCGTGCATTTCAACAGGGCCGCAAAAGATGCAGACAGCACCCTGTGTCCTGTCCGTTCCACAGCCTCTCAAACCAGGTGAAACATGTCCTATTCTTGTCCGTTTTGCGGACAAGGTAGGAAATCTCTATTGAAGTGAAAAAGAAAATGGCAGCATGCACACGGCTGGGATCCGTGTTTTTCAGATCCTTGATTTGTGGACCGCAAAACACTTAACGGCCGTGTGCATGAGCCCTAATAGCAGCGTTACACTTTAAGAACCAGACATCTAGCGGCATTGTAGCAGAGGCTTCTCTCTTCCTTCTTCTTTGCATTCTCATGTAAATTGGGGGATTAAGACAACCATATACATAACAAGACATGAATAAGTGTATAAAAAGATAGTGTGTGTGGACCCAAATCTAATAATCAGAAATCCAAATCTACTTACCGTTTTTCAACAAATCAAAGCAAACCTGTAAGCAGTATTACCTGATTACACATAGTAGGAATCCATTACCCGCCTGTCACATTACAACGCAGTCATTAGTTTCAGTGGAGTATATCTAATAGCCCTGCCATCAGTGGAGACCACTGCTCAGATAATCCTGCTATTTATAGGTGGCTATTCACACAATCTAGAAGTGTGATGTGCGACTTGTAGCCTATGTAGAAAGGACATTTCTATACATAGGGAGAGCTCCCTCTTTTCTCCACATATAGTAGAGAGGTGTAGCTGATTGACATCTAAAGTTAAAGGCTATGAACACCTTCAGGAGCAATTTTTTTTATCATTGCATTTAACTCATTTTGGGCCAAAAAGCATTTTTTTTAGTAAACCTTTTCAACAGTTTCTACTGTACTGCCTTCACCTTCAGTGTACCTGCAGACTACTGCTTTGTGTTTTAACTGAATCCGTCAGGGGCTTTTTCTGGCGGCTCGTTGTGTAACCCTTATCTCTGAACTCCTGACAGCTCAGAAAACACTCGTAGCTCCATTCTTATCAGACTGAAAAGAGTGCTTATGAGTGGTCAGGAGTTCACGGATGGAGGGCTGCCACATGTTCATGGTTTCTGATGCAGTGTTTGAAGTATCTTTAATACTTTCTCTTCTCCTGATTTTGGCTTCAAAAAAATTAGGAGTGGTTCATAAAAGGAGAGAAAATATTAAAGATGCTTCAAAAGCTGCAACCGAAAACCTGTAGGTGTGGCCGTACCCTAAGAGCTACACATTGAGCCGTCAGTGCAGCTCCCTGACTGATTCATTGTAAAACAGAAATAGTCTGCAGATACACTAGAAGTGAAGGCTATAGAACAAAGCGTTGAATAATTTTAATAAAGACCAAAAGAAGTTTATTAGCCCAAAACGAGTAAAATGCAGTGATAAAAATGCCCCTATAGTGTCCATAGCTTCTAAATGCAAGACGTTTTTTGTGCATTTCCACTGCTTACTTTTAGGGAAAGACTAAAGACACCCATACACATTAGATGAACATCTGCCTAACATGTGATTTTGGTGGGACCAGTCAGGGATCTAATGTGGACACTCCCCTGACAGCAGATTTTTTGGGAGTCTAGGGTGGTAAGAGGAGGTGTGTTAGAGTTCAACATGCCTGATCCATTGTTTGTATGGGCACTAAGCGAGCGGCAGCAGTAGCTTACACTCCTCCGTACTGTGAACATGTGCGCACACAGCAGAGTGCATGTGTATAGCCGGCTTAAAGAGAAGCTCCACCCTTTATCATGTCTTTTCTGCTGATTTTAATTTTTAAGTATATTTTTATAGCGATCAAAGATCAGTTTTTCTGTTACCGAACTCAAACTTCTCTGCATAGTTATGATACATTTCTTACTGCAACAACCACAAGGGCGAGCTAACGCTTCTAGAGCATGCTGTGGTATTATTTAGTTATATGGTATGCAGTATACATGACGCTCTTCAACTCCCCCTAGTGGTGTCTGCAGACAACTTTTTATCACTGGAGGGGTTTTACAGGGAAAAAACTGACTAGCACAAAATTAAGGAGAAAAGTAGTGGACATTGACTTTAAGCTAAACCCAAATACTCCCATTAGTTCTATGTACCACCTTGCAGCAAAATCTGACGTTTGCACTCAAATGGTTGTGTGTAGTTGTGATGGGCGGTTTGGTTTGTCCGCCACCTATGGGTTTCTATCCACAGCGTTCGTAGTGGCCGCCTCTATACAGTGAAGTGGAAACTGTATTGCTGTGAATACAAATTCAAACTTAACAAACCCCCATCTGTATTCTGCGGTACAGCCACAGGGCCTAGTACCGCGGTCATTCAACATCATTACTTTCTCTCATTTCCTCCATCATGCTTTGACTGATTTCTTTCTTCTGTACGTCTATATTCTGTGCAGGAAAACAATTGATTATGTATTTTTACAATAATTGTTCTTATATGTAAGGCGTTATGTTCTTTTTTTGAATTTTGTCTTTAGTTTTGTAACTTTGTATTTCTCCTTTTGATTTTAACGACCTTTCAGATTAATTGGATACATGCTGGCGGCTTTATTTGCTCACTGTAGGCTGGCATTTCACCCTTAGCATATTGAACCCACAAGTCTCAATCGGCCGTGTCCCACTGACTCCCAAGACATCCAGATTGGTTACATGGCCTTTTTTCCAGTTTCATATCTAAATGTCAATTAAAAAGGCTGTTGACCTAGGTCAGGGATGGGCAAACTGCGGCCCTCCAGCTGTTGTAAAACTACAATTCCCACCATGCCCTGCTGTAGGCTGATAGCTGTAAGCAGCCTCTGCTTGCTGGGAGTTGTAGTTTTGCAACAGCGAATTGCAAAATACGTTTGTAGAAGTATTTCCTGTATGCAAACCTCTAACATGAGGTTAATGGCCCCTGATGATTCCATGAAGTAGGTGAGCGGATGTGATTTTTGCCTGTGTGGAATAATCCATAATCTGTTGGTATGTTTACACTTCACGACCCCCTGTGTAAGTCCTTAATAAAGACTGTTTTTAATTTAAGTATTTTTGTATATTTTAGTATACGGATTAAATGGGTGATATGAGTGTGATACTTGGTGCATTTAATATGTCATGAACTTGAAACGTGGAAGATTTTACCTGCAGCTTTTGTCATATTTTTTTCCACAACGATACAAGCGACAATTTCTTCTTTTCTCCTCTTTCCACTTTAGTATCTTGAATACAACCGTGTTGTCTTCCATTGTTTGGTTAGCGTACCTGAACATAGCCAGACATTTAGTATTTATTATACTGAAGACATATATTAAAGCACAGCACCAGTTTTTTTATGCCTGTTTTTTTTTTTTTTTTTTTTATTGAAAATAGTGTTTTGTTTTGTTTTCTTTTTTTGGAACAAAATCCAAAGCAAGTTCCAAAACCATAAATTATATTTTGTTAGTTTTTATGACAAATATGTGAGTTTCTTGTTTTACCTGAGATGTGAAAACCCTGCCTTTATAATCTGTTGGGAAACTTAGAAAATGCAAACTATATTTTGTAATGTTAAAAAGAAAACAAAGTTGATTGAAAGCAATAAAAGTCTACAGAAATTTCTAAGTGGTGCCTCTGTGTGTTTTATTTAGCACAAAAGTACATTCCTTAACAAGGTAACACTTTCTATACACAATCATGATCACATTGGATAAAAAGAATACTGTAGGCTCCATCTAGTGGTGACCGCAGGCAGACAGAATTGTATCATTGAAAGGCACTTACTAATGTATTGTGATTATCCATATTGACTCCTTTGCTGGCTTGATTAATTTTTCCATCACATTATACACTGCTCATCTCCAGGAGTTGGGACCAACCTGCAGTCCAGCAGTGGTGGCTGTACTTGCACACGATAAGAAAAAGCACAGACCAGCGCTTTTTAATATAGTGTGCAAGCACGGCCACCGCTGCTGGACTGCAGGGTGGTCAAAATCTTGGAAACGAGAAGTGTATAATGTGATGGAAAAATGAACCAAGCCAGCAAAGGAGTCAATATGGACAATCACAATATATTAGTTAGTGTCTTGTATTAACTTTACAGCTGTGTTGGGGGGGAAGATGGCTAGAAGGTTGGAGGAGTGTTTAAACTAGGGACTGGGGGGAGGGTAATTACATTATAGGAGGGGAAGATAGTGCAGATAGAGACCAGCGACAAGGTAGTGGGACTGGGGGAGGAATGGAAGGAGGGACTAGAACAGTTCAGAAGAAAATGTGTAGGGTAAAAAATATACATAAACCTCTCAATTACATGTACACTAATGCCAGAAGCCTGACTAATAAAACTGGGGAACTGGAATTAGTGATGTGGGAGGAGGATTGACATAGTGGGAATAACTGAGACGTGGCTGGATGATAGCTATGACTGGGCAGTTAATGTACAGGGTTACAGTCTGTTTAGAAAGGATCGCCAAAACCGGAGAGAGGGAGGGGTCTGCCTTTATGTAAAGTCCTGTCTAAAGCCCACAGTCCGGGAAGATATAAGTGAGGGACATGAACATGTGGAGTCACTGTGGGTAAAAATACATGGTGGCAAATGCAATAATAAAATACTAATAGGAGTTTACTATAAACCACCTAATATACCAGAATACACAGAAAATCTATTACTAAATGAGATAGAAGAGGCCGCAAATCATAATGAGGTCGTTATTATGGGGGACTTCAACTACCCAGATATAGACTGGGAAACTGAAAGCTGTACATCCCATAAAGGAAACAGGTTCTTGGCAATAACCAAAGACCATTACTTTTCCCAACGGGTTCAGGACCCGACTACAGGGATGGCCATACTGGACTTAGTATTAACCAACAGACCTGACAGAACAACAGATGTGCAGGTTGGGAGGCACCTGGGAAATAGTGACCATAAAGTAATAACCTTCCAATTGTCATTCAAAAGAGTGTTTCTTCAGGGAGGAACAAGTATACCAAACTTCAAAAAAGCTAAATTTAGCCAACTAAGAGAAGCCATTGGCCTAACTAACTGGGACAAAGTCCTCAAAAATAAAAATACCGCCACAAAACGGGATATTTTTAAAAGCTTTCTAAACTGTGTGAGGTACATACTGTGTGAATTGTAAGAGGTACATACCTTATGGGAATAAAAGGGTAAGGAACAAGGAAAAAACCAATGTGGATAAATAGAATTGTAAAGAATGCAATAAATGACAAAAAGAAAGCATTTAAATCCCTAAACCAGGAGGATAGCGAGGAAGCACTGAAAAACTATAAGGAAAAAAATAGAATATGTAAAAGACAAATAAAAGCAGCCAAACTGGAGACAGAAAGATTCATTGCCAAACAGAGTAAAACTAACCCTAAAATTTTATTAAATTATATAAATGGTAAAAATTATAAATCTGAAGGTGTCAGCCCTTCACAGAATGATGAGGGGGGAGTTGTAGACAGCAATGAGGATAAAGCTAAGCTATCAAATACTTGTTTCTCCACTGTATTCACTGAGGAAAATAAACTGTCAGATGAAATGCAGAATGTAAAAGTAAATTTCCCATTAAAAGTGGCCTGTCTGACCCAGGAAGAAGTATAGCGGTATATTTAAAAGATTATAATAAACAAAGTGCCGGGACCAGATGGCATACACCCCCGTATCCTAAGAGAATAAGTAATGTCACAGCCAGACCCTTATTTCTGATATTTAAGGACTCTATATTGACAGGGAGTGTTCCACAGGATTGGCGCATAGCAAATGTGGTGCCAATATTCAAAAACGGTCCAAAAACCGCACGGAAAATTTAGGCCGGTAAGTTTAAAATCTGTCGTGGGTAAACTATTTGAAGGTTTTCTAAGAGATGCAATCTTGGAGTACCTCAATGAAAATAAGCAAATAACCCCACATCACCATGGCTTCATGAGAGATTGGTTATGTCAAACTAATTGAATCAGTTTCTATGAGGAACTAAGTTCTAGACTTGACAGCGGCGAATCAATGGATGTCTTATATCTTGACTACCTCCAAAGCATTTGACACTGTACCACATAAAAGGTTAGTACATAAAATGCTTGGACTGGGAGAAAATGTCTGTATGTGTGTAAGTAACTGGCTCAGTGATGGAAAACAGTGGGTGGTAATTAACAGTACACACTCCGATTGGGTCACTAGTGGGGTACCACATGGGTCAGTATTGGGCCCTATTCTCTTCAATATATTTATTAATGATCTTGTGGAAGGCTTGCACAGCAGTTCTGGGCTCCTGTGAACAAGGCAGACATAGCAGAGCAGGAGACGGTGCAGAGGAGGGCAACTAAAGTAATAACATGAATGGGTGAACTACAGTACCCAGAAAGATTATAAAAATTTGGGTTATTCAGTTTGTCAAAAAGACGATTAAGGGTGGTGGTGATGGTGAGTTCACTAAAAGAGTACAAGAGGGGTCTGGATGTATTTCTGGAGTGTAATAATATTACAGGCTATAGCTACTAGAGATCGGTTGTTGATCCGGGGAGTCATTCTGATTGCCAGATTGGAGTCGGGAAGGAATTTTTTCCCCTAAAGTGAGGAAAATTGACTTCTACCTCACAGAGTTTTTTCCTTCCTCTGGACCAACTTGTAGGATAACTGGATAGATGGATGTCTTTTTTCAGCCTTATAAACTATTTTACCATCTATGTAACTGTCTAAATGATGTGTTATTTGTTGAAGTGAGACAACCCCTTTAAATGGGACTAGTGGTGGAATAATGGTTTTAAATTTGGTTATTACATTAACTACATCACTATCTGCATTTACATGGCAGCCTGCCTCAAGGTGATGTAAATTTGCTGCCTGTCTGTAAGTGATGTTATTTTGTTAATAAAGTTTAGTGTAAACAAAACAAACTCAACACACAGATCTGTTTCTACATAGAGACTGTCAGACATGATGTTGAGATATTGCTACAGGTAGTAATACCGTATACACAGTACGTGTTCTGCTCCCTAATACATTACTAGTCGCCTGTTGGATACCTGGGCAGTTAACTGAAAGCCAGGTCACATGATACTTGAGTCACATGACAGCTCACATGACTGACACCATGTTTTGACCTATCTAGCTCTCCTATGGATGCTTTTACAGGACTAAAATGGGCCATTCATTTTTTTTTTTTTTCTTTATGTAGAGGCTACACGATGGATATAATCAAGGTCTGTGAGCAGACTCTTAAATAGATATATATTAGAAAATTGTTCAACATCCTATTCTCCACAGAAATAAATGTAATCATTAAAACCAGAGTACCCCTTTAAACGTAGGCTCCAGTTCTTAAAGGGGTTTTCCAGGAATTAACAAAATGAAAATACTTAAATATTACTTTATTATGTGTGCATGAAGCATTAAAAGGGGGTTCTCCAGGAATGTAGAAAATTGCAGAAAATACTTCAATATTACTTTATTATAAATATATTTCCTTTTATTAGTTATAGGCCTCATGCATACGACCGTTGTTGTGGTCCGCGTCCGAGCTGCATATTTTGCGGCTCGGGCGCGGACCCATTCACTTCAATGGGGCCACAAAAGATGCGGACAGCACTCCATGTGCTGTCCGCATTTGTTGCTCCGTTCCGTGCCCCCGCAAAAAAAATAGAGCATGTCCTATTCTTGTCCGTTTTGCGGACAAGAATAGGCATTTCTACAATGGGCCGCGTTCCGTTCCGCAAATTGCGGAACGGAAGCGGAGCAGCTTCCTTGTTTTGCTGATCCACGGTTTGCGGACCACAAACCGCCAACGGTCGTGTGCATGAGGCCATAATCGTTCTTTTTTTTTTTCTAGGAATCAATCATTATAAGAAATAAAATGGCCCCCGTCCTATTAGTACACACAAAACCTGTCCTAATCACACAGGAGAACAGGTTACTTCAGAACACTGAGATAAAGAGTTGCCTTGTCCTCCTCTCTGCTGTGCTTGTTAGGGATCCTGAATACAGCTGATAGGAACTTAGCTGATTTTCTGTGGGAAAGGAGTTTATGTGAGGAGACATGAAGTACAGAGTGGACGGACAGGACAGACTGTGGCAATGTGTTGCTGTGGTAATTGAGACTGCATACAAATGCTTTTGCTCATTATCCCTACTCTCCTGTCTGTACTTCATGTCTCCTCATGAACTCCATTCCTACAGCGATTCAGCTGAAGATCTTATCAGCTGTATTCAGGATCCCTGACAAGTAGGAGAGGAGGCTGAGGCAGCTCAGTGTCCTGAAGTAACTTGTCCTGCTGTGAGATTGACAGGTTTTGTGTGTACTTATAGGACGGCGGGCATTTTATTTCCTCTAATGATTGCTCTCCAGATAAAACGAGCCATTATAACTAATGAAAGATATTTGGGAACATGTTTATAATAAAGTAATATTAAAGTTTTTTTATTTTCTAAGTGCCTGGAGATCCCCCTTTATGGCCTCATGCACACAACTGTATAATTTTTTCTGCATACTGTGTGCTGTCCGGATCCGGTCTGCATACTGTGTACTGTCCAGGTCCATATGTCCGTTCTGCAGATCCACAAAAAGATAGAACATGTCCTATTCTTGTCCCTATTGCCGACTATAGGCATATCTACAGTAGTGCAGAATGGTAAAGTGCAAGGTGGACACGGCCGGGATGCGTGTTTTGTAGAAACGCAGTTTGCAGACCGCATGAGTCTCAAGGGCTCGTTGAGAGGTCTGTATGTGTTTTGCGGTCTACAAATTGCAGATCCACAAAACATGGATACCAGCTGTGTGCGTTCGCATTTTGTGGAACGGGCAGCACTATGATAGAAATGTCTATCCTTTTTTGTGGGGCCATGGAACGGCAGTACAGATACGGACAGCACATAGTGTGGTGTCCACATCTTTTGCGGCCCCATTGAAATGAATGGGTCTGCATCCTTTGCACATAAACATACGGTCGCTCGAATGGTCTTCTGTGGCGATGAGTCAGCAGCTTGTGTAGCATCCATCTCATCCATTGTCTCTGGGAAATTCTTTAAACTTTTCCACTGCCGATAAGTCTTTATTACAGGTCTTTTTGTTCCTCAGGCGATGCCGTCTTCCCAGACCTGTCAGTGGGAATGATGGATGATCTCCCCAGACAGGATTCTGAAGACACAGGCCCTGTGTGGGAGCATGTCGTGCGCTCAGCCACACACCACCTTACTCACCTTTTACTTCCCAGATGTCATGTCATCCCTACGTGTGACTATGGCAGTTGGTAACTGACAGAAGTGGTGACAGGAGGTTTGTCACCTCAGAGATATCTGCCGTTAGGGCCATGTCAGGTATACATATATAAAATAGCTGGAAGATCCTGCTGAAATAAGTAGGTTTGTCTGGTTTAATGATATTGATGACCTGTCTGATGTCTGACTCCCGACACCCCTCTTCTCGGCTGTTTTGAAGGAGCTACAGGGCTCGAGTGAGCACTGCGTCCTCTTCAGTGTTTACCTACACACCGCCTACATTGTAGCGTCGGTGCAGTGTAATTTCCTCTCATTAACCCCTTAGTGACCACCCATACGTGTTTTTGCGGCGGTCACTAAGGGACCTTAGGCTGGGCCACTGCTTTTTTACGGCGGCCCAGTCTAAGCGCTGCACGGGTCCCCTGTGCAGCAGGGACCCATCTCTCACGTGAGAGCCGCGGCCCTGCTCTAACAGCCCGGACCAGCAGGAGTGCCGATGCAGGCTGTTTAACACTACATGCCGCAGGCAATGCCTACATTCTGATGTAGGCTCCGGACCGGGCTGTAGTAATTTCCAGCAGGCTGCGCCTCTCTGGCGCAGCCTGCTGGTCAATGTTAGAATAGCATTGCTATTAAAATGCAATGCATTTTAAAACCACTCAAAATACTGTCTGTTATAGTCCCCCTTGTGGGACTATTAAATGGTAAAAAAACAAAAAAAAACAACACATTTATTAAATAAGTTTAAAAAAATACGCTTTTCAATGAAAAAAATTGCAAAAAATCTCCCCCATATGTTTGGTATTGCCATGTCCATAACAACCGGGACTACATAAATATCACATGAATTATCCCCTACAGTGAACGCCGTAAAAAACAAACAAAAAAAACAGAATTGCTCATTTATTCTTAGTTGCCACCGAAAAAACGTAATAACAAGCAATCAAAAAGCGCCATTTACTCCAGAATAATACCAATGAAAAATACAAAAAAAAGCAAGCCCTCACACAATTCCGTAGAAAGAAAAATAAAAAAGTTATTGATCTTGGGAAGCGGCAATGTAAAAACATTTTTTTCTTTTTAAAAAAGGGGTTTTATTGCAAAAAAGTAGTAAAACGTAAAAAAAACTATATGTATTCGGTATCACTGTAATCATACTGACCCAGAGAATAAATATATTATGTTATTTATACCAAAAAATGAGCGCCGTAAAATTTATAACGTAAAAACGTAGTGGCAGTATTGCTGTTTTTCCCATCTCTCTCCCAGAAAGAGTTAATAAAAGTAAATCAGAAAGATATATGTACCCCAAAATGGCCCCATTAAAAACTACAACTTGACCCGCAAAAAAACAAGCCCTCATAAAGCTATAAAGATGGAAAAGTAAAAAAATTATAGCTCTTGGAACGCGCCGATGAAAAAAGGAAGAAAGACGCTTGGTCAATAAGGCCCAAAACAGGCTGGTCACTAAGGGGTTAAAGTGACTGTGTTGAAAAGCGTGCACTTGCATGAGTGCTGCAGCCCTTTCAAACAGCTGAGAGGCGGAGGGGGCCACAGTCACTTCCCACCGATCTGATATTTTTATATCAATATCATAAAACGGGAAAGGAGACAGAAATGGAGCAATGGAACAGCTCCAGAAAGACTTGGACAAGAGCACCAACCAGAGATGGTCCAACAAGACTTTTATTAATGACAATATGCAACTCGTTTCGGGGACTACGCCTCTTCTTCAGACAACTTTTGCGGCCTCACTGAAGTGAATGGGTCCGCACCCGAGCTGTAAAAAAATGTGTCTCTGATGCAAAAACAAACCACGTTCGTGTGAATGTGCCCTTAGTCTGAAGAAAGGGTGCAGTGCCTGAAACGCGTTGCATATTCCACCATTGTTATCCAGATACGTGTAACTTATAACAACTCTCCAAGGTGAGAGCATAAACTACAGCTTTTCATTTGGATGCGTTTTTGTCTCTGCTACTCTATGTAGCGCACAGTGATGTGTGTTTTTTCCTAGTGCCTCAACCCATTTAGGGCTCATGCACACGGCCATAGCCATTTTTGTGGTCTGCAAAGGAAAATGGACAAGAATAGGATATCTTTTTTTTTTTTGTGGAATGGACATACGAATGCAAACAGCACACGGCCCTACTGAAATGAATGAGTCAGCCTACGTTCATGTGCATGAGCCCTTAAAGGGGTTATACCTAGAGATGAGCGAACTTCAAAAATTAGTTCGGCGTTCGGGTTGGGGTAATCGCCGCATTCCATTATGGATTCCACTATCGCGGACTATCCCGGCATATGGAATCCATAAGGGGAGGCTTCCACGAACCCGAACTTTGGAAAAGCCGAAGGACCTGGGGTGATGTCACCATCATGTGATTAGTGCAGGGGGCGTGGCTCAGCACCGCGGTAGTGGAATCCATAACGGGATGCGGCGATTACCCCAACCCGAACAAATTTTTGAAGTTCGCTCATCTCTAGTTATACCATGACTAATGTAAAAAATTTAAATCGGACATCATATAGTCCATGACAATCTCTTTCTAGAACCAGCCCTGTACCTCACATGGATCCAGAGATCTCCCCATTCATTTCTCTGCTAGATTTATATCAAGCTGGCAGCTCAAGGGGAGTGTCTTTTCTGCTGCAGCTCAGAGGGCGTGTCTCATGCTCTCCCTATCACAGCTCAGGATGACACTGAGCATGTGCGGCCTTCTCAGTGAGCAGGTCAAAGAAATAAGAAAAAAAAAAACAGCAGGTGGCGCTATACAGATACATTTTAGTGAATAACTCAGTGGCTATGCTAAATTTTTAATTACATGAAATTACAAAAGTATCAGATCCAGGTGCTGGTACTGTAGAACTGTAGAATATTTCTCGTGGGACAAGCCCTTTAAGGCATTCTGCGTCTGTTTCTTTACAACCTTTTGACATCCAACCACAGTTTATTTGTAATCAATGCAGAAACCTGGGTAATCCCAAAGGGTTCACTTACTTTTTCTTGCAACTGTAATAAGTCAAATTGAGCAGCACATTTCTCCCGGACACTTTTTGATTAGAGTAAAACGCCAAGTCTCCCCTGGCATTGCCCACCCCGCAGAACGTGTACCCAGTAGATGAACATAGTGCAGGCTGCACGGGGGGAGAGTCTGCTGCACCAACAAACCGCAGGGCGGTTCCTAATCCTGCAGACGGTGGGACTTAGGCTGAAGATGCGCCAAACGTATCAGTGGCTGATGCTGGAGGATAAATGCATGGCTGCCCACCGCCTACTGGTTGGCTTACTTTGAGCAGTTTTGCCACGTTACAGGTTTCTACATCACTTAATATGGTCTCCATATTGATTAGTATGCTGGACTCTGGGAAAGCTGGGTGAACAGCTGCAAGCCTCCCAGCCATCCTCCGATCCTGTAGGACAGTCCTGAATTGTGTCCTCTGTCCTGTGACTCACATACATGTGAACGCTGTCAGATACCTGCTTCACCCTCTCACTGCTGCCAATCATTCAGGTGCCCCGACCCAGAGCAGACCTGCTGTACACCATTCATCGTGAGAATGTTCTATAGATGAACATTCATACTGTGCGGGGGGCAGTTATTGGGGCTCATACTGTGTGGGGGCCTCATAACATGTGGAGGCAGTTATTGGGGGTCTCATACTGTGTGGAGGGCACTTATAGGGGCTCATACTGTGTGGAGTGCAGTTATGGGGCCCCATACTATGTGGAGGGCACTTATAGGGGCTCATACTGTGTGGGGGCACTCATAGGGGCTCATACTGTGTGGGGGGCACTTATAGGGGCTCATACTGTGTGGGGGCACTCATAGGGGCTCATACTGTGTGGGGGCACTCATAGGGGCTCGTACTGTGTGGGGGCACTCATAGGGGCTCATACTGTGTGGGGGCACTCATAGGGGCTCATACTGTGTGGGGGGCACTTATAGGGGCTCATACTGTGGGGGGGGCAATTATAGAGACTCATACTGTGTGTGGGGGGGGGGCAATTATAGGGACTGATACAGTGTGGGGGCACTTATTGGGGCTCATACTGTGTGGGGCGCTTATAGGGGCTCATACTGTATGGGGGCCTCATAAGGTGTGGGGGCAGTTATTAGGGGCCCCATACTATGTGTGGGGAGGGGAGGCACTTATAGTATAGTTCATACTGTGTGGGGGCACCTATGGAGCACCATACTATGTGGAGGGCACTTATGGGGGCACCTATGGAGCACCATACGGTGTGGAGGGCACTTATGGGGGCTCAGACTGTGTGGGGACACTTATGGGGGCCCCATACTGTGTGGAGTGCACTTATGGGGGCTCAGACTGTGTGTGTGGCACTTATAGGGGCCCCATACTGTGTGGAGTGCACTTATGGGGGCTCAGACTGTGTGTGTGGCACTTATAGTGGCTCAGACTGTGTGGGGACACTTATGGGGGCCCCATACTGTGTGGAGTGCACTTATGGGGGCTCAGACTGTGTGGGGGCACTTATAGGGGCCCCATACTGTGTGGAGGGCACTTATAGTGGCTCAGACTGTGTGGGGGCACTTATGGGGGCCCCATACTGTTTGGAGTGCACTTATAGGGGCTCAGACTGTGTGTGTGGCACTTATAGGGGCCCTATACTGTGAGGGGGCATCACCTGGTGCAGGGGGGCATTCTATTTTGTGGAGGCACTTAGGAGCCTCATTACTGTTAGAGGGGCACTGGGTGCATCATTACTGTTAGAGGGGCACTAAGGGGGTATTCTATGTATGGGGGCACAGAGGGGATTGGGTGTGTATTGTATAGATATGGGGGGAGGTAAGGTTACAGAATATGATCCCTCCTAATGGTTGATGCCTAGCTGCTGTATTCTCAGCCAGCCTTCCCGCAGACATCTGATTATTCGGCAATAAACATCACTTTCCTATACTGGCTGCCTCAGGACTCTAAGAAAGCTGGGAGACCACCTATACGCCACTCATTTCAGCTACCCAAAAGTTGTCCGTTTTCTTGAACAGTCATGCGTCAGATGATCCACCTTTCCAGGACGTGATGGGTGATGAGGATATAGAAAACTAGATATAAGCTGCCTGGATGAGAGCGCCCCCTGGAGCAGGGGCAGCACTGATGCTGCGGGGGCTTGTACACCAGGTGAGGGGCTCCACGTGCCTCCCTCTCCTCAGTGTGCGCCTGCCTGGCCCCGCCCCTCCAGTCGTCACTGTTTACAGCGTTGCCCTGGAGACCGGCAGCCGGGACCCGAGCAGCGGCACCGCAGTATGTGAGTACAGAGCGCTCTGCCAGTCCGGGGGCGGGAGGGGAGCTGCATGCTGGGCGTTGTAGTGCCGCTCTCAGTAGTGGAGCCCATTAGTATCCTACCTGTCAGGTGCTCACCTATAGAAAACAAGGGCTTCTCAATCTGCCTCTTATCTGTTCACTGTCAGTTCTGAAGCAGAGTGCCACAGAATGGGAACATTTACACCTAAAATCACAGAAGAGGCGCTGCCATAAGGAGTTGCAATATTTGGTGAATTTCTTAGGGCCCTGCTCCATTTCCTGGTGAAAATACTGTGTTGGTGTATGTTCACACAGGACAAAAGTGCTCGTGTGTTCCATACAGATGTGTGACCGGCACAGGTGTGGGTGCCGATTTGCCTGGGACCTCACCCTCTCCATTGCAAAGAGCGAAATGCGTGATGGAGACCCGCCGCATAAGGGTACGCTCACACAACGGATATTTGGTGCAGATTTTAAAGCAGAATATCTGTTGTGGAAATCAGCAGGATAAGGGTATGTTCACAACAGATTTTTGGCATGGATCCCCCATTAATTTTCATTAAAACATACATTTTTCTTTTAATGTTTGCGGTTTTAAAAACCTCAACGTGGAAAAAACAAGTGCCCTGTCCATTCTTTATCTAAATCCAGAATCCCCATTGCAAATGACGAAGAAGAAAAAAAATCCAAACTGAAAAAATGTCAGATTCCGCTTCAGGTTTTTTTAGCATAGAAAATACTCTGTGTGAACATACTCTGAATTGACAGATTGTAGATCTGAAATCCGCATTGCAGGTTTTACGCTGCAGATTTTTTTTCACAACATGTGAAGGAGATTTCTTAAAGGGGCATCTATCAGCAGCTTTGTACCTATGACACTGGCTGTTCTGTTACATGTGCATTTGGCAGCTGAAGGCATCTATGTTGGCCCCATGGTCATATACGACTGCATTACTGAGAAAAATGATGTTTTAATATATGCAAATGAGCCTCTAGGAGCAACGGGGGCGTTGCTGTTACACCTAGAGGCTCAGCTCCCCGCAACTGCCGCCCCCTCTCCACTTTGATTGACAGGGCCCAGTGTGATAACTTACTGGTCAATCAAAATGCATAGGACACAGAAGTTGCAGAGAGAACAGAGCCTCTAGGTGTAACGGCAACGCCCCCATTGCTCCTAGAGGCTCATATGCATATATTAAAACTTCTTCAGCAATGGAGGTGGATTTTCATTCCTGCCCACTTTCAATGGGAAGTTTGGCGGGAAGTCTGTCGCACCCAAGGGGTCAGACTGTGTGGGGGCCTCATAATGTGTAAGGGCACTTATGAGGGATCATACAGTGTGGGGGGCACTTATATGGGCCTCATACTATGTAAGGTCAGTTATGGGGCTCATTCTGTGTGGAGGGCACTTATGGGGGCTCATACTGTGTAAGGTCAGTTATGGGGCTCATACTGTGTGGAGGGCACTTATGGGGCTCATACTGTGTAAGGTCAGTTATGGGGCTCATACTGTGTGGAGGGCACTTATGGGGGCTCATACTGTGTAAGGTCAGTTATGGGGCTCATACTGTGTGGAGTGCACTTATGGGGCTCATACTGTGTAAGGTCAGTTATGGGGCTCATACTGTGTGGAGGGCACTTATGGGGGCTCATACTGTGTAAGGTCAGTTATGGGGCTCATACTGTGCAAGGTCAGTTATAGGGGCTCATACTGTGTAAGGTCAGTTATGGGGCTCATACTGTGTGGAGGGCACTTATGGGGGCTCATACTGTGCAAGGTCAGTTATAGGGGCTCATACTGTGTAAGGTCAGTTATGGAGCTCATACTGTGTGGAGGGCACTTATGGGGGCTCATACTGTGCAAGGTCAGTTATAGGGGCTCATACTGTGTAAGGTCAGTTATGGAGCTCATACTGTGTAAGGTCAGTTATGGGGCTCATGCTGTTTGGAGGGCACTTATGGGGGCCTCACAGGGGCGTAACTACCGGGGAAGCAGGGGAAGCAGCTGCTTCGGGGCCCGGGCTTACAGGGGGCCCGGCAAGCACGTGTTGTCCTCACTCCTCTCCTGGGTAATCAGCAGGTGTCTTCACTCCTCTCCCAATCGCTAATTACACAGTGAATTGCAGTGTCCTCTCGCCCTTGTCTATTTAAAACTTATTTTTTCTTTCTTTCAGAAAAGCTTGCCCTGGGGATCGAACCTGCGACCATTAGGTTCAAAGGCAAGACACTTAACCACAAAGCCATATGAGCTGATAAGCCAGATAGCTAAAAAAAAAAAATAAGACCTCTAGATGTGGAGAACTTTGATAGTGTATCCATACACATTACAGCTGCACCAGCACATTGTATATGGATGTAGCAGAGCTTGGTGTGTTGGGGCAGCTGTAATGTGTATAGATACACTATCAAAGTTCTCCACATCTAGAGGTCTTATTTTTTTTTAGCTATCTGGCTTATCAGCTCATATGGCTTTGTGGTTAAGTGTCTTGCCTTTCATGCTAATGGTCACAGGTTCGATTCCCTTCACAAACTTTTCTGAAAGACAGGATTTTTTTTTTTTTTTAAATACTGGACTTTTACTTTACTGCCACAGGGAGGAGGGGCTATTGGCACTATGATATTGGCAAATGGGGGAGAGATAGGCACTTCATATTGGCACACACATTAGGGGCAGGGGGAGAGGATGGCACTATGATATTGGGATGTGGGAAGACAGAGGCACTTGATATTGGCACATTATAGGGGGCACTATGGGGAGAGGAGCACTATGGGGGCATCTGGTGCTATATGGCTGGCTACTGGCACATTATAGGGTGGGTTTATATGGCTGACTACTGGCACATTATAGGGGGGGTTATATGGCTGACTACTGGCACATTATAGGGGGGGGTTATATGGCTGACTACTGGCACATTATAGGGGGGTTATATGGCTGGCTACTGGCACATTATAGGGGGCTGGGGGCTATATGGCTGGCACATTATAGAGGGGGAGCGAAACGCGCGGGTAGGGGGGCCCAATACAAAAATTTGCTGTGGGGCCCAGTCATTTCTAGCTACGCCCCTGGGGCCTCATACTGTGTGGAGGCATTACTCAGTTGAGGGGGTACATGTGGGAACGTTTTACTCTGATGGGGCGCTGAGGGAGCATTCTATTGTGTGGAGGCACCTAGGAGCATCATACTATGTCAGGGGCACTAGGTGCATCATTACTGTTAGAGGGGCACTCGGGGGGTATTCTATGTGGGCAGGGGCAGCGAGTAGCATCAAGCTCCTCTAAAAGTACTGACTGTTATCACAGCAGTGACAGACCACTGAAATCAGCTGGTCTGTCTCTATGCTGCTGTTATGATGGTGGTCCATGCCCACCACTGTTGCACCTCTCTGGGCAGACACACAGGCTGCATTACTAACCCTGTCCCTGCTGCCCCTCCTTTGCCCTTTTGCAGTGGGCCTGGCTGCTGGAGCTCCATCTTCCAGTTTGTGCTGTGTTTTCCTGCCCAGGTCTTCTGTCTGCCTGTAAGGTGCATGCGCGTGTGCTCCTCAGCCCATAAAGAGCAAGCTCGCCCTAATCTTCACCAGCCTATGGCTGGCCATGTAATGGTATTTAATGCACCTTTAATTAGAGGAGGGTGCCTGAGCTTTAGGTTGACTAGCTTGGTGAAGGTATGCCATTCTGTTTGTCTAACTGTGTACTGACCTCTGCCGGTTTACCATCTCTGACCCTTTGCTGCCTGACTACTGTCTGTTTACTTTATTGACTCTTTGCTACCTGCCCCAACCTCGGACTTGTTTCATTAATGCGCATGTATTCTGCCTGCCCGGACCACTACCTGTTTCCTAAGAGCATAGTGTGATCCTCCGTGCTTCGCACTGGTGTCAGCTGCCAACCACACTGAGACCATTCCTGATTCATGATCAGATCCCCATTTCAGACCTCAGATCAAAACCCTTTGTCATACCTCATATCAGACACCCATTAGGCCTTATTCACACGTCCGTAGTGTTTTGCGGATCCGCAACACACCTTGCCACCAGCCCCATAGAGATGCCTATACTTGTCCGCAATTGTCCCAAGAATAGGACATGGTCTATATTTTTGCGGAGCCGCCATCCGCAAGATCGGCGGCGCGCTCCGCAAATGCGGATGCAGAGAGCACAGTGTGCATCTCTCTCGGCGATTGTATAGTAGTGAGCTCTTTCATAATGAAAGCTCTCACTAGTATTTGCTTTATAAGATGCACTGCTATTTCTCCCTCACTGTTGGAGGAGAAAAGCGTGTCTTATAAAGCGAAAAATACGGTAAATTAGACTTTTGCCATTATCCCAATGTCTTGGTATACAGAGATGTCTCTGTAGATTTTACATGAAATTCCTTCCCTTGATAGCAGTGTGCTTTCTGGTACACTGGAAAGATGTCAGTCTTCCATACAGAAGTGTGTGAATCCTAGAGTAACCACAAAAGTCCAATTTATGTAGTAATCACCCAAATATGATAGGCCAAAATAAATTACAATAAATATATATTCACAAAAAGTTAGGGATATTCAACTTGTGGGTGAAATTTCAGGATGAACCTGGAATGCACTCTAACCTTTACAGGTCAACTTAATGTGACCATCTCTAAACATTTGAATGCACATGTCCAATTTTTCTGTACTTTTTGCACAACTTGCTGTTCTCTAACAAGGAGCTTAACGTCAAAATTCACAACAGGTGTTTAATCCATGAATCGCCCAATACATTTCCTGGTTCAATTAGAATTGGTATCTAAACAGTCCTCCTCATCATGCTGTTCACATTTTGACATCATGAGACCAAGAAGACACCTAAAAATTGATCAACAGTACCTCGCCATTGATAGGCTTCAAGCAGGATGTTCTCATACGGAAGTGGCCACTGAGCTTAGAGTGTCACAGAGTGTCATCAAACGATGTTGGAGACATCAAGGAGAGCGCTATGCATCAGCCACTGTTGTCACCAGACAAGGCTTTAGTGGTGGTGTTGGTGTTACAGTGTGGGCAGGTTTGTCTAGTCAATACAGAACTGCCCTACACTTTGTGAATGGTACAGTGACAAGCCCATACTACTTGAATAACATCATTAATCCAGTCATTGTGCCTCTGCATGAACAGCACAGGCCTAATTTCATCTTCGTGGATGACAATGCGCCAGGTCATTGAGGTTGTATCATTAGGGAACGGCTGCAGGAGTGGTATGCACTTTCTCCAGACATGAATCCCATTGAAAACCTATGGGATCAGCTGAGTAGTCGTGTAAAGGCTCGTAACTCTGTACCCCAGAACCTCAATGACCTGAGGACCACCCTTCAAAAAGAGTGGGATGCCTCAGCAGACGATAAGTTGATTTGTGAACAGCATGAGACGTCAAACTGTAATGCCACAAGCCAAGTTTTTGAGACATTGACATTTTTGTGGGGGTATACTCACCACCGTTGTTGGCTTTTGTTTCTATAACTTGTTTGAGATGAGGAAATCACCATTATTGCTTCTACTTAAATGCCGTACTTTCCTGATATAATATCACTGTAGCGTGAACTTTTTACATTTACCATAAATTTCACCCAAAACTTTTTGTGAGTAATATATAGTTTAAAAGTTAGAATTTTGCTGTTATCCCCATGACATGGTATACAGAGATGTATCTGCAGATTCCCATGCATTGTATATAAATAGTAATGAAGGTTTTTAGTTGGGGAAATCCTCCCTGTAAATAACAGTGTACTCTGTAGCACACAGCTAAGGTGTCAGTTTCCCATACAGAAGATTTTGAGTTTGAAACACCATTGTAACAATTTAAAAGTTAAGACTGAATACATTTAAATATACATGGGTATCCCCATCCACTGTGAGAACAATCTTTGGGGATACCCCCAGGAATGATATATGGGACTCCCAGAGCAGAGACTCCATATATGGAGTCAGGCACGGGACTCCTAAGCAGCGCGGGGACTCCCAACTGCCTGCTGTGTTACATAATGGATGAGATGCGTAAAGCAAAAATTCTCGGTAAGGTACATTGCCAGTCCGCCCCTGGAGATGAGTGATTTCTTTGTGAAAAGAAGCCTGAAGGTCTCTTCCCCAGCAGATATATAAGGTTAATCAATGGGGTTCTGATTTAGAATTGTTTTGCAAATGGTGGATAGTAGTTCCTTTGGTGGCTTTATATGTCGGATATTTTCAAACCATGTAGGAGGTTAATTAAAATCTGGAAGTTATAGTAAAGATATGTGCTCACTGCCCCCCGTGTGTTTCTGTGTAGTATATGTTGGAGGTGTGGCGGCCTCCATTCAGTCGTGCACACCTGAGTAGTTTGTCTGCCCTAGAGGCTGGTTTTAATCAGAGTGAGTATAAAACTTAATTTGCACTCATAGTACCTAATAGTAGCCATTTGGCTCCAGGAGGAGTACATAGTGGACCCAGCATGCATGTTGGTACCTGCATCCCTGGATTAATGGAGGCTATTACGGCACTAAGAAGGTTAAAAAGCAGGGTTGACCCGGCATGCATGCTGGGCCTGCACTCCCTGAATTTATGTGGCTGTCATGGCCCCCAATAGGTAGGATTTAGCGTTAGAACCACTCATAGAGGCGGCCTTGGCGCGGTGAGTGGCTTATTACTTTTTGATCAAAATGTAAACCAACGCCTCTAGTATAGAGGTCAGGCAGAGTGCTGGTTGCAGAGTGCTGTGCATTTCTGTATTTGTATTTATGTTAAAGGTTGTAGAGCGAGGACAACCAAATGTGTGGCATTGTATGCCACATGGCATACACCATACGGCAGTGGTTTACATTAAGCGCATATGTCATGAGATTTGACCAACATAATGTAACCAGGGGCGGACTGGCCATATACTGTACAGGGAAATTTCCCGGTGGGCCAATGCCCAGGGGATGTGAACCCATTCAAGTTGAATGGGTCTGGATCTGCCCCGGAGGCCTCACGAACGTTTTCCGGGCATTGGGGACCGAAAATTGCGGTCCCAATGCACGGAACACATACGTTCGCGTTATGAGTTCTTATTAATACTGTCCTGAAGGTAGGAGAAAATGGCAGAGACGGCCCCACATTGTAAGAATAATTTTCCTTACACCACCTCTTGGCTTTATACTTTACCAATTTGCAGGAAAATAATGGTGCACGTTAATAAATTTGGTGCATTTTATGACTCTTTTTAGAATGTTGCATTTTTAAAGTGTAAAAACTGTCTAATCATTTTAGCGCTCACGGCACGTAGTCCACCTTTGTGTCACAATTTGTGCCAGAATTCTTGTCCATTTTACCTTAATTAATCTCCCTTAGGTTTTGTTCACACAGGATGGTTAACACAGCAGATTTTTCCGCTGCAGAATTTGCCTTGTGTTACGGATTATAAATTTGTAACATGTCAATTTAGGCTGCTGTTCTCCAACGTGGATTTCACCCTAGAGAAATCTGTGACAAATCTGTATTTAAAGAGGTTATCCAATTTCAAGAAAGCCCCCCACATGTACCGGGCCCCTCACCGGTAATATACTTACCCTGCTCCCCGCTCTTGGCGCTGCCCCCGGCGCCGCTCCTGGTCCCTGCATTGCCACTGCTGCTTCTCCCTACATCGCGGGTGACGCTAGAGGCTCATCCCCGCCTGCCATTGGCTGCTCTCCCCCCGACATCGGATGTTTTCATCCGTGTGCAGGGAGAAACAGCAGTGGGGACTAGGAGTGGCGCGGGGAGCGGGTTAAGTATATTACCGGTGAGGGTCCCGGCACCTGTGAGGGGTTTTCTTGAAATTGAATAACCTCTCTATGTAGATTTGCAGTGGATTGAGACATTTTGTGATTTTCCAATGCTTTCGCCTCTTTTAAAACTAGCAGAAGGAGGCGGGAGCCTCCACAGTTTGACAGATGTACTATAATTTACACCAGAAACTTTTTCTTTTTTTCTGGTCAACTTAACCCAAAATCACGGATAGCCTAATAATTTTAATTATATTATATATAATTGTAAAACCATAATGAATGATAAAGATTATATGTAATCCTTGTCTATAGCTCAATATACTGATAAGAACACATTATCAGCATTTACTATGAGCTGTAAAATAATTACCACCAAAATCATCTAGTCAAATACCACCGGCCTCAAAATAATCACAAATATATAACAAATACGAATCTATATTTTCACTGATTTTCGCCTATTTTTACAGACTGTCCGGTCCAGAAATGTCTGGACTGTTGGTAACTCGACCCCCTGCTCACAAAAGTGCCAGTCTGCCCTTCACCCCATGTTCAAGGTTCCCATGCACAGTTTGCCCTGGCACTTTTCGACCACTAAGGGCTCTTTCACACTTGCGTTTTTGTTTTCCGGCATAGAGATCCGTCGTCGGGTCTCTATGCCGGAAAAATCCTGATCAGGATCATCCCCATGCATTCTGAATGGAGAGAAATCCGTTCAGGATGCATCAGGATGTCTTCAGTTCAGGACCGGAATGTTTTTTGGCCGGAGAAAATACCGCAGCATGCTGCGCTTTTTGCTCCGGTCAAAAATCCTGAACACTTGCCGCAAGGCCGGATCTGGAATTAATGCCCATTGAAAGGCATTAATCCGGATCTGGCCTTAAGCTAAACGTCGTTTCGGCGCATCGCCGGATCCGACGTTTAGCTTTTTCTCAATGGTTACCATGGCAGCCAGGACGCTAAAGTCCTGGTTGCCATGGTAAAGTGTAGTGGGGAGCGGGGGAGCAGTATACTTACCATCCGTGCGGCTCCCGGGGCGCTCCAGAGTGACGTCAGGGCGCCCTACACGCATGGATCACGTGATCGCATGGGGCGCTCTGACGTCATTCTGGAGCGCCCCGGGAGCCGCACGGACTGTAAGTATACCGCTCCCCCGCTCCCCACTACTACTATGGCAACCAGGACTTTAATAGCGTCCTGGCTGCCATAGTAACCTGAAAGCATTTCGAAGACTGATCAGGATCCTGATCAGGATCCTGATCAGTCTTCTAATGCTTTCAGGCGACTTGCGTTCTGACGGATCGGGCGGGACGGAAGTGCCTGCCGGATCCTCAGAACGCAAGTGTGAAAGAGGCCTAAAGAATAAAATGCCATACAAACCGCATTTTTTTTATTGCACATATCAGTCACTCTACGGTTTATGGACGGAGAAAATACCGCAGCATGCTGCAGTATTATCTCCGTCCAAAATTCCGGAACACTTGCCGGAATTCCGGATCCGGCATTAATTTACATTGAAATGTATTAGTGCCGGATCCAGCAGTAAAAATACCACATTGTGATAATGCAAGTGTGAAAGTACCCTTAGGCCTCTTTCACACGGCGTCATGTTTGACACCCGGATAAGAGGCAAGTGTGTTGTTGGAAAATGCGCCATTCAATGCGTTTTGCACGCGCGTGGGAAAAATCGGCATGTTTGGTACCCAGACCCGAACCCGGACTTCATCACTGAAGTTCGGGTTTGGGTTCAGTATTCTGTAGATTTTATTATTTTCCCTTATAACATGCTTATAAGGGAAAATAATAGCATTCTCAATAAAGAATGCATAGTAAAATGAGGATGGATGGGTTAAAAATAAAAAGTATTTACTTACCATATCCACTTGAATGTGTAGTTGCGATCTCTTCTTCATTCATTAGCTGTCGGCTAAAGGACTTGTGATGACATCACTGAGCTCATCACATGGTCCAATCACATGGTCCATCACCATGGTGATGGACCATGTGATTGGACCATGTGATGTGACGTCACCACAGGTCCTTTAGCTGGCAGCTAATGAATGAAGAAGAGATCGCAACTATGCGATCAAGTGGATAAGGTGAGTTTATTTTTTTTATTTTTAACCCCTCCATCCAAATTTTACTAAGCATTCTGTATTGAGAATGCTATTATTTTCCCTTATAAGCATGTTATAAGGGAAAATAATAAAGATTTGGTCCCGTCTCTTAGAAACCATGCGGCAAAATCGCACCGCATCCGCACTTGCTTGCGGATTCTTGCGATTTTCCTGCAGCCCCATTCACTTCTATGGGGCCTGCATGAAAAACGCAGAATATAGAACATGCTGTGATTTTCACGCAACACAAAAGTGATGCAGGAAAATCACCGCTCATGTGCACAGCCCCATAGAAATGAATGGGTCCGGATTCAGTGCGGGTGCAATGTGTCCTCCTCACGCATTGCACCCGTGTGGAAAACTCGCCCGTGTGAAAGGGGCCTTAGGGTGGTTTAATGGTGTTTTCTTATGGGGCTAAAATCCTGTCACCAGATATTAGTTGAAAGATTATAGTATAATCGGCAGCATATTCATTATTCAGGTATTATCATGGCAGTCATGCGTTTTCACTGCCGTGTATTTCCCTGAACATTCATTGTGAATTTGCCCATTTCACGTCCCTAACATGAAACCCGCCTGCTTTTTCCTTATACATTTACCCTTTTTCTCTTTCATAGTTTATAATTATATAAGGCCGAAAAAAGACATCTGTCCATCCAGGTCGGCCTGTTATCATTCATTGTGCAGATATGAAGGGCTGAAACCTTGCAGTGGGCCAGAGCCTGTCTAGAGGTTGTTCCAGGGCCCTGGTACCTAAGCAGCACTATAATGGCATGTGATTGCTGGAAGGGGCCTGTTAGTGTTTTGTATCAGGCAGGGTTGGATTTATTAAAAAGAATGGGGTGATGGCAACAATCAGAGTAGGTCCATTCCTATACTCCAATTTTATACAATGCCTACACAAATAATACTGCCATACAGTGCCTAACTAATACCGCCATACAGTTTGAACAAAATTCCTCCATATAGGACAGCCTTCAGAAAACCACAGATTGAGGACCTAGGTTCTCAATTTGTACTATGTGTACCCCAGTATTACTTGGCATGTATGCTCAGGGCACTTGGATTATTCCCATGCTGCATTTTTAGTAGGTGCAGCCCAATGTACAGATGTGGATAAAATGGTCAGTACTCTTCCCCTAAAGAAAGAAGAACCCACAATGGTCACTGAAATAACTTGAAACTGACAAAAGTAATAATAAATAAAAATATACTGAAAATCAGCTAATGTAATTCAGACCTTGCTTTTAAATTGTGGTTCAGCAGAATCATTTTAAAAAGACACCATCCGTCTCTGTCTTGGCCAAAGTGGACGTAATGGGAGATGAGCAAGGAGGAAACCACTGTTGAAAGCAAATCATAAAAAAGTGGGACTGGAATTCGCCAAAATGCATATTGACAAGCCACCAACTTCTGGAAGAATGTTCTTTGGTCACATCAGATCTATGTTAAAAAACAAAATTGTACCTACTGTGCAACATCGAGGAGGCTTGGTTATGTTCTGGCTGCTTTGCTGCATCTTGTATGGCGTGTTTTGAGTCTGTGCAGGGTACAATGAAATCTCAAGACTATCAAGGCATTCTGGACTGAAATGTGATGCCCAGTGTCAGAAAGCTTGGTCTCAGTTGCAGGTCATGGGTTCTCCAACAGGATAATGACCCAAAACACACAGCTAAAAACATCCTAGAACGGCTAAGAACAAAGCATTGGACTATTCTGAATTGGCCTTCTATGAGCCCTGATCTAAATCGTATTGAACATTTGTGGAAGGAGCTAAAATATTCAGTCTGGAGATGGCACCCTTCAAACTTGAGACAGCTGGAGCAGATTGCCGACAAGGAGTGGGCCAAAATACCTGTGGTCTCATTAAGGCCCCTTTCACACGAGCGAGTTTTCTGCGCGCGAACGCATTGCATCCGCACGGAATCCAGACCCATTCATTTCAATGGGTCTGTGTACATGAGTGTTGTTTTTCACGCATCACTTCTGCGTTGCGTGAAAATCGCAGCATGTTCGATATTCTGCATTTTTCACGCAACGCTGGCCCCATAGAATTAAATGCGGCTGTGTGAAAATCGCATCTGCAAGCAGGTGCGGATGCAATGCGTTTTTCACTGATGGTTGCTAAGAGATGAAATTAGTAAACCTTCAGTTTTTTATCACGCACGTGAAAAAAGCATCAGTGCGCATTGCCCTGCGTGAAAAAAACGGAACAACTGAACTCAATCGCACCGTGTGCTGTCCACATCCGTCCTTCCATTCCGTGGCCCCGCAAAAAAGATAGGAAATGTCCTATTCTTGTCTGTAATTGTGGACAAGAATAGACATTTCTACGCAGGAGAAGGACATCGTTCTGATATGAAAAATGAGGAACGCACACGGCCGGTATCCGTGTTTTGCGGATCTGCAATTTACAGACTGCAAAATAAATATGGTCGTCTGAATGAGCCCTTACAGAAATTGCTTGATTGCAGTGATTGCCTCAAAGGGCACCATCATTTTTGTCCAGCCCAGTTTCATTCGTTTGTTCTGTAAATGATTCCGTTGAACCACAATTCAAAAGCAATGTCTGATTTTCATGAGTTGATTTTTAGTAATTTTTTTATTTATTGGGCCTATTGCGCACGAACGTGTGCGCCCCGTGGCCGTGCTGCAGCCCCCAAATTACAGGCCGCAATGCACGAACACCGACCGTTGGGCAACCGCAGCGGATCGCGGACCCATTCACTTGAATGGGTCCGCGATCCGCCCGTTCCTCAAAAAGATAGGACATGTTCTATCTTTTTGCGGAATGGAAGTACGGGACGAAACCCCACGGAAGCACTCCGTAGTGCTTCTGTAGTGTTCCGTTTCCGTGAGCCCGTTCCGCGTCTCTGGATTTGCGGACCCATTGAAGTGAATGGGTCCACATTCGTGATGCGGAATGCACACGGAACGGTGCCCGTGTATTGTAGATCTGCATATGCAGTCCACAATATGCCAATGGGAAACCTATGTACGTGTGCAATAGGCCTTACTTTTGTCAGTTCAGTGACCATTGTGGGTTTTTCATCCTTTAAGGGCTCGTTCACACGACCGTATGGTTTTGCGTCCGTTTTTAACGGATTTGTTTTTCCGTTTTTGGTTTCAGTAGTGTTTCCGTTCCGCTTCCGTATGTAATCTGTTTTTTGCGGATCGGAAACGGAAGTATATATTAAATAGTTTAACAGTAAGTACATTGAAAAATTGGGCTGGGCATAACATTTTCAATAGATGCTTCCGCAAAAACGGAACGGATACGGAAGACATACGGATGCATTCCATATGCATTTCGTTTTTTTTACCGCCCCATTGACTTGAATGGAGCCATGGAACCTGATTTGCAGGCAATAATAGGACATGACTCAAAATGTAGCGGAACAGAAATACGGAAACGGAATGCATACGGAGTACCTTCTGTTTTTTTGGCGGACCCATTGAAATGAAGGCTTCGTATACGGACGGTATACTGAACGCAAAAAAATGGCCCGTATACAGAATGCAAAAAACCTTCGTGTGAACGAGCTGTAACGGACAGGGTACCAACAAGTTTGTCCACGTGTGTATGTCCAAACCATACTACCATACAGTTCCCAATCTCTAGCTTCTCCCAGGCTCATACCGACATACACCGTTAAATAATAGTTTATGGTCATTTGTTCTTGGGCAGGGCGTTACGGGTGAATGAGCGTGCTGCGTCCTGCTGGAACTCACAGTGGATGGGAACATAGTTCCGCTTAGCTGTCAGGTTGCTCCTGGGTAGTTTCTCAGTTTCTGGTATCAGGGACCTTGAAGCAACGTCTACTGCCACGGTGTGAGTTATGATTTCACATTATTGTACATGTAATATCTGGCTGATGCTGTGCTACATAAGAACTACTGCACCTGGTTCGCACAGCACATCTCATGAGCACGAGGGGTTAACTAGATAGTAAGCAGTCACCAATAATCTAATAATGCCATTACTCCATACCAGACCAGAGCGCTGCGTGACATGCATGGAAATGTGATTGCAGCTAATGAGGGATTAGCACACGCTAGGAGATTACGCCGGCCTTGATAATAGAGTATTTCATCGCTGCATGTGCTCTCAGTTATACAGTCCGAGGCGGGAGGTTCTGATGTGTCCACCAGATCCGAGGTACGCTGCCGCAGGAATATGAACCTGTGCTGGAATCTGATATGACACCTGCCTGTAGTGTGACTTGCATTGTACTCTCCGGGGAATGCGATATACACTGTATGGACTGATGTCATGTCTCAAATGAGGAGTGTAAAAATAGAGCACAGATGCAATGTGTAAAGTAGGATGTGTGGTGTGAAATCTTGATGAGATGTGATGGCAGCTTACTAGAGGCAATGTGACACCATCCGAAATTAGAATGTCAAAAATAAAACCGCTGCATGCAAATCGTGAGCGTGCAGAAAGCCTTTCTTCTTCCCGTTTGTCTGTGATTGATACCATTTGGTTATCTAGACTCATCGATAGTTTAACATTGTTATATATATTCATAGAAACCATCACGCATGGACGTGTCTGCGTGACCACCCCCGCTATAGCGCAAAGATTATGCCAGGACAGATTTCTGTCCCTTGATTTCTAGTGAAAGTTTATTTTACTTCACTTTTTATTATTGTAGTTTTTCCTCATTTGCCTATTTCTTCAAATTGCTACAAAATACTTCTATAAGGAGATGGTTGGTCTCAAAAATTGATGGCATATCGCTAGGATATGCCATCGATCGATGTCAGATAGGAGGGGGTCCTGCCTCTGGGACCTGCTCCTTACTCCCGAACGGGGCCCCAAAAGTGAACAAAAAAAAGCAGTGCGGAGAGCAGCGGCACATGCGCCGCCACCCTCTGTTCACCGCCGTGGGACTTCCTTTAACAGCTGAGCGCCATGCTTTTGGCAGTGAATGTGCACTCCTTTACTTGAGGGGCTCCGTTGTGGATATAGGAGCAAGTCCCAGTGATGGCCCCCACTCCTATCTAAAATTGATGGAATATCCCAACGATATGCCATCAGTGTCTGAGATGGGTCAACCCTTTTAAGTAGTATTGCCACCTAAAGGGTTGTTCCCCTCTCAGACACCTATGGCATATCTGGAAGAAATGTCTAATACATGTGGACCCCATCGTCCCTCCTAGATGCATCGGCCAGAGATGGTTGGGACTATGAAAACAGCTGAGCAGACTGTGCTAAGCTGTTTCTGCAAGGGTACGACCACACTGGGCGGTTGCGATGTGGCGGTGCTGTGGTTTAGTACTGCGCGACCGCAGGGCCCACAGCAGGCTCTAACTAAATTAATGAGACTGCATTGCTTTTTCGGTCTGCATTGTTAATGGCCGCGTGCCAACTTCAATACTGCGTGGCCATTAACAATGCAGACTGACTAAACAGTGCGGTCTCATTAGTTTAATTAGAGTCTAGTTAGGAGTGGGTGATATACGATATAAACAATATAAATTTGGTCAATGATATAGATTGTGTCTATATCGCCCTATCACAATAGATGACCACGGAGCGGTAGTGAATTGAAGAAGCTTCCCATCACCACTCCGTGGCCTCCCGACTCGGCACCGCACTGCACTGGCCAGGGCCTTGCGCGCACACATCGTCAGCGCGCTGGCTGACCCTGTGTGTGACATTAGTTCCCTCCCAGTGCATGCTGGGAAGAAGACACGGTCTGTCTCCTGCGGACTCCATCAGCCAGCCGCGCACCCTGCAGGAAAGGTAAGTATATTAGCAAATATATATCGTTATCGCACATGCTTCACATTATATTGTGATATAGATTTTAGGCCATATCTCCCAGCCCTAAGTCCAGTGCAGCCCTCACATCACGACCGCGCCTTGTAGTCGGACCCTAAATCCCATAAAAGTGAATGGAAGTTATGGAAAAAGAATAGCACAGTAAGCTACGCTGTTTCTGTAAGTTGTGAGGTGCGGAAACAGCATAGCATGTCCATGTGGATAGGGTCCAGGAAGTGCAAAGATCGACAATGTCATACTCTTCAATCTACTGTCATGTAACATCTGTAACAGGGACCTAGCAGGACAGAAAATGACATCTGAACAAATCCTATTGTTTTCAGTGTGCCCATTTTGAACCAAAAGTGACCAAAAAGATCAGTTTTGAAGCATGCAAGGACTGGCAGTAGAGGACCTAGTCGGGACAGATCCATGTCCATTGTTTCCATCTGGTATATCTGATTCTCTTCTGAAAGGTGTGAAATGAATAAAGCCTGAAGAAAAGCACAAATTGGGTTATCGGTATTTTACAATTGTTAAAGGGGTTGTCCGTATTAAGAGCTGAACTCGGACATATCCCCATCTTCACCCAGGCAGCCCCTCTGAGATGCTCCGATGTTCTCCTTTTCCCTGCACTGTATTGCGCAGGGCAAAGGCTTTTTTATTTACAAACTTAGGCTCATACACACGACCGTATTTTCTTTCCGCTTCCGTTCCGATTTTTTTCGGACCGTATGCGGAACTATTCACTTCAATGGGGCTGTAGAATATACGGAAGTTACTTCGTGTGCATTCCATTTCCGTTTAGCCGTTCCGCAAAAAAGTAGTGCATGTCCTATTATTGTTCGCAAATCACGGTCCGAGGCCCCATTCAAGTAAATGGTTCCGCAAAAAATACGGAACGCACAACAAACACGTCCGTATGTCATCCGTATTTCACGGATCCATACTGTAGAAATGCTATGCCCAGCACATATTGCTCATGTGTTTGGGGATTAATAAGTTACTGTTTCAGTATACGATCCTCAAAAAACGGATCAAATATGGAAACAATATGGATATGTTTTGCGCAATAACGGAAAGAAGAGGACTTAAATTAGAGGAAAAAAAATCTCAGATACTGAACAACGGATCCGTAAAAAACGGACCGTAAAACAGCAACGGTCCTGTGCATGAGCCCTTACACTGCTAGGCGGAGGCTTTTTAGCGCTGCGCTAGGCTGTTTTACTCCACCTAGCAGAGACCCTGTACATCACCAGATCTAATGAAAAGCCCTTGCCCTGCTCGATTCAGGGCAGGGCAAGGAAGAGTTCCATGCTCGTCTCAGAGGGGCTGTCTGGGTGAAGAAGGGGATATGTCCGGGTTCAGCTCTGAATCCTGACAAACCCTTTAAGGCCCCTTTAAACACTGGCAGAGAATCGGCCAGATAATCGCTAACAAGAGCCGGTAGGAACACTCATTAGCAACTATCTGCCTGTAAAGGTGTCGCCAATTACCCAATGAACGAGCGAAACGCTCATTCATCAGGTAATATGATCGTTTGTGCGGTCACAGCAGATCATGCGTCTAAACACGCTTTGCTGACGTCAAACCATGATTCCTTATGGGGACGAGCGGTGGCATTAGTGATCACCCCTCCCCATGCTGCCCATCTAAATGCAGCAATCTCCTCCGCTAACGAGACTTCCTTCCCGACAATCATCTGCTAAATCTATCAGTGTAAAGGGGCCTTTAGGAAAGTCCCCCTAATTATAGGCAGGGTCTCCTGCTGCTTGACCCTCCCCCACAATGATGAGCTGTAATTTTCTAGTGAACATAACTGTAAAAGTAGGTCCAGATGTGGTGGATATCTATTGCTAGTTTATTGCAAGTTTTTTATGTTAATCTTTGGCATAATCCACATGTGCAGCTTTTCCGCACAAGAATGATTATATTGTACTTTAAATTGCACCAAATTTATGGCACAGAACCCGCTTGGCAGATCTGCAGCACCTCTGAGTCTACCCATAGGGAGACATTAAGACCAGCCTTTACCAAGCCAGTCTCAAGTCCCTCTGCTCTGCCGGAGGAGGCGCCAGTGTTATGTAGAGGAGCAGGCCTATACATAAGTTTGGCGCTTCATCTGGCAACTGTGTGCCAGCCCTCTTGCTGACATTGGGCCTGCTGAGCTGTCCGCTTCCTCGCCTACGCCACGTCCCCTTTTCTTGCCAATTTGGAAAAGCGAGGAGAATTCTCAAATTTTATTGCACAAATTTTGCAACCTATTTAAGTAAAAGTGGTGTTAATAGATTTGTACTCCACCACAGGGAATATGAAGGAAATCATTGGGCTGTCTGGGTAATGTACGTACATGCAGGGTCCTCCAGAAAGAGAACCATTCTTTGTATACGATTTCTTCTTGATGGAGGTCCCAAACTATGGACTCTCCTCCTTAAATTAGAAAGACTGTATTTGAACCAAAAAAACCTTTAAAAGAGTTTTCTGGGACTTCGATATTGATGATAGGTGGTCAAATCAGATTGGTGGGGATGCTGGGTGTTGAATCCCCATTTGATGAACTACCTTCAGGATAGATCTTCAATATCTGTCTCAGAAAGCCTCTTTAAGAAGTCTCAAAAGCATCCTGTGCAAATGCAGCTTTATATAGGGAAGGCATGTGTGAGGAGGTCTAAGGGACTGTTCACATCACATTTCTGTCCTTCTCTAAGGTTTCCACCACGGGATATATTTAAATATCTGAAAACATTTTTTTGAAGGACACAATAGCGGGGTATACTATGCCATTATGTTCAAAAACCTATACAGATGGAAAACAGGTCAAACGGCCAAAAATTAAAGGGGTTATCCAATGCTAAAACAGTGGCCCATACCTGCCCAACCCATGCTGGGGGTGATGCTTACCTGAACCTCTGGATACGGTCTCTTGGGTAGTTCCGCTCCCATGTGCTCCAAGGACAGCATCTGTCAACAATCACAGGCCGCAGCGGTGACCTGCTCCCCAAGAGTCACCCATGACATCACGTATAACGCAAGGGGAGCAGGTCACTGCTGTAGACTGTGGGTAGCTGCAGCGGTCACGTGTTTTCCACCCCTGTTTTAGTATTGGATAACCCCTTTAAGCTTTTAGATTCCCTTGCCTCACTGAAGTTAATGGAGTCGCTGAGGGATATGCTTGAATACTGTTTTTGGGTATTGAAAAGTATCCTCTTGTTGAAAAGTTCAGCAGAGAGCTAATAGGGGATGGGAACAGCTGATAAGTCACACATTATAAATAGAGAGACAGGCCCGTTTTAGCATATGCATAATTAATACATGACTGTAAATGCATTGTTAATAGTATATTCATCTAGAGGAAGGCAGAATGAAACCGCTGGACGGTCATCGCCATTGTACGCTCAAAGGTAGGGAAATCCTTGTTGACGCCATGCTTGGCAGGCAGACTACTCCCCCGGATCAGTCACTCCACCGAAATCAGTATTAATGCTTCTGATACCATTCCTTTTAAGATAGCTATCCACCTTTTTTGTAAATCTTTCATTGAGGATGGACTTACACAAACACTAAATTCCACAAAATGTTACAAAACAATAACATAATAATGCTTGAAACTTATTTCATTTTTTTCACACGTGTTTAAAAAACTGAAACAATTTTGTGTATGAAAGAATCAGTTATGCTAAATACACAGCGGTGGTCCAGGCCATAGCATATTTACAGCTGAGGCTTTAGGCTGGGTTCACACGAGCGTGATGGATTTAGGTCCGGATGCGTTGCAGATGCGTTCAGTGAAAACTGTGCGTTTTCACAGGGAAAGCCATTCAGTTTTGCCTGCGATTGCGTTCAGTTGTTCAGTTTTTTCCGCGCGGGTGCACTGCATTTTGATGCGTTTTTCACGCGCGTGATAAAAAACTGAAGGTTTACAAACAACATCTCCTAGCAACCATCAGTGAAAAACGCAACGCACCCGCACTTGCTTGCGGATGCAATGCGTTTTTCACGCAGCCCCATTCACTTCTATGGGGCTAGAGCTGCGTGAAAAACGCAGAATATAGAACATGCTGCGATTTTCACGCAACGCACAAGTAATGCGTGAAAAAAAACGCTTGTGTACACAGACCCATTGAAAATGAATGGGTCATGATTCAGTGAGGGTGCAATGCGTTCACATCACGCATTGCACCCGCGCGGAAAACACGCCCGTGTGAATGCAGCCTTAGCAAGCTGTCTGAGCAATGTTGGGTCTTCTGCTATGCAAGACTGGTTTTCACCACTTCTGGCTTCTCTGGTCTTGCGTACACAGTGCTCAGTGAGGCCACAGTGGTCCCAGTAGACGTCTGATTCTGGTACTAGAAAGCCCAATTACAGTGGAAAAGTGTAGTGCAAAAAAATAAACGAAAATTAATAAAATTATAATAATGAAGAAAATCTCCAAAAGGTCTTTTCTGACCTTTGACAAACAGAGTATAAAATTAAGCTACAAGAAGACCATGACACTACTGCTAGCGCTGGTGCCTTATCAAACAGCTGATGGGCAGGAGTCCCGGCTGTCGGACCCCCACCGATCAGATACTGATGACCTATCTAGAGGACAGGTCATCAGTATTTAACCCCTTTAAGCAAACCCTTTTCATATCACTGTTCCCCAAAGAAAAGCTGATTTACGGTGGAGTCATACACAGCATTTTGTGGCATATAAGCAAAATGTGCCATTGATTCAAACTGGTGGTAACTAATCCACGTTCAAAATGCCATCAACAGCTTCCTATTGACTTAGGGTCCTTTCACACTGGCGTTTTTCTTTTCCGGCATAGAGTTCCGTCCTTGGCGCTCTATGCCGGAAAAATCCTGATCAGGATCATCCCAATGCATTCTGAATGGAGAGAAATCCATTCAGGATGTTTCAGGATGTCTTCAGTTCAGGACCGGAACATTTTTTGGACGCAGCAAATACCACAGCATGCTGCGCTTTTTGCTCCGTCCAAAAATCCGGAACACTTGCCGCAAGACCGGATCCGGAATTAATGCCCATTGAAAGGCATTAATCCGGATCCGGCCTTAAGCTAAACGCCGGATCCGACGTTTATCTTTTTCTCAATGGTTACCATGGCAGCCAGGATGCTAAAGTCCTGGTTGCCATGGTAAAGTGTAGTGGGGAAGCAGTATACTTACCATCCGTGCGGCTCCCGGGGCGCTCCAGAGTGACGTCAGGGCGCCCTACATGCATGGATCACGCGATTCATGCGCATGGGGCGCTCTGACATCATTCTGGAGCGCCCCGGGAGCCGCACGGGCTGTAAGTATACCGCTCCCCCGCTCCCCACTACTACTATGGCAACCAGGACTTTAATAGCGTCCTGGCTGCCATAGTAACCTCAAAGCATTTTGAAGACTGATCAGGATCCTGATCATGCTTCTAATGCTTTCAGGCGACTTGCGTTCTGACGGATCCGGCGGGACGGAAGTGCCTGCCGGATCCTCTGAACGCAAGTATGAAAGAGGCCTTAAATGTAAAAAGGTTGTCCATATGCAGACCTCGTACGCATGGCAGTCTTTTTTAGCAGCTAATTTTAGGCCTAAGGATGATGCACACGAACGTATTTTGTTTCCATGTCTGTTCCGTTTTTTTGGCACATAGGATGCAGACCCATTCATTATAATGGGTTTGCAAAAAATGTGGACAGCACACCGTGTACTATCTGCATCAGTATGTCCGTTCCTTAGCCCCGCAAAAAAAATAGAGCATGTCCTATTCTTGTCCGTTTTGCTGACAAGAATAGGCATTATTACAATGGATCAGCTAAAATCAGTTTTGCAGACCGCAAAACACATACGTTCGTGTGCGTGTAGCCTAAGGCATTATGCGGGATCTTTTCACGGCTCTGTGATAAATTTCCAAGACGGTGCCGTTCATCTGAATGGGCCCTGTAGAAGTCCATGTGCCTGCTGCAGAAGCAGCTTCATTCAGCTGTATGGAACGGATTTTCTGACATGGTTTCCGCATACAGCCTATGATGCTGTTCAGTGATAAGAGTCTGGCCAGGACTTGCAGCATTGCAGTCATCTTTATGAGGCTTTAAGGCTGACGGATAAAAAGCACAAGCAAGGATTAAGAGATTTGTTTTAGAGAAATGGAGCTTCCACCATCAGTATGTGCTGACATTCTCCAGAGCTGCATGTTCCACATTAGGGTGCCTTCATACTTTTTTTAAATCCTTTTTTAATCACCCTTAGGCCCCTTTCACACGGGCGTTGCGGGTGCACTCCGTCAAACAGTGCGGGTGCGTTGCGGGAATCGCCGCGATTTTTCCCTGCGAGTGCAAAGCGCTGTCATGCGTTTTGCACGCGCGGGAGAAAAATCGGCACTTTTGGTACCCAGACCCGAACCTGCACTTCTTCACAGAAGTGCATGTTTGGGTCAGAAATTGTCCCGCTGGTATTATTTCACATTATAACATAGTTATAATGTAAAATAATACCCTTGGCCATCTCCCTAATGTTGAACCCGGTGCAGAATGGGTTAAAAATAATAAACTAATCATAACTTACCTGGTCCATTTGATCGCAAGCCCGGCCTCCTCTCCGTTAGCTTGAAAGATGTAAAGGACCTGTGATGATGTCACAGCATCACATGGCCCATCACCTGCTCCATCACTATGGTGATGGAGCATGTGATTGGTCCATGTGACCACGTGACATCATCCAAGGTCCTAAGCACTATCCACAGCCTGAGGATAGTGATTAGGACCTTGGATGATGTCACATGGTCACATGGACCAATCACATGCTCCATCACCATAGTGATGGAGCAGGTGATTGGGCCATGTGATGTGACGTCATCACAGGTCCTTTAGATCATCGATGCTGCAGGGAAGAGAGGACAGATCGCGACTACGCGATCAAGTGGCTAAGGTAAGTTAACTTTTATTATTTTTAACCCCTTCCTCATCATTTAACAATGCATTCTTTATTAAAACCATGTTATAAGGGGAAATAATAGAGATTGGGTCCCGTTGCTAAGCAACAATGCGGGAAAATCGCAACGCATCCGCACTTGGTTGCGGATGTTTGCGATTTTCCCGCATCCCCATTCACTTCTATGGGGCCTGCGTTGCGTGAAAAACGCAGAATATAGAACATACTGCGATTTTCACGCAACGCAGAAGTGATGCGTGAAAATCACCGCTCATGTGCACAGCCCCATAGAAATGAATGGGTCCGGATTCAGTGCGGGTGCAATGCGTCCTCCTCACGCATTGCACCCGCGCGGAAAACTCGCCCGTGTGAAAGGGGCCTTAGTCATGGTTATGGTAACGCTACCTACATCATCTTTCAATATGGATTAAATGAAGTATTTGGATTTTATTTTGCATGTCCCTAAGATTTTTCTCTTTTTGGAAATATTCCGTATTATAACTGTGTAGGACCTTTTTACTGTATGGTAGGAGCTGTCTCGGACTGACCATTGCCGCCAATGCAAACTTCCTTTTTCCCGATTCAGGCTTTAAGTACCGCAGTCCTCAGCTGTTGACATTGCCCTTCTTTTTATCAGAGCTGAGCAGTGGCTCACCCTTCTTTTATGAAGCTACTCGGTGACCAGCCCTGTCCAGATGCTTTCATTAGAGCACCTTAAAAAAACATGTTTCCTATAAAATTAACAACCCCACCTTAAATAAATAGTTGCTCAAGAGCTCAGCGTGGCTATAGTGTATTTACACAATGACTAACCCTGTTCAGTGGACATGTCATTGTCTTTACTTACCTGCAGACGCATGAACTCAGGAGGATAGGGTCAATTATCGGAGACGAACATTTGTACAAACGTCCACCCCTGATGACTGCGCCATGTAAATACACAAATGCTCATTAGTTGATCACATCTTTCATTGGGCACCTAAAATCATCAGTTGTCAGCAGCCTTGTTTAAACAGGGATGTTCTGCTGCCTAACATGGAATCCATATGGAGACAAACGATCGCAGTTGATCATTCATCCCCACACAGAGGGGAAGATTGCTAAATGTGAATACAGCTGAACAAGCAGGCAATGATCAGGAATGGACGTTTCATTCCCGTTCATCATGCTTAGTATAGAGCCATAGAAATGGGCCCTAACAGTGAATTTATTTCAGAAGCTTGTGATGCATTAACCTTCTAAAAAGTGTGAAATATCTGCAAAATCATAATAATCAACCCTGTTAACCCTAGGACCAGGCGATTTTCCGTTTTTGCATTTTCCTTTTCCCCTCCTCGCCTTTCCAGAGTCATAATTTTTTTATTTTTCTGTTTACATAGCCTTATGAGGGATCATTTTTTGCAGGACAAGTTGTACTTAGTAAGGGCACTATTTACGGTTGGATACCATGTAGTGGGAAGCAGGAAAAAAATTCCAAATGGGGTGAAATTGGAAAGAAAACACAATTCTGCCACAGATCTTTGTTTTGTTGTTACGATGTTCACTACGCGCTGTATCACTGTTAGGGCTCATTCACATTAAAAAAATTGCCAGTTTTTTTTTTTTTTTTGCCATTATGCCATTCACCGTATGGGATAAATATTGTTATATTTTAATAGTATGGGTGTTTTCACATGTGGCGATGCTCATGATGATTTTTTTTATTGGTTAAGTATTTTTAGTTAAATTTTTTAAATATTTTTAAAAACTTTTATTTACTTTTTTTAAGGGTACTTTCACACTTGCATTGGTGCGGATCCGTCTGTTTATTTGCACAGACGGATCCGCACCTATAATGCAAACGTTTGTATCCGTTCAGAATGGATCCGTTTGCATTAGTTTTAAAGAAAAATGACAAAGTCCAAAACGGATCCGTTTTGAATTACATTGAAAGTCAATGGGGAACGGATCCGTTTTCAAATGCACTATATTGTGTAATTGAAAACGGATCCGTCCCCATTGACTTACATTGTAATTCAAAACGGATCCGTTCGGCTCTGCATCTTCAGATGGACACCAAAATACAGCAAGCTGCGTTTTGGTGTCCGCCTCCAAAACGGAATAGAGGCGGAACGGAGCCTAACTGATGCATTCTGAACGGATCCTTATCCATTCAGAATGCATTGGGGCTTAACTGATCCGTTTTGGACCGTTTGTGAGAGCCCTAAAATCGATCTCACAAACGGAATCCAAAACGCCAGTGTGAAAGTACCCTAAGTCACTCTGGGTGACTATAACTGGCAATCATAAGATTGCCCATTGTGTTCATTGATGGCTTTGTAGCCATCCTTGAACACTTTATTTTCAATATAACTAGAGATGAGCGAATTTCATATTTTGAAATTCGTTCACGCTTCGTTTGTTGGTAAAAGATGAATTGCATTATGGATTCTGTTACCACGGACCATAACGCAATTCTATGACGGAATGCATAACGGAATGCCTTTAGAGTCATTCCGTTAATTATTCCGTCATAATAGAAGTCTATGGGCTGCAAAACGGATCCGTCCCGTTTCTGTTATGCAGGGGAGTCCTGATAAGACACACCCAGGAACGGACCAGGGGAAGTTAACCCCATCAGAACCATACAGGGAGGGGAGCTTGCATGAATAGGGAAGTGAACACACAGGTTGCAGTACTAGACGTTGCCCCTGGCAACCAGCATACATGGAGTCCACCTCAGCCAGTACGCCAAAGCACAAACAACCGTGACACAAACAGAAATGCATCCATACTAAGGCCATGTTAACACACAAGGCCGCAGCCAGCACGCATCACAGAACCAGCATAAATGGGGATACCCACAGCAGACATGGAAACCACAAACACGCAGTCCCAAGCAACCAGCATACACAGGAGTTAGCCTGCAGCCAGTACGCAAGGGAGCCTGCAGCCAGCCTACACAGTACCAGAGACAGGAACTGCACTGAGATGCAGACAAGGGGAGTACACACATTCACGGGCATAGTTCACACACACCACCACAGCCAGCACGCAGCCCCAAGCAACCAGCATACACAGGAGTTAGCCTGCAGCCAGTACGCAAGGGAGCCTGCAGCCAGCCTACACAGTACCAGAGACAGGAACTGCACTGAGATGCAGACAAGGGGAGTACACACATTCACGGGCATAGTTCACACACACCACCACAGCCAGCACCCACCCCAAGCAACCAGCATACACAGGAGTTAGCTTGCAGCCAGTACTAGTGTTGGGCGCGAAAATTCATATCACGAATATTAATCGCGAATATTGACACTTCAAGAATTTGCGAATATTTAGAATATAGCGATATATATTCGTAATTTTGAATATTCTAGATTTTTTTTGATCCCTCCCTGATTCTTGCTTGTGGGCCAATGAGAATGCTGCAATGTCTTAGTCTGAGCCTAGCAACCAATAGGAAAGTTGCCTACCTCTTTACTATATAAGAACCTCCACAGCAGCCATTTTCTACAGTTTTTTAAAGTTCTGAGAGAGAGACAGCAGTGTCATTGCTGTGCTCTGTGCTTTGCTGTGTCATTACATTAGATAGTTAGTTAGGTAGCTCATATATATAATACAGATAGTTAGTGGGAGATAGTCAGTGTACAGTAGGTTATATAGTGATATAGTGTATCTGATAGGTTCCAGTGCAGGGTGTTAGGTAGTGTGATAGGTTCTGCTGTCCACACATACATGCTACATACATAGTGATGTGATGTCACAAGTTTACAACAATACTTAGTGCACAAATCAGTAATATGTAGTCAGACCTGCTAAAATGTGAAGTTGCATGTATTGCGCCAAAATATTCGCATCTTTAGTGCCGATTAGTGCAATCGCGAATATATCGGAGCACTCTATCTGCATATAAAGCTATTGTAATGTTCTGCCATGCCAACCATTTTCTCCAGCCTCAGAAAACTTCTAGCAGCTTGGAAAATGTAGCAAAAGTGACCCATGCCTGTATTGCGCGCACAATATTCGCAAATTACATTGCCGATTTTCACAATCAAGAAAATAATCGCTAATTCTCGATATTGCCCCTGTCGCTCATCACTAGCCAGTATGCAAGAGGGCATGCTGCCAGCCTGCACAGCCAAAACTGTCACAGTGAACCGCACCGTGACACGGGGCCAGGCATCGAAGCAGTGAGAATTCCTAGCCCTGTCATATAACATTTACATATAACTATAAATAAGGATTTCTCTGCAACAGTAATACCAATTATAGGGAGGATCCCTTTGTTTTAGTCACCATGTTCCGCTCTACCAGGCAGTTTGCCTGGTATAACAGGGTTGATCATGGTGACAGATGCTCTTAAAGTGATGCATCACCTTTGAAAATGAAATGTGAATACTACCAGTCTTACCATCCTTAGGCCTTAGACACACATTGATAATGACATCTGCAAAAAGAGGGCCAGTGTTTGATTCATTATAGTGTCTGTGACAGGTCGGCTGCCTCTCGGCATGTTTGCCATGCTGCGGCCGCATCTCTGAGCCGTCCCCATTATACTGAACAGCCTGCCAGGCAATCTTATTGCTAATGTGAAGAAGCCTAAGAAGGCCTCTTTCACACTAGTGTTTAGGCTTTCCGTCCTAGAGTTCGGTCCTCGGGTCTCTAGGACGGAAAGCTACTGATCAGGATTATCCCCATGCATCCTGAATGGAGAGAAATCCGTTCAGGATGCATCAGGATGTCTTCCGTTCAGTATGTCAACGTTTTTTCCGCATGCTGCGGATTTGTCTCCGTCCAAAAATCCGGAAGACATGCCGTAACGCCGGATCCGGAATTAATGCCCATTGAAGTGCATTAATCCGGATCCGGCCTTAAGCTTTTTGTCAATGGTTACTATGGCAGCCAGGCTGCTAAAGTCCTGGTTGCCATAGTAAAGAGTAGGGGGAGCGGGGGAGCGGCATACTTACATTCCGTGCGGCTCCCGGGACGCTCCAGGATGACGTCAGGACGCCCCAGTGCATAGATCACGTGATCGCATGGATCACGTGATCCATGCACGCGGAACGCTCTGACGTCATTCAGGAGCGCCCCGGGCGCCGCACGGAATGTAAGTATGCCGCTCCCCCGCTCCCCACTACTACTATGGCAACCAGGACTTTAATAGCGTCCTGGCTGCCATAGTAACACTGAAAGCATTTTGAAGACTGATCAGTCTTCAAATGCTTTCAGTTCACTTGCGTTGTGCCGGATCCGGCGTGCATTCCGGCGACGGAAGTGCACGCAGGATCTTCACAACGCAAGTGTGAAAGAGGCCTTAAATTGCTGTGCAGGATTTAAACTGGTACTGCCCTGTTTATCCTGGGGCCCTACTCTTAACTGCAAGAGTGTATGCCATGTGTAGATCACGCATTTGCTTCCAAGGATCAGAATCTGTGAAAGCTAGTGTTTTATGGGACACAGAGACTCTGAGCATTTACCCTTAAGGGCCTTTACACGGGCCGAGAATTCCGCAGAAAATCGCTAAAGAATGTTCATAAAAACACGCGTTAGTGATTATCTGGCAGTGTAAATGTAACATAGAAACATAGAATGTGTCGGCAGATAAGAACCATTTGGCCCATCTAGTCTGCCCAATATATATATGTATATATATAAATATATATTTATATGTACTGCCGATTACCCAACGAAACGCTTATTTATCGGGTAATAGATCATTTGTATGGTCACAAAAATGATTGCTTGCCTGCAGCATCTGTCTGTATCGGGAGGAGTGATGGCATTAGCGATCGTTCCTCTCTATACTGGGGAGGAGATCGCTGCATGTAAATGCAGTAGTCTCCTCCACCAACGAGCAGACAACTGTCGGGAAGGAAAGCTTTCTTAGAATAAGAACTGTGAATTTCGCTCCCTACACTGTCTTTCCCTTCCTACGCTCTGACTGACTATGACTGATCCGAGCACGTGTCATCGGGTGCTATATAACCTCCGATGACGCGTTATGGCCAGCCAATCACTGTAATGCCAGTAGCTAACATGGTTGCGGCATTACAATGAAGGGCATTACTTAACTGCACGTTTATTGGCTGCTTAGAAGGCACCAAACGTGCGGGGAGGAGACTCGAGCATTGCGCTCAAGCACATTTGGTATTCGGCCAAGTACCGCCATGTTCTGAGCATAGTGATGCTTGAGCCGAACAGGTATTCGGCTGTGCATGCTCGTTCATCACTGCTGCTCACCGCTGCACTGTCGATAGTGATCAGGTAAACAATGAAGGGAAGGTTGCGCTCACATGGAGCCTGGGCTTCCCTTCATCCAGATGATCGGTGGAGTTGTCGGACCCGGCCGATCTGATATTTATGACCTATCCTGAGGATAGGTTGTCAATATTAAGATGCTGGAAAACCCCTTTAACTATAATGGGACCCATGGTTACGACAACCCTGCAATCTAACAGCGATGGCCGTGCTTGCACACTATAGGAAAAAGCACTAGCCTATGTGTGGTCCCATGGTCCCGGCCACCAGAGAGGCAGGCACTTTTTCCTGTGGTGCGTAAATACGACCACCACTGGTGGATTAGAAGATTGCCGTAACCATGGAAACGAGCAGTGTATAATTCAATGGAAAAATGAATCAAGCCAGCAAAGGAACCAATATGGACAATCCCAATACATTAGTAAATGGTTTCTAATAACTCCCTCTACATAATAAATGCCATTTGCTGAAGTGAAACAACCATGTAAAGGCCTCATGCACACGGCTGTTGTGTGGCCGTTCCGCGCATTGGGAGCGCAATTTGCCATCCCCATTGCATGGGCAACGTCCGTGCAGCGGCCGGGAAGAATCGAGACCTATTCAACTTGAAGGGGTCCGTGATCTGTCCGCACCGCAAAAAAATAGAACATGTTCTAATTTTTTGCAGTGTGGTGGCAAGGACAGAAACACCAGCACTCCGTAGGGCTTCCGCGGGATTTCCGTGCCTCTGTTCCGCACCGCAGCTCCGGATTCGTGATGTGGGGAGCACACGACCGGTGCCTGCATATTGTGGACCTGCTGTTTGTGGGCCGCAATACCGCCACGGCCGGGTAACAGCCATGTGCATGAGGCCTAAGGAAAATGCTATCTACAGTCAATAAATGGGCGAAAGCAGTTTTTACTCATTTATTTGCACAATCTTCTTAATTAAAATTAATGTTTTTCTTTTCAGGAATAGAAAATTTAGTTCTGTGAACTGAGTTCTTTTATAATGCCGGATCAGGATGAGAAAGGGAAAAAAACGGAAAAAGTTTCTGAAAAGAAAAGTCAAGGAGCAGCTTCAAGGTTTGTGATTTTATTAATACATTATTAAGAATTATCATCACATTTAGTTGTCAATTTAGCGATAACAGTATGTTAGTTTTGACCTAGCTTTGTTCTTCGGGATTTACATATTGATTACATATCCTCAGGATTGGTCATCAATATGAGATCGGCAGGGGTCCGACTCCCGGCACCCCTAGTAATCAACAGTTTGAAGAAGATGCAGTGCTCAGCGGAGCTCCAGTGAACGCTGTGGCCTCCTCGCAGCTTACCAAGCACAGCGCTGTCCATTTGATTGTTGTTGTGCTTGGTATTGAAAGCCAGCCCTATTCACTTGAATGGGGCTGAGTTGTGCCTAGGTCATGTGACCATAGAATGTAATGTCACATGACCTTGGAAGAGACCTAAGTGTTAACAGAACACTGCGGCCTCTGAGAATAGGCCATCAATGTGTAAATACCCCCAACAAAACTTCAACCCTTTTAGGACTGGGCAATTTTCCATTTTTGCATTTTAGTTTTTTACTCCCTGCCTTCCCAGAGCCATACCGTTTTTTTCCCCCCATTAACATAGACATATGGGGACTTATTTTTTGCGGAACAAAATACTAAATTTTTGTCACCATTTAATATTGCATATATTATAGTGGAAAGCTGGAAAGAAATTCCAAATGGGATGGAATTGGGAAAAATACAATTCCGCCACAGCTTTACGGGTTCTGTTTTCACAGCGTTTCCTATGTGGTGAAACAATTACAACGATACCACATTTGTATAGTTTTTTTTGTGTTTTAATATTGAAAAAAATTAAAAACTTCAGGTTATTGTCTCATTATGGGGCGATCTATACTGAAAAGTATAGATCGCCCCATAATGAGACAATAAGCTGAAGTTTTTCATTTTTTTTTTTTTCAGTGATGCCATTTTAGGGTGTGTATGACTTTATGATCACTTTTTATGAAATTTTGGGGGGGAGGTGATGTGATGAAAAAACATTTTTTTCGCTACGTCGTTTGCCGCTCATGGGATAAATATTTTTATATTGTAACAGCACAGACGTTTTAGAACGTGGCAATGCCTATGATGTGTTTTTTTTATTTGTTTTTTTATTTTAATTTTGAAAGGGGGATGATTTGAACATATATATAGCAATCATTAGATACCATTGTATTTTGTAATGAATTTTTATCCATTACAGATTACATCATTAATTATTACATTGCAGTAATAGTCTTCCCAATCTCAGCCAGGGGAAGCTCTTACCTGTGCGGGAGCATTTTCATCACTCAGATTCCTTGGTAATTTTGGAGGGGTTAAATGTCTGCGATTGGCATAATCATCGGTTTCAGACATTAGTGTAGGTGCCATATTTAAAGATCGGAAATCTGGCGTACATGTACAGTAAATGTCCTCAAAGGGTTAAATGGAATGTAATATATTATCAGAAAATTACATATTAATTAAATCAGGTTTTAAAATGTATATAAAATTGTTTTTATTTATTTATTTTTAATCATCATCCATATATAATTAACTCCTTAAGGGCTCCTACATACGGCTGGTATCTGTATTTTGCGGATCCGCAATTTGCGAACTGCAAAACAGGCAGCAGTGGGTTCTGTTTTTTGCGGAATGAAACGTCCGGCCCCTAACAGTTCTATCCTTAAAGGGGTATTCCCATCTTAATGATCACTGTTAAATCTGTCAATGATTTAACAGTGATCATTTTTCTAAATATGTTTAATTAACTAATTCCCACCCCTTAGAAGAAAATAAAGATATACTTACCTGACTGTTGTCTTCCGTCTCCCCTGGTTACGGCCACCACTCTCCTCCTAAAGCGCGGTGGCCGCGCTTGCGCAGATGACTTTTCTCCTGGCCGCGCTGCGTGCAGTCCTGAAAACACACGCCGACGCCGCGCATGCGCTATGGTAATTTCTTCCTGGCCAGTATAGTATACTAGCCAGGAAGAAGTCACCAGGGCGCATTCGCGGCGACGTGCGCGTTCAGTCGAGCGCGCGGCCTGGCCGGGAGAAGACGTCAATTAAGATGGAGCCCGCCCCCTGCCGAAACCAGGAAGTGAATGGCGCGCCGGGGGCAGGTAAGTATGAAAGACCGTAATGGGAATACCCCTTTAAGTGAAGTGAATGGGTCCACATCCAACAAAGAGTGCAGATCGGATGCGGACACAAAATATGTTCATGTCCATAAGCCCTAACACAGGACTTCTTTTAGATCTTAGACTAGTTTCACATCTGTGTTTTTAAATCTGGCAGGCTTTTCTGGTAGAGGAACAGCCTGCTTTCACAGTACCTGGCATAGCTGGATACTGCTGTTCACCACCGGACCCCTATGACTACAATGGGATCTGGCCGGTTTCCTGCATAAGTGTTTTTGTCTGGTCGAAACCGTTCACTCAGTTTCATGCAGTTTTTTTTTTTTTTCTTTTTTGTTAATTGTCACATTTCAAAAGACATGGGGGGTAGGATAGCAAGATGTACCGTATAAGGGTTTGGCTACATGATGATCTTAGTTGCAGTGGGATTGCAGTGTGCTAGCACCGCTACTTTGCGATTATTGGGTGCCAAAACTGTCGCGCTAACAAGATCGCAGTGTAGCCAAACCCTTATTTAGTGCTACCATTTTGGGGTATATGATTTATGCAAAAAAATCCTCAGTTTCGCTATAGTTTTTGTCTTTTTTGTCTCCTATTCATGATGTGGTAAAAATGAAAACCTAACTTTATTCTACAAGTCCATTTTTTTTCTCGCTCTTTACTGGATGATAAAAATAAGAAGTTAACTTTATTTTGTAAGTCATGTCGATTACAATGCTATCAAATGTATTTTGTTTTTACTGTAAACTTTTGAAAAAAATATAATTTTTTAACAAAATGTTATAACTTATTTTTTTCTTTTTTTTTTTGCTGTCCTAGGGGACTTGAAGATTTTTTTTATAACTTCTCTAATGCTTTAAAATACATATGGGCAGACTATACTATACTAAAACTGTTGCAACTGATAGTAAATCTGTTGGGCTACAAAGGCCACACCCCCTCATGTTAATCCTGCCCACTTCTGTCAACACTTTTGAAAAGTGGCAAGAGAAATGAAAAAGTGCACCAACATTTGCATCTTTGTAATGAGACAAAGATCAAATTTCAAGAAATTCACTTATCACTAGTTACAACAATGGAAAATGTCACGGGATAGATATTATACTCATTCTGAGTGTCATGTGAAGTCATGTTACCTAATATGTCCACAAACCCCAACAAACTACTGGTAAATTATGATTAAAATACGCAGGTGTCTAAAATCTAAAATAGTATTTCTAACATATTTCTGTTCATTTTTCTATAATTTTTTACTTTTGCATTTATTTGTAGGAAATGTTCTGACGTCAAAAGACTTTGGTCCCTCTTAAATGTGCAAGCTAGTAAACAGCAGGTAAATGGATTTCATTTTAAGCTATGTCTGTTAGTCTTTTTCTAATATTATTCTTAGAGATAAGTGAATTTCGATTCAGCGAATTTCACAAAAAAATTTCGCTTTGTGACAAATTACTTCAACACGAAGCACATTTTTTTGTAAGTAGCGGGTGTAATGACAGGGGGCTGCGATAGCGCCGCCCCTGTGATTGTACCCATCAGATGCCGTGTACACTGATGCCGTGTACACTCGCGGCATCTGAGTGTAAGATTAACAATAAAAAATTTTAAATCAAACTTACCGCCTCCATTTGCTTGCAACAGCCCGGCCGCCGCCATCTTGCTTGAAGATCTCGTCCGAAATCCCATGCGGCGCAAGATTACGTCATCATGCCGGTTGTCGTGGTGACTTATGACGGCATCACGTCAGTCGGCATGATGATGTAATCTTGAGCCGCACGGGATTTCGGCCGAGATCTTTAAGCATGATGTAGGATGGCGGTCCGTCGAGAGCAAATGAAGGAGGTAAGTTTGAATTTTTTAGTTTTTTATACTATTTCAGGTTAAATCGATAAGCTAACACAAAGCACGAGGAAATTCGGCTTCTAGGCGAATCGAATTTATCCTGAAATTCGGATTGAATTCCACTTCGTCGGATTCTATTCGCTCATCTCGAATTATTCTGTAATGCTAACTAACATAAAAGGAACCTGTCAGAATAAGTACACAGTATAATATGAAATCAGCATGATGTAGAGCAGGGGTAGATGAGCAGTTTGAAATTGTTACTGTGGCAATTCATGTTACTGTCTACTCTCCTGTGCACACAGATACTTGCTTCCTGTGTGTGAATTATGGCTTGCATTCAATGTACCTCTGTCTTCTGTACTGCTAGGGTTAATCTTCTGCTCTGTGAGCTGCTGCATAGCTGTGTCCAGTTGTTAATTAGCTGCTCCTATATAGCTTTGCTGCTGACGTGACTTCGTTTCTTGCCTGTGCAGTTTGTCTCTGTTGGTCTGCACAGATCTTGATAGATCTCTCTTTAGCTGTAAGAGCTATTTTCCATTTGTCTGTTTGATTCCTGGTTTCTGACCTGTGTCTTTTAACCATACTGATGTGCCGCCTTCCCTGACATTTGGATTGTTCACAGATTCCCACAAACTTTGCCAGCCCTCATCAGCTAGATGAGCAGCCAACCACACCGGGACTATTCCAAGAGGTAGTGGCCTGGTGGCTGCCCTACAGCAAGGTCTAGATCCCTGTATAGGGGTTAAAGGGTGAATACCAAGAGACCAACAGAATAATGCCTTTAGGTCTACCACAATGTCAAACCAGTTGGTTGACACAGTGGTTCCACAAGCGTTGCCGTAACAGATATATTGTTTTGTGGGAAAAGATTCAGTAAAAGCATGTATTTTATTAATTTATACTTCTGCTCTTTCTATACTTAGGAGTCTAGAGGGAAGTCCTACTCGGTGATCGACAGCTACCTCTGTATGTACCCTGTCAATCACCGAGTAGCACCACCCACTGGACACCTATGTGTTGAATAAAGACTTTTAATTAACGTTTTACCGAATCTTTTCAAGGCAAAACTATATATCATTCTGCTCAGCTCCTCCCACTCTAAAACTTGCTACTAGGGATGAGCGAACTTCTGTTTTCAAGTTCGGCGTACAAGGTTCGAGTTATCGAAGAATTCTGTTATGGATTCTGCAACCATGGAGCATAATTTATGGTCCGTGGTAGCGGAATCCATAACGTAATTCTTAGATAGTCCGAACCTGAACTTTGTACGCCAAAATTGAAAAGACAAGTTCGCTCAACACACAGCACAGCATTTCGAAGGTGACAGAATTCCTCTAGAGAGCTCAGGTCAGCTCTCCTAAGGGTCCTTTCACACTGGCGTTTTTGTTTTCCGGCATAGAGATCCGTCGTCGGGTCTCTATGCCGGAAAAATCCTGATCAGGATCATCCCCATGCATTCTGAATGGAGAGAAATCCGTTCAGGATGCATCAGGATGTCTTCAGTTCAGGACCGGAACGTTTTTTGGACGCAGCAAATCCCGCAGCATGCTGCGCTTTTTGTTGCGTCCAAAAATCCGGAACACTTGCCGCAAGGCCGGATCCGGAATTAATGCTCATTGAAAGGCATTAATCCGGATCCGGCCTTAACCGCTACAGGACCGCCGCACGCAGGATTGCGTCCTGGCGGCGGCCCTGTAGCTCTGATCACGGAATACCTTGGGGTGTCTTCTTTCCAAAATGGGGTTCTCATGTGGGGTATTTATACTGTCCTGGCATTTTAGGGGCCCCTAAAGCGTGAGAAGAAGTCTGGAATCCAAATGTGTAAAAATGCCCTGTGAAATCCTAAAGGTACTCATTGGTTTTAGGGCCCCTTTGCGCACCCAGGCTGCAAAAAAGTGGCACACATGTGGTATCGCCGTACTCAGGAGAAGTAGGACAATGTGTTTTGGGGTGTATTTTTATATATACCCATACTTTGTGTGAGAAATATCTCTGTAAACGACAACTTTTAAAAAATTTTATACAAAGTTGACAATTTACAGAGATATTTCTCTCACCCAACATGGGTATATGTAAAAATACACCCCAAAACACATTGCCCTACTTCTCCTGAGTACGGCGATACCACATAAGTGACACTTTTTGCAGCCTGAGTGCAAAGGGTCCAAATTCCAACGAGTACCTTTAGCTTTACATGGCGGCTCACAATTTAGCCCCGCCCAAAATGCCAGAACAGTAAACACACCCCACAAATGACCCCATTTCGGAAAGTAGACACCCCAAGGTATTCACTGAGGGGCATAGTGAGTCCGTCTGAGATTTTTTTTTTTGCCAGAAGTTAGCAGAAATTGAAACTTTTTTTTTTTTCTCAGAAAGTGTCATTTTCCGCTAACTTGTGAAAAAAATGAAATGATACATGAACTCACCAAGCCCCTCCGTGAATACTTTGGGGTGTCTTCTTTCTAAAATGGTGTCATTTGGGGGTATTTATACTTTTTGACATTCTAGCACCTGAAGAAACATGACAGGCGCTCAGAAAGTCAGAGCTGCTTCAAAATGCCGAAATTCACTTTTTGCACCATAGTTTGTAAACGCTATAACTTTTACCCAAACCAATAAATATACACTTATTGGACTTTTTTTTATCAAAGACATGTAGAACAATAAATTTAGAGAAAAATTTATATAGAAATGTAGTTTTTTTTGAAAAATTTTACAACAGAAAGTGAAAAATGTCATTTTTTTGCAAAAATTTCGGTAATTTTTGATTAATAGCAAAAAAAGTAAAAATGTCAGCAGCAATGAAATACCACCAAATGAAAGCTCTATTAGTGAGAAGAAAAGGAGGTAAAATTCATTTGGGTGGTAAGTTGCATGACGGAGCAATAAACGGTGAAAGTAGTGTAGTGCGGAATTGTAAAAAGGGGCCTGGTCATTAAGGGTGTTTAAGCTAGGGGGGCTGATGTGGTTAAGTTAAACGTCGTTTCGGCGCATAAAGTCCTGGTTGCCATGGTAAAATGTAGTGGGGAGTGGGGGAGCAGTATACTTACCATCCGTCTGGCTCCCGGGGTGCTCCAGAGTGACGTCAGGGCGCCCTACACACATGGATCACGTGATCGCATGGATCACGTGATCCATGCGCATGGGGCGCTCTGACGTCATTCTGGAGCGCCCCGGGAGCCGCACGGACTGTAAGTATACTGCTCCCCCGCTCCCCACTACTACTATGGCAACCAGGACTTTAATAGCGTCCTGGCTGCCATAGTAACCTAAAAGCATTTCGAAGACTGATCAGGATCCTGATCAGTCTTCTAATGCTTCAGGCGACTTGCGTTCTGACGGATCCGGCGGGACGGAAGTGCCTGCCGGATCCTCAGAACGCAAGTGTGAAAGGACCCTAAGATAGCTATTTTAGTAAATGCTTGCAGTCTCCACAAAATAAAAATGATGGATTATCTATTCTGAGAACATTGCATTGTGCAGTTCCTGGTATCTATCCTGGAAGTGTATGAATACATTTTGACAGTTGGATGTAATGATTGCTGTTTGCAATGGGACATGTACGTACTCAGCCTGACACTGTCTAAGGGCTCCTGCACACGAACGTATTTTTCTTCCGTTTCCTTTCCCGGTTTTTACAGGTCCGTATACTGAACTATTCATTTCAATGGGGATTGAAAAAAAAAGGAAATGACTCCTTGTGCATTTTGTGTCCGTTCCGCAAAAAAATAGAACATGTCCTATTCTTGTGCGTTTTGCGGACAAGTATAGGCACTGTTACAATGGATCCACAAAAAAAAAAAAAACTGATGCGTTAAAACGCCCCAAAGAAGCTCATGTACTTGTTTGGGCGTGGGGCGTTTTACAGCGCGTTCAAACGCGCTGTACAACGCCCAAATGTGAACCATGCCCATAGGGAAGCATGGCTTTTCACATGTTGTGCGTTTTACAGCGCGTTTGAACGCGCTGTAAAACGCTTAGGTGTGTACCTAGGGTTAAAGGGACACTTGCGTCAGAAAGGGGTATTCTTTTTAAGCTCAAAATTCCTAGAAAACTATTTTTTAAATTTTTTGGGCTGCTCCTATATAGATAGGGATCCCATTGTTATGTTACTGCTGCTGTGAGGAAAAGATGGTATCTGCTTTTATAATGATGCTCACAGTTAAGGGTACTTTCACATTTGCGGCATAGCTATCCGGCAGGCTGTTCCGGCGGGTGAACAGCCTGCTGGATCCACCATGCCGCAAGTACCCGTGCACTGCCGTGCTGCCGCTCCGTCCCCATTGACTATAATGGGGCGAGGGGCGGAGCTACAGCGCATCACGGCAGTGCACGGCCGGAGATCGCCGGACTTAAAGTACTGCAGGTCCGACTTTTTAGTCCGGCGTTCTTTGCTGTGCACAGACGCGCTGCGCCGTAGCTCCGCCCCCCGCCCCATTATAGTCAATGGGGACGGAGCGGCAGCACGGCAGTGCACGGGTACTTGCGGCATGGCAGATCTGGCAGGCTGTTCACCCACCGGAGCAGCCTGCCGGATAGCTATGCCGCAAATGCGAAAGTACCCTAAGTATTGCCCTTATCAGTGTAATGGATGATGCCCTAAATGAGTCACTCACCCTTCCCCCACCCCTGCCCATTCCCTTTCTGTCTGCAGTGGATGACCTGACTGAGAAAATGAAGTGAGGCTGTCTGCCATGATAAAAGCCTAAACAAAGAAGGAAGTTAAAAAGCCAGGACAGAATACATGGAGTGACTTAAAAAAAATTTAACCCAGAAAAACAATTTTTTATTTTTTGTATACAGTGCATTCAGAAAGTCTTCAGGCCCTTTCATTTTTCAAATTTTGTTATGTTGCACCCTTTTGATAAAATAAAAATAAATGTAAGTTTTTGACCCCATAATGAGAAAGTGAGAACAGAATTTTAGAAATTTTTTTTGCAAATTTATTAAAAAGAAAAAACTAATATTTTGCGTGGACATAAATATTCAGGCCCTTTTCTTTGACATTTGAAATTTAGCTCTGGGGACCTCCCATTTTGTTTGGTCATCTTTGAGATGTTTCTGCACCTTGATTGGAGTCCACTTTCTGGTAAATTCAGCTTATTGGACATAATTTGGAAACACACACCCCTGTCTATATAACGTCTCACAGCTGACAATGCATATGACACAAGAAACCAAGTTATGAGGGTGAAAAAACTGCCTGTTGAGCTCAGAGACAGAATTATGTGGAGGCACAGATCTGGAGAAGGGTACAAAAACATTTCTGCTGCACTGAAAGTTTCCAAGAGCACAGTCACCTCCATAATTCTTAAATAGCAGAAGTTTGGAACAACCAGGACTCTTCCTAGAGCTGGCCACCCTACCAAACTAAGTAATCGGTGCAGGCACGGTAAGGGAAGGACGCTCGCCGGCTGCCAGCTTCCTCACTGCGCCTGCGCCGAATACTGAGCTGCGCAAGATTTCCCCAGTGCACAGGGCCGGCAGGAGGATGCGACAGCTGCCTGGCCCTGTCAATCAAGACTTGGAGGGCGTGTTATGAGGTGGGAGAACGGAGCCACTAGGAGCAGGTTTAACGCCCCCCCCCCCTTGCACCTAGAGGCTAATTTGCATATTATAAAAGTAAGAATTTTGCAGTAACGGGGGCATGAATAATCACAAGAATAGCATAGTTAGGTGCAGCTGATATTAGCACATCGCTAATGTCAGCCAGGTAATAGTGAAAATTCTAGTGACAGAAGCCCTTTAAGTTGTTGAGGGCTATGACCTCCAGTGAATGTTGTGGGTTAATTGTTGTGTTTTAATTAGTTTTTGTGAAACCCCTAATTTACAGGTCAAGAAGGATTGTACAAGTAAATTATACTACAGGGACACATTAGCTAGCGAACACAACAGCCTGTTGTTATTCACCTAAGAATTAGCTTGTACAATGTTTACCTGCTAAAAATGTTCTTGGCATCCGGACACAATCAACAAAGTGTACTGGAAGCTGAGCGCTAATAAGGTGTTTTCCCCGGATTTATGTATTTCCGTGCTGATAATAATTAGTTATTAAAAACTGATAATATAAATACTATCTGTTTCCTTCTTCCCAGGAACTTGTTAACTTATTCTGGGTCATTTTTGATGGTTTTTACCAGTTATATTTTTCACAAGTTTATTGTTTTAATAGTTCTTCTGTCTCTTGCCCCTGCTGTTCCTCTGGTCCCTTCAGTGGTGCTAGTAAGGATGAAAGATGTTGCATTGTCTATGGTAGAAATCCTCTTTATGCTGGCCATAGGTATAAGAAATTTTCATCCAATACAGCCAATAATAATCAAAACGTCAATTATACCAAAAGAATCGGCTACAATCCTGTGAACTCTGTGTTGTGATTCTGACATACATTTTTAGAACTAAAGAACTGTTGACTGCAGTATAATACAGTAGGAACCTGCCAGCAGGGTCCATGATTGGAAATGACTCTCATGACGGACATTTAACCCCTCAGATGCCACAGTCAGTTGCATCCACGGCATCTGTGGAGTTTGCTCCCAGTGACTGAATGCCTCCTTCCCACAAAGAGATCGCAGGAGCTGTTTGGTTGCTGTGGCAGCTGGGAACCTTATGAAGGCTCCCAAGGCTGCCATTGCAAAGTTCTTATTGAGCTCTGGCATGTTAGTCTTGTCCTGTTGAGCCCTGCATGTCCCTGATATTGCAGCATCTGAGAAGGACAAACTATCAAAATATAAACGTGTTTATTCCATATGGTGAACGTTGTGATGGGGAAAATCAAAATGGCTGAATCTATGTTACTTGGTGACTTCTCCTACTAAAAAAAATTGAATAAAGAGCGATCAAAAAGTCATACATAACCCAAAATAGTATCAATAAAAAGATTGATAGACAGGAATATAAAATGTTATGGGTAGAGATGAGCGAACTTTAAAAAAAAGTTCGGCGTTCGGGTTGTGGTAACTCGCGCATCCCGTTATGGATTCCACTATCGCGGCATATGGAATCCATAAGGGGCGGCTGCCACCAACCCGAACTGTTGAACAGCCGAAGGACCTGGGGTGACGTCACCGTCATGTGATCAGTGCAGGGGCGTGGCTCAGCACTGGATTGGATCCCATGCTGAGCCACGCCCTGCACTGATCACATGACAGTGGCGTCACCCCAGGTCCTTCCGGCTGTTCAACAGTTCGGGTTGGTGGCAGCCGCCTTATGGATTCCATATGCCGCGATAGTGGAATCCCATAACGAGATGCGTGAGCTATCACAACCCGAACGCCAAACGCCAAACTTTTTTTTAAAGTTCGCTCATCTCTAGTTATAAGTTCTCACTGTTTTAAAAGCATAAAAACATAACAAAAATTATATGAATTGAATTTGGTAATGCTGTAATCGTACTGAACCACAGTACCAACATGTCATTTTTACTGCCCAGTAAATGCTGTAAATACGAAACCCATAAAGCACCAGAATAATTCAATTTTTTTCCAATTCGATCCCATTAATATTTGTTTCCACCTACCAGTGTATGGAAAAGTAAATGATGACATTAGTAAGTAAAACTTATCATGCAAAAAAAAACAAGCTCTTATAAGACGATGGGAAGATAAAAGTAAAAAAAAAAAAAACAAAACTGCCACCTGCTTAAAGGGTTAAACCGATCATGTTTTTTTTTTTTCACTTTTCCACTGATGGAACAGAAATACAAAAAAAACAACCCACGATGCTGAAGTAAACTTTGTCTTAGCTGTGGATTTTCAGTATGTGATCACATATATACAAATTTACAACAATGTGACCAATCAATTGCTTTTTAATGAAACATTCATCCACAAATATAAATTCATATTTTGCAATTTTATATAAATAAGATGATAATTAGCCATGTAGAAGGCTTCTCAGTGCCACTAAAGACAACATGGAGAAAATACACAATGGCTAAATAATCTGAGGTATCCATCACATGTCTGGTAGAGAGGTATAGGAGGTAGTCTACGAAAGTACTTTGTTAGTATGAACTACAGTATTACTTACAATCGCACAATAGAGCCTCCCTTCACACTGCCGTCAGAGGCTATATTTGGGGCATCTGTTTGCATTTACGTCACATTTGATGACAAGAATAGTGCAGCATGGGGTGCTAATTCTGTCCTCAAAACAACAAACATCACAATGGAAACCCTATAGACCCCATTGTAAGGGCCCTTGCACACTTGCATTTTTGTTTTTCGGCATAGAGTTCCGTCGTCGGGGCTCTATGCCGGATGAATACTGATCTGGATTATCCCCATGCATTCTGAACGGAGAGAAATCCGTTCAGTATGCATCAGGATGTCTTCAGTTCAGTCACTGAACGTTTTGGATGGAGAAAATACCACAGCATGCTGCAGTATTCTTTCCGTCCTGGGATGCGGAGCAAAACGGACAGACGGATGGGGGACAAATCCGTTTTCTTTGGCACAATCTGCCACAATAGAAAACGGATCCGTCCTCCATTGATTTTCAATGGAGTTCAAAACAGATCCGTTTGGCAATGTTAAAAAATAGTTAAAGTTAATACAGGCGGATCCGTTCAAACGGATGCATGCGGTTGTATTATCTGTAACTGAAGCTTTTATTTCTGGCGGAACTCTAAAACAAAAACGCAAGTGTCAAAGTACCCTAAGGCCCCTTTCACACGGGTTTTCTGCGCGGGTGCAATGCGTGATGTGAACGCATAGCACCCGCTCTGAATCCGGACCAATTCATTTCAATGGGTCTGTGTACATGAGCATTGTTTTTCACGCATCACTTGTGCGTTGCTTGAAAATCGCAGCATGTTCTATATTCTGCGTTTTTCACGCCGCCCTAGCTCCATAGAAGTGAATGGGGCAAGCAAGTGCGGGTGCGTTGCATTTTTCACTGATGGTTTCTAGGAGATGTTGTTTGTAAACCTTCAGTTTTTTATCACGCGCGTCAAAAACTCATCAAAACGCATTGCACTCGCGCGGAAATAACTGAACGCAATCGCAGGCAAAACTGAATGGCTTTGCCTGTGAAATTGCACAGTTTTCACTGAACGCATCCGCAATGCATCCAGACCTAATCCGGACACGCTCGTGTGAAAGGGGCCTAAGTCAAGTCATGAGACAGATCGCTGAGGGCATCATGGCTTCTGTTATGATCAGAACCCACAATGCAAGTTTGAACATAGCTGTAACTGAAGCACTTGTGGCTGCTTGCGCCAACTACTTCTTCAGTATCCATGTCTGTGCATATACAAAGTCATAGTTCAAATTTAAATATGAAAAAAGCATTAAAGAAAGCTGAAATTAAGCAACAATTATTATTATTTTATAGTGCTGTAATTGTTTGTGATTCAGTAGACTGAATGTGTAATTGAATGTTTTCTGTTTGAAGCTTCCTGCTTTGAGAACTACCAACACGCCTAAGACTCAGCAGAAATTTGGGAAGAACCACCCATCTAAAAATCATTGGCAAGAATCAACTGAATCTGTAGAACTTGAAAAATTTAGGTAGGTAAAAAAAAAAAATCTGTATCTGTACTTTTAAAGTACAAAACAAGAAGACCTACTGTCAGATATACCAAAATGAACCAAAAGTCACTTGTGAGGTTCCAATTAATAACTGTTAAAGGGGTTGTCCGGGTTCAGAGCTAAACCTGGACATATCCCCTTCTTCATCCAGACAGCCCCTCTGAGATGAGCATTGGAGCATTTCATGCTCCAATGCTCTCCCTTATCCTGTCCTGAACCAGGGCAAGGGCTTTTTCATTAGAATCGGTGACGTACCAGGACTCTGCTAGGCGGAGGCCTCCGCCTAGCAGTGTCCCCGGTGATGTCACCGGCACTAATGGGTGGGCTTTAGCGCTGCCCTATCCTGTAAGGTCTAGTGCAGCGCTAAAGCCCACCCATTAGTGTCTGTGAGGTCACTGGGAACACTGTTAGGCAGAAGCCGTCCCCTAGCAGTGTAAACGTTTAAGAAAAAAAGCCCTTGCCCTGTCCGATCCAGAACTTAAAATAGGGTGAAGAAGGGGATATGTCCGGATTCAGCTCTGAACCTGGATAACCCCTAAAAGTTAAAATTATTGTATAAATGTGGCCCTGACTCTTCAGCATAGTAGTCCTGTGTCTTCTGACCCAATAACTGGTAGCACTTCAATGGTAAATGCATTATTTTAGTACGTTAACTCCTTCCTGAACCCAACCGTTTTCATTATTTTTTCTCATTTTCTATACACCCTGCCATCCAGGAGTCATAGCTTTCTTATTTTTTCATTTGTGTAGTTACATGAGGGCTTGTTTTTTTTGCGAGACAAGTTGTAATTTCTAATGCACCCATTTAATTTTGCATACCATGTATTGGGGAGCTGGAAACGAAATTCTAATTGGGGTGGAGTTGGAAAAAATGGCATTGTATTATGGGTATTGTTTTTACAGCGTTCCCATAATTTTATTGTTTTTGTTGTGTTTTAATAAAATAAATTGCCATATTCTGACCCCTATAACCCTATAGCTTATTTTTTTGTGGAGTGGTTTATATTTTTCATTGATACAATTTTGGACTTTTTGTTCACTTTTTATTTAATTATTTGGGAGGTGAAGAAACAAAAAGACGTTGAATTGGCCATTTTGATTTTCTTCCTATTATTCCATTCACTATATGGGTTAAACACTTTCGTATTGTAATAGTTTGGACATTTTCAGATGCAGCAATTTATTTGCATACCCCATAGGGGACTCTAATATGCGATCGTCTGATACCTTATACCTGGGATGGGCAAACTGCGGCTCTCCAGCTGTTGCAAAACTACAAATCCCAGCATGTAAAGACTGCTTACAGCTATCAGCCTATAGCAGGGCATGGTGAGAATTGTAGTTTTACAACAGCTGGAGAGCTGCAATTTGCCCATCCCTGCTTTATACTATAGACTGCAATGATTTATCATTGCAGTCTACATGAGAATCGGTGCATTTCTATCAAGCATTGCCGCTTTGCTATGGCAGGCCTTGGAGCCTTCTGCAGGGCCCAGACTGCCATATCAATCAAACAGCTCCCACAATCTCATTGTAGGGGGGCTGTTTCGTTAGCAGAAGCACAGAGCTTCCCGTAAATGACCACACAAATGCTATGGTCACAATTGACCACAACATCTGAGGTTTAATTATGGCATACAATGTAGTAGAAAACAGTAAAAACATTTCAAATGGGGTGGAATTGAAAAGAATAACGCAACTCCTCCTTCGTTTTAGGGTTTTGTTCCCACGGCGTTCCTTTTGCAGCAAAAGTGACCCATTCCCTTCATTTTCTGGGTCGGTTTACAATGAGAGCCCATATGTATAGGTTTTTTATGTCTAAATAGTGTAAAAATAAATGTAAACTTTGAAAAAATGATTATTATTTTTTTTACATCACCACATTCTGACCCCCATAACTTTTTTATGGTTATATCTACTGTGTTGGGGCTTATTTTTTGGGGACAATCTGTAGTTTTTATTGATACCATTTTGGAGTGTTTGTGACTTTTTGATCACATTTTATTACATTTATTCAGGGTAAGAGAAGCAATGAAAAAATGGCAAATTGACCATTTTTACCCTTTTTTCCGTGAGGGCATTCGCCGTATTGGAAAAATATTTTTAGATTATAATAGTACGGGCATTTTCAATTGCGGTGATACCCATGATGTTTATATTTTTTTCTATTTAGGTATTTATTTTTTTATTATACAAAAAGAGAGTGATTTAAACTTTTATATTTTTTACTTTTTTATATATTTTTAACAGCTTTTTTTCACTTTTTTTTAAATGATTTTGAAGCTCGTATTTGAGCCTACAAGATATATTTTTAATTTTTAATTTTAGAACAATCATGTATTCTTAAATTAATTTATTACTGTCTATTGCTCATTTCTTATGTTGGCCTGCCGCCTGGTGGCTAAAGTAAGAATTGCAGCTTGAATGCTCTCAGCCTCTTCTGAGAGGCTGAGTGCATTCAAATCAATTACTGGCATCCTCACTAAAGGATCTAAAGGCTTTAATTACCGTGATTGGCATTATTGCTGGTGGCGGTAATTAGCCGCAGGTCTCTGCTGTTTGAAACAGCAGAGACCTGCCAGCCATGACGCCCGCTGCACATGCCGTACATGTATGGTGCTGGTAGCAAAAGAGTTAAAGAGGGTGGTTACGAGGTCTCTTTTTAAACTAACTTTGTTAATAGTATTACAAAATTTTTATTTGTTTTTCTTTGTGTTTAAAGTAATAGATTTATTCACCACTAAAATTATTTTTTTCTTATTAATTTCTAGTATTAATTACAAAAATGAAAGAAACTTTAGCCAGCACTCACAGCATAACTTATTCCTCGACATATTCATGGCACTGATTAAGAACAGGCTTGGATGCAGGTAAAATAATCTTTTTTTTCCTCTTAAGAGACACTTTTCCTCACCCCTGCCTCCTCCACTGATCATTCACCTTAAAGAGGACCTTTCACTGGTCCACAGTTTATGAGGTAAAGCTATATACATGGAGAGCGGCACCCAGGGATGTCCCTGCACTTACTTGTATCCCTGGGTGCCGCTCCGTTCGTCCTCTGTAGCCCCCGGTACCGGCGCTCCTGCTTCTGTAATTTTGCCTGGGGCGGAGACTTCTTCTTCTGCCCTGGGCGTCTCCTTCTCCAGGGCTGGAGCTGCTAGTCGCAGCGCTCAGCTCATATCCTGAATATGAGCTGAGCGCTGCGTTGGCAACGCTCCAGCCCTGGGAGAAGAGACGCCAGGGCAGAAGAAGAGTCTCCGCCCAGGCAAATTACAGAAGCAGGAGCCGGCACCGGGGCTACAGAGACGAACGGAGCGGCACCCAGGATACAAGTAAGCTGCAGGACATCCTGGTGCCGCTCAATGTAGATATCTTTAACTGATAAACTGTGGACCAGTGAAAGGTCCTCTTTAAATTCACTGCTGAAGTCTGTCTTTAGAAGCAAGACTGGCAATCAGCTCACTGAGGGATCATGTTACATGCTTCCCATAGAAGTCTATAAAGAGGGGGAGGAGTGAAGTGCTCGTGGTAAACAAAGGCACAGACACATGGAGATGCTGCTGCTTCTAGTAAATTTTGTATCTTATTTTAAGGCCTCATGCACACGACAGTGAAAAATGGCACACGGCCATTTTTAGCACCAATGAAAGTCTATGGGGCTATTCACATGGCCGTTCTTTTAACTGCCAGTGAATACCGTCCGTCCAAAAAATAGGACGTGTCAGCCAGACGCCCCCCATTGAAATCAATGGGACTGTTTTTAACGGCTGCTTAGACTTGAGTGCACTCATCTAACGGCCGTTAAAAACGGGTACACTTTAACAATAATGGCAATTTAGGGGTTAAAAAACCCCAAAAACCTCACCTCAAAGACTTGCTCGTGCTGCAGCAGTCTCTTCTCTCTTCACTGAACAGGACCTGCCGAAGGACCTGCGATATGCGTGATGACGTTACCACATGGGAGCACGTGCTGATGTCATCATGCACATTGCAGGTCCTTCGGCAGGTCCTGTTCAATGAAGAGAGAAGAAACTGCTGCAGCGTGAGCTAGTGGATAAGGTGAGAGTTTTATTTTTTGTCAAATCAACTAAAAAAGATGGGGGCATTATATTCACCATGGGGAAATTATTCAAGCTGGGGGCCTACATTGGGGGCATTATTAAAGCTGGGGGCAATAAAAAAAATTGCTACACTATGGAGGACATTATTTTAGCCTGGGGTCTAAATGGTAGGCATTATTAAAGCTGGGGGCAATAAAAAAAATTGCAACACCAATGGGGGCATTATTTTAGCTGGGGGCCAAATGGTGGTGGGCATTATGAAAGCTGGGGGCACTATGGGGGTCATTATGGGCACCATGGGGTCATGAAAAACTGGTGCAAAATAGATGCAAAGCAGGCATTCAAAATGGACACACGGACAGAAAATAGATGCACACACTGATGCAAAATGGCCATGAGAAACTGACAGTGTGTCCGTTTTTAACAGACGTTTTTTTTCACTGTTGTGTGCATGTAGCCTAATGCTCGATTCACATCTACACTGCCCAGTATTGCTGTGTAATATCCTCCATGCTGGTTCTGCTTTTAAGCGTGTGCTACAAAAAGATAGGAGCTCAGGATCTCCTCTTATCTGTGTGTGGGGTGTATGGGAGACATCATCACCAGGGGTGCACCATTCTCAAACTAACCCCTTCCCTCCTAACATTACGTATATCACTACAGAACATACAGGGTAAGGCCTCATGCACACGACAGTAGGTGTTTTGCGGTCCGCAAAGCGGACAAGAAGAGGACATGCTATATTTTTTTTGCGGGGCCACGGAGCGGAGCAAAATATGAAGTGAATGGTCCGCGCCCGAGCCACAAAATATGCGGCTCTGATGCGGACCCAAAATACGTTTGTGTGCATGAGGCCTAATACAGCGCCACGTACCTCTTACATCCGGTGACGTCTCCTGTGATGTAGATGTGCTCTTTCTTCATCTTCTCCTTTCAGACATTCTGACCAGACCACAATTTTTTCGCCATTTCTCGTCTCTGCAGTTTGACAAATAAATCTTAGTTTACTACTTTTCCATCATCCTCCCATCTTCTGGACAAATCATCCTACTACCCCTAATACTGTGCCTGCTGTGCTCCCCAATATTATACTGCAGAAACATGATAAACCCCCTGATAATACTAGTACCATGCAGATAGTGCCCTTCAATGATTATTGGCATGCAGCGTCTTAAAATAACTGCACCCAGCAAATAGTGCCCCTGATTCTAATAGTGTAAACATAACATCCCCCAAAAATAATTGTGGTAAGCTGATACTGTGCCAAGATGCCCCCACAGTAATAGTGCTCCCAAAAGTCCCACCAATAGTAATAATTCTCTGCTAGAGCTAGTAATAGTGCTCATACAGTGCCCCCAACATGTCCCCACTGTGCCCCAGAAGTAATAATGCTCCCATAGTGCCCATATTAGTAATCAGATTCTCCATAGACCACCAGTAATAGTAAAGACCACCATAATGCCCCTAAGTAGTAATAATTCTCTATATGTTGACAGTAGAAAAATGTCTCCTTATAATGTGTGCCATTGCAAAAAATACCACCTTTTAATGCCCTCAGTTGAGCTAATGTCCCCATAGTGCCCCCATAATGTGCCAGTATAAAATACCCCTATATAGTTCCCCCAGTAAATGCTCCCATAGTGCTCCTCTCCCCCTTCCTCCTGGTGCCCCCAATTATGTACCAGTATAAAATGTCCCTATATAGTGCCCCAGTTGCCCTTAGTCCCATAATTTGCAAGTATATAATGCCCCTTCTTAGTGCTCCAGTACATGACCCCATAGTTCTCCTCTTCCCCCTTCCCCATAATGTGTTGCAGTATAAAATGCCCTAATACAGAGCCCCCCATATAAAATACCCCTTCTTTGTGGCCTCAGTAGATGGCCCCATAGTGTTTCTCTCCCCCCTTCCCCCATAGTACCCCCCATATAAAATACCCCTTCTTTGTTGCCTCAGTAGATGCCCCCATAGTGCCCCTCAATAATATGCCAGTAAGAAATGCCCCCATAGTGCCACCCAATAATGTGCCAGTAAAAAGTGCCCCCATAGATGCCCCCACAGTTCCCCTACTAATGTGCCAGTAAGAATGCCCCCATAGCGCCCCCAATAATGTGCCAGTAAGAAGTGCCCCCATAGATGCCCCCAATAATGTGCCAGTAAGATGTGCCCCCATAGATGCCCCCCCAATCATGTGCCAGTATGAAGTGCCCCCCCAATCATGTGCCAGTAACAAGTGCCCCCATAGGTCTCCTCTCCTGTATTGTACCATATAAAAAAAATAAACCCACATACTTACCTCCATCAAGCTGGCAGCGATAAGATGCAAGCCTCTTCCGGCTTGTGTCCGCGCTGTATGGCTCAGGCTCAATGATGTCATCGAGATGCCTGCAGCCTTTCAGAGGAATGGGGAAGGGAGACGCCTCTCCCCTGCCCTGCAGCATCCATCTGTATCGCTGTCCTGAGGACGGCGATACAGATGACGATGGAGATGAGCGCTTCACATTGAAGCGCTCATATCCCTGTGCCCTGCCGCTGCCCCCCACTTGTCACCAGGGCCACGCAGCCTGATTCGATCGCCTCACCTCGCCTAATTGGCGGTGTGGCCCTGATCATCACACTGACAGCTATAGAGCCTTGAGAGGGCAAAATGCCGAATACAAATCATATAATGGCCAGATATAGTGTTATCCCTCATACACACATGTAGGACAGCTTATTCTGAGACAGCTGACAAATGAATTACAACTGATTTAATATAAATTGTATCAATTCTCTTTTCAAATATCTGATTCAAAAAACCAAAAATGTGCAAGTGCGTGAAATTGTAAAAATCCCTTTATTCATGAAGTGCTGGGATTCCAGACATTCTTGTCAAGTTTTATTGTGTGACAGCCTTTCACATCTTTCCAAATCTAAATAATGGTGTTATCCTTGTTGGCCTCGCTCCCAGCTCAGCCATTAATACGCATAGACATAAACAGTAATACGGCCCACGCTGATCTCCCACACACTGTATGTTCCACAAAGCATCAGCTGGCAATGTAGCAGCCAAATATTACACTGAAAGCTATTAATGCATAATGATCTAATTAAATATGGAAGTTCAGCAATTAGATCAAGGCTTCTTGTTCTGAAATATGTTGCTACTCACTGGTTATTGTTTCATTCAATTCTCCCACGGCAGGGAATGGATTGACAGATCTCCGTCTGTTCATTTATTGCGAGTATTGATCTGTTTGAGATTATTAATCCGGGACCCGTTTTATCAGGTATGGTTGTGTTAAAATGACTTTTTAATATCTATGGATTTATGGACCGTTTTAATATTAATGGGACTATATCAACAATTATTTCTCAGGATAGTCATCAATATTAGATTGTGGGGGTCTGACTCCCAGCATCCCCACCAGTCAGCACTGTGGCCTCTTCCTAGGCCAGAGACATCTCGTTCATCAGTCATATGGCCTATGTACAGTTCGGCTCCCATTCAAGTGATGCAATATTTAGTTACACAACTATGTTTTTAAATCTGGCAGGCTGTTCCAGTAGAGTTCACCATATCTGGCATAGCCTGATAGGGCTGTGCACTGCTTAATCCCCACTGACTACAATAGGATCCAGCTATTTTAGGGAGCAAATGCCAGCTTTTGGACGTACAAAAAGTAGTGCATCAATAACTTTTTGTTCAGCCAATAGCCACCATTTATGTCAAAAAGCAGCCTGATCCCATTGTGGTCAGTAGGGATTCGGCTGTGCACGGCTCTATCCGGCTAAACAGTGAACTCTTCTTGAACGGCCTGCCCGATTTAAAAACACAGATGTGAAAGTAGCCTAAGCACATCTACTATACAACGTACGGCACTGTGCTTGTTAAGCTGCGAGGAGGCCGCAGCGCTCAACAGAACTCTGTGTCTCTTCAAACAGCTCATTGGTGGCAGTGCCCGGAGTCTGATCCCCACTGATCAGACATACTAGTATTCCATTCCCGGAAAACCCCTTTAAATGTTCCAGATGAGGCACAAATACATTGATAAATGTGGACTTTCCTGCTCCTCGTTAGACAAGGTGTGTGGCTTAGGTTAGTTTCACAGTAGCACTAAAATCTTCCTGCAGGCTGTTCCAGCAGAGGAATAGCCTGTGGGAGATCATTGTATCCGTCATAGCCAGGACGGACTGGAGTACCGCCAGACCCTATTGACTATAATGGGACCCAGCCGGGATCCGGCCTGTTTCCGAAATTAGTGCTTCGATGGTCTTTTTGCCAACCAACATGTGTCAAAAAGTTATTTAAAAGTTACTAAAGATGCGGCACATTTATCATACACCATGAACCACTGTGATGAATCTCACACATCTAGTCTAGTTCTAAGCTGTCTAAATTTAAGGCAGTATTAGTAAATCTGCCGCAATGTCTTTTTAGAAAAGTTTATTTCAACAATGAAAATGTATTCTTTGCAAACTAATGCTAAAAAAAGATATTTTTTATACTTTTTTTTTTTTTTTCCATAAAGTAAGGCTTTCCTTTACAGTTACGCCATGTGTGTTCTATACATGCTTTGAAATTACTATTAGTGTACATTGTACAATTTAATGACACACTTATACGTCAAATGAATCTATTAGTTGTTGTTGTTATTATTATATTTAATATATTATTCTAAGCTAACTTTTTTTTAAATCAGGGAGTGCTTCATCAAATGAATGGAGTGGACATTCTTGCACAGGTAAAACAGTTTTTTCCCTTTTTTTATTATTATTATTTTTGGTGATTTTTTTTTTTTCATTTTGACAATGCTGTGCCATTGAAAATTAAGTACAAAATACTGGTCTTCTGTAGCAGTCAACAAAAATAAAAACCCATCCTATAAAGATAGATACTTCAATATCAGTTTACTGCTGCTGTGTGACCCTCGTTATATTAGTAGGCATAGAATTAGGATGACAGTATGCCAGCTGAATTGTTTTCTAGATGGGCCTAGATAAAGATGCCCACAGAAGAGCATTGGATTGATTAGCGTATTGTGTGATGCTCTAATTGAGTCACTCATTCCCGTCCATCTCTGGCCACAGTGGTGGTCTGACTGAGTTATTCAAGATTGTCTGCTATGCTAAAAATATTTGCTGGAAGTGTCCCTTTAAATGTATGAGCCCTACTTATTAGTGTGACATGTTTTCTTTAATAATTTTTGTACTACATCATTACTTTGAGGTGTCAAGATTGCCGTGTGGCCCCATCCTTAATCAGGGGGTGCATGATAAATAGCAATTAAAGGAAGTCTGTCACCTCCACAATTGGTTTCAAAGTAAGCATACCATCATGTAGAGTTGGTTCCTCGAAATATAACTTACCTTTTGTGAAAATGTGGTCCTCAGATCCTGAGAAATGCTTTATTTAACCCCTTAAGGACTTAGGACGTACCGTTACGGCATGTTTCTCGAGTCCTTAAAGGATAACTGTCAAATTTTTTTTTTTTACTATTGGATTTTGGTGATTAATATCACCTTGTTGGCCCTGTTTTAATTTCTGATTGTTTAATAAATAACCCCTAAAAGCCACCTAAAAGTCCCCAGTATTGGCTATTGTTACCTGAGATAAAATCAGGTTGCTATGCTCCTTCCGTCTACCAGATAGAGGACGGAGCACGCTGCGTGCACTGGGAACTGATAGTGAGTCAACATTGTAAGGGAATGTATAAAAAGCCAGGTTCTTCCTGACAGGAGATAACAGTGCTGGGCTGTGTGTGTGAACTTCTCCACATGCCTGTGCTTGGCAGACACTCCCTTAGCAGTTCTGGAGAATGTACAATGTGGCTGCTCAGTGTATAAATGACAGCCTTATCTGATAAGAGGAGAGCTTGTAGGAGGACTATAGGCTTCAGCCAGACCTGGGAACTTCACTGCAAGACCCCCCTATACAGAGCTGGTCTTCACTAACTTCACTGCAAGACCCCCCTATACAGAGCTGGTCTTCACTAACTTCACTGCAGGTGTCCTATGGATTAGCCTCAGGGCTGGGGGCGGCCATCTTAACAGAATAGTGAAATTGCAGTTTTATGCAGACTGGTTGCTAAGGGCTGAATCTTATTAAATAAGGGGTAAGTAAGTCTAATAGTTATTGATTCAGGAATATTATCATATTAGTAACTACATATATGAAAACTGAAATTAGGGTCTAAATGTGACAGTTATCCTTTAAGGACCCGTGACGTACTGGTACATCATGAGTATTTCCGATCACTGCTGCTCAGCCGGCAGTGATCGGAACAAGGTACCTGCTGAAATCATTCAGCAGGTACCTTGTTACAATGCCCAGGGAGGTCCTGTGACCCCCCTGTATCGGCGATCGCTGCAAACCGCAGGTCAATTCAGACCTGCGGTTTGCAGCGCTTGACCGCGGGGATCAGAGACTAAATGTTCCCAAAGTGTAAGATTTTAACCCCCCCTACAGCCCCCAATCATATTGTGGCTGCGGGGGTACAAGGGGGGGGGGTTGCAGAATGGCCTGGATAAGAAAAAGCCTTTTAAAGTTATCACCACATAAAGTGACACTGGTCAGATTTGCAAAAAAGGTCCTTAAGTGGTTAATGTTTGTGCAAAAGAGGGTTTCAGTGCACCATGGACAGGGCCACTTTGTTCGGTGCTCCTGACTTCCCCAAATCATTGTTATCAACTCTTAAATCTGAGAGACAGTCAATCAAATATGAGGTGGAGGGACTGGGTGGTGTTACTGGCAGAGGGATGGGCACCAAAACCCTTATTTGCATAAAATATAAACAAGCATTTCTCAAGATTAAAGGACTGCATTTTTACAAGAAAGGTATGGTTTTGGGCCCAAATGATCAGCCTCCAGGTTCATCATGTCTCTGCAGAGTTTGTGCACATCTTTTGTTTACACTCCATTGACCCAACAGGGCCAAAGAATTTCAGAATTTCGAAGAAGTCTTTGTGGCCTCCATCAGGGTGCATTGTGTTGGCATATATATTATTTTACTGTGTAAGAAAGTGCAGCGGACTTTACTTTCCTATACAGTGGGAAACTGCAAAAGAAAACTCGCGCAGTATACCGGGATTTCTTTTACATTGTGGCTAATGGTTGATGTGCGTCACACCACCGGGGACATTTTCTACACCAGCTTGATATCCCTAGTGCTGCCGGTCTCATCATAAACTGTGCGCATCCTTCGGAAGTCCCTCCATGTAGATAGAAATCTACACCGGCTCGCAGCTAACGTAGACTTCAGTCAACATTTACCGTATGCCATGAAATGATGATAAATCTGCTGGGGCTGATGGCCCTGCTCACTCCCTTTTTGGAAAGTGGCAAGGATGGCATAAAACATTTTTTCTTAAGTGGCTTTTACAAAGTCACGAATCCACGGTTTACGACTCTGTGAGATTTTCTGATGTAGAGGTTTGATAAATGACTTTAAATGACTTTAAAGTGACATATGTTACTCCTGACACATACATCTTACATATAGCCCAAGCGTGTTGTGAACGGAGCATTACACATTAAAGAGGGCCTATCATCACAAAATACAATGCAATCTGAAAGCACCATATTATAGAGCAGAGGTAGCTGAGCAGATTGATATGCAGTTTTGTGGCAAAAGATTCAGTAAAACCTGTAATTTATACATTTATATCTTTGCTTTTTTGCAGCTCTGTGAAGATCTATCAGTACAGGAGGGAGGGGTTACCAGTGACTGACAGCATTATGTGTATAAGTATACATACAGAGATAGCTGTCAGTCACTGGTAACACCTCCTCCCTGTACCGATAGCTGTTCACAGGAGGTGGAAAATGCAAAGACATAAATGTATAAATTACAAGTTATCCTGAATCTTTTCCCAGAAATCTATATATTAATCTGTTCAGCTTCTTCTGCTCTATAACATGCTGTGCTTTCCGATTGCAATGCATTTTGTGGTGACAGGTTCTCTTTTCCTAAATTGAGACTGTCAATAATTGCTACATGAACAAAGGGTTACTAACATTCATTGATCATGCACATGTTAACACATTTTACAGACAAAAAAAACGTTTTACAAAAGCATATTTTCACAAAGCGTTATCAATAAGGACAAAAATAAGGAATTCTCTATCTAGAGTTTGTCAGTTTTATGTGGTGACAAGTTTTGTTGCTTTTTAAAAACCTGCACATGTGAACTTAGCCTAAGGCTACTTTCACACTTGCGGCAGAGTGATCCGTCAAGCAGTTCCATCGCCGGAACTGCCTGCCGGATCCGTCAATCTGCATGCGAACTGCAAGCATTTGAAGACGGATCCAGCTACGGATCCGTCTTACAAATGCATTGCAAGAACGGATACGTCTGTCCGCTTGTCATGCGGAGAGACGGATCCGTTATATTATTTTTTTCACATTTCTACTGGTCTGCGCAGTATTGCGCGGCATTGCGGTATTTTGAACTAATACATTCTAATGAGAAAAAATGCCGCATCCTGCATTCCGGCATGTGTTCTGGAATTTTGGACGAAGATAATACCGCAGCATGTCAAAAAGACTGAACTGATGACATCCTGATGCATCCTGAATGGATTTCTCTCCATTCAGAATGCATGGGGATGTGACTGAAGCGTTTTTTTTCCAGCATAGTGCCCCTACGATTGAACTCTATGCCGGAAAAGAATAATGCTAGTGTGAAAGTACCCTAATGGTGTGTATTTCATGAAATAAGGCTAAAGCTTTGGCCTTATTTGTTTTAAAGTATGTGCAAAATTAAGTTACGTTCACACATGCAGGTTTGACGTGAGCACTCCATCATTCTTTACAGTTGCATGTGTACTGCAGCACTTTTAATGCTGGTGTGCCACCTGCTGGACATTTGTTGAATAACTCATTTTTATTTACAGTACATGCAGACAACGTGTAACACGTACCTTTCATCTGGAGAAGATGAATTTAATGTTGACAAGCTGGTCAATATGACTTGTAAGTGTTAATGTGTAAGTGTAATGTCATGTTTGCTAACCTAAGGAATATTTTAATGTAACTGCAGTATAAGAGGCAGATTATCATGGGTGTATGCAGTCACTGTCCACCCAGGACAGAGGGATGCCCCAGCTAATCCTGTGCCCAGGGTACTGTTCAAACTTACATGGCTCTTCCTAGTTATCATAATGTAAGGAAGGGATAGCGAGCTAGCCCATGGGTCACAACCTCAATCTACCATTAAAAATAAAAATAAAATATATTTTGTCCTAGAATAGTGCTCTTTTCTTTTATATATTTATAGTCATTTTGTCATGATGATATGGACACTTTAAAGGGATTTTGTCACCAAATTTTCACCCATTAAACTATCAGCAGTGGCCAGCAGAATGTTGCCCAAGCATGCTAGACATACATTTATGTTGTTTTTGTCTGTAGTGAATGTCCTGGAAAAGCTGTTTTATTCATATGGAAAAAGGCTCTAAAGTGCCTAAGGAGATAGGCTTTAGTTTTCAAATTGACCAAGCCCACCACCCATCCCCACACCATGTATCTCCTTTAAGCTGCAAAGGTCTCCCCCTCCCCCCCCTCTCCACCAATGTCACTCTGATGTAGCACTTCCCCGCTCCTCATGTAAGCTGTGCCTGGCATCCAGGGGCGGATTGGCCGTAGATCCTACAGGGAAATTTCCTGGTGCGCCAATGCCCTAGGGGGCCACCCAAGCCCTCCTCTCTGCCGCTGACTGGCTACATAATGAGCTCTCAACAGTAATTAACACTGTGAGAATCAGGTACTTATGTATCACCTCCTGAATTCAGCTGCTGTGGCCCGCACCTCACCTCCTAGGCCCCCTGCTCCATAGACAACAGGAGGAGGACAGAAGATGGAAGCTATTGATGGCCAACACAGAGGGCCAGCTATTGGCGCAGTATTTGTGTTATTTGGTTCTGCTGGGATGGTATGTTGCACTATGGTATTGTTGACTCCGCCTACTTGTGTTGCCCCTCCTTCTGTTAGTTTTGACCTGCCTACAAAATGGGGCCACTTTAAGTTTTTTAAATCTGGGCCACTTTAAGTTCCCAGTCCGCCCCTGCTGCCATCCACCCTCCTCTCCCCTGATATCAGGGAGATGCCTCAGCAAATCTCGTACAGATGCCATGTGCTGCACATCTCGTACAGGTGCCATGTGCTGCACATCTCGTACAGGTGCCATGTGCTGCACATCTCGTACAGGTGCCATGTGCTGCACATCTCGTACAGGTGCCATGTGCTGCACATCTCGTACAGGTGCCATGTGCTGCACATCTCGTACAGGTGCCATGTGCTGCATATCTCGTACAGGTGCCATGTGCTGCACATCTCGTACAGGTGCCATGTGCTGCACATCTCCAGTACAGGTGCCATGTGCTGCACATCTCGTACAGGTGCCATGTGCTGCACATCTCGTACAGGTGCCATGTGCTGCACATCTCGTACAGGTGCCATGTGCTGCATATCTCGTACAGGTGCCATGCAGTTGACCACTAGAGGGAATGTTCAACGCAGGCACCAGAAGCACAGCACACAGTGCCTGCATGAGATTTGCTGAGGCATCTCCCTGAAGTCAGGGGAGAGGAGGGTGGGTGCCAGGCAGAGCTTACAGGTGGAGCAAGCAGCGGGCAATCACTACATCAGAATGACGTTGGTAGGGAGGGGAGGAGACCTTTGCAGCTTAGGGGAGGTACATGGCACGGCGATGGGCAGTGGACTTGGGCACTTTGAGAACTAAAAATATCACCTACATATGCCCATAAATGTTCACGGACCCTTACTCAACCAACAGTAAAAAAAGAATAAAAGTACCAGTCTGTGATAAAAATATATACAAAGCTTTATTAACACATCTAGTGGTGGTCTATTTCCGGGTTGTGCTGTATCCCACCTACATGATGTCTCAGGGTATGTGTCTGTAAAATGTATTCTGCTTATGTGCCCGCAACTACTTTACTGCATATGAGGGTGCTATTAGGCATGCTATTAGATGATGTTGTACCCATTGCTTTATCTTTGCATTGGACACATTGTGCATTGTAGTTGAAGCTTTATAGTTATAGGACATATGCTACTATATTACTCTGACATATCCTATCATAAAGATGGTACATGGTTATAACTGGTATCGTGCCATGTTGTTTATCGTTATTAGACAATCTCTGGGACATATGACATCGCGGTGGACCACACTTCAGGGTTTATTTTCCCCCTTTTTTCACCAGCACTCTTTCTATGTATTTTTATTGGAATTATGTGTTAATAAAGCTCCTTACATATTTTGATCTGGGACTAGTACTTTCATTCTTTTTTTGCTTGTTACTTTGAGAACTAGGGCCCATCCCTCATGCCACTTTACAGCTGTTTTCCACACGTTTAAAACAGCTTTTCCAGGGCATTCACTACCGACAGAAATGACATAAGGGTATGTCCAGCATGCTTGGGCAACATTCTGCTGGCTATTGCTTATAGTTTAAAGGGTGAAAATTTTGTGACACGCCCTTTACACAATGCAACTTGCGGTAAAATTGCAAACCTAAAGCGTGCAGAATGGTTTCTTATGGCAAAAGAAATGCAAACAGAAAAGGGGCATTTGAGATGTTTCTGGCCATGGTTGTAGTAGACCTATGATGTTCTGCAACTAGCAGTGTAGCCCTGGTCTGCGGTATTAAATTCGTCTTTAGCGTACAGTACACACTCAAGACCACAGTTACACGTTAAAGCAGGGTTCAGCAACCTTCAGCACTCCAGTTGTTGTGAAACTACGGCTCTCAGCATGCTCCATTTATTTCTAGAGGAGAGGACAGTTGAATTGGTTTGCATCCTGGGAGATGTAGTTTCACAACAGCTGGAGTGCCGGATGTTCCTGAGCCCTGCTTCAAAGTAAGTTCCACTTTTAGAAGATGTAATGAATGGGATCCATGAACTTGGACCTGGGGGTACCGGGGTCGATGAGGGGGCTTGCATCTATCTGTTCAACTGTGTGAGCTTTTACCCTTTTGGTTGTAGGTCAGAGAGTTTCAGGTTCTTGACATTTATTGACTGGTTGCCCTATTGAAATTGATATGCCTGCATGTTAAAGCCTCATTGATTTCAAAAGGGCAATCTGCTGACACAGTCCTGAGATCCAAAGATTTTTAAACTTAGAGCTGAGACATGCCAGTGCTTGGATGTGCCGTATTACACCATGTCTTAGTGATCCTGAAGATCTAACTTCTTTTACTGTTTTCAGTCACGTCTTCTGACATTTCTAAATGAGAAACCTTCATCTTAAAATGCTGCTGAGCACCACACTCCTGTTTCCTTGATGACCTTTAAACGTAGTGTTTTCGATTTTTATGACATACGTATTTCATTTTCAATTTCTTTACCTTCTGCTATACTTTTGTTCAAGTACATATTAGAGAATGTATCTCTTCTTTTATGTTCAATTTATAGGGGCACATTTATTTTAGATGCCGGTCTTAATAAAGGCCCATAGCTGTCTTACATTTAGACGTTCTTCTATGAAACAGGTATAGAAAATGATGAATGAGACCGGCCTGTTGGCTTGTCCCCCATTTACCCCCCCCCCCAACCCCCGGCCTCACTCACAATTTTAGACACAGTGTGAGCAGGGCAAAGTCGCAATTAACTGTTGCGCCGCCATCTGCCCCTGAAATATGACTAATTTAGGTGTATTTCATATTAAAGATTGACCCCCATAATATTTGTAAGAACTCCCGATGTGCACAAGACCACAGAACTAGATCTCCCCCATAGCAATCACCTTTTCAACATCCTAAGCGTGGCTCATGGTATACAGATACCTCGAAACTTACAGTAGGTATGAGTTGCAAAGCATCGCTCCAAACCAAGTTATTAATAAGGTGAACGTGAAGAAGCAGGTAGACCCCTGTTGTTCGTAACAGTATATTGGTGCTTTATAATTAATAATTAGAATAGCTGGAAAATACAGAACAGCTGAAAAATACAAGGAGAGGAGCATAGATGTTAATGTCTTCTGGACTGGAAGTTTTTCATTTTCACATTACTCACTTTAGTTTTGAAAAGTAGTTATGGATGTCCTGTTGAGCTGACTTTGTAAAAAGGCTGTTTTCATACCAGCATATGGAAATCAGTGCGTATTCTGCCTAGAGAATACGCGGATTCTGCATAATATAACATCCAGACTGTCATCAGTATTGAATTAGTAATAACATGCGTATTCCTTGCTTTCTGCATTTTTGATGCACTCCCATTGACTATAATAGGCGAATTTGGAAGCAAATACGCACAAAAGTAGGACAACCTGTGGATTTCAAATGCTGCCGGAAATTATATGCCCATGTGAGTAGCCCTATTCTTTAACATTAGCAGCGGATTTCGGTACATAAAATCCGGGACGTATACGGCTTGCAAATACGCTCATGTAAAAGCGCCCTAATTGTCACAATGTTCATCCAGCAAAAGGGTGGTGTAAAAAGTGGAATAACATCTCAAGGCAGATGTTAGACTTAAAAATGCACCAAATGAATCAGACATTGTGCAACATTTAATCAAATTAATGCAAAATTCGGGCAGCTCAGACTCCTGTAAAACTTACTTTAAAAATTAGTTTAAATCTCCCGCATACTATTTTGTCTTACAGATATCTTTCAAAAACTTGCAGCTGTCAAAGATCAAAGAGAATGGTTGATAGAAAGTGGAGCACACAAAGTAAGAGGCCATTTTCATTTTATATCTAGCAATAGTGACTGACAGTACAATTTTTGATTTCCAAGAAATTTGCTTTAGCTAAGGGTGGTCTATGGTTATATACAAGAATGGATCAAATACATAAGCACAACTTACTTCTAGTGTACTCATTGTGAACATTCGATCTCCACGCTCAGTATGGGAGAACATGATCTGGGCAGGTTTGAGCTTCTAGATAAAACAAGAATGTTTCCATTCACTAACTGAAGGCAGAGATCTTATTTATTTAAACAAAAAGTATATTAGACATTTGCATTACTTTTATTTACAGTTAACTAAATAATTATATTAACCATTTGCCACCCTGTGACTAAGATGTACACCATGGACAGCTGCAGGGCCGGTGCAAGGATTTTTGCCAGCACAAGCGAAACCACATTTTGGCCCCCCCCCTTCTATGCGCCCTAAGGCGGCCGCTTGGTCTGCCTTATTATAGCACCGGCCCTGGACAGCTGTCTGTTGCGGCACTATGATGTTTGTTTTCATGATAATCTTGGGGTTGCTGTCAGTGCGCCCCTGAGATCTGTATCTAGGCTGTAATACACAGTCCTGATCCTGTCCAACTACTTCAATCAGAGAAAGCGTCAATCTTGACAGCTATCCCTTTCGACTCAAGCATGATCACAGCATTAGTTGGCGGTATATTACCTGTTTCATGTCTGTGCAGAAGTATGGTGGCATTAAAAAATCCTAAAATCCTTTAGTTTTCACACTGGCCAATAAGCTTCATAATATGTGTCACTCCTTGCTCTGTACAGATCACTTTTCAGAAGTCATCTCATTATCATCACAGGCAAAATTAAATTAAAGATATCAACTATATGATAGCACCAGATCCACCATTCACATAGGTGATTTTCAAAGCTTATCTACTTCTTTCTTGTAAGATCACCTCTGCACAGGTTACAGAGCATGTCTAGAAACCTCTCCCACAGAAGCCAATGAGGTCCCCTCCAGTCTATTGTGTCTATGGCCCATTGTGGCTGCTGTAAAGCATATCTCTAAATGCTGTTAACAACAGCTCAGGCAAGATGGCCGCTCCGTCATCATGTTGCGGAAATAGAATAACAAAATTTACAATCATAAAACAAAAACAAGTTAGAAAAAAAGTATATATCACTATTTGTTTTTAACTGGCCAAAAAAAAATTATATATATATATATATATATATATATATATATATAAAAGGGAAAAAATTAAAAAATTATAGCAGCACCGATATCCCAGGCATAGGCGGGTGCAAGCTCGCGAACAGGGTTGAAGCTTACCCAGATAATGCAGTCCAAAAAATCGAGCAGCACTCCAAATATATAGTGAAAGATAGTGAACGTTTTTTCATCTATGTCACACCTATGTTGCAACGTTTCAGTCTTAAACTTAGGACCTGAGAAAGGTCCTAAGTTTGGGACTGAAACGTTGCAACACCTATGGGTGAACTATCTTTCACTATATATTTGGAGTGCTGCTCGATTTTTTTGGACTATATATATATATATATATATACACACACAGGTAAATGTCTGTGGCATGGCAGGGATGAAGAGGGAAGTATAGAGGAACACCGGATTTTCTGCACCTATCTACATGCCCATTCAATTGTTATGTTGTATTTTCAGACCCTTGTGAAACTCTTAGCTGCAAGAGACAGTAACGTTTTAGTAGGTGCTCTCCTTGCTCTTACAAGTTTGGCCGAAAGGTGAGTTACTGATAAAGCTGAAGTCTGAGTTCCTAAGACTCCTACATACTTTGTTCAATCTTTTTACTTGTTAGGCAAAAATCACTATAGTTTTCAGCAAGCAACACTCTAAATCAATAACATGTTATGATGTGAAGGAGGCAATACAAGATTTACGGAACCAAATTTTTATTTGCAGAATTATTTGCAAGAAATTTTCCCCATGTGAATATACCCTTAAGAGTCAGATTAAGAGTTAGTCTTATAAATTTAAAGTAAATAGTGGCTGGACTTTCCACCAGACAATATTTTTAAATTTCTATTTGCATTTTGCATATTGCATTTTCTATCATCTGTTAGTTGACCATAATCTGTAGTTTTGTGTCTCATGATCAGACTTTATGAAAGCGGCGTCTATGCATGTTTTAAACTTTCAAGGTTTCTGCCACAAGTAAGATTGGAGGTTCATTTGTTAAGGTCTTGTCCATTACCAGCTAAGGATGTGTACATATTCATGCTTGGCCCAAGTGAAACTGTAAAAAGATTATGGGATTGATTTATTTTTGTCTTTTTAGTCCAGAATGCAGAACTTCTATTAGTGAGCTCAGTATCGTAGAAAGTCTGATGATGATACTGCAAGAATATGATCTGCTCTCCAAAAGGTAAGTTTCATGATTATAAGCTTGAAAATGATCCACATCAACATTTAAAGATTTTGTCCAACAGTATAACATTTTTAGTAAAGTGGTTAAAAAATTAAAGAATCTATGACCTCTCCAGTCCGTCAACGTTCCTATTCCAATGAATACAGGGTACCTGGTGGTCTCTCCTTCACAGTTCAGTCTCAACACACAGGTAATGCACTGGCTGAGGTGGGTCACTGTTGCATCTATTGATTGGCTGAGTGGATATCTGCCTCCATTTCCTGTGTGTCAAGCCTAAACCAGGACGTGGAGAGAACATCGAGGACCTGGTAAGTGGTCTTCCCTCAAGAGTATTTCAACTAGACCTTACTAGCAAATCCTAATCAAGTGTCACATATTGTTTTACCCCTTCTCTTGGTATTGCATTTTTCCCAATTTTATCTTTATTATAATTAGCTGTCAAGAAATGTAGTAGTTATTGAAATTATGACATGATGAATATTTTTGTTTAATATGCAGACTTTCAGCAGAGCTCCTACGTCTTCTGTGTTCAGAGTCTGACGTAAAGGAACAAGTGAAGATTTACGATGGTGTTCCTACTTTGCTTAGTTTGCTCCACTCTGACCACCTTAAGCTGCTATGGAGCGTTGTCTGGATATTGGTTCAGATCTGTGAAGACCCAGAAATCTGTGTGGAAATTCGGACATGGGGAGGAATCAAACAGCTGCTCCATATTTTGAAAGGGTATGTTCCAGAAATCACTAGAGATGAGTAAATCGAATCCCATGAAGTGGAATTCGATTTGAATTTCAGGAATTATTCGATTCACCTAGAAGCCGAATTTCCTCGTGCTTCGTTTCAGCGAATCGATTAATCCTGAAATTCAAACTTACCTCCTCCATTTGCGCGCGAAGGGCCGCCAGCCTCCATCTTGTTTGAAGATCTCGGCCGAAATCCCGTGCAGGGCGAGATTACATCATCACGCCGGCCGGTGTGATGATGTCATACGTCACCACGCCGGCTGCCATATTACAGTAAATTTGAATTATCCCACAATTTCATTTCAAATTAGAATCCTTTTAAATGGGCAGGTTTCTATCCATAATGAGCGGCATACAACAATAGATGAAGTTTATGGGTGCTCCTTTAAGGACCATACACATAGACAGATAATTGCCCACTACCCAATGCTTCCTATAGTTTCTGCTGCCCTTTATTTCCAATATTGTTGGCAGCACATTCCCTGTTTACATGGGCCGATATGCTGACAATCAATGATAAGTTTTACTCGCATATAAAAGATGCAATCAGCTGACAAGCTTGTTTTTTGTCTGATTGCTGGACACCTTTACATGAGGCAATGATCTAGAAAGACCTTTTAGACTGTAAAGTACTGTAGATGCTACTACTGAACATTTTTATGCCCCATTTTTGTTCCACATGCAGCTGGTATAGAAAATGTATACATGCATGTAGCATAGTGACATGCAATGCATTTCGGAAGTCTTCAGACCCTTTCCCCTTATTCACATTTTATGTTGCAGACGTTTTTCCCTATCATTCTGCATTCAGTACTGCACAATGACGAAGTGAAAACCGAATGTTCAAAATCCTTGCTAATTTATTGAAAGCTAAAAACTAAAATATTAATAAGTATTCAGACCCTTTACCAAGTACTTAGTTGAAGCATCTTTGGCAGCCATTACAGCCTCCAGTATTCTTGGGTATGATGCCACAAGGTTTGCACACCTGGATGTGGCGATTTTTTTCCAGTTATCTATACTTTCTGTCAGGTTGGATGGGGACTGTTGGTGCACAACCCTTTCCAGGTGTCTCCAGAGATGTTTGATAGGATTTAGTCAGAGCTCTGGTTGGTGCACTCAAGGGTATTTACAGAGTTGTCCCTAAGCCATTCCTGTGTTGTCTTGGCTGTGTCTTGCTGGAAGGGGAACTGTTGGCCTAGTCTGAGGGTCAAAACACTTTGGATCAAGTTTTCATTAAGAATATCTCTGTATTTTACTCCATTGTGCTTTCCCTCAACCCTGACCAGTCTCCTGTCCCTGGACAATCAAGGTGTAGAAACATCTCAAAGACGATCAAGAGAAATGGGAGCCTCCAGATCTAAAGTTAAAGTGTTATAGTGAAGCGATAGTGAAGTGATTTTTAATAAATTTGCTAAAATTTCTCAATTTCAGTTTTCACTATCTCATTATGGGGTGTTGAGTGTGCATTGATGCCGTTTAGCACAAGGCCTCGTGATAGTAAAATGTGGAAAAAGTGAAAGGGTCTAAGGACTTTCCGATTGCATTGTACGTATGCTATCCCCCTGAAGGGGATTTATGAGTTGGGATTATGCTATCAGTCAGTCTTTAATGGGCAAAAAAGATATTGTTTCTAAAAATACAATACATAATTATCCTCCTTTCTGCATTTTAGAGGTTGTTAACTTTGGTCGCAACTTTGGTTATGTTCACTTCCAAATGTATGTTCACTTCTGCATTTGAGGTTCCGTTTGGGACCTCCATTACAGATTTAGTCAAAAACAGCCGAAAGAAAAGTCCTGCATACAGCACTTTTTTCTCCTCTAAAAAATAGTGTTTTCCAGGGCTTAAACCAAACAGATCCTATTATAGGCAATGGGATATGTTTGGTTCTGTTCGTGTCAGTTATGTACTGAATCCGGCACTTACATTATTTCCCTTGTCCATTGGTGAAAGAGCCCTGATTGTGTTTGCTTGAAGCAGTTACATAGTATATCACTGGACACAAACTTTCCAAAGAGGTTTTCTGAGAATTTTCTACTGATTACTTATGCTCCGGATAGGTCATCAATATCTAATCAGTGGGCGTCCAACACCCAGGAGCCCTGCTGATCTGCTGTTTGAGAAGGCACTTGCAGTAGCACTGCGGTCTTCTCTCATCTCACCAAGCACAGCGCCCTCCATTTAATAGCAGCTGAACTGGGCCTAGGTCATGTGACCGCTGAACTTGATGTCAAATGGCCTAGGCAAAGCTGTGAGAAAGCAGTGTTGCTCCTGTAAGCACATGTGCCTTCTCAAACAGCGGGTCCAACACCCGGGGCCCCACATATCAGATACTGATGACATATCCAGAGCATAAGTCATCAGTAAAAAAGGATTGGTCATCAATATAAAAGTTTTAGAAAACCTCGTTAAAATCTCCCTTTTTTCAAATGAGAAAATTCTATAAATGTTAACAGGGTTTTTCCAAGATTTTCTTCCTCTGGATAGGTCATCAGTATCTGATCGGTGGGAGTACGACACCTGGGACCACCGCCAATCAGTTGTTTGCAAAGGTAGCAGCGCTCCCTTCTCTCAGCTTTTCCTAGGTCGAGTGACGACACGTTAATGTGTCACTTGGCCGAGGGGCAGGTCGGCCCCATTTAAGTTAATGGGGCTGAGCACAATACTAAGCAAAGCCGTTATACAACGTACCGCACTATGCTTGATGAACAAGGATTAGATAGTTGATCAGCGGAGGTCCTAGGTGTCAGAACCCCACTAATCAGATACTGATGACCTATCCAGAAGAAAACTCTTTTAATGCTTCACTTCTGTATAGAGAGAGTCAGTTATTCCTGACACAATGTCAGTGAAAGCTCTTGCTGAACATCACATTGTTTGTAATATATCACTTACGTTCTTCCAGGGAACAGTATCTAGTTTCTGATCGTTCCTCCATCGGGAGCTTGTCAAGTGCAAATGCTGCAGGCCGGATTCAACATCTTTATTTATCTGAAGATTTGAGCCCGAGAGAAATACAAGAAAATACCATTTCACTTCAAGCAGGTAACATCATTTGTCATGTGCATTTTGAATGTCCTATGAATGATAGTTAACTTTGTTTTTAGCTTGCAAAACAATTTACAGAATATAAAAATGAAAAAAGTGGAGGTTTAGCTAGCAAGTGGTAGTATAGTACACAGTATGACTCAGTAAAACAGTGTAGTATAGTCAGATATTTCCTTCTAAAAATTTCTAGGAATAGCAATGCCCAGATTTATTAATTTGTCTGCACCTAAAATCTATCCTAAAAGTGGGGCAATTTTGGCATACTTGAGTGTAACTAAGGTTGCTTTTACTGTGCCTGAAAAGGAAGTTACGATTATTGGAAAAGGAATGGAGCTTTGCAGGATAGGGGTGTGACCTGAGATGCGCCTCTTTGTGCCAAAACTGTATTATTATTCTGGCTCAAAATTCTGTTGCAAAGTAAGCCAACCAATAGTTGGCATATAACTAGACAAAAGTGTCTGATCTTGCACCACATTTATCATCCAGCCTGATCCACCCTAGTGCAGGTCTAGACAGCGTGTCTATGTTTCACGCATCTATAGTTTAGGTCAGGGATGCTCAACCTGCGGCCTCCCAGCTGTTGTAAAACTACAACTCCCACCATGCCCTGCTGTAGGACGATAGCTGTAGGCTGTCCGAGCATGCTGGGAGTTGTAGTTTTGCAACAGCTGGAGGGCCGCAGGTTGAGCATGCCTGGTTTAGGTAAATCTGGCCCAATTTTTCCTGGAAAATTAGTCTTTTTTTTTTTATTGAGCACATACAAAGTGCTACTTTAAAGAGGATCTCTCTGCTTAAGGTGCAGCTATAAGTAAGGGCATCTTATTACAGTTACACGTCCACCCGTAATCCTAGTAGCACAATGGCACAAAATCTTTTTGTGCAATTTGGATAAAAGGAGCACTAAACAAATTCAGCGGACTCATAGTTGTCTTTTGGATATATTTATGTGGAAAGCACCCATACAAATATACTCAGCATCCTGTCAAACACCGTCTTGAAGGGTGTGGGGAGAGTCGGGGCGAGTGCACTCCTCATGAATAAACTGAACTCATAGCAAGGAATCTGCTGTATTCTTTCAGTGCTCCTATTAGCCGCAAGGCACAAAGTTTTTGTGCCGTTTTGGCTACTAAGAATAGGGAGTTGCAACTGCTTTTACGTAGGGCAGTATCACCAGCGTAGCTAACGGCTCATGTTCCCTGGTGCAAGAGTTCAGTTTGGGCCCCCCTTTCCTCAGTGCTTTGTGTGTCTTCTTATGCGGCACAAGGGTCTTTGGCCCCCCTCAGGCTCCTGGGCCCGGTAGCGACTGCTACCTCTGCACCCCCTATAGCTACGCCCATGGGCAGTATATTAAGTTGACAGATCCACTTTAAGCAAAGGTATACCTCCATCCCCTGCTTGTAAAACCCTTAGAGGGAGATTTATCATTTCTCTGCACCTGATTTCAGGCATAAAAAAGTTGCAAACCTTGTGTTTATGACTTTTTGGACACCATTGTGGCAAAATAGGTGACTTTTTTGCGACACCCTCAACACTTTTCTGAAAGAGGGCTTGGCTAGGCAGGGAGGGGGTCTGGCCAGATTTCACCCAAAAATTATCTTTATTTTTGCCAGTTTTCTGGTGCTAAGGAAGACAGAAATAAAAATGAAGTAGAAAGCGCCAGTCTTGATAAATCTTTCCCTTGGTGTTGTTTAGGTGCAGACTTACTAGGGCCATTACTCACTGCAGTCTTGTACATAATAGTAATGAGGTCTTCTAGGACACATGAAGTGACAACAAATAGAAAAAATTTCACCCATTGCCATCTGGTTTATATATGGCCACTGGATTTTACCAGCAGGATCATTAATTAAAGAGGTTGTCTCATCTGAGACATTGGTGGCATATCGTTAGCATATGCCAACAATGTCAGATAGGACTGGGTCCTACCTCTGAGAATCTCCTGAGAATGGGACCCCTGAAGTGAGCAGAGAGCAGCCGCGCATATGCCTCCATTCATTTCTATATGATTGGCGAAAATAACCAAGCGCTGGCTTGGCTATCTCTGTCAGTCTCATAGAAGTGAATGGAGCTGTGACCGCTCTTATGTGGTGTGCTGTCCATTCATTTCTATGGGACTTCCAGAAATAGCCAAGTGAGCAAGCTCAACCATTTTCGGAACTCCCATAAAATTATTGTAGAGCATGCAACGCATGCACGCTGCGTCTTCCTTCACTTTCAGGGACCAGTTCTGGAGGTGGGTGCATCTCTGACATTGGTGGCATATCCTAGCGAATATGCCACCAAAGTCTCAGATGAGCCAGCACCTTTAATATTTATTGGTAAGTAGGCTACTTTCACATCTGCGTTTTACCTTTCCGCTTTTGAGATCCGTCATAGAATCTCAATAGCCGGGAAAATGCTTTTGTTTTGTCCTCATTCATTGTCAATAGGGACAAAACTGAACTAAATGAAATGGATTGCACTAGAATGCATTCCATTCTGTTTGGTTGCGCCCCCATCCTGTACAGAATAACACTGCAAGCAGGGTTTTTCTGTCCGCGATGTGGTGCGGAGCAAGACGGATCCGTCATGACACACAATGTAAGTCAGTGGGGATAGATCAGTTTTCTCGGACACAATAGAAAATGGATCCGTCCCCCATTGACTTTCATTGGTGTTCATGACGGATGCTCCACACCACTTGCTCCACACCACGCTTGCAGCGTTATTCTGTACACGATGGGGGCAGTGGCGTACCGTCAATAGAGGCAGACCACGCCACTGCTATGGGGCCCGCAGCACAGGGGGGCCCGAAGCCATGGAACGCTCCGCCCCCCCACTTTGCACGGACAGCAGCCTGCGATGCTCCAGCATCGCAGGCTGCTATGTATAATCAGGGAGGAGGAGCTGGGGGCGGGCATTTGCGGCTGGGCACTCCGGCCCCACCACTCCTGTCAAGTTCTAAAATTCAATTACGGTACTCTGTACCATAATCCATAATATAAATAATGCCCCCTCTGTTTTAATTTATCATAAACTCACATGAGGCGCACCGGCAGTGAATACTTCACGCAGGCCGGGCGGGCGGCGCAGCGTGACTGTCTCATGTCACGTGCCTGCCCGGCCTGCTTTATGAATGAAGCAGGCGGCGCAGGCATGTGACGTCAGTCACGCTGCGCTCGCCCGCCCGGCCTGCGTGAAGTATTCACTGCCGGTGCGCCTCATGTGAGTTTATGATAAATTAAAACAGAGGAGCATTATTATATTATGGATTATGGTACAGAGTACCGTAATTGACTTCAGAGACTTGACAGGAGCTGTAATGGGAGGAGGGGCCTGTGGATTGCACTGTTATGGGATGGGGGGCTGTGGATGGAACTGTTATGGGATGGGGGCTGTGGATGGCACTGTTATGGGATGGGGGGCTGTGGATGGCACTGTTATGGGATGGGGAGGGGGCTGTGGATGGCACTGTTATGGGATGGGGGCTGTGGATGCCATTCACAGATCCCCCATAACAGTGCCATCCACAGCCCCCATCCCATAACAGTGCCATCCACAGCCCCCATCCCATAACAGTGCCATCCACAGATCCCATCCATAACAGTGCCATCCACAGATCCCCATCCATAACAGTGCCATCCACAGATCCCCCATAACAGTGCCATCCACAGATCCCCCATAACAGTGCCATCCACAGATCCCCCATAACAGTGCCATCCACAGATCCCCCCCATAACAGTGCCATCCACAGCCCCCCCATCCCATAACAGTGCCATCCACAGCCCCCCCAGTAGTTTCAGTAGGTCATGTATAAATTTATTTAATGGGGGTGTGGCATGGGAGGAGCCAGGACAGGAGATGGGAGGGTGGGGTTAAGGGGGAGGTGGGAGGGGCCAGGGGTGGGTAGTGGGTGGGGTTAAGGGGGCCCATTTCAGATTCTTGCTATGGGGCCCAGTGATTTCTATGTACGCCCCTGGATGGGGGCACAACCAAATGGAATGGAATGCATTCTAGTGCACTCCGTTTCATTTAGTTCAGTTTGTTTCTATTGACAATGAATGGGGATAAAACTAAAGTATTTTCCCTCGCTATTAAGATCCTATAATGGATCTCAATAGCGGAAAGCTAAAATGCAGATGTGAAAGTAGCCTATGTCATGGCCAGGGAGAAGGTGAGTTTTTTTGTCTCCCGGGCTGTGCCACTCTCCGCTGCGATTGGACCGCGCTACAGCCAGGGAGAAGGAGACACCAATTGAGAAATAGGGCAGTCTCCTCCTCCCTGTACCAATGATATTCATTACCATACCGGCCGGAAAAACTGCAGGGGGCAGGGCCGGGCCGACACAGAGGCTGGGGAGGCTCCAGCCTCAGGGCGCTCCATCCTCAGGGCGCAGGCAGGGGCCGGCCAGAGGGAGAGGGACTGACAGGGGGGAACCGCTCAGCGCTCCCTCCTGTCATTCCCTGATTGTAGCGTGACCAAGCTCTGTCCGGTCCGCAGGTACAGAGAGCATCAGTCTCCTGTACCTGGCCGGACTGACAGGAAGTGCGCACACAGTTTGCACTTCAAGTCAGTCGGCTCGGCACAGGAGACAAAAGCTCCTCCTCCTGTACCCGCAGAGGCGCAGACCATGCAGAGTTCGGCCACGCTACAGCAGAGGTAGAAGGAGAGGAGGGGGAGAAGAAGGAGCATGACAACATGTTGGGGGCAGAAAGCATGACAACATGGGGGGGGAGAAGAAAGAGCATGACAACATGGGGGCAGAAAGAGCATGACAACATGGGGAGGCAGAAGAGCATGACAACATGGGGGGCAGAAAGCATGACAACATGGGGGGAGAAGAAAGAGCATGACAACATGGAGGGAGGAGAAGAAAGAGCATGACAACATGGGGGGAGAAGAAAGAGCATGACAACATGGGGGGCAGAAAGAGCATGACAACATGGGGGGGCAGAAAGAGCATGACAACATGGGGGGACAGAAGAGCATGACAACATGGGGGGGCAGAAAGAGCATGACAACATGGGGGGCAGAAGAGCATGACAACATGGGGGAGAAAGAGCATGACAACATGGGGGCAGAAAGAGCATGACAACATGGGGGGGAGAAGAAAGAGCATGACAACATGGGGGGGCAGAAAGAGCATGACAACATGGGGGGGCAGAAAGAGCATGACAACATGGGGGGCAGAAAGAGCATGACAACATGGGGGCATAAAGAGCATGAAAAGATGGGGAGAATGACAGGGGGCAGAAAGAGCATGACAAGAAGAGGGGATTATGACAAGAGGGGGAGAATGACAAGAGGGGAGAGCATGACAAATTACTATGTGGGGGCACTGCTGTGTGGTTGAGGGGGTGTGGGGGACATTACTGTGTGGGGGCAGTGTGGCAGACATTACTGTGTGGGGCAGTGTGGACAGTAGTGTGGCAGACATTACTGTGTGGGGGGCAGTGTGGCGGACATTACTGTGTGGGGGGCAGTGTGGCGGACATTACTGTGTGGGGGACACTACAGTGTGGGCTGGCATTATACAAAAGCTCTGCAGATGCAACTCCCATGTATTGGGTCACCACAATTTGGGTGGTCATTCACTAAATGAACCCTGTTATGGGGAGAATCTGTGGATGACACATACTTGTCATCCACAGACACCCCCCCCCCCCAAAACAGGGTTAATTTACTGAATGACCACCAATAAAAACAGTGGGGGTCATATATGCTATTTCATAATGACAGCAGGGCCCGTGCAGTGTGACTGTTTTCTACTACACCCCCTGAAAACCAATGGGTCCGAATTCTGTCCGAAACTATTCCGTGACTAGTCCGAAAAATCGGGATCAGATGCGGAACTAAACAACGGACGTGTGAATGGACCCTTAAGCATACTTGTTCTTTCATGGGTGTTCAAGGCACAATATGTGGCAGTTTGGTTATCAAATATTTAAAGGGGTTCACTACTTCATTTTGAATAAATAACTTACCTATATAGGTTTATTGAAAATCTGTGCCACTATTTTAGTCAGGAAATCCACTTCCCTTGGTTCAGAAATGTTTTCTCGCTCTACAGCATTCAGCTGTCATCCAAATAGTGTAAGGAGATGGAGACTTGTGTGATTCTACAAGTCTATGAGCAATCTACACATGCTCCAGCCAGGACCTATAGTTGTGAGGCCAGCAGTTTCTTTCTCAAGATGTTAGTAAGAAGGGACAATAATGTACTAATTGCATTACTCCATGGAAATACTGAGTACTGATATAGGTTCTGGACATCTAGAAAACTAGAAGATGCACAGATTGCTCATAGACATGCAGAATCACATGACCCTCCATCTTCTTACGTTTTATGCATGACAGCTGCCTGCTGTAGACATCGAAGACGTTTCTGAATAAACAGAAACAGTGCAGAATTTTTGAAGAATATATCTATCTATCTATCTATCTATCTATCTATCTATCTATCTATCTATCTATCTATCTATCTAATGAGTCGTATTAGAGGGACCCTTTTCAGCCCCTATAATCTCTGGGAGCAAGCAACAACCGTAACCTATGCCCTCCCTTTACTTACTCCACTGGGTGGCTTTATGTCGATACACATACTGAAGTATATGAATTATGGTTTTGATAACATATTACATTTCTAAGAGTTTTACTGCTAGAGGTAGAGGACATTATGTCCATTTATTTTCTGTATCTGACTGTTTTCTGTTATTATTTAATACTGACCTGTTGATAATATAAAATACATTTTATGATATATTAAGTCTGCATTAGTGATTTGTGTTTTTGTCTCCCTACCAAAGTATTGAGCCATATTGTACCTATGCTGAATATAAATGAACTGGAAAGTCTCCTTTTTTTCCTTCTAGCTTGCTGTGCAGCACTTACCGAACTTGTGCTCAATGACACAAATGCTCATCAAGTAGTCCAGGTACATTCATATTTCTCTGTACATGTCCGAGAAGGCTACTCTTAGAATAATAATGTACTAATGTAGACACTTGAGTGTAAATCATGCATTGGTCCTTTCTATAAACACAGTACATTCTTCAGTGAGAAGACTTTTTTCCTTGTAGGTGACCTCCCTGAAAGTCCCTGCCCCACTATCAGGACACTGGTAGATATTCCCTTCTGTAGTATAGACCTGTTTCACACTTTTGGGGAACTGTCAGCACAGACCAGAGTGATGTGTTTAGCACTAAAATACTGTCATCTAAGATCTGGCAGCAAAATATCCTGACCTGCGTTCTCCCTGTTGATGTGTCTACCTCTAAGTATAACATAGGCAAGGGCAGTGCTGGGCTCATGAATACGTTCAACTCATTTTTAGCAGTTATTTTACCAATGCGACAATGGTCCTCTAGATGGTGCCACCTGCTTTCCTCTAGATGGTGCCTCATTAACTTTCTTCACCTAAATAATGGTGCACCCCTGAATATCAAGCATAAAAGTAATAAGGGTAAAGTGATAGTTTCAGATTTCTAATTGTGTGGAGGGATCAAAGCCCCACGTGTATCGCCACTCCTCAAGTTTCTGTGAAAGGAGTGCGCAGATTAGCGACTTTGAGGGACTGAGATAGACGCTAGAAATTCCAGAGAAAGAGCTACCTTAAATTGGCAGACCTCTATTGTGTCCTCAGAACGAAGATTGTAGAAAGAGCGATAGACATCACAAATTTTTCTGCAATGGATTTAGTGTTAATTACCAAAGTAAAAAAAAAAAGACATAAAACATCCTGCACAATATGATAGTAAATATGCAGATGTGCGTGGCTACATTTATAAAGTCACAGAAAATAATGCACTATAGCAATAGATGTAAACAGAACATATGGACTAAGCCCTCACTCTAATGATAAAATCTGAGACTCTTAGCCAATATATTTCGATCAAAACACATCTGTGCCCACCTACCCAACGCCAACTACCTATGCAGTTGTGTATCTATATTCACGAGAGCAGACCCTGCACCTAAAGTGTGCTGCTCCTAGTTACCTCTGTGTGCATCAGCAACCAATGAGAGAAGCAGCATGCACACCTATATGTACCACTTAATCAAGGTCGCCTATTAGATAGGTGGGGCAAAACTGCACATGAATGCTACTTCGAGGATAGAAGCACATTCACACCTAAGGAATACAACTAGGAGCAACACACTATATGTGCAGGGTCTGCTCTCCTGAACATAGATGCACAACTGCATAGGTAGGTATAGAGTAGGACCTGCCTGAACCGGAGACCACCTTGGCGCTGGGTAGGTGGGCACAGATGTGTGAGTTTTGATCAAAATATATTGGCTAAAAATCTCAGATTTTATCATGAGAGTGAGGGCTTAGTCCATATGTTGTGTTTGCATCTGTTGCTATAGTGCATTATTTTCCCTGATTTTATAAATGTAGCCACGCACATCCGCAAATTTACTATCATATCGTGCAGGATGTTTTGTATCTTTCTTTTGTGATTTGTCTTAAAGGAGTGGCACCTTCAGGTGTGAATGTGCTTCTATCCTGGGAGTAGCGTTCATGTGCACTTTTGCCCCTCCTATCTATCAGGCGACCTTGATTAGGGTGGTACATATAGGTGTGCTTGCTCCTCCTCTCATTGGTTGCTGATGCACGCACAGGTAACTAGGAGCAGAACACTCTATGTGCAGGGTCTGCTCTCCTGAACATAGATGCACAACTGCATAGAGTTGGATCTGCCTGAACCTGAGACCACTTTGATGCTGGGTAGGTGGCCACAGAGTGGCAAGGGTACATAGTGTGGAGGTGGCAGCAGCATCAGGAGACCACAGAGTGGCAAGGGTACATAGTGTGGAGGTGGCAGCAGCATCAGGAGACCACAGAGTGCAAGGTGACATAGTGTGGAGGTGGCAGCAGCATCAGTAGGCCACAGAGTGGCAAGGTGACCTAGTGTGGAGGTGGCAGCAGCATGAGGAGACCACAGTGGAACGTGAATGCAGAGGGCGCCCCCGGACAGACCTGCGAGAGGATGGACAAAGGCGCAGATAGGCAGCGGCCAACTGACTACATAGGATGTCTCTATAGTAGTTCAGTTTGTCCTCCCTCTGAGCAGGTATAAAAAAGGCCCCCATTTCAGACTGGTAGCGAGGTTCCAACAAGGTGGAGAGCCAGAAGTCATCTCTCTGCCGAATTGTGACAATTCGGCTGTCACTACGCAAGCGAGCATGCATCGGGCCATTTGTGCAAGTGACTCGGAGGGACTCCCTGCTTCCATCTCCAATGCATACTGCCACGGTGTGTCTGTGTCCTCTGTCTTGTCTTTCTCATCGTCCTGTAACTTCTCTTGCTGTTTCTGCTCCTCCTGCGTCTCCTCTCCTCTCATCTGTGTATTAAAACCACCCATTTTACTACACATTGCTTGTGCGCCAATGTCCTTCTCCTCCAGTTCAGCCCCCACAGGGCTCATGGCTGTGAGATCTAGGCGCCACTTTTCCAGTCCCCTGACTAGCCAGATTTACCAACATCTGTTCCAGGACATAGTTTATCCTGTAGTCCTGTCGACTGACAAATAACTTGGGTATCAGAAATATAACAATATACTGGGCACTCCAAGGATATTGTGAAAAATAGTGAATTGATAAAATGACAATATCGAAAGTTTTTATTATTAAAACCAAATTATAAACACATTAGTCTCCAGCAGAAATAAACTAGGGATTTGTCTCCAGTTCTCTATTGACCATCAATCCAACATGTTCTCCACTAGATATTCGCAGGTCCTATAGATATAACTCCTCCAATAGTCTGTCTGTTACTGAACAATACTAATAATAGTGAAATATTCTCCTAAAATGACACTAAACGAAAACTACATCCACAATTGTGCAATCCAGCAATAGTTGTGCAAATAGCGTGCATGTGCAAATGAACAAATCCAACTGTGCAAAACGCATATATATATCCAGTGCCTCCTTAATTGATCCAATGCCACCGCTTTTAGTTAATAGTGATGATAATTAATAGTAGTCTCAATGTCCTCTAAAATCAATCCAATAACACCATTTGTTAGTTAATGATAATAATAATTGATTGTCCAGTGTTCATATTTAACAGTCCTTATTTGAAGTCCAGCTTTTATAACTAAAATCCTCAGAGTCTCACCATTCAATCCTGCAGGTTGTATTAGCGGCGTCCCGCTATATTCCACATCAGCGGCGTCCCGCTGCAAAACAATTAGACACGTGTCTCTCCTACCTGAGTCTGCCGGCTGATACAGGAACGCTCTTACCCCCGGTATTGAGGTTCGGCTTTCAGGAGGTGTTTCACTTGCACTCCCGTTTGTTCAGCCTTCTCTCCTTTAATTTGCTGTAACACGTGGATCGCCCGACCCTAGTTCCAAAGTCCAGGCTTCCTTGTTCATCAATAACTTGGCCTCCTCAAAGGACCTGAGCAAACGGCAGGTGTCCCACATGAGCTGCCACTGGCTGACATCGAAGTTACACAGTGTAGTACTCCTGTCTGCTTGGATCATCAATAAATCGTTTATGGCCTTTCTCTGTTCGTATAATTGGTCCAACAAACGTAGGGTGGAATTCCAATGGGTGGAAACTTCACATATCAGCCTATGTTGGGGGTTGCCGTTCTGCTGCTGCAGCTCAAGAAGGGTGTACAAGTGGCTGAAGTGCATGCAAAGTTTCCTGGCCATTTTTAGGATGTCTTGCAGATGGGTGGAAGACTTCAGGAACCACTTGACAACCAGATTGAACACGTGTGCCATGCAGGGCGCATGGCTCAGCCCTCCTTGATGCACCGCCGACACAATGTTCTTCCCACTGTCGGTCACCATGGTTTCCCGATTTGTCGCGGAGAAAGCCAGGATTCGATTTCTTGGCGAAGGACACTGAGCAGTTCCTCCCCTGTGTGACTCCATTCTCCGAGGGAAACGAGGTGTAGAACAGCATCACACCACCATGCCCTGCACATGTGGTATGCTGGAGGGCCCCTGTGAATTGTCCTTGCGGTGGAGGCTGAGGACATAGTGGAGGATGAAGAGGCAGAGGCGGACATTGTCGCAGGACCGTTGTCGGTCACCATGATTCAGCTTTTGAGTTGTCGCAGAGTAAGCCAGGATTCGATTTCTTGATGAAAGACACGGAGCAGTTCCTCCCCACTGTGACTCCACTACAAAAGGCTTTAGAACATAGAACTGCAACGCTGAACAGCAAATATATTTTTCTATTGCTACTAATACATGCCACAAGCGTTAGAACATATAACTGCACCGCTAAACGGCAAATATATTTTTATTTTGCCACTATTACACGACAAAATGGGCTTTATAACATATAACTGCACTGCTGAACGGAATGGCAAATATATTTTTATTTTGCCACTAATACACGACAAAATGAGTTTTAGAACATATAACTGCCCTGCTGAACTGAATGGCAAATATATTTTTATTTTGCCACTATTACACGACAAAAAGGGCTCTAGATCATGAAACTGGACCACTGTACGGCAAATATATTTTTCTCTTGCCACTAATACATGACAAAAAGGGCTTTAAAACATATAACTGCACCGCTGAACGGCAAATATATTTTTATTTTGCCACTAATACACGCTACAAAAGGCTTTAGAACATTTAACTGCACCGCTGAACGGCAAATATATTTTTCTTTTTTCGCTTATACACGCCACAAAAGGCTTTATAACATATAACTGCAATGCTGAACAGCAAATATATTTTACTTTTGCCACTAATACACAACAAAAAGGTCTTTAGAACATATAACTGCACCACTGAACGGCAAATATATTTTTCTTTTGCCACTAAAACACGACAAAAAGGGCTGTAATTTTCGCACTTCAACACATAACGGCTAATAAGACCCTTTTTCCCACTAATACAAGCCAAAAAATGCTTTAGAACATATAACTGCTCTGCACAAGTGCAAATAAAACGTAGAAATATTTCCTTGTAATAAACCCTATTAATGGCTGTATCAAACAGCACTTGCACCTGGACAAGAACGGTTTGCTGGAATTGCAGAGCTGTATAATGTCAATTTGAGTCCCCAGTCAGTGCAGCAAGGTGTAATAGGATTGTTCTTCTTACCCAGGCTGTCACCTCCCCGACTGAACCCTGTTCAAAATCAATGCTGCGGATTGATTCCTCCCTATCCTTTCCCCACACCTGCAATAATCTTTCCCTGCACTTGTAAATCGTTTTTTTAGCACAATAAAGTTTTTTCTAAGGCCCCTTTCACATGACTGAGTATTTTGCGCGGGTGCCATTCGTGATGCGAACGCATGGTGCCCGCACAGAATACGGACCCATTAATTTCAATGGGTCTGTGTACATGAGCGTTGGTTTTCACTTATCACTTGTGCGTTGTGTGAAAATTGCAGCATGTTCTATATCCAGCGATTTTTACGCAACACTGGCCCCCTAGAAGTGAATGGGGCTGCGTGAAAATTGCATTGCATCCGCAAGCAAGTGCAAATTCGATGTGATTTTCACGGATGGTTGTTAAGAGATGTTGTTTGTTAACATTCTGTTTTTTATCACGCGTGTGCAAAATGCATTAAATCACATTGCACCCGCGTGATAAAAACTGAACAACTGAACACTATCGCAGGCAAAACTGAATGGACTTGCTTGCGAAATCGCCCAGTTTTCACTGAACACATCCGCATCGCATCCGGACCTTATCCGCTCACTCTCGTCTGCAATGGGCCTAACACTGTCCCTAGCACTTGCTGATGTCTCTCCCTGCTTTAAGTACACTGGTAAATGGCAGAATCCAAGATGGCTGAGGCTATTTATAGGGCTGTGACATCCCGGGGCTGGCTGGCTGTTGATTGGCTGCATACATGGCATTATGGGTGATCCTGCCTTCCCAAAGTTCCTTGCCCCATGTCCTCACACGTGCAGCAGCCATTTTAGGAAAAAATGTGATTCGTTACCACGAAGCGTGAGGAAATTCGGATTCGGTGCGAATCGAATTTTTCATGAAACTCAGATCGAATTCCACTTCGTCAGCTTCGATTAGCTCATCTCTAATTAAGAGCAAACAATTCTGTGAGCTTAGCTGTAAGAGATTGTGTACGTACATTACATTTGAGCAGTGTCTCATTCAGTTGCCAGCTAGAGTCATCAGCTGTTCTGTGTTTAGAGCCGCACCTGGTTTTGGCTAAAAATCACTGATGTAAATCACTAACCGAACACTGAGTGTGTGAAAAAAATTGAGAAAAAAAGTTTAGTGACTTTTTAAAAAGTCTCAGTTAATAAATCTGGAGTGACAATAATACCATAGCTAACCACACCAGCTATCCCAACCACTTTTCAAAACTAGAGTCAGTGGTGTAAAAATGTCGCCCTATTTTGCTACTTTTTGAAGCCAGACATTCTGAATTCCAAGGCTTCATAAATCCCAACCCCATAGATTGGGATGGTTTCTGTTTTCTTAATTTTTCCAAAAGCTGCTCTTTCTGGCATACTTTAGTGGGTGTTCCCTCTGAAGCCTGCTTTATCTCTTCCACTCCACTGTCCATACCCCATCCTGTTTACCCGTGTCTCCCCCAACTTCCCTTTCTCACACTACATGGTTGTGTAAGTTGTGGTTTCTGTGAGAAAATCCATCTTAGACAGAGTTCATACTGTATAGGAAAAATTAAAAAAGTTATGGCTCCGGGAATGCAGGGAGGAAAAAAGAAAACTCAAAAAGGAAAAATCCTTCAGGATGCTAAAGGTTAAAACTGATGTGCAGGATGCCACAGAAAATTATGGGATTAGTTCAGGCATGAGTTTCTTTTCAGCCTTTTTTTTCAATGCCGTTGGAAACTACAATGGATGCCAATCCCAGGCTTAGAAGTCTTTTCAGGGATATATAGTGTAACATGCTGCTTATGAACATTACTGACTGCACGGATACTTCTAAAGTGGTCAGGAGTAGGTTAACTAGAACTGGAGAAGTAATAAGGGACCGTGGTATCAGACAACACACAGCATTTGTTTGTCGTCTGTAACTATGGAAAAAGCAGTTGTCTTACTTTGGTTCACAAAGGTATACATAGGAGATGTATACAGATAATAGCATAATATTTTCAATCAAGATTGACTGAAAAGTTTTTTTTGTAGAGTTATTGAAGAAAAGATGATTTCAGAGAAACACACATACATTTTAGCTGGGGATTAAGTGCTAAAATATGTAAGGAGATTACTGTATTTTATAAGACACACCTGATAATTAGAGGCACCTCGGTTTTAAATCCTAATATCATACCCCCTATTCTTCATCAGATCTCAGATTAGACCCCCAATCTTCATCTGACCCCCCCAAATCAGACCCCCAATCTTAATCAGACCTCAGATCAGGCCCCCAGTCTTTATTAGACCTCATATCAGACCCCCCCAAACAGATACCCGATCTTTATAACTCACCAATCAGACCCCCAATAATAAATAAAAATAAATAAAAAAACTGACCTCCCCTTCTCTGGGTTGCATGCTCTACCTGCACACACTATTTATACATACACAAGTTTGGACCGCGCGTAGGAATAGATGATCCCAAAAAAGCAGTTTTTCCTTTTCCCTTCTGAAAGAGACCAGAGGTCTGCAGATATCCTGCTGCTAGATATCCTGCAACTTGTGAAAAGGAAACTAATAGTGAAATACCGTAGGGCTACACAAACCCCTATTGCACAGATTGTACTCACAGCAAGTCTGGTAATTGCAGGCGTATCAAAATATCATCCGCAACTCTGTTTGTTCCCGGCGTTTATATTATCGCTTCCACACTTGCATGCAGGGGTCAGCCACTGCCTTTACAACACCAAGCACCGAAGGGAAGTATTGTTGTCTCCAATTCTTCTTTTACTCAAAGGTTTCTGTAAACACAAGCCGCTCCCACCATAGTGAAGCTCCGGTATCTTTATAAAAGTTTTATTTTGTATATACTTACAAACATCTTCTTTTAAAAAAGCATTAAAACAATCCCAGTGTTTTTTCTACTGCCGTGGTCCCTGGTCTTCTACCGGCGCTGTGCTGTGACCTGACGTCGCACAGTCATAGTGAATAGTGCATAGTGAAGACACAGCACAGCGGGTGCCCAGAAGAAGACCATGGAGCGGTAAGTACCGCCAACATTCACTGCTCCCCATGCCTCCTGCATACTAATGAGCTCTTCCATAATGAAATGCTTTGTAAGATAATGCTAATGCTTTATAAGACACACTGCCATTTTCCCCCACTTTTTGGGGAAAAAAGTGCATCTTATAAAATGAAAAATCAGAGAGCTATATAAAGTTAGAAAAGAAAAAGTGATAGGTAAACATCAAGTGGTACGAACCAACTGAAGTAATTTGCATGCATTAAACAAAATATACAAGAGAATGAAATAAAAGAAGTTGTGGAAGTGGGAACAATCCCACCAGAACATTCCTAAAAATAAAACACATTCCTAAAAATTGTGCACATCAGAAATGGTGTTGTTGCCCATAGCTGACAAGGCAGTTTTAACTTTCAAGCTTTTTATTTTCCTGTAGAAAATGTGGGGATTTCATTATACAAGACTTTTCTCTCCACTCCAGTTTTCTGGCATAACAAAAACTTGCAAACACTGCGTGTGCAACTGTTTTAACACCACTTGTACAAAATAAGTTTTGCACAAGAGATGTTTCTCCACCATCCTTGACACTTTCCCAAAAAGAGGTTGTGGCGGAGGGGAGGGTGTGGGACCAGTGGCCCCAGCTTATTTATCTTTTACACCAGTTCTCTGGCGTAGATTTCAGATTCGTTGCACGGACTTCCAGAGCCACTCCTAATTTATGACAAGGAGAAGGAATGTGCCTCGTCATAAATTAGGCGTAGCCTCTGGCAGTGCACAGAGATATCATAGATTGGCGTAAAACGCTGGTCTATGATAACGAACCCATCAGTTTCCACTAATGTGTTACTGGATAGGTATTGAGTCACGCCCGAATCCTGACTGTTCAGCTTTATTGTAGAATTAATAACACTTTGTACTGTGATGTGTTATAAAATATTGATCTGCTAAGTAGAAGGAACAAAATGTTGCCAATGTCATCCTGTATAATGGCTAATTGGAGAAAAGGTTACAGAATAGCCTCTGTTATTTCGCTATTTAGCAAAAGGCTACGGTACAGGTTTCAGTTAACATCATAATCCTCTGCTCATATTTTAGCAACTCACATATTTCTGGTCAACAAGAAACTATTAATGTTTGTGTTTTTTAAAACATTGGTTTCTAAAGCAGAGATGTTTCTTCTTGTATCCTTCGTGTAGGAGAATGGTGTTTATATTATCGGGATGCTGATTTTACCAAGCAGACAACATGACTGTATTAAAAACAAATTTGCAATGTTACAGGTAGGATTATAATCCCCTTCTATATTTTGCACACTTGCTGGTTCTGTCCTAAGGCCCAGTTATTTAGGTTGAAACTACCACATGATTTGGTCTTAGGTCTTAACAGCCCTTGCTGTGTATATATTTTCAAAGTCCTTATAAGCGAATTCTTGAAACATGTCATCCTGCAGGAATAAGTGCTTGAAGGGAAACTTTCAGAGAATCCAGCAATTGTAGTAATGTAAAAGTTTCCTTTGTATACCATTGCATGATGGGTTTCCATGGGACTTGGATGCCTTTCAATGGCCTTCAGTCTGCAGTGTATGTAAGCCTTTTATAACCTAAAAAAGCAAGCCTCGTATAACTTAATTGATGGCAAATTTGAAATGCTGCCTTTTGAAATGGGGTGACAGGAAAACAATTTTGTTTTTTAAAAAAAGGTATTTTTATTGTAGAAAAGTAGGAAACAAGAATCACAAAAATAAACGTGGCCTAAATGGGTGGGACTGCTCCAGACCCCAAACACTGTGGCGTGTTTCTAACTGGGGGGGCAGTTCCTCCGCATGTGGTTCGCAGCGAACGGCTATCCCCAGCAAAAATTGCATACAATGGAGGATGCCGGCGCGAACCACAAGCACCACACAAACATCCTACACAAAATAAAACATGTGCGGATGAAAATATATAAACACATAACTCACAGAAAAAAGATGCACCACATGGATAAGCAACTGACAACACTGGCTAATCCCTCACTCTGGTGTTAAAAGCTGAGAGATTCGCCAATATTTCCAATCAGGAACATATCGGAGCCCCTTTAGGCACCACTACACGGTATCTCAGCATGACATGGGGTCCTACCACTAGACTACCTATGGTGTGTGAACAAGGTCTGAACAGGTATTAAGTAGCCTACAGCCCCATCCCACTCACCTGCACTGCAGGACCAACAATGCAATGGGGAACACATGAGGCCGCAAGCTACACCTACAACAGACCATGTGACACCGGCTTCCAGGTGCAACAGAATGTTTACAAGCCTGGAGCAGTCCCACCCATTTAGGCCACGTTTATTTTTGTGATTCTTGTTTTATATGTATTGAATGTGCCATTGCATATGGCTTGTAAACATTCTGTTGCACCTGGAAGCCGGTGTCACATGGTCTGTTGTAGGTGTAGCTTGCGGCCTCATGTGTTCCCCATTGCATTGTTGGTCCTGCAGTGCAGGTGAGTGGGATGGGGCTGTAGGCTACTTAATACCTGTTCAGACCTTGTTCACACACCATAGGTAGTCTAGTGGTAGGACCCCATGTCATGCTGAGATACCGTGTAGTGGTGCCTAAAGGGGCTCCGATATGTTCCTGATTGGAAATATTGGCGAATCTCTCAGCTTTTAACACCAGAGTGAGGGATTAGCCAGTGTTGTCAGTTGCTTATCCATGTGGTGCATCTTTTTTCTGTGAGTTATGAGAAAAGTAGGAAAACATAAAAAAGTGACTGTGGGTTCAGTTATCAGTATAGCACTATAAAAACAAATAAATAAAATAATATGGTGCATGCCTCACCAGACTTTTGCCCAAAACGTCCATAGATAGCAAAAAATTGTAATCCAGGCAGCGCTAAAAAAAGGCCTTTTATTGTGCCAAATAGAATGTTTTCGCTCCCGAGAAAAGCTTACACAGAGCTGAAATGTCTACATACAGTGGCATGCAAGAGTTTGGGCACCCCTGGTAAAAATTATTGATCTCCAAAAGGCATAAAGTTAAAGATGAAGACACACTTTTCAACATTTTAAGCAATATCAGTGTAATATTTTGGTTTTTTTTCTACAATTTTAGAGTGAAAAAGGGAAAGGAGTACCTTGCAAAGTATGTGAACCCAAGGAGATTTGAGAGCTCAGATAATTTGGACTGAGGTTTCAGACCTTAAAAAGCCTGTTAGGGTTAAGGCTTGTTCACAATCATCGTAGAAACTGTCAGGTGATGCAAATTTTAAAGCTATATAGATACCCAAACTCCTTTAACCTTGTCCCAAAAAATAGCAGCCATGAGTTCTTCTAAGCAGCTGCCTAACACTCTGAAAATGAAAATGGCTGAGGCCCACAAAACATGAGATGGATATAAGAAGATAGCAACGCATTTTCAGGTTGCCATTTCCTTAGTTCGAAATATAATTAAGAAATTGCAGTTAACAGAAGCAGTTGAGGTCAAGAGAAGGTCTGGAAGACCAAGAAAGTTTTCAGACAGCTGCTCGTAGGATTGCTAGAAAGGAAAATCAGAACTTTCGCTTGACTGCAAAAGACCTTCAGGAAGATTTAACAGACTCTGGAGTTGTGGTACATTGTTCTACTGTTCAGCACCACCTGCACAAATATGACCTTCATGGAAGAGTCATCAGAAGAAAGCCTCTCTTGAGTCCTCACCACAAAATTCTTCATCAGACGTTTGCAAAAGAACATCTAAACAAGTCTGATGCATTTTGGATACAAGTCCTGTGGACCAATGACAGTAAAATAAAACTCTCTGGGCACAATAAGCAAAGGGGTGGATCAATTATACTTGGGGGTTGTGGTGCAGCCAATGGTGCGAGGAACATTTCACAGGTAAAGCGAATAGTGGATTTAATATAAATCCAGCAAATTCTGGAAGCAAACAACACCAACATTTAAAGGGTTGAAAAGAGGGTTGGCTTCTACAAATGGATAATGATCCTAAACACACTTCAAAATCCACAATAGACTACCTTAAAAGGCGCAAGCTGAAGGTTTTATCATGGCCCTCACAGTTCCTTTATCTTGGATGGCTACACAAACGGTTTACAAGCTGTTATACTAGGTACTAACCATGCGGTGTGCCCAGTTTTGCTTCATGCCCTCTTTTTTTTGTTATTTTGATAATATAAAAGATGAAAATAAAAATAATGTTTGCTTAAATTACAAAGGCAATTTGTCATCTTTAATAAATGTTATGCCTTTTAGAGATCCTTTCATCTTTAACTTGTTAAACTGTTCACAGTAACAGTAATTCTTTACCAGGCATGCTGTTCTCAGTTGTCAGATGTTAATTGACTATACCACACAGATGTATAGCAGTTATCAGAAATAAAGGTTATGCAACTAAATATTAGTTCACTGATTAACAGAAAGGCTAAATGTCTAAACAAATTTCAGTTTATAGTGCAAACATTCGAGTTTGTAACTGGAAATGCAAACACTGCTATTCTTTGACCTCCTATTATTCCTTTTTCTTCATTTTCAGTTTAAAAATTGATGTTCTGTTCATGTTTTCATTTGGAGTTGACTGTGCAGTGCTCCCAGTGCCTTTGTGTCTATGGAAATAAATGCCATTAAGAGGAATTAGCTTTTTCTCAGTAGTTTTAAACACACAGCTATTATTTAGCACATAACTCGGTGTGTGTGTGTATATATATATAGCAACATAGTATATAAGGACGAAAAAAGACATTTGTCCATCCAGTTCGGCCTGTTATCCTGCAAGTTATATATAATTCTTTACATAGTGCCAACATACTCCACCCCACTTTAAGGACATTATCATACACAATCTAGGTTCCCTATCAGTATGGCTTCTTTCACACGAGCGTGTCCGGATTAGGATGCGTTGCAGATGCCATAAGTGAAAACTGTGCGAGTTCACAGGCAAAGCCATTCAGTTTTGCCTGCGATTGCGTTCAGTTGTTCAGTTTTTTCCGTGCGGGTGCAATGCGTTTTGATGCATTTTTCACGCGCGTGATAAAAAACTGAAGGTTTACAAACAACATCTCCTAGCAACCATCCGTGAAAAACGCATCGCACCCGCACTTGCTTCCGGATGCAGTGCGTTTTTCACGCAGCCCTATTCACTTCTATGGGAAAAACGCAGAATATAGAACATGCTGCGATTTTCACACAACGCAGAAGTGATACGTGAAAAAAAAAAACTCATGTACACAGCCCCATTGAAATGAATGGGTCAGGATTCAGTGCGGGTGCAATGCATTCACATCACGCATTGCACCCGCACGGAAAACTCGCTCGTGTGAAAGGGGCCTATGTCTTTGGAGCATGTGAGGAAACCCATACCAAACTCTGTCTATATCTATTTACAGGTATCTATCTATCTATCTATCTATCTATCTCTATATATAGTACACACCTGAAGATGCTCACATAAAAAATCTTTGACACATGCATTTCAAAATATTTTACATGACATTTAATTTTACTAAATATTAGAGTGGTAGTACAAACTTCCAGATGGTAGCAAAGCTCTTCAACAAGGATGTACAGCCAGATGGCCTAAGATCATAGACTATGGGAGATGAATGCCATACTTGGCAGTAATGGATGATTATGCATGATCCTACGGAGTGGTACTGTTCATTGTTGAGGCATAAATATTTTAGCTTCTCTGCCTTTTTTGTCTTTTTGTCCGACAGTGTTATGCATTCAGAGCATTAAGATTTCTCTTTAGCATGGAAAGAAACCGAGATCTGTTCAAAAGGTAAAGTATGCATATTTAAAATACAAGAAGGGTAATATTGTGAACTCGATGTTATATGTAAAATATGTAAATCGTACAACAAAAATTTACCATAGGGGATCAGCAGAATTCTGCAGTTTCATGGAGTCCAGTCTGACAGTTTTATGATGGGATTCTGCACAGTAGCTATGTTGAGTGTTTTAAATGGACTGTGGTTGGCAAACAAATGGCAAAACTTTAGGTAAGGCCTCTTTCATACGAACGTTCTTTTTGCGAGTGTACGGGGCATTTTTTGTGTTCCGTATATGGATCCATTTATTTCAATGGGTCTGCAAAAAAACACGGAAGGCACTCAGTATGCATTCCGTTTCCGTATTTCCGTTTTTCCGTTTCGTTCAAAGATAGAACGTCCTATTATTGTTCGCATCACAGACAAGGACAATACTGTTCTATTAGGGGCCAGATGTTCCGTTCCGCAAAAAACAAAATGCACACGGATGTCATCCGTTTTTTTGTGGATCCGTTTTTTTTGCGGACCGCAAAACTATACGGTTGTGTGAAAGAGGCCTAACTCTGTAATCTGGCATCTGAAAAAGAAAAACCTGCCATCTATGTCTATGAATCTTTTTAATTTTCGAGGTATGGCGATAGGGTTCTGTGTCAATGATATTGATGAGACTGAGTGATTGATTACATTTAAATGGGCCGCTGATATCATTCATTTGCTTTATAATACTGTATTTTACTGTACATCAGTGATCCAATAGTATCTTTATACTCACTACTAACATCAGTGTCATTACTTCGATTTTTAGGTGTTTCCCAAAGTAAATAGGTTGATTATCACTGGTATACAGTATTACTATGAAAACAGGCAATATAGCTGGTAGCTTTGAGCATCATTTTCACTGAAATCCTTAAAATGGTGTTATAGTAGTACATCATGGGTTCTGTAGCTTTACTGTATTTTCTCTAGCCACCACTAGGGAGAGCTCAGTATATAGAGAGCCTACAACTTTCATTTATTTCGCTAGTAACTGTATAATTTCTTATGCAATGAGCTCCCCCTAGTGGTGGGTGCAAGTGGCCAGTTTTATAATATACTAACTGAAGGAAAGCACGAGATTAGTAACATAGTAGTAACATAGTACATAAGGCCGAAAAAAGACATCTGTCCATCCAGTTCGGCCTGTCATCCTGCTAGTTGATCCAGAGGAAAGGAGTACTCCCTGGATCAACGACCCATCTCTAGTAGCTATAGCCTGTAATATTATTACACTCCAGAAATACATCCAGTCCCCTCTTGAATTCCTTGATTGTACTCACCATCACCACCTCCTCAGGCAGAGAGTTCCATAGTCTCACTGCTCTTACCGTAAAGAATCCTCTTCTATGTCTGTGTACAAACCTTCTTTCCTCCAGATGCAGAGAATGTCCCCTTGTCACAGTCACAGTCCTGGGGATAAATAGATGATGGGACAGATCTCTGTACTGACCCCTGATATATTTATACATAGTTATTAGATCTCCCCTCAGTCGTCTTTTTTCTAAAGTAAATAACCCTAATTTTGATAACCTTTCAGGGTACTGTAGTTGCCCCATTCCAGTTATTACTTTAGTTGCCCTCCTCTGAACCCTCTCCAGCTCTGCTATGTCTGTCTTGTTCACAGGAGCCCAGAACTGTACACAGTACTCCATGTGTGGTCTGACTAGCGATTTGTAAAGTGGTAGGACTATGTCTCATCACGTTCATCTATGCCCCTTTTGATGCAACCCATTATCTTATTGGCCTTGGGGGCAGCTGCCTGACACTAAAGCCATGCTGATATGGCATTATTTTCTTATTTCCATTGAGATCCTCTAAGATAGCATCTCTCAGATTATACATGTATCTATGCCAGTCGGCTGATGTAAATACTCTAATAAATATGATGCACCTTTTCCACTTTTTCCAACATAGAAGTTTGATGAAGTGAATAAGACAGAGTGAAAGTTATTATTTTTTTTTTTTTATTATTATTATTTTTCTAAATATAAAAAAAATCTGGAGAGTTGTACTTTACATTCCATATTACCGAAGAGTGTTTGACACACACGTACTGAAACCGGGTGGGGCAGGGGGGCAAAATACTAAGTTATGGTATGGACATTATAAGTTCTGTGTACACACTGGTTCTGCGTATATGTCAGTGGCTGTGACACATTCCTGACAGTGGAATCCATTACCCATAAACCACAATAGAATGCAAAATTTCAGCTTGCCACATTTGCAGATTGTACCTTACTAGGCAGGTGCATGGCAAAGTGAGATCACTGGGAAGTCCACTGAATATAGGAGAAAAATCCAGCAGTCCACTAGGATTGTGTAAAATAATTTTTCGACTCTTCTTGTTGAAAGCTACTATCTTTTGATAGTACTGAAAACTATTCTAAACAATCTTTGTGAAGTGCAAGATTTGTCTTCTGTGTTATACAGGCTATAATTGTATCCATTAAACTTGATACATCATGAGCTTCTCAATAGCTTTTCAGGGTGTATCCATTAAACAGATGCCATTACAGCCTATGGGTGATGATGCCACTGTTTATCATCTGTCACAGGCATTCATGACCCATATGGCTTCTGTTTATTAGATATGTCATGATAAAGCTATTGAAAAGCTCACGTACATGTTTGATACTTATTACAGAAGCTATACAGTGTTATCCATCATTCACTGGCTATCATGTTAAGAACATATACTGCATCGGGTCTCACTGATGACTGTTACAGCGGCAGCTTGTGGCCACTGCTGCTGTGCTCACCTTTCCTGATTGTCTGGACACATCTCCCACTGTTTCCTGCACCCAGACCTTCACCAACCAATGGCTGGCGGGTACCTTGCCTTGTGGGAAGGTGCCTAAGCAATAATGTTCTTAGACTGCTAGTTCCTGCAAGGGTATGTCTCATCTCTGACCCTCTACTATCTGAACTGTGCCTGTCCTCTGTATTGTACCTCCACTTAGACCGTTTACCATATAGCATGTACTCTGCCTGCCCTGACCTCAGCCTGTCCCTAACCGTGATTTTGCCTGACCCCTTGGTACCCTGTCTCTAACCCCTATGGGTCAGCTGTCAGTCACAGACTACTTCAGGTAGCGGCCTTATGGTCGACCTGCAGCGAAGTCCAGATCCCTGTACAGGAGTTATAGGGTGGAAACTAGGGGACTGCCCTTAGGAGTAGCCCAACGTCAAATCTGTTGCGTGACATAGTGGTTCTACACCGACTGCCATAACTATGACAAAATAGAAACAATGTATGTACTGCCGTAACAATGGCACAATACAAAAATGCATGCTTTGTCAATAGCTAACTTTTGTCATCCATAGCTGAGAACTAGGAAAGTGGCAAATAATATGACTGTAATTCCTGTTGTATCTTATGCAAACATTATGGTCAAAACTAAATAGAAAAAACTAATGGGAATATTTCTGTAAGTGTAACGCCCGTAGGTAGGGACACACATGGACAGTGAGCTCTAACCTAGAACCTAGCCCGCTTTACCTACCTACTTGCAGTGCAAGCCCTAAGTACCAACTGGTTGACAGTCCCTCCGCTACTAAGGCACAGAGAGAGACAAACACCTAGAGACAAATGACACAAAGACATTGTCATGGTGGGAAGTGGGGGAAACCCCCCACCGTGCAGTGTCCGCGGCTGCTACACAGGAAAGCAGGGAATAAGGGAGCAGGTTGCCTCCTAAAGCGTCCCTCTACTGGCCCTGGTCTTCTAACAGTATGAGCCAACCCAGAAGGTAGTGGGACCAATACTACTGGAACCTAAGAGCCCTGGCGTCCCTGTATCGCCCTAGGATGGTGAAAGGGCAGAGACCACCCGCTTATCCAGGACAACGGATGAGCAGGCGTCTCCAGAGGCCCCACAGCAGCCGGGAACCAGATAGTGTAAGCCTGCACGACAGGTAAGAAACAGAGCAAACCACATCTACAAAGCCCACACTTACCTGCCGCACTGGAGATGCATGTGCCGCAACCACAAACCATGCCGCTGGCAAGAGCATGCGAGACCGCGGATCACCACCAAACCACAGGTGGTGGCACACCTGTTGCCAACAGCAACCGCACGTGAGGCTACCGCTTAATAGCCCACACGTGCGGCTACCAGAACATAACCGCCAACAACAGCATACCACCAAACCAAGTCACGACCTCACCACAGGTCGTGACAGACATTTAGTACGACATTTGTCGTACTTAAATAGGTCACAACCAGGAGGAAAACACGGTACAAATGTGAGAGACAGATAGTGGTCAAAAGACGAGCCAAGGTCAGAACCAGGCGGGATGCACACTACAAATCAGAAGAGACAGAGAGTGGTCAAGTGGACAAGTTGAGGTCAAAAGCACGAGCAATCCTAATCAGCACAGGAACAAGAACCAGGAACCTAGCTAGTGAGCCCAAACAAGACTATCACTGGGGCTGGTGTATGGACAGGAAGGGGTTTAAATAGAGCACCGAATCACTGGATCAGCACCTGATAGGTGCTCCATTAGTCAGAAACACTGGCACACAGGAATAAAGCAGCTGAGCAATCAGCCCACTGCTAATTTCCTCCAGCAAATGCCTGCTGCAGGGAGAAACAGAACATTGCAACTTGTTGCTAAGGATGCTGTCATGTCACCAGGGGGCATGGCTCAGCAGTGTGTCTCTCCTGACATGGCCGTGCTGAGGCTGAGGCTCTTGGAGCTTGGACAGATTTATGACAGTAGGTAAAAGAAAAATTGTTTCTAAACTTTGGCTACGGCTATAATGTCTGATTGACTATCATATAGCCATGAATGGAAATGCCTTTGTGTGTAGTAATGTCAGGGGTGCACCTAGTTCCCTGAGGCAGAAACTGAAATGACGCCCCCCACCCATGTCAAATTCTTAACCTAACCCTTTCCCTCCAGCCCTACTGTTAAAGGTATACTTGGAAAACATTACATATGGCGCTACAAAACATACAGGGTAATACAGCACCATATACCTATTGCATCCAGTAATTTCTCCTCTGATGTTTATGTTTTCTTTCCTTATCTTCTCCATTTAGAGCAGACCGCCATAATGATTTCTTTCAACCATTTCTTGTCTGCAGAGTTTGGTACACAACACATTAGTTTTCTTCTTTTCAGTTATCCTTCCCAACTTCTGAATGCCCCATCCAGCCACCCCTACTACACCCACTGTACTCCTCAATACTATACTGCAGAAACAGACCCCCTGAAAATATTAGTACCACACAGATGCTCCCTTCAATAAGTACATACAGCGCTCTAAAAAATAACTTTGCCCAGCAAACACTGCCCCTGACACTTATAGTGCCGTAAACTTAGTGTCGTCCAAAAATAATTGTGCTTAGCTGATACTGTACCAAGGTACCCCTCCACTGTAACAGTCTTCCCAAAAGTCTCACTGTGTGTACTATGTGGTAACAGTGGCCCAGTAGTAATAATGACTAGAGATGAGCGAACATTTAAAAAAAGTCCGTTGTTCGGGGTTCGGGTGGTGGTTAATTGCGCATCCCGTTATGGATTCCACAATAGCGCATATGGAATCCATAAGGGGCGGCTGCCACCAACCCGAACTGTAGAACAGCTGAAGGACCTGGCGTGACGTCACTGTCATGTGATCAGTGCAGGGGGCGTGGCTCAGCACGCTCATCTCTAATAATGACCCTCATTTTGCCCCAGAACTGATAATGCCCCCATAGTGCCTATACTAGTAATAATTTTCCACGGAGTCCCCCAATAGTAATAAAGCCCACCATAATGCCATCAAGTAATAATTTTACCGTCAGTGACACAGTGATTTCTACTGTCAGTGATGGACATACCTGATCCATTATGTGGTCTGAGCTGTATGCAGCCTGGCTCAGGTAGCATGATGATGATGACACCGGCCTCTAATAGGCCACAGGCAAAGAACAGCCATACAGTTGAATATGCAGAGATGAGCACTTCCATTGTGCATTGCCCATGGCCCATCTGCTGCCCCCCACTTGAATGGCTGAGGATAGGTTATCAGTTCAAAAGCCTCGGCACCGCCTGAGGCAATTGCCTCGCCTCATTGGTGGTGCGCCCCTGAGTAATGTAACAACGCATTTAATGTATATCATTTGCATTTGTTACAGGTTTTTTCCACCAGATTTGTTTGAGATGTTTATAGATATTGGACATTATATTCGAGAGATCAGTGCCTATGAAGAACTTGTATCTAAATTAAATGCTTTACCAGTAAGTGCTGTATTTAAAATCCTCTTTAAAAGCCTAATTTAGTTATCATCTGTGCAAATGTAAGTGGTGTTTTATGTGGTTTCCAGGAAGATGAACTGAAACAAGTCGCTGATAGTATTGAAGGCATCAATCAAAATAAAGCACCCACAAAATTTATCGGAAACTATGCAATTTTAGACCACCTTGGAAGTGGAGCATTTGGGAGTGTATATAAGGTGATTTTTATAGTGTTTTTTAATCTACCAGTTGAAACGTAATCAATGTTGTTATATAGCTGTCTACCTCCTTTCTGAAAGCAATGTAGATGTCTTGATCAATATATAATTATATGCACTTTGCCTTTGTAAGCACAAAACTTCTTTGCTGCTGGATTCTATTTAAAGCAGATTAGTCAGGTCTCCTACACTATCCTATCTGAGGGCAGCATGTGATAGAGAGAAAGATGTGTAGCTTTGGGATATATAGTTTTCCCATGATTTGATTCCATTTCGGTGGGGTAACTTGAAATTCCTGGGTGAAATATGTAATAAGGCCCTCTACCTAATATGAGTCCCAGAGTCCAAATGTTATCTCTGGACCTCCTATAGCAGTAGTGGGACAAGTTCTGGTGCTGTGGCCGTTCATGCATTACATAGACCACCATTTATCACTTCTCCTCTGCTGATGATTGGAAGCATTGGTGCTGAAACAAAGCAATGAGTGTGGAGAGGCCAGATTCCCAGTGGTAATTTTTATTTTATACTTTTTTTGGGGGGTGGGGGTGTAAGGAGCCTGGACAATTCCATTAAATGTTGCCAATCCACATAAGATAAATGTCAACCGAAATTCCATATTTTTGACCATTTTAGATTATACATGTATGTTCTTTGCCTGTCAAAAATGTGAGCTGTCAGGTTGGATATGTCAGCAGTTTTGGCGTGGTCGTATTATCCTTACATATGGGTATGGCAGGCTTAAAGGGGTTTTCCGAGGCTTTAGAACTGATAACCTATCCTCAGCCATTCAAGAAGCCAGCGGCACTCGCAGTAGCACCACAGCCTTCTCTGAGCTTTTCCTAGGCCAATGACGACACATTCATCTTTCACGTGACCCAGGAGCATTGGGGCTGAGCGCAATACCAAGAACATTCGCTATACAATGTATGGTGCTGTGCTTGGTAAGCTGCAAGAAGGCCACGGCATTCACAAGAGCTCCGGGGCCTTCTCAAACAGCTGATCAGCAGGGGTCCTGGGTGTCGGTTCCCCACCTATCAGAAACTGATGATTTATTCAGAGGACAAGTCATTAGTATAAAAATCTCGGAAAACCCTTTTAAGGCTTTGATGACCTTTATCATAATTGTTTTGTATACGTTTTTAGTAAAATTCATTGATAAAGGTTACTTGTGCTAGAGTACACTCACTGTTCTTTACTTTTTTAAGTTTTGACTCATTCATCTTTCATTAAAATATTCTATTTAGGTCAAGAAGCGCAGTGGACAGATTCTCTTTGCAATGAAAGAAATTAATTTACACAACCCAGCATTTGGTAAAGACAAAAGAGACCGAGAAAGCAGCGCTGAGAACATTGTGTCTGAACTAACAATAATCAGAGAGCAGGTACACTTGCCTTTATGTTTGTGGTCTATGATTCACTTCCCATTACTATCCTTGTTGAGCAGATATAGAAAGTAATTGTTCAGTTATAGAAACTGAACATGTGGAGCAAAACTAATGTAGAGAAAATATCCTGTCTAATGAATAATATTGTGGACTTCTTTTACTACTGAACATCACTTCTTAAAGGGGTTGTGCCACTAATATAAATGTATCCAGCCGAACAGATATCGCTGTTATATCACTTTCCCCAAATACCACCATTTATCAAAATTGCTTTTATCTAAAGTTATTAGCCTACCTTTGCACCCTGTGGCAAATCTGTTTTGATATTCAGTTGCTGTAGGTTGTGTCCTGCACTGGAGACTTGTAATGTAGAACGTAGGAAGTGTCATTGGTAACATGGGGCGTGGTTAGTGTCACTGTCACTGACGTACCGACACATACGGACATCCCGGCGACAGTGAGTAGCAGATGATCTGTGAGACTGGCAACATGTGGTTTGATCTGACAGGATTTCCTTGTGGATCAGTAGGCATCTGTGTTGTTTCTGGTAATGGCTACACCACTTGCCTCCAGGTGTTGCTAATGTGGTCATTTAACCTTCCTTATTTATAGTTGCTTCTCCCACAATGCTGTGCGGTTTGTAGCTTCTTTTGGACCTGTGGATAGTTGGTGGTTGGATCTCGGCTGAGTTCCTGGTGCTTCCGTAGCTCTTTTGAAATTAAGTCTTACCTTCAGGGGCGTAGCTAATGGCTCATGGGCCCTGGTGAAAGAGTTCAGCATGGGCCCCCCTTCCCTCAGTGCTTTGTGTGTCTTTATACGTGGCACAAGGGTCTTTGGGCCCCCTCAGGCTCCTGGGCCCGGTAGCGACTGCTACCTCTGCACCCCCTATAGCTACGCCCATGCTTACCTTAAGGGGGATGCGCAGTCATGGGCTTTTCTCTGCAGACCGGATAGCAGTTCCTCCGGTCGGTAGATTAATTTTTCGAAGCTTTGGCTCCTATCTATGATGATCCGGATCGGACCTCTCTAGCTGAAACCAAGCTGCGCAACCTTCATCAGGGTGATCGTTCCACTGAGATTTATTTCTCTGAGTTTAGGAGGTGAGCTGCGGATACGGAATGGAACGATCCTGCCCTCCGTAGCCAGTTTTGTCAAGAGTTATCAGAGAGGCTGAAGGACACTTTGTGCTTCCATGAAACCCCAGTGTCTCTGGAGGCTGCTATGCCTCTTGCTATATGCATGGATAAATGCCTGAGAGAGAGATCTAGGGGCCCCCACTCTCAGGATGTACTATCACATGATGTATCATCCTCCTCTGACACTTTGGGTTAAGCTACTCCTGGGTTTATGTCTGGGGACGAACCCATGCAATTTGGGGGAGCTACTCCTGGATCCACTTTTACGTATACTGGTATCAGGAAGGGAGTGAGTTTTTACTGCGGACAGAAGGGACATTTTATCAGAGTATGTCCATTCAATCCAACGGCAAAACATTTAATTCCCATCTGACTCCTGGAGGGGTGAGAGGAGAGTCAGAAAATGTGCATTTGTCTTTTACTGGTAGTACCCGATTTCTCCTGAATGCTGGGGTGGCGCTAGAGTCAAAACCGGTGGGGATTGAGGTGTTTATCGACAGCGGGGCCCGGGTGAACCAGATTGATACTCAGTTCATCCGTATGCACGGGTTGTCACTGAGTGCATTATAAAAAAAAAAAAATTTTTGCTATTGATTCTGCACCTCTAGCTCAGAAGTGTTTATCTCAAGTGGTGCATGATATCAGATTAAGAGTGAGTGACTTTTATCAAGAATTTATCTCGTGTTTTGTGTTGGAGGGTCTTCCTGCTCTGGTGGTTCTGGGGTTACCGTGGTTAAGCAAGCACAATCCAACCATCGATTGGCAAGCTAGACAGATTTGGCATTGGGGTGATTATTGCATTGACAATTGTCTGAATGCATCTTTATCCGTTTTAACTACTAAAACATTGCCTTCTTTTATATCTGATTTTGCCGTCATGTTTTCTGAGAGTGGATGCCAGGATTTACCTCCGCATCGGGAATATGATTGTCCTGTCAACCTTATTCCCGGAGCTAAGTTGCACAAATCTAGGTTGTATAACCTTTCTGGAGCTGAAAGACTGTCCACGAGAGAGTATATTGCTGAGAGTTTGGCTGAAGGACAAATAAGACCTTCTAAGTCTCCAGTGGCAACAGGGTTGTTTTTTGTTAGAAAAAAGGACAAAGGTCTTCTTCCATGTCTGGATTTTCGTGAACTCAATCGGATCACTGTCCGTGATCCTTATCCCCATCCTTTGATTCCCAATTTGTTTACCAGATTGTTGGTGCCAAAGTGTTCTCCAAGTTGGACTTAAGGGGGGCACGTAATATGGTTTGGATTAAGGAAAGGGATGAATGGAAGACTGCTTTTAATACTCCTGAGGGGCACTCTAAGAACCTGGTCATGCCTTTCGGGTTGACCAATGCTCCTACGGTTTTCCAGCATTTTGTGAATGACATCATCACCTTGTGGGTTGTGTATTTGGATGACATTCTAATTTATTCTCTAGACATGGAGACACATCAGGATCGCGATAGACAGGTGTTACAGATCTTAAAGGACAATACATTGTACGCAAAATTAGAGAAGTGTGTTTTTGCTGTACACGAGGTGCAGTTTTTGGTCTACCTACTGTCATCTTCAGGTTTTCGAATGGATCCAGAGAAAGTCAGTGCTGTATAAGACTAGGATCAACCCGAAAATCTGAAGGCTCTAATGCGGTTTTTGAGGTTCACCAACTATTACCGAAAATTTATTCAGAACTATTCGAATATAGTAAAACTGACATGACTAAGAAAGAAACAGAAGTCTCAGTGTGGTCTCATTCGGCGTTGTGAGCCTTTTCTGCGATTAAGGAATGCTTTTCTTCTGCCCCTATATTGGTGCAGCCAGATGTATCACAGCCTTTCATTGTGGAAGTGGATGCCTCCTAGGTGGGGATAGGGGCAGTTTTATCGCAGGGCCTGTCACCTGGTAAATGGCGTCCATGTGCCTTTTTCTCTAAAAAACTCTCTTCCGCAGAGAGAAATTATGATGTGGGTAACAGAGAGTTACTGGCCATTAAATTGGCTTTTGAGGAATAGCGTCATTGGTTGGAAGGGGCGATTTGTCTGATCACAGTGTTCACAGATTACAAAAACCTGGCTTACCTGGAGTCGGCTACAAGACTGAACCCGAGGCAGGCCAGATGGACTTTGTTTTTCACCAGATTCAATTTCACTGTCACCTATCGTCCTGGAGTTAGGAACATCAAGGCAGATGCCTCATCACATAGTTTTCCTGGAGGTGGTGATTTTGAAAATCACTGTCGGAAGGGGTGGTGATATTCGCTCTTTACCCTGACCTAAAGGTTAAGGTGTTAGAGGCTCAGGTAGACACACTGGAGTCTTTCCCCTCTGGAAAATTGTTCCATCAGAATGGCGTCACAAGGTGTTTGAGGAACATCACTGTACGAGAGACACCCTGGGAGCAGATCCACTGCCGACCTCATCTCTTGTAGATTCTGGTGGCCAGGGTTGTATAAGTGTGTTGAGTACTATGTGTCAGCCTGTAATACCTGTGCATGGGTTAACGTGACACATACGCGGCCTCCCAGATCTCTACTTCTGTTGCCAATCCCGTCCAGACCATGGACTCACTTATCCATGGATTTTATCACTGATCTACCTAATTCTACAGGAAAGACAGTTATTCTGGTGGTAGTTGATCTCTTTAGTAAAATGGTGCACTTTATAGCGTTGCCGGGCCTACCTAATGCCAAAACCCTTGCATAAGTTTTTGTTGACAACATTGTGAAACTCCATGGCATTCCCTCTGACGTGGTCTTGGATCGTGGGACTCAGTTTGTTTCCAGATTCTGGGAGGTGTTTTGTACTCGACTGGGGGTACAACTGTCCTTTTCTTCGGCTTTTTATCCTCAGTTGAACGGATAGACGGAGCACACTAATCAAAGTCTGGAGACTTACTTGAGCTGTTTTTTCTCTGAGAACCAGGAGGAGTGGTCTTTGTTTTTCTTCTTGGCAGAGTTTGCCATGAACAATCGTAGATAGGAGTCCACTGGTAAGTCGCCGTTTCTTGGGGCATATGTATTTCACCTGCAGTTTGGCGCATTTTCTGGTTCAGATACTTCTGGTATTCCTGAGGAGGAACGTTTTTCGTCATCGTTGTCATCTATATGGAGGAAAATTCAAGATATCTTAATGAATATGGGCAACAAGTATAAACGTGTGGCTGACAGGAAACGTATGAATGGTCCGGACCTAAGAGTGGGTGATTCTGTGTGGCTGTCCACAAGAAACATTAACTTGCAGGTAACTTCTTGGAAGTTGGGTCCAAGGTTTATTGATCATAAGATCACTGCCATTATTAATCCTGTAGCTTTTTGTCTTGAACTTCCTCAGACCCTGAAAATTCATAATGTGTTTCATAAATCTTTGTTGAAGAGATATGTTGAATCTTTGGAGCCGTCTTCCTTGCCACCCATTCCTGTCATGGTGGACGGTAGTTTGGAATTTTCAGATCGCCAAGATAATTGACTCTCAAGTTCTCCGTAGATCTCTTCAGTATCTTGTTCACTGGAAGGGTTATGGACCAGAGGAGAGGATTTGGGTATCGGCATCTGACGTGAATTCCAGTTGTTTGGTGAAAGTTTTTTACAGGTCTCACCCGGATAAGGTTGGTCCTGGGTGCCCGGAGGTCACTTGTAGAAGGGGGGGGGGGTACTGTCACGGACGTACCAAGACATACGGACGTCCCAGGGACAGTAGATGGCAGGAGATCTGTGAGTCTAGTAACACATGGTTTGATCTGACAGGTTTTCTTTGTGGATCAATAGGCGTCTGTGTTGTTTCTGGTAATGGCCATACCTGTTGCCTCCAGGTGTTGCTAATGTAGTCATTTAACCTTCCTTATTTATAGTTGCTTCTCCCACAATGCTGTGCGGTTTATAGCTTCTGTTGGACCTGTGGATAGTTGGTGGTTGGATCTAGGCTGAGTTCTTGGTGCTTCCATAGCCCCTTTGAGGTTAAGTCCTACCTTTCCCTATGTATTTTGGCTTTTCTGTGTGTTGCATTTTCCTATTGTTTGTATTAGGCCTGAAGTAGACTCCTGTTCATCCTTCCTTTTGGAGTAACAGGTAGTCTCGTCCCTGCCATTTGTACCAGGGTCCTATAAGGCTAGATAGGACTGTAGATATTCCTAAGTATGAACACACCTACCTCTGGGGTCTGTTCATACTGGTAGTCAGTCAGGATTTTGGTTAGGGTTTTACTAGGAGGTGTCCATCTTCCTTCCCTAGTTCTCAGGACTGATTCCCTGTTCCCCCTTCCCTCCTATGCTCGGTGTGGTGTTTCCCTCTCACACCAAAGCGTGACAGTCACACATCTCATTGCCCTAAGGCATGATGGGACAGCAGTCACATGACAAACCAGGAGTAGGATTTAAGCATGGGGATAAGAGAAAACTGCAAATGAGGTAAACTTGAAAAATAAATATCCAAGGAGTAATGGGAGCTAGAGTAATTGATGAAAAGAAACTTTTGAGTAAAAAAGTAGTTTATTGCATATCCCCTATGATTGCATTTCAATTGTGTCCTTTCCAAAAATTAATACAAATTGTTTAATATTTGAACACAGGTTAGACATAATTTTGTAAGATGTGACTGTTATATCTAGAAGTGTTTCATAATTACATAGTTTGAAAAATGGCATAAGTCCATTGGGTCAAACCTTTCTCAGATCAATTATACAAGATTGTTAATTGTTAGATTAATTAAAACCATCAATGCCATATGCTGTTTGATAAGTATCCAGCCCATTTTAAAATGCTGATTTAGTATCTGCGATTTCTACCTTTTATGCCTCATGCACATGTCAGTGTCAGTTTTGGATCAGTGGTAACACGGACAGTGTTCAATCCATGTTCCTCCCGTGACAGATCAGTGTTGGGTCCGTGGGTCCGTTTTTTGCTGACCGTGTGCCATCCGTTTTTCACTGACACTGAGCAGCTGGAAAATAATTTTCAAACAATCTCTTTTTAATGATCCGTGAAACACGGATGCAACACGGATGGCATCCGTGGTTTTCACGGACTCATTGACTATAATGGGCGTGAGGGATCTGGGAGCACGGACAAGATAGGACATGCATCCGTGCTGAAAACACGGACCCACGGACCATGCTAAAACACTGATGTGTGAATACACACATTCAAATGAATGGGGACGTGTGCTGTCTGCGGAGAACATGTACAGCACACTTCCGGGAAACACTGATGTGTGAATGAGGCATTAGGGTAGGGTATTTCATAGCCAGGCTACTCTAACTGTAAAGAATCCTTTCCTGTATTGATGTCTGAATCGTCTTTCTTCTACACGCAAAGAATGTTCCTTGATCCTTAGAATTAATAAATTATGTGCCAGTTCTTTGTATTGACCAATCAATATGCAAACAGTATGTTATTGTCATCATATTTTGTCTTGCAGCTTTGCCATCCAAACATTGTGCGCTATTATAGGACATTCTTAGAAAGTAAGTAACTTTCCTAAAGGACAATATCGAAATCCATCAATATGACTTTGAGTTAATCTAATTAATTGTGAGTAAAAAAAAAATTCTCTAGCCAGGAGATTTTTTTTAATGGACTGAACAGGTGCACCAATGTAATTCAGTTTTTCAGGTCAGATTTTCTAACTGTCCAGATATTGCTAGGACAGTTATTGTTTAACTACCTGAATAGACGTATAAAAATAAAAATAATGAATACTTTATTGAATGATCAAGGGTTAAAAAGACAAAAGATCCCTTCAGGTATTCAGAGTGTATGATGTGTGGAGAGGGAGTCTAACATATACTCCAACCACACCCAGTCACTCTGACCAATTAGTACAGGAATAACGCAGGCTGTGACCAGTGTCACACTAGGTGAAATTCAGCTAGTCATATAGTCATATATGGTTCGGTACCGGTATAATTAGGGTCGGCCAATATTGCTCATAGGAGCTGAGCGACCTCTGACATAACCTGGTGTCCCATAAAGCCAGCTGACTGATCAACAAATCACCCAATTTTCACTGATTATACGTGCAGCCTGTATGAGACGTGCATAGCAAACAGCAACTGCCGTCTCTTGTTTGCATGTGCCGAGATACCGTACTTGTTACTCGGTTACATGCAGAGCCTGTGTGAGACGTGCATAGCCCACAGCAACTGCCGTCTCCTGTTTGTATGTGCCGAGATATAATGGTTGTTACTCAACGCGTTTCCACAGGGCTAGCATTCCGCCCTGTATCATCAGGAGTTATCCACTCATTCATGCATACACTCATTTAGAGAGACGATGTCCCGAGCACCTTTTGCGTGCAGGGGCTCCGGCACTGTGACGGCCGTACTGCGGCCGCCCAACATGCGGGCATATAAGCTTAATACCCCGCCCATAGGTCATGACATCAGATGGGGGCGTGGACACCAAACAGGTGGGGTCCTCCCACCGCTGTTCCAACACCTCCCACACTCCTGTTCACATAGTCAGACCTACGGGGACCACAAATCGCAGTCCTGTAATTCATAGAGGAAGAATATTCGCGGCCAAGTCATATCATATAGAGCTAGGACATATTTGCTTGAATATCCAATTTTCAGTGTGTAGGGGAAATAGATGCGTAATGACGAGAAGGACGTAGTGGAAGATATACCCTCCGCCTAAACGGGTGCTTCTACAAGAAGCAGGCATATGAAATGCTGTCATTAAGCCCCTTCGGTTGAATGGTTTGGAGATGAAAAATCCATCTCGCTTCCTTCTGAAGCAAAGAGGGATCCACATCCCCACCACGAACTGACCTTTCTACAATGTCTATTCCCTGGACCATCAATCCAGTTGGATCCCCTGCGTGCATATCACAGACATGTCGTGCCAGTGATGTGTCTCTGGAATTGCGTATGTCAAATAGATGTTCACCAATACGCCGTCTAAGTTCGCGTCTCGTCTTACCGACGTATTGGATACCGCATTTGCATGTGATAAGATAGATGACACCAGCCGTCGTGCAGCGAATGAACGAGCGAATCGTGTATCGTTTACCCGTGACATGGCTTTCAAAAACACGACCCCGCTTCACATAGCTGCACATTAGGCATGACCCACATGGGAAGGTTCCTTTGGCTTCACTATTAAGCCATGTAACTGGTCTCTGACATGTGAAGGTACTATGTACCAGTTTGTCCCGCAGGTTGGCTCCCCGCCTGAATGTAATCGGCGGAGTGTCTGGTGCCAGGTGCCCAATATCTGGATCCGATTTTAAAACCGGCCAGTACCGCTTTAGCACATCCCGTACCACGAGATGTGCTTTATCGAACGTGGCCGTGATCCTAGGAAAGGGGTTTTGTTGATTTCTGTCCCTGGGAGTAAGCAACTGGGCCCTATCAGCCGACAACGCATGATGGTATGCCTGTTTCAAAACTCCTGATGGGTACCCTCTTGTGCTAAATCTCTCTCTCAGGTCAGCGGCTGCTGCCTTAAACTCACCCATCTCTGAGCAGTTCCTTCTTGCCCTGAGGTATTGTCCCTTCGGGATTCCACGTCTCAGGGCAAGTGGATGGCCGCTCTCCCAATCAAGGAGGCTATTGGTAGCCGTCTCCTTCCTATATAGACACGTACTAATTTTCCCCTCATGGTTAAGTTTGATCTTAATATCAAGAAAATTAATTGCATCTGAATGGATCTCATGGGTAAAGAATAGACCCACATCATTTACGTTAAGTGCGGACACGAACTGGTCGAATTTGTCACTAGATCCTTTCCATAGGACCAGCACGTCATCGATGTACCTTAGCCATAGTAACACCGATGGCGTGTACTGATCCATGGACTCATCAAAGACCACATCCCTCTCCCACCAGCCCAGGTAGAGGTTAGCGAACGTGGGGGCACATGGGCTCCCCATGGCCACCCCCTGAGCTGGTGGAAGACGTGTCGGTCAAAAATGAAGACATTACGTGTGAGGATGAACCGGAGCAGTTTCATAACAAAATCACTATGTCTCTGAAACTGTGTCCCCCTCTGTCGAAGGAACCCCTCCACAGCCCCACACCCAGATTCATGGGGTATGGAGCTGTAGAGTGCCTCGACATCGAGGCTAGCGAGCATAGTGCCCCTCTCACATTGAATACCCTCCAGTCTTTTGAGCACGTCCATTGTGTCTCGGGCATAGGAAGGTAAGGAAGTCACGAAGGGACGCAGTATCATGTCCACATACGTGCTGATATTAGCAGTGAGACTTCCTATGCCCGAGACAATCGGACGACCCTTTAGTTCTGGACCCTTCTTGTGCACCTTTGGTAAACTATAGAATGCAGCCAAGACAGGGAATTTGGGCAACAGAAAATCATACTCCGATTTATTAATAATCTTATCTATCAATGCGTCATCAAGGATCGTCGCCAGTTCCTTCCTAAACTCCGCCGTAGGGTCTGTTGGTAATCTCCTGTAGGTTTTTGATCATGCAGCAGACTCATACACATCTTCTGGTATTTCTCCACACCCATAATGACAATATTACCCCCTTTATCTGCTGGTTTCACTATAATGCTGGAATCACTCGTGAGACCAGCAAGTGCCACTCTCTCCCTCTGGTTAGATTGTCACCTGTCACATGACAATCCTCGATCGTGTGTAGCTCATTGGTAACCAGTGTGAGGAATGTGTCAATGGGGGTACTCTCCCCAATCGGGGAAATGCCTTAGATGGATTCTTCAAGGGCGTAAATGGTCCGTCACCTATACCCCTCTCGCCCTCCACGGCCATGTCCGCCAGGAGCTGTACATCACCCAAATCTTCCATCTCGATGCCCAGCTCCTGGCAGGCACGTCTATCATGTAGCGAGAAGTACTTTTTCCATTTAAGTTTACGGACATATAGATGTAGGTCCTTCACCCAATTAAACAAATTAAATTTCTGTGTGGGTACAAATGAGAGCCCTTTTCTTAGGACACCCATTTCAATATTGGTAAGTACCCTGTCGGACAGGTTGACAATCTGCAGACTGTCAGAATGCCCTATGGCCTCTTGTTTCGAAGGAGATAATCGGAAATGGTGGGGGCCTGATCTAAAAAACCCCCTGTTTGACCCTCTTCCTCTCCTACCTCTCTGGATACCACCTCTCCCCCTCCTCCCCTGCCCCTATTCTGGGTGACTCTGGAAGTGGCTTCTGCGTCACTATCAGACGATGAGACCTCAGTTTCTGTTTCAGGGGCTGTTGGTCGTCTACCCCCAAAATCAAACAGTCTCCCTTCCTTGAAATCGTTCACGTCTCGATTAAACTGAAAATGTTTCCGCTGCTTAATATGGGACGTGAAACGTTCAATATCGCGTTGCAGGAGAGTTTCTTTTTGCCAAAGTCCAAATGGTCACTGAATTCTTTAGCTTTAGTGATCCACTCCTTCAGATCTATTTCACTTTTGGCCATAAGCTTTTTTTCCTCCTCGAACAGAAGTCTCATAAGCCTCAGAGAGCCTTCTATGGATTCTTGTTCCCAGCGTTTGAGGAATTCGGGGGAACGTAGTCTCGCTACTGGTTGGATCGGGTTTCTGAGGCCCCTTGGAACAATCTTGTGTTCCAGGTAGGCCCCCAATGTTTGAACCTCCCACCAGCACCGAACCCTATCCTTGTATACCTGTTTAAGATGCTTAAACACAGAAGTGATACTGAGATGTGCAGGCTGTATGGACAATTCTTTTTCTGTGAATACCTCCCTAGGATCACCAAGCCATGTGTCCGAGCTCAAATCATTTGACAAAAAGCCTGCCATACCCCAAAATAATAAATGTCGAATATAATTATCACACAAAAAGAGCTAGAAGCGTTAGTACGTCTTGTAAATAACAATGTTTAACTACCTGAATAGACGTATAAAAATAAAAATAATGAATACTTTATTGAATGATCAAGGGTTATCAATGAGCAATATTGGCCGACCCTAATTATACCGGTACCGAACCATATATGACTATATGACTAGCTGAATTTCACCTAGTGTGACACTGGTCACAGCCTGCGTTATTCCTGTACTAATTGGTCAGAGTGACTGGGTGTGGTTGGAGTATATGTTAGACTCCCTCTCCACACATCATACACTCTGAATACCTGAAGGGATCTTTTGTCTTTTTAACCCTTGATCATTCAATAAAGTATTCATTATTTTTATTTTTATACGTCTATTCAGGTAGTTAAACATTGTTATTTACAAGACGTACTAACGCTTCTAGCTCTTTTTGTGTGATAATTATATTAGGACAGTTATTGCTCACATTCCAGCCACAATCCCTTTCATCCTTTACTCAATACGTTATGAGCTCCCCAGAAGCATACCCATTCATGCAGTGGTATGTGCTTCACTGATCTAAACCATGAAGCTAAAAACAGCATCGCCAAACCACTACAGTTGGTGGTAAAACCAGGGACGGACTAAAGTCCATTGAGCCGACCAGAGGAAATAATGTTGAGGGCCCACCCTCTGTGTATACAGGACATGTATATAGTATATAAGACCGAAAAAAGACATTTGTCCATCCAGTTCGGCCTGTTTCCTACAAGTTGATCCAGAGGAAGGCAAAAAAAAACTTTGAGGCAGAAGCCAATTTTCACCACTTAAGGGGAAAAAAATTCCTTCCCGACTCCAATCAGGCAATCAGAATAACTCCCTGGATCAACGACCTAGAAAACCTTCTTTCCTCCAGACACCGAGGATGTCCCCTCGTCACAGTCACAATCACATATGACCATTTAAAAAAAAAAAAATGTATCATTGCAAATGAACTTTTAATGAATATGGTTTAATAGAATATTTTGATTATTGGTTCTGAGGTCAGCTCCATATGAAATTTCCATTCAGGGTCCATTAGAGTCTTTAGGGTCCATTATTTTTCCAGACTTTAGGCCCACCGGATGATCCTGGTGTGCCAGTCCTACTTTATGTAAAACCGTGTGTGGCAGGACACAATGGAGAACTGTCAGGGTTTCCAAATCAGTTAATTGGGTGCCACATGTAGCTGTTCAACCACTGTTGTGCACCAGTAACACCAGAGATGTGATAGCTTTATTTAAACATCAGGGTTGGACCCATATTCCTGAAAGTTAACGCCAAGAACCATATCACTGGCCCTTGGCTTCAGCAGTGTTGAACTAGGCTCTGCACCCATGTAGTATTCTTGCCAGATAGCATTTTGGTTGCTTGCTTCATTGCAGGTAAAAGTAGCTAGTTTTTATTTTATATTAAAGTTCATATTTCCTAATTTTATGTTATATAAGTGTATATCTTTTGCTATTGTAATATCTACTGACGATTTCCTAAGCTGTGATTGGGCTACAGCCATGATTTTGGTCTTGTTTTAAAGCTGCATATATGACGGGTTAAATTAGTTTATGCCTTTCAGCAGGCTGTGATTTCAGCCAGCCTAGAGGAGTAGGGGAGAGAGTAGAGAAAAAAAAGATCGTCTCTCCCTGTGCAGCTGTACATGTCCGCAGAGAGACGTTAACATTTACTTCTGTCCATGTTATCTATCCCCCTCTCCCCCATCAGAGAGCATACTTTCCCTCTGTCAAATATGCGTGTCTTTTTTTCCCCAGAAAAGGAGTGAGAAGACGACTGCTTGTTCATTCAATCATTCATCTGCCAAATTAGGCCATTCACTGGTGCCAGACATTTACCAGCATCCATATCTTGGTGTACCACACACACACAAGCGTTGATAAAGTTCCTACAGTATTTAATAATTTCCTTGTTCTGTCCATACCTGATCTTTAATTTAAAACATGCAGAGCGCTTCTTTAGCGATACTCGTTACAATGCTGCAGTAATAGCAACTAGCACTACACAGGAATATCTATCATATTTTTGACTGATGGAAAAGGTTTTGGTCAGTCAGAAAATACATTTTCGCTTACTGACTGTTGCCATAAATGACTATCACTTAGTTTTACAAAATGAACCGGTATGATGAAACTGTGCAAAGTGTGCTCCTGTGTGGTGCTGCGCAGTTCAGCAGTAGGATAATTTTTTTAATCTTACCAACTATATTCCAAGCACAGCGCCGTACATCATATAGTGGCAGTGCTTGGTATTGCAGCTCAGTCCCATTGACTTGAATGGGGCTGAACTGCAACTAGGTCATGTCACTGATGTACAGTCACTGGCCTAGGGAGAGGCTGCGGCACTCAAGGACTCTTCGAACAGCTGATAGGTGGGTGTCCCGGGTGTCGCACCCCTGCAGATCTGATACTGATCACCTATCCTGAGGATAAGTCATAAATATATTTTCCTGGATAACCCCTTTAAGTGGGAAAACATATGGTTAAAGGGTATCTGTCAGCAGATTTGTACCTATGAAACTGGCTGCAGGGGATGTGGTAGCTGCAGAGAAAGCTGAGCCTCTAGGAGTAATGGCAGTGCCCCCATTGCTCCTAGAGGCTGTGGGGAGTCGCTCTGGTAGATAGCGGTGCGGGTGCAGTACAGAGGCAAAAGGGAGTCCAGAAGGTGCAATAATCAGTGTTTTATTCACACTTGCACAACATAAACAATAAACAGTCTCTTGGTGTTAATTCACACCCAGCAGAAAAACGTGATGCAAAACAAAACAGTCCAATGCAGGTTACAATCACCTGGGAGGTTTTCGGTGCAGGTTCGCACCTGGCTGTCAGTCCAGCCGCAAGGCGATCGACCTCATGCTTCCAGGCCGTCTGCACTCCTCCTTGCTTGGGCTCTTGCTTCCAGCGTGAACTCCACACAGCACAGAATGGATCAGAACTCCCAAACTCAGATGATTCCACAGCCTAACACCAGCTCCAGGATAATCACCCCCTCAGCTGCTGAGGAGGCTGCCTTTTAAAGGCCTGGATAAAGTCCGGCCTGGACCGTGGGGAGTAGGCACCCACCCAACTCTTTGCCTACTCCCAGTAAGAGCCGGCCCGGATTGGCTTTGCAGCCAAACTAACTAACAATGTCAAGCAGCACTAGCTGCTGCTGACACATAAAAACCCGGCTCTCACCTCACCGAGGCCAGGAACCTCGGTGACACGTACCTGCCATCGACAATGGTACCTTGCACCTTACCACATACCCCCCCCCCCTTTGTTCAACCCTGAGGGGGTGAACACATGTGAGGCAGTGGACGCGGGACAGGGCATCTGCGTTACCCTGCAAGCTGCCTGCCCTGTGTTCTACCGAAAACTTGAAATTCTGCAGAGACAAGAACCATCTGGTGACCCGAGCATTCCTGTCTTTCGCCTGGCACATCCACTTTAGAGGGGAATGGTCGGTCACCAGACGGAACTTTCTCCCTAGCAGATAATAGCGGAGAGACTCTAGTGCCCACTTGATGGCCAGGCACTCTCTCTCCACTATACTGTACCTGGTCTCTGCTGGGGTAAGTTTGCGACTCAGGAAAACCACGGGATGCTCCTCCCCATTGATTTCCTGAGAGAGTACAGCCCCGAGGCCCACTTCAGAGGCATCGGTCTGTACCACAAATTCTCTCTTGAAGTCGGGCGTCACCAAAACCGGGGACCCACACAGGGCCGACTTCAGAGCAGAGAAAGCCTCCTCCACCTTCTCACTCCAGCTAACCTTCCCAGACTTTCGCCCCTTCAACAGGTCTGTCAACGGCGCTGCTATTGTGGCAAAGTGGGGCACAAATCGCATGTAGTACCCTACAATTCCCAGGAAGGACTTTACCTGCCTGGTGGTGACCGGTCGGGGCCAGTTACGAATGGCCTCTACCTTAGTTACCTGCGGCTTGATGACTCCGCGCCCAATAACATATCCCAGATATTTGGTCTCTTCCAACCCAATCGCACACTTCTTTGGATTGGCGGTTAGACCAGCTTTCCTCAGGGCATCTACTACCGCCTGCACTTTGGGCAAATGGCTTTCCCAGTCGGTGCTGTGGATGATTACATCATCTAAGTAGGCCGAGGCGTACCGACGATGAGGTCGCAGCACAATATCCATTAACCTTTGGAAGGTGGCGGGGCGCCATGCAGGCCAAAGGGTAATACCTTGTAATGATACAGGCCCTGCGGGGTAACAAAAGCGTTTTTCCTTGGCCGACTCCGTTAAGGGTACCTGCCAGTACCCTTTAGTGAGGTCGAGCACAGAAAAATAACGGGCTTGCCCTAAATTCTCAACAAGCTCGTCTACCCGGGGCATGGGATACGCATCAAACTTGGACACTTCATTTAACTTGCGAAAATCGTTGCAGAACCGCAACGTCCCATCCGGCTTGGGTATTAGGACTATGGGACTGGCCCACTCACTTTTCGACTCCTCAATGACATCGAAGCTTCAACATTAATTGCACTTCGTCCATGATGGCCCGTCGCCGAGCCTCGGGTACCCGGTATGGTTTTAACCGGATTTTGGCCTGAGGCTCAGTGACGATGTCATGTTGGATGAGAGACGTGCGGCCAGGGAGGTCCGAGAACACATCCGTGTTCCGACTGATGAACTCCCTGACTTCCTGAACTTGTTTGGAAGACAGGCTGTCTGCAATTTTTACCGTGGCTACCGCTCGCAGGCCTCGAACTGTGGGGCTGGACCCTTGTCACCTAGAAGCCCTGGCCGGGTGCTGTTGTCGTCGGCCGTGTCCCTGTCTTTCCACGGCTTCAGTAAATTCACGTGGTACACCTGCTCCGGCTTGCGCCGCCCCGGCTGGTGTACTTTGTAATTTACTTCCCCTACCTTCTCGATTACCTCATAGGGGCCCTGCCACCTAGCTAGGAACTTGCTGTCAAGGGTGGGCACCAGAACCAAAACCCGATCTCCCGGGTTGAAGTCCCGTACCCGAGCCTGACGATTATACACCCTACTCTGGGCTTGTTGCGCTGCCTCCTATATGCTCCCGGACCAGCGGCAACACCCTTTCCATCCGTTCCTGCATCCGGGTGACATACTCAATGACACTTTTTTGGGGGACAGGCTGTTGTTCCCATGCTTCCTTGGCGATATCCAACAGGCCCCGAGGGTGTCTGCCATAAAGCAGTTTGAAGGGCGAGAACCCAGTAGAGGCCTGGGGCACCTCTCGCACTGCGAACATGAGATAGGGCAGAAGCAGATCCCAGTCCTTCCCATCTCTAGACACCACCCTTTTTAACATATTTTTTAGAGTTTGGTTAAACCTCTCGACAAGACCGTCTGTTTGCGGATGGTACACGGACGTCCGTAACTGCTTTATACGCAACAATTTACACAGTTCCCTCATAACTTTGGACATAAAAGGGGTCCCTTGGTCGGTCAGAATCTCTTTTGGCAGGCCCATACGGGAAAACATTTCCATTAACTCTTTGGCAATGAGCTTAGCCGAGGTATGTCGCAGAGGCACCGCCTCTGGATATCGGGTAGCATAGTCCAGAATCACCAGGATATGTTGGTGACCCCTAGCAGACTTCGGTATGGGTCCGACCAGATCCATGGCAATACGCTCGAATGGGACCTCAATTATTGGGAGAGGGACCAGGGGACTTCTGTAATGCGGCTGGGGGCTATTTACCTGACAGGTCGGACAGGATTTACAATATTCTTCTACCTCCTTAAACACACCAGGCCAATAAAACCGCTGCAGTATGCGGTCCTTGGTTTTCTGCCACCCCAGGTGTCCCCCAAGAACATGTTGGTGGGCAAGCTCCATAACAAGCTTGCGATATGCGGTGGGCACCACCAACTGTTCAACTGGCTCACCTCGGAGTTGGTTCACCCGATACAACATATCCTGAAGAACAATAAATCGCGGAAACATTAATTCAGCCCCAGGTTTCTGGGGTTTACCATCAATCATTACAACACTTTCCCAGGCCCTGGTTAGGGTTTGGTCCCTGTGTTGTGCGGTCCCAAAATTTTCCCCGGAGACATTGAGGTCTGCCAACTCAGGTCCCGGTGGCAAGTCCTCCGTGTCTCCCACCATTACCCTCAGTGGGGTTGTCTCCCCTCTACCGCTGGAGCAGTGGTCACCCCTACCGCTGGGCCTTCAGACTCGGGCTCCCAGGGTTCTGGCCTTCCAGTGGTATCAGGCCACTCTACTAGGGTTACCCCTGTCTCGGGTCCATCAGACACTTTTATTGCCGGCCACAGCGCCGGGAAACCTGGGAAGTCCCTCCCAAGTATCAGTTCATGTGGGAGTTTGGTAGCAACAGCCACCTCGTGGGTCCACTTACCAGCCGCTGTGGACAAAGTCACTAGTGCAGTGGGGTAGTCTTTAAGTCTCCGTGGATGCACAGGACCCCAATTTTACGGCCGGTATACTCCGCAGGCCGTACTAGGGCAGCTCTTACCAGGGAGACTAGACTCCCGGAGTCCAGCAGGGCCACCGCCAGGGAATCTCCCACCTCTACTTAACACAGGTGGTTTTTATCCTGCACCTCACGGGTGCCAGTTGCGCACAGCTTCCGTGCATACAGGGAGTGGCGACCCCCGTAGTTCACAACCATCGGCTCACCCCGATGCGGACAGTCGGCCCTGATGTGGCCTGGCTCCTGACACCTCCAGCATACCACGGGAGGCGGATCCGCAGGGGGTACATTCCGTGCAGGCCTCTCTGTCGCCGGACGTCGGAACTGGGGTGGAGGCCTCCGGGGTTTGACTGACCCCTTCCCAGCAAGACTCCCCTGCAGGTTTCTGGTGGCCTCGTAACGCTCCACCAGGTCGACCATCTCCAGGGCACATACCGGAGACGCCTGGCCGACCCAGTGCTGGAGGGGATAAGGCAGGGCCCTCCAAAAGATGTCGGCCAGCAGACGGTCCAGCATAGCAGCCGGACTTAGAACCTCAGGCTGCAGCCACTTTTGCAGCCTGTGCAGCAGATCGTAGTACTGCGGCCTAGCGGGTTCAGTCGTTTTAAAGTCCCACTGGTGGACTCTTTGAGCGCGGACCAGCACGTTCACCCCCAGTCTGGCCAGGATCTCTCCTTTCACGGTGTCATAATCGGCCGCAGTCGCCAAGTCGAAAAACACCTGCTGGGGTCCGGAAGCCAGGAACGGAGCGACCACCTCAGCCCACTGGTCACGGGGCAGCTTCTCCCTCACGGCCACTTTTTCGAAGACTGCCAGGTAGGTCTCAGCATCATCCTCGGGGTCATCTTGGGAATCGCTGCACGGACCGCTTTCCGGGCATCATGGGCACGGTGAGAGGCTCCAGACGCTTGCAAAACCATTACCTGTTGCAACAGCAGCTGGTTTGTCTCCTGCTGCTGCTTGTTGGCCTCCCGCTGCTGTAAATTGGCCTCCACAAGAGCCTTTACAACTGCCTCCATCTTGTCAGGGTTCACGTGTTGAAACTTTGCCGGCTTGACATATGACATTAACTTGTGCTCAGCAAAACAAACAAAGTTCGGCGTTCACGCCAACCTCACTGCGCATGCCCGCATCCTCCACCAAATGTGGGGAGTTGCTCTGGTAGATAGCGGTGCGGGTGCAGTACAGAGGCAAAAGGGAGTCCAGAAGGTGCAATAATCAGTGTTTTATTCACACTTGCACAACATAAACAATAAACAGTCTCTTGGTGTTAATTCACACCCAGCAGAAAAACGTGATGCAAAACAAAACAGTCCAATGCAGGTTACAATCACCTGGGAGGTTTTCGGTGCAGGTTCGCACCTGGCTGTCAGTCCAGCTGCAAGGCGATTGACCTCATGCTTCCAGGCCGTCTGCACTCCTCCTTGCTTGGGCTCTTGCTTCCAGCGTGAACTCCACACAGCACAGAATGGATCAGAACTCCCAAACTCAGATGATTCCACAGCCTAACACCAGCTCCAGGATAATCACCCCCTCAGCTGCTGAGGAGGCTGCCTTTTAAAGGCCTGGATAAAGTCCGGCCTGGACCGTGGGGAGTAGGCACCCACCCAACTCTTTGTCTACTCCCAGTAAGAGCCGGCCCGGATTGGCTTTGCAGCCAAACTAACTAACAATGTCAAGCAGCACTAGCTGCTGCTGACACATAAAAACCCGGCTCTCACCTCACCGAGGCCAGGAACCTCGGTGACACGTACCTGCCATCGACAATGGTACCTTGCACCTTACCACAAGGCTCATTTGCATATTTAAAACTTTTTCTCACATATGGCAGTATGGGCACATATGAACATGGGACCAACACAGATGCCTTGAGCTGCCAAGCGCACATGTAACAGATCAGCCAGTGTCATAGGTACAAATCTGCTGACAGATGCCCCTCAAGGGAGCTTGGGGTGGAATAGGTCTTGTACAGTAAATAATACAGCCAATATCTGATCTACCCTTCTTGGAGAGGCTCTCACATAATCATACTTGTGTACAATTAATAGGTAATGTATAGTGTTTAACATCAGTTTTATATATTCCCACATGTTTTTCAGATGACAAACTCTACATTGTCATGGAGCTCATTGAAGGGGCACCACTGGGCGAACATCTAAAGTCTCTTAAGGAGAAAAAACATCAATTCACAGAAGAGCGGCTTTGGCACATTTTTATACAGGTGAACCTGATATGTTAACATCTAAAGGATACAATGTATGCAGCACTCCTTTATCAGACTGACAGATGTCTTGAACTACTACTGATACTACCAGTTACCAAACTGACCCATGAGTAGCTTTAGGATCAGTTTTGCCATCATAGCCTGGAAGTCCAAACTTATTTGAACAAGCCCTTAAGTCACTGATTTGCAGAAAGTATATTTCAGACTTATAGCAGTTTCACACCAGCGGTGTGAACTCTAGCAGAGAATCCGGCACTGCTGGATGCGAATGGAATGTCCACCGGCCTCATTAAGTATAATGAGGTCCGGTGGACATTCCGTCCACATCTGTCTGGCAAGCGGAGAAGTCGCCAGACACAAACTGCTGTGGTTTGTGTCCGGCCCATCCTCCGCTTGCCTGCCAAAACAGCCTGCCGGATTGTAGCCAACTCTGATGTGAAGGTAGCCTTATAAGGCTACTTTTACACTAGCGGCAGGGCAGATCCGACAGGCTGTTCACCCGATGGACCAGCCTGTCAGATCCGTCCTGCCACTAGTGAATGTGTGCCCTCAGACTACCGCTCCTGCCCCATTAACTATAATGGGGGCGGAGCGGAGTTCCGGCGGAGGCACGGCAGTGCACAACGAGAGGCTGCCAGAATAAATGTTGGACATATCGTAGTTTTATTCCGGCAGCCTCTCGCTGTGCGCTGTCATGCCTCTGCCGGAACTCCACCCCGCCCACATTGTCAAAGGGGCCGGAGAGGTAGTCCGGGGGCGCACGTTCACTAGCGGCAGGACGGATCCGACAGGCTGTTTCCGTCGGGTGACCAGCCTGTCGGATCTGTCCTGCCGCCTGTGTGAAACTAGCCTTAGTCAGTAGGTAAATTAGCAAATTTTTTAAAATCTTTTTCCGACACCCTCACTGTTTTTCCAAAAAGTGAACAGGCTTAGGCCGGAGAAGGTGTGCCACAGACGGGGGCTCTGTTTCTGACTCACCTCTTAGTAATTGTGGTGCATCTTGTGCCAGCACAGAACAAATTAAAACCGGTGAGCACAATGCTAGGGTATGGCGTGAATTTCAGTTTGCACGCACGGATTGCATGTGCTGTAACTAATGTATGATGCTGCGTGAGCCTTGTCATAAATTAGATATAGCCTCCAGCAGAGCATGAGGATATCATAGACTGGCATAAAAAGCCAGGCTGTGCTTCAATCCGGGAGGATCTGTTTAGCGATTGATTCGATTCTGTTCAATAAGCAGTGGCAATGGGCCCCAGTGCAAACTTTGGATTGCCCCCCCCCCCCCCCCATTTTTACAAACAGGCGGCAGATTTTCTTCACACTAAGCCCAATGCATGGCTACACTCACCCAGTCCTAACTAATAAAATCTGGTCCTACCTCATCCAGGGTGTCGCTGGCATCGGCGTGATGTCCACTGGATCCAGAACAAGGTCCCTGTGGTGAGAAAAAAAGAATAACCACATAAAGAAGGGATGGTGACTGCCACTGTCAAATCACCAGCAGGGGGCGCTGTGTGCTGGCCTGTAAGACTGAGCCGTGCCAATGTAATCTAGGACATTTCACCTAAGTGCCCTTCACAGTAATTACGCCCACCTTGTGGTCCCTTCAAAATAGTTATGTCCTCCTTGTGGCCCTTCACAGCAGTTATGCCCACCTTTGTTCCTGTCACTGTAGTTATGCCCACTTTTGTGTCCCCTCACTGAAGTTATGCCCACATATGTGCCCCCTCACAGTAGTTATGCCCAGATATGTGTTTCCCTCACAGTAGTTATGCCAGATTATGTGCCCCCTCACAGTAGTTATGCCCAGATATGTGCTTCCCTCATAGTAGTTATGCCAGATTATGTGCCCCCTTACAGTAGTTATGCCCAGATATGTTCCCCTCACAGTGGTTATGTCAGTTTATGTGCCCCCTCACTGTAGTTATGGCCAGATATGTGCCCCCTCACAGTAGTTATGCCAGATATGTGCCCTCTCACAGTAGTTATGCCAGATATGTGCCCCCTCACAGTAGTTATGCCAGATATGTGCCCCCTCACAGTGGTTATGGCCAGATATGTGCCCTCTCACAGTAGTTATGCCCACATATGTTCCCCTCACAGTAGTTATGCCCACATATGTGCCCCCTCACAGTAGTTATTCCAGATTAGACGCCCCCTCAGTAAAGATGCCCACTTTTGTGCCCCCCTTTTGCCTCCAGTCTGCAGCTTCATGGAAAAAAAACAAAAAACCCACATACTTACCTTTCTCCCTAATGATGCTCTCCCACATTCAGCTTGCGTTGCTGGCTGTGCTGAAGGTCGATTCCTGGACTTTCAGTGCTCTTCCCACAGCCAGCAGTGTGATGTGTGGCCTGCGGGGGAGCGCCGGGGCTCAGAAGAACAGTGAAGCAGGGAGCGGAAAGGGCTCCCTGCTTCACTCTGGAAACAAAAAGCCCGGCAGTAACAAGAACTGCCTCTGTGCTCCCTTCCTTGCCTCTGCACTCCCCTGCCTCGCCTCTGCGCTCCCCCTCCCTATGCGCCCCCTCATGTCTCTGCGCCTGGGACGCATATTGGTTGAAGAGCGCTCTGACGGGGCCCGGCATTATCACTGTACTTCACACCGGGCCCCGTCAGAGTGATCCCATTTCATATGAGTGCAGCGGGTCCCCTGCCCCTGCTGGGCACGGTCGCAGTCGCACTCTCTGCGACCGCGATCGTTATGCTCCTGTCTATGGGCCATTGCTTCAATGCCCTTGTGAAACATGAAAAGTGACTAAAATGGTTGCATATGTACTCAATTTGACTCAAATATTTGGGCTACTAGTGGACTTCCTCTTATTGTCATTACTCATGTCTTTCCAAGTCCAATACAAGTCTACAGTACAAATACTGTATTTGTTTTATGGTATGTACATGCGTGTACCATAATCTTTTACACAGATTTTTTTTCACTTTACATTTTTCAGTTATGCTTAGCATTAAGATATTTACACAAAGATAAAAGGATTGTTCATCGAGATTTGTCACCAAACAACATCATGCTGGGAGAAAAAGATAAAGTAACAGTCAGTAAGTATTCTGAAAGTAGCTATTTTACATTTATTTTCTAACCTAGATGCAGCAAATCAATCATTTGCAAATAGCATCCTTAATCGACAATTACAATATTAGAACAGGCTTACGGGGTAAAAGTTATCCCCTATCCACAGGACACCCACTGATCATGAGAACGGGGGGCCCCGTACCCCTTGTTAGGCCCCCTGCTGCTCCCCGAGAATGACCGGAGCAGCTGGTGGCACATGCGCACAGCCACTCTGTTCAATTCTGTGAGAGTTCTGGAGATAGACAAGTACTGCCCTCCGAATTTACTATATTGTTCGCCAGAAAGTGAGTTACGTTGTAGCTTAAGTCTACGCCAGCCTGTAGCTAGCATAGTGCCTGATTTATTAAGAGACCTTAATGGGTACACCAGTTTTGATAAATGTCCTTCATATACTTAGTTTTTTTATTTAATTTTTTTAATTTTTTTTATTGTATTTCATGAACATGATTATGACATTGTGATTAGTGATGAGCGGGAGGTGCCATATTCGATTTTGCGATATTTCGCAAATATTAAATTGAATATTCTACATATATTCGTCGAAATCGAATATTCGTCATTATTCTATTTATCGCAAATAATATGCAATTTAATTATTCGCGAATTGCGAATTTAACTTTGAAAGGGGTATAAAGGCAAGTTTCCTATTGGTTGGCTATCTAGAATTATCGGAGATAACGAATATAGCACTATATTCTCTATATTTTTTAATTCTAGCAAGCCAACCAATAGTATTTTGATTGTACCCAGCTCTAAGTTGGATGCGCAATGTGAGAATATTACTTTGCCTATTTTTTGCAATAAATAGAATAATGACTCAGTATTCTATTTATTGAAAAAATAGGTAAAGTCATATTTCCGCATTGCGCATCCACATTAGAGCTGTCTATAGGCAACTTTCCTATTGGCTTGCTAGAATTAGCGAATATAGAGAATATAGCGCTATATTCGTATTCGTCATATTCGTTAATTCTACCCAGCCAAACAATAGTAAAGTAAGTTGCACATACCCTGCTCTAAGTTGGATTCGCAATGCGAGTAATATTACTTAATATTCTCGCATTGCGCATCCAACTTAGAACTGTGTAGAGGAAAGTTTACTTGGCTTGCTAGAAAAAACAAAGATAACGAATACGAATATAGCTCTATATTCTTTATCTTCATTAATAGAGAAGATAGAGAATATTTCGCTGTCTTCGTTCTTAACGAAGATAACGAATATAGCGCTATATTCTCTATCTTTATTAATTCTAGCAAGCCAACCTATAGGAAAGTTATACCCCGTTCAAAGATTCTTTCGCAGTATGCGAATATTACATAATATAATATTCGCATACTGCGAGTGGAACTTTGAACGGAGTATAACTTTCCTATTGGTTGGCTTGCTAAAATTAACGAAGATAGAGAATATAGCGCTATATTTTTTATGAATATATAGCACTATATTCTAAATATTAGCAAAGTGCCGATAGTGGTAAAAAAAAATCGCTATTCAAATATTGGTGCTCAACACTAATTTTGATGGAGCCACCAATGCTACGAAGGTCTGAGATGATAATACCCATTTACAGATATGCTTTACATAAGCCACCATGGACCATAGATACAATGTACAGAATCTGACTCCGTTGACTTCTATAGGAGAGTTTTCTAGGCATGCTCTGTGGCCTGTGAAGAGGTCAGAGAGTAGATAAGCTGTGATATCACCTATTGTGAATTGTGGATCCAGTGTTATCTATACTAGTGATGAGTGGCATAGGGAATATTCGTTTTCGCAGTGAATTTTTCACATAATATTCGCAATAAATTCACGAATTTGCGATCTCCAGTTATTTTTGCAATTGCGCAAATCGGCACTTATGATGCACTTTTTTTGCACAATACGTGCAACTTCACATTTTATCAGGTTTGAGTATATAATACTAATTGGTGCACTAAGTATTGTTGTGCCATCACAGCACTGTGTCTAACAGAGACACTAATCCCTATCACAGCACAGTAATTCCTATGACACTACCTAACACCCTGCAATGGAACCAGCTACACTATATCATTATCTAACCTACACTGACTATCTCCCACTAACTATCTGTATTATATATGAACTAACTATCTAATGTAATTAAATAAGGATCCAGATGAGTCTGCAAAGCAGAGAGCACAGCAATGACACTGCTCTCTCTCTGTCAGAACTGCAAAAAACAGCAGAAAATGGCTGCTGGGGAGGTTCTTATATAGTAAAGGAGTAGGCAACTTTCCTATTGGTTGCTAGGGATGTTGCTAAGCTCTGACAAAGATATTGCAGCCTTCTCATTGGCTCACAAGCAAGAAGCAGTAGTACTGATAAAAAAAAAAAAAACTAGAATATTGGCGATTACAAATTTGAAGCACTATATTCTAGATTTTCGCAAATTCTCGAAGTGCCGATATTCGCGATAAAAATTCACGATTAGAATATTCTTGATCAACACTAATCTATACATATAGGTGACATCTTTCATTCCAACCCTGCCTGTAATGATAAGGAGATGACTGCAAAAAATTGATCTGCACAGAAAAACAAGTGACGCCTATTATTGGGATTAGAGGCCAGAGTAAAAACTACTGAATTTTTTTTAAAAACATCTAAAACTAAAGTTTTTACAACTTTTAGCTGTACACTTGAACTGTTGGAAAGGAACATGTTTTACATCATCTACAAAACTACGACCTATCAATGGGGTCACGATGTGGCGAGCAACATGCCGTGACTGCAACACATCAGTCGTAAATATGCATAATGCAAGTCTTGTGTGACCTGCATCTTGGCTGTATTTTTACAGGCAAATCACAGTTCTTTTTACATCAACTTTTCTGGGATTGCTGTTGTGTGATGCTGCTAAATCGCCTTAGCCTAAAACATCTTTTGCATAATCTGATTATTTAGAAACCATGGGGGACATTTATTAAGCACAGAACTTTATATACCAGTCTTAATCTCTGGCCTGCCGGTATCAGATGTGCCACAGTTATTATACATCCGCTACCAGCTGGTATCGATCTCAGGTATAATTTACGACAGTTTTCTGGCATAAATTTGAATAAATGTGTCATAGCACATGGCCCCACGCTGGAGCGGCAGCAGCTGCGCAAACATTCCAGAAGTTACATTGGGGTCTTGTACCAAAATGTGCAACTTTTTGATGTCCCCATGTGCCTTATAAAATCTGTAACATGTATCCAAATCTATGCAATTTTCTAGACTTCATTAACTTGCAAGATGAAGTAACTAATCAATTTTGTTTCTATAATCCACAACTGTAATAGACAGATGTAGTCCTGCAGAAAATTGAATTACAATGCTTAAAAAAAACTGCAGTGCTGACACCAGTCTACTACCATCGACCGCATAGTAGAAAATACATTACTCACCAATGCCCTTATTGATTGTTCCTAGGTTTTCCTAGTTTTGAGAAGGAAACATCAAACAGTGCTTTTGAAATATCTTATTTTGACAGTAAATTGTGCTGTGTTCCAGTTTTCTGCAGCTCTATCATCCAATAATACAAAAGCTTAGGGTATGAAATATGATGTTTCAGCATTATGGCATGCCATTTTTGCAAGCGGTGCATTATTATACAGGGTGATTCAAAAAGGATGATGCAAAATGAAATGCCTGAAGTTAAAGTAAAAAAAAATTCTTCTCTTGAAAAAGGAATGCTGTGCTGTGGTTAGTTGCTGTAAAAGCTTGTAGTTTTAATGAATCTGTCCCCTTGGGGTTGGTTTAAACCTGTACACAAAGGGGCAGGTTTAAGATGACGATATTGCAAGAAAAAGCTTTTTGCATGTTCGAATTTGCAAGAATGGTAAGGCAAAATTTTCAGAATTAATTTGGCAAATGCTATCCCCATAGAAACTGCGTTGGGTACAGCAATTCGAAACTACTGCCCGTTTATGTCATAGAAAAAGTCCGGGCCACACAAAAACTTTGGAAGAGGCAGGATTTGAGCCGTGTATGAGCATAGTCCTAGAGAGTCAACCAGGCTGACTAGTATAGAACTACAAGTGCCACAAACCACAGTATGCCATATCTTTTAAAATTCTTTGGGAGCTGAAATTAGACGGCAAACTGAAATGCCATGACCTTGGCATTGACTTGCAGGCCTGATTGGAAGAGGACGATTAGCTGACAGGTTGGTGTTCACCTCAGTGGGAAGGTGAATTGCCACAATGTTAGTATCTGGGGCTCAGAAAATCCACCTGCCCTTATCAAACACATAAGGAACTCTCCCAAAGTAAACGTGTTCTAGGTGATTAGCAGGTACAAAGTCTATGGTCCCTCCGTTTTTTTCTGAGGATACTGTGACTGGCCACTCCTACCTGGAAATATTAAGGGAATGGTTTATGCCACAGTTGGTGGAAGATCTGCCAAATCTAATTGGCAGGATGCAGCTCCACAATTCCGGTTGGGTGTTTACCAATACAGAATGAAACCGTACTGGAATGTTGGATCAGCAGCACCGGAATAAATGATTCCCTAAAGTTGCTCTCAATGTTCATCAGATCTAACATCCTGCAGCTTTCTGTGGGGCTTCATCAAGAACTTAGGGGTGTAACTACCATAGTGGAAGACCATGCGACTGCTATGGGGCCCAGGGCAAAAGGGGGCCAGTCTTAGTTGGAGGTGAAAACTTGGTCAGGACTCTACCTCTAAAGGAACAAATTTTAGCAAATGAAGCAGTGGAAAATTGGCCCAAGGCTCATTGAAAAAGGTTTAGGCAGAAACCCTTCTGTCCTGTGTGGGGGGCCTGGTTCGATCCTCGCTATGGGGCCCTTACTTCTCTATGTACGCCACTGCAAGAACTCATTGTATCTGACCTACCCTTCTCCCAGCCACAGGATCTGATTGCTGTACTGCCCTCAACGATCATCAGATCTAACATCCTACAACTTTCTGTGGGGCTGCATCAAGAACTCAGTGTATCTGCCCACCCCCTAGCGACAGGATCTGAACAACCTGAGGCAACGCATAACTGAAAGTCCATATATGAGGATATGTTGGCATGCACCTGGACAGAACTGATCTACCGCCTGGACATCTGCCATGTCTCTTTTACTGTTAAAAAAAATGCGTTGAATACTGAGGTTATCATTTTACACCATTATTTTTTAATTACAATGAAAATGCCAGACATATCCTGATCTTGCTATTAAATGGGACTTCCTCTCCATGTACAGGTGCCGTGCTTCCACATTTACTGCCTATGGAAAGTAACTCACATCATATACTTGAATGCAATGTTACTACTTTGTTAAAAATCATGAAGAAAACTGCTATTGCTAAGAACAGGCTTTAGTCTCTTAGCCTCTTTTGCAGGATCTTTACAATTTGGCTGTTTTGCTATTCCTTCTTCATAGTAAAAGTCTTATGTCTAAAGTAAAATAGACTATTCCCTTATTGTGCCACTGCATGGCACTCTAGTTCTACTTATAAAACCCTGCAATTTTTTTTATCTGCTAATCGAGAAACCTCAGCGTGTTTCGTTATTATAATTATTAATACACACAACTATCAATCTTGTAATTAGTTCGATGTGTTCCTAGTGCTCCATTTTTATTTTTAGCTCTGCTATTCTTATACTTGATAAAACGATTTAAGATTATACACCTTTTAAGTTTCACTATATCCCATTCCTAAGCTAACAGGAGGTGGTTCCTTCCAGGAAAGCACATATTTATACTACAGATCAAATGGAAGTAAAAGCTGATTAGGAGTTAAAGGGCACCCCACAATGTAAGCTGGTGAATTTTCTTTGACTCACCAATTTATGGAATTCAATTGGATCTGGATGCAATCTCAAATGTGGCAAATTGATTTGCCCAATACTTTCACAAGTAAATTGACAAACCTGAGTGGGGAGAAAAAGTTACTCTTCTCTAAAGGTGACTATCGTTCTGTTTCACTTGGAAGCTCCTATTTTCATATTTGCCACAGTCTACAGATATTTACCAGTAGATGTCCACGCTATAAATGACCATTTGAAGAGAAACGTATCAAAAGCTGGTCAGATGTTTGGCCAGTTGAAAGTAGTTTGTATTTCTTGAATTACATATATTGTGTAGCTCAGAATCTGAGCTGTTGCTCATATCTCTCTACCTAAACAAAGCAGAATTTTGAGAATATCTTGGCATCAATTCATTTTGGTGTATTGCACAGCTTTCAACATGAGGCATCATTCACTTGTATGTAAATCTTTTCAGATAGGTTGTCTCTTCATTAATAAATGTGGGGAATTGCAGGATGGTGGATAATTGCAATGATAGGATGACTGATCATATTGATGGAAACACTGAGTTTTGAATATTAGGGATTTAGCTGGGTGTTCCCTTCAGGGTCCCTGAGGGTGTCAAAATGAATTCTGAAAGATATATGGAGGTCCTAACTAAGCATTTTCTGGCATAGTATAAAAAGAAGAACCGTTCCTTCCAGAATAAATACATTTTATGCAAGACAATGCACCATCCCATGCTAACCCCCCCCTAAAAAAATAATAATAAAAAGTCCTTGATTGCAAGGTGCAAAAAACAAGATAAAATCATGGTTTGGCCACCATCATCTCCTGGCCTCAATCTTATTGAGAACCTGCGGCTCATCCTTAAAAGGAAGATCTATGAGAGTGGCCATGAGTATACCTCAAAACAGCAGATCTGGGAGTCAATACTGGCCTCCTCTGTGAAATACAATTTGTTGTTGTTCAAGTCATCTCATTGAAGGTCTATGATATCCTCTATGCTGCCTGAAGGATAAGCCTAATTTATGAACAGGCATGAGGTTGCTGTCTACGATATTTTTTTCCCAAAAAGATAAGACCAATGTTTGTGTGCTTAAGAGTACATCTGAGGTCCATAGAAACTGTGGAGGGTTTTCAATGTTTGATCTCATATATATGGGACTGTCATAATGGAGACGCACACGTATTTTACTGCGGCATAAGTTAGTGCAGAATGGATACTGCATGGTGAAGCGCTGGGTCCATTAGACCACAATGACCATAATGAGTCGCATTCTATAGCTACCTTGTAACATTAATTTATTAATAATATAACCTTGAGGAATTATTAAATTGTAATTATTATGTAACTGTTTTGTAAGTGATTGCTTTATATTATATATGGGAGGACTAGTGTGGGCTGTTCCTTAAGGTGTTGAGCATCACCACACATTCTAGGGCCATGAAGAAATGTAACTAAATGCGAAACAGTCACTGTCTGAACTGTTATTCCAGATGTGTTATATGTTTTGTGCAGAATAAAGGACAATTTCAGGCAAGTACCGTGGCTTTTCTATTCATTTGGCACTTTCCATGCATGAACTCTTACTTCAGAGTACCACCCTTATCATACAGGTGTGCTTTCCACTCCAGAATCTTTTGCACAACCAGCATAATTGGCATTGTGGTGTCCAGAAAATGCACAGACTATTAAATTATAAAAGTATTTATCCCTTGTGGTGAACATGTAACAGAAAAGAAAATCAAAATGACTTCACCTCCCCCCAACATAAAATGAACAAAATTGATAATACCCCATTATGGATGCCAGAATATGGCAAAAGAGTATTAAAACATAAGAAACTATAAAAAATTGGTGTCACTGTAATCATACTGACCTGTAGAATAATGTTAACATTTAATTTTTACCTCATAGAGAATACTGTAAAAAACAAGGGTGAAATTATGTTTTTTTTCCCAATTTCATCCTATATAGATTTTTTTTCCCCCTCTACATCATATGCATTATGGTGCCATTAAATAGTACAACTTGTCTGTCAGAAAACAGGTTGTAATATAGCTATGTGAACATGGAAGGCAGGGAGTAAAATAACAAAATGAAAGATAGAAAACGGTCGTGTCAGAAAGGGTTGGAGTTTAGGCTCATTTAATTATATTTTTGCTCACAAATTCATACTTTGTTTTTAATTACTAGTTTCTATTTGGGAGAGATGTATTCCTCATTTCTTATCTCTTGGTGTATTATTTCTAGAAAATGTTTAGCTAAGTTATATTTGCTGTATGCCGATTAATTTAAAAACACCTAATTATAGCAAAGCATATATCACTGAACAAGCTGGTACAGAAAGCCACAGTTCTGATTGGGATTTCTTGTTTTATATTAATGTGGGAAATGCTTATTAAAATGCATGGCAACTGGTGCATTAGTAGGTGTAAAAAATACACAGATGGCACTTTACTAAAACGTGCAAATGAAACAGACAAATCTCCGGTTACTGGAATGTAAATTGATTCTTATACTTAAAAATAGATGCTTAACTTTTTGGTGGATACATATTAATATTAATTACATTTGTCATTTTGTAGCTGACTTTGGCCTTGCCAAGCAGAAGCAAGAAAACAGCAAACTAACGTCTATTGTTGGAACCATTCTGTACTCCTGGTAAGGTCACCATTATTCATCAGTTTTAGTAGTTACAGTAAAAGTACAAGGTACAAATGCAGTCATTTTACATGAATGTCAACTAAAATTTGATTTAACTGACACATTGGTGGCAATACTAGTAGACTAGTGTTAGAGACACACAATACTCTGGGAAGAAAGGGATGCAAATGAGCTCTTAACAAGCTCTGCCTCTAATGCCATCAGATGTAAGGCAGCTATCCTTATAAGTCAGTGTTTGACCCTTTAAATAGGCCTTGAGACGTAACTCGGATATTGAATAAGCCAGCACATCATCTGCAGAAAGCTGTTTCGGGGGGGATTGTCCCTCATCAGTGCAGAGCAAAAAGTACTAGCTTAACTGGGTGAGAGGCCTAGTTACTGGCTTATTTAATATCTGAGTCATGTCTCGAGGCCTATTTAAAGGGTGGGACATTGACTTAATGGATACCTGCCTTACATCTGGTGGCATTAGAGGCAGAGCTTGTTAAGAGCCCATTTGTATCCCTTTCTTCCCAGAATTCCAGAGGAACATGGATAACCTGCAAGCTTCCTCACGCTGATAAAGGCGCTCTCTCCCCAAGGAGAGATAGTAGCCCCCAAATCCTGACCTAGGCATCTCACCCAGTTAAGCCAGGGTCGAACATTGACTTATAGGATAGCTACCTTACATCTGGTGGCATTAGAGGCAGAGCTTGTTAAGAGCCCATTTGTATCCCTTTCTTCCCAGAATTCCAGAGGAGCATGTATAACCTACAAGCTTCCTCACGCTGATAAAGGCGCTCTCTCCCCAAGGAGAGATAGTAGCCTCCAAATCCTGACCTAGGCATCTCACCCAGTTAAGCCAGGGTTGAACATTGACTTATAGGATAGCTACCTTACATCTGGTGGCATTAAAGACAGAGCTTGTTAAGCGCTCATTTGCAACCCTTTCTAGAGGTGAATGTGTGGCCTATAAGTCTTCTCACGCAGTTTAAGGTGCTTTCTGCCCAAGGAGAGATAGTACCCCCCAAAACATGATACTCTGTTATGCTATTCTGTCCAGTTTAGAAGATTATCAGTCAGGGTTGAATTATAAGGAACATCAGAAATTACTGGGGAGCTCCTACTTCCACCTCACACATCAGCCTGACCTCCCAATTTAAACCTGCACATCTAACATCAGCTTAAAGGGCTTGTTAACAAGTTACACCATCTCACTCTCACATTTAGGCCTCATGCACACGACCGTTGTTTGATTCCGTGTCCGTTGCTCCGTTTTTCGTGATTTTCTGCGGACCCATTGGTTTTCAATGGGTCCGTGGAAACCTCGGCAAATGCACCGTTTGTCCTCCGCGTCCGTGGTCCGTGATTCCAGTCCGTCAAAAAAATATAACCTGTCCTATTCTTGTCCGTGAAAAACGGTTCCCGGACTCATTCAAGTCAATGGGTCCGTGAAAAATGCGGATGGCCATCCGTGTGTCATCCGCGTTCCGTTTTTTTTGCGGATCCCTTGGCAGGCACTTGGGAAAAATTGTCAGCCTGTCTTTTGGTAAAATCTTTTGGGTCATGTCAGCTAAAAAAAACGGAAGACACACGGAAACACAACGGAAGGCAAAAACGGACACGGATCACTGAACAACGGAACCCCTTTTTGCGGACAGCATAAAAAAACGGTCGTGTGCATGAGGCCTTAGAGGACAGTTCATTATGACCAACAGAATATTTTATGAAAATTTCTGATATCAGATTACTGGAAAGCATTCAGCAGATATTAAAGTTAGACTAAGGTCTGGGCTAAACTGCGTTTGCAGTGCTGCTGACTGATTTTAACTGTTGAGTGACGGCTGTAGTCTACAAGATTTCAGAGGCCACAGTTTACTTGGCCTCTTTGGACTGCAGTTTCATAGTTAAATCAAGTAGGGCTACAAAAAGTATGATTTACTCCTAATATATTCATTTTTATGAAGAGTATTACTTCATAGTTTATTACTCCAGCTTTATTAGTTTTATTAAAGACATTTTCCAATGATATATGCTATTAGAACCCATTGCTCAAAAGGGGAAATAAACACAAAAATAGAAAGTATTAGAGGTCACCTGACATCCAGTAACACTTATCTGAATGATGCTGTGTTAGCTTGCTAACATGGAAAATACATTATCACATTTAAAACCAGAGATAGGACATCGGAGACTCAGGCGCAAAATGAAAATTATAGGAGCAACAACGTCTACGTTAAATCTATAAATATAAATGAATCTATAAATCTATAAATCATATTGTTATGAAAGCCCTATATTTTAAAGTGTTCATTAAAAGAAAATTAGTCTAGTTGTTATGTATGATGAAAATATCTAACTGGATTTCAAAAACAGACGGGACAGAGTCTGATCATCATTAGATCAGGTACAATATATTATCAATGTGATTACCTATGGGTTGTCCGGCCTATGGTGTGACCCATTAGAAAGAAAAAACAAAACACCTGTCTGCAATCCTGCCGATCCATCAGCATTGCTTTGCTGCTACCAGCTGCGTCGGAAGTCTCCTGGTCCGGTAACTGCTGCAGCATTCACTGGCCTCAATCGTCACATGTGCTTGAATGACACATCACTGCTACTGATGTGGTAGTAACCGTTCGAGCAGATGTGATTGCTGAGGTCAGTGATTGGCCGCAATGGCTATGGGACCAAAACACTCCTGGTTTGGCCAGCACCAGCAGTGGCTGTAAGGGCAATTGGCTCTGGAATGGGGGAGGGGACAGTTGACAGTCAATTTTTTTTTTACTGGGGGTTGTCGGCTCCTACCCTTTAATTCTACACTATTACAACCAAAACTTTAATACAAGCCTTTCTTTCATGTTGATTCCATTACCATAACCAAGAAGTCGTCTGCATTCTGCTCAAAGTTCAGAAATGCCATACACTGACATGTAATTGGATAAGAAATGCTAAACCTCTTACCTTCCCAGTGCCTATAGGTGAGGCATGTAAACAAATTGCAGAGTCCTGCAAGATGGCAGTAACTTAAAAGATATGCCTAGATCAAAAGCAGCAGAATCTCCTGCTTTTCCAGTAGAGAGTACAACCACCATCTTTGGAAGGTTTAGATGCCACGCTTTGTTTGCATATTTTACCCTTGGGTATGGAGGGGGTCTTCACCATGTGTGCTAAGGTAAGCCCTGAAGTGTTATCGCTTTTTTTCTTCTTATATAACATGTTAATGTTACGGGTATGGCATTTCTAAAATCTGAGCAGAAAGTAGACAACCTCTATATTTTGTTTTATCCTACAAATGTGTTGATGCCAGTCTGGTGACTCTTCTTGCTTAAAGAAGAGAAAGGGGCTGAATACGTTTTGGCCACAGTGTCCCATTAACCCCTTCCTGATGCAGCCATTTTCTTTTTTTTTTACCTTCTAAGAGCCATAACTCTTTTCATTTTTCCGTTCACGTAGCCATTTTTGCAGGACAAGTTGTACTTCCAATAGCACAATTTAATATTTGATACGATGTAGTGGGAAGCTGGAGAAAATTGCAATGAGGTGGTACTGGGGAATAAAATGCAATTTTGCTATGGTTTCATGGGTTTTATTTTAGCAGCATTCACTGTGCATTAAAAATTGTCTTTATTCTAGGGGTCAGTTTGATTACAGTGATACCAAATTTATTTAGTTTTTTTTATGTTTTAATATTAAAATAAAAACAGCTTTGATAAAAATGTTTTTCTTTGCATTGCCACATTCTGGAACTTTTTTGTTATGACTATGGAGCCATGTAAGAGCTGTTTTTGTAGTGCGAGCTTAATTTTTACCATATAGGGGTATGTATGACTTTTTGATCACTTTTTGTCCAATTATTTGGAAGTCTAGGTGACAAAAAAAATGGTGATTCACCATTTTGATTTTTCGTCTGTTACAGCGTTCACCATACAGGACAAATACTGATATATTTTAATAATTCTGACACTATACTATAAACTGCAGTAGTTTACCATTTAAGTCTATGGTAAAACTGCCATGTTCCTAAGTCCAACCACAGGCAGGATTTAATAGAAACTTGTGTGTGGCAGGACTGGGAGCCTGCACAAGGCCCAAGGCTGCCATAGCAGCCAAATGCTCTGGTGATCTCCTCGTGAGTAGGCATTCAGTCTCTGGGCAGCCTGCTCCCAGTAAATGACCACTCAGATACAATTGACCATGGTATCTGAGGGGTTAAAAATCTGTGATCACAGTTGTTTCCTATCAGACTGTGTCTGCTCTCCTCCTGTGTGGTAGGCGCCATCTTTAAAAACCTGACATGTGCCATACATTAAAAAGAGGTTAAGACCAATTAATAGTACTTTGCAAAAATTTTAGTCAGGTGTGGAAAAATGCTGCAAAGTAAGAATGCTTTCAAAAATAGAAGTAATACTGATTTATTTTTATTGGTTAATTAAGTGCAAGTGAAAAAACATGAGAAATCTGAATCAAATCAATACCACCATTTACCTTCAAAACAGCATCAATTCTTCCAAACATCTTGGAGAACTAACCACAGATCTTCTGTGGATGCAGGCTTGCTCGTATCTTTTTGTCTATTAATGTAATCTCAGACAAACCCGATGTTGAATCAGGTCTATGTGGCGCCATATCTTTACTTCCAGAACTCCTTGTTCTTCTTTATGGTAATGATAATTCTTAATGGCATTGGCAATAAGTTTGGGGTTATTGTGTTATTGTCCTGCTGCAGAATAAATTTGCAGCCATTCAGGCACCTCCATGATGGTATTGAATGATGGATCCATTTTTGCTTACATTTCTTAGCATTTAGGACACTATTAATTGTGACCAAATCCCAAACTCTATTTGCTGAAATGCAGCTCCAGACTTGCAAGGAACCTTCACCATGCTTCACTTTTGCCCGGAGACAATCATTATTTCACCGCTCTCCAGCCCTGTGGTGAACAACCTGCTTCTGTAACAGCCAAATAGTTCAAATTTTAGCTGATTAGTTAAGAGCTGCTGCTGGTTCCTGTTATGTTTTGCATAGTTGAGTCACTTAACCTTGTTTTCACGTTGAAGATATGGCCTTTTGGCCACAGTTCTTCCATGAAGACCACTTCTGGTCAGATCTCCTAACAGTAGATGGGGGTACCACTTTTTTCTGCCAGCTGGACATCATCCGATTTTGAAGAGAAGTAAGCATGATGAGGAAATTGATCATTAACCCTTTCAGGACCGGGACATTTTTTTATTTTGCGTTTTTGTTTTGCGCTCCCTGCCTTCCCAGAGCCATAACTTTTTTATTTCTCTGTTCACATAGCCATATGAGGGCTTATTTTTTGCAGGATAAGTTGTACTTTCCAACGCCATCATTTATTATTGCATATGATGTAGTGGGAAGCGAATAAAAATTCCAAATGGGGTGAAATTGCTAAATAAAAGCGATTTCACCACAGTTTTACGGGTTTTTTAATTACCATGTACGATAAAACTGACTGGTTACTTTTATTCTACAGGTCAGTACGAACCCGGCGATATCTTATATGTTTAGTTTGTCTTGCTTTTTGATAGTGATAAAAAAATTTAAAAGTGGGAAAAAATCTGTTTTATTTTTTTGTCGCTATATTTTGACCCCAATAACTTTTTTGTATTTATGTGTAAGGATCTGTATGGGGGCTCATCATTGCGGTGCGATCCGAACTTTTCATTGATACCATTCTGGGGTGTGTATGACTTTTTGATCACTTTCTATTTAATTTTTTGTAGAAAATGATGCGACCAAAAACAGCGAATCGCATCGGCCATTTGGATGCGTTTTTTTTCAATTTTCTGTTTGCCATATGGGGAATATATTTTTATACTATGGGCATTTTCGCACATTGCGACACCAATGATGTGTATTTTTTTTCTTTTTTTATCTTTTATTTATATTTTGGGAAAAGGGGGGTGATTTGAATTTTACATTTTTTTTATTTTTTAACTTTTTTATTTTTTACACTTTTTTATAGTTCCCATAGGGAACTATAACATGCAATCATTTGATTGCTATTGTCATAGATTTTACTACTTTCCTATGGAGCCCAATTACAGGCAAGGGCTCCATAGGAAATACTATGCAGCAGCCTCGTGTCATTCATAAAGACACGGGCTGCTGCACACACGCTCCGGCTCCTCCGGGGGGGAGCCAGAGCACAACTGAAAGCTTTCGCTTTTGGTTTTCAGCGCGCTCAGATGCCGTGGTCAGGATTGACCACGGCATCTGAGGAGTTTAATTTCCGAGATCGGCATCACTGCCGGTTGTGGACATTAGCCGCGGGTGTCTGCTAAAAGAAGCAGATGGCCACCCGTGGGTATGGCGCCTGCAGTGGGCAGGAGCGGGCGCCATCTTTAAACACCCGCCCAGCGCCGTACATGTACAGCTCTGGACGTGAAGGGGTTAACCAGCATCCCCCTGTGCTGACGGAAAATGTGATTAATTTATGGTGAGACGCAGCCCTTTTCATAAATTAGGTGCATCCTTTGGCATCCCGTGCACCTGGACTTAAATCTTTTTTTACTCCAGAAAATTGGCGATGCATCCTGATGTACAAAATCAAAACGGATCCATTTAATTCCAGTATTGAGATCCTCTGCCGGATCTCAAAACCGGAATTAACAACACAAGTGTGAAAGTAGCCTAACCACCAAGCCACTGCATATACAGTTCTGCATAGAAATAAGTCTTGGAAGCAGAGCAAATCCACTTTGCGTCACAATTTTGATTATTAACTTCACATGAACTACTTGAAACTGAACAGTTTAAATAAGAGCTTTGCCAGAATGTTTGATAAATTGTACTCCTTCTCTTCTAAGTAACTGTACTTGAATTGGGTTTCTTTTTATAATTTTTAAGCACAAAGCCTATTTTCCTGCTAATAAAAGAACAGATTCATGAATATATATATTTTTTTTTATTTTTTTTTAAATACAGTCTTGATAGTTGTGGAAAATAAACAACAAACCGCAGCACTCTGTAGTCTTCAGTCCATCATTGTGGTCTATTCACCAATCTGCTGTTTCTTGTTTATTCTCTGGATTATGGGGGTACTACAGGCTTATACCCATCACCGCTGGCACCACCACTAATTGGATATCCTTTCCCGTAAGTGCTGCTACGGTTCTTTTTTTATGTCTTGATAGTTGTGGCCATTTAGATTTATCAGATCTCAGTCCAAAATAAAAAGAATATGTTGTGTTAAAAGACTATGGGAAACATAGGCTTTTGTGCTAGCCCCTAGATAAACCAAAAGAAAAGCATACAGCACTTTTTAGTAAAAGGAAAAAAAAACACTGTGCACCCCTGCTAGACCTGTGTCCCAATTACTCTTTATTGTAACAAAAGAAGGACATGGAAGCAATGGCAATTAAAGGGCATCTGCCTGGCAGCTGAAATTATCTGTGTTGGTCCTATGTTGATATATGCCTGCATTACTGAGAAAAATGAAGTTGCTCATTTGTATATATTAAAACATAATTTTTCTCAGTAATGCAGGCACATATGAACATGGTACCAATACAGATGCCTTTAGCTGCCAAGCGCACATGTAACAGGTCAGCCAGTTTCATAGGTACAAATCTGCTGACAGATGCCCTTTAAGTAGTGGAGAAAAAAAGGTTCTTTTAAGCCATGTTGTGGCAGAGTTAACACATGCTTTGCGTCACTATTAGGCTCCGCTCACACTTCACTTATTTGGTCAGTTATGGGTCAAAAACACAGAACAGGTGCAGATTTTTTTCATAATACCTTATCTGAGAGTATGATTGGTTCCTGGTTTTGGCTTTCCATACAGTAACTGCTGGAATTAACTGACAAAATAACTGAAGTGGGAACTCACATGTTAGTCACTCATGTTAGCATCAGGTATAATGTACTTAACCGTGAAGTGGCCAAAGATTCTACTGTAGAGTGAAAGAGTCGTCTCATTTTACACCGTCTGCTGTTTCCACATTGGTTGCTTGTTAACCTGTTCTGCTAGCCACTGATTCTACTAAAGTGGGAAAGAGATGTCTCATTTTACACCGTCTGTTGCTTCCACATAGATTGATAGATAACCTATTTTGTTAGCCACTGATACAAGTAGTGGCCCACTTACAGAGTAGGGACGACGTCAGCAGTAAGTTTGTGTTGACGTCACTGTTTATTTTTCCCGTTTTCTGAACAACTGGAAAAAAAAAATGGATCCTGTCTTTTGAGCATCTGCCTTCACACCGTCAGTATTTGGTCAGTAACTGATCAGTTTTTGTAAGGCAAAAACAGGAATGGATCCAAAACAGAGATGACATGTGAAGGAAATATATGTATGTCTTCTGTGTTTTGGACCCACTATTGCTTTTGGCTTCCAAATCATGATGAAGTCCTGATGCAAAATACTGACTGTGTGATCGAGACCTTATGGATGCTCCAAAGACAGGATCCGTTGTATTTTTAATAAAAAAGCTAAAATAATGACTGATGTCAAGAAGGCCAAACAGGGACACTAGTGGCCCCAGAACAGGGTGGCAGCACACTGCAGTCAGAACATTACTGCCAGAATGATCTAGTCCAGGGGTCTCAAACTCAATTTACCTGGGGGCCGCAGGAGGCAAAGTCTGGGTGAGGCTGGGCCGCATAAGGGATTTCACGGAAATGACGTCTGCGCTAGGCGCGAAGTACTGTATTTTTCGCCCTATAAGACGCACCGGCCCATAAGACGCACCTAGATTTTTGGGGAAGAAAATAAGAAAAAAATATATTTTTAACCAAAAGGTGTGTTATTGGTGGGTTTGGAACTAATGGTGGTCTGTGCATGACACTGTTATGGGGGGGATCTGTGACAGGCACTGTTATGGGGGATCTGTGACGGACACTGTTATGGGGGATTTGTGACGGACACTGTTATGGGGGATCTGGGGATGGCTCTGTGATGGGGGATCTGTGGATGGCACTGTGATGGGGGATCTGTGACGGACACTGTTATGGGGATCTGGGGATGGCACTGTGATGGGGGATCTGTGGATGGCACTGTGATGGGGGATTTGTGGATGGCACTGTGATGGGGGATCTGTGATGGACACTGTTATGGGGGATCTGGGGATAGCACTGTTATGGGGGATCTGTGGATGGCACTGTTGTGTCATCCACAGACCCCCAACTCATAACAGTGCCATCCACAGACCCCCCTCCCCTTTAACAGTGCAATCCACAGATCCCCCCATCCTGCCGCTCACAGTACTGCACTATAAAGTTATACAATGTCCCCTCATTCATAAAATATCCCCTTATTAATTAAATCATGCCCCCTCACCTATTACTGAAGTTTCCAATAATCGCAGGAGCTTACGAATAATGCGGGCATGTCGGCTGGGCGAGCGGCAGGCCGCAGCGTGACTCACTGACGTCACGTGCCTGCGCCGCCTGCTTCATTCATAAAGTAGGCGGCGTGGGCACGTGACATCAGGGAGTCACGCTGCCGTCCGCCCAGCCGATATGCCTGCATTATTCGTAAGCTCTTGCGATTATTGGTATCTTCAGTAATAAGTGAGGGGGCATGATTTATTGAATAAGGGGATATTTTATGAATGAGGGGACATTGTATAACTTTATAGTGCAGGACTGTGAGCGTGTGATTTTTTTTACTAATGCAATTTCATTCATTTTTGCGAAGGCGGGCCACAAAATATTGTACTGAGGGCCGCAAATGGCCCGCGGGCCGCGAGTTTGAGACCCCTGATCTAGTCTGTTGTATCAGGCATTGGAAATCCTGGCTGATCCATGCCTGATTCATTTTTAAAAAAGCTTAATCTCTCAACATTTTGTGTTGAAAGGTGAGTTCCCTTTTGGGAACTATGCCCCCTGCGGCACTACACCCACTCTGATGCCACACTACTGGCCAGGCAGGAAATCTTGTCCAGGGCAAGCGCAGCCAGTTGCAGCCACAATTCAAATTTGGATGCCCAGTAGTCCAAAGGATCTGGATTGACAGTGTGTAGTCCAAGTATGCCACTACCTGCTGGTTCAGATTCTGCTCCATTTCCAACTGCTGCTGGTTGGTTTCTTCAGTAGGTGGGTGAAGAAATGTGCCTATCAGAGACTCGAGACTCAAGTTGCTGCTGATGGAGCTGGTGCTGCTCTTGCCCCCCACCCCTATCCCTCCTCCAGCAGTCATGGCATTGGAGAGTGAACTCAGAGGGTCCCCCCAGTCAGCCTTTTTTTAGGATGGGCGATGGTGCACTTAGGCAGTGACCAACCAACTACATAGGATATCTTGATAGTAGTCGAGTTTATCATCCCTCTCAGAAGGTGGAAAAAAAGGGCCCAATTTTTGCCCGAGAGAGTCTAACATTGTGGAGATGTTAGTAGTTATCAGTGGCGTTGCTAGGGCTGGTGTCACCCGGTGCGGTAGAAAATGGTGTCACCCCAGACCCCCCCCCCCCCCCGAAGCAAAAATGTTTTAGTCATATAACCAAATATAACAGATACTCACTAGTGCTTAGGCCTCTTTCACACTTGCGTTTTTCCTTTCCGTGCTAGAGTTCCGTCCTCGGGGCTCTAAGACGGAAAGATACTGATCAGGATTGTCCCAGTGCATCTTGAATGGAAAGAAATCCGCTCAGGATGCATCAGGATGTCTTCAGTTCAGTATTCAAACGTTTTTTTGCCGTTGAAAAATCCACAGCATGCTGCGGATTTTCCTTGGGCCAAAAATTGAAGGCATGCCGCAGGGACGGATCTGGAATTAATGCCCATTGAAAAGCATTAATCCGGATCCGACTTTAAGCTAAATGTTGTTTGGCGCATCGCCGGATCTGACGTTACCTTTCTGAATGGTAACCATGGCAGCTAGGACGCTACTAAAGTCCCGGCTGCCATGGAAAGTAGTGGGGAGCCAGGGAGGAGCTACTCACCGTCCGTGCGGCTCCCAGGGTGCTCCACAATGACGTCACAGCGCCCCTACATCACATGGATAATGTGATCATGCGACGTAGGGGCGCTGTGACGTCATTGTGGAGCGCCCAGGAGCCACACGGAAGGTAAGTAGCTTCTCCCTGGCTCCCCACTACTTTTCATGGCAGCCGAGACTTTAGTAGCGTCCTGGCTGCCATGGTAACACTGAAAGCATTTTGAAGACTGATCAGTCTTCAAATGTTTTCAGGTGTGTTGCGTTGTGACGGATCCGGTGGGCATTTCCGCGACGGAAGTGCATGCCGGATCCTCACAACGGTAGTGTGAAAGGGCCTTAGTTATTAATTCACTTACAGTCCGGAGTGTACGAAGTGTCTTCACATATAACTAAAGAGGAATTGCTGCTGTTATGTTAATGGATGCTATAACATTGCACCATCCTTCTGAACATACACATCTGTCATCCGCCTTACCTCATGATCCTGGAGCTGTGCTGTAGAGCTCGGCGGCCACTGTACAGCACAGCTCCAGGATCATGAGGTAAGGCGGATGACAGATGTGTATGTTCAGAAGGATGGTGCAATGTTCTAGCATCCATTAACATCAGCAACAAGTCTGGGCTGGTTCAGGCTGTGCTGTGCCTGTGTGAGTGCGTCACTGCTGTCACGTGGGCGTGACCTGGGCCGGTGCAAGGATTTTTGGCAGCTCAGCGAAGCTACATCTTGGCGACCCCCGCCCGCAGCTCACCTGGTCCTGGTCCTGTGTGCAGCAGCTGGCTTCTCCTCTGTGTGGTCCTGGTATCTTCGCTATGCTTCAATCGCTTGAAGACTGTACTTTTCGCCCTATAAGACTATAACACACACATAGGTTTTAGAGGAGTATAATAAGAAACAATATTTTCCACTATACCTCAGGTCAGACCACCAATCAGACCCCCAATGTTAATCACACCTCAGATCAGCCCCCGTGTCAGCCGTCAGCCCCCATCCATCATGCCCCCCCATGTCAGCCATCATGCCCTCATGTCAGCCATCATGCCCAGCCGTCAGCCCCCGTGTCAGCCCCCATCCATCATGCCCCCATGTCAGCTGTCAGCCCCCATGTCAGCCGTCAGCCCCCATCCATCATGCCCCCATGTCAGTCATCATGCCCTTATGTCAGCCATCATGCCAGCCGTCAGCCCCCATGTCAGGCGTCTGTCAGCCGTCAGCCCCCATCCATCATGCCCCCCATGTCAGCCATCATGCCCTCATGTCAGCCATCATGCCAGCCGTCAGCCCCCGTGTCCGCCGTCAGCCCCCATCCATCATGCCCCCCATGTCAGTTGTCAGCCCCCATGTCAGCCGTCAGCCCCATCCATCATGCCCCCATGTCAGCCGTCAGCCCCCATGTCAGCCGTCAGCCCCATCCATCATGCTCCCCCGTCAGCCATCATGCCCTCATGTCAGCCATCATGCCAGCTGTCAGTCCCCATGTCAGCCGTCAGCCCCCATCCATCATGCCCTCATGTCAGCCATCATGCCAGCCGTCAGCCCCATGTCAGCCGTCAGCCCCATCCATCATGCCCCCATATCAGCTGTCAGCCCCCATCCATCATGCCCCCATGTCAGCTGTTCAGCCCCCATGTCAACCGTCAGCCCCCATGTCAGCCATCAGCTCCGATCCTTCATGATCCCCAATGGGAAATGTTGGAGTCTGTACCATCGGGGGTGACATGATGAGGACAATGTTGAAGTCTGACTGTGCCGGGGGTGACATGATGTCACCCCATGGCACAGATTCCAACATTGTCCCTCTCTTCATCATTGTCCCCTCATCATGTCATCCCCCATGGGTGGCACATTTCTTTTCTTCCCCTCCAGGCTCCATGGCACAAACAGACATTTTGTGATTGTCCCCCATTATTTCTCTTTTCTCACCCCCAGGATTGAGGCGCACTTAGTTCCCCATAATAATGTGCCAGTAACACGTGCCTCTCCATGCCATCACATGTGCTAGTAATAAGTGCCTCTCTTGTGCTTCCCCCTCATGTGCCAGTAGCCGTCCCCTTTATGTGCCAGTAGCCGTCCCCTTTATGTGCCAGTAGCCGTCCCCTTTATGTGCCAGTAGCCGTCCCCTTTATGTGCCAGTAGCCGTCCCCTTTATGTGCCAGTAGCCGTCCCCTTTATGTGCCAGTAGCCGTCCCCTTTATGTGCCAGTAGCTGTCCCCTTTATGTGCCAGTAGCCGTCCCCTTTATGTGCCAGTAGCCGTCCCCTTTATGTGCCAGTAGCCCCCTTTAGTGCCAGTAGCCGTCCCTTTTATGTGCCAGTAGCCCCCTTTAGTGCCAGTAGCCCCCTTTAGTGCCAGTAGTCCCCTTTATGTGCCAGTAGCCCCCTTTAGTGCCAGTAGCCCCCTTTAGTGCCAGTAGCCCCTTTATGTGCCAGTAGCCCCTTCAAGTGCCAGTAGCCCCTTTAGTGCCAGTAGCCCCTTTAGTGCCAGTAGCCCCAAGAAAAAAAAAAAAAGAACACTTATACTTACCTCCAGCGATGCGATGCAGGCCTCTTCCGGCCTGTGTCTCGAGCTGATGCGGTCGAGGCGCAATGGCTGTCATCGCGCCGCCTGCACCGGCCTCTGATAGGCTGCGACAGTGCTGGCAGCCTATCCGAGAACAGGAGAGGACGCCATCGCGCCCCTGCTCTGCACCCACTCTGATGCCACACTACTGGCCAGGCAGGAAAGCTTGTCCAGGGCAAGCGCAGCTAGTTCGCAGCCACAATTCAAATTTGGATGCCAGTAGGCCAAAGGATCTGGATTGACAGTGTGCAGTCCAGCATGCCACTACCTGCTGGTTCAGATTCTGCTCATTTCCAGCTGCTGGTTGGTTTTTCAGTAGGTGAGTGAAGAAATGTGCCCATCAGAGACTCGAGACTCAAGTTGCTGCTGATGGAGCTGGTGCTGCCTGCCGCCACCCTATCGCCTCTTCCAGCAGTCATGGCATTGGAGAGTGAACTCAGAGGGTCCCCCAGTCAGCCTTTTTAGGATGGGCATGGTGCACATAGGCAGTGACCAACCAACTACATAGGATATCTTGATAGTAGTCGAGTTTATCATCCCTCTCAGAAGGTGGAAAAAAAGGGCCCAATTTTTGCCCGGTAGCGAGAGTCTAACATCGTGGAGATGTTAGTAGTCATCCCTCTGCCAAATGGTGATAATGCAGCTGTCACTACTCAAGCAACTCAGCATGCATCTGGCCATTTGTGCAAGGGAATTGGAGGGACTCCCTGCCTCCATCTTCACTGCATACTGCCATAGTCTGTTGGGGTTATCTGCCTTGTCTTACTTATCGCCCACTAGCTCCTCCTGTTCCTCTCCTGTAGCTTGGGCAGATAAACTACCTGTTTCTGTATACAATTCCTGGGCATTAATGTCTTCCTCCTCGTTCTCCTCCTCTGCTAGGTCAGCCACCATAGGGCTCAGGTGGTCATGAGATGTAGGCGCCACGTCTCCTGTCCCGTGGCCAACCAGATTTATTAGCATCTGCTTCAGGACATGAAGAGGTGGAATGACATAAAAAATTATTGCATAGTCCTGGCGACTGATAAATGCTCCTCACTACACTCACTACTACAATCTCACTACACTCACGCTCACAGTGAAATCACAGAGACCGCGCAGGATGAGTCTTTTAAAGGGCTGTAACATCACAAGCGTTGGCTTATTGGCTGTCTGCATGTTGTTATGGGTGATCTTGTGTTCCCAGAATTTTTACTTTCACTTTGTATTATGTGTAGCCGCTATTTTTGGAAAAAAGATTCATTACCATGCAACACAATGAAATTCAGCTTCGTTGCAAATCCAATTTTTTCTAAACTTTGGATCGAATACCACTTTGGATACTTCGATTCGCTCAGAAATAATAAATATATTCCCAAATACATTTCATTATTTATAATGGCTCATTTTGTCTAGGGAGCAATCATTAGGAGAAATAAAATGGTCATCGTCCTATTGGTAAACAAAAAACTTGTCCTAATCTCACAGGAGGACAAGTTATTTCAGAAGACTGATCTAAAGATCTGCCTCATCTTCTTCTCTGCTCTGCTTGTCAGGGATACTGAACACGAATACAGCTGAAACGATTTTCTGATGAATCTCTGTAGGAATGGAGTTCAAGAGGAGGCATTAAGTACAGAGAGGAAGGTGAGGCTAATGAGCAGCAGCACTTGTATGCAGTCTCCATTATCACAGCCCCACATTACCACAGTCTGCCCTGTCTCCTCATGAACTTTTTTCCTACAGAGATTCAGCTGAAGATCTTATCATCTGTATTCAGGATCATAATCCCTGACAAATAGAGCAGATAGGAGAATGAGACAGCTGTTTAGCTCAGTGTTGTGAAGTAAATTGCCCTCCTGTATGCTTAGGACAGGTTTGGTGTGTACTAATAGGATAACGGCCATTTTATTTCCCCTGATGATTGCTCCCTAAACGAGCCATTAGAACTAATAAGGTATTTGGGAATATATTTATAATAAAGCATTATTCAAGTATTTTCATTTATTTAATTCCCGTAGAACCCTTTTTAACGAACAAGAGAGATACAATAGAGAATGCATACATCTGATAAGATCTTTAACTGCTTCTCTGTACCTCTGGATGTTATCATGGAACCTAGGTCATATAGAGACAGCTAAACTGTAGGGAGAAGGTACAAGGCACAGACTGCTTTGGGGAATGTAGTATCGTAGCAGAGTGCATGCAAGTGCTGCTGCTTTTTGGAAACCCGCATCGCCTCAGCACAGGGGTGTAACTACCATAGCGGCAGACCATGTGACTGCTATGGGGCCCACCCTCTAAAGGAACAACTTTTAGTTTAGTTGTTTAAATGAAGCAGTGTAAAAAAGGGGTTTAGGCAGAAACCCTTCTGTCCTGTGTTGGGGGCCTGGTTTTATCCTTGCTATGCGGCCCTGACTTCTGTATGTACTGTATGCCACTGCCTTAGCAGTCTCCACCATGTCTATATGAACTCATTTTTTCAGCTACAGAGACTCAGCTTAAGCTATATATTATAATAATCTTTATTTATATAGAGACAACATATTCCTCAGCGCTTTACAGGGTACCTGTAGAAACAAAATCATACATTGCATAGCAACAAACAAGTCAACAATTGAAACAAGAGGAGTGAGGGCCTTGTGCTTCACAAGAGCTTACAGTCAATGAGGAGATGGGGTGACACAAAAAGTAAAAAGTGCTTGTTTTGTACAATGGTCTGGCCATTTTAACACAATAGGGGAGTAGATATAAAGCTGCATAAGCCAGCCACCAGCCAGTATTTGCAGTGCTTTTGGGTGCATGGAGTGTGATGGATACAGGTGAATGATGGATCAGGATGAAGTTGGGGTGGGGGCAGTGGTTAAAGGAGTAGAGTTAGATTAGGGAATGTGATAGACCACCCTTAAAGATATGTTTTTAGGGATCACCTAAAACGTTGTATGTTGGGAATTCCTGGGATAGCACATTCCAGAAAACTTGTACTATTCGAGAAGTCATGGATTATGGTGAATATTAGTCTTAAATTATTTGCAAAGAGTAGAGCATGGGTAGGGTGGTAGACAGAGATAAGGGTGGAGATATGGGGGTAGGGGGGTTGAAGCGCTGTCTAGAGCTTTATGAGTGAGAGTGAGAAGCTAAAATTGAATCCTATACTGTTTGGGCAACCAGGGCAATGACTGGCAAAAGGTGGGGGCATCGTAGTAGCACTCAGACAGATAGATGAGCATTAAGGGAGGATTGGAGGGGGAGATTAGCAGTGAGTTTGTGCTCTTATAAAGAAAAACAAAATAAGAGTTTTGCAGGTATGATACCTTATAATGGCCAGCAAAACTAGAAGCAATGATGTTACATAGCAAGCTTTCAAGACAACTCTGGTCTCAAAAGTTTGCTATATAACATCATTTATTCTCCATTTGATGGCCATTAAAATGTATCATACCTGCAAGACTCTTATTTTGTTTCTCTTGATAAGGGCACTAGTTTTTTACTGTACTAATATGGTACCATACTTTTTCTTTTGAGTAATCAAGATGAAATTGGATCAGGGAAACAATGATAGGTTTTTGTTGTTTCCATAGTAAGAAAAGGGAAAATTCTAGAGATGTTTTGAGGTGCAGGCGGCATGAGCAGTTGAGAGGTTGAATACAGGAGATGAATAAAAGATCAGGCATTATGGTAGTGCCACACACTGAGAGTGAAATATTAGGTTTAGACAAGTTAGTAGATGGAGAAAACAAGTAGTTAAGTTTTTGAAAAATTCTGTTTCAGATGGAGACATAATGAGGGCATAATGGTGGATGTGATAGGGGATCTTTTTGTTTAAATTTTGTTCCAGAACTTTATTTATACTTTGCCCAGTTTCATTAAAAATGTAGGCTAATTTGTATAACTGTAACAGCCAGTAGGGACTAAACTGTGTATGCATCAGGACAATTGTTAAATGGCAACCTACTTCTGTCTTTAAAGTGCACTCTCCAGACATCTTCATTGATTACATTCTATGGAACGTTTTTGACCTACCTATAAAAATAAAAAAACACATGTAAAATATTTTTAGTGAATAATTTTGTTTCCTGAAACCCTATGTCACTGGGGTCTTGGTCAAAGCAGCATACTTAAAAGCATAATTGCAAAATATAAACTAATCAGGTCCAGGTACTCTATAAGCTATCCAAAAATAAATAAAACCTCCAAAACCTCCATTTAAAACTCTTAGCTGGATTTTAGCTCCTAAATGGACATCATAAACTCATATGTAAATGCAATGCAGGTGATGCCTTTAAAAAAAAAAAAAAAAAAAGTATAATAACTATTTTTATAATATTTAGAATTGATACTGAAATACTAATGAATGGCTCAGGTTTTTCTATAAGCTCTTCCTACAGCAGATACCAAAAGCTGGGTAATTTTTCGATCTCTCATGATTACAGTTTAGCTAGTTAGTAAATGGACATGATTCATAATACACTTATCAAATTTCAGTAATTGAACATTCATAATAAACAGCAAGTTATTATGCAATGTGGTCGTTAGAAGGTAATGCCCATGGATAGGTATAATTTAGGCACAAGTCACTTGGCAAGCTGCAATACAACATTTTTACTTGAACTATGTGTATTCCTAAAGCTTTTTATTGAAGTGGTCATGGAATTATAATCTAGCATGTTGGATGAAGCATCTGGCAACCCTTTACAGGCTGAAAATTATTTATTAAATGTATTACTAGACTTGGCAGTGCCACATGGCATATTTAATAAATCATTTTCAGCTTATAGAGACTTGCCAGATGCTTCTTCAAACCTGTAAATTCATAGGAACCTCATTGCTTTCCAAGCAACCCACTAAAAAGATTTAACATTATAATTTACATACCTACTGACAGGGCAATATTCTCCAAGTGCTCCTAACCTGACCTAACCATAGTGTTCATCATAAAGTAGTTACTGAACAAATCCATCATGCTATATTGCAAGCACAAACCTATGAGACAGCTGGTGAGGAGCATTAACTTTTGCCTATTAAGTTCCAATCGTAATGATTGGAGCATAATGGCTGCATTAGTAAGCCACAATTCTGAATTAGTTTATGGCTCCAGGGAGGTAACATTTTAGCCACTTTACAACTCAGATCATACAGTATCAGAGCCTGCCAATGACAGTGCCTGTCAAGTACTGCCAGTGAACCCTCCTGAGTACCAGTGAGTGCCTGCCACAGCCATAGAGCTGCCTAGGAGTGCTTGCCACAAAGCCCAAATATTATGTATTCCACATGCCCTCTATGATATCCATGCCTAACAAACCCCATATTATCCATATCACAGAGCCTCCCTCCATAACTACTAATCACGGTACTTACTAGACAGCAATCTTTAGACAGCATTGGTTGGACATTGATTTACAGGGCAGTTACCTATAAGTTGTACTACAGACAGTTTTCTTTCCTCTGGAGGAGATCTATTTTGCATACTTTTCTCAGGATCTGAACCAGGATCTTAATGATTGGAGCATAATGGCATAAAGGTGTTTTTGAACTTTGTCGATAGCAACCTGTTGTGCCTGTTAAAAAAGTCATACCCACCTGCATCCTGCAGTGGTCTTTCGGTCCCCGACCTGCGAACTTCTGGACAGTCACATGCACTGGCCTCGGCGGTGATGTGTCGCAAACTGCACGTCACTGCTGAGGTCAATCATTGGCTGCAAAGCAGCATGTGGCATCCTCAGTTTTTAAGTTTGGGGTTGGGAAGACTGCTGAAGGGAGTCAGGTATTTCATTGCTGTTTCCCTCATTGTGCTGGACTGGAGAATAGCCTTTTTTAATCTTTTTGTTACTTAACAATTTTTTATCTTATTTACAGCCCAGAAGTGGTAAAAAGTGAACCCTATGGGGAAAAGGCTGATGTATGGGCAGCAGGCTGCATTTTCTATCAGATGGCAACCCTGAATCCACCTTTCCACAGCACTAACATGCTGTCCTTAGCAACCAAAGTACGCAGGTTTGCATGGTTAACATTTATATATTTCTAGCCTACGACCATATATTGAGAACTCAAACGAGCAAGTTCACATGACCTACAGATGCAGGCGCATGGTTCCAGTCGGTCAAGCAGATCGGGGGTTGCTCACACCAGCTGTCTTGTTTTTCTTAAGATAGTTGCCCTGCAATAACGGGGTCTGAGAGTACCTTTAATCCATTCAAGAAAGTATAATCTAGCCTTATTGATCTGTGTTAGACAACAGCAGCGTGCTTACTGTGTAGAATAGTAGTCTGGAATAAGTAAGTGAAATAATTAGAATTTGTGATATTGTTTATGTATAGAATTTCTTAAAGGGGTTATGTACTGTCAGCAGTCGTTAGAACCGTCTGCTGACCATAAGGGCTCTTTCACGTGCAGTGTTAAACTCATCCATTTTCTGGCCAGTAAACATGAACGAGTTTTTTAATGGATGGCATCCGCACTAGTCTTGCAGAAAATCAGAGCTGAACCATGTATGCTGCAATTTTCTCTGACCGATGGTCTGTGTGTAAAATGCACATGCTAGATGATCCATTGACTATAGAGGATCAGTGTTCAGTCTGGGTGCTGTCCATTGTACACTGTCTGTCTGAATGAGTCCTAAGTTGATTACGGGGGATTCTGTGGATGGGACCCCAACATTTGTCGGTCACTTCCCCTGCAGCACCACAACAGGTGAAATTAAGGATTACACAGCCTGTATTGAAATCAACGTGCTTTCCTTGTAATGCCCATGCCCATGCTTGGTCCTCCACAGTAAGAGACCTTATTTGTAGCTACTGCCTGTTCTTGCTAAGTGATGATGGTACTGAAGGCTGCAACCTTCTCTATCAACTCAGAATTCCCTAATAGGGCACTTTTTAAATTAGACTCATGTAGTGCTGTATATTATTGTCCCATGTGCTGTTCATTTGTACCCAAAACCATAAGAAGTTTTCCACTACCACATCGAAAGTGAAAAGTACAGTCATTTATTTCCTTTTATTTTAGATAGTAGAAGCTATGTACGTTCCAATCCCTGATGGATTGTATTCGGAAAAAGTTTCAAATACAATTAAAAGGTAAGAACGGTAATTATGTATACTTATTTTTTTACAAAGATATAAAGTCATAGTACAGTGCCAGCTTCAGTGGAGGCGGACATACCTCCTGTGCATGTGGATCAGATGCACAGCAGCCTGGATGGTTGGATGGCCTATTGGGAACATTGTCAGAAAAAATATTTCACTGTTTTAGAGGAGAAATATTATTGTCCAGCAGATGGCAGCATCAAACATTGATGCCGCCTTCTGCAGCTATTCAATCGGCTCCACAGAAACCCTGCCCAGCAGTAAGTCCTTTCTTTCTACCTGGAGAAGTGGCATCCCCTGAGGTACCCAGCAGACTGATTGGTGTCTATATTTTAGCAAGTTGTTGCCTCCAGCTGGAAAAGACTTTGAGTTGGGTTCCTCTTAGCCTCTTAACACTCCTTCTCTTATGTGGTTCTCATTATTATTTAAAATTTACTATATGTTTTATATGCAATCATTATATATATATGATGAGAGAGCCTCATTTTGCATGTAATGTAAGTGATTATAGGGTTTAATCTAATTGCCTAATTTATGAAATGTATTTATCCTCATTAGATGATTACTGGGAGGGGCACTTCTTATACAATATTTTATGGAAGATGTGGGAAATTGATTTTAATTCATAGTTTAGAGTTTCTTGATTTGTATTAGATGTAGACTGAGTTGTATTAGATCTAAGTTACCTGTAGATACTGGAATCTCATAAGGATGTTGGTTAACGGTGTCCACTCATCTGTAACAGTGGAAGTATTTAGAACATGCTCTTGGTATCCATCTTCTGTCTAACTTAAGAGACCTTTGGATTGCATCTTCTTCATTTATCTGGAGCAGCTTGCCTCTTTCTGCATGGTGGGGTTATCAGTGGACTGTCTATGTTTTTCCTGACCATGGGGACACTATTGGGATTTGCAAGTATGGCAACATTGGCACTTCACTGAATGTTGTATTCTATTGCATTGCCAAATGAAGCTGTATGTCATCTAAGTATAATCTTCCCCCTCCCCTCCCTTAATCCCGCGTGTCTTCATGAATTGACAATTTAGGCTCTGTTCACATCTGCACTTGCATTTCCAATTTTTGTGTTCCATAGAAACAAAAAATGAAAATAATGCCAGATCAGTCACATGACATTGACTTAAATATAATAGTCTGCCAAGTTACTGTCATGGTGTTTGTCATTTTACCAGAAAAAGTAGCTTAGCATTTCACCTTTCTTGATTGAATCTGTGACGGAGTCTACTAAATTCGACTCCAAAGCAGATGTGAGCACAATTATTCCTGTGAATTTTGGAGGGTTTATATTTATGAATTGACTATTCTGCAACAAATGACTTTGTTTTGCTAAATTGTTTTGGAAAGGCAGTGCATAGTACTGGTGCCTTGGTTGGATTCTAATCCAGGACCCTAAAGTCCATCTGCATGGAGTTTGTATGTTCTCTTGTGTTTGCATGGGCTTCCTCTCGGTACTCCGGTTTCCTTCCACACTCAAAAATATACAAATTGGCAAATTGGCTTCCTACAAAATTGACGCTAGTGTACATTGTGTGTGTGTGTGTGTGTGTGTGGGGGGGGGGGGGGGTTAGCATCTATATGGCAACCATGAACTTACCGGGTAGATGCCCCATTCACACAACTACAGTATCTCCTCACTTTGAATCCCTGTAAGAAAAGCGCTTTACAAGCGTTTGTCATTATGTAGTGGTGTATGTGCGACTTGTGTTCTGAATGGGAGCAGAGTGTGATTGCCTTGTGCGCACATTACCAATGTGTGAGTAGCTTCTGTGCAGCATGTCCCAGTTTGTGTGGCGGTGTGTATGTTTATATGGATCTTTGACTAGCTTTGCCATAGGGGCCCAAACACTTTTTTTGCACAAGGGTCCTATGCTTTAAATGTCTTTTCCTGACTAACAGTACTCAAACAAAACTTACAGGTTTTTATTTGGGATTTATATATTGATGACCTATCCTTAGGATAGGTCACCAATATCAGATTGGTGGTGGTCCAACTCATGGCATCCCTGCTGATTAGCTGTATGAAGACGCTGCAGTGCTCTGGTGGTTGCTTCGGCCTCTTTCTAGGCCAGTGACGTCACGTCCAGCGATCATATGGCCTAGCTAATGCTGAGTCTCATTCAAGTGAATGGGCATGGGCTGCAATACCAAGTGCAGCGATAATATTATGTCCCGCGATGTGCTTGGTTAGCTATGAAGAGACCGCAGTGCTCACTGGAGTGCCATGGCCTCTTCAAACAGCTGATCAACAGGGGTGATGAGAGTTTAACCCCGACCAATAAGATGTCGATGACCTATTTTGTGGATAGGCCATCAATATCGAACACCTGAAAAACCCTGTTGCATGATAAAAAGTTACTCACTTTTATAATACACAATTTGTTTCAATTCCTCATCATTTTAATTTTATGTCAAGAGCCTGAAAGCCTACCCTCATTAAAACATCTGAATGTTTCACTATAAGGCCTATTGCACACAACTGTATAGCTTTTTCAGTATTTTGCGGTCTGCAAAAAAACGGATCTGCAAAAAATACGGATGACGTCCGTGTGCATTCCGTTTTTTGCGGAACGGAACAGCTGGCCCCTGATAGAACAGTACTATCCTTGTACGTTATGCGGACAATAATAGGACATGTTCTATCTTTGAACGGAACGAAAATATGGAAACGGAAGGCATACGGAGTACCTTCCATTTTTTTTGAGGATCCATTAAAATGAATGGTTCCATATATGGAACGCAAAAGGAGAAAAAATGTTCGTATGCAAGAGGCCTAAGTCTGAAATTCTGGCTGCTTGTTGCTACCACTAGGGGGCTTATTGGATACTAGTAATTCTGTATACTCAACAATAAAGGCTTTTCCTAATGGTGTCTGCAAGACATCTGTAGCTTTGTAAAAGAGTAACCAAACTTTTACAGACATTGATGAGTACAACATTTTGAACCTAGAAATGTGAAGATTCACTTTAAGGGCCCTTGCAGACGAGCGGATGCACTCCGTGTTATCCGCAGCGAGAATGAGATTCCAAGCTGCACGGTGGACATCAGAGGCTCAAAGCAGTAACATGATAGATACTGCTCCGTGCCTCTCTGTGACCCTTTTACTACAAAATCACCGTGACAACTTTATCTCACAGTGATTTTGTAGTAAAAAGGTCACAGGGAGTCACGGAGCAGAATCTATCTGCTTCTGCTTCGTGCCTCTGATGTCCACCGCGCAGCTTGGCTCTCATTCTCACCGCGGATAACACAGAGTGCATCCGCTCGTCTGCAAGGGCCCTTAGAGTAATATTTTGCCTTGGAATACCCCAAAGCAGTACTCTAGGGCTGGCATCACCTACTGTGTACATACGTAATACAGTTATAACTATAGGTTCCTCACTTTAGCCTGAGTATTTTTTCAGACATTTCCAATAATTTGCACAGACCCATTATATTTTCTTACCTCATTAATTGTTTAGCAGTGCCTCTGACCATTATTCTAATGATGTTTTCCAATTGCGGCTATGCGTACACCATTAGAAAAATAATGCATTAGAGTGCCAGAATTACTGAAAGTGTTTACTTGCTAATTAAGTGATCAGACAGAGTGTCATTTACGTGGGTCCTTTCTGTCAAGTCTAAAACACGGTGCACAGGGTCTATCCATAAACTCACTCAAAAAACCACCACAATGATTGTTTCATGAAAAATGAGAAGTGTTGTAATGAATGTTGTAAACAATGAATGAGGAAACATCATTAGTAATTCTTCATTATACTGAAATGACTGAGATATATAGACTTAATTTCTGCTAGGTGCCATCAAATGATATTGTTATCTTTTTGCTTTCTCTTTGTGCTTCTTCTTATTTATCTGATTAGTATAACTTACCTCTTTATCTTAAAGAGGTTTTCCTAGATATTTTTATCACCTATCCTCGGGATAGGTCATCAGTAACTGGTTGTTAGGGTATACCCCCACCGATCGACTGTTTGAGAAGGGGTTCTTAGTAGCACTGCAGCCTTCTCTCGGCTCATCAAGTACAGCGCCATACAGTGTTTAGCGGTTGTGCCTGGAATCACCGCTCAGCCCCATTCACTTCTAGGCCAAGCTGCAGGAAGGCTGCAGTGCTACTCTGAGCGCCGGTGCCTTCTCAAACAGCTGATCGGCGGAGGTCCCAGGTGTCGGACCACCACTGATCAGATACTGGTAAGAATGCCAAGACAGGGCTTCTCTGTCCTTTATCAAATTTACTCCGTAAAGCATTTATTCGGGCCAAAAAGCAGAATATGAAAATAAGACCCTGGAAGAATGTGACGTTCTTCTGCTCTACCTTCAGGACTTAATAATATCCTTGTCTTTCCAGTCACCTGATTCTGTTTTGCAAAAACAATTTGGATATGAATATGTGATAAGTTTGAACTTTAGGGAAACCCATTTAAAGCTATGATTGCTTGAGTGTTATTTGGAATACATAGTCAGGCAGTCTACTAGAGGCATGGTATCATAGGATATACGTATAGATGAAGGTTTTAAAGGGGTTCTGCAGTTCTTTTAAACTATAGATCTATCCTCTGGATTGATCATCAGCATCTGATCGGCAGGGGTCTGACACCCGGGACCCCCGCCGATCAGCTGTTTGAGAAGGCAGCGGCGCTGGCAGTAGCGCCGCGGCCTTCTCTCGGTTTCCCTCAGGCCCAGTGACGTCACGACTAGTATCACTGGCCTGTGCAGGGCTAAGATCTGTTCATTTGAATGGAGCTTAGCCGCGCACACGCCAGTGATACTCGGCGTGACGTCACTGGGCCTGAGGTAAACAGCGAGAAGGCCGCGGCACTTCTACCAGCGCCGCTGCCTTCCCAATCAGGTGATCGGCGGAGGTCCCAGGTGTCGGACCCCCGCCAGCGAATCCAGAGGAGTTTAGAAGAAGTGCAGAACCCCTTTAAGAGACTGCTATTGGGGTCTTAATGAGAGAAAGCTAATCACTGAACTTCTTCTCATGCTTCTGAGCATAGATTCATGGCATTTTCTTTCAGCCATCTCTAGGGGGAGCTCAGGGCAAAGACATTTTTACAGCTTCTGTTGCATTCAGTTGTAACTGCATACATTCACATACATAGAGCTCCCTGTAGAGGTGGCTGTTGGCAGCTAGTTTAATCATGTAATGAGCAGTCAGAATCTGAAGATTTATAGCTGTATATGTGAGATTTATCTTATGCCAGTTGTCGAGAATAAATACAGTTAGAAGCATTATGTTCAGGCACAGCACCTTATTTATAAAGCACTTGTTCCACTTTTTCCAACATATAAGTCAGGTAAGGATGGCAAGGGAGAGGACAACCTTTTTATTCAAAATTCCACTTTCCAGTGTGTTGGAAATGGAGATTGGTCAACAGGGTATACAACCTTGTGTTAAACCTGTTATATACCTCACAATGAGGGGATACTGACACTCTTCTCTACTGTGCTTTAGCATCCATACAGTTTACCAAAGATCTGAAAAAATTAGTGATCGATAACTTCAAAAATCTCACTTTTGCTATTGGGCCCCTGGTTGAAGATCACAGAGTCCATTCATACGACCGTAGGCCGTCCATGCTTCTGTGGGCTTTTTGGTCCGTGCCTCCACACTGCAAAAGATGTCCTATCATGCTGTATATTGCAGAACAAGTGAATAGGTCCACACCTCAATACAGGATTAACACGGCCGGTGCCTGTGCATTGCGGACCGCGATTTGTGGTCTGCATCACGGGCACGGATGGCTTACGTTTGCATGAATCTACACTTAGGATGTAATAGCACACATGGTAAGGGTTAAAATGGAAAAGATCCAGTGGGATATCAGATTCTGTAATACATATGCCGCCAACAAAATGCAGGCACCATGGATGGAAATATGTCATATTCACAGGAAATATGCTGTTTCGCTTGAAAATTTGAACACTTTCTGAAATGATTGATGATATATTACTAACTCATGACTGAGAGCAGAGGGATTGATAAACTAATACACTGATAAACTAATACATTTTTTGCCAGAGGAAATACATTGCAATGCTCTGCTGCATGAAGGTGTTGTGATATTAATATAATATGAGTAAAATCTATTTATTACACGTATCACTGACTCAGTATACTTACCCACAGGTGCTTGACCTCAGATGCAGAACTTCGCCCTGACATAGTAGAAGTTTGCGCTTTAATTTCAGATGTCATGATGAGATACATGGACAGCTTATCCTCTTGTCAGATTGCCCTGGAGAAAAAACTGGAGAGAGAGAGAAAGCGAGCACAAAAATATTTCATAGAGGCTAATAAAAATACTGTGAAATATGGTCATTGCCATGCTTATGTAAGTACCAACGTGATATAAAACATTTTTGGCTATGCTTGTTTATAAAGAAATTGAATACTTGATGTCCATTTTCACATCGAATGCTCTTAAAGTGATTCTGTCAGCTAGTTTGAGCCTAAAGAGATGAGGACATGCGCTGCTAGATTGCCACTAGCACGTTCACCATATACATTTCCCATAGCTCTGAGTGCTTTTATTCAATTTAAAAAAAGATTTTATATATATATGCAAATGAGGCAAGTAAGGAGCCTAAGGGGCTGTTACCAACGTTTCAGGAGTCCAGCCACGCCCACTGTAAAGGAGCCCATCACCGCCTGCATCCTCCGAATCTCCTCCTTGCTGCCCTGACCTCACAGAGTTGAAGCGCTGTAATCTCACGCATGCGCGAGTATGCCGCATATGAGTGCCGACATGGTGTTCCTTTCCTGTGCTGGCATCAGCCTCAGGGAATGAACTGCACATGCGCTGGCTGGCATGCACGAGATTACGGCACTTCAACTATGTGACATCGGGGAGCAAGGAGGAGATTCAGAGAATGCGGGTGGTGCTGGGCTCCTTCACAGTGGACGTGGCTGGGCTACAGAAACATTGGTAACAGCCCCTTGGGCCCCTTTAATATGTGTAGATGTCCTAAAATATTTATTGATTTTTTTCTGAGCTATTGTGTTTTTAAAGGGCTTAAACTATGACCAATGTAAAAAATTGTCCCTTTCTAACAAACCTAGAACCATCCCAGTACCTCACATGGATCCAGAGATCTCCCAATTTATTGCTACAGTTGCTCTGCTAGATTTTTTTCAAGCTGGCAGCTCAGGGGCCATGTCCTTTCTGAGGGGAGTATCATTTCTACTGCAGCTGGTGGCAGTTGAAGGATGGAACTGAGCATGTGCGGCCATCTAAGTGAGATGGACAGAGAATTTAGAAAAAGAACAAATGGCTAGACAGATAGACTTCAGTTAATATGTAGCTCATTGGCTGTACTACATTTTTAATTGCATGCAGTTACAAAAGTATTCAGATCCAGATGCTGGTTTAAAAAGGAAGAATATTTTTCGTGAGGCAACCCCTTTAAGATTTTCAAACAATTGAATAAATACAATGACTTGTTTAGCACTTGTGTGGTAGTACTCATCTATGTGACTGCTGAGGCCACTGATTGGCTGTAGCAGTCACTTGTAGTAGTTGGGCACTTCATTGCTGCAGGACCATCAAGAGCACTGGACCAGCAGAACTGGAATGGCAGGGGATTGAGCAAGTAAGTACTGCTTCTTTTTATTCTATACCATTCTTCATCCCAATTTTTGGGGAGCTCAGAAAAGTCCTTTAACATTCTTTGATTTGTTTCAAAAATACCAGAGGACTACATACCTGTATATGCAGTATGTAGGGAACTGAGTCCCTAGTTGCACCATACTGCCATACATTGCCATTGTTTGTCTGGTATAAGGTTTTGATAAAGCTTCCCCTGTGAGTCATGCAGCTAGTCTAGTACAGTCCTTTAGGGCAGTGTTCCTCAACTCCAGTCCTCAAGGCCCACCTGCCGGTCATGTTCTCAGGATTTCCTTAGTATTGAGCAGGTGATAGAATTAGATGCATCAGGACTTACCACATGCATTCATTCAGTAGGATATTCTCAAATCATGACCGGTAGATGGACCCTGAGGACTGGAGTTGAGAAACACTGCTTTAGGTGATGCATCTTAAGCTTAGAATCGAGCAGGGGTATGAAACCAGGATTGCTAAGCTAATTTTTTTCCTTTTTTTCTGCACAACCTACACACAATTCATGGACAGGTAATATTTTATTACAAACACATTAGAAGTCCATTACAAATCATAAAAGAATATAATTTATACCTATGGAGGGCCCAGGCAACTGTCTGTTGGCCATAGTGTACAACAACTGTATCGCTAAGAGAACGGATTAGCTATGAATATTGGTTAACTGCACAATTATGTAGACGGCGATAAATTAGACTTGCCGATAACAGTGGTCTGTAATACTGACACTCAGTAACTCTAAAACAGTACGAATTAGCTATGAATCTTGGTGCACTGCACACTTACCATATATACACAGCAATAAATTAGGCCAGTCTGTAATACTAACATACAGTAACTCTACAGCTAACAGAACGGATTAGTTTTGAATATTGGTGCATTGCACACTTAAGTACGAAGCGATAAATTGTAGCAGAGCCTGTAGTTCAGCAGTCTCCTACGCTCTCCCTCTCCAATATTGTCCTGCACTGACTGTTAAGATTTTGCAGCAACACTGTCCCTAGTGTATGAGCGTCTTGTCACATCTCTCCCTATGCCCAGCTCACAGGAAAATGGCGTTGACCGTATGGAATTAGGGTTTTATTGGGCACTGCCTAGCTTTGACATCACAGGGGGATGGCTACTTGCGGATTGGCTGGCTGCACAGCATTATGGGTGATCTCGCATTCCCGGGATTATCTCCTCTACACTTCCACTTTCTAACACATGCAGTCGCCATTTTAGGAAAAAATATTTGTTACCATGAAGCACGAGGGAATTCAGATTAATTTAGAATTAAAGTTTTCCTAAACTTTGGACCGAATTCCGCTTCGGATGCTTCGCTTCGCTCAACACTAACGTTCAGCTCTGTCAAGCGTGAATGGTTTCTGAATAAGGAGAAGGGAGAAAGCCTCTGCTGGACTTCCCTGGTGACAGCCTCTCTCTCTGAGTACAAAGGGTTTGGCCATATTAAAATCCAAAAACGAATCCTTGTCTCCCCCTACATCTACCATTGGGAGAGAATCAGGATCCCTCCATACACATTAGACGGTCAGCCACCAACATTCGTCTAATGTGTATGAACAGGTTTAGCCATAATCCTGTCTGTATCGGATGTAATAAATGAAGTAATATGTGTAAGAAAGGCTCTAATGTTGAGCCGAAACGTTGCTCCACATGGGTGAATAAACCTAAATCATTTTTTACTATCTGCAGTGCTGTTTGTTTTTCTGAATGTATTTTGGGTAAGAGAGCTTATCCCCATTGAACGTGCACCCCCACAGAACATTTTTGGATCAGTGCCGCCATGTTTCCTAAATATATATATATATATATAGATATATACAGTGGCATGCGAAAGTTTGGGCAACTTTGTTAATCGTCATGATTTTCCTGTATAAATCGTTGGTTGTTATGATAAAAAATGTCAGTTAAATACAGTCATGTGAAAAAATTAGGACACCCTTTGAAAGCATGTGGTTTTTTGTAACATTTTTAATAAATGGTTATTTCATCTCCGTTTCAACAATACAGAGAGATTAAAGTAATCCAACTAAACAAAGAAAACGGAAGAAAAGTCTTTTCAAGATCTTCTGTAAATGTCATTCTACAAAAATGCCTATTCTAACTGAGGAAAAAGATATGACACCCTCACATGTATTCCCTCTTAAATTGGCTCAGATCTCACACAGGTATATCACACCAGGTGCACATAATTAGTAGATCGTTACTCTGCATGTTGAATGAGGCTTGCCCTATTTAAACCTCAGACATTTAGTTTGGTGTGCTCCTGACTGTTGAAGTGAAGTGAGCACCATGGTGAGCAAAAGAGCTGTCAGAGGACTTCAGAAAAAGATTGTAGCAGCCTATGAGTCTGGGAAGGGATTTAAAAAGATCTCAAAAGATTTTGAAATCAGCCATTCCACTGTCCGGGAAGATAGTCTACAAGTGGAGGGCTTTCAAAACAACTGCCAACATGCCCAGGACTGAGTCGCCCCAGCAAGTTCACCCCAGAGCAGACCGCAAGATGCTAAAAGAGGTCTCCAAAAACCCTAAAGTGTCATCTCAGAGAACTACAGCAGGCTCTGGCTACTGTTGATGTAGAAGTACATGCCTCTACAATCAGAAAGAGACTGTACAAGTTTAACTTGCATGGGAGGTGTGCAAGGAGGAAACCTTTGCTTTCAAGAGAAACATCGAGGCCAGACTGACATTTGCCAGAGATAAAGTTGACAAAGACCAGGACTTCTGGAATAATGTTCTTTGGACAGATGAGTCCAAAATTGAATTATTTGGACACAACAGCAGAGGACATGTTTGGCGTAAACCAAACACAGCATTCCAAGAAAAGAACCTCATACCAACTGTGAAGCATGGAGGTGGAAGTGTCATGGTTTGGGGCTGCTTTGCTGCAGCAGGGACCTGGTCAGCTCACCATCATAGAATCCACGATGAATTCTACTGTGTATCAGAAGGTGCTTGAAGAACATGTGAGACCATCAGTTAGAAAATTAAAGCTGAAGCGGAACTGGACCATGCAACATGACAATGACCCAAAACATACTAGTAAATCAACCAAAGATTGGCTGAAAAAGAAGAAATGGAGAGTCCTGGAATGGCCAAGTCAAAGTCCAGATTTGAATCCCATTGAGATGCTGTGGGGTGACTTGAAAAGGGCTGTACGTGCAAGAAACCCCTCAAACATCTCACAGCTGAAAAAGTTCTGCATTGAGGAGTGGGGTAAAATTTCCTCAGACCGATGTCGAAGACTGGTAGATGGCTACAAGAACCGTCTCACTGCAGTTATTTCAGCCAAAGGAGGTAACACTCTCTATTAGGGGCAAGGGTGTCCTATCTTTTTCCTCAGTTAGAATAGGCATTTTTGTAGAATGACATTTACAGAAGATCTTGAAAAGACTTTTCTTCAGTTTTCTTTGTTTAGTCGGATTACTTTAATCTCTCTGTATTGTTGAAACGGAGATGAAATAACCATTTATTAAAAATGTTACAAAAAACCACATGCTTTCAAAGGGTGTCCTAATTTTTTCACATGACTGTATATCATATAGGAGACACACACAGTGATATTTGAGAAGTGAAATGAAGTTTATTGGATTTACAGAAACTGTGCTATAATTGTTTAAACAAAATTAGGCAGGTGCATTAATTTGGGCACCACAAAAAAGAAATGAAATCAATATTTAATAGATCCTCCTTTTGCAGAAATTACAGCCTCTAAATGCTTCCTGTAGGTTCCAATGAGAGTCTGGATTCTGGTTGAAGGTATTTTGGACCATTCCTATTTACAAAACATCTTTAGTTCATTCAGGTTTGATGGCTTCCGAGCATGGACAGCTCTCTTTAAGTCACAACACAGATTTTCAATTATATTCAGGTCTGGGGACTGAGATGACCATTCCAGAACGTTGTACTTGTTCCTCAGCATAAATGCCTTAGTGGATTTTGAGCAGTGTTTAGGGTCGTTGTCTTGTTGAAAGATCCAGCCCCGGCTCAGCTTCAGCTTTGTCACTGATTCCTGGACATTGGTCTCCAGAATGTGCTGATACTGAGTGGAATCCATGCGTCTCTTAACTTTGACAAGATTCCCAGTCCCAGCACTGGCCACACAGCCCCACAGCATGATGGAACCACCACCATGTTTTACTGTAGGTAGCAGGTGTTTTTCTTGGAATGCTGTGTTCTTTTTCCTCCATGCATAACGCGCCTTGTTATGCCCAAATAACTCAATTTTAGTTTCATCAGTCCACACCACCTTATTCCAAAATGAAGCTGGCTTGTCCAAATGTGCTTTAGCCCACCTCAAGCGGCACTTTTTGTGCTGTTGGCGGAGAAAAGGCTTCCTCTGCATCACTCTAGCATACAGCATCTCCTTGTGTAAAGTGTGCCGAATGGTTGAACGATGCACAGTGACTCCATCTGCAGCAAGATGATGTTGTAGGTCTTTGGTGCTGGTCTGTGGGTTGACTCTGACTGTTCTCACCATTCGTTGCTTCTGTCTATCCGAGATTTTTCTTGGTCTGCCACTTCGAGCCTTAACTTGAACTGAGCCTGTGGTCTTCCATTTCCTCAATATGTTCCTAACTGTGGAAACAGACAACTGAAATCTCTGAGACAGCTTTCTGTATCCTTCCCCTAAACCATGATGATGAACAATCTTTGTCTTCGGGTCATTTGACAGTTGTTTTAAGACCCCCATGTTGCTACTCTTCAGAGAAAATTAAAAGAGGAGGGAAACTTACAATTGACCCCCTTAAATACTCTTTCTCATAATTGGATTCACCTGTGCATGTAGGTCAGGGGTCACTGAGCTTACCAAGCCAATTTCAGTTCCAATAGTTAGTTGAATCAATAAAATGACAACAGTGCCCAAATTTATGCACCTGCCTAATTTTGTTTAAACAATTATAGCACACTTTCTGTAAATCCAATAAACTTTATTTCACTTCTCAAATATCACTGTGTGTGTCTCCTATATGATATATTTAACTGACATGTTTTATCGTAACAACCAACGATTTATACAGGAAAATCATGACGATAAACAAGGTTGCCCAAACTTTCGCATCCCACTGTATATACAGTGCCTTGTAAAAGTATTCAACCCCGTTGACTTTTTTCGTATTTTGTTACATTACAGCCTTAAGTTCAATGTTTTGTTAATCTGAATTTATGTGAAGGATCAGAACACAATAGTCTAAGTTGGTGAAGTGAAATTAGAAAAATATATAAATAAAACTATTGTTTAGAAATAGAAAACAGAAAATTGGCATGTGCGTATGTATTCATCCCCTTTGTTAGGAAGCCCATAAAAAGCTCTGGTGCAACCAATTACATTCAGAAGTCACATAAGTAGTGAAATGATGTCCACCTGTGTGCAATCTAAGTGTCACATGATCTGTCATTACATATACACACCTTTTTTGAAAGGCCCCAGAGGCTGCAACACCTAAGCAAGAGGCATCACTAACCAAACACTGCCATGAAGACCAAGGAACTTTCGAAACAAGAAAGGGACAATGTTGTCGAGAAGTACAAGTCAGGTTTAGGTTATAAAAAAATCCAAATCTTTAATGATCCCCAGGAGCACCATCAAATCTATCATAACCAAATGGAAAGAACATGGCACAACAGCAAACCTGTCATGAGATGGTCACCCACCAAAACTCACGGACCAGGCAAGGATGACATTGATCAGAGAGGCAGCACAGAGACCTAAGGTAACTCTGGAGGAGCTGCAGAGTTCCAGAGCACAGACTGGAGTATCTGTACATAGGACGGCAATAAGCCGTACGCTCCTTAGAGTTGGCTTTTATGGCAGAGTGCCCAGAAGAAAGCCATTACTTTCAGCTAAAAGCAAAAAGGCACGTTGTGAGTTTGCGAAAAGGCATGTGGGAGACTCCCAAAATCTATGGAGTTAGGTGCTCTGGTCTGATTAGACTAAATTTGAACTTTTTGGCCTTTAAAGAAAACACTATATCTGGCGCAAACCCAACACATCACATCACCCAAAGAACACCATCCCCATAGTGAAACATGGTGGTGGCAGCATCATGCTGTGGGGATGTTTTTCAGCAGCCGGGACTGGGGAACTGGTCAGAGTTGAAGGAAAGATGGATGGTGCTAAATACAGAGATATTCTTGAGCAAAACCTGTACCACTCTGTGCGTGATTTGAGGCTAGGATGGAGGTTCACCTTCCAGCAGGACAATGACCCCAAACACACGGCTAAAGCAACTCTTGAGTGGTTTAAGGGGAAACATGTAAATGTGTTGGAATGGCCTAGTCAAAGCCTAGATCTCAATCCAATAGAAAATCTGTGGTCAGACTTAAAGATTGCTGTTCACAAGCGCAAACCATCCAACTTGAAGGAGCTGGAGCAGTTTTGCAAGGAGGAATGGGCAAAAATCCCAGTGGTAAGATGTGGCAAGCTCATAGAGACTTATCCAACACGACTTGGAGCTGTGATTGCCGCAAAAGGTGGCTCTTTAAAGTATTGACTTTAGGGGGGTGAATAGTTATGCACATTGACTTTTTTCTGTTATTTTTTCCTATTTGTTGTTTGGTTTACAATAAAATTAAAAAAAAATCTTCAAAGTTGTGGGCATGTTCAGTAAATTAAATTATGCAAATCCTCAAGCAATCCGTGTTAATTCCAGGTTCTGAGGCACCAAACACAAAAAAAGTCAAAGGGGTGAATACTTTTGCAAGGCACTGTATATAATAAGTATAGTGCACAATTCATATGTCCTATTTACTGAGTATATGATGTGTACTGGGTAAAGGACCCCTTATGTTCCCAGTACATGTCATGTTGGGGTTTAGTAAGATATAAGTACTACAGTATATACAGTATGAACTAGAAATAAAAAAAAAATATTCAGAATACCATTCATTTCCATCTTGAGTCTCCACTTTTTAGATCATTTTTTTCATGACAGATTTTTCCTACTAGAGGGCTGGGCAGGAGATACTACATTGGGGTCACCTCTCTAAGGCTTGTTTCACATTTGTGTGAAGCAGATCGGGCACGCTGTTCTGGCCAGGACTTGTCCTTGCTGGGCTCAGCTGTGTACTGCCGGTATTCCGTCCAACCCAATTCACTATAATGGGGGCCAGCGGAGTGGCAGAGAAGTGGCCGGAAAAATACCGCTGCACACAGTAATTTTCATCATATTTGCCGGGTTGTGGCTGAATCTCTGCCAGCCCCCATTATTGTGAATGGGGCCAACGCACTGCTGCACCTGGCAAGGACGGATCTGACAGTCTGTTCCAGGACAGTGCGGCCTACCCAATCTGTTTCAATCAAGTGTGAAACAAGTCGGAGTAGTCTATAGTCAATAGCTGATACTGGGATTATCATAAAAGGTACACGAAGAGAAAGAATATTGGTTTCTAAGAAGTATAAGGATCTGTTCACATCACATTTTTGCAACATGTTTAACATATATGTTGAAGAGAAAAAAAAATTAAAATCATACTACTCTACGGTTTTCCATCCTATATAATCCAGCAAAAAATGTATCCGTTAAACAGATACACTATGTTCTTTTCCAGTGGAACCCTATCTGTCGGAGGCATCTATTTGATCTATAGTTTGTGGATATGTTAAAAGTGGGACAAAAAGTCATGTGAACACAGCCTAATAGTGACTGTTCTTCAAGATGCAAGGTCATTGCACTTATCTTTTGTAATAAGATGGTGTCTTGAAATTAGTATTTGCTAAACAAGGAGCAAAGCTGTAGTCCTTGTGTAGCATACAGATCATTGCACCATGGTTCCAGATTGCCAGTACATTTACTGATCATAGAAATTAAATATGTACTAAAAAACAATAAGACAAAAATATGACACAGTCCTGACATTTAAAGTTCCTATATAGATTCTTTGCAATGATATTCCTAAACAGCCTGCTTCTAAACCATTTTTGAGTTTGATGCTATTCCTTTAGACATAGTAAAATGTCAGCAGAACATAATATTGTGCAAGAATTGGCAGTAAAATATACACATAAAATCTGACAGGTTTGCATATCACAATCAAAATGTAGCATACTAAATATGTATATTATAGTAATAGACCGTAGAGAGAATCATAAGGAAAAGAAATGCTTACAATGTGTTTTCTGAGGTGTCATTCTAGTAAGGGTACGACCACATGGTGCAGTCGTGATCTGGTCAGGTCACGGACAGCTGCAGGCAAGAACTGCACGACCGCCAATTAGGGCGCAGCTGCCTAATACTTAACTACTAAAGACCGCACTGTATAGGTGGCCTAAATTCTTAATGGCTGCACGGCATCTTCAGTACTGCGCGGCCGTTAAGAATTCAGACCAACTACACAGTGAGGTCTTCATTAGTTAAGAATAAGGCAGCTGCGGCCTAATTAGCTGCTTGATTCTTGACCGCAGCTGGCCGTGACCCGAATGGATCAAGACTGCACAATGTGGTTGTACCCTAAATCTTGTTTAATTTATAATTATTTATCTTACCCTAGATATTTGGTGAATTAAAGCCCCAAGACCGATCTTAGGGCTCTTTCACACTAGCGTTTTTGTTTTCCGGCATAGAGATCTGTCGTCGGGTCTCTATGCCGGAAAAATCCTGATCAGGATTATCCCCATGCATTCTGAATGGAGAGAAATCCGTTCAGGATGCATCAGGATGTCTTCAGTTCAGGACTGGAACGTTGTTTGGCCGGAGAAAATACCGCAGCATGCTGCGCTTTTTGCTCCGGCCAAAAATCCTGAACACTTGACGCAAGGCCGGATCCGGAATTAATGCCCATTGAAAGGCATTAATCCGGATCCGGCCTTAAGCTAAACGTCGTTTCAGCGTATCGCCGGATCCGACGTTTAGCTTTTTCTGACTGGTTACCATGGCAGCCAGAACGCTAAAGTCCTGGTTGCCATGGTAAAGTATAGTGGGGAGCGGGGGAGCAGTATACTTACCATCCGTGCGGCTTCCGGGGTGCTCCAGAGTGACGTCAGGGCGCCCTACACGCATGGATCACGTGATCGCATGGATCACGTGATCCATGCGCATGGGGCGCTCTGACGTCATTCTGGAGCGCCCCAGGAGCCGCACGGACTGTAAGTATACCGCTCCCTTGCTCCCCACTACTACTATGGCAACCAGGACTTTAATAGCATCCTGGCTGCCATAGTAACCTCAAAGCATTTCAAAGACTGATCAGGATCCTGATCAGTCTTCTAATGCTTTCAGGCGACTTGCGTTCTGACGGATCCGGCGGGACAGAAGTGCCTGCCAGATCCTCAGAATGCAAGTGTGAAAGAGGCCTTAGTGTATTGTCAATCCGTAGCTTATAAATGCTGCTCAGACAGAGCAGGCAGAGAAATCTTTGTTTTAGGGGCAAATGTCTTGCTGTCCTTTATATTTTGCCTCTGCAAGACCTCTGCAAGTCCAGATGCAGCTGGCAATTAGAGGTGAAACGTGACCACTGCCCGAAGCCACTAAAGTGAGACTGTAACAGCACCTTATTGGGGTGATTTATCATGAAGTACATTTTTCTTGAGTTTACATTTGTTGCGTCATGTATTTGATAAATTTGGAGCATTTTTAAACATGACACTTTAGTTTGGTCGTGTCACTCCAGTTTTTGTACACCACCCCTAATGTACTAAAATTACAAATTTTTGCAACTTTTAAAAAAAAATGCAGTTGAATACATTTAGTTACATTAAATAACATAATTAATCACAATGACTTTCCTGAAGTGATTCTTTTACACATGCAAAATGTTGCAAAATAATTTTACATAATAAGCCCAAAAAGTCACTTTGCCTTATGTTGTGACTTTTTAAAGCCAAGATTCTGGAGTTTGATAAATCCCCCTAAGTCTTTTGTTAGGTAACTGCCAACCATAGCCACAGTGTTCCAAGCAGTAGCAGCCACACCACCACACCAGGGTGCACATGCAATACAGTGCCTTGCAAAAGTATTCACCCCCCCCCCCCTGACTTTTTTCGTATTTTGTTATATTACAGCCTTAGGTTCAATGTTTTGTTAATCTGAATTTTATGTGATGGATCAGAACACAATAGTCTAAGTTAGTGACGTGAAATGAGAAAGATTTATAATTAAAACTATTGTTTAGAAATAGAAAACAGAAAATTGGCATGTGCGTATGTATTTACCCCCTTTGTTAGGAAGCCCATAAAAAGCTCTGGTGCAACCAATTACCTTCAGAAGTCACATAATTAGTGAAATGATGTCCACCTGTGTGCAATCGAAGTGTCACATGATCTGTCATTACATATGAGGCTGCAACACCTAAGCAAGAGGCATCAGTAACCAAACACTGCCATGAAGACCAGGGAACTCTCCAAACAAGTAAGGGATAATGTTGTTGAGAAGTACAAGTCAGGGTTAGGTTAAATTTTTTTCCAAATCTTTGATGATTCCCAAGAGCACCATCAAATCTTTAATAACCAAATGGAAAGAACATGGCACAACAGCAAACCTGCCAAGAGACGGCCGCCCACCAAAACTCACGGACCGGACAAGGAAGGCATTAATCAGAGAGGCAGCACAGAGACCCAAGGTAACCTTGGAGGAGCTGCAGAGTTCCACAGCAGAGACTGGAGTATCTGTACATAGGACGACAATGAGCCAAACGCTCCATAGTGTTGGGCTTTATGGCAGAGTGGCCAGAAGAAAGCCATTACTTTCAGCAAAAAAACAAAAAGGCTCGTTGTGAGTTTGCGAAAAGGCATGTGGGAGACTCCCAAAATGAATGGAGGAAGGTGCTCTGGTCTGATAAGACTAAAATTGAACTTTTGGCATTAAAGAAAACGCTATGTCTGGCGCAAACCCAACACGTCACATCACCCAAAGATCTACATCCCCCAGTGAAACATGGTGGTGGCAGCATCATGCTGTGGGGATGTTTTTCAGCAGCCGGGACTGGGAAACTGGTTAGAGTTGAGGGAAAGATGGATGGTGCTAAATACAGGGATATTCTTGAGCAAAACCTGTACCACTCTGTGCGTGATTTGAGGCTAGGACGGAGGTTCACCTTCCACCAGGACAATGACCCCAAACACACTGCTAAAGCAACACTTGAGTGGTTTAAGGGGAAACATGTAAATATGTTGGAATGGCCTAGTCAAAGCCCAGATCTCAATCCAATAGAAAATCTGTGGTCAGACTTGAAGATTGCTGTTTACAAGAGCAAACCATCCAACTTGAAGGAGCTGGAGCAGTTTTGCAAGGAGGAATGGGCAAAACTCCCAGTGGTAAGATGTGACAAGCTTATAGAGACTTATCCAAAGAGACTTGGAGCTGTGATTGCCGCAAAAGGTAGCTCTACAAAGTATTGACTTTAGGGGGGTGAATAGTTATGCACATTGACTTTTTCTGTAATTTTGTCCTATTTGTTGTTTGCTTCACAATAAAAAAAAACTAAAACCTCTTCAAAGTTGTGGGCATGTTCTGTAAATTAAATGATGCAAATCCTCAAACAATCCATGTTAATTCCAGGTTGTTAGGCACCAAAACACGAAAAAAGTCAAGGGGTGAATACTTTTGCAAGACACTGTATATTCTCAACGGGTCCCACAAGGGGGGAGATTAAAAAAAAAAAGTCCAGAGAACACCAAACTACTATCGATGGCATGCAAGGATCTGCGATTGGTACAGCTGTGATTGTCTGGAAAGCCATGAGTGATGTGGTCTATGTCTAGCCCCCACTGTTATCAAATTAGTAGATCTGTCAGGTCAGGTAATCCACTGTGACATCACCAGTAGGTTTTCTTGGGGTAATTGTTTTAAAACTACAACAGTTTCAGTTAAATAAGCTTTTTTGACATCTGTGACATCTTTGACTGCTGTGACATCACAACTGTGTTTCAGTCAGGAAAGCTTCTGTGAGATCACAAGTAAGCTTCTGTTAGGTATGATGATATAACATCACAAGTGGGTTTTAATCAGGTAAGCTTCTGTGAAATAACGATTGTGTTTTAGTCAATAAACCTCTGTTTCTGTTAGGCACATTGCTTTGACATCACTAGTATGTTTTAGTCAGATGAGCTGCAGTGACATCACAAGTGTTTTTCTGTATGATGTTATGATGTCACAAGTGAGTTTTATTTCAGCAAACTGCTGTGAGATCAGTAGTCTTTCTCTCATGTGAGCAGCAATGACATCACAAGTTTCTGTCAGTTAAACCTCTGTGAGATCATAGGTAGAATTTCAGGAATTATTCGATTCGTCTAGAAGCCGAATGTCCTCGTGCTTCGTGTCAGCGAATCGATTAATCCTGAAATTCAAATTTACCGCCTCTATTTGCACGCGAAGGACCACCAGCCTCCATCTTGCTTGATGATCTTGGCTGAAATCCCGTGCGGTGCGAGATTACATCATCACTCCAGCCGGCGGTGACCTAATCTCGCCGCACGTGATTTCGGCCAAGATCCTTAAGCAAGATGGCGGCGGCCGGCCCGTTGCGAGCAAATGGTAGCGGTAAGTTTGATGTAATGTTTTTTTTATGTTAATTTCACACTGTTTGTACACTCAGATGCCGGAATCATGTATGAATGATGCATCTGAGGGGTACAATGACCGGGTGGCGCTATCGCAGCTCCCTGTCATTGCACCCACTACTTACAAAAAAATGCGCTTCGTGGTGAAGTAATTCATCAAAAAGCGAATTTCTTTCCTAAAATGGCGGCTACACGTCTGAGGACATGAGGCAAGGAACTCTGGGAAGGCGGGATCACCCAGATTGACATGCCTGCATGCAGCCAATCAGCAGCCAGCCAGCCCTGTTATGTCACAGCCCTATAAATACATTGGCCATGGCCATCTTACAGTCAGGCATTTTCCAGTGTTCAGAGTGCAGGGACAGATGTGTGAGGGCGCTAGGGACATTGATAGGAAAGTGATTTACAAGTGCAGGGAACGATTATTTGGGAATCCAAATAGTCATTAAACATCTCTGTCATTCCAGTTTTTTGTTATTGGGCTGCAAGTGTTATGTTGAAAAGCCTTTAGAGACTTAAATCTTAGTATCTTATTCAGTACTACAAGAAAAATATATGTGCATTTCACTTCTGCAGTTATTTCTGTTGAAAGCGTATAGGGTCGTATTTCAGTAAAAAAGAAAAATATATAAGCACGGCACTGTTGCAGTTATTTCTGGTGAAAGCGTATAGGGGCATATTTCAGTGCAACAAGAAAAATATATACGCACTGCACTGTTGCAGTTATTTCTGGTGAAAGCATATAGAAGCGTATTTCAGTACTACAAGTAAAATATATACGCTCTTTACTCTTTAATTTTTTTCTGGTTAAAGCGTATAGTGGCCTATTTCAGTCCAGTAAGAAATGTATATTCTCAGGTAACTTCTGCAGTTATTTCTTGTGAAAGCGTATAGGGGCGTAATTCATATTTCCATATTTATCTTCTATTGGCCGACTGAGCACAAATTCCCAAAGGTATACTCAAAAATGTTATGGAAAGCCTTCTCAGATTGCAGTCTATGCTGTTATTGCCACAAAAGGAGGCTCAACTCCATATTGACACCCATGCTTTTGTAATGTGATGATCTTTTTGATTTGATATTAAGCACTTCTTTCTGGACAAATTATGTTGTCAAAAACAGGACAGTGCAAAGAACTTGGGGAGGTTCTGTTTAATCCAGGAAAGCTAGATGTTATGTATAAACGATATTTAAAAGAACTAAATTTAAACTCTCTCAAATAACTAGAAAGTAGTGTAGGCTTGATATAACTTATAGTGCTTCCTTCAGGGAATGACCCTCCACAGTTCAGATTGTCACATTTTCCATCTAAAAAGTGGAGTTATAATTTAATATTAGTTTACTAAGGTTTCATTTGTCATTTTAGCCTTTCTGCTTGGTTGGGTATAATATTTTGCTTTACACTTTTTCTTGCCATGTTACTGGGAATGTTTGACCTTAGGAAGCTGTCAATAAACTGATTTTAACACGTTCTATTATTGGAAGCATTTCTAGTTCAGTTTTTTTTTGTTGGAGATCATTCAAATACCATTTTACAAAGTATCTAAGCTTGATATAAATGTAGCAGTGCAATTAATGGGGGGATCTCTGGATCCAGGTGAGGAGCTGGTAAAGCTTTGTTAGAAATAGATTGTCATGTACTATATGATGTCTGTTTTTCACGTTTTACATTAATCATGGGATAAACCATTTAAAGGGTTTGTCTGAAAAATATACCTATCCATATACCCTACTAAGATATAAGGATGTCATAGAAGGATGTCTTCTGCTCAGGATCTGCCTTTATGTGCAAGAACAGAAAGTTGCTGTTTGACTGCTCCTATTACGCTGGATTCATTTTGAGGCTGCTGCAGGGTAACTTTCTAGCAGGCCACATCTTTCTCTTACAAAATCAGCTGTTTGCCTGTTTTGCTAGGAGTGTAATTCATATTTGGAAAGTGATTATACCTGATGAAACAACCCTTTAAAGGGGTTGTCCCAAGATCAAAACTTATAACCTATTGAAAGAATAGATGAAAAGCTGATTGCTTGGGGTCCCACTGTTGGAACCACCACTGATCATGAGAAGAAGGGTGCTATGGCAGTCGTTTCAATGGAGCGCTAGTAGAGCGTGTGTTCTATGTGATAAAAGTTGATCAGGAGACAACTTCTTTAAGAAGGAGGTAGAAGATGTTTGTAGAAATGTTTCAACACACCGACACAAGGAGTTTTTTTTTTTACTATACTGTAGCAAAGAATCACATAATCTTTCTTCCATTGATCTATTTTTTTAAGATTAACATGAATGAGCTTCTCCTCAAGGGTTGACATAAGATCAATTTCATAAGCTATGCATTTATATATTTTCTTTAAAGTGAGAAAAAGGTCTTGAGGACCAAAGTCTTAACTCAAAGTGAAGTGACTACAGTATCTCTATTACAACCCCTAAGAAGAAAGCCAAGGCTTGTAAAGTATGGATCCATATAGGTCGATATGTCTACGAGCTGTTTTTCTGTTCTCAAGTGACCTATAACCTTAAAATAATGTTGACATCATTATGGATATTCACACCTAAGTTGACCATAGACAAAGCAGTTTTTTTAATCATCTTATGAAAATGATTCCCGACCTTTCAATTCTGCTCTTGTATCTCTGTAATGAAAAATATTCAAATTCTGGTCACAGGAGCAAATGTTCCCATCCATGACAGCTTTACAAAGGATGCAGATCGTTTGACCCCTTCAGGACCCTGCCATTTTGTACTTTAAGGACCAGGCCATTTTTTGCAAATCTGACATGTGTCACTTTATGTAGTGATAACCTTAAAAGCTTTTACTTATCCAAGCCATTCTGAGATTGTTTTCTCGTCACATATTGTACTTCATAACAGTGGTAAATTTGAGTCAAAGTATTTAATTTATTTATTTATAAATTTACAAAAAATTTACTTTTTGATCGCTTGGTATTACACTTTTTGTGATGTAAGGTGACAAAAAAATAGCTTTTTTGACACCGTTTTTATTATAATTTTTTTACGGTGTTCACCTGAGGGGTTAGTTAATGTGATATTTTTATAGAGCAGGTCCTTACGGACGTGGCAATAGCTAATATGTATACTTTTTTATTTATTTAAGTTTTGCACAATAATATTTTTGAAACAAAAAAAAATCATGTTTTAGTATCTCCATAGTCTGAGAGCAATAGTTTTTTTTACTTTTCGGGTGGTTGTCTTAGGTAGGGTAACATTTTTGCAGGATGAGATGACGGTTTGATTGGCACTATTTTGGGTGCATATGACTTTTAGATAGCTTGGTATTACACTTTTTGTGATGTAAGGTAGCACAAAATGGCTTTTTTGACACGGTTTTCATTTTATATTTTTTACGGTGTTCACCTGAGGAGTTAGGTAATGTGGTATTTTTATAGAGCAGGTTGTTACGGATGCGGCGATGCCTAATATGTCAACTTTTTTACATATTTTTTACATTAAACACAATAAAAGCATTTTTGAAACAAAAAAAATAATGTTTTAGTGTCTCCATAGTCTAAGAGCCATAGTTTTTTTTTTTTTTTGGGCGATCATCTTAAGTAGGGGCTCATTTTTTGAGGGATGAGGTGACGGTTATATTGTTACTATTTTGGAGGGCATACACCTTTTTGATCGCTTTGTGTTAAACTTTTAGTGATGTAAGGTGATGAAAATTTTTTTTAGCACAGTTTTTATTTTTTTGACGGTGTTCACATGAGGGGTTAGGTCATGTGATATTTTTATAGAGCCAGTCGATACGGACACGGCAATACCTAATATGTCTACTTTTCTTTTTTCCCCTATTTTTTACAGTTTTTTTACTTTATTTTGGGAAAAACACGCTTTGTTTTTTTACTTGAAACTTTAAATTTTTTTGTAAAACTTTCTTTTTTTAACTTCTTTTTTCACTTTATTTTTTGTCCCACTCTGGGACTTCAACTTTTGGGGGCTCTGATCCCCTTTACAATGCATCACAATACTTCTGTATTGTGATGCATTGGCTGTAAGTGTATTAATCACTGTAATACACTTACAGCCTTCTTCCTGTGAGATCCAGAGGGCTGGATCTCACAGGCTCTCACAGAAGGCAGCCACGATGCCTAAGGAAGGCATCGGGCTGCCTTCCCTGCTATCGGGTCCCTGTCACAGCAGTGCAGGGACCCGATGGACACCCCGCACCCGGCAGGATCCTGCACATGCCGTGGTCAGTGCTGACCGCGGCAGTGCTAGGGTTAATGCACCTGCATCAGTGTTTTCACCAATGCTGGCGCATACAGCAGGGGTCCGGCTATCAGTGACTGCCGGATCCCTGTTGCTGATCAGACAGGCGCAGCTCCTGAACCCGCCCGATCAGCCTGCCGTACATGTATGGTGCTGGTCCTTAAGTCACGTCCACCAGCGCCGTATATGTACGGCGCGGGTTCTTAAGGGATTAAATAGGACCTTTCATCAGGGAAAAAAAATATGAACTAAGTATGCTGACATGGAGAGCGGCGCCCAGGGATCTCCCTGCACTTACTATTATCTCTGGGCGCCGCTACGTGCTCCCGGTATTGGCTCCGGTATCTTTGCTCACTTGGTTTTACTAGGCGGAGCCTGCCCTGTTTCTCCTGAGCATCTCCTTCTCCCAGGCTGTAGCGCTGGCCAATCACAGCGCAGAGGTTTTTTTCCCAGGCTATGAGCTCTGCGCTGCGATTGGGCAGCGCTACAGCCTGGGAGAAGGAGACGCCCAGGAGAACAAGGGCAGGCTCCGCCTAATAGAACCAAGTCAGGCAGGCTCTGCCTAGTAGAACCAAGTGAGCAAAGATTCCGGAGCCAATACCAGGAGAACGGAGTGGCGCCCATGAATAATAGTAAGTGCAGGGAGATCCCTGGGCGCCGCTCTCCATGTCAGCATGTTTAGTTCATATTTTTTCCTTGATGAAAGGTCCTCTTTAAGAAATTATCTTTGCCAAATATTATCGTTCTTGTTGTTATCATTATTAATAATCTGTTCATGAAGTATTTTCCAAACCACAAAATGTTTTTTAATAAGTTTATTGTTAATTGCCTTTTATTTTTATTAAATGATCCCCTAGTAGCATTTATCAAAGCTACAATGGTCAGTACTAAAAGATTCTGCATAATTGTTTTTTTTTTTATTTATTAAATAAGTCCCTGGTAGCATTGATTAAAGCGAGGATGGTCAATACTGAAAGATTTTGCATAAAAGCTATTTAATTGTATGGTTTGCCTGAGTTGGGCTGTTCAGTTCTCTTTGTGCATCAGATAATCCACTTACTTACTCTGTTTGGATTAAGTGTTTATTTTGCATTTTAAATCATGTCATTTACAGGAAGCACGATGAAAAAAGTGCTGATGGTACGGCTTGCTGTACAGGAATGTGGTTCTACTTTGGAAAATAACTAAGGAATTGATATGCTAACTAGTGTTGAGCGCGAATATTCGAATAGCGAATATTAATCGGGAATATCGCAACTTCGATAATTCGCGAATATTGCGAATATACTGCTATATATTCGTTATATCGAATATTCGTCATTTTTTCCATCTGAACAAATGATTCCTCCCTGCTTAAAATGCTTGTGGGTCAATGAGTCATCGGCCCACAAGCAAGAAGCAGGGAGGAATCATGACTTTAGATGTTGAAAAAAGACGAATATTCTAAAAAACTAATATATAGCACTATAGCGAATATATTCGTTTTGACATTTTTAGAATATTCGTCTTTTTCCCCCTCCAAACAGTACAGTTAAACCCCTTTGGCATACTCCTCCCCACAGCGTCCCCGTCACCATGGGAACGCCTGGTGGTTAGAATATACCATCGGATCTGAGTTAGATCGTGAAAACTCAAATCCGATGGTATATTCTAACACAGAAGCGTTCCCATGGTGATGAGGACGCTTAAGTCAAATATACCAACACGCGCATACATACCGGCTCCCTGCTGCCTGGAGGCACCTGTCCTCTGACAGGGCACTGTGATCTGCACTATTAACCCCTCAGGTGCCGCACCTGAGGGGTTAATAGTGCGGATCTAGCACCCTGTCAGAGGTCGAGATGCCGCCCGGGCAACAGTCGTCTCCCCACTATTAAAATCATTAATGGGCAGTGCGCCCTAATTCCCCCCTCACCAGTATTACAAACAATAATTGGTGGCCAGTGCCGATCCCCCTATTAAACATCATTGGTGGCCAGTGTGCGCCGACAATCCCTCCCCAGTATTAATTATCGCTGGTCAGTGCGCACTCAATCCCCCTCCCTCCCCAGTAAAAATCATTGCTGGCAGTGCGCCTCCTCTCCCCCCTCCCATCATTGGTGGCAGCGGCAGCTCGATCAGAGTCCCAGCAGTGTAATGCTGGGGCTCCGATCGATTACCATGGCAGCCAGGGCGCTACTGCAGTCCTGGCTGCCATGGTTGATTAGTCAGCATTGTACTTACCTGCGCTGGGCCGCCGGGCGCTCCTTCTTCTCAAACTCACAGTTTGAGGGAAGGAGCGCCCGGCAGCGCAGGCAAGTACAATGCTGACTAACAACCATGGCAGCCAGGACTGCAGTAGCGTCCTGGCTGCCATGGCTCGATCGAGCCCCAGCATTACACTGCTGAGACTCTGATCGAGCTGCCGCTGCCATGATGGGAGGAGGAGAGGCGCACTGCCAGCAATGTTTTACTGGGAGAGGAGGATGAGTGCGCACTGACTAGCGATAGTGTGCGGGAGGGATTGTCGGCACTGGCCACCAATGATGTTTAATAGGGAGATCGGCACTGGCCACCAGTTGTGTTTGTAATACTGGTGAGGGATAGGCGCACTGCCATTGTATTTTAATAGTGAGAGGCGCACTGCTGCCGGCGGCACCCGACCTCTGACAGGGTGCTGTGATCGCACTATTAACCCCTCAGGTGCGGCATCTGAGGGTTAATAGTGCAGATCATAGTGCCTGTCGAGAGGACAGGTGCCTCCAGGCAGCAGGAGCCGGCATGTATGCGGCGTGTTGGTATACTCTAACTCAGCGTCCCCATCACCATGGGAGCGCCTCTGTGTTAGAATATACCATCGGTTTGAGTTTTCACGATCTAGCTCAGATCGATGGTATATTCTAACCACCAGGCGTTCCCATGGTGACGAGGACGCTTGTGAGGAAGTATGCCAAGGGTTAACGAATATGGAATATGGCTATGCACTAGCAGTGCTAAGTTGAAATCGCAATGCGAATACTTTAAGTTAAATTAATCGCATTGTGATTTCAACTTAGCACTGCTGCTATATTCCATATTCGTTAACTTCGTTAATTCTAGCAAGCTGACCCATTATAAACCCAGCTCTAAGTTGAAATCGCAATGCGATTAATATAACTTGAATTAATCGCATTGCGATTTCAACGTAATTCCTCAAATCCGACAGTACATTTTAGTATATGGAGGCGTTCCCATGGTGATGGGGACGCTCCATGAGCACGGAAGTTATGGTTGGCTTGGTAGAATTAGCGAATAGCGAATATGGCGAATGTATTCGTCATATTCCTCAAAACGAAGATAGCAGTATTCTACATCTTCGTTTTAGCAACCTATTCGTCAACTTCGCTATTCGCTAATTCTAGCAATCAAATAGGAAGGTTGACTTACCAGACAGCTGTGTTAAATTCGCTATGCGATTTTTTTTTTAATACAATAATTATATTACTTAATAAAATTATTATATTATATTATATTATTATTATTCTATTTATTAAAAAAAAAAAAATCGCATAGCGAATTTAACACAGCTGTCTCTATAGTCAACCTTCCTATTTGATTGCTAGAATTAGCGAAGTTGACGAATAGGTTGCTAAAGCGAAGATGTAGAATACTTCGTTATCTTCGTTTTGAGGAATATGACGAATACATTCGTCATATTCGTCATCCTCGCTAATTCTAGATATGAAACCAATAGGAAAGTAGCCTTAAGTTAAAATCGCAATATGCGATTATTTAAATCGCATGTTAATCGCGATAACTAGAAAAATGACGAATATTCGATTTCGACGAATATGAAGCGAATATTCATACGAATATTCGCGAATTTCGTCGAAATCGAATATGGCACCTGCCGCTCATCACTAATGCTAACCACACCTGACAGTATGAGATTTGGTTGCTTGACCGTTCAGTTCAACAAAGGGGTTGTCCCATCTGGGACATTAATGGCATACCACTAGGATATGCCATAAATGTCAGTTAGGTGCAGCTCCACGTCTGAGATGTAAGAAAATTATATCCATTGGGATAGGAAATATAGGAAAGTAAGGCAGAAATTGTTGTAAATCAATATATACACTAGTGGAAAATGAAGAAGAAAGAACACCTGGAAAACATATTACAATTGGCTTGTGTCTGACAAAATATAAACTGCAAGTTATGCTACTGTAGGTCGATGATCACACCACCAAGGTGATGCACCCTTTAGGTTGGGTTCTGCAGCAGGTTATATGTTGAGGCATGGTCACATTAATATTTGGTGACATCTCCCGTGCTGTGATAGGCCTCCACTCTGGCATGGTAACCTTCACCAGATGCTGGATATCTCCCTGTGGTTTGTCATTTTACCCCTACTTCCAGCCAAGTTGCTTGTTGGCTGATGTGCATGGGAGATCTGTTGCCCCATCTATTCACAGACATTCTCAGTGGAGGAGAGATCTGGCAATTAAGCTGGCCAGAGAAGCTGTTGGATACCTTGAAAAGCTTGTTGGGTAGCACAGGCAGTAAGGGTGGGGGGTGGGAGGGGGCATTATTTTGTTGGGACACCACATCTCTAACTGAGTCAAAAAGGCAGTATCCATGGTTCCATGATTTCTTGGACATACTGAAGGCTGGTCAATGTTCCCTCTATGAATACCCAATGGAAACAGCCTTGGTAGCTAATGGCTCCCCACACCATGACACTTGGTGATAGTACATTTACAGGGCAGCAGAAGAAGAAGGTACTTGTTCTGGCTTATTTTGGAGTTAAATATGAAAATTAACAGAAAAACTCAACACAACCAGCATATGTTTCCTTCGGTTAGCTATGGTCTGAGGATGTATTCAGTCTTTTCCCAAACTTTTATTCCCAGGTAGATAAGTCCCTACTAGTGGAGTCTGGCAACAGCTTCCTCCTCCTCTTCCTACTAAGAACACATGCTTGCATGGCCCAACCTAGCAGTGCTAAGTTGAAATCGCAATGCGAATACTTTAAGTTAAATTAATCGCATTGTGATTTCAACTTAGCACTGCTGCTATATTCCATATTCGTTAACTTCGTTAATTCTAGCAAGCTGACCCATTATAAACCCAGCTCTAAGTTGAAATGCAATGCGATTAATATAACTTGAATTAATCGCATTGCGATTTCAACGTAATTCCTCAAATCCGACAGTACATTTTAGTATATGGAGACGTTCCCATGGTGATGGGGACGCTCCATGAGCACGGAAGTTATGGTTGGCTTGGTAGAATTAGCGAATAGCGAATATGACGAATGTATTCGTCATATTCCTCAAAACGAAGATAACGAAGTATTCTACATCTTCGTTTTAGCAACCTATTCGTCAACTTCGCTATTCGCTAATTCTAGCAATCAAATAGGAAGGTTGACTTACCAGACAGCTGTGTAAAATTCGCTATGCGATTATTATTTTTTTTTAATACAATAATTATATTACTTAATAAAATTATTATATTATATTATATTATTATTATTCTATTTATTAAAAAAAAAAATCGCATAGCGAATTTAACACAGCTGTCTCTATAGTCAACCCTCCTATTTGATTGCTAGAATTAGCGAAGTTGACGAATAGGTTGCTAAAACGAAGATGTAGAATACTTCGTTATCTTCGTTTTGAGGAATATGACGAATACATTCGTCATATTCGTCATCCTCGCTAATTCTAGATATGAAACCAATAGGAAAGTAGCCTTAAGTTAAAATCGCAATATGCGATTATTTAAATCGCATGTTAATCGCGATAACTAGAAAAATGACGAATATTCGATTTCGACGAATATGAAACGAATATTCATACGAATATTCGCGAATTTCGTCGAAATCGAATATGGCACCTGCCGCTCATCACTAATGCTAACCACACCTGACAGTATGAGATTTGGTTGCTTGACCGTTCAGTTCAACAAAGGGGTTGTCCCATCTGGGACATTAATGGCATACCACTAGGATATGCCATAAATGTCAGTTAGGTGCAGCTCACACGTCTGAGATGTAAGAAAATTATATCCATTGGGATAGGAAATATAGGAAAGTAAGGCAGAAATTGTTGTAAATCAATATATACACTAGTGGAAAATGAAGAAGAAAGAACACCTGGAAAACATATTACAATTGGCTTGTGCCTGACAAAATATAAACTGCAAGTTATGCTACTGTAGGTCGATGATCACACCACCAAGGTGATGCACCCTTTAGGTTGGGTTCTGCAGCAGGTTATATGTTGAGGCATGGTCACATTAATATTTGGTGACATCTCCCCGTGCTGTGATAGGCCTCCACTCTGGCATGGTAACCTTCACCAGATGCTGGATATCTCCCTGTGGTTTGTCATTTTACCCCTACTTCAGCCAAGTTGCTTGTTGGCTGATGTGCATGGGAGATCTGTTGCCCCATCTATTCACAGACATTCTCAGTGGAGGAGAGATCTGGCAATTAAGCTGGCCAGAGAAGCTGTTGGATACCTTGAAAAGCTTGTTGGGTAGCACAGGCAGTAAGGGGTGGGGGGTGGGAGGGGGCATTATTTTGTTGGGACACCACATCTCCTAACTGAGTCAAAAAAGGCAGTATCCATGGTTCCATGATTTCTTGGACATACTGAAGGCTGGTCAATGTTCCCTCTATGAATACCCAATGGAAACAGCCTTGGTAGCTAATGGCTCCCCACACCATGACACTTGGTGATAGTACATTTTACAGGGCAGCAGAAGAAGAAGGTACTTGTTCTGGCTTATTTTGGAGTTAAATATGAAAATTAACAGAAAAAACTCAACACAACCAGCATATGTTTCCTTCGGTTAGCTATGGTCTGAGGATGTATTCAGTCTTTTCCCAAACTTTTATTCCCAGGTAGATAAGTCCCTACTAGTGGAGTCTGGCAACAGCTTCCTCCTCCTTTTCCTACTAAGAACACATGCTTGCATGGCCCAACCTAGCAGGCATGTGTATGAGGCGATCGGGAGTGATAGCTGTTGGCTGATTGAGCATTCGTCCGACTGCTATCCTGTGTGTATGGGCGTCCCTAGGCTGGGTTCACATGACCGTTTAGCTTTCCGTTCTTCTGATCCATCAGAACAACAGAAAGTAAAAAAAAACAACGGATCTATTATTTTGAGCATCAGTTATTTTTAACGAGACAAAAAGTCCTGTATGAAGTACTTTTTCTCCTGTCAAAAATAAATGATCTTTGGTGGAAGTGACAAAAACTGATGCTAACTGAGCATAACTAATGCTCAAAATAACGGATCCGTTTATTTTTCTGGCAGATCAGAAAAACGGAAAGCTAAACTGTGATGTGAACTGGAGTATGGCTTTTATTCTGCTAGTATACTGTTTTGGAAATCACAGAGAAAAGGAATTTATGGACTTGGCATATACTCTTTATTATTAATCAAACCAATAGCCTGCAGCATGACAGTAATGCCATTTTAGTAGTGCTTTTTAAGAGAAAACTTCATTTGTCAGGCCTACAGAGTTTTCATACAGTGCCCTTTACTCAGCAGGATGATGGCCTTATAAAGAAAAAAAACTTTACTCAGGGTACCATTTACCGTAGGAATATGTACTGGTAATATTAGGCCCCTTTCACACGAGCGAGTATTTCACGCGGGTGCAATGCGTGATGCAATTGCATTGTGCCCGCACGGAATCCGGACCCATTCATTTCAATGGGTCTGTGTACATGAGCGTTGGTTTTCAAGCATCACTTGTGCGTTGCATGAAAATCGCAGCATGTTCTATATTCTGCAATTTTCACGCAACATTGGCTGCTTGAAAATCGCATCCGCAAGCAAGTGCGGATGTGATGCATTTTTCATGGTTGCTAAGAGATGTTGTTTGTAAACATTCAGTTTTTTATCACGTTCATGCAAAACGCATTAAATCGCATTGCACCCGTGCGATAAAAACTGAACAACTGAACGCGATCGCAAACAAAACTGAATGTACTTGCTTGCAAAATGGCGCAGTTTTCACTGAACGCATCCGGACCTAATCCACTCACGCTCGTCTGCAAGGGGCCTTAATGTTCTGTTGTGACTGAAAGCTGCTTTCCAGTGTGATCTGGTAGAGAAAAACTGCAGAATGATGATGTTTTTTGAGCTGCAGCAGTATACTGTAAATCCGCATGTTTTATATGTCTAAACAGTAAAGATTGGCAGCTAAAATATGGAAGTCCATTTCAGCACAGTAGCGGTAATGGGAGTAATAGATTCCTTCAGTTCATGGCGGCTGTTGAGAGCATCAAGGGAGTATTTCTGATTCATATTGAATAAAATGACAAATCATTTCTAAATGTTGACAATAGTAGCCTGGACTAAGCACTGATTTCTTTCATATGATTTGTCCAGTGGTATTAGATTTTCATATGTGGCTCACAGTGGGTTAAAAATAAAAACAAAGCCATACTCGCCCTCACTGCCCATAGCTAAAATTCTAAAGTTGCTCCAGTCACTGCTGCTCTGCACTTCCTGGCCCTGGCTTGACACACAGGAGATGCCTGCTTAGCCAATCATTGACTTTCCTGAAATCTATTGTGTGTCAAACCAGTACTAGGAAGTAGATAGCAGCTGGATGGCAGCAGCTTCAGAACGGCAGTGGGGAGGAAGAGGTCCACAGTGAGTATGGCTTTTTTATTTTTATGCCAATGTGAGCAATATGTAGGATGTTTAACATGAACAATCCAAGCAAAGTGTGATACATTGTGTTATGCCTAATGGATGACTTCTATTAAAACCAATTGTTCCTAGAAATCTTTATATAAACAAATATCAGAAACTCCAAAGAAATGGCGACAGGTATCTCCTTAAAATGTGAGTTTAGATACCTTGGTAAATGGCATATGTCACCTTTGTATATAGATCACACAGGATCCTCCATTCACAAGAGATGATTAGCAAAGCTTATCTGCTCTTTGCTTTTAAAATTGCCTCTGCACAGGTCACAGACCATGCCTAGAAGTCGGAGTCCTCTCCTGACCATCGTGTCTATGGACTATGTGGCTGCTATAAGGCAATTCTTTAAATGCTTTCTAACTGCTCAGACAAGATGGCCACCGCCATAATCATGTTCAGGGAATAGAATTTAAAAAAATCTGTAATAAGAATATAGAGAGATTAGGAAAAAAGGATATGTTTTGCAATTGGGTAATAACTGGCAGAAAAACAATTTGGTGACACATTCCCTTTAAATGGATTATTTTTATTTTTAATATATGCACACAGGAATGATGTACAGTTGAAGTAGATGGCCATGTGATTTCTGTTTGCCTCGTTTTTACATTTTATTTTAGGACCAATATGAGAAATCCAGCATGAGCAGTAGCAGCAGTAGCAGTGGAATAGCAAGCTGCAAGAGTGACATTTCAGAGAGCGCTTTCATACCCATGGGGATATTGCAACCAAACAAGAGTGATAAAGGTTCTGATGTTTTTCTCCCGGACCACAGCTACTCCATAGACAACCATGGCAAAGGTATTTTTTTTTCATCTTGGTCAAGTGATGGCTGGTATGAAGGAACAAATCTATAGTGATAGAAATTAGGAAGTGAAATAAATAAAAGGTCAAGGGTTAGTCTGGTGATCCCAGGCTTTCCCTGAGGTGAATGAGATGGCTACAGAGGATTCATCTTAAAGGTGCCACTCAGATCTGCCCCTGGGTATCAGCCTACTGGGACATTTCCCTGTATGGTCTATGGCCAGTCTGGCCGTTGATTAAGGCCTCTTTCACACGGTCGAGAATTCTGTGCGGGTGCAATGCGTGACGTGAACGCATTGCACCCGCACTGAATCTGGACCCATTCACTTCAATGGGGCTGTGTACATGAGCAGTGATTTTCACGTATCACTTGTGCGTTGCGTAAAAATCGCAGCATGCTCTATATTGTCTGTTTTTCACGCAACGCAGGCCCCATAGAAATTAATGGGATGCATGAAAATCGCATAGCATTCGCAAGCAAGTGCGGATGCAATGCGATTTTCACGTATGGTTACATGAAAATGATGTAAGTATTTAATTGATTAAAGTCAATTTACTGTATTATTTCCCCTTATAACATGGTTATAAGGGAAAATAATAGCATTCTTAATACAGAATGCTTCCTAAAATGTGGCTTGAGGGGTTTTAAAAAAAATGAACTCACCTCATCCACTTGATCGCGCAGCTGGGCATCATCTTCTTTCTTCTCCTTTCAGGACCTGCAAAAGGACCTTTGATGACGTAATCATGTTCCTTCTATCTTCTTGACGTCACGTGGTGAGCGCGATTACGTCACCAAAGGTCCTTTTGCAGGTCCTGAAATGAGAAGAAAGAAGATGATGCCTTGCTGCGCGGTCAAGTGGATGAGGTGAGTTCATAAAAAAAAAATGTTAACCCCTCAAGACACATTTTAGGAAGCATTCTGTATTAAGAATGCTATTATTTTCCCTTATAACCATGTTAAAAAAAATAATAAAATATACAGAATACCGAACCCAAACCCAATCTTCTGTGAAGAAGCCCGAGTTTGGGTCTGGGTACCAAACATTCAGATTTTTCACACGCGCGTGCAAAACGAATTGCACTCGCGTGGAAAAATCATGCAATGTCCCGCCACGCACCCACATCCTATCCGCCCGTGTGAAAGAGGGCTAAGTGTGTTTAACATCCTGTCGTATACTATACTCCTGTAGTGCTATGGTACTAAAACTATTACTACTTTATTGCTTCCTTAGGTAACACTGTACAAAATTAGAAACACGTGACTGATTTTTTTTAGAAGAAATCACAGCAGTTCTCTATGACTTGTGCCTACTATTGCAGTGTAGTTCCATTGAATTGAAGGGGGCTGAGATGCAGTACAACAAACAAGCGGTAGACATGTTTGGTACAGTTTTTGAACAAAAGCAGCCATGTTTTTCTTAACCTGGACATCCCCTTTATCTCCATCAAAATACATTTTGGTGTATGAAAGTCTACAGGAAGTATTGGATATGCAGAAATTTTAACTTCCAAGGGAAAACCAGCTGTAAGTGCCACCTAGTGGAGGCAGCTAACATATAGTCAGTGTGCAACAAGGGAAAAAGATTATCCAGATTGGTTAATGTCCAAAAGAAAGAAAGAAGTCTGTGTAGTTCCACTTATTGGAGACTACTAAAGAAAGTCACTCACAAATTATATTGTAACGGAATCTTCAAAAACACCTTTAGGGTCATCATCACATACTCCATGTCTAATTCGAACCATCTAAACAAATATGTTCCATGACAGCAAACAACCAAAATCTATTTTTTAACATCCTGCCGTATATCTGCTACCGCCTGAAAGACTATTTTACAAGATCAGATTGACCCCCATTCCTTGACCCAGCAAATGCTGAATGAAATAGAGGAACTATTCCAGCATGAAAGTCTAGCTAAAAGCTTCTTTGCACTCTAGAGTAGTTTGATTTGAGTTTAGTTAGTTTTCTGCTACACCACATTTATTTTACAAGATCTACCCAGTAACTAGGACATATTATGACTGGAATAAAAGAAAACAATTTTCTAAACAATTTCATAGAAACCACTAAAAGCTATTGAAAGCCAGTGCACCTGATCCTCTTCTACCCTGACATCATCTTTTGGGGAAGAGCCAGAAGCTGTTGGAAACTACACATTTCCTTTCATGCAACAATTTTGTATTGTTTAAATTTTCATAGGACAGTACAGTATTTGCCCTTGATCAGCAACAAAAACTTCACAACACAAATGTTTTTGGAAATGTTCTAGCAAATTCTAGTCATTTTTATTTTGGTTTTATTTTATCACTTGAAAATTCTTATTTAGATGCTTTTTTTTAAAGTGCATATTACATTTAATCAAAAGGCATTTAATATAATCCTGAAATTTTCATCACCTTGTCTATTTCAACTTCTATTGGTTGTCGGTAGCATCTTTAAAGCACTCTACTCAGATTTATTCTGGTAGGTTACAGTGGAGTGATCATTACTAAAGCAGGTTGAGTCGTCTGATACATTGGTGAAATATTGCTTGGATATGCCACCAATATCAGGTAGGTTTGGGTCCCAACCGTGGAACCCGCACCTACCTCCAGAATACTGCCCCCAAAGTGAATGAGAGCACACCGTGCATGCACGACCACCTTTCCATTCACCTCTACTGAACTGCCAGAAATATCTGAGAAGTGAATGGAAGGTGGCTACACTTTTGCTGTGCTCTCACATTTACTTTGGCGGCCCATTCTGGAGATAGGAGCAGGTGGGACCCACACCCAGGGCTGGGATGAGGTAGTTTGGTGCCCTAGGTGGAGGAGGCAAATTGCGCCACCCTCACTCAATCAATTGAAAGAGACATTACATTCTAATAAAGAGACACATTTCAAAAGAAATAGTAAAGGGCAGATCCAGTGACTTAGAGGTGAAGTCTCCATGAAGTTGAGTTCACTTCTCTTTCTTCTCCATTTGGTCCAGACAATCATGGGCAGACACCTTTGGTAAGGGGTGTGCAGTCCCCTCTGCCATGTAAGAAGACAGATTTTGCAACTCCATATTCATACAGTCCCTAGATCAGCCCTTAAATTTATACAGGCCACTGTCATCCTGCTGCTACTCCCAATACTGTGCCTGATGTTCTCCCCCATGTCTTCAAACACTACACTGTCAAAAATAACAGTGCCATACAGATAGTCCCCCCTAGTAATAGTGCTCTTAGACTGCACTCATTAGTAATAGTGCCGCCAACAGTGATAATACTCCCCAAGAGTACCCCATTCGAAGTAATACCCTCCATATTGTGCCCAATAATAATAATGCCCCTACAGTACCCCCAGTAGTATAATATAATCATAGTGTCCCCATTATTTATAAATGTCCTACTGCAGTGCCCCCTGTAGTTCTAATGGCCCCTGTAGTTATATCTCCCCTGTAGTTTCTATATATAACACTCCCCCATAGTTCCATTTTATAATGCCACTCATCCCCCATAGTGCCAGTATATATATATATATATATATATATATATAAGCACTCCTGTAGTGCCAGTAGATAATGCTCCTCCATGCCCCTCTGTAGTGCCAGTATATATAATGCCTTCCTATAGTGCCAGTATATAATGCTCATGGCTGGTGGTGATAATAATGTGACTCGTGTGTCATCGTCCCCACGGGTGGATGGAGTTCCAGAAACTCCTGAGTTACAGAGAAACTGTAGCTTGCTGTGCTACACTACTGCCATTCACTGCTGTGGGACTTACTAGAAACAGTGGAGTGCCAGTTGTTAGACCATTTTCATAACTCCACCTCCCCTGGCTGGCGCTTACAATGGTTAATTCAACTTTGGCCATGAAAGACTAAGATGGGACAACCCCTTTAACTTTTATTCATTGCATACATTTCTATATTAATCTTGTTTTACTCTGCACTTTTTTTTGTCAGATATGTTTTCAGAACTTGAAGATGAACTGGACACTTCTGATAATTCAAGCTGCTCTAACTATTTTAAAGGGCCAACTACGGGTATGAATGAGTTGTGTAATACATGAGATAGTTATTGAAGGTTTCTCTTTTAATGTAACTTATCAAGCAACCACATTTCTGCTGTTTCCTTAATACAGTTCCCGACACTAGTTGTCAGACATTTATTGCAGATCCTACCTTGCTCACAACTTAACTTCATAAAATGTAGCACGGTATCTCGCTGGTTAGCATTGGAGTCCTGGATTACAAGCTGAAAAGGGCAACATCTGCATGGGTTTTCTCTAGGTGCTCCAGTGAGGACAGCATAACATTGATGGCATCTTTTATTTAAACATAGCCCTAAATATAAATACAAGTCAAAATAAGAGTCAAGGCACTTATACTGGAACTAAAGATCTTAATTCACTTGAATAAGACAGCGATAGGGCAGATTCACATCTAAGGTACTGTATTCCAGTAGTCTGGAATAGAGGTAGAGCAGGCGGAAAAGAAGGGGCATCCTATGTCAGGCAACAAACAAAGCAAGCGAGATGGCACATCACAGACCATGAATGAACTTGTTGAGTATGGCTGCAATGTCAAATATATCAGATTCTAAACAAGGTCCAAAGAATTTTTCGCTAATTTATTCAAAAAGTCTTATAACTACTTAGACACTGATGTGAAAGCAAAATTCTTCCCCAGATAAGATCTACACAGAACAATGTGCAAATCAAAGGGTTTCTAAAGCTGAAACAACATGGGGCCAATTATTCAAACTGAAACATTAGAACACAATCATACATTCCAATTTATCAGCTGTGACTGTGTAATTAGAGTAAGAGTAATTGGGTTTGGGAAACGGCTGCTTATACATATGTATGTACCGGGAACGTCTGACTCTGCCACATGATGTAGAAACTTATTTTGCAGTGATATGTCTTTTTTAAATGGCTCGTGGTTACAGCTGCACAGGTCTTCTCTTCTGGCTTCTCATGCTCACAAGTCTCTCTAACCGGTTCTATGTACACGCTCCCTGGATCTTGGTATTTTCCTATGCTGAAAGAGTCACATGCTAAATAATGCATCGTCTAATCGAGTACTTTGACCAGGGAACTGTCTGGATGTAACCATGGACCACTCATGAGAAGTTTTGAGGGCTTGTCTTGTGCGGGAAGTTATAGTTTTCAGTGGCACTGTTTGGGTTGTACATTTACGTCCCTTGCTTTTTACTGTGTTCACCTTGCTGGATAAATTACGTGATGCATTTAATCCTGTGGGTCAGTACAATTGCAGCAATACCAATTTTTTATAGCAAAACAGACAAGAATAAAACATGTTATTTAGTTATCAGGATGGATATATGGATGTGAACAGCACATGGATGATATCTGTGTTTTTTTTTCTTCTTTATTGCGGGCCCCTGGAAATGAATGGGTTTGTGTGCTATCCGCAAAAAATGCATATCGGGCATGGACCAAAAAGATGGTCGTTTGCATAAGTATAATTTTAAGAGTTGTGCAGGATTAGAAAAGCATAGCTGCTTTCTTTCTGAAGCAGACCCACACCTGCCCACGCGTGGTATTGCAATCCAGTCCTGCAGCTCAGTCCCATTCACGTCAATACTAGGTATAACCCATAGACAGGTGTGGCACTGAAGAAAACAGCTAGGTTTCCTCTTATCCTGGACAACCTCTTTAAAAATTCCCAAAAATAAAAATCAGTAGGCAATGTAATGGTTTGGCTTATTTTGCAGCTAGACTTTTTAGGAAGATTTCTTGTTTTATCGTGTACACAACATTCAGTGTATTTTGTATTTTTGCAGGCACACTAAAACGAAGTGTCAGCGCTTCTGGAGGAGAAATATCTCAAACAAAGTGGGTATATTTAGGTTTTATTAGATCACACCTAATACCGTTAGATATTTGAAATATCTGGTAATATTTCTAACGGCTTATCCTATGAAAAACGTTTATCACCTATCCACCGACTAGGTGATAAATTGATGATCTTTGGGGTCCCCATTAGTGGAACCCTCACTGATAACTAGAACAGGGTCCCTGATCCATTCTGGAAGAGATTGAATGGAGCAATGGTCATGCCTGAGCCCTACCACCCCAATCAAAGTCTAATGGGATTGATGGAGAAAGAAAAGTACAATGCTCATAGACTTTTGGGGTGAGATTTATCAAACTGGTGTAAAATAGAACTGACTTAGTTGTCCAATACAACCAATCTGATTCCACCCTTCATTTTTCAAAGCACTTGTGTTAAAAAATGAAAGGTGGAATCTGACTGGTTGCTATGGGCAACTAAGTCAGTTCTATTTTACACCAGTTTGATAAATCTCCCCTTGGTTCTTATCCTGCAACAAAAATACAGTGGGGCAGATTTATTAATCCTGTCTTAAATTTAAACAGCTTAAAGGTACACTAGGTACAGCAAATTTATCACAGTGGCTAATGCTGCATTGGTAAATGTGGGCCATTGTATGTTAATTGCACCTACGTTTTTGCACAACATTTAGCAAAAAGTAAGCCAACCATAGATGGTATGAACTAAAGCTTATATTACACGCACAGATAATCGTTCAGATCATCGCTAACAAGTGTTCATATGAACACTCATTAGCGATGATCTGGCAGTGTTATACTGCCTCTGATTAGCTGATGAACAAGCAAACGCTCGTTCATCGGGCAATTGGAATCTCTCAGCAGGTTGAAAAATTATTGTTTGTCAGCGGCAGATTGTGCCGTGTAATTACGATCTGCTGCAGACAAACAGTGATTCAGTATGGGATGAGCAATGGCATTAATGATCACTCCTCCCCATACTGAGGAGAAGATCTCTGCATGTAATAGCAGCGGTCTCCTACACTAGTGAGCAGGCGATTGTCGGGAAGGAAGCCACCTTCAAGATCTGTGCATCTAATATAAACTTTAGACTAGACAGTGATGTATGAGGGTTATATTTGAAACAACTTTTTTTGGAGTGTCTGCTGTTTTGTTAGCCATTTTGAGCGAAAGATTTACCAAATCTCGCACACCATTTGCTAAATTTGTCGCACAGATTACCTAGTGCTTTTGCAGTGTAAAGTCTAATGACTTTGGGCCTTTTGAAGGGCTGCATATAGCCCGAAACGTTGCCTGAAATTATGTCCGGCTTAATAAAATCATTAATTACTTCACCTTCAACTCTGGACTGCTGTCTATTTGTATATACAAGGATTTATTATAAAGATGTCATTAGTATTTAGCCCACCAGGGGGCTACAGTAACTTTTTTTCCACTTTTTAAAAAGTCACAAGTGATGAATCTAGCTAAAAATGTAACTGCTATGAAATGCAATGTCAGAAACAAAAAATGTTATAAACACTTCTTCTAGGGATGGTCCAACCCTCTACAAGTGATGGCCTATATGCCATCCCTATCTGATTGATGGGGTGTCACCCCCACTGATCAGCTGTTCTGCGGTAGCTCTGCAGCTCTGTGACAAGCTCCATCCAGGGCGCTTAGACAGTATTTGTAAATCTGGCCTATTGTACCGGTTCTCTGTAGCAATCCTGCTCTATAACGCTAATTCTATAATCAATCTGGGTGAATTATTGTCAGGTACAGGAAATTAAATCAGTTTTATTTCTTCCTAATGTAATACCATTATTCTGAAAAACTATTTATTACTAAAATAATTGGTGCAATTGAATCGCAATTTTGATTAACCCTTGATGTATTTGTGATCAGGGACAGGTAAACCACACAGGACTTATGCATGTCAAAAGCCCTAAAATGATATTGTCATAGCTTTAATTAAATGTGTGTTGTAATACACAATTCCTCTTAAATAATGAGCATTTTCCAGTATTCTAGAACATTAATCTAGACATATTTGCTGACAGAGTTCAGAAAACAATCTCTATGTGGCTACCATGAGTCTAATGAGGCCAAGAGGGAGCAAACAATTGACTGTAAAAATTTCATCTGGCAATGGATACAGTGGAGTAAGCTTGTTAGTGACAGTTTTCGACTCCATTTCAGTGATTGAAAAATGTACTGAGTGTTTCCTGTCTATTAGCTATATGACATGATCTTTTGTATTGCTCTTGGTAAGTAGATGTTCCCTGGAGTAACCAACGATTTAGGTAGTCAGCCCAAATTGGCTTCCTGTATTAGGCCGTGTTACTATGACATTGTTGTAGCTGAATTCTGCTTACGGCGCTGTAGAATGTAGGAAAGTAGGAACTTTTAGGATTGAGCATTAAAAGCACATCAGGGTTTCAGCAAATAAAGTGTACTCATTGTATAATGAAAAACTGCACAAGATTTCAATTTTCATTCTGTATTAATTTTTCATGGTTCTCAAGATTTCTGCTTACAGTCATGTCATTGGAACCTTCATTTTTACTACCAGTGGACCCGGGATCGAAGTTCAGACCCTGAATACCCTATATCTCTATAGCACCACCTGCTGTTTGTTATTTTTCTTATTTATCTGTCCATTTTGCTGATGTGGACACACATGCTCAGTCCATCCTTCAACTGCCTCCTGAACAGTGATAGGGAGAGAGCTGCAGCAGAAAGAAAATGCCTCCTGAGAAGGACATGCCTCCTAAGCTGCCAGCTTGATCTAAATCTAGCATAGAAATTAGAGCAAGGCGATTGTCATGTACTATAAGATGTCTGACTATCATATTTTACGTTATTCACGGGATAACCCCTTTAATTGTACTGTAATTGTAACAAGCCGTGCACCCATGTGTCCATTACCTGACAATGACAGATTTTTACCCCTGGCAGAAAACTATGTAAACTCCCTTTAAGGAAATGACTGTAAGCAGAGATTTTGAAAACTTTGAGCAGTTGATTCAGAAAGTACAATAGAAAACTTATACAATGAATAGATTTAACCTGCTAAAACCATCATATCACTTTATAAAATCTACTTTTTTCTTAGGTTAACTTCAAAATGTTGTGCTCTATATTTTTCAGGGAGCACACGGGTAACACAGGTTCAAAATCAAGACCAGGTAATTCTTTGCTTTCTGAGCACAGAAACTTGAAAGTTTCTCTTAGGATATAACATGAAATACTATCTCTTCCTTTCTTTTCTTCAGCTTTGCTGCCTATTGATCTTCTTCTGAAAGTTCCTTCACTGGTGTTCAGGTCTCAAAGTAGGAAGCTAGCGACTTCATTAGGGGCAGAATGGCCTGCACACAGTTTTTCTACTGTGGTTCTTCACAGTCTGAAACATTCTGGTATATATTTTGAGTGGAATTATGCACTTTTTCTTTTTATCTTTGTATATATTTTTTACATCAAGGTGTCATATGTGTATACTTGTACAAGTGCGCACAAGCTGCTTTACAATGCTTAAAGGCCCGGTTGACCATTACAACAAAGTATTCCGTCCACAGGATACGGGGTGTGTCTGATCGCCGTTGATCTGATCACTGGGGACCCCTAGAATGGGTTCCATTTAAATGGCTTAGCGGACACGCAAGCATGCAGCCACTCTATTCAATTCTATGGGGCTGCCAGATATAGCCGAGCACTTGTACCTGTGGATAAGGGATACGTTGTTGTAATGGGACAACATTTATTTAAAACACAAAGAAAGTAATATTTACAGTGGGAATATTGTTACAGTACAATCAGACACTAAGAAAGTGTAATCCCTTACCTGCCTGAAAAGCTTGACAGGAATATTTACATGGTTCACCTGACAGTTACATTTAAAGGGGTTGTACCCCCTTGGGGACCTTTTCTGTAGACTTCCCAGCATAGCCAGACCCACGGTGGGAATTTATACTTCCCTGATCCCCGCCACTGTGTCTCCATCGCTCTCCCACTTGCTTTGTGGGACACGGATCTCCCTGTGTCAGCAAACAGTTTGACATGGGTCACATGGCCGCTGCAGCTGATGACTAGCCATATCGGTGACGTGTCACTCATGTGTCATGTCACTGGGATACAGCCATCAGAGCAGCTGCATGACAGACTCTCTGCAAAACAGAAAGCAAGATAGTCTGCAGATTCACTGAAAGGGAAGGCTGTAGAATCTGGTAAAAAAAGACCAACTGAAAAAAATGATTTTTAGCCCAAAATGAGTAATATACTGTCATTAAATTGCCTGTGAAGGTGTGTAACATTGAAACAAACAGTCTATAAGGAAAAAGTCAAAGAGAAGGAGAAAGAAATATCACTATTCATGAACTCCAGTCATCTATTCTTTTCCACTTGTCCATTCTGAGCAATGAGACGAGTCAGAAATGTTATGGCTGAAGGATTGTACCTCACAATCTGATGTGGGACACCTCTGATCTGCACTGTTTAACCATTTAAATGCCGTGATCGGCAGGAGAGACTGAGATCGCATCACAGGGAATGTAATGGTCCACTGAAGGATATTTATTGTTGCTTGGCCATACTTAGTTATGCCCTAACAATTACCCTCTATGAGATGAAAAAAAATAAAGATTTTCTACAATAAGTACAATGTAGTCACAAAACTTAAAATAATGTTCACATAGTTGGTATCGTTATTATAACTGTAACAACCTATACAATAAATTTATAGTGTAATACGGTATAAATATAAAATCAACTAAATTGCTTTGTTTTCCATATGGTTAAAATAAAGAACAACTTCTCTTGCAAAAAACAAAGTCTCAACTCCATCAAACAAAGAATAAAAAGTTCTGACCGCTGCAATGCAAAGAGTATAACTTAAACTGGCTTAGTCTTTTGAGAGGTTATAGAGTACAGACAAGTTGTGTTGCTTCTTCTCAGATTGAGCAGTTGTAGGCTTCTAATAATCAACTAGAGTATACTCTACTAGTAGGGTAAGATGAACGTTTGTGCTTTCTTTTTATTACCTCTGCTCTGTCCTTCATACACTGCAGAATACTAACCACTCACGTTCTGTACTAAATTAATCTTTATTCTTCATGCAACTTCCAAATAAATGAACCCAAAATGTCTGAAAGGCTGCATACTGCATCATTAGCCAGGGAGAAGGATCACTTTCTTGTACTAACAGCCAAGATGACTGTATATATGATAAATAGATAACTCAAACTGTAGGATAGAGTAAAGTGCCTCTTTTTTCTGCAATGTGGATTTTCTATTGGCACCAATAGGAGGCAAATTTTAAGAACATTTGGGGTTATTTATCAAACTGGTGTAAAGTAGAACTGGCTTAGTTACCCATTGCAACCAATCAGATTCCACCTTTCCTTTTTTTACAGCTCATTTGGAAAATGAAAGGTGGACTCTGGTTGCTGTGGGCAACTAAAATGACTCCAGTTCTATTCGTAAAGCTAAGGAAATTGTGCATAAAGAGGAAATGAGAAACAATAATGACGCAAATATAAAACCATTATTTTGTTCACCCAAGTCCTCCCCACTTACTATGAAAGGAATAAAGAGCAATTAATAAAGAATACAACCCTTGTAGACTATTGTATGAGATATTCATTTTGTACAATATACAATTTCAATTTTACTATTATGGAAGGAGTCACCTACTCTATTAGCCAGAGTGAAGAACTGCTGTCAAAGAGTTACTCTGCTTTAGTGGCTGAAGCTCCTGCATTGCATGATCATCCATTTATTAGAAATAGCTGCATCTTTCCCGTGTCATTATAACAGCTGATTGGGGTTTTTGGAAGCAGGATCTACGAATGATTGCTGGACCAGATGCAATTTTAAATGCTATTCCCTTAATAAGACATATATTATGGTCATATAGTTTTATATTGAAATGTTATAATCAAGAAATCATTACGTTTGTGGTTTCTGTCAATGTACAGATGTAGCAGGGTTAACACACAAACTCTTAATTCAAATTTCTTAACTAATCGCGTTATCTTGAAACAAAAGCCATTGAAAAGCGATTGAAGGTGTTTGCTTAACGCATTTAGTTTAAATAACACATCTCATAAAGCATGTGTGTTAACTCTACTACATCTGTAAATGCTTTATATGTCATAACGGTAGAGAACTAATTCAGACGATAACTGTGTGATATGATTGGATGACGCCATTTTATTTTTTATGTGATACATAAAAAAAAACAGCGATACAACTTATATAGAAGTGGTACAACTTGTGTAGAAATAAAAGAAATATAAAGAATGGAACCTAAAAATGTTACCCTCATGATAAATGTATCTGTCTCTCTCAGAGATGCGACTACGCAGGCTTCACTACCAGCTCCAAAGCAGGTCCTCTGCTCTTGGTCTGGTAATTGGTGCAGGCATGAAATTGTCAGGACTGGACAAAATGTCTGGTCCTGTCAATCTAATGGCATTCTATATATATATATTTTTTTCATTTTCCCCAAACCAATGACCTTGTGTACAGTTTTTTCATTCTCCGCTTCAGAAGGAGTGTGCTCTAGATTCTATAATATTCTACATTTAGCATAAACCATTCCTGTCTTCCAAATAAGAGGACTGTTTTCTGTAGTCTAACTTGTTTATTGGCCAGGCAGGAGTATTTGAGGTAAAACTATAAGAACACAAATGACATGTATAAGAATAAAGCATAGCATGTATCGGCATACAGTATAGATGGCATATAATATAACATTAACAGAGAAAGCACATGTCCCAAAATGGCTGCCTGTACATAGGATTGCATAGCTAACATCTAACAGCTAGAACATGTTCCCAAAGTAATACTACATCTAACTGAACAGCTCTACATAACACAATATCCCTGAGACAGAGGTAGATAGCTTACCAGATATGCATGTACAAGGATAATGGTGTTTAAGAAGGAAAACTGCATGAAGAACAGCTCTGCTGATGTGCTGTAGTCTGTAGAATGAAAACTACTCTTTACCACAATGCATAGCACTTCCCACCACACGATAAACTTTATTAGCAAGAAACACAAGTGTAGTACATTTTTGCCACTGCTAGAGGGTGCTGTTACCTAACTAATAACTGCAGAATACAGCAGATGTGATCTGTAATGATACTGAAATGAATCTCCCAGTGCTGGGACAGAACAGAAGTACTTTTCTATTACACGCTATTTTACAACATTATTTTATCTTTGCAAACACTTGATTTATAGAAACAATAATAATAATAATAATAATAATATTTAATCAGACATTACAAAGTAACAAACTAATTACCAATTCAGACAATTGGAGTGAGGGCCCTGTTGACAGAAGCTTGCACTCTCAAGAGAATAGGAGTAACACAAAAGGTGACAGGTGCTTATTTTGTACAATGGCCCAGCCATCTTTTAACTAAATAGGAGAGTGCATGTGAGGCTGCATGAATCAGTCATCAATCAATATTGGTGTATGTGCAGGTCTGAAGTGCAATTGATTGCAGGGAGTGTGGAAGTTGCTGTTGGACAAAGGGAATAATTGTACATTTTACTCTGTATGAAAAACGATATTTGCTACAGACATGAGAAACCAATACAGTATATACTCATTATTCCTCATTAATTTACTGAAAGGATGAGAATACACACATTTCAGAATTTTCCGTAGGATCTACCAAAATTGTCAAGATCTGCCAATAAAATGTTTGTAAACCCAACCGCCCCCCTTTATGTTACCATACAAATGATTCTGAGAGGTCATTAGAAATGATCAAGTATCAGTGGGTGGCAGTACGTTATGTATTCGTATGGTTTGTTTACTTGTTTGTTAACTTCCATATTGGAACTTTTTGTTTTCTACACAACAGCATCTGCAGGTATTGCAGTGTCACAGAGAAAGGTCCGTCAAATCAGTGATCCTATTCAACAAATATTAATCCAGCTCCACAAAATTATCTATATTACGCAGGTACAGTTTAAAGATTTTTCTGGATTTCTTAAATACTACGTTATACTGTCTCTCAGATCAAATATCCAGTTGCTCAAAATGAAAAGTTTAACTGATCTCAGGTATTAATTGCAATCTTGATTCAGTAATTTTCCTCAAGTATGGGACCTTGTTGTTTCCTGGCATTTGTCTAAATTAGTCTATGATTCAATTTTAATATATGATTGCTTTATCAATTAGAATACTTAAGGATCAAATACAAAAATAAAATGTCTTTATCTTAAATTTTGGTTCACACTTAAGAAGAATCAAGCCAGTGAAGAAAAATATTGTGAATCACTATAATTTTCCTTCCAAGGACCTTTAGAAGGCTAATGTAGGACTTCTTTGAATGCTATAATCCAGAAAGTCTAATTTACCTATATTTAAATAGTATCACGTAATCCTCTAGCCCAACAGCATATCAGTGCCATGGACGCCAGTTATAATTGTATATAACATATTTAATTGAAGTAAAGTAACAGTACACAAAATGAAGATGTTTGACAGTTTCACATAAAATAAAAAGGCATTGTGTCGTCAATCTTGTGATTTTGTAGGCTCCATCATATGTTGTGTAATGGTTTCAAACATTTTTGACATATTTTGCGTGTGTTCTGCAGCTTCCCCCTGCTCTTCATGACAACCTGAAAAGGAGGGTTGTGGAACGATACAAGAAATCTCTTTTCAGTCTCCAGAGCAATCCCTGCAACCTGAAAGCAGAAATTCAAAAGGTATAAATCTCTTTGCTAGAAACAAATTATGATAAATACAGTGTCAAATATACTGTAAAATGTTCTTCCCTTATCTAATGTGGTGTTTACTCTTCATATTAGATAGAAGACCTAGACCATCTACTTTAAAAGCTATGGGCACCTTTTATTATTATTGCGTTGTATCTATTTTATACAGTTTTCCTCTACTGCATTGACTTTGTGCATTTGCAGACTAGAGAGCTCTCTGCTTCACACTGAATTAGTCATAGAACTGCTTTGTCAGCTCGATCTGTAGCCTTATCTCTGAACTCCTGACAGTTCATAAACACTCAGATATCTTGTGGCACTCTGCAATTTCTAATGAGTGCTTAGAATTCCCAACGCCAGATCATAAATCAGCAAATTCTAGCACTCCAAAGGTCCAAATGCAGCTGCACATGTGATGTTTTGGTCCAAAAGTTTACCCTGGCTCCATTCTTTCTCCATACTCAGCTAGAGCAGCAGTAGTTTGATGAAGGCCCTTTTAGACTGAAACATCACATGTGCAGCCTTATTTAAAGGGGTTCTGCACTTTGTTTAAACTGATCATCTATCTACTGGACCCCTGCCGATCAGATTCTGATGATCTATCTAGAGGATAGATCACATCAGTTTAAACAAAGTGCAGAACCCCTTTAAATAAAGTCTTAATTTGCTTTTGGACCTTTGGAGTACTAGAATTTCCTAATTTATGCTAAATTCGTATCACAAACTGATAAGAAAATGGCTATAATGAGTGTTTATGAGCTGTCAAGAAAGTAGAGATAAGCTGACAGAGCAGTTCTATGACATATTCAGTGTGACACAGAGAGCCTGCTAGTCTACAATGCACAGATTGAAAGCAGTAGAGAAAAAAACTGTTGAAAATACTTAATAAAACTTAATTGAAAAAATTATGTTAAACCCAAAATTAGTAGATTACAATAATCAAAAAATGCCCCATGTTCATAGCCTTTAAGAACTTTCAGTAGTAAATGCTTTTATTCGATTTAAGTTGATGCATATGTATCTGCAATGGTAAAAGTCTCTAAAATGCCATATAAGGCTTTTTTCACACTAGCGTTTTTGCTGGATCCGGCAGGGTTCAGCAAAAACGCCTCCGTTACTGATAATACAACCATCTGCATCCGTAATGAACGGATCTGGTTGTATTAGCTTTAACATAGCCAAGACGGATCCATCATGAACTCCATTGAAAGTCAATGGGGGACGGATCCGTTTTCCATCATGTCAGAGTGTGTCAAAGTTAAACGGATTCGTCCCCATTGACTTGCAACCAAACAGAACGGAACCAAACAGAACGGAATGCATTTTTGAGCATTCCGTTCAGTTACGTTTTGTCCCCATTGACAATAAATGGGGACAAGACGGAAGCGTTTTTTTTTTCTGGTACTGAGACCCTATGACCGATCTCAATACCGGAAAATAGAAGCATTAGTGTGAACGTAGCCTAACTCTTTTTTTTACACCGGACCAATTTTCTTCTCCAATCTCCACATTTCTTTCCTGAAGTTTGAAATATTAAAAGATGTTTGCCCAGGTCCTCACAGAAGATGTTTCCTTTCTTTGCATCACTAACAAAATAGTGGCCTTGCTGGGTCATAATTATCTGTTTTGACTCCTTAAACTTTAACAGGCTTTTTATTTATTTTTATTTATTTTTTATCAAGGATCAGTGATCAGAAGTTCTTCATAGTAAAGTCTATCCCAAATAGCACCCCAATAATCTGGGTTGTTGCACGCACTAATGATGTTAACAGTCTTTATATATGTACTGTATAGAACATTCTTTATATTCATTTCAATTCTATTATATAAAGCATCCTGTTTTTCTGAACCTCCTGTAGACATAGAAAGCTGTATACACGTTTATAGGATGTTAATGTGTTCCTGATCAATATATATCCTTTTAACAGAGTATCTTTTATTGTAAGAACAAGATACAATGGTAAAATAGGGAAGTTAGATGTTCTTGATGGTATATACAATTATACAGTTCATACCCAAGGAGCAACATAAAATCACCAGGCTATCTCTGGATACTTTCCTGTTAAATGCATTCCCTTGTTACTGTCCCTTCTTTCTATAAATGTACGTCACTGGGTGTCCTTGGATCCAAGGACAGTGCTATTAATGCCCTTCATGGATGATTGACAAAGACATCTCGTACTGAGCTGTAAATATGCACATTTAACACATCATGGATAATAAAGGATATTTCTGACAAAAAATAGAGAAAGTGACAGCCAATTTCCCATGAAACGTCGCCCTTTTATGTGATTACAATAAACAGCTATTGGAAAACGGCACACATTGGAGATGATTTACAAGGGAACCAAGAAAGCTTATTATTTCTTCAGATTTGTCGTAAGTCTCGTGAGGATCTCCCACACTAATGAATTTCAAGTTAAACGTTTTATCACAAAGTTTTTTTTTTGTCAGTAGATGAATCTTACACTTATGCTACAATTACTTCACTTATACCTTTACGGGGCACAGATAATTTCCATATGGCTAATGAGGTGTCTTCTAAGGTTAATTTCCCTGGATTAAACAGGCTTTATGTGACGGCTGCTTTTCCCAAACCAAAGACTGCTCTTCTCTCCCAAACTCACAGCGTCATAAGTTATTATTATGCTGTGAGTTTGGGTGATAGTAGCAGTGTTTAGGACAAAAAATGAAGCTGTCATACGCTAGTGTGAAATTAGCCTAAGGGTCCATTCACATGTCCGCAACCGTTTTGCGGTCCGCAAATTGCAGATCCGAAAAACACAGACACCGGCCATTTTGCGGAACGCACATGGCCAGTACTATAATAGAAATGCCTTTTCTTGTCCGTGGCTGCAGACAAGAATAGGACATGTTCTATTTTTTTGCCGGGCAGCAGAACAGAAGTGCGGATGCGGACAGCAATGGGTCCGCACCTGTTCCACAAAAAACTGAACTGTTAGAAAGATGTTGTCATGTACTATATAATGTTGTCTGATTTTCATTTTTTACGTTAGTCATGGGATAACCGCTTGAATAGTACTTAGAAGTTTAAAGGGTTATCCGAGATGTGCAAATCTTGTGTGGCCGCAACTTCCTGGATCACGTGGCATACATTGGGCACATAATCCCAGTGTAGGGTTAGAACCAACCAAAACTGCACGCTTGAAGTACAGTTATGGCAGAACTAGACTTGGCGGCGGTAGGCACTCGAGACGGGGCCGCGGTGTGATAAACACCATGTAAGCTGCAGCACATTTCTAATTGATCATTAAAAATTGATTATCAGTTTGATTATTCTTAAAGGCCGCCAGTAATCAATGAACAATTAATTTTTGGCCATCTTTTTAGAAAAATGCTGTCACTTTTATGGCCACGTGTTTTTTCACTGAATTTATGGTAATTGGCTATAAATACGTTTTGTATTATGCTCACTGATCAGATTACTAAAGGGAATCTGTCACCAGTGACCTCCCTATATAACTGTTTGCATAAACACATAGCTGTGTTTCATCTGATTAAAGCGCTGATTTTCTTTTGTTGATTTATGATTCTTTCTCCTAATATTGAAATTAGGAGTTTGGTGCAACAAGCGCATGACCATTGCTCTTGTTGCATCCAAGCTCCACATCTTTACCACTGCCTGGCTCTGTCAATCAAAGCAGCAAGGGAGGGGCTGGCCACAGAATGGGGTGGTGTTTGGATGCAATGAAAGCAATGGTAACACCCTCATTGCACCAAAGGTCTAATTAACATATTAGGAAAAAGTATAATAACTCAGGAACGGAGTCTCAAATCAACAAGAAAAACAGCAATTTAACCCCTTCGCTACCAGTGTCGGCCGATCAGCTGCAGGGGTCCGGGACGGATCCTTTGCAGTCCATAAACTTCTTTTATGACGGATCCGTTTTGCAGCCCATAGACCCCTATTATGACAGAATGAATAACGGAATGCCTCTAAAGGCATTCTGTTATGCATTCCATCATAGAATTGCTTTGTGGTCCGTGGTAACGGAATCCATAACGCAATTCTGCTTTTACCACCAAACAAAGATAGAATGAATTTCAAAATATGAAATTCGCTCATCTCTAATTACAATACAGAAGTATTGTAATGCATTGTACAGGGGATCAGACCCCCAAAAGTTGAAGTCCAAGAGTGGGACAAAAAATAAAGTGAAAAAAAAAAAGTTAAAAAATAAATAAAAGGGTCCTTTTCCCAAAATAAAGTTAAAAAAAAATTGTAAAGAATAGGGAAAAAAAGAAAAATAGACATATTAGGTATTGACGTGTCCAGATCGACTGGCCCTATAAAAATATCACACAATCCAGGTAAACGCGGTAAAAATAAAATAAAAACAGTGCAAAAAAGCCATTTTCTGGACACCTTGCCTCACAAAAAGTGTAATACCAAGGGATCAAAAAGTCGTATGTACCCCAAAATGGTACCAATCAAACCGTCATCTAATCCTGCAAAAAAAGAGCCCAGACCTAAGACAATCACGCAAAAAATAAAAAAAATGGCTCTCAGAAAATGGCAGCCCAAAACCAAGATTGTATTCTGTTTAAAAATGCTTTCACTGTGTAAAAGTTAAAAAAAAATAAAAAAATAATAGAACATTGAGTATCGCCACATCCGTAACAACTTACTAAAAATATCACATGAGATGGCCCCTCAGGTGAATGCTGTAAAAAAAAAAAAAAATATGCCAAAACAGCCATTTTTTTGTCACCTTGCCTCACAAAAAGTGTAATGCAAAAAATCTCATGTACCCCAAAATGTTACCAATGAAAACATCACCTTTTCCTGCAAACAATGAACCCTGACACAAGACAATCACTCAAAAAATGAAAAAACCAATGGCACTGGTAAACCAATCCATCAAAATCTGCGCTGCATAAGCCATATAAGTATCGCCACATCCGTAACAACTTACTAAAAATATCACATGAGATGGCCCCTCAGGTGAATGCTGTAAAAAAAAAAAAAAATATGCCAAAACAGCCATTTTTTTGTCACCTTGCCTCACAAAAAGTGTAATGCAAAAAATCTCATGTACCCCAAAATGTTACCAATGAAAACATCACCTTTTCCTGCAAACAATGAACCCTGACACAAGACAATCACTCAAAAAATGAAAAAACCAATGGCACTGGTAAACCAATCCATCAAAATCTGCGCTGCATAAGCCATATGGCTCTCCTTCTATTCTAAATCCTGCCATGTGCCCCCCCCCCAGCAGTTTACCACCACATATGAGGTGTTGACGTATTCAGGAGAAAATGGGTAACAAGTTATGGGGTGCTTTTTCTCTGTTACCCCTTGTGAAAATGAAAAATTTGGGGCTTAAGCAACATTTTATTGGAAGAAATGAAACCTTTCTTTTTCACAGTCAAGTGTTTCTAAATTCCATAAAATGCTTAGGGGGTCAAAGTGCTCAGTATCCCCCTAATATATTCTTTAAGGGGTGTAGTTTCCAAAATGGGTTCACTTTTTGAGGGTTTCCACTGTAGTGGTATGTCAGGGTTTCTTCAAATACAAAATGGTGCCTAAACACCATTCTACAAAATCTGCCTCCAAAATCCATATGGCTCTGCTTTCCTTCTGACCACTGGCACGTGCCCATAGAGCAGTTTACCGCCACATATGGGGTATTTCTGTAAACTGCAGAATCAGAGTAATGCATATTGAAGTTTAGTTTGCTGTTAACCCTTGCTGTGTTGCAAGTAAAAATATATTAACATAAAAAATCTACCAAAAAAGTGAAATTTAGAAATGTCACCTCCATTTTTCTTTAATTCTTGTGGAACACCTAAAGGGTTAACAAAGTTTTTAACATTAGTTTTGAATATTTTGAGGGTTGTGGTTTCTAAAATTGGGTTATTTATGGGTGGTTTCCTTTACAGTCCAAAGTGAAAACTCCAGCTCACCTATAATTGGTTGTATTCTCTGCCCGGGTGCACGGAGTTAAGGTGATAGGCCTCTCAATGCAGACTTGAAGAAAGGAAAATGAACTCCGGCTCTAATACTTTAGAAGTGTCTCTCTTTGTCTTTATTCAGTAGCTTTGCATAAAATTTACAGGATACACATCCTCACTGGATCATGGCTGTTGACGCGTTTCGAAAAAATCTTATTCGTAACAGTGCCAAATGTACGCTCCGTCCGGGCTTTTATAGTCTAACTGAAACAAAAGGCTCCTCTCCAACTCCTCCCCTTGCCGGCGAAGGCGGGGGGGGGAGGGGAGGGGAGGGGAGGGAGAGGAGTCAATTGCTGCCCACCTGGATGCGAAGGCTTGCCCTTAGTTTCTACAACACATATGTAGTGGTGACATAATACAATTAAAAGTGCAGTTTACATCCATGGCATACAAGTACTCAAATTGTGCATACCCTGTTTCTTGGTCATGTATTACTGCATGTTTAAAAACATCTCTTATATCTAGTATTTCATCATATGGTTTTATATTTTTTCTTTTTCCATTCTGCTTTTGTTTATGTTAATTATTTTGATTATTTTAGTTTCCTCTGTATTATGGTAGAGGTTATATAAAACTGATTAGTAAAAATGCATGATTTCTTTCCTCATGTTTAATCCTTTTGGATATCTGGTTTCTAATTGGAATATCCAATAGGCTTCTCTTAGACCCACTTTGTGTTTAAGATCTCCTCCTCTGGTTGACATTTTGACCTGTTTAATAGCAAACACTTTCATATACTTTGTGCTCCGATTATGTTTATCCACAAAATGTTTTGCTGCGTTAGAGATGTTCATATATGCAGGGTTTTCAATATAGTTTAAATGTTCCAGGATGCGGTTATTAAACTTTCTAATCGTACATCCCACGTACATCAGATTACATTTATTGCATTGGATCACATAAACTACTCCTGCTGTATTGCAATTTAGATATGTTTTTATTTTATATTGAACCGTATTGTTGCTGTTGTCAAATGTTTTGACATGTGCGGCATCATCGACTGCCGCACCTGGTGAAGCTTTAGTATTGCAACCATGTGGGATTCTCTCTATATGTTGGTCGAGTGTATAGGGATGGAGACAATATATTCCCTATTGTTTGGGGTCTCCTGGACACTATTCTACATCCCTCTTTTAGGGTTTTGTCCAGTATATTGTCATCTGACAACACGGGCAAATATTTTTCAATTGTTTGTTGGATTTCTTTGAATTGTTTGCTGTATGTCAGAACTACATTTAGTTTTTTTGGTGTTTCTTTACTTTCTTTATTTTTATTCTCACTTTTAGGGACCATCTCCTTCTTACTTCTATTTTTGTTTGTATTGATACCTTTGCTTCTATTTATTTTTCTTTCTCCTTTACCTTTGTTGTTCTGGAATAGAATGGTTTCCTTTACGTAAGCCCCTCAAAATCACTTTATAACTAAATTGGTGCTTAAAAAAATGGTTTTAGAAATTTTGGTGAAAATTAAAAAAAATTGCTTCTAAAATCCAAAGCCTTCCAACGGCCTAAAAAAATGGAAGCTGCTGATTGGACCATGTGACCCAGTGACGTCACCGAAGGTCCTTCACCCTCCCCCCCAGCTGAAGACAGAACAGGAGACCAGCAGCTACGCGATCAAATGGAGGAGGTGAGTTAATTTTTTTATTATTTTTAACCCTCTATTGCCTTTTTTACCTTCCATTCTCTATTGAGAATGCTATTATTTTCCTTATTATAAGGGAAAATAATAAAATATACTGAATACTCAACACGAAACTGGACTTTAATGATGAAGTCCGGCTTCGGGTCTGGGTACCAAACATTAAAATTTTTCGCACACGCGTGCAAAACACATTAGAACGCTTTGCACTTGCGTAGAAAAATCGCACATTTCCCCGCAATGTACCAGCCTCTTATCCGGGCGTCAAACGTGACGCCCGTGTGAAAGAGGCCTAATAGCAAGCAATCAAAAAGTTATATGCACCCAAAAATAGTGCCAATCAAACCGTCATTTCATCCCACAAAAAATGATACCCCACACAGGAAAATTGCCCAAAAAAATGGCTCTCAGACTATGGAGACATTAAAACATGATTTTTTTAGTTTCAAAAATGATATTATTGTGTAAAACTTAAATAAATAAAAAAATGTATATGTATTATGTATCGACGCGTCTGTAACAACCTGCTCTATAAAACTAACACATGATTAACCCCTCAGGTGAACACAGAAAAAAAATAATATAAATACTGTGTCAAAAGTTATTTTTGTCACCTTACATCACAAAAAGTGTAATAGCAAGCAACCAAAATGTCATATGCACCCTAAGATAGTGCCAATCCAACCTTCATCTCATCCCGCAAAAAATGAGCCCCTACATAAGACAATCGCCCAAAAAATAAAATTTAAAAATATGGCTTTCAGAATGTGTAATGTGCTTTGTTATGAAAAACTGAAACAAACCCCCCCAAAAAGTAGTCATATTTGCTATTGTCGCATCCGTAACAACCTGCGCTATAGAAATAGCACTGATCACAGTTAACCTGTCAGATCAACGATGTAAATGACAAAAAATAAAAACGGTCCCAAAACAGCAATTTTTTTGCAAATTTTCCATTTGAATCCATTTTTCCAGTAACAAAGTAAGGGTTAACAGCCAAACAAAACTCAATATTTATTGCCCTGATTCTGTAGGTTGCAGAAACACCCCATATATGGTTGTAAACTACTGTATGGCCAAACGCCATATGGTTTTTGTAAGGCAGATTTTGCTGGACTGGTTTTTTGACACTATGTCCCATTTGAAGCCCCTGATGCACCCCTACAGTACACTTTTCCAAAAAAGTGACCCCATTTTGGAAACTACAGGATAAGGTGGCAGTTTTGTTTGTAGTATTTTAGGGTAAATATGATTTTGGTTGCTCTATATTACACTTTTTTTGAGGTAAGGTAACAAAAAATAGAAATTCTGAAATTTCATCTCCATTTGCCAATAACTCTTGTGGAACACCTAAAGGGTTAACAAAGTTTGTAAAATCAGTTTTGAATACCTTGAGGGGTGTAGTTTCTTAGATGGAGTCACTTTTATGAGTTTCTACTCTAGGGGTGCATCGGGGGGCTTCGAATGGGACATGGTGTCAAAAAGCAATCCAGCAAAATCCGCCTTCCAAAAACCATATGGCGTTCCCTTCATTCTGTGCCCTGCCGTTTGGTCATACAGCAGTTTACGACCACATATGGGGTGTTTCTGCAAACTACAGAATCAGGGCAATAAATATTGAGGGTTTTTTTGGCTGTTAACCCTTGCTTTGTTACTGGAAAAAATGGATTAAAATGGAAAATTTTCCAAAAAAAAAAAATCGAAATTCTAAAATGTTATCTCTATTTGCCATTAACTCTTGTGGAAAACCTAAAGGGTTAACAATGTTTGTAAAATCAGTTTTGAATACCTTAAGGGGTGTAGTTTCTAGAATGGGGTCATTTTTGGGTGGTTTCTATTATGTAAGCCTCACAAAGTGACTTTAGACCTGAACTGGTCCCTAAAAAGTGGGTTTTTGAAAATTTCTTAAAAATGTCTAGATTTACTTCTAAACTTCTAAGCCTTGTAACGTCCCCAAAAAATGAAATGGAGTTCCCAAAATGATCCATACATGAAGTAGACATATGGGGAATGTAAATCAATAACTTTTTTGGCGGTATTACTATGTATTATAGAAGTAGAGAAATTCAAAAACTTGGAAAATTGCAAATTTTTCCAAATTTTTGGTCAATTTGGTATTTGTTTATAAATGAAAATGAAATTTTTCTACTCAATTTTACCATTGTCATGAAGTACAATATGTGATGAAAAAACATTCTCAGAATGGCCTGGATAAGTAAAAGCGTTTAAAAGTTATCACCACATAAAGTGACACTGGTCAGATTTGCAATAAATGGCCGAGTCCTTAAGGTGAAATAGGGCTGAGTCCTTAAGAGGTTGAGAATTTTTTCCAACTTAGAATATTTCTAACAAAATAGAAACTTCTCAACAAGAATAACATTAGCTATAAAGCTTGTGACCCTGAAATACTATTCCAATAGTGCCATCAGCATCCTCAGAGCCATATAATGCTAAATATTCAGCTTCCATAATTAATATCATCCAGTGTTCCTATGAGGAAGATGCTCAATCAATTTGACACCATTAGTCTCTCCATTAGCAAAGTCAGCAACACCTTCATTATTAATGATAGCGTGCTTTCACTGTCCAAAGTAGTGACTCTTAATATATTTTTCTTGGTACCTTTGAAAATAGAAGCTAAGTTTAATAATTGAGGAAAAGATTTTTCAAAAATAAGTTAGTTATGTACAATTAACATGTGACACTTCTGAAAATTAAATGCTTACATATCGTACCTAATTTGCCTTTTTAGTTTGATACTATTTATACTTTTTATACTATGTCAGTTCCATATTAAAGCTGTAAGACCCTCAGAAACACATTTTCAAGACCAATCAGTCACAGAATCATGGTGTGTGCAGTTGCACATTCTAGTTCAGCTCTATTGATTTAAATATTCTCTCCTTCTAGAAGACCGTTTTCATTGATTTATGTTGTAGAAGGATTTACTCTTATCATTGAGAAAGTGCATGAATAGTAGGGAGAGTATGCCTTGCCTTGCAGCTTTAAGGCAAGGGTAAAACTTATTGGCAAAGGCCTTGATGTAGGATAAAAAAAATCATCACTTACCCTAACCGATTCTTTCCTTCTCCCATTTCTTCTGATGCCTGCTCATAGAATTATTGGCTGTAGTGGTGATCCACCTCAGCAAGTGTTTGGCTAATCAGGCATCTCAAGGCATTGACTACATGTCAAGATGGGACCAGAAATTAGATTTGGGAAGCAATATCCAACTCTATGGCCTTTTCCAACAAAACCCTATTAACATAACAAAAGCCAGCCTACTTGGTTAGGTTTTTGCATTTTCTTAGCTTGCTTTCATCTATAATGACATTATTTGCCTGGTGGAGAGATGCAGTCGAAGGAAACCTTCTTAAAGTGTGTCTGCCACCACTTTTGTATGTTTTAAACTGTTCCTTGTGCACTGTAGTTTACATACACCCAATTCCAAACATGTGTAATGTGCTGTTCTTGTCGTTTATTGCCCCCCAAAAAACACTTTTTGATCCATATGCAAATAGATATATAGGAGCCCAATGCGTTGTACCTATCGACAGTGGGCCCACCACTCCCATTTGAATTGTGCCCCCCTCCTTCCCCTTGTGCCTTTACTCTACCTCCAGTTTACCATCGCATTCCTGGTAACTTCGTTACCACTAATATGCGGCCTTTTAATATGTGATTTTTTATTTCTTTGTGTGAAGTAGAGAATTCATATTAGTTTGTTTCAAGGTTTACAGAATATGAACAATTCTACAATGTACAATTATATAAAAGCACAGTAGAGAGATGTTTCTCGTAATCCTATTACAACTAGGTCTGTAACTATAAAAAGGTTTCACCATCATCGTAGACCGGATTCTTTACTCTCAAGAGCAGTGAGACTGTGGAACTCTCTGCCATAAGATGTTGTGATTGATTTATTGAACAAGTTCAAGAAGGGTCTGGATGCCTTTCTTGAAAGCAATAGCATAACAAGTTATGGGTATTAGATTTCTGAATATGTGATGTTGAACTAGGAATTTTTTCTGACTGCTGTATTTAGAGTCAAGATGACATTTTTCTATTAATATCTCACAATTTGCATCCACTTGGGGTGGGGGGGGGGTTGTCTTTCTGTGGGTAACCATGGTAGGACTAGATGAACCAGTGTTTTTCTCTAGCCTTCTCAGCTGTGTAACTACAGTATTAATGTTATGTATTTTAGGTTTTACAGGGGTCTCCTGAGATTATAGAATTATTTGCTGATGACTGCCATGGATTGCTACAGTCGTATGGAAAGTCACTGATCTCTGATGACAAGACAGGTTTGCATAAAAAAAAGACTCATAAAATAACATCTTGAATTTTACTTACCATCATCTCAAGTAAATTGAACCAATATAAGGTTCCTGGCCCCTTGATGATTGAGTTATGGTTATTAAATTAGCCACAGGGTTATCAATTCAGGGAAATGTTCTTACCTCTCAGCTGAACTGTGATAGCCACTTAGACCAGAGAATACATGCACAGGTATAATCAGGGACTAGGGACCCATAATATAAAAAACCTAAGCTATCATTTTAAGACCAGACGTGGATAAAATATTTGATAGAAAGCTATTAGTGCTCCTATAAAATTTTATTTGCAGATTTGTCATAATCAAAGCTGAGTACAGATCAAAGTGCCTGCTATATAAGAAAGGCACAATAAAAATGGAAATCATAAATGATGGCATAAAGCAGTGGTTTTCAAAGAATGTTCTGGCGGGGAGGTCTGTGTGCATGCACACAATCACTACCGCTTTGATCTGCTGTTCTTGTCTTCACAGCCTATTTGTGTTCCACTACAAGGCCAAATAACCTAGCTAAATGCATCTTCTATTAGAGGTACAAATATGACAGCTGGATGTATCTGCTTTTTGCCTTGTTTGTACTGGAATACAATTTAGTCTGGCAATGTTTTCAAGGAGGCTTAAAAGAATATTTCAGTAATTGTGAACATGGGTTGTTTTAGTACCACTCGTTTTATTTTCCATTTACCATTTTTGTGAAATATGTTTATATCTATGTTTTATATTTCTTAAATATATTTATATTGAATCTTTGTTATCATTTGTATACCACCTAAAACCCTTTTACAGTCCTCAGAAAGCCTGATTTCAGCATGTGGCTCACTCCTTGTTTTATCACTGGTACTCCGGGCAAAAACATCACGTTAAAGGTGTTTTCACTGGTATTTTTTTTAAATAGGCAACAAAAGGTTAGAAATAAAAAATAAAATAAAACAAAGCAAATTCACCTTCACTAGAAGCAGTCTTTTTCAAAACTATATTTTCTGACTTCTGATGTCCTGCATCCTAAAAGGCTTTTTAAAAATCCACCTTGATCTTGGAAAATCCCTTTAAGATGCCTTCACACCCTTCATAAGGGTGTTTTTACAAACAGCAGAATTTGTTGCAGAAAATGTCTGCGACTGAAAATTAGTTCCATTTACCTGGATGAGGTCTGAAAAAAATCCATGTGCTTTCTGTCAAAACAACCTCTTTCAAATGAATGGAACTGATTATCAATTGCAGTAATATTCTGCTTGTGAAACCCCCTTATACTCAATATTTGACTGATGGCGCTTCGCAGATATTATACAATTAAAATCAGTGATACATTGTATATACATGTTTATTTTTATCATTAATAGGAAATACTGGCAGCTTTGAATTTGATGGTGGAATAACCTATGAGCAATTGCAGGTATGGTAATATATAATTAGATTTTTTATATAATATGATTATTGAGCGTAAGATGCCATGTCACACAGATGAATACTAAAGTCATGTTTTACTTATCGTATAGACAATGATTGAAGAGATTTTAGAAGACAGTGGCTACTATAATTTAACTTCAAACAGGTAGGAAATGCAATATAAATAAACTTTTTTGTTTTTGAAAAGTAATATATACTGTATATATACATCTTGCCTCATAGCAAAATAGAGTTATGATGGTGGAAACTCAATGCTGAGAGAAAAGCCAAATGTGTTCTTCACTTCCAGAAGCCACAAGTAACCACCAGCTGTGTTGCTCATTCAGTAACTATGATTTCTCTTTTCTTTGTGCACATAAATTTTTTTTTACATAACTGTTGAACCCAGGTAGAGAGGCAGTCAAGTCATGGACATGTGATGACCTTGTTTCATATTGATGTACAAGAATTGTCCCCCTACTGTGGCATTTTACTCCCTCGATTATTAATAACTTATGTAGTTATTAAATTTTAGATCATATGTCGTACATCATAATCTGCCACTGGCACGGCATCCTTCTATAGCAGTTACAAAATCTTTTCAGACTGTACACACTTACAATACAAAAGCTACAATGTGAATATTGCAGACATCACATCCTCCCTCTATGTATTCTGTTGGGTGAAATAATACTGGTTTTATTTGTTCTGTTTTATGCTAACACATACAGTACTTCTTGTACCACTTTAAACATAAGTAAAAATTCTAAAATACAGTGAAAAAAAATAAAGCACACACCACCCCCGCCAACCCAGACTATCACTGTATCTTCCACAATAATCTGAGATGTTCTATATCAGAACACCTAAACACTTTACTTAAAGAGGACCTTTCAGCAAAAAAAAATTCATGAGATACTTATACCATCTTACAGGGCTGCTGCCGCTGATGTCCGCACACAGTTTTTTTTTTTCAAACGCCCCCCCAGTTCGCCCGCAGCGCTCCCGGTATCTTCTGTGCCTCTGATGCTAATGAGGCAACTTGGTTATAGTAGGAGGTTTCATTTAGTTATGGTGGGCGGTGTCTCTTCTCTCTGGCAGCGAGTGCATCCAATCGCAGCGCTCCTCTCTAAGCCAGGGCTCCCTGGCTAAGAGAGGAGCGCTGCGATTGGATGCACTCGCTGCCAGAGAGAAGACACACCGCCCACCATAACTAAATGAAACCTCCTACTATAACCAAGTTGCCTCATTAGCATCAGAGGCACAGAAGATACTGGGAGCGCTGCGGGCGAACTGGGGGGGGGCGTTTGAAAAAAAAAAACTGTGTGCGGACATCAGCGGCAGCAGCCCTGTAAGATGGTATAAGTATCTCATGAATTTTTTTTTGCTGAAAGGTCCTCTTTAAAGGAGTTTTCTGGGATTACTATGGTTTTTAAGAGATATGTTGATGGAGTTGCTTACCTCGTATACATCTACTACAAATTTTTTTTTTTTTCAGTTTGGACACTCCTGATCCATTTTCACCATGTAAACAAAAAAAAACTGTCTTGTCTACATTCTGTATGTAGGTCCTGTTGCTGCATCCAACCAAACCCATGATGCACTTCTCCTATCTCATTCATAGCTCCAGCACCGCCCCTAACAAAACCCAACTAGTTCATAGCTTCTCCCACCCAACTAGTTACATAGACACTGCCCTATCACTGCCCCTGTTGCTGTATTCACACGCTAATAGACATAACATCACAGGAAATAAGTAAGAGCTGCATGGATATGGTCATGTGACCAGAGCAGAAGATAGGAGCAATAAAGATAAAATAAATACATTACAAAATGACAGCTATCTTCATAAATGATTATTTTAAAGGATGTTGATGCAAACCAGAAAACACGTTTAAGTGTGAGTTTGAGATAATAAAGAAATAATAAAAAATACATTTTACATATAATATAACTAAATACAAAACACTCAGAAATGGCATGTAAAACAGCCCCATCTGACCGACACAAAAGTTATTTGGGTAGCCCAACAACTAAAAAATATAAGGTCGTAATCTACAACCCTAATCTACAACCTTAAACTACAACCGTACCTGGCCGTTGCCATAATTTGAAAACGACTAACATGGCGGTTTCACACATATGGTCAGATTTATGAGACTGTCTAAAAGAAAAACTATTCAATCATAGGGAAGGTTTCATTTTTCAAGAGGGAAATTAACCCTTTTGCTACCAACGCCATACATGTACAGCGCTGGAGCGATGTGTACACATAGCACCCACTCGCACATGCAGTGGGTACCATGGCCGGCAAGTCTCTGCTGTTTTACACAGCAGAGATCTGTGGCTAATTACCGTCAGAGGGAATAATGCCGATCGTGGTAATTAAAAGCTTTAGATACCGTGATCAAGTGAGATCACGGCATTTAAATGCGCAAAAACCTGGAAGCTCTCACTTCTGGGCTTCCTACCAATGCCCAGTGTGGCCAATGTGGGAATCGGTAGTTGCGCTGAACACTGTGAGCCTTGCTGATGAGGCTTATAGTGTTCATGCTGCAATTTTTATTTTGGCCACCAAATGGCAGGCCAGGATAAGAAATGAACAATCTGCAGTCCAAAACTCATTTTAAAAATCCCTGTTAGCACAAAATGAAAAATTAAAAAAAAATTATAGGCTCATATTTGAGCCTTAAAATCATGACAATTTTTTTTTTTTAGTTTAAATCACCCCCTTTCCGTATAATAAAAAAATAAATACCTAAATAACAATAAATATTAACATCATGGGTATCACCGTGACTGAAACACCTGTACTATTAAAATATAAAAAATAAAATTCCAATACAGTGAATGGCGTAACTGAAACAAAGGTTCAAAATGGCCGATTTGCCATTTTTTTATTGCTTTTCTTACCCCAAAATAAATACACTACAGAGTTTTTTTTTATGCATTATTACTCACTGTCGATCTAGGTATGTTTTTTTCCCCCAAGCATTTTCCATAGACTTCTCTAGGAAATAAAAAGAGTGAAAAACTAATGACCCAAATGTATGTATAAAAAGTCCCAACGTGAATATTCAGGACTCATCATTATGCACTGGAGCTGTTCAGTACGAGATTTTGACAAAATGGCTGGGTCAATTAAAGAAAGTGTATTCTAATTTAAAAAAACACAGTAAGGCGCCACCATAGCGCATAAACTGTGACCACATGGAAGGGGTAAGGGAGCCCAAAAAAGTGCTGACCTTAGGGCGTTGTGCAATCAGCCACAACGTAGACCAGGCGTGTAGTGTATAGTCTCAGGCTGCAGCTGAACTAGAAGCAGGGTAAGGCCTCATGCACACGGCTGTTGTTTTAGTCCGCGTCCGAGCCGCATATTTTGTGGCTCGGGCGCGGACCCATTAACTTCAAAGGAGCCACAAAAGATGTGGAGAGCACTCCATGTGCTGTCTGCATCCGTTGTTCCGTGACCCCACAAAAAAAAATAGAGCATGTCCTATTAGGCATTTCTACAATGGGCATCGTTCCGCTCCGCAAATTGCGGAACGGAACGTGGAGCAGCTTTCGTGTTTAGCGGATCCACGGTTTGCGGACTGCAAAACACATACGGTCGTGTGCATGAGGCCTTACAGGGAGGATCCACAGTCCCAATGAGTAAATCATAGTAGGAGGAAAAAAAATGGCACTGCTTGAGTATTGTGTGCATCACATCACATTAATCACAATTAATTAAGGAAAGTGACCCAGCATTGTGCTCAATCTGTCACTTTTTTATGTTTCCTTAGGTGGTTAGGTCACTATAAAACTGGTGACAGATTCCCTTTAGGCTACATGCACACGACAGTTGTTTTTCTCGGCTTCCGTTTCAGTTTTTTTTTGCAGGTAGGATAGGAACCCATTCATTTCAATGGGTCAGCAAAAAATGCTGACAGTTCATCCCTTTGTGTTCCACGTCCGTTGTCCGTGTTTCCCTTCAGCAAAAAAAAGTAGTGCATGTCCTACTTTTTTCTCATTTGTGGACGAGGATAGGCATTTATTACAAGGAATCTGTGAAAACAAAGGAATCCTCAAAAAAAAAAACTGATGGACCATCAGTTTTTTTTGCGGATCCCGATTTGCGGACAGCAAAATACAACTGTCGTGTGCATGTGTAGCCTTAAGCAAACCATTAAAATAGCAGTAAAATAAAATATAGTCGTCTACTCTTTCTTTTAATTTTATCAGCAGAAAGTTCCGGCAAAGAATACGTTTTCCTCACTTTTATTAAACTAAAGGTTCCACAACCTGCTAGAGAAATCACATCTTGTGTCATGGAAGTAAAGCTGACAGTGGCTACATTTAGTAACATATAGCTTTCTCTATTATCAATCAATCAGCCAAAATAGATAGCTTACATCTGACAGAGGTCATTGCAAACTTCGTTCTGCCATTTGAGAGGAGCCTGACTATTGAACGCATGGCTTATCCTGTTTACAAAGACACTTAATTATATTTTGTTGTTATCATATCTGTCTTTTTTAGATACTACTCCTTCCCAGTGGGAGTCAAGAACCTTTTAACAATAAAACGATGATGGCTTTCACCTTTACAAGACTCAATGTTACTGTGTTCTCTCCCAACTAAAATAGTTGGTTAACCTAAAGCTGCTTAACATATATGGAAGAAGATAACGTGGACTGCATGATTCCCATGGGAAAACTTCTGAAGACTTTAAGTGACTGTATTATCAGACGAGCTGCGCTTGTTTTGAGATGCTTTGCATAATGAAATGCTCTATAAATGAAATTCTATATCTTTTCTATCTAATTGTAAAGATTTCCTGTATATTAGGCTTTGCCTGGTGTGATAATGTATAAAATAGCTTTACTGCAGATTGATGTTATCCAAACAAGGGGAAGATGCAAATAAAAATCCACTAATTTGATTGGAATATTTGACGTTTTTATTCATGCTTTATGTTATGTGCTGTGTGATAGACGGCAACTGATGGCAGCTTCCAATTTGTGAATGGATGAAAGATCTGGTGTGCTGTATTTTTAACGATTGTTACAAACTGATTAAATACATATACAGTGGGGGAGATTTATCAAAAGTGGTGCAGAGAAAAACTGGTTTAGTTGCCCATAGCAACCGATCGCATTTCTCCTTTTATTGTTCAGAGTTCCTTTGGAATGAAAGGATCACTCTGATTGATGATCTTGACTGTTTTCTTTTGTACCACATTTGATTTATCTCCCGGATTTATCTCTCACGGAGCGGGAGCGGGCGCCATCTTTAAGTCGTTGTACGGCGCTGGTAGCGAATGGGTTAAATCCTATTGTAAGGCTTTGAATCGGTGCTGAATTCAGGTGCCTATAGTGCTTTATAATCCATACTCTTATACACCCCTGATATGACAGTGATGTATGGGAGAAAGGGTTTCACTGGGGCTGCAATGAGAGATGCACAGCAGCACACATCACTGCTCCTGCTTTGGTAAAGACGGGCACAGATGGGCTTTGTCACTTGCCAGGCTTTAGCAAAGTGGGCACAGGACAGTGGTAACAGGGCGCAATATGTATGCGAGCACAACTGAGCGAGTGCAGGGCAGGAACCCGCATACACATCACTCCTCCTGCCTCTGTCCACTGTGCTAAAGCCGGATGTAGGCCATCCCCCACATCTTAACCCCTTTGCTACCTGCGCCATTTTGTCATAATAACTTCTCTTATCCCAAACGGTTACAGTACACCACTGCCCAAACCCCTTTAACTCCTTGCTGCTGATGCTGAGTGTGCACATATGCGCATGTGTGTGTAAGGAGGGGGGTGTAATATCATTCGGTGGCTATGTGCACACTCAGCATTAGCAGCAAGGAGTTAGAGGGGTTATCCAACCAATAATGCCCTTGAAAATGCCGGGGGGGGGGGGGGTTAGGAAAGAGTAGGTGTAGGAGGAATGCACACTGTCCCCCATGAGCCCCCCCAACCCTTAATGCCCCCCAAAATTCTCGGGACAGTGTGCTTTCTTCCTACTTCTCCCCCCATGGGCATTTTGGGGGGCATTAGGGGTTGGTGGGGCTCATAGAGGACACGGGGAAGGGGGGGGCTAATAGAGTACTGCGGTTTCCTCCTACTCCTCCCCACCTGGGCATTTTGGGCGGGCTTTAGGGGTTGGGGCTCACAAAGGACTCCTACACCTACTCCTTCTGCTCCCCCCCAGGCATTTTGGGGGGCATTAGGGGTTAACCCCTCTAACACCTTGTTGGGCATTTTGGGGGGCTCATAGAGAACTCAAGAAGGGGGGGGGGGCTCATAGAGGCCAGTGTGCTTTCCTCCTCTCCCCCCCCAGCCATTTTGGGAGGCATTGGGCCCAGTTAGGGAGGCTCATCATAGTGGACCTGGGGGGAGGGGAGTCTCATACAGGCACACTTTCCTGTCTCACACTTTGAGGTCAACCTGCCCCACCCCACCCCCCTTGGGCATTTTGGGGCTCATAGAGGACAGGAGTGAAGCAGTCTCAAACCCTCTCCCCTCCCTATGGATCCAAAGCTTGCAGCTGGCTGCATGCTTAAGTTCCCAAGAACTTAGTGAAAACACAGACACACACAGTGACTGACTGTCGTTTGTCTGACATACCAATATCATACTTGGAGAAGTTTGAGACGAATCCTTCAATCCTGGCTTCCTGACTTGACTTGTTGTCCCTTCCTAAGCTCAGTTGGGGCACTTCAGCAGCGCCCCAGTGCAGCTGTCCTCTCCTCCTGCTAACTCCACCTGCAGTCTGCACGGCCTGCGGCTGTTCTGGGACTGGGTGAGTCTGTTTGTGGCGACGTTATTCTCCTGCGGCCGCCTCCGTGTCAGACACTGCACACTGTCACTGGCCAATCAGCAGCTGCCTCAACAGAGTTGCCTTGCGCTAACTGGCCAGCATCAGCGAGCGTTACTGCAGGCCGGCTGGCTTGATCCGATTCCGCACAGGTCAGGGTCAGGTAAGAGCCTCGGAGAAACTGGGCTGGCTGCGCGGGAAGGGGGGGGGCATGGAAGAAGGGCGTGCACATGCAGAAAGAAAAGTGCCAGGCCGGGGCCCGCGGCAGCCACATATTAATTCACTTTTTACATGAGTGAGTGGGCAGGGCTAAACAGTGTGGGCGTGGCCTTCTCTGCACTCTGGGCCCTCCAGTACTCCGGGCCCCATAGCAACGGCGTGGTCTGCCTATATTGGTGGCACCCCACTGATATAGATTATACAGCATATGCCTGTATTCAATTCCATTCAGCTGTATCTGTACATTCTATGGAGTTGTAGGGGGTAGAAACATGCGCATGCTTGACTACTCTTCCAGAAACTTCTTAGGATTTTGTTTCTTATAAAGTACAAACATTGTTTCAGATTCCCCCCATATATTAATAGTATAAATAGTGATAAGAAACTCTGTAATATTCCTTATTAGAAAAAAATGCTTCTTTCTCTACTAATCAGATTACTCACATCCCCTCATCCTCCTGCAATGACCACTCAACTATCACTTCATTGATTAAATGTGTACACAGGAGGCAGAGATGAAGACAGATCATCAGGTAGCCCATGGAAGTCTATGGAGAGGGAGGAAGAGGAAGCAGCAGCAGAGAGAAAGAGATACATACGGCTGCTAATGCTTCTTCTAGTAGGTGTTCTGCTATTTCACCCCAGTGCTGGATTCACAGCTACTCTGGTCAGCATTTCTGTATAATGTACTCCATACTGTGTCTGTGTGTATAAGATAGTGATTTTGTTTCTGTGTGATGTGTATGGGAGACATCAAAGCAGCTAGTCTCAGGGAAAACTAATAATTAGATATGAAGCCTGTAGAAGGTAAAAACTAGTGATAAGCGGCAAGGGCAATATTAGAATTCGCGATATTTCGCGAATATTCACCATAATTTCGAGAATTCGAGAATTTGTCATTATTTTCTTGATTGCGAAAATCGGCAATGTAATATGCGCTTATTGCTTGCGCAATACAGGCGTGGGTCACTTTTGCTACATTTTTCAAGCTGCTAGAAGTTTCCTGAGACTGGAAAAAATGGTTGGCACGGCAGAACAATAGCTATGCAGATAGAGTGCTCCAATATATTCGCGATTGTGCGAATCGGCAAGTAATGATGCGCATATTTTGGCGCAATACGTGCAACTTCACATTTTAGCAGGTCTGACTTCATATTACTGATTGGTGCCCTAAGTATTGTTGTGAACATGTGACATCAAAGCACTATGTCTGTAGTATGTATGGTTCTTATATAGTAAAGGGTAGGCAACTCTCATATTGGTTGCTAGGGATGTTGCTAAGCTCAGACAAAGACATTGCAGCCTTCTCATTGGCCCACAAGCAAGAAGCAGGGAGGGATGATGGGTTCAGATAAAAAAAAATCTAGAATATTCGCGAATACGAATATATAGCACTATATTCTAAATCTTCGCGAATTCTTGAAGTGGCGATATTCACAATTAAAATTCATGATTCGAATATTCATGCCCAACACAAAAACTTGATAAACGCTAGATTTAAGACATGTAATGGCCAGGAACAATGCTATCATGTGGACACACAGCTTATTCTAAAAATTCACCTGAAAGTTAAACATGAAATTTTTGTACAGCTAATCATCCTTTAAATCTAAAAAAAAAATCTTGATTATTTTAAATAATCATATGCTTGTTTTGCTTTGAACTTACTTTTTACCCTAATTTTGCTAAATTTGATGGCCCTTCTTTAGTTACTTTTAGAGATGAACGAATCGAAGCTGACGAAGTGGAATTCGTTAAGAATTTCAGGAAAAATTTTGAATTTCCTTGCACTTCGTGGTAACAAATCTTAATTTTTCCTAACATGGCGGCTACAATGGAATTGAAAAACACGGCACTCTTGCGACAGTATGATTGAGATGCAACACAATTTTTTTATTCAGCCACCATTAGAGATACATTATACAAGGCCGACGTTTTGGTCTAACCAAGACCTTCTTCAGGGCCTAAAGACAATAAATACACATAATAATAAAAAAGTTACAAACAACACCCACGGTGGTACAACGAATGTCACAAAAATAACAAATAATCCGATTACAATATAAAAGGAGTCAGTTCCAGATATGGTAGTAGTCCACAATTTCAGAGGATATATATATATATATATAGACTCCATTATAGGTATATAGTCAGAGATAAGGAAAGGATCACCATATTATATATAAAGACTTCAGAGAAAACGGGTCCAATATACAAACGCAATAAAACTCTATGGTAGTTAAAAGTTGTTAAACAATAGATTAAGGATTACATAAGAATTGGGGATGGTATCAAATCCCAATGTACATACCTATAGATAAGTAGTAGCGCAGAAGCGGGTGGCATGTTGGCAAGTAGCGCGCCCTGTGTCCTACTTCCGGTTCGTGGCTTAAGCCGGAAGCGCGTCACGGTCATGCGCACTTCATTGGCTGAAGCCGGGGTGGAAGAGGCAAAATCGGGCCCGGAATATCATGTGATCAGGGGACTGCGCGCATGCGTACATATGGTAACAAAGAAAATCGCAACAGGAATAATCGCGATGTGCAGATATTACCATTATATTGCGATTGTACATTGCGATTATATATTAGCCATATATCGTAAAGATAAACATCAATATTACAGTACAATTATGTACACAACAAGTACACCATATGTTAGATACATATCAAAAATACAAGTACACATACAGTTGTTAGGTATAAACATGGAGAATATATATAGTTGTATAAAACGGTGAGGATAACATCCCCTACCTTTAGCAGTACACAGGTTTCTCATTTAGTCTGAAAAATAACGAAAGCAAATCCTAAACTCATATTCACATAAAGATATACAAATGAATATGGGGCCAGATAATATAGTTGTATCAAAAATCGGACCCTGACATCCAGGGATCTCTATATTGATAAATCAAAATCCCTATTTAGGCCTAGTGGATGTAGTGTTTTTAATTCATGAATCCAGAAGGCTTCACGCCTTCGTAAAAGCAATTTGCAATCACCGCCTCTGCGGGAAGGGGAATGAGTTCCAAAATTTGAAACTGCAGTTGGCTAATCTGGTGTTTCAAATGGGCAAAATGTTGAGGAATGGGGAGTTCAATTTTACCACACCGTATATCAGACTTGTGTTTACATATGCGGTCTCGCACACATTGGGATGTCTCCCCAACGTATGCTAGACCGCACTGGCATTTAATAAGGTAAACTGCAAATGTTGTAAGACAAGTGAAATAACCCCGTATATGATAGATTTTGCCGAAGTGTGGATGTGTGAATGTAGAACCTTTTTTCACATGTGTACATTGGGCACAGTTCAAACAGGGAAAAGTGCCCCATTTTGTCTTTGAAAGAGTAGTCTGAATAATATTTGGCTTAGTGGAACCAATGTCGGCATGAACCAAGGAGTCTCTAATGTTTCTGGCACGTCTATAGCACATTAGCACATTCGTAATGGCGAAGGAAATTCAGGAATCATCGGATAAGACTTAGTTAACAATGGCCAATGTTTCTGTATGATGTGCTGCAGACGTGGAACAAACGGGTGATATGTCATCACCAGTGGGATCCATGGAATATCAGACTTTGTTTTCTTAGGATGACATTGGTTAGCATAAGACAGCTCTTTATCTAAAAATGTTCGTGGGTAACCCCTGGTTTCAAACTTAGATACTATTGTGTATAAAAAGAAAAAGAGCCCCCTTAGGAAAAGGCGCCAAGAGCTAAATGTTGTAAGAAGAAGCGTCTGTACACGATATAGCTAGTGAACTATAATGAAATAGGCACTATAATAGTACAATGTATCGATACGTGCATCACAGGTAATGCAGAAAGTTCCCTGGATGCAACAATTTAGATAAAATAATATACATCACTTGGTTAAAAGTAATAGTCACACTCACTTCACCCAGGAGGTCCGAGTAGGATAACCTCAGACCGGAGTACCTCCTGCGCCTGGGTCGCCTTATAGATGTCTGGGAATGACTGCAGTCCAATACGTTCTTCTAGTCAAACACCTTTAATAACCACAGGGTGGGGGTGAAGAGCGGCTCAACGCGTTTCGGGGAGTATTATCCCCTTCATCAGGAGCATGCTCCTGATGAAGGAGATTATACTTAGATGGTAACAGCTCATATGTTTCCTGGTCAGATAGTTGACGTAAGATTTCAGCTTTATAGAAGGTCGTATTCATCACCACAATGGCACCGCCTTTATCGGCAGGTTTTATTGTAATCGTTTTGTCTTCTCTGAGAGCCTTTAAGGCACTATTTTCAGAGTGTGTCAAATTGACATGTGATGGATACTGACCCCTTCTATAAGCTTCTAGTTCTCTTTGTACTTCCCTATTTATGATCTCAATATAGGCCTCTACACTATGATATGTTTTAAGGGGTGAAAAATCACTCTTATTACGCAAACCCAGGGATACAATAGAGAGAGATGATTGACATGTCCTATCTTGTTTCTCATTAATCGCATTCTGTGCAAAGTGAGTTTTAAGACGTAAGGTTCTAAAAAATCTATGTAAATCTTGTATTACACCAAACGTATGTAGAGAGTCCGTAGGGCAAAAGGATAATCCCTTTGCTAATACTGAAAGTTCTGTTGGAGAGAGAGACCGAGAGGAGATATTGACTATCAAGTCCGTACCTGTGATCGGGTTGTCATACTGGTTGGTTCTGGGGTATCTTGAGCCTCTCCCCCTACGTATCCGTGTGTTCTTCTGCATGGGCGGGACCGTCTTCCGCGAAAAAAACGTGGGGGACGATGGCGAGCAGATCTCTCGCTCCCAGAGGAGGATGAGGCATAGTCCCCATAAGACTGGTATCCCGAATTTTCGAAATTTTGCCATTGCGGTCTAGCATACGTTGGGGAGACATCCCAATGTGTTGCGAGACCGCATATGTAAACACAAGTCTGATATACGGTGTGGTAAAATTGAACTCCCCATTCCTCAACATTTTGCCCATTTGAAACACCAGATTAGCCAACTGCAGTTTCAAATTTTGGAACTCATTCCCCTTCCCGCAGAGGCGGTGATTGCAAATTGCTTTTACGAAGGCGTGAAGCCTTCTGGATTCATGAATTAAAAACACTACATCCACTAGGCCTAAATAGGGATTTTGATTTATCAATATAGAGATCCCTGGATGTCAGGGTACGATTTTGATACAACTATATTATCTGGCCCCATATTCATTTGTATATCTTTATGTGAATATGAGTTTAGGATTTGCTTTCGTTATTTTTCAGACTAAATGAGAAACCTGAGTACTGCTAAAGGTAGGGGATATTATCCTCACCGTTTTATACAACTATATATATTCTCCATGTTTATACCTAACAACTGTATGTGTACTTGTATTTTTGATTTGTATCTAACATATGGTGTACTTGTTGTGTACATAATTGTACTGTAATATTGATGTTTATCTTTACGATATATGGCTAATATATAATCGCAATATACAATCGCAATATAATGGTAATATCTGCACATTGCGATTATTCCTGTTGCGATTTTCTTTGTTACCATATGTACGCATGCGCGCAGTCCCCTGATCACATGATATTCTGGGCCCGATTTTGCCTCTTCCACCCCGGCTTCAGCCAATTAAGTGCGCATGACCGTGACGCGCTTCCGGCTTTAGCCGCGGACCGGAAGTAGGACACAGGGCGCGCTACTTAAGACGCCGAAGCGGCATGGCCAACATGCCACCCGCTTCTGCACTACTACTTATCTATAGGTATGTACATTGGGATTTGATACCATCCCCAATTCTTATGTAATCCTTAATCTATTGTTTAACAACTTTTAACTACCATAGAGTTTTATTGCGTTTGTATATTGGACCCGTTTTCTCTGAAGTCTTTATATATAATATGGTGATCCTTTCCTTATCTCTGACTATATACCTTTAATGGAGTCTATATATATATATCCTCTGAAATTGTGGACTACTACCATATATGGAACTGACTCCTTTTATATTGTAATCGGATTATTTGTTATTTTTGTGACATTTGTTGTACCACCGTGGGTGTTGTTTGTAACTTTTTTATTATTATGTGTATTTATTGTCTTTAGGCCCTGAAGAAGGTCTTGGTTAGACCGAAATGTCGGCCCTGTATAATGTATCTCTAATGGTGGCTGAATAAAAAAATGGTGTTGCATATCAATCATACTGTCGCAAGAGTGCCGTGTTTTTCAATTCCATATTACTGGGGATATTCCCACAAAACAGAGCACCACCTACAAGGAGGAGTGCCAGCCATTTTATTTATGAATATGGCGGCTACAATGGCAGCTAAAATGGTGGCTGCACGTGTGAGCACATGGGGCAAGGAACTCTGGGAAGGCGGAATGACCCATAATGCCATGCATGCAGCCAATCAGCAGCCAGCCCGGTGATGTCACAGCCCTATAATTACGGTGGCCATCTTAGATTCTGCCATTCACAATCGTGCTTTGTTCAGGGACAGATGTTCATGCAGACGCTAGGGAGAGTGAAAAAAAAACTAATTGTTAAAAAAAAAAAAAGGAAAGAAGCGATTTGCTAGTGCAGGGAAAGAATAGTGAGAGGAATCATTTTACAGGCAGGGAGACACGTGTGCAGATGCTCAGGAGAGTCATAGCAAAATCCTCATTGTGGAAAAAAGCGATTTACAAGTGAAGGGAAAGGATAGTGAGAGGAATCATTTCACAGGCAGGGAGAGACGTGTGCAGATGCTAGGGTGAGAAAATCTTTATTGTGAAAAAAAGCGATTTACAAGTGCAGGGAAACATTACTTGGGGATCCAGATAGTCTCATAATAGAGCTCTGTCATTCAAGCAATTAGTTATTGGGGTGCAAGTGCTATGTTGAAAAGCCTTTAGTGGCTTTTATCCGTGGAAAAAGATAAATATATACACAGGTCATTTTTGTTATTATTTACTCTAAAATCAGTTGCAGTCATTTCTGGTGAAAGAGTATAGGGCGGTATTTCAGTAATACACAAAACATTTAAACGCACTGCACTGTTGCAGTGATTTCTGTGGAAAGCGTATAGGGGCTTATTTCATTAAAAAAAGGAAAATATATGTGCACAGCACTGTTGCATTCATTTCTGTTGAAAGCGTATAGGCTCGTATTTCAGTACTAAAAGAAAAATATAAACGCACTTCACTCTTTAATTGTTTTCTGGTTAAAGCATATAGTGGCCTTTTTCCGTCCAACAAGAAATATATATTCACGGGTCACTTCTGCAGTTTTTTCTGGTGAAAGGGTATAGGGGCCTATTACAGTAAAAAAAAAAAAATATATATATAAGCATTTCACTGTTGCAGTTATTTCTGTTGAAAGCGTATAGGGGCCTATTTCAGTCAAAAAAGAAAAATATATATGTGTTTTACTGTTGCAGTATGGGGGCGTATTTTATTCATAAAATAAAAATATATATGCACTTCACTCTTTAATTGTTTTCTGTGGCGTATTTCTGTACAAGAATCAAGATATATTCAGTGTTCAGCACTGCCGTTATATGTGGGAAAGTCCTTTTTGTGGTATGGACTAAATTACGTTGTGTTAAAATTTTGTATTTATGTTTCACACACTGCGCGATTATTTGACGACATCCATAAGAGTGGCGCACCAATACAGGTGAATACACTATGCACTAAGCCTGCCCAAAAATGCGAACTAATTCACACCAGCCCGCATCTATCTGCGGTATTGCTTACTGGACACTACGGGGGCTTTTCTGCAGCACAGAAACCGCACGAGGACCTCGCCTCGCTCTTCCAGCATGTACCTACTTCCTCTACTATGTCCTGTTCACTTCAGATCACTCCGCTTCAGGCGCCGTTGTTTTTTTGAAACTGACAGCCTATAACCCTCTGTTGACAAGCCTTTAGTGGCGTATATACGTGGAAAACAATATATATATTCGGCGTTCACTGTTCCAGTTATATGTGGTAAAGCCTTTAGTGGCGTATATCAGTAGAAAAAGAAAAAGATTTGGCATACAACGCTGCAGTTATATGTGGTAAAATCTTTTTTTAATTATTTCGGTGGAGAAAAAACTTGTATTCAGCATAAAGTGCTGCACTTATATGCGGTAAAATTTTGTTTGAATTATTTTAGTTGAGAAAAAACTTATATTCGGCATTACATGCTGCACTTACAGTATATGCGGTAAAATCTTTTTTTAATTATTTCGGTGGAGAAAAAAAATTGTATTCAGCATTAAGCGCTGCAGCTATATGCGGTAATACCTTTTTTGAATTATTTAGTTGAAAATACAAATTTCCATTGACTCCATCAACTTCCTCATCACTTCATTATCATTGGACACACTAAATTTACACAACATGCCCACAACTTTGAAGATGTTTTTTTTATTTTATTTTTGTGAACCAAACAACAAATAGGACAAAATAACTGAAAAAGTAAATGTGCATAACTATTCACCCCCCTAAAGTCAATACTTTGTAGAGCCACCTTTTGCGGCAATCACAGCTCCAAGTTGCTTTGGATAAGTCTCTATGAGCTTGCCACATCTTACCACTGGGATTTTTACCAAAAAGCTTCAGCTCCTTCAAGTTGGATGGTTTGCGCTTGTTGTTAAATAATATGTGATCTAAATGAATTGATATTTAATATTAAGTATGTATTACACTACACATTGACACCATGTATAGTATTGTACTTGGCAATTGGAGGTCTGTATGAGAACGTCAAAACCTATATTTGAAGTCTACCATATATGACAGTGTAAAGTGCATACACGCCTGTTTTCTATGGTATAAATGATTGACAGAGACAGACAAGGAGGTCTTCTTACACACTCTGTTGGGGGTGTTTTGCTGCTGAAGGACATGGAGAACACACATGGAGCCTGAAGTAGGAGGATCAACCCTTCAACAATGATACTTCAAGGACTTTCATATTCACACATGGACAATTAGACTATTTTCCTGAAACTATTTTTGTAAGTAATCAACTTTTATGAAAATTGACAATAAATCACATTATTCATTTTTTTATATAACTCCCGTTGAAACCTGGTGAATGAGTCCTCCGGATGTTCCTTACTCCAAATAAGCATACACTACATTTGGAGAGGATTACCATTCAAGTTATTATATTTTTGATACATATAATATCATATTTGAAACGATATTTTACATTTGGCGAGCTATCCAAATCCCGATATTAAAGTTTGAAGAGGGGGAAGTAAGTGTGTTTCTCAAGAAAAGAATTATCAAGCTTTAATAAGTCGGAGAATTAAGAAGAATCTTCTGAAGGAGGACAACAACTGCCAGACGTACCAAGACGTGCTGATGACGGAAGGCTTACAATTTACGTTTATGCCTAGCGAACAGTCAGATTTGCAAACGATATGGTTTGATTTATATGCAAAATGTGAACAGGAGAATAAGAAGATAGACAGAAAGAGTATTTTAGTTAGTAAAGAGAAAGAGAAAATAGGGAATATTTTCCATATGGTGCAGATCTTTCATAGCCTAGTGTCAAATAGATCCATGTATAATTATACCAGTGAAGTTCCAACCGCGGATGCTGTGATCTGTAAAGATGCATCAACTGAGGGTGGAAATGGTAATAAAGTAGAGGAAAGTAAGAATAATGAGGATTTGAGAACTCAGCAGGATGAGCTGAAACACATATGTATGATCTCTGCTGAAAGTGACCATAAACTTATAGATGAGGAAAGGTTAATACAAGAGAAGACATTACAGATCTCTGCTGAAGGTGACTTTGTGTCAGTAGACAATGACAAGTCTATACACCAGCAGACATTGCATATAAAAGAGGAAAACTTACAATTAACATTGTAGAAGCAATTAATGAAAATGTGCAAAGAAATCCCCACATATGATGCAAACATCAATGTGTGCAGGAATTTTGAGATTTTTGAGAGCCATGCAGATATTCTGAGATTTTTGATAGCCATGCAGATAGATTTGAATTATCAAATGAACAATCGATTATTTAGATTATGGCTTCCGGTGAATTTCTCTAGGAGTCTAGGAATGAAGCAGGTTGATGATAAGGATTCAAAATGGATTTGTCATAATGATATACAAATATTAAAAGAGTTGATTTGGTGCACTAGAAGTGACAGCATGCCCACACATGAAATTCTAAAGGAATTAAAAATTGGCGGAAAGGAATCCACATTTGGATTTATGTTTATGTTTGAGTGGACATACAAAGCGGTTATTGAGAATGCCAAACATTCACATATCATCCACATGTTTGTCAGAAAGTTTAAATTTTTAGAGCCGTCTATATTAGTGTTGGCTTCAGAGAAATCATCATTATTTCAGACTACAACGTTTTTGGATATTATAAGAAAAAATATGAAGCAGAACATGTCTCCATCACATATAAGAAAAGAGAGAACATGTGCAGATTTAAAAATAGACAGACCCAGGCCTAGGAAGACTCAAATATCAGATACATATAAAAAGATCAAAGATTCTCTTTATGATGAACGAAGAAGAAAATTACATGTAATGTTTAGACCCTATCATATGATAAAATCAGTCACACCCACAAATCCACAGATAGAAAATGTAACTGAAAATAAATCTCAGTTTCAGCAATCTACAAATAGACCAACTTCAGAAAAGGATCTACAGGGGGAAAAATGTCACGTTTCTGAGGTAGATACCAATCTAGAGGTCAAAAGTAAAGATATTCGGAATCAGATGAGTTCTAAATGTAATTATCCTGTCATTAAGGAAAAACTTAAGAAAATGCAGTCAATGGATTTATTAAATGAATTAAAAGAGTTTGACATTTCTAAACCAGTCACATTGAGCAGGATATTCCAGGATCTCATAACCAGAGAAGTTATGAGTATTGGCTAGAAATAGATCTAGTGAGGACAGACATATTGGTAATGATTTTGGCATGGATAAGGATAAGATTTTGTGTTTCTCATTAAAATTAGCTGAATAAAAGTTCTGATAAATTATGAAACAATGCACGGGAGAAATCTAGAAGATCTTGGGAAGATTGGAGATTTCATGTGAATTATATCAGACTCTGGGAAAGTTGGGTGCATTATTTAGGTTCAATGCCTGGAAAGGAGAGAATAAGTGCATTCCGTATCCATAATATTACATTTTGGTATAATTCAAGAGTTTCTATTTGAAAGATGTTGCATTGTATACATAAGTATATACAGAGAATGTGATAGTTATTGTAAGATCAGCACATTGTAATAGCTGTAATTCTATGGAAGAAGACAGAAGCTAATTATAAAGTAACAGGATCCTATTCTCATATGTCCTGAGTCTATAGACATCTCTAACCCTCAGTTCACACTTGCGCGTTTTACAGCGCGTTCGAACGCTCTGTAAAACGCTCAACAGGAGAAAACTCATGTTTCCCTATGGGCATGGTTCTCACCTGAGTGTTTTACAGCGCGTTTGAACGCGCTGTAAAACGCCCTACTCTTAAAGAAGTTCTTGAGCTTCTTTGGGGCGTTTTGTCGCGTGTTTGCACCCATAGACTTCAATGGGAACGTGCGTAAAACGCGCGTAAAACGCGCGTTTAACACGCGATAAAGTGTAGATATGCCTTTTTCAATTGGTCTCCAGAGTCACGAACGCGCGTATGACGCGCGTTTCCTATTTGCAAAAACGCGCTGTAATGCGTGCAACAAAAACGCGCGTAAAACGCGTGTCTCAGAAACGCTCAGGTGTGAACCCAGGGTTAATATTGCAGGAGGTCAGATAATAGAAGAAAAAGATTTTTGTATATTCTTTACACAGATAATATTGTTAGAAAATATGTTTCTGTTGTATCTAATGCTATTTTCTATTTTTATATTTTCTCTAGTAGAAATTTTCTTAAGGAGCAGCATTAGACCGAAATCAAAATTTTTCTTCCATAGCAATTTTCTCAACATTACTATATAACTTTCATAATTGTATGGAATGTCTAGTAATCAAGCTGTTAATCCATGTAACCATGTTTGACTAACAGAATAATACTAAATGTAAGAAAATATGAGCATGGAAAACTTACTTATATTGTGATGCATGAAGCATGGGTTCTTGCAGCCATTGATTAGAAAGCGTGAGGTCAAGTGATTAACAAGAGCATAATGACATGTGAGATCGTTTGTCTAAGAATAGGCTAATGGTATGGAAAGGTCTAATTCTAGAAGAATTCAAGGATCTTAAGTTTATGCAAAATACTAAATTATTGTTTATTTGTGGTCCACAAATAAAGTACTTCAGGTTTATAATTGAAATTCCTTTTATAATGCGCATTACAAAATAAGACATACGTATAGGTTTATTAAATCATTTTATGAATTAAAATTAATTGGCCATATGAGAGTGTGATGATGTAAGAGTGATGTGAGCAGCTGCTAAGTTATGTGTTATGTGTGCTATGCCATGTGAGTATGTATGAATGCTATTCTAAGACTGAGCATATTTGGGTTAAAAATGAAGAAGCCCTTAGTAGTTTAAGAGGTAATATTATTTATAATGACATATTAGATATATTATTTGATTATACAACATATTTCATTATTTGTGTTGACAAATATATATATATATATATATATATATATACTGGAAATGAGATAAAATAAATTTGTTTAAATTGTGGACTTATAATAGTAATGTGACACATATATGTCCAAGAAGCCATTTGATCCTATTGTTAAATGGTTCTATAACATGATAGGTTATATTAAGTTGAATATTTTATGATCAAGTATATAGAATTATAAAGATCCATAGGTAAATGTTTCAATTTAATTTATAAATGTTTCATGGTAATATTTTTATGGGATTTACTTTCTATAAGATTGTTTTATTTTCAAAGGTGCTTTTTTTTATTTATAGTGATGATTTATTATTGATGCTACACACATACACAAATATATTCTCATATACACAACTATATCTTAATATACAGGAAGATGTTCTATATATTTTATATGCTAGTAGTATATTGGTCTTAATATGAATAAACAATATATTATATATATATATATATATATATCCCAACTGAACATTTGTAAAGGTTCAAGATTCTTAGGTTAATTTATGGTAGACAACTCATGTTTGTTTATACAGGAGTGATGGCCACAGGTGGTCAAAGGCATACTCATGTCTCCCAAGAGTTAAAGTCTAAGAATAACAGTCAAATTTTGTGCGCCTCCAACTTCAGTACCTACGTGCGCCTGTGTCGATAACGGAAGCCAGCGCAGGCACATAGAAAGAGGATGAAGCCGCTGCCAGAATTCAATGTGGCACAGGTGCATGCAGGTACTGAAGTTGGAGGGTGCCGGGGACGTTATCCAGCGCAGGCGCGGATCTACAAGATGAGGCTGATGCCAGGAAGATGTTACTGGGCATGCTCGGGATTTCAGTGCGTCGTGAGCTGGGGGGCGCTAGGAGGAGGCAGTTGTGCCGCGTCTGGGCACAAACCTGAATGAGGGACAGCCCCTTGGGCACAAAGAAAGGTAATTAGCATATTGATAAAAACGCTTTTTATAAGTAAAGGAAAGGCAGCAAGGGGTGATATTGGTATAGTTTTATTAACCCCTTAGTGACCAAGCCTTTTTGGGCCTTTATGACCAAGCGTTTTACTTCCTTTTTTCATGGTCTCGTTCCAAGAGCTATAACTTTTTTATTTTTTTGTCTATATAGCTTTATGAGGGCTTGTTTTTTACGGGACAAGATGTAGTTTTTAATGGCACCATTTTGGGGTACATGTAACTTTCTGATTAACTTTTATTAACTCTTTCTGGGAGGGAGATGGGGAAAAATGGCAATACTGCCACTGCGTTTTCACATTATAAATTTTACGGCGTTCATTTTTCGGTACAAATAACATAATATCTTTATTCTCTGGGTCAGTACAATTACAGTGATACTAAATACTTATAATTTTTTTTACGTTTTATTACTTTTTTTTGCAATAAAACCCTTTTATTAACCCAAAAAATGATTTTGCATTGCCACTTCCCAAGACCCATAACTTTTTTATTTTTATTCTATGGAGTTGATTGAGGGCTTTATTTTTGAGGGAAGACTTGTATTTTTCATTGGTATCAATTTGGAGTAAATGCCGCTTTTGATCGCTTGTTATTACGTTTTTTCGGTGGAAACTAAGAATAAATTAGAAATTCTGTCTTTATTTTTTTATTTTTACAGCGTTCACTATAGGGGATAATTTACGTAATATTTATGTAGTCCGAGTTCGTTATGGACGCGGCAATACCAAACATATGGGGGATATTTTCTTTTGCAATTTTTTCATTAAAAAGCGTATTTTCAATGGAAAAAAAGCATATATTTTTATTTTATGGAATTTTTTTTATTTAATAAATGTGTATTTTTTTCTATTATTTTTACTACTTAATAGTCCCACAAGGGGACTATAATATACAGTATTTTGATTGCTTTTAAAATGTAATGCATTATGTCTATAATGCATTACATTTTAATAGCAGTGCTATTCCAACTTTGACCAGCAGGCTGCGCCAGAGAGGCACAGTCTGCTGGAGATGCCGAAAGACAGGCTCGGGGCCCTGATCGGAAGCTAGGTAAGCTTCCCAGCACATCAGCACCCCGCAATCGCATTTGCACGGTGCTGATGGGAGACAGAGGGAGTCCGCTCCCTCTGTTACCACTTTACATGCAGCGGGCGGCATTGCGCCCGGCATGTAAAGTGTTAAACAGCCCGGATCGGCACTCCTGCCGGTTCGGTCTGTTAGAGCAGGGCCCCGGCTCTCATGTGAGAGCCGGGTCTGTGCTCCCTGCTGCACGGGGGAGCCGTGCAGCGCTTATACTGGGCCGCCGTAAAAATGCGGCGGCCCAGCCTAAGGCCCCTTAGTGACCGCCGTAAAAACACGTATGGGTGGTCACTAAGGGGTTAAGCATATTAAGACTAATCAAAGCATATACATGTATACCACTTTATATGCTCAAACGGCCTGTCAGTGTCCCTTTAAACCACTCAAGTGTTGCTTTAGCAGTGTGTTTGGGGTCATTGTCCTGCTGGAAGGTGAACCTCCGTCCTAGCGTCAAATCACGCACAGAGTGTTACAGGTTTTGCTCAAGAATATCCCTGTATTTAGCACCATCCATCTTTCCCTCAACTCTGACCAGTTTTCCAGTCCCGGCTGCTGAAAAACATCCCCATGGTGTTCTTTGGGTGATGTGATGTGTTGGGTTTGCGCCAGACATAGCGTTTTCTTTGATGGCCGAAAAGTTGAATTTTAGTCTCATCAGACCAGAGCACCGTCCTCCATACATTTTGGGAGTCTCCCACATGCCTTTTCGCAAACTCACAACATGCCTTTTTGTTTTTATCTGAAAGTAATGGCTTTCTTCTGGCCACTCTGCCATAAAGCCCAACTCTGTGGAGCATACGGCTCATTGTCGTCCTATGTACAGATACTCCAGTCTCTGCTGTGGAACTTTGCAGCTCCTCCAGGGTTACTTTAGGTCTCTGTGCTGCCTCTCGGATTAATGCCCTCCCGGTCCATGAGTTTTGGTGGGCGTCCGTCTCTTGGCAGGTTTGCTGTTGTGCCATGTTCTTTCCATTTGGTTATTATAGATTTGATAGATTAGTGCTCCTGGGGATCATCAAAGATTTGGATATTTTTTTTATAACCTAACCCTGTACTTCTCAACAACATTGTCCCTTATTTACTAAACAATAGTCTTATTTATATATTTTTCTCATTTCACTTCACCAACTTAGACTATTGTGTTCTGATCCATCACATAAAATTCAGATTAAAAAAACATTGAACTTGTAATGTAACAAAATACAAAAAAGTAAAGAGGGTGAATACTCTTGCAAGGCACTGTATATGATGTCCATATGCTCTAATTGGACATATGGAAATGGGCTGTATTGCTTACTGAACTCCTTTAACTCCAAAAATAAGAAAAGATGAAGGCATGTACCTACATATAAAAGGCATAAAGATCTGCTGTAACTGTCCATTACTTTCTTTTATTGTATCAGAAAATAAAAGTAAAGTTTCCTCTCCCGGTGTCCAAAGAGGCAACTCATTATGCTGCAGGTAGAAATGTACTGTATTGTAGGGAGGTGCTACTACACAGAGAAGAACAATGGTAGAGCTACAGTATCTTGTTAGCACTGTGTGATTATGATAATAAGGTGAATGGTTAAGTAAATATGGACTTTGGTAAGGTATTGCATGATACCATGCCACAATAACCATATAGGGGTGGATGCCAGTTCTACATAGGTGCTCTGCAGACCATATTAGTGATTACAGTACAATAAAATCTATTGAATGACAGCTGATGTCTCTGATTGTAGACATACACTTTCATTTTTCTCTCTATGATCACTTCTCCTGATGACTGCAGAATTTACTTGCTGAGACATCTTTGGCTACTTGTTTTTGAAGCCATTTCTGCCTCAATAGCAACACAAATTAATTCAGACCCCATTGGTGACACCTTTTACAGTGAGACGTAGATCCCACCATAAGCCACAGTCACAGCTGTGAGCTCCTTATAGAAGTAACCGCTATAGCTCCTCATAATAGTGACAGCCATAGTTCCCCACATGACTCACTCACCTATTAGGACTGCCCTAAAGGGCACTTATATCATGTTGTGCAACAGGATACTAAGCAGCAGTTCTGCTGGCGCCTGCATATATAAATCGATAGGTAGAAAGCAGGACGCAGACAACAGGAGCAGTATGGCTGCACAGCATCGCACATCATCTGGTGCCCACACAAGAGGCAGAAGAGCAGGGGTGCAGTTGCACAGAAGTATAGAAACCAAGTTCATAGAAACCCTGTCTGTGCGACAATGAGCTTTATGATCACATGATTGTGCTAGCATCACTGTCGTGTGATTCTGAAGATCACCATGAAAACTTGCTTTTTGGCACCCTGCAGGCTACCGACAACATTAAAACAGTTCAAAAAAGTTTAATTTATTAAAGGGGTTGTCTAAGTTCAGTAAATGGCATTTATCATGTACCGGTAGAGAAAGTTAATACAAGGCACTTACTAATGTAATGTGATTGTCCATTTTGCTTCCTTTGCTGGCTTGATTCATTTTTCCATCACATTATACACTGTTCATATCCAGGGCTTAGGACCACCCTGCAATCCAGCAGCGGTGGTCATGCTTGTACACTATAGAAGAAGCCCCGGCCTCCATAGACATGCATGTGCAACAGCCTCTGTCCAAGCCACATCGTATTTTTGCAGCAGTGGTAATTATAACCCCTGGGAACGAGCAGTGTATAATGTGATGGAAAAATGAATCCAGCCAGCAAAGGAGATATTATGGGCAATCACAATACATTAGTAAGTGCCTTGTATTAAGTTTCTGTACATGGTAAATGCCATTTGCTGAAGTGAGACAACTCCTTAAAAAATATAAGGTGCATCAGATCTCTTCCAAAGCACCCTGTCATTCCCTGACTGCCAAAACAAGTGCCCTAGCACACACTGGATCCACCGGATCTGTGTCATTGTATGTTGAATGTGTTTTCAAGTTACATTGACTAAGCTACAATGGCCCCTTTACACTGCCTGAACATCAGGTAGATCATCGCTAACAAGTATTTGCACTTGTTAGTGTTAGTGTTGATCTGTCATGGTAAAGGTGCCTTCGATTACCTGATGAAAGAAGAAAATGCTCATTCCTCAGGTAAGTGGATCTCTTATGTGGTCACCTAAATTATCGTTTGCCAGCTGCAGATGATCGTACCATCTAAATAGCCTGTGCTGCCGGCAAACAATGATTCTGCATTAGTGATTGGTTCTCTCCATACTGTGGAGGGGATCGCTGCATGTAAATGCAATATTTTCAAAAAAGGCTACTCGTAAATGGGCCTTAAGAAATGACCATTGTACTGTATGTTGAAAGTACTGTTACCCAAGGCTGTTACAACATAAAAGGGTGTTCTAGTAACAGCCACTCAAACCCCTCTGGGTCAGACCACTGGGGCCCCACTAATCATCTCCATTTAAAGCCTATTGGGCTCCCAAAGGTAGCTGAGTACAGCACTTTGCTTTCTTTCTCAGTCTCATATAGAGACCGAATGGAATTGCAGTTTGCATGCTCGACCCCTTGGGGGACCTGGTACCCTCATTCTCATGATCAATGCTGATGCCAGGAAACCTTCACCAATCTAACAGTTATCTCCTGTCCAGTGGCTGAGGGATAATTTGTTGTTACTGGACTTATAACAGTTCACTCTACATGTTAAAAACATGATGTTATTATCACAAATATACAGTGTAAGCCACTTAAAGGGAACTGTTTCACTGGTGGGAGGCCGACCACAGAGATTTTCACTGATTATAATAATGTTGCCATGTGTTCCTGGTTTGAATAAAGCAATCTTGGAGCATGCTCACCATTGCTCAAATCAAAGTCTATGGAAATGCCAGAAATAGCCAAGCATTTAACTCATCCGTCTTCAGCAGCCCCGAAGAGAAGAATGGAGTGATAATGCACATGCTCAACCAGCTGTTCCATTCATACAGGTGCACAGGACCCCCATTCTCATGATCGGCGGAGGTCCCAATGAACAGTCATTGAGTATCTATTAGAAAGGTGGTCCTATCAAAGAAGAGGGTACACATGCATGACATAGCTTATAACAGAACTGAAAAGCACTCATTGACATAAAATCTTTTGCTAGCTTAAGCATTTTGTTGTATTTCTGTACTCAGTGAATGTATACTGTAATGTCGAACACAAACTATCCAATGCAGTATTTTTTGTTGCACCAGAGATAAGTAGCCTGTGTTATCCCAGGGTCATATGTTGGACATTCCTACTGGTAGTCTTTTTTTCTTTTAAGTGCATTATTTTTCTTATCAAACAACTGTAACGCTTCCCTAATGATCTGGATGTTGGTGTTGTGCACAGTCTGCATGCCAGTTTGATTTGAATTATTTGGCAGTATTCATTTCCTCTTGACTGATCCTGCATGAGCAGTTTAATGACCTCTCGTTCCAACATCATGCTGGCATTTTATACACTGGAAATTGAACCAGTGATTGTGTTTTGGATAATATTTCAAGTAAAATTGCTGGTAAAAATACGGTTCATCCCTATTATCTTGTGCATATATTCTGCTATAGTTTTTCTCTGTTTTGAAAATTTGCTGTTTAGTAATTAAACTGCATTAACGTTCCGGTAATTCAGAAAGTTAAATACTCTGTGTGTTACATTTCACAAGACAAAAAGCAGAAGAGTGAGCAGTGAAAAGTCTCTCTGATTCAAAGGTATATAGTTATAGAGGTGCATCTAGACTTTCTGCTGCCTGAGGCGAAAATCGAAATAACAAAGCCAAATTCTCAACTTAACCCCTTCTCTCCAGCCTTACAGTTAAAGGCATACTTGAAATACATTACATATAGTGCTACAAAACATTCTGGTTAATATAGCAATGCTGTTGAATATGCAGACACAAACGTTTCCATAAGAAAGCACTCATTCATTGCCCAAGGCCTTTCCGCTGCCCCCCACTTGTCCCCACCTGGTGCTGACTGAGGCAATCGCCTCACCTCGCCTCATTGGCGGTGCACCCCTGATCTGCTGACCATACATTGTGACATCGTAATGAAATCCTGGATACTATTATCTGCTGACAAGACAGTGTGACATCATAATGGAATACTGGATACAATCACCTGCTGACCATACATTGTGACATCATAATGGAATCCTGGATACTATCATCTGCTGACCATGCATTGTGACATCATAGTGGAATCCTGTATACTGTTATCTGCTGACCATGCATTGTGACATCATAATGAAATGCCGGATACCATCACCTGCTGACCATTCATTGTGACATCATAATGGAATCCTGGATACTATCATCTACTGACAATACATTGTGACATCGTAATGGAATCCGGGATACTATCTTCTGCTGACCATAGCTTGAGACATCATAATGGAATCCTTGATACTATCATCTGCTGACCATAGATTGTGACATCATTATGGAATCCTGGATACTATTATCTGCTGACCATATAGTATGACATGATAATGGAATGCCGGATACCATCACCTTCTGACAAAACATTGTGACATGATAATGGAATCCTGTATACTATCATCTGCTGACCATACATTGTGAATAGCGATGAGCGATTGTTTCAATACTGTATGGAGCGAGCGATCCGTACAGTACTAAATTGTATTGAGCCGAAGTTATTACTTTGCGAACCATTCGAAACCGAACCCGAGTTCGGGAAATTTTTTTTTTACAGTAGAAATAAATTGCTGAAGTTATTATGTGAAGTTTCGTGATAACTTTGGCTCATTGGAACCAAAACATCGCAATACTGTACGGAGCGCTTGCTCCGTACAGTATTGAAACAAAGTTTTATGCGAATCGACTTCGGACGTTTCATCCAAAGTCGATTCGCTCATCCCTAATTGTGACATGATAATGGAATCCTGAACATTATCACCTGCAGACCATATATTGTGACATCATAATAAAATCCTTGATACCATCATCCAAATTTCTTTAATTGTGAAATCATAATGGAATAATGGATACTATCACTTGCTGACAATACATTGTGACATCATAAAGGGAATCCAGGACACCATCACCTGCTGACCATACATTGTGAAGTCATAATAGAATCCTTGATTTTATCATCTGCTGACCATACATTTTATCATCCATTATGGAATCCTGGATACTATCATCTGCTGATTATACAATGTGACATTATAATGGAATTCTGAATACCATCATCTGCTGACCATACATTGTGACATCATAATGGTATCCTGGATATTCCCATCTGCTGACAATACAATGTGACACCATAATGGAAACCTGGATACTTTCATCTAGTGATAAAACATTGTGACATCATAATGGAATCCTGGACACTACGATCTGCTGGCCATACATTTTGACATCATAATGGAATCCTGGAAACTATCATCTGCTGACCATACATTGTGACATAATTGAATCCTGAATACTATCATCTGCTGACCATAGCTTGAGACATCATAATGGAATCCTGTATACTTTCATCTGCTGACCCTACATTGTGACATCATTATGGAATCCTGGATACTATTATCTGCTGACCATAGCTTGAGACATCATAATGGAATCCTGGATACTATCATCTGCTGACCATGCATTGTGACATCATTATGGAATCCTGTATACTTTCATCTGCTGACCCTACATTGTGACATCATTATGGAATCCTGTATACTGTTATCTGCTGACCATATATTATGACATCATAATGAAATGCCGGATACCATCACCTGCTGACTATTCATTGTAACATCATAATGGAATCCTGGATACTATCATCTACTGACAATACATTGTGACATTGTAATGGAATCCGGGATACTATCATCTGCTGACCATACATTTTGACATCATAATGGAATCCTGGAAACTATCATCTGCTGACCATACATTGTGACATTATAATGGAATCCGGGATACTATCATCTGCTGACCATACATTGTGACATTATAATCAAATCCGGGATACTATCATCTGCTGACCATACATTGTGACATTATAATCAAATCCTGAATACTATCATCTGCTGACCATACATTGTGACATTATAATCAAATCCTGAATACTATTATCTGCTGACAATACATTGTGACAACATAATCGAATCCTGAATACTATCATCTGCTGACCATAGCTTGAGACATCATAATGGAATCCTGTATACTTTCATCTGCTGACCCTACATTGTGACATCATTATGGAATCCTGTATACTATTATCTGCTGACCATATAGTATGACATCATAATGGAATGCCGGATACCATCACCTGCTGACAAAACATTGTGACATGATAATGGAATCCTGGATACTATCATCTGCTGACCATACATTGTGACTAGGGATGAGCAATCGTTTCAATACTGTATTGAGCGAGCGATCCGTACAGTATTAAATTGAATTGAGCCAAAATTATTACTTTGCGAACCACTCGAAACCGAACCCGAGTTCAGGAAATGTTTTTTTTTTACAGTAGAAATCAATTTCTGAAGTTATTATGCAAAGTCTCGTGAGACTTCGCAAAGTAATAACTTTGGCTCATCGGAGCCAATACATTGTAATACTGTACGGAGCGCTTGCTCCGTACAGTATTGAAACAAAGTTTTATGCGAATCGACTTCGGATGTTTCATCCGAAGCCGATTCGCTCATCCCTAATTGTGACATGATAATGGAATCCTGAACATTATCACCTGCAGACCATATATTGTGACATCATAATAAAATCCTTGATACCATCATCCAAATTTCTTTAATTGTGAAATCATAATGGAATCCTGGATACTATCACTTGCTGACAATACATTGTGACATCATAAAGGGAATCCAGGACACCATCACCTGCTGACCATACATTGTGAAGTCATAATGGAATCCTGGATACTATCACTTGCTGACAATACATTGTGACATCACAATGGAATCCTGGATACTATCATCTGCTGACAATACATTGTGACATCATAAAGGAATCCTGGATACTATCATCTGCTGACAATACATTGTGACATCATAAAGGAATCCTGGATACTATCATCTGCTGACAATACATTTTATCATCCATTATGAAATCCTGGATACTATCATCTGCTGATTATACAATGTGACATTATAATATAATTCTGAATACTATCAACTGCTGACTGTACATTGTGACATCATAGTGGTATCCTGGATATTCCCATCATCTGACAATACAATTATGGTGTCACATTGTATTGTCAGCAGATGGGAATATCCAGGATACCACAATGATGTCACAATGTATGGTCAACAGATGATGGTATTCAGAATTCCATTATAATGTCACATTATATAATCAGCAGATGATAGTATCCAGGATTTCATAATGGATGATAAAATGTATTGTCAGCAGATGATAAAATCAAGGATTCCATTATGACTTCACAATGTATGGTCAGCAGGTGATGGTGTCCTGGATTCCCTTTATGATGTCACAATGTGTTGTCAGCAGATGATATTATCCAGGATTCCATTATGATGTCTGGTGATAAAATATTGTGACATCATCATGGAAGCCTGGATACTATTATCTGCTGATAATACATTGTGACATCATAATAGAATCCTGGATACCATCACCTGCTGACCATACATTTTGACATCCTAATGGAATCCTGGATACTATCATTTGCTGACCATACTGTACATTGTGACATTATAATGGAATTCTGGATTCCATCACCTGCCGACCATACATTGTAACATCATAATGGAATCCTGGAAACTATCATCTGCTGAGCATTAAAAATGAGCGAATTTTTCAAAAATTAGATTCAGCCGGATCGCAATCGCCATTTTTTTCTGGAAAACATTTGGTTCGATCCAAACTTATCTGCGGCGATTTACATTAAAAAGGGCTATTTCCTGGCTGCAGAGAGCCTTTATAGTGGTGTAGAACACTGTGCCTTGCAGTAACATGCATAGGGAGTCTGCTTTGGTAGTGAAATAATACTGTGAGTCCGTATGACGTGCAGATAAGAGATTTCGCAAACATAAAATTTTCCGTTCATGAATTTATGCAAATGTTCGCGAACAGGCGAACAGGGTGAACCGCCATAGACTTCAATAGACAGGCGAATTTTAAAACCCACAGGGACTCTTTCTGGCCACAATAGTGATGGAAAAGTTGTTTCAAGGAGACTAACACCTGGACTGTGGCATGCCGGAGGGGGATCCATTGCAAAACTCCCATGGAAAATTGCGTAGTTGACGCAGAGTGTGGTAAGTTGAATTCGCAATGCGATTAATATAACCTGCATTAATTGCATTGCGAATTCAACTTAGAGCTGGGTCCCTAATGGTTGTATTGCTAGAATATAACGAAGATTGAGAATATAGTGCTATTAGGAATTCAGATCTAGGTTGCAATCGCAATGCGATTAACACAGGTAATATTAATCGCATTGTGATTACAACTTAGATCTGAGTTCCTAATGGTTGTATTGCTAGAATAGACGAATATAATGAATATAGCGCTATATTCTCAATCTTCATTATATAATTCTAGCAATACAACCATTAGGAACCAGCTCTAAGTTAAATTCGCAATGCGATTAATACAGGTTATATTAATCGCATTGGGATTACAACTACTAACACTGCAGCTTCAGAATGAATCTAAGATGGATGCTGTCCTTGCTTTTTGATAGGAGGTGAGATGGTCTGGGAGGAAGGGTATGCTGATTGGCTGGAATGTGTCTGCTGACTGTGAGTTACAGGGTCAAAGTTTGCTCAATGATAAAGTATAGGGGCGAACGCGAACATCGCATATGTTCGCCCGCTGCGGACACGAACAAGCTATGTTTGCAGGCGAATAGTTTGAGACATCTCTGGTGCAGATGACAGGCGTCACTCTTAGAATCATTGCACACTTAACTTATTTGGGCAGTCACGGGGCCAAAACTGACCAAATAACTCAAGTATGAACTCAGCTTTACAGGTCGATGTTAGCGCCAAGAAGAAGTGCACTCCTTTTACGCCGTTGTCAGCTGATTCCACATAGATGTCTACAGAACCTGTTCTATTAAATGCTTATACAAGTAGCCCCCCAAAAATGGATCCTGTCTGTTGAGCATCTGCCTTCACTCGGTCAGCATTTGGTCAGTAATCCATCAGTATTGCTAATGCTAAAAAAAAAACAGGAGTGGAGCTAAAACAGAGACGACACGTGAATGGAATATTTGCATGTCTTCTGTACCCACTCCTGCTTTTGGCTACCAAATCACAAGCAAATTCCGATAGGACCATACAGGCCTTACAGCTGCTACACAGGATCCGTTGTGCGTCTCATTTTTCCTTGCTTCTGACAGATCAGAAGAAGGGTCAAATAAATGATGATATCAGCCAGGCCGAAAGGCAAAATAGTGGCCCAGTCATGAAGTGGGCTGTGTGGGAAAAGCATGAGAAGTCCACAAAGTGGCAAGGTGATATAGTGTGGAGGTGGCAGCAGCATCAGGAGACCACAGAGTGGCAAGGTGACATAGTGAGGAGGTGGCAGCAGAATTAATAGACCACAGAGTGACCCGGTGACAGAGTGGGGAGGTGGGTGGCAATACGAGTACCAGCTGAAGATGGTGGGTGAAAGAAGGGGCACTTGGCATCAGATGTGTGGCATTAGGAGGGGGGCAGCATCAGAATAGTAGCTGAGGAAGGTAGCTAGAGGAAACCTGTCTATTTTGTCAAAGTGTTGGTGTGGCACCATGGATGATCTAGTCTGATGCATCAGGCATTGGTGGGTGGAAATCCTGGCTGATCCACGCCTGATTCATCTGTACAAAGGTCAGTCTCTTTACATTTTACTTAGACAGGTGAGTTCTTCTTGAGGTAACCATTGCCCATGCCACACTAAACACCCACTTTGATGCCACGCTACTGAATGGGCAGGACAGCTTTTCCAGATCAAACTCTGCCAGTTACGGCCACAAGTCCAGTTTGACTGCCCAGTAGTCAAGTGGATCTATAATGTGGGTTGGCAGGGTGCTGTCTAAGTATGCCACCACGTGGTGGTTCAGGTCCTGCTCCAGGTCTAGCTGCTGCTGCTTCTGGAGAGTAGTTTCTTCTCTAGGCGGGAGAAGAAAGCTGCTTATCAGCGACTCTAGACTCAAGTTTCTGCTGATGGAGATGGAACTGCTCCTACCCGCCCACTCTGCCACAGCAGCCATGGCAGAAGAACGCGAGCGCAGAGGGCCCCCCCGCTCAGACCAGTGAGTGGATGGACGATGGCGCACATAGGCAGCAGCCAACTGACTACATAGGATGTCTCTATAGTAGTTCATTTTGTCCTCCCTCTCAAAGTGTGTTAAAAAGGTCCACATTCTCCAACAAGGTGGAGAGCCAGAAGTCATCCCTCTGCCGAATGGTGACAATTTGGCTGTCACTACATAATAATGTCAGCATGCATTGGGCCATTTGTGCAAATGACTCAGAGGGACTCCCTGCCTCCAGCTCCACTGTATACTGCCACTGTGTGTCTGGGTCCTCTTCCTCATTGCCCTGTAGCTCCTCTGGCTGCTCCTGCTCCTCCTCTCCTTTCACCTGTGTGTAAAAACCACCCATTTAGCTACATATTGCTTGTGCTCCTATGTCCTCCTCCTCCTCCAGTTCAGCCCCCACAGGACTCATGTGGTCGTGAGATGTAGACACCACGTCTCCAGTCCCCTGACCAGCCAGATTTACCAGCATCTGTTCCATGACATGAAACAGTGGAATGACGTTGTTCATCCCATGTTCCTGGCAACTGAAAATAACGTGGCCTCCTCAAAGGTCCTGTGCGAACGGGAGGTGTCATGCATGAGCTGCCACTGGCTGATATCGAAGTTAAACAGGGGAGTACTCCTGTCCGCTTGGATCATCAAGAAATCATTGATGGCCTTTCTCTGTTCATATATTCGGTCCAATATATGGAGGGTGGAATTCCAATGGGTGGAAACGTCGCATATCAGCCTATGTTGTGGGATGTCGTTCTGCTGCTGCAGCTCAAGGAGGGTGTGCTTTGCGGTGTACGAGTGGCTGAAGTGCATGCAAAGTTTCCTGGCCATTTTTAGGATGTCTTGCAGATGGGTGGAGGACTTCAGGAACCGCTTGACAACCAGACTGAACACGTGTGCCATGCAGAGCGCGTAGCTCAGCCCTCCTGGACTCAGCGCCGGCACCATGTTCTTCCCGTTGTCGGTCACCATGGTTCCGATTTTGAGTTGTTGCGGAGAAAGCCAGGATTCAATTTCTTGCTGAAGGACACTGAGCAGTTCCTCCCCTGTGTCGCCCAGGAAAACCAGGTGCAGAACAGCATGAGAATAATGAGAGTCTACAATCAGTGAAAAGAAACAAGGATGAGACAGCATTACCTGTGGAACAGTGTCCAATAATGCATTCCGTGGCGGTGCAAGGCGATGCAAGGTCCTGGCCCTAATGCTCTCTCTGAGTCTAAACATTGCTTCTTTTTGGTAGAATAAAGAGTTTGGATTGAAGAAATTGCAGTGCTGCGATTTTTGACTGTTTTTCACGAGAATCTACAATCACCCATAAATTTTCCCCAAAAAAGCCTGTTTCACATAAAAAATTTCACCACTATGTAATTCAGTCCATACAGTAAAAGAAGGTCTACAATCACCCATCAATTTTCCCGGAAAAAAAACGTGTTTGAAATAAAAAATGTCACCAATGAAAGGATAATGGTATTCGGTTCATACAGAAGAATATTCGGTTCATACAGAAGAATCACGCCCCCAGGAAGAAGCTCAGGGGAAACGTACGTCGGAGTCACTGGTCATCTACCTCTCTCACGGTATGCACTGAGTTGCCTCTATCTGTATTTACTTGATAGTTTTTTTTGGCACTTTACTTTCATCCTCAATTGAGGTGTTTTACTATGTAGGGAATTGTACCTTGTATGCCATACTTTAATCTAAGTGCAACTATATGGGCCCTGGAATTAGTGTTACTTTATTTTAGGACACACATTGCTATATATTGTATGGCCCTTTTTACCGTGGGTAGATGGGGGATTCTTTGTGCTGCTGTATGCAATTAATATTTTGCTGCTTTTTAAATGTGATGTGTTTATATATTGTCATGTTGCTATAAATAAAAATATGTTTATTATTAAAATATGTGTGGTATTTTTTGGTGCTGTGTATTGAGACTCCACACATTTTTTGTGAATTATATCAGATTGGTGATTCTAATTCTTCCTGTGTTTTTACAGAAGTTTTGCAAACCAAGCAGATGGATTTCCGGTCATGGGACCTAACCTGGCAGTCCCAGGTGGATGCAGTATTTGTTGGTGGAGCAGTGGCAGGGGAGGACCCCAGTCTGAGGGCTGTCGGTAAGCTGAGGGGGAAATTGAAACAGGCATTGCATAAAAGGATGAAGGTTTGGTGGAACAGGGCCACCTTAGAAAAATATTTGTCTAAAGGCTTGATACCAAGGGGCCTGCGTGTTCAGATATTCCCATCCTATGGAAGGGATGATGAGAAGTTTTGCGAAAAGTGGGAAGCTGCCTGTAGTTCATGTGCAACAAATTTGATACGATTGATTATTGATTTTAATACCAATGAAACGTCAGAACTTGAAGCAGAGATTTCCTCGATGGAAGATCAATTTAGTCAAAAATCATCTACAACTAAATTGGAGGCCTTTAAAAGAGAAATGGAAGAATCTTTTTTAATATGGGAAAAACAGATTAAGGTTAAGTGCTGACAACGGCTCACCCTCTCTTTAAATGGACAAAGGTGCACTCCTCCTGGTACCACCCTCAGGTACCAAAGGGGACAAAATGTGCAATAAAATGGAATGGAGGGGCACTTAATATTTGGGTATATGGATGAATTTTAATATGAAAAAGGATAAAATACACAATAAAAATATACAATAAAAAATAAAAAATAAAATAAAATATATATATATATATATATATATATATATATATCCGGAGCAATATGACAATCCACAATAAAGCTAGATTGCAGCGAAGAACCGCAGACGCACGGTATGGCAATATGGTTATTGAAAAATTAAATATAGTGCGGCTGTTCCACGATGCTCTACTAGTACCACAATATCAGATCAGAGCGATGTCACAGTAACAATTGCAATGAGAGTCTCTGTACAGTGGTAGGCGTTATTACCACAACAAAGGAGCAGGATGGTATCTCTCTAGCAGTCCAAGCCAATGTCTCTAACAATAGATGTATGAACTCTTGCAATCCAGAATAATGTCCCAGTAATTGGATCACAATTAGAATTGGATCCAATTACTGGGACATTATTCTGGATTGCAAGAGTTCATACATCTATTGTTAGAGACATTGGCTTGGACTACTACAGAGATACCATCCTGCTCCTTTGTTGTGGTAATAACGCCTACCACTGTACAGAGACTCTCATTGCAATTGTTACTGTGACATCGCTCTGATCTGATATTGTGGTACTAGTAGAGTATCGAGGAACAGCCGCACTATATTTTATTTTTCAATAACCATATTGCCATACCGTGCGTCTGCGGTTCTTCGCTGCAATCTAGCTTTATTGTGGATTGTCATATTGCTCCAGATAATATATATATATATATATATATATATATTTATTTTTTTTATTGTATATTTTTATTGTGTATTTTATCCTTTTTCATATTAAAATTCATCCATATACCCAAATATTGAGTGCCCCTCCATTCCATTTTATTGAAAAACAGATTAAGACCATTAAAAGTAAGAAGTTTGCACGGGATCTTCAGGATTTTGAAAATAACAGGATCTATTGTTGGAAAAATCAGAGGAGAGATGGGAGAAACTGCTCTGTATCTATATCATCTGTTATATCATTGGGAGATGAGAACAGTGCCTCAAGTACAAGCCAACAACGACAGGCACGACGCCTGACCAAAAGGAAGATAACAGAGGTTTAAAATACAGGGGTGAGAAAACGACAGGAGGTCAATTCAAAGCTACAGGTAATTAATCTCTCGAACCACATACTCACTAGAGATCAGGAGAACATATTGAGTAAAGGCTTGTCATTTTCCCCATCTAGTAATTTTGACTTATTTTCAACAGTCAAAGACCTACACCTCTTCGCCAGACGCCTGATTTTTACGAAAATTTACAGCAACAAAAGTATTTTAAACCCTGATACCCTACGGGAAAGAGAAGCCCTAAATATTCTAATATCCCTTCTGTAGGAACAGGACACATCAAAGCAGGTGGGTGATTTTCCTAAACACTTGGTCCCCAAATCTAAAAAATTCCCAGCATTATCGTTATATTCAAACATTGAACTGTTTGTTCAATTGATAACTGAGGAAATGAGAGAAATGTCGGTGACTGGGGGGAGAAAGGCGATTTGCGAAATTCTGGGTTGGCAAGATGTTGTGGTGAGAGCCGCAGACAAGGGTGGGAATGTAGTCATCTGGCCCAAGGCCATGTATGAAAGAGAAGCCAAATGTCAGCTGGGCCAGAAGAATGGCTACAAGAAATTAACATTTAACCCCCTTGAGAAATACAGACCAGCGAGATTCTGGTTAAGGGTGTGGAAGATGGCGTCATTACATCGGGACAAACGACATATCTACTGCCGGAGATTCTAACTGTCCCCACTTTGTACTTCCTTCCGAAGGTACATAAAGACCTGATGAACCCACGTGGAAGACCAATTGTCTCAGGGATTGGAGGCCTTAAAGATATGGTGTGCAAATATGTGGAACATTATCTACATCCTCTGGTTGAAAGCTTACCATCATACCTGAAGGATACGATGGATCTCCTGAGAAAGGTGGAGGAAATCCAATTGGAAGAGAACATGCTTATAATTACCTGTGATGTAGAATCCTTATATACGTCAATCAGGCATGAGGACGGATTGGAGGCCACGGAATTCTTTTTACAATCATCCAACCTAGGTAAGGACAAAATTGATTTTGTTTTGAGTCTTCTTGAGTTTGCATTGACTCACAACTTCTTCATGTTTGGGGACTCCTTCTACCTACAGCTCCAGGGAACCGCAATGGGGGCGGCTTGTGCGCCCTCGTATGCAAATCTTTTCCTGGGGCTGTGGGAGAGGGAAGTCCTCCAGACAGATCCGGTGGCCCTGTCAGATAAGGTCCAATATTGGGGCCGATACATAGATGACATTCTCATTATCTGGCAGGGCACCGAGGAAGAGGTTGTTGAGTTCATGCATTCTCTAAATCAAAATAACAAGAACATCAAACTTACCTTTAAGGTTGGAAGAGATGGAATGGATTTCCTGGATGTCATCTTTAGAGTGGATCCTCGAGGCAATCTGGTAACAGACCTATTTAGGAAGAAAACGTCAGTGAATTCCCTATTGCATGCAACATCATCGCATCCGAGGAAATTGATAGAGAGTATACCGGTTGGTCAATTTCTCCGGGCAAGGAGGATATGCTCCACGGAGGAGGACTTTGAGAGGCAGTCGGAGGATCTGCGTCAAAGATTCCGGCAGCGGGGATACAGAAAGCGAAGTATTGAAAGTGCCTATCGTAGAGCAAAAGCATCAGATAGACGGGACCTCCTACATGGGAAAAGAGAAAGAGAGAAATCTGACCATGTGAGAATCATCATGGATTATAGTAATAAATGGAATGAGGTACGTCAGTTACTTTCAAAATATTGGAACATCCTTCTAATTGACCCCCAGTTGAAAGAATGCATCCCCCCTATCCAGCGATAACATATCGCAGGTCAAAAAATCTTCGTGATATGTTGGTGCAGAGCCATTATACACCAAAAAGAGGTGGGATTTTTGGAGACAAAGGCACCCCATGGGGGAGTAAGGAATGCGGACGGTGTGTGGCATGTACGAACATTGATCGATCCACCACATTTCTGAATTCCAAACGGGACCGGACATATCAGATCACACAGACAATAATGTGTACAACAATTGGAGTAATATATTGGGCTGAATGCCCATGTGGTCTAATATATGTGGGTATGACATCACGGGAATTCAGAAGACGGATCAGGGAACACGTTTTGGCGATCAAAGCATCAGGTGAGGTTCAGGATCCCTCACAGTTTGCAACCGATCGCGAGACACTTTAGAGAGAAACATCAATCTAATGGTTCCCTTTTCCGTTTTAGAGGGATTGACCGTGTCTTTATTTCTCTGAGGGGGTGATTGGAAGAGATTCCTGGCTCAAAAAGAATCCAGGTGGATCTTTACTCTGAACACGCTCACCCCCTATGGCCTAAATGATGGCAACAGCTTTTCATCCTTTTTGTAAGTTGTCTGTTTTTGATTTTCCTGGGCCTGCTGATGGTCCTTAGGGCTAGGAGGAAGCCCCAGTGGTTTCACATGTTTTCAATTATGTTTTTAACAGTTTTTTGTTATTTGTCATTATTTATTATAGGTATCAATTACCATCTCTGCCGACTTTTGCCATGTGATGTATATGTCATGGCATGCAGTGTAACAATCTGGTGACAAACTGGGACTATCAAAATGGGAAATATGGAGATCCAATTATAAGCAACATGATCTATGGAGAAGAAGCAAAAAACTTTTTTTTTTTTTGTCACGTGTGGCTAATAGGGATGTTATCCCCCCCTTTAACACTGGGTACTTTGAGTGCACTTATTGCAATATAATATATCTAATTAATTTATGAGGTTATCAACTAAAATCTAGTAAATGTGGGTATTATATTTATATGTATTTTTACTACAAGACTATACTTTACACGGTTTTGGTATTTGTCATTCACTGATGTCTCGGCATGATCACTTAGCACAGAGCACTTTATTGCACATCACCCAGCACTGAGTACTTTATTGCATGGCACGATTCTGGGCACTCTGGGATTATTATAATTGGTCACATTGATCCAAATTTATGAGGTTAATTGGTACAGATAAGCTTTTTATGACACTTTATTTTGATTATTTTAGGATCATGCTTATAATTCCAAATGTATTAATGATCTTATGTGATGTATTTTGACCCATGAAACTCGCTGCATTATCATGGCACATAAGCATATGGCTTTTCTATTTGAATATAGCACCTAAAGGTTCCAATAATAATATATTATATTGCAACAAGGGGATGGTTCCGTTTGTATAGGTTTCTCATATGAATAGAGATCGGAGGCTGTGATACGAAGCTATGTGCCTACAGTGGTGTAGGGCCTGGGAGGCAGTCACGTGACCGCAGGCCGGGTCACGTGACTGCATTCATCCAGGATGTGCGCGTCACGCGGAATTTCTGTATGATCGAAGATGCGATCTGGGCGGACCTTCAGATGTGAACCGAGGGCGGAACTGAGGGATACTCAGGTGACTATTCAAAGCGCTATTAGGAGGCGTTGTCCCCCACAATCATATGACCGTAGCACAGATGGATTCAAGTGCCGTCTAGATTAGAGGGCAGGACCTTTTAGATTGGAGCCAATGCTGCATGATGGGGGTGGATAGCTCCTATACCAATTGAGGATGCTTGAGTGGCCATCGTAGATGTCAATCAGGAATAGGAACCACTGAATCAAATAGGGGAGGAACCTAGGAGGTATAAAAGGAATAACAATATTTTGCTGCTTTTTAACCCCTTAAGGACTCAGCCCTATTTCACCTAAAGGACTTGGCCATTTTTTGCAAATCTGACCACTGTCACTTTATGTCTGAATAACTTTAAAACGGTTTTACTTACGCAGGCCGTTCTGAGATAGTTTTTTCGTCACATCTTGTACTTCATGACACTACTAAAATCGGGTCAAAAAAGTTAAATTTTGTGCATAAAAAAATACCAAATTTAACAAAAATTTGGAAAAATTTGCAAATTTCAAAGTTTGAATTTCTCTATATTTCTAATACATAGTAATACCCCCAAAAATAGTTATTACTTTACATTCCCCATATGTCTGCTTGATGTTTCCATCATTTTGGGAATGCTATTTTATTTTTTGGGGATGTTACATAGCTTTGAAGTATAGGAGCAAATTTTGAAATTTTTCTGAAATTTTCCAAATCCCACTTTTTATGGACCAGTACAGGTCTGAAGTCACTTTGTGAGGCTTACAGAATAGAAATCACCCAAAAATGACACCATTCTAGAAAGAACACCCCTCAGGGTATTCAAAACTGATTGTACAAACTTTGTTAACCCTTTAGGTCTTCCACAAGAATTCATTGAAAATGGAGATGAAATTTCAGAATTTCGATTTTTGGAAAATTTTTCATTATAATCAATTTTTTCCAGGAACAAAGCAAGGGTTAAGTGTCAAACAACACTCAGTATGGGTTGCCCTGATTCTCTAGTTTGCAAAAACACCCCATATGTGGTCCTAAACTACAGTTTGGCCAAACCGCAGGGCATAGAAGGAGGGGAGCGCCATATGGGTTTTGAATGGCAGATTTTGCAGGACTGGTTTTTTTACACCATGTCCTATTGCAAGCCTCCCTGATGCATTCTAGCATAGAAATTCCAAAAAGTGACTCCATCTAAGAAAGTACACCCTCAAGGTATTCAAAACTGGGTTAACAATCTTTGTTAACCCTTTTGGTGCTCCACAAGAGTTAATGGCAGATGGAGAAACAATTTTGAAATTTCAATTTTTGGAAAAGTTTCCAATAAAAACATTTTTTCCAGTAATAAAGTAAGGGTTAACTGCCAAACAACACTCAGTATGGGTTGCCCTGATTCTCTAGTTTGCAAAAACACCCCATATGTGGTCCTAAACTACAGTTTGGCCAAGCCGCAGGGCATAGAAGGAGGGGAGCGCCATATGGGTTTTGAATGGCAGATTTTGCAGGACTGGTTTTTTTACACCATGTCCTATTGCAAGCCTCCCTGATGCATTCTAGCATAGAAATTCCAAAAAGTGACTCCATCTAAGAAAGTACACCCCTCAAGGTATTCAAAACTGGGTTAACAATCTTTGTTAACCCTTTTGGTGCTCCACAAGAGTTAATGGCAGATGGAGAAACAATTTTGAAATTTCAATTTTTTGGAAAAGTTTCCAATAAAAACATTTTTCCAGTAATAAAGTAAGGGTTAACTGCCAAACAACACTCAGTATGGGTTGCCCTGATTCTCTAGTTTGCAAAAACACCCCATATGTGGTCCTAAACTACAGTTTGGCCAAACCGCAGGGCATAGAAGGAGGGGAGCGCCATATGGGTTTTGAATGGCAGATTTTGCAGGACTGGTTTTTTACACCATGTCCTATTGCAAGCCTCCCTGATGCATTCTAGCATAGAAATTCCAAAAAAGTGACTCCATCTAAGAAAGTACACCCCTCAAGGTATTCAAAACTGGGTTAACAATCTTTGTTAACCCTTTTGGTGCTCCACAAGAGTTAATGGCAGATGGAGAAACAATTTTGAAATTTCAATTTTTGGAAAAGTTTCCAATAAAAACATTTTTTCCAGTAATAAAGTAAGGGTTAACTGCCAAACAACACTCAGTATGGGTTGCCCTGATTCTCTAGTTTGCAAAAACACCCCATATGTGGTCCTAAACTACAGTTTGGCCAAACCGCAGGGCATAGAAGGAGGGGAGCGCCATATGGGTTTTGAATGGCAGATTTTGCAGGACTGGTTTTTTACACCATGTCCTATTGCAAGCCTCCCTGATGCATTCTAGCATAGAAATTCCAAAAAGTGACTCCATCTAAGAAAGTACACCCTCAAGGTATTCAAAACTGGGTTAACAATCTTTGTTAACCCTTTTGGTGCTCCACAAGAGTTAATGGCAGATGGAGAAACAATTTTGAAATTTCAATTTTTGGAAAAGTTTCCAATAAAATTTTTTTTCCAGTAATAAAGTAAGGGTTAACTGCCAAACAACACTCAGTATGGGTTGCTCTGATGCTCTAGTTTGCAAAAACACCCCATATGTGGTCCTAAACTACTGTTTGGCCAAACCGCAGGGCATAGAAGGAGGGGAGCGCCATATGGGTTTTGGAAGGCTGATTTTGCTGGAATAGTTTATTTACACCATGTACCCTTTCAAGCCCCTGCTGCACCCCTTGAGTAGAAACTCCATAAAAGTGACCCCATCTAGGAAACTACAGGATATGGTGGTTGTTTTTTTGGGACTATTTTAGGGTAGATATGATTTTTAGTGTTGCTCTATATTACACTTTTTTGAGGGAAGCTAACAAAAATTTAAAATTTAAAATTGTTTCTACATTTGCCATTCATTTTTGTGGATCACCTAAAGGGTTAATAAACTTTGTAAAGTAATTTTTGAATACCTTGAGGGGTGTAGTTTCTTAGATGGGGTCACTTTTTTGGAGTTTCTAGTCTAGGCTACATCAGGGGGCTTCTAATGGGACATGGTGCAAAAATAAAAATCTGCCTTCCAGAAGCCATGTGGCGTTCCCTTTGTTCTATGTCCTGCCGTGTGGCCATATAGCCATTTACGACCACATATGGGGTGTTTCTGCAAACTACGGAATGAGGGCAATAAATATTTAGTTTTGTTTGACTGTTAACCCTTGCTTTATTAACGGAAAAAATAGATTAAAACGGAAATTTTGCCAAAAATGGGTGTTTTAGCACCATTTTTATTCCATATTTTTAACGCTCTAGATCTGAGGGGTTGGGTCAAATGTTAATTTGATAGGGAAGATTCTTACGGACGTGGCGATACCTAATATGTCTACTTTTTTATTATTTAAGAGTTTACACTAGGTTATCATTTTGGGAACAAAAAATTAAAAAATTGACTATCTCTAGACTGGGAGCTACAGTTTTTTTTTTTAGTTGGGCGACTATCTAATGTGGGGGCTCATTTTGTGCGGGGCGAGATGGCGGTTTTATTGGCACTATTTGGGGCGCATATGGCTTTTGGATTGCTAGATATTACACTTTTTGGGATTCAAGGTGACAATAAAAATGGCTTTTTATATAGTTTTTATTTTATTTTTTTACAGAGTTTGTCAGAGGGGCCAGTTTATGGGGTATTTGTATAGAGAAGATTTTTACGGACGCGGCGATGCCCAATAAGTGTGCCTCTCAGAATTTGGAGTTTTACAACATCTGGAAGATCGCAGTTTGAGGAAGCTAATATTTTTGGAAAAAAATTGTTTATGTGACTCCAAAGTCTGAGAGCCATACTTTTTTATATATTTTCTAGGGGCCTGTCGGGAATTATAAAAATTTAGAACTCCATGGAAGTGTGATACTCCCTGAAGCAACCATCAATGCAGAGGCCCGGATGATCGGGGCAAGTGTCACATTGAGTAGTGGTGTCCTTCCGTATCCCCTCTTGCGACACACTCTGCACTTTTTTGGGTTCGTCCCTCTTTCCAGTATGGGGACCACACCTGGAAAGTGTTGGCCAGGGACGACCCGGGCTCCTCCAATTCCCGAGGTACTCCGACCTGCTCTTTCCCGGTCAGAAAAGATCAGGTCCCTGAGGACTGCCTCATAGAAATGGAGGAAAGTCCCTGTGCTGCCAGCGCTCGAACAGTACAAAGCGTTGTACATGGCAACCTGCACCATGTAGACCGCAACTTTTTGTACCATGCCCGGGTTTTCCGCATGGCATTATATGGTTGGAGAACTTGATCAGATAGATCAACTCCACTCCATATACCGATTGTAGTCGACGATACAATCGGGCTTGAGGACCGTTGCCGTGGTACCTCGCACAGAGACTGGGGTGGTGCCGTTACCATGGATTGTGGTCAGTACAAGGACATCCCTCTTGTCCTTATACCTGACCAACAGCAGGTTTCCACAAGTAAGGGCACGGGTCTCACCCCTGGGGATAGGTACCTGGAGGGGGTAGGTAGGAGGCCACGTTGATTTTTCCGCACGGTCCCACAAGCGAACGTGGATCTGGCGGCAAGGGACCTGAACAAGGGGATGCTGGTATAAAAGTTATCCACGTACAGGTGGTAACCCTTATCCAGCAGTGGGTGCAAAGGTCCCACACGATTTTCCCGCTAACACCCAGAGTGGGGGACATTCTGGGGGTTCAATACGGGAATCTCGCCCTCAGTAACACGAAATTTGTAAGTGTACCCTGAGGTACTCTCACAAATTTTGTAGAGCTTCACGCCATACCTCGCTCGCTTGCTAGGAATGTATTGGCGGAAAACGAGTCTCCCTTGAAAGCAACGAGAGACTCATCAATCGCGACCTCCCTTCCAGGTACGTAGGCCTGTGCAAACTTGGCCCCGAAATGATCGATGATCGGCCGTATCTTATACAGCCGGTCATAGGCGGGATCAGTTCGGGGGACATGCTGCATTATCTGCATAATGCAGGCATTTCCGGATGGCCTCGAATCTGGGACGTGTCATGGCTGAACTGTACAGTGGGGTCTGGTAGAGGACGTCCCCACTCCAGTACAGCCTGACACTGGGTTTTTGACCAGGCCCATATGCAGCACGAGGCCCCAAAACGTCCTCATCTCGGCTGCACTGACTGGCGTCCAGCCACCGGGCCTGGCCAAAAAGAGCCTGGGTGCTGAGCGACGAACTGTTGGGCATACAGGTTCGTCTGCTCCACCATCAGATTCACCAGCGGGTCACTGAAAAAAAACTAAAGAAGTCCATTTCAGTGAACCCCACTGTGGGAATCTGGATTCCAGGATTGCCAGCAAAATCCGGAATCGCAGGCTCAAAGTCCACTGGGGACACCAGCTAAGGTCACCGGTGGGGGCTAAGGTCACCGGTGGGGGCTCCGTGCACTTGTTTGGTGGGCCGGGAAACCAGTACGAGCCCCAGGGCTGCTCGTACTGGGATGGGCCACGGGGTCCCTAGCGCGTGAGGGCCCTGGCTCCGCCTGGCTGCGTCTCCGCCGCCTTGGGGGCTCATCATCATCAGATGATGATGATGAGGATGAGGACGACAGGAGGAAGGTGGGGTCATCCTCATCCTCACTGGCGCTCTCGGTGTCGGAGAGCATCTGGGCGTATGCCTCCTCCACCGTGAACAGCCGGCGGTCCATGGGTGTGTGTGTTGTGCGTGTGTGTGTGTGCGTGCGTGTAAAATAAACTTTATTTAGTGTGCGTGTGTGTGGGGCCGGGTGTTCACGAACAAATGTACCACTAAAAAAAAAAAAAAAAAAAACTAACTAAAAAAAGGGAGGTGGGAAAAAAAAGTCAAAAACTGATCAGCGGTCAGTTGTGCGATGCACTAATAGTGGCCGGACACTAAAGAGCGCCGACCAAAATTAGTGCACAAAAAAAAAAAAAAAAAAACTTGCACAACTAAAAAGGGGGGGGGGGTAGGGGGGGCTACAGCAGGGTCTAGGACCCCTGTGGACCCCAGACACCAACTACCTGCAAAAAAAAAATGAATAAGATGGAAAAAAAAAAAAGATCTGTCCCTGAACTGACCCTGCCTGACCTAACCCTGTCCCTGACTTACCCTGAAGATTGGTGCTTCTGAGGGCTGCTGGGGGCTGCTGGGGGCTGCTGGGGGCTGCTGGGCACTTCTCCTCTCTCCAAGAGCAGGAACCAAAAGGAAGCTGCTCGAAGAGAGGAGGAGATTTGAATCTGCCGCCGCAGCAGCCACCTCCCTCCCCGGCAGCCAATCACAGGGGCCCTCCAGCAGCCAATCACAGGGCATGCAGACATGCATGACGGTGATTGGATGGTGTCCTCACGCCATCCGATCACCGTCATTTCCGGGTAATCGGGTCACAGGTGACGCGATGTACCCGGAAACGCAACAAACCGCAGGTCTGAATTGACCTGCGGTTTGTTGCGATCGCCGACACGGGGGGGTCACATGACCCCCCTCGGCATTGTCACAGGATGCCTGCTGAATGATTTCAGCCGGCATCCTGTTCCGATCACCACCCGCAGCGCTGCGGTGATCGGAACTTCTCAGGGCGTACATGTACGCCCTGAGTCCTTAAGTACCAGGACGCTAGGGCGTACATGTACGCCCTGCGTCCTTAAGAGGTTAAATCTGATGTGTTTATATATTGTCATGTTGCTATAAATAAAAATATGTTTATTATTAAAATATGTGTGGTATTTTTTGGTGCTGTGTCATACAGAAGAATGTCTACAATAACCCATCAATTTTCCCCAAAAAAGCCTGTTTCACATAAAAAATTTCACCACTATGTAAATCGGTCCATACGATCCAAAAAACGGCAAATGGTCCCCTATTTTTTTCCACTTTTCCACTACACATATAAGTGCAATGCTGAATGGCGAATATATTTTTTCTTTTTCCACTTATAAATGCCACAAAAGGCTTTAGAACATATAACTGCACTGCTGATCGGCAAATATATTTTTCTTTTTCCACTAATACATGACAAAAAGGGCTGTAATTTTCGCACTTCACCACATAACAGCTAATAAGCCCTTTTTTTTTACCCACTAATACAAGCCAAAAAATGCTTTAGAACATATAACTGCACCGCACAAGGGCAAATAAGACATAGAAATATTTAGTTGTAATAAACCCTGTTAATGCCTGTTTCAAACAACACTTGCACCCTAATAAGAACGGTTTGCTGGAATTACAGAGCTGTATAATGGCAATTTGGATCCCCAGTCAGTGCAGCAAGGTGTAATAGGATTGTTCCTATTACCTAGGCTGTAACCTCGCTTACTGAACCCTGTTCAACATAAATGTTGCAGAATGATTCGTCCCTATCCTTTTCCTACGCCTTAAGTAATCTTTCCCTACACTTCTAAATCGTTTTTTTTTTTACCACAATCAAGTCTTTCCTATCACTGTCCCTAGCGCCTTGCAGACATGTTTCTCCCTGCACTAAGCATACTGGTGAATCTATGATGGCCGCCGTATTTATAGGGAGGTGACATCCAAGGGCTGGCTGCTGATTGGCTGCATGCATGTCAGTATGGGTGATCCCGCCTTCCCAGAGTTCCTTGCCCCATGTCCTCACATGTGTAGCAACCATTTTAGGAAAAAAATGTGATTCGTTATCACAAAATTAGAGGAAATTCACATTTTGTGCAAATCGAATTTTTCATCAGCTTCGATTCACTCATCTCTAATTATAATATCGTAATGGAATCCTGAATACAATCACCTGCTGACCATACATTGTGACGTCATAATGGAATCCTTGATGCTATAAACTGCTGACCATATATTGTGAGATCATTATGAAATCCTCGATAGTATCACCTGATGACCATACATTGTGACATCATAATGGAAACCTGGATACTTTTATCTACCGACAATACATCATCGGATCATAATGGAATCCTGGATATCATCATCTGTTGACCATACATTGTGACATGATAATGGAATGCCGAATACCATCACCTGCTGACAATACACTGTGACATCATAATGCAATTCTGGATACTATCATCTGCTAACAACACATTGTGACATCATAATGCAATTCTGGATACTAATATCTGCTGACCATAGATTGTGACATCATAATGGAATCCTGGATACCATCACCTGCTGACCATACATTGTGACATCATAATGGAATCCTGGATACCATCACCTGCTGACAATACAAAGTGACATCATCATGCAATTCTGGATACTATCATCTGCTGACAAAACATTTGTGACATCATAATAGAATCCTGGACACCACCACCTGGTGACTATACATTGTGACATCATATTGAAATCATGGATACTATCATCTGCTCACAGTACCTTATCACATCATAATGGAATACTGTATAGTATCATCTTCTGACCATACATTGTGACATCATAATGGAATCCTGGATACTATCACATGCTGACCATAGATTGTTACATTACCATGAAATCCTGGATACCATCATCTGCTGACCATTCATTCTGATATTATAATGGAATCCTTGAAACTAGCATCTGATAACCATACATTGTGACATAATAATGGAATCCTAGATCCTTTTATGTGCTGACCATACATTGTGACATCATAATAGAATCCTGGATACTATTATCTGCTGACCACAAATTGTGACATTATCATGGAATCTTGGATACTATCATCTGCTGAATATACTTCATAATGGAATTCTGGATACTATCATCTGCTGACCATACAGTGTGATATTATAATGGAATCCTGGATACCATCATCTGCTGACAATACATTGTGACATTATAATGGAATTCTGGAAACTATTATCTGCTGACAGTACATTATCACATCATAATGGGATTTATGATACTATCACCTGCTGACCATGCATTGTGACATCATAATAGAATCCTGTCTACTCTCAACTGCTGACCATACATTTTGACATCCTAATGGTATCCTGGATACCATGTGCTGACCATACATTGTGACATCATAATCAAATTCTAGATACTATCATCTGCTGATAATACATTGTGACATCGCAATGGATTCCTGAATATAATCATCTGCTGACAAGACATTGTGACATTATAAGGTAATTATGGATACTATTATCTGATAACCATACATTGTGACACCATAATGGAATTCTGCTTAGTATTATCTATCCGCTGACAATACATTGGGACATCATAATGGAATCCTAGGTACTATCATCTGCTGACCAAAGATTGTGACATCATAATGGAATCCGGGAAACTTTTATCTATCGACAGTACATTATCACCACCGCTGGGACCCGCACCTTTATCAAGAATGGAGCACCGCAAGGTGGTGGCTGGAGGACTCAACGCGCGGATCATAAACTTAAACGTTGCGGCTAATTATTATTTTTTGCAGCCCTCTTACTGATTGGCTGGCAGGCGGTGCAGGGGGGGGGGGTTGCGGGCGGCGCGGGAGGCAATTGCGATCCCCGCCCGCCTCCTCTGTATTCTTCCCTGGTGGCCGAGTAGTTCTAGCAGAGTGTCAGCACATTGCTGACACTCCACAAAAATCTGCTGACATCTGTGCTGCTGCAGATGGCAGCAGTTTAACCCCTTCCATGCAGCGGTCTGTACGGACCGCTGTATGGAAGGGGTTAAAAGGGAGCTCTGTTCTGGCAGCAGGTGATGGTATTGAACTGTATTATACAGACATAAGACCCACTGGATCTTCAAGAACCAAGTGGGTCTGGGTAAAAAAAAAAAAAAGGGAAAAAAAGTAAAAATATAAAAACACATTTATCACTGAATAAAAATTTAAAAAAATAAAATACACTCCACATATTATGTATCGCCGCGTCCGTAATGACCTTCTCTATAAAAATATGACCCAATCCCTCAGGTGAACACCATAATAAAAAACTAAAAAAATTGTGTAAAAACGCCATTTTTTGTCACCTTACATCACAAAAAGTGTAATACCAAGCGATCAAAAAGGGGTATGCCTCCCAAAATAGTAGCAATCAAACCGCCATCTCATCCCACAAAAAATGAGCTCCTACATAGCACAATCCCCCCCCCCCAAAAAAAAAATATATGGCTCTCAGACTATGGAAACACTAAAACATGATTTTTTTTTCTAAAATGCTGTTATTGTATTAAAGTAAAATAAATAAAAATAAAGTATACATATTGGGTATCTCCACGTCCGTAAAAACCTGCTCTATAAATATATTACATGATTCAACCTCTCAGGTAAATACCGTAAATTTAAAAAAAAATAAAAACAGTGTCAAAAAAATATTTTTTGTCGCCTCACATCACAAAAAGTGTAATAGCAAGCGATCAAAAAGTTATATGCCTCCCAAAATAGTTCCAATCAAACCGTCTTCTCATCCCGTAAAAAATGGTACCCTAAATAGGACAATCGCCCCAAAAAAAAAAAAAATACGGCTCTCAGACTATGGAGACATTAAAACATGATTTTTTTTGTTTCAGAAATGATATCATTGTGTAAAACATAAATAAATAAAAAGTATACATATTAAGTATTGCCGCGTCCGTAACAACCTGCTCTATAAAATAACACATGACCTAACCCCTCAGGTGAATACAGCAAAAAAATATATATAAATACGGTGTCAAAAGCCCCTACATAAGACAGGGGCCCAAAAAATAAAAAATAAACTATGGCTTTCAGAATGTGGAGACACTAAAAAATAATTTTTTTCAAAAATGCTTTATTATGTAAAGCTGAAACAAACCCCCCCAAAAAGTAGTCATATTTGGTATTTTCATGTCCGTAACAACCTGCTCTATAGAAATAGCCATGATCTAACCTGTCAGATCAACGATGTAAATAACAAAAAATAAAAATGATCCCAAAACAGCTATTGTTTTTGCAAATTTTCCATTTTAATCAATTTTTCCACTAACAAAGCAAGGGGGAACAGCCAAACAAAACTTAATATTTATTGCCCTGATTCTGTAGTTTGCAGAAACACCCCATATGTGGTTGTAAACTGCTGTATGGCCAAACGGCAGGGCGCAGAAGGGAAGAAACGCCATATGGTTTTTGGAAGGCAGATTTTGCTGGACTGTTTTTTTGACACTATGTCCCATTTGAAGCCCCCCTAATGCACCCCTAGAGTAGAAACGACAAAAAAGTGACTTCATCTAAGAAACTACACCCCTCAAGGTATTCAAAACTGATTTTACAAACTTTGTTAACCCTCTAGGTGTTCCACAAGAGTTATTGGCAAATGTAGATGAAATTTCAGAATTTCTATTTTTTTTACCTTGCCTCACAAAAGTGTAATTTGTGGTCATGGCTACGGCCACGGAATGCCTGGAAACCCTAGGGAGATAACACCAAGACTAACCTAACCTAAATGGACGTGTCTTAGTTGACCTGACTGAATGGCTGAGTTGTGCCCTTTGCCATTTCCGTGGGTAGGCCTATAAGGGGACATACCCCATGGAAATAAAAATGAAAAGAGGAAGGAGGGTGGGGCACCTGAGAACGCATGCCTGTGGGTGAGGCTATGGTCAAAACAAGAAAAGGCCGCTGTCTTATCTTGCTGATGACATGATGCTTTGACGTTGCTGATGCAACCTCAGTGTGGAATGAGTAATCTGAAATGGAATTGGGGGTCGATGCCTGGTGTAGCCGCTAGGGACTGGACTTGGGGAGTTGAGATGAGGTGATGGCTCTGGCTTTGAAACGAAGTAGTGGGCTATCCGGGAAGGAGTCACCAAGAACCCACAATAATCTATTGAAAAACATTAACTGGGTACCAATCATAAAACGAGTGGAAGTGCTTGGCTTCCACTAGTGAACTGACCTGCGATGTTTTGAAGGATTGGAGATACAGTGTGAAACGGCCACCTTTATAACTATGCTAGAATGGGGCCCAAAAGGATTACTATCTAGGGAGAAAGAGAGATTCCTGACTAGTTCCCCTGATATCGGCTGTCTCCTTGAGACAGTCCCTTCACTGTTCTTCTGTATGCCCCTGAGGGTTACTTTTATCGCTTGAGACGTCCAGACCCACCTAACTGGATCTTCTACCGTGAAGAAATGCTGGACCCCGGCCAAATACAATTCAATTGTGTTGTAAGAGAGCCTAAGGCCAGTATGGCAATAAGTTAAAGAGGCCATAATATAGAAGGTCCTGTCGGTGAAGGACTGCAAATTTGCTCTAAACGCTCCAGGCGGTTTTGTAATTTCTAGTCGTATTAACAGACCAAGATTTTTACACAAGAGACTTGGCTGAAGAGATGTATGCCTTTAGACCGTGATCAGAGACTGAAATGCTGGAGAGGAAGGCCCTACTTGTTCCGCCACCCGCATGACCTGAAAGAAAGTATGAGAAATTAAAATAATACAAAACGTCTGCAACTATTTTTTATTTATATTTTTTATTTTTTTTTAACCCTGAATGGAAGGGGCGACCAGGACATTGAGTTCTGAACACTTGAAGCGACAAACATTAGAGATTTAACGTGTAAGCCTGAAGCGTAACAGGCGACAGACATTAGTAGTTAGTAGACATTAGCCTGAAACGTAACAGGCGTCAGACATTATTAGTAAACGTAAGCCGGAAACGTAACAGATGACAGACATCAGTAGTTACCATTCAGGCATACGTTTACTAACAGGCGACAGACACTAGTAGTTAGTAAATGTACACCTGAAACGTAACAGGCGACAGACTAGTAGTTAGTAAACGTATGCCTGAAACGTAACAGGCGACAGACATTAGTAGTGAGTAAACGTAAGCCTGAAACGTAACAAGTGACAGACATGGAAATTAATAAACGTAAGCCTGAAACGTAACAGGCGACAAACATTGAAATTAATACATGTAAGTCTGAAATATAAACGGCGATAGACATGGAAATTAACAAACTACAAGAGAGTAGACGGGAGAAGGGCGTGGTGGTGATTGATGGATAAGAAGCTTTACTTACCGAATCATCTGCAGCCCAAACACCTCCCCTGAGCGCGAGGGCGGGATGCGAGTGGGCTTAATTTTTATTTTTTTAAACATAATGACATGTGGGGCTATGATGGAAGTGCTGCAGCTGACACTATGAAAAACTTCCACGCACCAGTTCCCACCACTAGGGGGCAACAGAGCGTTTGAAGCATTTGAATAGTGGTTTGAAGCTGGATCCCCGGCTCGGTACAGTGTAGCAGAACGTGAGATCTAATTATTTATTTATTTAAAAATATATATTTTTTTTTATGGAGACTATACACACATGGACTGCCACAATGCTGCCCCTGGCAGTGGCAAAACAATGCTATTGAGCTCTACCGCGTGCTCCAACTTGAGACGGACTGCGAACTAAGATACCTGTCATTTCTGATGGCCAAAGGATGATGGTCACTAGCTGGACTGGAGCAGTAACTGGAGGAGCGCCGAAGCTGGTTGCCCCTGCAGCCCTTGTATCGGAAAGGGGCCTCAGGGGAGCAGCACCAGCCCGAGTACTGATGATGCTGGAAGGAGGAGCAGGAGCTACTGGGACTGGAGCGGGAGTGGGATTGGCCGTGTCTCTTGGAGAAGTGGCCATGGCGGGGGGAGGGGGGAGCCTGGGGAAGCGGCTGCATTTGCCCAGAGTACGGCCGCGACTGGAACTCCTGGAGAGTCGTAACTTGAGAAACATGAAAAATTAGACCATAGGGTCAGCTTCCTGTGAGAATGGGTCTATAAAGCAAGGACGGGCAAGAGAAAAAGTAACCACGGGGAGCGAGGGGAAGCAAGAATCTAGAGAGGGTAAGTGGGTGAAAGTGTGAACCTGGGAGAAGGTGATGTCCAAAAAGGCAGGCTTGGGAGGACTGCTTTTAAAGAAAAACAATGACGACCCAAAACCTAGAAAAGAAATGTCAGAGAAAAACGATAAGCGAGTGAGGCTCTAATGGCAAAAGCCAAGTGTGACCGAGCCATGCGAGCAGGCCTGCAGGCAGGAAAAGACATGGAAGCTACTTGTGGTGGGACCACACGGCCGACCTCGAATGGCGGAGAAGCCATGCGTGCGAGACTCTAATAGGAGAAAAGCCATGCGTGCGAGACTCTAATGGCGGAGAAGCCATGCGTGAGAGACTCTAATGGCGGAGAAGCCATGCGTGAGAGACTCTAATAGTGGAAAAGCCATGCGTAAGAGACTCTAATGGCGGAGAAGCCATGCGTGCGAGACACTTTCTGCAGCACCATGCATGCAAGACTCTTACGGCGGAACAATGCATTTTTTTTTGTAAATAACTGTGCTAACTAAAATCCAGACGCAGATAGAAGAAGACAAATTTCATTTTGCTAATCCTAACCCTAACCCTTCATCAAGACATACAAAGCAAAAATTTTTAATTTTTTTCACATTGTAGGAACTCACTCCTATTGCCTTATTGGCCTCAGCTGAAGTAAATCAAGCAGATTGTTTTGGATAGCTAAGGCACGGAGACCAATCTTCGTGAATACAAATCAGAGGAGAGGAGACCAATCTGAGTCAATGTGAACCGAGGCATTAATACAAAACAGTAACACAAAATCCAATTTAATTTTTTTTTTTTTTTAACAGAACCGCTCTCCAGTAAAATAGCTATGTTTTAGTAGAATTGTTGCTATCCCTCCATTATTCCTACTGGCAATGCTGGTATAATATGGCAGCTGGGTGCTAGACAGACGGATTTAAGGGAGCATGGTTAGCAGGGCAGAAAATGCGAGAGGCAGACACCCCGTGACTGCGACACTAGAGGCGACGGATGAAAGACCAGAATGGCTAAACCAGCATAGACTGATGAAAACAGCCACCATGCGAGACCGTGAGCGTGCCGCACGTGCAAGTAAGCCAACGGCGTGGCCGCGGGTGCAAGGTGGGGAGGGAGATCAAGGATGATCCGTGTGCCTAAAGCTGTTGGAGCCCTACCTGACCTGCAAGCCCGGCCAAAAGCAAACCCAGAGCAGCGGTCTACCCTGTGCCCGAGTCGTCCTTACCGTAAGAATCTTTGGCAGGCTCAGGGCACAGAGGCCCATACATACTTACGAGTCGAGTGCACTTCAGAATAGCTGCTGCTGGTGTGAGCTGCTTGGGTCAGGGATAAAGACATGCTCCTCAGCACCTGAGAACGCATGCCTGTGGGTGAGGCCATGCCTCGTTTATGAAGGCCTCCGCCCCTCCCAGAAATACAGGCTGACTCATCCGCCTTACATAGAGCAACCAAAAATCATATTTACCCTAAAATAGTACCAACAAAACTGCCACCTTATCCCATATTTTCCAAAAGGGGGTCACTTTTTTGTGGGTTCTACTGTAGGGTGCATCAGGAGGGCTTCAAATGGGACATTGTGTCTAAAAACCAGTCAAGCAAAATCTGCCTTCTAAAAACCATATGGCCCTCCCTTCCTTCTACGCCCTGCCGTTTGGCCATACATTATGACCACATATGGGGTGTTTATGCAAACTACAGAATCAGGACAATAAATATTGAGTTTTGTTTGGCTGTTAACCCTTGCTTAGTTACTAGAAAAAATTGATTAAAATGGAAAATTTGAGAAAAAATCTAAATTCTGAAAAGCCCCATTTCCCATTAACTCTTGTGAAACACCTAAAGGGTTAACAATGTTTGTAAAATCAGTTTTGACTACCTTGAGGGGTGTACCCGTCAAGGTAGTCAAATACCGTAAATTAAAAAAAAAAAAAAAACAGTGTCAAAAAAATATTTTTTGTCGCCTCACATCACAAAAAGTGTAATAGCAAGCGATCAAAAAGTTATATGCCTCCCAAAATAGTTCCAATCAAACCGTCTTCTCATCCCGTAAAAAATGGTACCCTAAATAGGACAATCGCCCCAAAAAAAAAAAAATACGGCTCTCAGACTATGGAGACATTAAAACATGATTTTTTTTGTTTCAGAAATGATATCATTGTGTAAAACATAAATAAATAAAAAGTATACATATTAAGTATTGCCGCGTCCGTAACAACCTGCTCTATAAAATAACACATGACCTAACCCCTCAGGTGAATACAGCAAAAAAATATATATAAATACGGTGTCAAAAGCCCCTACATAAGACAGGGGCCCAAAAAATAAAAAATAAACTATGGCTTTCAGAATGTGGAGACACTAAAAAATATTTTTTTTCAAAAATGCTTTATTATGTAAAGCTGAAACAAACCCCCCCAAAAAGTAGTCATATTTGGTATTTTCATGTCCGTAACAACCTGCTCTATAGAAATAGCCATGATCTAACCTGTCAGATCAACGATGTAAATAACAAAAAATAAAAATGATCCCAAAACAGCTATTGTTTTTGCAAATTTTCCATTTTAATCAATTTTTCCACTAACAAAGCAAAGGGGAACAGCCAAACAAAACTTAATATTTATTGCCCTGATTCTGTAGTTTGCAGAAACACCCCATATGTGGTTGTAAACTGCTGTATGGCCAAACGGCAGGGCGCAGAAGGGAAGAAACGCCATATGGTTTTTGGAAGGCAGATTTTGCTGGACTGTTTTTTTGACACTATGTCCCATTTGAAGCCCCCCTAATGCACCGCTAGAGTAGAAACGACAAAAAAGTGACTTCATCTAAGAAACTACACCCCTCAAGGTATTCAAAACTGATTTTACAAACTTTGTTAACCCTCTAGGTGTTCCACAAGAGTTATTGGCAAATGTAGATGAAATTTCAGAATTTCTATTTTTTTTACCTTGCCTCACAAAAGTGTAATTTGTGGTCATGGCTACGGCCACGGAATGCCTGGAAATCCTAGGGAGATAACACCAAGACTAACCTAACCTAAATGGACGTGTCTTAGTTGACCTGACTGAATGGCTGAGTTGTGCCCTTTGCCATTTCCGTGGGTAGGCCTATAAGGGGACATACCCCATGGAAATAAAAATGAAAAGAGGAAGGAGGGTGGGGCACCTGAGAACGCATGCCTGTGGGTGAGGCTATGCCTCGTTTATGAAGGCCTCCGACGCGCCAACAAATACGAGCTGACTCATCAGCCTTAACTACTTGTGGTCATGGCTACGGCCACGCAATGCCTGGAAACCCTAGGGAGATAACACCAAAACTATCCTAACCTAAATGGACATGTCTTAGTTGACCTGACTGAATGGCTGAGTTGTGCCCTTTGCAATTGCCCTGGGTAGGCCCCTAAGGGGGCAAAAACCGAGCCGTGTAGTGTAGGAAAGAACTTAATTGGCAGTGCAACCAAATCACAAAGCCAAACTGCAAAGAGCAACAGAATTCTCTGCATGGGGGTTTGGAATGCACTGGTCAAAACAAGAAAAGGCCGCTGTCTTATCTTGCTGATGACATGATGCTTTGACGTTGCTGATGCAACCTCAGTGTGGAATGAGTAATCTGAAATGGCATTGGGGGTCGATGCCTGGTGTAGCCGCTAGGGACTGGACATGGGGAGTTGAGATGAGGTGATGGCTCTGGCTTTGAAACGAAGTAGTGGGCTATCCGGGAAGGAGTCACCAAGAACCCACAATAATCTATTGAAAAACATTAACTGGGTACCAATCATAAAACGAGTGGAAGTGCTTGGCTTCCACTAGTGAACTGACCTGCGATGTTTTGAAGGATTGGAGATACAGTGTGAAACGGCCACCTTTATAACTATGCTAGAATGGGGCCCAAAAGGATTACTATCTAGGGAGAAAGAGAGATTCCTGACTAGTTCCCCTGATATCGGCTGTCTCCTTGAGACAGTCCCTTCACTGTTCTTCTGTATGCCCCTGAGGGTTACTTTTATCGCTTGAGACGTCCAGACCCACCTAACTGGATCTTCTACCGTGAAGAAATGCTGGACCCTGGCCAAATACAATTCAATTGTGTTGTAAGAGAGCCTAAGGCCAGTATGGCAATAAGTTAAAGAGGCCATAATATAGAAGGTCCTGTCGATGTCCTTCCGTGGGTGAAGAACTGCAAATTTGCTCTAAACGCTCCAGGCGGTTTTGTAATTTCTAGTCGTATTAACAGACCAAGATTTTTACACAAGAGACTTGGCTGAAGAGATGTATGCCTTTAGACCGTGATCAGAGACTGAAATGCTGGAGAGGAAGGCCCTACTTGTTCCGCCACCCGCATGACCTGAAAGAAAGTATGAGAAATTAAAATAATACAAAACGTCTGCAACTATTTTGTATTTATATTTTTTATTTTTTTTTAACCCTGAATGGAAGGGGCGACCAGGACATTGAGTTCTGAACACTTGAAGCGACAAACATTAGAGATTTACCGTGTAAGCCTGAAGCGTAACAGGCGACAGACATTAGTAGTTAGTAGACATTAGCCTGAAACGTAACAGGCGTCAGACATTATTAGTAAACGTAAGCCGGAAACGTAACAGATGACAGACATCAGTAGTTACCATTCAGGCATACGTTTACTAACAGGCGACAGACACTAGTAGTTAGTAAATGTACACCTGAAACGTAACAGGCGACAGACTAGTAGTTAGTAAACGTATGCCTGAAACGTAACAAGTGACAGACATGGAAATTAATAAACGTAAGCCTGAAACGTAACAGGCGACAAACATTGAAATTAATACATGTAAGTCTGAAATATAAACGGCGATAGACATGGAAATTAACAAACTACAAGAGAGTAGACGGGAGAAGGGCGTGGTGGTGATTGATGGATAAGAAGCTTTACTTACCGAATCATCTGCAGCCCAAACACCTCCCCTGAGCGCGAGGGCGGGATCCGAGTGGGCTTAATTTTTATTTTTTTAAACATAATGACATGTGGGGCTATGATGGAAGTGCTGCAGCTGACACTATGAAAAACTTCCACGCACCAGTTCCCACCACTAGGGGGCAACAGAGCGTTTGAAGCATTTGAATAGTGGTTTGAAGCTGGATCCCCGGCTCGGTACAGTGTAGCAGAACGTGAGATCTAATTATTTATTTAAAAAAAAATATATTTTTTTTTATGGAGACTATACACACATGGACTGCCACAATGCTGCCCCTGGCAGTGGCAAAACAATGCTATTGAGCTCTACCGCGTGCTCCAACTTGAGACGGACTGCGAACTAAGATACCTGTCATTTCTGATGGCCAAAGGATGATGGTCACTAGCTGGACTGGAGCAGTAACTGGAGGAGCGCCGAAGCTGGTTGCCCCTGCAGCCCTTGTATCGGAAAGGGGCCTCAGGGGAGCAGCACCAGCCCGAGTACTGATGATGCTGGAAGGAGGAGCAGGAGCTACTGGGACTGGAGCGGGAGTGGGATTGGCCGTGTCTCTTGGAGAAGTGGCCATGGCGGGGGGAGGGGGGAGCCTGGGGAAGCGGCTGCATTTGCCCGGAGTACGGCCGCGACTGGAACAACTCCTGGAGAGTCGTAACTTGAGAAACATGAAAAATTAGACCATAGGGTCAGCTTCCTGTGAGAATGGGTCTATAAAGCAAGGACAGGCAAGAGAAAAAGTAACCACGGGGAGCGAGGGGAAGCAAGAATCTAGAGAGGGTAAGTGGGTGAAAGTGTGAACCTGGGAGAAGGTGATGTCCAAAAAGGCAGGCTTGGGAGGACTGCTTTTAAAGAAAAACAATGACGACCCAAAACCTAGAAAAGAAATGTCAGAGAAAAACGATAAGCGAGTGAGGCTCTAATGGCAAAAGCCAAGTGTGACCGAGCCATGCGAGCAGGCCTGCAGGCAGGAAAAGACATGGAACCTACTTGTGGTGGGACCACACGGCCGACCTCGAATGGCGGAGAAGCCATGCGTGCGAGACTCTAATAGGAGAAAAGCCATGCGTGCGAGACTCTAATGGCGGAGAAGCCATGCGTGAGAGACTCTAATGGCGGAGAAGCCATGCGTGATAGACTCTAATGGCGGAGAGGCCATGCATGAGAGACTCTAATAGTGGAAAAGCCATGCGTAAGAGACTCTAATGGCGGAGAAGCCATGCGTGCGAGACACTTTCTGCAGCACCATGCATGCAAGACTCTTACGGCGGAACAATGCATTTTTTTTTGTAAATAACTGTGCTAACTAAAATCCAGACGCAGATAGAAGAAGACAAATTTCATTTTGCTAATCATAACCCTTCATCAAGACATACAAAGCAAAAATTTTTAATTTTTTTCACATTGTAGGAACTCACTCCTATTGCCTTATTGGCCTCAGCTGAAGTAAATCAAGCAGATTGTTTTGGCTAGCTAAGGCACGGAGACCAATCTTCGTGAATACAAATCAGAGGAGAGGAGACCAATCTGAGTCAATGTGAACCGAGGCATTAATACAAAACAGTAACACAAAATCCAATTTAAATATTTTTCTTTTTTTTAACAGAACCGCTCTCCAGTAAAATAGCTATGTTTTAGTAGAATTGTTGCTATCCCTCCATTATTCCTACTGGCAATGCTGGTATAATATGGCAGCTGGGTGCTAGACAGACGGATTTAAGGGAGCATGGTTAGCAGGGCAGAAAATGCGAGAGGCAGACACCCCGTGACTGCGACACTAGAGGCGACGGATGAAAGACCAGAATGGCTAAACCAGCAGAGACTGATGAAAACAGCCACCATGCGAAACCGTGAGCGTGCCGCACGTGCAAGTAAGCCAACGGCGTGGCCGCGGGTGCAAGGTGGGGAGGGAGATCAAGGATGATCCGTGTGCCTAAAGCTGTTGGAGCCCTACCTGACCTGCAAGCCCGGCCAAAAGCAAACCCAGAGCAGCGGTCTACCCTGAGCCCGAGTCGTCCTTACCGTAAGAATCTTTGGCAGGCTCAGGGCACAGCGGCCCATACATACTTACGAGTCGAGTGCACTTCAGAATAGCTGCTGCTGGTGTGAGCTGCTTGGGTCAGGGATGAAGACATGCCCCTCAGCACCTGAGAACGCATGCCTGTGGGTGAGGCCATGCCTCGTTTATGAAGGCCTCCGCCCCTCCCAGAAATACAGGCTGACTCATCCGCCTTACATAGAGCAACCAAAAATCATATTTACCCTAAAATAGTACCAACAAAACTGCCACCTTATCCCATATTTTCCAAAAGGGGGTCACTTTTTTGTGGGTTCTACTGTAGGGTGCATCAGGAGGGCTTCAAATGGGACATTGTGTCTAAAAACCAGTCAAGCAAAATCTGCCTTCTAAAAACCATATGGCCTTCCCTTCCTTCTACGCCCTGCCGTTTGGCCATACATTATGACCACATATGGGGTGTTTATGCAAACTGCAGAATCAGGGCAATAAATATTGAGTTTTGTTTGGCTGTTAACCCTTGCTTAGTTACTAGAAAAAATTGATTAAAATGGAAAATTTGAGAAAAAATCTAAATTCTGAAAAGCCCCATTTCCCATTAACTCTTGTGAAACACCTAAAGGGTTAACAATGTTTGTAAAATCAGTTTTGACTTCCTTGAGGGGTGTAGTTTCTAGAATGGGGTCGATAAGTAAAAACAATCTCAGAATGGCCTGGATAAGTAAAAGCGTTTTAAAGTTATCACCACATAAAGTGACACTGGTCAGATTTGCAAAAAATGGCCAGGTCCTTAAGGTGAAATAAGGCTGCATCCTTAAGGGGTTAATGGAATCTGTGACATTATCATCTGCTGACCATACCCTGTGAAATCGTAAACAAATCGTGGATACCATCATCTGCTGACAAGACATTGTTACATAATAATGGAATCCAGTAAACTAGCATCTGCTGACCATACATTGTGACATCATAATGGAATCCTGGATACCATCACCTGCCTACCATACATTGTGACACCATAATGAAGTCCTGGAAACAATCTGCTGACCATACAGTACATTGCGACATCATAATGGAATCCTGGATAGTATCACCTGCTGGCAATACATTGTGACATCATAATGGAATCCTGGATACGATCATCTGCTGACTATACATTGTTACATCATTTGGAATCCTGGATACTATCATCTGCTGACTAGTGATGACTGAGCACCAAGGTTTTCTGTCTCTGTCCGAACACATAGTCATATTCGTGCGCTCGGCCGAGCACCCGAGTATATTGGAAGTCAATGGGCGACAACCAGGCACCCCCTGAGGTCAGAAAGTGACAGAAACACCACCGAAATGGATCTGGAACAGCATGGGGACCATGTCTGGGTGCATATTGAACTGCAATGTCGCTGCTGGGAACCATATTGTCCCAGTTGTCCGCCACTTTAACATAGCACCAAAATCCTGCCCCAAATCCCGCCCCCTCAAAAAAAAAATTGTATTCAATTGTATATACAGTGCAAATACTGCCAAAAATTACAAGGAAAAAGCACTCCGATACAGCCTGTATATCACATAAAGGAGGGCCTCATTCACATGGTGCTACAATTGTTCTGGTACACTGCTACACTCATAAAGCCTATGTAATAAGTGAAAGTCTTGGCAAAAAACCCATATAAAACATTAGAGGTGAGGGCCTGAAGCCGAGCGAACCCCATAAAACATTGCAGTGGTGGCCTACAGGTGAGCAGACCGTATAACACATTAGAGGTGAGGGCCTTAAGGTGAGCAAACCTTATAAAACATTAGAAGTGAGGGCCTGAAGGCGATCGAACCCCATAAAACATTGCAGTAATGGCCCATAGGTGAGCAGACTGTATAAAACATTGGAGGTGAGGGCCTAAAGGTAATCGAACCCCATAAAACATTGCAGTAATAGCCTATAGGTGAGCAGACCGTATAAAACATTGGAGGTGAGGGCCTGAATGTGATCGAACCCCATAAAACATTGCAGTAATGGCCTACAAGTGAGCAGACCGTATAAAACATTGGAGGTGAGGGCCTGAAGCCAAGAGAACCCCATAAAACATTGCAGTAATGGCCTACAGGTGAGCAGACCATATAAAACATTGGAGGTGAGGACTGAAGGTGAGCGAACCCCACAAAACATTGCAGTGATGGCCTAAAGGTGAGCAGACCGTATAAAACATTAGTGGTAAGGGCCTGAAGCCGAGCGAACCCTACAAAACATTGTAGTGAGCGCATATATATTCTGTATGGAAGAGGAGGCAGATGAGAAAACAAGATTCAAACATATACCCTTTTTTGCGGTGAAAAGGGTGCATCTAAATCTTGTGGATTGAGTACATTATAAAGCATACATTTAAATTGCGCTTTTGTTCCTCATTAGCTCAGCTTTCCTCTGGTGGAGTGGAGAAGCCAGGGTCAATCCAGGCCTTGTTCATTTTTATCTGAGTCAACCTGTCAGCATTGTCAGTGGACAAGCGGATACGCTTATCTGTTATTATGCCACAAGCAGCACTAAATACACGCTCAGACAATACGCTGGCGGCAGGGCAGGCCAGCACCTCCAAGGCGTAGAGTGCAAGTTCGTGCCACGTGTCCAGCTTGGACACCCAGTAGTTGTAAGGCACTGAGGGATCATTTAGGACACTGACACAGTCTGAAATGTATTCCTTCACCATCTTCCAAAACTTTTCCCTCCTTGTAGCACTAGGCCGCGCTTCAGGGTGAGGTTGCTGGCGTGGTGTCATGAAAGTGTCCCATACTTTGGAAAGTGTTGCCCTGCCTCTGTTGGAACTACTGTGTGTTCCCCTTGTCTCCCTTCCTCGGTTGCCTAAGGAAGTATGGACTCTGGCTGCCGCATTGTCAGATGGAAAATTTTGGAGCAATCTGTCAACAATTACCTTCTGGTATTGCACCGTTTTACTCGTCCTCTCCACCACAGGAATGAGAGATAAGAAGTTTTTTTTGTAGCGGGAGTCGAGAAGGGTGAACACCCAGTAATCTGTGTTACCTATAATGTATATAACACGAGGGTCGCGGGAAAGGCAGCATAACATAAAGTCAGCCATGTGTGCCAGAGTACCAACGGGCAAGACATCGATGTCAACTTCAGGATGACTCTCCATACCCTCATCCTCCTCCTCCTTCTACCCATCCACGCTGAACAGATGGAATTAAAGTTCCATGGGTACTAGCCTCTGTAGCAGAGGTAAGTGTCTCCAGCTCCTCCTCCTCTTCATGGCCTAATTCGCGCTGAGAAGACAAACTGGGGGAGGTCTGGCTATCACCCTGTGTCATCTCCCCCCCCATTACCTCATCTGCCACATTCAAAGCATCCTACTTCATTGTGAGAAGCAACCGTTTGAGTAGACACAGCAGCAGGATTGTTACACTGATAATAGCGTTGTCGCCACTAACCATCTGTGCGGATTCATCAAAGTTTTTTAAAACCTCACATAGGTCTGACATCAATGCCCACTCCTCACTTGTGAATAGTGGCAGTTGACTGGAAAGGCGACGACCATGTTGCAGCTGGTATTCCACAATTGCCCTCTGCTGCTCACAAAGCCTGGCCAACATGTAGAATGTAGAGTTCCACCGCGTGCTCACGTCGCACAACAGTCGGTGAGCTGGAAGCCGCAAGCGCTGCTGCAGTGTTGACAGACTGGCTGAAGCTGTGGACTACTTATGGAAATGAACACATAAGCGGCGCACCTTCACTAGTGGCTCCTGCAAATTGGGGTAGGTTTTGATAAATCGCTGAACCACTAAGTTTAAGACGTGGGCTAGGCATGGAATGTGTGTCAGGTTGCCGAGCTCCAAAGCCGCCACCAAGTTATAGCCATTGTCAGACACAACCATGCCTGTTTCTAGGTTGAGTGGCGAGAGCCACAGCTCGATCTGGTCCCTTATACCCTGCCACAGCTATGCGGCGGTGTGCTGTTTGTCCCCTAAACAGATCAGCTTCAGCACGGCCCGCTGACGCTTACCCACAGCAGTGCTACACTGCTTCCAGCTAGTGACTGATGGCTGACTGCTGTTGGAGGTGGAAGTGGAGGAGGAGGCGGTGGAGGAGGAGAAGCAGGGGTTGGAGCCAGGAACATAGCTGCTGGCGGAGACCTTGATGGACGTAGGGCCCGCAATCCTGGGCGTGGGTAGCACCTGTGCCATCCCAGGATCCGACTTACTCCTGGCCTCCACAACATTCACCCAGTGTGCGGTCAGGGAAATGTAGCATCCCTGGCCACCTGCACTTGTCCATGTGTCCATGGTGAGGTGGATCTTCCCAGTAAGTGCGTTAGTCAGGGCACGGGTAATGTTCTGGGACACATGCTGGTGTAAGGCAGGCACAGCACACCATGAAAAATAGTGGCGGCTGGGGACTGCATACCGAAGGACGGCCTCAGACATCAAGCTTCAGAAGGCCTCAGTGTCCACAAGCCTAAATGGCAACATTTCAAGGGCCAGTAATTTTGAAAGTTGCGCATTTAGTGCTATGGCCTGTGGGTGGGTGGGTATTTGCGCTTGCATTTAAATGCCTGTGTTATCGAGATTTGTACGCAGAGCTGGGACAGGGAAGTGGATGTTGTTGCTGACGGTTCACACAAAGGTTCAGGTGCAGGGCGAGGGGCATCTGGGACTGCGCCTTCGACAGGGGATTGGCCAGCAGTGCGTAACACAGGGAAAGTAGAGGCAGTGGTGGGACCCGCAGACGCAGAGTGTGGACCCAGGTGTTCCTCCCACTTATTAGGGTGCTTGGATGCCATGTGGCGGATCATGCTGATGGGGGTGAGGTTGCTAGTGTTCATGCCCCGGCTCATTTTGGTACGGCACAGATTGCAAACTACCAGTCTTTTGTCATCTGCGCTTTCCTCACAAAAGCACTATACTGCGGAACACCTAACCCTTGGCAAGGTAGATTTATGCATGGGTGTGCTCGGTGTAACGGTTGCGGGCCTGTTTGGTGTCGGCCGACGTCTCCCTTTTGCAACCCCACTGCCTCTTCCAGACTGTTGCGGTGCTGCAGATCCCTCCCCCTCTGTATTGCTGTACTCGGCTTTTCACCTAACCATGTTGGGTCAGTGACCTCATCGTCCACCACCTCCTCTTCCACTTCCTCCCTCTGCTCATCCTCCTGACTTGACCTAACCACCTTGCTGTAATGTACTGGAGACAGAAAAATATTTTTTTTGGCACAACAGTAGGCCACAGATAATGAAAAAATTTTCAGTACACACTGTATTGGCTTGCTGTTATGTACTGGAGACATAGAAATACAAATTTTCGGCACAGCAGTAGCCCAGAGATAATGTAATATTTACAATACACACTGTATTGGCTTCCAGTAAGGTACTGGATACAGAAAAATACAGATTTTCGGCACTACACTAGCCCAGAGACAATGTAATTTTGACAATACACACTGTATTCGGATGTAGTTCTACATTGGATACAAATTTGTCCCAAATAAAATGTATTCTCTGCGGAAATACTGTATATATGGTTGCGGCCTAAACGCACATACAGATGTGCCCAAAACAAGTTGACTATGGCCAAAATATAAATCACTCTCTGCTGGAGTAATTAATATAATGGTTGCGGATTGAACGCACACACAGATGTGGCACAAGTTAGGTAATTTCCCCAGAACACATAATTTCTCTGATGGTGCAGTGTATATCTCGGTAGCAGGAACACTGTAGTGAATAAGCCCCTTTTTATAATGTCTTCTTAACACACTGCTTTATGATGGTGCAGTGTAGTGTCTCAGTACCAAGGAACACTGTAGTGAATAAGCCCCTTTTTATAATGTCTGTCTAACACACTGCTTTATGATGGTGCAGTGTATATCTCAGTACCAAGGAACACTGTAGTGAATAAGCCCTTTTTTATAATATCTGCCCAACACACTGCTTAATGATGGTGTATTGTAGATGTCACTAATCGGAAATCTTTCTGTCTTTTAGAAGTTATAAAAGCGATTTTCATGCCCTGCACTATCTGTCCCTTCCTGGTGACGCCTGTCCCTGATAGTGCTGAAGCAAACCCCTTCTTAAAAAAATAAAAATAAAACGTGCTGCACTGCAGTCAAACACACACTCTAGTCCTTAAAAGGACTGTTAGGTCTTTCAATAAGGTTTTTGGAGTAAAATCAGTAAGTTTAGAGCAAAACGCTATCTGTCCCTGCCTACTGTCTGCTCTCCCTGACGCTAAATGAGCCGAGCGCCTGATCTCAGCTCCTATATGAAATGGTATCACGTGTTTCGGCTAGCCAATCAGTGTAAGGCTTATAGCAACATTGCTATGGCCTTACACTGAGGGGAATTACTTACCTGGACCTTCATTGGCTGGTTAGAAGGCGCCAAAAGTGCGGAGGGGAGACTCGCATAATGCGACAAATACACATGGTTCTCGGCCGAGCGCCGAGCATAGTGATGTTTGATCCGAACCGATACTCGGCCGAGCATGCTCGCTCATCACTAATGGAATCCAGTAAACTAGCATCTGCTGACCATACATTGTGACATCATAATGGAATCCTAAATACCATCACCTGCCTACCATACATTGTGACGCCATAATGAAATTCTGGATACTATCATCTGCTGACCACATTGTGACATCATAATGGAATGTTGGATACTTTTATCTTCCGACAATACATCATCAGATCATAATAGAATCCTGGACATCATCATCTGCTGACCACACATTGATGACATCCACATCATAATGGAATGCCAAATACCATCACCTGCTGACCATACATTGTGACATCCTAATGGAATCCTGGATACTATCATCTGCTGACAATACATTGTGACTAGAGTTAAGCGGACACCTGGATGTTCGGGTTCGAGGAGTTCAGCCGAACTTCACTGAAATGTTCGGGTTCGGGATCTGAACTCGACCCGAACTTGACCCCGAACTCGAACCCCATTAAAGTCAATGGGGACCCGAACTTAAGGGCACTAAAATGGCTGTAAAATAGCCCAGGAAAGGGCTGCAAAAGGCAGCAAAATGTAGGTAAATGCCCTGCAAACAAATGTGGATATTACTTAAAATAAAATAAATAAAAATTAAACAATATTAATTGGCAAATCGGAGGAGGAGGTAGAATTGGAAGTTGGGGAGACGTCAGGTGGGAATGCCATCAGCAGCGCGTCTACCAGCATGTGTTTTGTAGTCAGTAGTCACGCATCTTTTGATCAGTAACATACGTTTTTACAACATTTGGTTTCCTGTCAGCAATGCACAGCTGTGGCTTATCGCTGGCAAAACTGGGTTAATGTCACCCACCAATGAAGCAGGTGATATTCAGAAATATTAGGCCCCTGGCAATCAGACAGAGAGGTGAATTCACGCCAAAACAGGCTTCATGTCACCCACGAATGCAACAGGTAATTATCAGAAATGTAGGCCCCTGGCACCCAGACAGAGGAGAGGTCAATGCATGGCAAAACAGGCTTTATGTCACCCAGAAATGGAACAGGCCATTTTCACTAATTTAGGTCCCTGGCACCCAGACAGAGGAGAGGTGCAATGCACAGCAAAACAGGCTTCATGTCACCCAGCAATGGAACAGGCCATTTTCACTAATTTAGGTCCCTGGCACCCAGACAGAGGAGAGGTCAATGCACAGCAAAACAGGCTTCATGTCACCCAGCAAATGGAACATGCCATTTTCACTAATTTAGGCCCCTGGCACCCAGACAAAGGAGAGGTCAATGCACAGCAAAAAAGGCTTCATGTCACCCAGCAATGGAACAGGCCACTAATTTAGGCCCCTGGCACCCAGACAAAGGAGAGGTCAATGCACAGCAAAAAAGGCTTCATGTCACCCAGCAATGGAACAGGCCATTTTCACTAATTTAGGCCCCTGGCACCCAGAACGAGGAGAGGTGCATTCACGGAAATAAGAGGTTAATTTCACCCAGCAATGGAACAGGCCATTTTCACTAATTTAGGCCCCTGGCACCCAGACAGAGGAGAGGTCAATGCACAGCAAAACAAGCTTCATGTCACCCACAAATGCAACAGGCGATTATCAGAAATGTAGGCCCCTGGCACCCAGACAGAGGAGAGGTCAATGCACGGCAAAACAGGCTTCATGTCACCCAGCAATGGAACAGGCAATTTTCACTAATTTAGGCCCCTGGCACCCAGACAGAGGAGAGATGTATTCTCAGCAATAAGAGGTTAATGTCACCCAGCAATCGAACAGGCCATTTTCACTAATTTAGGCCCCTGGCACCCAGACAGAGGAAAGGTGGATCATGTCAATAAGAGGTTAATGTCACCCAGCAATGGAACAGGCCATTATCACTAATTTAGGCCCTTGGCACCCAGACAGAGGAGAGGTCAATGCACGGCAAAACAGGCTTCAGGTCATCCACCAATGGAACAGGTGATTAGCATAAATGTAAGCCCCTGGCACCGAGCCAGAGGAGAGGTTCATTCAAATTGGGGTAGCCCCCGAAATAAAGGGTACAAATAAAAAAAAGAGTTAAGTAAAAAAGTCGCACACGGACAAGTGAGATCAAAAGAGGTGCACCAAATCGGCTAGTCACACCCACTAAACCAAATACAAAAATGATAAGAAATATGACTGGGCACACTCAGGAAGCCCGGACCATAAAGAAGTGTATTTAAACTAAAAATTTATTCAGAGATAGCAGAAATTAGCAGTAAAAAAATATATATAAAGCCAAACATAAAGTAAGGGTATTAATAATCACACTTCGGAGGATGCAGATAACTGTGGCAACAGCTGGTGTTAACGTATTGCGCTGTGCAATTATTCAAATTAGAGGTGTCTAATAATTATGAATGACATGACAAATATCGGCCCAATAATGTAAAATAGCAGTGGGTATTGGAACTGAACTGTGCAAACTGGAACTGATACCAGCAGGAAGGGGTGAAGTGTAAAACCCCGAAACGCGTATGGTGTATTTTCCCTGTTAGTAAAGACCACACAAGAAGGATCCCTCGTTACATTCAATCGAAAAGGCATACTCCTACTACCTTCTGCATAAAACCGTGCGGGCGCCGGGTGAAAGAGAGGCTACACGTGTGACCCTAATGGGATACCACTGACCGGACGTCCGTCACCGCAGAGTGAGATCCCCGAGATCGGGGTGGAGATGGTACCATAACGAAGGGGACTAAGTTGCCTTGCGGTCGGGTAAGATCTACCCTATTCTCTGCTGGTTAAAATCTGTACTGTATTAGTAGTGACGGGACGCCGCCACATACTAATAGGAGCGGGACGCTGCTCCGGACTTGAACTATACTACAGCGAGAGGGATCCTTTCTTGATACACCTGCTGGTGTATGGATCTATGACCTAAGTCCACTGTTCACAACTCCAGGAGATTTTCAATCCACAGGTTCCAAAGAACTTAGACACCTGGTGGAACATTTTATTTGAGTATAATTTTCGGCCCCATCAGTTCCAGTTTGCACAGTTCAGTTCCAATACCCACTGCTATTTTACATTAGGGCAAGCTCAGGCTATATGGACAATTTGGAGACGCAGAAGTTGAATGGGCGGAACCATCAGTGAGTACGTGGAGGCGTGTGAACATGTACTGTTCCACCATGTTGTTCAAATGCTGCCTCCTGCTAAGACGTGTCGTATCAGCTGGTGGTGCAGGTTGCTGTGGCACGGTGACAAAACTTTTCCACATGTTGGCCATGCCAACCCGGCCTTCTGAGGAGCTGGCCGTGACACAGCTGCGTTGGCGACCTCTTGCTTCTCCTCTGCCTTCGCCTTGTGCTTCCACTTGTCCCCCCGTGTCAGTCGGGAATGCTCTCAGGAGCGCGTCTACCAGCTTGCGCTTGTACTCACGCATCTTCCTGTCACGCTCCAGTGCAGGAATTAAAGTGGGCACATTGTATTTGTACCGGGGATCCAGCAGGGTGGCAACCCAGTAGTCAGCACAAGTTACAATGTGGGCAACTCTGCTGTTGTTTCGCAGGCACTGCAGCATGTAGTCACTCATGTGTGCCAGGCTGCCCAGAGGTTGTACTATGCCCCTCCAAAGCTCCTGTGCGGTGTGGGGTTTGTCACCCAAACACATGAGTTTTAAAATTGCCTGCTGACGTTTACCCCTGGCTGTGCTGAAGTTGGGGGTGAGGTTCTTTCGATGACTGGATTTGGGGGTGGTAAAAGAGGAGGAGGAGGATGTGGAGCAGGAGGAGGAGGCAACAGGAGGCAAAGAATAATGCCCTGCGATCCTCGGTGGTGGAAGGACATGCGCCAAACTGCTATCCGCCTCGGGCCCAGCTGCCACTATGTTTACCCAGTGTGCAGTTAGGAAGATATAGCGTCCCTGGCCATGCTTACTGGTCCGTGTATCTGTGGTTATGTGGACCTTGCTACAGATGGCGTTGCGCAGCACACACTTGATTTTATCCTCCACTTGGTTGTGCAGGGAAGGGACGGTTCGCCTGGAAAAGTAGGTGGCGGATGGGAACTATGTACTGTGAAACATCCACCGCCATCAGCTGTTTGAAACAGTCCGCCTCCACCAGACAAAATGACAGCATTCCAAAGGCCAGTAATTTTGGAATGCTGGAATTCAGGGCCAGGGCTCGAGGGTGGGTAGGTGGATATTTCCTCCTTCTCTCCAGTGTTTTGGAGATGGACGCTCCCAAGTGACATGGTGGAGATGCTTGGTGATGGTGACGAAGGTGGTGGTGGTTTTGATGGGACATCCTCTGTTTGCTGGTTGCCAGGTGCCACGTTGACATCAGAGGTGGAGGAAGAGGCCGAGATAGAAGCAGAAGAGGGAGCAGGAGGAGCCTGAGACCTTTTGTGGTTTTTAAGGTGTTTACTCCACTGCAGTTCGTGCTTTGCATGTAGATGCCTGGTCATGCAGGTTGTGCTCAGGTTAAGGACGTTTATGCCATGCCTCGGCTGTGATGGCACAACGTGCAAACCACTCATGTCTTGTCGTCAGGACATTGTGTGAATAACTGCGACGCCACGGTCTACACATTGCAGAAAGCCACAGCAGTTGGCACCTGTGTTTCGTCATCATCAGAGACGTGTTGCATGGGTCTTCCATATGTCCTCATCCTGCAACATAAGTGGTTGGGCATCAGTGCATTCAAGGTCTTTCACTTCTGGGGCAGGGCTAGGTGGATGGGCCAGGGAAACCCTGCCAACAGAGTTATCAAAAAGCATAAGAGTTTGCTGCATGACTTGGAGCTCTGACTGCTTGGCTGATTTGCAAGGGGGTGAGGTGAAAGACTGATGGGCATGAGCTGCAGGTGATAACTCTGAGCTTTCTGCAGAGGACTAGGTGGGAGACACTGTGAAGGAACTAGAGGCACTGTCAGCCACCCAATCTACTATCGTCTGTACATGTTCTGGCCTCACCATCCGTAGAGAGGCATTCGGGACTACCGAATAACGCTGCAGATTCTGTCGCCTACTCGCACCAGATGAAGGTGTTTTACTTGAACCGGTAGTTGGCACTGAACGGCCACGTCCTCTCCCAGCAACAGGAGCTCCACAAACACCACCACGACCATGCCCAAATTCCTTATTTGATGTTCTCCTCATTATTTCTGTTCACCCTCCAAGCTGAAAGATGGTTGCTCTCCGGTGTCAATTAAATTGCCAATAGTCAACAATTAAGTTCACTAAGGCTGAGCCTGTGTCATACAAATGCTCTGTGGACCAAGAATAAAAAATTTTTGAACTAAAACACACTGATTCTCAATTTCACTGCAGAAATGTAAAATATGTATTTGCATGCTGTATGCACAACTGTTTGATGAACCCAGAACATATTTTTTTTTCTCAGTAAAACACAGTAAAGCACTATTTTCGTGCTGCAATTTAAAATTGGTATTTCTACGCTGTATGCACAAGTGGTTTGTGGACCCAGAACAAGAATTTTTTTAATAAAACACAGAAATGCAGTATTTAACTGCTATAAATAAAATGTAGGTATTTCTACGCTGTATGCAAAAGTGGTTTGTGGACCCAGAACAAGAATTTTTTAATGAAACACAGAAATGCAGTATTTAACTGCTTTAAATAAATCGTTGGTATTTCTACGCTGTATGCAAAAGTGGTTTGTGGACCCAGAACACAGATTTTTTAAATAAAACACAGAAATGCAGTATTTCACTGCTATAAATAAAACATAGGTATTTCTACGCCGTATGCAAAAGTGGTTTGTGGACCCAGAACACAGATTTTTTTTAATGAAACACAGAAATGCAGTATTTAACTTCTATAAATAAAACATAGGTATTTCTACACTGTATGCAAAAGTGGTTTGTGGACCTAGAATAACGGGGGTATAGTACAGGCGATGAAGAATGTTAAACTGAATTAGTCTCTAGATAAAGAAGCTTTTTTAATATTCTTATATATAATCTTCCAATTTAGTTCATCATTTTTCCCAATATCTTGACACCATTTTAACTCACTATTAAACTTGATTATATTGTTTAAACCTTTTTTTTAAAAAAATTGTAGATATTGAGACTTTATTGGCCCTAAAATTATAACAAAAATCAGTGAACTCATGTGCTTTCACTAGAAAATAACTTTTATTCTGAGTGTATAGAAACTCGTGTCTTAAAGGGGTATTCCCATCTTGCTATTTCAGCCTCACCAGCAGCAGCTCTACATTTCACTTCCTGGTTTCCTGCTTCTAAGGCTGGGCGGGCTTAGGCAGTTGAGTGAAGGCCGGCCACGCCTCCGTATGACATCACACTGAGAGCTTAGTCCTTGCGGTGCTCGTTCATGAGGAATGCATGCCTCATCACTCTGGCAGCCTGCAGTCTCTGGGAAGCAGCTTCTGCTGTTGAATCCTCACTCTCTGAGCTTTTTTTACACAGTAAAAGGTCACTGTCCTGCAGTCTAGTACAGCTTTACACACAGAACCAGTCTTATCTTTTACAAACCCATTGTGTTCAGCTAAACAATAATTCACCACTACACATGAGCCCACAAGCAAGTCAAGTAGTATCCATATGATTTGTGCATTTGACTCCCTTAAAACATGACCACCCCCACTGACCAGCACTGATGAAGATATTTTTCTAATATAGCTCTACTACACTGGTGTATAAACCTTGGGTCTTTTATCTGTATACATGAATATACAGCTCTGCTACATTTGTCTTCTCCTCCCCCACAAGCAAAGGTTTCAGTTCAGCTCTGCTACATCTGTCTATTCCCCTCTCCCAGCCAGCAATATAGCTTTGTACATAGAGTTCTACTGACCTGCTGTATGTCATAGATTGAAACCTACCCACTTATACTAGTATAGTAAGCTGCTACATCAGCATACACATTACTGCAGCATTTTCACACAGCAGAGCTGTGTATGTCAATGTAGCACTTTACTTTAGTTATTGGGGTATAATTCTGTTTCTGTCTACTATTTACAGCAAGGCAATGTATGTAGCTAGACAGTCACATTGCTGGTGGGGGTGGAGAATAGACCGATGTAGAAGTGTGGTATATCAAGTGGTTCAGTCGCATTGCCTCCATCAGCCCCCCAGTGCCTCCAGCAGCCCCCAGTGCCTCTAGTAGCCCCCAATATGCCTCCAGCAGCCCCCAATATGCCTCCATCAGCCCCCCAGTGCCTCCATCAGCCCCCGATATGCCTCCATCAGCCACCTCCAGCAGCCCCCAGTGCCTCTAGCAGCCCCCAATATACCTCCAGCAGCCCACAATATGCCTCCATCAGCCACCCCCAGTGCCTCCATCAGCCCACCAGTGCCTCCATCAGCCCCCCAGTGCCTCTAGAAGCCCCCCAGTGCCTCCATCAGCCCCCAATATGCCTCCATCAGCCACCCCCAGTGCCTCCAATACACTTCTATCAGCTCCCCAGTGCCTCCAGCAGCCCCCAATATGCCTCCATCAGCCCCGTAGTGCCTCCATCAGCCCCCCAGTGCCTCCATCAGCCCCCCAGTGCCTTCATCAGCCCCCCAGTGCCTCTAGCAGCCCCCCAGTGCCTCCATCAGACCCCCTCAGTGCCTCCAGCAGCCCCCAATATGCCTCCATCAGCCACCCCCAGTGCCTCCAATACACCTCTATCAGCCCCCCAGTGCCTCCAGCAACCCCCCAGTGCCTCTATCAGCCCCCAGGGCCTCTAGCAGCCCCCCAGTGCCTCTAGCAGCCCCAAATATGCCTCCAGCAGCCCACAATATGCCTCCATCAGCCACCCCCAGTGCCTCCAATACACCTCTATTTGCCCCCCCAGTGCCTCCATCAGTCTCCCCAGTCTCTCCAGCAGCCCCCCCAGTGCCTCCAGCAGCCCCCCCAGTGCCTCCAGCTGCCCCCCTAGTGCCTCCAGCTGCCCCCCAGTGCCTCCAGCATCCCCCCAGTGCCTCCAGCAGCCCCCACTATGCCTCCAGCAGCCACCCCAGTGCCTCCAATACACCTCTATCAGTCTCCCCAGCGCCTCCATAATTGACCCCCCCCCCCCCCCCAGCATCAGACCTTCAGTGCCTCCATATGCCTCCATCAGCGATCAGAGTGTATACGGCAGCAGGCACTTGTTTTTTTGCTCTGCCATCACGTCTGCTGTCCCGGCAGCTAGGATCCTCTCCCTAGCATCAGCGGCGTGAAGGTTCTAATGCGCATGCGCAGCGGCCGGCGTGCACGCTCCCGAGCAACAGACCGGCCTCCTGGGTGAAACAAAGGTCCTCTCTGTGCAGCCGCGGCCCAGAGATGCGGCAGAGGAGCGGGCCGTATCCTTTGGATACAGGATGACAACTGTGGCACTACATAAATAGAAATATTAGAACATGGGTGAGTTTTTTTTTATGACATTAAATTAGAAAAATGACGAAGGTCATCAGTTGGATCATATGAGATATGATCTTAAAGATGGGAATACCCCTTTAACTGGGCATATTTAAATTTAGTAATTGGTCCAAGTTTATTTGGGCCACACAAAACTGAAACTGAAAGTGAAACTCTTGTGATATCCAGTTTTTACTAATACTTATAATCCTCAATTAACATAAATTCCCTAAGGTTAACATTGTGCCAAAGAAGTGTAAAAAATAGAGTGTCTGTGATCCCTAATATCGATTTAACTTTTTCCCAAACCCTGTGCATTGCCCTACTAATAATACATTTTTTCCCTCGTATTCCCATATAGCCTGATTCTAAGATGCTGGAAATGTCTCATTGAGGACCTGGATATTCTTTAATAAAAAGATGTATTCTATTGCCTATGTCGCTCATATACCACTCGATCTGGGCCACAAGGTAATATCCTTGAAAATAGGGAAGGGATAATCCACCATCTTTCCTCTGAAATCCATGAATATTTTTGTTTGTCCGGACTCTCTTCCTTCCCAGGTCATTAAGAATACTTTCAATAAGTCTGAAAAAGGTGTCCTCGATCCAGATGGGGCAAGCCATCATTTTATAAAGTATTTGCAGTAAAAGAATCGTTTTAATCAAGGCGACCCTATCTAATTGGCTAAGAGTAAACGTTTTCTAACCCCGAACCTCATCTTTAACATGGGTCGTCAAACGAAAGATATTCAATCTATAGAAGTCCTGCACCGAGGAGCTAATTCTGATACCTAGGTATTCCAACAAATCAGTTTGTTGAGAGAATCAGATCAGTTGGCGGGGGGGGGGGGGGAGCCGGATTAAAGGGAGTAGAACCGATTTTGACCAATTCACTTCAAAGCATGATGTGGCCCCAAAATCATTTATTAATGTCATTACATAGGGTACAGCCATCTCGAAGAAAAATAAGATCATCATCTGCATTAAGGCTTATTTTATAGTGTACATCCGCATCCTCGAATCCTGTCTGGTTCCTCAATGTAAGCTAAAATAATTCGAACATGAACCATTAATATTTATTCTTGCGGTGGCCTGATTGTGCAATACCTTCACCCATCTAATAAAATTAGGGCCCAAATTCATTTTTTACATAGTCTGCCATAGGAAGTTCCACTCCACCCTGTCAAACGCCTTAGATGCGTCCTATGACAGAAAGGAGCAGTCCTCCCCCCACATGTATATTCATTATTCACCATCACCCTTCGAATATTGGATTGTGCGTGTCTCTTTGGGATGAATCCTGTTTGGTCGGGGTTTATTATTTTAACAATTATCCTCTTTAATCTATTAGCTAAAACTTTTGCATATATTTTATAGTCAGTATTAAGTAATGATATAGGGCGGTATGATCCAATTTCTTGTTCATCCTTACCCTTCTTTGGTATCAATGTTATGATAGCCTCGGATAGAGAGGGGGGAGATGTGCTCTCCTCCCAGGATTTGTTTAAAACTTGAAATAGGCAAGGGAGCATGACATCACCATATCTTCTATATAACTCAAAAGGCAATCCATCGGAACCCGGGGTAGAGTTGCCACTAATGGAACTCAGAGCCTCCTTTAATTCATTTAGTTGAATAGGAAGATCTAGTGAGTCCCTATCCCCATCTGAGAGGGTGGGAAGAGCAACCTTAGCAAAGAATGACTGAAAATCTTGTTCCTCCCCCTTCGTCTCCGATATATACAATGAGGAGAATTGCGCTATAAATTCCTGTTTAATATCCTCTCTATCCGAGGAAAGGGTACCATTTCTTAACCTAATACATATAATTTCATTAGAGGACTTTTGGTTTTGGATTATGGTGGCAAAAAAGGGCCCAGGTTTGCCCGCCTCACAAAATAGTTTTTGGCCTGCAAAAAAGGACCTCTGCTGCGTTTTATCTTGAAGATATGATTTATAATCCTCTTTTGCTTTATTGAGGTCTAATTGTATTATAGAGTTTTTCTGATTACCAATCTCATTTTGTAGAATGCTAACGATTTGTTCTAGTTGTTTCTCCTTTTCTGCAAAGGTAAATTTACTTTTTTGATTTGAGTAAAAAGTATACCCCGGATGAATGCCTTTAGGGCAGGCATGTCCAAACTCCGGCCCTCCAGATGTTGCAAAACTACAACTCCCATCATTCCTGGACAACCTACAGCTATCAACCTACAGAAGAGCATGATGGGAGTTTTAGTTCTGCAACACCTGGAGGGCCAGAGTTTGGACATGCCTGCTTTAGGGTATCCCACACATAATACACATGAGTTGAGGTTGAGAAGCCAAAATTCATTAATATCGCTGCATATTTTGTCATGGTCCTTAATTAAGTTAAACCAATGAGGTTTATTCTTCTAGAGATCGAAACCTCATTGGCACCTTTTACTAATTACAATATGGGGGCATAATCTGAGACACTATGGGTTTCATATTTCATGCGTACAACCTTATCTATAATTTCATGACTTGCTAGTTCAAGGTCAATTCTTGACATAGTTGAGTATGTATGACTGAAGCAAGAAAATACTTTTTTTTACCCATACAAATGGCGCCAGAGAGAAGGGGGGGGGATGTATACGAAAGCCAGCACACAGATTACTCCATTCCAATGGCAGTGTAAAAAAACAAACCTACCCTCACCATCGATTTTTTGTCCTATAGGCTCGTACTCCACCCCTCTGTGTATAAGCACACTTACTCCCCGAGAAAAGGATGATAAGCAGGAGTGATACTCATATTGTATCCATTTTTGCCTCGTACATTTTAACTTCTCCAGTGTTAGATGGATTTCTATTAATCCAACTATAGCTGGGAGGTGCCTATTGAGTATGTCATTTACAATTATTCTCTTGGATATATCTGCTAGGCCCCGAACATTCCATACTAGGATTCTATGTGTCATTCAAGGTGCTCTAAGTTACCATTGGTAATGGGTATACCCCAAGGGTTATCCATATCCATGACCCCTGAGACAATGCAATACCGGCCCTCACCCCGCCCCCTCCCCACCTGGTCCGCAAGGAAATACACCTTACACACCTCTTACTATCCGCCCTTCCCACCCGTCAACCTCTCCCCCCATCACCAATATATCAATATAACAATCACATCCAGTACCAATTCCTTGTTTACCGAACCATTTTAGTATCTCGTCTGGTTTAGTAAAAAAATGGACTCACTCCTGGTAAACCACGCGCATTTTAGCAGGGTACATCATAGAATATTTAATATTGGCATTTATAAGCCTTTTGTTAATGTCTCGGAACCCTCTCTGCTTCATTTGGGTCTCTATTGCAAAGTCAGGAGAGATCTCTATTCTGTTACCATTGTGTTTTAATTCCCGGACATCTCTCCTCCTCTTCATAATAGTGTCCCTGTCCTTTTGGGACAGCATCCTGGCTATAATAGCCCTAGGGGGACCACCTGGGGGAGGTTTCCTCCCTGAAACCCGGTGGGCCCGCTCAACCACGAATGTGGGGAGAGATGCTCGGCACCAAAAACAGACAACCATTTTTGAATAAAATCTGCGGTATCTTTACTCTCTGCTTCCTCTAGAAAACCTAATATACGGAGGTTTGATCTCCTAGATCTATCTTCTAACATGACAAGCTTGTCACGTAATGATTTAATCTCTAATTCAGATACATCAATTCTCTTAATTGTTTGTGCCATTTCTTTTTTAATGTCTACTGAGAACTCCTGGAGCTCTTTGACCTTTTCACGGATTTTGTTCATATCATCCCTCATTAGCATGATATCTGACTGTACGGATGCTATGTCAGTTGATAGATCCCCTAGAAATTGGTTCGAGAGTTGGACTGCCTCTAAAATATCTTATAGCTTCCTGTCAATAAGTTCTATTTTCTTATCTAATATTACTTCTACTCCTGTTTCTACTGTGTTATGTAAAGTCCCTTCTCTATCTGAGATCCTACTTTTCAAATTCCCCTGTATTTTCTGGGCCAGCCTTGTTTTAGGCTGGGGGGATTTTAGATACTTGTCCATCTTAGTCAAAGGGCTGCTCAACCCTGCCCCTTTAGTAGATGACAAGTCAATTGATTTCATATTTTGGTTCTTTGGGGGCATAATTTCCAAGTTTCCAAAACCTGAAAAGATTACTTTTTTCTTTTTTTTTCTTCCTTTCCCTTCTTTTCTTCTTCTTCCTTCTTCCCCTTTTCCTTCCCTCTTCCCCCTCTTTCTCTCTTCCCTTCCTTTTCCTTCTTTCTTTTAATTTTATCCTTCCTTTTAGTTTTTAAGTAATCTTTTCCTTTTCCTCCTCCACCCTTTCTTTTTCCTTTCTTTTCCCGTCTGATTAGACCCCCTATTTTATTTCACATAAAAATGCAATCATCAAGTACTTTTGAACAAACATATGAGGACACAAGTCACCAATTCCTTATCTGCAGCAAAACAAACAGAAGAGAAAAAAAAAAAAAAAAACAATCCCCCTCTATCCCCCTAAGGAGATACCCTCAGGTCAAGAGCAATATGTATTCCTAAGGGGATGGAACTGATTGGAGACTAGTCCAAACTTCAAAGGGGAAAAATATAATCCAAATAAGATATAATCCAAAATATAACCCAATGATCTTGTATATGAAGGAAAGGTTCAAAAGTCTGGGGTAACTGATATCCCCCTCAGCCAATTTAAAAGTTCTTACAAAAGTTTATACACATTTATACGAAAATACATACAGCAGTCCCCTTATTGGATTCAATATCCGTAGATGAAAACTAAGTTGGACAGTTTTTATGCCAGCTCTCATATAACAGCAGGAGCAGCCAAATTATGGATGTGATATAATGGGCCCAGTAGACCTCAAGCAGGGTCCTTTAGTTAGTGAGCTCCAATAGAAAGATGGAGCTCTGAGCCAATATGATGCGCTCATAAAAAGTTGTAGTAATACCAGTGCTAGTATGTGTCTCCTCATTCACAGTAACTCCTATTTCAATCTAGGAGTGATAGGAGCAATCTAAGTTACTTTGATAAGAGAATGCAGTTTTTCACTGTAAGAACACGCCTACGCTATTGCGTCATGCTACTACGCTACGCATTATGACATTATAATGGAATTCGGGATTCTATCACCTGCTGACCATACATAGTGACATCATAAAGGAATACTGGATATTATCATCTGCTGAGCATCTATTGTGACATCATTATGAAATACTGGATACCATCACCTGCTGGCCATTCATTGTGACATCATAATGGAATCCTGGATACTATCATCTGCTGACACTACATTGTGACATCATTATGGAATCCTGGATACAATCACCTGCTGACCATACATTGTGCATTTTAATGGAATCCTTGATACTATAATTTGCTGACCATACATTGTGACATCACTATGGAATCCTGTATAATATAATCTGCTGACCACACATTGTGACATCATAATGGAATCTTGGATGCTTTTATCTTCTGAAAATACTTCATCAGCTCATAATGAAATCCTGGATATCATCTTCTGCTGACCATACATTGTGACATGATAATGGAATGCCGAATACCATCACCTGTTGACCATACATTGTGACATCACAATGGAATCCTGGAAACTATCATCTGCTGACCATAGATTGTGACATCATAATGAAATCCTGGATACCATCACCTGCTGACCATACATTGTGACATCATAATGAAATCATGGATACCATCATCTGCTGACAATACATTGTGACATCACAATGGAATCCTGGAAACTATCATCTGCTGACAATACATTGTAACATCATAATGGATTCCTGGATACTATCATCTGCTGAGAAAACATGGAGACTAGAGATGAGAGAATTTTGAAAAAATTAGATTTGGCCGGTTCGCCGAATCTTTCGGAAAAATTATCTTCGATCCGAATTTATTCGCAGTGAATTGCGTTAAACAACGGCTATTTCCGGGCTGCTGAGAGCCTTTATAGAGGTTTAGAACACTGTGTGGTAACATGCATAGGGAGTCTGCTGTGGTTAGTCAGTAGGACATGCAGATGACAGGGGTCGCTCTTTGAATCACTGGGCAGTCACAGGGCTAAAACTGACTTATATAAGTAGAACCCCCCTGACAGAGTGGAGAGGGTGTCAGCAGTAAGTTTGTGTTGACGTCACTGAATATTTTGCCCTTCCTCTGATTATTTAGAACAATAACCCCCAAAACACGGATCCTGTCTGTGAAGCAGACGCCTTCACTCGGTCATTTGCTCAATAATCCATCAGTATTGCTAATGCCAAAAAAAAAAAAACAGGAGTGGATCCAAAACAGAGTTGACGTGTGAATGGAATATTTGCATGTCTTCTGTGTTTTGTACTCACTCCTGCTTTTGGCTACCAAATCATAAGCCAATTCTGATGGGACCATACAGGCCTTACAGCTGTTGTGCGTCTCATTTTTCCTTGCTTCTAAAAGATCAGAAGAAAGGTCAAATAAATGATGATGTCAGCCAGGCCGAAAGCCAAAATAGTGGACCAGTCATGAAGTGGAGAGGGTGGGAACAGCATGAGAAGTCCACAGAGTGGACCTATGACATAGTGGTGAGGTGGAAGCAGCATGAAGATACCACAGAGTGGCCCAATGACAGGGTCTGGAGGTGGAATCAGTATAAGGAGACCACAGAGCAGCATAATGACAGAGTCTGGAGGTGGCAGCAGCATCAGGAGGAGGCCACAGAATGGTACAATGACCGAGTGTGGAGGTGGCATCAGCATGAGAAGACCACAGAGCGGCTCAATGACATAGTGTGGAGGTGGCAGCAGAATCAGGAGGCCACAGAGTGGCACAATGACAGAGTGTGGAGGTGGTAGCAGCATGAGGAGGCCACAGAATGGCACAATGACAGAGTCTGGAGGTGGCAGCAGAATCAGGAGGCCACAGAGTGGCACAATCACAGAGTGTGGAGGTGGTAGCAGCATGAGGAGACCACAAAGTGGCACAATGACAGAGTTTGGAGGTGGCAGCAGAATCAGGAGACCACAGAGTGGCATAATGACAGAGTGTGTAGGTGGCAGCAGCATGAGTAGGCCAAAGAGTGGCACAATGACCGAGTCTGGAGGTGGCGGTAGCAGCAGCAGCATCAGGAGGAGACCACAGAGCGGCACAATGACAGAGTCTGGAGGTGACAGCAGCCTGAGTAGGCCACAGAGTGGCACAATGACAGAGTCTGGAGGTGGCAGCAGCATGAGTAGGCCACAAAGTGGCACAATGACAGAGTATGGAGGTGGCAGCAGAATTAGTAGGCCACAGAGTGGCACAATGACCGAGTCTGGAGGTGGCGGTAGCAGCAGCAGCATCAGGAGGAGACCACAGAGTGGCACAATGACAGAGTCTGGAGGTGGCAGCAGCCTGAGTAGGCCAAAGAGTGGCACAATGACAGAGTCTGGAGGTGGCAGCAGAATTAGGAGGCCACAGAGTGGCACAATGACCAAGTCTGGAGGTGGCAGCAGCATCAGGAGGAGGCCACAGAGTGGCAGAATGACCAAATGTGGAGGTGGCAGCAGCATGAGTAGGCCACAGAGTGGCACATTGACAGAGTCTGGAGTTGGCAGCAGCAGCAGGAGACCACAAAATGGCAAGGTGACATAGTGTGGAGATGGCAGCAGCAGCATCAGGATACCACAGAGTGGCAAGGTGACATAGTATGGAGATGACAGCAGCAGCAGCATCAGGATACCACAAAGTGACCCGGTGACAGAGTGGGGCGGTGGGTGGCAATACCAGTACCCTCTGACGAAGGTGGGTGAAAGAAGGAGCACTTGGCATCAGATGTGTGGCATTAGGCGGGAGGCAGCATCAGAGTAGTACCTGAGGCAGGTAGCCAGAAGAAACCAGACTCTTTTTTCAAGGATTGGGTAAGGCGGCTTATATGATCTAATCAGATGCATCAGGAATGGGTGGGTGGAAATCCTGGCTGATCCATCTTGACAAAGTTCAGGCTCCGCATGTTTTGGGTGCACAGGCGAGTTCTTCATGGGGTCACTATGGCCCCCGCCAAACTAAACACCCACTCTGATGCCATACTACTGGCCGGGCAAGACAGCTTTTCCAGGGCAAACTCGGCCAGTTGCGGCCACAAATCCCATTTGGCTTCCCAGTAGTCCAGCTGATCTTCAATGTGGGTTGGCGGGGTGCTTTCTAAGCATGCCACTACCTGCTGGGGAATCTGCTCAGCCCAGAGATACACCTTGTCCATGTGCCTAGGCTAGCCTGTCCTTATAAAGCCCTATCACTTATCTGATACAACATACAGAATTCCAAAGTTCCAACGCGTTTCCTCTTATAATACACAAGGTTTGTCAGACAAGGGACAATTGGTATCAGTCTGGTAATAGAATGCTAGAAAAACAATACAGTCAATATATAGAAGACAAGTAAAAAAACAAACTGGAGAGCCCCAAAGCTGCAATTGCCTGTGATGAGATATGGGAACTGTGATCAGCATATACTACATATGAACAGTATGACTGTTCATATGTTTTACTTTATGTATTCTAGCAGATATTAATTAAAAGTTAAGTTTTAGGAAATTGCCCTCAGTGATATTGGTGTTGTCATAGCAACTGTCAGTGATTTTGGTTATTCTCTATGGCTGGATTTCTGTCAGGTACATTGTTTACGGAGGAACTCATCAGGGAGGCACAAGATATTTTTTCCGATAAGGAGCTACCTGGTCTGTCAAGTTCACTAACCTGCAAATTGACATTTACTGACCTATCCGATGAATATAAAAATAATATAAAATCGTGGTGGGAAATTAAATCCCTACAAAGTTATCTTGAGCACAAAATCATCCCCAGGGGATTACGTATCCCCATTTCCCCAGGAGAACGCATATGGTCACCAGGACTGCTGGCACAGTGGGAGCAGGAACTTACTAATAGTTCTCTTAGGCTTATGAATTTACTCCTTGAGAAGGAGAAAGTTTTCTTTGAAAGGTCCTCAGATAAATTAAAAGGCCTGAGGCATGCATTACTAAGTGGCTGCTTTTATAAGTGGAGTTAAAGAAACCGGAATTGAAGAAAAGGAGCAAGAAACATAAATTCATTATATCATTCTTGTATACAGTTGGTTTGATTCTAGCTAGTCTTCCTTTTTTTCCTCTCTTTTCCTGCGTAATCCCCATTTAGTATGACTTCCATTATTGACAGAGCCGTCCAGTGCACATCTTGTCTGATGTCAGACGTTCGAGGGTGTATGTTTGTTCAAAATGTGAGCAAATTACCCGTTTGGAATTGCAAATCGAGTCTCTAAACAGGCGAGTTGCAACACTGAAAGCCACTGACAATTTAGAAAAAAATTTGCTGCTCACTGAGCAAGCACTCTATGGGGTAGATGTGGGGGAGGGTGGTAGCGAGGAGGCTGAGAAGAGTGAGGTAGTTAGCTGGGTAACAGTAAGAAGGCGGGGTAGAGGGAAGAGTGCTAGGGAGGCTAGCCCTGATCTGACACACCCCAACAAGTTTGGATGTCAGTTCAGGGACGGCACCGCTGCAGCCGGACACTTCCTCTGCCAGTCAGGGGAATGTCAGCTCCAGTAAGCAGGGGACCAGGAGAGCAGGGCAGGCCAGACAGGTGCTGGTAGTGGGAGACTCCATTATTAGGGGAACAGATAGGGCGATCTGTCACAAAGATCGTGATCGCCGAACAGTGTGCTGTCTTCCCGGCGCTAGAGTTTGACACATCGCGGATCGGGATGACAGATTACTGGGAGGGGCTGGAGAAGACCCAGCGGTCATGGTCCATATCGGAACCAATGACAAAGTTAGAGGAAGGTGGAGAGTCCTTAAAATTATTTCAGGGATTTAGGTCAAAAGCTTAGGGCAAGGACCTCAAAAGTAGTATTTTCTGAAATACTGCCTGTACCACCAGCCACACAAGAAAGGCAGCGGGAGATTAGAGAGGTTAACGAGTGGCTCAAGAACTGGTGTAGGAAGGAGGGGTTCGGGTTCCTGGAGAACTGGGTCGACTTCTCTGTCGGCTACAGGCTCTATCAAAGGGACGGGCTGCACCTCAATGGGGAAGGGGCAGCTGTGTTGGGGAGAAAGATGGCTCGAAGGTTGGAGGAGTGTTTAAACTAGGGACTGGGGGGAAGGTAATTACATTATAGGAGGGGAAGATCGTGCAGATAGAGACCAGGGACGAGGTAGTGTGACTGGGGGATGAATGGAAGGGGGGACTAGAACAGCTCAGAATGAAAGATGTAGGGTAAAAAATACACATAAACCTCTCAAATGTATGTATACTAATGCCAGAAGCCTGACTAACAAGACTGGTGAACTGGAATTAGTGATGTGTGAGGAGGACTATGACATAGTGGGAATAACTGAGACATGGCTGGATGATAGCTATGACTAGGCAGTTAATATAAAAGGTTACAATCTGTTTAGAAAGGATCGTCAAAACCGGAGAGGTGGAGGGGTCTGTCTCTATGTGAAATCGTGTCTAAATCCCGTAATTCGAGAATACATCTCTGAGGGACATGAACATGCGGAGTCACTGTGGGTAGAAATATATGGAGCAAAAAACAATAATAAATTACTAATAGGAGTGTATTATAAACCACCTAATATACCAGAGTCCACAGAAAATCTTTTACTAAACGAGATAGACGAGGCGGCAAATCATAATGAAGTCAATATTATGGAAGACTTCAACTACTCGGGAATAGACTGGGAAACTGAAAGCTGTACATCCCAAAAAGGAAACAGGTTCTTGGCAATAGCCAAAGACAATTACCTTTCCCAACTGGTTCAGGACCCCGCTAGAGGGACGGCCATACTAGACTTAGTATTAACCAATAGACCTGATAGAACAACAGATGTGCAGGTTGGGGGACACCTAGGAAATAGTGACCATAAAGTAATAACCTTCCAATTATCCTTCAAACGAGAGTTTCTAAAGGGAGGAACAAAAATACCAAACTTCAAAAAAGCAAAATGTAGCCAACTAAGCGAGGCCATAGGCCTAACTAACTGGGACAAAGTCCTCAAAAATAAAATGCAACCACAAAATGGGAGATTTTTAAAAGCATTGTAACATCTAATTGTGAGAGGTACATACCTTATAGGAATAAAAGGCTAAGGAACAATAAGAAACCAATGTGGATAAATAGAACCGTAAAGATAGCAATAAATGACAAAAGAAAGCATATAAATCACTAAAACAGGAGGGGAACCAGGAAGCACTGATAAACTATAAGGAAAAAAATAGAATATGTAAAAAACTAAAGAAATTTGCCAAACTAGAGACCGAGAGATTAATTGCCAAAGAGAGTAAAACTAACCCTAACATGTTCTTCAATTATATAAATAGTAAAAAATATAAATCTGAAGGAGTCGGCCCTCTACATAGCAATGAAGGGGGTGTTGCAGAGAGCGACGAGGACAAAGCAAAACTATTAAATATTTTTCTCTACACTATATTCACTGAGGAAAATAAACTGTCAGATGAAATGCAGAATGTAAAAGTAAATTCCCCATTAAAAGTGCCCTGTCTGACCTAGGAAGAAGTACAACAGCGACTGAAAAATATTAAAATAGACAAATCGCCAGGATCGGATGGCATACACCCCCGTATCCTAAGGGAATTAAGTGATGTCATAGCCAGACCTTTATTTCTGATATTTACGGATTCTATACTGACAGGGAATGTTCCACAGGATTGGCGCATAGCAAATGTGGTGCCAATATTCAAAAAGGGTAAAAAAACAGAGCCTGGAAATTATAGACCGTTAAGTTTAACATCTATTGTTGGTAAACTGTTTGAAGGGTTTCTAAGAGATGCTATTTTGGAGTATCTCAATGAAAATAAGCAAATAACGCCATATCAGCATGGCTTCATGAGGGATCGGTCATGCCAAACGAATTTAATCAGCTTCTATGAGGAGGTAAGTTCTAGACTTGACAGCAGTGAATCAATGGATGTCATATATCTGGACTTCTCCAAAGCATTTGACACTGTACCTCATAAAATGTTAGTATATAAATGAGAATGCTCGGACTGGGAGAAAATGTCTGTATGTGGGTAAGTAACTGGCTGAGTGACAGAAAACAGAGGGTGGTTATTAATGGTAGATACTCAGATTGGGTCACTGTAACTAGTGGGGTACCTCAGGGGTCAGTATTGGGCCCTATTCTCTTCAATATATTTATTAATAATCTTGTAGAAGGCCTGCACAGTAAAATATCTATTTTTGCAGATGACACTAAACTGTATAAAGTAATTAACACTGAAGAGGACAGTTTTCTGCTACAGAGGGATCTGGATAGATTGGAGGCTTGGGCAGAGAAATGGCAGTTGAGGTTCAACACTGACAAATGTAAAGTTATGCACATGGGAAGGAATAATGCAAGTCACCCGTACATATTAAATGGTAAAACACTCGGTAACACTGACATAGAAAAGGATCTAGGAATTTTAATAAACAGCAAATTAAGCTGCAAAAAGTGTCAGGCAGCTACTGCCAAGGCCAATAAGATAATGGGTTGCATCAAAAGGGGCATAGATGCCCGTGATGAGAACATAATCCTACCACTTTACAAATCACTAGTCAGACCACACATGGAGTACTGTGTACAGTTCTGGGCTCCTGTGAACAAGGCAGACATAGCAGAGCTGGAGAGGGTTCAGAGGAGGGCAACTAAAGTAATAACTGGAATGGGGCAACTACAGTACCCTGAAAGGTTATCAAAATTAGGGTTATTCACTTTAGAAAAAAGACGACTGAGGGGAGATCTAATAACTATGTATACATATATCAGGGGTCAGTACAGAGATCTGTCCCATCAATTTATCCCCAAGACTGTGACTGTGACGAGGGGACATCCTCTGCGTCTGGAGGAAAGAAGGTTTGTACACAAACATAGAAAAGGATTCTTCACTGTAAGAGCAGTGAGACTATGGAACTCTCTGCCTGAGGAGGTGGTGATGGTGAGTACAATAATGGAATTCAAGAGGGGACTGGATGTATTTCTGGAGTGTAATAATATTACAAGCTACAGCTGCTAGAGAGGGGTCGTTGATCTAGGGAGTTATTCTGATTGCCTGATTGGAGTCGGGGAGGAATTTTTTTCCCCTTAAGTGAGGAAAATTGGCTTCTGCCTCACAGGGGTTTTTTGCCTTCCTCTGGATCAACTTGTAGGAAACAGGCCGAACTGGATGGACAAATGTCTTTTTTCAGGCTTATGTACTATTTACTATGTTACTATGATTGATCTGGCTGTGACTTTCAAGACTGACCCTGACTTTAATAGGAGGGAATCTTCTCTGCAGACTGCAGTAGAAAGACTTCAGGGCCAGATTAAGGTTGGAAAGCACAGGCAATTCAGCAAGGATCTCAAGTAGAGTTGAGCGGACACCTGGAAGTTTGGGTTCGACAGGATCTGCCGAACTTCACAAAAAAGTTGAAGTCAATGGGGACCCGAACTTTTGGGCACTAAAATGGCCATGAATATTTAATGGAGAGGGCGAGAGGACTGCAAAAGGCAGCACAATGTGCATAAGAGCATGGCAAGTGCGCTGCAAACAAATGTGGATAGGGAAATAACTTAAAATAAAATAAGTAAAAATTAAAAATTATTAACCTGCAACTCTGAGGAGGTGGATGTGGAGTCGGAGTTGGAGGAGGCGGTGAATGTCGTCTTGTAGGTGGAAGCAGTGATGGAGGAGGAGGAGGTAGCCAGCTAACAATGTTTTTTTTTTTAAGTTGGGGTAGCCCGCAAAATAATGGGACAAATAAAAAAAAAGAAATAAAAGAATAAGTGCACTTGAGTACAAGAATGTATGCTTGAGGTGGGTATAAATGTCTATTCTGCACAAGGTACAGACAAGTCTTGAAAGATCCAAGCCTGTTTTATTTTAATGAACGTGAGCTTGTCCAAGTTGGCTGTAGGCTGGCGGCTGTGTTTGTCTGCATTGACGCCCCCTGCCATGCTAAATACACGTTCAGACAATACACTGGATGCAGGGCAGGCCAGCACCTCCAAGCCATAAAGGGCAAGCTCAGGCCATGTGGACAATTTGGAGACCCAGAAGTTGAATGGGGCAAAATCATTAGTCAGTATGTGTATGCGTGTGCACTGTTCAAATGCTGCCTCCTGCTAAGACGTTCCATATCAGCTGGTGGTGCCCGTTACTGTGGCGTGGTGACAAAGCTTTTCCACATGTCGGCCATGCTAACCCTGCCTTCTGAGGTGCTGGCCATAACCCATCTGCGTTGGCGACCTCTTCCTCCTCCTCCTCCGCCTCCTGCCTTTGCCTTGTGCTTCCACTTGTCCCCCGATGTCAGTTGGGAATGCCCTCAGGAGCGCATCTAACAGCGTGTGCTTACTATCACGTTCCAGTGAGGGAATTAAGGACGGCACATTGTCTTTGAAACGGGGATCCAGCAGGGTGGCAACCCAGTAGTCAGCACAAGTTAAAATGTGGGCAACTCTGCTGTTGTTGCGCAGGCACTGCAGCATGTAGTCGCTCATGTGTGCCAGGCTGCCCCGAGGTAAGGATGAGCTGTCCTCTGTAGGTGGTTTATCGCCTGTGTCCTCCGTATCCCCCCAGCCACGCTCCAGTGATGGCCATGAGCTGCGTTGGGTGCCACCCTGCTGTGAACCCGGTTCTTCCTCCTCTACCTCATCCTCCTCGTCCTCCAGAACTGTGCCCTGATTGGCCACATGTGAACCTGGCCTCTGCTGGTGCAGGAACCCACCCTCTGAGCTACTTCTGAATGACTGGCCTGAAACCTTGGGAAATGCCCCCTCTACCTCCTCCTCTTCCTCCTGTGCCACATCCTCTTCCATCATAAGTGTTTTTTCAAGGAGACATAGAAGTGGTATTGTAACACTAAGAATTGCGTCATCGGCACTGACTATGTCGGTTGAGCACTCAGGCACACAGGTCTCGCATGTAGGCCCACTAATTGGTGGTAAAGTGGTGCTGTTCCACAGTGCGACTGACCAGTGCGTGCTGCAGCTAAAACTCCACTATCGCCTGCTGCTGCTCGCACAGTCTCTCCAGCATATGCAAGGTGGAGTTCCACCTGGTGGGCACGTCGCATATGAGGCGGTGAGCGGGAAGGCCGAAGTTACACTGCAGCGCAGACTGGTGGGCAGCAGCAGGGTGAGAACGCCAAAAGTGCGCACAGACGGACCACACTTTCTGCAGCAGCTCTGACATGTCTGGGTAGTTTTTAAGGAATTTCTGCACCACCAAATTCAGCACATGCAAGGCAAGAGATGTGCGTCAAACCGGCTAGTCCAAGAGCTGCTACGAGATTTCGCCCATTATCGCACACCACCAGGCCGGGCTTGAGGCTCACTGGCAGCAACCACTCACCGGTCTGTTCTTCTCTGCCCCTCCACAGCTCCTGTGCGGTGTGGGGTTTGTGCCCCAAACACATGAGTTTTAAAACCGCCTGCTGACGTTTATCCCTGGCTGTGCTGAAGTTGGTGGTGAAGGTCTTTCGCTGACCGGATGAGGAGGGGGTAGAAGAGGAGGAGAAGGAGGAAGTTGAGTAGGAGGAGGAGGCAACAGGAGGCAAATAATAATGCCATGCGATCCTTGGTGGTGGAAGGACATGCGCCAAAGCGCTATCCGCCTCGGGCCCCTCCGCCACTACATTTACCCAGTGTTCAATTAGGGAGATATAGCGTCCGTGCCCATGCTTACTGGTCCATGTATTGGTGGTTATGTGGACCTTGCCACAGATGGCGTTGCGCAGATCACACTTGATTTTATCCTCCGCTTGGTTGTGCAGGGTAGGGATGGCTCGTCTGGAAAAATAGTGGCGGCTGGGAACGATGTACTGTGGGACAGCCACCGCCATCAGCTGTTTAAAACAGTCCATCTCCACCAGACGGAATGACAGCATTTTAAAGGCCAGTAATTTTGAAATGCTGGCATTTAGGGCCAGGGATCGAAGGTGGGTAGGTGGGTATTTTCTCTTTTTCTTCAGTGTTTGGGAGATGGACAGCTGAACGCTTGCCTGTGACATTGTAGATAGATGCTTGGTGATGATGACGGAGGTGGTGGTGTTGGTGGCACATCCTCTGTTTGCTGGGTAGCAGGTGCCACTGTTACTCCAGAGGTGGAGGAAGAGGTAGAGACAGCAGGAGGAGCCTGAGACCTTTCTTGGTTTTTAAGGTGTTTACTCCACTGCAGTTCGTGCTTTGCATATACAGTAGATGCCTGGTCATGCAGGTTGTGCTCAGGTTTAGAATGTTTATGCCTCGCTTCAGGCTCTGATGGCACAACGTGCAACCCACTCGTGTCTTGTCGTCAGGACATTGTCTGAAGAACTGCCATACCAATGAACTCCTTGGAGCTGACTTTGGTGTTCTAGGTCCCTGGGTGCGGTAAGCAGTAGCATGCGTACTGTCTCAGGAACGGCCGCTCAGCTTTTGCACCCCTCTCCCTCTTTTGCTGTGCTGTTGCCTCTGTGCGACCACCGGCTCTTCCTTAGAACTGCACACGTCACTAGCATGAACTTGAGTCCAGTCGGGGTCTAGTACGCCATCGTCCTCCACATCATCTTCCACCCATTCTTGACCCCTGCCCTCCTCGTCGGTCTGCACACTGCAGAAAGCCGCAGCAGTTGGCACCTGTGTTTCGTTATCATCAGAGACTTGCTGCGGTGGTATTACCATGTCCTCATCCTGCAACATAAGTGGTTGGGCGTCAGTGCATTTAAAGTCTTCCACTTCTGGGGCAGGACTATGTGGATGGCCCGGGAAACCCTGCCAGCAGAGTCATCAAAAAGCATAAGAGTCTGCTGCATGACTTGGAGCTCAGACTGCTAGGCTGCTTTGCAAGGGGGTGAGGTGAAAGACTGATGGGCATGTGCCAACTCTGAGCTTTCTGCAGAGGACTGGGTGGGAGATACTGTGAAGGAACTGGCCCCACTGTCAGCCACCCAATCTACTATCACCTGTACTTGTTCTGGCCTCAGCATCCGTAGAGCGGCATTCAGGCCTACCAAATAACGCTGCAGGTTCTGTCGCCTACTCGCACCTGAGGAAGGTGTTTCACTTGGACCTGTAGCTGGCGCAAAATGGCCACATCCTATCCCAGCAAGAGGCGCTCCACCACGACCATGTCCACGTCCCTTATTTGATGTTCTCCTCATTATTTGCGTTAACCCACCAAACTAACAGATGGTTTATCTCAGGTGTCAATTTAACTGCCAAAAGTCAACAATTAAGTTTACTAACAGTAAGGCAGTACCGTGTCATAAACAGAATACATTTCTTTAGGTCACACAACAGTGTAACGGAGCAATTCAATACAATTACTTCACTATCAACAAAAATTTGATTTTTCAAACCAACAATGTAACAGCAGAGGTTAACGGTTTAATTTGACTGTCAGAAATGCAGCGTACACCGCAAATGTGCTATCTACCACAAAACCGGTGTTTTTGCAACCAACTATGTAAATGCGGAGTTCCACAGGTTACTTAAAATGACTGAAATACAGGGTAGGCCTCAAACCAGTGTTTATTGCAACAAACTACAGAAATGCAGTATGTCACCCCAAAAATTATAAAACAGGGTTTTCAGCGTTTTATGCAAACGTGCTCTGTGGCACAACAGTACAGGTTTATTCACACAACTACAGAAATGAAGTTTGTCATCCCAAAAATTATAAAACAGTTTTTTCAGCGTTGTATGCAAACGTGCTCTGTGGCACAACAGTATGGATTTATTTCCCCAAATACAGAAATGCAGTTTGTCATCCCAAAAATTATAAAACAGGGTTTTCAGCGTTGTATGCAAACATGCTCTGTGGCACAACAGTACGGGTTTATTCCACCAACTACAGAAATGCAGTTTTTCACCGCAAAATTTTAAAACAGTTTTTTTTAGCATTGTATGCAAACGTGCTCTGTAACACAACAGTACGGTTTATTCCCCCAAATACAGAAATGCAGTTTGTCACCCCAAAAATTATAAAACAGTTTTTTCAGCATTGTATTCCAAACGCTGTGGCACAACAGCACAAGTTTATTCCCCCAAATACAGAAATGCAGTATGTCACCCAAAAAATTATTAAACAGGTTTTTCAGCGTCGTATGCAAACGTGCTCTGTGGTATGACGGTACAGGTTTATTACAGCAACTACAGAAATTCACTGTCATTGCAAAATTTTAAAATAGTTTTTTTAGTGGTGTATGCAAACGTGCTCTGTGGTACAACAGTACAGGTTTCTTACAGCAACTAAAGAAATGCACTATGTCACCGCAAAATTTTAAAACAGGTTTTTCAGCGGTGTATGCAAACGTGCTCTGTGGCACAACAGTACGGGTTTATTCACCCAACTACAGAAATGCTCTTTTTCACCGCAAAATTTTAAAACAGTTTTTTTAGCGTTGTATGCAAATGTACTCTGTGGCACAACAGTACGGATTTATTTCCCCAAATACAGAAATGCAGTATGTCACCCCAAAAATTATAACACAAGGTTTTCAGCGTTGTATGCAAACATGCTCTGTGGCACAACAGTACAGGTTTATTCCACCAACTACAGAAATGCAGTTTGTCACCCCAAAAATTATAAAAAGTGTTTTTCAGCTTTGTATGCAAACGTGATCTGTGGCACAATATGGGTTTATTCCACCAACTGCAGAAATGCAGCTTTTCACCGCAAAATTTTAAAACTGTTTTTTCAGCGTTGTATGCAAACGTGCTCTGTGGTATGACAGTACAGGTTCCCTTACGTCCTACCAGCAGCACAGATGGGGTTAACCACCTACGTGGACTGGCATGACCGGCGGAATGTTTAATAAGCCCAAGACTAATAACTCAATTTAACAATTAAGTATCTTCTTAAAAGGAGGAAGTCAACCCCCAGCCCACTGTGTTTTTTTCTGTCCTCCCGGACAGGTGGACTAGGCGGTTTATTCCCCCCTTTCTTATGGAAGGTGCGGGGAGCCTTCTTTTCGTTTGGGTAACGGCGTTGCCCTTTTCTAGGTACCTTGTCAGTTTGGCCGGCAGCTTATCTGCTGCCGGCCCCGCGCAGTTGCGCCTGGCTGGGTTTTTTTTAGCCTCGGTCCAGGATTCTCGGTCCCTGTGCGCCGCCATCTTCCGGAGGTGACGCGGGGATTCTCCTTTTGCGTCACTTCCGGGTAATCCGGACGTGATTTTTTCACGGGCACGATTTTTTTCATAGATGCCAAGGAGGCGATCCTAGAGGCCTAAATTCAGGACTACATTTGCAAAGGGGCTTTGGAGGAGGTTCCGGCAGGAGAACGGGGCCTAGGGATCTATTTACTAGTTTTTCTGGTTCCCAAGGCTTCAGAAGATCTCCGGATGATTATCGATCTGAGATATTTCAATCGGTTTATAAGGAAGGTGAAGTTTCGTATAGAAACCATCAGGTCAGTAGTTCACGTCCTCAATCCTGGAGACGTGATGGCAACCCTGGACCTCGAGTATGCATATCTGCACATCCCGATCCATCCTGTTTCCAGGAAGTATCTCAGAATCACAGTCCAGGTGTCCGGTGTTGTCAGGCATCTTCTGTTTGTTGCCCTTCCCTTTGGCATTTCTTCTGCCCCTCACACGTTTACCAAGGTGGTGGTTTCTGTGGTGGCAGCTTTGAGGTTTCAAGGACTGACCATCATTCCTTATCTGGACGACTGGCTTTGAAAGCCTCTGCTCTAGCGGTCCTAACCCAACTTCTTCAGATAACAATCTCCTCTCTGTTCTACCTAGGTTGCATCATCAGCTGGTAGAAGTCGAACGTGAGCTCCGGGATTCGTAAAGGCCCACTCTACTAGAGCTGTGGCTACTTCTTTTGCTGAGAGGAGTCTTCTGCCTCTCAACATGATTTGCAAAGCTGCCTCATGGAGCTCTGAATCGACATTTATCTCCCATTATAGACTAGATGCCAGTCTAGCTGAGTTTTCGGCCATTGGGCAGACTATTCTTAGTTCTGCCAGGCAGGAAGGCCCTCCCTAGGGGTTTCTTCTTGCTATCTCCCCATCTGTGCTGCTGGTAGGACATAAGGGAATCGTTAATTTCTAACCATAATTTGTTTTCCCTTAGTCCTAACAGCAGCACACAAATTTCCCACCCTAGTAAGTCTAGTTTTTTTCTTATTATAAACACAGTGGGCTGGGGGTTGACTTCCTCCTTTTAAGGAGATACTTAATTGTTAAATTGAGTTATTAGTCTTGGGCTCATTAAACATTCCGCCGGTCCTGCCAGTCCACGGGGGGTGGCTATCTCAGTCCATCTGTGCGGCTGTTAGGACTAAGAGAAAACAAATTATCGTTAGAAATTAACGATTTCTTACAGCAACTACAGAAATGCACTATGTTACCGCAAAATTTTAAAACAGTTTTTTTTTAGCGGTGTATGCAAACGTGTTCTGTGGTACAACAGTACGCGTTTCTTACAGCAACTACAGAAATGCACTATGTCACCACACAATAATAAAACAGGTTTTTCAGCGGTGTATGCAAACATGCTCTGTGGTACGACAGTACGGGTTTATTCCCCCAACTACAGAAATGCTCTATGTCACCCCGAAATTATAAAATAGGTAATGTAGGGGGACTTTTCCTCCACTGAGCTACCAAAAAATAATTTGACTGATGTCTCTGGCAGGCTGGCACACATGCAGGTCACATGCAGTTCCAAGGACACTGCAGTTGCTAAAATGGCCGCCGAGCCCCACCTCAGTAACAGATGGATTAAAAATTATTTTGCAGTATCACTGGGCTCAGGGCTGGGTACAAATATGTAGCATAGCACCCTCAATAATTGCTGTAGTTTGAAGATTTAACACCACCAAGTTCAACAGATTTCTTCCCTAATCTCTCCCTGAGAGCACCAGCAGCAACCTGTCCCTACACTAAGAGCAGCAGAGTGACGTGTGGCGCTACGTGACTCCAGCTTATAAAAAGGCTGGGTCAGATGCTGCACTTAGCCAATCACAGCCATGGCAATAGTAGGCATGGCTGTGATGGCTTTTTAGGGCAAAGTAGTGAAACGCTTTTTGATTGGCTGCCCTGTAGCCTTTCAAAAAGCGGGAAAAAATCGCTGAACACCGAACTCGAACCCGAACTTTTGCGAAAATGTCCGGGTTCGGGTACCAAAAACTTCGCTTAACCCTAATCCCAAGGAGTTCAAAGAGAACAGGGCATATCAGCTGGATAACAAACCTCCTCCTCCCTCTGAAACTGATCTTTTGTCCTTTGAACAGGAACTCTCTGCTCCGGAGTCCCTAACTCTAGAGGTAGAAAAAATTACACATGTTGCCAAAGGGATGGAGGTAGGGGACGGAATAATAATAGAAAATGGCCAAGATCAAGTGGCCAGAGGGTGAAGGAGGGCAAATTTTCTTCGCCCTCCCCCTTAGGCTACTTTCACACTGGCGTTTTGGTTTCCGTTTGTGAGATCCGTTCAGGGATCTCACAAACGGTCCAAAACGGATCAGTTTTGACTTAAATGCATTTTGAAGGGATAAGGATCCGCTTAGAATGCATAAGTTTGGCTCAGTTTGGTTCCGTTCCGTCTGACGAAACTTAGCCGTTTTCACTGACACAATATGGCACAATAGAAAACGGATCCGTCCCCTATTGACTTTCAAGACGGATCCGTTTTGGCTATGTTAAAGATAATACAAATGGATCCGTACTGAACGGATGCATGCGGTTGTATTATCTGAACAGATGCGTTTGTGCAGATCCATGATGGATCTGCACCAAACGCGAGTGTGAAAGTAGCCTTACCCTCCTCCTTAATTCCTACCTCCACACCAGGTACTCGGGGAGATTTTTTAGCCCAGGGCAATCCCTATCAACTATGGGACCGAACCAAGACAGGTGAGGACAATAGGAGAATGATCAATTACAAATAATCAATGTCTTCTCTCGTACACTGAGTCAGGCTGAGAATAATCTCCTAAAAAAAGGACTTTTGTTTGTTCCCACAACTAAATTTGATCCTTTCGCATGGGTCAAGGATCTTCACTTATTCTGAAGGAAATTGAAGTGGCATAAGTTTATGAAACACAACAACAAACTTACCTGTGAACAACTTGGTTTGCAGGAGAGTGAATTTGCTGACCTTAAGATATTTTTGGACCTACTGGATGAGTGTACACTTAAACCAGGACATGGACCAGTCATGGACTTAAGCCCCAACAAACTACCACCTCCTATGAACTATGATCACATAGATATTTTCCAACAAATGGTTATCAAAGATATAGAAAAACTGCCCCTGTCTACATAAGTTTTTCATAATCTATCTGGCCCTGAAACCGAGGCCTTTTTAAGTCTAGAAAGGGATACCTCAATAGTTATCAAACTGGTCGACAAGGGGGGGAACCTTGTCATCATGGGGTGTATTCAATATAGACAAATGTGTGATGGTCTGCAGAGCGATCGAGAGTGTTACCGGGTTTTGCCATCTGATCCTAAGGATATTTTCTTTAGAGAGCTTGTGTCCATCCTTGATGACGGCCTCATTAGGGGGGGTTATTAGTGAGGCAGAATATTGATATTCTGTGGCCGAGTTCACCCCAGACAGCCACCTTTTATAGACTACCAAAAGTCCACAAGGGTTTATCCCCACTTAGGGGTCACCAGAATAGCGGTATTTATATTGACCGTGTCCGGAAAGGGTTTGTATCTGCTCTCCCCTCCTATATGAGAGATACTATGGATTTCTTAAGAAAAATTGAGACTATCAATGTAGAACCATCATGCTCTCTTGCAAGCATTGATGTAGAATCCCTCTATAGCTCTATTCCTTATTTAAAGGACTAAGGGCGGCAGCAGAGTTTCTGAAAACAAGGGCAGTTTGATATAGTTCTCATAATAGATTTGTGTTGACTCTCCTTGAAGTTGTCCTCCTCATGCATCATTTTTTCTTATTTGACTCGCGATTCTTCCACCAGCTCAGGGGGGCCGCAATTGGGAGCACTTGTGCACCGACCTATGCTAATCTCCTCCTGGGCTGGTGGGAGGATAAGGCAGTCTTTTCCGACATGCAAGCTTGGTGGTGTGACAAAATTGTCTTCTGGACACGCTACATAGATGATGTCTTTGTAATATGGAACGGTGACTCTGATGAGTTTGAAGCATATATTAAGGAACTTAACACAAACCAGTTGGGTCTATCATTCACCTTTGAGTATCACCCAGATACCGGAAGCGGCAACTGGGACCGTAGAATCCTCCAAAAGGAAACAGAATGGATATATAGTTTCCGGTCCCAGTCGCCCAGGGGGCTGAATGAGAATATCACTTTCTCTTGCTTTGACCCCCAGGTTTATCTTATATTTGTGGTTAGCCCCTTTTCTGAGTTCATTGTGCTTTACCTCCGATAGGTGATGGAAATGGTTATCGACACAGAAAATGTCACGTGATTATCTAATAGACGGCTCTTTATCTGAGCGTCTTTTTGAATATCTTTTGTATCCCTTATGGTAGTAACGGCTGGTGGTCAATGGAACATACACTATTTCTATCATCTTATAATATTTTTCTCCTTTTGTCGTTGTCTGCCAGTAATACAGTATTAACATATAGTACATAATGTGTCCCCCCTGTGTATGCTGTGACATAGCAAATGTCATAATTTTTGGGCTATGTAGAATGGTGCGGCTCCTACAGCTGTATCAAGGTCTTACCTTTGCTATGTTGCCCCTTTTCTTATGTAAGTGTAAGGGTACAGAATTACTATCCCCTTGTCCTATAGTTGGTATGTTGCCCCCTTTCCCTTGGGGTACAGTATTACCACACTTTGTGCCTCTGGAATGGACTTCCTTTAGGTAACCAGGAGTATTGTTATAGTGCATGGTTGTTATGGGGTTAAATTCTATGCTTACGCAGTACTTTAGTCACCACGAACCTTGTGTTCCACCGCTGATATGGATGGAGCGCACGGTCAACCTGATGTGATCATGTAAATACGTCACGTGATCCTGGCACTTCCGGTTTGCCCATGAAGCGTGTTATCGCCATACCTGGTGGCAGAACACGCGCTTGTGCACTCTATTTTCCATCTGGGCTTTTTGTCTACCGCATGTTAGTACACGCTCCACGTGGAGCGTGTCATTGTGTTCTTATCAACGAACACACTGAGAGCGTAGGGGGGCAATAATTAAGGGAGGAGTTGGGATGAGATCTTACCCAATAGTGGTGTAATTCTTGGTCATCTGACCTGGATGGGCGATTCAATACCCAGAGTTCACAAATCGGGTCTGAACCCACCCACAATCATACATTTAAAAGTGATTGCTATCCATAGAACAAACTGAGCTGTATCTTTGGCCCCCTGGAGCCCCTCCAACCGTGCACCACTGGTCTGTGAGAGAATGACGTCCACTCTATCTATCAGATAAGTTTTGTCTAAGTGGTCTTTATCCATTTGACCATGTTCTAATGTCTGTGAGTATCATACTGTTCATATGTAGTATATGCTGATCATAGTTTCCATATCTCATCACAGAATATTGCAGGTTTGGGGCTCTCCAGTTTGTTTAATTGTCTTTAATATATTGACTGTATTGTTTTTCTGGCATCCTATTACCAGACTGATACCAATTGTCCCCTGGCGAACCTTGTGTATTATAAGAGGAAACGCGTTGGAACTTTGGAATTCTGTATGTTGTATCAGATAAGTGATAGGGCTGTATAAGGACAGGCTAGCCTAGGCAGGTGGACAGAGTACTCCTACCATCAAGGTGTATCTCTGGGCTGAGCAGATTCCCTCTAGGGTGAACATAGGGATAGACATTAGGTATCCTGACGTGTCGTCCCATCTGTGTTACCCTGCCTAGTGGCTAACTGTCCTTGTTGTGATAGCTCTTTTTCTTTTGTTGTACTACGGTTATATTGGTCCTGTTGGGACCTGTTTTACTTGATGTATTCTAGCAGATATTTATTAAAAGTTAAGTTTTAGGAAGTTGCCCTCAGTGATATTAAAGAAAAATCTTACTTTTGCTGCCTCAGCTTCTGCACTGGCGAAAGCAGCGATTTCTTTTATTGAGGACTTGCTAGAGCAGCTTGATCATGACCTCGTCCTGAATGATAATGCCCAGCTAGTGGACATTGTGTGCCTGATTGTTGGCTGCCTAATGTCTCTGTGCGGACTCAGTCTATGTAGAAACGGACTTCAGCTTGGTCTGGATCGTGCCGCACTTGCTGGGGCCTGAACTCTCACTTCTTGTGACTGTATGGCAGCCACTGCAACTTTGGACGCAGGACCGCATCTGTGATGGTGGCTCCGTATAGTCAGATCCACTATCGCTGGTGACTAGCATCTTGTTTACTGTTCTGTCTTCATACATGTTCACACAGTGTGCTGAACAGCTCTGCAACACACAATATCCCTAAAATGAAGGTGGCTCTCTCACCAGATATGCTTTTACAAGGATAGTGGCCTTTCAGAAGGAAACATGCATTGGATAGCTCTGCTGATGTGTCCTGGAGTCTGGAGGCTTCTCTTTCCTAGGATGCTCTGCACTCCCACAATGCAGTTCACCACCCACAATGCAGTAGTCTTTGTAACATGAAAAATAAAGTATACTACAACTTAACACCGGTAGATGGTGCTATAACCACATTAACCACTACAGAAATACCAAAACTGAGGCAGACGTTATCTGGGATACTATAATCTGCTGACCATACTGTACATTGTGATATCATAATGGATTCCTGCATACTATTATCTCTTAACAATACATTGTGACATCATAATGGAAACCTGGATACTATCATATGCTGACCATACACTGTGACATCATAATAAAATTCAAGATACTATTATCTGCTGAGTCTGACCATACTGTACATTGTGACATCATAATGAAATTCAGTATACTATAATCTGCTGACCATACATTGTGACATCATAATGGAATCCTGGATACCATCACCTGCTGAACATACATTGTGACATCATAATGGAATCCCGGCAGATACTATCATCTGTTGACCATACATTGAGACCGCATAAGGGAATCCTGGATACCATCATCTACTGATCATACATTGTGACATTATAATGGAATTCTGCATACTATCTTCTGCTGACCATACATTGTGACATCATAATGAAATTCGGGATACTATAATCTGCTGAGCATACTGTACATTGTGATATCATAATGGAATCCTGGATACTATCATCTGCTAACAATACATTATGACATCATAATGTAATCCCGTATACTATCACTTGCTGACAATACATTGCGACAAGGGGCGGACACAGACAGCAAAGGGCCCCTGTGCAAAGACCACACATACAGACATAAACGTATACATGCAAATAAAGAACATTTTGTTAATATGGGTCAATATGTTTACAATATGTATTTTTTTTTTTCATACTAGGCCATGCCTCTAATTCTTCCCAAAGTCTAACTATACTCACCCAGTCCCCTAAATGCCCCCACATAGTAATTATTCCCCCTTTGTACCTGCACATAGTAGTAATGCCCACACTGCGCCTTCTTCACAATAGCTATGCCCAAATGTGCTGCCTTCACAGTTTTGCCCAGAGATGCCCTCTTCATAGCAGTTATGCACAGATATGTGCCCCCTGTACAGCACTTATGCCCATATATGTGCCCCCTTAACAGCATTAATGCCCAGATATGTGCCTGGTTCACAGCACTTATGCCCAGATCTGTGCCCAGTTCACAGTAATGTCGAGATATGTGCCCCCTTCACAGTAGTTATGCCCAGAGATGCCCCCTTTACAGCAGTTATGACCGGATATGTGCCCTATTCACAGTAGCTATGCCCAGATATGTGCCCCCTTCGCAGTAGCTATGTCAGATGTGTGCCCCCTTCACAGTAGTTATGCAATCTAATTTCAGTTGCCTGCCTGCTGCCAGTGTGTGTCAGGCCCACTTCCACTGACTGTAGTGTGCCCACTGCCAGTGCCCACCACTCATACCATGTGGCACAGGACTTTGCATAAAAAAAGGCATTTAATTTTTACACTTTAATCTAATTTCAGTTGCCTGCCTGCTGCCAGTGTGTGTCAGGCCCACTTCCACTGACTGTAGTGTGCCTACTGCCAGTGCCCACCACTCATACCGTGTGGCACAGGACTTTGCATAAAAAAGAGGCATTTCATTTTTACACTTGAATCTAATTTCAGTTGTCTGGCCTGCCTGCTGCCAGTGTGTGTCAGGCCCACTTCCACTAACTGTAGTGTGCCCACTGCCAGTGCCCATCACTCATACCGAGTGGCACAGTAGCTTGCCGATAAATAAGGCATTTAATTTTTACCCTTTAATCACAGGTTAGTTGCCTGCCAGTGTGTGTCAGGCCCACTTCCACTGACTGTAGTGTGCCCACCATTAATACCGAGTGGCACAGTACCTTCCACGCATAGTACCACTAATCAAAAAAGAAATGACAGGCAGAGGCAGGCCACCCCGTTGTGGTGCTGTGATTTCCTTTGGCCCTAGAATAATGCCCAATGTTCAGAGGCCACATACCCTGAACTCGAAAAATTCTGAGGACATAGTTGAACTCTTAGCCCGTCAGCTTTTACCATACAAGCTGGTGGAGTCTGAGGCCTTCAAAAAATTTGTACCTATTGGCTAGGTAGGTACCCAGCAGAAATTATTTTTCACAAAAGGCTATCCCCAACCTGTACTCTATTGTGGAAAAGGAAGTCATGACATGTCTGGCACACAGTGTTGTGGCAAGGGTCCATCTGACCACTGATACCTGGTCTGCAAAGCCCGATCAGGGCAGGTATATTACGTACACTGCGCATTGGGTAAACCTGCTGACGGCTGCCAAGCATGGAATGCGTGGCTCTGCAGCGGAGTTGGTGACACCGCCACGACTTGCAGGCCGGCCTGCTGCCACCTCCTCTACTCCTCCTACTCCATCCTCTTCGCTAACCTCCTCGGCTGAGTCCTCTTCTGCTGCTGAATCTTGCTCCACATCATCAACTGCACCCCCCCAGCTCCCCAGGGGCAATTGCTCATCCCAGATACGACAGTGTCACGCCGTCTTGGGGTTGACTTGCCTGAAAGCAGAGAATCACACCAGACCAGCACTCCTGTCCGCCCTGAATGCACAGGTGGATCAGTGGCTGACCCCGCACCAATTGGAGATCGGCAAAGTGGTGTGTGACAATGGAAGCAATCTGTTGGCGGCTTTGAATTTGGGAAAGTTGACACATGTGCCATGCATGGCACATGTGTTGAATCTGATTGTACAACATTTTGTGTGTAAGTACCCAGGCTTACAGGATGTCCTCAAGCAGGCCAGGAAGGTGTGCGGCCATTTCAGGCATTCCTACACGGCATGGCGCACTTTTCGGATATTCAGCGGCGTTGGAATTCAACACTCCTAATGTTCGACCGCCTGCTCGACCAAGAAAAAGCTGTCAACGAGTACTTGTATGACCAGAAAGCTTCTGCGGAGCTGGGTATTTTTTTGCCATGTTACTGGACGTTCATGCGCAATGCCTGTAGGCTTATGAGGAGGTGGTGACAAACCTAGTCAGTCGCACTGAAGGCTCCATCAGCGACCTCATCCCATTTGTTTTCTTCCTGGAGCGTGCCCTGCGAAGAGTGCTGGATCAGGCTGTAGATGAGCATGAAGAGTTGTGGTCACCATCACCACCAGAAACAGCCTTATCATCATCGCTTGCTGGATCTTCGGCAACGCTGGAAGAGGAGTCTGAGAAAGAGGAGTCCTACGCATCACCACAGCCCTTCGGGGTCCACCCTCAGAGAACGACTTGACCGACAGGTAGCAGACTACCTCGCCTTAACTGCAGATATCGACACTCTGAGGAGCGATGAACCCCTTGACTACTGGGTGTGCAGGCTTGACTTGTGGCCTGGGCTATCCCAATTTGCGATAGGACTTCTGGCATGCCCCGCTTCAAGTGTCCTGTCAGAAAAGACCTTCAGTGCAGCAGGAGGTATTGTCACTGACAAGAGAAGTCGCCTAGGTCAAAAAAGTGTACATTACCTCACCTTTATTAAGCTGAATAAGGCGTGGATACCGAAGGGACTGACAGTGGAGGATGCATTTAAATAAAAAAAGGCCTGATTAGATGCCTTGGGCTAAAAATGGTCCCCACACTGCTGTATTTAATCTCTGCATGCCGGATGACTTGCCTGACTTCTCCGCCACCAACTAGGGTTCAAGGCCCAAATGTTTTAGTACACTTTCTGCCGGGAAAACATCAATTTTTCTGTCCGCTGCCACAGCAGCGGCTGCAACAATAAACCTAATTTTTCAGGCATGTGTCCATGCCTAATTTTTCGGATCTCCGGTGCTGCACTGTGGCTGCAAAAACAAAACAGAAAAAAAAGGCAAATACATGTGTCAATTCCCATTCGTGAGCGTTACCTTGTTGTGGTGAAGGGGCTTGCGTATCACAATGAAGCAATCACCTCTATGATGGCACACCCCAGATGATAAGGTTGTTGCTTCATTGTGAACAGACCAAAAGCGATCAGCTGGATAATTTTTCATAGAAAAAACATTAATTTTCTTTGTGATCATCTAAGATGATCATTAAAGCCTACTAGGCCAATAATGGGCCCACACTGCAGAATCATTGTTTTCTGGGTCACTTAACTGTCACTGAACTACCTCAGCACGACCATAGGCTTCGAAAAACCGCCATCGCCTGCAATCTCCCAAACGTGCACTTTTTTGACCTAATGATGTTTTATTATATGCAAACAGGGGCATTACTATTACACCTAGGGGCTCTGATCTCTCTGTAACTGCCGCGCCCCCAGCACTTTGACATGGCCAGGTGCGATGACATGGGACCAACACAGATGCCTTCAGCGGCCAAGTGCACATGGAACAGGTCAGCCAGTTTCACAAGAACAAATCTGCTGACAGATGCCCTGTAAAGCGGTTGTCCGGGTTCAGAGCCGAACCCAGATATATCCCCTTCTCCCCCCACTCAGCCCCTCTGACATTTCATGCTCTGAGGCTCTCCCTTGCCTGGCACTGATTGGCAGCTTTACAGTCTGCCCTTATAAGCCATCGCAGGCATGCCTACTAATGGCATGGCTGTGATTGGCCAAGTGCAGCCTGTGACACAGCCTCTATATAGGCTGGAGTCACGTGGCGCCACACGTCACTCTGCTCCTCTCAGTGTAGGGACAGGATGCTGCTGCTACTGTGAGGGAGAGATTAGGGAAGAATTCTGGTGTACTTGGTGTTGTTTAATCTTCAAACTATAGCAATTATTGAGGGTGCACTGCTATGCTACATTTTTGTACCCAGGCCTGAGCCCAGTAACACTGAAATATAACTTTTAATCCATCTGCTAGTTCGGTGGGAGTCAGCGGCCATTTTTGCAAGTGCAGTGCACTTGCAACTGCATGTGAACTGCCTGTGTGCCAGGGACATTACTTTAATTCTGTTCTGATAGCTCAGTGGAGGACAAATTCCCTTTTTTCGCCGGTCAAGTACTCCTGCAGTGCATACCTGGCAGTGAAAATTATTCAATTACATTAGTCTGTCACATATATTTGTGACCTAAAGCGATTTTTTTATCTGTCTGCCACAGGAACTGCGTATCTGAAAGTCTAATAAAACCGCTAAATACTGCAGTTACCTTGCTCATATATAAAAGCACACTTTTTTTGCTAGATAGTAAATTTACGGGCTATGCTGCATTTCTGACAGTCCAATTAAACCGTTACATACTGCAGTTACATTGCTGCTATAAAAAAAAAGCACACTTTTTGCGATAGATAGCAAATTTGCTGTCTACGCTCCATTTCTGACAGTCCAATTAAACCGTTAAATACTGCAGTTACATTGCTGCTATAAAAATACACAGTTTTTGTGCTAGATAGCAAATTTGCATCCTATGCTGCATTTCTGATATCCCAATTAAAGTGAAACATACTGCATTTTTATTGTTGTTTGCAAAAAACACTTTTTGTGCTAGATAGCACATTAGGATCCTACGCTGCATTTCTGATATTTCAATAAAACCGTAACATACTGCATTTACATAGATGTTTGGAAAAACAATGTTTTTGTGCTAGACAGCACATTAGGATCCTACGCTGCATTTCTGATATTCCAATAAAGCCGTAAAACATACTGCCTTTTTATTGTTGTTTGCAAAAAACACTGTTTTTGTGCTAGATAGCACATTAGGATCCTACGCTGCATTTCTGATATTCCAATAAAACCATAATATACTGCATTTACATAGTTGTTTGGAAAAAAAACACAGTTTTTGTGCTAGATAGCACATTATTGTTTTACAAAAAAAGGGACCTAACCTGAGTAAGGGTGAATATATAACACTTATTTACAACGCCTAAAAGGCTTAACCCTATCTTGACCCAGGTATGATATGGTAATTAAGACTTGACTAGAGTTGAGCGAACACCTGGAAGTTCAGGTTCGACGGGTTCGGCCGAACTTCACAAAAAAGTTTGGGTTCGGGATCCGAACTTAACCCGAACTTGATCCTGAACCTGAACCCCATTGGAGTCAATGGGGACCCGAACTTTTGGGCACTAAAATAGCCCTGGAAGGTGCTAGAGGGCTGCAAAAGGCAGCAAAATGTAGGTAAATGCCCTGCAAACAAATGTGGATAGGGAAATGACTTAAAATAACATAAAATATAGAAAAATTATAAACGTTCTAAACCTGAGCCCAAGTGAGTGACAGTGGCACCTGCCACCCCGCAAACAGAGGATGTGGCGGCAACGCCACTACATCTGGCACCATCACCAAGCATCTCCACCGAATCCCATGGAAGTGTTCAGCTATCAGCTGTCCATCTCCCAAACACTGGAGAGAAAGAAAGATAGAAAGAAGAAGAACCCCCCCTACCCACCCGCAATCCCTGGCTCTGAATGCCTTCCTGAATTCCTGGTCCTTTGAAATGCTGTCATTCTGTCTGGTGGACAGTTTTAAAAACCTTATGGCGGTGGCTGTCCCATAGTACGTGGATCCCAGCCACCATTACTTTTGCAGGCGAGCCATCCCTACTCTGCACAACCAAGTGACGGACAAAATTAGATGTGCACTGTGCAACGCCATCTGTGGCAAGATCCACATAACAACTGATACATGTACCAGTAAGCACAGGCTGGGACATTATATCTCTCCTAACAACACACTGGGTAAATGCAGTGGCGGCTGGGCTTGAGGCGCATAGCATTTTTGCGAATGTCCTTCCGCCCCAGAGGATTGCAGGGCATTTCTCTTTGCCTTCTGTTACCTCCTCCTCCTCCTACTCGGCTTTCTCCTCCTCCTCTACCACCCCCTCATCCGCTCAGCGTAATACCTTCACCACCCACAGCAGCACAGCCAGGGGGAAACGACAGCAGGCTGTTTTAAAAGTTGTGTGTTTGTGGGACAAACCCCGCACCGCGCAGGGGCTGTGGACAGGCATGTAACAACAGACCAATGATTGATTGGTGCCACTGAGCCTCCAGCCCGGCCTTGTGTTGTCCGCTAATGGGCGAAATATAATAGCAGGTTTGAGCCTAGCCAGTTTGACGCACATCCCCTGCCGGCCACGTGTGCTGAATTTGGGGTGCCATCCTTAATTCCCTCACTGGAGTGTGATAGGAAGATGCACCCGCCAGTAGACACCCTGCTGATGGCCTTTACACCTGACACCGGGGACTCAGTGGAAGCACAAGGTGAAGGCAGAGGAGGAGGAGAAAGAATTCGCCAACACAGCTGGGTCACCACCAACACCTCAGAAGGCAGGGTTATCATGGGCGAAATGTGGAAAAGCTTTGTCATCATGCCAACAACAACCTGCAACACCAGTAGATCTGAAACGTCTTAGCAGGAGGCAGCATTTCAGCAACATGGTATAGCAGTACACGTACTGACTGATGGGTCTGCCAAAGGGCATAGCTACAGGGAAAGCAGGGGAAGGTACTGCTTTGGGGCCCTGACCTAGAAGGGGCCCATCCAGGAGGAGGAGGAGGAGGACTAAAAGACTTTGTCAGGGCCCCCTCAACAGTATTATTCAATGAAATTATATACATTGGCAGTACAGACAGTATAGAAAGTGGATGGATTAGCTGCCTGGTCTGAGAGAGCGATCTTTAGTAGCCTCAGGAATGGCGGCATGAAAGGAAGGGGTTGCGCAAAAAATACTGTGGGAGGGGGGGCCCCAGTCAAATATTTGCTGTGATGCCCAATCATTTCTAGCTATGCCACTGGGTCTGCCCAATTTAACTTCTGGGTCTTCAAATTGGGCACATGTCCTGAGGTTGCCCTTTATGCTGGCCTACCCTGCACCCACTGTATTGTCTGAACGTGTGTTTAGCACGGCAGGGGGTGTTATCACAGACAAGCGCAGCCGCCTGTCCGCAGCCAATGTGGGCAAGCTTTCGTTTATTAAAAATAACCAGGCATGGATTCCACAGGACTTGTTTGTACCTTATGCAGAATAGACATGTATACCAGCCTCCCCAAACCATTGTTATACTGCACTTACACTTTTGGGGTCTACAGCAATTTATTTAAAAAAAATTAAAAATAAAAACATGTTGGCGACTACCTTTGGCTTCACAGCCCAAAAAGGCTTTATGTCATGCAAGAATGTAACCGCCAATTGTAAGTTCCCTGACAGTTAAAGGGGTTGTCCAAGTTATATTTATTGATGACCTATCCTCAGGATAGGTCATCAATATCAGATCGGCGGGGGTCCGACACCCGGCACCCCCGCCGATCAGCTGTTTGAAGAGAAGGCGAGCGCCGTGCCAGCGCTGCCTCCTCTTCATTGTTTACCTACTCGCCGTTGCATTTGCAGCGGTGAGCAGGTGAAATTACACCCAAGCCGTTCCATTCATTTCAATGGGACGGCTCTGTAGTATACACTTGTATAGGAACGAGCCGTCCCATTGAAATGAATGGAACGGCTTGGGTGTAATTACACCTGCTCACCGCTGCAGATGCAACGGCGAGTAGGTAAACAATGAAGAGGAGGCAGCGCTGGCACGGCGCTCGCCTTCTCTTCAAACAGCTGATCGGCGGGGGTGCCGGGTGTCGGACCCCCGCCGATCTGATATTGATGACCTATCCTGAGGATAGGTCATCAATAAATATAACTTGGACAACCCCTTTAAGCAGTGCAGGGGTTTGTACCTGGCAAAAATGGTAATATTTCTCCCAACAATTGGAAACACTGGGTAAATGCAGTGGCTGCTGGGCCTGAGGCGGATAGCTGTTTGGCGCATATCCTTCCACCACCGAGGATTGCAGGGCATTTCTCTTTGCCTCCTGTTGTCTCCTCCTCCTACTCCTCTTCCTCCTCTAACACCTCCTCATCCGGTCAGCTTAACACAGGCATGTCCAAACTCTGGCCCTCCAGATGTTGCAAAATTACAACTCCCATCATTCCTGGACAACCTACAGCTATCAACCTACAGAAGGGCATGATGGGAGTTGTAGTTATGCAACACCTGGAGGGCCAGAGTTTGGACATGCCTGGCTTAACACCTTCACCACCAACTTCAGCACAGCCAGGGGAAAATGACAGCAGGCAGTTTTGAAACTCATCTGTTTGGGGGACAAACCCCACACCGCACAGGAGCTGTGGACGGGCATGGAACAACAGACCGATGAGTGGTTGGTGCCACTGAGCCTGAAGCCCGGCCTGGTGGTGTGCGATAATGGGCGACATCTCATATAAGCTCTGGGCCTAGCCGGTTTGACGCACATCCCTTGCCTAGCGCATGTGCTGAATTTGGTGGTGCAGAAATTCCTGAAAAACTACCCTGATATGTCAGAGCTGCTGCAGACAGTATGTGCCGTTTGTGTGCGCTTTCAGCGTTCTCACCCTGCTGCTGCTCGCCTGTCAGCCCGCTCACCGCCTCATATGTGATGTGCCCACAAGGTGGAACTCCACCTTGCACATGCTGGAGAGACTATGCGAGCAGCAGCAGGCGATAGTGGAGTCTTAGCTGCAGCACGCACGGGTGAGTCGCTCTGCGGAACAGCACCACTTCACTGCCACTGAGGGGGCCTTCATGCGAGACCTGTGTGCCTTGTTGCGCTGTTTCGACTACCCCACCAACATGGCCAGTGCCGATGACACTGTTCTCAGCATTACTATCCTACTTCTATGTCTGCACTGAGGGAGCCTCAATGCGAGACCTGTGTGCCTTGTTGCGCTGTTTCGACTACTCCACCAACATGGCCAGTGCCGATGACACTGTTCTCAGCATTACTATCCCACTTCTATGTCTGCTTGAAAAAACGCTTCGGGCGATGATGGAAAAGGATGTGGCACAGGAGGAAGAGGAGGAGTAAGAGGGATAATTTCCACGGTTATCAGGCCAGTCATTCACAAGTGGCTCAGAGGGTGGGATCCTGCACCAACATAGTTCTGGAGGATGAGGAGGATGAGGAGTAGGGGGAGGATGAGAAGGAACCGTGTTCACAGCAGGGTGGCACCCAAAGCAGCTCAGGACCATCACTGCAGCGTGGCTTGGGGGAAACAGACGATACACCTCCCACAGAGGACAGCTTGTCGTTGCCTTTGGGCAGCCTGGCACACATGACCGACTACATGCTGCAGTTCCTGCGCAATGACCACGGAGTTGCCCACGTTCTAACTTTTGCTGATTACTGGGTGGCCACCCTGCTGGATCCCCGTTACAAGGGCAACGTGCTGTCCTTAATTCCCTCACTGGAAGATACGCACGATGATAGACGCGCTGCTGATGACATTCCCACCTGACAGCGGGGGCTCAGTGGAAGCACAAGGCGAAGGCAGAGGAGGAGGAAGAGGTCACCAACACAGCAGGAGAACCGCCAGCACCTCAGAAGGCAGGGTTAGCATGGCCGAAATGTGGAAATTTGTCACCACGCCACAAAAACCAGCACCATCAACTGATATGCATCGTCTTAGCAAGAGGCAGCATTTCAGCAACATGGTGGAGCAGTATGTGTGGACACGCCTTCACATACTGACTGATGGGTTTGCCCCATTCAACTTCTGGGTCTCTAACTTGGGCACATGGCCTGAGCTTTCCCTTTACGCCTTGGAGGTGCTGGCATGCCCTGCAACCAGTGTATTGTCTGAACATGTATTTAGCACAGCAGGGGGGGTCATCACAGACAAGCGCAGCCGCCTGTCCACAGCCAATGTGGACAAGCTCACGTTCATTAAAATGAACCAGGCATGGATCCCACAGGACTTGTCCATACCTTGTGCAGAATAGACATGTATACCGGCCTCACCCAGCCATTGTTATACTCCAGCGCACTTTCTCTTTGTTTTATTAGGTGTTCTTGCATGGTAAGACCATTTACTTTTATCTCACATAGACAGTAATATACTGAAATGGGCGGATTGTTCCCGATCGGTGTGCTATTACTTTGTTGAAAGTTTTGCCGGATGGTTTGCGAAATATCGGCGTTTTTGTGGTGAAATTGTCCCATAGGAATGAATGGCTGAATGTTCAAAACTAGAATGGAAGCTGACAAAAGCTAGAGTGTGAGCTGAAAAATTTAGGACATGATTTCTAATCTGCCACCACTGCCTCATTTTCAAGCCCACCTACACAAACTTATATCAAAACATTCAGCTATTTCTGCTGCCACTGAAACTGTCCACAGCTTAGCCATAGTCCTGATAGTTTTCACAATATGACCATTTGTATGCAACTCATGCCGTTCATTGACATTCATTGAACCTCCACTCTAGCCACCTCAAATTTGAAGAGCAATTTTTAAACTGCGACTGTGCCTTCATTTATAATATTTCAGAGACATACTATGCATGTAGGTCTGGGTCTTGTGATTCTCACAATATAAAGCTCTTCACTGTAGGATTTATAATTTTTAAACTACAACCGTTTGAAGATGGCAACCGCCACTGAAGTGACCTCTCTTTACTGCTCGGACTCGGGTGTGCTTTCTATTGCTTTCTGAGGGGCTCTTGTGTCTATAGGAGCAGAGATGGGAGGGGATATCAAGTGGCTACTTCTCTGAAGATGCTTGCTGCAATGTATGCTGGGATATTAACTTTCACTTTACAGCTGCTCCGCCCACACAGCCTGTCTGAGGAAGCTCCTCAATTACTCTGCCCACTCCATAAAGTTACTCTGCCCAGTGCAGCCTTTCCACAGTTACTCCAGCCACTCCAACCACACAACAGTTACTCAAGCCACTCAACCCAGTTACTCCGCCCACTCCAGTTGTAGTTACTTGTGGAGGCAAGAACACTTCACACAATTTCCCCATAAATTGTAGCTTTTCTAGTTTTATATATTCCACAATATTTTGTGGTCTACACAAAGTAGAGTTGGCTACCTCCTCCTCCTCCACCGCCGCTTCCACCTCCACTGCCATGTCCACTACTGCCTCAACCTCCTACCCCATATGGACCTCCTCCTCCTAGTTCAAGATTATTATTTTTAATTTTTATTTATTTTATTTTAAGTAATTTCCCTATCCCCATTTGTTTGCAGGGCACTTGTCATGTTCTTACCCACATTTTGCTGCCTTTTGCAGCCCTCTAGCCCTTTCCTTTTAGAGCCATTTTAGTGCCCCAAAGTTCGGGTCCCCATTGACTTCAATGGGGTTCGGGGTCAAGTTCGGGTCCCGAACTCGAACTTTGTGACGAAGTTTGGCCGAACCCGAACTTCCAGGTGTTCGCTCAACTCTATTTACAGGCTAGGGCAGCGCTAAAGCCCGTCCATTAGTGCCGGTGACGTCACTGGGCTCACTGCTAGGTGGAAGCCCCCGCTCCATAGTACCCCCAGTGGTATTAAGGCTCCTTACAGTGCCCACAGTACTAATAAGACCCTCCTGTAAGGCACCCCCTAATAGAAAAAAGGCCAATCTATAAGGCACTCCTATGGAGCCCTCTGTAGTAGTAATTCCCCCCACCACTGCCTATAGTATTTATAATGTTCCCTGCAATGCCCCCTGTAATTATAATGCCTCCTGCCATATCCCCTGGAGTTATAATCTTCTCTGTAGCGCCCCCTATAAATTATAATGCCTGTCCTATCCATCCAGTCTTCTATACCATACAGTCCTATGTAAATAACACCAGTCTTCTACCACCAGTCTTCTATATGATACAGTCCCATATAAATAACCTCTCTTCCTTACATTCTACTATGACATACACTCCCATAAAAATAACTTAAATCTCTTCCTTCAGCCCCCTCCAACACATAGTCCCATGTAAATAACATCACCTCTTACCCTCCAGTCTTCTATAATATCCAGTCCCATGTAAACAACATCAGTTATCTCTCTCCAATCTTCTATAACATACAGTCCCATGTAAATAACACCCCTCCTCTGCCTTCAGCGCTTCTGAGTGTGTCTGTGAAAGTCATACATTTAAAAAAAAATTAGGAACACCCCCTTCATCTGTCTAACTGTTTTAGGAGAGGAAATTCTGTGGAGTATGTCTGTGACACTCTGCCAATTTTTCTACAATTTACAACACCCATTTGGCATCCGTCTTAGTCTAGTAGGAGAAAATATTGTCCCCTGATATGGGATATGTAAGATCTATAACTGTGACAAAATTGTTTACTCAGTTTTAACCTAAGACATACAAGGCTAAACTGTCAAGATGTGGCCCTTAGCAACCTGACACAGAATTGAAGGACACATGGAAAAAAAAAAACAGAAGGAGTGTTGGGTTCCTCCCCTGCTTTCCGCCTCCTCTTCCTACACCGCCATGTCCACAGCCTCCTCAACTTCCTACTCCATTTTGACCTCCGCCACTTGGTTCAAGATTGTTATTTTTTATTTTTATGCATTTTATGTCATTTTAAGTCCTTTCCCTATAAAAAAAAATTTGCAGGGCAATTGTACTGCTTTTACCCTACTTTGGAACCTTTTGCAGCCCTCTAGCCCTTTCTATGACTTTTTTTTACAGTCATTTTAGTGTCCCAAAGTTCGGGTCCCTATTGACTTCAAAGAGGTTCATTGTTAGCGTCAAGTACGGAACCTGAACCAAACTTTGAAACTGAACCCCTTGAACCCGGACATCCAGCAGTCCACTCATCCCTACTCTCTACCTGTAACTGTCACAGCTTCTAACAGTAGATATGGCTGGTGGCAGTTGAAGGATGAAACTGACCATTAGAGATGTCGCGAACATAAAATTTTCCGTTCGCGTGCGAACAGGGCGAACTGCCATAGACTTCAATAGACAGGCGAATTTTAAAACCCACAGGGACTCTTTCTGGCCACAATAGTGATGGAAAAGTTGTTTCAAGGGGACTAACACTTGGACTGTGGCATGCCGGAGGGGGATCCATGGCAAAACTCCCATTGAAAATTACGTAGTTGACGCAGAGTGTGGTAAGTTGAATTCGCAATGCGATTAATATAACCTGCATTAATCGCATTGCGAATTCAACTTAGAGCTGGGTTCCTAATGGTTGCATTGCTAGAATATAACGAAGATTGAGAATATAGCGCTATATTCTCAATCTTCGTTATATTCTAGCAATACAACAACCATTAGGAGCTCAGATCTAAGTTGTAATCGCAATGCGATTAATATAACCTGCATTAATCGCATTGCGAATTTAACTTAGAGCTGGGTTCCTAATGGTTGTATTGCTAGAATATAACAAAGATTGAGAATATAGCGCTATATTCGTTATATTCGTCAATTCTAGCAATACAACCATTAGGAACTCAGATCTTAGTTGAATTCGCAATGCGATTAATACAGGTTATAGTAAAACGCATTGCGATTACAACTTAGATCTGAGTTCCTAATGGTTGTTTTGCTATAATTGACGAATATAACGAATATAGCGCTAAATTCTCAATCTTCGTTATATTCTAGCAATACAACCATTAGGAACCCAGCTCTAAGTTAAATTCGCAATGCGATTAATACAGGTTATATTAATCGCATTTCGATTACAATTACTAACACTGCAGCTTCAGAATGAATCTAAGATGGATGCCGTCCTTGCTTTTTGATAGGAGGTGGGATGGTCTGGGAGGGAGGGTATGCTGATTGGCTGGAATGTGTCTGCTGACTGTGAGGTACAGGGTCAAAGTTTGCTCAATGATAAAGTATAGGGGCGAATGCGAACATCGCATATGTTCGCCTGCCACGACGGACGCGAACAAGCTATGTTCGCCGGGAACCGTTCGCCAGAGAATAGTTCGGGACATCTCTACTGACCATGTGGTTCCACGCCTAAGTGGGATAGAGAAAGAAGGAACAGAACAAACAGCAGGTGGCATTTTACAAATACATTTTATTGAATAACTCAGTGGCTATACTAAATTACATGCAGTTCCAAAACTATTGAGCTCCAGGTGTTGATTTAAAAAAAAAAGTAGAATATCTTTTGTGGGACAACCACTTTAACAAATTTTATTTTGGGCTTCCTTCCCAAAGTTTCACAATTCTTACACGTGAGTTTTAAACACTTTTCTTTCATCATTAGATATACAATATCTAATAATCTGGTACCTATCGTCCTCTCTCAATACCAGGACAGTAGTTATAAAAGCCAAAATAATACGCCATCATAAGTATAATAACAGTTATGGAAAAGGGTACTTTAACAAGTCTTATTATAACAGAAGGTCACATAAAGGATACGTTGCCCTGCCTGCAACTGCTGCTAGAAGGAATTTAGAAATGTAATAAAGCTTTAAGGGGTTCTCTGAGACAGTAGGGTGCAGGAGTTAAAAGAAAAAGCTCACCCGTCAACGGTGCTTCGGTTCCAGCACCAAGCTCCCTTCTCTTCCATTGGCCCCCAATGGACAAGAACTGAGAAGCACCATCTACACACACAACACATCACTGCTGCTGGCTAATCAATGTCTTCATTGGTGATGTGTGCAGGCATGGCACATGACTACTGCCACCACTAAGGCCATTAATTTTCTAGCACCAGTAAGGTGAGTGTAGATGGCACGTCACATTTCCAGTCCAGTGAGGATCAGAAGTAGAGGAGAAGGGAGCTCATCACTAGAACTGTAGCACTGGTGGCAGGTGAGTCTTTTTTCTAACCACTGCATCCAGCCTGGCCATATGAAATGGGGTTCCTGGTTGCTGAGAACCCCTTTAATGATCTCTCTAAGAGTAATGCTTCTAAGCTCTCCCTAGTGGTGACTGTAGGCAAACATAATTTTATCATGTAATTGTTTAGAAAAGGGAAACAATTGATTAGAAGATCTTTAAAAACCATGCAGTTACAAACTTTATAAAGATATTCAATGTGGAACTGTGGGTCTAAATATGACATGTTAAAATGCTAACATTCACTTTATGCTCTCAGGTGTTGTGGTTCATCTTCTGGCTTTTTTCTGACAATTTTTTTTAAAGGTTAGAAAATATTAAGGTGAAAAAATGGCTTTCAGCCAGATTCCTTAAGGAGAGCCAAGCAAAGTGTCACAGTTATTTCAACTGAGCAAATACAGAATGTTTCAGCACCCAGACCCTGAATGATCAAAACTTCTGACATGATCAAATCTTCTGACGATATTTCAGAAGATTTCTCATCTGTTAAGTACTCATTAATATTGCATTACTTTTCTTGAATGTTATTATCATCATCACATAGACTGATGGCATATCGTTAGGATATAGGACACCCCACTAATCCTGAGAATAAAAGAGTCACAGTGCTGAGTCAGAGCTGTGGTCCCTTCACTGTTTTTTAACACAGAGTGGTGCTCCTGGCTATGCTACAGTTCCCCTGCACAGTGAGTGGCAGGGTCATTGCTGAACAGTGAAAGACTGTAAAGGGCTTACAGAGTAGAATAAGGCTACTTTCACACTAGCGTTAATGTTTTCCGGTATTGAGATCCATCATAGGGTCTCAATACCGGAAAAAAATCGCTTCCGTTTTGTCCCCATTCATTGTCAATGGGGACAAAATGTAACTGAACAGAACAGAATGCACCAAAATGCATTCTGTTCCGTTCTCATACCGGAGAGCAAACCGCAGCATGACACAATAGACACAATAGAAAACGGATCCGGATGTTAAAGATAATACAACCGGTTCCGTTCATAACGGATGCAGATGGTTGTATTATCAGTAACGGAAGCGTTTTTGCTGAACCCTGCTGGATCCAGCAAAAACGCTATTGTGAAAGTAGCCTTAGCCTTTTCACTCTCAGGATCAGTGGGGGTCCCCTTGCAAATAATAAAATGCTGGCATATCTTGACTGGTGCTCCCCATACCACCATATTATTACAGTAGCTACATAAGTTGCTGTCCCTTGTACTATATTACTATAGCTTGCATGGCTGTCTCTTTGTTTAGAGAATACTATACATACGTTATGAAAATTGACCTCACTGAGATTTGAGATAGTGACGTGTTGTGTGCCCCCTATTTTCACACAACTCCTCTTTTATAGGCCATTCCCATTTGCTGCTCCTCTTACTTCAGGCATCCTGGCATGCAGCACCAATCAGTTGCATGCTGGTTGAAGAGTTCCATCTACTGGTCATCCGGTCACAACTACAGTGGAACCACCTACATTTGTGGAGAAACACAGAATGCTGGCTCGCCATGGCAAGGGTACTCATCACAGAGCAGTGTACTGCTGCATTCCTACTTTGGGCAAGGCAGCAGACTGGCTGTGCTGACTACTTGAGTCTTGTGATCCTTTAAGTCTACCTTGCTAGTGCCATGGCAATATTTCTTCCTTTTGCTGCCACCCCTGCCCCATGTGCACCCCTGTGGAGCTCTACTACTTCAGCCAGATTAGGACAATAGTGGCTAAATGGCGAAGGTGAGCAGACAGGGGTGGTTCAGTTGTTAGGCAGCATAATGAGTCACTGTATGTAGCTACTCATAGAGTGGGACCTACAGTCATGGCCAAAAGTTTTGAGAATTACATAAATATTGGAAATTGGAAAAGTTGCTGCTTAAGTTTTTATAATAGCAATTTGGATATACTCCAGAATGTTATGAAGAGTGATCAGATGAATTGAGTAGTCCTTCTTTGCCATGAAAATTAACTTAATCCCAAAAAAAACTTTCCACTGCATTTCATTGCTGTCATTGAAGGACCTGCTGAGATCATTTCAGTAATCGTCTTGTTAACTCAGGTGAGAATGTTGATGAGCACAAGGCTGGAGATCATTATGTCAGGCTGATTGGGTTAAAATGGCAGACTTGACATGTTAAAAGAAGGGTGATGCTTGAAATCATTGTTCTTCCATTGTGACCTGTAAAGACACGCGTGCAGCCATCATTGTGTTGCATAAAAATGGCTTCACAGGCAAGGATATTGTGGCTACTAAGATTGCACCTCAATCAACAATTTATAGGATCATCAAGAACTTCAAGGAAAGAGGTTCAATTCTTGTTACGAAGGCTTCAGGGCGTCCAAGAAAGTCCAGCAAGCGCCAGGATCATCTCCTAAAGAGGATTCAGCTGCGGGATCGGAGTGCCACCAGTGCAGAGCTTGCTCAGGAATGGCAGCAGGCAGTTGTGAGCGTATCTGCACGCACAGTGAGGCGAAGACTTTTGGAAGATGGCCTGGTGTCAAGAAGGGCAGCAAAGAAGCCACTTCTCTCAAAAAAAAACATCAGGGACAGATTGATCTTCTGCAGAAAGTATGGTGAATCGACTGCTGAGGACTGGAGCAAAGTCATATTCTCCGATGAAGCCTCTTTCCGATTGTTGGGGCATCAGGAAAATGGCTTGTCCGGAGAAGAAAAGGTGAGCATTACCATCAGTCCTGTGTCATGCCAACAGTAAAGCATCCTGAGACCATTCATGTGTGGGGTTGCTTCTCATCCAAGGGAGTGGGCTCACTCACAATTTTTCCCAAAAACACAGCCATGAATAAAGAATGGTACCAAAACACCCTCCAACAGCAACTTCTTCCAACAATCCAACAACAGTTTGGTGAAGAACAATGCATTTTCCAGCACGATAGAGCACCGTGCCATAAGGCAAAAGTGATAACTAAGTGGCTCGGGGACCAAAACATTGACATTTTGGGTCCATGGCCTGGAAACTCCACAGATCTTAATCCCATTGAGAACTTGTGGTCAATCCTCAAGAGGCGGGTGGACAAACAAAAACCCACTAATTCTGACAAAGTCCAAGAAGTGATTATGAAAGAATGGGTTGCTATCAGTCAGGAATTGGCCCAAAAGTTGATTGAGAATATGCCCAATCGAATTGCAGAGGTCCTGAAAAAGAAGGGCCAACACTGCAAATACCTACCCTTTGCATAAATATCATGTAATTGTCGATAAAAGCCTTTGAAACGTATGAAGTGCGTGTAATTATATTTCACTACATCACAGAAACAACTGACACAAAGATCTAAAAGCAGTTTAGCAGAAAACTTTGTGAAAACTAATATTTGTGTCATTCTCAAAACTTTTGGCCACGACAGTACTCTAAATTTGGCACGGCACTTTTTGGCAACCGCCAGCACCGCAGCCCCGCACCAGCAGGCGGCGGGGTCCAGCCTCCAAAAGCACCTCTGCTGTCTCGGAATGCCACCCTGGCACCTTCTAGTGGGTTGGTGGGGCCCGGTGCTAGCGAATTTAATTGTACTTAGAAGCAGTTCTAGATCAAAGCAAAGTTTGTAAATGTGCGATCTAATTTTTTTTTCTCTTTCCATATCAAAAATATCACATGATCCACCTCGTCAGGTGAACGCTGTAAAAAAAAAAAAAAAAAAAAGCCATTTTCTGGTAACCTTGCCTCACAAAAAGTGTAATACCAAGAGATCAAAAAGGTAAATGTAGCCCAAAATGATACCAATCAAACCATCCCTCAAAAAACTAGACCCTGACAAAGTCAATCGGCCAAAAAATAAAAAAAACTATGGCTCTCAGAAAATAGCAACACAAAACCAAGATTTTATTCTGTTCAAAAAGGCTTTCACTGTGTAAATAAAAATGATAGACATATTAGATATCACTGCATCCGTAACAACCTGCTCTATACAAAAAAAAATAACACATTATATGCCCCCTCAGTTGAATGCTGTGAAAACATTTTAAAAAAACCAAGCAATCAAAAAGTGTTATGTACCCCGAAATTGTACCAATCAAACCGTGATCTCATCCACTGCATTTCATTGCTGTCATTGAAGGACCTGCTGAGATCATTTCAGTAATCGTCTTGTTAACTCAGGTGAGAATGTTGATGAGCACAAGGCTGGAGATCATTATGTCAGGCTGATTGGGTTAAAATGGCAGACTTGACATGTTAAAAGAAGGGTGATGCTTGAAATCATTGTTCTTCCATTGTGACCTGTAAAGACACGCGTGCAGCCATCATTGTGTTGCATAAAAATGGCTTCACAGGCAAGGATATTGTGGCTACTAAGATTGCACCTCAATCAACAATTTATAGGATCATCAAGAACTTCAAGGAAAGAGGTTCAATTCTTGTTACGAAGGCTTCAGGGCGTCCAAGAAAGTCCAGCAAGCGCCAGGATCATCTCCTAAAGAGGATTCAGCTGCGGGATCGGAGTGCCACCAGTGCAGAGCTTGCTCAGGAATGGCAGCAGGCAGTTGTGAGCGTATCTGCACGCACAGTGAGGCGAAGACTTTTGGAAGATGGCCTGGTGTCAAGAAGGGCAGCAAAGAAGCCACTTCTCTCAAAAAAAAACATCAGGGACAGATTGATCTTCTGCAGAAAGTATGGTGAATCGACTGCTGAGGACTGGAGCAAAGTCATATTCTCCGATGAAGCCTCTTTCCGATTGTTGGGGCATCAGGAAAATGGCTTGTCCGGAGAAGAAAAGGTGAGCATTACCATCAGTCCTGTGTCATGCCAACAGTAAAGCATCCTGAGACCATTCATGTGTGGGGTTGCTTCTCATCCAAGGGAGTGGGCTCACTCACAATTTTTCCCAAAAACACAGCCATGAATAAAGAATGGTACCAAAACACCTTCCAACAGCAACTTCTTCCAACAATCCAACAACAGTTTGGTGAAGAACAATGCATTTTCCAGCACGATAGAGCACCGTGCCATAAGGCAAAAGTGATAACTAAGTGGCTCGGGGACCAAAACATTGACATTTTGGGTCCATGGCCTGGAAACTCCACAGATCTTAATCCCATTGAGAACTTGTGGTCAATCCTCAAGAGGCGGGTGGACAAACAAAAACCCACTAATTCTGACAAAGTCCAAGAAGTGATTATGAAAGAATGGGTTGCTATCAGTCAGGAATTGGCCCAAAAGTTGATTGAGAATATGCCCAATCGAATTGCAGAGGTCCTGAAAAAGAAGGGCCAACACTGCAAATACCTACCCTTTGCATAAATATCATGTAATTGTCGATAAAAGCCTTTGAAACGTATGAAGTGCGTGTAATTATATTTCACTACATCACAGAAACAACTGACACAAAGATCTAAAAGCAGTTTAGCAGAAAACTTTGTGAAAACTAATATTTGTGTCATTCTCAAAACTTTTGGCCACGACAGTACTCTAAATTTGGCACGGCACTTTTTGGCAACCGCCAGCACCGCAGCCCCGCACCAGCAGGCGGCGGGGTCCAGCCTCCAAAAAGCACCTCTGCTGTCTCGGAATGCCACCCTGGCACCTTCTAGTGGGTTGGTGGGGCCCGGTGCTAGCGAATTTAATTGTACTTAGAAGCAGTTCTAGATCAAAGCAAAGTTTGTAAATGTGCGATCTAATTTTTTTTTTCTCTTTTCCATATCAAAAATATCACATGATCCACCTCGTCAGGTGAACGCTGTAAAAAAAAAAAAAAAAAAAAAAAAAAACAGCCATTTTCTGGTAACCTTGCCTCACAAAAAGTGTAATACCAAGAGATCAAAAAGGTAAATGTAGCCCAAAATGATACCAATCAAACCATCCCTCAAAAAACTAGACCCTGACAAAGTCAATCGGCCAAAAAATAAAAAAAACTATGGCTCTCAGAAAATAGCAACACAAAACCAAGATTTTATTCTGTTCAAAAAGGCTTTCACTGTGTAAATAAAAATGATAGACATATTAGATATCACTGCATCCGTAACAACCTGCTCTATACAAAAAAAAATAACACATTATATGCCCCCTCAGTTGAATGCTGTGAAAACATTTTAAAAAAACCAAGCAATCAAAAAGTGTTATGTACCCCGAAATTGTACCAATCAAACCGTGATCTCATCCAACAAAAAATGAGCCCCTACCTAAAACAATAGGCAAAAAAAAAAAAATGGCTTTCAGAAAATGGCAAAAAAAAAAACATGATTTTATTCTGTTCAAATAGGCTTTCATTGTGTAAAGCGTAACAAAAATTATGTGTTCCTTCAGGTGAATGCTGTAAAAAAATATTAAAAAACTATACCAAAACAGCAATTTTTTTCACCTTGCCCCACAAAAAGTGTAATACCAAGCGACCAAGCGAAATGGTACCAATGAAAACATCACCTCAATTCACAAAAAATTAGCCCCCACATAGGACAATCACTTAGAAATAAAAACCAATGGCACAGCTAAACCAGTCCATCAAAATCTGCGCAGAAAAAGCCATATGGCGCTCCTTCTGTTTTGAATCGTGTGCCCCCCCAGCAGTTTATCACCACATCTTGGGTGTTGCCATATTCAGGAGAAAATGGGTAACAAATTATGGGGTGCTTTTTCTCCTGTTACCCCTTGTGAAAATTAAAAACTTGGGGCTAAAGCAACATTTTATTGAAAGAAATTAAACTTTTCATTTAGAAAATGATGCCAACATAAAGCAGAAATATGGGCAATGTTAAGTAATAAATATTTTATGAGGTACCACTTTCTGTTTTAAAAGCAGAGAAATTGAAATTTTGAAAATTGCGAATTCTTCTAATTTTTTGGTAAATTTGGGATTTTTTCATGAATAAAGGTGAAATACATTGACTCAAATTTATGACTGTCATGAAAAACAATGTGTCATGAGAAAACAATCTCAGAATGGCTTGGATAAGTAAAAGCAGTCCAAAGTTATTACCACATAAAGTGACACGTCAGATTTACTAAAATCGGCCTGGGATTTAAGGTGAAAAGGGGCTCAGCACTGAAGGGGCTAAAAAATAATCATATTTTGTTTATTTGTTTATTGTTTTATTGTTATGTATATGTATTGCACTAATACTTTATTTGAAATGATCTATTGATTATATCTTAATAAGGGACATGAAGGAAACAATTGTCAATAAAGGGGCATGCTGTGGCTGGGAGTGTTGGGTAATGGATGTAATCTAACCGGCAATAATCGGGGGTGTATGGTTCCCGCAATGAAAGGGATTCAAATAAATGGGACAATAGGGAGAAATATTTGTTGATCCTAATAGGGAGTTTTATATGGCTGGCATTAATCGGAGGAATTATGTGGCTGGCACTAATAGGAAGATTTATGTGGTTAGTACTAATAAGAAGAAATATCTAGCTAGCACTAATAGGGAGAATTACTTGGCTGACCCTAATGGGAAGAATCATGTGGCTGGCACTAATAAAGAGAATTATGTGGCTGAGCCTAATAGGAAGAATGATGTGGATGGCACTAACAGAGAGATTTATATGGATAACCCTAATAGGGAGATTTGTGTGGCTGACATTAATAGGAAGAAAGACGTGGCTAGCAGTAATAGAGAGGATTATGTGGCTGTCCATATAGACACCTATGAACCTTATTTTTTATATTTATATGCTTGACCTTAATAGCAAATACTTATTATTGTCTGAGTAGTTTAGCTGCAATAATTGTATTTTATTGGACATAGGCAGTCCTCACTTTTGCTATCGGGCCTTGATTTCTATGCATATCTCTGAATTAATAATAATAATTGCTCATATGTATTTGTTTTTATTTCACAGAATATTTTCTTGATTCATATTTCTTTCCCTGGAATTTTATTTCTTGACTTCTGCGTGTTGCACATTTTGATTTTTAGCTGTATATTTTCTTGATTTGTATGCTTCTGTAAGCTCCGTTCCGCTGCACATCTTGACAACTGCAAAATAAAATATTCAGATGAAGGTATCATTATTTCTAAACATCATCATAAAAGCCAAGGAGATATTAAACCACACAACATTCCTAGTCAATTTGCAGTATTGTAATAGCTCAGTTACCATTTTTTCTGTAAAAATGCTCACAGTATATATTGAATATTGCTTTCACAATGGAACATATTATGCATTGAAATGCTGTATGCATAACCCTCTCAAAATGATAATAGCTCTGGCTAATAAATTTTTCATTGATTTTCGTGACATAGAAAAGCTAAAATAATTTTGGTGTTTAAAAAATAGCAGACTTATATGTTTTTTTTCTTAGATGTTTGTGGAAGGGTGAACCAAGTGCCCTGATTTTTCCACATAATGGACTGTTCATGTATCTTATTTCAGTGGTGTGTTTCCTTTAAAGGAGTTTGCCAACTTTTTGAAAAATTGGGGAAGGGGGGAGGACATGTTATACAATAATAAAATAATAACCAAAAATTATAATCAACAGATAACTTCCCACTTAATTCTAGCACTGCTGTTTGTTTTTACTGCAGTTTGTATTTACTTTGCCGCAGCCTTGATCTAGCTGCATACATCATGTGACCGATACAGCCAATCTCTGTTGTCAGCGGTCCTGTGCTGTATGTCGTTTAGGCGAATGATTGGCGGCAGTGTTCACCTTGGGTATATGGCTACGTCACTATGGCAGACAAGTAAACAGACTAACACTGGGTTCAGACCTGAGCGTTTTGAAGCCTAGCGTTTTTGGTGCGTTCAAGACTGGCGTGTAGGCGCGTTTTTTTCAAGCGTTTTGGTAAATAGTGTAGGCGCGTTTGACGCGCGTTTCTGTGATTGACTGCATAGTTGGCCAATTACCAAACAGCCCTCCCTATATAGTTTGGCCAATCTGAGGTGTGAATTGTGAAAAACGCGCGTCCATAGGCGCGTTTTACGCAGCACAAACGCCCGAACAACACGCCTATCGCGTTTCCCATTGAAGTCTATTAGCACCAAACGCTCGAAAAAAGCCCGAATTAACGCGAACAAACTTGCCTATGCGTCCGACGTTTATAGGCGCCTATGAACGCGCATAAAAACGCGCAAGTGTGAACCACCCTCATTGGAATGCATGGTTCCTTTACTGTTGTGCGTTTTTATGTGCGTTCAAAAGCGGCGTTTTACGCGAAAGTGTGAACTGAGGGTAAGGGTCTATTCACACGTCAGTATTTTTACCTTTCCAGATAAACGTTCAGTTTTTTTGCGGATCCGTTTTTCTGTACAACCTTCCGTTTTTGTACTAGAGTGCATCCGAATCCGTTCCGTGTTTCGTATTTTTTTTTTTTTTTTTCAAAATTAAAAAAAAGAGGAGGGGGAATACATGTTGCTAGAGTACCAAAAAACGGATCCGCAAAATTGGATGACATTCGGATGCTAAACTGCATGTCTTCCGTTTATTTTGCGGATCCATTGACTACAATGGGAAAACGGAACGGAAAGTTGGACAGAAAGTAGGACAAGGTGTTTCTTTTTTCAGGATCCGCATGCAAGGATCCCGAGGAACGGAGTCAAGGATGTGGACAGCACCATGAGTGCTATCCGCATTTTTGCGGAGGCCATAGCAATGAATGGATCCGATTAAATGTTTCGATTTTTTTTGGAACGGAATCGGATTGCAAAATTGGATGTGTGAATGGACCCTAAAGGGAAGGACTGGAGAGCTTTACTTGAGCTTTACAAGGCGGTCAGCCAACAGGCCCCAGTATGAGTGTGATGCTATGACTGTACGAAGAAATGAGAGTTTTTTGGTGTACAGGTACAGGGGTATATGGGTAGGCCCAGGAAGAATTTAGTGCTAGCTTGTAAGAGGGATATGCCATACTATATTAATTATAACTGTTTCCTTGCGTGTCTGTGATGGGTGTAGTTTCCAAAATGAGCTCTGTGATGATGTTTGTGCCCTTCCACCCACCTGTTTCCCTGTGTGTCTGTATGTCTGTCCCCTCTGTATGTGTACGGTCATTCTCTGTTAGTGGTCTGGAAGGGATGAATAGAAGAAGAGGAGTTAGGGGAGGGGCTTAGAGTGATGGATCCACAGTGATGGATGGATTTCAAGACAGAAATTGGCAGACAGTACCATTAATATCTGACTTATGGTTACCGGCTGAAGACAGAATGTGGTGAGACTATGATGAAATGCTGTGCCACAGTATTGCAAGATGGGGACAGTAAAAAGAGGAGGAATGGCACCATTCTGCAAACCGGGGATGTGATCTGTTGTTACAGTCCTGAGCTAGACTCAAGTAGTCAGTGGGAAGAATGGTATTAGAATGAATCCTACAGAGAGCAAAGGTGGCGGAGTGACACCTGCTTTACATACTTGTCGGTAAGTGTCGTTAGGACGTGGAGTGTGGTTTGAATTGAATTTCAGGGAGTTATGATGGAAGTCTTATTTGTCTGATGTAGGGGCATATACCTCCCTAAAATGTGTTATTTCCTGAAAGCAATACCCAACATGCTGAATAGGAAGCATATGTTCATAAATGCGAATCCATATATTAGAGAACTGGAAACATTTCTTCTGGAGATGTTGTGCATGTATCGATTTAATACTCAAATGCTAACTTGTGTTGTTTTCTGTTTAATGATCCCTATGGTACATGACAGTGTAGCAAGCAAACAGCAAATGAATTGAACCTTGTGAACATTCGCTGCTTTTATCTGTAGCCAATTATTTTTAACAGCAAAATCTGTACAATTCTCCACAAGAAAAATAAATAAAAACAAATATATATATATATATATATATATATAAATATATATATATATATATATTATTAGTCTAGCCAATAATGTTTTCTCAACTAGTCTCCTTTGCATTTTGCTTTTGCTCCTCTTAGTTATGGGGTTATTATAATGCCAACAACTTAAAACATACAAAGAATTGACAAAAACGGAATAAAGATAAAACAAAGAATTTACGGATAATTATGAAATACCTTTTAGACCTCATAAACATGACCGTACTTTTGTTTTGGTATCCGATCCGCATTCCTTTTAATTGGGCCACAAAAAATGCAGACAGCACACAATATGTCTGCATGTCTGTCTCGAAAAAAATAAATAAAGCATGTCCTATTCTTTATAGGACATAGAATAGTCATTTTGACAATGGGCTCGTGGAAATTGAGGGATGCACATGGCCGGTATCTGTATTGTGTGGATCCTTGGTTACATACACATGGTCGTGTACATAAGTCCTTAAATAGATAAATCCCCTCCCCATAACGTGTAGACACAGACCACGTATGCCCCATTCACATAACTTGGCAATTTTGTTTTATTTTTTAAGTATTCATGGTTGCTATAATGGTCAAATTTGACTGTAAAAGGTATTGATCTGTATTTTTTCGCCAGCTCAGAATAGTACTCCAGTCTAAATAAATTGGACCACCATAAAAAAAAATACCCCAATTACCCTACAAAATAGTTAGTGTATGACACTCTGGGGTCTCTTAGGTCTTTATCAACCCTTTTTAACACCAAGACAGCATTAGTGATGTCAAAATGATAACAAAGTATATATGGAATGGTTTCCAGTGGTAACAAACAGCCTGTGGTCCAAAAATGATCCCTTTTTGGTGGCAGATGCCTTCTTCTTTATTATCTGACCTGTAAAATCGTGGCTGTCATTTTGAGCAATTCGTCTGAAATGAATCAGAAAAGTTTAGAATCAATTTGCTCATCACTTATTCCAGAACCATGGTTTGGAAAAGTTCGTCCACTGTTTTGCCGAGTATTTTTGGAGTAAGCACAGAAAAAAGGGAATGATCTACTGTCGTTTTGTCAGCATATTCAATTAATAAAAAAGTTTCATCATGAGTTACTCAAGGGTACACTTCCCGTTCTAACTTTGGCAAAATTGTTTGTTGCAACAAAACAGTAAAATGGCAATATGGAAACAAAGTTACCAAACTTTGCCTGCTACTGTACTTTATATGACCAATTTAACATTTTGGGTGGAAACCCCCTTTAAACAATTTCTCTTCAGCACGTGTTTCTTTCACTTGCATTGTGAGGATCCGGCAGGCAGTTCGGTCGCCGGAACTGCCTGCCGGATCCGTCAATCTGTATGCAATTGGACGGCATTTGTAGATGGATCCGGATGCAGATCTGTCTCACAAATGCATTGCAATAACAGATCTGTCTCTCCGGTTGTCATCTGGAAAAATGGATTCGCTATTTATTTTCTAAAATTTTTAAAGGTCTACACATGCGTAGATCAGAAGAACTGATCCATCAATGCGGTATTTTTAATGCCGGGTCCGGCACTAATACATTACAATGTAAATTAATGTCGGATCCAGCATTCAGGCAAGTGTTCCGGAATTTTGGACGGAGATAATACCGCAGCATGCTGTGGTATTTTCTCCGTCCATAAAACGTACAGTGACTGAACTGAAGACATCCTGATGCATCCTAAACGGATTTCTCTCCATTCAGAGTGCATTAGGATAAAACTGATCAGTTCTTTACTGGTATCGAGCTCCTAGAACGGGACCCAATGCCGGAAAAGAATAACACTAGTGTGAAAGTACCCTTAGAAGACTAATTTGGATCTACTGTAGTCGTTAATATTTAAAGCAGATCTCTTTTCAGAATATGTTGCCCTATTTAAGGACATCATATTATAGTGATAGGTCTGCTGTATTCATGAAGAGAGGGCTTTTTCTACTTAAGCCTGCCTCCTCTGCTCCCTCCCACTCCACCCGAATAACCACTGGTCATTTTATATCTAGCTATATACATAGGTTTTCAACAGTCATAAACAGTAAATGGTGAGGGGTAGGGAAAGAGTTGGGGGGGGGGGGTGAGGAGAGGGCTCTCCTTATGAATACAGCATCTGTACACTGTATTCAGTATTAGATACATGGGCCACATTTACCAAGACTGGCATATTTTATGCCACTCTTAGTAAAGGAGATAGGTGGAGTGATTTGTGCTACATTTGTTAAAAGGGGTATGGCTCTTAATACATTTGGCACATTTTCACATAACAGTCAGGAATGAGTAGCACATGTTCCGCTCACATATTAGCCATATGCAGCATACACAATATTCAAATAAAATGCATATTTTGGTTACTCATAGACTGGACATATGTTGGTAACACTATACACATATCACAACAACATCACTTTATCAGATTTCATTTACAGGTAGATGATAACAGGTTCACGGCACAATTGAACCTGGTGCTCATCAGTTAAAGAGGACCTGCCACCAGGGCCGAATATAGCCTTCCTACTGACTGAGGAGAAAATTGAAATGGAACCACTCACCCATTCCCCTGGCAAATTCGTAATCCAACCCCTTCCCGCCAGCCTTACTGTTAAAGACAAATGTAGATGATCATTAAATGCAGCACTATCACACATGCAGGAGAATACAGCACCACATACCTTTTACATCCAGTGAAGTCTCCTGTCTGAATCTTCTCCATTGGAAACAGACCACCATGATGACATCTTTCAGCAATCTTTCAGCTGCATCTCATCTCTGCAGAATTTGGCATACAGACATCTTAGCTTCCTCATTTTTACATAATCCTCCCCCTCCTGTTGTTGCAACATTGTCATTCTGCTGCTATACTGTGCTTGCTTTGCTCCCCAATGTAAACTGGAGAAATAATAGTGCTATACAGAAAGTCCCCCGTAGTAATAGTGCTCACAGTCTGCCCTCAATAGTAATAGTGCCCCCTTCAGTACCCCCAATAGAGACCCCTATAGTAAAAATTCCCGTCATATTGTGCCCAATTATAATAACGCCCATGCGGTACCTCCAATAGGGCATTACGGTGCCCCTTTAGTGCCCCCAGTAGTACCAAGGCCCCTCTATCATTCACCCCTTTAGAGCCCTCAGTAGTAATAAAGCCCCATAGTGTCCCCAGTAGTTATAATGGCCCTATATTTGTCCCAATATTTATAATGTCCGATGTAGTAGCCCCAGTATTTATAAAGCCCTGATGGTGTGCCCCCTGTAGTGTACCCTGAATTATAATGCCCCCTATAGGGCCAGTACTTCAAATGCTCTCCTTTGTTGTGCACATATGTATAATGCTCCCTGTATTATAATAGCCCTTTTAATCTCACCCCATGGAAGTAGCAGGCCTGCCCGCCACCTCTCCTGACATGAAATAACAATTCGGGAGCACCTATTCTTATGGCCTTATGTTGTGCCATTCCTTTATTATTACTTCTAGAAATGTCTTCTTTGCGTAATTATTATTATTATTATTATTTTTTTTGGGGGGGGGGGGGGCTGTACAGTCCAACACTATCCAATCAGTGCTACCAGTGGCACATGTACTTCTAGATATACAGGTATGGCACAACATATAGTCATATGAGTAAATGCTCAAAATTGTTATTACATGGGGAATGCAAGTAGTTACTAACAGACATGTCAGTAGAGGTGAAAGGCCCTGTATAAGCTCGGCCCCCTTGTGTAGTGACTGAAACTCTGAAAGAAATATTGGATGCAGCTTGGCCTCTTGTTTGTCTTTGTGGTCCCAGTATTATAAATTGCGTTATTTAGTGCAGTATAAATAAATTCTCAACTACTTGCATACAACAGAACACTTGGTACTTGGCAGGCAGCAGGACCTGTGCTCCCATTTTTATTTTAACCTCTGAAAGGCCACAGTGTACTCCTTTTTAACAGCCCTTAGACGGGTGCACTCCTGTGTAAACAGCTGTTAAAAATGGTTCCATTGATTACAATTTGGTCACCTGGCCATGAAAACAGCCAAGAATAGGACATGTCCTATTTTTTGATGCCCACTATTCACTAGCGGTTAAAAAAAGGCTATGTGAATAGCTCCATAGACCTCAATTGGTTCTAACAACAGCTGTGTGTCAGCCGTTACAAAAATTGCCGTTATACTGCTGTTTGTTTATGTTTGTATGAATGAGGCCTTAAAAGTCATGTATGACACTCTGAGGTCTCCAAGGGCTGTATCCAACACCTTTATAGTGTTTTAAACAGCATTAGTAATGTCAAAGTAACAATGACATACGTGGCTTTGTGTAAACAGATGGTAGCAGGTGGTAACAAAACAGCCTCCTTAATACCACAATGCAGTGTCTGATTTTTTTTGTTTAAGGGGAACCATGAAAGGCAGCAATGTTATAGAGTACGAAGAGCTGAGCAGATCAAAATATAGATTTATAGCAAAAGATTCAGTATCACTGTAACGGCAGTCAGTAAGGAAAACACCTACAGTGAGCCCTAACTGGAACCCCGCCCGCTTTGCCTGCCTACTTTCTGTGCAAACCCTATAGAGCAAGTCCGCAATTGTTCGACGTTTCATATCCTACTACGGTGCAAGACAGATGAAACACAAAGACAAAACCAGACAAAAGCAGAGTCATACAGGAATGCATTGAAACCAGGTGGACAATACAGTATCAAATCAAGAAACAGAGGGCATCAGCCCACTGCGAGTCCACAGGGCTGGAGCCGAGACAGATAAGTTTGTGACAATAATATGTCATTAATTTACATTTCTGTTCATTCTGGGCATTTAAGTCAAGGAGGTGGCCCTATTAGTGATTGACAGCCTTCCTTCTATCACTGTATAACAGGGGCATTGCTAGGGTCTCAAAATATCCGGGGCCCAAGCCCCAATGAATATGGCCTAATTCTCTAAGTCGCCCCTCCCCCAGCACACTGCATTTTGCTGTACTTGCTATACAGCAGCACATACCTGTCACATCCAGTGCCTTCAGGTGACTTCTCCTCCGATGTAGATCTTCTCTGTTATCATCTTCTCCATTTGGTCCATTTAACTTCTTTCAGCCACCTCATCTCTGCAGAGTGTGACACACGGACATCTTAACTTCCTCACATTCATCATCTCCCAACCTGGAGTCTGCACAGTGTTATCCTGCTGCTCGCTGTGCCCCCCAATACCCAAAGTACTATCCTGAAGAAAAATGAGTGCCCCCATACTAATTCTAGAATGCCTTCATTACTAATTCTGCCCCCTACAGTGCCCCCAACAGTGATAATGCTCCCCAAGAGTGCCCCCATTAGTAGAAGAGCCCTCCAGTATTAAAAATACCCTCACAGAGCCCCCAGTAGAAATAAGGCCCCCTATTGTTCCCCCAGTGGTTATCATCTCAGTAGAATTAAGGTCCCCATAGTGCACTTAGTAGAAATAAGGCAGATCTATAAGTCCCTCCTATAGAGCCTCCAGTAGTAATACGAATGCCTATAATGTCCCCTGGATTTGCAGTGCCCCCAGTAGTTATATTCCTTCCCCCACCATACAGTCCTATGTAAATAACATCACACCATCTCTACTGCCCCCTCCAAAATACAGTCATATGTAAATAACATCCCTCTCTGTCTTCGGTCCCCTCTAAAATACAGTCCCATGTAAATAACATCACCTCCTCCCCAGCCGCCTTCAACATACAGTCCCAAGTAAATAATATCACCCCCTCCCCAGCCGCCTCCAACAGGCAATCCCACGTAAACATCACCCCCTCAGCATTCAGTCCCATGCAAATAACATCATTCCCCACCACCATCCACCTTCAACATACAGTCCCATGTAAATAACATCGTCCCCTCAACATTCTGTCACATGTAAATAACATCAATTCATCCCACAGCCGCCATTAACATACAGTCCTATGTAAATAACATCACTGACTCCCCCAGCCTCCTCCCCCTCCGACATACAGTCCAATGTAAATAACATCACTCACTCCCACAGCCACCTCCAACATACAGTCCCATGTAAATAACATTACTCCCTCCCACAGCCGCCTTCAACATACAGTCCCATGTAAATAACATCACTCCCTCCCACAGCCGCCTTCAACATACAGTCCCATGTAAATAATATAACTCACTCCCACAGCCGCCATCAACATACACTCGCATGTAAATAGCATCACTCCCTCCTACAGCCAATATTCTAACACTCCCGAAATACATCCAGGCCCCTCTTTAACTCTTATAGTGAATTCACCATCACCACCTCCTCAGGCCGAGTTCCATAGTCTCACTGCTCTTACCGTAAAGAATCCTCTTCTATGTTTGTATAGAAATCCTAGAAATTCTAGATGCAGAGGATGTCCTCAGTCATCTTTTTTCTAAAGTGAATAACCCTAATTTTCATAACCTTTCAGGGTACTGTAGTCCACCCAGGCTCGGACTGGCCCACAGGGGTACAGGGGAATCCCCCAGTGGGCCCCTGACCAAGGAGGGCCCCTAGTCTCCCACCCCTTGCACAAGTGGCACATAACACAGTGAATTTACTGCAATACATACATATATTCAATGAAAAAACAGGAAAATCCAGAAAGTTGCAAATTTATTCCATCAGGTTAAAATCTTCAGATACAGGAATAGACTCAACAAACAACGCGTTTCAGACCTTAAAAAACATTACGGTCCTTACTCATGAACACCATTGAACTAAATGCGACCCTGTATATACCATGTGTCCTCCAATCGGCCGACTGGAGCCAGTCACATGGTTCACAGGTGTCAACCTCAGTTCAATTAGTTGAGTGGAGAAAAAACCACCACCATCCAGGAAGGAACATTTAACCCTTACTGGTAATGACATACACAAACACCACAGTAAAAAATTTCAATAATAAAGGTATCTAAAACATCTTAGCAAAAAGAGTGGTTTTCAGTACTGTAGAATTAAATTATATTTTTTGTTAAGACCATCAGGTATGCAGGTATTTAACTCATGTATCCTAGAAGGATTCACGACTAAAAAGCTTTTTCTTACATATATTCAATGTACAGCACCTCCACCAGCCGATGTTCATATAAAAAACTTGTTAGATTCTTTATTATATTTGAATGTATCCATACTGTGGGCCCCCAAAATAAATTCTACTGGTGGGCCCTAGGTACCCCAGTCCGATACTGAGTCCACCCATTCCAGTTATTACTTTAGTTGCCCTCCTCTGAACCCTCTCCAGCTCTGCTATGTCTGCCTTGTTCACAGGAGCCCAGAACTGTACACAGTACTCCATGTGTGGTCTGACTAGCGATTTGTAAAATGACAGGACTATGTTTATCATCACAGGCATCTATGCCCCTTTTCAGTCACCCCATCATCTTATTTGCCTTGGCAGTTGCTGCCTGACACCGGTTTCTACAGCTTAGAGTACTTTCACACTAGCGTTATTCTTTTCCGGCATTGAGTTCCGTCCTATGGGCTCAATACCGGAAAAGAACTAATCAGTTTTATCCTAATGTATTCTGAATGGAGAGAAATCTGTTCAGGATGCATCAGGATGTCTTCAGTTCAGTCACTGCATGTTTTTTGGACGGAGTAAATAAAGCAGCATGCTGCGATATTATCTCCGTCCAAAATTCCGGAACATGGCATTAAATTACATTGAAATGTATTAGTGCTGGATTCAGCATTAAAAATACCGCATTGACAGATCCGTTCTTCTGGTCTGCGCATGCGCTGACCTTTAAAAATGTAAAAAAAAATACATAACGGATCAGTTTTTCCGGATGACAACCGGAGAGACGAATCCGTTATTGCAATGCATTTGTGAGATGAACCCGCATCCGGATCTGTTTACAAATGCTGTCCGTTTGCATACAGATTGCCATATCCGGCATGCAGTTCCGGTGACAGAACTGCCTGGCGGATCCTCACAATGCAAGTGTGAAAGTACCCTTAGTTTGCTGTTCACTAAAATTCCTAACTCCTTTTTCATGTCAGTGTTACCCAGTGTTTTACCATTTAGTATGTACGGGTGACTTGCATTATTCCTTCCCATGTGCATAACCTTACATTTGTCAGTGTTAAACCTCATCTGCCACTTCTCTGCCCAAGCCTCCAATCTATCCAGATCCATCTGTAGCAGAAAACTGTCGTCTTCCGAGTTAATTACTTTAACAGTTTAGTGTCATCTGCAAAAATTGATATTTTAGCCTTCTACAAAATCATTAATAAAAATATTCAAAAGAATAGGGCCCAATACTGACCCCTGAGGTACCCCACTAGTGATAGTGACCCAATCTGAGTGTGTACCGTTAATAACCACCCTTTGTTTTCTATCTCTCAGCCAGTTACTTACCCACATACAGACATTTTCTCCCAGTCCGAGCATCCTCATTTTATATACTAACCTTTTATGAGGTACAGTGTCAAATGTTTTGGAGAAGTCCAGATATATGTCATCCATTGACTCACCCTGGCCAAGTCTAGAGCTTACCTTCTCATAGAAACTGATTAAATTAGGTTGACATGACTGATCCCTCATGAAGCCATGCTGATACAGTGTTATTCGCTTATTTTCATTGAGGTACTCCAAGATAGTATCTCTTAGAGAATTCACAAACAATTTAGGGTACTTTCACACTCGCATTTGGTGCGGATCTGTCATGGATCTGCACAAAGGCATCCGTTCAAATAATACAACCGCATGCATCCGTTAAGAACAGATCCGTTTGTATTATCTTTAACATAGCCAAAATGGATCCGTCTTCAACACCACTGAAAGTCAATGGGGGACGGATCCGTTTTCTATTGTGCCATATTGTGTCAGTGAAAACGGATCCGTTTTGCTCTGTTTCGTCAGACGGACACCAAAACTCTGCAAGCAGCGTTTTGGAGTCTGCCTCCAAAGCAGAATGGAGGTGGAACGGAGCCGAACTGATGCATTCTGAGCGGATCCTTTTCCATTCAGAATGCATTAAGGGCAAAACTGATCCGCTTTGGACCACTTGTGAGAGCCCTGAATGGATCTCACAAACGGAAACCAAAACACCAGTGTGAAAGTAGCCTTACCCCTGACAGATGTTAAACGTATTGGGCTATAGTTCCCGGGCTCTGTTTTTCACTCCTTTTTGAATATTGACACTACATTTGCTAAGCGCCAATCCTGCGGAACACTTTATATATACTTTTATGTTTTCAATACAAATTTGGCTAAATTAGATTTTTCATGGGATTTGGTAAAATATATTGGGACATTGCTATCAGGTGACTTTCATTGAGGCATAGAGAATAAGAGAAAATACAACTTCTCTGGCAGAGTCCCAGATAATTGTCTGTGTGTACAGAACTAGGTAAGGTTATAGACTACAAAAGTATTACATTATTACATACATTTATTAACATCTTTATGAGAAAGGAAAGATAAAGCTATAGTTGAGGAGAGTGACAAAGAGAGCAAGTAATTAGAGAATCTTGCAAGAAGCTTGGAAATTGCACTTCTGTTTTAAGGTTTGTTGTGCCACATCTTAAAGAGGTTATCCAGAATTAGGAAAAAAAACGTTCAAGCTTTTCTTCCAGAAATTGTTTTACACGTATGAATGGGCAGTGTCTGGTATTGAAGCTTAGTTGCTTTCACCTAAAGAGGTTGTCCCACAAAAAAAAAAAAATCTACATTTTTCAAACCAGCACCTGGATCTGAATACTTTTGCAATTGTATGCAATTAAAAATTTGGTATAGCCTATCTATCTCAGGTTAACATACATGCTCAGTTCCATCCTTCAACTGCCACCTGCTCAGGAAGTAAGAACATGCATCCTGAGCTGCCAGCTTAAAATAACTCTAGCAGAACAATTGGAGCAATAAATGGGGAGATTTTTTAGCCCATGTGAGGTACAGGGCTGGTTCTACATTTGTTAGAAAGAGATTGTCATGTACTACATCATGTCCAATTTTAATTTTTTACATTAGGGCTCATGCACACGACCGTTGTTCTGGTCGCATCCGAGCCGCAGTTTTTGGGGCTCAGGTGCGGACCCATTCACTTCAATGAGGCCGCAAAAAATATGGAGAGAGCTCCGTGTGTTGTCCGTATACGTTGCTCCATTCCGTAGCCCCGAAAAAAAATGTATAACATGTCCTATTCTTTTCCGTTTTGCGGACGAAAATAGGCATCTTTATAAAGGGCCGCCCGTTCCGTTCCGCAAATTGCGGAAGGCACACGGGCGGCTTCTGTGTTTTACGGATCTGCAATTTGTGGACCGCAAAAAACTGAACGGTCGTGTGCATGAGGCCTTACTCATGGGATAACCCCTTTAAATGGGGACAAACTGTAATATCAGACACAGCACAAGGACAAGGAATAACAGCGGATTAACAGCACTCCTTAGAATGGGGTTGTTGGGTGCATGTCTCCTGGGAGAGTAGAAAGTTCCCCCATAGGGTGAGTATAGTCCACAAGAGAAAAATAAGAAAATGAAGACAGCACGTCCAAACCAAGTGGAATTTAATCCAGATGCTACATTTCGGCTAGAAAGCCATGCTTGACAAAGGCTTTCCAGCTGGTTTGGATGTGCTGTCTCCATTTTTTTTATTTTTCTCCTGCGGACTATACACGCAAGCCCACCTACCGTCGACAATACCATATCGTGCAGGATGGTCTATATATAGTTTTTTCTGTGATTTGTTTGATTTGTCTTAAAGGAGTGGCACCTTCATGTGTGAATACGCTCCTATACTGGGAGTGATATTCAAGTGCACTTTTGCCCCACCTAATAGGTGACCTTGATTAATGTGGTACATATAGATGTGTGTGTCTCTCCTCCCACCGTTTGCTGATGCACATGGAGGTAACAAGGGGCAGCACACCATATGTGCGGGGACTGTGCTCCTGAAAAATGCGCTACAGCATGAATAGGTTAGCATAGGAACCCGCCCGAACTGAGACCACCTTGCCGCCGGTGGGTGGGCTTAGATGTATTTTGATCAAAATGTATTGACCAAGTGTCTCCATTTTTATCAAGAGTGAGGGCCTAGTCCATATGTTATACTTGCATCTAATTTTATAGTGCATTATTTTCTGTTATTTTGTAAATGTAAGACAGCAAGAAAGCTCTCTCATATATAGACTGACACTTGATACGCCGAAGTCATGTAGAGGAATTCGCCTCTTCATAACTTTGGCGGATCCACAGCCAGCTATAGGGGTTATTAAGACTGGTGTCTAAAATGTCGGTCTTAATAACTGACCCCAATAGTTCTCCAGCTCTGCAATATGAAGAGCCTGCCCACTCATATAGACATTTACAAAAAGCAGCAGATGGGAGGCAAAGACCTAAATATGCAGATTAGAGACAACTTTTTGTCAGCACTGCGTCCAATGTACACCTTCAGCTGTCTAAGGAGTGATTGTGGTTTCTTATTGTTACAACAAATATGCTTTAAAGGGAATCCTTAGCCAGGGAAATTCAATGTTAAACTAGGCACAATGCCTTGTAGGGCTAGATTAGCTAAATGTAATGATACCTTTCACTTAGCTATTTGTTGCTTCATTCTTAAGAGAAAGTACTTTTAATCTTTATGCAAATGAGCTATTAAGTGCAATAAGGGCGGACCCAAGCCACTCTGCAGAACACTGCTCCTCCTGCTTCCTCTGCCAGCCCCTCCCTCTCCTTCTTAATTGACAGGACCAGGCAAGCAGGAGGACAATGTTGTACAGAGTGGTTTGGGCCCGCCCTTGATACTCTTAACTGCTCATTTGCATGTGAATTAAAGTGCTTTCTCTCTAGAATGAAACAAATCACCAAGTAAAAGGTATCATTACATTAAGCTAAGCTAGTCCTACAAGGCATTGTGCCTGGTTTAAGATTGAATTTCCTGGCTAAGGAGCTTGCCCTCGAAGACATTATGCCTGATTTAAAAACAAATTTCCTGGTGATGAATTACTTTTAATTTTGGACTAAAACATTATTTCTACAAAAAAAGTAACCTTTTACAACCCATTTAACATAAATATAAATAAAAAAAAACAACTTCAATGCTAGAAATTAATTATATTAAAAGTGGTTTTAATTCTTTTAAAAAGTATATATGCTTACCACAGCACATATCGACCTCTGCTCCTTATTTTTGTGTTGTACTCTCCTAGAGGAAGGGAGTGCTACTTGTCTTGAGGCTTGTTTGTCCATACATAATCACTATCATTACCACTTGTCTCAACTGCAAAAAAATGGGGGTCAGTCAGCACATCTCAATATGCAGGTGCAGTCTGCCATGGCTAGAAACACAAAGAAAAAAAGGACAATGCAACAGCACTCTGCAGATGCACATAAAGTACAATAATGCCATAATTATAAAAAAAATTCTGGTGCTAATGCTACGCTTATTGTGCAAATTTGAGATTCTTGGCAAATACAATTTGTACAAAATTATTTAGGTCCATCTGCCAAATGTCAAGGCGATCTCTATCAGACTGGAACCTAACACTAAATACTACCTGTAATGTGCCAAAATGGCCACCATAAAATTCAGGGAGTTCAGGTTTCACATGCATGCCGGGTCCACTCTGCTTTTTACCATTTTTGGTGCCATAACGGCCTTCATTAAATCCAGGAATGCAGGTACCAACATGCATGCTGAGCCCACTCTTTACTCCTCCTGGTGCCAAATGGCTTCCAATAAATACTATGAGAGCAGGGTACAGCTTTATACTTACTCTAATTAAAATCAGCCTATGGGGCAGACAGGGTAGTCAGGGGTGCAAGACCAACTGGAGTCAGCCACGCCTCCGGCTCTAGTACAACTGCAAAAAAAAGTACCGGTAGGTCACTGAGCCCACTCTATACTTCTCCTGGTGCCAAATGGCATCCAATAAATACTAGATTTGGCAGACGGGCCCAAATAATTTTTACAAAAAGTATTTGCCAAGAATTTCAAATTAGCAAAGTAAGCATAGCATTAGCACCAGAATGTTTTCTATAATTATGGCATTATTGTACTTTATTTGTGTCTGCAGAGTGCTGTTGCATTGTCCTTTTTTTCTTTGTGTTTATTACCACTTATCTCGGGAGAGAAGACATCTGATCTGAACAAGACACTTGATTAAACTTTTAATCCAGGCAACATCTTACCATTGGCAAGATACATATATGAATGTCTAGGTAGGTCCCTTGTGCAGACAGATTTTTTGCATGGGCAACTGTGGCTGTCAACAAATAGTTATTCCACTTTTTAGTATAAAATACTTTTCTAATGTTTCTTCTTTTTTAATGAATCAATTTATAAAACATTACAAGTTGGACATCACTTTATAGCACTACATAAGTTGGACATCACATGCTGAAAGGATTATCACTCATCTCATGTATAATTAATATGTTACAGATGAATGTCAAAGTGTATGGAGGCAATTCTGCTTAAAGTACCTATCATATTTGAACAGGTTATAATCAACTAACACGATTCAGTGTAACTACTTAGTGAAATGCAGCAGTCTCCCCCAGAGACATAGACTGAAGCTCTGGGTCCCAAAGAAAAATCTGTAACAGTATCTCCATCTACCATGTGCCATCATAACATGGGTGTCCTGTCATGTGGTAGAGAGGCTTTCAGCATCCTTCAAGCAACAAATGTGACTGGTACCTTTTCTCACTGTATAGTTATGCCCCTTAGGTCCCCTTTTTGTACAGTCCTGAACTAAATGAGCAGCTTGAAGAAGAACATAATGGCCAGTTTCACAAAAGCATGTTCAATCTAGGTAACACACTCCATGCTAAGGCTTCATTTTCTGGACTGAACACTTCTCCTCTGTCTGAACTCACATGATCACAATGACTTATGATGCTGTCAGTTTCTGCTTAGCCACAGATCTGCTATAGGGTACTCATGGCTTTATGTTAGTACAGTACAGCAGACTCATGCAGAAACTGAAAGCATCATAGAGAATTTTGCTGCTGCGAGTTCCATCAGAGGAGCAATGTCTGGTCTGGAAAATTGACCCATCACACGCATGTTTTCTGGATGGAACAAGCTCGTGTGAAATTAAGTTGCACAAATACCATGTTCAGAAAGTCAATATAATTAGAACTGTATAGTATGAACCTGAAGTCGAAGAGCATTTTTAATCTTTACTTTTAAGTTTTGCTGAGGTCAAACCAATAATCTAGTACTGTGGTGATATGTCTTCTAGGAAAGTGCTAACAAGAAGCCTTTCAGCAGGATTATTTGTGCTCACATGGCGCTTGTCTTATCTTAGTTTTACTACTGACAGATTTTGACCATTTGTCTCGAAAGTTATTTTTCTGTTGATGTGAGGAATTGCTTAGCAGCTTTCTGATTCATGACACCCTGCCGGTTCTTGGAAAGGCTGTGTAAGATTTGTAGCGGCATCTTGTCTTGTTTATTACATATATAATCAGAACTGGATATATCACTATTTACCTTTAAAACTCTCCGATGTACTAAATCACTTCTGCATAGAATGTAAAGAGCTTTCAGTATTTTAATATGTAGTTATAAACTAAAGCCAACAACAGTCTTTCTGTAAAAAATGATTTTTTTTCATTCAAATAGCCGTATGAGGGCTTGTTTTTAGCGGGACAAGATGCGCTTTCTAATGGCACTATTTACAGTTGCATACAATGTGGTGGGAAATAAATTCCAAATGGGGTGAAATTGGGTGAAAGATGGGGTGAAAAAAACGCAATTGTGCAGTTTTATGGGTTTTGTTTTTACGGCGTTCCCTATGTGGTAAAACTGAAAAGTTACTTTAAGGCCTCATTCACACTTCAGTGTTTGGTCAGTGATTTCTATCAGTGATTTTTAGCCAAAACCAGGTGCGGCTCTAAACACAGAACAGGTGCAGATCTTTCCCTTATGTCTGTGGAGGCTCCAATGCTTGTTTTGGCTCACAATTACTGATGGAAATCACTGACCAAAACACTGACGTGTGAATGAGGCTTAATTCTCCAGGTCAGTACGACTACGGCGATACCACATATGTATTTTTTCCAACTTTTTTTTTTAGTCAACATATTCTGACCTCTATAACTTTTTTGCAGTAATATGTATGGAACTGTATAAGGAATCACTTATTGCATTTTAGTGCATTTTATTTAATTTTATAAAGTTTTTTTGTGGGAGGAGAGGCAGCCAAAAAACAGCAAATTCTCACTTTTGACTTTTGTTTTTCATTTAAACACGAGATAAATATTTTTATATTTTAATAGTATAGACGTTTTTGCGTGCGGTGATACCCATTATGTGTATTTTTTATGTTTTTTTCACTTTGGGAGAAAGGGGGTGATTTGAATTTTTAGATATTTTTATTTTTAAAAAACATTTTTTAAACTTTTTTATAGTCTCATAGGGAACTATAATAAGCAGTCATTAGATTACTTCTATCATAGACTCCAATGCATTAGCATTGGTGTTTGTTGGGATTATACTGTGTTCCTATAGAGCCCTGCCTGTTGCAGGAGTTCCATAGGAACTAATGTGCAGCAGCCTCCTGTCACACAGCAGAATAGGGGCTGCTGCACAGTGCATCCAGCTCCCCTGATCCTCACCAGGGGGAGCTGGAGCACACCTGGAAGCACACACTGCATTCGGGTTCTGTAGTCACATTTGACTACTGCATCTGAAGGTTTAAAAGTTGCAACTGGTATTACCAGTTAATAAGAGAAAATAAGACAATGGATCTAACCAGAATAGGATTAGGAGTTGAAGGTCCAGATGCGTAACTACACACAAGGTCAGATTTTGCAAAATGAGAAAAAGATACATCAGAACCCAACTACTTGTATCTTTTGTTCTTGGACTTTGAAATTGCAAAGGCTTTTGATACTGTCCATCATAGACGGTTAATGGGTAAAATAAGCTCTATAGGCTTAGAAAGTATAGTTTGTAACTGGATTAAAACTGTCTGAAAGATCATAGATTAAGTAACAGCATACAACGTTAATCAGCTTCTTCTATAACCAGTAGGATATTGTCATGTATTAAGCGAGGTATGGACTTGTGGGACACGGACAGGGGTGCACCACCAATCAGGCCATGCGATTGCCTCAGGCAGCACCAGGTAGGGGCAAGAAGGGGAAGCCAAAGGGCCATGGGCTGAAATGAACGGGTTAGGTTAAGAAATTTGCATTGGGAGGGGGGCTTGCACTGTTTCAGTTTTCACCTCAGTCAACACAAAAGCTAGGTTTACCCCCTTGCAATATTACCATTTTACAAAGCTTTGGTGTGGCATCATCTGGAATATGCAGTTCAGTTCTGGGCACTAGTCCATAGAAAGGATGCCCTGGAGCTGGAAAAAGTATAAAGAAGAGTGACTAAACTGATAAGAGGCATGGAGGGTCTTAGTTATGAAGACAGATTAAAAGGGAATAATCACCTTGTGGTCAAAGCAGAAACAGTGCCCATTTTTGTTAAAAGGCTTAAATGATTACTTAAAAGAGAATAACATTAATGCTTATGTAAACGTTTAAAGTTATGGTTCCTGCTCCCCTTCCTTTATTTCACATCCCCTCTCATCCCTTGGTTGAACTTGAAGGACATATGTTTTTTTCAACCATACTAATTATGTAAGTCTAAAAAAAGACCCTGGGACCTGCTCCTATCTCCAGAACAGGACCCTATTGTGAACTGAGAGCATGTCATGCATGTGCTGTTCTTTCCATTCACTACTATGACGCTTTCGAAAATAGCTGCATCTTGGCTTCAAGAAAGGTAAAATTACTGTATGTTTTGAAGCCTTTACTTGTCATTGTGGTATGTTTACTTTGAAATAGATTTTGAAGGTGAGCATTTCCCTAAAATTTGGGTTGAAATTTTCCTTGAATATTTTTTAAAATTGACAGCTAAAGTGACATTTATAGAGCTGTAACTGGTGCCAGTTGAAGAATTCTTAATAAATGTAAGCCTTGATGAGTCAATTATGCATTAAACAGAATTGATGTCCCTATATTTCCAATGCATTGACTATAATTTCTTCTCAGTTTAGTGGCACCATACCTGGACTCATGTGTCATTTACAGCAGTGTGCCTGCAGGATCAGCCATACGGTTTGTTGTTTATTACTATGGAACCACACATGCTCGTATCGGGGCTGTATACACAAACGACTATGAAATCAAGATTATTTTAATAAAGCTCATCTGCAACAATTGCTTCGTTTTTCAAATTAAATGTATTGGGACAAGACATATTTGTGTACGTGTGTATAGCCTTTCATTTTGAAGTCTAGCAGAAATTAATTTCTTTTATTCAAAGCCATTTGTCAAAAATGAAGGCCTTCTCACTCCCTACCATGGAAAGATGTGTTCTCTTTCAACAGGAAGTCCTGAAAAATAAGAAAATCAAAGCCTCTTTCTATGGAAATGTCTACTACACTAAAAGCAAGCACAAATTACTTTTTTTTCAGAGTGGAAATAAAATTGATAACATTTTGTTGAATCCTGTTTTAATTAACAAAAGTTAAACAAAAAGACAGCTAATTAATTTCAACAGGAAAGAGTTTTACTTCAGGTGAGAAAACAGAGCTCCGACTGGAAATGGAAGAATGTGCAAATGAATCCCAAAACGATAAGGCTCTCGAATGACATTTAGTTATCTCACAAATGAAATCAACACAAAAGTTAAATTGCTTCTATGACACTGCATACTAAATTCATGCTTAGAGCAGCATTCTCAAATTAAATTTATGTAATACCTCTCCGGGTTCAAGTCACGTTCTTCTCCCACAAACAGGGTATGCAAAATATCTGCCATCAGCTATTGTATAACTGTCTGGGTCCTGTATTCATTATATCTTCGTTTCACAACAGGTAGGAATTGCAATATATTGTAAATAGATCTACAACACAATACATTGACATTTTAAATTTTCTGGTTGTAATGATTTTTAAAAGGCATCTTTCAGCAGATTTGTACCTATAAAACTGGCTGACCTGTTACATTTGGCCCCGTGTTGGCCCCATAAAATTTAAAAGTATTCTTATTTGCATTTCATTCCTGTGCACTGCTGGATCTTCAAAGGGTCAGTCTGGTCCCCAAAATGTAAAACGTTTTCCTATGATCTGCGCTGTTCTGTATTTCCACACTGCACACAAATATTCTCCTTCTTATTGACAGAACTACTAATTGGCGGTGTACATATCACAGAGATCTCCACTACACCACCTTCCTGCTAGACCAGATTTTTCTACAAAAAATAGATATTTCTATATGGTGAAGTACTGTGAGGAAATTGATATCCACAACACTTAATTCGCATATCATCTACCCCACTGATAATGATCCCCAGTCTGTGGTCCACAAACGTCCCTGACTTCCTGCTTGTTAACACTCTGAGCTGTTTTACACCAACAGATCTGACCAATAGTTGGTGTGTATAACAAAAGATCTGTGTGTGTAAACGGCCATCTGACCAATGATTGGTCAGAAAACCTGTCAGATAATCTGTTGATGTAATACAGCCCTCAGGTTTGTCAAGGGCTCATTCGTAACCACAAAGCAACAGGGAAATAAACAGAGATTCTCGGATAGCATCACTAAAATGTCTTAAAACCACTTTAATATACTCACATGTACACATATCAGTCAAGTTATCACCTGATCAGGGTTTCGCATTCTCTGTTGGCCCCATGTTCATATGTGTCTGCGTTGCTGAGAAAAATGAAGTTTCAATATATGCAAATTACACCATACTCTAGGCAAAACAGGGGCTTTGCCTTTACACCTAGAGGCTTAGCTTTCTCTGCAACTGCCATGCCCTCTGCACTTTGATTGACAGGTCCAGGCAGTATGACATTTTCATTGCCTGGCCCTGTCCATCAAAGTACAGAGGGTACAATAAAAGAAATTTATCACCAGTCCGTAAGTCTAAATCGCAGCAGGTCATCGTAGTGCTGTGAGCTCAGTTCACACTTATCAGTTCAAAAACAAAGTAGATCGTGACCGCGCGTTATGATAGAAGATCACAGAGCAGTTTTTCAACCTTGACCTTTGTACCAAGGGCCCGAGGTCTGCAGATATCCACTGTTTCGGGGTATCCTGCAACTGGTTAAGGAAATAACAATAGTGAAGTTCCGTCTAGTACCTAGCCCCTTTGGAATAGGTTATACTCACAGGGGTAGATAGCGCACAGACATATCCAATATAACCACAGACTTTTACTCTCCTCTTCCCTGGGACATAATGTCGATCCTCCTCACCACAGTCTGCAAATGATAATTGCTCCTACCATAGTGAAGTTCCGCATAATTGAGTGAAAATTCATTTATTAAATACTCACAAACAAACTGTAGGTAAAAGACACAAATTAAAAACTCCCAGTGTCTTCGCCCGACCCGGGTTTCGCTCCTGGAGCTTCGTCAGGGGCTTACATTATCCTTTCCCTCCCCCATCCTTTTGAATCGCACCTTGCATCTACACACACCTGTTGCATCTACAATTTTTTTCATTAGATCTTCACATAGTTTAAGAACAATGGGATACCGCCTAACCATAGGTAAAATCGCAGCTCCAGTATCCTATAGATGATCTGGATAAATCCACAAGCTCGAGAAAAAATAAAAACATAGATAAAAAAACTAGTCCTAAAATCAGCATAAAAGTTTCACTCTGGGCTCCTATTCAAAGACATTTTTTTCTTTATCCATTCACACTGCTCAGGATAGACACATCCTTATCACCATTCATCGTTATTGGTGTGGTTTTTGTACTGCGTGTAAAAATAGGAAGAGATTGGATAGACTTCAAAAAATAAGTATGGTTTGCACCAATACTAATAAAATAGAACTAGAAATAATAGGGGAAATGACCTGCAATAGCAAGGGGGTTGTCTACTTCTTGGAGTGCCCTTGTGGCCCTCAATACGTGGGCCGGACGACGAGACCCTTAAAAGTCCGCATCCAAGAACAAATAAGAAATATCAAAAAAGGTTTTGAAAAGCATGGAGTCTCCATACATTTTAAAAAAGTACATCAGAAAAACCCAAAAGGTTTAAAATTTGTAGGGGTTGAATTGGTAAAGAGTAATTGGAGAGGTGGGAGTTTTTTAGAAAAAATAAATAGACAGGAAACTAAATGGATTTATGAGAGGAACAGTTTACAGCCTTATAGCCTAAATGTGGACTTTTATTTACAGGCAGTTTTAAACTAAAATATCCTCCTTGTTTTTTTGTTCTGTTCTTTTCCCTATATAACGATGAATGGTGATAAGGATGCGTCTATCCTGAGCAGTGTGAATGGATAAAGAAGGACATTTTCTGGTCTAGCAGGAAGGTGGTGTAGTGGAGATCTCTGTGATATGTACACCGGAAATTAGTTCTGTCAATAAGAAGGAGAATATTTGTGTGCAGTGTGGAAATACAGAACAGCGCAGATCATAGGAAAACGTTTTACATTTTGGGGACCAGACTGACCCTTTGAAAACCCAGCAGTGCACAGGGATGAAATACAAATAAGAACATAAAATACTTTTTAATTTTATGGGGCCAACACGGATGCCTTCAGCTGCCAAATGTACCCACAGCCTACCTGCCTTCTAAAACAAAAGATTCATATTTACCTGCTCCATGCCTCTCCTTTCCACTACGCTGCATCTGCTGTCTGCATCTTCCAGTCTCCACACTGTTTGTATTGTCACATGCCTTGCTTCAGCCAATGACTGGCTTCAGTGGTGATGTGGCCACAGGTAGCACAAGTAGCCAATGAAGCCAGACCATGCCCATGCACCACCGTAAGTAAACAGTGCTGGACTGGAAGATGGAGGCAGTGGAGGCAGTGCAGAGGACCTGAGCTGTGGAGAGCAGGTAACTATGAATCTTCTCTTTCGGCAGGCTGCGGGAAAATTGTAAAAATTTATTATAACCATAAAACCCTATCAAATAGATGCTGGCACACTGCCCTACTATATCACCATGCATCAGGGAGGAGAATGTGTGGAGTAGAGAATATGACACTAATTGTGAAATATTCCATCTTTTATTTCAAATTCTTAAGTGTTGAGTGGCACAAAGGTTAAAGGCGTTATCCAAACTGTAAAACATGTCCCCCAATACCGGGTCCCCTCAGATACATTATATTTGCCCCGTTCCCCAGCACCACATCGTTCCTGATCCCTGCATGGCCTCCTCTGCATAGCCACGATGCTAGGGAGGCTCATCCCATCGCGGCCTGCTATTGGCTGCTCCCCCCATCACCAGATGTTGTAATCTGTGCGAAGGGGAGATGCAGAGGCGGCCATGCGGGGATCAGGAGCAACGCGGGTGCCGGAGAGCGGGGTATGTATAATCTATATGAGGGGCCTTGGTATTGGGGGACATGTTTTATAGTTTGGATAACCTCTTTAAAGGTAACTTTCCATGCAAAATCATTAAAAGCCATGGATAGCTTTGCACTAATATTTTTATTGTTGCTTTGCATAATTAGTCTTCTTTAAAAATGTATTACATTTTTTTCCTGAGAAGATTGTATGAATACTTCATCTTCCCTTCCCGATGATGCTAACATAAATTTCATCAGAGCAATGATTCTGTTTCTGATGGCTCTCTCTGCTCTCCCCTTCCCTTCTCTCAGTGTTAAACCAGGTCCACATAAGTGTATTACAGATGTATTACAGACTGTTTTTATTTCGGGTGTGGGTGTGCACATACAATTTTTTTTCAAGTTTAATTTTACACTATGTTACTACTATTAGATGCTGCGATCAGCTATGAAGGCGGCATCTGAGGGGTACAATGACTGGGAGCGGTGCAATTGTTGTTTCCTGTCATTGCACCCAGTACTCACAAAGAAATGTGCATCCGCACAATAAGTAATTCATCACTAAGAGAATTTTTTTGTGAAATTCGGTGAAGCAGACAAATTGAATTTTGCAAAACTTTGCTCATCACTAATTTTTACCAGGACTCATTTTTTACCACTGGATATAAACATTTTCCTTATTTTACTTCTGTATTAACCATTTGTACTATGTAGTAGAGGGGTGTCAAAGCCCAAGTCCAACACATCCTTTGCAATCCACATAGCTTCACCCTCACTGAAGTGTCAAAAACTTACCACAACATTTTTTTAGGGTGATTGCATGAAATTCGATAAAAATATGTGACTCACTTATAGGAATAAGCACCCTTTCACTATATATTTTACTCTTAACATAGTTGCAGATGGATAAAGCTTATGTGTAATGTTCTTCAGTTGATTGATAATCCCATTACTTCAATGTTATTCACTACTCACACAAGTTCAAGATATTGCTTTTATCAACAAAATGGTTATGTCATCCTACATATACCTCAGCAGGAGTAACAGAGGAAGAAATCTAATAGAAAAGAAGTGCACTGCAAGATTATTTTTTGTTAGAAGGATTTATTGCAGTTCAGTCAGTCAAAAAAATGAGCCCGTGGGTTAGTATTTAGAATTGGAGAGATAAATCAGTGTTGTTTTTCAATTGCACAGTGATAAAATGGTACTAAAAATATCAGGAACCATGTAATTAAACAAAATATGATTACAGGATAATTTATTAAAGGGAAATTGTCAGCAAATTCATGCTGTCCTAAAGACTAGCAGCATGAAAAACCATGAAAAGACTTTCTCAATACATTTAACTATGTTTGTGAGTAGATATGTGCGAAGTATGGAAAATTCGATTCGACTGCTTAGCCAAATTTTGCAAAGAAATGATCTTGATGACATTTCTTTGTATGTAGTGGCACAATAATGGGGAATGGCGATTGCCCTGTCCCGTGTCATTGAACCCCTCAGATGCCGTGTTCATCGCTGATTGTGGCATCTGAGGCTACTACTTAGGTCTTAGGTTACATGCACACATTAAAAATGGACATTTTCAATGGACTTTTTTTCCACTGATGCTTTTCTGAGAAACGGATGTTAAAAATGGACCCATTCAATTGTATAGGGGTAGTTTGTCAGTGAAAAACGGACACGATAGAACATGTTCTATTTTTTGATTAACTTTTTTCATTGACCGTCAAAAAAACTGCCATGTGAATAACCCCAGAGACCACCATTGGTCTTAAAATGGACTTGTGATGGCCATTAAAAAAAGTACATCACATTTTTTCACTGTCGTCTGCATGTAGCCTAAGGGTAAAATTTTTTTTATAAACAAATACTTACCACATCCATTTGCTCACGCAGAGGCTGCCGCAGCCATCTTGATTGAAGACACTGTTTGAAATCTCACACGGTGACATAATGACGTTATCTTGCTGGCACGCATGGTGACGTCATATGTCACCGTACGTAAGGTTTTGCGCAGTAATCTAGAGATGAGTGTGTTTTTGTTTTTTTTTACAGCTATTTCAGGGAAAATTGATTTGTTACCATGAAGTGTGTGGAAATTTGGCTTCGCAGAAAATAGAATTTTTCCTGAAATTGGGATCAAAGTCCAGTTGTTTGACCTTAATTTGCTCAACACTGTTTATAAGCATTTTGGGAGAGACCATCAATCGACTTGAAGCAGCCGAAGGGAAACCACTCAGCAGACAGTATGATATCTTTGAAATGTCACATTATGTTGGAGTAAAACATAGGGGATCATTTATTAAACAGCAATATGCATATATTAGGTGTATTTATGGGGCAGATTGCAGTACAAAGGTCCTTTGCATTGTAATCTGTGACTTTTCCCCACTCTTGCCAAGTCTAAAAAAAGTGGGCATAGTATGGGCAGGGAAGGGGGCAAGCAGGCCCATCTCATTTACTGTTTTTAATGCCTGTTTTAGGTGGAGAATATGGTCTAAGTAGGAAGCTGTCTTATATTTAGGAGCCCAGGAAGTGAGGTCAGCCAGGGCTTGCCAAATGCTGCGGTGCTGCGGGAAGGAGCGTAACTCCACGTAATCACAACTGAAAAATCCCAGCACACAATCTTTTGCTTCTCAATCAATGCTTCTTGTTTATTATAACGCATTTCGGCAATCTGCCTTTATCATCAGGTACATAACAGTGGTGTATCCCACAATATATAGGGAATGGTCACAAATGAGCTCAGGTGACATCAACCACCCAAGGGGCGGGCTTCCACTCGCAGCCAATCAAAAATGTCAATCAATCACAATCTTAGTGCAATATAAACAGAATACAATATTTAGAGTTAGTCAAAGCAAATCTATGAAGTGAAACAACACAGAAGGTATCTAAACTGAAGTATACCCTACCCCAGTAGATCAGCGGGTCAGGTGACTCTAGAAAAAAGGAAAGACAATATCTATAAATATAGCATATCAAAATTTCATATATCAAGTCAGAGATGGACAATTTCACAATCATAGTTGAGGATCAGAGATGGACAATTTCATAATCACGGTTGAGGCCATTAGGATGTAGTGTATTTAAAGTATGTATCAAAAACGCCTCACGGCGAAGGAGTAGTTTCTTAATGTCACCTCCCCTCCTCGGTCGCTCAACTCGTTCCAGGACCTGAAATCTCAGCTGCGCTATGGAATGTTTAAATATGTCAAAATGATATGGTAACGGTAATAATAGATTCTTGGTCCTGATAGTGGACTTATGTTTGCAAATCCTGTCTCTCACCGTCTGCATTGTTTCCCCCACATAACCAAGGCCGCATGGACATTTAATTAAATAAATCACATTTTTAGACTCGCAGGTAAAATAGCCCTTTACTTTGTAGGCCTCGCCAGTACGTGGATGAAAAAATTCCGGGCCCTTGATTATGTGGGAACACTGCAGACAGTGGAGACATGGAAACGTGCCCTTCCTTACACTCCGAAAAACGCTTTGTTTCAATTTCTCTTTTCTGTTACCAACGTCCGCATGAACCAGCTTGTCCCTCAAACTGGAATTTTTCTTATTACAAACCAAAGGTAGGTGTTTAAATTCCTCCACAGACGGGTAAGCTTCTTTTAATATATGCCAGTGTTTTCTGACCACATTATCCAGATGTGTATTATATGGATGGTATTTATGTACAAAAGCAATTCTCTTTGTTTTTGGTTTTGGTACAATCTGGGTAGTGAGGTCAGATCTGGCCTTATCCAAAATGGATTTAGGATATCCCCTTTGACAGAATCTCTTGGACATTTCGTCCAGTCTCTGCTCGCGTATCCGGGGATCAAGGGGTTGTTTCACTTCATAGATTTGCTTTGACTAACTCTAAATATTGTATTCTGTTTATATTGCACTAAGATTGTGATTGATTGACATTTTTGATTGGCTGCGAGTGGAAGCCCGCCCCTTGGGTGGTTGATGTCACCTGAGCTCATTTGTGACCATTCCCTATATATTGTGGGATACACCACTGTTATGTACCTGATGATAAAGGCAGATTGCCGAAACGCGTTATAATAAACAAGAAGCATTGATTGAGAAACAAAAGATTGTGTGCTGGGATTTTTCCGTTTGGTTTATTTAGGAGCCGACATCTCTACATACTGTAACTTTGGCGGATCCACCGCCAGCGCAGGACATTATTAAGACATCTAAAATGCTGGTCTTAATAAACGTGCCCCATAATTAATTCTAATGAGGGAGATTGTCAGTATTTCATACTGCGGCTGTGGTTAGGGCAGCATGCATCTATCAGCTGATAGTTTCCGTTTAAGTCATAGTATCTACCACATCGGTAGTATCAAGGCTTCATCACAACCTGAGGTGACCGGGTTATGTAAGCTGTATTGTAACATTATGTGTGTTCCTGTGTCCAATAGTGCACTCCAAGGTTTGACTACAATAGTACCAAAACAGGTAAAGATAGGTTTCAGTTTATGGGAAGAAAGGATCAGAATTCTTAGGTCTCCTATGCAGGGATAGTTAGTTGGAAAAATGCCTGCCCTACGATGAGGATTCTCCATGTACAGTAATTCTCCAACTTTATAGCTATTGCTAGGTGTTTCAATAAATGTTACTTCATCTGTGTAATTTGCAACTTTTTATGTAAATGTAATTACTTATACTTTATAATAGCAAATGTGCCATATCTTTTTGATTATGCTTAGATAAAACAAAAGGATATATTGTTTCATTCCAACCCCTTCCTCATGTAGCACTTTCAGCTTTCTTTCTTGTTTCCCTTTTGAAATGTGTGGAAGCACAAAGTGAATTCATGAACCAAGCTTTTTATAGTAGTTTGGCAGGCTATTACACTGGCAGTAAACAGAGAGACATTGTTTGATGCGAAAAATAGAAAAATGATAGCATCAGTACGTAAACATGCAACGGCAGGAAAAACAGCAGCAAACATCAATCTAGTCAACTGTGTGACACCAAGCAAAAAAACCTTATACTAAAGGAAAAACCCAAGATCTGTGGTGTCACATGCTATATATATATATATATATATATATATATATAAATATATATATACTGCATGTAGTGCAAAGATTCCACGCACCCCAACAAGTAAAAAGTATTCTGTGTTTATTCAACAAACAGCAATCAAAGGTGTATCCCAGTATTTACAGATTGTAAATGGTTTAAAGGGAGTCTTTCACCTAAAATCATCATTATAGAACACTAACATCAGGATCTCCATTACATTCCCCATATTAAAATGTTACCTTTCATATTGCTGTCCATCCCCTATTTTCTCAAAAAAATGCTTTTATTCCATATGATAATTAGCTTCTGAAGGTGCTTTTGAAGGTGCTTCTGAAGGTGCCCAGGGGCGGCGTTCATGCGGCCGGTGCCCATGCCCCTCGGCACTTTTCAAACCAAACACCTCCCCTTTCACCCCTCTGGCCCGCCCTAGGTTCTTCTGATTATCTCCTCCCTTTAGTGAGAAATCCAGCGCCTGTACCATTCAACAGAATCTCTGAGTCCGCGCACATTATTACCCATTATGGGCAGAGGCAACAGATCGCTTAATGCGCATATGCCGGCCGCTACATCCCGATCCCGGTACATGCACATTAAACGCTTTGGTGCCTCTGCCAATAATAGGTAATGTTGTGCTCAGGCGTGGAGATTATGTTGAACAGCACAGGCGCTGGATTTCTCACTGAAGAGACGAGGTAATTAGAAGAACATAGGATGAGCCAGAGGGGTGAAAGGGGAGGTGTTTGGTTGGAAAAGCACCGAGGGGCATGGGCACCGGCCGCATGAACGCCGCCCCTGGGCATCTTCAGAAGCTAATTATCATATGGAATAAAAGCGTTTTCCTGAGAAAATAGGCGATGGGCAGCAATATGAAAGGTAACATTATAATATGGGGAATGTAATGGAGATCCTGATCATAGTGTTCTATAATGGTGATTTTAGGTGAAAGACTCCCTTTAAGTAAAGTAGAATATATCTCTTGCTAATGTGCCATCTGTAGCTGAAATGCCTCTGTATGATATGCATTTACATGACCATGCTGCTGGTGACATCACCTACTCTGACATTGTGGTCATCTCCTCCCGGTATGTTAAAAAAAAATATTTACTGTCCCGGTTTTAAAAACATTGCAGGTAGCAGCAAAAGACACTTATGCATTTCAGGCAAGAGAATAATAGTTCAAAATGTGTTGCTGTGTGCTATGTTTTATAGATGTGACAATAAATATTTTTAAATTTTAAATTTAAATTTAAAAATTATTTTTAAAGAGTGCTGGGTCCGTTTCGTCTGTATCATTAAGCTTTTGTCTGTTCCCGTTGCCAATCCAGCATTCTCTTCTCTGTACTGCAGACAGTTTATAGAGTGAAAACAAGACGGTGTGCTGACCATGTACCGTATTTATGTTTTTTGTGAGTTTTTTTCCTGTTTGCTACTTTTATTTATTAGAAGCAGCATGGAGCATAAAGTCAGCATGCATTGCTTATAAATAATAAATTAACAGTTGGTGAAAATCTAGGTTGACTGAGATGTAAGTTTCAAAAATCTAATTTTCTATTTCACGATTGTGATCAAAAATATTTGAGATCATGACTAGAGATGAATGAATCGAAGTTGACGAAGTGGAATTCGATCCGAATTTCAGGAAAAATCGATTCGCACCAAAGCCGAATTTCCTTGCGATTCGTAGTAACGAATCAAATTTTTTCCTAAAATGGCTGCTGCACGTGTGAGGACATGGGGCAAGGAACTCTGGGAAGGCGGGAGCAACCACACTGACATGCTTGCAGCCAATCAGCAGCCAGCCAGTCCTGTGATGTCAGGGCGCCAATAGATAGCGGTAGCCATCTTAGATTCTGCCATTCACCAGAGTACTTAGTGCAGGGAGAGGCGTGTCTGCAGGCACTAGGGACAGTGATAGGAAAGACTTAATTGTGGTTAAAAAAAAACGATTTACAAGTGCAGGGAAAGATTATTCAACATGTAGTGAAAGGATAGGGAGGAATCATTCCACCAGCATTTCTGTTTAACAGGGTTCAGTCGGGGAGGTGACAGCCTGGGTAATAGGAACAATCCGATTACACCTTGCTGCACTGACTGGGGATCTAAATTGCCATTATACAGCTCTGTAAGCCCAGCAAACCGTTTGTATTAGGGTGCAAGTGCTGTTTGATACAAGCATTAACAAGGTTTATTACAAGGGAACATTTCTACTTTTTATTTGCCTTTGTACGATGCAGTTATATGTTCTAAAGCATTTTTTGGCTTGTATTAGTGGGAAAAAGGGGCTTATTAGCCATTGTGTGGTGAAGGGCGAAAATTACAGCCCTTTTTGTTGTGTATTAGTGGCAAAAGAAAAAATATATTTGCCGCTCAGCGGTGCAGTTATCTGTTTTAAAGCCCTTTTTTGCATGTATTAGTGGAAAAAGGAAAGATATGTTTGTCGCTTAGCGGTGCAGTTATCTGTTTTGAAGCCCTTTTGTACGTGAATAAGTGGAAAAAGAAATAAAATAATTTGCCGCTCAGTGGTGCAGTTATCTGTTGTAAAGCCTTTTGTGGCCTGTATTAGTGGAAAAAGGAAAAATATATTTGCCGCTCAGTGGTGCAGTTATCTGTTTTAAAGCCCTTTTGTACGTGAATAAGTGGAAAAAGAAAAAAAATAATTTGCTGCTCAGTGGTGCAGTTATCTGTTGTAAAGCCTTTTGTGGCCTGTATTAGTGGAAAAAGGAAAAATATATTTTCCGCTCAGCGGTGCAGTTATCTGTTTTAAAGCCCTTTTTTGCTTGTATTAGTGAAAAGGGAAAAATATCTTTGCCGCTCAGTGGTGCAGTTATCTGTTTTAAAGCCCTTTTTTGCGTGTATTAATGGAAAAATCTAAAATATATTTGCCACTCAGCAGTGCAGTTATCTGTTCTAAAGCCTTTTGTGGCCTGTATTAGTGGAAAAATATATTTGCCGCTCAGCGGTGCAGTGATATATTCTAAAGCCCCATTTGCTGTGTATTAGTGGCGAAATAAAAATATATTCGCCGTTCATCGTTGCACTTATCTGTTTAAAAGCCTTTTGTGCAAAAGTAGAAAAAAATTAGGGCCTAATTGCCGTTCTGCAGTTCAGTGATATATTCTAAAGCCCAGTTTGTCATGTATAAGCGGCGCAATAAAAATATATTCACCGTTCATCGTTGCGCTTATCTGTTTTTCAACAGATAAGCGCAACGATAAACGGCAAATATATTTTTTGTGTAAAAGTTTAAAAAAATTAGGGCCTAATTGCCATTCTTCGGTGCAGTGATATATTCTAAAGCCCAGTTTAATGTGTATTAGTGGCAAAATAAAAATATATTCGCCGTTCATCGTTGCACATATCTGTTGAAAAGCCTTTTGTGTAAAAGTTGAAAAAAATTAGGGCCTAATTCGGTGCTGTATTCTATTCTGTCTTGACCAGCAACCCACCGGTTCTTGAAAGGTTAACTCGGTTATCCACTTTGTCCCAAGTGACATCAGACACCCCCAGCCAAGAGTCAGTGGGTTCCTCTGACACAACGCTTAGTTGGCATGGCCCGGGAGCAGGCCCTGTGCCTTCACCAGTCCTCAACCTGCCTCTGTCCTTATGACCTACTAGAGGAGAGTCAGCAGCTACCGCCCAGCCAATATGTGAAGGGGACATCCGCCGCTTCCTCCACTAGACAGGCCAGTAATGATGAGGAGAGTGGCTTGGGAGCTGGTGTTGCAAGCGGTCAGGCTCCTGACACAGAGATGGTTGAGGAGGACATCAGTGATGTGCAGACAGTACTCGATGATGATTATGTAGCTGATTGCACTTGGGAGCCGGGTGACAAAGGGGCTTCATCATCATCGGGAGAAAAGGGTGGCATCTTGCCCTTGTGCCAGCAGCGGAGCTAGCAAGTCGCTAGCGTGGCCGGTAGTCAGCAGAGTGGCAGCAGTGGAAGGTCGGGAGTGAAACGTGCCCGGGGTAGACCACCCCCTTCGCAGAAACCTACCTGCCCGGGAAGTAGCGGTGTACGGGTTCACAGAGGCAGCAGTGGTAGCAGTCAGTCGGTGCGTAGTGTTGGAGGTAAAATCACTTACTCGGCGGTGTGGCAGTTTTTTGTTAAGCCGTTGGAGCAGGTGAACATGGCCATATGTAGAATATGTGAGCAGAAGGTAAAGCGTGGCCAGGGTGCATGTTGGCATCACGGCCCTGCATCACCATATACAGCGTCACTATTAAGTGGTCTGGGATAACCATGGCTCTGTTGTTGTGGTCCAGCCTGCCGCAGCAACCTCTGCATCACCCAGTAGCACGCACCCGGTTTCAGGCAGTCAAGGCTCCACCACCTCAGCCGAAGGGAGGTGTCCGTCCATCCCATCATCTGCTGGTCCTGATGCTCCTGCTCCTCCTACTCCTCATCAGTCATTCTGTTAGCAATCGATCACCGAAGTAATTGCCAAGAGACAACAGTATGCATGCTCGTATCCAACGGTGCAGAAGCTGATTGTGCTTCTGTCCAAGTTGCTGGTGCTGCAGTCCCTTCCTTTCCAAGTGGTGGACTCTGCACCTTTCAGAGAACTGATGGCTTGTGCCGAGCCGAAGTGGAGAGTCCCAAGCCATCATTTCTTTGCCAAAAATGGCAGTACCAGCCCTGCACACACATGTAGAATAGAAGATGGGCCATTCCTTGAGCCTGTCGGCTGTCTGCCAAAGTGCACACCAGCGCCGATGTGTGGAGCTGCAACTACGGTCACTGGGTTAATATGGTTCCTTTACAGCCACACCAGTAAATTGGCCAGGTGACACCGCTTCTACCGCCACGTTGCCACACCGTTGGTCCTGTGACAATGTCCGCCTCTGCCTCCTCATCATCTACCGTGTCCTTAGCCTCCACTGCAGGGACAATTCACAGGGGCCCTCCAGAATACCTCATGTGCAGAACACGGCAGTGTCACGCTGTTCTGCACCTTGTTTCCCTGGGCGAATGGATTCACACAGGGTAGGAACAGCTCCTTGTCCTTCGTCAAGAAATCAAATCCTGGCTTTCTCCGCGGCAACTCAAAATTGGAACCGACAATGGGAAAAACATTGTATCGATGCTGCTTCAAGGAGGGCTGAGCAATGCTGAGCAGCCCTGCATGGCACAAGTGTTTAATCTGGTTGTCAAGCGGTTGCTGAAGTCTTCTACCCATCTGCAAAACATCCTAAAAATGGCCAGGAAACTATGCATGAACTTCAGCCACTCGTACACTGCAAAGCACACCCTCCTTGAGCTGCATTGGCAGAACAGCATCCCCCAACATAGGCTGATATGTGACATTTCCACCAGTTGCAATTTCACCCTCAATATGTTGGACCGAACAGAGAAAGGCCATACATGATTTCTTGATGATCCAAGCGGACAGGAGTACTCTCCTGTGTAACTTTGATGTCAGCCAGTGGCAGATCATGCGTGACACCTGCCGTTTGCTCAGGCCCTTTGAGGATGCCACGTTATTTGTCAGTCGCCAGGACTATGGGATAAACAACGTCATTTCACTGCTTCATGTCCTGGAACAGATGCTGGCAAATCTTGCTGGTCAGGGGACTGGAGATGTGGCGCCTAGATCTCACGGCCACATGAGCCCTGTGGGGACTGAAGTGGAGGAGGAAGAGGACATTGGAGCACAAGCAATGTGTAGCGAAATGGGTGGTTTTTCTACACAGGTGACAGGAGAAGAGGAGCAGGTGCAGCCAGAAGAGCTACAGGGCAATGAGGAAGATGAGGCAGAGGACCCAGACACGCCGTGGCAGTATCCAGTGGAGATAGAGGCAGTGGCGTAGCGTAGGTTGCCAGCACCCAGGGCACGCCCCTTTTAACAGATAATTTAGTAGATCACTTGCAGTCCTATGTTACACCACAGATAACACAGTTCTAACTCTCTGAGTACAGATAATGTAGTAGATCACTTGCAGTACTATATAACACCACAGATAACACAGTTCTAACTCTCTGAGTACAGATAATGTAGTAGATGTCACTTGCAGTCCTATGTAACACTACAAAAAAACACAGTGATAACTCCATGAGTACAAATAATGTGGTAGATGTCACCTACAGTCCTATGTAACACTACAGATGGCACAGTGATAACTCCCTGAGTACAGATAATGTAGTAGATGCCACCTGCAGTCCTATGTAACACCACAGATAACACAGTGATAACTTCATGAGTACAAATAATGTAGTAGATGGATGGGAGGCCCCAGAATTCAGAACACACACAGTGTGGCCTAAAGTCTGGGGCCAGGATGCAGCAGAGTGGGCAACATTCTATATCCTCCCCCCCCCCCCCAAAACCCTACTGTGAAACAGATGTGCATGGACATTACTATATACAGAAGAATACAGCAGCACATACCTCATACATCCAGTGACATCTCCTGTGATGTAGACTTTCCTCAGCGTCTTCATTGGGAGATAAGACCGCCATGACATCTTCTTTCAGTCCCTTTGTGTCTCTGCAGAGTTTCATAGAATAATACGTAGGTTCCTCACTTTTACTATCGTCGTCCTCTTACTCCTGGTTCCTCAACACTGTCATCTTGCTGCCCCCCCAACACTGAGCTAGAGCCTTACAGATAGACCCCCCATTCCCCATAATATTATTCCCCCTGTATATTATAATGGCCACCCTCTTTATTATTAGCACAATGCCCCCTCTTTATTATTAATGTAATAGCCTCCTCTTTATTAGTAATATACTGGCCCCCTCTATTAGTAATGTAATGGCCTCCTCTTTAATAGCAATGTAATGGCCCCCCTCTATTAGTCATATAATGGCCCCCCTCTATTAGTCATATAATGGCCCCCCTCTATTAGTAATGTAATGGCCCCCTCTATTAGTAATGTAATGGCCCCCTCTATTAGTAATATAATGGCCCCCTCTATTAGTAATATAATGGCCCCCCTCTATTAGTAATGTAATGGCCCCCTCTATTAGTAATGTAATGGCCCCCTCTATTAGTAATATAATGGCCCCCTCTATTAATAACGTAATGGCCCCTCTATTAGTAATGTAATGGCGCCCTCTATTAGTAATATAATGGTCCCCCTCTATTTGTCATATAATAGCCCCCTCTATTAGTAATGTAATGGCTCCCTCCATTAGTAATGTAATGGCCCCCTCTATTAATAATGTAATGGCCCCCTTTATTAGTAAAGTAATGGTCCTCTCTATTAGTCATGTAATGGCCCCCCTCTATTAGTCATATAATGGCCCCCCTCTATTAGTCATATAATGGCCCCCCTCTATTAGTAATGTAATGGCCCCCTCTATTAGTAATATAATGGCCCCCTCTATTAGTAATATAATGGCCCCTCTCTATTCGTCATATAATGGCCCCCTCAATTTGTAATATAATGGCCCCCTCTATTAGTAATGTAATGGCCCCCTCTATTAGTAATGTAATGGCCCCCTCTATTAATAACATATTGGCCCCCTCTATTAGTAATGTAATGGCCCCCTCTATTAGTAATATAATGGCCCCCTCTATTAATAATGTAATGGCCCCCTCTATTAGTAATGTTATGGCCCCCCTCTATTAGTAATGTAATGGCCCCCTCTATTAGTCATATAATGGCCCCCCTCTATAAGTCATATAATGGTCCCCTCTATTAGTCATATAATGGCCCCCCTCTATTTGTCATATATATGCCCACCTCTATTAGTCATATAATGGCCCCCCATTAGTCATATAATGGCCCCCTCTATTAGTCATATAATGGCCCCCTCTATTAGTCATATAATGGCCCCCCTCTATTAGTCATATAATGGCCCCCTCTATTAGTAATGTAGTGGCCCCCTCTATTAGTAATGTAATAACCCCCTTTATTAGTAATGTAATGGCCCCCTCTATTAGTAATGTAATGGCCCCCTCTATTAGTAATATAATGACCCCCTCTATTAGTCATATAATGGCCCCCCTCTATTAGTCATATAATGGCCCCCCTCTATTAGTCATATAATGGCCCCCCTCTATTAGTCATATAATGGCCCCCCTCTATTAGTAATGTAATGGCCCCCCTCTATTAGTCATATAATGGCCCCCTCTATTAGTCATATAATGGCCCCCCTCTATTAGTAATATAATGGCCCCTCTATTAGTAATGTGCCCTATTAGTCATGTAATGGCCCCTCTATTATATATAATGGCCCCTCTATTAGTAATATAATGGCCCCTCTATTCGTCATATAATGGCCCCCTCAATTTGTAATATAATGGCCCCCTCTATTAGTAATGTAATGGCCCCTCTATTAGTAATGTAATGGCCCCTCTATTAATAACATATTGGCCCCTCTATTAGTAATGTAATGGCCCCTCTATTAGTAATATAATGGCCCCTCTATTAATAATGTAATGGCCCCTCTATTAGTAATGTTATGGCCCCCTCTATTAGTAATGTAATGGCCCCTCTATTAGTCATATAATGGCCCCCCTCTATAAGTCATATAATGGTCCCCTCTATTAGTCATATAATGGCCCCCCTCTATTTGTCATATATATGCCCACCTCTATTAGTCATATAATGGCCCCCCATTAGTCATATAATGGCCCGCCTCTATTAGTCATATAATGGCCCCCTCTATTAGTCATATAATGGCCCCCCTCTATTAGTCATATAATGGCCCCCTCTATTAGTAAGGTAGTGGCCCCCTCTATTAGTAATGTAATAACCCCCTTTATTAGTAATGTAATGGCCCCCTCTATTAGTAATATAATGGTCCCCCTCTATTAGTAATATAATGGCCCCTCTATTAGTAATATAATGGCCCCCCTCTATTAGTAATATAATGGCCCCCTCTATTAGTAATGTAATAACCCCCTCTATTAGTAATGTAATGGCACCCTCTATTAGTAATACAATGGCCCCCTCTATTAGTAATATAATGGCCCCCTCTATTAGTCATATAATGGCCCCCCTCTATTAGTCATATGATGGCCCCCCTCCTTTAGTCATATAATGGCCCCCTCTATTAGTAATGTAATGGCCCCCCTCTATCAGTAATGTAATTGCCCCCCTCTATTAGTAATGTTATGGCCCCCTCTATTAGTAATTTAATGGCCCCCTCTATTGGTAATGTAATGGCCTCCCTCTATTGGTCATATAATGGCCCCCCTGTATTAGTCATATAATGGCCCCCTCTATTAGTCATATAATGGCCCCCTCTATTAGTCATATAATGGCCCCCCTCTATTAGTAATATAATGGCCCCCCTCTATTAGTCATTTAATGGGCCCCTCTATTAATAATGTAATGGCCCCCTCTATTAGTAATGTAATGGCCCCCTCTATTAGTAATGTAATAGCCCCCTCTATTAGTAATATAATGGCCCCCTCTATTAGTAATGTAATGGCCCCCTCTATTAGTCATATAATGGGCCCCCTCTATTAGTCATATAATGGGCCCCTCTATTAGTAATGTAATGGCCCCCTCTATTAGTAATGTAATACCCCCCTCTATTAGTACTATAATGCCCCCCTCTATTAGTAGTATAATGGCGAAACGATCGTCGGGCATTTTGTGGTTGGTATACATGTTTACTTATGGGGAGGAGGTGAGCACATGCTGTTGTTATCTCTGTAGCTATTGCACTTTGCACTTTATTTTGTATATTACTGTGGCTTACTTTGCCTCCCAAGCCTATCTAATATCATTGTGACACTGCTGACCATACATTTTTAGGGAGCTTTTTCTCCCCATCTCTGTTCGTGCCTTTGAACTCTCATTGTAGTTGATATTGTGGATCATGTTTTTAACATATTGGTGAATTAATAAAGGTATTTGTTTATATTACCTGCGTTGTGTTTTGTTGATAGGTGTGTGATGTTATTCACGCAGGTGGTGACCATTGTGTCACTATTTTTTCGGTGTTTAAGCAACGCCAACATGTCCGTCACCTTCAACAAACAGCACCACAGTGTTCAGCTGTCCATCTTCCAAACAATAGAGCAAAAAAGGAAGTACCTCCCTACCCACCTGCAATCTCTGGCCCTGAATGCCAGCATTTCAAAATTCCTGGCCTTTGAAATGCTGTCATTCCATCTGGTGGAGACGGAGAGTTTTAAAAACCTTATGGCCTTGGCTGTCCCACAGTACATCGTTCCCAGCCGCCACTACTTTTCCAGGCAAGACAACCCTTACCTGCACAAACAAGTGGGGGACAAAATCAGGTGTGCACTGCGCAACGCCATCTGTGGCAAGGTCCACATAACTACTGATACGTGGACCAGTAAGCATGGGCAGGGACGTTATATCTCCCTAACAGCACACTGGGTAAATGCAGTGGCGGCTGGGCCTGAGGCGGATAGCTGTTTGGCGCATATCCTTTCCCCACCGAGGATTGCAGGGCATTTCTCTTTGCCTCCTGTTGCCTCCTACTCCTGCTCCTCCTCTAACACTTCCTCATCTGGTCAGCGTAACACCTTCACCACCAACTTCAGCACAGCCAAGGGAAAACGACAGCAGGCAGTTTTGAAACTCATCTGTTTGGAGGACAAACCCCACACCGCGCAGGAGCTGTGGACCAGCATGGAACAACAGACCGATGATGGGTTGTTTGGTGCAACTGTGCCTCAAGCCCGGCCTGGTGGTGTGTGATAATAGGCGAAATCTCATAGCAGCTCTGGGCCTAGCCGGTTTGACGCACATGCCTTGCCTGGCGCATGTGTCACGAGTTGGAGGTCCCGCGAAAGACCTCCGCGTCGTTTCACAATAAACGAGAAACAAAGGTAGGTCTAAACAATGTTTAATGTACAAATGGAAAACAACGGAGAAACATAAGCTCTACGTACCGTCAATGCAGTGGGAGGAACCCCCACTGTGCCACTGTCTATTAATACTCCAGAGGGGCGTGACTAAGCAACTCCTGGTGTTCACTAGGGCCCCAGATGGTAGGGATAGGCTTTGCCGCAAGAAGTTGCCAGGGTCCACTCTGGAGCGTGAACTAGACAGTGACCACAGGAGCGAGTGACAACTGGTACAAGAACGTACCGACGGTACAGAGCAACAAGACAAACACAGGGAACACGAGCAGGAGTTCATGCAAGGACACAGGAGTGGCAATGGACAGAGAAGGTCTTGCTCCACCAGTGGGAACTGCGTGGCCTTGTCCAAGCACTCTGCAGCAAGAAAGCTGCAAGAGCTTGCTGAACACAGAACATGGACAGAGACGAATGCTCCCCCTCCGAGGAACGACTGACCCCCTTTCGGAGGAGACCTGAAACATAGCAAGGAGAGACATAACATAACAGGCGGACTAAAAGCAGAGACACAGGAGTACGAACCACATCAAGAAATGGGGGACAAGCAGAGCAACAACAATGAACAAGTAGGGGAACCTACAGAGAACAGATGGACACGGATCCCATGGGTCAGCAGCATGGGAGACAGAACACACCAGGAACAGGACAGGACAAACACACACCAGGAGAGCTGACACAGAACTGAGGCAAAGTCAGCCTTATATACAAGTTCCATGGGTGCAGCAAAGAGGCCACACCCATGGACCAGACAGAGAGGATTAACTCCTGATACACACACACAGGGGAGTTAACCCATACAATACCACATCCAGACACACAGGAACGAAGCTGCAGCGAGGAGCAGCAGCACACGAATGTACGGAAGGTCACGGCTGGAAACAGCGGCCGTGACAGCATGTGCTGAAATTGGTGGTGCAGAAATTCCTGAAAATGTCAGAGCTGCTGCAGAAAGTGTGGGCCGCCTGTGCGCGCTTTCGGCGTTCTCACCCTGCTGCTACTCGCCTGTCTGCGCTGCAGTGTTACTTCAGCCTTCCCGCTCACCGCCTCATATGAAACGTGCCCACAAGGTGGAACTCCACCTTGCACATGCTGGAGAGACTGTACGATCAGCAGCAGGCGATAGTGGAGTTTCAGCTGCAGCACGCACGGGTGAGTTGCTCTGCGGAACAACACCACTTCACCGCCACTGAGTGGGCCTTGTTGCTCTGTTTCGACTACTCCACCAACATGGCCAGTGCTGATGACGCCGTTCTCAGCATTACTATCCCACTTCTATGTCTCCTTTAAAGAGGTATCATTTCCACAGTTATCAGGCCAGTCATTTACAAGTGGCTCAGAAGGTGGGTTCCTGCACCAACATAGGCCAGGTACACAATTGTCCAGTCAGGGCACAGTTCTGGAGCATGAGGGGGGGGAGGAGGATAAGGAGAAACCGTGTTCACAGGAGGGTGGCACCCAAAGCAGCTCAGGGCCATCACTGCAGCGTGGCTGGGGGGGATACCGAGGACACAGACGATACACCTCCCACAGAGGACAGCTTGTCGTTGCCTCTGGGCAGCCTGGCACACATGAGCGACTACATGCTGCAGTGCCTGCTCAACGACTGCCGAGTTGCCCACATTCTAACTTTTGCTCATCACTGGGTGGCTACCCTGCTGGATCCCCGTTACAAGGACAAAATGCCGTCCTTAATTCCCTCACTGGAGCGTGATCGGAAGATGCGCGAGTACAAGCGCACGCTGGTAAACGTGCTGCTGATGGCATTCCCACCTGACACTGGGGCCTCAGTGGAAGCACAAGGCGAAGGCAGAGGAGGAGGAAGAGGTCGCCAATGCAGCCGGGGCACTGCCAGCACCTCAGAAGGCAGGGTTAGCATGGCCGAAATGTGGAAAAGCTTTGTCACCACGCCACAACAACTAGCACTACTAGCTGATATGCAACATTTTAGCAGGAAGCAGCATTTCAACAACATGGTGGAGCAGTATGTGTGCACATGCCTACACGTACTGACTGATGGTTCTGCCCCATTAAAGTTCTGGGTCTCCAAATTGGGCACATGGCCTGAGCTTGCCCTTTACACCTTGGAGGTGCTGGCCAGCCCTGCAGCCAGTGTAAGGTCTGAACGTGTATTTAGCACGGCAGGGGGTGTTATCACGGACAAGGGCAGCTGCCTGTCCACAGCTAATGTGGACAAGCTCACGTTCATTAAAATGAACCAGGCATGGATCCCATAGACTTGTCTGTACCTTGTGCAGAATAGACATTTATACCGGCCTCAACCATGTCCCAATATTTTGGGGTCTACCACAATAATAAAATAAAAAAAAACTGTGTTGGCTACCTCCTCCACCCCTGCTTCCATCTACACCGCCACAGTCACCGTCTCCTCAACCTCCCACTCTACATCCACCTCCTCCTCCTAGTTCAAGATTGTTATTTTTAATTATTATTTATTTTATTTTATTTCCATATTCACATTTGTTTGCAGAGCACTTGCCATGCTCTTAAGCACATTTTTAGAGCCATTTTAGTGCCCAAAAGTTTGGGTCCCGAACTCGAACTTTGCGACGAAGTTCGGCCGAATGCGGTGAACCCGGACTTTCAGGTGTTCGCTTAACTCTAGTAAGCACTTTATTTATTTTTATATTCCACACTCTGGCTGCTTGCTTTAGACCATACATACTCCTGTGAAGTTTACATACTAGGTCCGTCTAGGATAGAACACTTGTCACCTTGGAATTATACAGTGAGTTCCCTGGCTGTTAGACGCTTCACAGATAAGAGTCCTCTAGATCAGGAACATAAAGCATATCTTTCACTGGTATGGCTAAATTGTGTCCCGCATCATCAGGGCATACAAGGGTCCAATGCCCATATCCTTCTGCATGTATTTTACTTCCAACTGCAAGTTAAATAGTTTCTTTCTTATTCAGATCAGTTCTGTGAAAAAACTTCTATTACTTGTCATGTGACTGGTTGCCCCCGGGTCTATGCACCAGCCTTGACATTTATGGTTGCCCGTCACTTTAAATGTGGCATTCCAGTTTCCTTCCCATGGATCAGAGATTGTGGCTTTGACTTTTTGTGTTTTATAAGAGGGACACTGTCTCATTTGCTCTGTTTCCATATAGTACAGTCTTTATTTATGTGTCCTGTTTGTGGCATCTAAAACACACCCTGGTCTCCTTCCTGTGTAACCTTGCATCTGTGGCTTGAAGAGCGGTTCTGGTGTCGGTTTTTGTGGGGTCATGCACTAATTGATTTCTTCTCTGATACTCGTCTATGAGCCTGATTTTTACAAATGCTAGTGTGAGATCTGTCTTAGGCCGTGTCTCCAGCTCATTGATCAGTGCAGTGTATGTATCGGGTAAACTGCACAACAACATGGCTGTGGCGTGACTGTCTGTTATATTCTCCACGACTGATCTGAGTTGTGCAATCACTGGCTTTATTGGAACATGCGTGCAATAACAGAAGGTCACCTTACATGGTGAATGGCACAGACAGGAAAAATAAATCAGTGAGTTCACCTCAATGTACAGGAAATAAAACACATCATAGAAATGCACAGAGAGACTACAAGTGAGCATTAGTAACAGTGACATCTGTTATAACTGTGAATTGCAGAAGTCACTACAGCAATAGACTAAGCTGTAAGTTGTTGTATCTCCAACGGGATCAAGGATAAAAAATTATTTTTCTCAATAAATTTTTATTATTTACATTTCTCAATACAAAAAATAACAAAAGTCATCATGAGGTAAGTACAGTGGGTAGTCAGGGAAGACATAGCGAGGATACTTAGGTATATCAATTGTGCATGTGGCTTGATACATCATAACGGTATATTAACATGCTTCTTGACTGGCGACAGCTGGGTATAGAGAACCCCAACCAGTCCATTCTTGGTTAAACCGTTCCATATTATGATCCTTTAGTGCCATCATGCTTTCATAAGAAACAATAGTATTGACCGAGAGTAATATTGTTCTATCAAGGGGACATTAGAGCTTTGCCAATGTCTAATACATCAGTATTGCAGTGTATGGTACAAGCTATCAAGAAAACACAGATTCAATCACACAACAAAAAGTAAAAACATAAAGATATATTTAGAAATAATGCACAGAGAATTTTGGAGAAATTACATGACATGATAAAAGAATTTGCTCTGTAGACTACACAGATTGTAGTACTTTGCGCCAAATGGATCTAATGATGCATATTGTTTGTTTTGTCTAGAAATATTACTCTAGTTTTTCTACTCCACCACACTACCGGAGTGAGGTTGCAACTTTTTAAAAAGTGGTAGTGGAAAATGTGGAGTGGAACTAATTGCCATAGCTAACCACTCCCACCTTCCTACTTTTCAAAAGTCGAGTGAATAAAGTAAAGAATGCAAACGTTCCAAATTTATTTATATATATTTTTTTTTGCACAAGTAACCACAAAAAGTGGCAAAAGTCCTGTTTTATGACTTTTTGAAGTCAGAATTCTGGATTACAAGGCTTGATCATTTTAAGTGAGTGATAAGAAAATGACAGAACCCTCCCTGCCAGAGATTTTCTTTTAAATGGAGTATGGTATGAGTTCTTTCTATTTCAAACCTTAATATTTCCATTTTAAACAGTAATTTATAAAACACAAAAATATATACTTATTATATTTAGTTTAGAGAATATTAAAAAATTATTGCAATATGCCAGGGTTGAAACAAAATCTGTTCTAATTTAAATCACACTATGAAAGATTAAGAAACTGGGGTCAGTGGGTACTCAACTGTGTCTATATAAGAAATATAAAAAATAAAATAGAAAATAAACAGTTAACTGAAGCCCCAAGTACAATCCACATACTGGAAGATAAAAATATCTTCTCTTAAGTGTACGAACTCATACTGTCAACAGCTATTAGCCAAAAGCCAGGGGGAAGATAGGGAAAAACCTCTCCCTTGGTACCTCATTCAGCAGAGTGGATTCATAATGGATTCAGATTATTTATGGCATATTAGTTTCTATTGCAAAATAGTCAGGCATATTAGCCATTAGAACATAGTCAGGCATGTTTGCCATTATTGTGATCGTAACCCAGAAATAAACCAGAGTTGTGCTTCCCATACAGACTGGATTATGTCATATGCATCACTACATACATCAACTTTTCTCTTATAATAAAAATACTTTTCATTTTTCTGAAAGTATTTTTTATATTCTAATCTACAGTTCAATACACTGAAATTGCAACATCAAGAACGACAAGCTGTAATGTTATGCAAAGCGAGGAAGTAGCAGTTATCACTAAGATCTGCAAATGATCAAATTTTAAAGTACGTACCTTTCTTCAATCTGTGGCATGTGGGAGGGACGTAAAAGCCACAGATTAAAAGCAAAGTTAAACCTCATAAAACCTCAAAAATGATATGTAGTTGTTTGGGATGATGCCTCCTGTTCGTTAATGTGCCAGTTATCACCACTTGTTGGGAGGAATAGAATTCTCGAACTGAGAGACCTTGGTTTATCACTCTGGCAGATCACCATGTGCCTAGGCCGAGATGTCAGCACTCTTCAATGTTGTGTGTCTCAATGGTTGGGAGAATAACAAGGAACTAGAACGACAGCAAGAGATGCACAGAGATGAACCTCTGCATGAACAGATAGTCTCATTAGAAGAATGGCGCATACTGATCCATTCTGTGCTTCAAGTGAAATTGGACATCACATCCCAAGCGTAGGGAGGCAAACAGTGTCTATACAAACCATCGGAAGGCGTTTGCATGTCATTAGGCCAAAAGCCAGACATCCAGCTACAGGTGATCAATTGACTTCACTCCACTGCTCTCAAAGGCTAACATTGTGCACAGCAAGATGGTAATGGAGTCTGGAACTGAGGTCTATTCATTTCAGGGATGAGTCCCATATTTGTCTCAGGTGCAATGATAACTGGAGATTGGCCTGGAGACCATGTAGGCCTTCACAAGGAAATGTCATACCTGTCCTATTCCCAGGGTTATGGTGTGGAGATGCATAATGTAGAGTAGACAAAGCCCTCTAGTCTTCAATTCAGGTACACTAGCAGCTCAGCATTGCAGTGAATTATTCATGGAACCAGTGGAAAAGCTGTTTCTGAAAAGTGCTCTAGGAGCCATTTTTCAGCAGGACAATTCCAAGCTTTATGATGCTCAAGTAACTCTGAGCAGCTTGAGTGGTCTAAGTGTGCTACCATGGCCTGTATCATCTCTGGTCTTGTCTTCCATCAAGCACAACTAGGACATCATTAGTCAGCAATTGCAAATTAAGCTGCCAGCATGCCCGGTGTATTCAGTGTGGCAGAACATTCCCCCAACAACCATTAATAACCTCATTGTAGTGAGCAGTGTAGTATGTGTATTTCTGCACAGGGCACTCATGCTCGATACTGAATAAATCAAGATCTTTTGAATATTTTGTTTCCATTTTTATATTTTGCATATCATTAACATCCATAATTCCACGACTTAGCTTTGCTGGTGTTGCAATGTTGAGGAGTACATATATGATAAATATGATTACTGAATTATGGTAATTTAAGGTTGGGACATGGCCCTGTACCAATTTTTTGGAGATGTATTACTGCCATCAAGTTTTAAATAAGTTAATTTTTTTATTGAAATGGTAAAATGTCTCACTTTCAACATCTGATATGTGTCCTATGGTATACTGTGAATAAAAGATGGGTCTGTGAGATTTGCAAATCTTTGCATTCTGTTTTTATTCACATCTATCAAAGGAGTTATCCAATAGTAGTAATAACCCCCCCCCCCCACCCCCAACACACACTTACACACACACACAAAATGCCTGGGCCCCTCCTATAGATGAGACTTACCTGGTCCCCAACACCCTTCTCCCTTCAGATCACTGAATGACCACCGCTGTATCCCCCCCATCACGTGGATCAAAACATCCGGCAATGGGGGGAGCAGCCAAAAGTAGGCTGTGAGGGTGACTGGCATCCCTAGCATGAATGGAGAGCATTTTAGAATAAACAGAAAGAAATACTGCATACAAGGCTGCACCTCTTACTATAAATATAGGTATATTTTTATTAGAAAACACAAAACCCACAGGATAAAATCATTATATACAATCACAAAACAGTGTGTGGACTAAACATAGGTCCAACACACATACCTACAACCACCAGTTTCAAAATAGAAACACAAGAACGCAGCCAGAGTAATACAAACTACATAAAATTATAGCATCAAAAATTGCAGATACTTATCAAAATAGACAGGTTAGCGGGTATGGTGTGTAGGTAAAATACGCCCCACGCATATTGCCAGGTCAAACTGGCTTTCTCAGTGGTTCATGGTTCAGAGAAAATGTGCACACTGTCTATGTATACATAATTAATTGATAACACACTTCACCTGTTGTAAATGAGTTTGCAAAAAGCAAGGGGGGTGGTGGTGGATTGTTGGTATTGGGACACCTGGTGCAGAGCCCACAGAAACATCATGGTGCCAAGTAGTACGGACAGGCATCTAGAATAAGCGAACGGCACGTGCGCAAGATGGCGCACAGCCGGAAGTGAAAGAGCAATGCGTTCCAAAGGCCAGAAGCGCATCGCTGACGAAGATAGATGGAGGCGCCGGATACAAACTATCCGTGTCATCATGCGTTCCATACGCAAATAGCAGGAACAACATATAGATATATATAGTTTTCACAATAAGGATCACAGCACTCACTCCCGTTCTGGCTGCTCCAGCACACGAACTTTCCAGTATTTAGTACAATTCAGACAGCACTCCAATGTGTTTTATGATGCTTGGTGAATTTTATTGAATTTCAGCCGGACATAATGACTTATAGGCAACGTTTCGGGCTTAATAATAAGCCCTTCATCAGGCCATGGACGTATGTAGTCTAGTGTATCCGCTGACCTGTCTATTTTGAATTCAATAAAATTCACCAAGCATCATAAAACACATTGGAGTGCTGTCTGAATTGTACGATATATATATATATATCCAAGAGCACCAGAGAGAAAACCAAAAGGATAAAAACTAAAAAAAACAATAACTTATTAGTTATTATTAGTTATTTTTTAGTTTTTATCTTTTTGGTTTTCTCTCTGGTGCGCTTGGATACATATATTTACAATAATTTAATTCTATATCTTGTTCCTGCTATTTACGTATGGAACACATGATGACATGCATAGCTTCTATCCGGCGCCTCCATCTATCTACCTCACTGATGCGCTTCCGGCCTTTGGAATGCATCACTCTTTCACTTCCGGCTGCGCGTCATCTTGCGCACGTGCGGTTCGCTTACTCTAGACGCCGGTCCATACTACGTGGCACCATATGTTTCTGTGGGTTCTGCACCAGGTGTCCCAATACCAACAACCCCCACCCCCTTGCTCTCTGCAAACTCATGTTTCTCATATGAATTCTTTCTATCTATCTAAAGTTTAGACCCAGTTCTTGGTAAACATTTTTACATTAAACATTTTAAAAAGGTGTTTCTTTTTATTTTGTCACCACAGTAAAGCCACTTTGAGATAACCACCCAAAAATGCAATGAAAAGTGGCCTACTAGGTGGGTGGGCAGTATGCATAGGTGATGGAATTGAAAATCTGCCAAAGGAAATCTGATCTATAAAAGGGGGTAATCTTCTCAAGGAAGTGTTTTTTTTTTTTTTTTTACAGAAATTTCACTTCATGTATATTTAAAAAAAACTAGAAATATTGTACTTTTTACTCTGGCCATTGAGACTATAGTAGGCTGACAATTCTAACTTAGTGGGTTACAAACCTATAGCGGAAGTAATCTAGAAGATGTTGACTTTTAAATACGTAAGAAAAGAAAATTATAGTTGTTCATGGATAACGAGATATAAAATAGCATTTAAAATTCTTTCTGTATAATCTCCTGAGATACTAAATGCTGTTGGAAAAATAGTTATTGAAGCCCAGATCTAACCCCACGGCAATTGCTATATGATCTTACAGTTGTTCAGAAATACCTGCTCTTTTTAACACTCTATAACAGATTGAATCTATTTAGTTTCATATAAGTGTTTCATTTTACCATTATGTCATACTTTTTTGTAACTTAGGATTGCTATAAGAACAATTCTTTAGGCAGCCCTACACATATTTATGTTATATTAGCTTTAGCCTGGTTAAAATGTTGTGTCTAACCCGCATACCTCCTGTATAATGCACATAGATGTAGATATGCACAGCCAGGAGACAGGGTAGAGGTTTATTTAAAGGGGTATTCCCATCACAATGATCACAGTTTAATTTGTTAATAAGATGCCAGTGATCATTTTTGTAAATATATTGTATAAGCAAATTCACACCCTTCTTGATCAAATTCTTTCCCTCCTACCTCATTGTTGTGCTTTGGTATACCATAGTTACGGCCACCGCTCCCTGCCGATTCCATGGGCCGCTCCTGCGCAAATGAGCTACATCCATCTAGTGGCCGGCCTCTCATTTCATTTCATTCATGAACGAGCACGCAGTGTGAAACAGAGCTGTGCATGCTCTGTTTGCAGGCAGACTTTGGAGACTGCAAGGACCTTCTGATCACAGGCACCGGAGGGCTGATTACAGAGGAGGAAGGTCTGCCCCGTCTATGTGATATATCCTGGATGGGGGGGCTGCTGTGTGATATATACTAGATGGGAGGAGGGAGCTGTGTGATATTATATACTGGGGGGCTGCTGTATGAGATTATATACTGGGGGCTGCTGTATAAGATTATATACTGGGGGGGCGGCAGTGTGAGATATTATACTGGGGGCTGCTGTATGGGATTATATACTTGGGGGGGCTGCTGTATGGGATTGTATACTGGAGTGGTGGTTCTGTGTGAGATTGTATGGGGGGGGGGGGGGCAGCTGATGTATGAATGTCCTCTTACCCATAATAAACTGACTTCACAGATCGGATGCAGAGAAACCCAGCATTTTATGCAAATGAGTCTCGGCATACAATCCCACACACAACTCCCCCCCTCCTCCTTTCATACAATCCCACACAGCAGCATAGAAGACAGATGTAGCAGACCTGTATTTGTAGTTTTTCAAACATTGGTGGTAGTGGAGAGAGACAGATGTAGCAGAGCTGTTTAAGAAGTGATTCAGGGAAGACAGATGTAGCAGAGCTGTATTTGTAGTTATTCAAACACAGTGCTGGTAGTGGAGAGGAATACAGATGTAGCAGAGCTATAAGTGATTCAACTACAGTGCTGGTAGGGTACTGGGGAAGACAGGTGAATTATTGTTTTGCTGCACAGTTTGGGTTTGTAAAAGATTACACAGGTCTTGTGAAGCAGGACAGCCACTGTCTTAGCTCACTTTTTTTTTTTATCGAAAGCCCAAAGTCGTGCTTTCTCACCCCGTGCAACAAAATCGTGCAGCGTGCCACACAAAAACGTGCACTGGGTTGCGGTCTATCGCAGGCCCTTTCCGTAAGAAAAGGGCCCCCCACAAACCATTCCCTATCCCTCCGGGCCAAAAGGCACCTGCAAGGGACAGGGACAAGTGGCAACCCTCAGCCGAAGCCAAGGGTATGCCCGTCTATGCTCCCGGCTTTCGCCTAGGCTGCCACCCAGGGCGTCAGCCAGGAGCTTCACAAAGGTCTGGACTCTCCCCGAAGGGAGAGTCCACGGGGTTTGGCAGGGGGGTGAGGAACCAATATGGCCACACCCCCCCCTAGACCTCAGGAGGGGTTCCCGTAAGGGCGCCGCAACCCGAAAAGCCCAGTGACAAACAAATGTGGAAAAGTGCACACAGTGACATACAAAAATGAATAAGTGAATGTGTGCCTGACGGCCCGGACATTCGACCGGAAATTAAAAAATTCCTCGTATCTTCTGGGCCGAAGCCGAGCAGATAGAAGTGTGTGCTAAAATGTGAGAAAGAAAGTGCTGTGCAAATGTGCCGTCACTCAATTGGGATCCCATCCCCAGTGAGTTAAGGCACCCCAGGGTCACTACTCCTGTGGCACTGTGCACTTTGGGCTTTCAACACAAATCAGCCTCAAGGCTTCGATCCGGCCGTCCCTTCGTCACCTAACATGGGTACCTTTAAACCCATGCCGTACACGCTAGAGACAGCCGTGTGGTTCACTGCCCTTCTCCGGTACATGTTTCGGCCTGTCGCGGCCCTACAACATGTGTGGAGTTCAGTCCAGGAGCAAGCTCGACTGGACTGATAAGAACAGATACTACACTTGATCTTAGCCAAAAGGCCGAGAAGCTGTCTTAGCTCACTTTTACTATAGCTCTTCCCCAGCGGGAAGGAGGGGCCTTACAGACACTGCAGATGATTACTCATACTATCCACATGAACGAGCACGGCAAGGACTGAGCTCTCAGTGTGATGTCATAAGGAGGCGTGGCCAGCCTTCACTCAACTGCCTAAGCCCGCCCAGACTTAGAAGAGGGAAACCAGGAAGTGAATGCAGAACTGGCTGCTGGTGAGAATAAAATAGCAAGATGGGAATACCCCTTTAATGGTGAAAGGAAATGCTGTATAATTGTATCTACCTAAAATACCATAATGCCACACAGTATCTCAATATAATAAAAACATCAATGTTTATTTCATATATTGTTAACAAAATATCTAAAAAAACAGCAAATCACATAAAATAGGAAGAACCCATACTCATTAAACATTGTTTCACAAATGATAACATCAAATGGCATACAGCCCTTTCATAATATAAAGTAATCTTAGTATATAGTAATCTTAAACCAAAAGTCACCATTTAGAAGAATATACATTTTATAAAGTCTACTTAAAATATTGTAAAAGTAAGGGATGTAGCCATTTAAAAAACTCTTAGTGATCAGTGACCAATTTTATAATTTTTTTAATTGTCGCATTCCAAGAGCTGTAACTTTTTATTTTTCTGTCATTATAGCCATGTAAGGGATTGTTTTTTTCAGAACAAGTTGTAGTTTTTAATGTCACCATTTGGAGTATAACACATAAACTTTTATAATTAACTTTCTAGCGTGGGAATGAGAATAATAGCAATTTTGCCAGGCTGGAACACAGCTTGGCAGAAAAAACATGATAATTTTATTATCTGGATCACTACAATTACAATGATACCAAATGTATATGGTCACTTTGTGTTGTACTACTTTTGCACAATAAAATAACTTTTAAATATTTGTGTTGTTGCATCCCAAGACCCATTTTATTTAATCTTATTTTAACAGAGCTGTGTGGACTCTTAGTTTTTGTGGGGCAATGTGTAATTTTCATTGGTACCATTTTGGGGTACATAAACTGCTTTTTATTCAATTTTTTGGGGTGGCAGATAAACAAAGACAAGCAATTGTGGAATTGTTTTACAACATTCACCGTGTTGAATAAATAACATGATAATTGTTTAGTTAAAGTTGTTACAGATGTGGCAAAACTAATTATGTGCTTTTTTTCCTTCAATTTTTAACTTGATGGCATTTTAAATAAAAGTTTAAGGATTTCTTATATTTCTTAGTCCCATAAGGGGACTTTGACATGTGATTATTTGATCACTTACAGTATGTAGTGCAGTGCATTATGCTGCCAGTGGAAAACTGACATGCAATCTATGCCAGAGAGGCAACTAATAGGCATACATAAATGAAGGATCTATGGGCCTACATTAGACAGCTGGCTACCATGTAAAGGCATCAGCAGCCATGATTGCATTGTTGGGTGTGCTGATGGGTCCAGGGGTGCACCACCAATTAGGCGAGGTGAGGTGATTGCCTCAGGCAGCACCAGGTAGGGGCAAGAGGGGGGCAGCAGAAGGGGGATTATCTGTTTCTGCAGTATAGTATTGGGAAGCACAATAGGCACAGTATGTGGTGCGGCATTACCCTGTATGTTTTGTAGCTCTTTATGTAATGTTTTCAAAGTATGTCTTTAACAGTAGAGCTGAAGGGAAGGGTTTAGGTTAAGAAATTGACATTACAAAGTTGGGGCGCCATATCAGTTTTTGCCTCAGGCAGCAGAAAGGCTAGGTGCACCCCTGGATTGGTGTTAGAGAAAGCCATATCTCTTTTAAACAAATTAAATGCTGCAATTGTGCTTGATCACTGCCTCTAACTGATAAAATGTGCCAAAGCAGTGTTTCTGCTGATCTGGGCCATTAGAGCAGGAGCCTGTCTGTCATAAGACAGCTGAGTGTCCTCTTTTCCTGGCATAGGAGACTCGTGCAGCACTTAGACTAGGCAGTCAAAAAAAGAGACATCCTAGCCTAGCTTATTGGTGATCACCAAGGGGTTAAGTTTACAGTGTTCAGGCTCTCATCATCATGAAAATCTTATGGGGTAGGAGGTTGAAAACAGGGTCATATTTGCAGCGCTTGAGGAAATAGCAGTTACACATTGATCCTGGTGCCTGAAGGGGTCCACAAGAACACACCAGCCTTATAATTGTTGGGGGGGGGGTGCATATTACAGATTTTACATGGAAAATGTAACATTATGCAGTGACTGAATGTTTTCTTCCATAGCACAGCATTTTCCTGATTTGCCTTTTTCTCCATAATTTTGTTCGAGACAGTTGCTGAATCTAGTTCTGTTATCAATTTGGTCAGTCTGGTGTTTGCTGGAAGAGGTTTTGATTGTTATGCCTGTAAAAATACCTTTATTTACTTTGCCTCTTTGCTGGGTATAATGATAGCTCTGTGCAAATTGTTTCCAAGGTCTTTAATCATAGCCCATTGGCTGGGATTTGTGGTTCCACAGTCTTATTTTTTTTGTGTTCAATGCGGGTCAAGCTTTCTGTTTGCTATTTGGCTTTTGATTTTCTACCATTGTATTGGACCTGGCAATTTTGGGTCAGTTTCTGTTTTGATTCCCCTTGCCTATATTCATCACTAGAGATGAGCGGATCGAAGTTAAACAAATTGACTTTGATCTGAATTTCAGGAAACATTCTATTCACCACATAGCCAAATTTCCTCGCTCTTCGTGGTAACAAATCTATTTTTCCTGAAATGGCCGTGAAAAAAAAAAAATACATACACACCTCATCCATCTGCTCGCAGAGAAGCTGGCATGGCCATCTTAATGGAAGAAACCATCCTTAATCTCCCACGCTGTTATGTGTGATGTCAACATGTCACCATGTTGGCCCGGCACGGTGACGTCATCAGTGATGACGTCACTGCGCCCAGCGAGCATAATGACGTGATTTTTTTATTGATGTCATCACGTCACTCCGCAAGACTTTGTGCATTTCTTTTAAATCAAGATGGCTGCAATGGCCTCTCCGCAAGCAAAAGGATAAAGTGAGTATTTCCTTGTGAATTTTGGCGAAGCAGCCAAATCAAATTTTTGATAACTTTGCTCATCACTATTCATCACTCTCCACTTGTATAGTATTGCAGCCCCATCTTCCTCATCCGTTGCCATCCTCATCCATCCAGTTTTATGTCATCTATCTGTGAGGTTATTATTCTGATACATCTTGTCTGATACATGCTTTGTATATCTTAAATGGTGACCATCTGGTTGTTATGTAGTTTATTTTTTCTCAAGCCCTGGGGTATCTGAGTATTAAGAGCCATAGTTAAGACTTGGGAAAGACAGACGTAGCCAGGTAAATTATTTTAAAAGACCAATATGCAGTTTTATAGATTTTTACTTTTCTACATGTTTCATACAGTACTGTATATAACAAGATTTTCATACATTTACTTTTCCATTATTTCATATATTTAGTAGCACACATACTGACTCAGTTTTACAGTCTTATTATTCAAAAGAAAGTCATATTTATTCCTTACTTCAATAAGGAACAGTAGGGAACATACACGTTCCTTTAATCTCTGCTGTTGTCAGACTCAAATTAGTGATGCCATGTAAAAATAAGAAACCTTTACATAACCCTCCTCTGTCCCTTCCTGTCCATCCTCTAGAACATGAGTGCTTTTATGAAGCAGAAAAAATGCATTTTTACCCAATAGCTTCTATGCAGAGTTCAGTACATAGTGGAAATGAGCTGTACTAACACATTCAGACACATGTAAACCCCGATATCACAAATAAATTCTCATCTTCTAACATTGTAAACTGCACGGAAAGTCCGTAAATTCCCGTCTACTAGCAAAGTATAGCAAAATGATGGAATGACTACTTCTGTTATACTGCTTTATTAAAAGGAACCTGTCAGCAAGATTGTGCCATCAATTATACTGAGCTGTGGAGAAGGAAGCCACCAAGCAGATCCTTCCCCTGAGCCTGGCATAAAGTCAAAACAATATACTTTTTCTCTAAGATGCCACAGCTGTTTAGAGGCATACCATATACTGTACATAGTTCAATTCAGGGCAGTTTCTAGGTTATTTTACCAACAGGGCGGACATTAAAAAAGCGCCCCCCCCCCCCCAAACATCAAATAACAAATAACAATGACTTAACTAATGTTGCATAGCATACACAGAACAGAAAAGATTTTGCCTGCCCATGGCCTGTGCCTGGTATCGCAGCCTAGCTCAGTTCTGTTGAATGGAACTGAGTTACAATCAAATCCATATCTCATTATAGGTAAGGGTGGTGGAGTTTGTAATCATGGACAGCCATTTTAGGTATTTTGGTCTTTATCTACAAAGTGCCTGGAGCAAAACTTATTCTAAAGACATTTTCTTACTGTGCAGCTGTAGTCCAGATGGTGTAGTTCAGATGGTGCTGTCCAGATGGTGTAGTTCAGATGGTGCTGTCTAGTTGGAGTAGTTGAGAATGTGCCGTCCAGTTGGCGTAGTCCAGAATGTGCCGTCCAGCTGGCGTACTTAGGTTACTGCAGATCTGTGTTTCCACTCCTGATACAGAACAAGAAAGAACACGTGGATATGTAAATGCTTCCTTCCCACAGACTGAGTTTCAGCTACCACCAACTCTCTCTCCCACCGCTGAACTATACAGTCCAGCAGCCTCCACTAAGTGTGCAAATACAGAGCTTTACCTCCACACTGAATGAGCAGCAGATTGTCAGGAAGGAACCATCCTTACTGACAATCTGCTGCTAGTTGCAGTGTGTAAATCCACTTTGTGCAATAGATTTTTTTCTTACTGTGAAGTTGTAGTCCAGTTGGCGTAGTTCAGAATGTGCCGTCCAGTTGGCGTAGTTCGGAATGTGCCGTCCAGTTGGCGTAGTTCAGAATGTGCCATCCAGTTGGCGTAGTTCGGAATGTGCCGTCCAGTTGGAGTAGTTGAGAATGTGCCGCCCAGTTGGTGTAGTCCAGAATGTGCCGTCCAGCTGGCGTACTTAGGTTACTGCAGATCTGTGTTTCCACTCCTGATACAGAACAAGAAAGAACACGTGGATATGTAAATGCTTCCTTCCCAAAGACTGAGTTTCAGCTACCACCAACTCTCTCTCCTACCGCTGAACTATACAGTCCAGCAGCCTCCACTAAGTGTGTAAATACAGAGCTTTACCTCCACACTGAATGAGCAGCAGATTGTCAGGAGGGAACCATCCTTACTGACAATCTGCTGCTAGTTGCAGTGTGTAAATCCACTTTGTGCAATAGATTTTTTTTCTTACTGGGAAGTTGTAGTCCAGTTGGCGTAGTTCAGAATGTGCCGTCCAGTTGGCGTAGTTCGGAATGTGCCGTCCAGTTGGCATAGTTCAGAATGTGCCGTCCAGTTGGCGTAGTTCGGAATGTGCCGTCCAGTTGGAGTAGTTGAGAATGTGCCGTCCAGTTGGCGTAGTCCAGAATGTGCCGTCCAGCTGGCGTACTTAGGTTACTGCAGATCTGTGTTTCCACTCCTGATACAGAACAAGAAAGAACACGTGGATATGTAAATGCTTCCTTCCCAAAGACTGAGTTTCAGCTACTACCAACTCTCTCTCCCACCGCTGAACTATACAGTCCAGCAGCCTCCACTAAGTGTGTAAATACAGAGCTTTACCTCCACACTGAATGAGCAGCAGATTGTCAGGAAGGAACCATCCTTACTGACAATCTGCTGCTAGTTGCAGTGTGTAAATCCACTTTGTGCAATAGATTTTTTTCTTACTGTGAAGTTGTAGTCCAGTTGGCGTAGTTCGGAATGTGCCGCCCAGTTGGCGTAGTTCGGAATGTGCCGTCCAGTTGGTGTAGTTCAGATGGTGCCGTCCAGTTGGCGTAGTTCAGAATGTGCCGTCCAGTTGGCGTAGTTCAGAATGTGCCGTCCAGTTGGCGTAGTTCAGAATGTGCCGTCCAGCTGGCGTACGTAGGTTACTGCAGATCTGTGTTTCCACTCCTGATACAGAACAAGAAAGAACACGTGGATATGTAAATGCTTCCTTCCCACAGACTGAGTTTCAGCTACCACCAACTCTCTCTCCCACCGCTGAACTATACAGTCCAGCAGCCTCCACTAGGATCAGAAATTATCTAAAATGAACACATGTTTTTGCCAAGATTTGTCCATGGGCTTTGCCTGGTATTGTAACCTAGCTCACTTTTGTAGAATAGAACGGAGCTGTGTGAGGGCTTGATTTTTAAGTGACACCGTGTAGTTTTCATTTTGGGGTCCATCATGCTTTTTGTTCCCTTTCTTTGGTGGCAAATAAACAAAAACCAACAATTTTGTTTTGTTTTTTAAGCCATTGTTCACTATGTTAGTAATGCAGGCTACAGAGCCAGCTGCTCTACCATGTTGGCCAGGTTAAAAATGCTGCAGCCCCACCAGTTTGTGCTACGCATCACAAATGAAAGATATGGTGCAGAACGGAGGCACAGAACCTCAAAGAAGCACTATGGAGTGCTTCTGTGTGGTTTCTCACCATGCTCTTGCACCACAAAAAAATAGAACATGTTCAATTTTCTAACTAACCAAGGTTAGTGATGTGGATGGATCAGTGGAAACCACACACAAATTGCGGTCCAAACAAATGGAACCATTGGTCAACAGCTGTATGCACATGAGCCCAAACACAGTACAAACAATGTGTAAGAGAGTACATCAATCTCCTTCATATACACTTTACTTCTGGGGGGGGCTGAAAGGAGGGAGGGATCCGATGATGTATGTATGCTGCATAGCTGATATATATATTTATTACTGACAATATACGTGTCAGCTATGCAGCATCCATGTGTATATATATATATATATATAAGAGAAATGGCGGCACTGGACAAAAGTGCTTAGGCGGGTGCAATGTTCAATGGGGACTGACCGTAAGCCCCAAGATAATATGGAAAAACGAACTGCACTCCAAAAAATAAATCAAAAAAAGATCATTTATTGACCCATGCGGTGCAACGTTTCGGCTCTGAACCTAGAGCCTTTCTCAAGCTTGAGAAAGGCTCTAGGTTCAGAGCCAAACGCTGCACCGCACGGGTCAATAAATGATCTTTTTGATTTATTTTTGGAGTGCAGTTCGTTTTTCCATATTATATATATAGCAGGCTTATACAGCTGAATATGAATAGTACATATGTACAATTATGCTCAGCGCTGTAACTGTACATATAAATTATAATTATACTCAGTATATTATCTATAGTATTATCTGAGACTGAGTATAATTATATATACAGCAAAAGCACTGAGCATAATTATATATATGCACATGTACTATGCAGCTATATATAGGCCTGCCATACTGTCTGTATTTTTAACTTAATACTTCTTTAACTGTACCTAACCTGGGGGGCCTGGGCTAGCCTAGTGCCACTTCCTGACTGAATCTGCTGGTGGAGGACCAGAGGCTGAAATCCTGGAGGATTCTGTGCCAGTGCAGTGAGTGACTGAGCAGACAGACTGGAGAGACTAAGAAAATGGCATCCGCCTCGCTCTTCTGCTCCCGCCTGAAGTAATAGACGCACACAGCAGCGCTGCCTATGACGTCACCCCGCACAGCGCACTGGTCTTGGGGCGTTCCGGACATGCTGCCAGGCCCTGCCCCTTACAGCTTACAGGACAGCCGAGCCTGCAGCCAGAGGCCCAGAGCCATTAGCAATATGGAGCCGCAGCGTAGTAGCACTTTTAACTTTGCCTGCGCTCCCAGCCTGTAAATAGATGCCCACGGCGCCCCTCTTCTTGCTGGAGACATGCGCCCCGTGCGGTTGCACCCCTCGCCCGGCTGTAGAAACGGCCCTGGTTCAATTGAATAGCGACCAGTCAATATATAATGCTTTTCAATGTGAGCTTGCTGACATGTTTCTTTGAATTTTAATAGTGCACAAAAGCCTAACAGACAGAATGATGTAGTGGCATATCTTAGAGTTAAAGGAGTTGTTCATTTTAACTTTTTTTAAATTTCAACCCCAGTCAGCTGTACCTGTGAAAAAATGCTCACCTGCTCCCCACCACTCTATTCTGGCTTCCTGGATACTTTTATTGGTCTTCCAGTCCTCATCTGTAAACTTCTGGGTGGAAGGGGTCAGTGCCACTACAGCCCCTAACTTGTCTCAGCAGTGACATGTTCCCATGTGGTTACCTGACCTACCAGTTTACAGATGAAGCCAGAAAACCAGTTAGGGGAGCCAGGAGCTGGAATGGAGTGGTGGGTTGCAGGTGAGTATGGTATTTTCCACAGGTATAGCCAACTGGGTAGAAATGTAGAAAACATATAAAAGCTGGACAGCCCTTTTAAGGATGTGGCATCTTCAAACAATATAATGACTGGTGGGATATTTAATAAAATGATGGTGGCGTACAGGTGTCATTAGACAGATATGCTTTAAAGAAGAAATGCTAGATAATAGTTGGGGCACAGGTTTTATTTTGGATCTGTTAACCGCTTTAGTGACGTTATGTCAGTTAAAGGTATACCTAGAGAGATAGCTATGCATGACCTCCATATTGATGTTTTCATAATCCCCCTACCTGGTCTCTACATGTTCAGCGCCCTGTGCTCTCTGCACTAAAACTTACAGACGTCTCCTCTAAGTAACAGGTCTAGCAGCATCTGCAAGTTCTGTCACTCAGAGCTGGGGGGAAAAGGGGACAAAAAACATTCAGTGCGGAGAGCCCAGGGCACTAAAACCTGTAGTGACCATTTCCTAGACACTTCTGGTCACTGCATTGGGTTATTAAAAAATTGACATCTTGGTGATGCAACCTACACAGCAATCTCTTTCTGCATTGCTCTCTCTGTCACCTATAGAATGCTGTCAGCAGTTTTTTGAGGGGGGGGGGGGTGCGGTGGGGTCAAAACTACAGACCTACAGACAGAGGCGAACTCTTTAAAGGCTATGTACACCTTTGGGGGAATTTTTTTTTATTATTACATTATACTCATTTTGAGCTAAAATCGTTTTTTTTCAATTAGTCTTTATTAAAAAAGTTAAACCCTTTTCTCTGCGTAGCCTTGAGATTCTCTAGTAGCAGGCTCTGAATTTTTACTCTGTTCTATCAAGCAGCACAGCATATATCTCCTTATCTCTGATCTCAGACCTCCTAAACATTCATTATAGCTTAATTCATATTTTATGGATAAGAATGTGGCTTAAATAAGTGTTTATGACCCTTAAGTCATTTAGAGATAAGGGTTATTAGATGACCAGCACAAAGTGAAAGTGAAAGTAGGATTAACACAGCTTTATACTAAGGTCTACATGCTTATTGCCAATAAATGTCTCAGTATTGAGGCATTTCATTAACCTGGAATCCAGCTGCAAAATAAACAAAAAAGACTTGTATATTGTTAGATGCAAAGGTTGTGAGTCTATGACTAGTGATGACCGGCAGTGGCTATATTCGAATTCGTGATATTTGAGATATTTGCGAATATTCCAAAAAAACATGAATATATAGCAATATATTGAATATATTGCTATATATTCATAATTTTTCATTATGCATCTGAAGTGAACATGAACAGGACACATGATTCATAAATTATGAACAGCACCCTCTATTGGTTGCATAGTCTTATGACAAGACTATTCGCTGTTGTGAGATCGTGAAACCTCAGATCCGATGGTATATTCTAACCCCAAGGCGTTCCCATGGTGATGGGGAGGCTCCATGCGCACGACAACAGGCACTGACCGGAGCAGGCTGAAATCCTAGGGAGCCCGGACAGATAAGAACTGTTTTTTGGGGAAACAGACACCCTAAGCAGGGAAGAATCATGTGTACTGTTAGTGTTCACTTCAGATGGATGATGAAAAATTACGAATATTCAAAAAACGAATATACAGCAATATATTCTAAATATTAGCAAATTATCAAAGTGGCAATATTCGCGATTAAAATTTGTTATTCGAATATTCGTGCTCAACACTATCTATGATATCTTTGCGACTATCTCTGATGGCCTTGTACTTCTGTGATAACTGTTTCACTTAAGCTTATCTGATAAATACGGCAGCCAGCCAAGCCACTCACAACTTACTGGGTCATCTTACAAGCAGGATATGATTTCAATCCATAAATCACAGCAGCATCTTTCTGACAAGTAGACATGGCATGATTAAGCTAAGTTCACATTTTTCATTGCACACATCAACAACGTTGTAGATTGGTAAAACACACAGACACTTTTTATGTTGTAGAACAGGCTACAAAATTTTTAAATCTGCCAGCACATCAGCTTCTACTGATTTTGTGGTTGTTCAGATGGACACGTCTACTTTACGGCACATTGACGGCATGATCTGACAAGCCCAAAATCTTGAAAATAGCCAGTCATTGGAATATTATATAATTAGCAGTTAAGCAAGGATCCACTTGTGACAACCACCCGCCAGTCCAGTCGTACTATGCCACAGTTGCCATACAGGTCTCGTCCACTAGAGACTTCTGGAGGCGATTGGTTGGTGGACCCATACATGATACAATCGCGATTGTATGTACAATTGGTAAAAATAAAATTATCGTTTTCGTGCCAGAAATCAAATTAATTTGCTGCTACCACTCTTCTTATTGAATTGGGGCAAAGAGACCCTGACTAGCTAATCCTAAAGGGAAGAAACGGTTATTTGTAACCTAGCTAGTAAATCAACAATTATACAAATAAACCAATGCGGTAGTATGTATCTTCTGAGGACAGAGTTCTTAGCATAGTTCAGATAATCAAGTAACAAGTAGAGATGGCCCGAACTATTCGCCGGCGAACAGTTCCCGGCGAACATAGCTTGTTCGTGTTCGCCTCTGCCGGGCGAACATATGCGATGTTCGGTCCGCCCCCTATACATCATCATTGAGCAAACTTTGACCCTGTACCTCACAGTCAGCAGACACATTCCAGCCAATCAGCAGCATACCCTCCCTCCCAGACCCTCCCACCTCCTGCACAGCATCCATTTTAGATTCATTTGGAATTTGCAGTCTTAGTGAGAGGAGGGAGAGTGTAATTGCTGCTGATTTAATAGGGAAATTGATAGCTAGGCTAGTGAATTCAGTGTCCACTCCAGTCCTGAAAGACTCATCTGATCTCTGCTGTAAGGACAGCGTCCTGACAGCACCCCAAAAAGCCCTTTTAGGGCTGCAACATTAGTCTGCTTTTTTTCCTTTATATGCATATTGCAGTTGCATGGCCTGCCTGTGTGTGAGGAGCTGCAGGCCCACAGACTGTAGTGTGCCCACTGCCAGTGCCCACCCCTGTCATTCCGTGTGGCACAGGACTTTGCATCAAAAAAGGCATTTAATTTTTACACTTTAATCTAAGGTTAGTTGCCTGCCAGTGTGTGTCAGGCTGACTTCCAGTGACTGTAGTGTGCCCACTGCCAGTGCCTACCACTGATACCGGCTGGCAGAGGACTTTGCATCAAAATAGGCATTTAATTTTTACACTTTAGTGTAATTTCAGCTGCTTGCCTGCTGCTAGTGTGTGTCAGGCCGACTTCCACTGACTGTAGTGTGCCCACTGCCAGTGCCCACCCCTGTCATCCCGTGTGGCACAGGACTTTGCATAAAAAAAAGGCATTTAATTTTTACACTTAATTCTAAGTTTAGTTGCCTGCCAGTGTGTGTCAGGCTGACTTCCACTGACTGTAGTGTGCACACTGCCAGTGCCCACCACTCATACCGGCTGGCACAGGACTTTGCATAAAAAAGGCATTTAATTTTTACACTTTAGTGTAATTTCAGCTGCTTGCCTGCTGCTAGTGTGTGTCAGGCTGACTTCCACTGACTGTAGTGTGCCCACTGCCAGTGCCCACCCCTGTCATCCCATGTGGCACAGGACTTTGCATCAAAAAAAGGCATTTAATTTGTACACTTTAATCTAAGTTTAGTTGCCTGCCAGTGTGTGTCAGGCTGACTTCCAGTGACTGTAGTGTGCCCACTGCCAGTGCCCACTACTCATACCGGCTGGCACAGGACTTTGCATAAAAAAAGGCATTTAATTTTTACACATTAGTCTAATTTCAGTTGCTTGCCTGCTGCCAGTGCGTGTCAGGCCCACTTCCACTGACTGTAGTGTGCCCACTGCCAGTGCCAACCACTTATACCGGGTGGCACAGTAGCTTGCCGATAAATAAGGCATTTCATTTTTACACATTAGTCTAATTTCAGTTGCTTGCCTCCTGCCAGTGTGTGTCAGGCCCACCTCCACAGACTGTAGTGTGCCCACTGCCAGTGCTAACCACTGATACCGGGTGGCACAGTAGCTTGACGATAAATAAGGCATTTAATTTTTACACATTAGTCTAATTTCAGTTGCTTGCCTGCTGCCAGTGTGTGTCAGGCCCACTTCCACAGACTGTAGTGTGCCCACTGCCAGTGCCCACCACTGATACAGGGTGGCACAGTACTACTTATCGAAAAAAAAATGACAGGCAGAGGCAGGCCACCCCGCAGGGGCCGTCGTGGTCGTGGTGCTGTGATTTCCACTGTTCCTGGAATAATGCCTAGTGTTCAGAGGCCATGTACCCTGAACCCGAAAAATTCTGAGGACGTAGTTGACTGGCTTAGACACCCAATCTTCAACAGCTTCCGCTAAGAACCTTGACGCACCATCCTCCTCCAGCTCAGCTTTGGTCACCTGCTCTCAAGTTACCACGCACCCGCCCGCCGCTGATAGGAATAGTACTAGTTAAGACACCACTCATATAGGGTGTCACAGCACATTGCTCTGTGCACGCGCAGTGCCCCAATTTGGGAGTATGAGGACCGACCAAGCTGCTTTTTCCATCTCCCGGTTCCTGAAATCAATTCAGTTTGGTGTATGAGAGTTTGGTCTGTCATTGTGAAGGCAGTCGAAGGTACCAGGCCTAAATTTTTTTCACAAAAGGCAATCCCTGATATGGGATGTAACAGGGATTAAACTGATGAGAATAGTACTACAGAAAATACCACTCATATCGGGTGTGACAGTAAATTGCACGGCGCAGACGCAGTCACCGTGGTTTAAAACAGAGTGGAGGGAGCCAGCGTTTTTTAATCATCTCCCGTTCGAAAAATCTATTCAATAAATGGCCCCCAGATTGGGGACGTTAGAGGGATTAAACTGATGAGAATAGTACTACAGAAAATACCACTCATATCGGGTGTGACAGTAAATTGCACGGCGCAGACGCAGTGACCGTGGATTAAAACAGAGTGGAGGGAGCCAGCGTTTTTTAATCATCTCCCGTTCGAAAAATCTATTCAATAAATGGCCCCAGATTGGGGACGTTAGAGGGATTAAACTGATGAGAATAGTACTACAGAAAATACCACTCATATCGGGTGTGAGAGTAAATTGCACGGCGCAGAAGCAGTGACCGTGGATTAAAACAAAGGGGAGGGGGCCAGCGTTTTTTTAACCATCTCCCCGTTCGAAAAATCAATTCAATCGACCTTTCGGGGACCCTTGGAGTTGTACGTGGCTGGGTGGAGGAAGAAACCTTCAATGACATCACCGGGACATGGCTAGCTTGGTATCCAACCTTGTGCAAATGGGGAGTTTGCGGTTGTGCAAATGGACTGTTTGCGGTGCATTAAAAGAGGAGTTTGGTCTGTCAATGTCAGTGAAGCGGGCGTAACCCTTACACTACCTGATCGATACAACATCATACCTGATCGTATACACACACTGGATGTTTTAAAGCATGTTATTCCAAACAATTTAGGAATGTTAGTTGATTTATGCCCTTTATGGATTAAAACCCGACTCTGCCTCCACTACGTAATTTTCCATGGGAGTTTTGCCATGGATCCCCCTCCGGCATGCCACAGTCCAGGTGTTAGTCCCCTTGAAACAACTTTTCCATCACTATTGTGGCCAGAAAGAGTCCCTTTGGTTTTTAAAATTCGCCTGTCTTTAGAAGTCTATGGCGGTTTCCCCCGGTTCGCCTGTTCGCGAACATTTGCGGAAGTTCGCGTTCGCTGTTCGCGAACTGAAAATTTTATGTTCGCGACATCACTAGTAACAAGGGCAAAACTGGAAAGATGAAATCATTAGCTTTTATTCCAAGATGGTGTTTTGCCCGTGTCCAGCAGGCGGTCGTGATGTTAGTCGACGTCAGATGTTAGATGAAGGACTCAGGGCTGAGTGTGTAGCAGTGTTTTTCCCACTCTGGAGATGGGAGTGGCTGTGACATGTACAAGTCCAGCCTTGTGTAATTGGAAGAGGGGCAGTCCTTGCCCAGAGAGGGGAGAGAATCTGTCAGAATCTTTGCTGTGCCAGTTTCTCCGTACCCGTAGGTCAAATTAGGAAATAAATTGATAAGGGAAGGGAGTTTTTTATGAGGTTCTGTCAGGAGAATACCAGATTGATGGGTACTTAACCTGGCATAGGGGCAGGAAGAGTCTTTGGCAAGGAGGTACTAATTGTACTACCTCTGTTCTGTGAGCAGTAACTGAAAGTTGAATTACTTCTGGATTGAAAAAAGATTTTAACTCTTTGTGTTCAGGAGAGTAAAACAGGACGCATTCGCGATTTCTTCGAGTTGGTGAGATCGCAAAGCGTCACACCACTGGTAATAGGTTAAAGCCTAAAGGCTAAGAGTCACTGTGGAATTAAAAAAATAAAGATTATGAAATTTTTGTAAAATTCACAGAGCAAAATCTCATCAACAAGGGCTGTTATATGGGTTTCCATTCAAGTGAATGTGAGCAATACCTATCCTACACGGTAATATGGTACTGTGTTGTAAGGGTATGGTCACATGTTCAAGTTTCTTGTAGCAGTCTTGGCAGCCAAAATAAGGAATGACTAAAAAAAAGAGAAGTTGTATCTGTCCTTTATATTTTCCTTCCTTTTATGATCCACACCTAATTTTGGTTTCCAAAACTGCATCAGAAAACCTGACTGTGTGGTCGAACCCTTACAGTGTCTAGTTTTGTTGCAGAACAGTTCCTGCAAACAGTTGATTGGCTAGTCAGACCCCCCAATCTGATATTGGGGATTTATATTATGGATATTTCATCAGCATAAAGTTAAAGATGACACATTCCCTTTGTATTTTCACCAATACATTTTTTTTTTTAGCTTTTATATTTTCTAAAGAAAAAGAAAAGAAAAGGGCCTGAAGATAAACTTTGGACACACTGCATAGTTAGTACCTAGTAGCACCCCTATTGGCAAGTATAATACCTTGTACCGTAAATGCTTTTTGTAACCAGCCAAGAGTCTTTCAATTCTTGTTTTAGGGATTTTCATCCATTCTTCCTTTCAAAGGTCTTCTAGTTGTCAGATTCCTAGGCTGTTTTGCATGCCCTGCTCTTTTGAGGTTTATCCACAGTTTTTCTATGATGTTCAAATCAAGGGCCTGTTATGGCCATAATAAAACCATTAGCTTGTGCCTTTTGAGGTAGTCTATTTGGATTTTAAAGTCTGCTTAGAATCATCATCCATTTGTAGAAGCCACCCTCTTTTTAACTTCAGCTTTTTTACAGTTGGTGTTATGTTTACTTCCAGAATTTGCTGGAATTTTATTGAATCCATTCTTCCCTCTACCCCTGAAATGTTCCCTGAGCCATTGCTGCAATACAACACCAAAGCATGATTGATCCACCCAATGCTTAATGGTTGGAGAGGTGTTCTTTTCATGAAATTCTGTGCCCCTTTTTCTCCAAACATACCTTTGCTCATTATGGCCAAAAAGTTTTTTAACCTCATGGGTCCTTAGGACTTTATTTTTCCAAAGTGCATCACGCTTGTTTAGATGTTTTGTTTGCAATCTTCTGATGCTTAATTTTGTGGTGATAATGTAGAAGTGGTTTTCTTCTGATGATTCTTCCATGAAGGACATATTTGTGCAGGTGTCGCTGAACACTAGAACAACGTACCACAACGCCAGAGTCTGCAAAATCTTCCTAAAGGTCTTTTGCAGTTAAGCAGGGGTTTTGATTTGCCTTTCTAGTAATCCTATGAGCAGCTTTCTCCAAAAAATGTTTTGTCTTCCAGACTTTTTCTTGACCTCCACTGTTGCTGTTAACTGTTCTTTCTTAATTACATATTGAACTGAGGAAACGACAGCCTGAAAACGCTTTGCTATCTTCTTAAAGCCTTCTCCTACTTTGTAAGCCTCAACCATTTTCATTTTCAGAGTGCTACGCAGCTGCTCAGAACCCATGGCTGCTGCTTTTTGGGACAAGGTTAGATGAGTCTGGGTATTTATAAAGCTTTGCCATTTGCATCATCTGGCCTTTCCTAATGATGATTTCGAACAAGCCCTAACCTTAATAGGCTATTTAAGGTCTGAAACCTCGGTCAAAGTTATCTCAGTGCTCAAATATGGGTTCCCATAAAGGTACTCCTTTCCTTTTTCCACTCTAACATTGTACTAAACCAAATTAAAACACTAATATTGATTAAAATGTTAAAAATGTGTTTAATCTTTAACGGCCTACTGTTCATAGTAACAGTAATTGTGGCCACTGTACTGTGTTCCAAAACATTTGCAACTCAATTTGCAAATTTTCTAATGACCAATGTGAACTAAGCCTTACAAAACCTACTGGGCTAAACTGCATGAAATCCTGAAAGGGCAGAGCAGTCATAATTACACTGCTCTGGCGCTACAAGGCAGATGGTGTGCTGGTAATCATTGAAGAAAAGGCAGGGGTGAACAAGACACACCAAAAGCAAGACGCAAAAATATAACCTTTTGTTTTAAATGAAAAACTTTATTATTGGTGAGAGGAGAACACTGCATTCAAGCATAAAAACCTCATCCCATTTATGAGACATGGTGGCAGTATCATGGTTTAGGCCTGTTTGCTTCATCTGGGCCAGGATTGCCTGCCATCATTGATGGTACAATGAATTCGGAATTATTCAAGCAAATTCTAAAGTAAAATGTCATGACATCTGTCAGTGAGCTGTGTCTTAAGAAAATGTTTGTCATGCAGCAAACCAACAATGCTAAGCACACAAGTCGTTCTACCAAAGAATGGTTAAAGTAAAATAAAGTTTTGGAACGGCCAAGTCAAAGTCCTGAGACTCCTGACCTTAATCCAATAGAAATGTTGTGGAAGGACCTGAAGTGAGCAGTTCATGAAAAGAAACCCACCAACTTAACAGAGTTGAAGGTGTTTTAGATGGAGGAATGGGCTAAAATTCCTCCAAGTTAATGTGCAGGACTAATCAACAATTACTGAAAATGTTTAGTTGCGTCATTGCTGCACAAGGGGGCCACACCACATACTGAAAGCAAAGGTTCACATACTTTTCCACTCACAGACGTGACATTGGATCATTTTCCTCAATAAATAAATGTCCAAGTTTAAACTCATTTATTCAATTTGGTTATCTTTATTTGCTTTTAGGACTTGTGTACTTTTAGGCCAAATGTATGCAGAAATATAAAAAACTCTGAGGGATTCACAAACTTTCAAGCACATATGCATCATGCATCTGAAGACAAGAGGAAAGGTATGGAAGGACACATCTGTGTATAGTCAAATTTGTGTCACATTTATGGCTTCTTATTAAACACATTTTTTAAACTGTTCATCTGTTACTTGCCCAGAAGATTATTCAGGACACTGTCCTGAATAATCTTCTGCTAACCAACAGACTAAGCAAAATATTTAGAACAAGCACTTCTGATATGATTGTGGCAACCTGACATGTACTTGTGTTACTGCCAGCCCTGGCATCCATGTTGTCCCCCTAGTGTGCATGCCTCAGCTGGTGCCTGTCAAGTGGAACGGGCATTGCAGTTATTGTTCAATGAAGAGAATCATTTCTGGCCTTTGGTCACCAGTGGGTTGAGGCAGGTGCATAGTGTTTTAGCTACAGAAAACCACAGGGATTTGCATATGAAAAGTTAAGAAGCTGTATTTAAAGCATTTATGTAGTGCTCAAATATGGTAGAAAAAACATTGTTATGATTATAAACGAATGCTACATTTTATAATCATATTTCTTCTTTTCTATGATAGGTTTATTATATATTTCAATATCTAAATTGCATAATAAAATCCCATATGGTTGATTTCTTCTTAAAATACAGATAGCAAATATGCTGTGGTGATGGAATGCAGATGTTCTCTCCAGTTTGCTGGAAAGATGTATTGCTAAAAGTGGTTTTCCCACCATAAACATGTATGACATATCAACAGGATCTGCTAAAAAGGTTTGAGTAGTGTACCGCAACCGCAAAAAAGAGGTGGCGTGCATGTATAGTCATTTTTGTTATTTTCTGGGAGATATTGGAACAGCTGAATGAATGGGCTTAGTTATTCTCATATATCCCACAGAATATAATAGGGAGCGGTAGCACGAGTGCCTGCCTGACATCTTCCAGCACAGGAACCCTGTTCTCGGGATCAACAAGTGTCTTAGCAGTGAGATTCCATCTAATCAAACTTTTATGACATGGTTATCCTGTCTGTGATGATAATATGGATTGCTAATGAAAGTTATCAGAGGTCAATCTAAAAAGTTCTACTACCTACTTATTGTGAACCCCACAGGTTGCTAGTAAAAATTAGGACTGCAAACATCAGACTACAAAGAGTAGTCTGTTACCATGGTGACACAAAGGCCTGCATAAGAGCTTTAGACACAATACAGTAGCACATTAGATGTAGATGTATTAGAAAGAAATTGAATCTTCCTTTTTAATGTCAGATATATTGGAACAATTTTTAAGGCTACTCAATGCTCTGCAAAGGTGTCTTACAGTTAAGTCTCTCTGGCTTGTCTCAACTGTACTTCTGATCTTTCTTCTGTATGCCGCATGCCCTGGCCTTGTGCCTGCTACTCATTCTGCAAGAAGTCTATCTATACTGACCTCGGCTTATGCACAACTATACTTCCATCTGTCAATTTGGTACTGCAGTGTGAATGCCCAGTCTGTCTACAGGTTAGCGGCTGCTAACAGTAACTATACCAATATTGCAAACTTGAGATTCTCTTCTTGATAGTCCCCATCTTTGTAAGACATTCAGGGCGAAGAACACAAAGGGGAGAATTTATCATTTGTAGTGGTAATAATATATTTGGTGCAAATGCAATGTGGTGTACGTCTAAGTCTGGCATGGCGATGCAACTTTTTTGTGACTTTTTAAAATGTTACACATCATAAATGAGACTTAAAGATGTTCTGATCTCAAATCCTGACCTACCTTTCACTTCACATCTAAAAGTGGCTAGGCTCAGCAAATGTCACAAAAGTTTGCACCAAATGTCGCACGCGAGCATCACTCGCATAATTTTTACACTACAAAACTGGCATAGCAGACTTGATAATTGTCCCCCTTAATCCCATAGATGCTGCTCCAGCTTGAGTTAAACACATAAGTACCTAGTGGGTTCACTGTTGCCTTGTGACAACATCCTGTGTGGTAAGGAATGTACTGATTTATACATACATTTCAATACAACACATTACAATAATACGTAATATCAAATAGAAGTAGGAAATAATAGAAGATTACAAGAGAAAAGACGACAAATGAATAAGAAGAGTTGTTAGAGAAATATTGGGACCATAGGTAACTGTAAAATGTAAATGCAGGCTGGCTGAAATGCTTATTTTGAGCAATTCAGCTAAAGAATAGTCTTTATTTATCAGGAGAACTCGAAACAATTATAGCTGATACTTCCTCCTCATGACAGACTATAAATCTTCTTGATGATTGCTATCCTTTCTGGCTGACTCTTGCACAAGACTAAATCAGAACACCGTTTACAGAATTTCTACGTAACAGATTTCTCCTGGCTCCGTGCACACATTATCTATCATTTCTTTAAGGAGGAGTAAAAAAGTGTGAATTTATATCTGGAAGACAATAAACTAGAAAGAGAAGTTCTAGAACACAATACGCTTGATATTAATTTTCTGACACTACTTTACGAGCGGCATGTATTTTCCAGTAACCTTTCATATTCTTTCTTTTCCAAAGTCATCCTTGTTTCTTTGATGAGCAGAATATTCTCCTGAGCAATTTTTCAAGTTCATTCAGCCCTGATTTTGTTTGAAAGGAACATTTCCCTATAGAATAAAAAAGAGAGAATTATTAATTAGTAGCAATGCCAGCATCCTCTGTATAGGACCACAGACATGTCAAAATTAATGTTGTGGAAAGAAGAAAGCAGTTATACCAGGGTCTTTTTTATCCCATTTTCTTTTTTTTACCATGTGTTTATTTTATTTTATTTTTTATTTCTAGATCCTGATGAATTGAATTGGAATTGCCTGCAGGGAATATCAAAGCATTTTTTTTTTTAACACAGATTATTCGCTTGAAGTATATATCAGATGTTCGATCAAAATTAAGTAGGTTTCATTCACTTACTGTATAAACAGGAGAGAGCTTCAGTTGAAAGAGTTGTCTGTGTGAATGTGGTCTCATATTCTCATGATATAATGTTAATAGTAAGATGACACATATGATTTATGAAGATTATATACAGTAGTTATTTGTTAACCATAAACTAAAATGTCAAGAAGGTAAAAAATGCAAAATTATATTTGCTTTCAGGGATGGATTTAGCTATAAGCACAGTAAGCTTCTGCTGACAGTTAGCTCAAGGGACAAATATTTTAATGTAATACATTACTTATGCTGCCTGTGGCCTGCTTCATGGACAATCTGTGAAGGCTTCTTAGGAGTAAATCTGGCATTGTTTGCTCTATTCATTAAAGAGTTACTGAATCAAATTTCCTGAAAAGATTAGATCCGAATTTATTTGTGGTGAATCACATTAAAAAACAGCTATTCCCTGGCTGCAGAGAGACTGTATAGTGGTGTAGAACACTATGACTTGCAGTAACATGCATAGGGAGTCTGCTGTGGTAGTGAAACAATAGTGTAAGTCAGTATGACACGCATATGACAGGCGTCGCTCTTAAAATCACTGCACACTTCACTTATGGGGCCAAAACTGACCAAATAACTCAAGTGTGAACTCAGCCTTACAGGTCGATGCTAGCGCCAAGAAGAAGCACACTCCTTTAAACCGTTGTCAGCTGAATCAACATAGATGTCTACAGAACCTGTTTTATTAAACGCTCACACAAGTAGAGCCCCCCGAGTGGGGAGGGTGTCAGCAGTAAGTTTGTGTTGATGTCACTGATTATTTTGCCCTTCCTCTGATTCGTCAGAACAATAACCCCCAAAAAACAGATTCTGTCTGTTGAGCATCCACCTTTACTTAGTCAGCATTTGGTCAGTAATCCATCAGTATTGCTAAAGCCAAAAAAACAACAAGTGAATCCAAAACAGAGATGACACGTGAATGGAATCTTTGCATGTTTTCTGTGTTTTTTACCCACTCCTGCTTTTGGCTATCAAGTCAAAAGCCAATCCTGATGCAAAATAGGGACCGTGTCATAAAGGCCTTACAGCTGCTACATAGACAGGATCCGCTGTGCGTCTCATTTTTCCTTCCTTCTGACAGATCAGAAGAAAGGTCAGATAAATGATGATGTCAACAGGCCAAAAAGGCAAAATTGTGGGCCAGTCATGGATCGGGGAGGGTGAAAACAGCATGAGAAGTCCACAGAGTGGCCAAATGACAGGGTGGTGAGGTGGCAGCAGCATGAGGACACCACGGAGTGGCCCAGTGACAGAATAGTGAGGTGGCAGCAGCATGAGGAGACCACAAAGTGGCCCAGTGACATAGTGTTGAGGTAGCAGCAGCATGAGGAGACCACAGAGTAGTGATGTGGCAACAGCATGAGGAGACCACAGAGTGGTGAAGTGGCATCAGCATTAGGAGACCACAGAGTGGCCCAGTGACATAGTGTTGAGGTAGCAGCAGCATGAGGAGACCACAGAGTAGTGATGTGGCAACAGCATGAGGAGACCACAGAATGGTGAAGTGGCAGCAGCATGAGGAGACCACGATGTGGCTTAGTGACATAATGTTGAGGTAGCAGCTGCATGAGGAGACCACAGAGTTGTGATGTGGCAGAAGCATGAGAAGACTACAGAGTGGCCTAGTGACATAGTGGGGAGGTGGCAGCAGCATGAGGGGACCACAGACTGGTGATGTGGCAGCAGCATGAGTAGACCACAAAGTTGCCCAGTGACATAGTGGGGAGGTAGGGGGCAATACCAGTACCAGCTGAAGATGGTGGCTGGCAGTAGGAACACCTGTTTGGCACCTGGGGTGGGTCCTTTTTCTGCCCACCCCCCCCCAGTAGTATTGCCCTCATTATACAACATTCACACTAGTTCTGTACAGATGTATTCCCATATTGTGCCCCCTCACAGTAGTTATGCCCTTTCTGTGCCCCTTTCACAGTTGTAATGCCCTCTTTGTGCCCCCTTAACAGTAATAATCCCCTTTGTTCCCCCTTCACAGTAACAATCCTCGTGTGCCTCCTTCATAGTAATAATCCCCATTGTGTCTCCTTCATAGTAATAATCCCCATTGTGCCCTCTTTATATTAATAATGCCCACTGTGTCCCCTTTATAGTAATAATGCCCATTGTGCCTCCTTTACAGTAATAATGCTTATTGTGCCCCCTTCAATGTAATAATGCCCACTGTGCTACTAATGCCCTCTGTGCCCCCTCCATAGTAGAAATCCCCATTGTGCCCCTTCACAGTAATAATGCCCACTGTGCCCCATTCACAGTAATAATGCCCTCTGTGGCCCCTTCATTGTAGTAATGCCCTCTGGCTCTGTGCCCCCTCCATAGTAGAAATTCCCATTGTGCCCCCTTCACATTAGTAATGCCCTCTGGGCCCCCTCCATAGTAGTAATGCCCTCTGTTCCCCCTCCATAGTAATAAAGTCCCCTGTGCCCCCTTCATAGTGATAAAGTCCTCTGTGCCACCTCCATAGTAATAAAGCCCTCTGTGCCCCCTCTGTATTAAAAAAACAAACAAAAAAAACAACAACACAGTAACTACTCATCTTGTCCCATTCCTGAAGCTCACATACCTCTCTTCCCTGCAGGCACATATCGCTCTGCAGCACTGTGTGGGCAGAGCTTATGCAGATTTCTGGACCGCAGGGTCCACCCACACAGGCTGGCAGCGCGATCTGTGTCTGCAGGCTTAATGGTGGAGCGGGGAGAAGTCTTCCTGCATCACCATTCTGTGCGCTGCTGGCCTGAAGGAGGGGAGGAGTGCTGGGAGCTAAGCGGTGAGTGACAGACCGCAGCTCCCAGAGCTCGAGCAATGAGCACTTCTATCAATACATGCGACTCCTGCTGCCACCCCTGTCTGACATTACTGTATAATAAAATGATTAAATTCAAATAGTACCCCCCAAAAAGGTTGTAGTACAATGTTACTTCACCGCTGAACGGCCATTAAGACATATATATATTTTTGACTAATAAACTCTCCCCCCAAAAAAAAAAAAAAAATTATAATCACAATTCACTGCAGAAGGTCAATTAAGACATATTCTTTTTCCTATAACTACACCCCAAAAAAAGAAATATAACAATAACAATTCACCGCAGAACGGCTAATAGGACGTACGTATATTTCCTTTTTCTACACCATGTAAATGGCTGTAGTACAATGTAACTTCACCGCTGAATACCAATTATGACATATTTTTTTCCTTTTTCTTCCTATTTCTACACCCCAAAAAACATAAGTATAACAATCACAATTCACCTCAGAACGGCTAATAGGACGTACGTATATTTTCTTTTTCTACACCATGTAAATGGCTGTAGTACAATGTTACTTCACCGCTGAATGACAATTAAAAAAAAAAAATTATCACAATTCATTGCAGAATGGCAATTAAGACATATTCTTTTTGCTATTTCTACAGCCCCAAACAAGAAATATAACAATCACAATTCACCGCAGAACAACTAATGGGACATACGTATATTTCCTTTTAATACACTGCATAAATGGCTGTAGTACAACGTAACTTAAATGCCTGAACAACACTTATGACATATATTTTTTTATTATTTTTCTTATTAATACACCCCCCCAAAAAAAGTAAAACAATGTAAAGTCAACGCAGGACGGCTAATAGGACATACGTATCTATTTTATTAATACACCCTGTAAATGGCTGTACTACAATGTAACTTCATTGCTGAATGACAATTATGACATTTATTTTTCCCTTTTTTTTCCTATTAATACAACCCCCCCAAAAAAATTAAAACAATATCAAATCAACTCAGAACGGCTAATGGGACATAAATATTTTTCCTATTAATACACCCAGTAAATGGCTGTATCACACAGAACTTGTACCCCAGTCACAACCAAGATTTGCTAGAATTAGTGATGTATCATATAGTGCAAACAACCTAAAAGCAGCAGTATAACACCAATTTGGATCCCCAATTAGTGCAGCAAGGTGTAATAGAATCGCTCCTATTACCCAGGCTGTACACTCTCCTATTGCACCCTGTTCTCCTTTCATAGTGTAGACAATGCCTCCCTATCCTTTCGCTACACCTTGAATAATCTTTCCCTGAACTAGTAAATTGTTTTTCCAGCACAATAAGATCTTTCCTAGCACTGTCCCTAGCGTCTGCTGACATCTCTCCCTGCACTAAGTACACTGGAAAATGGCAAAATCCAAAGTGGCTGAGGCTATTTATAGGGCTGTGACATCACAGGGCTGGCTGGCTGCTGATTGGCTGCATGCATGGCATTGTGGGTAATAGCTCGTTTCCAGAGTTGTTTGCTCCATGTCCTAACACGTGCAGCAGCCATTTTCGGAAAAAATGCTATACGTTACCATGAAGAGTGAGAAAATTCGGATTCGGTGCGAATTGAATTTTTCTGAAATAAATATTCGGATAAAATAATTCAAACATGTTTATTTGTAATTGAGTGAGTTATATTGAAGAATAATTCTGTTTTATGTTAACTTTACAGATCCATTGTGTAAAAAAAACTGTTCATTCACAGTTGACATGCTCGTTTCCATTGACCGGATTGCTGGAGAGTACAACTAATTAGTTTTAGCAGGCTGTGTATCTGAACTGTAGAGCTGGAGAATCACTCTTGGTAGTGATTCAGTCAGCTGCTGACAGACGCTGAGTCATAGACTACTATAGCATGGAGCTCTGGGCTCTTTAATCTTTGATATGACTATATAAATTGTGTTTTATTCGTGCAGTCAAGAATATGTAATTCAGCTCATGCTGCAAATGGTGGAAAAGATTTAGTATGTCAGGTAATGATGTGGAAAGATGCAGCTTGACAAACAGAGATACTGAGAAAATGGATAAATAAAAAAGGCTGAATGTTTAAATAGCAAGATTGTATGCATGCCTCACAAATGTCCTGGATCCAGCAGGACAATCATAATTTTGGTTGCTGTCCCGAGCTTCCAGTAAGGCAGCTGCATGTTTCGATTTGGAATATATCTGCACACTCAGGACACAGATACAGTTGAATATTGGGGCGTAGCTATAGAGGAAGCAGGGGAAGCTGTTGCTTTTGGGTCGGAACTCAGAAGGGGCCCACCTAGGAGGAGGACTTATTGTCAGGGCCCCCTTAACAGTATTATACATTGATGATATATACCAGTGATGGCGAACCTTTTAGAGGCCGAGTGCCCAAACTGCAACCCATAACCCACTTATTTACCTCAGAGTGTAAACACGGCAATTGAATCTGAATATTACAGTCAAATACAGTGAATCTTCCATGTACTTGCTCATTTAGCAATAATAGCCTGCCTACATTCAATGTGCTGCCCGGGATGGCAGGAAATGTTTTTTTCCAGGGTGTGGAAAGAGAGCTCTGAGTGCCACCTCTGGCACCCATGCCATAGGTTCGCCACCACAGATTTGGACAGATTTGTTTTTCAACCTTACAAACTATGTTACTAGGTTACTATGTAAATATTAGTCAATTATACCGCTATTCCTAATAGCTATTAATAATAATTGAATCACAATGTACAAAGAATGCCATAGACCACATTAAATATAGTACTGGCCGGATGCCTTATCAAAGACATACACAGTATAAGGCATGCTTAGTAGAAATATACCAATCAGCCAGTCCATCCTACTTTGAGACGAAGAGTATTATTGTCATACAAATCATTAGTGCATTGAAACCATGATTATACCCCAACCAACATTGAGTAAAGTGATTTTAACCTAAAAAGATAAATACCTTATTTTCCGGCATAAAGGATGACTGGGCGTATAAGACGACCCCCAACTTTTCAAGTTAAAATATAGGATTTGGGCTATACTCGTCATATAAGACTACCCCAGCCTCTCATCAGCCCCCTAGTCTCTCATCAGCCCCCAGCCTCTCATCAGCCCCCAGCCTCTCATCAGCTACCTAGTCTCTCATCAGCCCCCAGCCTCTCATCAGCGCTCTAGTCTCTCATAAGCCCCCTAGTCTCTCATCAGCAGCCCAGCCTCTCATCAGCTCCCCAGCCTCCTATCAGCCCACCAGCCTCTCATCTGCCTCCCAGCCTCTCATCAGCTCCCCAGCCTCTCATCAGCTCCCCAGCCTCTCATTAGCTCCCCAGCCTCTCATCAGCTCCCCAGCCTCTCATCAGCTCCCCAGCCTCTCATCAGCTCCCCCCAGCCTCTCATCAGCTCCCCCCAGCCTCTCATCAGCTCCCCCCAGCCTCTCATCAGCCCTCCATACACAGGAGCAGGCAGTATAAAAACTTAGAGGCGGCGCAGGCATGTGTGGCAGGAAAGTCTGCTCCGCCCCTCATCTGCCTGCTTCTGCGCTCCCACTAATGTCTCCCTGCAAATCTGCCAGCCGGTCCCTTTCAAAAAGCACCAGACAGGGCCGGCAAGTCTCTTACTTTATGCCCTGAAGCCGCCGGGCTCTCTCTCTTCCGGTAACTCATGTCTGTGCGACGTATTGCTTATGCTACATAAGCAATGTGCCACACAGACATGTTAGTTACCAGAAGAGGGAGAGCCCGGCGGCCACAGGGGAGAAAGACGACCCGGCGTATAAGACGACCCCCGACTTTTGAGAAGATTTTCAGGTGTTCAAAAGTCGTCTTATAAGCAGGAAAATAAGGAAATATTGAGGTAATATAATAAATAAAAAATAGGTTCCCATATACTGTATTTTTCGCCCTATAAGACGCACTTTTTCCCCCCAAAAGTGGGGGGGAAAGGCAGTACGTCTTATGGGGCGAATGGTGGGGGTTCACACTTATATACCGCCGACCGCATGCTGCGCAGCGCGGGCGGCTATAATCAGCGGGCAGGGAGGAGGGAGGAGAAGCCGGCATCTTGCTATGCATTACAGCGGGCCCGGTGCAGTTACTCTATTCTGCTACACCGGGCCCGCTAACTGCCGGAATCCTGCCGGAATCCTAACTGTGGGCACATGTATTGGTGTAATAAATCTATATCCACTTTACTTACTACTCTACTAATGTCCCAGGCAAGAGGCAAGAAGCAGGAGGCTGGGCCGGCGGGCGGGCACTGGCAGCGCAACTCTCTATGTCACATGCCAGCTCCGCCCACTTTATGAATGAAGGCGGCGGAGCAGGCGCATTACATGGTGAGTTACGTTGTCAGCGCCCGCCCGCCGGCCCAGCCTCCTGCTTCTTGCCTCTTGCCTCTTGCCTTTTGCCTGGGACATTAGTAGAGTATTAAGTAAAGTGGATATAGAAGATTTATTAAACCAATACATGTGCCCACAATTGGGATTCCGGCAGTTAGCGGGCCCGGTGTAGCAGAATAGAGTGACTGCATCGGGCCCGCTGTAATGCATAGCAAGATGCCGGCTTCTCCTCCCTGCCCGCTGATTATACCCGCCGGCCGCGCTATTGGAGGGGTCATTTAGTGAATGACACTGGAGATCTGTGGATGACACTGTTATGGAGGTCTATGGATGACACATAGCATAAAATGCTATTCATGTATCATCCATAGATCCCCCCCATAGCAGTGTCATCCACAGATCTCCAGAACAGTGTCATCCACAGATGCCCCCACTACAGTGCCATCCACCAACCCCCATAACTGTGCCATCCACCAACCCCCATAACTGTGCCATCCACATATCCCCCATAACTGTGCCATCCACATATCCCCCATAACTGTGCCATCCACAGATCATCCCCCATACCTGTGCCTTCCACAGATCCCCCATAACTGTGCCTTTCACAGATCCCCCATAACTGTGCCTTCCACAGATCCCCCATAACTGTGCCTTCCACAGATCCCCCATAACTGTGCCTTTCACAGATCCCCCATAAATGTGCCATCCACAGATCCCCCATAACTGTGCCTTTCACAGATCCCCCATAACACCATTAGTTCAAAACCCACCAAAAGGCACACCTTTTTGTTCAAAATATTTTTTTTCTTATTTTCCTCCTCAAAAACCTAGGTGCGTCTTATGGGCCGGTGCGTCTTATAGGGCGAAAAATACGATACTTGCAATACCAAACATTTTGGACACTGTATTTCAAACAAAACCAAAAAATACTAAAAATATAAATAATAAAAATATTTGTGGTCGGATCGGCTATCAGAAAGGTGTACCTAACCGATCTAACCCTATCTACAACAAGCAGTAGAATTGTGCCATAACTGCTGCAGTAGGGCAGCCTAAAGGGGGCCACCCTAATATGAAGTGACTGTAAGATGGTGTGGGTGGGTGGGTGAAATCAGCTGAATCGGCGTCAGCCTGGGCCCACAGGTGCCTATAAATAGCCTAGTAACCAGCCAGCCTGGGCCCACAGGTGCATATAACTAGCCTTGTAATCAGCCTCCCCTCCCACAAATATAGCAAAGGTCTTTGCTTAATACTTGTGGTCGGATCGGCTATCAGAAAGGTGTACCTAACCTATCTTACCCTATCTACAACAAGCAGTAGAATTGTGCCATAACTGCTGCGGTAGGGCAGCCTAAAGGGGCCAAAAAGAGCAGACCTTAGTTTAGAGCAAAACATATACATACCATTACGACACCCACTTTGAACGCAAAGACACTACACGATGAAGGTGCGAAATATACCGTACATATCACAGAGACTTCTATGTACCTTACCTCTTTGTCACGTGCGCCGGCACGTCGTTCTTGGAGGTAGCTAATGTTGATGCTTTTGAAAGAGTGGTTGGTAATCAGAAACGATTTACTCCTATGTTGACCAACATATGAACATATTAAGAGACGGTCTGAATCCTGAGAGCTGCAGACTGAAACAACAATGGTGAATCTGATGGAAGGGCCTAATTGAAGTCCAACCATTCGCCAAGGGCCCTGTTAATGGTAGCAAAATACTTCACCTATACTTATTCCCCAGGCCACCGCTTTAATTATTATTATTATTTTTTATAAAGGACCCAAAAGTTAGAAGATGGCGGATGCCGTCTAACTCTAGTAATAGATTAAGTGAAATGTGTAGACTCACCAGGCCTGGGGAACCATAAGCACGAGCACATGGCTATTCCAATTAACGAGCTAATGTTGCCTGTAATGAGGACAGAAAACATACCCACCATACTAGCAGTTGTGACAGGAAATAAGCTTAAGGTCATGATAAACTATGTATGCTGCGCCTACAGTAGTGATAGGACTTGTTGAGTCCATAGACGTGACAGACTACGTATATTGTGCCTTATTATTGTATCTACTACTGGATGATAGACCGGTACCCAGGAACTAGGTGCGACACCAACACCCTCAGCCCGAGTTTGACGATGAAGTAAGCATGTCTGTAATGAAGACATAATGTACACCCAATGCCTGCCGCTATGACAGGACAAGCTTAAGGTCATGATAGACTACGTATGCTGCGCCTGTAGTCGCGCTAGGACTTATCGTGTCAGTAACGTGACAGACTTCGTAAATCGCCTGTAGTCGTGACAGGACTTATTAGTCTGTAGTCGTGACAGACTTGTAAATCGCCTGTAGTCGTGACAGGACTTATTAGTCTGTAGTCGTGACAGACTTCGTAATTCGCCTGTAATGGTGAGACAGGACTTATTAGTCTGTAGACGTGACAGACTTCGTAAATCGCCTGTAGTCGTGACAGGACTTATTAGTCTGTAGTCGTGACAGACTTCGTAAATCGCCTGTAGTCGTGACAGGACTTATTAGTCTGTAGTCGTGACAGACTTCGTAAATTGCCTGTAGTGGTGAGACAGGACTTATTAGTCTGTAGACGTGACAGACTTCGTAAATCACCTGTAGTGGTGAGAGGACTCCCTGTGGACGAAACTGATGCCATAGTATTATTTTTTATTTTTTTCTGAACAACCCTTTGAGAGCTGAAATTTGAGAAACGTGAAAAAATGAGACCACAGGGTCAGCTTCCTGGGAGAATGGGTCTATAATGCAAGGACGGGCAAGAGAAAAGTAACAGCGGGGAGCGAGGGAAGCAAGAACCTAGAGAGGGTAAATGGGAAAAAAATGCGAACCCAGGAGAAGGTGATGTCTGAAAAGGAAGGCTTGAGATGACTGCTTGAAAAGAAAACGATGAAGACCCAACAACCTACAACAATAATGTGAGTTAGATTCTAATGGCAAAAGCCATGCATGCGAGCCTCCACGAGAAGAAATGTATTGCGAGCCACAGCTGACCGAGCCATGCGAGCGGGCCTGAAGGCAGAAATAGACATGGAACCTACTGTGGCGGACCACGCAGCCGACCTCGAATGGCGGAGTTGTGTGTGTAAAATGTAAACTGAGAAGCCATGCGTGAGAGACTAATGGCGGAGCCAAGCGTGAGAGAGTCTAATGCGCGAGAGACTCTAACGGCAGAGCCATGTGTGTATACATAAACGGAGAAGCCCTGCGTGAGAGACACTAATGGCGGAGCCAAGCGTGAGAGAGACTTAAGGCGGAGCCAAGCATGAGAGAGACTAATGGCGGAGCCAAGCGTGAGAGAGACTAATGGCGGGGCCATGCGCGAGAGACACTAATGGCGGGGCCATGCGCGAGAGACGCTAATGGCGGGGCCATGCGTGAGAGACACTAATGGCGGGGCCATGCGTGAGAGACACTAATGGTGGGGCCATGCGTGAGAGACACTAATGGCGGGGCCATGCGTGAGAGACACTAATGGCGGGGCCATGCGTGAGAGACACTAATGGCGGGGCCATGCGTGAGAGACACTAATGGCGGGGCCATGCATGTCAAACTTAAACGGAGAAGCCATGCGTCAGAGACTCTAATGGCGTAGCCATGAATGCGAAACTTATGGCAATTTTTTTAAAAAAATTTTATGTATTTTTTTTTTACTTTTTTTTTTTTATAAATTTTTTTTATTTTATTTTTTTTAAACCACTTAAGCAGCACCAGTATGACTTGGGGACTCGCATAACCATGACCCCCTTCGACAGTAACCTAGGACACTAACCAGCTTACAACCATATTGTACCCCTAACGAATGACGTGAAGAACGGTCATAGACCCCGCGGAGCCATGAGGCTGAAGCGGTCATCAGGCCCCCGAAGCCAAGACTGAACTAGATGACATTACAGTGACGATAAGTAATTAAAATGTGAGCCAGACCTGATGGGATATGCATAGACAATAGTGAACCGAACCCCGTGCCTAAGTAAACATTAAACCAACCGTGAAATTGAACAGATGGGAGAAAAAGAGCCAGAGGCATTACAGTTCGCTAAGAGAAGACCCTAATTGTGACAACGTGGGAACAGCTTGTGAAACATAGTAGGAAACTTACTCCTATTAGCCCACTGACCGCTGAGGGACTGTATGGTGAGCTGGGGCAGGAGACCAGTCTGAGTGAATGCGAACCAGGACTAAAGAACAGCACCCAATTTTATTTTTATTTTTCCACCGAAGTGAAACAGAAAAGTAGGCCTATGGAATGTAACAACCAGCGAGGAAAGAAACGTAACCTGAAAGAAAGTGGTATCAGAGCGATGTGCTGACTGCCCTAGTGAAAATACTGAGTAACCATGATGTAACAATGAAAGGGAAAATGCAGCTTTAAGTGGAAGCAGAATATAACATCTGATGTAAGAACAGGTGGGTGAATGCAGCTCTGGATGTGAGTGGTGCCAAAAACATGGTATGGGCCCAGCTCTGAGCATGAAGAGCAAGGTATAACGCAGCCGTATGAATGCAATCTGAAATGAGCAGAGTATTAATGTGATGCAACAGCAAACGCATTAACGCAGCTCTAGTAGTGAATGGAGTATAGGACAAAATGTAAATGCAGACAGACAGACGTACCTTTTGAAGGTAACGAACCTAACCATGATCATTCGACCATAAGCGCCCCACCTCCTTCGCCCCAGAGCGCTACAAGTTACTAACCGTGTAACCAAGTCCGATCCTACCGTGAATGCCAGCACTTGCCTGGCACCTTCTGCCATTACCCAGGCGCGAACGAACCTCCACATAATGCTGCAGGTTTTTTGTTTTTTTTTAAATGGGTCACCACAACACCATCTAAGAAAACATAAACATGTTTGAACATAACCCATGATGCAACGCTAATTAATCGACATATAGTGCACTTATAAACCTAGCACAGGACCGCTGACACATGCGTGCCCATAACATACAGTTTATAGATTAAACACACTTACATACAAGAGCATCAGAACTCAAATACCGGCGCCTTGACCGATCTGCTTGTGTCCCCATATACAGACAACTGATATACATTCACCAACACCTTGCATGTCTGGCTTTAACTGCGGATGTGCCCCCACATGTAAAACAGGTAATAGAAAAACACGCACTTTTTTTTTTTTTTTTACGTATGAAACAGATATCAGAAAACATGCGACCATACCTACTCTAGGCGCATGCTACACCAATAACTATATGCAATAGCCCCTAACAAGCCCCTAAACAGCTAGACAAAATACTAACAACAGTCATTTGACTGTTAGCACCCAACTCTGCTTTGACCCAGAGAACTGCGAATCGCATACCGCACTGTGGGTCCCGTGCCAATAAGTACAATTCTGCAGTAAGTGCCAGCATTCGCCTGGCCCTTTTTGCCGATGCCCAGGTGTGAACGAGCCTCCACATGATGCTGTTGCGTTTTTTTTTTTTTTTTAAATCAACCATTGATACACAAAACACAGCGTGCATAGCTTGAGCCCACTAACAACCAATGCTCGGCCCTTTAGCGCCCAAACTCTGCTTCATCCTAGAGCGCTACATGTTGCGGACCGCAGCGTGGGTCCCATGCAAACCACTCCGAACCTACCATGAATACCAGCGCCCTCCTGAGACATTCTGCCGTCGCCCAGCCGTAAGGAGCCTCCACACCATGCTGCTGTATCCTAGAGCTGACCCAGAGGTAGTGAAATCAGCTGAATCGGCGTCAGCCTGGGCCCACAGCTGCCTATAAATAGCCTAGTAACCAGCCAGCCTGGGCCCACAGGTGCATATAACTAGCCTTGTAATCAGCCTCCCCTCCCACAAATATAGCAAAGGTCTTTGCTTAATACATATTACAAAAATTGTATACATAATAAACAAAAAAATTATATATATATATTTATATATATATTCATACCCCCTTGAACTTTTCCACATTTTTTCATGTCACAGCCGCAAACTTAAATATATTTTATTAGGATTTTATTTGATAGACCAACACAAATTAGCAAGTGTGTGTGATGAAAAAAAAATACATGGTTTACAAATTTAGAAAGTGTGGCAAGCATTTTCATTCAGTCCCTGAGTCAATACTTTGTAAGACCACCTTTTGCTGCAATTGCAACTGCAAGTCTTTTGGGGTATGTATCTACCAGCTTTGCAAATCTAGAGGCTAAAGTTTTTGCCAATTCTTCTTTGCTAAATAGCTGAAGTTCAGTTAGATTGGCTGGACACAGATTCTCAATGGGATTTAGGGTTAGACTTTGACCGGGCCATTCTAACACATGATGCTTTGATCTTAACCATTCCATTGTAGCTCTTGCTGTGTGCTTAGGATTGTTGTCTTGCTGGAAGGTGGACCTCCATCCCAGTCTCAAGTCATTATCAGCCTCTACCAGGTTTTCCTCCAGGATTAACCTGTATTTAGCTCCTTTTTCCCATCAACTCTGATCAGCTTTCCTGTCCCTGCTTGAGAAAAGCATCCCCACAGCATGATGCTGCCACCATCATCTTTCACTGTGAGAATGGTGTGTTCAGGGTTATGTGCAGTGTGAGTTTTCCTCCACACATAGCGTTTTTGCATTTAGGCCAACAAGTTAAACTTGGGTCTCATCTGACCAGAGCACCTTGTTCCACCTGTTTGCTATGTTGCTTACATGGGTTATGGAAAACTGCAAACTGGGACTTCTTATAGATTGCTTTCAAAAATGGCTTTCTTCTTACCACTCATCCATAAAGGCCAGATTTGTAGAGTATAAGACTAATAGTTGTCCTTTGGACAGATTCTCCCACCTCAGCTGTGGATCTCTGAAGCATCTCCAGAGTGACCATGGGCCTCTTGGCTGCTTCTCCAATTAGTGCTCTCCTTGCCTGGGCTATCAGTTTAGGTTGATGGTCTTGTGTTGGTAGGTGTGCAGTTTTGCCATACTCCTTCCATTTTCAGATGAGGGATTGAACAGTGCTCGGTGAGATGTTCAGAGTTGAGATATTTTTTTATAACCTAACCTTGCTTTATACTTCTCCACAAGTTTATCCCTGACCTGTCTGGTGTGCCTCATTTGTTTTAATGATGCAGTTTGATGACCAATGTTCACCAACAAGCCTCTGAGGCCTTCACAGAACATCTGTAGTTATACTGCTGTTATACTGATAAATTATACACAGATGGACTCTGTTTACTAATTAAGTGACTTCTGAAGACAGTTGGTCACACTGGATTTTACAGGGGATTGAATACAAATGGACGTCACACTTCCGATTTTTATTTATTAAATATTTTGAAAACCATGTATCATTGTCTTTTTACTTCACACATACTTGCTACTTTGTGTTGGTCTAGTGCATACAATCCCATTAAAATACATTTAAAGGGGTTGTTCCATGAAAAATATTCTACAGTTTTCAAACCAGCGCTTGGATCTAAATACTTTTGTAACTGTATGTAATAATTTTTTTTAACTATTTAGTTATTCAACAAAATGTATCTGTTTAGTGCCACCTACTCTTTGTTCTTTTTCTTATTTCTTTATCTGGCTCACCCATGCTCATTTTCATCCTTCAGGTGTCTCTTTAGCTGTGATAGGAAGAGAGCTCCAGCAGAAAAAATATAACTTCTGAGCTGTGACAGGGGGGAAAGCTGTAGCATAATGGGGACACATCCTTAGCTGCAGCAGAAAAGACACTCCCCTAGAGCTGCCATCTTGATATAAATCTAGCAGAGTAATGAATGGGGAGATCTTTGGATCCAAGTGAGGTACAGGGCTGGTTCTAGCTTTGTTAGAATGAGATTTCTATGTACTATATTATGTTTTATTTACCTTTTTTTAGATGAATCATGCAATAACCATTTTAAGTTTGTAACTTTAAGTTAAGAACACACATCCAATGGAAGGCTCCAGGATGGAATTGGAACAAAACATTTCTCCCTTTTGTCAGTGTTCACTTTTAGTCATTATTCTACAATGAACAGTCCACTAGAGACTTGGAGGCCTTTCGAATTGAGGTAGATTACATTCTACTTCGGACCAGTTCACATTTTTCATTTTTACATTACTTAGATCCCAAGGGCTTTCTTACAGGTTTTCGGTTGACAGCAAAGATAAATATTATATCTGCAAGATCCAAATATACCCATCTTAGATGAAGTGGTATCAAATTTCCAAATTAAATGTTAACATAGAATCTAAAAAAATATAAATAAGAGATATATAAACAGTTAATAATCCACTTTATAAATAAGGAAATCTGAAAAAAGACAAAGGAAATAGAAAAGGGAGCAAAGGGAAGAGAGAAAAAAGGAAAAGGAGGGGGTTATGTAAAAAGTGTACAAATATGTGTGAAAACATTGATGAAAAGTAAACCTTGATATGTGTGAAGGCCGATTTATTGGCCTGTATTTGTGGCAGGGATGTAAGTAGCACATTTATACCAGCCAGGCGCCTCCCCTGAGTGTGTCGACGGTGTTGTGTAGTTGTGTGCACATGGGTTGCATCTGCAGCTTCCATACCCAATTGGCATTCAGGATCCCAGTTGAGGTCGTTCCGATCGGGTGAGGGTTGCTGCTAGCTCGTGCAGCATCTTCCCGTTATAGTCCGGCCGGCGATGTGCCGGCTCTTTTGGTGAGTAGGAGCAGCACTGCACCGGAGCCATTCTGCCTGGCAGCCCACGCTTGGCGCCCACGCGGCAGTACGGTTAGGCAGCAGGGGTCAGCGTGACTCTGTCTCGTTTTCTCGCACGTTTTCTATGTCTTGCACAGGCCACCTTGCTTAGTTTGTCTGTGTATATTTGTATGTATTTCTTGTTTGCTTTCACTTCACTGCTTGCCAGCAAACCTCTCTCGCTATCCGCTATTATTTCTGCAGACTAAAACCTTGTTCACACTGACATCCAGTATTATCCCCTTACTTGCATTATAGAGGGGGAGGCAGCTGATTAATCCAGGTGGAGCAGAGTTGCTGTTTACAAAGTGTTATTGTTTCTTTAGTATAAATGCTATTTTGCGATATGCATATTGAGTAGACTGTAAGCTCCTCTGTGTTGAGGTGTCTTCCCAGCAAACCTCTCTCGCTAGCCGCTATTATTTCTGCAGACAGTCTAAAGCCTTGTTCACACTGACATTCAGCATTATCCCCTTATTTGCATTATAGAGGGTGAGGCAGCTGATTGCTCCAGCAGAGTTGCTGTGTACAAAGTGGTATTGTTTCTTTAGTATAGATGCTATTTTGCAATATGTATCTTGAGTAGACGGTAAGCTCCTCTGTGTTGAGGTATCTTCCTTTGTCTTATTTCATTTGTTTTGGAAATATAAAATGTGTGTGTGCCACTTTAAGGGGGTGAACCTGAGTTTGTGTAAAAAACAAAACAAAAAAGCATCTGTGCTGGGGATCCATCTTCAGTTCAGAGTGTTAGCTGAACACTGGGGGAGCTGCTTGCTACAAAGGTAAGTGCAGAGACCCAAAACGACCTTTTATTTTGTTAATTTGCCTCGTTTTGTTGTTTTATTTGTGCTAAAATAGATGTGAGCTTGGCGTTCGTAAAGAACTGAGTTTAGTTTGTTTTACAGCATATACACCCGTGCTGATGGTGGCATCGTTTGTATTCACTCACCTATAGCAGCGTGATGTGTTGCAGGTGGTTTATATTACTGCATGCCTTGTGTTAATGTCGGCATACTTCCACAGTCAGGTTTGTCTTTACATGTCATTTTTTGCTTTTCAGCTCCTGTGACAGCTCGTCATTCTCAGTTGGTCAATCACATCTTTTGCTAAGGTAGTAGAAAAGAGAAAGGGAAAAAAAGTCACAAGCCCGTAACCCAATTTCCCATTGGGTTACGGGCTTTGCTACTTAACGTTTTAATTTTTAGGTTGTTATAGGTTCAGAGTGTTGGGTAAGTCGTGTTTTCATCAGTTTGCGGTGTCACATCAGACCTGACCCGTCACTCAGGCCTCGGCGGTTTCAACCATTTAGTTGGTATTCTGATGCGTGTATGCCTCATGTCAGTGTCAGCATACTACCACTACAGTGTTCATTTTAGGAAATGGTCAGATATCATAGTCAAGTATCAAAATAATGCCAGTCTGACACCTGACCCTGACACCTTACTCCTGACACCTGACTCTGACACCTGACCCCTGATTCTGACAACTGACCCTGACAACTGAGTTTGAATTATGCTCTTCATAGGTCAGGGTCAAAGTGAGAATAATGCACAGCATGCTGCGGATTTTTCTCCGGCCAAAAAACGTTTGGGTACTGAACGGATAACATCCTGATGCATCCTGAACAGATTTCTCTCCATTCAGAATGCATTAGCATAATCCTGATCAGTAGTTTTCCGGCATAGAGCCCCGAGGACGGAACTCTATGCCGGAAAACAAAAACACTAGTGTGAAAGTACCCTTAGGTCAGTAGTCATCAGCATCACACATGACTTGAATTTGCCTCATATCTAGGGCTTAATGAAATGTTAATTTTTTTGAAGGGGTCTTGAACCCAGGCCCACTGGCCTCAAGACAAGTGCACTACCACTCAGCTATAAGCTTGCTTAGGGTTAGCTTGGGATTTTATTCATCTATGTGATTTTGCATACAAATACATAGTATATCTATAACTCATTCTCACTTTGACCCTGACCTATGAAGAGCATAATTCAAACTCAGTTGTCAGGGCAGTTGTCAGGGTCAGGTGTCAGAGTCAGGTATCAGGGTCAGGTGTCAGTGTCAGATGTCAGAGTCAGGTGTCAGTGTCAGATGTCAGAGTCAGGTGTCAGGGTCAGGTGTCACACTGGCATTATTTTGATACTTGAATATGATATCTGACCATGTCCTAAAATGAACACTGTATACCACAGCCAGGATCATCATTGCATGTCATTTTTGCTTTTTAGGTCACGTCACAGCTCACCATTTCTCAGTTGATGTGATCGGTTACATCTTTTGCTAAGGTAGTAGAAAGGGGAAAAAAATCACATTACGGGTGGATTTCCCATTAGGTTATGGGCTTTGCTACTTGATGTTTTATTTCTAGGTTGTTATGAGTTCAGAACATTGGGTAAGTCACTTTTTCATCAGTTTGCAGTGTCACATCGTTAGACCTGACCCGTCACTCAGGCCTCGGCGGTTTCAACCATTTCGTTGGTATTCTGATGCCTGCATGCCTCGTGTCAGTGGCAGCACTACCACAGCCAGGGTCATCATTGCATGTAATTTATGCTGTTTCGGTCCTGTCACAGCTCTCCATTCTCCGTTAGTGTGCTCTATTACGTCTTTTGCTCATGTAGGAGGAAAAGAGGAAGAGAAAAAAAAATATATATATATAAAACTTTATCAGCTTACAAACTCGCTACTTGATGTTTCTTCACACGTTGCTATAGGTTCAGAGTCTTGGGTAAGTCACGTTTTCATTAGTTTGGGGTATCACAACGTCAAACCGAACACGTCGCTTAGGGCACGGCGGTGTCAACTATTTGGTTTTCTGGTGCTTCCGCCGGCACTGGTTTGTTGCCATTTCTTGGCCCCCAATATAATGATTTTCTTTCCAACTTTCCTCTGTACCAACACTCACCACTGGTGTTGGGCGCGAGTATTCGCAGGGCGAGTTTTGGTCTTGAATGTCGTGATTTCAAAATTTAGCGAATATGTCGAATACATGACCCCATATTCGCAATTACGCATATTCGCTCTTAAGGTGGATAGTGAGTGATAGAGAAACTGTATCTTAAAGAAGAAAAAAATAAAATGAATAAATAAATGTAAAAAATAAATAAATAATAATTTCAGACATAATTTCACGCCTCCCCTGCGTGTGTCGATAGTGCTGCGTACTCTCCCAACCCGCCCTTCTTTTTCATAAACACCTTGCAGGGTATGCCCCCTTTCAGGCATTCCTCCTACGCAGCGGTTATGGCACAATTCAAGCCGCTTAGTCTAGTTAGTTAGGCAGGTAGACGGTTACGTGTCATGTAGCCCCGACCACAAATATTAATGTTAATGACTATACAGTTTGATGATTTTCATGCTGGCTCCTGCACAGTTGACTTACTAATTTCTGGTCTAAGACAGATTAGTGTATTAAATAATTTATGCGCCCATCTTTTCTTATCTTGTAAATATCTGTCAACGTAATAGGATTTATATGTATAAGCTGTAAGTGTTGGATGCTTTCACTTATACCCGAGGAAGCTGCAAATTGCAGCGATACATGTGGGGCTCTTCGACATGGCATATTGAGTATGTTCCCTCTATGTAGGAATAAACTATTAACATTTTTGTATATGGTGAGGTCTACCTTTTATATTTACTGTCTTTATTTTGCTGGATATGCAATAGCATAGATAGAGGGAATAGCAGTCAGAGACCACCTCAAAGAAAAGCTAGAAGCAGTCCAGGTTGTATCTAACAGTTGGGTACCTGATCTGATTCTGCTAGATGGCAGATCATTAATGCAGTGAATTTTTTTGGCCTGAAGGTAACCCTGCAGATTTGGGATCTGTATTGCCCACTGTCAAAAGTCAGTGGATAGCGATTAAAGGGTTAATCTCTGTGTCTCGTTTATGATTGTGCAGTAACCCAGTGGCAGTGCGGTGTGGAGGATAGGAGTGGTAGTGGTTTAGATGGTAGTGGTTTTCACAGTACTCACAACAACAGGGGTCTTCTCTCTTATTTGCAGGGCTGAAACAGAGAAAAGGGGACCATACAATAGGAGTTGTAGTTCCCCGGGGGCACACCCTCTCTGTTGGAAGGTGGGATCTCTTTGATGTTGAGGTGTGAATGCATGTCGGAAGACTGAAGTAAAATAGAACATTTAACTTATAGTCTTTACTGAGCAGAAAGAGGCAGACAAATACAGACTCCTCGGAGGCAAACAGTCTTGGCAGAATAGTTCCAACAAAGTTTTGTCCTAGTTGTAGCAAGGTTTTCTTTTCCCAATATCAACTAAGATATATTTCCTCAAATATCAATTCCTTACAATTCCAACTGAAGGGTGTTCTACGCATCCAATATTTTATCTGCATTTCTTTCTGTGGTGCAGATTCATAAGCAGCATCGCAAGCTACAAACAATGTGATAGAATGGCCATAAACCCTGTCAAAAGCTATAAGGTCTTCAGCCCCTAATTATTACTCTCACAGTGGGTCCCTTGCACTCCCTTTCAGCTGCACACAGTCCATTGGAGTTCACTGACTGAAGAAACTGACTCGATGTGAGGAAGAAGAACAAGAGGGACTTCTCAAATGTCCACTGTACTGAAGCAGGAGATTGTCAAGGGGATTGAAAGACTCTTGATTTCTTTATTGTTATACAGACAACGCATTTCGGAGGATAGAAGCCTCCTTCAACAGGTCAGTGTTGCAGGGGTAACACTGACCTGATGATGGAGGTTTCTGTATAATTCAGTGTGGAGAGGAGAATTAGTCCCGACCAGACCCCTCTAGAGGTGCCCTCTCTCCTTCAGCAACTAAGCATAGAGCATGCTGAAATCTAACATACTCTGTCATTTTACCTGACAATTGTTAATGAGAAACAGTAGGAAGCCTGTACACACCTTCAAATTGTCAGTGAACTCCACAAAATCAGCATGCTGCTCTATTTTGTCACATAGTCAAAGAGTTCATCAAGTGCCATTGTTTTCCATCACATGATGAATCGCCTTTTTTTGTTTTTCTGTTTCTGGAACAGAATAGAAACATGGAAAATGATGCTGATGTGAGCATAACCGTTCTTGAGATAATATGAATTCTCCAGATGTTTTAATAATATTCTTTTCATGTCATCTCCAGTGCCTCCCTAGTCCTTTCTAATTCTTTACATGCTTGAGGCCAGGGGCATACATAGAAATCATGGGGCCCCATAGCAAAGCTCAGTATTGGGCCCCTCCCTCCCCGCACAAATATAAAGTACAATTTAAGTAATATATATATATATATATATATATATATATTGTAAGAGGGTGCAAGGTACCGTGGTCGATGGCAGGTACGTGTCACCGAGGTTCCTGGCCTCGGTGAGGTAAGAGCCGGGTTTTCGTGTGTCAGCAGCAGCTAGTGCTGTTTGACATCTTGTTTTTTAGTTTGGCTGCATAGCCAATCCGGGCCGGCTCTTACTGGGAGTAGGCAAAGAGTTGGGTGGGTGCCTATTCCCCACGGTCCAGGCCGGACTTTATCCGGGCCTTTAAAAGGCAGCCTCCTCAGCAGCTGATTGTGATTGTCCTGGAGCTGCTGTTAGGCTGTGGAATCATTTGAGTTTGGGAGTGCTGATCCATGCTGTGCTGTGTGGAGTTCTCTGGGCTGGAAGCAAGACCCCAAGCAAGGAGGAGTGCAGATGGCCTGGAAGCCGGAGGTCGATCGCCTTGCGGCTGGACTGACAGCCAGGTGCGAACCTGCACCTAAAGCCTCCCAGGTGACTGGAACCTGTTTTTGACTGTTTCGTTTTGCTGCACGTTTTCTGATGGGTGTGAATTAACACCAAGTGACTGTTTGCTGTGTATTTGCTACAAGTGTGAATTAAACACTGTTTGCTACACTTTCTGGACTCCGTTTTGCCTCTATACTGCACCCGCACTGCTATCTACCAGAGCGACTCCCCACAATATATACACACACACACTGTATTTTTCACTTTATAAGATGCACCTGATGATAAGACGCACCTAGGTTCTTGAGGAGGAAAAAAATTTTTGAACCAAAAGGTGTGCTTTTGGTGGGTTTTGAACTAATGATGCATCTGTGGATGACACGCTGTTATGGGGGATCTGTGGATGACACTGTTATGGGGGATCTGTGGATGACACTGTTATGGGGGATCTGTGGATGACACTGTTATGGGGGATCTGTGGATGACACTGTTATGGGGGATCTGTGGATGACACACTGTTATGGGGGATCTGTGGATGACACACTGTTATGGGGGATCTGTGGATGACACACTGTTATGGGGGATCTGTGGATGACACACTGTTATGGGGGATCTGTGGATGACACTGTTATGGGAATCTGTGGATGACACACTGTTATGGGGATCTGTGGATGACACAGTTATGGGGGATCTGTGGATGACATTGTTATGGGGGATCTGTGGATGACACTGTTATGGGGGATCTGTGGATCACACTGTTATGGGGGATCTGTGGATGACACTGTTATGTGGGATCTGTGGATGACACTGTTATGTGGGATCTGTGGATGTCACTGTTATGGGGGATCTGTGGATGTCACTTATGTGAATATAACTCCCATCACCCTAATGAATACACTCATGTACTTACTGTACATTGGTGTATTCTCAAGGATGAGGGGAGTTATAGTCAGATTAAATATGAACACTGTCCAGGGACTGTTCTGTAATTGCCATGTGTTTATATTAAATATGACTATAACCCCCCTCATCCATAACAATCCACTCATATACTGCAGTACATTTGTGAATTCCTATGGATGAGTGGGGTTATAGTCATATTTAATATAAACACATGCCAATTACAGAACAGTCCCTGGACAGTGTTTATATCAAATATGACTATAACCCCCCTCATCCATAGGAATCTGAAGTGATACATTTTTTACAGTGCACTAACAATACTTGAGTGGGAGCAGGGTGTCTAGCAGGGCAGTATACAGAGCAGTGACACTCTAGCAGTGCCTGCAGGCTGCATTCATGTGTATATGTATAAGCAGAGAGCAGCAGTGCTGGCGGGCATAGTGTGACAGGCATACAGCAGTCAGGTCAGTGAAGGAGGGGACAGGGGGGAGAAGTTGTGACTTACTGGAGCTGCAGGCTCCGGTCCCGGGTGCACAACTTGCAGGTGACGCTGGGGGCTGGAGTCCTGTGGCTGACGGAGTAGGCAATGAGCATGTCCCGCCCACTCACTTCTTTCCCCTGCTGCTGCTATGCACTAGCCAATCAGCAGCAGGAGCCTAGCACTGCTAAAAGCTGATTGGCCAGTGCAGTGCCCAGCAGGCAGAGGAGAGCGAGTGTCATGTTCACCTGCCTGCATACTGTCCGGTCTGTGCACCGTTTGCAACGCACAAAATATATCTGAGGAGAGGGGGGCTTGAACAAAGGAGAAGGGCTCACCCGAGCCCCATATAGAAGACAAGCTATGCCGCAGACATTGTTGGGGGCGAGGCTTTCCATCCACTCCGGGCCCCCTCCTGCCATGCGCCCCGTAGCAGTTGCGTGGTTTTTAAAGGAGTCCTTTATGCCAGAGATGGGCAAACTGCAGCTCTCCAGCTGTTGCAAAACTGCAACTGCCAGCATGCAAAGACTGCTTACAGCTATCAGCCTACAGCAGGGCATGGTGGGAATTGTAGTTTTGCAACAGCTGGAGAGCCGCAGTTTGCCAATCCCTGCTTTATGCCATTGCAGTTGGGATTTGATCTCTACAACAGGAGCAAAATATTGATGGAAAGAGCTAATGTTCATGGCAGGTGACTATATGTTTTTCAAGAACATGCTACTATATTAAGTTCATGTTGAATAAACTGTTGCTTTTATACTGAAAATATAAGAGAAGCCAAATCTTGCTCTGTGAATTTTAAATACATTTTTCTAGCAGGAATAATTTAGACTAAAAATAAAAAAAATAAGAAAAACATAAATATAACTGCATGGCTGTAAGGTTTGTGCTTTGCACATGTACCTTTGGAAGAACAAAAAATAAAAAGGTTATGGCTCTTGGAAAATGTGTGTGTGTGTGCGGGGGGGGGGGGGGGGTACAAAAAAGAAAAAATGAAAACTGTTTACTGCACCAAAGAGTTAAATATAAAATAGGGGGTATTTTTTATACAGGTTACAAAGGATAAAGCCCTAGAGGATGAAGCAACTTAAGCAGCTCAATTCTGAGAAGTGGCTTGCACAATTCTGGTCACCCTCTTTGCCTCCTCCGTATGTTTCCTCAGAGGCAGAATCTATCTATCTATCTATCTATCTATCTATCTATCTATCTATCTATCTACTATCATATTTGCCTCTTTTGTTTCACATCACCTTTCTCCCATTCTCATTATGTGATAAGCACATCACTAATATTCCTCTCCACGTGCCTGTGGACGGAATAGATACATTTGTGGTGTATGGAGAACTTCAGTTACTAGACTGTAAAAAAGAAATGATCAATAATAGGATATTTTCAGTGTTGGGATTTGGTTGCCTCCAGTGCTTGATATTGGCTGCTACTTGCAGCATATTCTGTATGAATTTCATACTCTGTTAGCCAAGAGACTGTCTGTCCTCCTCCTTATCATCCCATCTGTCATGTTTGTGAATAATTATGCCAGACCTCTTCACAACAGTTTGTGAATGTAAATTATAAAAAATACCCGAAGGAAAACAGCAACAAAAATATATGGAGGAAAAACAATGAAGCGCCAACCATGTGGCCACTTACCCGTGAGTTCATCAATAAATAGTTGTGTAGCAGATGCTACTTACACCAGTCAGTTATTGTCTGGGGACTTCCACAGGGACTACATATCAAATAGTCTTTCAAGCATTACAAGACTTTTCTGCCACAATACTACTCTCAAATCTCTGAGATTTTTTTAGTAAACATGGCATGATGTCAGGTTACAGATCATTAGAAGACGCTATGACTTCAAAAGTAACAATAAACACTAGATTTATGTACGGTCATGGCAAAAAGTTTTGAGAATGACACAAATATTCGTTTTCACAAAGTTTGCTGCTAAACTGCTTTTAGATCTTTGTTTCAGTTGTTTCTGTGATGTAGTCATATAATTACACGCACTTCATATGTTTCAAAGGCTTTTATCGACAATTACATGACATTTATGCAAAGAGTCAGTATTTGCAGTGTTGGCCCTTCTTTTTCAGGACCTCTACAATTCGACTGGGCATGCTCTAAATCAACTTCTGGGCCAATTCCTGACTGATAGCAACCCATTCTTTCATAATCACTTCTTGGAGTTTGTCAGAATTAGTGGGTTTTTGTTTGTCCACCCGCCTCTTGAGGATTGACCACAAGTTCTCAATAGGATTAAGATCTGGGGAGTTTCCAGGCCATGGACCAAAATGTCAATGTTTTGGTCCCCGAGCCACTTAGTTATCACTTTTGCCTTATGGCACGGTGCTCCATCGTGCTGGAAAATGCATTGTTCTTCACCAAACTGTTGTTGGATTGTTGGAAGAAGTTGCTGTTGGAGGGTGTTTTGGTACCATTGTTTATTCATGGCTGTGTTTTTGGGCAAAATTGTGAGTGAGCCCACTCTCTTGGATGAGAAGCAACACCACACATGAATGGTCTCAGGATGCTTTACTGTTGGCATGACACAGGACTGATGGTAGCGCTCACCTTTTCTTCTCCAGACAAGCCTTTTTCCAGATGCCCCAAACAATCGGAAACAGGCTTTATCGGAGAATATGACTTTGCCCTAGTCCTCAGTAGTCCATTCACCATACTTTTGTCACGGCGGGAAGTGGGGGAAAGCCCCCACCATGCATCGTCCACGGCCGCTGGGACAGATAGCAGGAAAAGGGAGCTGGGGACCTCCTGAAGCATCCTAATAGAGCCCTGGCCTCCTAACTGTATGGGCCGACCTTGAAGGTAGGAGGGCCCATACCTCAGGAACCTGGAGCCCTAAGAATCCCTGCTTAACCCTGGATATAATGACAGGGCAGAGACCATCTGCTCATCCAATACCACAGATGGGCAGGAGTCTCCAGAGGCCCCTCTGCAGCTGGGAACCAGACAGTGTACACCCGCACGACAGGTAAGTAACAGAGCAAGCCACATACACAAAGCCCACACTTACCTGCTGCACTGGAGAAGCCGAACTAGCACCAGGACCTCCTGGACCCTCATACGGACACCAGATGCATGGGGAAGATCCTGGCAGGGCAGCACACCATCTGGTCTTTCCCCCGGGAAAGCAAGCCCCTTCCGGAGCAACAAACAACTACGACCACGCTCTAGACAGACCCACACCATAACAACAACACAAGGTGGGGATGAGCAAAACAAGCACACTGGAGGGGATACATCAAACAGACAAGATAAACAATGGACAATGAAACCAATATAACGAATAAGGGTAGCTTACGCAGACATAACAGTGGGAACACACAACAAGCTCCAGCACACAATCTCACTGTGGCTGGACAAACAAAACTGACCTCAGGCTCCAAACACACACACATAAGGAGGCCTGAGGTCACACCCACTACACACCCATTAACTCTGTGCACACCACACCTAGCACAAAGACATTAACCCCATGTGCACAACACACAGGGAAAAAGCACACCACACAGATGTGAGTGTCTCGCATGCTCTAGACACAAAGTTGCCAGCGGCAACCGCACATGAGACTACAACGTATAGCCCCATGCGCGGCAACTGAAAACCATGGCGCTGGCAAGAGCATGCGAGGCAGAGGAACACAACCTCAACACAGGTCGTGGCATAACAGTTGCCGCCGGCAAAGGCATGTAAAACAAGAGTCAGAACCCACCGCGAGTCATGACAAACACAACCTCAACAGAGGTTGTGACAGACGTGTTGCCAACGGCAACCGCATGTAGACACAAGGGTCACAACCCCACCGCGGGTTGTGACAACTTTCTGCAGAAGATCAATATGTCCCTGATGTTTTTTTTTTTGGAGAGAAGTGGCTTCTTTGCTGCCCTTCTTGACACCAGGCCATCTTCCAAAAGTCTTCGCCTCACTGTGTGTGCAGATGCGCTCACACCTGCCTGCTGCCATTCCTAAGCAAGCTCTGCACTGGTGGCACTCCGATACCGCAGCTGAATCCTCTTTAGGAAATGATCCTGGCGCTTGCTGGACTTTCTTGGATGCCCTGAAGCCTTCTTAACAAGAATTGAACCTCTTTCCTTGAAATTCTTGATGATCCTATATATTGTTGATTGAGGTGAAATCTTAGTAGCCACAATATCCTTGCCTGTGAAGCCATTTTTATGCAACGCAATGATGGCTGCACGCGTTTCTTTGCAGGTCACCATGGTTAACAATGGAAAAACAATGATTTCAAGCATCACCCTCCTTTTAACATGTCAAGTCTGCCATTTTAACCCAATCAGCCTGACATAATTATCTGCAGCCTTGTGCCTAATAAGACGATTACTGAAATGATCTCAGCAGGTCCTTTAATGACAGCAATGAAATGCAGTGGAAATGTTTTTTTGGGATTAAGTTAATTTTCATGGCAAAGAAGGACTATGCAATTCATCTGATCACTCTTCATAACATTCTGGAGTATATGCAAATTGCTATTATAAAAACTTAAGCAGCCAACCTTTCCAATTTCCAATATTTATGTAATTCTCAAAACTTTTGCCCACGACTGTACATATAGTAGAGTCCTCTCAATGCACTGTACTGCTGGATTGTTGGAGAACAGTGTCGGAATGCACGTGAGTATGAAGAACAAATTTACATAACCGTACACGGTATCACTTTAACTATACACTGCTTACTTTATTTTGGGGAGTGTTTTGGAGCTGACAGATTCCCTTTAATTTTACTTTATATAGCATGGTTTTAGCTTATACATTGTAGCTATACCTCATTTTATTAGAGATGAATAACATAGCATTTTGGGGGTATATTGTGGGATATATTTTCATACTTATATTAGGTTGCTCAGTAGTTGAGTCTCTAGTATGTTGCACAGGAGACTAGTTAGGGCTCTGGTTACCTAATCAAGAAGACTTAAACATGGGGAAAAAAGCAACCTGAAAAAGCAAGCATGCAAACTTGTGAGCATGTTTTGTTTTAAAGTGAGTTTCGTCTTAAATGGTGCCAATATTCAAAAAGGGGTCAAAAACAGAGCATGGAAACTATAGTCTGATAAGTTTAACATCTGTCATGGGTAAACTATTTAAAAGTATTCTTATAGATGCTATCTTGCAGTACCTTCGTGAAAATAAGCTAATAACGCCATATCAGCATGGTTTCATGAGGGATCGGTCATGTCAAACTAATTTAATCAGTTTCTATGAGGAGGTAAGTTCTATACTTGACCGCGACAAATCAATGGATGTCGTATATCTGGACTTCTCCAAAGCATTTGATACTTTGCCACATAAAAGGCTAGTATATAAAATGAGAATGCTTGGACTGGGTGAAAACGCCTGTATGTGGGTAAGTAACTACAGATGGATCTGGATAGATTGGAGGCTTGGGCAGAAAAGTGGCAGATGAGGTAAAACTCTGACAAATTTAAGGTTATGCACATGGGAAGGAATAATGGAAGTCACTGATGCATACTAAATGGTAAAACACTCGGTAACACTGACATGGAAAAGAACTTAGAAATTTTAGTGAACAGCATACTAAGCTGTAGAAACCAGTGTCAGGCAGCTTCTGCCAAGGCCAATAAGATAACGGGTTGCATCAAAAAGGGCATAGAGGCCCGTGATGAGAACACAGTCCTGCCACTCTACAAATCACTAGTCAGACCACACATGGAGTACTGTGTACAGTTCTGGCCTCCTGTGAACAAGGGAGACATAGCAGAGCTGGAGAGTGTTTAGAGGAGGGCAACTAAAGTAATAACTGGAATGGGGCAACTACAAGGTTTCTACACAGATTAGATTTATGGACAATAAAGTTGAACCAGGGAGTTATTCTGATTGCCTGATTGTAGTTGGGAAGGAGTATTCTTCCCCTAAAATTAGGAGAATTGGCTTCTACCTCACAGGGGGGTTTTGCCTTCCTCTGGATCAACTTGCAGGATAAAAGGCTGAACTGGATGGACAGATGTCTTTTTTCAGCTTTACAAACTATGAGACTTGAGGTTAAGGGACTTTATTAATTAATTTCAATATTTGTTTAATTGCATTTGTATATTTTTGCTTCTTGTCTAATCCCCATTAGTAATTATGTCTTCCATAACTTACAATGCAGTCCATTGTACATTTTGTGAAATGTATGCAGTCCTTGAACAATTGTTTGAGGGTGAATATTGCTGTGCATGATGGGTGAACGTTGCACATTTGGAAGCCTGTATGCTGGATCTAAATGAGCGAATAGCAGCATGGAGGTTCATTGATAATTTGGAATGGAGTATGGTGCTCACAAACTGGCACTCACTTGGGTAGACGTGTAGAAGAATGGTAGCATGGAGGTACAAGAAAGTCAGACAACTAGCTGGGTGACCGTTTAAAGGGGGGAAAGAGGGAAAAGAGTCAGGGAGGCTAATCCTGATATGGCACACCCCAACAAGTTTGCTAAATTGGTGGATGAGGCGGATGTTTGTTCATGGGAAGCATGGCTGCAGCAAGATACTTTCTTTTGTGAGGGTTGAAACTCCATATTTTCTCTTGTTCAGCCATGTTTGTGCCTTGAGCAGCCATTTTATATATATATAAGCCTTAATTAAGGCATTTGTGTGGAGAATTTACTATGAGCTCAGGGTCACTCTTATCAATACTTCTTTTTCCAATTAGGCATTTGCAGGTGTGAGTAGATGCGTATGAGAAACCTCAATGTTCTGGGTGTACAGCACCAAAAGACATTCTGCTTATCTTCAAGGTTTTTTGTGTCTAAATGTGAGAATATTAAAATCCTATATTGTGTTTTACCTCTCTTGGAATAAACCAGAAGAACTTGGTTCACAGCAAGGAGTCTGTGGTCTTTAGTTTTTTCTCCTGAGTACTCAGACATCTGCTAATTTGGAATCCACTGCTCATCCGGCATTGGGGTCTTTGCCCTTACAGAAACGTGTCTCTCCAACGTGGGGCATGACTAAGTCCTTCCTGCTGAAAGCCCCGATGCCTGTTCGTGCCGTACCGGGACAAACAGATGAAAATCAGCGCTGAGGTAAGAGCTTTTTTTTACAAGTAGTCTGTACCTCGCTGTCTGGCATTTGTCTTGTTCAAGGGTCTGGCAGAGTACAAGGTAACTTTACTGTCGTGCCTAGTTTGTGTTTAAGAATCTGCGACCCTGATAAAGGGCTAGCAGATAAGTGCATGAGTGGTGGACGGATTCAAACCAGGATTCTACCACTGTCCCAACACAGGGATCGGAGGGATGGGTATGTAAAACCTGCAGGAATCAGAATCCAGATTGGACTGAAACCTGCAGAGCGTGTGGTGCCCCCAGATAACAGCACTTGATTGTATCCAGTGCTATTGAGAACGGGAATAATACCACAGGTCCCTCAGGTGCCCGCCACCAATTGAGCTGGTGGTGGAGATGGCCAAAACGGTCAACAGGCAGCAAAACCTCCTCAGGCTCCCCATTTCCTCTAACAACACCATGTACAGTATGTTCCATGGAGTCCTAAGGTCCAAATAGGACTATTGTCAAGGATACCTGAACCAATGACGCGACTCATGCCCACCTCCCGAATGTTACAACAGATACAGGCCACTTACAGAGCAACATGGGCAGATTTAAATGACTTGGTAGCCCTGAAGTTAGGGGAAGAACAGTATAACTCGGTTAAGAATACCCTAGAGGGTGAAAAATGACCCATATGTGACCTGCAGGGATTGAGAGAAGATAGAACAGTCAGGGGCAGAGTACTGCAGGACTTTTGACAGATTGTCCAGGACAAACGAAGATGAGAGTTCATGGAGCCTGAAGGACGTAGTGCAGGAGACCAAAGAAGATGTAGTCTCCTTTGAGTCAAGCCTAAGAACTGTCTGGACTGACATGGGATGGGATGCCACAGGGCAAATGGGAGAGCAACTTCTCATGACTGCCTTCATGGAAGGATTGAGACCAGCCTTGCAGGCTAAACTCAAAGCCTGTACGCCTGAGTGGAGGGCGACACCACTACCTCAATTTGTTGCTGCTGCCAAGGGTCTGGAATTGGACATATCTAGCTCCAGACCCGCCAAAGTAAACATGGTCAAGTCCGCAGGGACAGGAAAGGCAGAGGAGGAATGATTTCGCATGTTACAACTGTGGAAAGCCAGGACACATTAGGAGAAACTGCCATGCTCCTTCCCAGCAGCAGGAGAATCAAAAGACCCAGGGGACCTCAGACATTAACATGTAAACCTACAAAACCTCATGCAAAGGGACATGTATGCAACATGGCAGTACCTTACCACATCAAAAACACAAAACAAACTCCCATGTCTCATGAAAAAATATCAAATTTTATTATGTCACAGTTTATATTTCTATAGAGAAAGACAGAATAGAAATCAAGACAACCTGATACAGAAGAGATATAACAGTAGAGCAATGGTATGGGGCAATATACATCCAATGTAAGTCCTAGATCTTTAAATCCAAATAGGACTCAAATTGGGGAAGATATACATACATATATCCCTAGGGGCTGGTGCATGCAAGGATACAATTAAACCAGTGATAATAGGATGATAGACACAGGAATAAATAATCACTACCATACACAAAACTGTGTCCCCCCAAATGTAGCTCATGCATGCATCACCTCCGTCCCACTATCTGAGCCTCCCACCAGTCAGTACAACTAGGAGGTAGACCCAAATAAGTGGATCCCTACACTGAAAAGTATGGCATGTGAAAAAAAATGCAAGTAAACCATACACTTTAATAATAATAATAATAATAGAGATTACACATACCCATGTTGCACCCAAACACCGACCGCTCAAACTGCACAGAAAACACCCCTACACGTGTTTCACCGTCCAGGCTTCATCAGGACCTCAGACATTAATCCTGTCCCTGCTGGTTCACAATAGGAGATCGGCAACCCCGTGTCCTTGTCTGCTATGAGCATAGCTAAACAACAGCGTCAAATTCAAAAACCAGTGCAGGTGGGGAACAAATAAGTCCCCTCCTTGGTGGACACGGGGGCAGCCAAAACAGTGATTAATCCGAAACATGTTCAATCATGGCAGATGAGTGGAGACTATGTGCCTGCAGCAGGTTTCACAGGGGAGACAATTTTTGTTCAAGAAACAGTGCCATTAAAATTTAGATTTAAAGATAGCACTGTTGTAACACAATTGTTGGTCAAAGAAAATATTCCCTATAATGTGTTGGGTACTGATGTGTTACAAGCCCTAGGGGCACATATAAATTTCAATGAGGAGGGAACCACTCGGGTAGATATTGGAGCCTCGGATGAGGTTCTGTGTCAAGTTATGGCCTTGTACCTAGAGCCTGAGTCACGATGCCAGTTACAATAGAAGGATTGTGAGGAGTTGCAGATGGTCCAGAGTAAGTTGTGGGCATCCTTAAAGTTGGACATTGAAAAACTTAATGTTACCCCTTTCATGGTTCACCTCAAACCAGGTTGCCAACCACCCCATGTTAAGCAGTACCCCTTGAGTCATGTCCAAGAACAAGTAGTAGACCTACAGGTGAATCAATATGAGAGAATAGTGGTCTTAGTAAGCACACTGAAACAGAGAAATAAAGGGAAGTTATTCCAGTCCTTTAGGATCGTAAAATCCCAAACGGGGGTGAAATTTAATGGGCGTCAACAGTGGTGGGATAGCACGTAGAAAAGGAAGAGAGGAAGTAAAGGGAAAGGCAGCTCACAAAAGAGTGTTTGATGCAATCAAAACACCTAGAGACCAGTGGTTAAATAGGTGCGAAGAAAGATGATGTCGGCTGAGGGGGTACTATCAGCAAACAGTCTCTACCCATGGAAAAAAATAAAGTGATGAGCACCACTCCTAAGGAAGGTAATGATAAAAAGTATTCAGAATATTAACGGTTTAGGCGTTTAATGTGAGAACTAATGAAGAAACCAGTGAATGGAAGGGAATTCCAGTGGTGAATGTATGTAAGAGCGATGACAATGAGGGGTAATAAACGGAAAAAATATTTGAATTGCTAGATAGAGATGTAGATCATACAGGGTGGTATGTAGGCTCTAAAAGAGCGATAGGATCACAAAGATCGATATTCACAGGATTGTCACTAAAAACACTGGTAATCCAAGGTTATAAAAAGCTTATAAATATATGTGCACTCACTTCGCTGGGGGTAGTCATCAGGATAAGCACGTAACACCTGTGACGTAGAACCCCCCCCCCCCCGGCCAGGATCGCATGAAGGCTTCAGATTAATCACTTTATGTATGGCTCAACGCGGGGACCATTATTCCCCTTCTTTAGGAGCAGGTGCAGAATACAGATGCTGATTACATACACATATTTATACATAAAACATTTAGTGGCCAGGAAAATCAAGGGACGTGTTTCCAGGTGGAGACAGGCGCATTCGCGCCTCTAATGCCAGAACCGGAAGTGATATGACGTCACGTCTGCTCGCTGTGAAACATCTATATACAACATTAATATACTCCACCTAGAAACACGCCCCTTGATCCTGTGTGGAGAATTTACTATGAGCTCAGGGTACCTCTTATTAATACTCCTTTTTACAATTAGGCATTTGAAGGTATGAGTAGATGCGTATGAGAAACCTCAATGTTCTGGGCGTACAACCAAGAAACATTCTGCTTATCTTCAAGGTTTTTTGTGTCTAAATGTGAGAATATTAAAATAACATATAGTGTTTTACCTCTCTTGGAATAAACCAGAAGAACTTGGCTCACAGCAAGGAGTCTGTGGTCTTTAGTTTTTTCTTCTGAGTACTCAGGCATCTGCTAATTCGGAATCCACTGTTCATCCGGCATTGGGGTCTTTGCCCTAACACTTTGCTGGCCAGGGGAATGTCAGCTTCAGAAAGGAGGGGAAAAGCAGTTCAGTGCAGGCCAGACAGTTTCTGGTAGTGGAGGATTCAGTTATTAAGGGTACAGATAGGGCAATCTGTCTCAAAGACCTGCATCGTTAAACAGCGTGCTGCCTTTATGGCACTCAGGTTTGACATATTGTGGAGCAGGTTGATAGATTACTAGGGAAGGCTGGTGAAGACCCACTGGTCATGGTGCTCATTGGCACCAATGACAAAGTTAGAGGTAGGTGGAGTCAGCAGAAAATCTACTATTAAGGGAAATAGATAAGGGGGAAATTATAATTTGATAGTTATTATGGGGACTTCTACTATCTAGAAATAAATTGGGAAACTGAAACATGCAGATCTGTAAATCTCCTTTCCCAACTGTTGCAGGATCCAACTAGAGGGACAGCCATACTGGAGTTAATATTAATCGGACCTACCATATTAATAAAGGGGCAGGTTGGAGAACTGGGAAATAATTATCATAATATAATAAATGTACACTTGTCATACAAGTGTTTTGTCAGGGAGCACAGAAATGCTGAACTTCAGGAAGGCAAAGGCCCTTAACCTTGTTAACTGGAACAATGTCCTCAAAAGGAGTACATAAACTCAATGGGATGTTTTTTTTTTTAATTACTACATTTTCATTGTGAAAGGTACCTTTTTTATGGGAATAAAGCAATGTGGATAAATGAAAATTTAATTTTTTTTATAAATGTGGTCAAAAAGTCACAATTGTATCAATAAAAACCATAGATCGTCCTGCAAAAAATGAGCCGCACACTGCTCAGTAGACAAAACTATAACTAAGTTATGATAATTAGAATATGGTGATTTAAAAAAAAAAATTTTTTTCAAAGTTTTAATTTATTGTTTCAGTATTTAGACACATATAACCTATACATATGTGGTATCGTTGTTATATTTTTTTTCAATTCCACCCCATTTGGAATTTTTTCCCTCTTCCCACTATATTGTATGCCATATTATATGGTGGCATTAGAAAATACAATTTGTCCCGGAAAAAGCAAGCCCTAATATGGATATGTGAATGAAAAAACTAAAAATATTATGGCTCTAGGAAGAAAGGATAGAAAAATGAAAACGAAAAAAAAAAACTCTGGTATCCTAACAGTAAAAGGAACTGTGTTTCGTTCTTACTCCAGGATTCAAAACCCCATAAAAATGGTTCGCTATTGTGTACATTATTAAATGCCGAAATACACAGGAGCATGTGTATAAGGCTTAAACAGGTGAAACAAGTTTATTTATTTGCTTCTTATAAGAATAATGTTTTTGTCTTGAGACCTTACATATCTGTCTGTTTTTAATGTATTTAATATTTGACCTATGTATAAACGTTTGACCTTTTCTTTTTATGTTACAATCAAAACAGGAACATCAGGTGTGATTACTTTTATTGTATAGATCCATGGTGCACACCACTGTTGATATGATACTTGGTATGGCTGGTACTGTCTGCAGGATCACAGTGATCCATCGGTTTCTTATTTTGTAGGGCAAGCCACGCACATCTAAGACACATCCAGGCCTAGCATATCAGCAGCGTCTGTTCATATGATTAAAGGGAATACAGTTTACAAAATACAGCTTACCTTGGCAGTGTTTCCAGTTTGCAGGAGGTTAAGATGATGACTGGACACCCTGTGGTACTGTGGTGTGAATACTCAGCACTTCCAGGATTATGCATGACATGACTCAGCTCTTGTTAGTATTACAAATCTATTTCTGTAAATTTATCTTAGCACCATCATGCTTCATAATTCCCTAGTTACTGGCTTACTGCTACTGTTATTTCCAATGGAGAGATGTATAAGAAATCAGAATGACTTATGGTGGAACAATTGCTTTTATTTTTAAAACAGTATTTGGCAAATGAGATCTGATATGTAATTGGTCGTTATAATCAACTACTGAACTCAGGGGTGTATCTAGCCTTTCTGCTGTCTAAGGTGATAATTGAAATGGTGCTGCCACTCCACTCCATTGCAAAAAATTTCTCTTTGTGACGAATTACTTAAAAAGAAGCGCATTATTTTGTAAGTAGCAGGTGTAATGATAGGGAGCTGCGATAGCACCGTCCCCTGTCATTGTAACCTTCAGATGCTGCGTTCATACATGATCGCTGCATCTGAGTGTAAAAATAGTGTGAAATTAACAGAAAAAAAAATGTAAATCAAAGTTACCGCCTCCATTTGCTCGCGACGGGCCGGCCGCCATCTTGCTTAACCGCTACAGGACCGCCTAACGCAGGGATGCGTCCTGCGGGCGGCCCTGTAGCTCTGAGTTGTCGGTAGCGTCATCTCTGTCATTGATTCCTGTGAGCAGGCAGCGTGCGATCGGAGAAGTATAAAGCGCTGATTCATTTGTATTTTCGTGATGGATCTTCTTGTGAGATGCAGTATCGGGCGAACAAATCAGCTGCCATGCATCAGGCTGTACCTTTGTGAACCGCGTGTCATTCTCCGCTACTCCGTCTCAATTCACATTGCAGGATATTTACAGATTGACCTTCTAATAAGATGCTCAAACTTACTGCTACTTCCCCCGCTCACTCATTAGCACTGATGCTATACATTTCGTCACTATATTAAACAGTCTTTTATGTGGAAACCAGACATACGATTATGTGTGTTTTGAATCATTGATTCGCGGATCGTGCAGATCAATCATAGGATCGATGGATCGATCCGGTCTCACTTTCAGATGCGGTAATCTCTTTCACTTTTGCGGTCGCGCATTGCCCGAACTATCGTCTTTCTGTCGTTAGGACTTTAAAAACAATTATCATTCTCTTTTGGCAGTGCGGGCCGGAAGCGTGATCGTGCGTGCCGGATCGGCGGTTAAAGTCTATCTGAAGAAGACGATAGTTATGAGACTAAATGGGCGACTCCCGGCGTGGGCCAGGCTCAGGACCTATCGCCGTTCGTTAGCTTCTGTTGATGCTGTAACCCTTGCGTCTTTGCGTTGTAGTTTTTCATGCAACCAAATCAAATGGCGATGAAAATCTGTGCGTTCATTGCACCATTTGAGAACGACAGAAAAAAAAAAATCATATTACCATTATATCATGTCAGATGTAGAAATCTATGTGTATCGTGTGTTGATTTGATACCTAAAAACTCTAGGCATTTAAACTACATGGGCCCATTTGAAAGGCTTTATGGTATGCTATTGAGGATATGGTGGTTATGATATCGTTTTGTCACAGTGTTGAAGATATGAAGCTGTAAAAAAAGCAAAAAAAAATGATTTCTTCTTTTGTTGATATAGTTTCTTCTTTCTGCAGGTACATCAGTTATATCGATAAGATCGCCATCGAGTATCTTCTCCTGCCCCCTCTTGGCATTCATGGTCCCTCGCGTGAGAATCAAATCGTAATGCAAATCTCAAAAGTGCTCTGGACTGAATCTTCGCGTCTGCTTCTCAAAAAATGTCATAGTTAGCATTTCAGGCCAGATGATCATGTTTGGATGCATGTTTTTGTGTGCTGTGCAGTGTGAAATATCTCTTATCAACATTAAAGCAGCAAAATTTTGTTTAAGTTATTAATTTGGTGTTTCTCACTAACGAACATATATTCTACTATCTGTACACTCTAATCTAACAATCTCCAATACACTATGCAAACAACAAAATCTCTAAAGACCAATTATAGTATTATTTGGGTGAGACATAGTCATTGTGTTTATTAGATTCAAAATGCTAGAAGACATGCTCTAATCTTTTATAATTCATTTGGAAGAAAGTACCAGATGTGTTAGAGATATGGGTGTACATGTCAACTTTTTATTCAAAGATAGCGATGGGCATATGAAAAAACAACAATCATTCCACTAACTTATATAAAAAATCTTCTCTGAACAATACCCTCATGGAAGATACTGTGGGTGTCTTCTTTGCAGTGATTACATGAGATCTGCATCTGCTATAGGCTTGAGTTCCTAATGTGAAGAAAAAATCATGACTATCTCAAAGTTTATCATTGAGATTGGGCTATACATCCCGGCTTTAAAGTTGTCACCCCATATTTTAGCACTCAGAGGGCCAGGGCAATCATGTTTGGGTGTATTTTACTACCATATGCTAGACAGAAAATCTCCCAGTGGCTGACACTAGACAAGGCAGTTGTGTGTCTGCTCTCTGCATGCTATGGTATATCTTATCACTATTCATGCCTCACTCTCTCAGATGTGATCTGCCTAGTTCTGCTGCACACACACCTCAGTATCAAGTTTCAAGACTAACATTTAGTTGGGTTGCATTGTTTCTCATGGAATTTCAATATTCAGGTGATAATATGGTTGACCTGAAGAAGAGGCCTTTCAGGTGTATGAAGGAGACATAGTGAGTCCTGATACCTTTGTGAAAGATCAGTGATGCTTTTGTTGCAAGTCTCTTCACTGTTTGTGGCTATCTGCATTCTGTGAATATCTTATATCTGAATACATAGGAGGTATCGCTCTTTCAAATAAGTCCCAGATATTCTTCCCTAATAATTAGGCCGCTAGGAAGTCTCTGGAATCAATGTGTAGATATAATCTAAAAGTGTCATTGGTTGAGACTACTAAAACTCTTCAAAAGAAATTAAAGCATTTTATTGTATGTATTCTCTCAGAATGAACATGCTCTTTTGAGGTGTGTGTGGCGTCTTCACTTCTACCTTTATTATGAAATATATATGTAACTTTGACAACAAAAAAATCATACAGTTGACATTGCAGATATTTCTCTGTGGTGCAAGGCACTTCTATCATATTTCACTCTCTCAGTGCTGTGACTCTGACATTCCTTTACAGACTAAATCATAGGGCTTAGTTCAGTGAAACTCAGATATATGGTTTCATAAACTCTATTATATAAAATGTGAACATTCTTACAATAGAGGCACCATTTAGTAGACATTTCATGAATTATTATTTGAGGACATGGCTGATCATCTGGTATTTTTTGCTGAAAGTCTATCATTAAACTTGTGGATATATTTCTTTCTTGAAGAAAAATAATAATCATAGTTCTTATTATCAGTGATAGCTTTGGTATCTTCTAATACTAGAATCAGTGTGTTCAGAGATTCTATTTTCTGCCTTCTATTTAAGTATGATAATCAGAAGTTAGACTAATCAATGAAATTATTTTCTTAGTTGTTGTATTATAACATTATATAAATAATATCTACTATATAGTTTTCTCAGAATATATGAATAACAAATTAACAGTTATAGATATGTTTAAAGTTTTATTGTGTCTTCTCTATTAAATTAGTTATTTACAGTGTAATGGCGGATATCTTCAACAGTGATAACCATATTAAAACTCGATATTGAAGAAAGGAGAGTTGTTTGGATGGTGTGAAGATTGTGATGGGCATAATGGTGATAGTGTGATGGAAGTATAGCGTGTTTTTGTCATTAAGGGTGTTTAAGCTAGGGGGGCTGAAGCGGTTAAAGATCTGGAGTGAAATCTCGCGCGGAGCAACATTACGTCATTACGCCAGCTCGCATGGTGAAGTAATACGTCACCACGCACAGGATTTCGGCCAAGATCTTCAATCAAGATGGCGACTGGCGGCCCGTCGCGAGCAAATGGAGGAGTTAAGTATGAATTATTTTCATTTTTTACCATATTTCAGGTTAAATCAATTCACTATCACGAAGCACAAGGAAATTCGGCCTCAAGGTGAATCAAATTTATCCTGAAATTCTGATCAAATTCCACTTTGTGGTATTCGATTCGCTCATCTCTAATCACTATATACCTTTTACATCCAGTGATGTCTCCTCTCATGTATCAGATGTTTCAGATAATCCGCCTGAAAATACTAGTACCACACATACAGTATATTGCCCCTTCAATAATTGCTACACAGTGCAATAAGGAATAGATACACCCAGCAAGTAGTTATGACAATAATAGTGTTGTAAACATAGGGTACCCCAAAAATAATTGTAGTAATCTAATACTGTGTCAGGGTACCCCCCACAGTAATAGTGCTTCCAAAATGCCCCCTATAACATGTGCCAGCACAAAAAATACACCCTTTTAGTACCCCCAGTAGAGCCAATGTCCATATAGTGCCCCCTATAATGTGCGCCAGTACAAAAAAATGCCCCCTTATGTATGGCTGTGCAAAATGCCCCTCAATTTATAGGGGTCAGAACAGCGTTGTTTCAGAGGACTTTTTAGAATAAGCAGCTATGGGTGTGTTCTGTTCTGCCCTTTTAGCAATATTCCTCTCTGCAGGCTTCATCTATAATTCTCAATTGTAGCTAAACTAGTAGGTGGGGATTAGCTGGTTTAATGTCTCCCATTCACTGCACATAGATAAAACAGGAAATTTTGCTCCATATATCTCTGTAGCACCCCCCAGAAGCAGCAGCAGTAATGGACAATATCAAACAGCAGTACAGAGCAGTTTAGATAAGAATCATGGATGTGTAACACCCTAGAGTGGTTTTACCCCTTCTACACCCTGTTACTGTCTTTATTGGTCTAATCCAGCGTTTCTCAAAAAGTGGGGCTCCGTAAAGGGGGGCTTCCACTGTGGAAGCATTCATCTCCATAGTGATCTGTATTGCCGTCCTCTGGACAGCGATACAGATCGCTGTGCGGCAGGGGAGGGAGAGGCGTCTCCCTCCCCTGCTTCTCTGATAGGCTGCGGGCCTTGTGCCGGCAGCCTATCAGAGCGGTTCAGGCGGCGCGATGACGTCATTGCGCTGCCTGAGCAGAGTGCAGAGCGGGACACAGGCCGGAAGAGGCCTGCATCCAGCGCTTCCAGGGAGGTAAGTATTGGGTGGGAGGGGGTTCCCTGGACCCTGGACCCTATTGAGGGGAGAGCCTGCACATAATTTGGGGGGGAGAGAGCCTGCACATGATTTGGGGGGAGGGGGGAAGCCTGGACCCTGCACATGATTTGGGGGGAGGGGGTTAATGTAGCCTGCACATGATTGGGGAGGGGGGTTAATGGAGCCTGCATATGATTAGGGGGGGTTAATGGAGCCTGCACATGATTTGGTGGGGGTTAATGGAGCCTGCACATGATTTAGGGGGGGGGGGGGTTAATGGCCCTCACCTGTGGGGAGATTGGTGTACTTATAACAATTTTATAGACAAATGATACCATTTGCAGTCGCGCGGTGGGCGCAAAATGTTTTCTTCTTCCTAGGGGGGCATGACAGAAAATAATTGAGAAGCACTGGTCTAATCTAAAACTGTTATGTTATGTTCACATGTAATGTGGCTGGTTCATCAGCAGGTGGCAGCAAATATGGCAGAGCTATACTTAGATAGAATGGAACTTACCATTCCATTCTAACCCCCCTTTGGAGAGAAGTGGGTGAGTCCTACTTCCTGCAGGAAGGGTGGGGCAGAAGTTCTAGTCAGTCTACCCTACCCCAGCTAGGGGAAAGGTGTGCAGGGCCACGTCTCTACTGGACGTGCCCACGCCAGCCAGAGTACCCTAAGCTCTGCTGGCCATGGAGGCCAAAGTTAAAGGCTCAGAAGCCCGGAGGAAAGTCAGACTACAAAGTGAAGTGCAACATACGGAAGAAGCTAAATTATACAGCCAGCCTGTCAGTTTAGCCGAGTCAGACATGCACCCCTACAGTAGAAACTACAGAAACTGACCACATTTTGGAAACTACGGGATAAAGTGGCAGTTTTCTTGGTACTATTTTAGGGTAAATATGATTTTTGGTTGCTCTATATTACACTTTTTTTGAGGAAAGGTAACAAAAAATAGAAATTCTGAAATTTCATCTCTATTTGCCAATAACTCTTGTGGAACACCTAAAGGGTTAACAAAGTTTGTAAAGTCAGTTTTGAATACCTTGAGGGGTGTACTTTCTTAGATGGAGTCACTTTTTGGAATTTGTACTCTAGGAGTGCACCAGGCGGGCTTCAAATGGGACATGGTGTCATAAAACCAGTCCATCAAAATCTGCCTTCCAAAATCCATATAGCGTTCACTTCCTTCTGTGACCTGCCGTTTGGCCATACACCAGTTTACAACCACATTTTGGGTGTTTCTATAAACTACAGAATGAGGGCAATAAAGATTGAGTTTTGTTTGTCTGTTAACCCTTGTTTTGTTACTGGAAAAATGGATTAAAATGGAAAATTTGCAAAAAAATAGCTGTTTTGGGACAGTTTTTATTTTTTGTTATTTACATTGTTGATCTGACAGTTTAGATCATGTGCTATTTCTGTAGATCAGGTTGTTACAGACGCGACAATACAAAATATGACTACTTTTTGGGGGTTTTGTTTCAGTTTTACATAATAAAGCATTTTTGAAAAAAATGATTTTTTAGTGTCTCCACATTCTGAAAGCCATATATATATTTTTTTGGGCAACTGTCTTATGTAGGGGCTCATTTTTTGCGGGATGAGATGACGGTTTGATTGGCACTTTCTTGGGGTGAATATGTCATTTTGGTCGCTTGCTATTACACTTTTTGTTATGTAAGGTGACGAAAATGGCTTTTGACACCGTATTTATATTATTTTTTTCCTGTGTTCACCTGAGGGGTTAGGTCATGTGTTATTTTTATAGAGCAGGTTGTTATGGATGCGGTGATACCTAATGTGTATACTTTTATTTATTTACTTAAGTTTTACACAATAATATCATTTTTGAAAAAAAAAAAATCATGTTTTAATGTCTCCATAGTCTTAGAGCCATATTTTCTTATTTTTTGGGGCGATTGTCCTATGTATGGTATCATTTTTTTCAGGATGAGATGCCGGTTTGATTGGCACTATTTTGGGAGGCATATAACATTTTGATTGTTTGCTATTACACTTTATCTGATGTGGGGGACAAAAATGTTTTTTTTACACTGTTTTTATTTTTATTTTTTTATGGTATTTATCTGAGGGGTTAGATCATGTGATATTTTTATAGAGCAGTTTTTTATGGACGCGGCGATACCTAATATGTATACTTTTTTTTTTTTACTTTAACACAATAACAGCATTTTAGAAAAAAAAATCATGCTTTAGTGTCTCCATAGTCTGAGCGCCATATTTTTAATTTTTTGAGTGATTGTGCTATGTGGGGCTCAATTTTTGCGGGATGAGATGGCAGTTTGATTTTTACTATTTTGGGAGGGATACGCCTTTTTGATCGCTTGGTATTACACTTTTTGTGATGTAAGGTGACAAAAAAGGGCTTTAGGTCATGTGATATTTTTATAGAGCAGGTTTTTACGGATGTGGTGATACCTAATATGTGTAGTGTATTTTATTTTTTTATTTAGTGATAATATTTTCATTCATATTTTCATTCAGTGATAAATGTGTTTTTTAATTTTTACCTTTTTTCACTTTTTTTTACATTTTTTGACCCAGACCCACTTGGTTCTTGAAGATCCAGTGGGTCTGATGTCTGTATAATACAGTACAGTACACTATATAGTGTACTGTACTGTATTTTTTACTTTACACAGTCTGATCAGACTTCTGCCTTTAGCAGATGTCTGATCAGACTTACCATTACCATGGCAAGCAAGACGCCTGCGAAGGCGTCTTGTTGCCATAGTAACCATCACCCGCTGAGAGCATCAATAAGCCCTTTCTGATGCCTATTGGTGCTCTCACTGTTGTACACGTCTTTGTCCCAGAGGTGAAAAATAGATGACAAAAAATAATGCAATAAACAAATCCTTAGAGTGTGACCAAATCACATCTCAAGAAGTCAACATCAAAAACAATCAATGCGTCCCAATGCATCCCGAGGCAGCGTTTTCCCAGCGTTTTAAAAAGATTAAAATATATTGATAGAAACAGAAATATAAAAAAGACAAAAATAAGTCCTCAAATATTGATCTTTAGATAATAATTGCTAACAGATGGTGGGAGCCCCTATGTTTGAGGCTCATATTGAAGCCTCAGCTGAAAGATGTGGGCTAAAATATATCTGGCGTCTCAGTCTTGTTTGTATCTGGCGCCTTAAATAGATCAAAACATTAACCTGCCCCTCTAGAGGAACCCTTCGTATTTTGTCTAACCGAAACTTATGTATTGTGGGGAGTCGCTCTGGTAGATAGCGGTGCGGGTGCAGTATAGAGGCAAAACGGAGTCCAGAAAGTGTAGCAAACAGTGTTTAATTCACACTTGCATCAAACAAACGGAAAACAGTCTCTTGGTGTTAGTTCACACATATCAGAAATCATGAGGCAAAACAAAACAGTCCAACACAGGTTCCAGTCACCTGGGAGGTTTTAGGTGCAGGTTCACACCTAGCTGTCAGTCCAGCCGCAAGACAATCGACCTCAGGCTTCCAGGCCGTCTGCACTCCTCCTTGCTGGGCTCTTGCTTCCAGCCCAGTGAGCTCCACAGCACTAACAGCAGCTCCAGGACAATCACACCCACACCTGCTGGTGCTGGCTGTGTTTTAAAGGCCCGGGAAAAACCGGCCTGGACCATGGGGAGTAGGCACCCACCCAACTCTTTGCCTACTCCCAGTAAGAGCCGGCCCGGATTGGCTTTGCAGCCAAACTAAATACAAATGTGTCAAACAGCACTAGCTGCTGCTGACACCCAAGAAAACCCAGCTCTTACCTCACCGAGGCCAGGAACCTCGGTGACACGTACCTGCCATCGACCACGGTACCTTGCACCCTCTTACAGTATATATGATAACAATTAATTTCAGAATTATTATTTCATTTTGATTCAGGGATTTTTGATTGTGTGGTTTTAAAGAAATCTATTAAAAGCTATATTTTAATATGGGAAGGTCTTTTCTCCAATTAGATATATTAAAACTTCACTTTAATGTGACAAATAGTGGCATCTAATATCCCTTAGATGTGGACGTCACATAGCTAAAAGGGGAAAGATTTAGCGTAACCATTAGTGTTGAGCGACCATGCTCGGCCGAGTACCGGTTCGGCTCGAGCATCGCTATGCTCGGCAGATCTGAGCACTCGGCTGAGTACCACATGTGCTCAAGCGCCATGCTCGAGTCTCCTCCCCGCACGTTTGGCGCTTGCTAAGCAGCCAATAAACGTGCAGGTAAGTATTGCCATCACTGTAATGCCATTAGACATGTTTTCTACTGGCATTACAGTGATTGGCTGGCCGGAATGCGTCATCAGGTGCTATATAGCACCCGGTCACATGGGTTCAGCTCATTGCAAGTCAGAGAGAGTTGCTGCTAGGAAGGGACAGTCAGTGTAGGGCAAATTTCATCTAAAAATTATCATTGAGAAGATGTTTCAAAGAACTAACAGTCCTTTTAAGGACTATTGTTAGAGGTGGCAGGCAGCCAAAATTGTTTTGGGGGAATTTTTTTTTTTTTTGTCAGGGCGACCGTTAGTGCCATTTTCTGTATTCCACAAACTCTGCTTGCTGTGAGCAGTGAGACGCAAATCTGCAGTTATATCTAGACTGTGTGCGGCCTATATTTAATTCAAATAACAGTGACAGTCATTTTCTGTATTCCACAAACTCTGCTACACTTATTTCTAGACTGTGTGCGGCCTATATTTAATTCAAATAACAGTGGCATCCAGTGTCAATATGAAGAAGGCGAGTATTAAGGGACGGGGAAGTGGACGTGATTCTGATGGTTCACGCAGAGGCCGTGGCTCAGGGCGCGTTGCAACTGTGCCTACTGCCAGAGCACAAGGAAAACAGTCATCCAATATACCTAGCTTCATGTCCCAGTTTGCAGAGCATCGCAAGACAACACTCTTGAAGTCAGACCAGTGCGACCAGGTGGTCAGTTGGATTGCAGCAGAAAATGCTTCCACCAAGTCCAGTCTCAGTAGCCAACAGTCTGGTCAACAACACAATCCTCATCCTGATCATCCTTCCTCCCACCATGTAGAGTCTGGCCAAAAAAGCGATATGGTACTCGGATGTTCCCAGGAGGAGCTATTTTCAACCCCATCACTTAATTTGGCTCTCTCCCCAAGCACTCTTGAAGAGTGACAACATGAGATCTTGTGCCCTGATTCTCAACCTCTAGAGCCTTCACACTCACAAGATGATGTGTTTAAGGCGGTGGATGATGACGAGACACAGTTGCCATCAAGTCAACCACAATTACTGTCTGCAGAGGTTGATGAAGAGGATGATATACCTTTGTCAATGACTGAAGTTGTGTTGGGGTCAGCAAATGAGGAGGATGATCGCAGTGGAGAAGTTGAAGAGGACTTGGTGGACGATGAGGTCACTGACCCAACATGGGAATGCGGAAACGCGAGCGAGGACAGCAGTCCCGAGGGGGAGTGATCTGCAGCAACGCAACAGGCTGGAAGAGGCCATGGGGTGGCAACATGGAAAAGGTGGGCCACGCTAAACAGGCCCGCAAGTGTTCCACGGAGCACCCCCTTGCGGAAATCTCCCTTGCCAAGGGGTAGGTGTTCCGCGGTATGGCTCTTTTTTGCGGAAAGTGCAGACGACAAAAGAATAGTAGTTTGCAACCTGTGCCACGCCAAAATGAGCCGAGGTGTGAACAGTAGCAACCTCACCACCACCAGCATGATCCGTCACATGGCAGCCAAGCACCGCAATAAGTGGGAGAAACACCTGGGTCCACAATCTGTGTCCGCGGGTAACACCACTGCCTCCTCTTCCCCTATGTTGGGTGACGACCAATCACCTGTTGAAGGTGCATGCCCGTATGCCTCCCGCGCTGCACTTGTACCGTCGTAAGCACCATCAGCGACCACATCCACTTCCCTGTCCCAGCGCAGCGTCCAAATGTCTTCACCCCAGGCAGTTGAACGCAAGCGCAAATACCCAGCTACCCACAGGCCATGGCACTAACTGCCCAACTTTCTAAGTTACTAGTGGTTGAAATGTTGGCATTTAGGCTTGTGGACACTGAGGCCTTTCACAGCCTGATGTCGGTGGCCGTCCCTCGGTACTCAGTCCCCAGACTCCACTATTTTTTCCGGTGTGCCATCCCCGCCTTACACCAGCATGTGTCTGCTAACATCACCCGTGCCCTGACCAACACAGTTACTGCTAAGGTCCACCTAACGACTGACACATGGACAAGTGCTTGTGGCCAGGGACGCTACATTTCCCTGACGGCACACTGGTTGAACGTTGTGGAGGCTGGGAGCAACTTGTACCCTGGGATGGCACAGGTGCTACTGACGCCCAGGATTGCGGGCCCTACTTCCATCAGGGTTACCACCAGCACCTATGTAAGTGGCTCCTCCTCCTCCTCTTCCACCTCTAAATTCTCCACGTGCAGCACCAGTCAGCCATCAGCTGGTAGCTGGAAGCAGTGTAGCACTGCTGTGGGGATGCGTCAACAGGCCGTGGTGAAGATGATATGCTTAGGGGATAAACAGCACACCGCCGCAGAGCTGTGGCAGGGGATAAGAGACCAGACTGAGCTGTGTATCTCGCCACAACTAGGCATGGCTGTGTGTGATAATGGGCATAACTTGGTGGCGGCTTTGGAGCTCGGCATGCTCACACACATCCAATGCCTAGCCCATGTCTTTAACTTAGTGGTTCAGCGGTTTCTGACAACCTACCCCAATTTGCCCGACCTACTGGCGAAGGTGCACTGCGTGTGTGCACATTTCCGCAAGTCATCAACAGCTTTAGCTGGTCTGCCTGAAATTGCCAGCTCACCGGCTGTTGTGCGACGTGAGCACGCGCTGGAACTCCACGTTCCACATGTTGGCCAGGCTTTGTGAGCAGCAAAGGGCAGTAATGGAATTCCAGCTGCAGCACGGTTGTCACCTTTCCAGTCAGCTTCCGCTCTTCACAAGCGAGCAGTGGGCATGGATGTCTGACCTCTGTGAGGTGTTAAGAAACTTTGAGGAATTGACACAGATGGTGAGCAGTGATAACGCTATTGTCAGTGTAACCATCCCACTTCTGTGTCTACTCAAACGCTCGCTGCTCACAATTAAGGCTGACGCTGTTCGTGGGGAAGAGTTGGAAATGGGGGAAGAAGACATGACTCTGGGTGATAGCCAGAACACCCTCAGTTTGTCTTCTCAGCGCGCATTGGAGTTGGAAGAGCAGCGGACAGTTGTCTCTGCTACACAGAGTGGAACTTTAATTCCATCTGTTCAGCGTGGGTGGACAGAAGAGGGTGATGAGAAAATTGACAGTCATCCTCCTGATGACGACAGCAAAGTCTTGCCCACTGGTACTCTGGCACACATGGATAACTTCATGTTAGGCTGCCTTTTCCGTGACCCCCGTGTTATACGCATTTTAGATGACAGGGATTACTGGGTGTTCACCCTTCTGGACCTCGCTACAAAGAAAACTTCTCATCTCTAATTCCTCCCTTGGAGAGGACATGCAAAATGGTGCTATACCAGAAGTTCCTTGTTGACAGATTGCTGCAAAAATTTCCATCTGACAGCGCTGGCAGCAGAGTCCATACTTCCTTGGGCAAACGAGGTGGGGATACAAGGGGACACACAGAACTTCAAGCAAAGGCAGGGCAACACTCTCCAAGGCCTGGGACAGTTTTATGACACCCCGCCAGCACCCTCAACATGATGCACGTGTTGGTGTCACAAGGAGGGAAAAGTTTTGGAAGATGGTGAAGGAGTATGTAGCAGACCGACAGCATCCTCAGTGATCCCTCAGTGCCTTACAACTACTGGGTGTCCAAGCTGGACACGTGGCACAAACTGGCGCTCTATGCCTTGGAGGTCCTGGCCTGCCCTGCCACCAGTGTTTTGTCTGAGCGGGTATTTAGTGCTGCTGGTGGCATTATAACAGATAGGCGTATCCGACTGTCAACTGAAAATGCTGACAGGTTGACTCAGATAAAAATGAACAAGGCCTGGATTGCCCCTGACTTCTCCACTCAACCAGAGGAAAGCCACGACTGAACATCAAGGCACTTTAAATGTGTTGTTTATAATGTACTGAATACTCTGTATTCCTATGCACCCCTTCCGCCACAAAAAAGGGTATATGGTTGAATCTTTCTTTTTTCATCCTCCTACTCCTCGTCCATCATATCTAGATGCTTAATTTCTTATATAATGCAATCGCTTATATGCCTTCTTATATAATTTTTCGGATGGTCAGCTCACCCCAGGCCCTCGCATAAATAATGTTTTCAATGGTCAGCTCACCCACAGTTCCTCGCATAAATAATGTTTTCAATGGTCAGCTCACCCGCAGGCCCTTGCATAAATAATGTTTTCGATGGTCAGCTCACCCCAGGCCCTCGCATAAATAATGTTTTCAATGGTCAGCTCACCCACAGTTCCTCGCATAAATAATGTTTTCAGATGGTCAGCTCACCCCAGGCCCTCACCCATAATGTTTTAGATGGTCAGCTCAGCTGAATACCTTCACCCCTAATGTTTTAGTGGGTCACCAGCAGGCCTCAATCATACTTTACCACTCCTCCTGTATAACGTTTCCTCATCCTAAATACCCATGGCATTCCCTGTAATTTTTTTGTACTCGTTCCAATGACAGGCTCTCTTAAGAGTCCTGTATTGTTATTTATCGTCACTACCTCACTGAGGCGGTACTGGGAAATTGCCTTTCTTGGGAATGGTAGCCGTGGCCATCCCTCAGGCTCCCTCTCCGGAAGGGAACCCTGATTCCCCATTACTCGTGGTCACCATGGTAGGTGCATAAAAGAACATCAAAAGTTGAAAGAGCAGACATCGATAGATCGTCAACATCACGGGGACATGAGATCAGCTTAGAAGTTATCTAGACTTAACAAAGCGGCAGCAGTCCCTCACCTACAATATTATATACACGGTCACTGGTCAGTCTAACAGCCACCAAATCATTACTAAGAAGTTGGTACAGGGTTGAGCACAGGATCACATCTACTAGCCGCCAGTCATCCTTTGAGAGTAGATCACGGAATGAGACTGAGATGAGGATTCCCTTTGTGTCCATCTATGGTAGGGACAGCGGGAGGATTGCTGCCATAGTCAAAGAAGAATGGCAAATATTTAGAAGGGGTTTGCCTGACATTAAAGAATTTATGGTCCTACCCATGATGGCTTACAAGAGGAGTCCTAATCTCTGTGACAGACTGGTTAGGGCAGATGTGGGAGGTAGAGAGATGGACAGGCAACTGCGGTTAGCCCCTAAAAAATGTGGAACTTTCCCTTGCCTCACCTGCTGTAACTGTAGTGGTGTGATAAAAGGAGATAGTTTCTCACACCCCTATAGTGGCCGTAAGTACAAAATTAAGGAGTACTACACGTGCAGATCCACCAATGTTGTGTATATGATTCAATGCCCCTGCAGTTTGATTTATGTAGGGGAAACAACGATGGAGCTCAGGGAGCGCATTAACAAACACAAAAGCACAATTAGAACTAGGGCCATGGATAAACCCGTTGCAAAACATTTTATTGAAAAGAACCACTCCATCAATCAGCTACGATTTCGTGCGATTGATGGCGTGGGTTATTTGAGAAGGGGAGGTGATGTCAATACAATTTTGAGACATAAAGAGTTAAAATGGATACATACCTTGAGATCTCTACAGCCGTTTGGTTTGAATCTTGAGTTCAACGTCACATCTATACACTAGATGGGTTGATTATTGTGACCTCACGGTGGCGGGTAGGGTTGTATGTTTGCTTTTATCTTTAGGATATATTTACTGTCCCCCACTCTTGGTATCTCTTATAGCGCTTTATATGATATATGAAGTGTGACCTTTGATGGACGTATGCTTGCATAGATGTATGTACATATGGCAGTATCACTATAGGTGATGATCGAATATGGTTTCTAGAATTAGGTGGTTACATAGGAGACGTTGGCTCCCGGCTGGTGTTGTTGACAAACGTCACCGCGAGACTGGTCGCGCAGCGATGACGCGGGTTAGCGTCATGCCGGGTGGACGTCACCCGGAGCGCGACTTGTGTTGGAGGCTGCGGCGTGATCACGCTGCGCAGCCCCATCGAGAAGCATTGATGTCTTGGTACACACAACCCACCGGGGGGAGACGCACTCTGATGACGACCTGCAGGTATGTTTCTTCACAGGTGATGTTGCCATCTGGATATGCTAATACGGGGTTTGAAATCTAGTGGTCACTGATAGGTCAGTCACGGCTTGACATGCCAATTGATTGGTGGACACTAATTGATGCACTCAGGTGCTTTTAATATATATATATGTATCGCAACCATTATATTTATGAGCTTGATAAAGGCTATTTACTAGCTGAAACGTTGCTTTGTTACATGTCTTGGAGTATTCAATAAATCATTTTATTGCGAGATGCTGCCGAGATCACCCATCTTTCTTCACACATCCTCCCCATGCTGTCCCCGACCCATTTCGTGGTGTTTCCATCAATTTCTTACCTTTTCGTATGAACCAAACACCCTCCCCTCTTCAGAGCAGGGGGTGCCTGGTTTAATGCTTGGGTTCTCCCATTGAAGTTCTATAGGGCTCAGGTGCTCGGTAGAGCACCCGAGCATCGCGATGTGCTCGGGCAGAGCACCCGAGCATCGGGGTGCTCGATCATCACTAGTAACCATGTAACTTAGTAGTAGAGTGGGAGGTTGACTTTAAAATCTAGGTGACCCATTAAGCTCCCATCCTGAGTGTAAATTGTGATCCTGACACTACCTTCTAAAACAATTGATTAAGTTTAGTTTTCAAAAAGTCATATGTCCCCCACAATAGTACAATAGAAAACATGAACTCATCCCGCAAAACATGTCCACATACAGCTCCATAAATGAAAAAATAAAAAGGTTATGGCTCTCAAAATATAGCAACAGATCGCAAGATATTTTTGTGCATAAGGAATAAAATATAAAAAGTATACATATTTGGTATCACTGTAATCACACTGCCCATAGAATAAAAGTTACATGTTATTTATACGCGGTGAGAAATTTGAAACACAATAAACATATTGATATAATTGTTGAACACTTAAATACACATTTTTTCAGTTCTTCATCGTCGCGTATGAAACTTGTTTTTGTAGGATGAGTTGTATTTTTTAATGCCACAATTTTGGGATACATATAACTTATTGATTAACTTTTATTAACTCTTTATAGGGGGGACAGCAATTATATCAATATGTTTATATGTGTTTCAAATTTCCCACCACCCATACATAACATGGGTGCTATGGGCTGTATGATTACAGTGATGCCAAATATGTATACTTTTCTTATATTTTATTTTTTTTGGGACAAAAATATCTTGCCATCTGTTGCTATATTTTGAGAGCCATTCCTTTTTAATATTTTGCATTTATGGAGCTGTGTGAGGGCGTGTTTTGCGGGATGAGTTTATTTGTTGATATGAAACACCCCTTTAAGGCCCAAATATCGTTGATTGTTTATAGGTTAAAGTATAGAAATGTACAGACTGTGAATTTGGATCTTTTCTCTGCATTCTTTTTAAAAGTATTATTTTATTTCTTACTCTCTGCACATCCGCTCAGTATAATGAACAGCTCACAGGTATTTCTAAAAAAAACTGCATCTAATAAGGACCTAGAAATTCCAGCATTCCTCTTTGCCAAAGATAAGTTTGCCCTGTTGGAGACAAAAATGCAGAATGGTCTAAATTAGCCATTTTGATAAAAAAATCTATAGTATACACTATGTCCAGCCCTAGACCTTGGCCTAGATTTTTTAAAGATGTTATATATTTCATGAATGAAATCGGAGAAGATATTTGACAAGTATTATGCCAAATTAATTAAAACCTACAATTTTCTGCCTATAAGAATTTCGACCCCTGCTATGAGCACCACACATTTGTGGTGCCTCTTTGTTGAGTAACGACAGTGCGCAATTATATGGATATCTGAAGGGAAAAGCAGATGCTGATTGGGGGCCTCTGGAAGGTTGGACAATTTCCGTGCATGTTCAGCATCGTTTTTTTTAATATGAGTTGGATTTGGTGGTTCCTGGAAACAAGTCATATTTTTTCTATAAGCATTATATGATTTTTTTTTCTTGTTGGTGCAATGAAATGCATTCAATGTCATAAAAGTTCAAGCTGTTTGGAAATAATACACTTGCTTGTATAAGTAGAGAGATGGAGACTGTATATTATTGGTACTGAATATTTTACTTTTTTGTAATGTGTTATATTTTACTTTTATAGACAAGCTACTTATTTTCCTTTATTGTAGATTTGTAGCTATTCAGAAAGTGGAAATATTTTCTATTTTTATTTTGTACTTATTTATTTGAGAAGTAGAAAAAGGTCTTGTTGCTTTGGAAGTGTGATCATCAGGACCAGATACTTATTACTACACAGGAGCAAAGTGTCAATGCAGCTGTAAATTCTCAATCGATCTCATGTTACTTCCCCACATGCACTTCTGAAAGCCATCAACACCTTTTATTGTCATCATAACACGTTTTCCTGTTAAAATGCAATAAGAAATCACAGGACAGCCCCTGTGTGTAAAGAAAAAAAAAGTGTGTTTCTGGGGTAGAATATATATTTTTTGCCGAATATATATTTTTAGGCTCTTCTGAGATTCCAAACAACACATGTAAATGGGACAATTACAATGAAAATTAGGATTTCAGCTCTCTCTTGCTAAAACTAATTTTCCTGAAGTAATAGGATTAAGCAGGTAGTAATGCTTCAAAGAAAACAGTTGTCATTAGACTAATGTAAATAAGGTAAGAAAATATGTAATACTTACTGCATTTTTGCTCCATAAGGTGCTCTTTTTCCTCCCCCAAAAATGGCAGTGTGTCTTATGGAGCGAATACTAATAGGTGCTTCCAATACAGAAGCGCTCATTAGCATGTAAGATGCGTGGGGAGCAGTGAGCGTAGCGCTGCTAGCATTGGCTATATTTGTCGCTCACTGGACTTTTTCTGGGTGCGGCGCTATATGTGTCCTGACTGCCTACAGCGTCAAGACATAGTGCACTTAGGTGGGCACTATGATCTGACGCTGTGCCATGTCATGTAACTGTGCAGCGTGGGCCAGAAGACAACCAGGGAGCTGAGAATGCTGGAGAGACTGCTGGAACTGCACAGTGGCAGCGCCATCCAGAGCAAGAGAGGTAAGTTAATTTATTGTATTGTCTGATCTGAGGTCTGATGAAAATTTGGGGGTCTGATGGATCTTGGGGGTCTAATCTGAGTTCTGAAAGATCTTCGGGGTCTCTTCTGAGGTCTGAAGGATCGGGGGTCTTATTTGAGGTCTTAAGGATCTATGGGGTCTTATTTGGGGGTTTCATTTGAGGTCTGATGAGAATTGGGGGTCCTGATCTGAGATCTGATTAAAAAAAAATATATATATATTTCTTCCTTTATATCCTAGGTGTGTCTTATGGTTCAGTACATTTTATGGAGCGAAAAGCATGGTATATAAAGAAAAAGTGGAATTCAAGGACTATACAATGTGTGCAAATCCATAGAACTGAATCAAACACAGGTATATTCTAAACAAGTGTATGTCCCAGTACAAAAAGGGGTATACTGAGGTGAGGTAGAGTACATGGGTTATTTCCATCTTATATAACCTTCTATATCTGCATCCTCATATATTGTATATTCTCAACCAAATTATTTTAATCCTCAGCAGCTACTATAGCTGTTTAAGTTTGAAAACACAGAGCTATTTTGTGAAATTCTTCTTCGCTTTGTGGTTTTAGTGGTGTTTTTTTCTATTGAGTGGTATTTTTTGTTTCGCTGATTTTTTTTTTTTAATGCTAGATGTTGGCACCATTTTTGTTACATTTCTCCATCTCCTTCTCTATATGGAAAAAATGCTTAAAAAAAAAAAAAACACAGAAACTGCCATAAAAACTGTATGTGTTTTTTTTTAGTGAGCAAATAATGGCACACCAAATTTCTGTAAGAGTCTAAAGCCTTATTCTCATGAGTACTATTTGTTGTTCTGCTCTAATATAGACTCTTTCTGCTAGTTTTGATTGAATCTTGGATAAAAACCTCAAACGGAGCACCTGATATAAACAGGCCCTAAATGTATCTCTTGCCCATACACTTGTATACATAATTGTCTGCATTACTACACTCAGTGGAGGCCCATTCCTGACTTTGTTATGGTGGCCTTTGAATTCAAGTGATGTCTCTGAGAACAACATGCATTTTTGGGTCAAAATATTAAAGAAAAAGAATAGAAAAATGAAAAAAAAAAGACTGAGGACCTGAAGGTAACAAGAAAAGAGAAAAGATAAGGATGCAGAGATGGAGTATGGTATATCATTATGCTCAAAATCTTCCCATAGCAACCAGCAATCAGGTTCCACATTTCATTTTTTCAGAAGTCCTTTGGAAAATGGAAAATGGGATATAGTTGATTTGTTGCTATGAACAAATAAGCCAGTTTTTCTTTACACCAGTTTTTATAAATGTCCCCCTTAGAACTGTATCAATACATGCCAAATTGCACATGAGGGAAATGCTGCAAGAGCAACTAAGGCTACTTTCACACTTGCGGCAGGATGGACCTGGCAGGCTATTCAGCCTGCCGGATCGGTCCTGCCGAAAATGCCCGTGCACTGCCGTGCTGCCGCTCCATCCCCATTTACTATAATGGGGGTGGGTGGCGGAGCTATGGCTATATGGGTTGCTCGTCATGTTATTCTTTTATATTATTCATACAATTTACTATTTGAGAAGCAGAAAAAGGTCTTGTTGCTTTGGAAGTGTAATTATCAGGACCAGATACTTATTACTACACAGGAGCAAAGTGTCAATGCAGCTGTAAATTCTCAATCACATGAACATTTTAGTATGCTCTGATGTATGATCTACACCTGATATTCAGATCACTACAACTGGTGCAACACAATAATATGAAACTGACAATACAAGGATAAACCTTCACACTGATGTTAAAAAATAAGATTTTAGCCAAAATATTCCTGTCAGGAACATATCGGAGCCCGCACACCCCGCCAAGGTAGCTCAGTGTAGCGCGCGACCTACAGCTAACCTACCTATAGTGTGTGAACACTGTCCGATAGGTGCCAAGGTCCAACTCACAGCCAAACTCCCACATACCTCCAAAGTAAGATCACTAATACAATGGGAGGAGGGAGGAGGCTGCGAGCCCCACCTATAGCAGGCCATGTGACACAGGCTACCAGGTGCATTAGAATGTTACCAACGATAAGTGTCCGCACCTTCAATACATATCAAGAAAAATCACAGAATAGAGTAGCCTTACTTGGAGGAAATGCTCAAACCCCAAACACTTTAGCGTATTTATAACTTGGGAAACAGATCATCTACATGTGATCCGTTGCTAAAGGAAATCCCCACCAAAAATGCATACAATGGAGGATGCCAGCAATGGACCACATGTACCACAAAAACATCCCACACAAGATGAAATAATGTGTGGATGGAAATATAAGAGTAGATAGATCACTGCAACTGGTCTACCACAATAATATGCAACTGACAATACAAGGCTAAACCCTCACTCTGATGTTAAAAAATGAGATTTTGGCCAATATATTCCTGTCAGGAACATATCGGAGCCCGCGCAACCCGCCAAGGTATCTCAGTGTAGTGCGGGACCTACCGCTAATGTACCTATAGTGTGTAAACACTGTCCGATAGGTGCCAAGCTCCGACTCACAGCCAAACTCCAACATACCTCAGAAGTAAGATCACTAACACAGTTAAGCGAACACCTGAAAGTTCGGGTTCGCCGGGGTCGGCCGAACTTCACGGCAAGATTCAAGCTCATGACTCGAACTGGACCCCGAACCCCATTGAAGTCAATGGCGACCCGAACTTTGGGGCACTAAAATGTCTCTAAAAAAGTCCTGGAAAGGGCTAGAGGGCTGGAAATTGAAGCAAAATTGGGGTAAGAGTAGGACAAGTACCCTGCAAACAAATTTGGATAGGGAAATAATCTAAAATAACATAAAATACATTAAAAATAAACATTTTAAACCTGAGCACAAGGGAGTGACACCTGCCACCCAGCAAACAGAGGATGTGGCAGCAACGCTAATCTTTCACCATCACCAAGCATCTCTACACTATCCCATGGAAGCATTCAGCTGTCCATTTCCCAAACACTGGAAAGAAACTGAAATAGACAGAGGAAGTACCCCCCTACCCATCCGCGATCACTGGCCCTGAATTCCAGGATTTCAAAATTTCTTGTCCTTTGAAATACTGTCATTCTGTCTCGTGGAGATGGATGGAGACTTTTAAAAAACCTATGGCGGTGGCTGCCTTCTCTGGCAAGGTCCACATAACCACCAATACGTGGACCGGTAAGAATGGGCAGGGAAGTTATATCTCCCTAATAGCACACTGGGTAAACGTAGTGGCGACTGGGCCAGAGGCGGATAGCAGTTTGGGGCATGTCCTTCCACCCCCGAGGATTGCAGGGCATTTCTCTTTGCCTCCTGTTGCCTTCTCCTACTAACTCCGTTTCCTCCTCCTCTACAACCTCCTCATCGGCTCAGCGTAACACCTTCACCACCAACATCAGCACAGCCAGGGGGAAACGACAGCAGGCTGTTCTGAAACGAATCTGTTTGGGGGACAAACCCCACACCGCGCAGGAGCTGTGGACAGGCATGGAACAACAGACCGATGAGTGGTTGGTGTCACTGAGCCTCAAGCCCAGCCTCGTGTTGTGTAATAATGGGCGAAATCTCGTAGCAGCTCTGGTCCTAGCCGGTTTGACACAGATCCCTTGCCTGGCGCATGTGCTGAATTTGGTGGTGCAGAAATTCCTGAACACCTGACAGTGAAAATCAATTTAGTTAATCCAGCTCTTAGATTCTGGTGGGACAAATTCACTTTTATTGAGTCTCAAGGACCCCTGCGGCCTGAGCTGCAGATGTTACAGGCAAATAATTTTATTAAATTTGTCAGTTAGATTGTTGGGTAACATTTCCACAGTTATCAGGACTTTTTATTATAAATCGTAACAAAAACTATACAAGGAACATTTCAAAAATTGAAAATTAACCCGACCAGACTCCCACCCTACACCACCCACCCCCCCCCTTTCACTCAAACCACTCATTAATGCCCATTCACAAACTATTTACAAATTTCCTTATAAACATATTTAAATAACTATAATTCAGATAAACTAAATAAACAAACAAAACTATATACATGCCTTACCCTTAACTTATAAGGCCAGTCATATACAAGTGGTTCACCGACATAGGCCAGGTACACAATTGTCCAGTCAGGGCACAGTTCTGGAGGATGAGGGGGAGGGGGAGGATAAGGAGGAACCGTGTTCACAGGAGGGTGGCACCCAAAGCAGCTCAGAGCCATCACTGCAGCATGGCTGGGGGGATACTGAGGACACAGATGATACACCTCCCACAGAGGACAGCTTGTCGTTGCCTCTGGGCAGCCTGGCAAATATGAGTGACTTCATGCTGCAGTGCCTGCGCAACGACTGCCGAGTTGCCCACATTCTAACTTGTGCAGATTACTGGGTGGCCACCCTGCTGGATCCCCGTTACAAGGACAACATGCCGTTCTTAATTTCGTAACTGAAGCATGATTGGAAAATACCAACGCTGGTAGACGCGCTGCTGATGGCATTCACACCTGACACCTGGGGGCTTAGTGGAAGCACAAGGCTATAGCAGAGGAGGAGGAGGAATAAATAGCCAACGCAGCTGGGTCACCGCCCACACTTTAGAAGGCAGGGTTAGCATGGCCGAAATGGGGAAAAGCTTTGTCACCACGCCACAACAACCAGCACCACCAGCAGATAAGAAACGTGCATATTACATCAAATATCCTACTAGCATCACAGGAATTAATAGATAGAATCGCATACCTAGCACAATACACTGCAATCTCGGCACCTCCTGTATCCAATCTCGGCACCTCCAGTGTATTGTGCTAGGTATGCGATTCTATCCATTGATTCCTGTGATGCTAGTAGGATATTTGATGTAATATGCACTGTCACTTTATTGTTGAAATCATATTGCTAGCAGGACTTTATTAGATGTAAGGGGAATTTTCCCCGTGTTTAGCGACATACTAACGCCATAACTGCTGCGGTTACATATACCTCTGTATTGGTGGATTATATGGCCTCAATGTAAATCTTTTACCAACCATGGATATATGTTTGTTTTAGATATGGTAATACTATTTTTTAAAATGAATTCAATAAAGTGATATATTTTATTCCCGGCTTTTTTGGCTTTTTTGTGTATGTATTTTGGGACCGTTCTGGGAATTGTGGCGTAGGTTCCCCGCTATTTGTTGGTGTTTTGCTTTAGGCCAGGGCTGGCCAACCTGCGGCTCTCCAGCTGTTGTAAAACTACAATTCCCACCATGCCCTGCTGTAGGCTGATAGCTGTAAGAAGTCTAGGCATGCTGGGAGTTGTAGATTTGCAACAGCTGGAGAGCCGCAGGTTGGTCATTCCTGCTTTAGGCTCTCTCCACTTAACACTTTTGCAAATTTTATACATCTTCCTCGTGTCTCTTAAAATGCTTAATAAATTATCTCATTTTATGGTGGCATATGACAATAAGTACACATTAAATCTGCAATTCATGCACAGTACAGTAGCTTCATGGGCGTAAACATGGTTTTCTAACAGCAAAATATTTAGCTTGTCACAAGAATACAGTACATGTCAAAAACAAGCAGGTCTTGGAATGACCTTTCTCATTGACAGCGAGCAATGACCTTTATAAGCCGCACACACAGAAAGCTCACTGCTGTGTCAGAGGCTGTTAACATTTGGGAGCTGGCAAAAATGCCTGGCTGTGTGAAGTAATGCTTAACTTGGGATGATGGCATCTCTGGCTGTTCAAAGCATTTCTCACAGTGCATTAGTAGGAAATTGTAAAATTATCATGAAGAAAATAAGTTACATTTTTTATAAAATGCTAGGAAGCACCATTGCAGACATACAGTATAACTTATGGTGAAATGTATCCATTCTATTTTATCTGCAAGTTATTTTTCAAATGTAAATTCTATGAAGCATTCAGATGAGTTTTAAACGGCCTTTATTCATAAGCATCTTGAGGTCATGATTTAGCTGTTAAGGACGTTATCCAAAAATTTCCCCCAAGTTTTTGGGGGTTCAGTAAACTTTTTGGAGGATACTGTCGATGAATTGTATGAATCAATGTTACTCAAAGTTGCCTAGCCAAGTAACCCAACACTGTGCCTCAAATATTAATTGTGTGCTGTTTTATAAATAGTTGGTTCCATTGCTTTGGTTGATTGGAGTCTGGGGTGCAGACTGATCTGTGTCCTGGCACAGCTTGTCCTGATGACATCACTTTCTTCAGGATGTCGCAGTAATGTCATTGCGCCTTCTTGTGTTGTTCTATTGCCTGGCGTCTGAAGCCTATGTGGCTGAATAGCCTCAGATGCCGCCTTGATTGCACTTCTTTGTTACGGGTAGTGAGATGGCGCCCTAAGTGGGCATCTACCCTCACTTACCCGTCATCCCTGCCTTGACTGGATCCCCTAGATAGGACTGCTAAGGTATACTATGATCTAATATAGGTTTCAGTTGATGTACAATCGATTTCTACCATTTTGCTACCATTTATTGATTTTATGTACATATACTTTATGAGGTTTTTGGTATAAAAGAGTTAAAAACACCCAGAGAGTCAGCTGATTTTTGCACTGGTCTTGCTCTTGTTTTCTGTGGGTACCAGGTATAGCTGGCAAACTTCCTGTTTTTAAGCATTTCTATCCTAGTGAATTGAGCAGGGTGAGACACATATTTTTCAGCTTTTTATGAAAAACATGGTAAACAGTGGCAAGAAAATGTTAATTGATTTTTTCAATGGTTTTCAAAGGCTTTTGTCAGTAGATAACACTGTGACATGTGTTATGACAATTCCATTTAGTTCTGCTACATTTGTAAATTTTATTTCTAATGAACACCCTTTCCTGAGTCATTTATTAGACAGAAATACGCTTTAGGCATATCTCTGGTGCAGATTGCGGTGCAAAAGGTCATTTGCGCCGCAATCTGTGACTTCCCTGCTCACCCCAGGTGTCAAAAAGTGGGCATGGCGTGGGCGGGGAAGGGGACGTACCAGCAGGCCCGTCTCATTTACCATTTTCTACACCTGCTTTAGGCATAGAAAATGGTCTAAATGTAAGCCAGCTGTCATTATTTAGAAGCGGTACTGGATACGCCAAACTTATGTAGAGGCTGGCGCCTCTACATAACTGCAGCTAATCCAGGGTCTTATTAAGACTGGCGTCTAAAACCCTGGTCCTAAAAAATGTTCCCCAAAGTTCAGTGATTCTAGTTCTATGCAGGTTATCAAGATGGAATAGTCGTTATAATTTCTGCGTTCATGCATGTGGGATATTATAACTAAGTTGGAATATCACCTTATGTTCAGTGTATTCTCATTTCTTCTCATCTGTATTGAATTGCATTTCAATGCATTACATCTTACTTCAGGAGTAACTCACGCATATTCTGTAACATTCAGAATGTATTTAAAATCCATGATATGCTAATAATGGACTTAGTCTTGAAGATGATTGAGCATTGATGAGTACAAAATGAATAATATAGCAAAATCTCATTTGCATTTTAATGAACTTTTTTGTTGCTAGACAATCTTGACAGCTGAACTAGAAACTGACTGACCAAAACATTGTGACTGTCTATTCAGGTGTCATGTACCCAAATGCTAATTCCGTGCTGAGTTGTGTCTGGGATCAAACATAGTGCTTTGATGATCTAGTCAGCCTTAAATAAGTTTTATAGCTGCAATGTTACACTTTTAGAACAGATGAAAATTAAAAATGACTGCTGCTTCATGTGCACTTAAGGATACATTCAGATGGGGTGGCCATGGCATGGCTGACACTTAAAGTAGCTCATTAGAAACAGATTAGCTATTCATTGTCAATGGACACTTGATGACCTTTCAAACCACACGTCCATTATAGAGAACCTATCATCATGAAAATGCAGTGCAATCTGCAGGCAGCATGTTAGAGAACAGGAGAAGCTCAGCAGATAGATTTATATACTTCTCAACATTGAAATTGCAACACCAAGAAGGGCAAAGCATAAGGTTATGCAAATCGAGGAAGTAGCAGGTGTCCCTAAGATCAGTAGATGATCAAACTTTCAAGAATCTTACTCCAATCTGTGGGATGTGGGAGGAACATAAAAGCCAGATTGAAAGCAAAATTTTATAAAGCGATATGAAACCTCAAAAATTGTATCAAGTCATGTGCGATGATTGTGCATTGACTCCTGTTTGTTGATATGACAGTTTTTGCCACTTGTCACAAACTGGGAGGAACAGAATCCTGAGAGACAGCAAGGATTGCTGGGATGACAGCAAGAGGTGAACAGAGGCAAATCTCTTAGGCACTTAGCGAGCCTCGAGATCACTTGGGCCACACAATAAAAAAGGCCTTCACAAGGAATCGTCACACCAGTCCTACTCCCAGAATTATGGTGTGGGGTGGATTAATGTACATTAGCTGGACCCCTTTAGGCCCTCTGTTGTACAGCCATTTCTCTGAATGGTCCTAGGAGCCAATTTTCAAAAGGACAATGAGAGGATCGTGCTAATGTGAGCAGCCTGGGTGGCCTGAACGTGCTACCATAAACTCCAGTGTCTCCACACTTGTCTGCAATTCAGTACATCTGGAACGTCTGTGGTCAGCAATTGCAATGAGTGGTGCACCACGGATCTTGATGATTTTAGTGACTAAGTGCATTCCGCATGGCAGAACATTCCTCAGATAGCCATTAATAACCTCATTGACAGCATGCCAAGGCATGTAAGTGCCTGTATTTCTACATGTGGGGCTATTATTTGATACTGAATAAATTGAGAAGTACTGAATAAATTAAGAAGTTCTGAATATTTTGTTTCCATTTTTGGATCATTTGCATATCATTAACATGTCTATAGATATTGTGATTTCCACAATTCCATGACTTCTTGGTATTGCAATTTCAATGTTGAGGAGTATAGTTTCATGGGAAAAAAGTCAGTATACCTTGCAATTTAATCATTTATACCTCTGCTTTTTCTATGCTTAGGAATCATTTGGTAGATCCTACACACTGATTGACAGCTATGTCTGTATGATTAGCCAGGAGAGTTTCGCATTTCCAATGCACTAAAAGAATACTTCTGTGTCTTGCATGGATGCCCTGTCTGGCCGTAAGTGCACCTAGTCTCTCTGCTACCTAAGGTGAACACATGGTGGCCCCCTATTCCCCCATATAACAGGGTGGCTGAAGGCATGTTCACATGGCAGAAATTTCAATTTGATCTTGGCTTGTATTCTGTATTCCACTGTAGTAGTTCACATTCCACTGTTTTCAAAGGGAATCTGCAAAGACGTTAATACAGCTGCGAAATTTGTTTGGAAATCACAGTTAGGTAGCCATCCATGGTTTAACTTAATTGAATGGGGATACATCCATGTATGGATACATGGCATAATAGAAAGATCTACACTGTTCACATACCCCTAAAGAATGTTTGTTAATGCACTGCATTGACTTTGGACCCAGCATTGTTGCTATGCATCCCTTCCTCAGTTCTTCCCAAACAATTAGGCAGCACATTGTTAGACTGGTTAGATGGCACACTGACCAATTTCTGTTAGCCCATGCATACATCCCTGTTTTTTCAGATCTGTGTGGCCGTTCCACAAATTATAGAACATCTCCTATTATTGCTATTGTGAGGACGAGAATGGCCTGCTATTGATGGGAGTGAGAAAAATATGCACACAGAAAGAATCAGTATTATACAGATATGTGGTTTGGACCAAAATACAGATACGGTCGTGTGCATGAAGCCTAGACATGGCACCTTGAGCTCAACACTCTGGACTGTGTATGCCCAGGACTATCATGGAATGCATAAAGTGAAATCCATGCCAAATTCAAAGCAAAATCTGCTAAAATCTGCATGCCAACTTGGATATTGTTGAACATTTTTCTGCTGCAAATTATGTCCAATATGGATGTACCCTTAGTGGATATGCAGTATTCCAGACCAACAAGGGAAATGTCTCTGTGAGGTCACGGTGTGAGTATAGGTAGGCCGAGGGTAAAAACAACACAGTTCTCAAAAACTCACAGTTTTGTCGTTCCTGGGCAGGCCTGCACAGTTGAGGGGGAGAACAGCGCTGGATTCTTCGGGGCACGCTCTGTTTACAGGGGCACAAGTCAGGTGGTGTTTCGAGGTGCCCTTGATGGTAACCGGGTTTGGTGTGCTTTGGCGGCTGGGCCCCTGGATAATGTAAAGTCGTGACGCCAGTACCGTTACGGTACAACAATGATGAGAGTAGTAGTAGTAATTGAAGAGTGCGACACAAGTTGAATCCAACTCACAACTTTTACTGAATGTTGGTTCCTGGTAACAGTTACATCCAAAAGTAGCACAGTCTCTCATATCAATGGAGGCAGAATATACTGTAGAAAGTCCACAGTTCACAGGCTTTTTATGTGTGCAGCTGCGTATCAGGCATGTAGTAAATAAGTCAGTATTTCCGGTCTGCAGCTCTTGCCTGGCACTAATCCCAATCAAGGTGATTTGCAGATTTCTTAGCTTCTACTTCAGTGCTTTCTAGCAGATGGCCTTTCTGCTCTCAGAATTTAAAGTGGCGGTGAGGCTGCCGGAAGCTATATGTCCTACACCGAATACAAAGTGACTTAAAAGCCCTCTAAAATGGCTTATATACTTCTTTGTCTTTCTTGTATAAAATAATCCTTCCTCTTGTTACTTGTAAAACTTGTCACTGGTCACTCCAGAGGAATGAACTGTAGAAGTGGATCTCACGTTTCCTTGCCTTGCCTGATTCTTTGGCTCTTAGGATTTTGATGCCTCCTTGGTTTCTATGGACCATGGGTCCCAAGAAAGCTGAGAGAGAGGGGCTCTCTCCTGCTCCCTCTCTTCTTCCCAGCTACAACATGGTTGAACTTGTTGACTCTAGACTAAAGGCTCAAAGACTCCCCTGACTAGGCCTGAGCTGTGACACTATTTCCACATCTAGTAGTGAAAATATTGTAGTGCAGCTAATCATCCTGTGAATGAGGATTTTACAGGATAAATCACATAAATGTATGACAAAGTATGACATGGGATAAGAGATGGCATAAAAATACAATAAAACACTTTTGCAGTGCCCATGTACACTAGTGGGAAGCTGCAGATACACCTTGTTCTTTAGCTTGATCTAAAGCTTACAATTGAAAGAGGTTGTCAATATATATATATATATATATATATATATATATATATATATGTATAGTGAGGCAGTGACAGGCCTCATATATGAAGGAGGGTATGTATCTCCCAGAATGGTGCAGGAAACCTATTAAGATACATATTGTGGTTTGCTGTGGTGCACCTGAGACGTGCCACCAAGGTTCCCGACCTTGGTGGAGTTGAAGCCAGAGGCTAGAGTGTCCACTAAGATAGATAGTGGACACTGTTGTTACCTAGTATGGCTGGTAACAACTAATCCGGGCCTAGCTTTTACTGGGAGTAAGCAAAGAGCTGGGTGAGTGCTTACTCCCCACGATCCACTCCAGGGTTTATACGTGGATCATGTCCATGATTGTGTTTTAAAAGGGAGCAGCATGAGGCAGGGTGTGTCTGTTGTGTGAGAGGCTGCAGATCACACCTTGCAAGGCGCTGCAGGCTCTGCAGGACACTTCTAAAGGAGTTCCAAGACTGCATGACTTTATTGTGGATGACATGAACTGATTACTTGTCCCGGCTGCGAACTGGCTGAACTGAACTGTAAGTTGGCTGGAACAAGCAATAAACTGTATTGAAGTGACTTTGTTGTGTCCCTGTCTGTCTTTAAAACTGGTCATTGGAGCCCATGGCATTACAATATATATATATATATATATATATATATATATAAATATATATGTCAGAAAGCTGGCGGCACCGGAGAATCAAAAAATAGGGTGCTATGTCCTGGGGCTACTGGCTCAAAGCCCATATATAAAAGAGGGAAAAAAGGACAGCACTCCACACGGTTTGTACTTTGGAGTGCTGTCCTTTTTTCCATTTTATATATATATATATATATATCATTTTGTCAGCAGCAATGATACAGGCACATCACCACTGCAGAGTTGAAATGATGGCAGTTAAGAAGTCTGAGTTTTAAAATATTTTAAGTGTCCAAGCCTTTCATAAAAAATAAAAATAACTCAGACAGTTATTATCAGACTGGAACTGATATAGAATATGTTCAAGGTGCTAGGTGACACTGTTAGAATTGCTCAAAGTGCAATCACTCAACTAAAGTGCTTAACAATTTCTAACTACCAATTTCATACTAATTAACCCTAAATACATAAATATGACATTTTCACATTTGTGTCCGAGGCCTTGTTTCGACTTCCATCAAAGATTCCATCAAAAACAATGGAGAGAAAAGTCCTGCATGTAGGATTTTTCTTCTCAGGTTTACAAATCAAAATTAAATGGTTAATGTACATGAAATGAAGACTAAAGGGGTTTGGCTGCCGTACTTTATGCCACCCCACACCATAATCCCGGGAGTATTAGATGTGGCCACAGGGACTCTTCATGTTGTTTCCCACATGGTCTTTAGGCCAATCTCTAGAGATCAATGCATCTGAAAAAAAGCAGGACTCATTGCTGAAGAGGATAGACCTCCATTACAGCCCCCATTGCTGTCTTGCTATACAACATGATAGCCTTTGAGTGCTGTGGCATGAGGTCAATGGTACCTATAGCCGGACGTCCGCCTTGTAGGCCTGTGTTGTGCAAATGCCTTCTGATGGTTTGTGTAGACACCGTTTGCCGCCCTAAGCTTGGGAGGTGCTATCCAATTTCACTTGCAGTACAGAATGGAACACTACTCGCCATTCTTCTTATCAGATGATTTGTCCGTGCAGAGGTTTGCCTCTCTGCACCTCTTGCTGTCGTTCCAGTTCATTGTTCTACCAAACACACGGTTGAACAGGGCTGACATCTCAGCTTAGGTGCATAGCAATCTGCAGGAGTGATAAAGCAAGTTCTCTCAGTTAAAGGATGTTTTCCCTCTCAGGTTACAACAAGTAGCATCAACAAACACAGGAGGCATTGCATAATCATCCCACAGAACTGAATCTGATTTCTGGGGTTTCACATGGTAAAAAAAAATTATTTTACTCTGGCTTTTATCTTCCTCCCACAAGCCACAGATAAGGTGGTTGAAAATGCGATCTTCTGCAGATCTTAGCAACAGCTGCTACTTCCTCGATTTGCATAACCTTAAGGCTTGTCCATCTTGGTGTTGCAATTTCAATGTTGAGAAGTATATAAATTCCTACTGGAAACAGTATTGCACCGCAATCTGCCACTGTTTACATCTGTGAGTGCTGACTTGGCAACGCTGAAGGGCTGGCAAAATTCCATGGCTAATATCTCCGGAAGACACTTAAAGGGGTTTTCCAGGCTTACTGGAGTCTTTAACAGATACACAAATTTAATTGCTTACTTTATGTACATCTTTCCCTCTGCAGCATTTTAGAGTAAAACATAGCACCTTGACATTGGAAAAACCAGTTAAAAAAAGGCGGAATCTGTTGAGCAATGACTACACCTAGGTAAAGAGAGCTGCAGTTGTTGGCATGACAGGTCATCTTTATCTCTAGACAACACCTAACCGGTGAGAGAATATGAAAGTAACAGAGTTCATTTGTTCTAGACACTTATCTATTAACCAGAGTGGAGAGCTCTGAAGGACCTGCATCTTCCACAAATCACACCAATGATTTCTTGATTTCAGTGGCCATCGTATAATACATTTTTCATGCCGAAGCAAGCCTGGATTCTGTTGGTTTATTTATTTTAGATGATTTAAATAGTCCATAATCTTGGACTAATATCTGCTGTAATAGATAAATAGTTGTGCAGATAAGCACTTGCTCTGATTTGCATTTGAGGCACCGTTCGGGACCAATGTCACAGATTCCATCAAAAAGATCAGACAAAAAAGTCTTGCAAGGAGGACTTTTAAGTCTGGTAAGAAAATAGGTTCTCAAAGGGAAATCGGACTGATTCCTTTGTAGGTAATGGAGTCTGTTCTGCTCAATTCATTTAAGTTATGTGCAAATCCTGCACTTCTGTTATTTTCATAATTCTGCTCTTGTAACTGATCAGAACAATGGAAATATATAGCAGTGGTGTGAACCCACTCTAAGGAATTCAGACTGTTCCCTCACTCTCAATGTTGAGATACAGTACACTGTCTGTTATGTTAGCCCAGGACAGAAGTCCAGACTGTCTATTTCAGCACAGCTTTGATTGCTGACAGCGATGGAATAGGGGGCAGTCAATAGCCACCCAACGCAGGGCCCAACACCACCCAAAACACCCATAACAAGGAATGAGAGCTGTGATTCCCTTAATAGAAAGGACCTTTGACATCATCGTCATGTGACCAGTAACATATAGATGTTACTATTCAAGTGGCAATGATGTCATCAAAGGTCCTTTTTTCTACCAGGAGTGTTGCTGCAAGAGATGTTTTCCATAATTTAATGGACACGGTGACAGAGGCTGTTATGCTATTATACTGCATACTGTAGGATGCTGTTAACTGTGGTGTGCCATACTGCATACAGTGGGGTGCCATACTGCATACAGTGGGGTGCTATACTGCATACTGTGGGGTCCTGTACTGTGGGGAGCTATATTGTACACTGTGGGGAGCTATACTGTATACTATAGGGAGCTATACTGTATACTGTGGGGAGTTATACTGTATACTGTGGAGTGCTGTATACAGTGGGGAACTATACTGCATACTGTGGGGTCCTGTAATGTGGGGAGCTATACTGTATACTGTGGGCAGCTATACTGTATACTGTGGGGAGCTGTATACAGTGGGGAACTATACTGCATACTTTTGGGTGCTGTATTCTGTATGGTGCTGTATACTGCGTGGTTCTGTATACTGTGGGGTGCTGAATACTGTGGGGTCATATACTGTATACTGTGGAATGCTATACCGCGTACGTGGGGAGCTGTATTCTGTGGGGTCCTGTATACAGTGGGGAACTATACTGCATACTGTTGGGTGCTGTATTCTGTGGGGTGCTGTATACTGCGTGGTTCTGTATACTGGGGGGTGCTGTATACTGTGAAGTGATATACTGTATACTGTGGAATGCTATACCGTATACTGTGGGGAGCTGTATACAGTGGGGAACTATACTGCATACTGTTGGGTGCTGTACCCTGTGGGGAGCTGTATACTGCGTGGTGCTGTATAGTGTGGGGTTCTTTACTGCATACTGTGGGGTCATGTATACTGTAGGAAGCTATACTGTATACTGTGGGGTGCTATACTATATATTGTCTACTGTGTTCCTCCTTCCCTTATAGATTGTAAGCTCTTGTGGGCAGGGTCCCCTACCCCTCTATACCAGTCTGTTAATAGTTTCTTGTTTATTGTATTTTTATATTTGTGTAACCCATCTGGAAGTACAGCACCATGGAATTAATGGCGCTTTAAAATAAATAAATTTTATAATAATAATTGCATGCTGTGGGGTGTTATATACTGAATACTGTGAGGTATTACACTGTATACTACATGCATAGTGTTGTACACTATACACTATGAGGGGCTGGGGGTGTTATACTATAGACGTCAATTCAACAAATCTGACCCAGATAAATGAATGGTATTAGGTCCTACTAAACAAAAACTGTCTTCCCTACGGCTCATAGCATCCAACTTTTATCCCATATCCTGTAATAAAAACACTCTTTATTTCAGTAAATTAAGTCCTCTGACCACTGAGCACCCAACGAGCCATCATAGTGTATTATCCTGTGTGTTTACTCCTGCACCAGGGATCGTGGTTCTGTGCACTTTCACCACTTGTCCTCTGACCACTAAACTCTGGCGAGCTATCGTAGTGTATTATTCTGTGTGTTCCCTCCTGCATGAGGGATTGTGGTTCTGTGCACCACTTATCCCTCTATTGCTTCCTTATCAATAATAAATCGCATTGATTGTACAGTTTAGTGTCGGTACTGACGATAGCCATATTCTAAAATCGCTTCATACATTTCCCCCAAAATGGTTTGCCAGATCCCTGGCGTCTTCAGGGGTGTATGGGCAATAACACTATATACTGTTTGTGGCATAATTTTCTTTATATTTACCAGAAAAAAAAAAAATATGGGGCCCAATGCAAAATAAGGGATGGTCGGGCAAATGGAGGGAGGGGACCCAAGATGGATAAACAGCCCCGGGCCTAAGATACACTTAATCCGCTCCAGTAGGAAAATAAAAGAAATAGTAAAATAAAAAAGTCATGTGTTACTACAGATAACAGTCCAGAATTGTGGTGACTGATTCCTTTTAAAGAGCATTTACTCATAAGATGTAAAAATGCCCATCTGTTAGTGAATCAGAAGTTAAAATAGTAGCTATTATGTATTACCGGTAGTTACATAGTTATTGCTAATGCAGGGTGTACCTAGTAAAAACTGCAAATTATTATCTTTCCAAACAAAAACATCTTTGCTAAATTTGCACAAAGAAAATTAAAGCTTTTTATTACGAGCAATTATTTTTTCTATTTCTTTCTTTTTAAATTACCTCTTTTATTCAAACTTGTAAAAATACAAATATAACTAACAAAGGACACAACTATAGCATTAATTTAATTAGGAATGTTAACAATGTTAAAACTGGTAGGGCTTGCGTGGGTTAATGAGACATTAGTGACTAAGAGAAAAGATTATAATGCTGTTACCAGCATCTGGAAAGAGGGAAGCTTGATGAAGAGTTTGAGACTGAAACAATACTTGACACCAGTTGCTGTGTTCTTATGTGTGGGAGGGGGTGATTATTGGTTATTTGCTGAGCTACAGATGCTAAGTGGTAAGACTCTCAGCTGTGTTTTCTGCTGGATTGAAATCATCAGTAAGTAAAATTCAAAATCAACAGGGATGGTCCATCTCAGATATTGATGGCAGATTGCTAGGATATGCTATCAATGTCAGGAATGTGTGGGGCTCACCTCTGCGACCAACTCCTAACTCCTGTGGGAGTTCCAGAGATAACCAGAAAGTCCCATAGCAATGAATGGAGGGCATGCTGCACAAGTGTAGCCACCTCTCCATTCACAGCTATAAGACTACCAGAAATAGCTAAGCTAGCCCTCAGCTATTTTCGGAACTCCCATAGTGTTTAAAGAAGGGTGGCTGCACATTCGTAGCTGCTCTCCATTCACTTGACGTTCGCCGTTCTGGATATAAGAGGGGGTCCCAGAGGTGGGCCAACTCCTTTAAGAATCTTGCTGTTATTTTATGACCTTATGAAGGTGATGGCAGCATGGGGCCTATATGTAGTTAACTCCTGAGTTATGGACAGAGGCAAAACTACCAAAGTACCAGGCGTTGCATCTACTGTTAGGCCAAACAGCAGGTATATCTTACCCTAAGTGACTAACCAACCTCAGAAGTGAGAGGCAGCTACTGATCTCCGTTCTGCTAGAAAAGCAAAATTGCATTTGTTGCCAAGCTGTATGATATATTAAAGGGGTTCTCCGGGAACTAAGAAAATGAAAATAATGAAATACTTCATTAGAAATATATTACCAAATACCTTTCATTAGTTATAATGGCTCATTTTGTCCGGGGAGCAATCATTAGGAAAAATAAAATGTCCGCCATTCTACAAGTCCACACAAAACCTGTCCTAATTACACAAGAGGACAAGTTAAGGAGCTGTGCCATCTTCCTCTCTTACTTGTCAGGGATTATGATCCTGAATACAGTTTAATATGATCTTCAGATCAATCTCTGTAGGAATGGAGTTCATGAGTAGTGTTGAGCACGAATATTCGAATAGCGAATTTTTTTAGCGAATATCGGCACTTCGCTAATTCGCGAATATTTCGAATATAGCGCTATAAATTCGCTATTTCGAATATTCGTTGTTTTTTTTGTTATATTTTTTTCTTTCCCACTTCCCAAAAGTAGTTCTTACCTGTCCTGAGGATTCCTGGCTGCTCCAGTCAGTGCCCGTTGCCGCTTCTGCCGACTTCCGTGCTCAACATCTCCATATAAAAAGTACGGATTTCAGAATTACGTTGAAATCGCAATGCGATTAATATAACTTGAATTAATCGCATTGTGATTTCAACTTAGACCTGGTTTACTATGGTTGGTTTGGTAGAATTAGCGAATATGACGAATGTATTCGTCATATTCCTCAAAACGAAGATAACAAAGTATTCTCCATCTTCGTTTTAGCAACCATAGTAAACCATGTCTGTTGAAATCGCAATGCGATTAATTCAAGTTATATTAATCGCATTGCGATTTCAACTTAGCACTGCTATATTCCATATTCGCTAACTTCGTTAATTCTAGCAAGCTGAACCATTATAAACTCAGCTCTAAGTTGAAATCGCAATGCGATTAATATAACTTGAATTAATCGCATTGCGATTTCAACTTAGACCTGGTTTACTATGGTTGGCTTGGTAGAATTAGCGAAGATGACAAATGTATTCGTCATATTCCTCAAAACGAAGATAACGAAGTATTGTCCATCTTCGTTTTAGCAACCTATTCGGCAACTTCGCTAATTCTATCAATCAAATAGGAAGGTTGACTATAGAGACAGCTGTGTTTAATTCGCTATGCGATTATATTACTTTGCTTTTTTTTTAAAAATAAATAGAATAATTATAATACTTGATAATTATTATAATTATTCTATTTATAAAAAAAAAAAAAATAATAATAATAGCGAATTAAACACAGCTGTCTCTATAGTGAACTTTCCTATTTGATTGCTAGAATTAGCGAAGTTGACGAATAGGTTGCTAAAACGAAGATGAAGAATACTTCGTTATCTTCGTTTTGAGGAATATGACGAATACATTCGTCATATCCGTCATCTTCGCTAATTCTCGATATCAAACCAATAGGAAAGTAGCCATAAAGGGGTTCTGCAATTTGTTAAAACTGATGATCTATCCTCAGGATAGATCATCAGCATCTGATTGGCCAGGGTCTGACACCCAGGACCCCCGCCGATCAGATGTTTGAGAAGGCAGCGGCGCTGCAGGAGCGCCGCGGCCTTCTCACTGTTTACCTCTGCTAGAGCCCCGCCCAGTGACGTCACGACTTGTATCCAAGTGGCGTGGGCGAGGCTAAGCTCTGTTCACTGAATGGAGCTTAGCCCCGCCCATGCCACTTGATACAAGTCGTGACTAGAGATGAGCGAACATTTAAAAAAAGTCCGTTGTTCGGGGTTCGGGTGGTGGTTAATTGCGCATCCCGTTATGGATTCCACAATAGCGCATATGGAATCCATAAGGGGCGGCTGCCACCAACCCGAACTGTAGAACAGCTGAAGGACCTGGCGTGACGTCACTGTCATGTGATCAGTGCAGGGGGCGTGGCTCAGCTTAACCCTTCAGATGCAATGGTCAAATATGACAACGGCATCTGCAATGATAAAAACCAGGAGCGCATGCTCCCGACCATGCTCCAGCTTCCCCAGATAAGGATTGGGGGTGCCGGAGTCTGTGTGCAGCAGCCCCTGTCCTCCTAAGTGACAGGAGGATACTGCACATTAGTTCCTATGATAAGCCCGCCTGTGGCAGGGCTCCATAGGAAGACAGTAATATTCCCATAGACTCCAATGCTAATTCATTGGACTCTATGAGAGAAGCAATCTAATGATTGCTTGTTATAGTTCCTTAGGGGAATTCTAAAAAAAAATAACAAATTTAAGAAAAAATAGTTTTTAAAAATATAAAAAAATTAACAAATATAAAAATTCCCCCCTCTTTCCCCAAATATAAATAAAAGTACATAAACAACTAAAGTTAGTAGTCCCATACCACAAACGGAGAAATAGAAAAAACATCAAAAAGTCATACGAACCTCAAAATGCAATCATTGTAAAGTACAGATTACCCTGCAAAAAATGAACCCTCACACAGCTCCATACACATATAAAAAAAAATAAGTTACTAGAGTAAAAATTATTTTTTCAGCCTTAAAACACAAGAAAAACTATACATATGTAGCATAGTTGTAATCATACTGACCCAGAGAATAAGGCCCCTTTCACACGAGCGAGTTTTCCGCGCGGGTGCAATGCGTGATGTGAACGCATTGCACCCGCACTGAATCCTGACCCATTCATTTCAATGGGTCTGTGTACATGAGCGTTTTTTTTCACGCATCTCTTGTGCGTTGCGTGAAAATCGCAGCATGTTCTATATTCTGCGTTTTTCACGCATCCCTAGCCCCATAGAAATGAATGGGGCTGCGTGAAAAACGCTTTGCATCCGCAAGCAAGTGCGGGTGCGTTGCGTTTTTCACTGATGGTTGCTAAGAGATGTTGTTTGTAAACCTTCAGTTTTTATCACGCAGCGTGAAAAACGCGTCAAAACGCATTGTACCCGCGCGGAAAAAACTGAACAACTGAACGCAATCGCAGGCAAAACTGAATGGCTTTGCCTGTGAAATCGCACAGTTTTCACTGAACGCATCCGCAACGCATCCGGACCTAATCCGGACACGCTCGTGTGAAAGGGGCCTAAAAGTATCAGGTCAGTTTTACTGCATAAGAAACGTAAAAACAAAACCCCATAACCTGTAGCAAAATTGTGTTTTTTTTATAATTCCAACCCATTTGGAATTCCCCCTTTCCACTACATTGTATGCAAACGTCTTACAAAAAACAAGCCCTCCTACGGCTATGTGAAATGGAAAACTTTACAGTCATTAATGGGTTAAGTGTTAGATCTCTCAATTCAAGCAGATCATTAGTTTTTGCTTTATATATCATCCAAACTTCATTATTTAAAATGAAAATTCAAAGCCTGAATTTATTACCTCTGCAAATGTTTTTGCACAACAAATAATTTAGTTTTGCAATCTGTTATTATGCTCAGCATACTGTGTGCATAAACTGCAGTAGCTCTCACATGCTTGGTAATATCAAACTGAGCAGAAAAAAAGAACTTAATCACAGTTACAGAGATTTGTACATCTCAGTATATAATATAAAATATGCAGAGTGTGTATCCATGCACATGGCATTTCTGCAATGCATCAGCTTCATAGGAATATGCAGTTGTGGGAAAAAGTAAGTGACCCCACTGGAATTACTTGGATTTCTGTATTAATCTCATCTATATATATAAAAATGAATTTCTGTCTGTCTGTTGTCTGGCTGTTCTTTATGCATGGCTAAACGACTGGACTGTTCTGCACCGAATTTGGCATATAGGTCCATCAGTGTCCGGGAAGGTTTTAAACCGTGTCTCCGCTTTCTAGGATGTACCGTTCCTGGGACATTCCCAAAAAATGTATTAGCCAATAGGCAGGTCTCTGTGGAGGTCACTGTTTAGCGGGCAGTGCTGTGAACGTCAAAGCTAAGGGGGTGGGCTGCTGTGGAGGTAACTGTTAAGGGGCAGGTTGCTGTGGAGGGTCAGTGTTAGGGAATGAGCCTCTGTGGAGAACACTATTATGGGGGTGGAGGCTATGAAGGTCACAGTTAATGGGGCGAGGCATTGTGGACGGCTCTGTTAAAGGGGCGGGCTGTTGTGAAGGTCTCTGTTAGGGGGTGAGGCGCTGTAGAGGTTACTGTTATGGGAAACACTGTGGATATCTTATGACCTCACACACAAACAATAAATGAAATAGTGGAAATATACCTGTGTGAAGTCGGGTCATCCTGCTAGTCTCTGATATATATAAAAATGAATTTCTGTCTGTTGTCTGTCTGTCTGTTCTTTATGCATAGCCAAATGACTGGACCGATCTGCACCAAATTTGGCACACGGGTACATCGGGTGTCCAGGAAGGTTTTTTACCTGTTCTCAGTGTTCTAGGATGCACCATTCTTGAGATATTCCCCAAAAAATGTATTAGCCAATAGAAGTTTATAGCTTCACTCACATTCTAACTGCCATTCACACAGTCACATGACCATTATTAACCAATAGAAACTCGCAGATTCTTCAGTCTGGACATACACAGTTACACCAGGTTTCCTAACAACACTGTTAGAGGTCACTGGTAGGGGGCAGGGTGCTGTAGAGGTGTTATATTTAGGGGACGCGGTGCTGTGGAGGTCTTATATTTAGGGGGCAAGGCACAGTGGGAGAGACACTCAAAGGGGAGGGGCCCTGTGCAGATCAAGGTTAAGGGGGTGGGCTGCTTTGCAGGGCACTTTGGGGGGCCACTGTTAAGGGTGCGGGCCCCTGTGGAGGTCACCGTTAAGGGGGGGCACTGTGGGGGGTCACTGTTAAGGGGGTGGACTGATGTGAAGGCCAATGTTAAGGGGGCGGGGACCTGTGGAGGTCACTGTTAAGGGGTAGATCGCTGTGGAAGGTCACTGTAAAGGGTGCAGGCCACTGTGAAGGTCAGTGTTAAGGTTGCAGGGTACTGTGGAGGTCAATGTTAAGGGGGTGGGGTGCTTTAGTGGTCTTTGTTAACCACATCAGCCCCCCTAGCTTAAACACCCTTAAAGACCAGGCCACTTTTTTCAATTCTGCACTACGCTACTTTCACCGTTTATTGCTCGGCCATACAACTTACCACCCAAATGAATTTTACCTCCTTTTCTTCTCACTAATAGAGCTTTCATTTGGTGCTATTTCTTTCTTGCTGACATTTTTACTTTTTTTGATATTTTACTTTTTTTGATGAAATTTTTGCAAAAAAATGATATTTTTCACTTTATGTTGGAAAATTTGTCAAATAAAACTACATTTCTCTAAAAAATTTTCTCTAAATTTATTGTTCTACATGTCTTTGATAAAAAAAATGCAATAAGTGTATATTTATTGGTTTGGGTAAAAGTTATAGCGTTTACAAACTATAGTGCAAAAAAGTGAATTTCCGCACTTTGACTTTCTGAGCACCTGTCCTGTTTCCTGACGTACTACAATGCCCAGACAGTAGAAATACCCCATAAATGACCCCATTTCCGAAAGTAGACACCCTAAGGTATTCACTGAGGGGCATAGTGAGTTCATGGAAGTTTTTATTTTTGTCACAAGTTAGCGGAAATGGATTTTTTTTTTTTTACAAAGTCTCATATTCTACTAACTTGTGCCAAAAATACAATTTTACATGAACTCACCATACCCCTCACAGAATACCTTAGGGTGTCTTCTTTCCGAAATGGGGTCACTTGTGGGGTATTTATACTGCCCTGGCATTTTAGGGGCCCCTAAGCGTGAGAATCCAAATGCGTAAAAATGCCCTGTAAAATCCTAAAGGTACTCATTGGATTTAGGGCCCATTTGCGCATCTTGGATGCAAAAAGTGGCACACATGGGGTATCGCCGTACTCAGGAGAAGTAGGGCAATGTGTTTTGGGGTGTATTTTTACATATACCCCTACTGGGTGTGAAAATATCTCTGTAAATGACAACTTTGTTTAAAATTTTTAAAAAGTTGTCATTTACAGAGATATTTCTCACACCTGCATGGGTATATGTAAAAATACACCCCAAAACACATTGCCCTACTTCTCCTGAGTACGGCGATACCTCATGTGTGCCACTTTTGCATCCAAGATGCGCAAATGGACCCTAAATCCAATGAGTACCTTTAGGATTTTACAGGGCATTTTTACGCATTTGGATTCCAAACTGCTTTTGACGTTTAGGGGTCCCTAAAATGCCAGGACAGTAAAAATAGCACACAAGTGACCCCATTTCGGAAAGTAGACACCCCAAGGTATTCGCTGATGGGCATAGTGAGTTCATGGAAGTTTTTATTTTTTGGCACAAGTTTGCGGAAATTGATTTTTTTTTTTTTACAAGGTCTCATATTCCACTAACTTGTGCCAAAAAATAAAATGTTACATGAACTCACCATACCCAGCCAAGTTGCGCAATTCGGCCCTAAATCCAATGAGTACCTTTTAGGACGGTATTTTTACGCATTTTTCTTCTCACGCTTCAGGGCCCCTAAAATGCCAGGGCAGTATAAATACCCCACATGTGACCCCATTTTGGAAAGAAGACACCCCAAGGTATTCTGTGAGGGGCATGGCGAGTTCATAGAAGATTTTTTTTTTTGCACAAGTTAGCGGAATTTGATTTTTTTGTTTTTTTCACAAAGTCTCCCTTTCCGCTAACTTGTGACAAAAGTTCAATCTTTCATGGACTCAATATGCCCCTCAGCGAATACCTTGGGGTGTCTTCTTTCCGAAATGGGGTCACATGTGAGTTTTTGTACTGCCCTGGCATTTGAGGGTCACCACAATCATTACACGTATGGCCAGCATTAGGAGTTTCTGCTATTCTCCTTATATGGAGCATACGGGTAATGAGATTTTTCCGTTCAGCCTCTGGGCTGAAAGAAAAACGAACGGCACAGATTTCCTCATTCGCATCGATCGATGTGGATGAAAAAATCTCTGCCAAAAAATATGCAAGAAAAAAAAGAGGGCCTGGCGATTGCCAGGACATAGGAGCTCCGCCCAAACATCCATACCCACTTCAGCTCCTATGTCCTGGCAAGCGTGATTTCTCCATTCACATCGATCAATCCATCGGTGTGGAGGAAGACATCTTTGCCAGATTTTTGATACAAAGTGTTTGCCAAAGCATATGAACTCCAACACCTCTCCTCAGCTCACATGCCAGGGCAAGCGTGCCTGTCCTGCAGAGGAGAAATCTCGTCTTGCAGCGCCGCATACACTGACTTCACGTGTCTTCTGATAGCAGCAATGCTTCTCTCAGAATGCACATCAGTGCTGCGGCGTTTTCGTCGGTTGGTCCGTTGGTCTGTTGGTATACCTGGAAAATAAAGGGTGGTTATGGGGGGGAAGAAGAAAAACAGGCAGCAGGCACATGACTTGAACGTTGCAAACTTTATAAAACCAGAACATTTTAAAACTTTTATAAAACATGAACATAAAAACCTGAACTAACTCAAGATTTTCTTTTTCTTGCTACCTGTTTAATTTTTTTTTTTTGTTTTCCATGTCACTCTTTATTTTCCTAGCAGAAACCTCTCCTTTCCCATGGGACAATGTGTAAAGTGTAAATCACACAGAGATGGTGCGAAGTACATTATACGCGTTATCCCAAGTGAAAGGAGACGTTTCTACCGTTTCACACTTCTGCTGTAGCACACCAGCACCATCCCTATGTGTTAGGGTCTCTCAAAACCTAGTGTCCTGAGAGACCCTAGAGCCTGAGTGGAAAAAAACTACCTGTGTAGTGCTGTCCCTAGGTCCCTAAGTGTACCTGAGTGTGGTACTTCCGGAAACACTCTCAAGGCATAGGGCAGGGTGGTCAGGACAGTCAGGACAGAAATAGCGGGTGTCACGCCTTATTCCACTCCTGCTACAGACACGACATCTTTTTCGGGGTGGCGGTTGGTTTGAGGTACCCGGCACAGCGCTAGGGAAGTGCCGCTCGTGTAGACGGCTAACTACACTGGTGGATGGGGCCACGGAACCTCCTGGGTACAGGAGGTTCTCGATGATCTCTTCCTGGAATTTGAGGAAGGATCCCGTTCTCCCAGCCTTACTGTAGAGAACGTAACTGTTATATAGAGCCAATTGAATCAAATATACAGACACCTTCTTATACCAGCGTCTGGTCTTTCGGGAAACCAAATAAGGGGCCAACATCTGGTCGTTGAAGTCCACCCCTCCCATGTGGAGGTTATAGTCGTGGACCGAGAGGGGCTTTCAGCGACACTGGTTGCCCGTTCAATTTGGACTGTCGTGTCTGCGTGAATGGAGGAGAGCATGTAAGCGTCACGCTTGTCTCTCCATTTCACCGCGAGCAGTTCTTCGTTACACAGTGCAGCCCTCTGCCCCCTTGTAAGTCTGGTGGTAATGAGCCGTTGGGGAAGCCCGGCGACTAGGTCGCACGGTGCCGCAGCAGCCAATCTGTTCTAGGAACAAATGCCTGAAGAGGGCCACACTTGTGTAAAAGTTGTCCACGTAAAGATGGTACCCTTGCCGAATAAGGGTGACACCAAGTCCCAGACTATCTTCCCACTGCTCCCCAGGTAGTCAGGGCAACCGACCGGCTCCAGGGTCTGATCTTTTCCCTCATAGATCCGAGAATTTGTGCGTATAGCCTGTGGCCCTTTCACAGAGCTTATACAATTTGACCCCATACCGGGCGCGCTTGCTTGGGATGTACTGCTTGAAGCCAAGGCGCCCGGTAAAATGTATTAGGGACTCGTCTACGCAGATGTTTTGTGCAGGGTATACAAATCTGCAAATTTCTGGTTGAAATGGTCTATGAGGGGCCGAATTTTATGGAGCCGGTCAAAAGCTGGGTGGCCTCTGGGACGGGAGGTGGTGTTGTCACTAAAGTGCAGGAAACGCAGGATGGTCTCAAAACGTGTCCTGGACATGGCAGCAGAGTACATGGGCATGTGATGAATTGGGTTCGTGGACCAATATGACCGCAATTCATGTTTTTGGTTATGCCCATGCTGAGGAGAAGGCCCAGAAAAGTTCTAAGTTCGGAAACTTGGACTGGTTTCCACCGGAAAGGCTGGGCATAAGAGCTTCCCGGGTTGTCGGCGATAAATTGAGTGGCATATCTGTTTGTTTCTGCCACGACTAGGTCATAGAGCTCCGCAGTGAAAAACAGCTCAAAAACCCCAGCGCCGATCCTATCTGAGCTGTTTCCACCCGAACTCCTGACTGGGCGGTGAAAGGGGAACTAATGGTGCGGCTGAAGTTGGGGGCTGCCAATCAGGATTTGCCAGCACCTCAGGGACTCTAGGGGCTCTACGGGCCTGTCTGCGCGGTGGCTGCGGCGGGAAACTACTGCACGTGCCACCGTACCAGCTTCTACTGCCCTTCTGGTGCTCGCCACTTCACCATGTTATGCGGCAGTGCTGGTAGAAGGTCCAGGGCGGGCTGCGCTGCTGGTGTATGCCTCACCACGTAATCCGGCAGCGCCAGCCCCACTCTGCTGCCCTTGGAGCGGATCCTGCGCAACCTGCGGTCTAGCAACACGGGGCCGGGTGCGCCTGCTTCTATCAGGGACCTCCACCTCCTCGTCAGAACTTTGAGTCAGAGAGCCACTGCTCTCTACAGGTTCATATTCTGACCCGCTAGATTCGTCAGATGAGGGTTCCCATTCCTCATCCGACTGGGTCAGAATCCTGTAGGCCTCTTCAGAGGAATACCCCTTGTTTGACATTTGGGCGTCTAAATTTAGGGGGTATTCCCTGAGACTACCAAGAAAAAAGCAAGCCTGTCTTACAATTGAGAGGGTAGCGAAGTACAGAAGCCGCTGCGATTGATAAAAAGATCAAAACTGATTTTTTATCGCCGCAGCGCTTGTGAAGGATTGTGCAGTGATTACAAAAAAAAAAATTTTTGTCACTGCGGCGGGGCGGGCGTGGGTGAACGCAGGTGTGGGCGACCGATCAGGTCTGATCGGGCAAACACTGCGTTTGGGGTGGAGGGCGAACTAAAGTGACACTAGTACTATTATATATCTGACCGTGATCAGTTCTGATCACTTACAGATACTATAAAAGTACAAACGCTGATTAGCTCTACGCTAATCAGCGAACCAGTGACTGCGGTGCGGTGGGCTGGGCGCTAACGCTAACTACCTACCAAAGGGGCCTAAAGTAATCTAAACCTAAAAGTCAATCCTAGTGAAAAAAAAAAAGTGACAGTTTACACTGATCACTTTTTCCCTTTCACTAGATGATTGACAGGTGCTGCAAGGGGTGATCAAGGGGTTAATTTGGGTGATGGGGGGCTGATCAGGGGCTAGTGTGTGGTGCTTGGGTGTACTCACAGTAAGGTGTGCTCTCTCCTGGCTCCAACCGACGAAAAGGACCCAGGAGAGAGCACAGAAGCCATTTAATCCATCATATTTACAAATATGATGGGTTAAATGGCTTCTCATTCGTTTTTTTAAAAGTCATCAGCCCGCCAGCGCTGCCGATTGGCTGGCAGGCTGATGACTAACTCCTCCTGCGCCTTTTGCCATGCGCGATGTGCGCATGCGCGGGCGCATCTATGCGAAATCTCGCGTCTCGCAAGATCACGCGTAGATGCGTCCGAACAGAAGAGCCCGGCCGCCGCGAGAACGCGATCCTGCGTGCGGCGGTCCGGGAGAGGTTAAGAGACAGGCGTTGTGGTGGTCACAGTTAAGGTGGCGGGGTACTGTGAAAGTCAATGCTAAGGGGACGAGGTGATACAGAGGTCATTGTAAAGGGGGCAGGCCTGTGAAGGTCACTGTTAATGGGGTCAGCCACTGTGCAGGTCACTGTTAGCTGGGTGGGGTGCTGTGGAGGGTCAGTGTTAAGGGGGCAGGCTGCTGTGGAGGTCACTATTAAGGGGGAGGGGTGTTGTAGAGGTCACTTGTATAGTAGACACTGTAGATATCTTTTAATCACGCACACAAACATTAAATGAAATAGTCGAAATATACCCATGTGAAGCCAGGTCATTCTGCTAGTTACTCATAAAATATAGTCTGTTATTGATACAAGTTGCAATTATAGACAAACGTAATCTAATTAAACTTAGGTTTTTTCATATTGACAGAGGGACCTTTTGAACCAATTCCACTTCGAGGGCTTGAATGTGATCACTAACCAACAAGTACCATTTTCTTGAAATAACATCATATAAGTAGATCATAAGTGAAGTTTTTATACTAAAAAAAATCTTCAATTATTACATGACGTTATCATGAAACTCCTAACACCTCTCTATTGCCCCTTTATAATAATGCTCAGGATCTAGACCCAAATAACAAAACCACTGCCTTGGTAGCGGCAGCCATGTCACAGTGGGGAGGGATTCCCTCCTTCTCCACGGTGACGGCTCAGGAGAACATGGTGCACGCTGAGAGCGGCGCATGCCATGCTCTATTACAGATACTGCGCAGCCTACTATTGAAAAATAGCAAATCCTGGTATCGTATCAATCTGGGTACAAAAGTATCGATTGGGTATCGATAGTTTGATACCCGATGCAACCCTTCTTGGCAGTATTTGTTTATGCCTTAAAGTAGGATTGCCAACCATGGTAATTGACTGAACAATATAAACGTAATCAAGGATACCCAAGACAGTTTATAAGGAAGTGATGTCTGAACAATTTGCTGCACTTTCTAAAATGAGCCTTTGGATAGTATATTAACCTAAGGGTATGATCACTGTACAGACTGCTGTGTTTTTCTATTTTAATATTTTTAAAGGTATTTTCCCATCAGGACAACTGTTGTTCTAAACACAGACCCATGTCAGCTAATCCTTAAAGGTCCAACAGGGATTATGTTATATTACAAGGTATCTATTAAAATGTAAAATATAGTCCTGAAGTGATACATATAAACAAACACAAACATCCCACCTAATAAAACAATGAGACAATAAAAAATATTTGATTAAAAATCCAATCCTAAAAACGTTGTTAGCAATCCATGATAAGATTCACAAAGAAATATAATTACTGGTATCTGCATAGCCAAAATACTGTACACAATTAAAATTATAACCAATTTATACAAGTGGTACAAAAAATAAATGGCAAAGTGCTACCCTCAAAAATGTATGCAGCAATTTATACAGCAATTCAGCATGCCTTTGCTCTCCTTGTAGTAGTTAGGTGATGTAGTTATGTGATGTCAGTAGGTAGGGAAGAACACGGACAGTGAGCCCTAGCTAGGATCCTGCAAACTTTATCTGCCTACTTGCAGAGCAAAATGATACCTAACATATATATAGGTTGAACATATGTAAATTTTATCTGGGCTTCTTTCTCACCGTGGCTCAGCACTGGATTGGATAATAGGTGATCCACTGCTGAGCCACGCCCCCAGCACTGATCACATGACGGTGACGTCACCCCAGGTCCTTAGGGTTGTCCAAGGTTCGGGTTCAATGAAGCAGCCCCTTATGGATTCCAAATGCCGTTATGGAATCCATAACGGGATGCTACGATAACCCGAACCCGAACTTTGGACGCCGAACTAAAAAAAGAAGTTCGCTCATCTCTACTTATCTCTAAACATCTCTAAACATATTCTCATGGCCAGGGTTATAATAGGATCCCTAAGGTGGCCTTATAAACCCTATTTGTGGCTTTATTGTGCTAAAAAACAGGTTTTACTAACCTGTCAATCAATGAATTAAGGTGCCCAAGGAGAGGTCCGTGAATCAATGGTGCCCGGCCGTTCGGTGCCCAGCGCCGCCTTCTTCACCTCTGAACAATCAAAAGGAAAACTGGCCAGCTTGTGATTTTCTGTTGGATGTACCTGTTGAGAAAGGCTTGTATGCCGAAACGTGTCCTGGATATAGGACATATTCTGGAAATCAAATAAAGAAACTAATTTGCAAAGACACAGCTGCTGGGACTTATTGTTCTACTATTCTTCACCTCTGCGCCGCCTCTCCCTCCGTCCCCCTCCTCCTGCTGGCATCGGCTTCTTTTTGCGAAGTGCCCATGCGCCGGCCTGATGCGCACTTCGCTCAAGCCCGAGCCGGTGCGCATGCGCAGGATCTGAAAGCAGGAGGAGGGGGATTGAGGGGGAGGGAGAGGCGGCGCAGAGGTGAAGAAGGCGGCGCTGGGCATCCCCTATCCTGTGAACAGGATAGGGGATGATTATTAGATAGTTGGGAGTCCTACAGTTGGGACCCCCACAGATCACAAGAATCGGGGCCCCGAACCATGTGGAGCTCCCTCTGTAATGGATAGAGTGGCTGGTTGGAAATGTGTCCTGCCACTCCATTTATTTCTATAGGTGCGCCATCTCGGCTATCTACATCGTTCCCATAGAGCAGGCATCCTCAAACTGCGGCCCTTCAGCTGTTGTAAAACTGCAACTCCCACAATGCCCTACTGTAGGCCGATACATGTAGGCTGTTTGGGCATGCTGGGAGTTGTAGTTTTGCAACAGCTGGAGGGCCGCAGTTTGAGGATGCCTGCCATAGAGAATGAATGGAGCCTTTGCGTGCATTCCAACCAGCAGCTCCATCCATTTCAGGGGAAACTCCACGGGGTTTCGGACTCCCCTCTCGAGTGATCAGTGCGGGTCCCAGCAGTAGGACCCCCACCAAGCTAATAGTTACCCCCTATCCTGTGTATTTTTTGTAACTGGAATACCCCTTTAATTTATATGTGGTACCAAAATTGCAGTTTTTCAAAGAAGCAGGTCAATGAAAATCTATTTGAACGTTAAATTTGTTTATGAACACACGACTGCTAACTGATTCCTAATCCTTGCCTCTGACTAACCACCCACCCCCTTCAGTCCACTTCATTCCATATTTACCTAGTCTTGTCATTTCAAGATTTAATCACACATCTAAAAATAACAGGTATTTTTTCATTAAATACATTCTATTTTGTTCTGTTTGGTGGGTTTTGTGGTTGTTACACTACATATTCAGAAAATATGTAGAGTGTTTTTTGAACATTTTATGTATACATTTTTTCTGAAAAGCAAAAGATTTTTATATGTAAGATACCAAGCCAAAGATAGAATGAATAAAACAAACATTTACTCAATCACTTTTTATTAAGGTTAGTTTCACACTAGCGGCAAGTGACTCTGACAGGCTGTTCCGGCAGGTGAACAGCCTGTCGCATCCGTGCTGCCACTAGTGCGCGTGTACCGCTGGACTACCGCTCCGGCCCCATTGACTATAATGAGGGCGGGGTGGAGTTCCGGCGGCAGCACGGCAGCGCATGCCGAGAGGCCGCCGCAATAAAAGTATGACATGTCTGTCCAATATTTTACAATTAAAAGCTTTTAGAAACACTGTCCTTAGTGCATTTGCACTTGTCACATCTTTTCCTAAGCTCAGCTCACAGTGAAATGGCCACGGGGGATGAGTCTTTTTATAGGGCTGTGGCATCACAGGGGATAGCTATCTGCTGATTGGCTGGCTGCACGGCATTATAGGTCATATGGTGTTCCCGGGCTTCTTTGTAACACGTGCAGCAGCCATTTTAGGAAAAAAATCTGATTTATTACCATGAAGCGCGAGGAAATTCAGTTTTGCAGCTAATTTAATTTTTTCTAAGCTTCGGATCAAATTATGTTTCAGATACTTCGTTTCTCTCAACACTAATTACACCAACAGATTATCTGACAGATTTTCTGATCAATCTTTGTTCAGATGGGCTATTACACACACAGATCTTTTGTTATCCAGACCAACTATTTGTCCGATTGGACAGTAATTGGTCATAGAATCTGTTGGTGTAATACACCCCTTATTGTTAATTGTCATCCTGGAGTTAGGAGAGCAGATATGTTGATCTAACCTAAAGAATACATCTTATGACACAAATATTCAAGTAACAATTGAGTGATTGTTTAAACCATCTGTCAACTTAGACAAGTATGTAAAATACTTACATTTTTGTATATATTACATTTTATTATTCATTTAGAAGTGCTCTCAGTTTGAAAAATAGCAGAGGTGGTGTGCACTATAATTTTTAGAAGCTGCTTACGTTATGACATCCATTTGTGCATATGTTTTGAGGGGAGAATTTACCAAGCCCTGCACACCTGAATTCTGGCTTCAAAAAGTGTTAAGTTAGGGGCTTTGTGACTTTTTGGGGTCACTTGCAAAAGTTTTGTGACTTTTTAAACACCATGCCTTCCTGAGTGAACTACAGATTTGGAGTGAAAATGTTGTCACATTTGTGCTACTTTTTAAAAAGTTGCAAAACTATGCCAGGCATTCCCCAGGCATACTTTTATTAAAATAGGTGCAACCATATTGCACTTGCACTGATATAAGCAATGAACGGAGGGGGCACACCAATATATACCAATAATCTGAGAAGTGCAAAAGGTGGTTCAAATTATAATGCAAACAAAGACGACTCAATGGAGAGTCAAGAGAACCACCATAAGAATGCACATCCAACAATACCCATAAATAAAAATGTATAAAGTTTATTAAGCAACTCAGACAAAAAGACACATTAAAAAATTGTATACAATATGAACAGCGTATCGGTAAAATCATAAGACCGACACATACAGAGTCCACTTAGCGTCCACAAAATCAGGACATGAAATATAAACCAGCTATGTGTGAAGTAAACACATAAAAGACGTATAGAAAATCTTAAATATAGTATGGCTACAAATAAATGAAAGCAGACCACAATAAGATCAAAAATATAAGAGCCAAACCGTGTAAAGACAGCTGGTGCAGTAGATCTGAATAAAGTGAGAAACTTTTTGTCTGAGTTGCTTAACTGCTTCAGGACCGCCGTACGCAGGATTGCGTCCTGCGGGCGGTCCTGCTCTTCTGTTCGGACGCGCCGGTGCGTCATCTCGCGAGTTCACAGCGTCGCGCGTCTCAAGAGTTGGACTACAGCCTGCCAGCGATGATCAATCGCTGGCAGGCTGTAGATGCGATATAAATCGCATCAAACAGCTATATCAGACGCTGTTTTATGAACAGCGTCTGATATAGCTGCTACCTGGTCCTCTGGTGGTCCCATTTTCTGAGATCGACCACCAGAGGACCAGGTAACACAGTAAAGTTGCACCAAACACTACACTAACCCCCCCCCCACCTATTAACCTCTTGATCACCCCATCTAGACCCCCTGATCACCCCCCTGTCATTGATCACACCCCTTGTAAGGCTCCATTCAGACGTCCATATGCGTTTTGCGGATCCGCGGATCCTCAAAACACATACACCGGCAATGTGCTTTCCGCATTTTGCAGATCCGCAATTGCGGACAAGAATAGGACATGTTCTATATTTTTGCGGAACGGAAGTGCAGACCCGGAAGCGCGGATCCGTAATTCCGGATCCGAGCGGGACAAAGACTGTCCCCATAGAAATGAATGGGTCCGCAATTCCGTTCCGCAAACAGAATTGCGGACGTGTGAATGGGGCATAAGGGTCCCTTATCACGGCCAGTTAGTTAGCTACTTGTTAGGTAGCTAGCGCCCAGCCCACCGCACCGCAGTCACTGATTTTGGCCGAGATTTTTTCATCCACATTGATTGATGCGAATGAAAAAATCTGTGCCGTTCATTTTTTTTTTTTTCAGCCCAGAGGCCGAACGGAAAAAAAAAATCTCATTACCCGTATGCTCAATATACGGAGAATCGCGGAAACTTCTCATGCTGGCCATACGTGTAATGATTGCGGAGACCCTCAAATGCCAGGGCAGTACAAAAACCCCACATGTGACCCCATTTTAGAAAGAAGACACCCCAAGGTATTCCGTGAGGGGTATGGCGAGTTCATGGAAAATTTTATTTTTTGTCACAAGTTAGTGGAATATGAGACTGTAAAAAAAAAAAAAAAAACAATTTCCGCTAACTTGTGCCAAATGTTTTTTTTCTGTGAACTCGCCATACCCCTCACAGAATACCTTGGGGTGTCTTCTTTCCACAATGGGGTCACTTGTGGGTATTTATACTGCCCTGGCATTTTAGGGGTGCTAAAGCGTGAGAATCCAAATGCATAAAAATGCCCTGTGAAATCCTAAAGGTACTCATTGGTTTAGGGCCCCTTGCGCATCTTGGCTGCAAAAGTGTCACTCATGTGGTATCGCCGTACTCAGAGAAGTAGGGCAATGTGTTTGGGGTGTATTTTTACATATACCCATGCTGGGTGTGAGAAATATCGCTGTAAACGACAACTTTTACATTTTTTATTCAAAGTTGTCAATATACAGAGATATTTCTCTCACCCAGCATGGGTATATGTAAAATACACCCCAAAACACATCGCCCTACTTCTCCTGAGTACGGCAATGCCACATGTGTGACACTTTTTGCAGCCAAAATGCAAAGGGCCCAAATTCCAACGAGTACCTTTTAGGAGGGTATTTTTACGCATTTTTCTTCTCACGCTTTAGGGCCCCTAAAATGCCAGGGCAGTATAAATACCCCACATGTGACCCCATTTTGGAAAGAAGACACCCAAGGTATTCGCTGAGGGGCATAATGAGTTCATGAAAAATTAAACTTTTGTCAAAAGTTAGCAGAAAGGGAGACTTTGTGAGAAAAACAATAAAAATCAATTTCCACTAACTTGTGCCAAAAAAATATTCTATGAACTCGCCATGCCCCTCACAGAATACCTTAGGGTGTCTTCTTTCCAAAATGGGTCACATGTGGGTATTTATACTGCCCTGGCATTTTAGGGCCCTAAAGCGTGAGAAGAAAATGCGTAAAAATGCTCCTCTAAAGGTACTCATTGGTTTTAGGGCCCTTTGCGCATCTTGGCTGCAAGTGTCACACATGGTATTGCCGTACTCAGAGAAGTAGGGCAATGTGTTTAGGGTGTATTTTACATATACCCATGCTGGGTGAGAAATATCTCTGTAAACTGACAACTTTGAATAAAAAATGTAAAAGTTGTCGTTTACAGCGATATTTCTCACATGCAGCATGGGTATATGTAAAATACACCCAAAACACATTGCCCTACTTCTCCTGAGTACGGCGATACCACATGAGTGACACTTTTGCAGCCAAGATGCGCAAAGGGCCCTAAAACCAATGAGTACCTTTAGGATTTCACAGGGCATTTTTATGCATTTGATTCTCACACTTTAGGGGCCCCTAAAATGCCAGGTGAGTATAAATACCCCACATGTGACCCCATTTTGGAAAGAAGACACCCCAAGGTATTCCGTGAGGGGCATGGTGAGTCCACAGAATTTTTATTTTTGGCACAAGTCAGCGGAAATTGTTTTTTTTTTTTTAATTTTGTTTTTACAAAGTCTCATATTCCACTAACTTGTGACAAAAATAAAATTTTACATGAACTCACCATACCCCTCACAGAATACCTTGGGGTGTCTTCTTTCCAAAATGGGGTCACATGTAGGGTATTTATACTGTCCTGGCATTTTAGGGGCCCTAAAGCGTGAGAAGAAGTCTGGAATCCAAATGCGTAAAAATGCCCTGTGAAATCCTAAAGGTACTCATTGGTTTAGGGCCCTTTGCGCACTAGGCTGCAAAAAGTGGCACACATGTGGTATCGCTGTACTCAGGAGAAGTAGGGCAATGTGTTTTGAGTGTATTTTTATATATACCCATACTTTGTGTGAAAAATATCTCTGTAAACAACAACTTTTAAAAATTTTATACAAAGTTGACAATTTACAGAGATATTTCTCTCACCCAACATGGGTATATGTAAAAATACACCCCAAACACATTGCCCTACTTCTCCTGAGTACGGCGATACCACATAAGTGCCGCTTTTGCAGCCTGGGTGCGCAAAGGGGCCCAAATTCCAACGAGTACCTTTAGGTTTACATGGCGGCTCACAATTTAGCCCGCCCAAAATGCTAGAACAGTAAACACACCCCACAAATGACCCCATTTCGAAAGTAGACACCCCAAGGTATTCACTGAGGGGCATAGTGAGTCCGTCTGAGATTTTATTTTTTTGCCAGAAGTTATCAGAAATTGAAACTTTTTTTTTTTCTCAGAAAGTGTCATTTTCCGCTAACTTGTGAAAAAAATGAAATGATACATGAACTCACCAAGCCCCTCCGCGAATACTTTGGGGTGTCTTCTTTCTAAAATGGTGTGATTTGGGGGTATTTATACTATCCTGACATTCTAGCACCTGAAGAAACATGACAGGCGCTCAGAAAGTCAGAGCTGCTTCAAAATGAGGAAATTCACTTTTTTGCACCATAGTTTGTAAACGCTATAACTTTTACCCAAACCAATAAATATACACTTATTGGATTTTTTTATCAAAGACATGTAGAACAATAAATTTAGAGAAAAATTTATATAGAAATGTAGTTTTTTTTGAAAAATTTTACAACAGAAAGTGAAAAATGTCATTTTTTTGCAAAAATTTCGGTAATTTTTGATTAATAGCAAAAAAAGTAAAAATGTCAGCAGCAATGAAATACCACCAAATGAAAGCTCTATTAGTGAGAAGAAAAGGAGGTAAAATTAATTTGGGTGGTAAGTTGCATGACAGAGCAATAAACGGGTAAAGTAGTGTAGTGCGGAATTGTAAAAAGTGGCCTGGTCATTAAGGGTGTTTAAGCTAGGGGGGCTGAAGTGGTTAATAAACTTTATACATTTTTATTTATGGTTATTGTTGGATGTGCATTCTTACACTGGGTTCAGACCTGAGCGTTTAGAAGCCTAGCGTTTTTTGCGCGTTCAAGACAGGCGTTTAGGCGCGTTTTTTTCAAGCGTTTTGGTAAATAGTGTAGGCGCTTTTGACGCGCATTTATGTGATTGACTGCATAGTGGGCCAATGACCAAACAGCCCTCGCTATATATAGTTTGGCCAATCTGAGTGCTTTTGAGGTGTGAAATTCCATGGTGGCTGATCTAGTGTGTGCTTTGGCAAAATGGACTGCTACAGGAGGCGACATGTTGCAGTGGTTGTGACTGCAATCCAACTTGAGCGTTTGAGGAGAAGGAGGGACAGCAGGCGACGGTTCTGGGTCCATCCGGTCATTGCCCAGCTGCAGGAGAGGGGCCAGTTCTGGGCTCTCTACCAGAACCTATGTGCCCATGAGGACCAGTTTTTTGGCTACATGAGAATGTCCATCCCCAGGTTAGTATGTGGGTCCATTCACACGTCCGCAATTCCATTCCGCATTTTGCGGAACGGAATTGCGGACCCATTAGTTTCAATGGGGACAGACGATGTCCCGACCGGGTCCGCAATTGCGGATCCGCACTTCCGGGTCCGCAATTGCGTTCCCGAAAAAAATAGAACATGTCCTATTCTTGTCCGCAATTGCGGACAAGAAAAGGCATTTTCTATGAGAGTGCCGGCGATGTGCGGTCCGCAAAACACACACGGACGTGTGAATGGACCCTGTATACGTGATGTGGGTAGTTTTTTTTTTTTTTAGCATAGAGTGTAGTAATGTAGTAATTTTTATTTTTCAGATTTTGTATCGTCTCCAGCTTTGACGAGCTCCTGGGGCTGTTGGAGAGTCGTTTGATGCACCAGGACACCTTCATGCGGGACAGCATTCCACCTGTGGAAAGACTGGTCATAACTTTGCGGTAAGTAGTATATAAATCGGGCCCTTCACAAACATGTCTATTGTGTTGCGACTGTATTTGAGTTTTTTTGCATTTTAGTAGTCGTGTTGTTTCTGCGGTATGCTTGTTACCATAAATATTCAGCACATGCATCATGTAGCCACCTTTGCAAGGTGTAACCCTTCCCATTAAAAAAAGACTCCAAACATATAGTTATGTAGTTTTTTATGTTTGTGGCAATAAAGAAACTCAGTACATTCCCCAACATGTTTAAACGGAGTACACAAAACTGCACATAACATTTGTGCAAAATGCAAACAAAATATGTTAATCCTTTTAATAGAATATAACTAAAGTAGTTGCCACTTCTACTACCGGCACTTTAAATCGCAGTACCATTTCTCACAGGTCCTCATAATCGGTCCCGGTTGTTTCTGGGTCCGGATCCCGCATTGTTTGAGTGGTTTGCCGTGTTTGAAGCTCGGGATTGGCCTGTGTGCTGGTGGTGGTGCTTGTGGATGTGGTCAGGCCATACTGGTGGCCATAATGTGGACCATCTTGGGGGCCATGTTGGTCGTAATGTTGGCCATAGTATTGGCTATATTGTTGCACAGGTTCCGATGTTTGAGAATACTGTTCAGCATATTGGGATCCCTGTGGAGCATACTGCTGTGGATATAGTTGCCCATATGTTGTGGGATGTGTTGGCCCATGTTGGCTAAATTGTGGACCATGTGGGTGGCCATATTGTTGGCCATACTGGGGGTCCTGCCTAGGGGCCTGCATAGTAGGCTGCATCGGATCCGGAATCGGATGCTGCCTATGATCCGGAATCGGATGCTGCCTAGGAGCCGGAATCGGATGCTGCCTAGGAGCCGGGAGAGGAGGCTGCCTAGGAGCCGGGAGAGGAGGCTGCCTAGGAGCCGGGAGAGGAGGCTGCCTAGGAGCCGGGAGAGGAGGCTGCATAGGAGCCTGCATCGGGGCATGCATTGAAGCAATTTTTGTAGCCACTTTGGTGGTCATTTCAGTGGCCACTTCTGTTGCCATTTCAGTTGCCACTTGTTGGGCGAGCTTTGTGGCCTGGTGTGGGGACAGCTGCGGGGCCTGATGTTGTGCCATTACAGGTTCAAGCTGTATGGCCAGTTGTGTGGCCAGTTGTGTGGCCAGTTGTGTGGCCTGCTGTGTGGCCTGCTGGGGTCCCGGCTGGGTTTCCTGGAACAGTATCGCAAATGTGTCCAGCGTTCGGGTCAGCATCTCTTGGACTGTGGTGAGTTGCGGTCTGGGCACATTTTGCATTCGGTCCTCCAGACTGAGAAGAAAATACCCGTGACTGGACATTTTTGGAACCGGATGTGCCAGGGCATCCAGGCTGGCTATCAGTCGGTCCTCATGCCGTTCACCTCTCCTCCTTTTGGCCCTTTGCTGGCGAGTGGCTTCTGGCACAGATGGGCCTGGCTGTGAGGGGCTTGTAAGCGTCGGGGGGCCCTCTGTCCCTGGTGGACTGGTTGCCGCAGTAGATGAGCCGGGCTCGCTGTCCCGAGTGTGGCCAGAGTCATCTTCCGCCTCATCTGCAGCCTGACTATGTTACCAGCTACTCTCTGTGCTGTTAACGAGAAAAATATAGTTAAGTATCTTCCCCATATCAATGTGAATATATGTGACATTATGTAATGCCACATCCTCTCCCCAATGTGTACTACAATGTCTCACCTCCTCATTTCAGTGCAGGGAATCAAGAAGGCCATTTGCTCCGCATGCACATAACAAGAGCGTGTGGGTGATGAGCCGCTCCTCTGCCCCCTCTCTAGGCGGCGATGCCGTATGAAAGCGTCCTTGATACTTTTCCTTTTTTTTTTAATGGTGTTGACTAAAAAAAAAACATATATACGTTCATTTAAATTATATATTTTTCTCATTTCAGGTACCTAGGTACAGGCCAGTCTTTGGCCAGTCTACATTATGCTTTTTTGGTTGGGAAATCCACTGCAAGTATGATCATCCGTGAAACCTGCGTGGCAATATGGGATGCGCTCCATGCAGCAGTGATGGCCCAACCGCATAAGGAGCAGTGGAAGGAAATCGCGGATGTCTTCCAGCAAACCTGTCAATTCCCCAACTGTGCCGGAGCTATAGATGGCAAACATATCAGCATAAAGAAGCCGGTTCGAAGTGGCAGCCAATATTATAATTATAAAAAATACTTTTCTTTCGTCCTATTTGCGATGTGTGATGCCAACTATAGCTTCCGGTACATAGATGTGGGCTCATATGGCAGTAGGTCAGACTCTGCGGTCTTTGCCCATTCTGAATTTGGCAAAATGCTACAGGACAAGGCTCTGGATCTCCCTGAGCACACCACACTGCCTGGCACCACTTCACCAGCGATGCCCTTTGTATTTGTTGGCGACGAGGCCTTTGCACTGGGCGAAAACCTGATGAGGCCTTATTCCAGCAGGGGACTTTCTCTAGCAAGGCGAGTCTTCAATTATCTAGAGCGCGCAGGGTTGTGGAGTGCGCTTTTGGCATACTCGCCAACAAATGGCGATTTCTCCACACACCCATTCACCTCAAATTGGAGACTGCCATATCGGCCGTTAAAGCAGCCTGCGTACTCCATAATTTTGTTCGGGCAAGAGACGGGTATAATTTCGATGATTCCCTCACCCATTCCCTGCAGAGTCATCGTCCTAGTGTTGTGCGTGGCCACAAACAAGGTGCAGCAGTGCGGGAGCAGTTTACCGCTTATTTTATGTCGCCACATGGGGCGTTACCATGGCAGTTGGAAGCCATTTAAATATTCTTGAGTTACTTAGTTTCTGTTAATTAGCGTCATAAGTAACTTTTTCTTTATTGTTTTCTGATAATTGCCGTAATAAAATTTTCCTTTTGAGCCATTTTGTCTCAACAAGTTTTTTAATATATTATGGCAATTACGTGTGGTAACAAGCAAATGGTGGGCGAAATTAGGTCACACAATTTTGTGGTAAAGACTCCACCATTAGATTCATTCCTAATGAGGGAGCTATTAATGTGGCCATTCATGTGCCTATAAATGCGAATGTACGAAAAAATTTTCTCCGCAGAAACGCGGCCCTCCAGCTGAATATAAATCACAACAACTACCATGCTAACTGTGTGTGAAGCTAAGGCAGAGCATGATGACAGTAGCATGTATGAAACGGCTGGAGGGCCGAGATTCGACTGCCCTGACGTATACACAACAGAAATGTGTATGTAAATACATAGGCCACTATCAGTCATATTGGTTTACATACGTCACCTCACTAGCAAGTTACAATTCCGCATAACAAGGCCACAATTAGAGCAACTTCTCTACATTGCCCAACATTAGCTTTCATACACAGCGCATACAAACACTATTCAGCTGAACCATTTCTACTTGATTGATAGTACTGGCCCATTGCACTGACCCATAATGTGCGCAAGGGCAACTACGAACTGGCCACATAACAACTGACACATCCCACATACAACTCCTACTCAGACCTCACTAGAAGGGAGACATAACATGTAGGAGGAGAAAATAACCATTCTGAAAGCCCCCACAGTTTGTGCCGTTTGCTAGCATATTTACACCTATAAAACAGGTGACACACAGCAGCAGGCAATTACTACAGGCCAGAGGGTACTGTATCCAAATTGTTATGTGCCCATGAGGCAAGGCTAACTAGGCAAAATGAGTGGCCATATACTATAAGAAGTTTGGTGATGGTGCGGCACTGTAGGTGATGGCAAAATACAGCTACATGCATGCCTGCAAGGCTACAGCAAGTACAAGACAGGCCACCATTTGTGTAGGTGCAGTTGGACATCACCTCAAGCCGTGCTGCCAGAGATGGCCAGAGCTATTACATATAATATTTTGGACACCAGTGCACACTAGATTTTGAGGTCAGAAAGTAAATCACACATACCTTTGCCTTGTCGGACACTCTTGGTAAACTGCGGCCACTCTGGTCAGATGGACTTGCAAATGTCCTCCCAGGCTTGTAGTCGGACCCTGCGGTTTTTATAATAGGGGTCTTGGGTGTCATATAGGCACCGTTTGGCCTGCACCAGCCTGATAATGTTTTCTGAATCACAGGCCTCCTCCATGGCTGCTCTCCAGCTAAACTCTGTGTGCTTTGCACATGTTGTTTTGGCCTTTTCAGCATGTTGCAAACTTGCGTCCATAGGCGCCTTTTACGCTGCACAAACGCCCGAACAACACGCATATCGCGTTTCCCATTGAAGTCTATTGGAACCAAACGCTGGATAAACGCCCGAATTAACGCGAACATACTTGCCTATGCGTCGGAAGTTTTTAGGCGCCTTCGAACGCGCATTAAAACGCGCAAGTGTGAACCACCTCCATTGGAATGCATGGTTCCTGTACTGTTGTGCGTTTTTTTGCGCGTTCGAACGCGGCGTTTTACGCGAAAGTGTGAACTGAGTGTTATGGTGGTTCTCTTGACTCTCCATTGAGTTGTCTTTGTTTGCATATTGCACTTGCACCAAATTTATTATTACTGTGTGCCATTTTTGTAAATTTGGTGCAGATTAGCATAGCAACTCCAATCGAAAACCTAACCTCAAATGCACCTACATTGATAAATTCTCCTGAGTGTGATTTTTCTCAATGTCTTATAGCAGAAATGTGCCTTACATAGCTGGAATATACACTACATATGAAAGGTTACAGCTGACCTACAGTTTGTGCCTAATTGGTGTGTGATTATTCAAATTTCCATTTGCTCAAAACTCCATTATGTTTTACCTTGCTATAAATACTTTCATTGTCTTAGACCACATAAAAACGCATAAACTGCATTAAATGAATTATTCTCCTAAATTTTTGTATAACAATTGATCTCTTGAAAACAAATGCTGTGTTGTGTTATTGATTGCTGTATTGTAATGTGCATCAATGCTGGTATTGTGCTTCCTGAGGCCAATCTCACATGTTCTCAATAAGAATTCATATAAATAAGAGCATGGACTATCGGCCAGATAAAGCAGGTGCCTGAAGGTCAGTGCAAAGTTATAAAGACAATAATACAGTGCAATCTAGAAAGTCTAAACATGTGTAACCTTGGGGGCATATGCCATGGGGGCATATTATATAAGGAGAACTGACATTAATAAGGGATTAAAACATAATCGGGATAAAGCAATTTGATTATTTTATCATTTAAATAGATTTAATACCTCTAATTCCTGACCCTGCATTTGGCCTTCTTTGAAGTCTAAACTGCTTCTGTGTAGCGGTGCTTGCTGAGGAGCTAGAGATAATCATTGACATTATGATTTCTTTCAGCTCAGTCTCTTACACTTTCTTTCCCTCTAGTATTATTCTTTGACCTCTCGTATTTCTGTAGCATTATCGATGTTGTAATACCTTCTATTTTTCAAGTCTACAAAATCTCTGGAGACTCTGAATTTTGAATCACAAGGGTTCATCGCATCATCAAATTTTGCTGGCGTTTCTCCTCTGGCTGATTTCTTCCCAGAAGAAAAAATGTATCATCATAACAGAGACAATAAGTCTGATATAAGAAGGTTCCTTCAGATTCACACATAATGAAACAGTCTGCTGATATGATAAGAGCAATCCATAACTGGCAGCTTTGTTGTGCTAATCATGTGTGGTAGCTGCTCTATGAACACATTGATGGCTGCTGTGCAAAAAGCTTACTTTTCCAAATATGACTAAATGGAATGATTAAATAATTAAACATAATAATGCTGATCTAGCAGATCAAGAACATGTTTTCTGCATTGTGGTTCTAAGATCCTGCTAGGACAAGTCCTGTCTATCAGGATGTGTAAGGCTTATGAACATGACTGTGCCCGGTCCAGGAAACAGGGCCTGTGTGTCGGCCATATTTCCTGGACCGATGTCTGCTCCTCTGACTCAGACTCAATGTGTTACAGTATTTTATGATGCATTAAATTCAAATTTGACTGTTGGTCTATTGTACTATACTCAAATCATCATATAAGCTCAGTACAATAGACCTGCAGTCACACAGGAACTCACTGCATCTTAAATTACTAGTTCGGGGCAGAGGAGATATTGTAGACATGACACCCGGACCATGTTTCCCGAACCAAGCATGTTTGTGTGCATGACTCCTTAGTGTATAGGGACATCATAAAGGGAAGCCTCTTTTTTCAGCATAGAGCAGCTGCCCTTCTGGGGGCAAAACATGACCATGCATTACATAGCCACTAATATCACTCTTGTAGTGTCCATTCAGTTTCTCCTGGAGAGCTTCATGGTTTTAACTGCTGGATCCTCAAGGTTGAGCATTAGACAGCAGGTCCTTTTTAAAGCTATGGAAGCTTTTGAACACTTTTTTTGTTACAATTCATATCATTTTTCATATAAAAAGATTTTCAACAGGATTGTATTAAAAATGGTCTATCACTTGGTTTGTGCAGCTTGCATGTAAAACAATACTGTGCAGGCTGCTCAATCCTGTTCTGTCTTTATTTCAAGAGATGAGCTTTCTGATGGCTGTCTGCAGTCCCACTCTCCTTTCTCCTGGACACTAATCTAAGCTCAAATCCTGTTTTATTTACTTTTATTTTTGTTGTTGCTAGAGTTTAGATTAGCAGTTAGGACAAGAGAAGTGGGGCTTAACCCCTTAAGGACACGGCCCTATTTCACCTTAAGGACCAGGCCATTTTTTCAAAATCTGACCATTGTCACTTTATGTGGTGATAACTTTAAAACGCTTTTTCTTATCCAGGCCATTCTGAGATTGTTTTTTCGTCACATATTGTACTTCATGACAAAATACCAAATTTACCAAAAATTTTGAAAAATTAGCAATTTTCCAAGTTTCAATTACTCTACTTCTATAATACATAGTAATACTGCCAAAAAAAAGTTATTGATTTACATTCCCCATATGTCTACTTCATGTATCGATCATTTTAGGAATGCCATTTTATTTTTTGGGGACGTTACAAGGCTTAGAAGTTTAGAAGCAAATCTTGAAATTTTTCAGAAATTTTCAAAAACCCACTTTTTAGGGACCAGTTCAGGTCTGAAGTCACTTTGTGAGGCTTACATAATAAAACCACCCAAAAATGACCCCATTCTAGAAACTACACCCCTCAAGGTATTCAAAACTGATTTTACAAATGTCATTAACCCTTTAGGTTTTCCACAAGAGTTAATGGCAAATGGAGATAAAATTTCAGAATTTCATATTTTTGTAAAATTTTCCATTTTAATCCAATTTTTCCAGTAACAAAGCAAGGGTTAATAGCCAAACAAAACTTAATATTTATTCCCCTGATTCTGCAGTTTGCACGAACACCAAATATGTGGTCGTAAACTGCTGTATGGCTAAACTGCAGGGCGCAGAAGGAAAGGAACGCCATATGGTTTTTGGAAGGCAGATTTTGCTGGACTGGATTTTTGACACCATGTCCCATTTGAAGCCCCCGATGCACCCCTAGAGTAGAAACTCCATAAAAGTGACTCCATCTAAGAAACTACACCCCTCAAGGTATTCAAAACCAGTTTTACAAACTTTGTTAACCCTTTAGGTGTTCCACAAGAGTTATTGGCAAATGGAGATGAAATTTCCGAATTTCTATTTTTGTTACCTTGTCTCAAAAAAGTGTAATATAGAGCAACCAAAAATCATGTTTACCCTAGAATAGTACCAACAAAACTGACACCTTATCCCGTAGTTTCCAAAATGGGGTCACTTTTTTGGAGTTTCTACTGTAGGGGTGCATCATGGGGGCTTCAAATGGGACATAGTGTCAAAAAAACAGTTCAGCAAAATCTGTCTTCCAAAAACCATATGGCGTTCCCTTCCTTCTGTGCCCTGCCGTTTGGCCATACAGCAGTTTACGACCACATATGGGGTGTTTGTGCAAACAAGAGAATCAGGGCAATAAATATAGAGTTTTGTTTGGTTGTTAACCCTTGCTTTGTTACTGGATAAATGGATTATGGAAAATTTGCAAAAAAATAGCTGTTTTGGGACCGTTTTTATTTTTTGTTATTTACATAGTTGAACTGACAGGTTAGATTGTGTGCTATTTCTATAGAGCAGGTTGTTACGGACGCGACAATACCAAATATGACTACTTTTTGGGGTTTTTTGTTTCAGTTTTACATAATAAAGCATTTTTGAAAATAATTATTTTTTAGTGTCTCCACATTCTGAAAGCCATAGTTTTATTTTATTTTTTTGGGCGACTGTCTTATGTAGGGGCTCATTTTTTGCAGGATGAGATGGTGGTTTGATTGGCACTATCTTGGGGTGCATATGACATTTTGGTCGCTTGCTATTACACTTTTTAGATGTAAGGTGACAAAATGGCTTTTGACACCAGTATTTTTATTTTTTTGCTGTGTTCAGCTGAGGGGTTAGGTCATGTGTTATTTTTATAGATCAGGTTGTGATGGACGCGGCGATACATAATATGTATACTTTTTATTTATTTATATAAGTTTTACACAATAATATCATTTTTTAAAACAAAAAAAAAATCATGTTTTAGTGTCTCCATAGTTTGAGAGCCATATATATATTTTTTTTTGGGCAATTGTCCTATGTAGGGGCTCATTTTTTTGTGGGATGAGATGGCGGTTCAAATAGTACTGTCTTGGGGTGCATATGACTTTTTGATCGCTTACTATTACACTTTTTGTGATGTAAGGTGACAAAAAAATGGTTTGTTTGACAACGTTTTTACTTTTTTATGTTTAGGGCGTTCATCTGACGGGTTAGATCATGTTATATTTTTATAGAGCAGGTTCTTACGGACGCGGCGATACAAAATATGTATACCTTTTTTTATTTATTTTGGTTTTACACAATAATATCCTTTTTGAATAAAAAAACATGTTTTAGTATCTCCATAGTCTGAGAGCCATATATTTTTCAGTTTTTAGGCAATTGTCTCAGGTTGGGTATAATTTTCTATGGGATGAGGTGACGGTTAGATTGGCACTATTTGGGGGTCATATGACTTTTTGATCGCTTGCTATTACACTTTTTGTGATGTAAGGTGGCAAAAATGGCTTTTGACAAAGTTTTTATTAATTTTTTTACAGTGTTTACTTGAGGGGTTAGGTCATGTGATATTTTTATAGAGCAGATTCTTACGGACGTGGAGATACCCAATATGTCTACTTTTAAATTTCTTTTTACATTTAACACTAAAGCATTTTTGAAACAAAAAAATCATGTTTTAGTCTGAGAGGCATAGTTTTTTTATTTTTGGCCAGTGTTTTAGGTAGGGGCTCATTTTTTGCGGGATGAGATGGCGGTTTGATTGGTACTATTTTGGGAGGCAAACGCCTTTTTGATCGCTTTGTATTACACTTTTAGTGATGTAGGTGCCAAAAATGGCTTATTTACACCATTTTTTTTTTTTTTATGGCGTTCACCTGAGGAGTTCAGTCATGTCATATTTTTATAGAGCAGGTTTTTACGGACGCAGCGATACCTAATATGTGTAGTGTATTTTATTTTTTTAATTTTTATTCAGTGATATGTGTTTTTTCATTTTTACTTTTTTCACTTTTTACATTTTTTTTGACCCAGACCCACTTGGTTCTGAAAGATCCAGTGGATCTGGTGTTCTGTATAATACAGTACAGTACACTATATAGTGCACTGTGCTGTATTTTGTACTTTACAAAGTCTGAATAGACCTTTAGCAGGTCTATTCAGACTTTCAGCACCATGGAGAGCAGGACGCTTCTGAAAGTGTCCTGTCTCCATGGCAACCATCACCCGCTGCCATAAGAAAGCACCGGGTGATGGATGGTGAGGGAGTGTAGCCCCCTCCCTCTGTGATCCCATCCTGTTGGGGGGCTGCAAAGGCACAGCAGCCCCCTGATGGGAGAGGGAGGGAGCTCCTCCTTGTTAACCCTTCCATACCAGCGGTCCGTACGGACCGCGGTATAGAAGGTTAAGCGGCTGGCATCTGATCAAGCACAGATGCCAGCCGTTTATCAGAGTGTCAGCAATGTGCTGACACTCTGATAGATCCACTAGACACCAGGGAAACATTACAGAGGGCCGCCCGCCTCCCGCACCTCCCGCCGCCCGCAACCATCCCTCTGCACCCCGCCGCCATAATATGATTGGGGGCTGCAGGGGGTTAAAGATCAAGACTTTGGGGGCATTAACTTCTGATCCTCGCGGTCACAGACCGCGGGATCAGAGATCGCACAGCGCTGCAAACCGCAGGTCTGAATTGACCTGCGGTTTGCAGCGATCGCCTATATGGGGGTCACAGGACCCCCTGTGCATTGTAACAAGGTACCTGCTGAATGATTTCAGCAGGTACCTTGTTCCGATCACTGCCAGCTGAGCAGCAGTGATCGGAACAACTCATGACGTACCGGTACGTCATGTGTCCTAAAGGGGTTAAGACAGACCTGTCAGTCAGCGAGCTACCTGATGCCACAAATAGTGTGATGCCAGCGAAGTGAAGCATTCAAAGCGCAATTCGGTCTGACGTTTAGGAAAACTTCAATTTTCAAAAAAGCAAAATTTAAATGGTGGCTGCGCATGTTACATAACAAAAGTAAGAAGCCCGGGAATGCAAGATCACCATAATGCCGTGCACTCAGCCAGATTCAAACCGCAGATTGCCATCCCCTGTAATGTCACAGCCCTATAAAATCCTCATTCTACACAGTCGCCACGCCATTGTCCTGCGAGCTGAGTATAGGGAGAAATGTGGCAAGCGTTCATGCACTAGGGATAATATTACCGAAAATTGCTTTAAAAATGAATATTGGAGAGTGTAGGGAGATTGTAGGGAAATTTTTTTGAGACCGTAGCGAGAGCGTAGGGAGACAGCAGGTTGAGTGTAATCACCATGTACATCACATTCTAGTACCCCCACATTCATAGTTAATCCCTTATTTTAGTGATACAGTTACATTGCATCCATAATCCATGATGGTATAATTTTTTTATCTTGTACATGTGTGCAGTGGAATAAAATTGATTAATGTGAATGCCTTCTGTTAGCTGCTGCATTAAATAACATCAGTATTAGGGCTGTTTCACACAAAGAGTCTATTGCGGGAATCACACTTTGTGTGTGAGCGTGATCCTCCTCTCTAGACTTGGAGGAGTGCATGACATTATTATGATTTATAATGCTATGTGCCTCAGCTTGACCTTACCGATACAGAATCATACTGACAGCTTCATGTCACTATGATTCTGTAGCAGTAAGGTCAAGCAGAGGCACATAGCATTATAAATCATGATGATGCCATGCGCTCCTGCAAGTCTACAACGGAGGATCGTGCTCACACACAGAGCATGATTCCTGCAATGCACTCACTCATGTGAAACAGCCCTTAGGCCACTGTTAAATAGTAGAAGTATGTAGTAGAATATGGAAATCATTATTTCTTATGCCCCTCTTAGGGGGTCCAGGTCTTAATGATGACCATCCTCATCTTTTGCTGGCTTTACTTTTTCCAAATCATCCTTTGCAGTCTCCATGTTCTAGAAAAGTCAGCAAGAGAGAGTCAGAGAGAGGAGGAGCTGGATATCGCTGATGACATATTCTCATCGATATAAGATGATGTGGAAAAGTAGTTTCAGGATACAAGGATTAAAGATAAGTATAACATTAATTATAAGGTAAAATGTATATGCAGTAGTGGTCAACTATTGGCCCCATGTGGCCCCTTTATGTAATTCTCATACAAAAGGGAAATTTTCAGGAGATTGCAGGCCACAACAGCAAAAATTTGAATATTGTGCTATGCACCTAACCAGCCAAGCCCAATACCAGCAACAGCCCCAGTTTGGCTAACGTGTTATATGGAAGCTACTAGTTTTCAGACTCTGTCCCTTATGGCAATAATCCTGTGGCCATGTTTGATCCATCCACCATGTTCGGCCCATCAGGTATTAACCTTAATACATGTTTAAAATGAAATACCATCCAGTTCATAGCTTACATTTGTATAGTTTTCGATTGTACAATTGGAACAATTTGGAAGTCATTTTTTTTAAGGGAGTTATGTCTACAGTGTTAAAAAATAATTTCTGTCCTTTTTTAAATTTTTTTCCCCTTTACGAGAAATTAGGATCAGTAAATTTTAATTAATATGTTAATAGTTCAGACATTTTCAGATGCAGCTATGTTTCTTTTATTGTTTATATATTTTTATATGTAAAATTGGGAAAGGATGGTGATTTAAATTTTTTTTTTAACTTTTACACTGACTTTTAACCCCCTTAGGGGGCTAGAACCTGGAATCTTTTGATCCCTTGTACTATTCAATATAGCAATAACAAATGACAAGACAGGTGCACTCTGTGGTCTCAAACTGAGGAGTTTTCTGCGAGCCAGCCTATACTTTCCTGTAATTTTGCCCACTGGCTCCTGGTATTGCCCATACGGCACAGGTAGGTGAGTGTTAGGTCCCGAGCAGGGCCGGCGCCACCTGTAAGGCGACCTAGGCAACCGCCTAGGGCGCAATTTAGCAGGGGGCGCTGCGATTCGATGTAAAAAAAAAAACCTGTAGGAAACTTTAATTAGAAGTGGCGGCCGGCGCGGTGCCCGCCACTCTCATGTCATGCAGCTGCGCTGCCTGAGCCCCAGAAGAATCCTGCCCGGCGGCCGCTGTGTCCCAGCAACACAGGCACAGCCGGAGACGGACGGGACGGTCACATGATGGGCTGGGGCCTGGGGCCGGGGGCGTGACTGTCTGCACACAGGCAGCGGCGGGAACCTGGAACTGGAAGAGCAGGCAGGCTCAGTCAGTCAGCAGGGGCAGCTAGCTGCCAGAAGAACTAGAGAGTAAGAGCGGCGAAGGGATCATCTCACTGGGCGCCCGCCGCCCGCGCCCAGGAGCAACTCAGGACAACTACAACAACTGGACAAGACAGTCACAAGGACAGCTGGTTAGTAAACGAACGGTAGTGTTGTTCAACTTGTAGAGAGAGAGAGAAAGTCATTATACAGATCAGATCATATAAGTTGTAGGCATATATAGCCTAGCTATGCCTAGCTGCCTAGTGCCTAGCCAGGACCTAAAGAGTTGCAAAGCTATAATAACCCTCAACATGCCCTGACAGGCTCAGAAACAGATTACAAGAGAATGCTGAGGATTGTAGCATCACAGGGATATAGGAGCACATGGTAGATGGAGCAGTCACAGATCTTATATGAGGTCATTCTGGCCCTTTGGGGCCACTGGGCAGGCTATATCCCTGTGATACTACAATCCTCAGCATTCTCTTATAATCTGTTGCTGTCAGGGCATGCTGAGGGTTAGGCCGCAGATGCACACGGCCGTGAGCGGTCCGTGGTATCCCAGCCTGGAATCCTGCAGAGAGCAGGAGCGCACAGCGTCATTGGTTGCTATGGCGCCGTGCGCTTCGTGCCGCCACTACAGTACTGTAATACAATAGTATAGATCATACCAGTGTATTACAGTATTGTAGCGGCAGCACGAAGAGCATGGCGTCATATCAACCAATGACACTGTGCACTCCTGCTCTCTGCAGGATTCCAGGCCGGGATACCACGGACCGCTCACGGCCGTGTGCATCTGCGGCCTAACCCTCAGCATTCCCTGACAGCAACAGATTATAAGAGAATGCTGAGGGTTGTAGTATCACAGGGATATAGCCTGCCCAGTGGCCCCAAAGGGCCAGAATGACCTCATATAAGATCTGTGACTGCTCCATCTACCATGTTTACTGCTCCTATATCCCTGTGATACTACAATCCTCAGCATTCTCTTATAATCTGTTGCTGTCAGGGCATGCTGAGGGTTATAGCTTTGCAACTTTAGGCTGGCTACATATGCTGCAACTTGTGATGTATTAAACTGCGCAAGCATTCTGGATGATGTTTTCAGTGACTTGTACAGTTTTTGATTTTTTTTTATTAACCCCGTATACATACATCACCTCCGGTGTAATGTCCGCCAGCTCCTGGAGTGCGGGTTTGTGGCAGTCTATGGGCAATGGCGGCGTTCATTCTGTGTAGTGATATGTATGTGATTTGTGTATGTGTAAATTATGTAGTGTTGTATATATGTGTAAGATTTGAGTATGGCCTCATGCACACGACCGTTGTTTGATTCCGTGTCCGTTGCTCCGTTTTTCGTGATTTTCTGCGGACCCATTGGTTTTCAATGGGTCCGTGGAAAACTCGGCAAATGCACCGTTTGTCCTCCGCGTCCGTGGTCCGTGATTCCAGTCCGTCAAAAAAATATAACCTGTCCTATTCTTGTCCGTGAAAAACGGTTCACGGACCCATTCAAGTCAATGGGTCCGTGAAAAATGCGGATGGTAATCCGTCCGTTTTTTTTGCGGATCCCTTGGCAGGCACTTGGGAAACATTGTCAGCCTGTCTTTTGGTAAAATCTTTTGGGTCATGTCCGCTAAAAAAACGGAAGACACACGGAAACACAACGGAAGGCAAAAACGGACACGGATCACTGAACAACGGAACCCCTTTTTGCGGACAGCATAAAAAAACGGTCGTGTGCATGAGGCCTATGTGGCATAAGTATGCACTTTTTGCCTGTTGGCTACTTGCCTGCGTCTTGTTGAGTTCCATCCTAGGGGGCTCTGTATCGGAAAATAACTGATCAGTTTTATCCTAATACATTCTAAATGGAGAGAAATCTGTTCAGTATGCATCAGGATGTCTTCAGTTCAGTCTTTTTGACATTTCAGGACGAAGATAATACATGCATGCTGCGGTAAATTTCTCCGTCCAAAATTCCGGAACACTTGCGGATGCTGGTGTTAGGGGAAGTTCGGGGGGGAGGCGGAAATTTTTATCTTGCCTAGGGCGGCAACAATCCTTGCACCGGCCCTGGTCCCGAGCTACTTGAGAAACCTGGGCGTGGTGCTCGGGCTTAGACATGTCCTCCATAGCAGGACATGTTGACTAATCTCTCAATTTTAACATCAGTTTGAGAGCTTAGTAAGACCGCAGTGTGCACCTGTTTTGTCATTTGTTATTGCTATATTGTTATATTTTTTATCACATCCACACAATTGCCATCTTGTGTAGGATGTCTATTGTGGTACCTGTGGCCCGCTGCGGGCATCCTCCACCGTATGCATTTTTGCTGGGGATCGCCATTAGCAACGGGCCACAAGTGCAGGATCTGCTCCCCTGTATATATATGCACAACTGCATTTTTGGGTTTGGCACCTCCCGCTTTATGCCACCTTTCATTTGTTTTGTATAACCCTTATACTATTCACCCTAATAAAGATCTATTAGGGTGGATACGATTTTGACATGCTCCTTGTTCAGCTGTGCCTCATGCAGTCAAGGGAAGCTTCAAAAACGTTTAGGCTGCCATGGTCACCAATCAGAAACCCACAATTTCACTGCTGGGGCTCTGATCGGAAGGCAGATTGAGCTGCAGTTTAACTCACAGATGTCATGATTGTGGTTGATCGCAGCTTTTGAGGGGTTAAATGACAGGGTTTGGTGGGATTGCAATTCCCAATCATTGTTGCCGGGTGTCTGCTGTATGATACAGCAGGCGCACACCATTTATTGAGTTTTACTGCAACAAACCGCCCCATACATTTCCCTTTCTTCCGTGACATACGGGTAATTCACCGTGGTTAAAGGGGTTAGATTCTCTCACAGTTACTGCAGCTGCTGCTGCTGACACCACTCTCCCAGATTTGTAGTCAAACTTTGGCGAATCGGCAAAGTCAAATTTTTCAAAACTACACTCATCTCAAGCCATAAGGTCAAAATGGGATTGAGCTGCCTGTAAAGTTTTTTATTACATTTAAGCTGCACGACACCAATAATAGATTTTGTAATAAAAAAAATTGCATAGTTCGATCTAGTATCAAACAAGAGGTATCCTTCTTCCACTCATAAAATCCTCACATGGATAAATAAACCAATCATAGTCCTCTCTCTTTCTTTCTCTCAATCACGTGGTTCTATCGAACCAATCAGCAAGTACTAGCACTCGTATACAAAAACCAAGGGGAAAACGTCTAATTAGACTAGACAATTCTCTTTTCATTCATAGAATAGTCACATGATTAAGCCAGCCTATCATCATCAATCTGCCCTCATTCATTCTTATGGTCATGTGATACGGACCAATCAACAAATGCTAGTGCCAACTCTCGTGACACAGAGAAGAGCGGAAATAAATCAATAACAAACCGTGAATGCGTCCAGACAATACCGCAACTAAAACATAGATCTTACTAATTAAACTACACAGAGTTTCAGATCAAATTCAATATTTAATCCGTGTGGTTGTAATGTCCCCAACCGATAAATCCACTCAACTTCACAGCTAGTGGGTCTCCTCCCGCCGATTCTGGTTAAGCCTTTCTATACCAGTAAATATTAACCCACTTGGATTTTTACCATGTGCTTTTTTAAAAAGTAAAGGAACCCTATGAGTTTTTAAACTCTCGTTTTGAGCTTTCTCATAGTTCTTCCAACATACTGGAGGCCACAAGGGCACTCCAGTAAATAAATGATCCCTGCTTGATCGCAAGTAACTTCCCCTTTTATTTTAAAACTGGTGCCTTTGTTGGTGGACTGGATAGTTTGTGTACTCATTTTTCTATTTTCCTTTTGCAGTTTTTTCATGGAAGGCAGAAACCGCACCAAGTAAATTTGCTCTTATTATTTTCTCCGACCTTCATAGAGATATAACTATGCACCAAATGGTTTTGTAGCTGGTTCTTCACTATTTTACGAAACCTTTGGATCTTGTAGAAGGATCGAATTGGAAACAAAATTGATCTCTGCTGGATCTCTGCTGGTTGTCTCAATATTTGTCTATATCTGAACACTGTGCATGACTTCATCATAATTTGGATACCATGTGGATTTCTTGAGCAGCGCTGTCCTTCTTCGATTTGACTAATTAGAGATATAGCTTGCAGATGGGAAAACTAGTGACAATGCTGACTACAGATAATATAAAGACCATATTTATTAAATGTTGAAATTTGTTTTTAAATTTGGCACATCTTTAAACATAACACTTTGGTCCACAAATGCTACTCCAGTTTTTCTATGCCACCCACTTAAAGGGATTGTGTCACAAAACATATTCTACATTTTTCAAACCGGCACCTGGGTCTGAATACTTTTGAAATTGCATGTAATTAAAAGTTATTATAGCCAGAGAGCTATTCAATAAAATGTGTCTGTGTCAGTTTAAGAGGACAGGTGTTGCCGAAAAGTTGCGCAACATTTTTATAATGATAGTCAATGGTGCGACATGCTGCGACTGCGACACGACAGTCGTAAACAATCAAAGTTGGATTTTTACGGGACTGTCAAATCGCAGCCGCATGTTGTAGTGCCATAACATTTAACATCATTGCAAAAAATGTTGCGTGACATTGGTGCGACATGAATGTTGCGCAACACATGTCGTTGTACTTTGTTTGCCGCACGACCTATTGTTGCCCTGTAGCCGTAGCCCAAATCTTCAACTGCCGTCAGCCATCTGTGGCAATTACAGGGAGAGAGATGCAGCAGAAAGGACACACCTCCTAAGCTGCTATGCTAAAGATAATCTTTCAGAGTAATTGGAGAAATGAATGGATCCATGTAAGGTACAGGGCTGGTTCTAGCTTTGTTAGAAAGAGATTGTCATGTGCTATATGATCTCTGATTTTCATTATTTGCATTAGTCAAAGGACAACCCTTTAATGAAGTAAGTTTGCAACTTTCTTGTGACTATTTAAGATAGTTGTAGTGATAAATCTGGAGTAAAACTTATTAAAAATACCTAACCAGACCCACTTTCTCTGCCAGTACTCAGAAATGAGTGAGTGGTGTTAAAATGTAAAATGTTGCAAAAAGTGTAACTGCTCCAATGACTTTTCTGATGCAGTGATTGTATGCCTCGTTAAACAACTATTTTCAGTATTGTATATCTTTTTTTCTTTGTGGGATTCTGTTTCTTCTCCTCCTCCCTCTTGTTTTTTCCTTATCCCAATGTTTGTATTAAGCATAATACTTTATGCTGTATCATGTGTTTACATTTTCAGATAATTTGTTAATAAAATGTGAATTACATTGTGAAAAAAGCCCCATTTTGCAACTTTTCGAAGTCAGAATTCTGGTGTGCTGGGTGTGAAAAATTCTCCCCATCACAGGATCTCAACACCGGAGAAAAAACGCTTAAGTTTTGTCATAATCAATGGGGACTAAGCTTAACTGAATAGAATGGAGTGCACCAGAATGCGTTCCGTTTGGTTGCATTCCTATGCCGTGATAGGATACTGATCAAATTGGATCCGACATGAAACAAAATGTAAGTCGATGGTGTCAGATACGATATTTCGAACACGAAAAAAAAAAAACAGAACCAGTGTCCATTGAATTACAGTGGTTTTAGTGCCGGATTCATCATGTTCATTTTAGAGATAATACAACCGGATCTGTTCAGAACGGATGCAGACGGTTGTATTATCATGATGGAAACGTTTTTGTGAAAGTAGCCTTAATCCTCATGTACACACATGTGAGCTCATTCTCAAAAGTTACCTGAAATCACTTTTACTATAAAAAATAAAAGCATTTACAATTATTAAAATAATGTATATTTTTATTTATATGTTTATATCGTGTTACCTCTATCCCAGGGGTCAGCAACCTTCGGCACTCCAGCTGTTGTGAAACTACAATACCCAGCATGCTCTATTCATTGTTATGTGACTTCTGAGAAGAGCAGAGCAATAATGCATGCTGGGAGTTGTAGTTTCACAACAGCTGTAGTGCCGGAGGTTGCCTATCCCTGCTCTATCCATTACATCTTTTAAAAATATCTCTTTAGTCTTTTCTGATTTGTTGTGTGACCCATACACAACATTTTATAATAATTCTTTAAATGGACTGTTTTTGGCGACAGTATACGCAGAATAAAGAGATAAACCTTCTTTTTGCACAATACAGTAATATTACCAACAAATTTATAAAATAAATTAGGACTCAACACTGATTTTTGGGGCACATCTACTCTTTTACCGCCATATGGTCTCTTCATTTGGTGCAGTGACAACCAGTGGCTTCTTCTGAGTTTACAAGCCCACCATAGCTGTTGCAGAGCCTGACCCTAAAGCTTATGCAAAGGCTTCCTGGCACTTTCCTTTAAAACCTGGATATTTGGTTATGTTTTAGAAATATATTTCTTAACATTTAGATGAGACAAATATAAAATAGTTCTAATTTCTATGTGGTCAGACTGAATTGTGCCTTAAAAGCACATTAACGTTTCTACAACTCACTCTCCATTATTCATATATCGATGTAAGTTAAAAATGAACAAGATTTCTTGCTCTGATTAATTTAATTTTATTGCATACATATGAATATGTGCTGACCTCTTCATGGTAACATCTAGGTGACTTGCTAAAGTGTTTCAATTGATTGATAGTTGATGCAATTTCACAGCAGTAGCCAGAAACCAGCGCAGATAATTCTCTATACTCATTTTCTATTGTAGTTACTATACCATTTCATAGAGGAGGATTATAACACCTGTCAGTGCATAAAATATATATAAAATACAATGTTTTTCCATTTTTCTAGTGCAAGAAAGGCTAAAAATAATTTAACATTTTTACAACCATCTGCCATTTCAGATATAAAACAATTCTGCCTACATTAATAAAGGGGGTGGAAAATAACAGAATTAATGATCCAAGGACCTGTCATTGTGAACCTACTGCGGTATGTATTCAGAGAAGGTTGTCTAAGACAAGCTGTGTTGTCAATATTAAGAACATCTACAGTGTATCTTACTGTACTTCATTCTCTTGTAATCATAATAAAGAAGGTAATTCTAGACAAGGAGATGTCTCATGTATGGTAAATAAGGAACCTCAATTATGGACAAACACAGAAAGGGGGGTTTCCCAAACACAAAGTTTTTTAACCCTGTCACACTCAGTTCCAAACTTTCATCTCATTGAGCCAGGTGATAGGCACACTTTTAGGGATAAGCGAATCGAAGTTGACAAAGTGGAATTTGATCCGCATTTCAGAAAAAATTAGATTCGCACCGAATCTGAATTTCCTCACACTTCGTGGTAACGAATCACATTTTTTCCTAAAATGGCTGCTGCACATGTTTGGACATGGAGCACGGATCACCCAAAAATGTAATGCATGCAGCCAATCAGCAGCCAGCCAGCCCTGTGATGTCACAGCCCTATTAATAGCCTCAGCCATCTTGGATTCAGCCATTTTCCAGTGTACTTAGTGCAGGGAGAGATGTCAGCAGGCACTATGGAAAATGGTAGGAAAGACTTTAAAACTTTAATTTTGCAGTATAGAAGACAGGGAAACAATAGGAAGGATTCATTCCACAGTATTGAAGCAGGGGAGTTTACAGCTTGGGCGATCCTATTACACCTTGCTGCACTGCCTAGGGATCCAAATTGCTATTGTACAGCTCTGTAATTCCAGCAAACTATTCTTGTTATTTGGGTGCAAGTGCTGTTTGATACAGCCATTAACAGGGTTTATTACAAGGAAATATTTATTTGTCTTATTTGCCCTTGTGCAGTGCAGTTATATGTTGTAAAGCATTTTTTGGCTTGTATTAGTGGGGAAAAATAGGGCTTATTAGCCGTTGTGGGGTGAAGTGAGAAAATTACAGTCCTTTTTGGTGCGTATTAGTGGCAAAAAATATATATATTATTTGCCGTTCAGCAGTGCAATTATATGTTCTAACACTTTTTGAGGCGTGTATAAGTAGAAAAAAGTAAGGGCCTATTTGCCGTTCAACGTTGCAGTTATATGTTCTAAAGCTCTTTTTGCCGTGTATTAGTGGCACAAAAAAAGTATTTGCCGTTTTGTGATAAAGTTAGAAAATTATAACCCTTTTTGGCATGTATTAGTGGACAAAATATATATATTATTTGCCATTCAGCAGTGCAGTTATATGTTCTAAAGCTTTTTGAGGCGTGTATAAGTGGAAAAAAAAAATATTATTTGCCGTTCATCGGTGCAGTTATATGTTCTAAAGCCCTTTTTGCCGTGTATTAGTGGCACAAAAATATGTACAGTATTTGCCATTTAGCGGTGCAGTTATATATTTTAAAGCCTTTTGTGGAGTGTATTAGTGACACAAAAAAAAGTATTCGCTGTTGTATAGTGAAGTGGCTCTTATTGGCATTTATTAGTGCCAAAAAATCTATATTTGCTGTTTAGTGGTGCAGTCATATATTCTAAAGCCTTTTGTGACATGTATAAGTCGAAAAAAGTAAGGACCTATTTGCCGTTCAGCGGTGCAGTTATATGTTCTGAAGCCTTCTTAGGTGTGTATTAGTGGATAAAAAGAGGGCTTATTAGCTGTTGTGTGGGGAAGTGAGAAAATTACAGACTTTATTGGGATGTTTTAATTTCCTATTTATTTATTTATTTGATCTAACAGTATGTCAGACAAAGAAGTGCCAGGCCCTGCACAGGGAAGTGGCAGAGGCCTAACTATTTCTGGCGCAGGCACAGGTTGCAGCAGCAGAGTAAGGGGGCATGTCAGCAGAAGTCTCAGCGAGAGGCCTGAGCTCCCGGTGTCATCTAGCGGTTGTGTCTTGACCAGCAACCCAGCAGTTCTTGAATGGTTAACTCAGTCATCCACTTCGTCCCAAGTGACATCAGACACCGCCAGCCAAGAGTCAGTGGGTTCGTCAGACACAACCCTTAGTTGGCATGGCCTGTGAGCAGGCCCTGTGCCTTCACCTGTCCTCAACCTGCCTCTGTCCTTTTCTGTTCCCGTAGCCAGAGAAGTATTACATGCTGTGGGCTCAGCTCCACTATACAGCGAGGACAAACTACTAGAGGACAGTTAGAAGCTACTGGCCAGCCAAGATGTGGAGGAATGAAGCCGTTAAACGAGAAGGCGCTCATAGGGTAATACGTCTAGGAACTGTGTTATTGTGCTATTAAAATATTAGTTGTGTGCTCACCTTGTTTATTTCTTTTTTACTTTTTTACCCGTTCTTTATATGTTGCGCTTTAGGGGGTAATCGGTGGATGCTGACAGGTACGTCCAAAATTCCCGTTGGTGGCTGGCTGGGCCGCCGTTCGGAATCTCGTCTATAGTAGAAGTATCGCCTCACACATATGTAGGAGTGTTTAGCTTTATGGACACCTTTTGGCGCAATACACCTAGCCCAGATGGTAGTGTGAAGAGTAAATTTTATTTGACAACGCGTTTCGGGGTCTCGGCGACCCCTTTATCAAGTCTGTTTTGCTCGCCAGCGGAGTGGTGATAGAGAGTGCCAGTCACCACGTCGTCTTTAACCTGGTATGAGGAGCCGACTGGCGTGGTACAGCGTCCTCCTCCACGTGGTCGGAAAAGCGCGCTGGAGTGGAGTCCATACAGTTTAATTTTTTCGCCTCTGGTGACAGCCACATTACCTGTGCTACATCTCTTGCATAACATTTGCGCATCATAAATATCAGTGACGTTCTGTTTTTAATTTTTTCTCTGCTGGTGACAGCAACATTACCTGTGCTACATCTCCTGTATAACATTTGCACAACATAAATATCAGTGACATTCAGTTAAATTTTTTCGCCGCTAGTGACAGTGACATTTCCTGCGCTATACCTCCTGTATAACGTTTGCACATCCTAAATATCTCTAAATCCAATGTTGACCAGGTATTCAAATACTTAAAACATAACTTTTACTAGATATGCCATAAAATAATTCAGAGAAACAAAAAAACACCCCAAATTAGTGAGCAGAGAAGAGGACTGAACCTCTACCGACACATTCCACTTGATCACATATCATCTGCTGGTAAGAGAAAATATATATACGATCCTACCAGTTCCAGACGTGTAAATGGTTGTTCAGTATATACTGGAATGATATCCTTCGCTGCAGTGGCCGAGGATATTGGGGACGGGTGCTTTGTAGCAATGGTAATCAGTGGCGTAAGCTGATGACCCTAGTAAATGGTTCCCTCAAAAATTAAATCATTGAAGGGGACTAGTACATTTACTGCCTACAAGATCCCCACTAGATACACCCACGGTGAGGCAGCTTCGTCAAAGGGACACTTCCCTGCATTGAACACAGTGGGACCACTGTCCACCTGTAGATGTTAAACGTCACTATTGAACTTCATTATCGATTCCCCTGATGAGTCTTGTGATTGAGATGAAACGTGGCATGAAGGGATTTAGTAAGGGCAAGCATAGGGAATAGGCCCCTAACTAGGGACAGGTTCCTTATGGGGTCGCCCCTATCGGGGAGGGTGCTCTGTGTCTTGTATGCAGTAAATATACTAGTCCCCTTCAATGATTTCATTTTTGAGGGAACCATTGACTAGGGTATCATCACAGCTTACGCCACTGATTACCATTGCTACAAAGCACCCGTCCCTAATATCCTCGGCCACTGCAGCGAAGGATATCATTCCAGTATATACCGAACAACCATTTACACGTCTGGAACTAGTCGTATATATATTTTCTCTTACCAGCAGATGATATTTGATCAAGTGGAATGTGTCGGTAGAGGTTCAGTCCTCTTCTCTGCTCACTGATTTGGGGTGTTTTTTTATTTCTCTGAATTATTTTATGGCATATCTAGTAAAAGTTATGTTTTAAGTATTTGAATACCTGGTCAACATTGGATTTTGAAATATATTTAGGAGTCTGACCTTACATCCTGGCACATATACGTGCGTACGGGTGGTGGATGATTTTTTACATCCTAAATATCGGTTACATTCAGTGTAATTTATTTGTGCATACACTTACAAAACCTGTGATACTGTACATGTAACATACTTGCAAGCATACATACCATTTAATATGCTCAAGGCGAGCAGTAAGGGAAGGGGAAGTGACCTGCTGCTGATGGTGCACGCAGAAACGGTGAAACTGTGCCTAATGCCAGAGCACAAGAAATACACTCATCCACGATACCTAGCTTCTTGTCCCAGGTTGCAGGTCGGCGCAGGACATCACTCTCGAAGTCACACCAGTGCAACCAGGTGGTCAGTTGGATTGCAGCAGATAATGCTTCCAGTCGGTTAAGCACCACCCTGTCTTCCACAAAGTCCAGTCTCTGTAGCCAAGAGTCTAGTCAACAGAATCCTTACCCTGATCCTCCTTCCTCCCACCATGGGGAGTCTTGGCAAACAAGTGATCCCACACTGGAATATTCCGAGGAGCTCTTTTCATTGCCATTCCTTGATTTGGCCCTCTCGCCAAGCCCACTTGAAAAGGGACATGAGGAGATCTTGTGCACTGTAGGGAACGACAATTAGTGTCTCACCAGGTGGATGATGATGATGAGACACAGTTGCCAATAAGTCAACCGCAATTAGTGTCTCAAGAGGTTCATGATGAGGATGAGACACAGTTGTCAATAAGTGAGGTTGACCAGAGTGATGAAGTAGAAGAGGAGGTGGTGGACGATGAAATCACTAACCCAACCTGGGAAGGTGGCAAGCCGAGCGAGGACAGAAGTACAGAGGGGGAGGGATCCACAGCACCGCGACAGGCTGGAAGAGGCAGTGGGGTGGCAAAAGGGAGAACGAGGGCCACACCAAGCAGGCCTGCAACTGTTCCCCGGAGCACCCCTTGCGGCAATCTCCTTTGCCAAGGGGTAGGTGTCCACAATCTGGCGCTTTTTTGAGTGCGGACGATAAAAGAATTGTCATTTTCAACCTGTGCTGTACCAAAATGTGCAGGGGTGTGAAGATTAGCAAGCTCACCACCACCAGCATGATCCACCACATGGCATCAAAGCACCCTAATAGGTGGGCCGAACGCCTGGGTCCACAATCAGTGTCTATGGGTCACACCACTGCCTCCTCTTAACCTGTGTTATGTGCTGGCCAATCCCCTGTCCAAGACACAGGCCCAGATGCCTCCCGCCCTGCACCTGGACCCTCGCAAGCACCATCAGCTAGCACATCCACTTCTGTGTCCCAGCTCCGCGTACATATGTCCATACCCCAGGCCTTTTAATAAAAGCCCAAATACCCAGCCACCCACCCACAGGCTATAGCACTAAATGCACACCTTTCCAAATTGCTGGCCCTGGAAATGTTGCCATTTAGGTTTGTGGACACAGAGGCTTTCCGCAGCCTGATGGCAGTGGCTGTCCCTCATTACTCAGTCCCCAGCTGCCACTATGTTTCCCAGTGTGCCATCCCTGCCTTACACCAGCATGTTTCCCGTAACATCACCCGTGCCCTGACCAACGCAGTTATTGGGAAGGTCCATTTAATGACTGACACATGGACAAGTGCTTTTGGCCAGGGACGCTACATTTCCCAGACGGCACACTGGATGAACGGTGTGGAGGCCGGGAGCGAGTCGTATCCAGGGATGGCAGAGGTGCTACCGACGCCAAGGATTGCGGGCCCTACTTCCATCAGGATGTCTGCCACCACCTACATTAGTGGCTGCAAGCCCCCCCCCCCTCTCCTCCTCCACCTCCTCCTCCTCCTTCACTTCCACCTCGGAATTCTCATCTTGCAGCACCAGTCAGCCATCAGTCAGTAGCTGGAAGCAGTGCAGCACTGCAGTGAAGCGGCAACAGGCCGTGCTGAAAATTAATTTGATTAGGTGACAAACAGCACACCGCCGCGGAGCTGTGGCAGGGTATAAGGAACCAGATTCAGATGTGGCTCTCGCTACTCAACCTACAACCAGGCATGGTTGTGTCTGATAATGGCCGTAACTTGGTGGCGGCTTTGGAGCTCGGCAAGCTCACACACATACCATGCCTAGCCCACATGTTCGACTTAGTGCTTCAGCGGTTTCTCAAAATCTACCCCAATTTGCCTGAGCTACTGGTGACGGTGCGCCACGTGTGTCCCCATTTCCAAAAGTCATCTACCTTTGCCGTCGGTCTGGCAATGCTGCAGCAACGCTTGCAATATCCAGCTCACAGACTTTTGTACGACATGAGCACGCGCTGGAACTCCACGTTCCACATGTTGGCCAGGCTTTGTGAGCAGCAGAGTGCAGTAGTGGAATACCAGCTTCAAAATGGTCGTTGCCTTTCCAGTCAGCTTCTGCTCTTCACAAGCGACGAGTGGACATGGATGTCTGACCTCTGTGAGGTTTTACACAACTTCGAGGGATCAACACAGATGGTGAGCTGCGATGCCGCTATTATCAGCATAACCATCCCACTTCTGTGTCCACTGAAACGCACGCTGCTCACAATGAATGTGGAGCTTTGCATGTGGAAGAGGTGGAAATGGGGGAAGACAGTACACAGGGTAATAGCCAGACCACCCTCAGTTCAACTTCTCATCGTAAATTGGATGATGATGAGGAGGAGGAGCAGGAGACAGTTGTCTCCGCTACAGAGGGTAGTGCCCATAGCTGGTTTATTCCATCTGTTCAGCGTGGATGGGCCAATGAGGAGGAAGAGGATGATGAGATTGAGAGTCATCCTCCTGATGAGGACAGTGAAGTCTTGTCTGTTGGGACTCTGACACACATGGCTGACTTCATGTTATGCTGCCTTTCCCGTGACCCTCGCGTTATACACATTTTGGCCAACACTGATTACTGGTTGTTCACCCTTCTTGACCCCCGTTACAGAAGGTCCTTGTGGAAAAATTGCTCCAAAAATTTCCAGCTGACAATGCTGGCGGCAGAGTATGTAGTTCCGTGGGTAATCGAGGAGGGGAGATGAGGGAAACACAAAGCAGTTGCAACAGAGGCAGAGCAACACTCTCCAAGGCCTGGGACAGTTTCATGACACCTTGCCAGCACCCTCACCCTGATGCGCGAAAATGTCACAAGGAGGGAAAAGTTTTGGAAGATGGTGAAGGAGTAAGTAGCAGACCGTGTACGCGTCCTCAGTGATCCCTTTGTGCCTTACAACTATTGGGTGTCCAAGCTGGACACATGGCACCAATGGCGCTCTACGCCTTGGAGGTGCTGGCCTGCCCTGCCGCCAGAGTTTTGTCTGAGTGGGTATTTAGTGCTGCATCCATCTGCCAACTGAAAATGCTGACAGGTTGACTGTTATCAAAATGAACAAGGCCTGGATTGCCCCTGACTTCTCTACTCCACCAGAGGAAAGCTGCTGGACATAAAGGCACTTTAGATGTGGCTTTTATTGTGTATTGAATACACTGTATTCCTATGCATCCCTTCCACCACAAAAAAGGATATATGGTTCAATCTTCCTTTTTCCATCCTCCTCCTCCTCCATCATATCAACATGCTTATTAGGCTGCCCTAACTCCTAATGTTTTAGAGACTCGGCTCAACAGCAGACCCTCACCCCTAATGTTTTAGAGGGTCCCCAGCAGGCCCTCGACCATAATGTTTTAGATGGTCAGTTCAGCAGCAGGTCCTCGACCCTAATGCTTTAGATGGTTAGATCTGGAGCAGGCACTCGCCCCTAATGCTTTAGAGGGTCAGCTCAGCAGCAGACCCTCATCCCTAATGTTTTAGATGGTCAGATCAGCAGCAGGCCCTTGCCCCTAATGTTTTAGAGGGTCACCAGCAGGCTCTTGCTCCTAATGTTTTTGAGGGTCACCAGCAGGCCATTAATCATAATTTTTCAACGGTGTGTATGATGCCCTCCTTTATGTCAAATAAAGGTTGTATTGGAGTACCAATTCCTTGTAATTTTTGGCAGCCCTTTCACTTAGTGCATAGGCTTTATGAGTGTAGGGGTCCCACTACCGGAACATTTGTACCACAATGTGAATGAGGCCCTCCTTTATGTGATATACAGGTTGTATCGGAGTGCCTCTTCCTTGTAATTTTTGGCAGTACTTGCACTTTATATGCAAGTAATTATATAGGAAAGAATGTTTCCTAACAATTTTTGGACTAAAATCGATTTTATCTTCGGTTTTGTGCGTATTATTGTTAGTCTGTAAAAGTGGCGTACTACTCGGACAACATCATTCCCAGCAGTGACCTGGGAGCCCAAGATGCATCCAGACATCCTCCCCATGCTGTTCCCGAACCATTTCAGGTTTAATGCTCTAGTTCTCCCATTGACTTCTATTGTGCTCAGGTGCAACTTTAGCTTTAGCAGCCATAGCTCTTGCTATCAGGCCCAGAGGTTAGAGAACAAGGTCAGATACAAGAACATTGTGCCTGTTTGTGGGGAATAACAATAAGGTGGCTTTTTTCTACAATGTCGGCTTTCTGATATTGTGTGCCATTATACATACCTTTCATATATTGCTACTTAATTTTCTTAAAATAGGTAGTGGAGGCCCTATCTTATTTTGCTATGGGGTCCTATGAATTATAGCTGTGCCCCTTAATTTTAGGACGAATTAGAGAGTTTTCTGGGCAACCCTAGTTCAATGAATAAAAAAATGTACTTTAAAGTGTAATGGACAGTACACATTTTATTGCAATTAAAAGTTGACATTTTATAATTACTAGATGTGTTTGGTGTGGCAGCTAAACTATATTGAATTAAATGAGGCAGATCTGTAATACAACACACAGCTTGTGGACCACTTTTCAAAACCCTTGACAAACCCCTGTGATTGATTCAAACATGGCGAAAGTCTTTAGAGCCTCTTAAAATAACACAAGGGTAAATATAAATGTAGTATCTTTTCGACCGTCTCAAATACTGTATATGCAATCTATTTACAGTAAGTGGCATTTATAACCTGCCATGCAAAATATAATTTATGTGTGAAAAAATGTTTTGACCAATTGAAATAACAACAGTCATTTGGGACAGATGCACTCAGTCATCATAGTTATTTGTACCAGTCATCAGAAACAACAGCTGATTATAAAAAGAAATATGTGACACCACTCTGTATTAATGCAGTGCCACGTACTAAGGTGAAGTACAGGACAATATGCATCCATCACACAGTGGCTTAGTATGATGGTTACCTAATATTGCATTTCCTTGTATGTATATGCATTTTATGCATTGAGATCTTTAGTCTAGGTCTACTTTTGAAAACCGTTTTACAAATCGAACCTATATACATAAAAAGTATGGATGCTATACAGTGTAACACAAGAACCCAAAAATACATTGTACAGCGTTTTCTTTTAGATACTTAAGGAGCAGCAGAGAAAGATAAGTGAACTCTTCACTGAACATCCTTAATGATGATATGGCAGATAAGCAGAGGTAATAAATGCTCAATTTCCTTTAGATAAATCTTCTCCCTTCATTGACTCCAGATGTTATATCATAATTATGTAGTGGGTACAATGATCAATTAAGTAGACATTATAGACACATCTATCTGATTCACTCTGTTAATGGAGTAGTGCTGTAGGCTGCATAGAAAAGTATATACTAAAATGCTTAGTATAGGGAGTACAAAACATCATCTTAACACTGTCATTAAAGGGGTATCCCACAAATGTAAACCTTTTTTTTACTCACATATCTGGAGGACTTTCTTCCTTCTCTATGGGTGGCCATTGCACTTAGCTCTTCTTCACCTCTTCCCCCTGCATAGAAAACAGTCCTTCACGTAAAGTCCCAGAAATGCATAAGTCCTTGTCTGCTGTCTACAGGCAGATATAGCTATCGACCTCAATGAATTTAGAAGTAGGGATGAATGACTGAAAGGTTTCGGGACCACTTCACCTTCTTCTCTATGAGATCACTATGCTAGCAGGAAGGGAACAAGGAAGCTACTGGGCATGTTAGTCCACCAGTGGACCAGAAGTATAAACAGCAGAGGCACTACCAAACAGCAAAATGTAATGTACAATATTTTTATTGCATGTGCATTGCAATAATAGAAAACTTAGATTGTGAGCCCCATTGGGGACAGCTTGACGCTGGGTTCACACTTGAGCGTATTTGATACGAGTGTTTTTACAGCGCATTTTTGGAAATAGGAAAGGCACGTTGTACACGCGTTCGTGTGATTGACCACTCTAGCGTCAATCACAATACGCGCGACAAAACACCCCAAAGAAGTTCCTGTACTTCTTTGGGCGTAGGGCGTTTTACAGCGCTTTCGTACGCGCTGTAAAACGCTCAGGTGTGAACCCAGGGTTATGCTAATATCTGTAAAATGCTGAGGAATATGTCAGTGCTAAATAAGTGCATAAAATAAATAAATGTAAATGCCGTAGTTATAGCATAATAATCCATTTTTTGGGATGACCCCTCTAAGTAACCCTATATGAAAATACATTCCAGGATTCCAGTATAGATGTACTGTACATGCCAGGCAAAATATGAAACGCTTAATATTTCACACATTTCCTATGCCAGGGATGGCCAACATTGCAGCTCTCCAGCTGTTGCTAAACTACAACTCCCAGCATTCCTACAGCTATCAGCCTACAGCAGGGCATGGTGGGAATTGTAGTTTTACAACAGTTGCAGAGCCGCAGGTTGGCCATCCCTGCCCTAGGCATTCTATATAATGCCTAAAGGCAAACCGGAAAAGTATAATATGCTCCTTTTCAGATTCAAAATGCCATTTGTTGAAACAAGGGAGGACATTTGCATTTCTTCTGTGCATGAACAATCGTCAAACTATAAAGTGCTCTTGTTTGAGAAAGGCAATTAAGTGCAATTCAAAATACCATTATAGCCTTCCATTTTGCAACAGGTGAGAACAATACTAGTCTCTTTATTGTCTGAGCCTGCCCCTTTAACAGTGAGTTCCACCGCACCCCACCCCCTTGACAGTGACCTCCACAGGGGCCCACCCCCTTAACAGTGACCTCTACAGTACCCGCCCCTTAACACTGACTATAGGTTACAGTCCCCTTAACTGACCATGCCTGGCCCCTTTAACAGAGACCTCCACAGCGACTGCCCATTTAACAGTGACTGCCACAGTAACCCGCTCCCTTAACAGTGACATCCACTGTACCCCACCCCTTTAACAGTGACCTCCACAGAGCTTCGTTCCCTTAAAATGTGACTTCCACAACACCCCACCCCCTTAACAGTGACCTCCACAGCACCCCACCCCTTAACACTAATCTCCATAGCAGACCGTCCCCTTAACTGTGACCTCCAACGTTCCCTGCCCCTTATCAGAGACCTCCCCAGCACCCGCCCTTTTAACAGAGACCTCCACAGCATCCTGCTCCCTTAAAAGTGACCTCCACAGCGGCCGCCCCTTTATTAGTGACCTCCACAGTACCCCATCTCCTTAACAGTGATTTCCACAATACCCCGCCCTCTTAACAGTGGCCTCTACAGCAATTTTCCCCTTAACACTGAACTCCATAGCGGACCGTCCACTTAACTGTGACCTCCACAGCAGCCCCTAGGGTAGCCAGAGGTCCAGTTTTAGGCCGGACAGTCTGGCTTTTAGACTTCCTGTCCTCCGTCCGGCGCAGGGCCTAGACGGACACAAGGATGTCCTTTTGAATAGCTTACTCTCAGACAGCAGCACTGCGCTGTCTGAGAGTGAGCTGCAGGGAGAAAGTCACCATCCCTTCCACACCTGCAGCTGACAGAAGTTGATTTTTCCGTTCCTGGAAACGTGATGTACCCGTGTGCCAAATTTCGTGATTGTCAATGTGACGGTGTGGATTCCTTTAGCAGACATACATACACACACCTACACTCAGCTTTATATATTAGATATGTGCTGAAATGCATAGCATATATATACAATCTGGCTGGTAAAATGGATGCCAAGCTTCAAGCTGTATGTATTTGGCAAATTAGTTACCATCTGATTCTGTTGACTGTTGTACGTTTTCAATACAGAATACAGTTATTCCCTTTTGCCACCCTACAACATCCTTGTTCCAACACATTTCGCACAACTCTATGAAAACTTCCTAATACCACGTCCACGCGTGTTGTTCTGAACACACTATAGGTTATCACCAACTACTGAAGCACTTCCCTCATAAACCCAGATTCTTTACCTATGCATTACAAGGGGCATGTACTGATTGAAATTATTTTCATTAATTTTCATCTACATTGTTCAGTACAGTCCTCTGTCTTAATTTAATGGGTGTCCAGGGAGTCAACAGTTTAGACCAATGTTGGGAACAGTCAGTACAACGAATGAAAGCAGGCAACACATCTCCTATGAGACTATAAGATGTGAATGGCTTTGAAGGCTTTATGTTTTATTCCAGTTGACTTTCACTGTTGTTTTATTAATTTAATTTATGCAAAAACTTCCCCCCACCACTTATGTCAAAGAAAATGTCCCTACTACAAAGTGTATTGCAATGTATCTTTTAGGGATTCACACTAATATATCAAGCTTTTTATTATTAATGTTATTAATGAGAACATATAAAACTGATAAAAAGAAGCCTTTTGGGAAATAAACACATAGAAATACCGATGTCTCCATTTATTGTGGAATTTCCTAACTTTATGAGATATTTAAATGTTTTTCAGCATTTCGTTTTCATTTGGAAGTTACAATACAGTGTTATTAGTAATCGATATGAATAGAGCAGATCACCATACATATGATAGGTAACATAGAATGTCAAACCACTTCATTTCAATAGCATTGATTTTTTGAGTGTTTTTAGTGCAATAGGATTTCACATTGGTTTTGCACAAAATAGATTATTTATCACATTGTCCTGAGGAAAGAATATATTAATACAAAGTAGAAAGCTAAAACCAAAAGAATTCAGCAGATTTAGAAACTTCATATAAAGTTTTAACATTTTTCTGCTTGCATTGTTTGAAAACAAGCACGTGGTAAATATACAGCAACAATAACATTTTAAAAAACCATCCAAATTTATAAAATTAATTCTAAACGTATTTCATTGGTTTCATTGGATTTATCTTGCACAAATCGATTAAAATGTCATCTGCCATTTTATATATCAGAATCCAACCAGAACACAAAGCTACAGCACTCTGAAAATATGAACATGAGGTTTGTAGCAAGTATATGTTGATTAAAATCATTTGTTCCCAACTACCATGGCAAGGTGACCTCTTTCAGACCAACAGCAGTGGCAGTGCTTGCACACTATAAGAAAAAGATTCAGTCTCTCGGATGGCTGGAGCAACATAAGTGCGCATAGGCTGGCACTTTTTATATACAGTTTGCAAGCACGGCCACCACTGCGGTATTGCTGTATATTGTCATGGGAAAATTAAACAAGTCAGCAAAGGAGGCAATATTGACAACAACAATACTTTAGTAAGTGCCTTGTTTAACTTTTTCTATGTGATAAATGCCATTTGCTGAAGTGAGATGACCCCTTTAATTTAATAGCTAGAGATGTCAGTTCATCTAATGATCTCTTTCAGTCTTTCGGATCTTATCAGTACAGAACATGTGCTATGGATGTAGCCTTACTGGAACACAATACAATTGTGTTCAACAGACAGCTAGGGAGATATCCGGCAATGCTTAGTATTGATGATGTTCACTCTGCTGAAACAGATCTGTCTTGTCTCTGCTGGTCACCTAATACTCCTGTCATAACACTACTTTTGGATAAGACTTTGGCTTGCGGGGTAATATGGAACTATATCACCTTTCATGCAAGCTTGCTTTTTAACCCCTTAGGACCCGCACAGTACATGTACGGCACAGGTGGACCTGACTTAAAGACCAGCATCGTACACGTACGGCGGGCTGATCGGGGGGGTGGAGGAGTTTCACCTGCCCGATCAGCGGCAGGGGTCAGGCAGTCACTGATAGCCGGACCCCTTCTGTATACGCCGGCATCGGTGAAAACACAGATGCCGGTGCATTAACCCTTGTACTGCCGCGGTCATCTGCCGTGCTGCTGTGACGGGGACCCGATGGCAGGGAAGGCAGCCCGATTCCTTCCTTAGGCATTGTGGCTGCCTTCTGTGACAGCCTGTTAGATCCAGCCCCCCGGATCTCACAGGCAGGCAAGCTGAAGTGTATTACACAGTGTAATACACTTACAGCCAATGCATTACAATACAGAAGTATTGTGATGCATTGTAAAGGGGATCAGATCCCCAAAAGTTGAAGTCTCGAAGTGGGACAAAAAAGAAAGTATAAAAAAAGTTTTTTATTTTTTTTTACGTTTCAAGTTAAAAAAAACGCGCGTTCTATTCCTAAAATAAAGAAAAAAAGAAAAGTCCGTATCGACCGACGCTATAAAAATATCACATGACCTAACCCATCAGATGAACACCTTCAAAAAAAGAAACAGAAAACTGTGCTAAAAAAATTTTTTTGTCACCTTACATCACCAAAAGTGCAACACCAAGCAATCAAAAAGGCGTAAGCCCCTCAAAATAGTACTAGTCTAACCATCACCTCATCCCGCAAAAAAATGAGCCCCTACCTAAGACAATCGCCAAACAAATAAAAAAAAACTATGGCTCTCAGACTATGGTGACACTAAATCATGTTTTTTTTTTTTTCTAAAAATGATATTATTGTGTAAAACTTAAATAAATAAAAAAAGTATACATATTAGGTGTTGCCACGTCCGTAATGACCTGCTCTAAAAAAAATATCACATGACCTAACTCCTCAGGTGAACGTTGTAAAAAAACGTGCATCACAAAAAGTGTAATACATAGTAACATAGTAATATAGTATATAAGACCAAAAAAAGACATTTGTCCATCCAGTTGGGCCTGTTTCCTACAAGTTGATCCAGAGGAAGGCAAAAAAAAACTGTGAGGCACAAGCCAATTTTCCCCACTTAAGCGGAAAAAAATCCTTCCCGACTCCAATCAGGCAATCAGAATAACTCCCTGGATCAACGACCCCTCTCTAGTAGCTATAACTAGAGTTGAGCGAACACCTGGATGTTCGAGAAGTTCGGCCGAACTTCACGAAAATGTTCGGGTTCGGGATCCGAACTCGACCCGAACTTCACCCCGAACCCGAACCCCATTGAAGTCAATGGGGACCCGAACTTTTGGGCACTTAAATGGCTGTAAAATAGCCCTGGAAAGGGCTAGAGGGCTGCAAAAGGCAGCAACATGTAGGTAAATGCCCTGCAAACAAATGTGAATAGGGAAATGACTTAAAATAAAATAAAATACAGAAAAATAATAAATAAACATTCTAAACTTGAGCCCAAGTGAGTGATAGTGGCACCTGTCACCCAGCAAACAGAGGATGTGGCAGCAACGCCACCAAATCTGTCATTGTCACCAAGCATCTCCACCAAATCCCATGGAAGTGTTTAGCTATCAGCTGTCCATTTCCCAAACACTGGAGAAAAAAAGAAATAAAAAGAGGAAGTACCCCCCTACCCATGGCTCTGAATGCCTTATTTCAAACTTCGTGGTCCTTTGAAATGCTGTCATTCTGTCTGGTGGACAGTTTTAAAAACCTTATGGCGGTCCCACAGTACGTGTATCCCAGCCGCCGCTACTTTTGCAGGCGAGCCATCCCTTCCCTGCACAACCAAGTGGCAGACAAAATCAAGTGTGCCCTGCGCAACGCTATCTGTGGCAATGTCCACATAACCAACAACACAGTGGGTAAATGTAGCGGCTGGCCCAAAGGCGGATAGCATTTTTGCGAATGTCCTTCCGCCCCCGAGGATTGCTTGGCATTTCTCTTTGTATCCTGTTACCTCCTCCTCCTCTTCCTACTCGTCTTCCTCCTCCTCTACCTCCTCCTCATCTACTTAGCGTAACACCTTCACGACCCACAGCAGCACAGCCAGGGGGAAATGACAGCAGGTTGCTTTAAAACTTGTTTGTTTGTGGTACAAACCCTGCACCGCGCAGGAGCTGTGGACAGGCATGGAACAACAGACCGACCTTTGGTTGGTGCCACTGAGCCTCCAGCCCGGCCTGGTGTTGTGCGCTAATGGGCGAAATATATTAGCAGGTCTGGGCCTAGCCGGTTTGACACACATCCCCTGCCTGCCGCATGTGCTGAATTTGGGGTGCAGAAATTCCTAAGCACCAGACAGTGAAAATCAATTCAGTTAATCGAACACACACAACAACCCCCCCCCCCTTCACTCAAACCATTAACAAACTATTTACAAATTTTCTTTAAAACATATTAAAATAACTATAATGCAGCTAAACTTACTAGTTAAACAAACAAAGCTATATACACGCCTTATCCTTAACTTAAGGCCAGTGACATCCAAGTGGCTCAAAGGGTGGGTTCCTGCACCAACATAGTCCCTGGCCTGGAACACAATTGTCCAGCCAGGGTACAGTTCTGGAGGATGAAGAGGATAAGTAGGATAAGGAGGAGTAGAAGGAACCGTATTCTCAGCAGGGTGGCACCCAAGCCAGCTCACGGGCAGCTGGGTCACCATCAGCACCTCAGAAGGCTGGGTTAGCATTGGCGAAATGTGGGAAAGCTTTGTCATCACGCCACAACAACCTGCACCAACAGCAGATCTGGATCGTCTTAGCAGGAGGCAGCATTTCAGCAACATGGTGGAAGAGTACATGTACTGACTGATGGGTTTGCCCAGGGGCGTAGCTACAGGGAAGCATGAGAAGCTACTGTTTTGGGTCCCTGTCTGATCTAGAAGGGCCCCATCCAGGAGGAGGACTAAAAGACTTTGTCAGGGCCCCCTCAACAGTATTATACCATGAAATTAGATACAGTGGCAGTATAGACAGTGTAGAAAGCGGATGGAAAATAAACGCAAACAGCCTCACACCCTACACACTCCACACCACCCCCCTCCCCTTTTACTCAAACCATTAACAAACTATTTACAAATTTACTTAAAAACATATTAAAATAACTATAAGGCAGCTACACTAAAACTTTATACACGCCTTATCCTAAACTTAAGGTCAGACAAATACAAGTGGCTCAAAGGGTGGGTATCTGCACCAACATAGGCCCTGGCCTGGAACACAACTGTCCAGCCAGAGCACAGTTCTGGAGGATGAGGAAGAGGAGTAGGAGGAACGCTGGGGGATACAGAGGACACAGACAATATACCTCCCTCAAAGAGGATAGCTTGCCCTTGCCACTGGGCAGCCTGGCAGACATGAGCGACTTCAAGCTGCAGTGCCTGCGCAACGACCGCCCAGTTACTGCCACATTCTAACTTTTGCTGATTACTGGGTGGCCACCCTGCTGCATCCCCATTACAAGGGTAATGTGCCGTCCTTAATTCCCTCACTGGAGTGTAATAGGAAGATGAGCCCGCTAGTACAGGGTGGGCCATTTATATGGATACACCTTAATAAAATGTGAACGGTTGGTGATATTAACTTCCTGTTTGTGGCACATTAGTATATGTGAGGGGGGAAACTTTTCAAGATGGGTGGTGACCATGGCAGCCATTTTGAAGTCGGCCATTTTGAATCCAACAATTGTTTTTTCAATAGGAAGATGGTCATGTGACACATCAAACTAATTGGGAATTTCACAAGAAAAACAATGGTGTGCTTGGTTTTAACGTAACTTTATTCTTTCATGAGTTATTTACAAGTTTCTCTTTGTTTACAGCCATTGACATGTCACCGAGGTTAACACGTGAGGAGCGGATAGAAATTGTGTTGATGTCTGGTGAACGCAGTAACCAGGTCATTGCAGCAGATTTCAATGCAAGACACCCTACAAGATCACCCATCTCCCATGCTACAGTTAGCAAACTGCTTGCTAAGTTTCGTGAAACTGGTTCAGTGTTGGATTTGCCAAAATGTGGACGTATGAAATCTGTCACTAATGAAGAAACATCAGTGGCTGTCCTAGCTTCATTCAGCAAGAGCCCACAGCGTAGCACTCGCTGCATGTTACTCGAAAGTGGCATTAGTCGAACATCCCTTCGGCGGATATTAGCTACTCACAAATGGCACCCTTACAAACTCCAGATATCGCAGCATCTCAACGAGGATGACCCAGATCGGCGCACTGAATTTGCAGAATGGGCAAAACAAAAATTGGAACAGGACCCTCAGTTTACGCAGAAGATTTTGTTCAGTGATGAGGCAAACTTTTATGTGAATGGTGAAGTTAACAAACAAAACCACCGCTATTGGTCTGACACTAACCCACATTGGATAGATCCCTCCAAGACTGTTGGAACAAAAAAATTGATGGTATGGTGTGGTATATGGGGTACAAAGATAGTGGGGCCATTCTTCATCAATGGAATCCTCAAGGCCACTGGATATGCGAAATTGCTACATGATGATGTGTTTCCCTCTTTATGCAACCCCAGCCCTATGTGCGGTTTTTTATTGGGACATTTTGCATAGATATCCGGCTATCTATGATACATCTATCAGCCATTGTTCATCTGGTAGCGGTGGCACAGAGATCCATTTCCACGACTATTATTGTGCTGCGCACATCATGGTGTATGCATGATTGGATCCCTGTGTCCACTCTTACCTATTGTTAGTCCACCCCTGTCCTCACAACTATATATGTGTGTGTACTTTTAGCGTTACCAATAAAAGTTAGTTTTTAGCGCCGCCTTTTTCTCAGTGAATTGTTTAAAACAAATGTAAAATAAAAAAACAGTTATTGGCGACTACTTTTGGCTTCACAGCCCAAAAAGGCTTTATTTCATGGAAGAATGTAACCGTTAATTGTAAGTTCCCTGTCAGTTTTGCAGTGCAGGGTTTTGTACCTGGCAAAAATGGTAATATTTCCCCCAACAATTTAAAATATATTATTTGCCAGACACTATTAAACTTGGCCAGCCACAGCTGAAACTACTGATTTACAGTATTGCTATTTTGGCAATTGAATTTCACACCAGAACAAAATCTATTCTTTGCCGGACACTATGAAACTTGTCCAGTCACAGAAGGAACACCAGATTTACGGTATTTCTATTTCTGCAACTGAATTTCACCCCAGAAAAAAATATATCCTTTGCCGGACACTATTGAACTTGGCCAGCCACTGCTGGGACACCAGATTTAGGGGGTTGCTATTTTGGCAATTGAATTTCACCCGAGAAAATAATATATCCTTTGACGGACACTATGAAACTTGTCCAGTCACAGCTGGAACACCAGACTTACGGTATTTCTATTTTTGCAACTGAATTTCCCCCCAGAAATTAATATAGCCTTTGACGGACACTATGAAACTTGTCCAGTCACAGCTGGAACACCAAATTTACGGTATTTCTATTTTTGCAACTGAATTTCACCCCAGAAAAAAATATATCCTTTGCCGGACGCTATTGAACTTGGCCAGCCACTGCTGGGACACCAGATTTAGGGGGTTGCTATTTTGGCAATTGAATTTCACCCCAGAAAAAATTATATTCTTTGCCGGACACTATTGAACTTGGCCAGACACTGCTGGGACACCAGATTTAGGGGGTTGCTATTTTGGCAATTGAATTTCACCCCAGAAAATTATCTATCCTTTGACGAACACTATTAAGCTTGGCCAGCCACTGCTGAATCCACTGATTTATGGTATTGCTATTTTGGCAATTGAATTTCACCCCAGAAAAAAATCTATCCTTTGCCGGACACTATGAAACTTGTCCAGTCACAGCTGGAACACCAGACTTACGGTATTTCTATTTTTGCAACTGAATTTCACCGCAGAAAATAATATAGCCTTTGACGGACACTATGAAACTTGTCTAGTCACAGCTGGAACACCAGATTTACGGTATTTCAATTTTTGCAACTGAATTTCACCCCAGAAAATAATATATCCTTTGACAGACACTATGAAACTTGTCCAGTCACAACTGGAACACCAGATTTACGGAATTTCTATTTTTGCAACTGAATTTCACCCCAGAAAAAAATATATCCTTTGCCGGACACTATTGAACTTGGCCAGCCACTGCTGGGACACCAGATTTTGGGGATTGCTATTTTGGCAATTGAATTTCACCCCAGAACAAAATATATCCTTTGCCGGACACTATTAAACTTGGCCAGCCACAGCTGAAACCACTGATTTATGGTATTGCTATTTTGGCAATTGAATTTCACCACAGAACAAAATATATCCTTTGCCGGACACTATTGAACTTGGCCAGCCACTGCTGGGACACCAGATTTACGGTTTTTCTATTTATGCAACTGAATTTCACCCCAGAAAAAAATCTATCCTTTGCCGGACACTAATAAACTTGGCCAGCCACTGCTGGGACACCAGATTTAGGGGATTGCTATTTGGGCAATTGAATTTCACCCCAGAACAAAATATATCCTTTGCCGGACACTATTAAACTTGGCCAGCCACAGCTGAAACCACTGATTTATGGTATTGCTATTTTGGCAATTGAATTTCACCACAGAACAAAATATATCCTTTGCCGGACACTATTGAACTTGGCCAGCCACTGCTGGGACACCAGATTTACGGTTTTTCTATTTATGCAACTGAATTTCACCCCAGAAAAAATCTATCCTTTGCCGGACACTAATAAACTTGGCCAGCCACTGCTGGGACACCAGATTTAGGGATTGCTATTTGGGCAATTGAATTTCACCCCAGAACAAAATATATCCTTTGCCGGACACTATTAAACTTGGCCAGCCACAGCTGAAACCACTGATTTATGGTATTGCTATTTTGGCAATTGAATTTCACCACAGAACAAAATATATCCTTTGCCGGACACTATTGAACTTGGCCAGCCACTGCTGGGACACCAAATTCAGGGGATTGGTATTTTGGCAATTGAATTTCACTTCAGAAAAAAATCTATCCTTTGCCGGACACTATTAAACTTGGCCAGCCACTGCTGGGACACCAGATTTACGGTTTTTCTATTTATGCAACTGAATTTCACCCCAGAAAAAAATCTATCCTTTGCCGGACACTAATCAACTTGGCCAGCCACTGCTGGGACACCAGATTTACCATATTGCTATTTTTAAACTTGGCCAGCCACTGCTGGGACACCAGATTTAGGGGATTGCTATTTTGGCAATTGAATTTCACCCCAAAAAATTATCTATCCTTTGCTGGACACTATTAAACTTGGCCAGCCACTGCTGGGACACCAGATTTAGGGGGTTGCTATTTTAGCAATTGAATTTCACCCAAAAAAAATCTATCCTTTGCCGGACACTATTAAACTTGGCCAGTCACAGCTGAAACCACTGATTTACGGTATTGCTATTTTGGCAATTGAATTTCACCTCAGAAAATTATCTATCCGTTGCCGGACACTATTAAACTTCGCCATTCACTGCTGGTACACCAGATTTAGGGGATTGCTATTTTGGCAATTAAATTTCACCCCAGAACAAAATCAATCCTTTGCCGGACACTATTAAACTTGGCCAGCCACTGCTGGGACACCAGATTTCGGGGATTGCTACTTTGGCAATTAAATTTCACCCCAGAAAATTATCTATCCTTTGCCAGACAGCAGACAGTATTACACTTGGCTAGCCATAGATGGAACACCAGATTTAGGGGATTGCTATTTTGGTAATTGAATATAACCCCTCAATAAAATATAGAAATTTCTATCCTGAGTTTCTAGGGGTGACAATAAGCACATCCAAGCCCCTGATGTAGGATATAGCAAAAAAAAACTAGTATTGATGGATTGATGGACTTGGTGGCAGCTTGTGCTGGTGCACCACAAGAAACAAAATGGCCGCCGATCACCCCAGAAAAAGTGACAGAAAAACTCTCTGTGCAGCCTAAAAACCAGTGAGCAATTAACTAGCAGAAGTTGAATGATTCACAGCTGTAGATCGATCACTTTATTAGGTGTTTTTGCTGAGTTTTCACTGCCTAATCTCGTCCTCACAGCAGCTGCGTCCTATCCCTAAACTAATCAGAGCAGAGTGACGTGTGGCGCTACGTGACTCCAGCTGAAATAGAGGCTGGGTCACATGCTGCACTTGGCCAATCACAGCCATGCCATTAGTAGGCATGGCTGTGATGGCTTCTTAGGGCAAGAAGTAAAATGCTAGCTGATTGGCTGCTGTGCAGCCCTTTAGAAAGCACCAGATTTTGCTGGGACACCAGATTTTGGGGATTGCTATTTTGGCAATTGAATTTCACCCCAGAACAAAATATATCCTTTGCCGGACACTATTAAACTTGGCCAGCCACAGCTGAAACCACTGATTTATGGTATTGCTATTTTGGCAATTGAATTTCACCACAGAACAAAATATATCCTTTGCCGGACACTATTGAACTTGGCCAGCCACTGCTGGGACACCAGATTTACGGTTTTTCTATTTATGCAACTGAATTTCACCCCAGAAAAAAATCTATCCTTTGCCGGACACTAATAAACTTGGCCAGCCACTGCTGGGACACCAGATTTAGGGGATTGCTATTTGGGCAATTGAATTTCACCCCAGAACAAAATATATCCTTTGCCGGACACTATTAAACTTGGCCAGCCACAGCTGAAACCACTGATTTATGGTATTGCTATTTTGGCAATTGAATTTCACCACAGAACAAAATATATCCTTTGCCGGACACTATTGAACTTGGCCAGCCACTGCTGGGACACCAAATTCAGGGGATTGGTATTTTGGCAATTGAATTTCACTTCAGAAAAAAATCTATCCTTTGCCGGACACTATTAAACTTGGCCAGCCACTGCTGGGACACCAGATTTACGTTTTTCTATTTATGCAACTGAATTTCACCCCAGAAAAAATCTATCCTTTGCCGGACACTAATCAACTTGGCCAGCCACTGCTGGGACACCAGATTTACCATATTGCTATTTTTAAACTTGGCCAGCCACTGCTGGGACACCAGATTTAGGGATTGCTATTTTGGCAATTGAATTTCACCCCAAAAAATTATCTATCCTTTGCTGGACACTATTAAACTTGGCCAGCCACTGCTGGGACACCAGATTTAGGGGGTTGCTATTTTAGCAATTGAATTTCACCCAAAAAAAATCTATCCTTTGCCGGACACTATTAAACTTGGCCAGTCACAGCTGAAACCACTGATTTACGGTATTGCTATTTTGGCAATTGAATTTCACCCCAGAAAATTATGTATCCGTTGCCGGACACTATTAAACTTCGCCATTCACTGCTGGTACACCAGATTTAGGGGATTGCTATTTTGGCAATTAAATTTCACCCCAGAACAAAATCAATCCTTTGCCGGACACTATTAAACTTGGCCAGCCACTGCTGGGACACCAGATTTCGGGGATTGCTACTTTGGCAATTAAATTTCACCCCAGAAAATTATCTATCCTTTGCCAGACAGCAGACAGTATTACACTTGGCTAGCCATAGATGGAACACCAGATTTAGGGGATTGCTATTTTGGTAATTGAATATAACCCCTCAATAAAATATAGAAATTTCTATCCTGAGTTTCTAGGGGTGACAATAAGCACATCCAAGCCCCTGATGTAGGATATAGCAAAAAAAAAACTAGTATTGATGGATTGATGGACTTGGTGGCAGCTTGTGCTGGTGCACCACAAGAAACAAAATGGCCGCCGATCACCCCAGAAAAAAGTGACAGAAAAACTCTCTGTGCAGCCTAAAAACCAGTGAGCAATTAACTAGCAGAAGTTGAATGATTCACAGCTGTAGATCGATCACTTTATTAGGTGTTTTTGCTGAGTTTTCACTGCCTAATCTCGTCCTCACAGCAGCTGCGTCCTATCCCTAAACTAATCAGAGCAGAGTGACGTGTGGCGCTACGTGACTCCAGCTGAAATAGAGGCTGGGTCACATGCTGCACTTGGCCAATCACAGCCATGCCATTAGTAGGCATGGCTGTGATGGCTTCTTAGGGCAAGAAGTAAAATGCTAGCTGATTGGCTGCTGTGCAGCCCTTTAGAAAGCAGGAAGAAATCGCCGAACAACGAACCCGAACTTTTTTGAAAATGTTCGGGTCTGGGTCCATGTCCCGAACACCCCAAAATTCGGTACGAACCCGAACTATACAGTTCGGGTTCGCTCATCCCTAGCTATAACCTGTAATATTATTATACTCCATAAATACATCCAGGCGTCTCTTGGATTCCTTTATTGTACTCACCATCACCACCTCCTCAGGCAGAGAGTTCCATAGTCTCACTGCTCTTACCGTGAAGAATCCTTTTCTATGTTTGTGTGCAAACCTTCTTTCCTCCAGACGCAGAGGATGTCCCCTCGTTACAGTAACAGTCCTGGGGATAAATAGATGATGGGAGAGATCTCTGTACTGACCCCTGATATATTTATACATAGTTATTAGATCTCCCCTCAGTCGTCTTTTTTCTAAAGTGAATAACCCTAATTTTGATAACCTTTCAGGGTACTGTAGTTGCCCCATTCCAGTTATTACTTTAGTTGCCCTCCTCTGAACCCTCTCCAGCTCTGCTATGTCTGCCTTGTTCACAGGTGCCCAGAACTGTACACAGTACTCCATGTGTGGTCTGACTAGTGATTTGTAAAGTGGTAAGACTGTTTTCTCATCACCGGCATCTATGCCCCTTTTGATGCGACCCATATTCTTATTGGCCTTGGCAGGAGCTGCCTGACACTGGTTTTTACAGCTTAGTTTGCTGTTTATTAAAATTCCTAGATCCTTTTCCATGTCAGTGTTACCGAGTGTTTTACCATTTAGTATGTATGGGTGACTTGCATTATTCCTTCCCATGTGCATAACTTTACATTTGTCAGTGTTAAACTTCATCTGCCATTTCTCTGCCCAAGCCTCCAATCTATCTATATCCCTCTGTAGCAGAAAACTGTCTTCTTCAGTGTTAATTACTTTACACAATTTAGCGTCATCTGCAAAAAATTGATATTTTACTATGCAAACCTTCTACAAGATCATTATTAAATATATTGAAGAGAATAGGGCCCAATACTGACCCCTGAGGTATCCCACTAGTGACAGTGACCCAATCTGAGTGTGTAACTTTAATAACCACCCTCTGTTTTCTGTCACTCAGCCAGTTACTTACCCACATACAGACATTTTCTCCCAGTCCGAGCATCCTCATTTTATATACTAACCTTTAATGAGGTACAGTGTCAAATGCTTTGGAGAAGTCCAGATATACGACATCCATTGATTCGCCGCTGTCAAGTCTAGAACTTACCTCCTCATAAAAGCTGATTAAATTCGTTTGGCATGACCAATCCCTCATGAAGCCATGCTGATATGGCGTTATTTGCTTATTTTCATTGAGATACTCCAAGATAGCATTTCTTAGAAACCCTTCAAACAGTTTACCAACAACAGATGTTAAACTTACCAGTCTATAATTTCCAGGCTCTGTTTTTAGACCCTTTTTGAATATTGGCACCACATTTGCTATGCGCCAATCCTGTGGAACATTCCCTGTCAGTATAGAGTCCGTAAATATCAGAAATTAAGGTCTGGCTATGACATCACTTAATTCCCTTAGGATACTGGGGTGTATGCCATCCAGTTCTGTCGATTTGTCTATTTTTATTTTTTTAAGTCGCTGTTGTACTTCTTCCTGGGTCAGACAGGGCACTTTTAATGGGGAATTTACTTTTGCATTATCCTCGTCGCTCTCGGCAACACCCCCCTCATTGCTATGTAGAGGGTCTACTCCTTCAGATTTATATTTTTTACCATTTATATAATTGAAGAACATTTTAGGGTTACAGTCCTGGCCAAAACTTTTGAGAATATATTGGAAATTGGAAAAGATGCTGCTTAAGTTTTTATAATAGCAATTTGCATATACTCCAGAATGTTATGAAGAGTGATCAGATGAATTGGATAGTCCTTCTATGCCATGAAAATTAACTTAATCCCAAAAAAAACTTTCCACTGCATTTCATTGCTGTCATTAAAGGACCTGCTGAGATCATTTCAGTAATCATCTTGTTAACTCAGGTGAGAATGTTGACAAGCACAAGGCTGGAGATCATTATGTCAGGCTGATTGGGTTAAAATGGCAGATTTGACATGTTAAAAGGAGGGTGATGCTTGAAATCATTGTTCTTCCATTGTTAACCATGGTGACCTGCAAAGAAACGCGTGCAGCCATCCTTGCGTTGCATAAAAATGGCTTCACAGGCAAGGATATTGTGGCTACTAAGATTGCACCTCAATCAACAATTTATAGGATCATCAAGAACTTCAAGGAAAGAGGTTCAGTTCTTGTTAAGAAGGCTTCAGGCGTCCAAGAAAGTCCAGCAAGCGCCAGGATTGTCTCCTAAAGAGGATTCAGCTGTGGGATCGGAGTGCCACCAGTGCAGAGCTTGCTCAGGAATGGCAGCAGGCAGGTGTGAGCGCATCTGCACGCATAGTGAGGCGAAGACTTTTGGAAGATGGCCCGGTGTCAAGAAGGGCAGCAAAGAAGCCACTTCTCTCCATTAAAAACATCAGGGACAGATTGATCTTCTGCAGAAAGTATGGTGAATGGACTGCTGAGGACTTGGGCAAAGTCATATTCTCCGATGAAGCCTCTTTCCGATTGTTTGGGGCATCTGAGAAGAAAAGGTTAGCGCTGCCATCAGTCCTGTGTCATGCCAACAGTAAAGCATCCGGAGACTATTCATGTGTGGGGTTGCTTCTCATCCAAGGGAGTGGGCTCACTCACAATTTTGGCCAAAAACACAGCCATGAATAAAGAATGGTATCAAAACACCCTCCAACAGCAACTTCTTCCAACAATCCAACAACAGTTTGGTGAAGAACAATGCATTTTCCAGCATGATGGATCACCGTGCCATAAGGCAAAAGTGATAACTAAGTGACTCTGGGACCAAAACATTGACATTTTGGGTCCATGGCCTGGAAACTCCTCAGATCTTAATCCCATTGAGAACTTGTGGTCAATCCTCAAGAGGCGGGTGGACAAACAAAAACCCACTAATTCTGACAAACTCCAAGAAGTGATTATGAAAGAATGGGTTGCTATCAGTCAGGAATTGGCCCAGAACTTGATTGAGAGCATGCCCAGTCGTATTGCAGAGGTCCTGAAAAAGAAGGGCCAGCACTGCAAATACTGACTCTGCATAAATGTCATGTAATTGTCGACAAAAGACTTTGAAACGTATGAAGTGTGTGTAATTATATTTCACTACATCACAGAAACAACTGAAACAAAGATCTAAAAGCAGTTTAGCAGCAAACTTTGTAAAAACTAATATTTGTGTCATTCTCAAAACTTTTGGCCACGACTGTAGTCTTACTCTCTATGGCAATTAATCTCTCGGTCTCTAGTTTGGCAATTTTTATTAGTTTTTTACATATTTTATTTTTTTCTTTATAGTTTATCAGTGCTTCCTGGCTCCCCTCCTGTTTTATTGATTTATATGCTTTCTTTTTGTCATTTATTGTTTTCTTTACGGTTCTATTTATCCACATTGGTTTCTTATTGTTTCTTAGCCTTTTATTCCTATAAGGTATGTACCTCTCACAATTAGATGTTACAATGCTTTTAAAAATCTCCCATTTTGTAGTTGTATTTTTATTTTTGAGGACTTTGTCCCAGTTAGTTAGGTCTATAGCCTCGCTTAGTTGGCTAAATTTAGCTTTTTTGAAGTCTGGTATTTTTGTTCCTCCCTTTAGAAACTCTCGTTTGAAGGATAATTGGAAGGTTAATATATTATGGTCACTATTTCCTAGGTGTCCCCCAACCTGCACATCTGTTGCTCTGTCAGGTCTATTGGTTAATACTAAGTCCAGTATGGCTGTCCCTCTAGTGGGGTCCTAAACCAGTTGGGAAAGGTAATTGTCTTTGGCTATTGCCAAGAACCTGTTTCCTTTATGGGATGTACAGCTTTCAGTTTCCCAGTCTATATCTGGGTAGTTAAAGTCCTCCATAATAACGACTTCATTATGATTTGCTGCCTCGTCTATCTCGTTTAGTAATAGATTTTCTGTGGACTCTGGTATATTAGGTGGTTTATAATAAACTCCTATTAGTAATTTATAATTTTTTTCTCCATGTATTTCTACCCACAGTGACTCCACATGTTCATGTCCCTCATAGATGTATTCTCGAATTGTGGGCTTTAGACAGGACTTCACATAGAAGCAGACCCCTCCACCTCTCCGGTTTTGATGATCCTTTCTAAACAGATTGTAACCTTTTACATTAACTGCCCAGTCATAGCTATCATCCAGCCATGTCTTAGTTATTCCCACTATGTCATAGTCCTCCTCAAACCTCTGCTTCCTACACCAGTTCTTGAGCCACTTGTTAACCTCCCTAATCTCCCGCTGCCTTTCTTGTGTGGCTCGTGCTACAGGCATTATTTCAGAAAATACTACTTTTGAGGTCCTTGCCCTAAGCTTTTGACCTAAATCCCTGAAATCATTTTTAAGGACTTTCCACCTTCCTCTAACTTTGTCATTGGTTCCAATATGGACCATGACTGCTGGATCTTCTCCAGCTTCTCCCATTAATCTGTCAACCCGATCCGCGATGTGTCGAACTCTAGCACCGGGAAGACAGCACACTGTTCGGCGATCACGATCTTTGTGACAGATTGCCCTATCTGTACCCCTAATAATAGCTCCCACTACCAACACCTGTCTGGCCTGCCCTGCTCTCCTGGTCCCCTGCTTACTGGAGCTGACATTCCCCTGACTGGCAGAAGAAGTGTCCGGCTGCAGCAGTGCCGTCCCTGAACTGACATCCCCCTCATCTGCCAACTGTGCAAACTTGTTGGGATGTGTCAGATCAGGGCTAGCCTCCCTGGCACTCTTCCCTCTACCCGGCTTTCTTACTGTTACCCAGCTAACTACCTTACTCTCCTCAGCCTCCTTACGGTCACTCTCCCCCTTACCTGCTCCATAGAGCGCTTGCTCAGAGAGAAGCAAACTGTTTTCCAAATTTTCAGTGGCTTTCAGTGTTGCAACTCGCCTGTTTAGAGACTCCATGTGCGATTCCAAACCGGTAATTTGCTCACATTTTGAACAAACATATACACCCTCGAACGGCTGTTCCAGGACTGCATACATCAGACAAGATGTGCACTGGACGGCGTTGTCAATAATGGAAGTCATACTAAGTGGAGATTGCGCAGGAAAATAGCAAGTGACCAAAAAGTCATATGCACTCCAAAATAGTGCCAATCAAACCGACATCTCATCCCACAAAAAATTATGGCTCTCAGAATATGGAGACACTAAAATATTATTTTTTTGCTTAAAAAATGCTGTTATCGTATAAAACTTTAATAAATAAAAAAAGTATACATATTAGGTATTGCCGCATCCGTAAGAACCTGCTGTATAAAAATATCACATAAAATAACCCCTCAAGTGAACAACTTAAAAAAAATTTAAAATAAAAACAACGTGAAAAAAGTAATTTTATTCATCTTACATCACAAAAAGTGTAATACCAAGCGATCAAAAAGTCATATGCACCCCCAAAATCATACTAATCAAATCGTCGTCTCATTCCGCAAAAAATGAGACCCTACCTAGAACAATCGCTTAAAAAAAAAACTAAATATTGCTCTCAGAATATGGAGACACTAAAATATGATTTTTTTTTCCAAAATGCTGTTATTGTGTAAAACTTAAATAAATAAAAAAAGTATACATATTAGCTATTTCCACATCCATAAGAACCTACTGTATAAAAATATCACATGACCTAACCCCTCAGGTGAACACCGTAAAAATAAAAATAAAAAGTGTGTCAAAAAAGCTTTTTTGTCACCTTACATCACAAAAAGTGTAATACCTAAAATAGTACCAATCAAACCGTCATCTCATAAAAAAGAAGCCCCTATATAAGACAGTTACCCAAAAAATAAAAAAAAACTATGACTTTCAGAATATAGAGACACAAAAAAAATCTTTTTTTTCAAAAATGCTTAATTATGTAAAACTAAAACTGCAGCGTCCGCTACAACCTGCTCTTTAAAAATACCACATGATCTAACCTTTCAGATGAACATTGTAAATAACAAATAAAAAAACGGTGCCAAAACAACTATTTTGTTAACTTGCCTCACAAAAAGTGTAATATAGAGCTACTAAAAACCATATGTACCCTAAAATAGTACCAACACAACTGCCACCTTATCCCATAGTTTCTAAAATGGGGTCTTTTTTGGAGTTTCTACTCTAGGGGTCTTCAAATATGACATGGCAACTTAAAATTATCCCAGTGAAATCTGCCCTCCAAAAACCATGTGGCGTTCCTTTCCTTCTGCGCCCTTCCATTTCCGTTATGCAGGGGAGTCCACCGCAAAAAAAAAAATGGATGACTTCTATTTCACAATGGGACCCTATAAGAGACAGATGCCACTGTACGGAATCCATCATAGGTCTCCTTCAGACCTTTATGTCCTGATCGTATATGCCTGTCAGTAATATATATAGTCTTTTTTCCCGCAGACATAGTCATCTTCAGGTCTTGAAACAACTTTTTTTTTTTTGAGCATTCAGACTTGGCTATTCAGAAATATACTTGTATACTTTCCTGTACTTTTCTAGCAGTCCTGACTCGCTCCTCTTCTTCTTTGTCCAAAGGTGAATTCATGAATATTTGCATAAACCACAGCCAGGGGCGTAACTACCATAGTGGCAGACCATGCGACTGCTATGGTGCCCAGGGCAAGATGGAGCCCAGTCTTAGTCTTAGCACATCCCCTCTTCTACTGGGCGTGAGAACTTGGCCCTCTAAATCTAAAGGATCAACTTTTAGCAAACGAGGCAGTGGAAAAAATGGCCCAAGGGTCATTGAAAAGGGTTTTGGCAGAAACCCTTCTGTTCTGTGTGGGGGGCCTGGTTTTAATCCTTGCTATGGGGCCCTTTCTTCTCTATGTACGCCACTGACCACAGCAATAAATGTGTGCAGAGTGCAAATCATTAAATATCATCACATTGTACTTTTCAGTTTTAAGTTTTTTATCTCACAATGTATTGAAGAAAATCTTTAAAATCACATAACTTTTTTCCCAGTCAGTCTACACTTCTTAAAGGAGTTATTCTATAATTAATGTTACAAATGGAAATCAGACATCATATAGTCCATGACAATCTCTTTCTAGAACCAGCCCTGTACCTCACATGGTTCCAGAGATCTCCCCATTCATTGCTCTGTTAGATTTATATCAAGCTGACAGCTCAAGGGGAGTGTCTTTTTTGCTGTTGCTAAGGTGGCATGTCCATGATCTCCTTATCACAGCTAAGGGGGCATGTCCATAATCTCCCTATCAAAGCTCAGAAGGCAGTTGAAGGATGAAACTGAGCATGTACAGCCATATCAGTGAGCAGGTCAAAAACCTAAGATATAGATGGTGCGATACAGATATATTTTACTGAATAACTCAGGGGATATGCTAATTTTTTAATTACATGCAATTACAAAAGTATTCAGATCCAGGTGCTGCTTTGAAAACTGTAGAATACTTTTCAAGGGACAACCCCTTTAAATCTGCAGGTAGGTTTTATGAACATTTATCTCTCCTACATAGGTTACATGTCTTCATGGTAAGCTTTAAGGGCTATGCCCAATATTGAAAGCAGTTTTTGACTGCTGATATGCATTTAAAAAGAGGCAATTGTGCAAATTGTCCAGAATAAAATTCATATTGTTTTGACTTTGAATTTGCTATGGAGTCCTATGTTTTCATGGTAACATCCAAAAAACATACCCTATCTGCAGTCGTATTGTTTTCCATGGAGCTTTTCATTTATTTATTTTTTAGAATATTGTACATATGGTAGATTATCAATCAGTAGGCAACAGATGGTAGATAATATGACTGCAATATCAGGCTACAAGTGGTGCATTTGTTGTCTGTTACTATGGAAACCCATCGACCTGAAAAGGAGCTGTAGATTAAGACTATTTGCAAAGTTACTTCTACTATTTCCATCTAAGGTGCACTGGAAGAATACATAAAAATGATTATGAAGCTGGACATGGCCTATACTTGTACATCATAAACTCTAACTTCCTTTTCTTTTTAGTCTGAAGTTTCCAGCACAGTAAAAAAATGCAGTAAATTTTATATGTTTCATTATTTGGAAAATAAAATGTGATAGAGCTGCATTTGTGGTTTAAAAAAGAGCATTTTGTGAGTAACATTACTGCAGTGTTATCCTGGAAGATGAGCAGGGACGTAACGACTGCGGTCTCAGCGTGTGCAACTTTAACCGGGCCCGGCAGTGAAGGGGGCCCCGTAGCCCTGCCGCAATAATGTGTGGCAGGGCACAGGGAGATGAGCGCTTCCATTGAGGAGCGCTTTCTCAAGACAGAGATACAGATGGCTGTGCTGCGGCAGGGCAGGGGAGGGTGGCGTCTCCCTTCCCTGTTCCTCTGATAGGCTACCAACACAAGGCCTGCAGCCTATCACAGGCTGGTGCAGGCGGCGCGATGATGTCATGGCACTGCTTGAGCCATACAGCGCGGGACACAGGCTGGAAGAGGCCTGCATCGCATCACTGCCATGAAGGTAAGTATAAGTGTTTATTTTTTTTATGGAGAGGCACTAACTGGCACATGGGGGGGGCATGGAGAGGCACTTGTTACTGGGACATGGGGGGGGCATGGAGAGGCACTTGTTACTGGCACATGGGGGGCATGGAAAGGCACTTGTTACTGGCACATGATGGGGGGTGGGGCATAGAAAGGCACTTGTTACTGGCACATGGGGCGGGCATGGAGAGGCACTTGTTACTGGCATATGGGGTGGGCATGGAGAGGCACTTGTTACTGGCACATGGGGGGCATGAAGAGGCACTTGTTACTGGCACATTGGGGGGCATGGAGAGGCACTTGTTACTGGCACATGATTGGGGGAGAGGCACTTGTTACTGGTACATGATTGGGGGGCATGTAGAGGCACTTGTTATTGGCACATAATGGGGGGGGCATGGAGAGGCACTTGTTACTGACACATGATTTGGGGGGAAATGAAGAGGCACTTGTTAATGGCACATCATTGGGGGGGGGTGGAGAGGCAGTTGTTACTGGCACATGATTGGGGGGGCATGGAGAGGCTCTTGTTACTGCCACACGATTTGGGGGGCATGGAGAGGCACTTATTACTGGCACATGAATGAGGGGCATCTATGGGGGAACTTCCTACTGGCGCATTGTTGGGGGGCACTATGGGGGCACTTCTTACTGGCACATTATTGGGGGGCACTATGGGGGCTTATAATGAGGCCACAAAGAAGGGGTATTTTATATGGGGGGGGCTCTGTGTGATACTAGTATTATCAGGGGGTTTATCTGTTTCTGCAGTATAGTATTGGGGAGCACAGCAGCACAGTATTGGTGGTAGTAGGATGATTTGTCCAAAAGATATGAGGATGATGGAAAAGTAGTAAACTAAGATTTCTTTATTTATTATTTTTCAAACTGCAGAGATGAAAAATGGCTGAGAAATGGTGCTCTGGTCTGAAAGGAGAAGACGAGGAAAGAGAACATCTAAGGCGACGTCACTGGATGTAAGAGGTATGTGGGGCTGCATTGCCCTGTATTTCTGTAGTGATGGGAGCAGGGGCCTAACAATAGTGGTCGCAGAGAGTGCGACCGGGGGTGGAGCCCAATTCAAAGTCTGCCCTGGGGCCCATACAACTCTAGTTACGCCACTGAAGATGAGCCTTCCATTCTTCTGTCTTGATCATTAACTGAAATTAAAGTTCTAAAGAAGATGCTGAGGCCTCATGCACATGGCCATTGTGCGGCTGTTCTGTGCATTGGGGACCACAATTTGCAGTCCCCAATGTACGGATACCGTCCTTGCGGCGTCCGGGATGGATCGAGACCCATTCAACTTAAATGGGTCCGTGATCCATCTGCACCGCAAAAAAATAGAATGGGTCTGTGCAGGCCACAATACGGCCACGGCCAGGCAACGGCCATGTGCATGAGGCCTAACTTTGTAATTTTCACGCCAGCATTCATTAGTTTAACTTGAGAAGGGAGAGATAGATACTCCTTCTTGAAAGCTGTATTTAGAATTGAGTAAGAATAGTCTCTTTATTCAAGATTCGTTAGCACAAAATACAGACATAGATAGACAAACAAGGACTACATGTAGCAGCAAACTACCATGCGCAATGACACATGCAGATAAATGTAAACCGCTACACTGCTATACAAAAATTAGAAGCCCTTTGAGTTCATTTTTTTTAATCAAAATTGTGTCGACAAGTCTTCTCGTTAGGTCCTGTCTGTTGGAAGCCAACTTATCACTGGTAGATGGGTCTGACACAATTTTGGCCAAACATGTTTGCAAAGAGCTTCTAATTTCCATTATGTAAGAACAGCAGTAATACAATTCAGATTTATCCATGTTTCTAGTGTTTTGCATGTGTAGTTGTGCATGGCAGTGTGCTGCTACTTGTAGCCCTTGTTTGCTTTTACATTGCAGCCATGTAAGCAAGCACCTGAACCCCTTTTTTCATATTGCTTGGAGGTGCTGATCTAATTTTGTTGTTTTGCATTTTAGATAGACAGAAAAATAGATAGATTATAGATAGATAATGGAAAATATATAGCTAGGGTTGAGCGAAGCGAAGCATTTGAAGCAGAATTAGGTCCGAACTTCGAAAACTTTGATTTGCAACGAATCCAAATTTCCTCGTGCTTCGTGGTAAATAATCAGTTTTTCCTAAAATGGCGGCTGCATGTGTTACAAAGGGAAAGTAAGAAGCCCAGGAATATGAGATCAACCATAATGCCATGCAGCCAGCCAATCTGCAGATAGCCATCACCTGTGATGTCAGCCCTATAAAACCCTCATCCCGTGTGGTCTCCACCACTGTCCTGTAAGCTGAGCATAGGGAGAGATGTGGTAAGTGCTAGGGACAGTGTTGCTGAAAATAATTATTGAAGAATATTGGAGAGGCAGAGTGCAGGGAGAGTGCAAGGAGAGTGCAGGGAGACTTATTCTGTGTCAGTTTTATTTACTTATTCCTACATTTACTTATTCCTACATCAGCCGTAAACTAAGATATGTAATTCAATGCCAATAAGATGGAAACCTTTATTATTCCAGTCCCAGCGTACCAACCAATACCATCCAGTCTGCATCCCTTAGGGGGGCCAGGTCTTAATGATTACCACCCTCATCTTTTGCTGGCTTTACTTCTTCCAAATCATCCTTCAAAATGTGGCTGTAAGGAAAGTGGCCTGGGTATACCTGATTAAGGCTACTTTCACACTGGCGTTATTCTTTTCCGGCATAGAGTTCCGTCAAAAGGGCTCTATGCCAGAAAAGAACTGATCAGGCATATTCCCATGCAATCTGAATGGATAGAAATCTGTTCAGTTTGCATCAGTATGCCTTCCGTTCAGTCACTGTTAGGCGTTTTGGCCGGACAAAATACCAATAATGTCCGTCCAAAATGCCTGATCAGTCGCCGGAATGCCGGTACTAATTCCCATTGACTTGCATTAGTGCTGGATCGGGCATTGCGAAACAACTGAAGGGCAAAACTGCGCAGACTGGGAAAACTGTGAAAAAGAGTGCAGGACGGATCCGTCCATCCGCATGACAAGCGGAGGGACGGATCCGTTCTTGCAATGCATTTGCAATGCTGTCAGTTGTGTTGTGACACTAAACGGCGGATCCGGCAGGCAGCTCTGACGACGGAACTGCTTGCCGGATACAAGTGCCGCAAGTGTTCTTGGCGAACTTTAGAGAACTTGCTGAATCGAATTTTTCAAAACTGTGCTTATCTCTACATTTAGCAAACCATTAAACAATGTGGTCACAAAATGCTGTACATTCCTCTAGGCTCCACCAGTTTTAGTAGTTGAGAGTCAGGTAAATAGAGATGTGTGTATAACCATTTTGCTGCTTTAAATGATGTTTTTTTCTGGTTCACCTGATTTTTTTCTTTCAAAGAAAGGAGCCCATTATAGTCTCTTTCTCTCATATATATTACATGGAAATAGAATGAATGCTCATGGTCTGCTTTCGGGAAAATTCATTATTCCCTCTAAAACAGTTTTTAGCGTTGAAAGTTGCAAATCCACCTAATTTTTTACGTTTCAATGCTATTGCGACTTTTGTAGTCGCAAATAGCATTTTACACCGCTCCAAATTTGCGACAAAAGCAGAGTGTGGGCGGGGCCATCAGCTCTGGCTCATTCATTATTATCTATTCTCATGGTTTGCCGGAGGGGGCATGTCATTTTTAATGAGGCCTCCCCCTCTTGATAAATTACATGGGTCCTCTGGCAGTGCAGGTCCGTCTGGCATAGCAGAAGCCAGTCTTGAGGAATCAGGGCTATAGAGTGATATCCAAAATAGACACATTGAAGTCAATCCAACTATGAAAATATTATCATTCAGTATGCACAATTATGCAAAGAAATGAACAACTGTGCATTACAATTTCTCTTCTAAGAAAGTTAAGTTACTATTGACTAATATAATAAGTGCTGATAGAGCCAGGCTGTGTAGGAACACACCTTATGAAAGAGGGCTAGTAACACCCACTTGGCAATGTATTCATACATCTTAAAACAACAAAACACAGAATTCCAGATGTTTCAGAATTCTTTATTTCACCCTATTGCCGCCAAGGACATATCCCACCGTTATTGCAGGGTAGCATTTCAGTAGCCAAACACATATGTGATATGGCAATGCTTGCAATCTTGCTATCAGGGGAGGGCAGGGGCAGGGCCGGCGTCAGCACCCGGCATACCTGAACAAGTGCCAGGGCCCACTGCACTGCTATGAGCATTTCCATCAATACAGATGGAAGCGCTCATTACTAGAGCACAAGTCCCATGAAAGCCTTTTTCAGCAGCATGCAGAATCTGGCTGCAGCTGTCTCCCTTACAAGCTTGCTTGCTGTGGAGCCTCAGGAACGCCCCCTCTTCACTCCAGCAGAGCAGCACCTTACCTTACAAGCTTCAGACACGCCCCCTCTACACAGGACGTGCTGCCTGAGGAGGAGCTGAGACCCCAGCGGAGCAGAAGTATGAAGAGAAGCAGTCAAGTCTGTGAGTGAGCCTGCACTGTGGCTGTCTCTTCTCTGTAGGACAGGAGGGGGGAGGGTCAGGGACCTCTTCAAGCTGCTGCTGGATGCTGTAGTAGACTAGCAGCTTCATGCTATGTAGTTGTTTTACTTATTAATTAAGCATTTTGCCTCCATGACACCTGCCCCCCCCCCCCCCAATATCCTGTCCTTCTCTTATCCCATCCTCATGGAGCTGTGCTGGTTCCTTTCCTTCCTCATTTATCCAGAGCTCCTGTTCCACCCTACTATCTCCTATTGCTGCCCTGCACAGACCTCCTGCCACTACTTCTTGTATGAATCCCCCTCAGAGCCCTTGCACCTACTTGCTGTGTCTACTCCTCCTGTCCATCCAGGGTCCTGGTCACCTGTCTCACTCCTCTGCCTCTCATTATGGTGGCATCTAAACTGCATGCACCATAAGGACCTTCTAATGTCACAAGGTCATGTGACTTTGCCCCCTTATACCCTGCATTGTGCCCTTGCCCTGTACAGTACTTACCATGCCCTGTACAGTGCCCCTAGTCATTCCCTGTCCTTTGCCCTCTTATACCCTTTTTCCAGTCATTGTATGGTGGTGCTATCCAGTTACTGCATAGCAGTGTTATCCAGTTACTGTATGGCGGTTTTATCTGGTCACTGTATGGAAGCATCCAGTCACTGTATGGAGATGTTATCCAATAACTGTATGGCCTTAACTATATCCCCTTCCCTGCCTACGCCACCTTTTTTAGACCTGGCATGAATTGGGAAAAAGTTTAAGATTGCTGACCACTAGGACCAGGTTGTGCGCTCAGTCAGTACATGGCGGTCTCCCCTCTCTGCTCCGCTGAGTACTAGTGCTTATTCTGACACTAAGGCTAGGTTTACATCAGATTTCTGCCATCAGTTTAATGTATACCAAAAACGTATACATTAACAGATGCCTCAGACTGATGCTATACAGTGGCAGTTCACCATATAGGAAAAACGTGATGTGAACCCACTGAGGGGGGGTTACAAAAATTTGCTGTGGCGCCCAGTCGGTTCTAGCTAGTGAGGTCACCTCACACAGTATAATGACCCCCAGTGACCACTATGCAGTATACTGACCCCCAGTGCCCCCTTCATACAGCAGAATCCCCAGTGTGGGGGCTGCTGGGTCTCATTATTATGAATGGTGGGTGACTGGGGGTCATTGTTCTGAATGGAGGGCCACTGTGGGGTCATTACACTGTGTGGGGGCCCACTGAGATTTATCGCCCAAGAGCCCACATGAACCGGGAGCCAGCCCTGGGCATGGACATCACATCACTCACCTAACTTTTGCCTGGGGCCGGTAACCAGACTCCTGTGTCCCATGCTGCAGCCTGGCTTCTAAGTCTCTGTCAGTATGTATGAGTGCCTATTCATTGAACCTCTCAATGCAGTACTGAAAGAGTCAATTCCCCTTTCATGCTCTGTGTTCAGTTTTTGATTAATGAGCTCACTAGCTGTCCTATATATGGCGGGGTGTTTGTTCCACCTCTTGCCTGAGCAGTCCTTTAGATTCCTTTTGGTTTCAATTGTGTGGTAAGCCCTGCCTGCCCTGACCTCTGCCCATTTACTTACTATGTGTATTGCCTGATCCCTTGGTGCTTTGCATTGGTGTCTCTGACCCCAGTGGATAAGCAGCCAACCACCCCAGGTTTATGTCAGGGGTGGTTCCCCTTCAAGGGAGACCACTGTGGTACTCAGCAGAAGTGGCCAAAATCATTAAAAACAAAAAGATGGCATTTAGCAAGTATAAAAACACCCAAAACGAGGATGACCGGGAAATCTATAAGATGAGGCAGAGAGAGGCCAAGCAAGTTATAAGAGCTTCTAAAGCTCAGGCAGAAGAGAAATTAGCTCAGTCAGTGAAAAAAGGTGATAAGACATTCTTCAGATATATAAATTAAAAAAGGAAATTAAAAAAAGGAATTACCAAATTAAAAACAAAAGAAGGAAGGTATATGGAAGACGATAAAGAACTAGCTGACTGCCTCAATGAATACTTCTGTTCAGTTTTTACAAAGGAAAATGAAGGAGAAGGACCTCAGTTAGGAAGGAAGACTAATGAATCCTTTGATGCATGTGTCTTTACAGAGGAAGAGGTTCTAAGTCAGCTGTCTAAAATTAATACAAATAAATCACAGGGGCCTGATGGGATACACCCAAAGCTATTAAAAGAGCTTAGAGGTGTACTAGCAAAACCATTAACAGATTTATTTAACCAATCACTGGTAACAGGTGTCGTCCCAGAAGATTGGAAATTAGCAAACGTTGTGCCAATTCACAAGAAAGGTAGTAGAGAAGAATCGGGCAACTATAGGCCAGTAAGCCTGACATCAATAGTGGGGAAATTAATGGAAACCATACTTAAGGTCAAGGAGAGGATTGTGGAACATCTAAAAACCCATGGGTTGATTGATAAAAAACAGCATGGGTTTACTTCAGGGAGATCATGTCAAACTAACCTTTTGACTTTTTGATTGGGTGACTAAAATAATAGATGGCGGAGGTGCAGTAGACATCACTTATCTGGACTTTAGTAAGGCTTTTGATACTGTCCCACATAGAAGGCTTATCAATAAACTGCAGTCTTTGAGCTTGGGCTCACATATTGTTGAATGGATTAGGCAGTGGCTGAAGGACAGAAAACAGAGGGTTGTAGTCAATGGAGTATATTCAGACCATGATATTGTTACCAGTGGGGTACCTAAGGGATCTGTTCTGGGACCCATATTGTTTAATATCTTTATCAGCGAAATTGCAGAAGGCCTCAATGGTAAGGTGTGTCTTTTTACTGATGACACAAAGATTTGTAACAGGGTTGATGTTCCTGGAGGGATACACCAAATGGAAAAGGATTTAGGAAAACTAGAGGAATGGTCAAAAATCTGGCAACTAAAATTTTATGTCGATAAGTGCAAGATAATGCACCTGGGGCGTAAAAACCCAAGAGCAGAATATAAAATCAGTGATACAGTACTAACCTCAGTATCTGAGGAAAGGGATTTAGGGGTCATTATATCAGATGACCTAAAGGTGGGCAGACAATGTCATAGAGCAGCAGGTAATGCCAGCAGAATGCTTGGGTGTATAGGGAGAGGCATTAACAGTAGAAAGAGGGAGGTGCTCGTGCCGCTCTACAGAGCACTAGCAAGACCTCATTTGGAGTATTGTGTGCAGTACTGGAGACCATATCTGCAGAAGGATATTGAAACTTTGGAGAGAGTTCAGAGAAGAGCTACTAAACTAGTACATGGATTGCAGGACAAAACTTACCAGGAAAGGTTAAAGGACCTTAACATGTATAGCTTGGAAGTAAGAAGAGACAGAGGGGATATGATAGAAACTTTTAAATACATAAAGGGAATCATCACGGTAAAAGAGGAGAGAATATTTAAAAGAAGAAAAACTGCTACAAGAGGACATAGTTTTAAATTAGAGGGGCAAAGGTTTAAAAGTAATATCAGGAAGTATTACTTTACTGAGAGAGTAGTGGACGCATGGAATAGCCTTCCTGCAGAAGTGGTAGCTGCAAATACAGTGAAGGAGTTTAAGCATGCATGGGATAGGCATAAGGCCATCCTTCATATAAGATAGGGCCAGGGGCTATTCATAGTATTCAGTATATTGGGCAGACTAGATGGGCCAAATGGTTCTTATCTGCCGACACATTCTATGTTAAGGGTGGTTCCCCTGCAGTGAAGACCAGAACCCTGTATAGGGGTTAAAGGGTGAAAACCAAGAAACTGCCAGGATAATGCCCTCAGGACTAGCCCAAAGTCAAACCGGTTGGTTGGCACCGTGGTTCAATGCTCACTGCCCTTAACAAGATGAGATATGTCCTTGCTATTAACGCTTCTTCTCAGCCTGTATAGCAGCATAGAGATATGAGATATAGTCTTATTGGAAAGCTAAAAATCTAAACTTTAAAACAGATTATAGCCATGGTACCGCATGAGATACAGCTGGGTGAAGTGGGAGCTGCATTTACCTGCAGCTTTTACTCCCAAACCAGTTTCTAAATGTGCTATCTCTGGCTGTATGAGACCTAGTGCTGCAACCCTGGGCTCGTTAGAACTGGTCTCAGCAAAGTTGCATGATTGTGTTTATTCATTTTTGAGTTATATTATTATATATGGCCATTGGCCAAATATTGCATGAGGTTCACTTTCAGTGTTTTTCTAGAGCACACACTTTTGTTCATGTATACACTTGTGATATATATATATAAACAATCACGCATTGAAATATAATTTTTATATTGCTTTTATGTGTAAAACTTTGCTTGCATGTGGATTTTAGGTTCAATGATGCATTTTTAAAATAATTTCTGTTTGTCACCTGAAGATGGACATAACTGTGAACTGCATTTATCAAGTTGTCTGCTTTCAGGAAATATACAGGTGTTGAGGATACACTTACTTTTTATGGTTTGTAATCCCTGTATTTAATAGGTTATTACTTTTCTATATTTCCAGCTTACAACGGGGTTTTTTATTTTTCCAGGTCTTTCCAGGTGATTTTATGAATATATTTGCATGTACATTTAGGTATATCCAGTACATGTAGAATTTTGAATTTAGGAGGTATGGTGTGTATAGCTTTCTGCTTGGGTCATGCTATTAGCCACTAATATAAGGTTTTATGGCTTTTTTGTTTTATGACAAATTACTCTAGGATGTAAAAGAATATGAAGGTGCCTGTGCTTGTAAAATAAGAGTCTTGCAGATATGATAACTTTTAATGGCTAACAAAAGTAGAAACAATTATAATATGTAACATAGCCAGCTTTTGAGACAACGTAGGTCTCTTCATCAGGCATAGGAATGAAACCTGCAAGACTTATTTTGTTTCTCTTAATGAGGGCGATAAATCATTTCTACCTGGCTGACATAGTACCAGAATTTTTTCTTTTGTGCTCATTTTAACAATGTGCCAGGTGTCTACTTTCAGAAAATATATGGGTATGAGAGGTTAGTATAGTTTTATTATTTTGTAAATTAGGTTTTACTTTTATTTGTTAAATTTGCTACACTGTCCCAGCTACCAGAGGAGCAAAATGTCCAAAAATCATGGCAAAAAACAAATTTACTGAAACATTTACTGAAATGTCAGGAAATCTGATAAGTCCTCTTTAAATCTGTGGTGACACATTCGGGACTTTAAAGCTCATCCCTTGGGAAACCCCAAAACACCCAGGAAATGTCCACAAACTGCCCAGTTTAGGGTAAATTTGCTAAATCCCTGTCTCCTTGTTCACTTTTCAATTGGCCCCAACCCCTCTTTTGCCCATTTCACAATCCTTTTGGCGACTATGGTGCATTGTGCAATAAATATATATCAGCTATGTATTTACTGAAGACACAGAGATGTCTTCCCAATTTATTCCTTAGCGATTCATAATAGCTCTCATTTATGACCAAAAGATTAGAGATGAGCGAACATTTAAAAAAAGTCCGTTGTTCGGGGTTCGGGTGGTGGTTAATTGCGCATCCCGTTATGGATTCCACAATAGCGCATATGGAATCCATAAGGGGCGGCTGCCACCAACCCGAACTGTAGAACAGCTGAAGGACCTGGCGTGATGTCACTGTCATGTGATCAGTGCAGGGGGCGTGGCTCAGCACGGGATCAAATCCCGTGCTGAGCCACGCCCTGCACTGATCACATGACAGTACGTCACGCCAGGTCCTTCAGCTGTTCTACAGTTCGGGTTGGTGGCAGCCGCCCCTTATGGATTCCATATGCGCTATTGTGGAATCCATAACGGGATGCGCAATTAACCACCACCCGAACCCCGAACAACGGACTTTTTTTAAATGTTCGCTCAACACTACAAAAGATGTATGCAAATATCAGTTGCAATGGAATGCATTGCTAACACTTAGGGCCGCCATACGAATTGGTGTAATGTCGGCACTGTGAATGGCATGTTCTGCTGACAAACTAATGTCTGTAGGAAGATCTTGACTCTCTCCTGACAGATGATGTCGATGAGAGAAGGATCGGGTGAAGTGAATCATTTTGCTCAATCCTTTTGTTCTCTTAGGTTTCTGCCATCTCCCCACTGAATACTCATACTGAACTAAACGTGTACATACTATGTATGGGGGAGTCAGGAGAATGAAGGAGGTAGAAATAAGTGTTGGATCAACAACTATTGAATGTGTATGGCAGTCTTTAAGGAACAGTGCTGGACCTCAGAACTTGAGGAGCTCATTTAGGCAGTAAATTTCAGTGCGATTTTGATTAAGAGAAAAGGACAGTCGTGTTTATAATATTATTCAGTATACCACAGACCTCTTTTACTAGATTGCTCCCAAATGATCATCTACCATCTCTCCTCACTTATATTAATGGATATAATTTCACGACACAATACAACTAACCCATATTAAAGAGCATTTCTCTTTATAAACATCATTTTTCTCACGTCTATAAACCTCATATTCATTGGAAGATAAGTATTATCTTAGTAAAGTCTCACTTTGTCATTGCTGCATTTCCATGACATATTCTGCTCAGCTCTTCTTTCAGTGTGGGAGTTAAAGTTATTAGAGCAGTGTGAGCTAATGAGCTTGTAAAGCGAAGCACTCAGTAAAGTTCTGCTATACCTCCAGGCAGTCCTATAGCAGTACATGCTACAATGTGCTTCTTATTCATGCTGTTCTCATGCTACTGATAAACATGCTGCATATAATGTATAAACATCGTGAATAATCATAGGGCGCTTCTCTGCCAAATATACAAAATAGAAACCATTTTAAATTCATAGCTACTAGATACTATGTTCATCTTAAATGTGCAATATGCAGGTGCTTACAATTTGAGCACTAATGCAAAATTTGTAACAGGGCCCCCACCGACCAAGTGCTATTGATAATACTGGTGTCTTCTCATCTCAAGAAAGGTGTCAGCTATAAGTGGGGAGCAATCCAAACCTGCTCAGCTTTCTCCATTCTCTACTATGGGACTTAGAAAGTTGCTGAGGGCTGGTATGCTCTCCATTCACAGTGGTGCCCTGTTCTTGAGATAGGAGCAGGTCCCAGAGGTGGGGCCCACACCTATCAGACATTTATGGCATATCCTGTCAACATACTATAAATGTCCAGGTGTGAAATCATTTAAGGATAAACTATACTTTGTTTGTTTGCTCCTTAAATAAGTGCTGTCACAAAGTGATGTCACAAATTTTGTTTTGTGTTTACTAAGAACCCCTTTGCTTGAATTCTGAGTCTTTATTTAGGAAAAGTTAAAAAGCATTTGTCACCATGATCAACTCTATTAAACCAGGCTGGTAGGGTTGATTATGGTGAGTAAAATAAGCCTTTTTACTCTGCAATCAGTATTACTGAAGCAGAGAAATTCTTACTTTTATTTAAATGTAAATGTGGTGTTCACGCCACCAAGGGGTTGTCCTAGCTCCTCAGAGCACCACTTCCACCACCTCCACTTCTCCCTGTTGTCATTCTCCCTCCCAATGAGATTGACAGGACTAGGAATTCTCAGTGGTCTCTTGTGTTATTGTGCCCACTCTGAGGTCTTTACTGCACATTCTTTGATGTTACTACTGCCAGCACATGTGAGAGATTTCAGTGCCAGGCATTGGAGCAGTGAGGACGCCTGGCCCTGTCAATCTAACGGGAATAGCAACAGGTGGAGGTGAATCATTGCTCCAAGGGGTTAGACCAGCCTCTCAGTACTCTGAGCACCTCATTTGCATACAACCAAAATAAGATTTGTTCTGATTGCAGAGAAAAAGGGCTCACTTTGGTCACCATAATCAACCCTACCAAGCAGTATGCCTGGGTTAACAGGATTGCATCATGGTGACATATGCTCTTTAAGTATATCTAGCATAAACCACTGTTACAACCTTTATAATCCCTTGAAAATGATAACATTTTCATGAAAAATATAAAATACTGTAATTAATTTAAAAGTAAATAAAATTTGTAATAAACGCTACTCAGGACTATGACAAAATAATAAAAATAATTATGTATAATAAAAAAAAAAACACACTATGTAGTTCTTTCATGAAATACATTTTCATTTGTAGCAATTACAGCAGTGCAGATCTTTGGTGTTCTAGCTGTCATTTACATGAGAAAAATCTACAGAAATGTCACCCTATGCTTTCTGAAGCCCGTTCTTACAATCTGGAATGGCTTTAGGGCCACTTTTTGTACCATACAGTCAAGCTGCTCCCACAGCTGGTGTTTGTGCTAGCTAATCCATTACAAATACACAAGGCTAGCTGACTGCTTCTGTCCGAAACTTGATAGAATTGGCTCCAGTAAAGCACCATCCACATGGCATAGCAACATAGACTGATTACTTATTTAACATTTATTTTACCTTATTCAAATTTGGTGTTCAGACCATCTTTCCATTTACTTTTCCCTGCACCTTACTATTCTCTTTCCAAACACTTCCTATTTAAATTCATCTATCCTTTCCTCCAATGATCCGACATCCAAAATTATCTTGTTGCAATAAATTACTTATTAATTGTAGGTGGTAATGTAGTGTGTATATATATATATATATATATATATATATAATATGGTACTGCACATCATTTTTTTTATACCGCATCGGTGCACCGTGGATTAATTCTTTAATCTCCATAATATTAGGGAGAGAACTGTGGCACACTGAGCTAGACAGAAAATCCCATATTGTTTATTCTGTCAGTTGCACTAAAGGCCTAATTTGCTATTGAGAAAAAGTATCATAACTCAGGAATAGAGCCTCGGATCAACAAAAGAAAAACATTTTAAATCAGGTAAACCACAGCTATGTGTCTATGCAAACAGTTGGATAGGGAGGTTGCTGGTGACAGACATTAGTATGAAACAATGTTTTGGTCTTGAAATGAATTGTATTTGAAGTAATGGAAAATATCAGGTAAAGTGACAGGCCGTTGTTGCTGGACTGTAATGCACAAACAGACATGCAAGGGTCTTTCAAAGTGAGAAAGACTATTAAAAGCTGCTAAGGCTAATGAGATTATCACCCCCTTGCCGACATCCACTGTACATTTACAGCACAGAGGGAAGTGACTTCCTGACACCCACAGTACATTTATGGTGCTCTCATTGGGCAGTTGCAGAAGCTGCAGTATCTGGTGCCATAGCTGGAAATGCCACTGCTGTAGAATGAAACTATTAGATGCTGCGGTCAAACCCGACCAAAACATTTAATGTGTTCGCAGAGTTAGAGTCCCCACGTGCATGGTGATGTCATTGCAGGTCCTTTGGCAGGTCCTGCTGAAAGAAGATAGAAGACACTGTGGCAGCGCAATTAAGTGGATGATGTGAGTTGTTGTTTTTTTTCACACCTAAATGCCCATATTCTTTTTCATTCTGTCTTAAGAATGCTATTATTTTTCACTATACCCATGTCATAACAGAAAATAATAAAGTGAAGTTTGGGTCTCCATTGATTTCAATGGGGTTCGGGGTCAAGTTGGGGTCCCGAACCCGAGCTTTGACCTGAAGTTCGGCCAAACACGGGGAACTCAAACTTCCATAAGTTTGCTCATCCCTATCCTTATACAGGCATCGGTGCCTCTAACCTATGGTAGCCTATGAGACAAAGCCCCCATACATGTACGGCACTGGAGTGATGGGTAAACATGGAGCCCCATTCGCACATGCAGTGGGCGCCATGGATGGCAGGTCTCCACTGTTTCAAATAATGCCAAAATGGTCATTAAAGCCTTAAGATTCCGTGATCAAGTGTGATCACATCATCTTAAAGCTAAAAAACCAAACCAGCTACCCCGATGCGCGTTATGGCGTGCCTCGTCCGGGGGCCCCCGGACAAAGGCACGCCGAGACGTGCGTCAGGGTAGCGCCATCCCGACACACATACTTCCTAACAAGCTGGTGAGTTATTTTATAGTATCCTGCGGTATTCATATGATCACTTTGCATCTTAGTTATGCTGATAATGCAGCATGTAATAGCGTACCTTTATTATATGTAATAGTAGCAGGACACACTAACCACCTGCTGTTTGGTGGAGACATTTTATGTACAGTGAAAAAATTTGTGAATCATTTTTGTCATTATATTTAATTGAATTATGTGGATGTAATATGCCGGGATGGTGTCTCTTTTTCTGTCACCCTTTCCCCTTTTTTAACGGTATTTATTATGCTAATGTGATGAATTAATAAAGTTTCTACTTTGATATATTTGGTCGTATTGAGCTTATTTTTTGTAGTTTGTTGGTATTTTGTAGTTTTTCGAGCTTGACCATTACTTTACAATGGAACGTTCCAAGATTGATCGCAATATTTATTGAAGTTACAGGATGTACTCAATCCGAACGTTCATGGTTGTAGTGTGGCTATTGTACACAAAGGGAACACTGTAGGGACAAAACCCATAAACCGGTGGAGAAATTGCGTTTTTTAACAATTCCACCACATTTGGAATTTTTTACCTGCTTTCCACTACTTTGTATGCCATATTAAATGGTGGCATTAGAAAATACAGCTTGTCTTGAAAAAAACAAGCCCTATATGGATATGTGAATGAAAAAAATAAAAAAGTTATGGCTCCAGGAAGATAGAGAAGGAAAATTTAAATTCAGAAATAAAAAACCTCAGGTATTCAAGGGTCTAAATTCTATGAAACACCTGCGAGGTCAAAGTGGTCAGTGCACGCCTCAATAAATTCTTTGAAAGGTGTACAGTTGTGTTCAAAATTATTCAACCCCCACTGAAATTGAGTGTTTTGGCCAGTATGACATTAATTTTGATCATTTCAGTCATCTTGTTTACAATTAAATCAAAGAGGCACTTGTAAGTCAGACAAATATAACATAACATTTATAATGAAATAACCACAAATGTCTTTTCTGTGCTCACATCATTATCCGTTTTATTCAACCCCCAAGTGACATTCAATCTTAGTACTTAGTACAACATCCTTTTCCAGTTAGAACAGCTTTTAAACGTGAAGCATAGCTTGACACAAGTGTCTTGCAGGGATCTACGGGTATCTTTGCCCATTCTTCATGGGCAAAAGCCTCCAGTTCAGTCACATTCTTAGGCTTGCGTGCTGCAACTGCTTTCTTTAAGTCCCACCAGAGGTTCTCAAACTGATTTAAGTGTGGTGACTGTGATGGCCACTTCAAAATGTTCCAGCCTTTAATCTGCAACCATGCTCTATTGGACTTGGAGGTTTGCTTGGGATTATTGTCCTGTTGAAAGGTCCAACGTCTCCCAAGCCTCAGGTTTGTGACGGACTGCATCACATTTTCATCCAATATCTCCTGGTACTGAAGAGAATTCATGGTACCATGCACACGCTGAAGCTTCCCTGTACCTGTAGAAGCAAAACAGCCCCAAAGCATGATTGACCCCCTGCCATGCTTCACAGTAGGCAAGGTGTTCTTTTCTTCATAGGCCTTGTTCTTTCTCCTCCAAACATAGCGTTGATCCATGGGCCCAAACAGTTCTAATTTTGTTTCATCAGTCCACAGAACACTATCCCAAAACTTTTGTGGTTTGTCCACATGACTTTTGGCATACTGCAGTCGACTCTTCTTATTCTTTGGAGACAGCAAGGGGGTGCGCCTGGAAGTTCTGGCATGGAGGCCTTCATTACGCAGTGTGCGCCATATTGTCTGAGCTGAAACTTCAGTACCCGCATCTGACAAATCTTTTTTCAGTTAATCAGCAGTCACACGGGGACTTTTCTCCACTTTGCGCTTCAGGTAGCGCACAGCAGTCAAAGTCAGCATCTTCTTTCTGCCACGACTAGGTAGCATTTCAACAGTGCCCTTTGCCTTGAATTTGCGAATGATGCTTTCTATGGTTCAAATGGGGAGAAAAAAATGATGCTTCCTATGGTGTCTCTTGGTATGTTTAACATCTTTGCAATCTTCTTATAGCCATTGCCCTTCCTGTGAAGAGAAATCACCTCTTCTCTTGTCTTCCTGGACCATTCTCTTGACTTCACCATGTTGGTAAACACACCAGTAAATGTCTACAAGGAGCTGAGTATCACAGTCATTTTAAATCTGCCTAATTGGTGCTTATTATGCTTGATTGCTGCTCCTTGACATCCACAGGTGTTTTCAATACCTGATCGAAAACACTTGAATGAACCTCTGTTCTTAAGAGTGGTAGTCTTTAAGGGGTTGAATAATTGTGTCAATGAAGAAATCACAATAAAAACATTTAATACTGTATTACAAAAACACTTGATGTCATTTTAGTTGCATTTGGTTCTTTAAAAAGTCCTTGTGAGATTTCATTCTGAACACAATTACAAAGGTACACTAAATTCCCTAAAACCCTTTACAGCATTGGGGGTTGAATAATTTTGAACACAACTGTAGTTTCCAGATCAGGGTCACTTATAAGAGGTTTCCACTGTAGTGGTAACTTAGGGTTTCTTAAAATGAGACATGGCACATAAAAAAACATTCCATCAAAATCTGGCCTCCAAAAACCATATGGTGCTCCTTCCCTTCTGAGCCCTGCGGTGTGCATTTTACAACCACATATGGGTTTTTTCCATAAACCGCAGAATCATGGCAGTAAATATTGAAGTTTGGTTAATATAAATTCTGATTAAAAAAAGGGACATTTTGAAATTTCCCCTCCATTTTCCTCAATTTATGTGAAATATTTAAAGGATTAACAAAGTTTGTAAAGTCAGTTTTTAATAATTTAAGGGATGTAGTTTTTTTTTAAATGGGATAATTTATGGGTGGTTTCTACTAAATATACCGCACAAAGTGACTTCATAACTGAATTGGTCCCTAAAGAAGAGCTTCCACAAAAATGTTATTCTCTGACCTTCTAGAAAGGTACATGATGTAATCGGTGGTGAAGTTAATGTTGTATTTGTGAGCTATCCCCTCCTTTCTGCTGCTCGGCTGTGTGATGTGATCAGCAATCAGACTTTCCAATTAACACAGCATCATATATGTGGATAGAAAGTCAGTTTCTCTATGTATTACTATGGAAGCCTCAATGTCAGTCTCATAGAAACGAACAGAGAATTAACTGAATTCCTGTCCTGTGTCAGTTGGAAATTAGAGAGCTGGTCACATGACACAGCTGAGGACCAGAAGGGAGGGGATAGCTCACAAATACAGTCACTATTAGGAAAATTACAGTCACTACAAATTACATTATGCACCTTTCTTACAGGTCAGAGAATAAAAATGTCTGTGAGAGTTCTTCTTTAACAAAGAGGGTTTAGAAATTTTTTGGAAATTTTAAAATTGCATCTAAAATCCTACGCCTTGTAACGTCTTAAAAAAATAAAATGACAATTACAAAATGATGTAAATATAAAGTAGACATTTGGTGAATGTAAAATAATAACTGTTTTAACAGGTATCACTACCCATTTTAAAAGCAGAGACAATTTTCGATTTTTTTTTTTATAAATAAAGGTAAAACACATCGACTCAAATTTACCCATAACATCAAGTTTGATTTGTCATCATGAGAAATCAGTCTCAGGATCCCTTGGATAAGTAAAAGCATTCCAAAATAATTACTGCATAAAGTGACACTTCTCACATTTGCTAAATTTGACCGTGTCAGGAAAGTAAAAATGAGTGTCTTAAAGGGGTTAAAATGTCTCTGGTATTACACAGTTACAGTGAGATCCAGTATCTAACAGTGGCTTGTGAAAGTAAAAGCTATTGCTATCCTAATTTGTATAATGGCAAGATATTCTCATTATTCTGTTGTTTACAGTACAGAGTTATCCTCCAAATCAGATATAGAAAATGCAGCAATCATGTCTGTGTGCACCCAAGTGCATCAAAAAATCCTAAATTGCAAAAATGAATGTGTCAGTTTGTACTGCCAGAGATGTGTCTTGAATTGCTGATTACTAGAAGTGACGAAATACAAATAACTCCTTGAGTGAGTCTAATCTATATTTTAGATAGAACTTGCACATAGGCAGATAATGTTGCAAAAATATTCGCAACTTAATATACATATGGATTTCACAAACCACTGTGAGATGAATTGAACTGATTTTCATTCGAATCTTCCACATGTGAAGGCATCTTATTTTACAGGAGCTGTGCTTGGGCAAGAAGAAATGGACATTATGGATGTGTTGGATAATGGCTGGTGCAGTGCTGTGAGTGAATGGTGAAGTTCTCCTTCATTCCCACATTTCTCTGTATTGTTCCACATTGGTCATCTTTTTTATTTTCCTTCCAGACTGCCCTTAACTCCTTCATTTCCAGCTACTTCCTCCACTTGTCTGTAGCGTTTAATTGTAATTCTTTCTGCCTTCTGTCACCACTAGTGGGAGCCTGTGTCACACAGATTTATACAGTTAGCTTTCAGTTATATGAGAGCTGTATAAATCTGCATTCGGTGAGCTCCACTTAGTGGTGTATGAAGGGTTGCAAGCTAGTAAAGTTTAAATAAATAATATATATAAAGCCTGTAAAGCCAGTGACTGGGGGGCGCTGACACTTTCTCCCTCTAGGAAATGGCCATGCCTTTTAGATTCAAACCTATGAACCCAGTGCTGCAAGACACTAGTGTTAATGACTATATTTATATATACATACACACACAGGTGTGGAAAACATTCTGCAAAGTAGGAATTTCAATTGAATTCAATTTATTCTGCAGTATAACAACCTAAACATACAACCAATGTAATTAAGGCCTCATGCACACAACTGTATTTTTGTTCTGTACCCGATCCGTATTTCTTGTGGATCAGATGCAGATCCATTTATTTCAATGGGGTCACAAAAAATGCTGTCCAAATCCATGTGTCCATGCTATAGCCCCACAAAAAATAGAACATGTTCTATAATTGTCTGTTTTGTGGACAAGGATACAACATCTCTATAGATGGGAAAAAGATAACGGTGACATGTACACTGCCGATATCTGTGTTTTGTGGATCCATGGTTTGCGGATCGGTCAAATGACTATTTTCAGCATTTAGAAGAACAAGGAGTCCTGGAAGTAATGTAATGGCTCTCACAGAGCTAAGACTAAATAAAGAGGAAGGAGAATCTGAAGAAGCTTACATTCAAGAAGCTCTGTGGAAAGTCATCAACATTCTGCTGTCTCAATCACAGAGTTCTTAACCTCCTCTGGCATTAACATCAGCACAAAAGCAGTGCATTGGGAGCTGCATGGCTTGGGTTTCCATGGTTAGGCCACTGCATGCCAGCCTTACATCACCAAGCTCAATGTCAAATGTCTAATTGAATTGTGTAAAGCTATAACTTGACTCTAGAGTAGTGGAAATGTGTTCTGGGGAAAGACAGAGTTTGATTCTCTGTGAAACATGCCTTGTTTATCATCAAGGCATGTTTCATACTAGCCAGTATTTCTTGAGACAAAAACAGATTTCTCAGTAACCAGGCTTTGTGTGTCTTTATTTAATAGGCAAAGCACAAGTGAAACCCACATTTCCAATCTCTTCTTAACTAAAGCACCTTCAGCCATTTCGCTCTTAAAGCTCACTAGCACAGAGACTCACTAACTTTTAATCCTTTCTCTGTGGATGTTCACTCACTATGCCTGATAAAAGACATTAATGGTACATACTATATGTTTGCTTGTGTTATTAGCTTAGATTGTGTCAATACTTGTAACCGAAGTTATCAGTGTAGAAATCCAGGTAATTTTAAAGTGTTCATTTATATTTTATTTTCAACTGTAGTTTCCACATAGTGTGATATTTTGTCCACATATGGTACCTCAGTGCTACCCAGTAACTTATTTTGATCACATAAAAGCCACATCTTGCTCATATTGTACAAAACAGTTTCCAGAGAGTGCCATACATTGCCAATATACATAATGGATTATAGTGCCATCAGCATACTACAATCCCTTAGTCCCACCACCATGTAGCAGACACAACTTACCTACTGCCCGTTTAGGGTGTGTGTTTTTTTGTCTGCCACTGTTTGACCAATGAATTTTCCTGTTTTTTTATCACTTTGATTAATTTGAAAAAAAAAACACCTGTGGTAAAACATATGACGCAAGTGGCTACTGCTACTCAACTGTATATATCACGTAGTCAGCAGCCGCAGGTAGCAGGACATGTCTTATGACCGGTCAATGAAGTGCAGTCATGACACTTTTTAAAGTGTCAGGTCTATCTCAGAAATATATTTTCTGATTGACTTCTATTGGAAAATTAGATGCTGTGATTCCTAACTGCATCATGACTGCATCACAACTGCACCATGAGGCCGTACCCTTAGTCACTTTCTTAGGTGGCAGGAGCCAATTCTCAGTAGGGGTGCACAACCTGTGGCCCAGGGGCCACATGCAGCCCTCAATATCATTCTGTGTGGCCCCCAACCATCTGGTGACAGACATGTGTGTAATGTCTTGTGGCTGCTCGCATATATCTTTTATGTATTCTCCCATGAGATGAGAATTCTGGACGTGTAACTAGACATACTGTATGTACAATATGCCATAAATACATTGATTTCAGTTTGTAATACCCTTTTAACTTTTATTTTTGGCCCTTGGGATTGCTTCAGTCTAAGAATGTGACCCCAACCAGAAAAGGTTGTGTACCCCTGTTCTAGACTTACATTTTTAAATTTGTGTGAAAAAAATGATTGGTTCTAATAGATGATCTTTTATTTAAACATGTTGAAAGTGTTCATTGATGATGGTAAGATGTACAAAATTATTAATCAATCTGAATGTATATAAAGCTAATGGAGAAAAAAATTCCATCTAATGCATGGAATAAAATAATGTGTAAAATGTAAAGCATCTCAAAATAATTAATGACATGTCCTTCCTAAATGTAATAAAAATCCGCTTTGAATAGACAAATTTTCATGTCACAGGTTATTTATTATGTGCAGCTAAAGGAATATTCTATAATTATCGTTAAAAATGACTTTATCAACCAATATATGAATTATGTAGTGAGCTACATGCATAAACACTGCTCTGACAAAAAAAGGTTTTTATGAATAAGGGCATATTTGAACCAAGACTGTGGTGATTATAGCTAGTTCAGGCAAAATGGTGGGGCAGCTGCTTTCCACAGCCAATCCAGATCTGAATTTCCCAAGGGGAGTTGAAAAAACATTCTCAGTCCTCCTAAAAATTTGGGTAGGTTAGTAAACTGAGCACAGGGTGTGGTGGGGAGAGACCCTGCAGCTTTTCTCTCTTTCTATGTGAGAGACATAAAATATGCATTTATTAATGTTATTATGCACATAAATGCAAGTGGTAAACTAAGATATGCAAATGGACAAGGAATAAAATTAGAAATAAGTAACTTGTTCAAAAATTCTCCCAAGAGTTTGTGAAATATCCTTAGAGAATCTTGAGACTCTTCTGATTTATTTTTATTTTTTACTGGGGAAGTTTTAACTATTCGTAAACAAAAGCAAGAAGAAGTTATCCGATGAGAGAGCTGTAGGTCCATATACACTAGATGTATTACTCATTGCCAGATATGTTTTTTTGTTTTGTTTTTTTGTCTCAGCTTTTTTTTTTTTTTTTTTTAGCTTTACAGTTTTATATTCAGAAATTGTAATTTTATATTTTAGAACCATGACTACATAAGCATTTGTATGCTTGAATGATGAAACAAAGCCTTGTTAATGCCAGTAGTAATGAACAAAACCATGAGGCTGGTCTGCAACTTCTGTCAAATTTGCATTACATGTGGAAATGTCCTACATGGACATTGTTATAGGATACCACCACCCTTTGTGTTAATATTTTTAACCTATATTTTTGTTGAAGTTTTTCATATTCACAATTTAGAGTAGCAAAGCAGACAAAGTGACGAAAAGCCAACAACAGAGGACCAACGATTAGAGTTAAACCATCAGTTACCAACAGATGTCCATCAATATATAGAAGTGGCATTGAAAAAATAGGAAAGACCTGAAAATGTTTAAATTTAATAACATGCAGTCATAACAGTTGTTCTTCCCAGCAATATTTCATATCAGTAGAGGAATGACTGAAATGTACTTACGGTTTTTAAAGTTTATGAGGTTATTCATATTAGTAATTGCTTCCTTAGTGTAGTGGGCTTCAATTTTTATATTATACAAGTATCTTTAATCTGTCAAAAATGTAAAATTCACTTACCAACTTGCCTGTTGCCTTTCAAGCACTAACATTTATTGATAGTTACAGGAACAGTTTTACTAAACATGTATATATTTTAATTTGCTGTAATTGGTAGAAAGATGCTGTAGTTATAATGTTGAAAAGATTTATGGAACTTATGGAATGTAATAGACCAATTGAAAAATGTTACTTTCACTGTAACCAGAGGTATTGAGTCATTTATTTAAATCTTAATAACATTGGAAGATGTTTTTACTTCTCCATGGTTGAGATTTATGAAAAATGATTACCAAAGTGGAACATGTGCAAGCAACAAGCAAACAGGCGCGTTCTTTGTTTCACATCTTATTACGGCTTCATACTTGTGGTGACAGGAGGTGCCATGGGAGATGAAGTGTTATTTTAGATGTAGAAATGTTGCACATGGAAGGGGTAATATTTCTTTGTCAAGAAGCTGCATTTTTTATGTCTTAAGATATAGATTTGGTAGAGAAGAAATCATTCCTATTAAATTGAGCTTCAGAAACACAATGTACCATTATAAACCAGAATGCTGCGTACAACATCTCAGAAGGCTTTATGCCTGCAGTGATTGTACTTGAGAAATTAGTAATTTGCACATTAAGCCGCCTCATTACTTCACCATTGTTTTGCTGATATAAAGTAACCTATATCTTATTAATATCTATCTATGTGACAATTCCCATTATTAAGTTATTTTCTACTGAACTACAAAATAAAGGCCACATTTAGGATTTCCCAATATCAGTATTTCCCTGGCCTTCCATTTGGAGATCAGTGGAATATAGGTGAGCAAATTGATTAATTAGAATTTAAATTTAACCTGAATTTGTGAAAAGAATTCTGATTCATTTGGGTAGAATTTTTTGAGAGAGAGAATTAGAGAGAGGGATGGACAGGGTGTAAGGAAGAGAGAGGGGGAGAGATTTTTCAGGCATGTAAAGCCCTTTAAAATTTGGCACCTGAATTGAATTTCTTGGCCAATTCTTGATGAATTGGACCAAAGCAAATTTTCGTGAATTTGCTTATCTGTACAGTGGAGCAAAATTGGTGAAAAGTAGTTACAATTGGCTTGCCCTTCTGCATTTTAGGGGAGATTCGTCATAAGAAATTTTTTTAAAGCCAGTTTTTCAGGCATCTGTGTTGCCATATTTGTGCCAAGTTTATCAAGTACCACATGATGTTTAATAAATTGGTCTGTACAGTCAGTTCAGGCGTGTCTTTGTCTTCAATACTTATAGGTGAGAAATAAAGACTACTCACTCTTTTGAAGCACAATCTGTACTTTTCAATCCTTTATTCCTTTTCAAGACCATTTATGGCTCGCAGGCCTCTTTCCATGAGAATGCTGAGTTGTGTCCTATCCCTTAATGAATGACATTTCAGGGGTTACGCCCCTTACTCATGCTTAGCCATGTGGTGTAACCACACTCTTTAAAAACTCTTTGATACAAATACAATTATATTATTTTTTTTTAATCAGGTATAATTTTTATTAAAACAGCATAGAATGACATAGCAAAAGTTTAGTTCGCCGGCCACGCAGGACCAATGAAATAACACAGAATACAGTGTATACAAAGAATCATAACCAGCGAGAGCATACAAAACCTCTCCACCATTTTCACATTTTCCTGTCTGCACAAAAAAGAAAAGATACCGAGCGTGGTGCAGATGCAAAGTAGCACGGTCGCCAGTGCAGTAAACACAGCAAAATAAAGGAGAATTGCTATAAGAACAATTAACACAACACCCCCGTAACCCTTCCCACCCCCAATAACCCCCAACAAGCGGCGAGACGACCCCCGACAAAGAACTAGACGGGACCCCGTATCATGACACTAAGGCACGTCCCTACTGTACCCTTTAGGAAGAGGACAACTTCCCCAGAACTATAGGCGACAGAGACAAGGGCCTACAACCTTCGTCCCCTGGCCAGGTTGACTCCCAGCAATCGATCCCGAACACATTCCCGTGCCAGGGACAGTGAGACCAAATTGGGTGCATCGATCCAACCCTGCCAAATAGCTGAGAATTTGTCTAAACACTTTCTCTTTAGATATATCCCTCTTTCATAACGCAAGATAGTATTCATACGGTTAACATATTCTGGAAGGGTAGGCGGATCAGGCTTAATCCAATGCCGAGCTATAAGAAGACGTGCTTGAAATAGCATCCTTTGGATGCATAACAGAATAGTTGAGTTCCGAGTGTCCGACTCCAGAAGTCCCAGCAGGCATTGTATCGGGTCATGCGGAATCACTATATTAGTGACCTGTTTAATCAATTCCAGTACCCCATTCCAGAATTCACCCAATTTAGCACATGACCAGAACATATGCAATAGAGAGGCCTGCTCCCTTTTCAAATACAATTATATTATAACATTTATCAATATATTAAAAAAATAGAAAAATGAAAAACTGGTTGCATAGATACTGATTCACAGGAATACTCTGAAGTTAAACATATCATTTAACCCCTTAGGTCTCAATGTTTCCATTTTTGTAATCCATCTAGTTTCATGCTGCAACAGCTTACATTTATTATCCTCAGGTGTTTTACCTGGATTAACATATTCTATTATTAATAAACTGTTGTTGTGGTGGCTCACTCTCAATCAGCTAGTGTGAGGTGCTTCAAACCAAAAAGAGGGATCACCCACCCTCTAATAAAAAGGTAAATATATATGGCTAAGTTTGGTGAGCACTCATACATCTGACATCAGACTGAATAGCATAAAAAACTTTATATTTAATAGGGATCCTAAACAATATACTTCAATGTTAAAACAATAAAACACTATAAAAACTGCATATATTGATGCAGAAAGCAAAACTGCAGATTGCTTGAGTCCTTTTCATGCAGTAGTTGTTGCGGTTTATGTGCGTTTTTCTGTACCAACAGGGAATACAGATATTCCCAACTCTATTGTAATATATATGTAAATAATATTGGTTGCAGGTGATCTTCTTTCCACCCTATAGTGTTGTATAGGACCGCTTAAAGTTCTATGTGGAAAAGCAACCAAGGAATAATGCGCTGAAGCTATGGCTGTACACCTCAAATGTCCCACATGTTGACAGTATAGGTAACCAGCATAAGTCTCCACGGAGTTTAAACAAATTACTTCTCAGTCTCCAATGTATATTTCCTCCCAAGAGTCTCTGTTAATATCTCTTACCTCCTTCCCTATGAATTTGTGCCTCTCAGGTGGCCTGGCGAGGGGCGAGCGGAGCGGATCGTCTGTCGGCGTCTCGCGTCGCACACCTCGAGCCAAACGATGTAGGTTCTTGCGAGAGTACACGTAATGTCGTCCCCACTGATGTATATTCGGACGCTAGGGAACGGAGGTAGTAGGATTATCTGTTTCTTCTTATTCGTATAGATGATTCGGATCCTTTATTGTATGGCCATACAGTATCCTTTCTTGGAGGGTCTTTAACTCGGGCACATCCACCTTCCTTCCATACGCGTTTCGGGATAATACACTATCCCTTCCTCAGTGGTAAGGACTCAAGCAATCTGCAGTTTTGCTTTCTGCATCAATATATGCAGTTTTTATAGTGTTTTATTGTTTTTTTAACATTGAAGTATATTGTTTAGGATCCCTATTAAATATAAAGTTTTTTATGCAAATCAGTCTGATGTCAGATGTATGAGTGCTCACCAAACTTAGCCATATTCTATTATTACCCATTTTAGTTTATTCCATTTATGTTTCATTTCATGATAATGTTGTAATAATGTTGTTTCACAATACTTATTTTCACTTTTTTCTTCTTTTTTGATTTATGCTTATTTAGACGTACTTGTATCTCCCTTTTGGTTTGTCCAATGTACCACATGCTACATGGACATCCTATGCCATAAATGATAATTGATAAATTAGTACATCTTTGAAAGTCTAAAACTCCTGTCTTACTTTAAGGGAGAAAGTTTGTGATAATTTTTGTGACTTTTTAAAAAGTAATAGTTTATAAATCTGGCTTAAATCTGTTTTACAGGCTAACTTGGTCCACTTTCCCGCCACGATTATGGAGTGAGTGATGTAATGGTGTAAAATGTCACAATGTTTTTGGAAAAATAAGCTCAAAAAGTTACAAAGCCCTATTCTGTGATGTTTTTAAGACATAATTCTTCAGTACAGAACTTGACAACTCCCCTATAGTGTCCATAGTAGCATTCCATGTTTGTGGCCCAGATTCTAAGCTGCAAGCCAATCTATGAAGCACAGGTCGTCAAAGGTGGTAGCAAGAAACAAGCTGGTGTCCTACATTGAGTCACATATATAATTAACAGCCCTTTCCTGTGCTATCATTTAAATGGCCTGTGAAAAACCTATAAAAATAACGTATTTTTAAATGTAATGATGTGCACTGAGGTTGGTACACTATATATTACTTTTCCTCCATCAACTTTCCATATTAATGGCATAGCTATGATGCATAATTACTAGTAATGAGTGAGCACCAAAGTATTCGGGTGGTTGGGTGTTCGGCCCAAACACATTGCTATATTTGTGTGCTCGGCCGAGCACCTGAGTATAATGGAAGTCAATGGGAGACAACCAGGCACCCTCTGCTCTGAAAAGGGGAGGTTGACTGGTCTATTGGAAAAGGCCAGAAAGTGACAAAAACACTACCAAAAGGAACAGCATGGGGACGATGTCTGGATGCATCTTGGACTCCCCGGTTGCTGCTGGGAGCCATATTGTCCGAGTTGTACGCCACTTTAACAGACTGACAAAAATAAGCACAACCCCCCAACAAAAAAAAAAAATTCACAGGGAAAATTGTTAGGAGACATTATTTCCTGTATATTCAATTGTATATAACGTGTAAGTATTACAAAAAAGTATAAGCAAGAGGCACTCCGAAACAGCTTGTATATCACATAGAGGAGGGCCTCTTTCACATTGTGGTACAATTGTTCAGGTAGTGGGACTCCTACACTCATAACGTCTATTCACTAAGTGAAAGGGCTGCCAAAAATTATAATGAACTGGCATTGCAATAACACCCTTTGTTACACATAAAGGAGGGCATCATACATACCCTTGAAAAATTATCATTGATGGCCTGCTGGTGACCCTCCAAAACATTAGGAGGAAGGTCCTGCTTTTGACCCTCTAAAACATTAGGGGCGAGGGCCTGCTGCTGAGCATTGCAAAAAATGATGGGCCAGTGCCTGCTGCTGAGCTGACCCTATAAAATATTGTACGTGAGGGCCTGCTGCTGAGCTGACCCTTTAAACTATTGTAGTTTAGGGCCTGCTGCTGAGCTGACCCTGTAAAATTTTGTAGTTGAGGGCCTTCAGGTGAGCTGACCCTCTAAAATATTTTAGGTGAGGGCCTGCAGATGAGCTGATGCTCTAAAATATTGTAGGTGAGGGCCTGTAAGTGAGCTGACCCTGTAAAATATTGTAGGTGAGGGCCTGTAAGTGAGCTGACCCTCTAAAATATTTTAGGTGAGGGCCTGCAGGTGAGCTGACCCTCTAAAATATTTTAGGTGAGGGCCTGCAGATGAGCTTACCCTCTCAAATATTGTAGGTGAGGGCCTGCAGGTGAGCTGACCCTCTCAAATATTTTAGGTGAGGGCCTGCAGGTGAGCTGACCCTCCCTGAAGAGGGACATGATGAGATCTTGTGCACTGATTCCCAAACTCTTCAGCATCCACAGTCAGAAGAAGATGACAGAAGATGGGGAAAGGCAATTAATGTTTCATGAGGTGGATGATGCGGATGAGACACAGTTGTCAATAAGTGAGGGTCTTGTTAGGTCAACAACACAAGTCAGGAGGATGACCCGAGTGAGGAAGTGGAAGAGGGGATGGGGGACGATGACACCACTGACCCAACCTGGGAAGGTGGCAAGCCAAGCGAGGACAGCGGTACAGAGGGGGAGGGATCCACAGCACCGTAACAGGCTGGAAGAGGCTGTGGGATGGCAAAAGGGAGAAGGCAAGCTACAACAAATAGGCCCACGTACAGATGTCCTTAACCCAGGCCTTTGAACATAAGTGCAAATACCCAGGCACCCACCCACAGGACATAGCACTAAATGCACTCCTTTCAAAATTTCTGGCCTTGGGAATGTTGCCATTTAGGCCTGTGGACATTGAGGCTTTCCTCAGCCTCATGGTAGTGGACGTCCCTCGTTACTCAGTCCCCAGCCGCCACTTTTTTCTCGGGGTGCTGTCCCCACATTACACCAGCAACTGTGTCCAGTTATATCACCCGTGCCCTGACCAATGCAGTTATTGGGAAGGTCCACTTAAGGACTGATACACGGAAAAGTGCCTTTGGCCAGGGATGCTACATTTCCATGACGGCACACTGGGTGAACCTTGTGGACACCGGTAGCGAGTTGTACCCTGGGATGGCACAGGTGCTACCAACGTCAAGGATTGCGGGCCCCCATTCCATCAGGATTTTCTCCACCACCTACATTAGTTCCAGCAAACCCCCCTTCTCTACTCCTACTCCACTTACACCTCTGAATTCTCATCTTGCAGCACCAGTCAGCCATCAGTCAGTAGCTGGAAGCAGTGCAGCACTGCAGTGGGGAAGCGGCAACAGGCCGTACTGAAACTCATTTGCTTAGGTGACAAACAGCACACCGCCGCAGAGCTGTGGCAGGTTATAGGGAACCAGACTGAGCTGTGGCTCTGGCCACTCAACCTGCAACCAGGCATGGTTGGTTTTTGTGTCTGATAATGGCCGTAACTTGTTGGCAGCTTTGGAGCTTGGCAAGCTCAAAACACATGGCAATCATACACCATATATGTCCCATGCACAACAAACATCCTAAACTTATACATTAATATAAGTAAAAACATAACACACAAGAGTGGAGGTAAACCAATGGCATGGCCTGTTAATTAACTCATAAATAACCAAATAACCATAACATATTTTACAACCATAAACTATAATAATACCAATAATAATACAACCACAAACCATAATAATAATAGAACAGAATGACATTGTGGATAAATTTACAGCTGACAATGCTGGTGGCAGAGTACGTAGTTCCTTGTGCAACTCAGTAGGGGAGATGAGGAGGGCACAAAGCAGTTTCAACAGAGGCAGAACAACACTCTCCAAGGCCTGCAACAGTTTCATGACACCCCGCCAGCACCCTCATCCTGATGCGCGGCCTAGTTTCACAAGGCGGGAAAATTTTGGAAGATGGTGAAGGAGTACATAGCAGACCGTGTCAGCGTCCTCGGCGATCCCTCTGTGCCTTACAACTATTTGGTGTCCAAGCTGGACACGTGGCACAAACTGCCACTCTACGCCTCAGAAGTGCTGGCCTGCCCTGCCGCCAGCGTTTTGTCAGAGCGGGTATGTAGTGTTGCTGGGAGCATAATAACTGATAAGCGCACCCGTCTGTCAACTGAGAATGCTGACAGGTCGACTCTTATAAAAATGAACAAGGCCTGGATTGCCCCTGACTTCTCTACTCCTCCTCCTTCATCATATCAACAAGCTTTTTAGGCTGCCCTCGCTCATAATATTTTAGAGGGTCATCTCACCTGCAGGCCCTCACATATAATGTTTAACAGGGTCAGCTCACCTGCAGGCCCTTGCAAATCATGTTTTTTAGGTTCAGATCACCTGCAGGCCCTCACATATAATGTTTAACAGGGTCAGCTCACCTGCATGCCCTCACATATAATGTTTAACAGGGTCAGCTCACCTGCAGGCCCTCACATATAATGTTTTAGAGGGTCAGCTCACCTGCAGGGCCTGTAAAATTATGTTTTTTTATGGTCCGCTCACCTGCAGGCCCTCACAAATAATGTTTTACAGTGTCAGCTGCTCTGAAGGCACTCGCAAATGATGTTTTAGAGGGTCAGCTGACCTGAAGGCACTCGCAAATGATGTTTTAGGCGGTCATCTGACCGGAAGGCACTTCTCAATAATGTTTTTGAGGGTTAGCGCACCTGGAGGCCCTCAGCTACATTCTTTGACTCAGTTTCATCGCTCCCAGGGCCACAGGCTCTGCGTGCAGGGCCGGCGCGTCCTATACGCGGAATAGGCAGCCGCGTAGAGTGCCCCTTGGGAAGGGGCGCTGCTGGGAGCGCCGGCCCCGCCTCATGCTGCAGCCGCCCGAGCGCTCTGAATTGAGCCTCTGGCGGCTGCAGCACTCCCCGGGCTGACGCGTCCATGAGGGCGCACCGCCCAGGCACAGCAAGAGGAAAGGAGCTGACAGGGGGGAAGCGCTCAGCGCTCCCTCCTGTCACTCTATTGTGGCGTGGCCGAGCTCTTTAAGGTCCGTGGGTACAGGAGCATCTGTCTCCTGTACCCGGCCGGACTGACATGAAGTGCGCACACAGTGTGCACTTCATGTCAGTCCCCTCAGGTGCAGGAAACGAAAGCTCCTGTACCCGTGGAGCATAAAGAGCTCGGCCGTGCTACACTAGAGGTAGCGGAGGGAGGGGGAGGAGAAAGAGAATGACAAGGGGATGGGGAGAATAAAAAGAGGGGAAAGAGAATGACAAAGGAGGGGGTGACAAGAGGGGAAAGGGAATGACAAGAGGGAGAAAGGGAATGACAAGGGGGAGTGTGAAGAATGACAAGGGGGTGAAGAATGACAAGAGGGGGAGAGAATGACAAGGGGGAGTGAAGAATGACAAGAGGGGAGAGAATGACAAGGGGGAGTGTGAAGAATGACAAGAGGGGAGAGAATGACAAGAGGGGGAGAGAATGACAAGGGGGGGGAGAGAATGACAAGGGGGGGGAAGAATCACAAGTGGGGGGAGTGTGAAGAATGACAAGAGGGGGGAGAGAATGACAGGGGGGGGAGAGAGAACTGGCATTAGTTAAAGGGGTTCTGCAGTTTGTTACAACTGATGATCTATCCTCTGGATAGATCATCAGCATTTGATCGGCCGGGGTCTGACACCCGGGACCCCCGCCGATCAGCTGTTTGAGAAGGCAGCGGCGCTGCAGGAGCGCCTCGGCCTTCTCGCTGTTTACCGCAGGCCCAGTGACGTCACAACTAGTATCACTGGCCTTGGCGGGGTTAAGCTCTGTTCACTTGAATAAATCTTAGCCCCACCCAGGCCAATGATACTAATCGTGACATCACTGCGAGAAGGCTGAGGCACTACTGCCAGCGCCGCTGCCTTCTCAAACAGCTGATTGGCGGGGGTCCTGGGTGTCGGACTCCTGCCGATCAGTTTAAATAAACTGCAGAACCCCTTTAATATGGCAGATCATATGGGTGGGGCATTGTGATGTCACATGGGGGGGCGGCAAACTTTTCTTTTGCCTAGGGCGGCAAAAATCCTTGCACCGGCCCTGTCTGCGTGCATCATCAGCATCACAGCCATTTCCACGTTAAAAGTTATATATGCTTAAAAGTATGTCACACGTACAGTAGCGTAGGACTTGAAAGTGTATGCACAAATAAATTAAAAAAGGTATTTGGGATGCGCACACATTGCACAGGAGATTTAGACCTGATAATGTCACAGACTAGCATACACTGTCTATGGATAAAGTACAGTATATGTCAGTGATATGTATTAAACGCACACACAGTAGATGTGGCACAAATTATTTAAATTTGCGCTACAGACACTGTTTTCTGATGTAGTACAGAATTTGTAGTGCAGATCCAGCCCCCTGGATCTCACAGGAAGCAGGCTGTAAGTATATTACATTGAGTAGTATTGTAATGCATTGTAAAGGGATCAGGCCCCCAAAAGTTGAAGTCCCAGAGTGGGAAAACAAAAGTTAAAAAAGAAGTTAAAAAAATAAAGTTTTAAATTTTTTTAAAAAATTTCAACTAAAAAATAAAAAAAGCGTCCTTTTCCCCAAATAAAGTAAACAAAATTGTAAAAAAAATAGGGTAAAAAAGAAAAGAAGACATATTAGGTATCGATGCGTCCATATCAACCAGCTCTATAAAAATATCACATGGCCTTACCCCTCAGATGAACACCGTCAGAAAAATAAAATAAAAACTGTACTAAAAAAGCAATTTTTTTGTCACCTCACATCACAAAAAGTGTAATACCAAGTGATCAAAAAGTCATACGCACCCCAAAATCATACTAATGAAACCGTCATCTCATTCTACAAAAAATGAGACCCTAGCTAAGACAATCGCCTAAAAAATAAAAAACTATGGCTCTCAGAATATGTAGACACTAAAACATTTATTTTTTTTTTGAAAAATGCTGTTTTTGTGTAAAGCATAAATACATAAAAAAAACTAATAACCTAATCCCTCAGGTGAACACCGTTACAAAAAAAATAAACGGTTTCAAAAAAGCCATTTTTTGTCACCTTTCATCAAAAAAAGTATAATACCAAGCGATCAAAAAGTAATATTTACCCTAAAATAGTACCAATCAAACCATCATCTCATACTGAAAAAAATGAGCCCCTATATACGACAGTCGCCCAAAAAATAAAAAATATGACTTTCAGAATATGGAGACACTAAAAAATCTTTTTTTCAAAAATGCTTTATTATGTAAAACTGAGACAAACAACCCAAAAATATTTGGTATTGTCGTGTCCGTAACAACCTGCTCTATAAAAATACCACATGATCTAACCTGTTAGATGAACATTGTAAATAAATAAAAACGGTGCCAAAAGCTATTTTTTGTTACCTTGCCTACCAAACAGTGTAATATAGAGCAACCAAAAATCATATGTACGCTAAAATAGAACCAACAAAACTGCCACCTTATCGCGTTTCCAAAATGGGGTAATTTTTGGGGAGTTTCTACTTCCAAAAATCATATGTCGTTACATTCTTTCTGCGCCCTATCATGTGCCCATGCCCATGTCAGATTTGCAAAAAATGGCCTGGTCCTTAAGGTGGAAAATGGCAGGGTCCTTAAGGGGTTAATGATCTAATGTTGACATTCAAAATAAAGAATTATTTACCTTATGTTCAGCATGGCAGACTGCAATGAAGCTTTGCTGTGTTCAATAACTAATTATAATCTACATTTGGTTAACTACTTGATTGATCAGCTAAGTGGATGCTTCATTTTTCACATGAAACATATGGGGTTGGGTTTGATTTGTTTCTTAAACAGAGGCAATCAAAATAAAAAAAAGACTAGATTATCCAAGTGCAGGAATCTTTTCTGCATAATTAAAAACATGATACATGTCTAATATTATAGTTTGTACAAAGATCAGACACATCTTTATATGGAAGATATGCAATAAGGAGACATCTGGAAAATGGCAAATATTTGTCTTTGCCTTTGCTTTGCTACAATATTAGGAGTTTTGTCTTTCAATGAACCACTATCCATTCAATCTGTGTTATCTGCTTCTATGGAACAACAGACTTGTTACTTATACTTTAGTGTTCACACATTGCATGCCAGCTTCCACTGCTGCATTCACATTAATCCCTGTGCATCTCTGACTAATTCCAAATTGTAACGTAAAACTATAGGACAGCAATATTATCTTGATTGTATCATTTTGCAGGGCTGTAAGTTGAATTGGTGTTGGAAATGCCCAGATAAGGGCTTTTGTGGGAAAAGGTTAAATTATTACGAGTTATGTAGTTTGAAGCTTTGTAGCAAGGGGTTTTGCTTGAAGAGGACCTTTCACCACTCCTGACATGCCTGTTTTCTAAGCTACATGCATTCCCCATGTAATAATTCTGTAGCCTCTATTCTTATGTCTGTATGTTGTGCCATTCCTTTATTATTTCTACTAGAAGTTATGAATTCTTTCCTAGCAGTCTGCAGTAAGAGTAAAGAGGGGTGGTAACCAGTTGGGGGTGTGTACCTGCACATTCTGACAATGGTAGCACTGATTGGATAGAGTGAGACTGTGCAGGTACACCCCCCGAACTGGTTACCACCCCTCTGTACAATTACTGCAGACTGCTAGAAATTCATTCATAACTTCTATATGAAATAATAAATGAATGGCACAATATAGAACCATGAGAATAGATGCTCCAGAATTGTTATTACATGGAGAATGCATGAATCTTCTAAAACAGGCATGTCAGGAGTGGTGAAAGGTCCTTTTTAAGTCTTATTACATGCTCATGCACAATTCTTCTCTTCTATAACTATAATCCTATAATGTTAGCTACAAGTCTTTCTTGCTGTTCTGTGATAACACAAAGACTACATGATTGAACTATAAAATATAGATGTTTAAAATGAAAATATTAGAATTTAACATCAAAATTACAATGAAAATATTGCAAAGTATGGGGGTCATTTATCAAACAGAAATACGCCTAAATTAGGTGTATTTCTGGTGCAGATTGTGGCGCAAAGGTTGCGCCGCTATCTGTGACTTCTCCCAATTCATGCCAGGTCTAAAAAAGGAAGGGTAGAATGGACGGGGACAGGGATGGGCCGACGGACCATGTTCTACTCCTCTTTTAGGTATAGAAAATGGTCTAAATCTAAGAAAGATAGGAAGCAGCTTACATTTAGAAGTGGCGGAGGATCCGCCAAAGTTATATAGAGGCTGGCAGCTCTTCATAGCTTCGGCAGATCCAGTGCAAGGGCTAATTAAGACGGCGTTTTAGTAAATGACCCCTTATATGTCATATAAAGCGATTAATTACAATCTATAATTACAATTATAGATATGACGTAAAGCATATACAATATATTGAACTGTAAAATATGTATTTGTATATAGTAATGTAATATAAATAATATACTGTATAGTAATGGAATCACAGTAGATACTTTTTAGGTAACATGTGTGAGCATGCCTTAAACTGATAATTCTGCCAGAGGATAATTTCTTTGTTTAATGTTATTTGGGTTGGATGGATGGTAAAATGAGGTGGCAAAAAACATACATTTAGCAAAAAAATTATATACCTCCCTTGGCACACAAGAGCTATAGATGTATATGTAAAGCTAGGGTTGGTAAGAAGCCATCATAGTAAAGTGCATCTACACAGAAATTGTCCAGCAATTCTGAAACCTCACATTTCAGTGGATACCACTGAACTGCTGGGCATTGGACACAAGAAGTTAACAGCGAAACTAAGATGAACTGGAAACAAAAGCACAACATAAAATGCTAGTTTGTGAAAGTTTTTTATTTTTTATTTACTGGCATTTTGCGTTTTAGTTCCCATCTTAATTTTCTAATTAAATTAACCAAATTAATAACACAAGAAACCCATGAGCACATGGGTTTGTACAATTTCCTGTAGACTTTTATGGGGCTCTATTGTACCTTTTGCTGTAATTTCTTTACTGTATTTAAAAAAAAAAAAAAAAACATGAAAACTGCACAATGCCATAGCAAAACCACACAAAAGCATAGACTTAAATAGAAAAATCTGGTGTTACCTTGATTTTTTACAACCCATTCACAGTGATGAACGTATACAAATGTCCATCTAAGGCTTTATTGATAGCCTCATATAGACCTATGTGCATTTTATGTTCATGACATCTTTGTCAAGTGTTGACTCAGAAATAGTTATATTGTGCTAGAAATGTGATAGGACTGTGCAGACCAGCTCATAGTAATTAAACTGTCAAGTTGGATGTAGCTATTCTCCCCTTTGGCACTATCTACTCTACTACAATTGTCTGACAGCCATTTCCATGACCAGCATACTACTACTAGCTTAATGCATTTATTTTAAGACAGTGCAATAGAGCAAACTTGTCACCTTGTATCTTACAATATATTAGCTGACTTAATAATATGTTTTACCAAACGATCTTATCTCAACATTAAATGAGGACACAGAATACATCAAATTGAATCAATCCGTCTTTTTTAATTTGAGGACAACATGTGATCCTCAATGTTATCTTTCACAAAGTTTTTATGGTTCATTTGCTATGATTTACTTGTGAAGGTAATCTTATCTTAATAACAGCACAATCTATAAGTTAATGTTTTTCTGCAATAGAGTTGAGCGAACACCTGGAAGTTCGGGTTAGCCGGGTTCGGCCGAACTTCGCCGCAACGTTCGAGTTCGGGACCCGAACTTGACCCCGAAACCCAAACCCCATTGAAGTCAAAGCCGAACTTTGGGGCACTAAAATGGCTCTAAAAAGTAATAAAAAGGGCTAGAGGTCTGCAAAAGGAAGCGAAATGGGGATAAGAGCTGGACCCTAAAACATTGGGAAATATAAAAAAGAAAACAAAGAGAAAGTGCGCTGGAGTATAACAAAGGCTGGGTGAGGCTGGTATACATATCTATTCTGCACAAGGTATGGACAAGTCCCGTGGGATCCATGCCTGGTTCATTTTAATTAACGTGAGCTTGTCCATATTGGCTGTGGACAGGCGGCTGCGCTTGTCTGTGATAACGCCCCCTGCCATGCTAAACACAGGTTCAGATAATACATTGGCTGCAGGGCAGGTCAGCACCTCCAATGCGTAAAGGGCAAGCTCAGGCCATGTGCCCAATTTGGAGACCCAGAAGTTGAATGGGGCAGACCTATCAGTCAGTACGTGTAGGTGTGAGCACACATACTGTTACACCATGTTGCTGAAATGCTGCCTCCTGCTTAAGACGTTCCATATCAGCTGGTGGTGCTGGTTGTTGTGGCATGGTGACAAAGCTTTTCCACATTTCGGCCATACTAACCCTGCCTTCTGAGGTGCTTGCGGTGCCCCAGCTGCATTGGCGACTTCTTCCTTCTCCTCTGTCTTTGCCTTCGCCAAATTTACAGAATATATTTCCCATCAGGTATGCAGTGCAGGGGTAGTTTGAAAGAAAAAAGGGGTACAGATCACCCAACAATCTAAACGCCGCCGAATTTACAGAATATATTTCCCAGTTAGGTATGCAGTGCAGGGGTAGTTTGAAAGAAATAAGAGGTACAGATCCCAAAGCAATCTAAACACCGCCGAATTAACAGAATATATTTCCCTGTTAGATATGCAGTGCAGCAGGAACACACCCTCCAAGCCACTTGTGAATGACTGGCCTGATAACCATGGAAATGTCCACCCAAAGTCTAAGAGCTGGATTTACTGATTATATTTCACTCTCAGAAATGCAGTGCGGGATGCAAACGTACTTTTTTAGCAAAAAAAAAATATTAATTTGTCCCCCCAGAATTTAATAGATGGATTTACTGAATTGATTACACTGTCACATATAGAGCACAGGGGTACTTTACAGAAAAAAATATGAATATGTCATCCCCTGGGTCCCTGCACTGCACTTGCACAAAATGGCCACCGACGCCCACCTAACTAACAGACGGATTAAAACTTATTTTTCTGTGTCACTGGGCTCAAGGCAGGGTACAAAAATGTTGCATTGCACCCACAAAAAGAATTGCTGTAGATCGCAGACTTAACACCAAGCTCTGATATCAGATTCTTTCCGAATCTCTCAGTCACAGCAGCAGCATCCTATCCCTACACTAGTAAGAGCTGACGTGACGGCGGTACGTGACTCCAGCTTATATAGAGGCTGGGTCACATGCTGCACTGGCCAATCACAGCCATGCCCATAGTAGGCATGGCTGTGATGGCTTCTAAGGGCACACATCTTAAACGCTTGTTGATTGGCTGCCCTGCAGCCTTTCAACAAGCTTTATTAAACGGCCGAACACCGAACTCGAATCCGAACTTTTACGGGTTCGGCTCCGGGTACAAAAAACCTTTACAGTTTTTTTTTCTTAAATTAAAATTGGTAAAATTACTTATTAGTGCTCACCTCGGGATATATTTACAATCTAAGGCTATGTTTATATAGCCATTGAGCAAATCGAAGTAAAAAAAATTGACCAATCCGGATTTCAGGAAAAATTTGATTCGCCACAAAGCCGAATTTCCCTGTGCTTTGTGTTAACAAATCTATTTTTTCTGAAATGGAGGTAAAAAAAAAAAATACTCACCTAATCCATTTGCTCACAGAGTGGCCGTTGTGGCCATCTTGAATGAAGAAACCACACAAAGTCTGGTGCAGTGAGGTGTGATGTCACCATGTCAGCGCGCTGGCCAGATGCGGTGATGTCATTAGTGCCCGGCCTGCGTGATGATATTATTATATCATCACATTGCCGCGCAATATTTCGTGCAGTTTCTTCAATCAATATGGCCGCAATGGCCAGTGGAAAAGGTGAGTATGTATTTTTTTTAACCCTCATTAACCTCTGAAAGTCCTCAATTTATATGTCAGATGCCGAGGAATGTAAAGTGATTTGTGACAAAGTAATTTGTGACTAATCAAATTTCATTGTGAAATTCAGCGAAGCTCAAGAATCTAATTTTTTATAACTTTGCGCATCTGTAATTATGACCTTTTATTGGGAGCTTCATTAAGGTTTCTAGCACTTAAATATTTTCATTAAGGTTTCTATCTATCACTTCTATGAGAGCAAGAACAGCATACAGTACATAACCATTCTTGCTGTTAAAACCCCTAAGACGCCATAATAAGTCAGTGGGATCTGTTGGGCGCTATTTGCTTGTGTCATTATGAAGAGTATCTATGATGCCAGTGTGAAAAGAGCCTTATATTTTAGTATGATATGGTATATGATCTGAAAAATAATGGTAAACTAATAATAGATTTAAGACAACAACCTAAACTAATAATTAGTATATTCTTTTCTGTGACATTTGATTTGGGAATTACATCTAGAGATTAATTCTTATTTTGTCAGCAAGAAATGTTTAACTTTACATGACAACATATTTTAAATATACTATATAATATACTCTATATACTCAATACTTACGTTTCGCAAACTTTTCTATTAAATGAGTAATTCCAGCAGTTCAGTGATTCTCTGACTATGCCATTTTTTATGTCTAGAATTAGGAAAATAATAGGGCTCAACTTTTCTTTTGAGGCAAGATTTTAGATACTGGGGGTGATTGCTAAAATGTCCATTAGATGGCTGGTATACTGCTAAGTAGCAGTCTAAATCACTGTCTAGATGGGTGTTTTGACTATGTGAACAGTGGGACATTTGCTGCTGATCTGAACTTATCTATATGTTACTAGTCCATCTTTACTACCGCTATCAGTCTGTGAATATTATGGAAGATGATCTGGGGATCCTTCGGCAACAAAAACCTCTGCAGGTTAAGGGTGGAAGTTGCTTAAGGGGATATCTTATACTCTGCGTCCTAGGCTATCCTGCATTAAATATATTGTATAATTCATAGTGTGGTACATTACCATAATATTTAAACCAATCCATGGATTCCAACAATGTTGCATTTGCTTCCTTAACTGTGAATGTTGGTGATTTTGCCAAACATGTGGCCTAGCAAGGCTCATACCAGCAATAGAATTTACTGAGTTTCAGGGGCATTACTACACATCAAAAATGTCTACAGTCACATGCTTATATTCCTTCCACTGTTTCTGTGACCTCCAGGTCTACACCTTCCACTTTGGCTTCTTTACCTCACCCCCCTGCAACTCCTCAGTGAGAGGGGGGCTAAGGTCTAGCAGGATTCAATCAACCATTATACCATACACTTTGTACTGTATGCCCAGAAATTGCTCTCTGATCTAACTAAGGGGGCCTACATAAGTATCTTGTTCTTAGAAAATACATTGTTAGGCATGGACCTTATGAGAATGGAACAAACCAATGCCTTCATCGCTAAACTCATTCCTGACTACATTTTAGAGAGTCTTGGAGAACTGTCAAATGTCACCTCTGAATTTCTGCATGACTATACTTGAAACAAAAGAATTCCTTACTTGGACAATATGATATTAAGTTCTGCACCCTGGTTTCAAAACTGCCATGGAACAACAAGGTGTTAGAGATAGCTGTTTATGAAGGACTATTTGGCCACTTTTTGAAGGGTCCTGATATTCTCACAGCCTTTGATGACCTTATCCTCCTAATGACTAGTGTATGTGAAAAAAATCTCAAGTTCTTGTTGGCATCCTCATTGGTCTACTTGAATTATCCTCCCCCAGCCTAACCTGAGCAATCCATGCAATTGGATCATAGGTGTCTACTTCAGGTTGAAAGAAAATCTACACTGCAACTGTTCAGTGTGCCACTCAAGGTCAGAGAAGTTCCAATGTCTTGAGGTAGGAGAGATCACTATAGGTCTGACCCTTCCTTTCCTTGATAAAGTTATTGATTGTTGTCAATGTGAGTTTCAAAACCATTCAGAAATCCTGCTTCTCTTTCGTGGACTGTTCAGATGAAGTGAGCTTCATTAACTACTCATTCAGCAAAAAAAAAAAAAAATTCTCTGCTGGCGTTCCAGGAGAAGTCACTGTATGATTCTAGTTGGTCTTTATGGCTTTCATTCTGAGATTTCCTTCCTGGTCCACGGTGACTCTTAGATTGAACCTTTGGTTCTAATATAATCCAATGGGTTCATAATGCTTTTAGCACTGTCTACAACGCCTAGAGCACACTCCCTAACTTCTATGTCTAGTCTCCTCCTAGGTTATGATTCTCCTAGGAGTGTTGTATATCGACTCTTCTTGCCAAAGACTCAGGAGTAGGAGTAGTAAATTTTAATCTACATGAAGATACTGGGCTAGATTATATCAGAGCTCTAGAGCTGCAAAGAAGCACCCCTAATATTAAGAATTATAAGCCTCTGAATAATTGTGGTGCATATAAAGCCAGCATAGAAGAGATTAAGATAGGAACCAACCTTGATAAATATCCTCCTACTAGTATATAAACAGACCACTCAGTGTTTGTAATGTTCCAGCAGTTTTTTAACAATTTGTGAATTACATATTTTGAAATATTTTCTAAGCATCTTGGTCCACCTCAACAATATCCTTATCTATTCCAGGGATCCGAAGATCCACTGACTATGCGTCCACTCTGTATTGCTTTGACATGAGTTTGTCTTGTATGCTTTGCAAGTAGGAGAAGAGCTAATCTTCCTGGGTTACATAATTTCTTCTAAGGATCTTTGCATGGATTCTGACAAAGTCTCCACAGTCCTACACAGTCCAAAACCTGTGTGTATCAAGGCTCTGCAGATTCCTCAGCTTCACAAATTATTATCACAAATTTATTCAGAACTTTTCTTATGTTGTTTTGCCCTGTCATCGCTCTAAGCTAGAATGGAAAAACAGGGAATCCCTTAGGTTCCGCACCGCAGTGTAGTCTAGATTAACACCTTAGTAACCTAACCACTCATATGCCTTTTTATGGCAACCACTAAGGAGCCTTGGGCTGGGGCGCCGCCTTTTTACAGTGGAGCTTTAGGCAAGCAAGCTCTATAAGGGAGCACAAGAGCATTTATTACTGTCCATCTGTTAGTGGGCATCTATTAAGGTCCGTCCATAATTGTCAGTCGGTGGACATACGTTATTGGCCACAACACCGCTACTGAATATTTACTTTATTATTTTAGGGGGTGAGATATACCGTATTTACTCGAATATAAGCCGAGTTTTTCAGCACAAAATTTGTGCCGAAAAACACAAACTCGGCTTATACTCGAGACGGAGTGGGAGGAGGAGCGGAAGGAGGAGCTGGGGGCGGGCGGGCGAGCGCAGCGTGACTGACTAATGTTACGTACCTGCCCGGCCTGCTTTATGAATGAAGCAGGCTGCGCAGGCACGTGACGTCAGTCACGCTGCGCTCGCCCGCCCGGTCTGCCTGGAGTATTCAGTGCGGCATGTGAGGAGGTATTTAGAACAGAGGGGGCAAGAGTAATTGAATTTTAAAACTTTACAGGAGCGGTAATGGGGGGGGGGAGCGGTAATGGGGGGGGAGGGGGAGCGGTAATGGGGGGGGAGGGGGGGCTGTGGATGGCACTGTTATGGGATGGGGGGGCTGTGGATGGCACTGTTATGGGATGGGGAGGGCTGTGAATGGCACTGTTATGGGATGGGGGGCTGTGGATGCGATCCACAGATCCCCCATAACAATGCCATCCACAGATACCCCCCATAACAGTGACATCCATTTCCACCTCGGCTTATACTCGAGTCACTACTTTTCCCAGTTTTTTTAGGATAAAATTAGGGGGGTCGGCTTATACTCGGGTCGGCTTATACTCGAGTATATACGGTATACATATATATATATATATATATATATATATATATGTATATATTTATTTATTTTTTTCAGAGCTTTATAATAAAATAAAAAATAGCTCGAAAATCATATAGTGCAGAGCAGGTATATGCATTTTTAAGCTCCAATAGTTCTGATATGAATCTGACACGGCTTCAGAGGTATAAATTTATTCGGATAGCAGGGACTCTAGTTCAGTTTCCATCCCCGAACCCCATAGCCCTATAGTGGTAGAAGTCACCACCTCATCACATTCACCACCCAGAGTTCCTGTCCCTTCCACTACTTGGGTTCCTGCAACTTTATTTTCTCCCCAAGTACCCCAATTTTTACCTACTCCCCAAATGAATATGGGAGTCACAAATTTTAATTTTTTTCATTTGTTTGTGGATGATAAGGTCTTGGAATTAATTGTACAGCAGACTAATCTGTATGCCACACAGTTTTCAAAAGTGTCCCTGAAATTAAAAAAATGTTGATGGGTTGTAGAGCTAATTTTTAGACATTGGAACAAATTTAACCTTTTCTGATTTGTTTTCCTAATTTTCCTAATTTTATTTTTTAGGACTATATCCTACCACACAAAGTTGTTACTTCCATTCACATCACTGTATCATGATATTGGCATTATATTTTATTATTTGGAGGTTCTCTAATGATTGACTTGTTCCATACTAGAGATGAGCGAATTTCTCAAAAATCCGATTTAGTTGATTCGGCAAATATTATAAAAACATTCGATTCGATCCGAATTTATTCGTGGTTAATCGCAATAAAAAAACTGCTATTTTCTTGCTGCAGATAGACTGTATAGTGGTGCAGAACAATGTGCCTTGCAGTAACAAGCATAGGGAGTCTGCTGTGGTAGAGAAACAATACTGTGAGTAAGTATGACACGCAGATAAATGGCGTCGCTCTTAGAATCACACCACACTTTATTTATTTGGGCAGTTATGGGGCAAAAACTGACCAAATAACTCAAGTGCAAACTCAGCCTACAGGTCGATGTTAGCATCAAGAAGAAGCGCACTCCTTTTACACAGTCATCAGCTGTTTACACTTAGATGTTTACAAGAACCTGTTCTTTTAAATGCTTATACAAGTAGTGCCCCCCCGACAGAGTGGAGCGGGTGTCAGCAGTAAGTTTGTGTTGACGTCACTGATTAATTTTCCCTTCCTCTGATCCATCAGAACAATAACCACCAAAAAACGGATCTTGTCTGTTGAGCATCCGCCTTCACTTGGTCAGCATTTGGTCAGTAATCCATCAGTATTGCTGAAGCCTAAAAAAAAACAGGAGTGGATCCAAAACAGAGAATGGAATGGAATATTTGCATGTCTTCTGTGTTTTTTACCCACTCCTGCTTTTGTCTACCAAATCATAAGCCAAATCGAATTCAAAATAGGGACCATGTCATACAGAATTTACAGCTGCTGCATAGACAGGATCCGTTGTGCATCTCATTTTTTTTCCTTCTGACTGATCAGAAGTAGTGATGAGCAGCAGGGGCAATATTCGAATTTGCGATATTTCGCGAATATTTGGGCGAATATTCGCCATATAATCGCGAATTCATGATCTTCAGTCATTATTTTCTTGATTGTGAAAATTTGCATATAAAAATCTGCATACAATTTGCATAAACTGGTATTTAAAAGATATTCCATTAATAATGACAGAATCAAGAAAATAATGACTGGAGATTATGAAATGACTCATTATTTTCTTGATTGCAAAAATTCGCATATAAAAATGTGCATAAAAATTTGCATAAAAATTCGCATAAACTGGTGTTTTAAAAAAAACGAATATTCGTGATTGTGAATATATTCCGCGATATTCTAAATATTTGCGAATTCTCAAAGTGCCGATATTCGCGATTAAAATTCGCAATTCGAAAATTCGTGATCAACACTAATCAGAAGAAGAATCAAATAACTGATGATGTCAACCAGGCCAAAAAGACAAAATAGTGTCCCAGTCATGGAGGGGGGAGGGTGGGAACAGCATGAGGAGACCACAGAGTTGCCCAGTGACAGGGTTGTGAGGTGGCAGCAGCATGAGGAGACCCCAAAGTTGCCCGGTGACATAGTGTTGAGGTGGCAGCTGCATGAAGAGACCACAGAGTGGCCCAGTGACATAGTGTTGAGGTAGCAACAGCATGACGAGACCACAGAGTAGTGATGTGCCAGCAGCATGAGGAGACTACATAGTGTTAAGGTGGCAGCAGCATGAGGAGACCACAGAGTTATGAAGTGGCAGCAGCATAAGGAGACCACAGAGTGGCCTAGTGACATAGTACTGAGGTAGCAGCAGCATAAGGAGACCAAAGAGTGGTGAAGTGGCATCCACATGAGGAGACCACAAAGTGGCCCAGTAACATACTGTTGAGATGGCAGCAGCATGAGGACAAAACCAGAGTGGTGAAGTGGTGGCAGCAGCATGAGGAGACCACAGAGTGGGCCAATAACATAGTGTTAAGGTAGCGGCAGAATGCGGAGACCACAGAGTAGTGATGTGGCAGCTGCATGAGGAGACCACAGAGTTATGAAGTGGCAGAAGCATGAGGAGACCACAAAGTGGATCAGTGACATAGTGTTGAGGTGGCAGCAGCATGAGGAGACCACAGAGTGGTAAAGTGGCAGCAGCATGAGGAGACCACAGAGTGGCCCAGTAACATAGTGTTGAGGTAGCAGCAGCATGAGAAGACCACAAAGTGGCCCATCCTTGACCGTAGTTACAGCTCCACATGTCGGCGCTGCCGTGCACTTGGCAGACACCGACAGGCTCAAGGACTGGCCCTCCTTCTGTTCTAGATATATTTGCAGAGCTGGTACTGCATTTTTCGCAAATAAATGACGGCTTGGGACTCACCACCTCAGCTTGGCACAAGACATAATTTCTCATAAAGGTGCAGAGTCCACCACTTGGAAAGGGAGGGACTGCAGTACCAGCAACTTGGCCAGGAGCAGCACGTTCAGCTTCGGCGCCATAGGATGACCAAACGCGTATTGCTGTCTCTTGGCAATCGCTTTGGTGATCGACTACAGACAAAATGACTGATGAGGAGTAGGAGGATGAGAATCAGGAGCATCAGGACCAGTAGATGATGGAAAGGACAAACAGCTCCCTTTGGCTGAGGTGGTGGAGCCTTCACTGCCTGAAATTAGTGAATGCCACCAGGTGATGCAGCAGTAGCTGTGGCAGACTGGACCATCACATTGGAGCCACTGTTCACCCAGGCCACTTTATGGTGACGCTGCATATTTTGACGCAGGGCCGTGGTGCCAACATTGGCATCCTGGCCATGCTTCACCTTCTGGCCACAGATTCAGCAAATAGCCATGTTCACCTCCTCTGGTGGCTTAACAAAAAACTGCCACACCACTGAGTAGATGATTTGACCCTCAACACTCCTCACTGACTGACTGATATGCAGGGCTGTGGAGTCGGTAGATAAATTGTCCGACTCCGACTCCGACTCCTCAGATTTTGAAACTTCCGACTCCAACTCCGACTCCGACTGTTTTATAGCCTTAGCTGAATGATAGCAGTTTTTCAAATGGTTTACAGCTTCAGTCTTGAACTATTGACTATCCATTCCCTTCACTTATACAAGTGTCTCCAGTCCTTAATCAGTTATCAGTGAGAGGCTAGGATAACCATGGGTTCCCTGTAACAGCAGACCACAAGACAATGGAAAGTGTAAGTATTGCTGCTCCTTAAAGGGATACTGACAGGCTGATTTTCCAGCTAAAGATATATATATACTGGTATTCATCAGAGAATTAGGAATAAAACTATACTAATGTTACCCCAGTTAAGCTGTACTTGTGTTTAAAAACATTTTAATCTGTATGCAAATTCACTATCTTTGTGCCCAATGGGGCAGCGTCTCCTGCGACTTTGTGCCCAGCCGCGCCGAAGTACAGCTTCCCAGCGCTGTTCCCCTCGTTATTATTCACTGCACTGGCCTTTTTTTCAGGCTAGCCGAACGCTGAATTCCTGCGCAGGCGCACGTGTAGAGTGCTGGCAGCAGCCTCGTCTGGCTATGCTGAGGCTGTGCCAGCTTTCTCTCTTCCTCCTCACTACCTAGTCCTGTCTAGTGCTGCCAGTACTCTACATGTGCGCCTGCCCCTTGGGCACAAAGGTAGAGAATTTGCATATTGATTAAAACGTTTTTAAACACAAGTAAACCTCAACTGGGGTAACAGTCGTCTAGTTGTATTCCTAATCCTCTGATGAATACCAGCAGATATATCTTTAGCCGGTAAATCAGCCTGTCAGTGTCCCTTTAACTGCAGAGTGAAGCATATGAAAAGCGTGCTTCTTCACGGTCACTTAACGTCTTTGTTTAGCGGTAACGTGACGCACTGCATGCATTGGCCTTTATTCTTACAGTAGAGAAGTAATTAATTATAACTTTATCTGAATTGGGACATTTAAACTTGCTTTTTTTTATTCCAATTTTTTTTTATTCCAATTTAAATCTAGTAGGAGTCGGAGTCGGAGTCGGTCCATTTTTTGCCGACTCCGACTCCAGGTACCCAAAATTGCCTCCGACTCCGACTCCTCGACTCCGACTCCGACTCCACAGCCCTGCTGATATGGCCGCTGCCTCCGTAAACCCCTGCACCACTACTTTTCGGGCAGGTAGGCTCCTGCGCTTGGCTCCCGACCTCCCACTGCTGCCACCCTGCAGACTGACTGCCACGCTTTCACACTGCTGGCTCAGCCGCTGCCTCACGCGCATGCTGCCACCCTCTACTCCTGATGATGGTGATGATGAATCCCCTTCTTCACCCAGCTCCCAAGTGTGATCGGCTACATCATCATCTGTTACTGTCTACACGTCACTGTCCCCTTCAGTGGTCTCAGAGCCAGTAGCCTAACTGCTCTGAACACCTGCTCCCACGTGACTCTCATAATTACTACTTGCCCGCCTCCAGATCTTGGCTGGGCAGTAGCTGCTGACTGTCCTCTAGTAGCTCGTCCTCGCTGAATAAAAGTGTTAGTTATGCTGAAAACACATGGGGGGGGGGGGGTGCTAAACATTAAAAGGACATTTTTCTACCTTAATAGAGATATTATGAGAGGGACCCAGTGATCAAAAGTAATCTATAGTCTATTCTTAGTAATATGCCCCTCAATATGGCACAAGGCAAATGAGGGAGTGCAGGAGAACAATAGAGGAATATTCATAGGGTATTGGTCATACAGGATATCTCCTTATTGCCTAAGCCTGAGCAAATTACCTGGTAGTGACAGAGGGCTGGTGCACTGGATCACAGACGAATGTTCTGTTAGCACACTCTCTTAAATGGATGGGCTGCTAAGAGGCGCAGGTACGCTGCCCGGAAGTCACGTGATCAAGGCGACGCTGCGCTTCGTTCCACCTATGTTTCACGCGCCTTCCGGGTTGCTGGAAGGCGTCGGGTGTAGTGTCTGGAAGTCACATGACTCAGGCGACGCAGCGCTGCGTTCCACCTGCGGTTCACGTGGCTCCAGCTTCCAGCCCGACGTCTGTAGTGCATATAGGGGTAATTATGGGACCGATTATATTCAAATGATCCAACTGTCGGTTCTCTAATATCAAAAATCTGCCTGAGGGTTATGATGGATAGTATTTAATACTTGATAATTGGGATCGTGGTAAGGGAGACAATCAGTGGATTGTTAATACTATGAGGAGAAAATATTAGCGTTATAATGAATCAAAATAGAGAAGTATGATGATGGTAATACTATATAATGAAGGGATCTTATTGGGGAAGAGGGGGTGATATCTCACCAAACTAGTTGTAGGGAAATATCAGCGGGTCTGCAAAGAAAATGAAGAATAGGTTAGTAACATATAATATAGTCTATTGTATGCTTAAGCATTAATGAAAAAGTCACATTCCCGATTTAAACCATTCGGTGATAAAGTTCCGAGTTTATGGATCCAATAGGCTTCCTTCTGTTTAAGTAATAGAGTCTGGTTCCCGCCGCGTCTTGGTAAATCCACTTGTTCTAATATTTGAAACTGTAATTGCGCTACACGGGGGTTCTTTTCTTTGAAGTGGTGAGGGACAGGTAACATGGTATTCTCTAGCCTAATGGTGGACTTATGTTTACTGATCCGATCTTGGGCATGTTGTATCGTTTCGCCCACGTATGCTAGTCCACATGGGCATTTTAGTAAGTAAACTACAAAACTTGAGTCGTATGTAAAAAATCCTTTGATAGGAAATGATCGTCCGGTATGTGGATGAGTAATATATTCGCCTTTTATTACACTGGAGCACTGTGCACAGTGAAGGCAGGGGAAAGTTCCCCGTCGTTGGCTTCCACGGATCAGCAAGTTGTAAATAATAAATCTTACTAATTAATGGCAAATTGAACCAGCTATGTGCAGCAATTTTTTCTATTACGGATTACGACTAAAAAGTCTTTTGCGAGCACCAGCGATAAAAGCGGTGTGCGGTACTTCATTCTTTTACTACTGGATGTTTCTGCGAGTTACCAGCACCCGCCTCAAGTATGTCAAACGTCTTTTCCTATGATACAACCACAGCGGTTAATATCCTGTTAGGGGTACATCTACCTAGTGACTTTCTACACATACCAAGTTGCGAATTAAAATTTCGAGATTATGAGAGAGACTGCAGACGATTAATTGGATGGCAGCTACATTGCAGTACTCCCACTGAGTACCATAGAAATAATTGGATCCCGAGAGGTCTTCGTTCCAAACTTAGACCAACACTTTTTGCAGATAATTCAGATTTTTGTACGCGTTTTGAGAGTATTCTCAATAAATGCTCATTTGATTTAATTCTACTTACTGTTGAACAACTACAGAAGTCAATTCAAGAGTAGACCTATCCAACAAGATTGCATCCTCAGAGGCAACTTTAACCTCTACAGTGCCAGAGGAAGAGTGGAAGAAAACAAAAGAGAAAACAGACAAGCAACTCAGCGAATACAGAAAAATTACGGAACAAACCAAACGTCAGAAATTTATAAGAGACGCAGAAGACTATCGACTGAACACTGTATATCGGTGGAAAGGGAATGAGCGATACAACTCCTTGGATAACAGATATCCATATAATTGGGGTCAAGGATCCTCATCGGATAGTGACAGATCTGGCAACTATAGACGACAGCCCTGTTTTTTTAGGACAACTGAGAAGAAGAGGCAGACCAGGAAGAGGCCAACAAGGTGAGGCGGGAGAAGGCAACCAAGGGGAACGTATTCAAACAAGATCCCAGGAGAGGAGAACAACTTAGTGGTCAATATTTCCTCATATAATCTCTCTCCAGCACAGATACACGTACTACAAAAAGGCTTATCATTTTGACCAACACCAAACCTCAATACATTCACACTAGAGCAAGAACTTCAAAGGTTCTATCGTACACTACGACTAAAAGTCCACTTTAACGAATATGAATAAAAACCAAGGACTACCACTAATCCACCAAACCCGTTATCCATTGAAACACTGGGTTTAAGAAACAAGAGTTCATTTATGCCTCCATGTAACAAACATCCAATAGAGACCTTCATATCCCTAGCCCAAAAGAGCATACGGGACATCCTTGGCCAAAATACTTCAGGGAAGTTTAAACAAACAATCAATTTATCCACTGAGGAACATATAGCCCTTAATTCGTTACAAAATCATAAGGATATTATCATAAAACCAGCTGCTAAAGGCGGTGCATTAGACGTAATGGATAAGACAAATTGCCTGAAAGAGATCATGCAACAACTAACAGATAGCTCAACTTATGAAGTCCTACTCCAAGTTCCAACCAGAAACACTCAGGGCCTGATTTCCAATATTATTCAAACATATTCCAGTTCAGGATTAATTGATACCAAAACAGCCACTTTCCTTACAAAACAGGATCCAATTATACCGGTTTTCTATACCTTGCCAAAAATTCACAAAAACCTCAATAATCCCCTGGACGTCCCATAGTGGCCTCCACAGATTTCATCTTCTCACTATTAGCAATTTACATAGAAAAAATCTTCACACCCCTCATCAAAAATTCACAATCATTCATGTTAGACACCTCTGACTTTTTATCCAAAATACAGAAACCAGACAAAACACCGAATTGCACATTACTGACGCTTAATGTAAACAGTCTTTACACGTCAATCGAACATGATAAAGGCGAAAGAGCAACCGCCAAATTACTACGCACATATTCAGGACTAGATGATACACAACAAGAACTTTGTCTCAAATTATTAGAGATCATATTGACCAAAAATGTCTTCATGTTTGGTGATACCTTCTATGGTCAGAAAAGAGGCACCGCTATGGGGTCTAATGTGGCCCCTCCATATGCAAACGCATACATGATGACATTTGAAGAAGAATTCGTCTATACACACCCCCTATTTCATCAATTCTCCATAATCTGGCTCAGATTTATTGATGACAATTTTTGCATATGGAGGGGCTTCATGTCCACTATTCATGATTTTGTCCAGGACCTTAACCAGGTCTATCTAGAACTCAGTTTCACGAAACACGTCAGCCAGGAAGAAATCAGTTTCCTCGATACAACAATCAAGCTTGACCCAGGGGGCAACATCACAATTGATTTGTTCCACAAACCCACGGATCGTAATAGCCTTCTTCACTATGACAGCTGTCATCCCAGAGCCACCAAAAATGCACTACCCAAATCCCAATTTATACGTGTAAACCGAATAGTATCTAATGAAGAAACCAAAAAAGAGAGATTAGATGGGATGACATGTAAATTCAAAAAAAAGGGGCTATCCCCAGTGTATTCTAGATTCAGCCAGAAATTATATTGAACAAACCAATCCATCCCGTACTAACAATACGAAACGCATATCATCCCCTCGTTCCTAAAATTCACCAAACCCTGAGAAAACATTGGCCATTACTCACAAAAGCGTATCCAACAATCGAGGAATTTCACAAACTACCCTTAACATATTACAAGAGACCTCAAAACATCAAAGATAGATTGGTCAGGGCAGACATCAGCAGTTTTATAAAACCAACCAAGCAATTATTTCTTAGAAGCCAACGATGGGGAACTTTCCCCTGCCTTCACTGTGCACAGTGCTCCAGTGTAATAAAAAGTGAATATATTACTCACCCACATACCGGACGATCATTTCCTATCAAAGGATTTTTTACATGTGACTCAAGTTTTGTAGTTTACTTACTAAAATGCCCATGTGGACTAGCATACGTGGGCGAAACGATACAACATGCCCGAGATCGGATCAGTAAACATAAGTCCACCATTAGGCTAGAGCATACCATGTTACCTGTCCCTCACCACTTCAAAGTAAAAAACCACTATGTATTGCAATTACAATTTCAAATATTAGAACAAGTGGATTTACCAAGACGCGGTGGGAACCGGACTCTATTACTTAAACAGAAGGAAGCCTATTGGATCCAGAAACTCAGAACTTTATCACCGAACGGTTTAAATTGGGAATGTGACTTTTTCATTAATGCTTAAGCATACAATGGACTATATTATATGTTACTAACCTATTCTTCATTTTCTTTGCAGACCCGCTGATATTTCCCTACAACTAGTTTGGTGAGATATCATCCCCCCTTCCCCAATAAGACTCCTTCATTATATATATAAACGTAAAAACAAAGGTGCAATGGCACACTGCAGCTAGAGCTCCGTCCTGCCACTATGCTGGATGTTAGATGAGGCATTAGTTTATATTTTGGCCAAATTATGTAAGCCACCCACCACTTCACGGTTGCCTCTATGAGTGGTCCCTAACATTAATTCTTACCTCTTATGGGCCCACTGCGACAAAGTCGAAGACCGAGTCAACAATTCAAGCACCGCTGGGTTGCTCGTCGAGACATGACCGTTTGATGACACCGGGAGCTCAGGCCTCTCACTGCGACTCCTGCTGCCACCCCCCTTCTTCCGCTGCCTGCAACAGAAACATTTTACCCACTGCCCGTTCCCTTTGAAGGGCCTGTCACCTGTCTGACATACTGTACAATAATTGTGTCACATCACATCCAATATTGATCAAAGCATAGCATGGAAATTTGTTCAAAAGTCCTGATGTTTCGGTCAGTTTATGACCTTTATCAAGGAATCTGTGTTCCACGCGCCTTGGAGGAGAGAGAGGATGTGCACCATTCTCTGTCCTCCAAGGAGCGTGGAACACAGATCTCTTGATAAAGGTCATAAACTAACCGAAATGTCGGGACTGTTGCACAAGTTTGCATGCTATGCTTTGATCAATATTGGATGTGACGTAACACAATGTGTGTAATATGAAATCATGAGTGAATAAAAATTGCAGATTCAATATTTTTCATATGTGGTGTGCCATGGACTTCCTTCTACATATTTGAACAGTTTCTCTATGTGCACCCACCACCAAAATAGGTGTGCAGATCTCAACCAACTAATACTGTATAATAGGAGAATTAAATTAAAATTAAAATAATACCCCCAAAAAGGCTGCAGTACAATGTTACTTCACCGCTGAACGGCAATTAAGACATATATATATTTTTTCTGATTAATATACTCCCCCCACCCCGACCAAAAAAATAAATAATAATCACAATTCACCGCCGAACAGCAATAAAGATATATGCTTTTTCCTATTTCTGCACCCCAAAATAAGAATTATAACAATTACAGTTCAACGCAGAAGGGCTAATGGGACATACAAATATTTCCATTTAATACACCACGTTAATGGCTGTAGTACAATGTAACTTCACCGCTGAATGGCGATTATGACATATTTTTCCCTTTTTTTTCCTATTAATACACCCCCAAAAAAACAATGTGAAATCAACGCAGAACGGCTAATGGGACATAAGTATCTTTCCTATTAATGCACCCCGTAAATGGCTGTAGTACAATGTAACTTCAACGCTGAATGGCAATTATGACATATATTTTCCCCTTTTTTTCCCTATTAATACCCCCCCCCCCCCCCAAAAAAAAAAGTAAAACAATTTAAAAACGTGCAGCAAGGTGTAATGCAATCACTGATATTGCACGCTGTTCTCCTTTTATAGCATGGATGATGCCTCCCTATCCTTTCCCTGAACTCCTAAATCAATTTTTCAGCACAATAAGGTCTTTCCTAGCACTGTCCCTAGTGCCTGTCACATGTCTCCCTGCACTAAGTAGACTGAAAAATGGCAGAATCCAAAATGGCAGAGGCTATTTATAGGGCTGTAACAACACAGGGGCTGGCTGCTGATTGGCTGCATGCATGGCATTGTGCGTGAGCCCTCGTTCCCAGAGTTCTTTGCTACATGTCCTAACACGTGCAGCAGCCATTTTAATAGCAGATGCAATTCGTTAGCACGAAGCGTGAGGAAATTCGGATTCGGTTCAAATCAAATTTTTTCTGAAATTCGGATCGAATTCCACTTTGTCAACTCCGATTCCCTCATCTCTATTCCTTTAAGAACACTAGGGGAATTATTAAGAATTTGTTTTCGATGGACATCTTATACCCCACAACACGTCTAGAAAAAATGACAGCATTTTGGGAATTAGTGATCCATTACTGTTCCTACAGATGGTTCTGTACACTGTCCTTTTATATGTTCTGTAGGTGACTAGTTGATTTTTGTGCATAGCGGTTTCTACCTTGACGGGCAGGGATCTGATATCATGCACCGCAGCACTTAGCACATTCATCTATCAGATAGGTATTGATGGGGCTAAAAGGACATTGTATGACCAGTCGCTGTCCTTGAATGTCAGCTTGTGATTATAGCCCTATTGGTGTTCTTGCATCTTGTGAACAAACTGGAATTTGCAATATAGTTCCTTCATTTTCTTGGACATGTTGCCCTTCACTACAGTTCAGCTTTTTTCATGCAATAATTTATTATATGTCATACCAGATCGCTGCTCACAACAGCATCAGAATGACAGAAATGTGGGACAATTGCTTTGTTAGTGACACAAAGTGGAATAGAATTATTTGCAAAGGCCAGCTATGCCACTCCTAATTTCCATAATCTCTCTACATGACCAAATATGTTATATGTTGGTTAGTTAAAGGGGTTCTGCAGTTTGTTACCACTGATGATCTATCCTCAGGATAAATCATCAGCATGTGATCGGCCGGGGTCCGACACCCGGGACCCCCGCCAATCAGCTGTTTGAGAAGGCCGCGGCGCTGCAGGAGCGCCGCGGCCTTCTCACTGTTTACTGCTGCTAGCCTCGCCCACGCTTAGCCTCGCCCACGCCACTTGGATACAAGTTGTGACGTCACTGGGCGGGGCGCTAGCAGCAGTAAACAGCTGATCGGCGGGGGTCCCGGGTGTCGGACCCCGACCGATCACATGCTGATGATCTATCCTGAGGATAGATCATCAGTGGTAACAAACTGCAGAACCCCTTTAAACATGACCTGTCATAACTCCTGACATAGCTTTTTACATAGCTTTATGTATTCCTCATGTAATAACGATTCAGGAGCATATATTCTTATTACTCTTTATGTAGTGGAATTCACTTATTATTCCTGCTAGAAGTTATAATTGAATTGCTATTCGACTTCAATAATAAGGGTACAGAGGGGTGTTACCAAGTTGGGGTGATGTATCTGCACACACTCATTCTATCTAATCAGTGCTGCCATGTTTAGGTGTGCAGGTACACCCCCCCAACTTGTTACTACCCCTCTGTACCCTTTAAAACTGAAGGCTAATAGCAATTCTTTCATAACTTATATTTTTCACATCATAAAAGATTGGCACTACATTCAGGCCTTAAAATAGAAGTTCCAGAAATGTTAGTAAATGGGGAATACATGAACTAATTAAAGAACACATGTTCGGAGTGGTGATCGGTGATATTAAAACTAGTATTATGTTAAAAATGTATTTTGTTGATGATAGTAATATTATAATACTTATTTTGGTACATATCGGTGTGTACATATATTAAATTACATGTTCTGTTTGTAGCACGGAGGACAACTTTGAGGAGGAAGCTGAAGAGAGTGTGACTCACCAGTCAAGCACATGGGGTTTCCTACATCTGAAGTTCCTCAACAGAGTGGTGAAGGGCCCACCACATCTACCTCCTCTTAGCCCCCAGCCTCCGCTGTGGCCCCCCCCCCCCCAAAGTTTGGCAGTACCAGGCCGCCGCCACAGAACAGTACACCGCAATACACCGGGCCAGCACCCCAATAGGAATGCCTATTCTTATCCGCTATTGCGGAGAAGAATAGGACATGTTCTATTTTTTCAGGAGCTGCGGACCGGAAATGCGGATGCGGACAGCACAATGTGTGCTGTCCGCATCCTTTTCGTCCCCATTGAGAATGAATGGGACCCATTCTATGGATGTGTGAATGGACCCTAACTTGGATGTGCAAAACCTTTAGGTAGTTATTCTCTGCTACAGTAACACATGCCAGATTTCCAAAATTTAGCCTGGGCCTCTTGCACACAAACGTTTTTTTTTTCCATTTCAGTTCCGTTTTTGCGGATTCCGTTTGCGGTCTGTATGCGGAGCCATTCATTTCAATGGTTCCGCAAAAAAACAGAATGTACTACGCATGCATTTTGTTTCCGTATTTCCGTATATTCATTCCGTTGAAAGATAGAACTTGTCCTATTATTGCCCATAAATAACGATCCGTGGCTCCATTTAAGTCAATGGGTCTGTGGATCCATGCCCACTTTGCCCATGTGTTTACTGTTAAAACACATTACTGTACATTACATTAATAATAAAAAATGTTAGATTTCTGTTTCTGTTTGCGGTCCGCAAAAAACGGAAACACAACAGAAACAAAAAAAGGCAACGGTTCTGTGAAAAATGGACCGCAAAACACAATAAAAGCCACATGGTCGTGTGCAAGAGACCTTGGTCAATAACCCCTTCCAGACCGCCATACGGCTATCTACATTGGCGGTCGGGACTTTAAAGATGGTAGCAGGGATTCATAGAAATACAGTAAAATTCTCATAGACTCCAATGCTATGAGAAAAGCAATCCAATAACTGCTTGTTATAGTTCCCTATGGGAATTATAAAAATAAGTGTAAACAAAAAAAGGTTTTAATAAATTTAAAAAAATATATAAAAATTCAAATCCCCCCTTCCCTCACCAAAATTAAAAACAAACAAACATAAAAATAAAATATACACATCATAGGTATCCTGGCGTGCAAAAACCCCCATACTATTAAAATGTAAAAAACTTAATCCAATACAGAAAACTGTGAAACAGGAAAAAAAAAATCTAAATGGCCAATTCCTCTTTTTCCGGTCGCTTCTCCTCCCACAATTTTTTTTTTTTAAAAATGATCAAAATGTGTACACACCCCAAAATAGTATTACTGAAAAGTACAGGGCGCTCTGCAAAAAATAAGTCTTCATATACCGTTTTTTTCGCCTTATTAGACGCACTTTCCCCCCCCCCCAAAAGTGCGTCTAATAAAGAAATGGTTGACTGTTTTTTCAGGGGTGACACTGATATATCGTCGGCCACTATGCAGCACAGTGCGGCCGGCGATACATCAGTTACAGTGCGGGGAGGGAGGAGGGGCTGGAGGCAACTCACAGCGGGGCCCGGTGCAGTCACTGTATTACACTGGGCCCCGCACACAGAAGTCTGTTTGCATGTGAAGTTCTTTAATCCCAACTCAATTGCTATCCTTCTGATAAACTAGCCTAATCACCTGCATTAGTACTCACTATGAATGTAGCGTGCGATCCGGCCGGCGCGTGACGAGAGTCAGTCACGCTCCTGCTTCATTAATAGTGAGTACTAATGCAGGGGATTTGGCTAGTTTATCAAAAGGATAGCGATTGATTTGGGATTAAAGTACTTTACAAACAAACAGACTTCTGTGCGCAGTGTGGAACACATATGGGGACATATTAATAAAGTACCGTAATGCTGTGACACATAGGGCCATGAGGGGGGACCAGCATAGGTGCTATCTGTGTGTCATCCACACATATAGAATGCTGGCCCCCCTCATTGCCCTATGTGTCACAGCACACATCCGCCATAACAGTGCATCATCCACAGATCCCCCCAATAACAGTGTATAATCCACAGATTCCCCCACCCCATAATAGTGTGTCATCGACAGATCCCCCATAACAGTGTCATCCACAGATCCCCCATAACAGTGTCATCCACAGATCCCCCATAAGAGTGTCATCCACAGATCCCCGATAAGTGTCATCCACAGATCCCCATAACAGTGCATCATCCACAGATCCCCTCCATAACAGTGTCATCCACAGCTCCCCCATAACAGTACGTCATCCCCAGATCCCCTATAACAGTGTGTCATCCACAGATTCCCCATAACAGTGCATCATCCACAGAGCCCCCATAACAGTGTCATCACAGATCCCCCAATACAGTGCGTCATCCACAGATCCCTAATAACAGTGTGTCATCCACTGATCCCCCATAACAGTGCATCATCCACAGAGCCCCATAACAGTGTCAGCCACAGATCCCCATAACAGTGTCATCCACAGATCCCCCATAACAGTGGCATCTACAGATCCCCCATAACAGTGCGTCATCCACAGATCCCCCATAACAGTGCGTAATCCACAGATCCCCCCATAACAGTGCCATCCACAGATCCCCCATAACAGTGTGTCATCCGCAGATCCCCCAAAACAGTGTCAGCCACAGATCCCCCATAACAGTGTCATCCACAGATCCCCCATAACAGTGTCATCCACAGATCCCCCATAACAGTGTCATCCACAGATCCCTCATAACAGTGTCATCTACAGATCCCACATAACAGTGTCATCCACAGATCCCCGATAAGTGTCATCCACAGATCCCCATAACAGTGCATCATCCACAGATCCCCTCCATAACAGTGTCATCCACAGCTCCCCCATAACAGTGCGTCATCCCCAGATCCCCCATAACAGTGTGTCATCCACAGATCCCCCATAACAGTGCGTCATCCACAGAGCCCCATAACAGTGTCAGCCACAGATCCCCTATAACAGTGCCATCCACAGATCCCCCATAACAGTGCGTCATCCGCAGATCCCCCATAACAGTGTCAGCCACAGATCCCCCATAACAGTGTCATCCACAGATCCCCCATAACAGTGTCATCCACAGATCCCCCATAACAGTGTCATCCACAGATCCCCCATAACAGTGTCATCCACAGATCCCACATAACAGTGTCATCCACAGATCCCCGATAAGTGTCATCCACAGATCCCCATAACAGTGCATCATCCACAGATCCCCTCCATAACAGTGTCATCCACAGCTCCCCCATAACAGTGCGTCATCCCCAGATCCCCCATAACAGTCTGTCATCCACAGATCCCCCATAACAGTGCGTCATCCACAGAGCCCCATAACAGTGTCAGCCACAGATCCCCTATAACAGTGTCATCCACAGATCCCCCATAACAGTGTCATCACAGATCCCCCAATACAGTGCGCCATCCACAGATCCCCCATAACAGTGCGTCATCCACAGATCCACAGATACCCCATAACAGTGCGTCATCCACAGTGCCCCATAACTTTGTCATTCACAGATCCCCATAACAGTGTCATCCACAGATCCCCATAACAGTGTCATCCACAAGTCCCCTATAACAGTGTAATCACAGATCCCCCATAACAGTGCGTCATCCACAGATCCCCCATAACAGTGCGTAATCCAAAGATACCCCTATAACAGTGTCATCCACAGATCCCCCATAACAGTGTCATCACAGATCCCCCAATACAGTGCGCCATCCACAGATCCCCCATAACAGTGCGTCATCCACAGATCCACAGATACCCCATAACAGTGCGTCATCCACAGTGCCCCATAACTTTGTCAGCCACAGATCCCCATAACTGTGTCATCCACAGATCCCCATAACAGTGTCATCCACAAGTCCCCTATAACAGTGTAATCACAGATCCCCCATAACAGTGCGTCATCCACAGATCCCCCATAACAGTGCGTAATCCAAAGATACCCCCATAACAGTGCCATCCACAGATCCCCCATAACAGTGCGTCATCCGCAGATCCCCCATAACAGTGTCATCCACAGAACCCCCATAACAGTGTCAGCCACAGATCCCCCATAACAGTGTCATCAACAGATCCCCCATAACAGTGTCATCCACAGACCCCCATAACAGTGTCAGCCACAGATCCCCATTACAGTGTCATCCACAGATCCCACATAACAAATTCATCCCCAGACCACAATTAGTTTTAAATCCACCAAAAGCACACCTTTTGGTTTCAAAAAAAAAAAATTCTTATTTTCCTCCTCAAAAACGTAGGTCCGTCTTATAATCAGGTGCGTCTTATAAAGAGAAAAATACGGTAGCTCCACATACATAAATACAAAAAAGTTATAGGGGTCAAAATATAGAGACTAAAAGAAAAAAAATATTAATTTCAATGTTGTTTTTTTCAGTATAAAAATGCAATAAAAAAATATACATATGTGATATTGCCAGATTCTTCCTGACCTGGAGAATGAAAGTAACTGGTCAGTTTTATGATATAGGGAACGCTGTAAAAACAAAACACAAAAAAACTTCTCTGAAATTGTGTCGTTTCCAATTTCACCCCATTTATAATTTTTTCATACTTCCCACCACATTGTTTGCAACCGTCAATAGTGCCATTAGAAAGGACATCTTGTTCCACAAAAATCAAGCCCTCATACAGTTATGTGAACAGAAAAATAAAAAAGTTATGGCTTTGGGGGGGCAGGGAGTAAAAAATGAAAACTAAAAAACGGAAACATCGTCCGGTCATGAAAGGGTTAAGGCCTACACAGAGTTGGTCACTAAGGGATTAAATGAATTCCAGTTTACAGTGTACAATATGTGACTTTAACAAGTATAAAAGAAAAATACAAGTTTACTTCTAGTACTGTAAATACTCATAAAAGAGTATTTGATTTACGCTCTTCTGTATGTAACATTAGTTGCTGCCATGTCCATGCTTCTGAACTGTCCTGTTTGTAGAGAAGATAGTGTTGGTTAAACAGCAGCTACTTAGAGCCAAATGCCAATACCATGCGAGATGCTTTAACAAAGACATTCTGGCACTTACATCTATAAAAAGAATCCGTCCTGTAGTAAACAATGGGTAGGTCACAATCACCTTGCATGCTATCTATTTTTAGATTGACTAAACATTTTCAACTGAATTCATTATCTGTTTAACCTTCCTTGCCCATTACTTTTGTACACTCATTGCAGAACTAAAATGACTATCACATAGTGAATGACCACTATGGAGAGAATTATCTGATGAAGTGTCTTCCTATCTTTTTAGTTAAATGTGACATTCAAAACCCTTTCAAAGAGGATAATGACCCCTGGTTGTGTGCACAGATGGGTTGCCCCTGTATTAGGCCTCATGCACACAGCCGTTGCCGTATTGCAGCCCGCAAACAGCGGGTTCGCAATATGCGGGCGCCGGCCTTGTGCTCCCTGCATCACGGATGCGGACTAATTCACTTGAATAGGTTCGCAATCCAGAGTTGCGTATTAGTACAGGAAAAAATCACTAGTGAATCCTCCTGACATTAAGGCCTCAGGCACACTGTCGTTGTGCTGCCGTTCCGAGCATTGTGGACAGCAATTTGCGGTCCCCAATGCACGGGCAACGTCAATGCGGCGGCCGCTACGAATCGAGACCCATTCAACTGTATTTTTTGCAGTGCAGAAGCACGGACAGAAACACCAAGGAAGCACTCCATAGTGCTTCTGTGAGGTTCCGTGCCTCCGCACTGCAAAAAAAATAGAGTTGAATGGGTCTCGATGTCCGTGCATTGGGGACCGCAAATTGCTGTCACCAATGCACGGAACGGCCGCACAACGACCGGTTGCCTGAGGCCTTAAGGTCAGGGGATTCACTAGTGATTTTGTCTTGTCCTAATACTTGGAGCATTAGACAGGATAGTTCCATAATTCAGATTTTGAAATATTTTTATTAATAATGCAGGAACTTGTGCCAGAAGCTTCTCGGACTTTCAAGCTTTCATTAAAAAATATAATTGGTTGAAGTTAATTTTTTACACATTTCCACTCTAATTTTTCAGAATCTGAAAATGAACATTAGCCATGTGCCAAATCAGAGATAAATATTTCCTATAGCTATAAAACTGCTATGTTTAATCCCATTAAAATATGCATTCAAAATAAGATTATCTAATAAATATCCACTAAATTGTTCCCAATTGCAGTTTTACAGGCCAAGCTCAATAGAACAGTATTTAGAAGATAATAACACTGTGGCTAAATGTATATTTAATATATGGACACAAGCATTGGGCCATACCTTGTTATTATTTGAATTTATATTTTTTTATTCAGTCCCATTTAGTGTTGATCGAATCGAGCTTCGGATCATCGATTTTAATGTTGTCTTTGTTCAGCTGGAGCCAAACTTCGGTTCACCCGAAGTCGCACAAGACTTCAGTGAATGGATTCGGTCAGGGAAGTAGCTAAAGGCTCATGGGCCCTGGTGCATGAATTCATCATGGGCCCCTCTTCCCTCAGTGCTTTGTTGCAAGGGGCAAAATCTATGACAGAGCCCTCCCAATATGCACTTTCTATAACACTGGTGTCTTTTAATGTGGCACAAGGGTCTTTGGGCCCCCTCAAACTCCTGGGCCAGGTAGCGACTGCTACCTCTGCACCCCCTATAGCTATGCTTCTGCTTGTAGGTTCCTGAGTGTAACGCACCAAATTGATCAGTTAGGATCTCAACTGCGGTGTCCTTTGACATCCACTTTTGGCACACTGATTGAGTGTTGGTGGTGTCTTTGCGGCTGCTCAGTGTGTACCCCAGGCGGCTCTCTCAGTCTTAAGCGGAGAGTATGGGGTTAACAAAATCATGTACCGCGTACTAAAGATAGAGTGTAAAACTAATAGTGAGGAAAGTTCGTTTTAGGAATGAGAGTTCAGATTAAAGTTCATGTGAATAACAGCTCTTGGCAACCTTCAGGAATCCCAGGCCTGCAGTACTAATAACCACCAGCGCGAGTCCCTTCCTTTCAGTGAGCAATGTCAGTGAAACAAAATGACAGGCTTGATACTTGCTGTTGGAAGTCATGCAGGGATCCTGCAGTGGTGGAGCCGGGTAAGGTAGGTGAGGGTTTCTCCTGGAGGTTCAGAGTTGCAGGTAGTTAGGATCTTGAGTCCTCGTGGTGAATGGAGCAGGCAGGGTGCGCACTCCATTAGTGGAACCCCCTGTGCAGCACCTGGCTCCTATTTATTGACCAAGTGTGGGTGGGCGGAGCCACCTTAGACGGCCCAGCCGCCACTGCTTCCAGCCTGGGAGGCAAACAGCGATCGTTGTCATGGTTACGCAGGGCATGATCCAGGCTGGAGCGCAAACCACCGTATCCTTACAGTACCCCCCCCTTAAGGGGACCCTCTCCGGGGTACCCCAGTAGAGGAGGGTCGGTCGGGAAATCTCCTGTGAAACAACCTTTGGAGTCTGGGTGCATGGACGTCTCGCACATCTTCCCAAGAGTCACCCTGAGACCCGTAACCCTTCCATCTAACGAGGTACTGGATCCTCCCCCGTCTTCTTCTGGAGTCGAGAAGCTGCTCAACCTCAAATTCCTCCTCACCTCGGACATTTATCGGGGGGGAGGGTTGAGGAACCCGTGAGGGGAACGGGCTAGGTCTAAACGGTTTTAGCAACGATACATGGAATGTGGGATGTACCTGTAGTCGAGGAGGAAGGGTAAGTCTCACCGTGTTGGGGTTGATAATTCTTTCTATCAGAAAAGGACCCAAAAATTGCCTACTCAGTTTCTTAGCAGGTACCCCCAACCGAAGGTTTCTCGTTGACAGCCATACCGAGTCTCCAACCTGATAAGGAGGATTTTCTCTTCTGTGACGATCGTAGTAGATCTTCTGCCTTTCCTTTGCCCGTTGGAGGTTGTCTTTCAGCATCCTGAGGGTTGTTTGCAAGGTAGTTACAAAATCATCTGTGGCAGGAACGTTTGTAGGAAGGTTGATTTCAGGGAGAGACCTAGGGTGGAATCCATAATTAGCAAAGAATGGACTATGTAAAGTGGAGGAATTCACAGAATTGTTGTAAGCGAATTCGGCAAGAGGGAGTAGGCTTTCCCAGTCATCTTGAAGGAATGAGCAGTGACATCTGAGAAATTGTTCCAGACATTGGTTCACCCTTTCCGTCTGCCCGTTAGTTTGGGGGTGGTAGGCGGTAGACATTCTATGGTCGATTTGGAGTCTAAGACAGAGTGCTCTCCAAAATTTGGATACAAATTGTGAACCCCTGTCTGATATAACTTGGCTAGGGATTCCATGTAGTTTTATGACATTGGACAGAAAGGCCTCGGCAGTTTCACTGGAGGAAGGTAATTTTTGAGGGCGATGAAGTGTGCCATCTTAGTTAGTAGGTCTACTACAACCATGATGGTGTTGTTTCCTCTGGAGCGGGGAGTTCTACAATGAAGTCCATTGAAACCCATTCCCAGGGTCTGTTAGGGATAGGAAGACTCATAAGAAGGCCATATGGTCGATTTCTATCACTTTTGCATGAGGCACATGTCTCGCACGTGGAAACATATTGCTTAATTTCTTTGGTCATTTTTGGCCACCAGAAGTTCCTGCGTATCAGGTTTATGGTTTTGGCAATGCCAGGGTGTCCCGCGAGGGGTGAGTCATGGCAGAGTTTGATTACCTGGGTGGTGAGAGGAGTTGGTATGTACAGTAGGTTGTTTTTGTAGAGGAAACCCCGTTGGTCTTTCAGAAGTCCCGGGGGATGTTAGCACAGTCAATTTTCAGAGCATCCTTAAGCTGGGTTTCCAATTCGATGGTGGCGAAGATAATTTTGTTAGGTGGTATAATGCATGTGGGGGCTGTGACTGCGGCGCGGCATTCAGCCAGACGTGATAAGGCATCAGCCTTCCCATTTTTTGAGCCTGGTCGGTAAGTAATTTGAAAGTCAAATCTGTCAAAAAAAAAAACTCCACCGTACCTGACGTGCTGACAGTGTTTTACTGGTTTTCAGGTATTGTAAATTACGGTGATCCGTGTATATTGTGATGGGGTGTGTTGAACCTTCAAGTAGGTGCCTCCAGTTCTCTAGGGAACATTTTATGGCAAGAAGTTCCTTTTCCCCTATGGGGTAGTTGATTTCAGCGGTGTTTAGAGTCTGGCAGTAGAACCCGACAGGATGTAATGGGGATGAGAAGGAGCTCCGCTAGGACAGAACAGCTCCTATGGCTGCCTGTGATGCATCTACTTCCAGAACAAAGTGATAGTTTGGATTCGGAATGGTCAGAATTGGTGCTGAAGTGAATTTGTCTTTAAGTAACTCAAAAGCTGATTGGCCCTCCATGGACCAAACAAATTTCGTGTTGACACTAGTTAATCTGGTTAGGGGTTTGATGGTAGCGGAGAAGTCTTTGATGAATTTCCTGTAGAAGTTCGAGAACCCTATGAAACGCTGGAGGGCTTCTCGACTCCTGGAGTCCGGAATCGGCCAGTTTTGGATGCAAGTGATCTTTGACTGATCCATCTGAATTCCCTTGGGTGAGATTATATAACCAAGGAACAGAAGGGTAGTAGTCTCGAATATACACTTTTCTGGTTTGACATATAAGTGATGGACGCTTAATCGCGCAAGTACCCAACGGACGTGTTTCCTGTGATCTTGTAGGTTATCGGAGTAGACCAATATGTCATCTAGATAGATGACAACACATACATCTAGTAGATCCCTAAATATGTCGTTGATAAAGTTTTGGAAAGTGGCAGGGGCATTGCACAAGCCGAAAGGCATTACCATGTACTCAAAGAGTCCGCACCGGGTGCGGAAAGCAGTTTTCCATTCATCCCGGTTCTAATCCTAATCAAGTTGTATGCGCCTCTCAAGTCCAGTTTAGTGTAGATAGTTGATGTTTGAAGTCTTTCAATAAGCTCGGATATTAGCGGCAGGGGGTACCGGTTTTTGATTGTTATTTTATTTAATGCTCTGTAATCAATGATGGGTCTGAGGCTCAAGTCTTTGTTCCTTACGAAGAACATACCCGCGGCTGCAGGGGAGGTTGAAGGCCGAATGAATCCCTTCCTTAAGTTCTCTTCGAGATACTGTTTGAGGTGGTCAAGTTCTGGTTGTGCCAATGGGTAGATTCTTCCTGTGGGTATTTCACTGCCCGGCAGCAGGTCTATGGGGCAATCATAGGGTCTATGGGGCGGTTCCACTAATATGTAACGCACCAAATTGATCAGTTAGGATCTCAACTGCGGTGTCCTTTGACATCCACTTTTGGCACACTGATTGAGTGTTGGTGGTGTCTTTGCGGCTGCTCAGTGTGTACCCCAGGCGGCTCTCTCAGTCTTAAGCGGAGAGTATGGGGTTAACAAAATCATGTACCGCGTACTGAAGATAGAGTGTAAAACTAATAGTGAGGAAAGTTCATTTTAGGAATGAGAGTTCAGATTAAAGTTCATGTGAATAACAGCTCTTGGCAACCTTCAGGAATCCCAGGCCTGCAGTACTAATAACCACCAGCGCGAGTCCCTTCCTTTCAGTGAGCAATGTCAGTGAAACAAAATGACAGGCTTGATACTTGCTGTTGGAAGTCATGCAGGGATCCTGCAGTGGTGGAGCCGGGTAAGGTAGGTGTGGGTTTCTCCTGGAGGTTCAGAGTTGCAGGTAGTTAGGATCTTGAGTCCTCGTGGTGAATGGAGCAGGCAGGGTGCGCACTCCATTAGTGGAACCCCCTGTGCAGCACCTGGCTCCTATTTATTGACCAAGTGTGGGTGGGCGGAGCCACCTTAGACGGCCCAGCCGCCACTGCTTCCAGCCTGGGAGGCAAACAGCGATCGTTGTCATGGTTACGCAGGGCATGATCCAGGCTGGAGCGCAAACCACCGTATCCTTACACTGAGGATGGGAATGTAGTTGGTACGATAGAGAGATGAGCACTTCTCAGGGTTGCCAACCTACACTTCAGTCACTTCTGGACAAGTGATCTAAAAATCACAGATCAGACCAATTACATAGTAACATAGTAACATAGTATATAAGACCGAAAAAAGACATTTGTCCATCCAGTTCGGCCTGTTTCCTACAAGTTGATCCAGAGGAAGGCAAAAAAAAACTGTGAGGTCGAAGCCAATTTTCCCCACTTAAGGGGGAAAAATTCCTTCCCGACTCCAATCAGGCAATCAGAATAACTCCCTGGATCAATGACCCCTCTCTAGTAGCTGTAGCTTGTAATATTATTACACTCCAGAAATACATCCAGTCCCCTCTTGAATTCCTTTATTGTACTCACCATCACCACCTCCTCAGGCAGAGAGTTCCATAGTTTCACTGCTCTTACAGTGAAAAATCCTTTTCTATGTTTGTGTACAAACCTTCTTTCCTCCAGACGCAGAGGATGTCCCCTTGTCACAGTCCTGGGGATAAATAGATGATGGGATAGATCTCTGTACTGACCCCTGATATATTTATACATAGTTATTAGATCTCCCCTCAGTCTTTTTACTAAGGTGAATAACCCTAATTTTGATACCCTTTCAGGGTACTGTAGATCCCTCATTCCAGTTATTACTTTAGTTGCCCTCCTCTGAACCCTCTCCAGCTCTGCTATGTCTGTCTTGTTCACAGGAGCCCAGAACTGTACACTGTACTCCATGTGTGGTCTGACTACTGATTTGTAAAGTGGTAGGACTATGTTCTCATCACGGGCATCTATGCCCCTTTTGATGCAACCCATTATCTTATTGGCCTTGGCAGTAGCTGCCTGACACTGGTTTTTGCAGCTTAATTTGCTTTTTAGGCCTCATGCACATGACCGTTTTTTTATGCTGTCCGCAAAAAGGGGTTCCGTTGTTCAGTGATCCGTGTCCGTTTTTGCCTTCCGTTGTGCTTCCGTGTGTCTTCCGTTTTTTTAGCGGACATGACCCAAAAGATTTTACCAAAAGACAGGCTGACAATGTTTCCCAAGTGCCTGCCAAGGGATCCGCAAAAAATACGGACACGGAACACGGATGACACACGGATGGCCATCCGCATTTTTCACAGACCCATTGACTTGAATGGGTCCGTGAACCGTTTTTCACGGACAAGAATAGGACAGGTTATATTTTTTTGACGGACTGGAATCACGGACCACGGACACGGAGGACAAACGGTGCATTTGCCGAGGTTTCCACGGACCCATTGAAAACCAATGGGTCCGCAGAAAATCACGAAAAACGGAGCAACGGACACGGTATCAAACAACGGTCGTGTGCATGAGGCCTTATTAAAATTCCTAGATCCTTTTCCATATCAGTGTTACCGAGTGTTTTACCATTTAATATGTACGGGTGACTTGCATTATTCCTTCCCATGTGCATAACTTTACATTTGTCAGTGTTAAACCTCATCTGCCATTTTTCTGCCCAAGCCTCCAATCTATCCAGATCCCTCTGTAGCAGAAAACTGTCCTCTTCAGTGTTAATTACTTTACACAGTTTAGTGTCATCTGCAAAAATAGATATTTTACTGTGCAGGCCTTCTACAAGATCATTAATAAATAAATTGAAGAGAATAGGGCCCAATACTGACCCCTGAGGTACCCCACTAGTTACAGTGACCCAATCTGAGTATCTACCGTTAATAACCACCCTCTGTTTTCTGTCACTCAGCCAGTTACTTACCCACATACAGACATTTTCTCCCAGTCCGAGCATCCTCATTTTATATAGTAACCTTTTATGAGGTACGGTGTTAAATGCTTTGGAGAAGTCCAGATATATGACATCCATTGATTCGCCGCTGTCAAGTCTAAAACTTACCTCCTCATAGAAGCTGATTAAATTCGTTTGGCGCTGACCGATCCCTCATGAAGCCATGCTGATATGGCGTTATTTGCTTATTTTCATTGAGATACTCCAAAATAGCATACTCCCTTCAAACAGTTCACCAACAATAGATGTTAAACTTACCGGCCTATAATTTCCAGGCTCTGTTTGTGGACCCTTTTTGAATATTGGCACCACATTTGCTATGCGCCAATCCTGTGGAACATTCCCTGTCAGTATAGAGTCCGTAAATATCAGAAATAAAGGTCTGGCTATGACATCACTTAATTCCCTTAGGATACGGGGGTGTATGCCATCCTGTCCTGGCGATTTGTCTATTTTGTACTTGTTGTACTTCTTCCTGCGTCAGACAGAGCACTTTTAATGGGGAATTTACTTTTACATTCTGCATTTCATCTGACAGTTTATTTTCCTCAGTGAATATAGTGGAGAAAAAAATATTTAATAGTTTTGCTTTATCCTCGTCGCTTTTTGCAAAACCCCCCTCATTGCTATGTAGAGGGCCGACTCCTTCAGATTTATATTTTTTACTACTTATATACCGTATTTTTTGCCATATAAGACGCACTTTTTCCCCCCCAAAAGTGGGGGGGAAATGGCAGTGCGTCTTATAGGGTGAATACTACCATTTTCCTAAAGCTAAAGCCGATACATCGCACAGCCTGCGATGTTTCAGCATGGAAGGAGGAGGGGGCGGAGCCTGGCAACACGTGGCGGGCGGCCCGCCGCTCACAGCGTGACTGCTTTCATACCATTTATAGTCTTTAATCATGTCCCCTTATTCCCTATAAGCCCAATACAGTAGCGCTCTGCTAACCTGCTATACCGATCCTCTAGCAGGCAGAGCGGTGCGGCGGCAGGCTGCTGTGTAACGTCCTCACTGACGTCATCTGCCTGCTCCTTTCACTTTATGAATGAAGCAGGAGGCATACAGAAGATCGGGGCAGGCTCAGAAGAAGTTCGTCACCAGCCTGCCAGCCAATGATCGGCGCTAAAATGGGGTCACTCATTTATACTGTCCTGGCATTTTAGGGGCCCCTAAAGCGTGAGAAGAAGTCTGGAAACCAAATGTGTAAAAATGCCCTGTGAAATCCTAAAGGTACTCATTGGAATTAGGGCCCCTTTGCGCATCTCGGCTGCAAAAAAGTGGCACACATGAGGTATCGCCGTACTCAGGAGAAGTAGGGCAATGTGTTTTGGGGTGTATTTTTACATATACCCATACTGTGTGTGAAAAATATTTCTGTAAATGACAACTTTTTTCATTTTTTTATGCAAAGTTGTCAATTTACAGAGATATTTCTCTCATCCAGCATAGGTATATGTAAAAATACACCCCTAAACACATTTCCCTACTTTTCCTGAGTACGGCGATACCACATGAGTGACACTTTTTGGCAGCCAAGATGCGCAAAGGGGCCCTAATTCCAAGGAGTACCTTTAGGATTTCACAGGGCATTTTTACGCATTTGGATTCCAGACTTCTTCTCACGCTTTAGGGGCCCCTAAAATGCCAGGACAGTATAAATACCCCACAAGTGACCCCATTTTAGCGCCGATCATTGGCTGGCAGGCTGGTGACGAACTTCTTCTGAGCCTGCCCCGATCTTCTGTATGCCCGCGCGTCGACAAGGAGTAACTGGGCCGCCGAGATCACGCGATCCTGCGTGCGGCGGTCCAGAGCAGGTTAAGCAGCTTAAAGTGGTGCATGATTTTGTCATGCATCAAATCACCTTAGCAAGGAACAAGTGTTGTTTCAAGGTCAGGCAGTGGCAGCTCATCAGAGATGCATGTTGCATACTTAGGCCCTTCGAAGAGACCTCTACATTTTTCAGTAGGGACAACTGCAGAATCAATTATGTCACCCCCCTGATATTTATTTTGAAGAAGAAGATCATGCTGATGCAACAAAGGATGGAGGAAGAAGAGAATCTTGCTGGCTGCCCTGTACCTGTTGGGGACTCACATATAGAAAGTCCCATGGAGAAGGAGAAGTGGAGGATGAGGAACAGCAGGAGGAGGAGAAGAAGTTGCTTGTAAAGGAAGATGAGGCTGATAATGATGATGAAGACTACATTGGCCATGATAACCATTAATCTCAGTGGGGGGCAGAGCTGGAAAGAACTGGGTCCTCGGGCAAGCTGTATGCTTTCTTGCTCACATAATGACTTGTGTAGCCTTACGATAAAGCAATTTTATAATTACTGGAGAGTCATGCTTTTAGACCTTTGCTATTAAAGCAAAATGGGAATGTTTTGCCATTGACAAAAGGGAGGCCAAATTGCTTTATTACTAAGATACACTGCCGCTCCTAAGAAGAAAGAATTTTTCCAAGCTTGTTCAACTTCAAGACAAGCCACAATTTCTTCTGGCAATTAACAATAGTGTATTTATGGCCACACATTCTACCCCCATTAACACATAATTTTGAGATGCTTGTGCAGATCAAGTCACTGTTTCTTATGACATTAATGTCGTGGTCAGTAAAGAATTGTTTGATGTTAACCTGGCTTCATTAATCCCTGCACTGCTACACTGCACCAACATCCGAATTGACACCAAGGGACCCTGCCTTGCACCTCAAAACCACCAACATCAAGGGCACCTCAACTGACATCAGGCAGGAGGACCTCGAAACCACAGATTGCCTCGAAGGGAAGAACAAGTGCTCCCTTCCCATCACTGCACGGACCAGAGTGGCGACAGAGTGAGTGAGTACTATAGCCACTATTCTTGCTCCTATTGCTCCTCTCCCTGCTCGTGGGCTTGCTACAATTGTCCTCCTGCAGAATACATTTGGAGCCAATCAGATTCCTCCCTGATGGTATTGCACGATAGATAAGTAGCGCTTTAGAAGAAGCACAAACAATAGGGCAATTTTAGGTCTAGTATTGAGCGAAGTGAAGCATTCAAAGTGTAATTCAGTCCAAAGTTTAGGAAAACATCAATTCGTAATGAATCCAAATTTCCTTGCGCTTCGTGGTAACTAATCGGTTCTTCCTAAAATGGCTGCTGCATGTGTTACAAAGTGAAAGTAAGAAGCCTGGGAATGAGAGATCATTGATTATGCAGTTAGCCATCAACAATGATTTCATGGCTTATAGAACCATAGTGAGAGACGTGGCAAGTGCTCATGCACTTGGGACAGTGTTGCTGAAAATTATTAATCGAAGAATATTGGAGAGGGAGGGTGTGGGGAGAGTGCAGGGTGTGCTGCATCAGTTTTATTAATTTATTCATACATTTACTTATTCCTACATCAGCTGTAAACTCAGATATGTAATTCAATACCAATAAGATGGAAACCATTTATTATTCCAGTGCCTGCGTCCCAACCAATACCATCCAGTCTGAACCCCTTAAGGGGGACAGGTCTTAAAGATAACCATCCTGATCTTTTGCTTGCTTTATTTCTTTCAAATCATCCTTTAATGTCTCCATGTCCTAGAAAAGTCAGCAAGATGCAAAGAGAGGAGGAGTTGGATGTTTCTGATGACATATTCTCATCGATATTAAATGATGTGGAAAAGGAGAAGAATGCTTCCACCTGTAGGGCAGAAGAGTGTTGGGGTTGGAAAAATGGGTATGCCAAAGCTGATTCACCCATTTTTTTCAAATCTGACATGTCACTTTATGTGTAGTGTTGAGCGAACAGTTCGAGCATAGTTCGGGTATGTACCGAATTTTGGGGTGTCCGTGACACAGACCCGAACCCAGACATTTTCAAAAAAGTTCGGGTTCGGGTTCCGGTGTTCGTCGATTACTTCCCGCTTTCTGAAGGGCTGCACAGCAGCCAATCAGCTAGCGTTTTACTTCTTGCCCTAAGAGCCCATCACAGCCATGCCTACTAATGGCATGGCTGTGATTGGCCAAGTGCAGCATGTGACCCAGCCTCTATTTAAGCTGGAGTCACGTAGCACCTCACGTCACACTGCTCTGATTAGTGTAGGGAGAGGACTCAGCTTCTGTGAGGGCGAGATAGGCAGGAATAAAGAAGTGAATGATCTACCTTTCTACACCTGTGCATCAGAACAACTCAGCTGAGCTGTTCACTGAAAGTCACTATTTTGTTGAGACTGGCCAGAGCGATTTTTACTGGCACATGTAACTGGGCTGACCGGCGGTGGCCATTTTGGGACTTGTGGTGCGCCAGCACAAGCTGCCACAGAGTCTAAACCAAAGCTCCAAAGAAGTGAAAAATCTACACCTGTGAATCAGAACAACAGCGATTCAGCTGCTCAGTCAAAGTCAATTTTTTTTCTGGCTGGGCAGACCGTTTTCTGGCACATGTTACTGGGCTGATAGGCGGCGGCCATTTTGGGACTTGTGGTGCTACAGCAAAAGCTGCCACAACGTCCATTAATCTCATGTAATAGTCGATTTTTTCATAGATATACTACATCAGGGGTTTGGCTGTGCTTGTGTCACCCATACTAACTGCAAAGATATTTAATATATCAGTGGTGAAACTGAAAGTAACCCACTTGGATAGCAAATCCCATGAATGTGCTGTTCCAGCTAGGCTAGCCAGCGCCACTACAGCCAAGTCCAATACTGTCAGCCAGAAAAAAAAAAATATTTTATGTGCCAGAAATATAAATTAAAAAAAGCTTTCACCGTAATAATAAAATTATTCTGGTGTTAGACTCCTGTTGTAATTAATACTGTAAAAAGGCTTAGGCAATATTTCTCCCAGTGTGGGAAATTTATCTAGCAAAACTAGCATTTTAAAAATTCCGGTGTTCTGAAATACCAGCAGTCCTCTTGTAATTAATACCGCAAAAAGGCATTATATCGTCGAGTGTTGTAATTTTGGTGAAAAAAAGGCCAATTTAATCAATCTGGTGTTAGTTACACCAGAAACAGTAGGCCTCACGTTTTTACTCCTGTAAAAAGGAATTAATACCGGAAAAAGGCATTACATTGTCCAGTGTTGTAATTTTGGTGAAAAAAAGCCAATTTAATCAATCTGGTGTTAGTTAGACCAGAAACAGTAGTCCGCATCTTTTTACTCCTGTAAAAAGGAATTATATCTCCCCATGTGGGAATCTATGTACCAAAACTAGCATTTTAAAAATTCTGGTGTCCAATTTGCAGCAGTTTTCTTGTAATTATTACCGGAAAAAGGAATTATATCTTCCAGTGTGGGAATTTATGTACACAAACTAGCATTTTAAAAATTCTGTTGTCCAATTAGCAGCAGTTTTCTTGTAATTAATACCTGAAAAAGGCATTACATTGTCCAGTGTTGTAATTTTGGTGAAAAAAAGGCCAATTTAATCAATCTGGTGTTAGGTACACCAGAAACAGTAGGCCTCACGTTTTTACTCCTGTAAAAAGAAATTAATACCGGAAAAAGGCATTACATTGTCCAGTGTTGTAATTTTGGTGAAAAAAAGGCCAATTTAATCAATCTGGTGTTAGTTACACCAGAAACAGTAGGCAGCACGTTTTTACTTCTGTAAAAAGGAATTAATACCGGAAAAAGGCATTACATTGTCCAGTGTTGTAATTTTGGTGAAAAAAAGGCCAATTTAATCAATCTGGTGTTAGTTAGACCAGAAACAGTAGGCCGCACGTTTTTACTCCTGTAAAAAGGAATTATATCTCCCCGTGTGGGAAACTATGTACCAAAACTAGCATTTTAAAAATTCTGGTGTCCAATTTGCAGCAGTTTTCTTGTAATTAATACCGGAAAAAGGAATTATATCTTCCAGTGTGGGAATTTATGTACACAAACTAGCATTTTAAAAATTCTGGTGTCCAATTAGCAGCAGTCTTCTTGTAATTAATACCTGAAAAAGGCATTACATTGTCCAGTGTTGTAATTTTGGTGAAAAAAAGGACAATTTAATCAATCTGGTGTTATGTACACCAGAAACAGTAGACCTCACGTTTTTACTCCTGTAAAAAGGAATTAATACCAGAAAAAGGCATTACATTGTCCAGTGTTGTAATTTTGGTGAAAAAAGGCCAATTTAATCAATCTGGTGTTAGTTACACCAGAAACAGTAGGCAGCACGTTTTTACTCCTGTAAAAAGGAATTAATACCGGAAAAAGGCATTACATTGTCCAGTGTTGTAATTTTGGTGAAAAAAAGGCCAATTTAATCAATCTGGTGTTAGTTAGACCAGAAACAGTAGGCCGCACGTTTTTACTCCTGTAAAAAGGAATTATATCTCCCCGTGTGGGATTCTATGTACCAAAACTAGCATTTTAAAAATTCTGGTGTCCAATTTGCAGCAGTTTTCTTGTAATTAATACCGGAAAAGGAATTATATCTTCCAGTGTGGGAATTTATGTACACAAACTAGCATTTTAAAAATTCTGGTGTCCAATTAGCAGCAGTCTTCTTGTAATTAATACCTGAAAAAGGCATTACATTGTCCAGTGTTGTAATTTTGGTGAAAAAAAGGCCAATTTAATCAATCTGGTGTTAGTTAGACCAGAAACAGTAGGCCGCACGTTTTACTCCTGTAAAAGGAATTATATCTCCCCGTGTGGAATCTATGTACCAAAACTAGCATATTAAAAATTCTGGTGTCCAATTTGCAGCAGTTTTCTTGTAATTAATACCGGAAAAAGGAATTATATCTTCCAGTGTGGGAATTTATCTACACAAACTAGCATTTTAAAAATTCTGGTGTCCAATTAGCAGCAGTCTTCTTGTAATTAATACCGGAAAAAGGAATTATATCTTCCAGTGTGGGAATTTTGGGGCTAAAAAATAATATATTTTATTGTGGTGCGAGTTGAATCGCAACAATGAGGAAACATTCTATTAAGGGACGAGGACGCGGTCGTGGTGGTGTCCGTGGAGCCTCTGTTGCTGGCAGAGGACGTGGCCGTTCGGCCTCAGGCGCACAAAGTAGTGAACCAACTCCCTCAAGTAGCCGGCAGAATTTTCAGCGATATTTGGTGGGGCCCAATGCCGTTATGAGGATGGTAAGGCCTGAGCAGGTACAGGCATTAGTCGATTGGGTGGCCGACAGTGCTTCCAGCACGTTCACCACATTGTCTTCCGCCCAGTCTTCTGCGGAAAGTGCACAGGTGGCACCTGAAAACCAAGCCCATCAGTCTGTCACATCACCCCCATGCATATCAGGTAAACTGTCTGAGCCTCAAGTTATGCAGCAGTCTCTTATTCTGTTTGAAGACTCTGCTCCCACGGTTTTCCAGGGGCGTCCACCTAGCCCTTCCCCAGCGGTGGAAGACATTCCATGCACTGACGCACAACCACTTATGTATCCAGATGATGAGGACATGGGAATACCACCACAGCAGAGTGACCGAGTCTCTGATGATGACGAAACACTGGTGCCCACTGCCGCGTCTTATTTCAGTGTGCAGACTGAACAGGAGGAGGTCAGGGAGGAAGACTGGGTGGAAGACGATGCAGAGGACGATGAGGTCTTAGACCCCACATGGACTGAAGGTCGTGCCGCTGACTTAAATTGTTCAGAGGAAGAGGCAGTGGTGAGACCGAGACAACAGCGAAGCCAAAGAGGGAGCAGGGGGCAAAAGCAGAACAGCCGCCGTCCAGAGAGTTCGCCTGCTATTGGCCAGCGCCAACAGGGACCCAGCACTCCAAAGGCATCTTCAAGGAGTTCCCTGGCATGGCACTTCTTCAAACAATGTGCTGATGACAAGACCAGAGTGGTTTGCACGCTGTGCCATCAGACCCTGAGGCGAGGCATTAACGTTCTTAACCTGAGCACCACCTGCATGATCAGGCATCTACATGCAAAGCATGAACTGCAGTGGAGTACACACCTTAAAAACAAGGAACCCGCTAAGGCTCCCCCTGCTCCCTCTAGCGCTGCTGCCTCGGCTTCCGCCTCGAGAGGAATGTTGCCACCTGCCGAGCAGCAAACAGAGGATGTGCCACCGACACCACCACCACCACCGCCACCGTCACCTAGCGTCTCCACTATTTCACACAGCAGCGTTCAGCTCTCCATCTCTCAAACCTTTGAGAGGAAGCGAAAATTCCCACCTAGTCACCCTCGAGCCCTTGGCCTGAATGCCAGCATTTCTAAACTACTGGCCTTTGAAATGCTGTCATTCCGGCTGGTGGACACAGACAGCTTCAAACAGCTGATGGCCATGGCTGTCCCCCAGTATGTGGTTCCCAGCCGCCACTACTTCTCCAAGACAGCCGTGCCTTCCCTGCACATGCAAGTGTCCGATAAAATCAAGTGTGCACTGCGCAATGCCATTTGTGGCAAGGTCAACCTAACCACAGATATGTGGACCAGTAAGCACGGCCAGGGATGCTATATCTCCCTAACTGCACACTGGGTAAATGTAGTGGCGACTGGGCCCCAGGCGGAGAGTTCCTTGGCGCACGTCCTTCCGCCGCCAAGGATCACAGGGCATCATTCTTTGCCTCCTGTAGCCTCCTCCTTCTACTCGGCTTCCTCCTCCTCCTCTGCTTCCACCAGCTCATCCAGTCAGCCACACACCTTCACCACCAACTTCAGCACAGCCCGGGGTAAACGTCAGCAGGCCATTCTGAAACTCATATGTTTGGGGGACAGGCCCCACACCGCGCAGGAGTTGTGGCGGGGTATTGAACAACAGACCGACCAGTGGTTGCTGCCGGTGGGCCTCAAGCCCGGCCTGGTGGTGTGCGATAATGGGCGAAATCTCGTGGCAGCTCTGGGACTAGCCGGTTTGACGCACATCCCTTGCCTGGCGCATGTGCTGAATTTGGTGGTACAAAAGTTCATTCACAACTACCCAGACATGTCAGAGCTGCTGCATAAAGTGCGGGCCGTCTGTGCGCGCTTCTGGCGTTCACATCCTGCCGCTGCTCGCCTGTCAGCGCTACAGCGGAACTTCGGCCTTTCCGCTCAGCGCCTAATATGCGACGTGCCCACCCGGTGGAACTCCACCTTGCACATGCTGGAGAGACTGTGCGAGCAGCAGCAGGCCATAGTGGAGTTTCAGCTGCAGCACGCACGGGTAAGTCGCACTGCGGAACAGCACCACTTCACCACCAATGATTGGGCCTCCATGCGAGACCTGTGTGCCCTGTTGCGCTGTTTAGAGTACGCCACCAACATGGCCAGTGGCGATGCCACTGTTATCAGCGTGACAATACCTATTCTATGTCTCCTAGAGAAAACGCTTAGGGCGATGATGGAAGAGGAGGTGGGCCAGGGCCAGGAGGAGGAGGAGGAGAATGACGGGTCGTTTTTAGCACTTTCAGGCCAGTCTGTTAGAAGTGGCTCAGAGGGAGGTTTTTTGTAACAGTAGAGGGCAGGTACAAATGTGGCCAGCCAGGGACCACTACTGGAGGACGAGGAGGATGAGGAGGAGGTGGAGGAGGATGAGGATGAAGCAGGTTCACAGCGGGGTGGCACCCAGCACAGCGCAGGCACATCCCTGGTGCGTGGCTGGGGGATACAGAGGATGATGACGATACGCCTCCCACAGAGGACAGCTTGTCCTTACCTCTGGAGAGCCTGGCACACATGAGCGATTACATGCTGCAGTGCCTGCGCAACGACAGCAGAGTTGCCCACATTTTAACGTGTGCTGACTACTGGGTGGCCACCCTGCTGGATCCACGGTACAAAGACAATGTGCCCACTTTACTTCCTGCACTGGAGCGTGATAGGAAGATGCGCGAGTACAAGCGCACGCTGGTAGACGCGCTCCTGAGAGCATTCCCAACTGTCACAGGGGAACAGGTGGAAGGCCAAGGCCAAGGCAGAGGAGGAGCTAGAGGTCGCCCACGCAGCAGTGTCACGGCCAGCTCCTCTGAGGGCAGGGTTAGCATGGCAGAAATGTGGAAAAGTTTTGTCTCCACGCCACAGCTAACTGCCCCACCACCTGATACGGAACGTGTTAGCAGGAGGCAACATTTCACTAACATGGTTGAACAGTACGTCTGCACACAACTCCACGTACTGATGGATGGTTCGGCCCCATTCAACTTCTGGGTTTCCAAATTGTCCACGTGGCCAGAATTAGCATGTTATGCCTTGGAGGGGCTGGCCTGGCCGGCGGCCAGCGTTTTATCTGAACGTGTATTCAGCACGGCAGGGGGCGTCATTACTGACAAACGCAGCCGCCTGTCCGCAGCCAACGTGGACAAGCTGACGTTTATAAAAATGAACCAGGCATGGATCCCACAAGACCTGACCCTCCCTTGTGCAGAGTAGTCCTTAATAACTGCCTTAAACCATGTTGTCTTGTACTCCTGGCCACTTCTTCATTGAAAAATCAATTTTTGAAATTAAGTAGGATCTTGGGGTGCAACCCAGAGTTGAATGAACCTTCCCTCTGTCTGGGTGCCGGGGCCAAAGTACATGAAAGTGTCCTTCTCCTGTGCTGGGTGATATGAATGTTATACTTGTGCTGTCTGACATGTCTCCTTTGTGTGGGTGCAGGGGGCCAAAGTCACTGAAAGCGGCCTTCTCCTGTGGTGGGTGATCGAAATGCCTGATTCTCTGCTGTGGGACCTCTCTCCTCTTTCTGGGTGCAGGGGTCAAAGAAACAAAAGGTGGCCTACTCCTGTGGTGGTTGACATGATGCCTGATTCTCTGCTGTGGGACCTCTCTCCTCCGTGTGGCTGCAGGGGTCAAGGTCTCTAAAAGTGCCCTTCTCCTGTGGTGGTTGATGTAAAACTGATGCTTGTGCTATCTGACCTGTCTCCTCTGTGTCGGTGCTAAGGCCTAAGTCACTGAAAGCGGCCTTCTCCTGTGCTGGCTGATATAAATGCCTGAATCTCTGCTGTGGGACCTCTCTCCTCCGTGTGGCTGCAGGGGTCAAAGTCTCTAAAAGTGGCCTTCTCCTGTGGTGGTTGATGTAAAACTGATGCTTGTGCTATCTGACCTGTCTCCTCTGTCTCGTTGCTAAGGCCTAACTCACTGAAAGTGGCCTTGTCATGTGCTGGGTGATATAAATGTGATGCAAGTGCCATCTGACATGGTTGAAGCTATCAAATTAACTAAAGGTGGCCGACTCCTGTAGTGGGTGATCAGTAAAACTGATGCTTGTGCTATCTGACCTGTCTCCTCTGTCTCGTTGCTAAGGCCTAACTCACTGAAAGTGGCCTTGTCATGTGCTGGGTGATATAAATGTTATACTTGTGCCATCTGACATGGTTGCCGGGGTCCCATTAAATGATGGCCTACTCCTGTGGTGGGTGATCTAAATGCCTGATTCTCTGCTGTGAAAACCTCTCTCCTCCGTTTGGGTGCAGGGGTCAAAGTCTCTAAAAGTGGCCTTCTCTTGTGCTGGGTGATGTAAAACTGATGCTTGTGCCATCTGACATGGTTGCCGGGGTCCCATTAAATGATGGCCTACTCCTGTGGTGGGTGATCTAAATGACTGATTCTCTGCTGTGAAAACCTCTCTCCTCCGTCTGGGTGCAGGGGTCAAAGTCTCTAAAAGTGGCCTTCTCTTGTGTTGGGTGATGTAAAACTGATGCTTGTGCCATCTGACATGGTTGCCGGGTCCCATTAAATGGTGGCCTACTCCTGTGGTGGGTGATATGAGGCCTTAATATGTGCTGTGAAAACCTCTCTCCTCCGTCTGGGTGCAGGGGTCAAAGTCTCCAAAAGTGGCCTTCTCTTGTGCTGGGTGATGTAAAACTGATGCTTGTACCATCTGACATGGTTGCCGGGGTCCCATTAAATGATGGCCTACTCCTGTGGTGGGTGATCTAAATGCCTGATTCTCTGCTGTGAAAACCTCTCTCCTCCGTCTGGGTGCAGGGGTCAAAGTCTCTAAAAGTGGCCTTCTCTTGTGCTGGGTGATGTAAAACTGATACTTGTACCATCTGACATGGGTGCAGGGGTCAAATTAACTAAATGGTGGCCTACTCCTGTGGTGGGTGATATGAGGCCTTAATATGTGCTGTGAAAACCTCTCTCCTCCGTCTGGGTGCAGGGGTCAAAGTCTCTAAAAGTGGCCTTCTCTTGTGCTGGGTGATGTAAAACTGATGCTTGTACTATCTGACATGGTTGCCGGGGTCCCATTAAATGATGGCCTACTCCTGTGGTGGGTGATCTAAATGCCTGATTCTCTGCTGTGAAACCTCTCTCCTCCGTCTGGGTGCAGGGGTCAAAGTCTCTCAAAGTCGCCTTCTCCTGTGCTGGGTGATGTAAAACTGATGCTTGTGCCATCTGACATGGTTGCCAGGGTCCCATTAAATGGTGGCCTACTCCTGTGGTGGGTGATCTAAATGCCTGATTCTCTGCTGTGAAACCTCTCTCCTCCTTCTGGGTGCAGGGGTCAAAGTCTCTAAAAGTGGCCTTCTCTTGTGCTGGGTGATGTAAAACTGATGCTTGTACCATCTGACATGGGTGCAGGGGTCAAATTAACTAAATGGTGGCCTATTCCTGTGGTGGGTGATATGATGCCTGAATATGTGCTGTGGGACCTCTCTCCTCTTTCTGGGTGCAGTGGTCAAAGTAACTAAAAGTGGCCTTCTCCTGTGCTGGATGGTATAAATGTAATGCTTGTGCTATCTGACATGTCTCCTCTGTCTGGGTGCTAAGGCCTAAGTCACTGAAAGTGGCCTTCTCCTGTGGTGGTTGATATGATGCCAGATTCTCTGCTGTGGGACCTCTCTCCTTTGTCTGGATGCTGGGGTCGAAATAATAGTAGCTGACCTTCTCCATTGGTGGGTGATTTGAAGCCTGATTCTGTGCTATGGGACCTAACTCCAATTAATATTGGTTAATTTTTATTTATTTTATGTTAAGTCATCATTTCCCTATCTACATTTGTTTGCAGGGGATTTACCTACATTTTGCTGCCTTTTGCAGCCCTCTAGCCCTTTCCGGGAGTCTTTTACAGCCTTTTTAGTGCCCAAAAGTTCGGGTCCCCATTGACTTCTATGGGGTTCGGGTTCGGGATGAAGTTCGGGTTCAGTTCGGATCACGAACCCGGACATTTTCCGGAAGTTCGGCCGAACCTCTCGAACCCGAACATCCAGGTGTTCGCTCAACTCTATTTATGTGGTAATAAGTCTGGAACACTTTAACTTATCCAAGCCATTCTAAAACTGTTTTCTCGTGCCACATGGTACTTCATGAAAGTAATACATTTTTAGTTAATATATTTCACCTTTATTTATGAAAAAATCTCAGTTTCTTTGCTTTTAAAACATAAAGTGACACCTCATAAAATATTTATTACTTAACATTCCCCATATGTCTACCTTATGTTGGCATGATTTTAAAAATATCATTTTATTTTTTAGGATGTTAGAAGGCTTAGAATTTTAGCCTGGCACCCAGACACAGGAGAGGTTCATTCACGGCAAAACCGTCTTCATGTCATCCACCAATGCAACAGGCGATTTTAAGAAATGTAGGCCACTGGCACCTAGACAGAGGAGAGGTCTATTCATGGCAAAAAGAGGTTAATGTCACCCACCAATGGAACAGGCAATTTTCAGTAAGTTAGGCCCCTGGCACCCAGACAGAGTAGAGGTTCATTCACGGCAAAAAGAGGTTAATTTCACCCACCAATAGAACAGGCAATTTTTAGGAAGTTAGGCCCCTGGCACCCAGACAGAGGTGAAGTTCATTCACGGCAAAAAGCGGTTAATGTCACCCACCAATGGAACAGGCGATTTTCAGTAAGTTAGGCCCCTGGCACCCAGACAGAGGAGAGGTTCATTCACGGCAAAACATGCTTCATATCATCCCCCAATGCAACAGGCAATTTTCAGAAATGTAGGCCCCTGGCACCGAGACAGAGGAGATGTTCATTCACGGCAAAAAGAGGTTAATATCACCCACCAATGGAACAGAGGATTTTCACTAATGTAAACCCCTGGGACCCAGACAGAGGAAAAGTTTATTCACGGCAAAAAGAGGTTAATGTCACCCACCAATGGAACAGGCGAACTGCAGTAGAGTAAACACCTTAAAAACCAAGAAAGTTCTCAGGCTCCTCCTGCTTCCTTGTATGCACAACTGTTTTGTGAACCAAGAACACGTCTTTTTTCCCCAAAATTCACAAATGCACTATTTAACGGCTGAAAACTAAACATAGATATTTGTACGCTGTATGCACAACTGCTTTGTGAACCAAGAACATAGCTTTTTTTTCCCTAAAAACACTAATGCACTATTTCAGTGCTGAAATTTAAAATAGGTATTTGTACGCTGTATGCACAACTGCTTTGTGGACCAAGAACACGGCATTTTTTCCCCTAAAATGCAGTAATGCACTAATTCAGTGCTGAAATTTAAAATAGGTATTTGTACGCTGTATGAACAACTGCTTTGTGGATCACGAACATGGCTTTTTTCCCCAAAACTCACAAATGCACTATTTAACGGCTGAAAATTAAACGTAGGTATTTCTACGCTGTATGCACAACTGCTTTGTGAACCAAGAACACGGCTTTTTTCCCCAAAATTCCCAAATATACTATTTAACGGCTGAAAATTAAACGTAGGTATTTGTACGCTGTATGCACAACTGCTTTGTGAACCAAGAACACGGCTTTCTTTCCCTAAAACACAGTAATGCACTATTTCAGTGCAGAAATTTTAAATAGGTATTTGTACGCTGTATGCACAACTGCTCTGTGGACCAGGAATACCGCTTTTTTTCCCAAAAATACACTGATGCACTATTTCACTGCAGAAATGTAAATTAGGTATTTGGGCAGTGTATTTTAAACTGCTTTGTGGACCAGGAATACCGCTATACAGTTCGGGTTCGCCCAACTCTACTATTGAGTTCACTGCAGTTTACAGAAACACCCCACATGTGGTGGTAAACTGATATAAGGACACCGCAGGGTGCAAAAGAAAAAGGAGTGCCACATGGTTTTTGGAAGGCAGATTTAACTCTACTGATTTTTAGACACCATATCCACCATGTGCAATTGATGCACCCCTACAGTAGATGCTCCCAAAAAGTAACCCCATTTTGGAAACTATGGGATAAGGTGACAGTTTTATTGATACTATTGATACTAATTTGGGGTATATATGATTTTTGATTGCTCTATATTACGCTTTTTGTGAGGCAAGGTAAGTAAAAAATGGCTGTTCTGGCGCAGTTTTTATTTTTTGTTATTTACAATGTTCATCTGACAGGTTAGATGATGTGCTATTTTTATAGAGCAGGTATGTTTTTGTGTGTCTATTTTCTGAACACTATATTTTGTTTATTTTCTGTTGATTGTCTTATGCAGGGCTTAGTTGACATTTTTATTGGTTTCATATTTGGGTACATATGATTTTTTGATCATTCAATATTACCCTTTATGGGGCAAGGTGACCAAAAAATGTATTGTTTTGGCACAGTTTTTTTTATTTATTTTTTATGGTGTTCATTTGAGGGGTTAGGTCATGTGATATATTTATAAAGCAGGTCGTTATGGACGTGGCAATGTCTAATATGTATACTTTTTTTATATAGGTTTTACACAATAAAAGCATTTTTGAAACAAAAACATAATGTTTTAGTCTCCCCATAATCTGAGAGCCATATTTTTTTTATTTTTTGGGTGATTGTCTAATGTAGGAGCTCACTTTTTGCAGGATGAGGTAACAGTTTGATTGGTACTATTTTGGGGTGCATATGACTTTTTGATTGCTTAGTATTACACTTTTTGTGATGTAAGGTGACAAAAAATGGCTTTTTGGCGCAGTTTCAGGTCACATGATATTTTTTTTTAGAGCTGGTTGTTAAGGACACGGCGATACCTAAAATGTCTAGTTTTTTTTATTTATTCCACCGCAGTGTGGGGGCCTGATAGAGATCCTCACCTTCTGTGCCGCGGTCATCACTGACCATGGCATAGAAAGGGTTAATACGCAAGCCTCGGCTTTTACAGTGATGCTGGCAGATATAGCAGGGGTTATTAGTGACTTCCGGCCCCTGTACAAATTGCAGGAATTGGTCATGAAGGGTTAATATCCAGTGTTTACTGTCAAATAACCTGCAGTAGATTACAGGCCAGAACAGCAATAATATGCATATTGTCCCCCCACCTAACCAGCCAAACCCGATACCAGCAACAGCCCTTGTTTAAAGAGGCCGTGTGGCCATTAACAATAAAGAAGAAGGACTATATAATGTGGTCTTCATTATTAAATGAAAGGCAGCTGCTGGCTAATTGGCCGCAGCAAGGTCATGACCCGACTGCAGCACGGCCGCTCCTTGTGGCTGTACCCTAAGGCAGATTGCCTGGGTATACCTGATTTATTGCAATTCGTGATAAATTAATTTGTGATTAATTTGATTTCTTGGCTAACTTCGGCAAAGTAGACCAGCCAAGGAAATTTAGTGCACCACATTATGCTTACTCCCCTTTGAAATTGGGTGATCACACCAAATACTGATTTGATTTACATTTGTCTTTTGTTTATTCACTTTGCATTTTGTTAATTCATAAAAATAATCTAACATTTCTATTTTTAAAGCATTCTTACTTTGCAGCATTTTTCAACACCTGCCTAAAACGTTTGTACGGTATCCTGTATTTGTGTAGAAAGGGAGTGTGTGCTTTCTTAGGGGGCAGTTCCTTTCTGCTGCAGCTGGTTGTAGTTGAAGGATGGAACTGAGCATGTGTGCCAACCTCAGTGAGGTGGACAGAGAAATTAGACAAAGAACAAACAGCAGATGGCACTACACAGATACATTTTATTTAATAACTCAGTGACTACACTACATTTTTAATTTTATGCAATTCTAAAAGTATTCTGACCCAGGTACTGGTTTGAAAACTGTAGAATATAATATTTTTCATGGGACAATTCCTTTAGGCCTCATGCACACGGCCGTGGAATACGGCCGTGCGCGGACCGCGGTATCCCGGCCTGGAATCCAGCTGACAGCAGGAGCGCACAGCCTCATTGGTTGCTATGACGCCATGCGCTTCATGCCGCCGCTGGACTACAGTAATACACCCGTATGATCTATACGAGTGTATTACTGTAGTCCAGCGGCCGCATGAAGCGCATGGCCGTGTGCATGAGGCCCTAATGTAAGATTACATCTGCTCACGAATATACATTTATGAAAGACGTTTATCTCTATCAGAACCATGTAACTTGAGAGGAATAAAAGTGGATGTTGTTATATCCCTGTTTTTCAGTCATGGACACAGCTGCAACAAAAACATAAGGGAAGATATATAAAGATAACATTTTCTATATTGGTTTGGATATCTCCTGTGCTTGCTTTATGACAAGTAGCACACCCGCTTTTCAGAAAGTGGCAAGGGTGGAGTAGAAATGGCATTTGAACAAACATGGCACTTTTCTATGTCAGTTTTCTGGTATATGGGGATTATAAATCTCCCCCATAGTGTCTTCCTTACAGGGTTGTTGTACGTATTAAGCTGGGTGAGTCACATATCATGACAACATTGTGACTTCACTACAGTGATCAAGAAAAAATATGGAAACAGCACCTCCCGTCCCAATTTTGGGATAAACATACCACTGATGAATTAAAAAATCTATGGTGCACGCAGATGGGAATCCTGGCTAAGGGTCCCATGAAAATACCAGCATTGAAAAAATCCGCAGCACTTGCTGACTTGATGAAAAAAGTCCGGTGGTTTTTATTCAAAAAGCAGCATATTCACAGCAAAGTTTCGACCAAGGACTGGTCTTTATAAAGCATCACTACAGTGATGTCATAAGCAAAATTCCAGGCAGGACTTCAGAAATGACAATATAGTGGCAAACAGTTATAAAATCCCCCTACATGGTCTCTTTAGTGTAATTACTAAGGATTAGCCTGTTGCTGAAAAGTTTTGGCCCTCAAGGAGGGACTTTTGTACTATGAGGTTATTGATACTATATTTCTTCATACCACATAAGCACTAGTGCAAACTCTGATCACCTTTCTCGATTCCATCTTATTTCTATTTTTTTTTCTGTTGTTCCTTTAACTGTACTTTAATGCTTTTAAAAAAGATTAAAAAAAAATCCTCCATAAATCCTCCTGGGAACAAACTTCAGCAGCTTGCTAAATATGAGAGTTCTTGCATGAGTCACTCAGGAGATCAAGGTAAAGAACTTTTGAAATACAGTAGTTGCAATTAAAATATCTTCTTTTAGAGCAATGTAAAATGTATCTATTCATTTATCTCACATGGATCCAGAGCTTTCCTCAATCATTGCTCCAATTGCTCAGCTAAATTATCTTTAGGTTGGCATCTCAGGTACAGGGCTGGTTCTATGTCATGGCGTAACTTTGTGCCCACTACTGTCTGCGATCCAGGATGGGCACAGGTGCGGCATCACTCACCCCTTTGTTGCTGCCTGGCAGCCAGCCCTCCTTGGCCCTCATGTAGCAGGGCCTGTCTCTTAGGGTGTGCATGCTCCATGGCTCTTAATGATCCAGCACACTATTAAAGCAATCTTCTCCAGATAATGAGGGTACTTAGTGCACCTTCCCCTAGGGGAGGGTCCCACATTTTTACATTCCTAGCTTGCTATTGTTCCAGTAAAGGTGTGCTTATCTGATTGTCCGCCCGTGTATCATACGTCTACCTCTTCATTGACTCTGATCATTTGCTGCCTGTCTTGACTATAGTTTATATTAAAATAATGGCTGCCCGCCCTGACCTTGTACCAGTTTTTTGGATATGCAGAAACTTGTTTCCTGACTACAGATATTGCTTGTTCTGTTGGTGCTTTGCACCGGAACCTGTGACCCCCATGGGTCAGCTGCCAACTACCCCAAGACTATTCCAAGTGGTATCAACCTGGTGTATCCCCTGCAGCGAAGGCCAGATTCCTGTACAGAGGTTAACCCCTTAATGACACGGACATTTTTTGCAAATCTGACCAGTGTCACTTTATGTGGTGATAACTTTAAAAAGTTTTTACTTATCCAGGCCATTCTGAGATTGTTTTTTCGTCACATATTGTACTTCATGACACTGGTAAAATTGAGTCAAAAAAGTTCATTTTTATTTATAAAAAAATACAAAATTTACCAAATATTTTGAAAAATTTGCACATTTCCGAGTTTCAATTTCTTTGCTCCTATAATATATAGTAATACCTCCAAAAATAGTTATTAATTTACATTCCCCATATGTCTACTTCATGTATGTTTTGGTTGCAGTTATTCAGTTGCACCTTTTTTCTCAAAAAACAATTGCAAAGCTTTTACAGTATAGAAATAAGCATTCCTTAGGCAATAGGAGCATACATTTTGGTTTCAGAAGTTGTCTAACTGTGCCTTTTTTTTCTTTACAAAAAGCTTTTGCAAATTCCACATTTAATAATCAGTGTATCAAACCTGTGACTTCTCATGGTTTAAATACACTTCATAATAAAATTTCTGGTAAATGAGTAGAATGTGAAAGAAGCGTGCCACATCATCCATGAGTGAGATTGCAGGTGGCTATAGTACTGCAAACAACACAGTCAGCACCATCTCGCTGGCTAGTGGTAGTAGCAGGACACCGTTCTCCCTCGCTTCTGGTAGACGACAGATCATTATTGAGGACAAAGAGGACTGAATGACTCATTGTTGACTGAATGACTCATATCATTCACAGCAGGTTGATGTTGATGTCACCTCTGAGTCTAACACAGTACCTTTAAACCTAGGGTCATAGCATTCCTCCCACTCCTCCTCCTTGCAGCGCCAGAGAAGCCTTTTATTGTGCATCATACCTATCTTCATTCTTTTTTCCTAAAAAGAGCCAACAACATCCCATGTGCTATGGAAGATATTCAAGAGAGTTTTCCTGTTGCTGAGTTGTGTAAGAACAGTCAGGCTGGATGAGATAAGGTGCACAATGGGTGAGTTACTAATTTGCATCAAGCAGCAAATTTCCCACTGGTTGTTTCCACACCAGCTACAACTGCGTCATGTGGTCATCAACAGTGATAGGAAAACTGTAGCTGTGCAGCATTTTGGGGGAAATAACACATGCTCACTGCATTCTACATGTGAAACATGTGATATATTTAGTGGTACAACACTTTTTAAAAAGTATTGTGGCTTGCAGAAGTTTGTAGCCATGTCCACAAGCGTTTCTGAGCATTTCAGCCATTCTTATATGGCTAAGAAGGCCCTCATGAACTTCCAGCAAATGAACAGTCTGCCTTTGCACCGTGACGTTTCAACTTGCTGGAATTCTAACTTGAACATGTTGAAGTGTCTGTAGGAGCAGTGTAAAGTGGTCAATGATCACATCATGAACCAGTACACAACAGCAGGGTGTATGTGTTATTTTGAGCTCAGGCAGTAACAACTTATCAGAGACATGTGTGGCTTGCTTAGGCCTTTCGAGGAGGCCACCAGGTTTGTGAGTAGGGATAACAGTGGCATCCTTCCCTCTGATATTTTAATTGTGAGTAAATGTTTACAATTAGTGTTGAGCGAATCAGGTTTGAATTGCTTTATCTGAACCGGATTCCTTTCAAAACGTTGTTTATAATTTATGTGCTCCATGCTGCAGTAAAATGTATGGGCTCCGATAATGCCTTCTTCTTCTACCCACAAATAACAAAAGACTTGCTTAGTCTTGTGCCTGTGACATTACAGTTTGGTTCTGCGCATTATTTCTGACATTATTTACTATTGTTATATTTATGCTAAAGCGCTTGAAAGGGGAAAGAAAGAAAATAAAAATTTAAAAAGAGAAAAAGGCAACAGAGAACAAATATGAGTCTTAGTAGACCTCAGAATGTAATATGCCAATTTCCATTTGAGCCAAATTTATTCATACCTGAATAAATTTACCAACTGATTCACTAGAATCGGATCCAAACAAATTTCAAGAAATTCGCTCATCTTTAGATGTAATCCATGAAGTTAAAGTGTTAAACACAGTATTGCATAACATTATTTAAGGAAACTTCTTTCCTTTGTTTTGTTAGTTGTGGGAAATGCTTGAAAATAATTTAGCCAATGTAAATGCATCTGTTGTTGACCCTTTTCCAAAAAGTGAACCTGACAATGTGCATGCTTTAGAAGTAACCTTGAGTAAAATAGAGAATCAACCATTAGAGGTGTTTGCAGGAGATGTAGTGGAAAATATTGCTAAACTTAGCCTCCCTGACTTGTCTGCAGAAATAATTTTGTGTTAGCTCATCTCATCAACCCTACATTAAGTCATGTTCAAGAAAATGAAATGGAATGACACAGGAACCAGGGGTGGAAAAAATAGCCCTACATTTTGTAGTAGAAAATGAACTGCTATATAGAGTAAATTAGGTAAGAAGACAAATTGTAGTTAAACTAGTAGTCACTGACGAAAGGTTAGGGTGGGGGCATTTGGCTTATAAAAAAACAAATGGGCATATCTTGCAAAGGTTTCATTGGACAGGTATACATGATGAGGTAAATAAATGTTGTATTCTCCACACAGTGCCAAATAATAAGCCCCATGTCAAACTGTAGGAAATCCTTGAACCTCTGTCAATCACTAAAACTCGCTTTGAGAAGATTGCAGTGGATATGGCTGGACTTCTGGTTAAGTCGGCAAGAGATCACCAGCATATTCCGATTGATCTTGACTATGGTACATGCTATCCAGAAGAAATCCCTCTAGGAAAATTTAAACAATAGCAAACAGTTGTTTCATATGTTTACTCAAATGGGGTACAAAAAGAGATAATTATTGATCAAGGGACACACTTTATCTCAAAGTTTACTAAGAGTCTTTTCCACTGTTAAAAATAACACGCTTACTTCAGTTTACCATCCACAAACAAGCAAAGGATGCTTAGAAAAGTTGTGGGAAAGTATGGGACAGAACCCAAGATCTTTTGGATGTTGCTGAAAAGACTTGAGAGCATTTCGCTATCCCATATAATTGTATTCTCGAACACATTGCACAATGCAAGATAAAATAAAAAAAGTGATGCCAATTGTAAAGCAACACTTACAGAGAGCCCAGGAGAGTCAGTCCAGAGTTAAGGTCTGCTAAAATGTGGAACTTGGTCTTCAATCTTGTTCCCACAGTAGAATGTACATTTTTTACTAAATGGCAAGTACCTTAAGAATGTGTGGAGATTGTAGGTAAATTACTCGGTAGGTAAATATAAGCAATACAAAATTTATAATGTTAATCATGCCGTGGAAGGACTGTGAGGTGTTTTTGGCAGACAACAATACATGTAAACTTGATTGTGTCTCTCGGATACGTGACCAGAGACAAAAGCGCAGTGAAGATAGTTGTGGACCCACTGAACCAGTAGCAGGCATTAGGGAGCAGGGTAGTACTTGTCCCTCGACAAGTCCCATTCGGTGGGGGAGGGGATTTGAAAAATGATATGAAGTTGGACAACTACTTTTAACGTGCTTCTCATCCATGAAGTTTTAAAGGGGAATTCGGAAACAGTACTGGAAAAATGGATCCCCCACTTTTACCTTACTTTACTCCAAAACTTTGAATTTTAGGAAAAGTTATGTCTGTTTTTTTTAGTCTCATGCTAATAGATGTATTTTCAAACCAGCTTACCTATCCTCCTGGGAGAAAGAACTGTCAATCACATAGTCTGATGAGGAGACAAAGTTAATTCTAAAGAATTCACGTGTTTTTTGTCCTTGTGTGTTCTTGTAGGAGAATTTCTACAAATTAATATATAGGTGGTATAAAACCCCTGAATTTCTATTTGTCTAAATGGTGTATTTGATGGACCTGCTTCTTAATAACTTCATTCTGGAAACAGGTTGAAACCACCATAAGACAGTTCAACGAATAAGACCTAACAATAATTCTGAACTTGATAGCCATTGCAAGACCTTTCAAAATGTATGTCCCATCTTGATTAAATTTGATTAAATATATGATCACTGCAGCCAAATGTTTAATAGCCCTTCATTGATTTCAGGCTTATCCTCCTTCTATCGAAAGTTGCATAACCAACCAAACTAAATCAAATTTGTAGATTTGAAGAACTGTCTAGCTGGGCAAATAACAAATGACTCTTTATTGAAGATACAGTCTCCATTGTTTAAAGCAAAACTTCACTCTCCTAAGATGATAGTTAATGCCTTTAAATTACCACATGAGAAAGAGCAATTGCAAACATGTTCTTCTTTAATAGTCTTCGATATTGTGGTATGCAAATTATGTCTTCCTCTCCCCCAGCCATCTCCCTATGTTCATTGTACCATTGCCAAGTTCATATAAAGCTCTATTACATTCAGTGTCACACTTGGACTGAGAAGCAGCCCTCGCACACAATCTCTACCAGCCCAAATACATTATAGCTCTCCTCTCCCAAACCATGCAAATAAAGTGATGCGCACTGTTAAAAATCTTCCTTCTCTTGCTCACATCCCTCACCACACCCTTAAATATGTATGCAGCATCATCAATACAAGAAGGAAAATTAAAGTGGAAAATAGAAATACCTATTCACATGGTCAAGGATGCTCAAACACTCACTTTTTCAGTATTGTACAAGAGTATGCCACCTTTATACAGTCACTAATATAACTAATAATACTGACATATGATGTGCATATAGTGGTCATTGGTCAACACCAGGTCTACAGAAGAGGTTTGCAAAGTATTATGAAGCTAAAGAGTATACAAGAGAACACAGCACAGGCAAAATACCTACTAACAACCCCACCCTGACATTACCATCTCAACATCCCCCTAAGAGAGCTAAAAGTAAAGTTTAAAAAAGTTTGAAAAAATGTTATTTTTTAAATAAAAATTCAAATCACCGCTCTTTCCAAATTTACAAATTAAAATAAATAAATAAAAACATCAATTGTATCACAGCATCTTAATGATTAAACAGCTGATCCATGTTGGGCAAGAGACAGAGATCAGGCAAATCTATAGTCAGGGAAATCACAAGGTCAAGACAGGCAGAGTATGTGCAGTATGGTAAATGGACCAAGGTCAGGGCACGTAGCAAAGGGTCAATACAGAGGCCAGGCACAAGTCAGGTCAGATTGAAGAAGATCTCAATCCAGGGAATGGGCAGAAAGTCAGTATACAGGCAGACATCGAGTATAGCACAACTTTGCAGGATACTAACAGGCTAGGAACCTATTGCTCTGGCACACTTCCATAAATCTTGGGATGCAGCAATGTAAAAACATTTTTTAAGGATTTTTATCCTGAAAAAGTAGTAAAACAACAAAAACTATGGGGGTCATTTAATATCCAGAAATAAACCTATATTAGGCGCATTTCTGGCACTGATTGTGGCGCAAATCACCACACCAGGTTTTAAAAAGTGGGGTGGTGTAGGAGGGGAAGGGGCAGGCTGGCAGACCCATCTCTTTCAGCATTTTTTATGCCTGGTTTAAGATAAAAAATTGTCTAAATGTAAGCCATCAAAGAGGCAGGGGGACATTAAACCTATTGGTAGCACTGCAGGGGTTATTATAACTACCAGGGACACAGTAGGGGGCATTATACATACTGGGGGTACTACGGTGGCATTATAACTACTAGGAGCATTACAGTGGGAATTATAGCTACTGGGAGCTCTACAGGGAACATTATAACTGCTGGGCACTACAAGGAGCCATTATATTATGGAGCACTATAGGAGGCAATATATCTACTAGACATAGTAGAGGTGGCATTATAACTACTGGGAGCACTATAGGAGGCATTATAACTACCGGTGACTCTAAAAGGGGTATTATACTTACTGAGGACTCTAGAAGGGGCATTATAACTACTGGGGCACTTCAGGCACTTCATAATAATTTTCAGGGGAACTATAGGGGGCATAATATCTACTGCGTTCACTAGGGGGTCATTATAACGTCTGGAAGCACTATAGAAGACATTATAACGACTGAGGGATCTACAAGGGGTCATTATAACACCAGGGAGCACTACACGGGGGTCCTATTACTATTGGGGGCACTTTGGGGAGCTTTATCACTACTGGGGGCATTATGGGGCATTATTACTCCTGTGGGTTCTGTGGGGTATTATTGAATGCAATATGGAGGGCATTACTACTAATAAGGGCACTCTTGAGGAGCATTATCACTGTAGGGGTCACTATTATTAATGAGGTCACTCTGGAAGAGAAATATTACTATTGGTAGGACTTTTGGGAGCACTTCAATGGCTCTATATGGTACTGTTATTTCTTCAGTATAGTATTTGAGGACATTGGGAAGTACAGGGGACACAGTCTTGGAGGTAGCAGCAGGATAACACTGTTGGGACACCAGGAGGAGAATTATAAAAAAGTGAGGAATCTAAAAAGTCTGTGTGGCAAACTTTGCAGAGACAAGATGCAGATGAAAGAAGCCATCATGTGTTGTCTGGGACAAATGGAGAAGATGAGAAAAAAGAACTTCTACGTCAGAGGAGATGTCATTGGACATAAAAGGTATGTGGTGCTGTATTGTCCTGTCCAAGTATACCATTAGCACTGGGGCTAGGAGATTGGGACTTGGGGAGGGGGTGGGCGGGGGGTTTGCATGCCATTCCCGGGCAGTAGATCAGGTTGTCTAATCAGCACTCTGCTGCCTAGAAACAATGAATTAGTATAATGATGAGTGATGGCAGTAGCCATTGCTTGTCCTAATGTAGTGGAGGCGATCGGTGCAAATAAATGCAGTTCTTTACTTCCACTGAAGCGCAGGTAATTGTCAGGTGGGAACTCTTTCTTCACAATAATTGTCTGCTCATCGGCGCAGTGTAAATGTGCCTTTAGATTTGGAAATACTTGATAAATTCTACTCCTTAATTGTTAAAATGTCACATGCCTGGACAGTGTCCTGAATAATCTTTTGCTGATGACTAAACTTGGCTTCAGTCTAGTGTCCTGCATTTTCATGTGGACCATATCCTGTCATATAACGATGCTAAGGGTCACTTCATGCTTAGGGGTTATGTGAATAATGTCATACTTAATGGTTTTAAAGTTACAAGCAAAAGTAAGTGAACCCTTTGGAATTACGTGGATTCCTGCATTGATTACTAATAAAATGTAGTCTGTTATCTATGTTACATAAATAGACAAACACTATCAAAACTAATAACACAGCTGTCCTGTATCTTTTATTGAGCACACTGAGTAACCTACCATAATGCTGGGGAAAAAAGGGAAGTGAACTCTTCAATTTAGTAAGGCCTGGTTCACTTAACCGTTTAGTTTTCTGTTCTTCTGATTTAAGCCTCCGTTATGCTCAGTTATGCACATTGCTCATCAGTTTTAGCCATGTCTGTCGCAGATCCATTATTTTAGACAAAAAATTCCTACGCAAAGTATATTTTTTACCATCTAGAATAAGGCCTTATTCACAAGTCCGTAGTGTTTATGGATCTGCAAATTGCGGATCCATAAACACACCCGGCTGGCAGCCCTATAGAAATGTCTATTCTTGTCCGCAATTGCGGGCAAGAATAGGACATGCTCTACTTTTTTGCAGAGCTGCGGCCGTAAGATCGGCTGCGCGCTCTGCAAAAACTGATGCGGAGAGCACAGTGTGTGCTCTCCGCATCGTTCCGTGCCCCATTCACAGTCAATGGGTCCGCATGTATTCCACAGAATTGCGGAATACATGCAGACATATATGCGGACGTGTGAATAAGGCCTTACAGATCTCAAATGGAAATGGCTAAAACAGATGCAAAATGTGCATAGCTGAGCATAACGGATGCCTAAAATACAGGATCAATTGTGTATTTGTCCGTTCTTCTGATGGAAACTAAATAGCGATGTGAATCTGGCCTTACCTGTATAACCCTCTTCAGCATCTCAATAAGGTTAAGGTCAGGACACTGCCTTGGCAATTCCAAAGAAAGCACAAATCTTTTTTTTAGTCCACTCTTTCATTTATTTTTGGGCTTTCGGCTATTTTCTTGTTGAATCCCCAATGTCGCTTCAGCTTGAGGTCATAGACTTCTGCCTTTACATTCTCCGATAAAATGATTTGATACACCATAGAATTTATTTTTCCATCAATTATCACAAGTTGTCCAGGCCCTGAGGTAGCAAAACCATGATGCTTCCTTCTTTACATTTGGGCTGAGGTTTTGTTGTTGGTGTTTTGTGTTCTTTTCCTCCAAACATCCATCATGTGCATTTGTAGTAAATAAAATTTACTTTTGTTCCACCTGCCCAAAAACATTTTTCCTAGAAACACTGTGGAACATCCAAGTGGCCTGGGGGAAACGACACAGGTTGCAATGTTTTATTTTGTTTTTATAGTATTGGCTTCCTTTGTGATGACCTTCCACGAAAATCATTAAATTTTTTTTATAATAGCGGATACATAAGCTAGATGTTTTTTTGCAGTTTGAAGAGTCTTCTCTAGGTTTTTTGCCATTTCCCTTTTCTCACATCTTTCCCGATTGCCTATTGTGATCTTAATCGGATGCCTGCTACTAGGGAGAATAGCAACAGTCATAAATCTTCTCCATTTGTAGATAATTTGGCTAACCATGGATTTATAGACCAGCAGGTCTTTAGCTTTTAAAAGTTGTTTGTATCAAGACTGTGTTTGCACTAACTAAAACTTTTTCTTCCAACTGTAAATTAGCCTATGAATGCACTATACAGGACTAATCCAGGGATTAAATTATTGAATATACAGATACAGGGGTCTGCTGCACTTGTATAAGAAAGGCATGTGACCATGTGTATTAGAAAATTGTTCCCTATTTTACAAAGATACTTATAACTATATTGCCTATGTGAATATGTGCCTGCCCTTCTAAATGTCATCGAAGGTTTGATGAGGTCTATTAGCAATAGCTGTAACTAAACAAATATTAATAATTTCATCTGTCTTATCGTGCCTAGAACTCATGACTGATTTCAGCTTTTATTATCGTGGTCTGGGTTTAGCAACAAAGACAGAATCCTGTATTTAGCAAGGATCCTCTTACTCAACAGAGATAATTCCATAGAAGGTACATGCCATTTTATAACTCATGCTTTGACAGCTGTACCCTGTAATTAACTGTTTAGCTAATGACTGCCCTCATTTTCAATGCTGACAAAAATAGGACTAATGATGCCTAAATGTAAAAAATACCACATTTGCCTCAAATTAATTGAAATATACAAAACTGACCATTCTAAACTATTCTGCTTCCTGGAGATTTTGTTTAGCTTTCAACATTTTACACAAAGGAACAGCAGCATATAATTTTACTTTCTGAGAAACCACTGCTGCCAGAAAAATGCTGCCCGTAATTAACTATATTCATGTGCACCTGTTGCTTCTCAACCTTTTGTACATTCCTGTGTTTTTAAAAGGGTTGATTAATTTAAAATATCTTGAATTTTATAGTTGAAGACATTTCCTTAATCATAGGCAGGTGTAACTTGCACATGTAACAATGCATGTAAATTATATGTAACCATATGCAAATAGAGCTTCTCTGTACCAGGATACAAATACAAAAAAAACATAAAGTTTAATTAAACATTTTCTAAAAGGAAGAAACCCTCCAGTGCCACAAACCAATAGCTACTTAGCAAGTCAAATAAAATAAAAAAAAGTCATGGGTATTGGTTACTGTATTTTTCAAACTATAAGATGCACCAGACTATAAGATACATCCAGACTTTAGAGGAGGAAATGAAGAAAAAAAATATTTTTCAGCAGAACTCAGATCAGACCCCCAATCCTCCTTAGACCCCCAAGTTAGACCCACATTCTTCATCAGATCTCAGATCAGCCCCAAAATTCAGACCCCTAAGTTCCATCAGCCTCAATTCAGACTCCCCAACCCCCCATCAGCCTGAGACCAGACCCCATCAGCCTGAGATCAGACCCTCATTAGCCTGAGATCAGACTCCCATCAGCCTCAAATTGGACTCCCATCAGCCTCAGATCAGAACCCCATCATACATCAGATCAGACCCTCATCAGACCTCAGATCAGACATTAATCCCTTCCCGACTGCCTCACATAAATTTATGTTGGCGGTAAGGTTTAAAAAAATGGTGTCTGTTTTTAAACTGCAGGCACCCGGGGCTAATGTAAGCGATCGGCATCTGGGATGTTCGGCATCGGGGGAACCCAATGGTGAGTGTAGCAGCCTCTGTAGTCCTGAATGATATGAGGGTGCTACACTTTACTTCCTATATAGAGCTTGTCTGTGGCAGCGCTCCATTGGAACAAAGTGTAATCCTCATAGAACCCAATGCATTGGGACCTATAAGAAAGGCAATCTAATGATTGCTTGTTATTAGGGATGAGCGAACCCGAACTGTATAGTTCGGGTTTGTACTGAATTTTGGGGTGTTCATGACACGGACCCGAACCCGAACATTTACATAAAAGTTCGGGTTCGTTGTTCGGCGATTTCTATGGCGCATTTTGAAAGCCTGCAAAGCAGCCAATCAACAAGCGTCATACTACTTTCCCCAAGAGGCCATCACAGCCTACTATTGGCATGGCTGTGATTGGCCAAGGGCAGCACGTGACCCAGCCTCTATTTAAGCTGGAGTTACGTCGCGCCACACGTCACTCTGCTCTGATTAGTGTAGGGATAGGATGCAGCTGCTGTTAGGGTGAGATTAGGCAGGGATTAACTCAGCAAAAACACTTAATGAAGTGATTGATCTACAGCTGTGAATGATTCAACTTCTGCTAGTTAATTGCTCACTGTTTTCAGGCTGCCCAGAGCGTTTTTCTGTCACTTTTTTCTGGAGTGATCGGCGGCCATTTTGTGTCTTGTGGTGCACCAGCACAAGCGGTCACCAAGTCCATTAATCCATCAATAGTATGTTTTTTTTTTTGCTATATCCTACATCCGGGGCTTGTCTGTGCTTATTGTCACCCCTAGAAACTCAGGATAGAATTTCTATATTTTATTGAGAGGTGAAATTCACTTTAAAAATAGCAATCCCCTAAATCTGGTGTTCCAGCGTTAGCTAGTCAAGTGTAATACTGTCTGGCAAAGAATATTTTTTTTTTTCTGGGGTGAAATTCAATTTCCAAAATAGTAATACCCTAAATCAGTGGTTTCTGCTGTGGCAGGACAAGTTTTATAGTGTCAGTCAAAGGATAGCTTTTGTTCTAGGGGGGAAATTCAATTGCCAAAATAGCAATACCCTAAATCAGTGGTTTCCGCTGTGGCTGGACAAGTTTCATAGTGTCCATCAAAGGATATATTATTTTCTGGGGTGAAATTTAGTTGCAAAAATAGAAATACAGTAAATCTGGTGTTCTAGCTGTGGCTGGACAAGTAGTTTAATAGTATCCGTCAGTTGATATTCCCCTAAATCTGTGGTTACCGATGTGCCTGGATTAGTGTAATACGGTACATAAATAGATAGCCAGATAGTGTTATAGGTGCCTGTAAAAAAAGGCCTGAATTTAAATTCAATACATTGGGCCAAATAATTTTTTTCTTATTGTGGTGAACAGTAACAATAAGGAAAACATCTAGTAAGGGCCCATCACTGGTGCGTGGCTGGGACGATGACGATACGCCTCCCACAGAGGACAGCTTGTACTTACCTCTGGGCAGCCTGGCACACATGAACGACTACATGCTGCAGTGCCTGCGCAATGACAGCAGAGTTGCCCACATTTTAACATGTGCGGACTACTGGGTTGCCCCCCTGCTGGATTCCTGGTACAAAGACAATGTGCCCACCTTACTTCCTGCACTGGAGCGTGATAGGAAGATGCGCGAGTAAAAGTGCACGTTGGTAGACACGCTACTGAGAGCATTCCCAAATGTCACAGGGGAACAAGTGGAAGCCAAAGGCGAAGGCAGAGGAGGAGCGAGAGGTTGCCAACGCAGCTGTGTCACGGCCAGCTCCTCTGAGGGCAGGGTTAGCATGGCAGAGATGTGTAAAAGTTTTGTCACCACGCCACAGCTAACTGCACCACCACCTGATACGTAACGTGTTAGCAGGAGGCAGTATTTCACTAACATGGTGGAACAGTACATGTGCACACCCCTCCACGTACTGACTGATGGTTCGGCCCCATTCAACTTCTGGGTCTCCAAATTGTCCCCGTGGCCAGAGCTAGCCTTTTATGCCTTGGAGTTGCTGGCCTGCCCGGCGGCCAGAGTTTTGTCTGAACGTGTATTCAGCACGGCAGGGGGCGTCATTACAGACAAAGGCAGCCGCCTGTCCACAGCCAATGTGGACAAGCTGATGTTCATAAAAATGAACCAGGCATGGATCCCACAGGACCTGTCCATCCTTTGTGCAGATTAGACATTTATAACTACCTTCCCTTAACCATATATTCTTGGACTCCAGGGCACTTCTTCATTCAATCCTCTTTTTTAATTTTACCATTATATTGCGGGGCAACCCAAAGTTGAATGAACCTCTCCTCCATCTGTGTGCCAGGGGCCTAAATATCGTAAAGTGGCCTGTTCCAATGGTGGGTGACATGAAGCCTGATTCTCTGCTATGCGACCTCTCTCCTCTGTCTTGGTGCCAGGGCCTAAATATCTGAAAGTGGCCTGTTCCATTGGTGGGTGACATGAAGCCTGATTCTCTGCTATGCTACCTCTGTCCTCTGTCTGGGTGCTGGGGCCTAAATAACTGAAAGTGGCCTTTTCCATTGGTGGGTGAAATGAAGCCTCATTCTCTGCTATGGGACCTCTCTCCTCTGTCTGGGTGCTGGGGCCTAAACAAGTAAATGTGGCCTTCTCCATTGGTGGGTGTCATGAAGCCTGATTCTCTGCTATGGGACCTCTCTCCAATTGATATTGATTAATCTTTATTTATTTTATTTTAATTAATTTCCCTATCCACATTTGTTTGCAGGGGATTTACCTACATTTTGCTGCCTTTTGCAGCCCTCTAGCCCTTTCCTGGGCTATTTTACAGCCTTTTTAGTGCCCAAAAGTTTGGGTCCCTATTGACTTCAGTGGGGTTCGGGTTGGGGGTGAAGTTCGGGTCGAGTTCGGATCCCGAACCCGGACATTTTCGGGAAGTTCGGCCGAACTTCTCGAACCCGAACATCCAGGTGTTCGCTCAACTCTACTTGTTATAGTACCCTATAAGAACTATTAAAAAGTGTAAAAAAAGAAAAAAAAATGTTTGCAAAAACATAATAAAATTAAAACTATAAAAATTCCAATCATCCCAATTTCCCCAAAATTATATACAAAAATAATACATAAACAAAAGGGCATTGCCATGTGCGAAAACGTCTGTGCTATTAAAATCTAGAAATATTTAACCCATACGGCAAACAGTTAAATGGAAAAATGGCCAATTTGCAGCTTTTGGTCGCTTCACCTCCCACAAAAAATGTTATAAAAAGTGATCAAATAGTCATACACACCCCAAAATGGTATTAATGAAAAGAACGGATCGTCCTGCATTTTTATCCAAAGTTTTTGATTAAAACACAAGAAAAACTATGAATGCTGAGAGTAAAAAACAAAAATGAAAAAACAGATAATCACCTGGTCATAAAGGGATAAAAAAAAAAAAAAAACTTGTCTCGCTTGCACTGGACAACATTGCACTCTGCAGATCCAGGACTCACCGCTCCTGTTCTTCTTCCGGCCCACGTTGCACTGTGACCTGCATCCTGAATGCCATCAGGACACACTGCACAGCCGGGCCAAGAAGAAGATCAGGGAGCAGTGAGTTGAGCCAGCCCAGTGCTTCCCAAGTGGTCATTAGCATTCGGACTATAAGACAGTCTTCCACTCCACGACCCAAAAATACAGAAACTGTAGACACTATCTGTGAACAAGTTTTCATTGCTATTTTATATCTTGTACTGGTAAATCATAGGCAGATACTCTATGAACACAAAACAGTCAACTGGCAGGGACAACTATAATTACTTGGTGCAAAAACATTCCCTCATATGTCCAATTTTTGGTGATATGTACACCATGCATTTTCCACTTGGTGAGTAGTACACTGTGCAACCTTTTCTCTTTTGGTCCAGAAGACTTTAAAGCTGGGGTGGTCCGGTGGTCTTTTTGTCAAAGTAGTAAAGTATGTTTGAACCTAGTGAAAGATTTAAAATAGGCAGACAAAGTAGAAACAGTATGAGGGAGATTTATCATCATCCACTTTTCTGGTGTAAAAAAGTTGCCAACCCCATGTTTGCGAATTTTTTAATGCCACAAATTTTGTTGCAAGTGGTGTTTCTATACTACCCTCGCCAAGTTCCAGAAAAGGGGGTGTAGTGAAGACAGAAATCTATGGCAACTCCGAGGAGCAGTAGATTTCATTCTGAAGCAAAACACTGGTGTTTGACAAATCTCCCCTATACCTTTCACACTAAATAAATTTAGTGTGAAAAATTTAATAAATTATATTCAAACTTGATTGCTTTATCTTAAATATAATCAACAGACACAATGAAAACTGAAGAGGTACCAGAAACCACATGGATCCAAAAAAAAGCCTGATTGTTCCCTTCTACCTTGTTAAGTGTCACAAAACAAAATGTTTACATTCTACTAGAGTAGTTTCACATATACCTACCATACAGTAAGAAGCTTAGGCAAGGTGTGGAATCTCCTTGAAGAGACTAGTCTTGTATGGAGACTTACTGGAAGTACTCCATGTTATGGAGACTTATTGGCAAAGCTCCATGGGAAACAAATATACAGAGAGGTATCTCCCAAGGAAGAAAACCATCTCGCCAGCCCCACTTAAGTCAGATGTTAACTCAAAGGAGGCCACGTCCAATAGGTGACACGAGCGAGATGGTTCTCTTTCTTAGGAAATACCAAACAATCGAAAAGTTTATGCTATGTTATGCTTCATAGAAGTGCCTATATGACAGTCAAAACCTCCTTTCCACAGAATGTGCTCCAATAATGAGCAATTTTTAGCAAAACTCACCTTTTGTTCACTGGGGATCAATTAAATACTTACAACCTAATCTCTTCCAGGTGAGAGCTATTAAGTAATGGAGACTTTATGGTATAACTCTAACAGACACCAAAACAATGGCACAACAAACAATTCTAAGAATATATGTTTCAGCATTGATGGTTCATAAGAAATACAAGTATTCACTAAAACAGTTGTCGGGATAGCTGACAGGTCCACCTGAGACCACCAGGATCACTGTTGGACTACAAAGGTCACTGACCCTGTGTTGTGTAATTCTTTATTATTTCTGCTAGACGTTTTTAAACAAAGGCACAACTGGGTGAGGCACAATTTGGGTGTATGCTTCTGAACAGTCTAACACAGGCAACACTCGTTGGATAGTGTCAGACTGTGCAGGTACACACCCCAACTAGTAACAGCCAGATATAACTTTGTTCATAAACATATCAGGAATTACAGAAGCATGACACAATATCATAAAGTAGTAAGAATAAGAAAAAATCTTGCTAAAAAGAGCCATTATAGTCTGCAGTGAGGGTGGTCCAACAGTGCCAGACCTCTCCGACTGCTTTCTTAATGATGCACTCATACAGTGCTTTGCTGGATCAAAGAGAGAGCTAGTGGTGTCCCTCCAATTAAGGCAGACCACACAGCTGCCATGGAGGTCTGACTGTGGCAAACTAGCTGTGCAGAGAAGATACCAGGTGGAGAAGGACCTGTGTCATCATCATGTGACCTGCGCAGGAAGAGAGAGCTTAGCAATGCAGAGGAGAAGTGGTGAAGGTCCTGTGGTTTCTCTTCCTCTATAACAGGTGCACACCCTTTTTTGGTTGCTTTCACAGTAATTTCTCACTCATTCCGTTCTATCTGATTACACAGGTGAGGTGCAGAATCCACATACTAAATCTGGAGCTTCTGAACCCTACATATCATACTAATAAATTAATTACAAGGATAATGGATTAAATGAATTTAAATATTGTAGATCATATCTAATGTCATGATGAGCACAGAAGCTACAGAGGGTAAAAATAAGTTAATATAGTGTAGGAGAAATACTTTATTTTCTATAATTTTAATGTAAATTCCTTATGATGAATTAGACAATTAGACAAAATTAGAATTAGACAAAAAAGCAACACACCACATTTTGTGTTGAAATTTTTATTGATATAAAGGCAAGAAACTTGCAATATTATAATTAATTTTGTTACACATAGCATGTTAAGGGCTCACTAGATAATGTTCCCCATAGTTTATTTCCTGCAGGGGAAACATGGGAGTTAATCCACCTCTCTCTGAACACTAGGAGGCAGATGTATGTCGTATTTTCTTATAGCAACCAATCACAGTCCAATTTTCATTATTCAAGAGAAATGTATGAAGAGAAAGCTGTGCTGTGAATGTTTGCTATGGGCAGTTTTTATTTTAGATAGTTTTATAAATTTTCCCATTTGTGTTCTGTGGCTTAAAGGGGTTGTCTCACTTCAGCAAGTGGCATTTATCATGTAGGGAAAGTTAATACAAGCTACTTACTAATGTATTCTTATTATCCATATTGCTTCCTTTGCTGGCTGGATTCATTTTTCCATCACATTATACACTGCTCGTTTCCATGGTTACAGACCACCCTACAATCTATCAGTGGTGGTCGTGCTTGCACAATATAGGAAAAGACACCAGCTTATGTGTGATCCCATGGTCCCGGCCACCAGAGAGTCTGACGCTTTTGCCTATAGTGTGTAAGCATGACCACCAATGATGGATTCCAGGTTGATCTGTAACCATTGTAACGAGCAGTGTATAATGTGATGGAAAAATGAATCCAGCCAGCAAAGAAAGCAATATGGACAATCACAATACATTAGTAAGTGCCTTGTATTAAAGGGATATTCCCATCACATACAATGGGGGCATATCGCTAGGATATGCCCCAATTGTCTGATAGGTACATGTCCCACCTATGGGACCCGCACCTACAAGGAGAACGGAGCGGGGAGAGCTGTGGCTAAAGGACCCTGGTTTCCCGGGGTCCATCCACCACAAAGCACTGCTCTCAGCTGCTCCCATACAAGTTAATGGGAGCGCATCGGGAACGTGCAGCCCCTGTTCCCACTCATTTCTTTGGGGCAGATGGAAATAGCCAAGCCAGTGCTTGGCTATTTTTGGCGGCCCCACTGAAATTAATAAAGGGCTCCTGCGCATGTGCTGTGAGCCCTCTATTAATTTTCCCGCTCCGTTCCTGTTGTAGGTGCGGGTCCCAGAGGTGGGACCTGCACCTATCAGATAATGGTGGCACATCCTAGTGATATGCACCCATTGTATGTGATGGTAAAACCCCTTTTTACTTTGTCTACACAATAAATCCTATTTACTGAAGTGAGACAACCCCTTTAAGACACTGGTGACTTAAACAGATTGTATGTTAGAGGCAGGGTACTAGGTCTATCCAGAACAACAGTTTTAGAAAATAAGCTGCTTTCCACATGCCTTATGTATATTTTTGACAATACAGTGCTCCCTCAAGATACAATGGCCTTAGGATACAATATTTTCAACATACAATGATCTTTTCCGACCCATCATAAGTTAAAACTAGACTTAACAACAATGCCCCAGACTCAGATCCAACCAATCACGGTCACTTCTCTGGTAAAGTAGGTGTATTAGTTTTCTAGTTAGCAGCTATTCCTGACTGTTATAATGTCAGGACTTTTATTTTGGAGCTTTGGAACTGATTACTCAAGTTACAATGGTTTCAACATACAATGGAGGTCCTGGAACCAACTAATATTGTAACTTGAGGGGCCACTGTATATGTATATATACACAAATTATTGTACATTCAATGTTAAATGGAACCTGTCAACATGAAAATGCAGTACAGTCTGCAGGAAGTTTTTTTTTAATAGAGAAGGAGAATCTGAGCAGACTGATATACATTTTTATAGAAAAAGGATTCAGCATAACGTGTTAAATATTCATTTAAAGAGGTTGTTCAGTGCAAAGATATTGATATCTTTGATGGGTGGGGGTCCAACTCCCGCCACCTCACTGATCAGCTGCTTGAAGGAATATCAATATCTGGTTGGGACTGCCCACATGACGCCTAAGCTCAGAATGAGCAGAGATTTAAAATTACTTTGATTTTATATGTTATACTGAATCTTTTCCTATAAAGGTATAGGAACATGTATAAAACTATATTTCAGTCTGATCGGTTTTCCTCTTGCTCTATAAAATGCTGCCTGAAGATTTCACTGCACCTTTATGGTGACAGGGTCCCTTTAATGTACACCAATATAAAATATAACCACAATATTTTACTGTGTATTATATTAGGTATCATGGTTCTGTGGCAGACTAGTACATTGCTACTGTAGATATATAGAAAATTAGTGTATATATATATATATATATATATATATATACACACATATATAAATTCTACAGCACTTCCCAGGCGTATATCAAAAAAATATATTTCAAGCACCAAACAGCTGTTTTTTTTATATACGCCTGGGGAGTGCTGTGGAATTCTTTCTTTTGTATTTTTGGAGGTTGAATCGCTTCCACAACCGCTGGCATCCCTCTACAACCTTTTATGCTGTGCTGCTCACATTTCTTTATTTGGTTTATATATATATATATATTTATATATATATATATATATATATATACACACACAGTGAGGAACAGAAGTATTTGAACACCCTGCGATTTTGCAAGTTCTCACACTTAGATTTCTTGGAGGGGTCTGAAATTCACATTGTAGTTGCATTCCTACTCTGAGAGACAGAATTGAAAAGAAAAAATCAGGAAATCACATTGTTTGATTTTTAAAGACTTTATTTGTCTTGCACTGCTGCACATAACGTATTTGAACACCTGATAAAATCAGTGTTAATATTTGGTACAGAAGCCTTTGTTTGCAATTACAGAGGTGAAACGTTTCCTGTAGCTCTTGACCAGGTTTGCACACACTGCAACAGGGATTTTGGACCACTCCTCCAGACAGATCTCCTCTAGATCTGTCAAGTTTCGGGGCTGTCGCTGAACAACACATTTCAGCTCCCTCCAAAGATGTTCTATTGGATTTAGGTCTGGAGACTGGCTAGGCCACTCCAGAACCTTGATATGCTTCTTACGGAGCCACTCCTTGGTTATCCTGGCTGTGTGCTTCGGGTGGTTGTCACGTTGGAATACCCAGCCACGACCCATCTTTAATGCTCTGACTAAGGGAACTCCTTAATACAGAGCAGTCTTCCTGTCCCCTTCGCAGAAAAGCAGCCCCAAAGCATGATGTTACCACCCCCATGCTTCACAGTAGAGATGGTGTTCTTGGGATGCAACTTATCCTTCTTTTTCCTCCAAACACGACGAGTGAAGTTTAGACCAAAAAGTTCTACTTTGGTCTCATCTGACCACATGACTTTCTCCCATGCCTCCTCTGGATCATCCAGATGGCGACTAGCAAACTTCAGACGGACCTGGACATGTGATGACTTGAGCAGGGGAACCTTCCGTGAAATGCATGATTTGAAACCATGATGGCGTAGTGTTTTACCGACAGTGACCTTAGAAACTGTGGTCCAAGATCTCTTCATGTCATTGACTAGCTCCTCCCTTGTAGTTCTGGGCTGATTCCTCACCTTTCTTATCATCAGTGATACCCCGTGAGGTGAGATCTTGCATGGAGCCCCAGTCCGAGGGCGACTGACAGTCATCTTTAGTCTCTTCCATTTTCTAAGAATTGCTCCAACAGTTTATCTATTTTAACCAAGCTGATTGGCAATTGCCCCATAGCCCTTTCCAGCCTTGTGGAGGTCCACAATTTTGTCTCGGGTGTCTTTTGACAGCTCTTTGGTCTTGCCCATGGTAGTAGTTGGCGTCTGACTGTGGGGTGGACAGGTGTCTTTAACCACTTCAGCCCCCCTAGCTTAAACACCCTTAATGACCAGGCCACTTTTTACAATTCCGCACTACACTACTTTCACCGTTTATTGCTCCGTCTTACAACTTACCACCCAAATGAATTTTACCTCCTTTTCTTCTCACTAATAGAGCTTTCATTTGGTGGTATTTCATTGCTGCTGACATTTTTACTTTTTTTGCTATTAATCAAAAATTACCGAAATTTTTGCAAAAAAATGACATTTTTCACTTTCTGTTGTAAAATTTTTCAAAAAAACTACATTTCTATATAAATTTTTCTCTAAATTTATTGTTCTACATGTCTTTGATAAAAAAATCCAATAAGTGTATATTTATTGGTTTGGGTAAAAGTTATAGCGTTTACAAACTATGGTGCAAAAAGTGAATTTCGGCATTTTGAAGCAGCTCTGACTTTCTGAGCACCTGTCATGTTTCTTCAGGTGCTAGAATGCCAGGATAGTATAAATATCCCCCAAATTACACCATTTTAGAAAGAAGACACCCCAAAGTATTCGCGGAGGGGCTTGGTGAGTTCATGTATCATTTCATTTTTTTCACAAGTTAGCGGAAAATGACACTTTCTGAGAAAAAAAAAAAATAAAAAAGTTTCAATTTCTGATAACTTCTGGCAAAAAAAAAAAAAAATCTCAGACGGACTCACTATGCCCCTCAGTGAATACCTTGGGGTGTCTACTTTCCGAAATGGAGTCATTTGTGGGCTGTGTTTACTGTTCTGGCATTTTGGGCGGGGCTAAATTGTGAGCCGCCATGTAAAACCTAAAGGTACTCGTTGGAATTTGGGCCCCTTTGCGCACCTAGGCTGCAAAAAAGCGGCACTTATGTGGTATCGCCGTACTCAGGAGAAGTAGAGCAATGTGTTTTGGGGTGTATTTTTACATATACCCATGTTGGGTGAGAGAAATATCTCTGTAAATTGTCAACTTTGTATAAAAATTTTTAAAAGTTGTCGTTTACAGAGATATTTTTCACACAAAGTATGGGTATATATAAAAATACACCCCAAACACATTGCCCTACTTCTCCTGAGTACGGCGATACCACATGTGTGCCACTTTTTGCAGCCTGGGTGCGCAAAGGGCCCTAAAACCAAAGAGTACCTTTAGGATTTCACAGGGCATTTTTACGCATTTGGATTCCAGACTTCTTCTCACCCTTTAGGGGCCCCTAAAATGCCAGGACAGTATAAATACCCCACATGTGACCCCATTTTGGAAAGAAGACACCCCAAGGTATTCTGTGAGGGGTATGGTGAGTTCATGTAAAATTTTATTTTTGTCACAAGTTAGTGGAATATGAGACTTTGTAAAAACAAAATTAAAAAAAAAAAAAACTATTTCCGCTGACTTGTGCCAAAAATAAAAATTCTGTGGACTCACCATGCCCCTCACGGAATACCTTGGGGTGTCTTCTTTCCAAAATGGGGTCACATGTGGGGTATTTATACTCACCTGGCATTTTAGGGGCCCCTAAAGTGTGAGAATCCAAATGCATAAAAATGGCCTGTGAAATCTTAAAGGTACTCATTGGTTTTAGGGCCCCTTTGCGCATCTTGGCTGCAAAAGTGTCACTCATGTGGTATCGCCGAACTCAGGAGAAGTAGGGCAATGTGTTTTGGGGTGTATTTTTACATATACCCATGCTGCGTGTGAGAAATATCGCTGTAAACGACAACTTTTTACATTTTTTTATTCAAAGTTGTCAATATACAGAGATATTTCTCTCACCCAGCATGGGTATATGTAAAAATACACCCCAAAACACATCGCCCTACTTCTCCTGAGTACGGCCATACCACATGTGTGACACTTTTTGCAGGCAAGATGCAAAGGGGCCCAAATTCCAATGAGTACCTTTTAGGAGGGCATTTTTACGCATTTTTCTTCTCACGCTTTAGGGCCCCTAAAATGCCAGGGCAGTAGAAATACCTCACGTGTGACCCCATTTTTGAAAGAAGACACCCCAAGGTATTCCATAAGGGCATGGCGAGTTCATAGAATATTTTTTTGGCACAAGTTAGTGGAAATTGATTTTTATTGTTTTTCTCACAAAGTCTCCCTTTCCGCTAACTTTTGACAAAAAGTTTAATTTTTCATGAACTCATTATGCCCCTCAGCGAATACCTTGGGGTGTCTTCTTCCAAAATGGGGTCACATGTGGGGTATTTATACTGCCCTGGCATTTTAGGGCCCTAAAGCGTGAGAAGAAAATGCGTAAAAATACCCTCCTAAAAGGTACTCGTTGGAATTTGGGCCCTTGCGCATCTTGGCTGCAAAAGTGTCACACATGTGGCATCGCCGTACTCAGGAGAGTAGGGCGATGTGTTTTGGGAGTGTATTTTTACATATACCCATGCTGGGTGAGAGAAATATCTCTGTATATTGACAACTTTGAATAAAAAAATGTAAAAAGTTGTCGTTTACAGTGATATTTCTCACACCCAGTATGGGTATATGTAAAAATACACCCCAAAACACATTGCTCTACTTCTCCTGAGTACGGCGATACCACATGAGTGACACTTTTTTGCAGCCAAGATGCGCAAAGGGGCCCTAAAACCAATGAGTACCTTTAGGATTTCACAGGCTATTTTTATGCATTTGGATTCTCACGCTTTAGGACCCCTAAAATGCCAGGGCAGTATAAATACCCCACATGTGACCCCATTGTGGAAAGAAGACACCCCAAGGTATTCTGTGAGGGGTATGGCGAGTTCACAGAAAAAAAATTTGGCACAAGTTAGCGGAAATTGTTTTTTTTTTTTTTTTTTACAGTCTCATATTCCACTAACTTGTGACAAAAATAAAATTTTCCATGAACTCGCCATACCCCTCACGGAATACCTTGGGGTGTCTTCTTTCTAAAATGGGGTCACATGTGGGGTTTTTGTACTGCCCTGGCATTTGAGGGTCTCCCGCAGTCATTACACGTATGGCCAGCATTAGGAGTTTCTGCGATTCTCCTTATATTGAGCATACGGGTAATGAGATTTTTTTCCGTTCAGCCTCTGCGCTGAAAAAATGAACGGCACAGATTTTTCATTCGCATCGATCAATGTGGATGAAAAAATCTCTGCCAAAATCAGTGACTGTGGTGCGGTGCGGTGGGCTGGGCGCTAGCTACCTAACAAGTAGCTAGCTAACTGGCGGTGATAGGGGACCCTTATGCCCCATTCACACGTCCGCAATTCTGTTTGCGGAACGGAATTGCGGACCCATTCATTTCTATGGGGACAGACTTTGTCCCGCTCGGATCCGGAATTACGGATCCGCGCTCCGGGTCTGCACTTCCGTTCCGCAAAAATATAGAACATGTCCTATTCTTGTCCGCAATTGCGGACAAGAAAAAGCATTTTCTATATAGTTCTGGCAATGTGCGGATCTGCAAAATGCGGAAAGCACATTGCCGGTGTCCGTGTTTTGAGGATCCGCGGATCGGATCCGCGGATCGGATCCGCGGATCCGTGAATCCACGGATCCGTGAATCCACGGATCCGCAAAACACATATGGACGTCTGAATGGAGCCTTACAAGGGGTGTGATCAATGACAGGGGGGTGATCAGGGTGTCTAGATGGGGTGATCAAGGGGTTAATAGGTGAGGGGGGTGGGGGTTAGTGTAGTGTTTGGTGCAATCTTTACTGTGTTACCTGGTCCTCTGGTGGTCGATCCCAGAAAATGGAACCACCAGAGGACCAGGTAGCAGCTATATCAGATGCTGTTCATAAAACAGCGTCTGATATAGCTGTTTGATGCGATTTATATCGCATCTACAGCCTGCCAGCGATTGATCATCGCTGGCAGGCTGTAGTCCAACTCTCGAGACGCGCTTCACTGTGAACGCGCGCGCGCACGCGCGCGCGTCACAGGAACTCTCGCGTCTCGCGAGATGACGCCCCGGCGCGTCCAAACAGAAGATCCCGGCCGCCCGCAGGACGCAATCCTGCGTACGGCGGTCGGGGACTGGTTAAAGAGCTCAGACAGGTGCTACTAAGTTAGATTAATGAGTGGAGTAGAGGTTGACTTTTTAAAGACACAGTAACAGGTCTTTGAGAGCCAGAATTCTTGCTGATTGACGGGTGTTCAAATACTTATGTTGAACAGTACGAGACAAATAAATTCTTTAAAATTAATACAATGTGATTTCCTGATTATTTTTTTAAAATTCTGTCTCTCAGAGTGGGAATGCACCTACAATGTGAGTTTCAGACCTCTCCATGATTTCTAAGTGGGAGAATTTGCAAAATCGCAGGGTGTTCAAATACTTCTGTTCCTCACTGTATATATCATGTAGAAGGGTTCACAGCACTCCAGGAAAGTGAGATTATAGTTCCCACCTGGAGCTTTTTTTTAAGCAAGTGTGAGACGAAAAGTTGTGTTTTATGGATACAGAGGAATAAATATACTATTTTTCACATCCCTAGAGTGCTGTGATTCTTTCTACATGCCATTTGGGACTTATTGATCAAGGACTGGTTGTGTGTACCATACTTTTAATAATTTGCCTAGTGCTGCTCTCTCTTTCTTTTGTGTGTGTGTATATATATATATATACATATATATATATATATATATATATACACACATCGATCAACCATAATATTAATACCACTGATGACATGTGAAGTGAATAGCATTTACCCCCTCAGCATTAGGGCTGGCTTTAGTGGTGTGCAACAGCATAGGCAATATCACTTTCTGAGGGTGAAGGTGGTGTTGCACAGCTGATCTGCACTCAAAGAACAAGCTTAAAGGGATTGTCCAAGATAATAAAAGTCTATGACACACCCTAAAATGACTTAACTTTGACTTGACTTTGGCAAGAGCAATGTTGCGATGGCTAAAGCATATATAAAACTGCAGTTCTTGTGGGGTGTCTCCAACAAGCAGTTTTTAGAAACTACCCATAGTGTTACATGGAAGGACAACCAGTGAACTAGTAACAGGGTCACCAAAATGCCAACATTGGCAAATAAGAACTGATCCATGGAGCAATTAAAAGAAGGTGGCCTGGTCTGATGAATTCTCTTTTACATTATATGGATGTGTGGACATTTTACTTCTACTTCACTTCTATGGGATTGACAAGTTCAGACCTCACCTATCTCAGTCCTATAGAAGTAGAAGCAGCAGTGGTCACATATGCAAACTGAAGTCATACAGGGGACCTAGGCACCCTTCTGTGGGGATCCCAGCAGTCAGAACTCTGCAATCCAGTGAAGAGATGCTAAATATTGTTAAGGGGGTTGTCTGTGTTTACCTTATTGATTACCTATCCTCAGCAATAGTTGCCACGTGACATGTCTTGCCGCCAAGATTGATATGAGAAAAACTAAGAGTTAAATCATAATTTCAAATGCTATTTCCCTTAGACACTGCTGTTCTGTAAATGTCTAAATCATATACTCTTTGTAAGCACATGTTCTTAGGGTACTTTTACACTTGCAACCGATCCGTCCTGCCGCAAGTGGCCGTGCACTGCCGTGCTGCCGCTCCGTCCCCATTGACTATAATGGGGCGGGGGGTGGAGCTACGGCGCAGCACGGCAGTGCACGGCCGGAGATCACTGTACTAAAAGTCCTGCATGTCCGCCTTTTCAGTCCAGCGATCTTTGCCGTGCAGTGCCGTGCAGCACCGTAACTCCGCCCCCCACCCCATTATAGTCAATGGTGACGGAGCGGCAGCACGGCAGTGCACGGCCACTTGCGACAGGACGGATACGGCAGGCTGCCGCAAGTCCTGCCGCAAGTGTAAAAGTACCCTTAGTCTGCAATATCTGGTATAAGCTGTACAGTATATAGACTACTCATTCATGTATCTAGACAAAGATATTCCTTGGGTTTCCTGCCTAAGAGCTACCACGATTGATTTCAGATGTTATCCTATGGAGACATACACTGATGAGCAAAAGGGTAACAATGTTTTGAACTTTTGCCTTTCGGGCTCCATATCTCACCATCCACTACAGCTCTGAATGTGACACTACCATTATTTCATAGACAATTATCTTGGCTGTCTAATATATAAATTGGATTTACAATTATTTAGCATATGATTATTATACAGGTTCTTGTCATGTAACTGCATTGTTACTGTGTTGCACCTGGTGGTGGAGCAATCTTTTTCTTCTTATATACTACAAATTACCACTTGTGTGTTAGGTTGGTTCCCAAGCGAAAGGTCACTGGTTCGAATCCAGTAGCAGCCATGCCAGAGATTTCCCAAGAAAAGAGAAACAGTATCATCTAGCTCACTGCATTATGTGAGGGCCATGACAGTTGGAAGAGTACAAAATGAAGTCTGTCCATCCATTCCAAAGCCAGGTGGATGTCCAGGCAAAATATCGGGTGCAAATCGGCCTGAAAGTAACAAGGGAAAAGGGGGCTAATGGATCAAGAAATTGAAGGAACTGGCAAGTGCGGTGGAGGAAACCTGATGATATGGGGTTGTTTCACAGCCAAAGGCGTTGAGTACTTGGTGGTCTCAATACTGAGCTATATGTGAGTATCCTACAAGCCGAGTACTATGGGTATGAAAAGAACGACATAGTGTTCCAGCAGGACAATGACCCAAAACATACATCGAGATTGGCGAATAAATGGTTCAATGACAATGAAGTAGAGGTGCTGGATTGGCCCCCACAGTCCCTAGACCTCAACCCAATCAAACACTTGTGGGTAGAGTTGAAGAAAAAGCTGTATTTGTACCCAAGTGAGTCAAACCAGTATGCACCAACATTGCGAATGTGTAGAAGAGACCGGGGAACAGATTTCAGTCGAGAAATACTTGAATCTGATTGAGAACATGCCCAGAAGGATTCAGGCAGTGTTGAAAGCCAAAGGTGTATTTACAAAATAATAAAAATAAAATGTAGAATTTTAGGAGCAAAACAGTAACAATGCAGTTACATGACAAGAATCCTCATAACTAATCATATGCTATATCGCTGCAAGTCCAAATTATGTATGAGATAGCCAAGATGATTGTCTATAAAATTATGGTAGTCTCAGGTTCGGAGCTGCAGTGGATGGCTGGATATGGAGGCCAAAAGTTCAAAACACTGTTACCCTTTTGCACGTCAGTGTATAGGTTCTTGTTACAATAGTTGGTATAATCTGATTGGTTAATTTGAAACCCCTGCTGTAAAGGTCAACACCCAAGGCTTTTTTCTATAAATTAAAGAACCCTCTGGGGGGAGGCCAGAAGTGATATCCCACATGTCCTGTCTATGTGTAAATGCTTTCATGACCAGTCATATACTCTTACTCCTGGAGAAAATATAATAATTTGGAGTATTACAGACAATTCTTTGGATTATTTGCTCAGGGATCATATCAAAAAGTAGCCCCAAATTTAAAGGGGTTGTCCACTTTTTTCATATTGATGGATAGTTCATGAATATCAGATCGTTGGGGGGTCGATAACCGGGATCCCCGCCGATCAGCTTTTTGAATACACAGCAGCGCTCGTAAGAGCTTTGCCTTATTTCATTGTTTACCTGCTTGCTGTCACAACCACATTACAACTAAGCTGACTCCTTCTTGTTTAAATGAATCGGAGAGAGCCATCCCATTGAAGTAAATGTGACAACTGAGATGTAATTACACCTGCTCGCTGTTGCAGTTGTGATGGCAAGCAGGTAAACAATAAAGCGAAGGCAGTGCTCATATGAGCATTGCTTTCTCTTCAAATAGCTGATTAGCGGGGGTGCTGGGAGTCAAACCCCGCCAATCTGATCCTGAGGATAGGTCATCAATAAAAGGTCATCAATAAAAAGAAAGCAGAAAACCGCTTTAAGGATTTGCTGCTAATGTCTTGGTGTTAGATACTATAGGACATCTTCAAAAGTATCGTGGAGCCCCTGCCTTGAGATGTTTAATGCACGAGGGGGACCTACAGATGTAGTACAGTTAACACACATGCTTAACTAGATGCGTTAACTAAACTAGTTGTGTTAAGCAGACACCTTCAATTGCTTTTCAATGGCTTTTGTTACAGGAAATCACGATGAGTTAAGAAATTTAAGTTAAGAATTTGACTGTTAACTCTACTACATCTGTATGTACGCAATGTTATTCACATGGCTTTAGTGTTACGGCTCATTGATTGGTGCATATTTATACACAGTATAATGAGATAAAGAGGAAAATGAATGCAGAATTGATTTTTATTTCTTACTGCAGGGCTTCAGCCCATTGTATTTCATATTAAACCAATACTAACCTATAAAAATAAATCAGTTAACCCAGTCATTTGTCATAATCTAAAGAACTATCGATAGTTAACTATGTATTACACAGTTTAAAGTTACTCCTTTATTTTTTTTAGAAATTAAAAAAATAAATATTTCAATATTAAATAGTGAAATGCATTCTAATTTATGATAATGTACTACGTAGTTAATTAAGTTGATTGGAATAACATCAGAGACAACCGAGAACCATTCAGACAAAAGTTATCTTGTATTGTTGTATTGTTATTTTTTTTTTAACAGTGGCAAAAAATTAGCTACTGTAAATAGTCTCAAAAAGGCAAAAAGGTTTACAACAAACATTAGAACTAAACTGATTTGTCCTAATGAAATCTGATCTATTACCAAATACAGTCTTTGATACGTTAGATCAGGAATAGGCAGCGTGTGGCTTTCCAGCTCCTGTTGGACCAAATCACTTGGCGTTTTCTGCTATTTTCTGGCTTAACCACAAATTGCCTAAGCCTGCATCAAATACTATACCACAGTGCTAATGTCATCAGCTTCGTCAGGTTTTTTTTGCCTGCTTGGCAGGGATTTCAAGTATTCAAGATGACGTCTTGCATCCTCTTGGTTTTGCCGTACATAGTATACCACATATGATATCACCATGGTGAACCAGCCAAACATAGTGACCAACATGGCATAATCTGTTGTCCTTTTATGAAGATTGCAAAGATCTGCATCATTAGCATTAGTCAGCAATGCCCGTCCCGCATGTTCATCCAGCACGGCTGTTTTGCAGATAATATTGCTCGCAGTCTCATGATTAGATGCCATGCTTCGCAGAACCTGCTGAAGAGTACAGTCGCAATGCCATGGGTTGTTAGCAATCCGGGCCCTTGCCTTCAAGTTATTGAAAGCATTTTTATGGACGCTTACAATCTGGTTATCCGACAGATCTAGAGTCTGTAAGGTCTCTGCTACACCTTTAAAAGAATGTTCATCTATAAACTCAATGGCGTTTTTGGATAGGTTGAGAACTTTCAGTTGATGGAGATCTTTGAAAATCTCGTTAGGGATAGAGGTTATCTGATTGGAGTCTAAGTAGAGCAAAACAGTTTCCGGGGGAATGTCTCTAGGTATTTCCTTGAGATTTGCATTACTGCAGCTGACATTTAAGCCTCCGGAATGAGAGCACAGACAGCCTTTGGGACACATACTGGCAGAATGAAAGCACAGTATCATCAGAACAAAGCTTTGTAGGAGCAGACACATGGAGAGAGAGCGTGTTAGCCACAGGTCTACCAAATTCATGCTTAGATGTCAGCATAATAACATGACTACTCCTCATTTACCCAAAAGAAGTAATAAAAGATGCACCAGAGCATAGATGTAGCTTCATTTTTTAGAGTTCTTTGAATGGAGGACTGTAGCACTCATCAGTTCAAGGAAGGCACCTAAAGGAAAAAAATACAGCATAGTTATTATGATTAATAGTTGCATTTCCTGCATATTATAGTATATGACAGGATAAATGTGTGATTACTCACAATTTAAAATTTGTTACATTTTTTCTTCATTTTGGTCTTCCTTATTATCGAACTATTCATTCATTATGCCAATAACTGTCATACTGTACACTAAGTTTGAGCATCAATCTTGTGCTGCACATTCTGTAACCCTGACGGCCAACGTTCACTACTCTGTCAATTGTCAGCCACTGATAATCAGCTTACGGCTCATTAGGACTTGTCAGGTAAAGAACATTTGTCTGAAGAAACAGAGTATATTTTCATAGTTTACAGTTTATATTATGGTCGACCCACATAAAAGTTTAGCAAAAAACAGGAAAATATATTAATTTACAATGCATAATTAGAGAAGGTTACATCTACATTTTATTTAGAAGTAGTTATAAAGAATCCAGCCGACTCATTATCAGCATTATTTATAACTGATGCATAAATTTACACCTAGACTATGTTCACACGGTGGAATTTTCATGTGGATTTCAGCACATAGTCTGCATCAAAATCTATGTGAAATTTGTATGCACTCCACATTGCATACTTGTAAAATAGTTTTCACAAATCCATTCACATGCATCGCAAATTTTCTAAAGCAGATTTTTTTTTTTACATCACAGAAAAACAATGCTTCACTTTGGGTGTAAAAGGCAAGGATTAACCCCAAATCTTTGAGTGGATCTGCTGCACTTGCCTTGGAGCCCTACTCTAGAAAATAAACGTAGTAAATAATCCATTGTGTGAATATACTCTATCCTTAAAGGTGATGTCTATTTTGAATAATCTTTTTTGTTAGAATGATCCTGATTACAGATTGTCTCGTTGCTCAGATCATTACCATCACTGATCACCAGTGACCACATGTAATCTGTGAACACAGCAGTAAGTGTTCAAATTGTCTGCAGTATCACTGCATGGAGAATGAAGCATTATGCTGGATTTAGACGGTCCAACTGGACAGGAAATTTTCAGGAAGGGACCGCTCCTTCCCAATAAGTCCCTGCTCGTCAGTTAGATGCAGCAGTCCCCTCCACTGTACGGGGACAAGCAATGACTAATGCCACCGCCTGTGCTCATACAGATTCATTGTTTGATTCATTGATCACCGAGGTGTCTGTCTAAAAAGATCAGTTCACCTGATGATTGAGCCTTTTGCTTGTTCATTGGGTGATCTATGGCATCTTTACATGGGCCAATTATCGAAAACATTTGTACAAACATTGTTTCCCGATAACTGGCCAAAAAATTGGGCCGTGTAAATCCAGCATTACACAATGCCCATTGAAGTCAATGAGCTATCCATGAATTTCACATAAATACTGCAGTAAATGTTCTCTGCTGATACTTTCTGAGATTTCTGTGATCCACCCCCCCACCCTGTTTTTAACTCAGAATCAGTATTTCTAAACTAGACAATCCTTTTAACTGTATAACAGCAAATAAAAAACGTATTAAAAATACATGGGGGAATATATAATTGTTCTATGCAGCTTCTGGTGTAGAAAAGAGAGTCCAGTTTTTTCAGACAAATCTATGCACAAGTCTTTTTGTACTTTTCCGACACCCTCAATGCTTTTGCAAAAAAGTTAGTGTGTCTACAGCACCTGGAATCTACAGCAGTTTCTTTCTGGTGTAGATTTTTATTTTCTGGTGCATGGATGTCCTATGGATGTGCCAAAAATATGAAGCGGCATCTTCATAATTTTGGCACATCGTATGCCAGTGAAAATTCTTATTAAGACTGGCATTTCTGGTTCCCTCTAATAGAATTTACATAATTTAGGAAATAAATATGATATAATGTTGCTAATACTGCAGGGCCAGCTGTGGCTCTTAGGTGATGAAGCACAGCCTTTTTTTGGCATGCTTAATCTACAGCCGGTATTTTAAAGTTATATGTTACATTTTTGAATGGAGCTCTTAAAAGTAAATCTACTTTCTCATAATGACATGAAAAATATACATGCGCCTCCATATAGACTTCTTTTATTTATACTTGTGACCACTTGTATTAAAAGGGGTTATCCCAAGAATTAAACAAAATAGAGTAATGGAGTAATGCACACTAGCATTTGAACTATATCATACATGAAAAAAACACTGCTCTCACAGTAATTTTCAATTGTCAATTCCCTTTTTGTGGGTGGGCAGCAGCTTGTCACATGTGACCATCAAGCAGCTGTATCTCAGAGTGCATTGCAGTCAGATCTTGTTAACTCTTTGAACCCCCGGATACTAAATAGTCCTTCAAACACATCACCAGCAATTGCACTAATAAATAGCACTGTTATATGTAATGCCTTTCCTCAATTCCCCTCTCCACTGTCTGGACAGAGATAGAGCTACCTACTTTCATGAATTTAGAAGTAGGGATGAATAAAAGGTGTCTGGGCCACTTCAGCTGTTTCATTATGAGATCACTATGTCAGCACTGAATGGAGGAGAAGGTGGACCAGAATTCTTGCTATAGAAGAAACATTTGAAATTCTCTATTCATTGTATAGTAATATTTTTTGCAGGTCAATCCCTTTAAGGTGAATTCATGGAATAAGGAAATAATTATAATGGGATTTAGTTTGTTTCTGGGTGGTGTTACATGTGAAGTGTATAAATATTGTGTTTGGCCGTGCAGAAGCCATATGGATTTATTATATATCCAAATGTTTGCTCTTGTTAATTAAGTTCCTGTGATGACAGTTATGTTCTTATTTATGTCTCTTCTCCATGTGCTCTAAAGATATCAGACAGACACATTAGTTCCACATTTGACTGCTCTCATTTACGTACTGTGTTCATTTTTTCTTGCTCCTGTTTCACTAATGCCCTAAATCAGTAAGCTATAATCTACAGGGAACAATTACTGATAAATGGAGTAATCGCATTTTGACACCAGCTGGCTGCAGTTGGTAGGGGCAGTTGTGATGCATTGACATTTATGGAACCTGAATTGTCATCTCGACAGAGTGTTGGAATGGAAACACAGCTACATGAAAATGTGCACAAATAAATATATCAACAGCAATAGATTGCCAATAACATTCTCCTATGCTAAAAAATGATATTTGTAACCCCTTAGTGACCACTCATACGCCTTTTTAAGGCATTCACTAAGAGGCCTTAGGCTGAGCCGCCACGTTTTCACATGAGAGTAGTGCTCCTGCTCTAACAGCCGGACTGGCAGGAGTGACAACCCGGGCTGTCTAACCCCTTAAATGGTGCCCGCCTCACGTAAGCCGAGACAGATGGAGTGAACTCCCTATGTCTCCCCATCAGCAATCCACAAATGAGATTGCAAGGTGCCAATGTGTGTATAGGAAGGCTGGGACCTGGTATAGGCCCCAAGCCTGCCTTGAGTATTCTCCAGCAGGCTGCACCTCCTGTTCCCCAGCAGGCTGCACCTCTCTGACACAGCCGGCTGCTCAATGTTAATATAGCACTTAGGAATAGTGCATTGTATAAAGTAAAAATAAAATGTATTAAATAAAAAAATTCCAATTAAAAAAATACGCTTTTTTTCATTGAACAAATCGAAAAAATAAAATCTCCCCCACATGTTTGGTATTGCCGCAATCATAACGACCTGCATCACACAATTATCATGTAAATTATCTTCTATGGTGAACACCTTAAAAAAATCAAACAACAAAAATGCAAGAATTGCTAATTTTTGTTTAGTCGCCACCAAATAAACTTAACAAGCAATCAAAAGTGTTATTTATGCCAAAATGATACCATTGAAAACTATAAGTTGTCCCACAAAAAGCCCTCACATAGCTCCGTAGAAATAAAAATAAAAATGTTATAGTTCTTGGTATACGGAAATGCAAAAACATTTTCTTCTTTTTTATTAAAAAAAAAAGGGGGTTTATTGCATGAAAGTAGTGAAATGTAAAAAAAAAAAAAAAAAACTAAATGTATTTGGTATTGCTGTAATCTTACTGACCCAGAGAATAAAGATATTATGTTATTTATGCCAAAAAATGAAGACCGCAAAATTTATAATGTAAAAACTCAGTGGCATTACTGTTCCTTTTTCCCCGTCTCCCTCCAGAAAAAGTTAATATAGGTTAATCAGAAAGGTATGTGTTTCCCAAAATGGCCCCATTAAAACTACAACTTGTCCTGCAAAAGAACAAGTCCTCATACAGCTACATAGACAGAATAATAAAAAGGTTATAGTTTTTGTAAGGTAACGATGAAAAAATGAAGAAAGACGCTTGGTCAGTAAGGCCAAAAGCAGGCTAGTCATTGAGGGGTTAAATGACTGCTGCGGGCTGCCCGCACAACATACACTTTATGTATAACAGGTCACAGCACTTGAAATGCAGGATTTATTCCATTGCCAACAGTTATATGCCATAGTTCAAATCAGGGCTGTGGAGTCGGTAGATAAATTGTCCGACTCCGACTCCTCAGATTTTGAAACTTCCGACTCCGACTCCTCGACTCCGACTCCTCTGTATTTAATATGCAAATACGAAGCTGTTCCACCAAGTTCTTCTAATCTCCTCTAGCACAGAGAGCTAGTTGAGCAGAAGCTGCTGCCTTCTCCTTTGTGTGCTGATCTTCTGCTGAAGATAGAGCAGTGGGAGGATCCAGGAAGGAGCAGGGGAAGGGGCATTTATTTTAAAACATGATTTTCCTAGTAGAATCCCATAGTCATGTTTAAAATTTAAGCTAACAATCTGAGTTTACATGTTTTATAGCCTTAGCTGAATGATAGCAGTTTTTCAAATGGTTTACAGCTTCAGTCTTGAACTATTGACTATCCATTCCCTTCACTTATACAAGTGTCTCCAGTCCTTAATCAGTTATCAGTGAGAGGCGAGGATAACCATGGGTTCCCTGTAACAGCAGACCACAAGACAATGGAAAGTGTAAGTATTGCCGCTCCTTAAAGGGACACTGACAGGCTGATTTTCCAGCTAAAGATATATATATATATACTGGTATTCATCAGAGAATTAGGAATAAAACTATACTAATTTTACCCCCAGTTAAGCTGTACTTGTGTTTAAAAAACATTTTAATCTGTATGCAAATTCACTATCTTTGTGCCCAATGGGGCAGCGTCTCCTGCGGCTTTGTGCCCAGCCGCGCCCGAAGTACAGCTTCCCAGCGCTGTTCCCTCGTTATTATTCACTGCACTGGCCTTTTTTTCAGGCTAGCCGAGCGCTGAATTCCTGCGCAGGCGCACGTGTAGAGTGCTGGCAGCAGCCTCGTCTGGCTATGCTGAGGCTGTGCCAGCTTTCTCTCTTCCTCCTACCTAGTCCTGTCTAGTGCTGCCAGTACTCTACATGTGCGCCTGCCCCCTTGGGCACAAAGGTAGAGAATTTGCATATTGATTAAAACGTTTTTAAACACAAGTAAACCTCAACTGGGGGTAACAGTCGTCTAGTTGTATTCCTAATCCTCTGATGAATACCAGCAGATATATCAGCCTGTCAGTGTCCCTTTAACTGCATAGTAAAGCATATGAAAAGCATGCTTCTTCACGGTCACTTAACGTCTTTGTTTAGCAGTAACGTGACGCACTGCATGCATTGGCCTTTATTCTTACAGTAGAGAAGTAATTAATTATAACTTTATCTGAATTGGGACATTTAAACTTTCTTTTTTTTTATTCCAATTTTTTTTTATTCCAATTTAAATCTAGTAGGAGTCGGGAGTCGGAGTCGGTCCATTTTTTGCCGACTCCGACTCCGACTCCAGGTACCCAAAATTGCCTCCGACTCCGACTCCTCGACTCCGACTCCACAGCCCTGGTTCAAATACAAAGGCAGCTTTCAGATGGCAAGCTATTCTCAAGTAATTCAATACATCCATACATAGTCAGCTCAATTACCTTTACTACAAGTAAACAAGAAAGGAACATCACTTCTTTATATTGTACTTTCACATAATTCATACTTGTGGTAACAAAGGGCATTTATGAATTTTGATACATGTTAACATATTGTTACCACATACATTTTTTAAATAAAATATTTTCATAATGGTAACTGCAATTCATGTATCAAAATGTACCTGGTCTTGGTGGTCCTAAAAGTAATGGGACATGCTACTTAAAGGGGTGTCTCACTTCAGCAAATGGCATTTATTATGTAGATAAAGTCAATACAAGGAACTTACAAATTTTATAGTCCATATTGCTTCCTTTGAGTCATTTTTCCATCAAATTTCACACTGCTCATTTCCATGGTTATGACCACCCTGCAATCCAGCAATGGTGGCCATGCTTGCACACTATAGGAAAAAGCTCCAGCCTATGCGCACTCCCGCAGTACAAGCCACCAGACATGCTGGGGCTTCTTTTATAGTGTACAAATATGGCCACCACTGCTGGATTGCAGGGTGGTTGTAACCCCTGGATATGAGCAGTGTATAATGTGAAGGTAAAATGAATCAAGCCAGCAAAGGAGACAATATGGTCATTCACAATACAGTCACAAAAGTAAGTGCCTTGTGTCAACTTTGCACGATGAATGACATTTGAATGAAGTGAAAGAACCCCTTTAAATAGTCATGTTGGTCCATTTTTCTTCAAGGGCACCCCTCTATGACATAAGGTCATGCTGAGATAGTAGCTTAAATCTCAGACAACCCCTATAATGTCTTAAAAAAACAACAACATTATATGTCCACCTGTTTCTCCATGGCTGTTCACTGTGGTGCTGGTCTGGCACACCCACTGCTGTTTGTTTCCAAACAGCAGCTGTGATGTGCCTGGATATGCCACATAACCGCTGCAGCCAATCACTGTCCTCAGTGGTCTGCAGATGTGGAAAGTGATTAGCTGTAGCAGTGAGTTTACAGTTTCAGACACATTGCTCTGCACCTCACTGGAGTCGGTGACCTCTACAGTGACATTCCTAGATTTGCCCCTCACCTCTGCAACCCATCACTGACCTCAGTGATCGACCGAAAACAAGCAGCAGTGAAAGAGGAGGTCTTCAGAGAACGGAGCTTTAATAAGGGGTGAGTAAATGATGTTTTTTAATTTGAAGAAATTGTAGGAGTTGTCCGATATGTTTAGGTATCTAGGACAACACCTTTAATTCCTGCATCTGATCCAGCATGTCCACAGCCGTACTTAACCATGTATTCAAATACAGCAGCCAGGTGTGTTAACCCCATCCCACCCATGTCACATATTACTGGTATATTAATAATTACATCCAGCCACCAATTTTAGTCTATTTTACCGTGGCCTTATCTACTTTTGCACCATTACTAAAAAATGTTCTGTACTTGAATGATCATCATCAATGTACAGGGGCTGTGTCTGAAGCTAAGACGGGGTATGCATTTAAAGCTAAAATAGGGTTCTTATTCTCGACACTAGAAACATCTTGCACTATATACACATATTTGACATTGCTTTGCATGGGAGAATGAGAGAATTCACTTTTGGGATAAATATTATGCATTGAAAAAAACGACCTTACTATTGAAATTTTCCTGCCTCTGACCATGCTTATCTAAAAAGATGTAAAAATCCCTATAAACCTTGTCTTAACGTTTTGTTGTCAACTAAACCTTGGAATAAACACTTAAAATGTAGCAATTCAAAAGGTGAAGTTTTGCCCTGTGTATGAAAAGTTTAAATTACTTTGGGTAGAAGAAAAAGTCCATAATTCTCTTAGAAGAATAGAATGTTACATGAATCATTGACTTACTCATCAATTAAACATCATCAATAAAACATATTCTGCTACTTATAGAATATGCAACTTATCTCAAGGAACATTCCCTGGAAATATCCTTACTCTCCTCAATTTGCCCAACTGCACAGAGTTTTCTCTTCGTGCTCTTAACGCTAATTGAATATGATGTCTTACTTTAAAACCAGTATAATCACATTTTATACAGATTTCATGATGGAGACTGAAGTCCTGAATGCTTCTACAAGACAGTAACGGGAAATGAAAGGCTTGTGGCTGTAGATACAATAGTTTAACATCAAAGCGTCTCTTGAAAAAAAATATACCGAATGTACATAAACCGAGTCTCTTCCACAGAGAAGCCTCCATATAACTCTTTTGATCTATGAACCAAGTGAATTCTATGGTACAATGACAAGCTACAGAACATTAACACAAGAAGTAAAGGAAGGCTGGTAAGGAGTATCTCTAAATAAGACAACCTTCTAAATCAGAATATGTATATTATATAGCCTTCACCAGAAATGATAATACCTTTTGCTTACTTAAAATATTATTTAAAAAAAAGCATCAAAACATCAAGATATCACGTAGGCTGAGTTCACACATCAGTTATTTGGTCAGTTATTTCCATCAGTTATTGTGAGCCAAAACCAGTAGTGAAGCCTACACAGAGATCAGGTATAAAGGAAAGATCTGCACCGGTTTTGTGTTTTTGACCGGCACCTGGTTTTGGCTCATAATATCTGAAGGTAATAATTGAAGTGTGAACACAGCCTTATTTGCGCTGTACACTGAGACTTTTACCTTTGGCATAAACTCATAAGTAATGCATTCAGCAACAGAATAGTGGTTGGAGTGGCTACTAGTTGCATAAGCATACAGGCACTCACTGAGCTTGGTTCCCAGGCTAGGACTACTGACATCACAGCTTCAGGTAGAGGGAGGTGTTAGGGTTCATTCACACGTTCGTAGGTGTTTTGTCGTCCGCAAATTTCGCGGACCGCACATCGCTGGCACTATAATAGAAAATTCATGTCCGCATTTGCGGACAAGAATAGAGAGTGTTTTATTTTTTTCAGGAACGGAATTGCGGATCTGGAAGTGCAGATCAGGAAAAGCGGATTTGGACAGCACATAGTGTGCTGTCCGCATTCGTTTCGGCCCCATTGAAAATTAATAGGTCTGCACTTGTTCCACAAAATTGCAGAACGGATCCGGACCCAAGTTAAATGGACCTTTAGTGTGAGATACTCAGCTGCTCAGCGCGGTACAAAGAAATGCTTTCTACTAACATCTTCAGGGGAAGTCCATGCTGAGTATAGCTGTTTATGAGTGGCAAAGAGGAGGGCTCATGGCCCCCTCAGCTGCTAGGCCCTAGCCAGTGCAACCAGGCAATAACTTTTCTTGCAAGCCTAAGCTCAAATTTGTGCATTTCTCCTTTATATATAAGTTTGAAAAATCCTGTTATTTCACAATTAGGCAGTTTGTAAGATGTTACAGTGTTACTACTTCTTTTGGATTTTCTTGAAAAATTTCCTAAGGGTGGCAAACCTATTATACTTTAAGCAAGTTGAAGGCTGGTTTTGTGCATGGGGCAGGCTGTTTTTAACAGGATCTGGACCAATCAATGACATTGGCAAGGTACATTTTTAAGGCTATGTTCACATGGCATAACGTTCAGACGCCTTTATGGCATATTACTTTTTGTTGCCTGTAGCTTACATTGCATTTTCATGGTGACAGGTTCCCTTTAATCCCTTAGTGACCAGCCTGTTTTGGGCCTTACTGACCAAGATTTTTTCTTCCTTTTTTCATCGTCGTGTCCCAAGAGCTATAACTTTTTTATTTTTCCATCTATGTAGCTTTATGAAGGCTTGTTTTTTGTGGCACAAGTTGTAGTTTTCAATGCCCCATTTTGGGGTACATATAAAAAAAACAGCAATACTGCCACTGCGTTTTTATGTTATAAACTTGACAGCGTTCATTTTTTGGTATAAACAACACAATATCTTTATTTTCTAGGTCAGTACAATTACAGTGATACCAAATAAATATAGTTTTTTGTACGTTTTACTACTTTTTTTGCAATAAAACCCCTTTTTCTTAAAAGAAAGAAATGTTTCTGCATTGCTGCTTCCCAAGACCCATAATTTTTTTATTTTTCTTTCTATGGAGTTGTGTGAGGGCTTGATTTTTGCGGGACGACTTGTATTTTTTGAATGCTTGTTATTATGTTTCTTTTTTGGTGGCAACTAAGAATAAAGTCTTTTTTTTTTTTTTACGGCGTTCACCGTAGGGGATAATTGGCATGATATTTATGTAGTCTGGGTCATTACGGACGCGACAATACCAAACATATGGGGGGAGGTTTTTTTTTGCAATTGTTTTCATTGAAAAGCGTATTTTTAATGGGAAAAAAGCGTATTTTTTCTTTTATGGAATTTTTTTTATTTAATAAATGTTTATTTGTTTGTTTGTTTTTTTACCACTTAATAGTTCCACAAGGGGACTATAACAGACAGTATTTTGATTGCTTTTAAAATGCAATGCACTATCACTATAGTGCATTGCATTTTTGTGGCAATGCTATTTTAACTATGAAATTACTGAAGGCTGGTCTGGGGCCTACATCAGACCCCTTTTAGCCTTCACACACATCGGCACCCCGCAATATCATATGTGGGGTGTTGATGGGAGACAGAGGGAGTCCGCACTTTACATGCGGCGGGCGCCATTGCAGCATGTAAAGTGTTAAACAGCCCGGATGGGCACTCCTGCCGGTCCGGGCTGTTAGAGCAGGGCCGCGGCTCTCATGTGAGAGCCGGGTCCCTGCTCCCCGCTGCACGGGGGACCACTAAGGCACCTTAGTGACCGCCGTAAAAAGGCGTATGGGTGGTCACTGAAGGGGTTAAAGAGGACCTTTCTCCACTCATGGCATGCCTGTTCATGCATTCCCCATGTAATAACAATTCTGGAACATCTATTCTTATGGCTCTATGTTGTGCTGTTCCTTTATTATTTCTACTAGAAGTTATGAATGAATTGCTAGCAGTCTGCAGTAAGGGTAGAGAGGGGTGGTAACCAGTTGGGGGAGGGTGTACCTGCACAGTTTGAAAATGGCAGCACTGATAGAGTGAGTCTGTGCAGGTACACACCCCCAACCTGTTACCACCCCTCTATACCCTTACTGCAAGCTGCTTGAAATTCATTCATAACTTGCAGTAGAAATAAAGGAATGGCACAACATAAAGCCATAAGAATAGATGCTCCAGAATTGTTACTACATAGGGAATGCATGTACTCTAGCTATTAAAACAGGTATGAACCGGGCCCAACAGGCACTGTCTAGCTATAATGCTTTCATCAGGTTCTGACATGGCGTCTGTCATTTTAACACATAAACTAGTGCAGCATGCTGTGCTATTTTTCCCAGCAGATATGACAGAATCTGCAGCAGATATGTTCTTAAATGTAAAGTATATTTCATTTTTCTATACGATTTCTCCCACAGTTCTCTCTCAACACAGTCAGGATATAACCTCTACTTGTTCTTGAACCGACATCTCCCCCTTTGCTTTTATTGTCTAAAAACGGTATGACTTCTCATAGGATGCTTCCTGAGTGAGGGTTTGTTCACACTGCAGAGTGTAAAAAATATTAGACCAAAAAAATCTGCATGCATGTAAAATAACAGATGGCATAACAGAAATCTGGTGACCCCCATTATAGCCAATGGGGTCTGTCTAGTACCATTAGTTTCAGTTATGTGCCAGATTCCCTTCTTTTCATGTTCTGCTCATATACCAGAGCACAAGAATATACGTCATTAGCAGTGATATGAACTCCGCCTGGGAGATACAAAAACGAGCCAGCATAGTGTCATAGTGAATTTATTGGGCAAAATTCTGCAAATATAGCTACTTGTATTGAAAAGGTGGTCACCCAGACAAAAGACGAGTAGTTGCTAGGCAATGTGTAGCTTTCAGAGTACACCAGATATTGCAGGCTAGTTAAGAAAATCAAGGAATTTAGTGACAAATGCAAATTAATGTATCCAGACTACTACAGACCATACTGTTACTGTCTTACTGCTCACAATACCACTATGGAAAATGTTTTGAAAACCAAAATGCTTGAATAAAAAGCTTTTGTGTTACGAGACCTGATTGTATTTATAGATCCTTTATGTACACTTTGATTTTGACTTTTCTTACAAAAGGGTTGATCTCACTTTGAAACTTACCAAGCAATCACTACAGAAGTCAGAGACAGTCATACACGCTAACAGTGGGAGACAGGTCCACTGAAGCTGCCACTGCGTTTGTAGATTTTTATGTTTTTATCATGTACGCTATATAAAAATGGCAGCACAGATGAATGATTTTAATCTCCCTTGTGCTTCAGAAATACTTTGTAGTTGTAAACATCGAGGAAACTCTGCGTTCCTTAGAGTCAGGAGATGATAAGACAATGACTAGTGAAGGCTCAAAGGGGAATTTCACAACATCCCTTTAATCATTTGGAAGGGTCTATCAGAAAATATAGCATTGTATTTAATCCATTATTACTAATCTGTGTTAGTTACATTTATCATATGCTGCTCTCATCTTAGTTGGGTTTAAATACATATAAGATTGCAATGATTATTTTATTAACAGTTAGTTCCGGCGCGTGTGAAACCTAATTTTTCATGATGTGAATTATTTTATTTATTATATTATTGAGCTGTTCCAATTGATCCACTGCAGTATGTAACATTACTCTTTTTATGAAGCAGTATTCCACAGATATTTCACTTCAGGGCCATAATGTGTGACATTTACAGCTGGGGCAGGATTTATAAGACATAGGAGACCTGTATGGCAGAGACACTAGATGATGGGGAGTTCACTAAGTATTGTATTTTGGATATCACATTTGTTCCAGAAGTACTCTATGAAGTATAGAGGCAGATCATAGAATTTAATATAACCTTATCATATATAGAGACAAGTCAATCCTAATGAGACAAATTATTCTCAGAGGATTATTGCTTTATGGATGCTTTAACAATATTTTGTTGTATCTGACCTTTAGGTAAACCTTATTGGGGTCCTAAGGATATTTCCACACATTCAGATTTCTTGATGTAGTTTTGGAAGCCCAAATCAGGAATGGATCATAAAAGGAGAAAAAGTATTAAAAACAGATACTACTTCTACTTTTTAAATTTACTCCAGATTTTGACTTCCAACACTGCACTAAGAAACATGAATGTGTGGCCGAAAGAATACCACAAATTTGACAGGAACTTAACCATAACGGGGTTGTCGAAGATAACTTATATCTCCACCTCTGTCACCCATAACCGTCACACAGTCTCACAGATGAGCATTTCAAAAACATTGTATGATTATTATTTAAACCAACACATTTTGGTGGTTCAAAGCCTGAAGGATTATTAACATTTTACTGAAGTAATACTTGCAGGAATAAGAGGTATGTTGTTTTTTTTCCAGCTATCTCAATTTTGGGTTGCAAAGGGTTAATAGAAAATCTATAAAAATTCAAGGGGTATTTTTTTTCTGCCATTCAATGCATGTATATGCTCTGATGCGCTGTATTGTGAATGAAAAACAGAAAACTGGATCTATCTTTTTTGATTGCTGACGGAAATAGACATCCCCTCTGTATTTCAATGAATTTCTACATTGTTCTGAAAAATCTGAAAGTAGTTGAACATTGCTTTATTATCAGCTTGAATAGAAGTATACACAGCAGACAGGGACCAAGCACAAGGCTCATTCTTTCAAGCTGTAAAAAGAAAAGTAAAACTGTACGTGTTCCCGCTGCTTGTATTGTATGCGAAAATAATCTGTAGTCATTAACTGCTAATATGCCATAGTACAGCAGAATTTCCAGTATTAAATGAGTTGTCCGGGTTCAGCTCTGATCCCCATATCCCCACATCCCAAATCCCCACCCAGGCTGCCCCTCTGAGATGAGCATTGGAGCATGAATACCCTGTGCTGAATCACGTAGGACGAGGGCTTTTACTGCATATCCGGTGAAGTACCAGGTCTCTGTTAGGCAGTGGTTATAAATTACACAAGAATGCATGATACACACAGCCACACACATGTAGTCTCTCTCCCTTCACTGTGAATTGTAAAAATGGTTTCCACACCTGCTAGGCCAGTGATGGTGAACCTATGGAATGGAATGGCACTCAGAGCCCTCTTTGTGGGCACCCGCACTGTGGAATAACTCTATGGTATACCAATATGCCTTAGACTTTTCCTGCCATTCATCAGCGCAGGTCATACTATGAACAGCACAGGCAGCACATTGAATGTAGGCAGACCATTATAGCTAAATAATAAAGTACGTGGAAGATATACTGGTATTCAGGTTAAATTGCCATGTTGGCACTTTAAGATAAAAAAGTGGGTTTTGGGTTGCAGTTTGGACACTCGGACTGTAAAAGGTTCACCATTACTGTCCTAGGCTATGTCCACACAACTGAAATGCTTCAAATTTCCCACTGATTCGTGTAACAAATCTGCAGCGTAAAGCACCAGCAAAGTAACATAGTTTTATAAGGTTTAAAAAAGACTTACGTCCATCCAGTTCAGCCTGTTGTAGGCTGATCCAGAGAAAGGCAAAAAAAAACTCTGAGGTAGAAGCCAATTTTCCTCATTTTAGGGTAAAAAATTCCTTCAATCAGGAAATCAGAATAATTCCCTGGATCAACGACCCCTGTCTAGTAGCTATAGCCTGTAATATTATTACACTCCAGAAATATTATTACACTCCAGATTTCATTCTGAACTCACCATCACCACCTCCTCAGGCAGAGAGTTCCATAGTTTCCCTGCTCTTACCATAAAGAATCCTCTTCTATGTTTGTGTACAAACCTTCTTTCCTCCAGACGCAGAGGATGTCCCCTCGTCACAGTGACAGTCATGGGGATAAATAGATGATGGGAGAGATTTCTGTACTGACCCCTGATATATTTATACATAGTTATTAGATCTCCCCATAGTTGTCTATTTTCTAAAGTGAATAACCCTAATTTTGATAATCTTTCAGGGTACTGTAGTCCATCCATTCCAGTTATTACTTTAGTTGCCCTCCCCTGAACCCTCTCCATCTCTGCCTTGTTCACATGAGCCTAGAGCTGTACACAGTACTCCATGTGTGGTCTGACTAGTGATTTGTAAAGTGTCAGGACTATGTTCTCATCAGGGGCATCTATTGGCCATTGCAGCAGCTGCCTAACACTGGTTTCTCCAGTAAAGTTTGCTGTCCACTAAAATTTCTAATATCAGTGTTACCGAGTGTTTTACCATTTAGTATGTACGGGTGACTTGCATTATTCCTTCCCATGTGGATAACTTTACATTCGTCAGTGATAAACCTCATCTGCCACTTTTCGGCCCAAGCCTCCAATCTATCCAGATCCCTCTGTAGCAGAAAACTGTCCTCTTCCGTAGTAATTACTTTACACAGTTTAGTGTCATCTTCAAAAATTTATATTGTACTCTGCAAGTCTTCTACAAGATCATTAATAAATATATTGAAGAATAGGGCCCAATACTGACCCCTGTGGTACCCCACTAGTGACAGTGACCCAATCTGAGTGTGTACCGTTAATAACCACCCTCTGTTTTTTAGTTTTTGTGTATGTTTTACATCACACCTTTCCTTCTGAACTGTTCTAGTTCCTCCTTCCATTATTGCCTTGCCTCAGGTCTCTATTTGCACAATCTTCTCCTCCAGTAATGTAATTAACCCCCCCCCCCGTCCCAATTTTAACCCCTTAAGGACGCATGACGTACCGGTACGTCATGGTTTCCGAGTCCTTAAGGACCCATGACGTACCGGTATGTCATGAGTAGTTCGGATCACTGATGCTCAGCCGGCAGTGATCGGAACATGGTACCTGCTGAAATCATTCAGCAGGTACCTTGTTACAATGCCCAGGGGGGTCCTGTAACCCCCGCATATCGGCGATCGCTGCAAACCGCAGGTCAATTAAGACCTGCAGTTTGCAGCGCTTTGTGCGATCTCTGACCTGTCTGTGACCGCGGGGATCAGAGAGTTAATGCCCCCAAAGTGTTAATTTTTAACCCCCCCTGCAGCCCCCAATCATATTTTGGCTGCGGGGTAGTTGCGGGTGGCGGGAGGCGGGCGGTGTGGCAGGCGGGATCGCGATTGCGATCCCCCGCCCACCTCTTCTGTAATATTCTGTACGGACCGCGGTATGGAAAGGTTAAGAGGGAGGGAGCTCCCTCCCTCTCCCATCGGGGGGCTGCTGTGCCTTTGCAGCCCCCCAACAATATGGGATCTCAGAGGGAGGGAGCCCCCCTCCCTCCCTATCCATCACCCGCTGCTCTCTTATGGCAGCGGGTGATGGTTGCCATGGAAGCAGGACACTTTCAGAAGCGTCCTGCTCTCCATGGTGCTAAAAGTCTGAATAGACCTGCTAAAGGTCTATTCAGACTTTGTAAAGTAAAAAATACAGCACAGTGCACTATATAGTGTACTGTACTGTATTATACAGACACCAGATCCACTGGATCTACAAGAACTAAGTGGTTCTGGGTAAAAAAAAGATGTAAAAAAGTAAAAAAAAAGTAAAAATGAAAAGAAAATAACATATCACTGAATAAAAATTTTAAAAAATAAAATACACTACACATATTAGGTATTGCCACGTCCGTAAAAACCTGCTCTATAAAAATATCACATGACTGAACTCCTCATGTGAACGCCATAAAAAAAACAAAAAAATTGTGTAAATAAGCCATTTTTTGACACCTTACATCACTAAAAGTGTAATACAAAGCCATCAAAAAGGCGTATGCCTCCCAAAATAGTACCACTCAAACCGCCATCTCATCCCGCAAAAAAATGAGCCCCTACATAAAACAATTGGCCAAAAAATAAAAAAACTATGCCTCCTAGACTAAAACATGATTTTTTTGTTTCAAAAATGCTTTTTAGTGTTAAATGTAAAAAAAAAAAAAAAAAGTAGACATATTGGGTATCTCCATGTCTGTAAGAATCTGCTCTATAAAAATATCACATGACCTAAGCTTTCAAGTAAACACTGTCAAAATTTTTTTATAAAAACTTTGTCAAAAAGCCATTTTTTGTCACCTTACATCACAAAAAGTGTAATAGCAAGCGATCAAAAAGTCATATGACCCCCCAAATAGTGCCAATCTAACCATCACCTCTTCCCGCAAAACATGAGCCCCTACTAAGGACAATCACCCAAAAAATATATATATATCGCTCTCAAACTATGGAGACACTAACACATGATTTTTTTTTTGTTTTAAAAAATGATATTATTGTGTAAAACTTATATAAATAAATAAAAAATATACATATTATACATCGCCGCGTCTGTCACAACCTGCTCTATAAAAATAACACATGACCTAACCCCTCAGCTGAACACAAAATATAATAATACGGTGTCAAAAGCCATTTTTGTCACCTTACATCACAAAAAGTGTAATAGCAAGCGACCAAAATGTCATATGCACCCCAAGATAGTGCCCATCAAACCGCTCTCTCATCCCGCAAAAAATTAGGCCCTACATAAGACAGTAGCCCAAAAAAAAACAAAAAACTATGGCTTTCAGAATGTGGAGACACTAAAAAATAATTTTTTTCAAAAATGCTTTATTATGTAAAACTGAAACAAAAAGCCCCAAAAAGTAGTCATATTTGGTATCGACACATCCGTAACAACCTGCTCTATAGAAATAGCACACAATCTAACCTGTCAGTTCAACGATGCAAAAAATAAAAAATAAAAACGGTCCCAAAACAGCAATTTTTTTTGCAAATTTTCCATTTTAATCCATTTTTCCAGTAACAAAGCAAGGGTTAACAGCCAAACAAAACTCAATATTTATTGCCCTGATTCTCTTGTTTGCACAAACACCCCTTATGTGGTCGTAAACTGCTGTATGGCCAAACAGCAGGGCACATAATGAAGCGAACGCCATATGGTTTTTGGAATGCAGATTTTGCTGGGCTGGTTTTTTGACACTATGTCCCATTTGAAGCCCACCTGATGCACCCCTACAGTAGAAACTCCAAAAAAGTGACCCCATTTTGGAAACTACAGGATAAGGTGTCAGTATTGATGGTACTATTTTAGGGTAAATATGATTTTTGGTTGCTTTATATTACACTTTGTTTGAGACAAGGTAACAAAAAATAGAAATTCTGAAATTTCATCTCCATTTGCCAATAACTCTTGTGGAACACCTAAAGGGTAAACAAAGTTTGTAAAACTGGTTTTGAATACCTTGAGGGGTGTAGTTTCTTAGATAAAGTCACTTTTATGGAGTTTCTACTCTAGGGATGCATCGTGGGGGGTTTCAAATGGGACATGGTGTCAAAAAACCAGTCCAGCAAAATCCACCTTCCAAAATCCATATGGCGCTCCTTTCCTTCTGCGCCCTGCAGTTTAGCCATACAGCAGTTTACGACCACATATTGGGTGTTCGTGCAAACTACAGAATCAGTGAAATAAATATTGAGTTTTGTTTGGCTGTTAACCCTTGCTTTGTTACTGGAAAAAAATTATTAAAATGGAAAATTTTCCAAAGAAAATCGAAATTCTTAAATTTTATCTCCATTTGCCATTAACTCTTGTGGAAAACCTAAAGGGCTAATGTAGTTTGTAAAATCAGTTTTGAATACCTTGAGGGGTGTAGTTTCTAGAATGGGGTAATTTTTGGGTGGTTTCTATTATGTAAGCCTCACAAAGTGACTTCAGACCTGAACTGGTCCCTAAAAAGTGGGTTTTTGAAAATTTCTGAAAAATTTCAAGATTTGCTTCTAAACTTATAAGCCTTGTAACGTCCCTAAAAAATGAAATGGCATTCTCAAAATGATCGATACATGAAGTAGACATATGGGGAATGTAAATCAATAACTTTTTTGGCGGTATTACTATGTATTATAGAAGTAGAGAAATTGAAACTTGGAAAATTGCAAATTTTTCAAAATTTTTGATAAATTTTGTATTTTTTTATAAATAAAAATGAAATTTTTCGACTTCATTTTACCACTGTCATGAAGTACAATATGTGACGACATATCTCAACAATCTCAGAATGGCCTGGATAAGAAAAAGCGTTTTAAAGTTATCACCACATAAAGTGACACTGGTCAGATTTGCAAAAAATCTGTCCTTAGGGTGAAATAGGGCTTAAGGGGTTAAACACTCCTCCAAACTTCCAGACATCTTCTCTCCCAACACAGCTGCACCTTCTCCTGTGAGTGACTTTGAGATTTTAACCCCTTTCAGGACCAGGCCATTTTCAGTTTTTTTTGTTTTTTAACCCCAGCCTTCCCAGATCCATAACTTTTTTAGTTTTCCACTCACATAGCTGTATGAGGGCTTGTTGTACTTTCTAATGGCTAGGACAGGGTCTGCTGTTTAAAACAGCAGGCACCTGGTGGGTATAGCACCCGCTGAACTCGCAATCTTATCTTTAAATAACCGACTCCTGACGTATAATTACATTGGGCTGTAGGGGTTGAGGGTACCTGCACAGGTTTTTTTTAGCTCAGATTTATGTGCAAAAAACTCCAGTATAATGCAGTACCAGCAATGTACATGAGATTTCAAAAATCTCACGTAAACTTTGCTTTTTTTTACTGTGTGGAAACTGACCTGCTGTGTGGATTCTGAAATCAGCAGTATGTCAATTCTTTGTGCAATTTTTAATGCAAGGGTGAGATCTGCCAAAAATTTGCATCAAATCCGAACCAAAAACTGCAAGTAACACAGGCGGTTTTAGGAGCAGATGTGGTGCGGAAACCCATAGAAATACAGGCAAAAAAACCTATGGATTTTCTGTTTTGAAACTTACACCCATGTTTTCCTCAGAATAAGTCATCACTATGAGATTGGAGGGAGTCCGACTCCATAGTGCCTTGCCAATCAGCTATATGAAGAGGCCGCAGTGCTCCGTGAGCGCTTAGGCCTTTTTCTAGGCCATGTGATGTTTATTGGTTATGTGGCCTAGGAACAGCTCAGTCCCATTCAAGTCAATCAGCTTAGCTGCGATACTAAGCACGACCAATATCAAATGCAGCCATTTTGGCAAAGAACAAATTTAATACATGTGGGTTTGGACACGGTTTTTGATGGCAAAAACTGCAGTGGACTTTTCTGTTTTATTTTCAGTCATATGTGGACAAAGTCTAACTCAGATGCAATGGTAAGAGGACTGCTAGGCATACTGAGGCATACAGGATGCTGCTGATGCCCATAAGTAAAAAATATTGTCTAATGATTTATTTAGGTTAAAGGTTTACATGACAGAGACCTAAATGTGTTATATCTGTGTAATATCACTTATGTCAATATTGTGTTTATTTCTTGTGCAGGTTCACATTGTAGTCTACATAAATGAAGTGAGTGCACAGAGACTCCGTGTAGTCGAATACGCAACATGTCAAAGTGCAGCCTCTGTTCACAGTCACAGTCCCCTGAGGCCAAAGTCAGGAAATGAAGTCAATATAATACAGGGTATAAGGTTATTTATTAAAACATTAACCCCTGGGAAATCAGATTCTTACATCAGATCATACATGTTCATTGAGGTTCAATAAGACAATGTTAATTTCTATCAAGTAAAAGTATAAAAAATAGGGGGCACTCGATTATCTGGGTAATATGATTATGAACCACAGAGTGCAAAAAAACTGATAACATAATACAAATTTATTACATAAGTAACAAATAGCAGCATGTAAAAAAATCTGCGCTGAAGAAGATAACAGAAAAAAACGTAACAATGAGTAAGCAGCAATTTGTAGCAATAGAACTGTGGACAATCCCTATGTGAATGGGCAAAACCGCAATTTGGCTGGGTGGGAATGGTAAATAGTTTTGGAAACCAAGGCACACTTGGAGCAGTCTTTTTGATAGAGATGTTCACAGATGGTAAGCAAGTGGTCCTCTTATTGAACAGTCTGTATAATAGCTGTAGTTGTATGCTAGTCCATAAGCATCATGATATTGTGCAGATTATAAAACCGAGACTGTGTACATTACCGCTCTTCCTGCTTCCCCTTGCTCGGAGTTTCCCCGCCGATCCACCAAACACAGCGTCCCGTGTAGCGCGGTCTGAACGTAGCGTCCCACGTGACCGATGGCAGCTCACGTGACCAGGGTCAGTTACGTGATCGGCGTGATGATCTATATGCGATTAAATGGAGCGGCGTAAAATCACCAATCTTGTGAGTATACTGGCAGGGAGCAATTACTCCAGTCTCGTTCACAGTCCTGAGTCCTGAGTCCCAGCTTGTCACACACCGCCCATACGCGTTTCGAGGTCTACACCCCTTCTTCAGTGGCCGTGTGTGCAAACTGGAAATGCCTTCATTTATACCCATGATTCCACTGCATGGGTTGCTGGGATGTGTAGACAGCCAAAAGAGACGGAATGGATCAGGGTAGTATTTAGCCCGGATCCAATTAGATGACATCACCACTATTCATTACTGCTACATTAAAACCGTATTGTTATCCTGGCTATGCGTTATTATGATGTTAATAGTGCAATCTCACATCCGAGATGTGCCTATATACAATGCGGTTCAGAGATGCTCATATTTTGTGCATCTCATATGGTTCTGTTACTGCGGTTTGCTGCAGAAGAATGTTTACTAAGCCCTATTACTACAGTGGGCATTACTGGTGCGTTATCAATGCGGCACTGTAGTACATAATGAAATTAAAATATTTATAGACAATACCCATACAATGTTACATTGTTCATACAGTGGAACACATCCATATACGATGTTAAATATATAAAAGTTATTAAAATAAAAAATTAAAAAAATTAAAAAAAATGTAAGTAAAAAAAGTTACTACATATCAAATTGTCCAATAATAGGGAATGTAAAAGCCGAACGAGGGGAGTGCCGGTCTGGCAGGGAGAGGGGATCCCAGTGCTGGGAAACAGCCAAACTGGGATTCCATGTCACCACCAGACAGGCACTCCATCACAAAAAGCCGAACAGCTCCATTTCGGCATTGTGTCCCTTTGGCAGGAGAGTGTCAAATTCAAAAATCCTCCGTGATTCTTGTCGGGACATTTTCATATTGTGATTACCCCCTCTCCAGGATCTAGGTATCTGTTCTAATGCTACAAATTTAAGGGTTGATGGGTCACTATTATGTATGTCTTTAAAATGTTTGGAGAGGGTGTGTAGTTCATAGCCCTTACGGATGTTTGCAATGTGTTCCGTTACTCTTTTTTTTAAAGTTCTTTTTGTACGTCCTATATATTGCTTTTTACAGCCACATTCCAATAGGTATATCCCATTTTTAGTGTCGCAAGTCATTGTCTCTTTAATGTTAATATAGAAATTATTTTGTGTAAAAGATACTCTAACTGTTGATACATTTACCGCATCTGAAGAAACCTTTGATGTCCAGCCTACTTATTTTCTTTTTGCCATTACTTTTGATAGGTGCTACCTTTGATGCTAAGTTTGCCACCTTAGGGTACGAGATCCGCGGAGTTTCTGTAATCAATGGGCCTACTACCTTATCATCTTTTAGAAAATGCCAGTGTTTTTTGATAATTTTTTCAACCTGCCGGTATTGGGGATGAAAAGGCAGTATTAAACGTATAATATCTTCTTGTTGGTCATTTATCTTAGGTTTAAAGAAGTCCTCCCTATTCATATTCCGGACCTTCAGAAGTGCTTCTGACACAATCCTAATTGGGTATTCTTTTTCCAAAAACTGATCACTCATTTTTGCGGCTTCTTCCTCAAATTCTTCTATTGTCGAGCAGTTTCGCTTCAGCCTTCTGAATTGGCTCACCGGTATGTTGGTGAGCCATCTTGGTAAGTGGCAACTAGAAAATCTAATGTAGCTATTTTTAGCTACTGATTTAGTATGGGTACTATACAATACTTTAGATTTTCCCACTTTTATATTAATGTCCAGGAAGGTTATTTCCTGGTCCCCAATAGTAGGTGTAAACTCCAAATTCCTGTGGTTACTATTTATCTCTTCTAGAAAAAGATCTAACTCCTCCTTACCATTTCTCCAAATAAATAGGACGTCATCAATATACCGGCGCCAGAGCACCAGACTCGTCCCCAGCCGAGGTGTAATGACCTAACTCTCCCACTGGACCAGGAAGAGGTTGGCATAGCTGGGGGCGAATCTGGTGCCCATGGCAGCCAAGGTTAGCTTAAGGTAAAAGTCATCCTCAAATATAAAGTAATTATGAGATAATACGTAATTTACTGTATCCAACAGAAATTGAACTTGGGTGAGCCACTTATTCACATATTCCTCATTAATTTCTATCAAACTTGAATTTTTGGGTTAAAGGTTCAAATAAATGTTCATGTATTTATAGCATATTGCACACCATATATCTAATCACAATATCTATACAGCAGCGCACACATATTGTTACATTAGTTACTTATATTTAAGAACTGTAGCATAGTGAAAACAAATGAATCTTTCACCATATCCTTTTTGGTACTTCTCTCAGAAGTAAATGGAATGAGTTGTTATCACTGAAAAGTTCAGTTCCATGCTTAGCAATGTTTAGCCATGAAGTACAAACTAAGGACATCTGAAACATTGGGGACTATATCAAAACATTGAACAGGGAAAAAGTTTAGCAATAAAAAAACACAACTTAGGGTTTAATCAAAAGCTGGAGATACTTATCAGAACTGGAATGGCCCTCCGGCTTGATGTAGGGTCTGCAGTTCTGCTCCCTGTTCCTGTCAGGCTGCTCAGCCGTGACAGAGAATCTCATCTTGACTACACATCTGTAGTATAGCAGAGTTTCAGCTCTACAATAGGTAGTACTGGAACAAATGTAAATTAGATATGCTGGCAATCTGAGCAGCCTGACAGCACATTTCATCAGTGTGAAGTTACTGCAGCACCAGAGAACTGTCTAGTGAGGCCCTGCTCCTCCTCAACCCCATTAGGCAGGTGGGAAAGTGGAGTAAACATATCCTAGTCACATTCTAGGACATGTTGCTGGAGACCATGTTGATAACATTTCTGAAGAACTCCTTTAAGGCACATGAGAGTAATTCTGACCTATAGATATATACTGACGCAAAGCACAGATCCTGGAGACTGTTTCACTTTTTGCACATGATAATTGTAGGAAATTCTATACATTATATTTTGGTTCTTTTGTTTTTATTCATTTCAATGAGCTGGTTCAGAGAGAAAGTCAGAGCGTGCATTTCAATTTGCTGAATTCCTAATATGTGACCCTAAGAACTCCATCTATTTACACTGCTGCTGAGTTTAAACATGCAATGCTATGCTGTGCTTTGATTTCACTAAGCCGGTGCTGCATTTTACATTTTGATGTAGTTTAAATCCCATGTTACTTGGAGAAAATTTGAAATCTATTCTTGCTGCATACATGGCGGTGACCTGCATGGTATGTTCTGCATATGATATGCATGGAAATAGATTGGAGAAGAACTGCAGCATAAATCACTTTGTTTAAGTTAATGGAACGCAATGTACAATGTATCAGATATATATACAGCCTTATGGTTTCTTTACTCATTCTACAAAACTAGAATCAAACAAGAATCAGAAACCCTGTTCTATATACACAGGAGAAGACTGTAACATATACCATTTTATCAGTGTCGGACTGGGGGGCCTAGGGCCAACTAGTAAAATTTATTTTGGTGGCCCACCATACGGAAATATTCAAATATTACCTCACACAGCAGCAAGATGCTACCAGATGATTGAATATGGAGGTCCCTGCAGCAACTTGGAGAAGGTAGGTCCTGGGAAAAAAGAGGATACTGTCTGGCTTTCCTTTATACCTATTAGTCATCTCAGCTATCTGATTGTGTCTATAATAAAGTTTTTATATGAACATAGGCTGGTTGAGGTGCTGCACATTGAATATATGTATGCAGTGCAGTAAGTCTACTGTGTTATGTGCCACTTGTGCAGGGGGTGGGAGACTAGGGGCCCATCTTCTTTAGCGGACCACCGGGGGATTCACATGTACCCCTGCGGACCAGTTCAAGCCTACGTCCTTGAGCAACACCGTGAATATTGAATAGTCTCTTGGTATGCTGAAGAATTAAGATTTCCTGTGGAACTAAGGGGGCTAGGTCAACCACAGGAAAACAACCGCTTTGCATTATCGTTCCTGCACCAAATTTTACATTTAGCGTAAAGCATACAGGCAGGTAATGCTGTCCTAGGATTCCCCAAACCTAGAGTCATCCATCTGGCTGCCAGATAGAGAAGTGTGATTCATCACTCTACAAAACATTTTTCCACTGCTCCAGAGTCCAGTGGGATGCGGGTTATATCAGTGTTTCTCAACTCCAGTCCTCAGGGTCCCCCTTCCGGTCATGATTTCAAAATATCCAGCAGAATTAATACCTGTGGCAAGTCCAGATGCCCTGAAAATAATGAAATTACCCACTCAATACTAAGGAAATCCTGAAAACATGACATGCTGGGGGGAAGATGAATGAAGACAGGAGTTGAGACGAGTTCTGACATTTGGCATTGGGCTGGGTGAAGTAAAGCTTGCATTCAGCAGCTCAACTATGGAAACCCATAACATGAAGCTCCCAGTACACAGGTATTGTGCTGATGTAAAAGGGGTTACCCCACAAAAAATATTCTACATTTTTCAAACCAACACCTGGATTTGAATACTTTTGTAATTGCATGTCATTAACAATTTTGTATAGCCACTGTTATTCACTGAAATCTGAATAGCGCCACCTGCTGTTTGCCCTTTTTCAAAATTTTCTGTCCCGCTCACTGAGGTTGACATACATGCTCAGTTCCATCCTTCAACTGCTACCAGCTACAGCAGAAAGGATATATACCCCTGAGAAGGTACATGCCCCCTGAGCTGCCAGCTTGAAATAAATCTACCAGAGCGATTGCAGCAATGACTGTGGAGGCCTCTGGATCCATGTGAGTTACATAGCTGGTTCTAAGTTTGTTACATGTACTATATGATGTCTGATTTTTATTATTTACATTACTCATGCGGTAACCCCTTGCCAGGTTTGGAACTCTGCAGTAATTCAGCCAGCAGACCGTTGCACTATGCACCTCAGCACTCGGTGACTCCATTCAGTAACTTTAGGTGGTCTACTACTTCATGGCTGCTGAAGTCCCTAAACAGTTCTACTTTGCAATAATACCTTTCACACTTGATCGTGGAATATGAAAGAGGGAAGACATTTTGCAAACTGACTTGTTGCAGCAGCGGCATCCTTTACAGTGACACACTGGAATTCAGGGTTAAGCTACGCTCTTGCGTCCAAGTATTGCAATGTATCAGGGCTGCCATAGGAATTAATGGGGTTGCAGAGCAACTTGCATGTTTGCTTCAACAGTAGCACGTAAATCACAAAAAATGGACGTCCCAGATGTGACCTATTCATTCCTATGGAAGCCCTGATACACTGTGATACTTGGATATTTCGATGTAGCCATAGAACGAATCATTCTTCCACAGATGTTGGAAAAGCAGACTGCGTGGCTAGGGGCTGGATTTTATACCCCTGTGGCAATGGGACCAACATAAACACTTGAATTCAATGATTAAGGAGGTGTATCCCAGTATTTTTGTCTATATAGTGTATCCACTGTAGCTTTCTAGAGCAAAATTGAACAGACTGAGTAGTATCTAAGATATGAAACTTAATATTTCAAAATTGTATGCACCTTTTTAGACTTGGCTGCACACTGCAACTTATTTCATTTTTAAAGCACAGCAAAAAAAACTTGCAGTCTTGCTTGCTGAAATTTCAGTTTTTTACTATATATACATTATATTGTCATTTTCTGTTTGCTGCTTTTATATGTTCCCACAGTAAACGGAACATCATTAAATTTAAAACTATTAAGGATGAGATTGAAATTTAAAAGAAAATAGTAATAAAGTTACTTTAATCAATTCCATTGCAGAGTTCAATTACAGTTAATTCCACATATCTTAAAACATTTTTTTTTATTAAGCATTCCTTTTATTTGTATCTCATCACAACCCGGCTTCAGGGAATGCTTTGTTTCTTAAAGAGTTAGACGACTTCAGCAACTTATTTTATTTTGCAAATAAATATATTTAGCGCAGAGAGGCATAGAGTAAAATACTTAGAGAAGTTAAAGATTTCAGACGTACTTGTAATAGTCCATCTGGTCTTCAACAGTGATGTCTTGTGTGTGTCTGTCAGCCATGCTATAGCAGCAGAGAAGTGATAAGGAAGTGAGGAGACCAAATGTGAGACCAGATGGATTATTGTATGCATGTGGCTAGAAGTTATTGGCATCATGAGCACTATGAGCACAGAGCCTTTTTGATTGCAAATGGAGTCCCTATGCCTCTATACTATAGATTGTTCTCTCCTGAAAGATAGCGAACTGCTTCTCATCCTCTTTCGACACTGCAGGTTGTAATATCCCTTCAGGCCTCACAGTTCTCCTGCTGCTCTTTAGATGGTTCTTCTCAGTCACTGCAGCCTGCTGTGTGACATCCGAGAGAGGATGCAGCTACAAAATCATTTGCTACAGTGAACAATCTGTGTAGCAGGATTGAGTAAAACGAGAAAGATAGAAAAATAGGTAGCTAAAAGGGTTGGTCCACAAAAACATTTATCATCTGTCCATGGGATGGGTTATAAATGTATAATCACTGGGGCTCTGACCACTGGAAGCTCCAACAATCATGAGAATGGGATTTGTTCTGTGTCTTGTTTGAATGGAGTGGTGGTCAGGCTCGAACACTACAATTCTAATCAATAAGGACTGATGGAGATAGCTAAGCACTGTCCTTGGAGGCCATGCTTAAACTTAAAGGGGTTTTTCTGGGGTTCATATATAGGATAGGTCTTCAATAACTGATCAGTGAGGTCAGACTCCTGGCACCCCTTGCGGATCAGTGGTTTGAAGATGCAGCGGCACCCCAATGAGCACTGTGGCCTTTTCCTAGGCCAGTGACTTCACATCCATCATGGTCTAATTGCAGCGCAGTCCCATTCAAGTGAATGGGCCTTAGCTGCAATACCAAGCACAGCCGTTAAACAGTGGTCCGCTTGATATGCTACGAGGAAGCCTCAACGCTCACTAGATTGCACTCTCATGACTTTTAGCTATATCACTCTTGTCACTTTTGCATTATTTGCCTTTGCTGTAATTGTGTTAAAGAGCGTAAATGAGGTGAGAACGAAAGAAAGAGCACAAATTCATAAAAAATTTACAAAAAGAGATAATGTCTTTTAACAAATAGGAGTCCTAGGAGACTAGAGGGTCTTACATACAATTTTCAATTGGAACTTTTTTGATTCATGATGAATCGATTCAGGTCCAAATCGACTTTTAAAAAAAATTGCCAAATTGGGGGCAAAGCTAATTTCAAGAAGTTAGTTAATCTCTACACTGGATTAAATGAAATACTGTAGATTTTAAGAGTCATGACACCCCTGGGGCAAATCTGACTTTTTAGTGGTTTGCTAATCTATACTTTCAAAGACATAAATTGAAATCATAAAAGTACCAGTTAGAATTCTCTAAAAACCCTGCCCCCTGTGACTTGTGCAACCCTGAAATATACGGATAGAAAACAGACAAACCAAGCTAGTAGAAGGGCACAGCTAGAGCGCATACAACTAAATTTAGTGTATTTTGAATTGACATTATTAGATGTGCCTGCTTTCTCTGTTTTTTCTTTCGACATGCATTGAAGAAGAATAATGATTCAAATAGATCACAGACAGTACTGCAATTTGGATTTGTTTAGTTAGGCTTTTACAGAACTACAACTCGATACAACTCTGTACAATACTGTACATTCTTATTACATGTAACGACTAAAATGTATTAAAAAACAAACAATAAATCTTCTTTTAAGAGGTTTGTCAGATATTTGATTGTGACCCCAAATGCAATGACCTCTTGGTATTTTACCGTAACAAACACAGGTTACTGAGTAGAGCTAAGAAATATATTTCAGCTTCTTGATTTGGATTTAGTATAGAGTATTCACAACATAACTATAAAAAATGTTGAGTGTAGAAAAAAACGCAGCACAAGTCAAACAAGCTGGGTATAATTCCTCGAAGACCATCGGTCATAGGTTACAGAATACACAAAGCATAAATGAGGCAGCACTCCAAAATAGGTGAAAGGGTGGTGAACCCGCTTTATTCACCCCAATCGCATGATATAAATGAGCTGTAATCTGCAAGGGATTAGACTGGGGTATCTAGGGACCACCAAATAGCAGCCACAGCATGCAAGCGGTTATACAGGAAGCAAACTAATTTTCAGGGTGCCAATGTTAGTGCAGGCAGGCCAGGGCCTACAGAAGGCCCTATGCCTACCTCTAGCGTGTCTCAGCAGGCTACGCCTCATTGGCGCAGCCTGCTAGTGAATATCAGTATAGCACTGACATTAAAATACATTGCACTACATGAATAATTGAATGTATTTGCCATCAAAGGATTGCCTATTATAGTCCCCTTGTGGGACTATTAAATGGTTACATAAAGTTAAAAAAGGATGAAAATAAAAGATTCCAAATTAAAAAATATACATTTTTTTCCACTGAAAAAAAAAACAATTTTACAATGGACAAAAAATAAAATGCAAAAATAAAATCTCCCTATATTTAGTATCACTGCATCTGTAATGACCTGCACTAAGCAATTATCATGTAATGTACCCTGTACGGTAAACACTGTAAAAAAAAATCCAGAATTGCTGCGTTTTGCTTTTCTGCCACAAAAAAACTGAATAAAAAGCGATCAAAAAGTGTTATGTACCTCTTTTTAAGTCATCCCATAAAAACCAAGAGACAGCTCCGTAGAAAGAAAAATAAAAAAGTTTTGGGTTGTGGAAAAGCAAAATCATTTTCTTCTTTAAAAAAAGGGTTGTTATTGAGCAAAAGTAGTAAAACGTAAAAAAACATATATTAGTTGGTATTTCTTAAATCGTACTGACCCAAAGAATAAAGTTTTTGTGTAATATATGCTAAAAAATGAGCATCAAAAATTTGTAATGTAAAAACTCTGTGGCAATATTGTTGTTTTTTCCCATCTCCCTTCCAGGAAGAATTAATAAAAGTTGATCAGCAAGTCATGTGTACCTCAAAATGGCACCATTAAAAACTACAATTTGTCCTTTAAAAAACAAGTCCTCATACAGCTACATAGATGGAAAAAATAAAAAAGTTATTGCTATTGGAAGATGACAGTGAAAAAATGAAAAAAGTGGCCTGGTCAATAAAATGGTTCTCCAGGAATTAAGAAATTAAAATACTTAAATATTACTTTATTATAAATATCGATAAAACTTTATTATAAAACGATCACTAGAAAATGGCCCATTCAATTATATGGGAGCTGTCGGGCAGTGAAAACAGACATGATAGAACACGTTCTATTTTTTGACATTCATTATTCACAGGCCATAAAAAAACTTCCATGTGAATAACCCCATAGATTACCATGGTACTTAAAACAGACGTTAAAAAAAAGTTCATCACATGTCCTTTTTTCAGGCAACCCCTAAAATAAAAAATGAATGGATACTCACATGTTTGCTCCACTGTTTCTTTGATCGCTGCACTCCAGTCCTCTTTCTCCTAACGTCATCTTCTTCGCTGCTGCAGTGACGTTCCTTGAGGCCAGTGATTGTGCACAGAATGTCACTGATGCAACCAGAAAAATAAATAGTAGCAGTGAGAACCGGAGTGCAGTTTAAATGTGTTGCCTGAGTTTTTATCTAACTCTGACAACCCCTTTAATTAGACAAAGATCTAAGTACACACTTGCCTACAAATTTAGATATGGTACAGGGGTGGCACAAGTGCTGGGGCTAGCAAGAGGGTAGAAGACATCTTAGGCAAAGTGTTGTTAGTGTAGGAGACAGGTATTTTATGCTAATATTTCACTATATTCATTGTCTCTAAGGCTACTTTCAGATTAGCATTTTTGCTGGATCTAGCAGAGACTATGACAGAGAAAACGGATCCATCCCCATTGACTTGCATCCCAGGACAGCATGCTGCGGTTTGCTCTCCGTTATGAGAATGGAACGGAATGCATTTTGGAGCATTCCGTTCTGTTGAGTTACGTTTTGTCCCCATTGACAATGAAGTAGCCTAAGACTACTTTCACACATGCGTTATTGTTTTCCGGTATTGAGATCCAGCATGTTGGAGACAGTAGCCTGTATAAAGTAGCGTATCCTACACTCAGAATCTTTAACAAAGATTAAACCAACCCTGGCACACAACCCAAACTCCATTTCTCCAGCGGTGCGGAATGCCTTTGGAGAAAATCTCAACCTCAAGAATTCCTCCATTAAAAATTATGCTAATATATGCTAATATCTCCTTTCACCACATCAACCAGATCTATTTTACAACTCTGATCTCCTCAGTATCCAAAAAAACTTTGGGGGGAGGGGTACTATCTTGGGTAGAGATCGCCTTAATCGGCATGAGGAGACCTATAGGCCATACATGCTCCTCTGGAATTCTGGGAAGAAAGGGATGCAAATGAGATCTTAATGAGTTATGCCTCTAATCACTCTGATTAATCACGCCGATTAAGGCGCTTTCTCCCTAAGTAGAGATAATAGCCCCCAAATCCTGATTTAGGCCTCTCACCCAGTTAAGCCAGTACTCTCTGCTCTGCACTGATGAAGGGCAATCACCCCAAAACAGCTGCCTGATTTGTCTCAAGGCATATTTAAAGGGTCAAACATTGACTTATAGGATAGTTGCCTTACATCTGGTGGCATTAGAGGCAGAGCTTGTTAAGAGATCATTTGCATATTTTTCTTCCCAAAAAACTCTTTGATACTTTTCACTCCCTCCTCAGTCCTAAAGTGCAGGCACCTATTACAGACCTCTAGGCTGAAGATTTGGCCACTTATGTTAAATTAAAAACTGAAAACATCAGCACCTCCTCCGGTGTACATTCTACATTTGGCCCAGTCATCGATGAAGATGTCTCCAGGCTCTCCTCATTTTCTCACTTGCATTACTGACCCTATTCCTTTTTACGGTCTCCAGTCTCTTTTTAACCTCTCTCTCCCTCTCGCTCACAATTTAGCCCCGCCCAAAATGCCAGAACAGTAAACACACCCCACAAATGACCCCATTTCGGAAAGTAGACACCCCAAGGTATTCACTGAGGGGCATAGTGAGTCCGTCTGAGATTTTTTTTTTTTTTGCCAGAAGTTAGCAGAAATGGAAACTTTATTATTATTTTTTTTTTTCAGAAAGTGTCATTTTCCGCTAACTTGTGAAAAAAATGAAATTATACATGAACTCACCATGCCCCTCCGTGAATACTTTGGGGTGTCTTCTTTCTAAAATGGTGTCATTTGGGGGGTATTTATACTATCCTGGCATTCTAGCACCTGAAGAAACATGACAGGCGCTCAGAAAGTCAGAGCTGCTTCAAAATGCCGAAATTCACTTTTTTGCACCACAGTTTGTAAACGCTATAACTTTTACCCAAACCAATAAATATACACTTATTGGATTTTTTTTTATCAAAGACATGTAGAATAATAAATTTAGAGAAAAATTTATATAGAAATGTAGTTTTTTTTTTAAATAATTCAACAGAAAGTGAAAAATGTCATATTTTTGCAAAAATTTCGTTAAATTTTTATTAATAGCAAAGAAAGTAAAAATGTCAGCAACAATGAAATACCACCAAATGAAAGCTCTATTAGTGAGAAGAAAAGGAGGTAAAATTCATTTGGGTGGTAAGTTGCATGACGGAGCAATAAACGGTGAAAGTAGTGTAGTGCAGAATTGTAAAAAGTGGCCTGGTCATTAAGGGTGTTTAAGCTAGGGGGGCTGAGGTGGTTAATGCAATGGTAGCTACTCGCTGCTCATTTTCTGGATCTGTCTGCCACATTTGACACTGTAGACCATGAACTCCATCTCAGCATGCTCCAATCTATTGGCCTTAAGGATACTGCTCTCTTTTGATTTTCTTCCTATCTCTCTGACCGCCTTTTTGGCATATGATTTGCTGGCTCTACATCTTCTTCTCTGCCTCTTGGGGTTCCTCAGGATTCAGTCCTAGGTTTTATCTTGTTTTCTTTGTACACAGCCTCTATCGGACAGACTGTCAGTGAATTTGGTTTTCAGTATCATCTCTACGCTGACGACATCCCAACTATATACCTCATCCCATGAACTCACCCTTGGAATACTACAAAACAGCGCTGATTGTCTTCTGTCTCCAACACCATGCCCTCTCTCTATCTGAAACTGAATCTTTAAAAAATGGAACCTCTCGTGTTTTCACAATCTACTAACCTACCTAAACCTGAGGAATCAACACAAACTCTCTGTGTTGCCGTGATCCATTCTCATCTTGATTACTGCAACTCATTATTAATCAGTCTTCCCCTCATTAAACTCTCCCCTCTCCAATCTATCCTTAATGCAGCAGCAAGGGTAATCTATCTGTTTAAGCGTTACTCCGATTCCTCCATCCTATGCCAGTCATTTCACTGGTTGCCCATACCGTATAGGATTCAACTACACTCCTCACTCTCAACCACAGCACTACACGGTGCCACACCCCCTTATATCTCCTCCCCAATTTCTGTCTACCACCCTACCCATGCTTTCTGTTCGGCCAATGATTTACAATCTGAACCTCTCACTTCCGTCTTCAAGACTTCTGTAGAGCTGCAGCAGTTCTCTGGAATGCCTTCCCCCAAGCAATTAGATTAATTCCTAACATCCATAGTTTTAGGCTGTACCCAAAGACACATCCTTTTAGGGTTGCCTATTGCATCCCCTAATCTAACTCTTCTGTATTCTCTCCTATTCAACATCATTCTTTTGAACCTGATCCATCATCAAACACTTTCTACCATACCCCATGTACTCAGAAGCTTTATATATAACAGCTGGTGACAGCTTATGAAGCTTTATACCTACTCCTCTATTTTGTTAAGATAGCCAGATTATTGTACAAAACAAGCACTTTTTATCTTATGTGTTACCCTTATCTCCTCATAGATGGTAAGCTCTTGTGGGCAGGGCCCTCACTCCTCTTGTTTTTATTGTTGACTTGTCTGTTGCTATATAATGTTTGATTCCGTTTGTAAATGAACCCTCTGATTGGAAAGTGCTGCGGAATACGTTTGCGCTATAAAAATAAATATTATTATTATAAGATGCGCAGAAAATCTTAGTATATCTCTGGCCAATTACACTAAACAATTATACACATCAGCTGCCTAAACAGATGTTTTAATTTAATTACCGTATTTTTCGCCGTATAAGACGCACTTTTTTCCCCCCCAAAATGGGGGGAAAATGTCCCTGCGTCTTATGCGCCGAATGCTGACTTTTTTTTACATCGCAGGCTGCGATGTATGAGCGGGGAGTGACAGGGAGGAGGAGCTGGGGGCCGGCAATTGCAGCGGGGACGGTCCGGCCCCGCCGCTCACAGTGTTGTACTATAAAATCATAAAATATCTCCAAGTACAAATAAATGTATTAAAGATCACCCTTATTAATGTAACACAGACCACAATACCTCCTTTACAATGCGGGCAGGCCGGCCGGCGGCGGAGCGTGACTCTCTGACGTCACATGCCTGCGCCTGCTTTATGAATGAAGCAGGCACAGGCATGTGCCATCGGAGAGTCACGCTTCCTCCGCCCGACCTGCCCGTATTGTAAAGGAGGTATTGAGTCTGTGTTACATTAATAAGGGTGATCTTAATACATTTATTTGTACTTGAAGATATTTATGATTTTATAGTACAACATTGGAGCTGCAGGGGGGTCTGTGGATGGCACTGTTATGGGATGGGGGGTCTGTGGATGACACATTTGTAACAGTGCCATCCACAGATGGGCCCCCATTAACAGTGCCATCCACAGATGGGCCCCCATTAACAGTGCCATCCACAGATGGGGCCCCATTAACAGTGCCATCCACAGATGGGCCCCCATTAACAGTGCCATCCACAGATGGGCCCCCATTAACAGTGCCATCCACAGATGGGCCCCCATTAACAGTGCCATCTAAAGATCCCCCCATTAACAATGCCATCCACAGATCCCTCCATTAACAGTGCCATCCACAGATCACCCCATTAACAGTGACATCCACAGATCCCCCCATTAACAGTGCCATCCACAAACCACCATTAGTTCCAGACCCACCAAAAATATTTTTTTTCTTATTTTCCTCCCCAAAAACCTAGGTGCGTCTTATCAGCCGGTGCGTCTTATATGGCGAAAAATAGCTTATTGTTTTTCTGTCAATATGGCTCCTTTATTATATTGTTTACTGCCAACTGGATACCAAGGCTCCTCTTTTAATGGGAATCTGTCACTAGTTTTAAGGCTCATGCACACAACCGTATTGTCAATCCACAATTTTTGTGCATCGCCAATCCACAAAAAAAAAAAAAACAGCACATACAGGAACGGTAAAAAAGATGGGCAGCCCTTCTCATCTGCCTTATCGTGACAGCTGCTATCTCGGAGGAGACTGGAGAGGTGCGGGCAGCCCCATCAACAAGGTTGGCTCCCCCTGTCAGGTCCCGGTCCTTCTATGTTGTTGCCAATTAGTGTTGAGCGCGAATATTCGAATAGCGAATATTAATCGCGAATATCGCAACTTCGATAATTCGCGAATATTGCGAATATACTGCTATATATTCGTTATATCGAATATTCGTCATTTTTTCCATCTGAACAAATGATTCCTCCCTGCTTAAAATGCTTGTGGGTCAATGAGTCATCGGCCCACAAGCAAGAAGCAGGGAGGAATCATGACTTTAGATGTTGAAAAAAGACGAATATTCTAAAAAACGAATATATAGCACTATAGCGAATATATTCGTTTTGACATTTTTTAGAATATTCGTCTTTTTTTCCCCCTCCAAACAGTACAGTTAAACCCCTTTGGCATACTCCTCCCCACAAGCGTCCCCGTCACCATGGGAACGCCTGATGGTTAGAATATACCATTGGATCTGAGTTAGATCGTGAAAACTCAAATCCGATGGTATATTCTAACACAGAGGCGTTCCCATGGTGATGGGGACGCTTGAAGTTAGAGTATACCAACACGCGCATACATACTGGCTCCTCTTTGAGGGGAAGGAGCGCCCGGCGGCCCAGCGCAGGTAAGTACAATGCTGACTAACTAACCATGGCAGCCAGGACTGCAGTAGCGTCCTGGCTGCCATGGTAACCGATCGGAGCCCCAGCATTACACTGCTGGGACTCTGATCGGAGCTGCCGCTGCCACCAATGATGGGAGGGGGAGAGGGAGGCGCACTGCCAGCAATGATTTTTACTGGGGAGGGAGGGGGATTGAGTGCGCACTGACCAGCGATAATTAATACGGGGAGGGATTGTCGGCGCACACTGGCCACCAATGATGTTTAATAGGGGGATCGGCACTGGCCACCAATTATTGTTTGTAATACTGGTGAGGGGGAATTAGGGCGCACTGCCCATTAATGATTTTAATAGTGGGGAGGCGCACTGCTGCCCGGCGGCACCCGACCTCTGACAGGGTGCTGTGATCCGCACTATTAACCCCTCAGGTGCGGCATCTGAGGGGTTAATAGTGCAGATCACAGTGCCCTGTCAGAGGACAGGTGCCTCCAGGCAGCAGGGAGCCGGTATGTATGCGCGTGTTGGTATACTCTAACTTCAAGCGTCCCCATCACCATGGGAACGCCTCTGTGTTAGAATATACCATCGGATTTGAGTTTTCACGATCTAACTCAGATCCGATGGTATATTCTAACCACCAGGCGTTCCCATGGTGACGGGACGCTTGTGGGAGGAGTATGCCAAAGGGTTAACGAATATGGAATATAGCTATGCACTAGCAGTGCTAAGTTGAAATCGCAATGCGAATACTTTAAGTTAAATTAATCGCATTGTGATTTCAACTTAGCACTGCTGCTATATTCCATATTCGTTAACTTCGTTAATTCTAGCAAGCTGACCCATTATAAACCCAGCTCTAAGTTGAAATCGCAATGCGATTAATATAACTTGAATTAATCGCATTGCGATTTCAACGTAATTCCTCAAATCCGACAGTACATTTTAGTATATGGAGACGTTCCCATGGTGATGGGGACGCTCCATGAGCACGGAAGTTATGGTTGGCTTGGTAGAATTAGCGAATAGCGAATATGACGAATGTATTCGTCATATTCCTCAAAACGAAGATAACGAGTATTCTACATCTTCGCTTTAGCAACCTATTCGTCAACTTCGCTATTCGCTAATTCTAGCAATCAAATAGGAAGGTTGACTTACCAGACAGCTGTGTTAAATTCGCTATGCGATTTTTTTTTAATACAATAATTATATTACTTAATAAAATTATTATATTATATTATTATTATTCTATTTATTAAAAAAAAAAAAAATCGCATAGCGAATTTAACACAGCTGTCTCTATAGTCATTCAACCTTCCTATTTGATTGCTAGAATTAGCGAAGTTGACGAATAGGTTGCTAAAACGAAGATGTAGAATACTTCGTTATCTTCGTTTTGAGGAATATGACGAATACATTCGTCATATTCGTCATCCTCGCTAATTCTAGATATGAAACCAATAGGAAAGTAGCCTTAAGTTAAAATCGCAATATGCGATTATTTAAATCGCATGTTAATCGCGATAACTAGAAAAATGACGAATATTCGATTTCGACGAATATGAAACGAATATTCATACGAATATTCGCGAATTTCGTCGAAATCGAATATGGCACCTGCCGCTCATCACTATTGCCAATGCACTCCGAGCAGGTTAAACGGATAAGTGCTGCTCATTTAATGAGAGCTCTATTGCTCAACATGAAAGATTAGGGCCAATGGTTCTAATGGAAATGGAGTCGCAAGAAATTCAGGATGGAATTCTGAGTTTGGAGAGTTATGATGATGTTCCAGAAGAAGACGACTTAACTGTATTTGAATAAATGCAGATTGTTGTACCATACTTAATAAAAATAAGACATCCCCTGAAAATAGGCCATAGTGTGTCTTCTTGAGGAAAAATATATATAAGACAGTGTCTTTTTTTCGGAGAAACATGGTAGTTGCTTAGTAACAACTTTACAATTTGCAGGCTGGTGCTGCTACTTCTGTGTGAACCCTATATAGCTATACCAAATTGCTTTTCTGGTGATTCTACTCAGTTTAAGAATTTTTGTAAGAGTTTTAAATTGTATTTTTCTTTGAGGCTTAGATCCTTAGGGTCAGAGATCCACAGAGTAGGAATTATCTCTGTTGCAGGCAGAACTTCAGTTTGAGATATTTAGTCTTAGGTATTTTTTTCTTTTCCATCTTTTTTAGATGCGCCTTGACATTTGACTCACTGAGGGACAGACATAATTTTTATATTTAATGGTTCTTTTATATATTTTTTGAGGTGACAGAGGAAATGTCCATTTCTTGTCTGTAATGCATGAGGCGGCATATATTTGCGTATTTGTTCAATGGGTGGTGTGACATTGTGGTGCAAGCTTGGTATGAGTGTCTATTGGGGGCCTATAAGGGGTCGCTCCACATTTTTGGGGTTGTCCAACCATTTGGTTTCCTGACAGTTAGGGGCCGTCTCTCCAGTTTTGGAGTGATGACCTCTTTCTTCACTTCTCTAGTAATGCCACATTATTTACACACAGTTACCATTTTAATAAGGAGACCCCTCTGTTTCTGGTTGACTTAAGAACCTAAGTATTCAGTATTATTTTCTATATACTCGGCGCTTTACTATATTTAGTTTAATTTAATATATGCTAGCATGTTTGCCCTTTTTCAATATGGTGGTAGCGCCATGGTAATAGCTAGGGCGCTTGTCAGTGATTACTGACTATAAAACATTTTGCCCTTTTGATCTCCCTTTTCCAAGATGGCTGCCGCCGATTCCAGAGTGGCATCGTGCATGTCAGACATGCACAATACTATAGAGCAGGCATGCTCAACCTACGGCCCTCCAGCTGTTGCAAAACTACAACTCCCATCATTCCTTGACAGCCTACAACTATAATCCTACAGCAGGGCATCGTGGGAGTTGTAGTTTTACAACAGCTGGAGGGCCGCAGGTTGAGCATCCCTGCTATAGAGCATTTTGCCCTTTTGTTTTCCCTTTTCCAAGATGGCTGCCGCACAGTCCAGAGTGGCAGAGTGCATATCAGACATGCTCAATACACTTTTGGCTTTCCTCTGCCTCCACTATTTTTCCTTCACATGCACATTTGCGCCAGGTAAACGCCATTATCGGGGTGCACACATGTTGTTTGTCAACTGGTGAGCCTAACCTACACATTTAATAATCATTTGCATATGAAGTATACAGGTGAAATCATGTTTTGTAATGCATATTAATCATGGTATTATGTGATTTGGTGTACTCACTGTATTATGTATAGGGATATGATAATTATGTACACAATTGTATGAATACATTATGATGTACTATGGCACCATGCACTTTGTATGCCAATTTTAGCACTTTACTTTTGTTTTTTATGTTTAATTATGTATATTGATTCATGATTCATTGCACATGCACTGTGTGTATATATATATATATATATATATATATCTATAGATAAATATATATAATTTGATCTGTTCACATGTATAACTGCTTGAGAAAGGCTATAGTGTTGAGCTAAAATGTTAAAGCGTATCCATATGGGTGAATAAAAGCATTTCCTTGACTTTTTGCTGCATTTGGAGTGCTGCCTTTTTGCTACTTTGTGCATTGGGCAATAGTCTAGTCTCTTTGTGCATGCACCCTTTTTTGTTCAAATTGGATGTAGTGCTGCCAGACTTTTGCTTTATAGTCAGTCATAAGTCTGGAGATCCTGCTTTACAAACTGTAAACGTATTCCTCTCAACTTTGCTCTGGCTCATCTTTTTGCCTTGAAACAGTGACACAGGATAGTTGTGGACCATTATGAGGATTTTAGATGGTCAGTTACCGCTAGTGATTGGAATGACACTGACTAAGGAGTGCGGCATCATTTGGGTCTTTCTGATCAAGTTAAAGATGCCATGGTACAATATTTTCCATGTGACTCTCAAGAGTGATGTAGTTTTATTTCCTTGGGCATTCACACTGACAGGTGTATTAGAAGAGAATGTCTAAGATACTACTTCATGTTGTCCTATTAATGAACCTATGCAAATTGGTCCCCTGAGACTCTCCAAGGCAGAGAAAGAAAACAATTGCCCTCTAAGATTGGTTGGGAGGGTATATATCTATATATGCCAACCTGCCCTGAAAACTGGACATATTTATAACAAAATTAAAGTAAAGTTTTTATGATGAGTTGAGTATTAAGAGCATAAATTGTCATATAGCAAGTTATAACTAGTGTTTCATTATGAATCTTTAAACACTGGGGACAGTATGTATGGACAGACAGATGAATAGATAGATAGATTGATAGAGAAAAGGAAGGCAGCACTTAAAAATGGTGAAAAAAATGGGTACTGTATTTTTCGCTTTATAAGATGCACTTTTTCCCCCCTCAAAAGTGGGGGGGGAGTCAATGCGTCTTATAAAGCGAATGTGCCTCAAATCAAGATGGCCAACCCTATTGCAGGATAGCAGGAGCTGTTGGTAAGCCTACTCCTGAGCGTGCTTATGTGCTTAAGTGTGGGGCGGGCGGCGGCAGTTAAGCATTCAGTGATTCTGAATGCTGTCAGCCCGTAAGTCCTTATCGCAGATGTGTCGGCCGGGTCAGCTCCATACTAGAGGAGGAGGAGGAGAAGAGAGGAGAGCAGTTCTTCTCCTCTGCATTGCCACCTGCATGTAACGCTGATTGGTGGTGTGCGCCGGCGGGAACTACTGCTGCTCCCTGCCTCCACCAATCAGCTTACTCCCTCCCATTTCCTTACCAGGAGCGCCGCTGTTACAGAGCTCCGGCGCTCTTGCTGTGAAAGAGAAAGCAACGGAGCGCTCCTGCTGTGAAAGAGAAGGCAGGGCTCCTGCTGTGAAAGAGAAAGCAACTAGTCCTCTGTCACCCTCTGCTATTCCCTGGCCTGTCATCTAACGTCCTGGGTGAGTGACAGCTCAGGGTCCAGTCTACAAATGAAATGTGGGCTAAATCTGACTATAACTCCCCTCATCAATAGAAATGCACCAATGTACTGCAGTACATGGGTGGATTCCTATGGATAAGGGAGGTTATAGTCATATTTAATATAAACAGAGGCCAATAATGGTACAGTCCCTGGACAGTGTTTATTTTTAATGTGACTATAATTCCCCTCATCCTTAACAGTACACCAATATACTGCAGGACATGTGGGAATTATTTAGGATGATTGAGGTTATAGTCACATAACAGTGCATCATTTACAGATTCCCCCATAGCAATACATCCTTCACAGATCCCCTATAACAGTGTCCTCCACAGATCCCCCATAACAGTGTGTCCTCCACAGATCCCCCATAACAGTGTGTCCTCCACAGATCCTCCTTAACAGTGTCATCCACAGATCCCCCTTAACAGTGTCATCCACAGATCCCCCATAACAGTGTCATCCACAGATCCCCCATAATAGTGTCATCAACAGATCCCCCATAACAGTGTGTCAGCTACAGATCCCCATAACAGTGTCATCCACAGATCCCCCATAACAGTGTGTCCTCCACAGATCCTCCTTAACAGTGTCATCCACAGATCCCCCTTAACAGTGTCATCCACAGATCCCCCATAACAGTGTCATCCACAGATCCCCCATAATAGTGTCATCCACAGATCCCCCATAACAGTGTGTCAGCCACAGATCCCCATAACAGTGTCATCCACAGATCCCCCATAACAGTGTGTCATCCACAGATCCCCCATAACAGTGTCATCCAAATATCCCCCCATAACAGTGTGTCATCAACAGATCCCCCATAACAGTGTCATCCACAGATCCCCCCATAACAGTGTGTCTTCCACAGATCCCCCATTACAATGTGTCCTCCACAGATCCCCATAAGTGTCATCCACAGACCCCCCATAACAGTGTCATCCACTGATCCCCCATAACAGTGTCATCCACAGAACCCCCATAACAGTGTCATCCACTGATCCCCATGCAACAGTGTCATCCACAGACCCCCCATAACAGTGTATCATCCACAGACCCCCATTAGTTCAAAACCCACCAAAATTACACCATTTGGTTCAAACAATTTTTTTTCTTATTTTCCTCCTCAAAAACCTAGGTGCATCTTATCATCAGGTGCGTCTTATAAAGCGAAAAATATGGTAGTTTATTAACCCATGTGACAGCAACGTTTCAGCTCTCTCAATGGAGCCTTTATCAAGCCATAATTACATTTGGACACCTAAATTAACAATTTTTATATAATCATGCATATTTGCAATTTTGAATTATATTGAGAGATAATCATGTAATCATTAAGTTAATCATGTATGCTATAAAAGCACTGCATTTTGCACATGTCACTATGGCTTGACAAATGCTCCATTGAGAGAGCTGAAACGTTGCTGTCACATGGGTTAATAAACTGCCCATTTTTTTCACCATTTTTGAGTGCTGCCTTCCTTTTCTCAATGTATTCAGCAAGACCTTGGTCGCTGGTCTTTTGAAGGAATTTGCACCTCCATTGCTGTTTGTGTGCTGCTCTTTACTTTTTCTTGTTTAGATAGATAGATAGATAGATTTTCTTATTTGTACTAACCCAGTCATTTATTTAAAATCACTATTGAGCAGCTCCAATCCGCTCAATGCACTGCACAAGCTCAGGAGTCCTCAGATTTATGCATTTCTGTTTGCCCCCATCCACCAGCTGATGACTGACAGCTCTCTTCTTCCTATATGGTATATAGAAAGAAATCTAGCAATCAGCGTGTGTGTGGAGGGGGGTGGGGTGGCACCTGGAACTCAAGAATATGAATACTGAGCTTTACACTGTATGGAGCAGACTCCAGCACCTGGTTTGTGTTATAGCTGCTCAGTAGTGATTTTAGTAAACCCACTGGGTCAGAATGCATGTTAGCCAAAGTTATTGTCAGCAGTTAATTCTGTCCTCAGATCAGAGAACATAAAACTGGTGACAGATTCCCTTTAATCCCCCAGTGATTAGTCAGAGCTGGGTTTGTTCAATCAGTATATTTTAAAGAGAGGGACAAAAAGAATTGCCACAATCCGGCGCCAAGTGCCTCCTTGATTATTGAATGGTCTATAGAAGACGTAGTGGAATCTTATTGCCAAATCGACGTGACTGAGATGGGAATACTAGGAAGAACAAGGTCTTAGTTATAATTTCATATAGGAGAACAAAGATCAGAGTTCATCAGATTAGTACTCACATTAAAACATAGACTTATAACAATAAAAAATAAATAAATGGTGTATAATAATTAAAACCAATAATGGAAGTAACTCAATTCACCCAGGAGGAGCAATGTGGGAAAAAGCTCAAGACACCCACAATGCTTCCTCCTGCACCTGGGTCGCCTGTAGAGATCTTTGGAAATAACAGTAGTCCAAATCATGGTATTTCTCGTGATTTTCCTTTATTGTAGCACAGGGTAGAGGTGAAGGTCAGGCTCAATGCGTTTCGGGGTCTTTAATAGATCCCTTCACCCAGGAGGAGCAATGTGGGATAAACCTCAAGACACCCACAATGCTTCCTCCTGCGCCTGGGTCGCCCGTAGAGATCTTTAGAAGTAACGGCAGTCCAAATCGTGGTACTTCTCGTGATTTTCCTTTATTGTAGCACAGGGTAGAGGTGAAGGTCAGGCTCAATGCGTTTCGGGGTCTTTAATAGATCCCTTCACCCAGGAGGAGCAATGTGGGATAAACCTCAAGACACCCACAATGCTTCCTCCTGCGCCTGGGTCGCCCGCAGAGATCTTTAGAAGTAACGGCAGTCCAAATCGTGGTACTTCTCGTAATTTTCCTTTATTGTAGCACAGGGTAGGGGTGAAAGTCAGGCTCAACGCGTTTCGGGGTCTTTACAAGATCCCTTCACCCAGGAGGAGGCAATTTGGACAATCACAATACATTAGTAAGAAACACTGAAGAATAACAATCAACATCTCCTAGCAACCATCAGTGAAAAACATTGCAAATTGCAATTGCGGATTTATAACTAACTTTCCTGAATGCAAAGATGATGCATCAAAAACAATGCTCATGTGAACAGACCCATTGAAATGAATTCAGTCCGTATTCTATGCGTTCACATCCAGACTACTCATCCCATAAAATTCAATGTCTCATAAGGCTAAAATTAGTTCACTAAGGGGTGAAAATACACTTAAAGGGGTTGTCTCACTTCAGCATATGGCATTTATCATGTAGAGAAAGTTAATACAAGGCATTAACTAATGTATTGTGATTATCCATATTGTCTGCTTTGCTGGCCTGATTCATTTTTCTATCACACTATACACTGCTTGCAATCCATCTGCAGTTTCTGTGATTGCACACTATAGGAAAAAGAGCTGGCCTATGCACATCACGGTGATCCCGGCCAGAGGCTGGCACTTTTTCCTATAGTGTGCAAGCAAAGCCACCACTGCTTGACTGCAGGGTGGTCGTAAGTTGGAAACGTGCAGTGTATAATGTGATAGGAAAAATGAATCAATCCAGCAATATGGAAATATTTCTTACACCCAGCATGGGTAAATATGGACAATCATAATACATTAGTAAGTGCCTCATATTAAATTTTTGCCATTTGCTAAAGACAACCCCTTTAACCACTTCAGCCCCCCTAGCTTAAACACCCTTAATGACCAGGCCACTTTTTACAATTCTGCACTACACTACTTTCACCGTTTATTGCTCGGTCATGCAACTTACCACCCAAATGAATTTTACCTCCTTTTCTTCTCACTAATAGAGCTTTCATTTGGTGGAATTTCATTGCTGCTGACATTTTTACTTTTTTTGCTATTGATCAAAAATGACCGAAATTTTTAACTTTCTGTTGTAAATTTGAAAAATAAATACATTTCTATATAAATTTTTCTATAAATTTATTGTTCTACATGTCTTTGATGCCCCTTTGCGCATCTTGGCTGCAAAAAAAGTGTCACTCATGTGGTATTGCCGTACTCAGGAGAAGTAGGGCAATGTGTTTTGGGGCGTATTTTTACATATAACGATGCTGGGTGAGAGAAATATCTCTGTAAATTGACAACTTTGTATAAATTTTTTTAAAAAGTTGTCATTTACAGAGATATTTCTCACACACAGTATGGGTATATGTAAAAATACACCACAAAAAACATTTCCCTACTTCTCTTGGGTACGGGGATACCACATGTGTGCCACTTTTTTACAGCCAAGATGCGCAAAGGGGCCCAAATTCCAATGAGTACCTTTAGGATTTCACAGGGCATTTTTACGCATTTGGATTCTCACGCTTTAGGGCCCCTAAAATGCCAGGGCAGTATAAATACCCCACAAGTGAGCCCATTTTGGAAAGAAGACAGCCCAAGGTACTCCGTGAGGGGCATGGCGAGTTCACAGAAAAAAAAATCTTTTGGCACAAGTTAGCGGAAATTGATATTTTTTTGTTTTTTGTTACAAAGTTTCATATTCCACTAACTTGTGACAAAAAATAAAATTTTACATGAACTCACCATACCCCTCACGGAATACCTTGGGGTGTCTTCTTTCTAAAATGGGGTCACATGTGAGGTGTTTGTACTGCCCTGGCATTTGAGGGTCTCCGCAATCATTACACGTATGGCCAGCATTAGGAGTTTCTGCGATTCTCCTTATATTGAGCATACGGGTAATGAGATTTTTTTCCGTTCAGCCTCTGGGCTGAAAAAAAAAAAAATGAACGGCGCAGATTTTTTTATTCGCATCGATCAATGTGGATGAAAAGATCTCTGCCAAAATCAGTGACTGCGAGTGCGGTGGGCTGGGCGCTAGCTACCTAACAAGTAGCTAACTAACTGGCGGTGATAAGGGACCCTTATGCCCCATTCACACGTCCGCAATTCTGTTTGCGGAACGGAATTGCGGACCCATTCATTTCTATGGGGACAGGAGCTTTGAATGGAGCCTTAAAGCGGTGATCAGTGACAGGGCGTGATCAGGAGTCTATATGGGGTGATCAGGGCTTAACAAGGCGTTAATAAGTGACAGGGGGTAGTGTAGTGCTTAGTGCTACTTACATAGTTACCTGGTTCTCTGGTGGTCGATCCCAGCAAATGGGACCACCAGAGAACCAGGTAGCATGTATATCAGAGATATACATGTTTGATGCGATTTATTTGCATACTGGGACAGCCTTGCCAGCGATTGATCATCGCTGGCAAGCTGTAGTATAACCGCTGAGATGCGATCTGCTGTGAACGCGGATCTCGCCTCTCGCGAGATGACGCGCCGCCGCGTCAATGAGGAACAGACCTGCCGCCGCCTGGACGCAGCCCTGCATTAGGCGGTTGGCAGGCGGTTAATGCACTTGAGGCTACTTTCACACCAGCATTTTTGCTGGATCCATCATGGATGAGCAAAAACGCTTTCATTCTGATAATACAACCGCCTGCATCCATTATGAACAGATACGGTTGTATTAGTCTTTCTAACAATTGATCCAATTTATATGTGATATACAAAGGAGCACATCCTTTCTTTTTCTGCTGGACTTACAGACAATGGTACATGTCCCCTGGTATCTTTTTCAAGAAAATGCTGTTGCCCTTCATAATAATGAGAAAGAGGACTATTTTTTAAAGGGTTGTATAAGTTTCAGCACTACCACTCCTATGCCTCCATGCAGTTTTTGTTTACCTGACTGCAGTAGTGACGTGCTTGTATACACACCTGGCCACTACATGCGCAAAGGGGCCCAAATTCCAATGAGTACCTTTAGGATTTCACAGGGCATTTTTACGCATTTGGATTCTCACGCTTTAGGGCCCCTAAAATGCCAGGGCAGTATAAATACCCCACAAGTGAGCCCATTTTGGAAAGAAGACAGCCCAAGGTACTCCGTGAGGGGCATGGCGAGTTCACAGAAAAAAAAATCTTTTGGCACAAGTTAGCGGAAATTGATATTTTTTTGTTTTTTGTTACAAAGTTTCATATTCCACTAACTTGTGACAAAAAATAAAATTTTACATGAACTCACCATACCCCTCACGGAATACCTTGGGGTGTCTTCTTTCTAAAATGGGGTCACATGTGAGGTGTTTGTACTGCTCTGGCATTTGAGGGTCTCCGCAATCATTACACGTATGGCCAGCATTAGGAGTTTCTGCGATTCTCCTTATATTGAGCATACGGGTAATGAGATTTTTTTTTTCCGTTCAGCCTCTGGGCTGAAAAAAAAAAAATGAACGGCGCTGATTTTTTTATTCGCATCGATCAATGTGGATGAAAAATCTCTGCCAAAATCAGTGACTGCGATGCGGTGGGCTGGGCGCTAACTACCTAACAAGTAGCTAACTAACTGGCGGTGATAAGGGACCCTTATGCCCCATTCACACGTCCGCAATTCTGTTTGCGGAACGGAATTGCGGACCCATTCATTTCTATGGGGACAGGAGCCTGTGAATGGAGCCTTAAAGGGGGGTGATCAGTGACAGGGGGGTGATCAGGGAGTCTATATGGGGTGATCAGGGGTTAACAAGGGGTTAATAAGTGACAGGGGGGGGTAGTGTAGTGCTTGGTGCTACTTTACATAGCTACCTGGTTCTCTGGTGGTCGATCCCAGCAAATGGGACCACCAGAGAACCAGGTAGCAGGTATATCAGACGCTGTTAACAAAACAGCGTCTGATATACATGTTTGATGCGATTTATTTTGCATCTACAGCCTGCCAGCGATTGATCATCGCTGGCAAGCTGTAGTATAACCGCTGAGATGCGATCTGCTGTGAACGCGGTTCACAGCAGATCTCGCCTCTCGCGAGATGACGCGCCGCCGCGTCAATGAGGAACAGACCTGCCGCCGCCTGGACGCAGCCCTGCATTAGGCGGTTGGCAGGCAGTTAATGCACTTGAGGCTACTTTCACACCAGCATTTTTGCTGGATCCATCATGGATGAGCAAAAACGCTTTCATTCTGATAATACAACCGCCTGCATCCATTATGAACAGATACGGTTGTATTATCTTTAATATAGCCAAGACGGATCCGTCATGAACTCCATTGAAAGTCGATGGTGGACTGATGCATTTTCTATTGTGTCAGAGAAAATGGATTCATCCCCATTGACTTACATTGTGTGTCAGGACGGATCCGTCTTGCATCGTACCACATCGCGGACAGAAAAATACTGTTTGCAGCATTATTCTGTCTGCGACGGGGACGCAACCAAACAGAATGGAATGCATTCTGGTGGATTCCGTTTCGTTCAGTTCAGTTTTGTCCACATTGACAATGAATGGGAACAAAACGGAAGCGTTTTCCCCCGCTATTGAGATCCTATGGCGGATCTCAATAGTGGAAATGGAAAGCGAAAGTGTGAAAGTAGCCTGAGTTGTGTGCTGGCTATATTTATTTGAGACATAAATTCAAATTCTACAATAAAAAAATGCAATTTTGGATCTGAGTAGTCTTTCTAACAATTGATCCATTTTATATGTGATATACAAAGGAGCACATCCTTTCTTTTTCTGCTGGACTTACAGACAATGGTACATGTCCCCTGGTATCTTTTTCAAGAAAATGCTGTTGCCCTTCATAATAATGAGAAAGAGGACTATTTTTTAAAGGGTTGTATAAGTTTCAGCACTGCCACTCCTATGCCTCCATGCAGTTTTTGTTTACCTGACTGCAGTAGTGACGTGCTTGTATACACACCTGGCCACTACAGTCAATTAATGGCTTCAGCAGACTATACCATAAGACTGCTGACTCTAGTGATTGGCTGCAGCGACACATGTATATATTGGCATGTCACCAGGGGTGGACTGGCCATAAACCATACAGGGAAACTTCCCAATGAGACAATGTTCAGGGTCCTCCTGAGACATCCTCACAGCCGCCACCTGGGTATGTAACAACCTGATACTCCTAGCGTTAACTAACGCTGGGAATGTCAGGTACTTCTGTACCCAGCTGGTGCCCCAATGTGTCCTCAGATGGCTTTGTGTCTCATATTAAGGGACTCCTTCTAGATATGTATTTTGTGCTGCCCTGTGATAATTGGTTCTGCTGGGCAGTACGTTGTGTTGATGCCATCTACTTGAGGGTCCCTGACTACTTGTGTTGGTCTCACCTTGTGAATTTGGTCCTGCCAACAAGGGGCCACTTTCAGTTTTTTCCAGGGCCAATTTAAGTTCCCATTCCACCGCTGCATCCAAGTAAACAAAGATGGAAGGGACGCATAAAAGCAGAAGTATGTAGGTTTGGTTTAATTCTGGCACTAAATTTTATGATTATTAGGCCTTTTACACAATTGTACTGAATAACAGCAATTAAAGGGGATTTCTGAGACTTGATAACTAATAAACTATCCTCTGGTCAAACAGCAAATAGGTGGGGGTCCCAGGTCCCCCACGATCAGTTATAAAATCTTGGAAAACCCTTTTAACCAACCTTTTGGTTCAAAAAAAATAATTCACATTAACTGAGGAACGAACAGTGGGAGATCTGGAGCCAAAAGCGGGAAGGGTATACCATCTGCTACTCGGGAGATTACCGTGAGGAATACACTGGCAGTGAACGGCTTCATAAAAGCAGCGGCAAGCAGGCATCATGCAGTGGTGGAGGGAAAATACGGTACTCGGCAGTGTGGAAATATTTTACACAGTCACTGGGGAACGTTAGGGTGGCACTATGCAGGATGCGTGGGCAGAGGGTGAGACGCATCCAAATTGCTAATGTTAGCATGACAGCTGTACGTCAATACATCGAGCATCACCATAAAGTGGTGTGTACCATCACTCCATAGTCAGGGTTCATTAATCAATCACTGATTGCAAAAAGACAACAATATGCGTGCACTTATCCAGAAGCTCAATGTGCACCTGGCCAAGTTGCTGGTACTACAGTCCCACCCTTTCCATGTAGTTGACTCTGCACATTTCAAAGAACTGATAGCTTTTGACCACCTAAAGTGTAGAGTCCCAAGCCGACATTACTTAACACATACATTGGGCAGAAAGTGGACCACTCCTTGGGCCTATCAATGTCTGGTAGAGTTCATGTCCCGATTATGGTTGAAGGGGTTGTCTTACTTCAACAAGAGGCATGTATCGTGTAGAGAAAGCTATTACAAGCCACTAACTAATGTATTGTGATTATCCATATTGCTTCCTTTGCTGGATGGATTCATTTTTCTATCACATTATACACTGCTCGTTTCCATGGTTTCAACCACTCTGCAATCCAGTAGCAGTGATCGTGCTTGCACACTATAGGAAAAATTGACTGAATAACAGATATTAAAGGGGATTTCTGAGACTTGATAACTAATGAACTATCCAAATGAAGAAAGATCGGCACTCCGCATTAGAATATAAGTGAACTGCCTTTATTCGTCACCTATAAGCATAGTGTGACGCGCGTTTCGGCGCGAAAATGCGCCTTTGTCACCTTGTGTTTGACAAAGGCGCATTTTCGCGCCGAAACGCGCGTCACACTATGCTTATAGGTGACGAATAAAGGCAGTTCACTTATATTCTAATGCGGAGTGCCGATCTTTCTTCATTTGTATTGACTTGGGATTCCACCCACTGATCGTGCACCTGCAACTACAAGCACAGTGCCGCCCACTTTTCTACTTTAACTAATGAACTATCGTCTGATCAAACAGCTAATAGGTGGGGGTCCCAGGTCCCCCACCGATGAGTTATAAAATCCTGGAAAACCCTTTTAACTAACCCTTTGGTTCAAGAAAAATTCACATTAACTGAGGAACGAACAGAACACCTACCTGGTGCCGTCCTTTGCACCTTTTTAGCTGCAGATCTGCTAATTCCCAAGCTTCTCTACTGTCATCTAAGATGGCTGCACTGCTTTTCAGACCACCTAATGCATACCGTACATTTGTTAGTTCAAAACACTTCTTGCTGCCCTTGGATTGGCCAGCATTGCTCACATAAGCAGTTCTAGTTAATATAGAGCAGGTCAAGACGAGCTGGAAGTGTCTACCAAATGGACAGTAGGCATAAGGTAGTCTGAGAGGCGGGGCGGCCATCTTGGATGACAAAAGAGGAATATGGGAATCAACAGATCTGCAGATAAAAAGGAGGTCAGCGTGTAAGTGTTCTCTTTGTTCCCCAATTAATAGGATTTCTTTCTTGAATCGGAGGGTTGCTTTAATCACTTTTCAGAATACATTATGCTCTCTACTTCACTATCCTACCTTAACTACTTGTTTTTTTATTGTGATTTCTGTTAAGAAGTGTGATAAAAGAAATGAGTGCTACTTGAATCACACACATTACATCATACAACACCAACTCAACACATTTCCAGATGGGGATGTCATACTGACTGGTTAGCCAAGACTGTATTTAATATGCTAGATACACCAGCTCAGCAACAAAATATTCCTGGAAAATGTTCCTGAACTAAGCACAAAAAATACCCATTTGCTAGTGATAATTTTGCCAGCTATATAAAAGAGACGTCTGCAAACATTATATTTAAAAGTAAGTTACAATCACTTCTGACAGCAGATTTAATGCTACTTTCACACTAGTGTTTTTATTTTCCGGTATTGAGATCTGGTCTCAATACCGGAAAAAAACAATTCTGTTTTGTCCCCATTCATTGTCAACAGGGAAAAAACGTAAGTGAACAAAACGGAATGCTCCAAAATGCATTCCGTTCCATTTGGTTGCGTTCTCATACTGGAGAACAAACCGCAGCATGCTGCGGTTTTCTTTCCGTCATGAGATGCGTAGCAAAACAGCTCCATCATGACCCACAATGCAAGTCAGTGGAGTTCATGACGGATCTGTCTTGGCTATGTTAAAGATAATACAACCAGATTCGTTCATAATGGATGCAGATGGTTGTATTTTCAGTAACGGAAGCGTTTTTACTGAGCCCTGACGGATTCAGCAAAAATGCTAGTGTGAAAGTAGCCTAAGACTGTCAGTCTGGTATACAGGGTTATAGGGACCTTACTGAATGTAGCTGAGATAGTTATATAGTAATCCTAGGTCATGAAGGTGCGCTGAATTACAGGATGACAGCTGATACATATAAAGACACTTAGGTTGGACCAGCACAGCAAGCAAACTTGACCAGTGGTGGACAGGTAAGTAATCACAGGTGTCACATTGCTATTTGTGAGTGCACTTTTATTCCCTTCTGCATCCGTAAAAGAACAGTACACTAACCCTTAAAGTATCCCCAGTTTTCTGTCCCCTAGATCGTGCCGAATAAATAATAAGCTGAGACAAGCAAAGAATACTAAAATGATATCCAGTAAGCTGAGATAATGTCGTCAGGAGCCAGAAATAAATTACTGGAGCAGAACAGAAATGTAGACACTGCAATAAACCAGCACTGATGGAAGTGGCTTCAATAAGGGCAGAAGATAACAGACTTATAGCTTTGAGAGTTGTGTCTTAGAAAGACGTCTTTGGTTATTACAATACTGGTCATAGACACTAACATTTAACACAACTTTGTATAAATTAATGGTGCAGGCAAATAGAAGAGACTTTGTAACATAACTTTTCAGAGAAAAAGCCTGTCTTTTTGTATAAGCCCCACTTTCCTAAACTAACATTCAGTCTGACTTCTTTGTGGAATCTGTCTTGTAAAATCAAGACAGACTGTAAACTCACTAAAGAAACAAATTACAGATACCCATGGAAGGAGATAGTGGAGAAGTAATCTCCAGTAAGACATACACAGGCACAGATATAGTTGCTGCAGCTGATCGTTTTACAGATCTCACTAAAGTGCTTTATTCACATCCATACCGTTCAGTACTTTTTTTTATAAGGTCTCTAAAAAGTTGACAAGAGAGAAAAATAATCACATTTGTAGTTGTAGCTGTGCTTGAAAAAGGCTAACTTCTAAGCCGAAACGTTGCATCTGGATTAAAACCAATCTGCATTTGGAAGTGCTGTCTCCACCTTTTTGTTTTCTGAACTCTCCATGTCACTTCAGCAAGTGGCATGTATCATGTAGAGAAAGCTATTATCCACATTGCTTCCTTTGTTGGCTGGATTTATTTTTCCATCACATTATACACTGCTCGTTTTCATTGGTTTCAACCACCCTGCAATCCAGCAGCAGTGATCGTGCTTGCACACTATAGGAAAAATTGACGGCCTCTCTGGTGGCCGGGACCGTGCGAGTGCACATAGGCTGGTGCTTTTTCCTATAGTGTGCAAGTATAGCCACAGATGTGCTGATTTGCAGGGTGGTCATAACCATGGGAACGAGCAGTGTATAATGTGATGAAAAAAAGAATCCAGCCAGCAAAGAAAGCAATATGGATAATAACAATACATTATTAAGTGGCTTGTATTAGCTTTTTCTACATGATACATGCCACTTGCTGAAGTAAGAAACCCCTTTAAGGGCACTATATATTCACAGCCCATGGGTTAAATGTCATTCCAGCCCAGGCATATCAGCAACTTTGCCATGTGATGGCAATACTGCCTCCACGATGTAATTGTGGGATTTCTACGCCAATGTCCTCCTATTTCTCCTCATCCTCCATCTTTCCTCACCCTTCCCTCTTTGCACAATTCACAGTGGTCTTCCATCATATCACCTATGCAAAGCTAGGCGTTTTCATGTGGTTCTGCACCTTGTCAGCCTGAGCGAATGAAGCCACACTGGGGAGGAACTGCTTCACATCATCAATAAAGAAATTGAATATGGGCGCCAACTACAGATAGGAGCCATGGTTACTGATAACGGGAAGAACATTTTGTCTGCGCTGCATCAGGGATGACTGACCCATGCACTTTGCATGACGCACATCTTCAATCTCGTTGCCCCCCGGTTCCTCAAGTCTTTTACTTCACCGCAAGAACTGTTAAAAATGTCTAGGAACCTGTGCATGCACTTTAGCCACTCTTACTGTGCAAAACATGCCCTCCTTGAGCTGCAAAGTCAAAATGCTCTTCCCCAACATCCACTGATATTTAACATTTCCACCATTGGAACATTGGATTTCTTAATCCATGGATGGACAGGTTTACTCCCCCGGTGTAATTTCTATCCTAGCCAGTGGCAGCTCATGTATGACATGTGCCGTTTGCTCAGACCGTTTGAAAAGGCCACTTTGTCAGTCAGCAGAACTACGGGATGAATGATGTAATTCCACTCCTTCACATCCTGGAAGGTATGCTGAGAAATATAATTGACGAGAGCAGAAGTGGTGCCTACATTTCAGGCCACCTGAGCCCTGAGGAGGATGAAATGACAAAGGAGGAGGAAGAGGATGATGAGTAAGACATAAATGCGCAGGAATTTTATATACACCTAGGTGGTTTATCTTGCCAAAAGGACAGGAGGGGAGCAGGAGGAGCTGCAAGACGACGATGAAGGCGACAGAAATGACCCCGTCAGACTATAGCAGTATGCAGTGGAAATGGAGGTAGGGAGGCCCTCCGAGTCCCTTATGCAAATGTCCAAATGCATGCTGTCATGTTTGCGTAGTGACAACTGCACTGTCAGGATTACGCAGAGGGATGACTACTGGCTACCCACATTATTAGACCCTCACTACAGCTCAAAAATGGGTGCGTCTGAGAGGGATGCAAAAATGGACTACTATAGAGACATGTTGCCTGCCATCCTCAGGAAGGTCTGATTGGGGGGACCCTCTGCGCTCACACTCTACTGCCATGACTGGGGGGGGGGGTCAGAAGCAGAAAGTTAAGTCTGGTGTCCCTGATTACTAGTTTTCTTCAGCTGCCTTCTGAAGAAACCACCCAACAGAAGCGGCAGCAGGACATCCAGCAGAACCTCAACCAGCAGATGTTGGCATACTTGGACTGCACCCTGTCACCCATGATCCAAGATCCCCTGGACTACTGAGTATGCAAACTTGAAGTGTGGCAACTGGCCGAGTTCTTGGCCTACTGATATGTACAGTTTATATTTTTAAAAGGGTATGCAAGCCACTGGGCCTATTACACTGCTGTTGTTGAGTTCTACTACTACTGTGATCTGCCATCATTTTGTGCTGTATGACACTGCTGCTTCCCCCCGCCCCACTCTTTCATGGGACCACAACTGTAACTGCTACTGCCACTGCTACCACCCTACCCACTCTATCATGGGGCCTTGCTATTGTCTTGGTTACTGCTGCTGCCACCCTCCCCACACTGCTATGGGGCCACTATTGTCACTGTTACTGCCACTGCTGCTGCCACCCTCCCACTCTGTCATGGGGCAATTATTCTCAGTGTTACTGCCACTTCTGCCACTCTCCCCACTCTGTAACGAAATCCAGGCACACACAAAGTGTTTCCAAGTTTATGCTTTTTATTGCATCATGAAGTATACATTGTTAGGATACGTTTCAGCCCATCCAGCCATCAACTAGTACAATTATATGATTCCCATGGTCTTAAATAAAGGTTATAATAGCCATGTGGTTTGACGTCAGACTGGGCGATATTTACAAAGCAGGTAAAAGCAATTACAATCAACTACACAGAATCAAGTATGGCATAATTCCGTACTTATGCCGTACTTGATTCTAATGATTCTAATTTTTCAAAACTTTGCTAATCTCTAATAACAATTGTCACCCCTCTTTTACCTTGAATTTGGCCATGTTAAAGACACTCAAAACACGCTCTGATCAACTCGTCTATTGGTGCTCAATATCTGACCCAGCATAGACACATGCTGATCACCTCGTCTATAGGTGATCGATATTTGACCCAGCATAGACCCATGCCACAGGAGCAATTTATACAGTTAGAAAGGTACAAGAACCACTCTGTCATTCCTGAAGTTCAAGTAGCGCAGGTCTCTTGAACTCTCAGAATGTTTATCAACTACTGATGGATTTTTAACAATTAACAGCTGTAGTTTCCAAGATTGCATACAACTCAACACATTCCTTTCGACTGCTTTACATATAATTTATTCAAGTGTATTATAAACCTAATCATAGGCAACTTACCAACCTTTATTAAAAGTTCTGCGCCACTTTCTCACTTTCTGAAGCCATGCCACCCTTTTTGCATTTTCTACTTTTCCAACCCCACATGCTGTTCCTGTTCTTAAAATGGCCACAGATGGAGAATCAGACCATACATGGAACATTGTGTACAATTTTGCACAAACACATGTATATAAGATGGAAATACTGTAGTTGAACTACTGTAGAGCGGGCGCTGAGGAGGGCAACCAAAGCAATTAAAGGGAATCTGTCAGCAGATTTGTACCTATGAAACTGGCTGACCTGATGCATGTGTGCTTGGCAGTTGAAGGCATTTTCATACTGGCACACATAAGGGGGCATTATTTGTACTGGCACACATTATAAGGGGTATTCCTTTTGTACTGGCACACATTATAATGGGGCATTTTGTATACTGGCACACATCATAAGGGGGTATTGTTTCTACTGGCACACATTATAATGCGGTATTTTTGTATTGGCACAAATTGTAAGGGGGTACTTTTCATACTGGTGCACATTATAAGGAGGGATTTTTTGTATTGTCACACATTTTAAGACACCTTTTTGTACTGGCATACATTATAAGGGGGCATTTTGTAGACTGGCACATATTCTGACGGTGTATTTTTTGTACGAGCACTCATTATAAGTTTTTTTTTTGTACTGGCACAAATGATAAGGGTTTTTTATACAGGCAAACATAAGGGGCATTGTTTCTACTGATACAGGTGGCATTTTTATAATGGCACACATTGTAAGGGGGGCAATTTTTGTACTGCCATACATTATAAGAGGGTACTTTTTGTACTGCCATACATTATAAGAGGGTACTTTTTGTACTGGCGCACATTATAAGGAGGCATTTTTTCTACTGGCACACATTAGTGGACATTTTTTTCTACTGGCACACATTATAAGGGGAATTACTACAGAGGGAATTATGCTGGGCTTTATTACTACTGGGATACTATGGGGAACATAATTACTAGTATGGACACTATAGGGGCATTATTACTTCTGGGGCACAATGGGAGTTACTATTGGGGGCACTGTGAGGAGCACTGTTAACACTTGGTACGCTCTGTCAGAGAATTCTTACTATTGATATGACTTTTGGGGGGCACCATGGTGCAGTATCAGCTTGAGGAGACATCACTGGATGCAAGAGATAGGTGGTGCTGTATTACCCTATTTGTCTTGTAGCGCTTTATGTAATGTTTTCCAAGTATGTCTTTAACAGTAATTTTTGTCTCAGACAGCCGGAAAAAAAAAAACTGAAAATGCATCTGTTCAGGAAGAGGAATAAATGGCCCAGGCTTGAAATGGTTATAATGGTGTATATACAGTATATACAGTAAATATTCCACAACATGTGAGTGCGTGAGTAATGGCATACGTCACTTGCCTGCTTGTTTACATGATGGAATCATGGGATCAATACTGTGCATGCTAGTTCTGCTATCCCTTTGTCCAGGGATATTTGACCAGGTACAGGGCTGTGCATACTGAATACATTTGTTTATTTCAGTTTTATCCATGTGGCACGCAGCAGCTTATCTCAAGGCAAAATATACCTCTGATCTGTGACTAAGCCCCTTTTGATCATACTAGTAATACTTTTGGCTTCTTGATTGTGGCTAAATATTATCAGTGTGATGCCAAACCATTTCATGCATGAAGCTATTGCACTGCTCGGCACAAACTAAATTAAATTTAATGATTTTGGAAATAATCAAAGCTGTTAAAGTATGGAAGCGTAAAGCACTGAGAAAATGTTTGCTGTATGTTGATCACTCACATCAAAGGCATCATGGCATGTATTACATTTCTTCAATTGTCCTGGCATCACAAGACCAAGCAGGACAACACAAAATATTAGATAGAATTCCATGTTGATAGAATTCCATGTTGATAGAATTCCATGTTGATAGAATGCCATGTTGCCAACTAGATACTGTATCCCATATATCATGATCAGACATGGAATACTCACACGACCATATTTTTGGTCTGCATCCAATCTGCACTTTTTGTGGATTGGATGTGGACCCATTCATTTCAATGGCGCCTCAAAAAATGCACTGTGTGCCGTCCGCATCTTTATATCTGTTCCGCAGTCCCGCAAAAAAGATAGAACATGTCCTATTCTTGTTCGTTTTGCAGAGAAGAATAGGCCTTGTTACTATAGATCTGCAAAAAAACAAACAAATGCAACGCAGATGCCATTCATATTTATTGGCTATTTGTGAAAATGTCTCCTTTTGTTCTGTGCTTGTTTTTTGCTCTCTGTGTTTCATCCATTTGAGTAAAAAAAGTTGGCCCAATGGATCTGTGTGGTGTTCTTGGAGAGCATGGACACCACACGTCCATGGTTCACTGACGTGTGTATAAGTCTAAATGTTATCCCCGGTACAAGCACTTCAGTATCCTGTACCTCTTCCAGGTTTTCCAGGAGATGAAATGTTTGTGTTTATGCTCAGAAAACTAATATTTTTCAGCGTTGGATAATACGAAAACCTATAACATCAAAAAGTTTATAAATTGTGATACTGACCATGTGGTGTATAAAATACATTGTACAGCTTTCAATAAAGCGTACATAGGCTGTAGTACAAGAAAATTTAACACCCAGATTGGCAAACATTTAGGTTTTATGGTACTGAAAAAGTGCACAGATTGGTAAGAGTGGTAATAGGTGGTGATTTGAGTAAAAGGGTATTTAACCGGGTCTGGTAATCATTTATCTAATACACCCCATGATGTATCCCAAAGTGTTCTTCTGTGTAACCTGCTGAGATAGTGGGCAGGAGGTGGTGCTATAATCATGCTGTGATCAAGAGCTTAGTAGAAACTTCAAACGTGTAAGCAAAATGTACTGTGTTGCACCATGAACTTTCTGAAGATGTGAATAATAAAGTATATTGGGGGCCATTTATTAAGACGGCATTTTACATGCCGGTCTTAATAACCCCTTATAGCTGGCGGTGGATCAGCCCCGGCCTCTGTATAAACTTCGGTGTATTCAGCGCCAGTCTACATGTAAGACAGCTTCCTTGCTGGTTTACATTTAGACCATTTTCTACGCCTAAAACAGGAGTAGAAAATGATGAATGAGACGGGCCTGCCGTCCCGTCTCCTTCTCCGCCCGCACCACACCCGCTTTTTTAGACCTAGCGTGAGCGGGGAAAAAGTCACAGATTGTGGCACAAGCAACCTTTGTGCCGCAATCTGCGCCAGAAATACAACTTATATAGGCGTTGTTTTTACCGAGCTCTGGAAAAGCTTTTTTTATGAATACCAGTTATTGGCCAAATATTCATGTGTCCAACCCTATCTAATGTGCATTATCATCTTTAAGATAAATGCAAAAATTGAACTGTTTGTCCAAGATTTTGATATTGATGGCTTATGTTGAGGCTAGGCCATTAATATCAAACAGACATTGGTCTTTTTTTGTCCTTTTGTTTTTATTAACATTTTAAAATGACAATACCATAAACAATCAGACGTCTGTTGTAATATGGCATGTGATCAGTGGCAGGCGCAGCATTAAAGGACAAACGGACAGAGGTCTGACACCTCACATCCCTGCCAATTAGCTGTTACCTTATGGTTCTGGATCAAGAAGATGGCACGAGAGCACACGCGCAGGTCGGTCCATTGTGGAGTGGATGGAGCGGGTAACTGCTACACCGATGCCACATCAATAAGAGCAGCACTGCAGTTACCAACTCTGCCCGCTACACAAAAGACTGAGCTGTCAAAATCCTGGACAACCTAGTTAACAATTACAATTTACTAAATACACAATGGTCATCAGAGGCATATTTCATATCATGTCTGATCCAAAGGTAAATAACCTGCATGTCTTCAGGTGAGTTGATGAACTGAAGTGCACCACTAATCAGTTTGAAAAACATTTTGCCTTATCCAGACATTGCTACAGAAATTCACGTTTCCTTATATAAAAGAAGTGAAATCGTTGTGTTAGGGTACTTTCACACTAGCGTTATTCTTTTCCCGGTATTGAGTTCCATCCATACTGAATGGAGAGAAATCCATTCAGTATGCATCAGGATGTCTTCAGTTCAGTCACTGAACGCCATTTTGGCTGGAGATATTACCGCAGCATGCTGCCGTATTATCTCCATCCAAAATTCCGAACGACATGCCGGAATTTTACCGCATTGACGGATCTGGCATTCCGGTCAGCGCATGCGCAGACTTTTAAAAATGTGAAAAAAATATGCCCGATGACACCGGAAAAACGGATCCGGTATTGCAATGCATTTTATGAAAAATGCCTGATCAGTCAGAAAAAATGACACGTGTTTGCATACAGTTTGCCTGATCAGGCAGGTAGTTCAGGCAACGGATCTGCCTGCCGGAATCAAACAACGCTAGTGTGAAAGTACCCTTAAGCACAAATTGAAATGGTCCCTAACACCCACAACTTGTATCCAAAAGAAAGTACATTTAGTGAGGAGATGTTTTGGGTTAATGTATTCAAGCATGTCTTTATCAAGTAAATAAGAGTCAACTTCTGGTTCAAATGAAATAATGAAGTGTGAAATAGCTTATCAGAAATCTGAATAACAATTAGAAGAAAAAAAATGTTCATTAAAAAGACAAGCTACATTCTTCTGATAAAAGAGGGAACTGTGTAATATGACTCATTCAGCCTTTTTATGCATCATTCATGTGTTCAGAATTATCTGATGATGGTTACTTTTCTGTGCAGATATTTCCAAAGCTATCTTGGTATTGGTGCTGATAACGACCAGTAATCTCTGACAAGCTGAATTTTGCTGAATCGGTAACTCAAAACCTTCTTTGTATATATTCACATATGACAGATTTGTTGCAGAAATCCTTGTTGCATTCATCAGTATTGCAGTAACAAGTAGATTGTTTTAAACTTAAAAGGGTTGTCTCACTTGTGCAAAAAGCATTCATTATGTAGAGAAAGTTATTACAAGACACTTACTAATGTATTATCCAGTTTTCCTCCTTTGCTGGCTGGATTCATTCTTCCATCACATTATACACTGCTTGTTTCCATGGTTAGAACCACTATGCAACCTAGAAGCATTGGTCATGGATGCACACTATAGGAAAAAGCACCAGCCTATGTGTACTCCGAGAGAGTCTGACAGTTTTTCCTATAATGTGCAAGCACAACTACCACTGATGGATTGCAGGGTGGTAGTAACCATGGAAACAAGAAGTGTATAATGGGATGGCAAAATGACTCAAGCCAGCAAAGGAGGCAATATGGACATCACAATACATTAGTAAGTGTCTTGTAATAACTTTGTCTACATGATAAATGCTATTTGCTGAAGTGACACAAACCCTTTAACTTTAGGCTGTTACCACACGTTCAAATTTCTTAATGCAGTATTTGAAGCCAAAGTCAGGAGTGGATCATAACAGGAGAGAAAGTATGCTTTAGCATCTCACCATACTCAAAGAATGGTTCTCCCTACCTTTTGTGGCACATCACTGCTGACATGGTAAATGAGGCTTGGCTTACAGCAGTCAATGCTAAGTACTTTACTGCTTTTTAGTGCCCAGAAAACCCCTGTGGGCTATGGCTACAATGAAACATTTTTTAGTAAGACTTTAATCCATGGAATAATCAAAACCTGTGCGAGCAATTTTTAAGAGATTTCAAGCAATTTTGATATTCATCTTTAAAAAAAAAAGTAGTTGCTACTTTTGAAAATTACTTGAATAAAAAAAATAGCTTACAATTTTGAGAGAGTTTCAAGTTACTATATGTAACACTTTTTGGGCAATGTTTTACAGTAGACATATACTGATGTATATACGTTAAAGTCATACCTGGTGTGTTATCACGCTGGCTTACAGTAGTTTAACTATGTGCAAGCAAAGTGTCTTAACCCCTTAAGGACCCAGCTATTTTTCACCTTAAGGACCAGGCCATTTTGAGCAAGACAGTGGTAAAATTGAGTCCAAAAATTTCATTTTTATTTATAAAAAAATACTTAATTTACCAAGAATTTGTAAAAATTAGCAAATTTCCAATTTCTCTACTTTTATATTAGATAATAATACCTCCAAAAATAGTTATTACTTTACATTCCCCATATGTCTACTTCATGTTTGGATAATTTTGTTAATGCCATTTTATTTTTTTGAAAACGTTAGAAGGCTTAGAAGTTTAGAAGCAAATCTTTAAAATTTTCAGAAAATTTCCAAAACCCACTTTTTAAGGCCCAGTTCAGGTCTGAAGTCACGTTGTGGGGCTTACATAATAGAAACCACCCAAGAATGACACCATTTTAGAAACTACATCCCTCAAGTTATTCAAAACTGATTTTACAAACTTTGTTAACCTTTTAGGTGTTCCAAAAGAATTAATGGAAAATGGAGATAAAACTACTGGACGGATTACATTACAGAAAAGCAAAGCCGATTCAAGGTAATCTGTGGAGCATGACTGGTTTAAAAGCTAAATTTGTGTTATCAGAGGTGACAGAATCCCTTTAACGGACGTCTGCATCTAGCCCTAATTAAGCCTTAATCAATGTGGACACACCACAAACAGTCGAATGAGACAGGTGTATCACCCCAATTTGAGAAACAGGGCCTAATAGAATTGCTTATTTATGAATCAATGTGAACACACCCCAAACAGTTGAGTGAGACAGGCATATAGCCCCACTTTGTGAATCAGTGCCTAACAGAATTGCTTATCGATTATTCAATGTGTCTATCTACAACAGAACATATTAAGTATTAATAGTTCAGCAAGTGTACTAGATAAACATGCTTATATATTAGATCGCCTGTTGACGCTGAGTCTGACATACAGTAAGTTTATGTATAACAAATTGAGTATGAATGGCACAGCAGATGAACTAGATAAACACGCCTATATATTAGACCGCCTGTTAACAATGAGTCTGATGCACAGTAAGTCTATGTATAACAGAACAGATTAAGTATGAATGGCACAGCAGGCAAACAGGATGCACAGGGCGATTACACTGATCCTGTACTGTCCCTGCAGTCTCCCTATGCTCTCCCTGCAGTCTAAAATCTCTCCCTATGATCTGCCTACAGTGTCCCTGCATTGTCCCTACCCGATATTCTACAATTTAAATTGCTAAAACACTGTATCTATCAATTGCCACGTCTCTCTCTATGCTTAGTTCATAGTGAAATGGCGACGACCGCTCAGAATGAGGCTTGCTCTACCTGAGGCTTGCATTACTAAGTGGCTGCTGTTTAAGTGGAGTTTAAAGAAACCGGAGTTTAGGAAAAGGAGCAAGACACAAAGATTTATTAGCTTTTCCTTGATTCTCGCTACTCTTCCTACTATTGTAAGGGGACCACAGTAAGTAAGAATCTTATCATTGCTCTATATTGTATTTTTATTTTCTCTTTCCCTGCGTAATCCCCATTTAGTATGACTTCCATTATTGACAACGCCGTCCAGTGCACATCTTGTCTGATGTATGCAGTCCTGGAACAGCCGTTCGAGGGTGTATATGTTTGCTCAAAATGTGAGCAAATTACCCGTTTGGAATCGCACATCGAGTCCCTAAACAGGCGAGTTGCAACACTGAAAGCCACTGACAATTTGGAAAAGAGTTTTCTGCTCACTGAGCAAGCATTTATATGGAGCAGGTAAGGGGGAGAGTGACCGTGAGGAGGCTGAGGAGAGTGAGGTAGCTAGCTGGGTAACAAAAAGAAAGCGGGGTAGAGGGAAGAGTGCCAAGGAGGCTAGCTCTGATCTGACACACCCAAACAAGATTGCACGGTTGGCAGATGAGGGGGATGTCAGTTCAGGGATGGCACTGCTGCAGCCGTACACTTCTTCTGCCAGTCAGGGGAATGTCAGCTCCAGTAAGCAGGGCACCAGGAGAGCAGGGCAGGCCAGACAGGTGCTGGTAGTGGGAGACTCCATTATTAGGGGAACAGATAGGGCAATCTGTCACAAAGATCGTGATCGCCGAAAAGTGTGCTGTCTTCCCGGCGCTAGAGTTCGACACATCACGGATGGGGTTGACAGATTACTGGGAGGGGCTGGAGAAGATCCAGCGGTCATGGTCCATATCGGAACCAATGACAAAGTTAGAGGTAGGTGGAGAGTCCTTAAAAATGATTTCAGGGATTTAGGTCAAAAGCTTAGGGCAAGGACCTCAAAAGTAGTATTTTCTGAAATACTGCCTGTACCATGAGCCACACAAGAAAGGCAGCGGGAGATTCTAACAAATAGAATATGTAAAAAACTAATAAAAACTGCCAAACTAGAGACCTAATTGCCAAAGAGAGTAAAACAAACCCTAAAATGTTCTTCAATTATACAAATGGTAAAAAATATTAATCTGAAGGAGTCGGCCCTCTACATAGCAATGAGGAGGGTGTTGCAGAGAGCGACGAGGATAAAGCAAAACTAATAAATATTTTTTTCTCCACTATATTCACTGAGGAAAATAAACTGTCAGATGAAATGCAGAATGTAAAAGTAAATTCCCCATTAAAAGTGCCCTGTCTGACCCAGGAAGAAGTACAACAGCGACTTAAAAAGATTAAAATAGACAAATTGCCATGACCGGATGGCATACACCCCCGTATCCTAAGGGAATTAAGTGATGTCATAGCCGGACCTTTATTTCTGATATTTACGGACTCTATACTGACAGGGAATGTTCCACAGGATTGGCGCATAGCAAATGTGGTGCCAATATTCAAAAAGGGTCCAAAAACAGAGCCTGGAAATTATAGGCCGGTAAGTTTAACATCCGTCGTGGGTAAACTGTTTGAAGGTTTTCTAAGAGATGCTATCTTAGAGTATCTCAATGAAAATAAGCAAATAACGCCATATCAGCATGGCTTCATGAGGGATCGGTCATGCCAAACGAATTTAATCAGCTTCTATGAGGAGGTAAGTTCTAGACTTGACAGCGGCGAATCAATGGATGTCTTATATCTAGACTTCTCCAAAGCATTTGACACTGTACCACATAAAAGGTTAGTATATAAAATGAGACTGCTGGGACTGGAAGAAAATGTCTGTAAGTGGGTAAGTAACTGGCTGAGTAATAGAAAACAGAGGGTGGTTATTAACGGTACACACTCAGATTGGGTCACTGTCACTAGTGGGGTACCTCAGGGGTCAGTATTGTTCCCTATCCTCTTCCATATATTTATTAATGATCTTGTAGAAGGCCTGCACAGTAAAATATCTATTTTTGCAGATGACACTAAACTGTGTAAAGTAATTAATACTGAGGTGGACAGTTTTCTGCTACAGAGGGATCTGGATAGATTGGAGGCTTGGGCAGAGAAATGGCAGTTGAGGTTTAACACTGACAAATGTAAGGTTATGCACATGGGAAGGAATAATGAAAGTCACCCGTACATACTAAATGGTAAAACACTCGGTAACACTGACATGGAAAAGGATCTAGGAATTTTAATAAACAGCAAACTAAGCTGTAAAAACCAGTGTCAGGCAGCTACTGCCAAGGCCAATAAGATAATTGGTTGCATCAAAAGGGGCATAGATGCCCGTGATGAGAACATAGTCCTACCACTTTACAAATCACTAGTCAGACCACACATGGAGTACAGTGTACAGTTCTGGGCTCCTGTGAACAAGGCAGACATAGCAGAGCTGGAGAGGGTTCAGAGGAGGGCAACTAAAGTAATAACTGGAATGGGGCAACTACAGTACCCTGAAAGGTTATCAAAAGGGTTATTCACTTTACAAAAAAGACAACTGAGGGGAGATCTAATATCTATGTATAAATATATCAGGGGTCAGTACAGGGATCTTTCCCATCATCTATTTATCCCCAGGACTGTGACCAGGGGACATCCTCTGCGTCTGGAGGAAAGAAGGTTTGTACACAAACATAGAAAAGGATTCTTCACGGTAAGAGCAGTAAGACTATGGAACTCTCTGCCTGAGGAGGTGGTGATGGTGAGTACAATAAAGGAATTCAAGAGGGGACGGGATGTATTTCTGGAGTGTAATAATATTACAGGTTATAGCTACTAGAGAGGGGTTGTTGATCCAGGGAGTTATTCCGATTGCCTGAATTTGACTTTATAATACTTTGGTATACAGAGAATTTCATGATCAACTCAATGACTACAAGGTGCACAGGCCCTGTGGCCGCAAAGCAATCTCAAACCATCACCCCTCCATCCCCATGCTTGACAGTTGGTATGAGATGTTTGTGATATGCTGGGCATGGTGGGAATTGTAGTTTTACAACAGCTGTAGAGCTGCAGGTTGGCCAGCCCTGGTCTTGGACATAAGGCAGTTTGCGCTTTTGTGCCATATGGAAGAATGATACCAAAAACAGCACTAACACCACAAGGAAAAACATCAGTGGCAAGTATTTAAAGGGGATATCCAACCCCTATAATGCCCCAGCCCCTTATACTGTTCATACTTACCCCGCTCCCCGGCACCCTTGTCGCTTCTGGTGCCCCCATGGCTGCAGCTGCATCTCCATGTTGCGCGGATCAAAACATCAGGCGATAGGGGGCAGTGAACAGCCGCGACAAAGACGAGCCTCCCTATAGTGTCACCTGCGATTCTAGGGCGGCTCGTCCCTGTCGGGGCCTGCTATTGGCTCCCCCCCCCCCGGGTGTTTTGATCCGTGTGACGGGAGATGCTGGCATCAGAAGCGATGTGGGTGCTGGGAGTGGGGTAGGTATGACCAGTATGAGAGGCTAGGGCATTTCGGGGGAATTATAGGGGTTGGATAATCCCTTTAATGATTGATCCTGGTCATAATAAACAAGCAGGCAGACAGAAGTTAGCAAATGCTTAACCCCTTCCCGACACATGACGTACTATTACATCAAGGAAGTCACTGCAATCCCGCAATTTGATGTAATAGTACGTCATGGTGATCGGGCGGGCACTGGATCATTGCAGGGGTACAGCAGTTCCTGATAGCTAGGGCCCTGCTGTATCTGCTGGCATCGCTGTAAAAGCCGATGCTGGTAGATTAACCCCTTCTATGCCGCGATCCGCGCTGACCGTGACATAGAAGGGGTTTGTGTCAGGTGAGGGAGCACATCGAGTCCATGAGCTTCTGTGGAGGGGACTCGATGTGTGAGAAGGCAGCCTGATGCCTTGCACGGCATCAGGACCTGCCTTCTTTGGGTGCCCAGGAGATCCAGCCTCAGGTTGGGTCTCCTAGGCAACCTGTTAGTTTACTACTCACTGTAGTACACGAACAGGAAATGCATTACAATACAGATGTATTGTAATGCATTGCAGAGGGGATCAGACCCCCAGAAATAAAGTCAGAAATAAGGTAAAGAAAAAAAAATTGTTTTAATAAAAAAAATAAGTTTTTCAAGTAAAAAAGAAAAAAACACCCCTTATTTTATAAAAAAACAAAAAACACACATATTATGTATCACCACGTCCATAATGACCGGCTCCATAAATATATCACATGATCCACCCTGTCTGATAAACAACATAAAAATAAATAAATTTAAATGGTGTAAGAAAAAGCCATTTTGGTCACCTTATATCACAAAAAGGGTATCAATAAAGCCGTCACCTAATCCCACAAAAAATGAGCCCATACATAGGAAAATGACTCAAAAAATAAAAAAAACTATAGCTCTAACAACATGGAGACACTAAAACATCATTTTTTTGTTTGAAAACTGCTATTATTGTGCTAAAGTGAAATAATTTTAAAAAATATATACATATTCGGTATCGCCGCAACTGTAACAACCAGCTCTATAAAAATATCACATGAACTAACCCCTCAGGTGAACACTGTAAAAAAACATGAAATGAAAACTGTCAGGCCTTATTCACACGTCCGCAATCTACGTCCGCACCCGTTCCGAAAATTTGCGGAACGGGTGCGGACCCATTCATTTTGAATGGGGACGTGATGGATGCGGAGAGCACACACTGTGCTCTCTGCATCCGCATTTGCGGAGCGCGCCGCCGATCTTCCGGACGGCGGCTCCGCAAAAATATAGAGCATGTCCTATTCTTGCCCGCAATTGCGGACAAGTATAGGCATCTCTATAGGGCCGGTGGCAAGGTGTTTTGCGGATCCGCAAACTTGCGGATCCGCAAAACACTACGGACGTGTGAATAAGGCCTCAAAAAAGCCATTTTTGTCACCTTACATCACAAAAATTTCAACACTAAGCGATCAAAAAGGCGTATGCCTCCCAGAATAGTAACAATCAAACTGTCACCTCATCCCGCAAAAAATGAGACCCTACCTAAGACAATCGGTCAAAAAATAAAAAAAACTGTCACTCTCAGACAATGGATACACTAATAAGCAATTCAATCTTCAATCCAAGAAGCACGGAGAAGAGACCAGAACTGGGCCTTATGAAGTATCCAATGGAAAAATGGGATCCAGCTTCTTATGGAATAAAAAAGTTTCTTTATTGGCTCATCATATAAAATCCATCAAAGTCACAGAAAATGACATCAGAGTGACGCGTTTCGGGCTACAGAATCCAGGCCTTCATCAAGACATAACAAAGTATCTTAAAACCATTCCTTTTATACAGCACAGGGTCCAACCTCTTCTAATTAGCAAGGTATCCTGCGCCTGGAACCTAGAATGTGAGCCTGTTATGAACTGTGATCAGAGGAATTGGAATCACAGTCATTCCTTGCCATGAAATTAACTTAAAGGGGTTGTCTGAGTTATGAAAAAAAATATACAGCACTGTAAATCTGATGGGCAGCAATATATAACTAAGCTAAGCAAGTTTTAGGTAAAAAAAAAATTATATTTCCTAATTTCCCTGGTTCTCTTCTGGCCCGTTTTTTAACTGCAGTAACAACAATCTCTGCCCCTACCCCTGCTCTGCAAAGGGAGTGAATACAAGTGCTGCCATGAGTGACATGTCTGCCTGCTTGGCAGCATGTTGTATGTGTAGGACTACAAGTCCCAGCTGTACAATAACACTACTGATACACACAGGATCTTCTTCCTACCTATTCTTGTGCAAAACTCCTCTAGTCTGTCAGCTCCTGTGCCCAGCATTTGTCTCCTCACTGCCTGCAGCTACTCAGTAAAGCCTTCAGCCCTAAGTCTGTGCTCCTGAAGGGGTTAATGTTTCCTGAAGTATCTAGTGGGAGGGAGACACAGGGCAGAGAGCAGCAGCAGACGGCAAAGCAGGGGGGTGGTGGTGTGTGGCCAGCCCAGTGACATCTCGTGTACAGACACATATCTGATTTATTAGGCTTTGTGCACAAAACATTATGAGAGCAGGGAGAGAGGCTGACATCACAGGTAATGTGACCCGCAGTGAAATCTGAGAAACCAGAAACTGGAGATAAAGTCAGTCAATTGTAAAGCCCTTACATTTGCCTAGTTAGAAACATACAAAGAATAAAAAAATAACTCGGAGAACCCCTTTAATAAAGAAGCCAATTTGCATAGCATTTCAGCCCTGCCACAAAATGATCTGCTTTCAGTGATCTTCTCATTGGTTCAGGAGAAAGTGTTAACGAGGACAAGGCAGCTGATATCACACTGTCATGCTGAATGACCTGACCAAGGTGAGCGCCTAGTCTCCCACCTCCTGCACAAGTGCAATATAACACAATAGACTTTTTGCAGTACATACATATATTTAGTGTACAGCACTTCAACCAGCCTATGTTCATATAAAAAACTTGATAGATTATTAAAAAAAACTCCCCAGTTTATTACTATAGACACGATAAGATAGCCAAGAGGACTTCTAGGTATAGAGGAAAGCTAGCCAGCGTCCTCCCCAGGACCTACCTTCTCAAAGTTGCTGCAGGGACCCCCATATTCAATCATCTGGTAGCATATTGCTGCTGTGTGAGCAGGTAATATTTGAATATTTCCATATAGTGCGCCCCTAAAATAAATTTTACTGGTGTGCCCTAGGCACCCCGTACGACACTGGGTGGCCTTATGTGGCACCAAAAAATGGCAGCAAAACAGTCACTTCTCACAAGTAAAACATCAAGGATAGAGTAACATTCTGCAGGAAGTACAGGGATTTGACTGCAGAAGACTGAGGTAAGTGTATGGTCTCTGATAAAGGCCCTTTCAGACCGTTTGTCCAGAAAAGCAAAGGTGCTTCTTTGAGTCCTGTGTCATGTCAATAGTAAAGTATCCTGAGACCATTGATGGATGGGGTTAATTCTCATTCAAGCCATTGGGCTCATTCAAAATTTTGCCTCATAACTCGGCCATGAAAAAAGAATGGTATTAAAACATTTTCCAAGAGCAAACCTCTCCGAACGATCAAGGAGCAATTTGGTGATGGAAAATGCTTTTTCCAGCATGATGGCGCACTATGTCACAAGACAAAAATGATAACTAAGTTGTTCAGTGAACAAGACATTGACATTTTGAGTCCAGGAGACTGCACGGATCTCAATGCCATTGAGAACCTGTGTGCCCTGAGCCAGGGTTGCCTACACCATGCACAGCTATGCTGAGTACAATACATCACGCAGAAGAACATTACATAAAGGACGAACCATTTGCAGATACGCTGGGCTACTGCACTTACTGATGTAAGGATGGCTAATTGTCCTGTTTCAGTAAGTTACCCATAAAGCCATACAGATAATTACACAACAAACAAAAGCTTTGTTTCGAGAATGTCTACTGGTACTCAACATCAACAGACACCTTATACGTGTAAATCTAGCTCTGCAGGCATAATAACTCGAACACATCTTGCAAAGCAAAAGCAGTAAATCCTCTATTCTGGCTGGTCGTGTGAGTCATTACAATGCTAACATTATACAATGAATTGCATATTTCTTAACCTTCATGTAAGAGTGACAACATTTTCTGCAGAGATGTTAGCTGGGGCAGTTGGAAATAACTTCCAGGGCAAATCGTGTCTAATATGGAACACAGCATTGTCAACATTGCTGTACACATATCTTAAACTGAGTTGGGAAGAGCAAATCTGTAGGAATTCAATATTTACTGGAAATGCTGATTTTGACCTTGACTATAACACCTTTAAAATTGTCTCTTACTGATAATGAAAACATCTCCATGGCAACCTTACATATTCTTTATCCTTTTCAGTCTCCACTTTCATTCCCTGCAGCTGCTGAATTTTTCAGACATGCAACAATTGGATCAGTGGACCATAATGCTAAAGGGATGAACAATCACAGCCAGATCTCAGTAACTGCAGGTGCAACAAAACATTATGCAAATGAAAAACACCACATTATCCTATATTGAAATCAGACAAATATACTCCGATCATGGTGTTTCCTGATAACCGACTTACAAAAGGAGCTACGGTACCATCTATGTCGCAGAACTATCTTATGCTGGTGTAAAGAACTGCATTCCTGATCTGGGTATGACTTCAGTTGAGTGGGGGACTGTGCATTTTAGGTGTTTTCAGGTGTAAATATGGAAATTAGACTCATATAAAGTATGTCAGATAATTAAAGAATGATTGCTATGCTACCTGCACACGGGTGCAGGTTTACAAAGTGAAAGTCCACTCAAATTTCCCTGTGGATTCTGTGGGTTTGCGCACCAAATTCACACCAAAATCCATACTTTTTACTTGCAGACTCTGTTGTAGATTTGATGTGGTTTTGCAGGAGATCTCACCCTTGCATTGAAAAGGCTGAAAACTGCACAAAAGAACAACACAAATGCTATGGATTTCAAAATCTGATCAGGTCAATTTCCGTATGGAATGAAAAAGCAAAGTGTACATGAGATTTGTGAAATCTCATGCACTCTGCTGGTACTGTATTGTGCTGTGATTTTTCCGCATGAGAATCCGCAAGGAAAAATGTGCGTAATCCGCAACATGTGCAGGTAGCCTTATTCTCCCCAGGAGTGGTCGAACAACAAAGATCACGGCAAATCTGTTCTCAAGAGAAAGTTGGTCATGTAGCAAGACAACATCGATAAGCACACAAGTCATTCTACTAAAGAATGGTTAAAAAAGAATAAAGTTAAAGTTTTGGAAGTCCTGACCTTAATCTTAAAGAAATGATGTGGAAGGATCTGAAGTGAGCAACTCCTGGAGGGAACTCACCAACATAAAAAAGGGGAAGCTGTTTTGTATGGAGGAATTGGCTAAAATTCCTCCAAGCCAATGTGCGGGACTAATCAACAATTACTGAAAACATTTATTTGCAGTTATTGCTGCTCAAAAAAGATGCTGAAAGCAAAGGTTCACATTTTTTGCCACTTACAGACATGATATTGGACCATTTTCCTTAATAAATAAATAAATAAATCAATCACCAGGTCTAATATTTTTGATTCAATTGTTTGAGTCGGTTATCTTTATTTTTAGGACTTGTGTGAAAATCTGATGTAATTTTAGTTCAAATTTATTCAGAACTATATAAAATTCTGAAGGATTCACAAACACCTTTGTAGGATTCATCCCGCACGAATTGCTCAAAATGGTTACTGTGAATTTACATATTCGAATACAAGAAAGATGAAAAGATAAAGAAGGAGGATCACATGTTCTCATCCGGTGGTATTACCCATAATGCCTTGCAGTCAGCCTCAGCCAATCATAGGCGCTACAAAGGATCCCAGCCAGAATGTGCCATGTGTTTTCTGTGCTTATACAATGGAGGAATAGGGCGTCTGTTAGATAGAGGAAAGAGTTCTGAAAACACAGAATACAGCTAGTTTAGTGCCAGAGAGGTTCTAACAGTGAGACGTCAATAGCTAGTTAGATTTATAATTATTTTGCGGAGAGATATGATTTACAGACAGGAGTCAGTGCGTCATTGTGTAACTTATTCAGGCTGCCTCAGGAAGCCTGGTGGTAGTAGCTGTTTAAGACCGCTATACTACTCAATGTATTATTAATCTGAATCATCCCAATTTTAAATACATAAATCCCAATCACAACAAATCTTTCACAAAATTATTTATTCCTGGTGTTGATAGTGTGCCGCCTGACCTATTGCTGTGCGTCACAGCTACCAACCATATATTCTAGTGAACTCTGTCCCGTTGACCTTTTTAAAAAATGTATTTCTAAGTTTATTAAAATAATTCAGTTCATCACAGAATAGTTTACCTGACATTCGGGTGTGCTAAAACTCACATTACCCTTATTGTGTGGGTCAGTATTATTACAATGATAACAAATTTATGTAGTTTTCCTTATGCTTTAGGCCTTATGCACATGATCATGTCCATTTTGCAGTCTGCAAACCGTGGATCCGCAAAATACAGATGAGGTCTGTGTGGGGCGTCTGCTTTGACTTCAATGGGTCCGTGGTCTGCATTTTGCAGACATATTCTATCTTTTTGAGGAATGGACACTGAAGTCAATGGGTCTGCAAAAATGCAGATATAACACGGACAGCATCTATATTTTGTGGACAATTGTGGACTACAAAATACATACAGTCAAGGCATTGACCTTGTGTTGCCACATTCTGACACACAGACCAAAACATTTTTTTTATCCATCTCCAGAGCTGTGCCGGGGTTCTTTTTGTGGGACAAGATGTAGTTTTTATTAGCGTTATTTTTGGGTGCATATGACTTTCAATTTCAATTTTACCAATTCAGGTATTTTTCTTTTGTGCCTTTTTTGTATATTATTTGGCAGCTTAGTTTAGTACCAGATCACAGGTACATTTAGCTATTTGCAAGGGTTGTACTATCAAGGCCTAGACAAAGCAAGGAGACATGTGGAATGGCTGTCCTGAATACTGAGGATGTACCCTTCCTGATGAATACTGAAGATGTACTGTCATTTTTACATGATGGAGAATAAATACATATTTTTATCATGATGAGTGCTGTGGGTTTGTATTTACCTGTTAAATACTATGGACTTATGTCTTCTATTTACCACTGAGGATTGCCAAGCATGACCTATTTTATACAAAATGGGGCCCAGAACAACTAATTTTCTTGTGCACTTTCTGGTTGAATACATAACACTTCACTTCTGTCTCTAATTAGAGAATAACTACCATATAGAGTCAACATAAACTGTTTTATATTTCCAATACAATACTACAAAAAGACTGCACCAATAAAACTGTATTTCAATGAACAAATAACACCACCATACAATGCCTATACAGCAAAGTCCAATTTAATGTTCTTGATGGTTTAAGCCAGTAAAAGTGTTAAAGGGAAGGTGCTAAGTTATCCAAAGCAGTGAAGGTTAATATGTTCATTCCAAACCTTGGGGAAACACTAGGAAATAGGAATTCTGGGCTACGTTTTCCCCCTCTAAGGGCTTATTCATACGACCGTATGTGTTTTGCAGTCCGTTTTTCACGGATTCATTGTTCCGTTTTTATGTATCAGTAATGTTTCAATTTCCTTTCCGTCTTTGTTCCTTATTTCCGCAAAAAATCCTCGTATGGTTTCCGTATGCGATACGTTTTTTGTGGATTGCAAACGGAAACTTTGTAATCATTACTGTAATGTACAGTAATATTTGTAAACAGTAAACACATGGGCAAAGTGGGCATGGATCCGCAAAATACGGATGACATACGGATGTGTTCCGTATGCATTCTGTATTTTTTGCGGACCCATTGAAATGAATGGTTCTGCATACGTCCACAAAAAAACCGGAACGGAAACGGAAAAAATATACGGTTGTGTGAATGAGTCCTAACTCTGGCCTTGCTGCCGGGTGTGTCAGTTCATATGCTTTCTCTTGCATATTAAAATAAGTAATATCAAACATCCTTTACTTACTCCTCTTGCTATGGTAAGTCAAGTGAATGGAAAGAAATTCAACAGTTTATAAATTCAAATCAGAAAACTATATTGGGCCTTTCTACAAAATCCACCAAACTGTATTCTGTAAAGCTTTATATATTTTATGTTAATGTGCAGGGCCAATAATAGTATTTAGTTTTTTTACAACATTAATTCAAACTGTTCTAAAGCACTGTGAATCACTTTATTTCTACACTTTATGTTGGTTTGCAGACCGTTTCAACGCTTTTTGTAATTATTCCAGTTCAAATAGATGCCTAATCCCCTGCATTGTAGTGGCCACTGTTAACTTTAAAAATAGTTGTGATAATGTTAAGGCATCTCTCACAGATCTAAAGTTACACATGACATCAGGGTTGGGAATGCCGCTACTTGTGACTGAATTAATGAACAGAATGTTATAAACATTCATGAACCTTTGTTCTGTACAGAAAAAAATATATATTCAGAATATATAGCCAGACAGGTTACTTGTTCATTATCCAATATATATATATATATATATATATATATATATACCGTATTTTTCACCCTATAAGACGCACTTTTTTCCCCCCCAAAGGGGGGGGGGAAATAGTGCTGCTTCTTATGGGGCGAATGCGGCAAACACTGATACACCGCTGCACAGCGCAGCCGGTGTGTGTATCAAGGAGGAGGGGCTGGGGGCGGCAGTCTTGTTTGCTAATGACAGCGGGGCCCGATGCAGTAACTGAATTCTACTACACCGGGCCCGCTGTAGTAATATTATGACAGTGATTAAAACTATAATTTTCATAACACTAAATCCATGCTGTATTACCCTCCTAATGTACGATCGCAGGCAGGAGGCCGGGCGACGGCGGCAGCGTAACGTCACGCGCCCGCTCCGCCCACTTTATGAATGAAGCAGGCGGCGCAGGCGCGTGACGTAGTCAGTTACGCTGCTGCCGCCAGCCTGGCTTCCTGCCTGCGATCGTACATTAGGTAGGGTAATACAGCATAATCCAACACAATTTGCAGATCAGAAGACAGGAAAGACGAACAAGCAGGATCACATGACCAGACTCTGTGTTATCAGAAATGGAGGCGTTTTTGATGAACCCTGCCGGATCCAGCAAAAACACTAGTGTGAAAGTAGCCTTATTCGTACCAAAATCGAATCACCTAAAGGGCCCTTTACACAGGCCGAGAATCTGCCACATAGGAAAGCTCGTTAGTGATTATCTGGCGATGTAAAGGTGCCACCGATTACCCAATGAATAAGCGAAACACTCGTTTGTCAAATAATTGAATCATTTGTGCAGGCACCTAAATCTTTATTTGCCAGCAGCAGATCGTGCTGTCTGAACACGCTCTTCTGCCAGCAAACAATAACTCTGTATGGGGACGAGCAATAGCATTAACGATCGCTGTTCCCCATACTGTGGAGGAGACTGCTGTATGTAAATGCAGCGGTCTCCTCTATTGAAAAGCAGGTGATTGCCAGGAAAAAAAATCTTCTTTTCCAACAATCAATTGCTAAATTGTCCCATCTAAAGGGACCTTAACTGACCAAATTGAATCCAAATCAATATTCCAGAAATTCACTCAATACTAGTTGTTACACTTCCAAACAAAAAAGCTGCTTATTTAAAAAAAAATATATAAATTTTCTGCTGCTATATCTGAGAGCTATAACATTTACATTTTTTCTTGACAACGCTGTGTGGGGTATTGGTTTTTGCAGGGCAGGCTATAGTTGTAATTGGTACCAAATCATATTTTGATCACCTTTATTCTATTTATTAGTAGTTAGTATGAACAAATATCTGCAATTCTGGAATAGTTTTTTTTTTTAGTACTTGTTATTATGTGGGTTGACTTGATACAATTACTGCAATACAAAATGTATAGCTAGCTTCTTTATGTTTTATTACTTTTGTACAAAAAATGTGCTTGACAGACATAACTTTGTTACTTTGTTTATTACTTTGTTAAAGGGGCTGTGTAAGGGTTTCAATTTTTCTGGACAAGAATTTTTTATGTCATTTACTGTGTGAGGGCAGTTATGTGTTAGGTTTTATAGTATAGGTTGTTAGAGTCACAATAATACTGAATATGTGTCGGTGGGGTTCAAATCCCTGAACCCCTCCTGGCAATATCAAAAGGGGTTCCTCGTCTTGGAGAAACCTTTTAAAGGAGTTCTCCAGGAATTATTTAAATTGGCCTCAAGCAACTTGTCCTAGAAAGTGAGCAGGGCTGGTCACCCATTTGCAGAGCTGCCTAGGGCATGGGCGTAACTACCAGGGTAGCAGGCATTGCAGCTGCTATGGGGCCCCAAATAACTATGGGGGCCCATCACCACTCAGACATGTGTACAGTTAGTGATGTATATGGATGAATGCATTACATTTTGCATTATTTCTGTGATATCACTGTGAGCCTTATTACTGTACTGTGACATCATTGTTAACATTATTCCTGTGCCGCAACTTAACTGTGCACATTATTCCACCATTTTGACTATGTACATTATTCCTGTGCTTTTAGAAAACTAAAATAATCATAAACGTCTTTTATTTATGCTACCGAAGGTGGTTATGAGAATGTGGGGCCCCACTTCAAGTTGTGCTACGGGGCCCCTTGGGTCCTTTTTACACCCCTGCTAAGAGGACGAGGCCTCATTAAACACACCACTGCTTTACAATAGATAGTAATGGTGCGATTATGCCTATGATATGCCATTTTGGCTGATCAGCCTGACAGGAACGTTAACCAATGTGTAGCATATTCAAGGGTGTATATTCAGGAGTGTAGTGTGTAGTGAGTCCCTGTCCCCTTAAACCCCCCTTTCCCCCCAGGAAGCTCTGCAAGTGAAGGCAACCAGTCCTTCTCATACTATAGGACAGGTTGCTGTTGGCAATTTTAAATAATTCACGAAGAACCCTTAATTTACCATAGCAATCTAGCAGTATCCTGCTATCACTCTGTGTAATGCTTCTATGTTGCAGCATCTGCAGGGTTAAATGGCAGGCTTTTGCATGTTCTCCAATCCCGGCTGTTACAGTGGACGCACATCTGTTTATAACAGCCAGCTTTATCTATGGATGGCACAGGCACAGCTTGGTGCTCACATCATCACTGTGAGGTATATTTATGACAATGCGGAATCGACTCCCTCCTCATTACATAAATGTGTGTCATGGTGCAGGAAGGGGTCATCAGCATCAAATGTATTCATTCATTAAATGGCTTGTTAGTTCTGTAGTGTGGGACATGCTGTCACCAGTCCCCTCTGGTACCTTAAACTTTGGAGAAACAATCTTGAATCTACCTGTTTTATCCCTCTAGTTCCCAATCATGGATGGTAGGGGAAGATCTGCTCGGTGTTATAGACTTGCAAGGTGTTGCCATAAGTCTTATGTTATATTGTCAGGTTACAAGACCTAGTTCCTGGACCCTGAAAAAGCCAGAGCCTAACAAACACCAGCAGGCTCTAATGAGAATGTATAACTATGAGCAAAAGAGTCATGTTTTTCACATCTCACTTGTGATCCCAATACTGTTATGTAAAAGAATATCACAAGCAGGATGTCAAAAACATTGTTCTGTTGCCCACAGACATATTAGACCGGCACTCACTTTCTTTATGATATGAAGATCATTATATTATCAAGAAAGTGAGTGCCGGTCCTTTTTCGCTAGTAAGATGCCTTCCCTGGACGCGTGCACCACGTGCAAACGGCAGTGCTGACCGATGTTCTTCAAGACATATTAGACAGTGATCTTTTGTGTTAGGTTCTCGCTTTTTATCAACTAGGACTTGAAGCATAAACCGAACTTAAAAAAACATTGCCACTTCAGTTTTGCTATTACAGTATCTTAACTCCCAAAAACCAAAGATACAACATAAAAAATGTACCCTAAATGCGTTAAGTATAAATAATGAAAGCTTTCTGCAGTATGTGATTTGTATTACAATCTTGTTTTCTGGAAATATTGACAAGAAAGTGATGGCTAGTAGAACATAATGATTTAGAAGGTTGTCTGTGTAACATGCTCAGTAAGGAATAATGTCAATCTTCAATGCATTCAGATAACATCAACAGCAAATTTAAAAAAATAAAATAAATCAGGAATTACTTTTCAATTGTACTTCTATTAAACTTGATATGTATGTGATTCATTTTGACTGGTAAAATTGGCAGATTAGAAACAATTCATGACATATTAAAATGGCCTTGGGGCAATTTGCATGTCAAGTGTGATGTCCATGATAATCCCTGCTCTCATCTACATTTACCAACCCACGCAGACTCTTACACAGACAATGACCTACAACTGTCATACGTCTTTAATACATCCTCTCACTTTTGTCTACAAGGCTTCAACAATGCTGTACCTATTCTCTGGAACTCACTCACCATTTAGACCTGCTCCTAACAAAACCAGATGTAAGCATGCTTTGAAAATTCACATCACCATAGTCTATGGCTCATAGACAATTTGACCTGGCCACAGGTATCTCCACACCACCCTGTCCTTAACTAGCAATTGTTGCATCACTTTGCAATTCATGTTCATATTCACTGAAATACAGGGTGGATGACTGGTTCATGGAGCTTTATTGATATTGCCCAAGCTAATATATGCAACTGGTTTTCTGGACAAAATAGGCACCATGTTCCTACTGTGTCAGTCCAACCATCCCATTTGGATATTAAGCTCTTTTGGACATGGACCTCCTTTTGTTTCATTGTTTGCTCACTTGCTTTGACGACTTGTCATTTTACTTGTGTGTTATTCCCCCAAAAGCACTGTGGAATATGGTGCTCTAATATAAATCAAGATTATTTTTATAACTGAATAACATACTAGATGAAAGGGAAGAAGGTTTGGTCTTCTCTGCACCTTTATTTGGATCACTAATTTGGTGAAGGACTCCAAGTTCTTGAAACTAATTATAAACTATATCATACCATATTATACCAATATCATGGCACGCTAGCAGAACTTTATACAGGTTGTAATACACAAAACAACCACTGCATGGCTGTATATTGTGACATATAGAAAATACACCTTGCGATACAATATCGCAAAATCATGTTGTTTTAAAAATCTGGTTCAAAACATATTCATGACAAATATAATAAATTAGCATATAACTTGTCAAGTTGTCAAGAGGAAAGGTACGAAAGGAAACATCTATGTGTGTATATGTGTATATATATATATATATATATATATATACACACACACACACACACATTACACCAGAGGAGAACTGAACACGATGGCAGGATATATTTGAAGGGGCCTTTTATAAGGCACCAAATTCTGAACTATAGTACGCCATAAGATACACCAATAACTAAAAGCTTAAAAACAGGAAAATATTTTTACTGTACATTTCTATGGGCAATACTTGATTCATATGTTACATACATACTTTCTCTTATTATTCATTTTAGTTATTAATGATATAGAGTAGGAATGAGCTTTGGATCCTAGATTAGAAGTCGCTACGCTCAAAACTTAGTTTAATGCTGTACGGAGATTCGTCTCCGTACAACATTAAGATGAATGTGCTCCGGCAAGGCAAATTTGTTATCACCGAAGTCTTGAGGGACTTCAGTGAATAACTTCGGGATTCGATTTTTTCAACTTGAAAACCATTTTAAAACTTTCTGCAACAACCGACTTCAGATACCTGTTTTAAAATGATTTTCAAGTTTAATAATGACTTTCGTAGAACAAAATAACATACATGTTTATGTAAATGTGTGGGATTCTAGTTTCCCACTTCCCTTCCTTCATCAACATCCCCATTAATCTCTTGGTGGAACTCTTTTTTTATCTTTATTTTTTATTAGCCAAAAAAGAAAAAACAAACAAAAAACAAACAGCTGACATTACATGTACTATAACTAATACAAAACCGAGGCGAATAAAACAGAAAATATTAGATTACAATACAGGATGGTGCCTTCTTGGGCTTCTCCACTGAACTAAAGAGCTTATATATTCCAGTGACATCATATATACTCTAACTGATAAAACGAGAAAAAACAGATTAGATTACAATAAAGGGTGGTGCCTGCTTAGGCCTTTCCACCAAACTCAGGAGCTTATATATTCCAGCGACTAAACCTTTTAACACAATTATCAATCATGACATGTTAAACACCCTTTATTCCCTGTGAGAGCATTTTTAATTAAAGCATACCCATACTACCCTCCATCCAACACCCCACATTTAAAGGGCTTCTGTTACCCCCGATTTAGCAATTTTGAGTAGTGGACATTAGCTATTTGCTAATGTCCGCTGAGTTCATACATATTACTATTACCTCTCTCTGTGCTCTAAATTCTGTAAAAATCGCACTTTTATGTTATGCTAATTTCTTCACTACCAGCAAGTTGGGCGGTTACTTGCAGGTAGCCGCCGCATCCTCGGACTATAAACACGCCCCCTCCTCCACTTGATAGACAAGGCCAGCGAGCGCTCTTCTCCTCCCGCTGGCCCTGTCTTCCCATGAAATCCCGCGCCTGCGCTGTAACAGTCTTCATTCGGCGCAGGCGTTCTGAGTGAAGGAGCTGGCAAGTGCCCGTCCTTCACTCAGAACGCCTGCGCCGAATGAAGACCGTTACGGCGCAGGCGCGGGATTTCATGGGAAGACATCGTGAAACCTGTGTAATTAATTTCTGTCAAAAGTGAACATCCATGAATTTCCTAAATTCTATAATAGGACAAATGTGCCACACCCTACAGAAGTATTAATTTCCTCAAACTGTCTAAGTGCTAACTATAACTTTAAGGGTTTGTCTCACTACATTAAATGGCATTTATCACGTAAAGAAAGTTAATAGAAGGCACTTACTAATGTATTGTGATTATCCATTTTGGCAAATTTGCTGTCTCAATCCATTTCTTAGTTGCATTATACTTGCTTGTTTCCAAGGGTAACAGCCACCACCGGGACAGAGGGAGCATGCATAGGCTGTTCTGCAGCAGTACCCATAACACTGGCTATGAGCAGTGTATAATGTGATGGAAAAATAAATTAAGCCAGCAAAGAAGGCAATATGGAAAATCATGATACCCTAGTAAGTGGTTTGCATTTGTCTACATGATAAACGACAATTTAAACAACCCCTATCCTCAGGATACGTCATCAGTATCTGATCCGATCAGCTGTTTGAGAAGTTAAAGGCACTAGCGCTCCTGTGAGCTCCATGGCCTTCTATCACCTTACCAAGCACAGCATCATACATTGTGTAGCAGCTGTGCTGGGTATCACGCTCAGCGCCATTCACTTCTGTGGGGCTAAGCTGTGCCTAGGCCAAATGACCAATGAAGATTGTTGTCACTTGGCCTAGGAAAAGCTGAGAGAAGGCCATGGCACTACATAGTGATGACCTCAGAAAACCCCTTTTACAGTAATTTTGACCAGGCATGCCCAAACTTTTGCACACCTATATATATATATATATATATATATATATCTACAAACATACATACAAAGTATATATAGACAATGCTCAGCATAAATGAGTACACCCCAATAGATTTGTCATAAAACCTTTAGTTTCCTTTTGGAATCAACATTTTTAATGGGAAACCATACTACCTAACACTGCCACAAATGTGGGCCATAGATTGCAAACAATTTGTTAATTTGTACACACAAATAAGTAATTTTCCTAACACATTCATTCAAGATCACGTTGCTAAGTTGGGTAGAACCCAATGAAAGTCCTAGAAGCAAAGCTAAAGTTTAGACTACAAAATTCTAAATAACAAGTATTCAACTGCAGGTGAGTCTAATTCCTCATTAAACAGGTGTCCAGCAGACAGTAGACTATAAAAGGGTGTTACTTAAAGAAAATTCCTTCCCATTTCATGCTGTCAGCAATGAGATTACATGGAAGAGAAATATCACAAGACCTGAGAAAGAAAATAATCTCTTTACACAAAAAGGTGAAGGTTTGAAGAAGATAACCAAAACTTTACTTAGCAGTCAGAGTACTATAGCAAAATTGATAAAAAAATATAAAAAAGATGGAACTGCACCCATCTCACAGAGACGTCCAAGCTGTCCACCGAAGGGTTAAAGAAATACGCCATGCAAGTTCACTGTAGGTAGCTAAAGAAGTAGAAAGCCAAACTGGTGTGTTTACCGTGACACAATATGGTGTACACTCTAGAGCAGGCATGTCCAAACTGCGGCCCTCCAGCTGTTGCAAAACTACAACTCCCAGCATGCCTGGATAGCCTACAGCTATTAGGGCATGCTGGGAGTTGTAGTTTTGCAACAACTGGAGGACCGCAGTTTGGACATGCCTGCTCTAGAGGAATGGCATGCATGGGTTCATCCAAGAAGGAAGTCTCTCTTAAAGCCCAACTACAATCTGCCAGGGGCAAGGATGAAAAAGATGAAGACTACTGGAGTGATGAGACCAGGATAAATGTTTTTGGAACTGATGGCTTTAAAACTATATGGTGTAATAAAGGTGAAGGGTACAAATAAAAATGTATGGTGCCTACAGTGAAACTCGTGGGGTTACATGAGGGATGCTGGTGTCAGGGAGCTGCATTTTATTGATGGCATCATGAATTCATAGATTTACTGCTCTATTTTGCTGGAATTACATTGAATCTATGCTTTATACTATAAGCGAAGATGCTACCATCGCTCCATGTCCTTGGTTGTCATGCACTTTTCCAACATGACAATGATGCAAAACACACATCTAAAGCCACTGTTGTATTTATGAAGATCAGGATGAAAGTGATTTAGTGGCCAAGTATTTCTCCTGATCTGAACCCAATCAAACACCTATGAGGCAATCTGAAGAGAAAAGTTGAGCATTTCTCTCCAGCATCCAGGGTCTAAAAGAGGATGTTCTTGTGGAATGGAAAAAAATAGATGTTGCACTATGTCACCAACTTGTTCATTCAATGCCTAGAAGACTTGGTACTGTCCTTAAAAACCATGAAGGTCATACAAAGTACTAAATGTAGTAGGTTATTTCACCCTAACGATTGTCTTCCTAGTGACATAAATATTGAAATTGTATAGATACAAAATAAAATCACAAATACGTAGGTGCAAAACCCTTCTTTACATATTATCTAGATTCTAGACAGAAAAGCCTGCTTAATTCGAAACACACAAACCATATCAAGTCATTTATTGAGTCATAGTCATATATTCATTTTATAAAAAAAAGATTTTTGGTAATACTATCATATTTAACAGTGTAATTCTTGCTGTTCTAAGTGGAAGGCCATTCCAAACCCCATAAGTATGAAAGTATATTTATGTTTCAAAAGTAAAGTAAAGGTCAAGTCCTCACTATGGATTAGCATCCCACACAATGTATAAATATAATGCAGACCATAACAGCAAAAAATTAAAGGGTAACTGTCATACTTTTTTTATTTGCAGTTTTTTAGAGCTAGGCATGTATACCTGAGTTAGTCTGTCAATGATTGTCAAAAGATCTGTAATTACCTTATAATAACAGCTTTCATTAATGTTCTCTGTCCCTTTCCACTGCTCCCTTAAAAGACTGTTGCTAGAGCTTGCCTCCCTTCCTTTTAGTATAAACAGAAGACAGAGGGGCGGTCCTTCACACTGCATGCCTGCATTAGGCTTCAGAGTGAGGAGGCGTGTCTCTCAGTAATCTAATCTGATTGGCTGGCAGGGAGCTGCTGGCTACAGCAAGTGTGTATGGAAAGGGAGGGAAAGCAGTTTTGGCCTCAGAGAACTGGCAGAGGAGCCATCTTGAGAAGGTCCTCGTATTGTAAATGTTTAAACAGCCTTAACTAAGGGCTAAAACTCAAGGAAAACAGTGATATATGAAGAAACTAAAGATTGATTTATGCATAATGCTGCTGCAGCAGTAACATATGCTAAAATTGATTATTTTTTTAATGAAAACATCACAGTTACCTTTTAAACAATAAACGGGTAAGGCTACTAATGGTAGAGGCTCTAAAACTAAAGTTTTAAGTGTATCCTATAAAACATATTCTGTACAGGGCTGAGATGCTCTAATAGAGGGATCTGAATTTTCTCTCTGCTCCATCAGGCAGCTAATCTGACTGGCTTCTTATCTCTGATATTATAAACACTCATTAAAGCTCAGTTCTTATCTTACTGATAAGAATGTGGCTTAAATAAGTGTCTACTTACTCTTAGTAAATTAGAGAGGCACAAAGGGAAAATGAAAGTACAGCTAGATAAACAGTTAACCCTTTGGGACAGAACGGCTCAATATTTTTAATAAAGACCAATTGAAAAAAAAGATTTTTAGTCCAAAATGAGTAAAATGCAATCATACAATTTTTTGCCTTTGAAGAGAGCCTTTAAGAGTCACTCAAGCTAAATATAATCCAAGCACAGAAAGTCAATGAGCAGTCACCATATTATAAACTATATTGCATGCCATATGAAATATTAAGAGCAAAAAATATAAGAACTATGCAAGGAGTCCAGATAATCAGGTTATACACATCTGCTCAGATACCCTCATTGAGGAGCTCATGAAGATTATGTTTAAGAGGTCTAAAGGTTCATTATACAATAATTGACATCATTTTAGATATGAACTGAGCTGAAGATGAATCTATGTATTGCTTCCCACGAAAAAGGCTCTTGCTTGAACTTGGTGGACATGTATTCTTTTTTTCAACCGTACTATATGTAATGTATGAATACATCATCACAATGCCAGGTACAGAGCCCCATCATTATTTGAGCTACAGGAATCAGAGTTTGCTATTCAGACTCTTTGGCCCCTTACTTTTCCAGCACCCACTCTACTTTCTCCAATCCAGAATAAACTCCCTACTGCTACACTTAATTCTGTACCTGTTCCTGCCCCATTTGCCCCTATTACTGTACTTAATATGTGGCACTGATCCAACAAATACTGTGTTTCAGATATAATGTTGTTTAAACTATAGTTACCCCCCAAATAGTAATACACAGTTACCCTGAAAACATATGCTAGTGTTCCCAAAAACAGTGCAAGTGCAAAATATAGTTGCAAATATTGTGCTGAAGAAATTAGTTGTGCCCCAGTCAGTGAGAGTGATTTGCACAGTAAAAGTGATTTCTTTTGTACTCCACACAGTAATAATGTCACTGTCATACAGACTGGTTTTATGCTCCCCACGTTCACACAGACTCTTCCCCATCCTACCTTCTGTAACACAGACTATTTTTTTAATGCTAGCATCTCTCTCATAATGCTCCCCATGCCCTAGTCCTTTACACAGACTGCTCTCCATGCCCGCTCTTACACAGATTGCTCCCCCCCATGTCCATTTCTCATAAATACTGATATTATGACTCCTTTTAGACAAGTGTTACATACGGCAAACCATTCCTAATACAGTAATCTCATAGTTTTGTCATGTGTACATCCAGTGCTCTTAAATCCTCACGTACAGAACCTTCTCTTTTTTTAGGCTACTTTCACACTTGAGCTTTCCCTTTCCACTATTGAGATCCATCATAGGATCTCAATAGCGGGGGAAAAAGCTTCTGTTTTGTCCCCATTCATTGTCAATTGGGACAAAACTGAACTGAACGGTATGGACCAGAATGCACACCGTTATGTTTGGTTACATCCCCATGGCGGACAGAATAACACTGCATGCGGTGCGGACCAAGACAGATACGTCAGACACAATAGAAAAAGGATCCACCCCCCATTGACTTTCAATGGTGTTCATGACGGATCCGTCATTGATATGTTAAAGATAATACAACCGGCAGGCACTTTTTTATCAAAACGGAAGCGTTTTTGCTGATCCATGACGGATCCAGCAAAAACGCTGGCGTGAAAGTAGCTTTATTCACTAACAAGAAGTTGTAGTCATCTGCAGATGCACCCGAGTTCTACAATTCTAATTCATATTACATTTGCTGCCTCTCCCCAAGCAATCTTATACAAAGGGCCGGCTCCAGGTTCATGTAGGCCCTTGGGCGATAAGGTCTCAGTGGGCCCTCTTGTGACATTTTGCATGGTGCTTACAGCAATGAAACTGCATGTAATATAGATTAAATACCTGACACAGAGCATGCTACAGAGCGGATATATGTGAATCAGTCCTTATGTGCCTACTTTAATTTTCTACCCAGTGTTTCAGTCCTTCAGGTTTACTCACAGATATGTGCCCTCTCACAGTTGATATGCCAAGATATGTGCCCCCTCACAGTAGATATGCCAAGATATGTGCCCCTTCACAGTAAATAGCCCAAAATATGTACCCCCTCACAGTTGATATGCCAAGATGTGTGCCCCCTTCAGAGTAGATATGCCAAGATATGTGCCTTCTTACTGTGGATATGGCAAGATATGTGCCCAGTGTTCCCTTCAGAGTGGTTATGCCCAGATGTGCCCCCTTCACAGGAAGTGAAAAAACAAACAATAAATCCTCCTCGCCTCAATCAACTGGCTGCTCCCATGATCCGCGCTCCCCATCATCTTCAGCAGGATACTGTGACACATTGCGCTGCTGTGTAGGAGGAGCAGAGGCTGATTCCCAGCCTGTCCCGCTCCTCCTCTTACACAGATCAGCAGGACATCGTGCTGCTGCTGTGGAGCGCTGGTGTCTCAATGGTAAAGTGGCTCTGTGCCCACTCCATAGTAGAAATGCCAATTGTGCCCCCTTCACATTAGTAATGCCCTCTGTGCCCCCTACATAGTAGAAATGCCCTCTGTGCCCCTCCATAGTAATAAAGACCTTTGTGCCCCCTCCATAGTAATAAAGTCTTTTGTGCCCCCTCCATAGTAATAAAGTCCTCTGTGCCCCCTCCATAGTAATAAAGACCTCTGTGCCCCCTCCATAGTAATAAAGACCTCTGTGCCCCCTCCATAGTAATAAAGTCCTCCGTGACCCCTCTGTATTAAAAACAAAAAAAACACAGTAACTACTCACCTTGTCCCGTTCCTGAAGCTCACAGTCCTCTCTTCCCTGCATGCACAGATTGCTTTGCAGCACTATGTGGGCGGGGCCTATGCAGATTACCGGCTTCAGGCTTCACCCACACAGGCCGGGAGCGCGATCCGTGCCTGCAGGCTGAACGGTGAGTGACAGGAACCAGCTCCCTGCACTCCAGCAATGAGCGCTTCCATCTGTATTGATGGAAGCGCTTATTGCTTCAGGCCTCTGACACTTGCCCGGGTATTCCGAGTGCTGACGCCGGCCTTGCTTATACAGCATATCAAGAGAGAAAAAAGGAGAGATTAGTACTACGATCCCATAACCACAACTGATTACAGTTCCTTGCGTTGAGAAGATATTTTAATGGGCATCTGTCAGCAGATTTGAACCTATGAAACTAACTGACCTGCTGCATGTGTGCTTGGCAGCTGAAGACATCTGTGTTGGTCCCATCCAAGATCCGAAGTTGATTTGTTCCCCAACTTCATTCTATTGCTGTACGGAGACCTACAGAGGCAAAATTCATTAAGTCCGTCCGTCTTCGATTCTACAACTTCAAAAACATTTTTAAGCAGCAATCTAAAGTCAGCTTCGGTACCATAAATTTGTGTGTCACCAACATAGAAGTCATACTGAAAGCCATGGGACTCTATGAACTGTCCAAGGCGGCAGGTGTAGATTGAGAAGGGCAGGGGGCCTAGGATAGAGTCCTGAGGGACACCAACAGAGAGGGGATGAGGCGAGGAGGCGTTGTGTGAGTGGGAGACACTAACTGTCTGGTCTGTAAGGTATGATGTGATCAAGGAGAGGGCCAAGTCCATGATGCCAAATAATGAGAGAGTTTGTAGCAGAAGGGAGTGGTCAACTGTGTAAAAAAACTGAGGATGGGTCAAGGAGGGAGAGGACAGAGGACAAATCACTGGTGATTTTGGTAAGGGCAAATTCAATAGAGTGGTGAGGTCAGATGCCAGATTGTGGCCAGTCAAATAGGAAAAAGGAAGAGAGGTAAGAGGATGGTGGATATGTTGCTTAAGTAACTTGAAGGCATATGGGAGTAGTGATCTGGGTGAAAGCTAGACAAAAAAGATAGGTCACAGGAAGGTTTTTTGAGGATGGGTGTTGTGGTAGTATATTCAAAACAGGAGGGGTTCCATGTTCATATGTGCCCGCATTGCTGAGAAAAATGACGTTTTAATATATACAAATGAGCCTCCAGGAGCAACGGGGGCATTGCCGTTACACCTAGAGTGCCCTTTGCACTTTAACCTCTTCTACCCCGAGCCAGTTTTCACCCTTCTGCCCAGGCCATTTTTATCAAATCTGACATGTGTCAAACAGAAAGTGATACCTCATAAAATATTTATTACTTAACATTACCCATATGTCTACTTTATGTTGGCATCATTTTGTAAAAAATTTCCCACTGTGCATGGCATCAGCCAGCCTTGTCACCCATCGGGTCCCTGCCACAGCAGCGCTGGAACCCGATGAGCTCCCTCACCCGCTGCATGCACCTTCTATGCCGCGATCAGTGCTGGATACAGCAGGGCCTGGGTATCAGGGACTGCCGGGCCCCTGCAGTGATCGGGCGCACACCGCTCTGGTGCCCGCCCGATCACCATGACGTGATAGTACGTCAAAATGCAGCAAGTCACTTGCCGCCATGACGTACTATTACGTCATATGTCAGGAAGGAGTTAATTGACAGGACCAAGCAGCGATAACATCATAACACCTGGTCCTGTCAATCAAACTGCAGAGGGTGCAGCAGTTGCAGAAAGAGCAGAGCCTCTATGTGTAACCGCAACACCCCGATTGCTTCTGGAGGCTCATTTGCATATATTAAAACATCATTTTTCTCAGCAATGCTGGCATATACGAACATGGGACCAACACAGTTGCCCTCAGCTGCCAAGTGCACATGTAACAGGTCAGCCAGTGTCATAGGTACAAATCGGCTAAAAGATGCCCTTTAACCACTTAAGCCCCCCTAGCTTAAACACCCTTAATGACCAGGCCACTTTTTACAATTCTGCACTACACTACTTTCACCGTTTATTGCTCAGTCATGCAACTTACCACCCAAATGAATTTTACCTCCTTTTCTTCTCACTAATAGAGCTTTCATTTGGTGGTATTTCATTGCTGCTGACATTTTTACTTTTTTTGCTATTAATCAAAAATGACCGAAATTTTTACAAAAAAATGACATTTTTCACTTTCTGTTGTAAATTTTTTTTTAAAAAACTACATTTCTATATAAATTTTTCTCTAAATTTATTGTTCTACATGTCTTTGATAAAAAAAAGTCCAATAAGTGTATATTTATTGGTTTGGGTAAAAGTTATAGCGTTTACAAACTATGGTGCAAAAAAGTGAATTTCGGCATTTTGAAGCAGCTCTGACTTTCTCAGCACCTGTCCTGTTTCTTCAGGTGCTAGAATGCCAGGATAGTATAAATACCCCCCAAATCACACCATTTTAGAAAGAAGACACCCCAAAGTATTCGCGGAGGGGCATGGTGAGTTCATGTATCATTTCATTTTTTTCACAAGTTAGCGGAAAATGACACTTTCTGAGAAAAAAAAAAATAATAAAAGTTTCAATTTCTGCTAACTTCTGGCAAAAAAAAAAGAAATCTCAGACGGACTCACTATGCCCCTCAGTGAATACCTCGGGGTGTCTACTTTCCGAAAAGGGGTCATTTGTGGGGTGTGTTTACTGTTCTGGCATTTTGGGCGGGGCTAAATTGTGAGCCGCCATGTAAAACTAAAGGTACTCGTTGGAATTTGGGCCCTTTGCGCCCAGGCTGCAAAAAGTGTCACTTATGTGGTATCGCCGTACTCAGGAGAAGTAGGGCAATGTGTTTTGGGGTGTATTTTTACATATACCCATGTTGGGTGAGAGAAATATCTCTGTAAATTGTCAACTTTGTATAAATTTTTTTAAAAGTTGTCGTTTACAGAGATATTTTCACACACAGTATGGGTATATATAAAATACACCCCAAAACACATTGCCCTATATCTCCTGAGTGCGGCGATACCACATGTGACACTTTTTGCAGCCTGAGTGCAAAGGTCCTAAAACAATGAGTACCTTTAGAATTTCACAGGGCATTTTTACGCATTTGGATTCCAGACTTCTTCTCACGCTTTAGGGGCCCCTAAAATGCCAGGACAGTATAAATACCCCACATGTGACCCCATTTTGGAAGAGGAGACACCCCAAGGTATTCCGTGAGGGGTATGGTGAGTTCATGTAAAATTTTATTTTTGTCACAAGTTAGTGGAATATGAGACTTTGTAAAAACAAAATTAAAAAAAATATATATATATCAATTTCCGCTAACTTGTGCCAAAAATAAAAATTCTGTGAACTCGCCATGCCCCTCACGGAATACCTTGGGGTGTCTTCTTTCCAAAATGGGGTCACATGTGGGGTATTTATACTGACCTGGCATTTTAGGGGCCCCTAAAGCGTGAGAATCCAAATGCGTAAAAATGGCCTGTGAAATCTAAAGGTACTCATTGGTTTAGGGCCCCTTTGCGCACCTTGGCTGCAAAAAGTGCCACTCATGTGGTATCGCTGAACTCAGGAGAAGTAGGGCAATGTGTTTTGGGGTGTATTTTTACATATACCCATGCTGCGTGTGAGAAATATTGCTGTAAACGACAACTTTTTACATTTTTTTATTCAAAGTTGTCAATTTACAGAGATATTTCTCACACAAAGTATGGGTATATGTAAAAATACACCCCAAAACACATTGCCACTTCTCCTGAGTACGGCGATACCACATGAGTGACACTTTTTTGCAGCCAAGATGTGCAAAGGGGCCCTAAAACTAATGAGTACCTTTTAGGAGGGCATTTTTACGCAATCATTACACGTATGGCCAGCATTAGGAGTTTCTGCGATTCTCCGTATATTGAGCATACGGGTAATGAGATTTTTTTTCCCGTTCAGCCTCTGGGCTGAAAAGAAAAAAAATGAACGGCACAGATTTCTTCATTCGCATCAATGTGGATGAAAAAATCTCTGCCCGAAAATGTGCAAAAAAAACCAAAACGGCACAGATTTCCTCATTCGCATCGATCAATGTGGATGAATAAATCTCTGCCAAAAAATGTGCAAAAAAAAAAGTAGTAAGGCCCCATTCACACGTCCGCAAAAATGTCCGCATCTATTCCGCAATTCTGCGGAATAGATGCGGACCATTCAGTGTGAATGGGGCTGGCGGTGATGCGGAGAGCACACTATGCGCTCGCCGCATCAGCATTCTGCGAGCTGCGGCCGCAAACTTCCGGGTTTCGGCCCCCAAACATCCGACCGCAGCTCCGCAAAAGATAGAGCATGTCCTATTCTTGTCCGCAGTTGCGGACAAGAAAAGGCATTTTCTATATAGTTCTGGCAATGTGCGGATCCGCAAAATGCGGAAAGCACATTGCTGGTGTCCGTGTTTTGCGGATCTGTGGATCCATGGATCCGCAAAACACATACGGACGTCTGAATGAGCCTTACAGGGGGTAATTAGTGTCAGGGGGTGACATGGGGTGATCGGGGTTAATCAGGGGTTAATCAGTGGGGGGTGGGGTGGATGGGTGGGGGGTCTGTGTGGTGATTTGGTGCACTTATAAAGTTTCTTTGGTGGTCCCAAGCAAAGGGACCACCAAAGGAACGATCAGCAAGCATATCAGACGAAGTTAACAAAACAGTGTCTGATATGCCATTTTTTTAACTTCTACAGCCTGCCAGCGCACGATCAGCGCTGGCAGGCTGTAGTTTACCTTGTCCCCGACGTGATCCTGTGAACGCGCATGCACGCGCGCGCGTTCACAGGAAATCTCGCCTCTCGCGAGATGACGCGCCCGCGCGTCAAGGAGGAACAGACCGACCGCCCGCAGGATGCAATCCTGCGTGAGGCGGTCGGCAAGAAGTTAAGCTGTATCTCTGTAATATTTATCTATCATCTATATATCATCTATCTCTCTGTAATACAACAGTCAATGGCCAACACGGAAATTTACATATAGGGTGAATATGTTAGAATGCAAGATCCCTTGAGAGAAGATATAATATCCTCACTTTTTGATGTGCAAACTTAGGCACAAATCTACTAAGCATTTGTAGTATAAGAGAGGAGGTCAGTGCAGCCGGTACTATCTGGGTCTCCAGAGGCTTGGGTCTGACAACCAAAGGAGCAGAAAAGCACAAGGAGAGGAGAAGGTGGACTGATTGGGGAACATTAACTAAGCATGTTGCACCAGAATTATGGCATAAAATGTGCCAAAAAGAAGGGTGTTTCGATTTGCGCCAAATATATCAGATGTATCAGAATTTTCAACATAAAGAATGCATGACCCCAAAAATGAATTCTAAATGTCGAAGAGGGCAGGGCTATCAAATTGGTGAATATTTTGCCTTATTTATCATCCTCTTATTTGCACAAATGGCTCAAATTGTTGCAAACAATTAAGCCAGCTTATGTGGTGGTGTTTTGTGTAAAAAGTGACATTTATGGTAAAAGATGCGACTTTTTGTCAAAATGTCACATTTATAAAAAGTCAACCCGTCGTGGGAACAAGTGATGGTAAAATATTAAAACAGGATGAGTTTTTTATCTAATATGAGCTAAACAGAAGGGTTTTGTCAGTAAATTATAACATTCAACAAAAAGAAAACATAGAAACATAGAATGTGTCGGCAGATAAGAACCATTTGGCCCATCTAGTCTGCCCAATATACTGAATACTATGAATAGCCCCTGGCCCTATCTTATATGAAGGATGGCCTTATGCCTATCCCATGCACGCTTAAACTCCTTCACTGTATTTGCAGCTACCACTTCTGCAGGAAGGCTATTCCATGCGCCCACTACTCTCTCAGTAAAGTAATACTTCCTGATATTACTTTTAAACCTTTGCCCCTCTAATTTAAAACTATGTCCTCTTGCAGCAGTTTTTCTTCTTTTAAATATTCTCTGCTCTTTTACCGTGTTGATTCCATGGGCGTAGGAAGCCCCAAAAATCTGGGGGGATAGCACTTATGAGGCCCCTGTGTCCCCGCCCACCCTCAAGCCACACCCACATATCTCTCCGCCCCCCCCCCCCAAGTGCCAAAATCTCTTTTCTCCCCCTTATGGGCCAGTGGGTCCGGTTAAAAAAAAAAAAAAAAACACGCACACACACACAAAACTAGACACTTATACTTACCTCAATCTGTCACAGCGATGTGATGCAGGCCTCTTCCGGCCTGTGTCCCGCACTGTACGGCTCACAGACGGCGCGATGACGTCATCGCGTCGCCTGTACTAACATCTGATAGGCTGCAGGCCTAGTGTTGGCAGCCTATCAGAGGAGCAGGGAAGGGAGACGCCTTTCCCTCTCCTGCTCCGCAGCACAACCATCTGTATCGCTGTCCTGAGGACGGAGATACAGATAACTATGGAGATGATAAGCTATACATGTTAAGGTCCTTTAACCTTTCCTGGTAAGTTTTGTCCTGCAATCCATGTACTAGTTTAGTAGCTCTTCTCTGAACTCTCTCCAAAGTTTCAATATCCTTCTGCAGATATGGTCTCCAGTACTGCACACAATACTCCAAATGAGGTCTCACTAGTGCTCTGTAGAGCGGCACGAGCGCCTCCCTCTTTCTACTGTTAATGCCTCTCCCTATACACCCAAGCATTCTGCTGGCATTTCCTGCTGCTCTATGACATTGCCTGCCCACCTTTAGGTCGTCTGATATAATGACCCCTAAATCCCTTTCCTCAGATACTGAGGTTAGTACTGTATCACTGATTTTATATTCTGCTCTTGGGTTTTTACGCCCCAGGTGCATTATCTTGCACTTATCGACATAAAATTTTAGTTGCCAGATTTTTGACCATTCCTATAGTTTTCCTAAATCCTAAAACAATAAGAAAAATGTCCCGAGTCTGAGACAAAAGTAGCAATCTACTATTCCAGTACAAATGTTGCAATTATGCTTCAAAAGTTGCAAATATGTTTCAAAAGTCACAAGTGTGGTCTGGCAGGGGGTGGCCGTTTTTGGTCGCCTCATTTCCCACAAAAAAATATAAAAAGTGATCAAAAAGTCGTATAGACCCCAGAATGCTATCCCTGAAAAGTACAGATCCATACACATAACTACAAAAAAAGTTATAGGGGTCAGAATATGGCAATGAAAAAATAAAACAGATTTTTTCCAAGGTTTCCAACGCATATAAAACTATACATATAAGGTATTGCTAGATTCACACTGACCTGTAGAATGGAATTAACTGGTCAGTTTTATCACAAAATGAAAGTTGTAAATAAAAAACCTGTAAAACAATGTCATAACGTAATAGCTTTTTTTTTTTTTTATTCCACCACATTTGGACCTTTTCCCTGCTTCTCACTACATTATTTGCAATATTAAATGGTGTAAACTACAACTTGTACCGCGAAAAACAAGCCCCATAAGTATGTGAACGGAAAAATAAAAAAGTTATGGCTCTGGGAAGGACAGGGAACACAAAACAAAAATGCAAAAACATCCAGGGTAGAAAGGGTTAAATTCTCAGTCTGCCCCTGGGGCCTGGAGTTGACTCATTTGGGAAGATTCATCAAGACTGGTGTTCCCATACTGCCAGTCTTGCTCCCCCTGTACAGGAGTAAGATGTGCCTAATTTATTAAGAGGCGAAAGATCATTTTGAGATGCCGGAGGTGAGCTGTGTCTATCACCTATTGTTAAATTGTAACTGTATTTTAGAAAAAAAAATTGACATTTCAAAAGTGTTGAATGTGGGGGTCCTGGTGCTGAGATCCCCACTGATCGCTAAAATGGGGAGGCAAAAATACTCAACTGAGTGCTGTCTCCCTAGCTGAACATGGGCTCATAGAGTTTCTACTGAGCTCATTTTCAGCTAGCGAAGAGTCAGTGCTCAGCTGAGTACTTGTGCTTCCTCGTTTGAGTGATCAGTCAGTGTCTACTTATTTGGACCCCACTGATCAAAAATGTTGACACCTCACTATGACATGTCAGAAGTTTTTTAAATGACAGTTACACTTTAATGGTGGATCCTATGTTTTCTGTATATACAGGATACCCTTTATTATAATCTTCCAGTGATGATTATAAGATGACTACTAGATAATTAGAGTGATATCTACAGAACAGCTGTAAAATTTCTGAAAACTTGAAAATTTCTGGATTTTTGCTTAATATATATAGTACATGTTAAATAAATAAAAAATACCCAAATGTTTGACATAACGATTTAAACAATTGGCTAATTTCTAATGGCACATACCCTTTAAATTAGGCCCTCAACATAAGATAGCTGTCAGACAAAATACTTTTTGACCCACCTCTCCTTTCTCGACACTGTGTCTAAATTTAATATCAGTAATTATTTTAAAGACTTTTTCCAAATAGTGAAAAGAAAAATAATATTTTTATAAAACCTTTTATTAGGTCTTTATAGCATACAAGAATCGTTTTAAAGCAAGTTACATAGAAGTGCCAAAGTCATATAAATTCTACCAAACCAAATTTATCTTGCACAGAAGGGATAAGGTCAGACTGAAGGAAAACAGGGGCAACAGGTCACTGAAAACTAAGAAAGTGAAAAGCCTTGCTTTCAATGCTGTAGCTGTCTATAGTTCTTTCAAGACTGAACCACAGAAGTCATCATCCAAAGTCTCTAAACCACAAACTTGATAAACCTTATGCGGTAAGGACAAAGTGCATTAGTATAATGGAAACAAGGCAGAAATGTTTGTCTAAAACCACAAATGATGCATTAGCAACACTGTAGATAAGCATTTTATGAAAACAATTATTTAGTACATAAAAAAAGATTTAATAAGTGAAAAAATCTACCATTTTATGTCTGTCTGTCTATGTTTGTCAATGTCTTGTTGTGTGTAGTGTCAATTTAACCCTTTTAGCCCCGGAGGTTTTCCTTTTTTATTTTCCACTCCATGCTTTTTTGGGGCCATAACTTTTTTTATTTTTCTGTCCTTTGAGGGCTTGTTTAAGCAGTTGTACTTTCTAATGCCACCATTAAATGTTACATATGATGTAGTGGTAAACTCGAAAACTCCGCAACAGTTTTATGTTTTGTTTTTACGGTGTCCCCTATGTGTAAAAAAATTACCTGCTACTTTTAGTCTCCGGCGATACCACAAATTTATAGTTTGTCTTGTGTTTTAAAATATAAAAAAAAATTAAAACCTTAAAAACAAATAATTTCTTTTTTTTTCGTCATCATATTTAGAGCTCTATACATGTTTTTTAGTTATGTGTACGGAGCTGTGTAAGGGCAAATTTTTTTGTGGGGGGATCTGTACTTTTCAGTTATAACATTTTGGGTGTGTATAACTTTTTGATTGCTTTTTATTCAATTTTTTGTGGGAGGTGAATCGACCACAAAATGCAAATTGTCCATTTTGACTTTTTTTCCCGTTTTGCCATTTGCTATGGGAAAAGAAATTGTATATTTTAATAGTACAGGCATTTTCACACGTGGCGATGCTCATGATGTTTATTTTTTATTTTTATCTATTTTGATTTTGGGGAAAGGAAAGTGATTTAAATTTTTAGATTGTTTTTATACTTTTCAAAGCATTAATTTTTTTTACACTTTTTTTTATAGCATCCCACCCAGCTACGTACATGTACAGCATTGGTCAAGAAGGGGTTAAAAGTAAGCTGCAACTCTTAATCTAACAAGTCAAGAGTTTACATTTCCATATAAAGAAATTATATATATATATACACACACACAGTATACACAATCATTGCCAAAAAATAATGCACCAAGAAGGAGAATGTGATAATGTAGATAAGGGCAGGGGAAAATACATATGCACAGCTAAACCTCTGTAGGCAGTCCTATTAACATTCCTTGGGCTGTGAAGGAGGAATGGTATTCATCTCTTCTTGAATATACACTCATTGACAAAAAATAACGCACCAAGGAGAAGTTGTTGGAATCAAATGACACTTTATATGAGTGAATGTAATGATGATATATGGAAGTGATTACAGTATTAGAGCAAAAGCATAAGTTTACTGGGGGAAACAGTACAACTGAAAGGAGGCTCTAGTTGGGCCAGCTGGATACAAATGAAATATAGTTGGTCTTGGTGGCATACAGGTTCTGTGTAGTATCCTGTGGCACATTTCTCCACAGATTTTGAAGCTGGGCCTATAGATTCTGCACACTTGTAGGCTGCTGAAGCTAGTGTCTGAGCTGGTCTCCCAAAAATGGCTTGATGTCCCTACTCAAACCTGATCATTGTGCAAAATATTAGCCAGATTTCTCCTGTATGCTCCTGTATACTGTGCATAGTACATGTCTGCAATAATACATCAACAGTATATACATAGCTTCTACACTCACATATATACTGTACACAGCTCCTATTTCCTGCAGATTATTCCTTTGACTGCCGAGGTTACAGGTTAATCTGTATCATTAAACCCTTTTCCTTGTCACATTGCAATTAACCCTTTGTTTCCCTTCTCTAGGGTTGTTATACAGTATATATATATATATATATATATATATATATATATATATATATTATATTTATACAGAAAAAGAGAATACAACAGCACTCTGCAACCCAAATAAAGTACGTAAATGTCATAATAATGACAAATGTTATAATGTTAATCCTATGCAATTATATTTTGTAGAAAATATATAAAAAAGGTTGTATATATGTGTGTGTGTGTGTGTGTATGCATGAATGTATGTTCCGCGATCACTCAAAAACGCAACCATCGATTTCAACAAAACTTGAAACCTGGAAAGAAATCTTGTGGGGGTCATAAGCCCCTACACATCAGCTGCATGGAGTTTGTATGCTCCAACTCTTTTTGCTTGGTACACAAACTTGGTACACATATCACTTACTATCTGAGAAAGAATAAGGTAGAGGTAACATGCCGGTACACAATGAGTTTCTGTCTGTCCCGACGTCTTTCTGTCTGTTCTTTATGTGCGACCAAACGACCGGACTGATCTTTACCAAATTTGGAAAACATGTACATCAGGTGTCCGGGAAGGTCTTAGACCAGGTCTCAGCTCTCTAGGACGTACCGTTCCAGAGATATTCCCAAAAATGTCCTGCATTAGCCAATACAAGCCTGCAAGTCTTTCTCTTCATATCCCAACCGATATAAACATGGTCACCTGTCCCTTATCAGCCAATAGAAGCTCGAAGGCCATTGTCTCCACATACACACAGTTTTACTCCAGGTTTCCATAACAAACCAGCCATTTTTCTTCACTGCTTTAGGCTAGGGCTACACGATGACAATAAGTTGCAGGACAAATAGGGCACAACTACACTGCTACATGTTTCGCACGACATTGATATCGCACCAATGTTGTGCAACAATTTTTATAATGATAGTCTATGGTGTTGCACTATGACATGTGACATGCTGAGACTGCGACATGACAGTCGAAGAAAAATCTTGGATGGATTTTTTTGCGACTGTCGTGTCGCAGTCGCAGCATGTCACATATCGCAGTGTGAAACCATAACCTATCATTATAAAAATTGTTGAGACAAAATGTCGCGCGACACATGTGGTCGTGTAGCCCTAGCATTAAAGGGGCAGGCCACTGTGGCGGTCACTGTTAAGGAGCGGACACTGTGGAAGTCACTGTTAAGGGGGCAGAGGCCACTATTAAAGGGACAACTGCTGTGGAGGTCACTGTTACGTTAAGGGGATGGGCTGTTGTGGCGGTCCCATTTTAAAGCGGCAGGGCACTGGGGGGGGGTCAGTGTTAAGGGTTGGGGGACTGTGAAGTTCACTGTTAAAGGGGCGGGGTGCTGTAGAGGTCACTGTTATGGGGGATACTGTTGATATCTTTTACCGACACACACAAACATTAAATGAAATAGATGAAATATACCTGTGCGAAGCCGGGTCCTTCTGCTAGTATATATATATATATATATATATATAGAGAGAGAGAGAGAGAGAGAGAGAGAGAGAGAGAATTGACTGTAAACTAGAATACGGTGCATAGAGCCTTGGAAGCAGTCGTAGTCCAAGTATGCACATACGTCAGTACACGTAAGGGAACAGAGTGCTATTAAAGGTGGCGGAGCCAGAGACAAAGCCTCAACTTATTAATATTAGTTATTAATATACAGCATTGATATTAATAATTACTATTTCCTTTAACATAGACCAACAAAGTAGCACGCCTGTGTGAAGTGAAAGAAAAATGATACATGGTTTTTGAAAAATTTTAATAAATAAAAATCAAGTGTGGCGTGCATTTGTATTAAGCCTCCTGTACTTTGATACCTCTAAATAAAATCCAGTGTGACCAATTGCCTTTAGAAGTCACCTAATTAGTAAATAGAGTCCACCTATGTGTAATTTATTCCCAGTATAACTACAGCTATTCTGTGAAGGCCTCAACATTAGTGATCAAACAGCATCACAAAAACTAAACAACACACCAGACAGGTCAGGGATAAAGTTGCGGAGAATTGGTTAGGTTATAAAAAAATACACCTCATGGAGCACTGTTCAACCCACCTTCTGAAAATGGAAGTATGGCACAACTGCAAACATATCAAGACATGGCTGTCCACCTAAACTGACAGCCCAGGAAAGGAGAGCACTAATTAGTAAAGTAGCCAAGAGGCCCATGGTCACTCTGGAGAAGCTGCAGAGATCCACGACTCAGGTGAGAGAATCTGTCCACAGGACAACTATTAGTCGTGTATTTCACAAATCTGGCCTTTATGGAAGAGTGGTAAGAGGGAAGCCATTTTTGAAAGCAAGCCATAAGAAGTCCTGTTTGCAGTTTGCCACAAGCCAATGAGGGGAAACAGGCAAACATGTGAAATGAGGTGCTCTGGTCAGATAAGAGCAAAGTAGAATATTTTCGCCTAAATGCAAAACGCTATGTGTGGCAGAAAACTAACACTGCACATCACCCTGAACACACTATTCCAACCGTGAAACATGGTGGTGGCAGCATCATGCTGTGAGGATGCTTTTCTTCAGCAGGGTCAGAGTTGATGGGAAGATGGATGGAACATAATACAGGGCAACCCTAAAGAAAAACCTGGTATAGGCTGCAAAAGACTTGAAACAGGGGCAGAGGTTCACCTTCCAGCAGGACAATAACCCTAAATATACAACCAAAGCTGCAATGGAGTGGTTTAGATCAAAGCATATTTATGTGTTAGAAAGTCAAAAGTCAAATGTCCACAACTAAATCCCATTGAGAATCTGTGGCAAGACTTGAAAATTGCTGTTCACAAACGTACTCCATCCAACCTGACTGAGCTTATGCTATTTTGCAAAGAAAAATGGGCAAAAATCTCAGCCTCAAAGCTGGCAGAGCCATACCTCAGTAGACTTGTAGCTGTAATTGCAGCTAAAGGTGGTCTTACAGAGTATTAACTCATGGTTGTGTAATACTAATACATGCCACACTTTCCAGATTTTTATTTATTAAATATTTTGAAAACCATGTATAATTTTCTTTTCACTTCACATATACAGTACTTGCTACTTTGTGATGGTCTATCAGATAAAATCCCAATAAAATACATTTAAGTTTGTAGGTGTAATGTGAAAAAATGTGGAAAAGTTCAAGGGATATGAATACCTTTTCAAGGCATTGAATATTTAACACCACCCCAAGCGTCACGTATCCAAAGGTCTCTGATTCTGTTGGCAGCTAATGCAAAATTTCAAATGTTTTAATTTCAGTAAAGTTATTGGTATTTTAGCAGTATTCCTTAGTGTATGAAAAATATACTTTGTTAAATACTCCATTCATGAGATTTTAGTTAGGCCAACCTTTTCTCCATAGATGCTACAATTTTATTTTTCTACATAAAAATAGCATAAGTTATATGTCAGTAAAACCAGTTTATCATCAGTTTAGTTTTATAGAACTGTCAGAAATAATATTTTCAAGGGTTAGCAAACCTGACAGACCAAGCTGAAACCTGTCTCTTACTCTCTGAAAAATGTATGGAGTGTTGACAGATAAACACGCTGCACATGTACCATTTTGGCAAGATCAGTGCTTCATCTCAGGCTTGGAACCTGCTTTATTTTAATGTACTTTCTATGTGCTATCTTCTATTAGTTTCAATTAGATCTGTCTAAAATAATTCCTACATTCTGACTTTATGAAAATGCTCTGCAGACATTTATACGCTGACTGTATTCTTTAATTATTATGTACATATCCACTTTAAAAAAAAAAATAAGCGGTGTAACTATACAAAAAAATCACCCTGCCCCTTAGACATTACATTTTATTGTGTAACCACACAGCACATTTAATTCAATGTATTTGGCACTGATCAGTAGAAACCAAACTTGTTATTTAGAAGTCTGTACTGAGTTATGTCATATAATACAATTATCAAAGCACAGCTGAATAAATAAAAACAACGTAATAACTGAATTTGACAGTCCTTATTCAGTAGAGTCAACATTAGGGTACTTTCACACTTGCGGCAGAGCGATCCAGCAAGCAGTTCCGTCTCCAAAACTGCCTGCCAGATCCGGCAATCTGCATGCAAACGGAAAGCATTTGAAGACGGATCCGGCTACAGATCTGTCTTACGAATGCATTGCAAGAACGGATCCGGAGTGGAATTCGATCCGAATTTCAGAAATTATTCCATTTGCACAGAATCCAAATTACCAAAAGCCTCAGCCATCTTGGATTCAGCCATTTTCCAGTGTACTTAGTGCAGGGAGAGACATTATCAGGCGCTAGAGACAGTGCTAGGAAAGACTTGAAAACTTATATTTTGCTCAATAGAAGTTCAGGGAAAGAGCATTAGAAGTGTAGGGAAAGGATAGGAAGGAATTATTCCACAATCTGTTATTGTGCCACTCTGTGGTCTCCTCATGCTGCTGCCACCTCACCACTATGTCATTGGGACACTCTGTGGACTTCTCATGCTGTTCCCACCCTCCTCACTTCATGACTGGGCCCCTATTTTGCCTTTTTGGCCTGGCTGACATCATAATTTATTTGACCCTTTTCTGATATGTCACAAGGAAGTAAAAATGAGACACACAACAGATCCTGTCCGTGTAGCAGCTGTAAGGCCTGTATGGTCCCATCAGAATTGGCCTATGATTTGGTAGCCAAAAGCAGGAGTGGGTACAAAACACAAGACATGCAAATATTCCATTCACGTGTCATTTCTGTTTTGGATTCCCTCCTGTTTTATTTGGGCATTAGCAATACTGATGGATTACTGACCAAATGCAGAGTGAAGGCGGATTCTCAACAGACAGGATCTGTTTTTTGGAGGGTTATTGTTCTGACGGATCAGATGAAGTGCAAAATAATCAGTGACATCAACACAAACTTACTGCTAACACCCTCTCCACTCTGTCAGAGGGGCTCTACTTGTATAAGCGTTTAATAGAACAGGTTCTGTAGACATCTATGAGGAATCCGCTGATGACAGTGTAAAAGAAGTGCCCTCTTTCACGCTATCGTAGGATCATGGGTCTGTGCACTGATCTTTATACCTGACACTAACAACGACCTGTAAGGCTGAGTTCACACTTGAATTATTTGGTCAATTTTGGTCCTGTAACTGCCCAAATAAGTGAAGTGTGCAGTGATCTAAGAGCGACGCCTGTCATCTGCGTGTCATACTGACTAACAGTACTGTTTCACTACCACAGCAGACTCACTATGCGTGTTGCTGCAAGGCACAGTGTTCTACACCACTACACAAGCTCTCTGCAGCCAGGAAATAGCTGTTTTATTAACGCGATTCGTCACGAATTAATTCTGATCAAATCAAATCTTTTTGGAAAATTCAGCAAACCGACCGAATCGAATTTCTGAGAAATTCACTCATCTCTAGTCATCATACAAACAACTGGCTTTAATTTGATAAGCTTAACACCTTAGTGACCAAGCCTGTTTGGGCCTTTATGACCAAGCGTTTTTCGTCCTTTTTTCATGATCTTGTTCCAAGAGCTATAACTTTTTTATTTTTCCATCTATATAGCAGTATGAAGGCTTGTTTTTTGCGGGACAAGTTGTAGTTTTTAATGGCGCCATTTTGGGGTACACATAACTTTCTGATTAACTTTTATTAACTCTTTCTGGGACGGAGATGGGAAAAAATAGCAATACTGCCATTGTGTTTTTACATTATAAATTTTACCACGTTCATTTTTCGTTAAAAGTAACATAATATTTTTATTCTATGGGTCAGTACGATTACAGTGATACTAAATACATATAGTTTTTTTATGTTTTACTACTTTTTTTGCAATAAAGCCCCCTTTTTTTAAACCAAAAAAAATGATTTTGCATTGCCACTTCCCAAGACCCATAACTTTTTTTTTTTCTATGGAGTTGTGTGAGGGCTTGATTTTTACATACCGACTTGTATTTTTCATTGTTATCATTTTGGAGTAAATGCCGCTTTTTGATCGCTTGTATTTCCGTTTTTTTCGGTGGAAACTAAGAATAAATTAGAAATTCTGGCATTTTTTTTAAATTGTTTTTTTTACGGCGTGTACCATAGGGGATAATTTATGTAATATTTATGTAGTACCGTTCGTTACGGACGTGGCAATACCAAACATATAGGGGATAAATTATTTTTGCAATTTTTTTCATTGAAAAGCGTATTTTCAATGGAAAAAAGGCATATTTTTTATTTTATGGAATTTCCTTATATTTAATAAATGTGTATTTTTTTCAATTTTTTTTTACTACTTAATAGTCCCACAAGGGGACTATAATATACAGTATTTTGATTGCTTTTAAAATGTAATGCATTATATCTATAATGCATTACATTTTAATAGCAGTGCTATTCCAACTTTGACCAGCAGGCTGCGCCAGAGGGGCACAGCCTGCTGGAGATTACTGGAGGACAGGCTCGGGGCCCTGCCGGAAGCCAGGTAAGGCTTCCCAGCTCATCAGCACCCCGCGATTGCATTTGCGGGGTGCTGATGGGTGACTTCCTCTGTCAGCACTTTACATGCGCAGGCGCCATTGCGCCGGCATGTAAAGGGTTAAATAGCCCGGATCGGCACTCCTGCTGGTCCGGGCTGTTAGAGAAGGGCCCCGGCTCTCATGTGAGCGCCCCCGTGCAGCGCTTAGACTGGGCCGCCGTAAAAACGCACCGACCGAGCCTAAGGCCCCTTAGTGACCGCCGTAAAAAGGCCTATGGGAGGTCACTAAGGGGTTAAATTTAATTTTTTGACATTCTTTGTAACACTACATAAAGAGGACCTGTCACATCCTCACAAAATGAAGCCCCTCTATTCATCTTCAGTTGGTGCAATTGATACTAATGGATCATCAGGGTGGTGGTCAATGGAATGTTACCTCAGCAATTACACTGGGATGGAGCCAACCCACCTGAAAATTCACTAGGATTAGTTCATTAAAACTAATGGAACCATATGTGGACGAATGCGGAAGGGGACTCTGTAAACCCACCTAACAACATAACAACAGTAAAGGCTGGCACCACAGCAGCTTCATCCACATATCCACTGCTATAGAGATCCATGGAGTATTGCCATTATGATCTGTGCACATATGTTGACATAAGTCTTGGTGATCCCATTTAACTTTGTAGGGAGCGTACATGTTCTCCAAATCTCACCTGCATGGATCTAATTGTTTTTCCTATGTAATACGGGCCACATGTGCAAATTATTGGATACACTATAAAACCTGTTTTACATGTTATCATAGATGTATTGTTTTAGATGTTGTCTTAACATGTTTGATGTTAAATTTACAATCACTTAACCCCTTAGTGACCAAGCCTGTTTGGGCCTTTATGACCAAGCGTTTTACTTCCTTTTTTCATGGTCACGTTCCAAGAGCTATAACTTTTTTATTTTTTCGTCTATATAGCTTTATGAGGGCTTGTTTTTTATGGGACAAGATGTAGTTTTTAATGGCACCATTTTAGGGTACATGTAACTTTCTAATTAACTTTTATTAACTCTTTCTGGGAGGTAGATGGGGAAAAATAGCAATACTGCCACTGCATTTTTACATTATAAGTTTTACGGCGTTCATTTTTCGGTACAAATAACATAATATCTTTATTCTCTGGGTCAGTACGATTATAGTGATAATAAATACTTATAATTTTTTTACGTTTTACTACTATTTTTTGCAATAAAACCCCTTTTATTAACCAAAAAAATTATTTTGCATTGCCACTTCCCAAGACCCATAACTTTTTTTATTTTTATTCTATGGAGTTGATTGAGGGCTTTATTTTTGAGGGAAGACTTGTATTTTTCATTGGTATCAATTTGGAGTAAATGCCGCTTTTTGAACGCTTGTTATTAAGTTTTATTTTTTCGGTGGAAACTAAGAATAAATTTGAAATTCTGTCTTTTTTTTTTTTTTTACGGCATTCCTTATAGGGGATAATTTACGTAATATTTATGTAGTCCGGGTCGTTACGGACGCGGCAATACTAAACATATGGGGTATATTTTCTTTTTGCAATTTTTTTCATTGAAAAGCGTATTTTCAATGGAAAAAAAAGCATATTTTTTTATTTTATGGAATTTTTTCTATTTAATAAATGTGTAGTTTTTCTATTTTTTTTACTACTTAATAGTCCCACAAGGGGACTATAATATACAGTATTTTGATTGCTTTTAAAATGTAATGCATTATGTCTATAATGCATTACATTTTAATAGCAATGCTATTTCAACTTTGACCAGCAGACTGCGCCAGAGAGGCACAGTCTGCTGGAGATTCCGGAAGACAGGCTCGGGGCCCTGATCGGAAGCTAGGTAAACTTCCCAGCACATCAGCATCCCGCAATCGCATTTGCAGGGTGCTGATGGGAGACAGAGGGAGTCCGCTCCCTCTGTTACCACTTTACATGCAGCGGGCGCCATTGCGCCCGGCATGTAAAGTGTTAAACAGCCCGGATCGGCACTCCTGCCGGTTCAGGCTGTTAGAGCAGGGCCCCGGCTCTCATGTGAGAGCCGGGTCCGTGCTCCCCGCTGCACGGGGGGGCCGTGCAGCGCTTAGACTGGGCAGCCGTAAAAACGCGGCGGCCCAGCCTAAGGCCCCTTAGTGACCGCCGTAAAAACACGTATGGGTGGTCACTAAGGGGGTAATCGTATATATACATGGCCCCGCCGTAAATAATTACAAAAAAGGCAATTTCCACAACGATAATTCCTACCTAGTAAAATGCCCTGCAAACAATTCCTACCTTTTTCTTCACCTTAGGCCTCATGCACACGACAGATGTTCTGGTCCGCATCTGAACCGCACTTTTTGCGGCTCGGGTACGGACCCATTCACTTCAATGCGGACAAGAATAGGCATCTCTTTGATGGGCCGCAATTTGCGGACCACAAAACATACAATGGTCGTGTGCAATTAGAGTTGTTTCGATACCAAAATTTTGATTCGGTATCGATACCATAAAAAAGTATTGCGATACTCGATACTATTCGATACCGCGCGGAGTCGGACTTTAGATATGGCAATATGTTATATGTTTATCTATATATTTTAGATGTAAAATAGGAAAAGGCTGTGATTTATACTTAATATTTCGGTGTGTGTGTTTTTTTTATTATTATTACTTTTTATTTAATTTTTATTTAATATTTCCCCCCTTAGGGGTAGAACCTGGGATATTTTCATCCCTTGTCCTATTCACCCTGATGGATCTCTATCAGGGTGAATAGGACTTGACATTTCCCTGCTGCCCTGTGCTCTGTGCACACAGCAGCAGGGAGCCCCATGGCAGCCAGGGCTTCAGTAGCATCCTGGCTGCCATGGTAACCCATCGCAATGTAGGGCTTTGATCGGTTACCATGGCAGCCAGGACGTTACTGAAGCTCTGGCTGCCATGGGGAACTGCCACTGCAACCAATGGAGGGGACCCTGTGGCCACTGCCACCAATGATCTAAAAACTTTAATACTGGGAGGGGCGGTGGGATTGAGGGCGCTGTGTCCACTCATTTGGTTTAATATGGGGGGAGGTGGGGGTCGCACTGCCCACACAATAATTAACCTTTAATACAGATACAGGAGGCAGATACCGCCGGCACCCACCTCCTGTATCTGTATTAAAGGCTAATAATCATTGTGTATGCAGGAGCGGGGGCAGAGCGGCAGGAGCGGGGGCAGAGCGGCAGGACCGGGGGCAGAGAGGCAGGAACGGGGGCAGAGCGGCAGGATCGGGGCAGAGAGGCAGGACGTGTACTTGTTGCAGGTGGAGCAGCACATAGGAGGAGGACAGCGGAGGAACACACAGGAGGAGGAGAAGGGCACAGGACACTGAGGAGGAGGCGGCTGCTGCCATTCGCCCGGCGCAGCAGTTCTCTCCTCCCATGTCCCTCCTCCTGCACTAATCACCGGTGGCCGCGTCATAGGAGGGAGGGATTCCCTACCTCCCTCCTTCTCCACTATCTACAGCCTCAGGGAACACAGCGTGTGCCGAGCGCTGCACACGCCGTGTCCCCCCATAACAGGAGATAATAGACTGCGCAGTAGCGCGGTCTAGTATCGAAAAAATGAACATCCCGATACCGAATCGATACTGGCATAAAAGTATTAATTGGGTATCGAAAGTTCAATACCCGAAACAACCCTAGTGTGCATGTAGCCTTAATTATATCGACATTTTATAAGGATATCTCATATGTTCAGGGTACGTCTGAAGGATGTAAATAGGTGATGGTAAGCAACTAGTGTCAGCGTGGGATCACATGTAACAATATTTCAATTTTTCCTAATTGATATTTTAATTAGATCAGACATTGGGTTATACTGGAAGGAGAAAATAAACCTCATATCCTTTTTACTCAACCACCTCTTTTTCTTGATAAACAACAATTCACTATGCTTGCTCTATTTAGAGACTAATCAATTAATCTCTTCTTAGGGCTGCCAAGCGGAGGCTTCCGCCCAGCAGTGAGCCTAGTGACGACACCAGCATTGATAGGCAGGCTTTAGCGCTGCCCTAGCCTGTAAAACGGCTAGGGCCGCGCTAAAGCCAGCCCATCAGAGCCGGTGAGGTCCCCGAACACTCTGCTGGGTGGAGCTTCCACTCAGCGGTGTATTATAGTAAATCAAAAAGCCCATGCCCTGCAATCCAGCGCAGGGCAAGGGAGCGCATTGGAGCATGACATGCTCCGATGCTAACATCAGGGGGCTGCCTGGGTGAAAATATGGGTATGTCCGGGTTCAGATCTGAACCCGGACAACCCCTTTAAGCAGAGAATTTGTAGCTGAAGGTTTTCTGAATTGTCTAGTCTGAATATGAGCATTCTTAATCTCCAATATCAAAAAATGTCAGTACATGTCCCCCAAACTGAGACATGAAGGACATGTTGACTTAATTATCATTTCAAAATGAAACACATTCATGTAAACATGTAAAGCTGTCTCAAGTTTGAAGGGTGCCATCTCCAGACTGAATATTTTAGCTCCTTCCACAAATGCTCAACACAATTTATATCAGGGCTCATAGAAGGCCAATTCAGAATAGTCCAATGCTTTGTTCTTAGCCGTTCTTGGATGTTTTTAGCTGTGTGTTTTGGGTCATTATCCTGTTGGAGGACCCATGACCTGCAACTGAGACCAAGCTTTCTGACACTGGGCAGCACATTTCAGTCCAGAATGCCTTGATAGTCTTGAGATTTCATTGAACCCTGCACATTCAACACACCCTGTGCCAGATGCAGAACACATAACTGAGCCTCCTCCATGGTCTATAGTACATACAATGTCCTTATTTTTTTGTATGCTTTATTTTTTCATCCGTGAACATACAACTGATGTGACTTGCCAAAAAGCTTGAGTTTTGCCTCATCTGTCCAAAGGACATTCTCTCAGAAGCTTTGTGGCTTGGTAATATGCCTTTTGGCAAATTTCAGTCCCACTTTTTTATGATTTTTACAGGCGCTCTTACTTAAAAATGTTGTGAGTATGCTGCAAGGTGGGTCAGTGTCGCAAAGACAATTAGAAGAAGTAAAAGAAGAATTCCTGCGCTTACTCTCTCACTGCACCTAAGTACCAGTGACTAGAAGCGGGGTTCTACCACGTATGCTGTCCTCTAAGTTGTAGAGGAAAGTCTGTGATATTGATGTGTAGTGGTGAATACTTGATATTTGTCCCGATCCTCCAGTCCGGTAGAAGCAGAGGCTGTGTAGTTGGAAAACGTGCCCCGGCCAGCAGCACATTTCCTATTCAAAAAAGTTTGCGCTCCTAATCAGAGTGTCGGCGACTTCACGCTAGCTTACAGCCATAAGATCTGTTGTGGACCAAAAAACCGACACGTTTCGAAAGGATCGCCTTTTTTCCCCAAATAATCTTTTTGTCTTGCAACTATTAAATTTTGTCCTGACACATAACTATTTTGTGTTCGAAAATCGTTTTTACCACCAGCTCAGGGGCACCACCATGGGAAGTCCATGTGTGCCGACTTATGCAAATCAGCTCCTGGGCTAGTGGGAGGACACTTGGTATTCTCTGAATCTATGAACCATTGGACCAAATATATCACCCTATAGTGCAGATTCATAGATGATGTGTTACTCCTATGGTCTGGTTCTGAAATCGAGTTTAAACAGTTTATTGAGAGCATAAACTCTAATCATATAGGTCTATTCTTTACTTAATCGCAATACTATTACCTTCTTAGTTATATGTTTAAGAAAGGGATGAAAACTATTTCATCAGAAGGGGTATGTCCAAGGGACAGTTCCTTAGGGTTCGGAGGAACTGTTCTGAACCGTCTAACTTCACGCAAGAAAATGTTTAGCCGATTCAAACAAAGAGGTTATCCAGACTCATGCCTTTATGAAGCATGGAACTGGGCCAATACAAGAGATCGGTTAAATCTACTCCAACCACAACAAAAGAACAAAAATAGGCATGAACCTATTAGGATAATTGGCACATATGACACTGAGTCACAGCGAGTCCACGAAATCCTAGACCGGTATTGGTCGATTATTAAAATTGATCCGGACTTGACAGATTTACTACCAGATAGCCCAGCTATCACTTATAGACGCGGACGCAGTGTAGGTGACACTTTTGTTCATAGTCATCTGCAAGCCTCTGAAATTGACACATGGCTATCCAACAGACAAACCGGCACTTTCAGATGTGGCAAATGTAAAGCGTGTAGATCTATAGCGACCGGTAAGACCTTTACCAATAGTCTTGACAATAAAACCTTTTATATCTGCAGTTTTGCCAATTGCAACACCACAAATGTTATCTATTTGGCATAATGCGACTGTGGTTTGAAATATGTTGGTAAAACATACAGAGCTTTCAAGAAAAGAAATCTTGAGCATATTGGTGACATCAGAAACAAGCGGGATAAGCCGGTGGCTAGACATGTTTGTCTACATCCCACTAGGAATCTACAGTCTATACGTTTTTCTGCGATTGAAGTCATTAGACCCTCCATTGGGGGGGGGGGGTACGGACAAAATTTTGAGACAAAAGGAGTCTAGATGGATTTATACTCTAAATACCATCACACCATCTGGACTCAATGAATGTATGGAGTTTGCTGGAGTCCCGCTTAGGTCTGGAGTGATTCCATCCGGATACTTTTCCTATATAAGAGGGGATATATAACTATTCCCACCCTTTACATTTCTAGACCCACTTTTTATCTTCACATAAATAATTTTATACGCCTCTAGGAATCCCAATGGTTCATTTATTGTTTTGGTTTTCTGCTTGATAAACTATCATTGACCCCTCATGCTACTAAATCAATTGTTATCATTGTTATTTCTATTTTGATATACTTTATTTATTTATAACCATGATCCCCTCTCGTCTGCTTGGATCATTGATTTTAATGGCTGTATCTTGGATATCGACATTAACAAAGTCCTTCTTTCCCTAGACAGAATGACATCAGTATCTATCCTATTAGCCCAGTGATCTATAATATCAAGTGGTGCTTCCATAACGGACTAGTTGCAAGACCTGCGAGGTGGGCGGTCTTTAGTAATCACGTGATGATCCCTTGTCACTAGACAGGCCTTTACTCTGCGGCTACATTTCACAGAGGAGCACACACCGACAGAATCCTCCTGCCCCTCATATAGCGTCATATATCTCCCTCATGTACCGGGCGACCCATGGGCATGCAAGTATCGTGCTTTACCCAGGGGTGCAAACGTGCACCGTGGGTTTGTGATAACCTATTGGTTACTTTTGTGGTGCTTTTATCTAACTATACTGGGCAATACTATTTGACTCTATACCAGAAGAGCTGTGGTTTGAGACTGACAGTTCAGGTGGCTGTAGATATCTCATTGGTCTCAACCTATTTTATATCCGGGGCTCAGAGCTAACATAGTTACTTTATAATGATCTGGTGGAAGGACCAATATACCTTAAACATTTGACCTCATGTGGGATATTTTCTATCTTCTTAACTATTGCATCCATCTTATTTATGTACCGGGCGGCCCATGGACATGCAGGTATTATGTCTTATTGTAAGGCGTCATGTTCCGTAGGTCTGAAATCAATTGTGTTTGGGGCTCTTGTTGCGCTCTTATTCAGCTGATTGCCACACTATTGCGATCTCAATTTTGTCTTGTATTCTCCCATTCTATCATTATAGACTACTAGACAATATTGAGATCGCAACAGTGTGGCAATCGGATTTTGCTATCAATTTAGAGGTGATAAAGAAAGGAAGATCCAAATATTGAAAAAGAATATAAAAAAATTGAAAATAAAAAACAAAAACGCAATAAAATCGCATCAGTTCCACAAGTAGATATTGGAATGTGAAAATCCGATGAGGTCATAGAAGATTACACATTTATGATTAAATGGTGATATTGTTGTAGAATATTGCTATATATATCTGTTGAAAATGATTGCACTGCCATGCAAAATAAGGTGGACAATTGTGAAGAGCATTAAATATCCAGTCCAGAAATTATATACACCCCAAAACACACCCCTATAAAAAGAGTCCCGAAATACAGCATATTTTACCCACTGATGAAGAAACCAGTCAGGTTTCGAAACGCGTTTGGCATGGGTTTTAAATGCTGAACTTTTTATCCAGTCCCTGAACCAAACAGAGCGCTCTGGAAAGTTTATTTGGTATCAATACGAAAATGGTGAAATAGCCAAGCTATTTTATTCGAAAATCCCGAGAATAGGAAATCGAAACTAACCAGTGGGCTGACGCTGTCACACTACCCTTCGCCACCGTGACGATTGGTCTACTGGCGGCCACACACGTAGAGGAGGTGAGATACCACTGAATATTTGTACACAGCTGAGGAGGTGAGTCTACTGTACCGACAGTGCAGGACGCCGCACGCGAAGATACCGGTCTGTAAGTACTTGGTGTTCCCTCCCGAATTTTCCTATAGACTGCAGACTGTTTCCTTTATATATCGGCAGCTAAGTATATATTCGGGACTCTTACTGCTGCATCTGTCACAATTGCACTTTGGTTACTACTATAATTGGGATACTTGAACATTTTATCCACATCATTTCGAGGTTTTCGCTGGCTGAATGAAAACATTGCTGCATTGGACAATTTTTGCCTGTGTGAATATTGACAATTTTTTATGTGCTACTGATTGTAATGATAGTGCACTTACAGCAAATAATAGGTGCAAATATTAGGTGCACTGGGATTTATCTCTATGCATATTGTTTTTATTATTTATTTTATTAGGTACTTTTTTTTAATAAAATACTAACCCCTAAGGAGGGTAGAGGGGGAATAATATATCTAAAACATAACTTTTAATACTCAAATATAAAAAATGTATATGCGCCAGGTAATGAAGCTACTCAATGAAGGCAAAGACACAGCTATAGGGCCCTTGGCCCAAATCCAGGCCCAAAGGGCTCAAGTAATAAACAGAATCAACGAGACAATACGTGTCAAAGGGACGTAGTCACACAAATGTGACCCGTGCAACAAAATGGAACATGCTCACCGGATCCTCGCTGTGTCGGAGAGGAGGAGGCGGATGGATGAGGTAGCCACCGTGGATGGATGCGGTGGAAGTATCCGTTGATTGCTGTGAGCACTGTACATGAAGAAAAAAGGGGGCTCTGGGTAGGAGGAGCTGTCACGGAAACCCTAAGATGACCCTGTGCAGGGAAAGGGGCCTGACGTGCACCCTACCTACCTATACAGAGCTACCCGCCCGAAGGCGACCCGTCCGGTTGCCTGTCCTACCACGGCGGGGTCCCTAAAAAGCCCTAAGAGGAAAAAGAGCTCCCAAATACAAACAAATTCTCCCGACGTGCCACGTTTCAATCGTGCCTCAGAAATCATCAGGGAGTAATAGACAGAAAATGGTGCTAAGTGCTGAGGGCCTATATGAATATACTGGGATCGATGTTCACGATGCAATAGACCAGTACATGAAAATAAAGGGCTCAGACAGAAAGTAGGATTATACAAATGCCAGTGGGCAACACAGTATAATCACAGCAAACCCTAATCCAGTGGGAAAGAGAAACAAGACAGGAAGGGAGGCCTCCAATGGTGAGTACCCCTCGATGCACAGGTGCACAGGCCTGTGCATCGAGGGGGTACTCACCATTGAGGCCTCCTTCCTGTCTTGTTTCTCTTCCCACTGGATTAGGGTTTGCTGTGATTATACTGTGTTGCCCACTGGCATTTGTATAATCCTACTTTCTGTCTGAGCCCTTTATTTTCATGTACTGGTCTATTGCATCGTGAACATCGATCCCAGTATATTCATATAGGCCCTCAGCACTTAGCACCATTTTCTATCTATTACTCCCCTGATGATTTCTGAGGCACGATTGAAACGTGGCACGTCGGGAGAATTTGTTTGTATTTGGGAGCTCTTTTTCCTCTTAGGGCTTTTTAGGGACCCCGCCGTGGTAGGGACAGGCAACCGGACGGGTCGCCCTTCGGCGGGTAGCTCTGTATAGGTAGGTAGGGTGCACGTCAGGCCCCTTTCCCTGCACAGGGTCATCTTAGGGTTTCCATGACAGCTCCTCCTACCCAGAGCCCCCTTTTTTCTTCATGTACAGTGCTCACAGCAATCAACGGAGACTTCCACCTCATCCATCCACGGTGGCTACCTCATCCATCCGCCTCCTCCTCTCCGACACAGCGAGGATCCGGTGAGCATGTTCCATTTTGTTGCACGGGTCACATTTGTGTGACTACGTCCCTTTGACACGTATTGTCTCGTTGATTCTGTTTATTACTTGAGCCCTTTGGGCCTGGATTTGGGCCAAGGGCCCTATAGCTGTGTCTTTGCCTTCATTGAGTAGCTTCATTACCTGGCGCATATACATTTTTTATATTTGAGTATTAAAAGTTATGTTTTAGATATATTATTCCCCCTCTACCCTCCTTAGGGGTTAGTATTTTGTTTTGCATTTTGGGTGGTAACAGGCTGGGGACACCACGTTAACCCCGCCACTTGTACATTATACTTTTTTTTAATAAATTTATATTCTGACATAATCCATATAGAGAGTGCTCACCCAGTTTATTACATTTTGCAATTTTCATTTCCTGGCGGGGTGAGCCAGATTGGGTTGGAAGCACTCATTTCCATATGAACTGACTTTGAGCCACCTTTATCAGTTCTATTCAGATTATTCTATATATCACACTTTTACTGTAGCATGTGATATGTTGTTTTATTGTGTATGTAAAGGAACCTTCTATGTCTTTTACTTCATAAACTGGTTTAGTGGTTGATAGTTTTCTGCAACTCATGCTTCTTTTACACGGGAAGAACTAGTTTGGAATAACTGCTATTTTTCCAACTTCAGTGCTTTTCGGTATCGTATTTTTTATAGTGGGTGCTATGATGTTCCCAATACTAGTGGCCTTTTTAAAAATGAAACGTTTTTTTTCCAGGATATGTCCACCTATAGTTTTTCTTGTCGCTGAATATCCCAGTGTTTATTAACTATACTTGTTAAAATTCCTGATTGGTTATTGTATTCATAAATAATTTGTGGAATTATTATATCAGCATTATTTTGTCCTTCTACCTTTTGTTTGTTGTCTTTGTCCTCCAGTAGTAGCTGCCTATTTAACCTGCCTATTGTTCTCCTTTGTTCCTTCAGGAGGGTACATGAGTATTCTTTAGTTTCAAATTTATTTTGCAGATGTATGGCTTTTTTATTATAGTCCTCTTTTTACTGCAGTTCCTAAATAAACACACAAATTGGCTTTTTGGTACATTTAATAGCCATTGGGGCAACTATTTATGACAATAAAGCTGTTCCTATCGGTTTATTGTATGTTTTAGTGTGTAATTTACCGTCTTCTATAAAAATGGTTAGATCTAGGAAGTCCATCTCTGTTCTACTATATGTTGGTGTTAATTCCAAGAAAAAATGATTACTATTTAATTCCTACAGGAAGCTTTTTAGTCTAGTTCCCCCCCGCCCCCCCGACTTCCCTTTCCATATAAAAATTACATCGTCAATAAAGCACCTCCACAGGATGAGGTCCGCACCGAGCCCGCTTTGGGAAAATAATGTTGATTCCTACTATTTGGCGACATATACATTTTTGAAGCTTGGTGTGAATTTCGTCCCCATTGCGGTACCCTATGTCTGTTAATAATATTCCCCTTCATATAAAAAGTAATTTTTATTGAGTATAAACAAAAAACATTTCCCAATAAAATCAACTTGGTCTGTTGGATAAAAACCTGACCTTTGTAAAAAGAACTTGGCAGCATCGCAACCCTTCTTGCTCTCAATAACTGTATATAATGACTTAACGTCAAGTGTCCCTATTATATATTCCAGATCCCATTCTATTGTTTCTAAAATTTGCATTACATGCTTGGTATCCTTTAGGTAAGCCGATATGCAATGTACACAGGGTTGGAGGTGGTAGTACACATATTTAGACAAATTGTTAGTCAAGCAGTCAATTCCTGATACTATGGGTCTACCTGGAGGTTCTGTGAGGGATTTGTGCTTCTTTGGAAGATAATAGAATAAGGCAATCGAGGGGTGTAAATTTGTGATAAAGGCTATTTCATTTGTATTTAGGATTTGAGTATTTTTACCCCTTTTAATTAATTCCTGTGGTTCTTTCTGGAAGGTCGCAATGGGGTCCTGTTTTAGTTTTTTTGTATGTTTGAGTGTCCCCAGCAGTTTTAATGCCTCCTTATGATAGGATTCCTTATCTAAAATAACTATCCCTCCCCCTTTGTCTGCGGGGTGGATAACGATGTTATATTTGTCTTTAATGGAAATAATTGCCTCTTTCTTTTTTGGTTGTTATTTTTACATTTTTTGTTTATATGATGTGGAATTTTTCGTATGTCCCTAATGACCATATTTTGAAATGTTTTTAGGGGCTCCGAGTATTCTTGTCGGGATGGAAGTGGGATTTAGTTTGCAAATCCATTTGTATATATTTATTTACTCCTGAGGACTCTGGAGGATTGCTATCCTAATCTTTTTGCTTCTGTTTTTGTTGTTTTATAAAAGTATTTCTTTAGTGCTAGTTTCCGCATAAAACGGATTCATAACGAGAAACACAGGCAAGAGTACTCTTTCCCTGAGGAAGAAAGGCAATCCTTTTGAAACGCATCAGATTCTTGGTCGACAACAGCTCCTGTAGCTGTAAGCTAGATTGACGTCACTGGCGCTCTGATTAGGAGCTCAAGCTTTTTTGAATAACTACACAGCCTGACTGCTTCTACAGGACTGGAGGATCAGGACAATTATCAAGTATTCACCATTACACATCAACATCACAAACTTTCCTTTACAAGTTCAGGTAGGCGTGACGGTGTCACATATACAGTAGATACTTATAACAACTTAGAGGACAGCAGACATGGTAGAACCCCGCTTCTAGTCACTAGTACTTAGGTGCAGCCAGAGAGTAAGCACAGGAATTCTTCTTTCATCTTCCATTAAGTGCACATTGGCTAAGACTGCAACGGATGGTGAAATCTGAAACTGATGTACCTTGACCTTGAAGTTCACCTCTGATCTTTATGAAAGTTGTTCTGGCCTCTTTTGTTACCATTCGTATTATCCATCTCTTCAATTTGTCATCAATTTTCCTCTTGCGGCCACGTTCAGGGAGGTTGGCTACAGGCCTTTATCTTTAACATGTTTGTCTATAATTTTCTTTTTAATCTCCTGTGACAACTCTCTTGCTTTCTTTGGTCCATGTTCAGTGTGGTACACACCATGATACCAAACAGCACAGTGTTTACGTTTCACCCTTTAAATAGGCAGACTGATTACAAGTTTGAAAATACCTGTAATGCTAATTACAGGAAACAAATGTTTAATATGTCCCTATAGTCAAATTATTTTCAATCCTTTCTAGGGGTACTGTTATTTTTATCCAGGCTAATTTCATTAGTTTTTTTTATTATTATTATTCTGTTGAACCACAGTAAATTGTTATTTATTATTACTTTTGTCAGTTTCAAGCTATTCCAGTGACCATTGTGTGTTCTTCTTACTTTAACTGTACCAACAATTTTGTCCACATGTGTATGTAGTTCTTATTTATATATGGTAAATTGAAAATTGTTAGTTGGAATGGTTTCCTAGTCACGTGGATATCAGCGGAGGAACACAAACAGTTGTGTAGGCCAGATGCAGTTTAAACAGGCACCAAATGGCTGTCATCTGATTTCTACATTAATTGCACATAACACAATGGCAACCTGGTCACAATATGTTCCTCTTCTGAAAATCCTGCTTCCACCTACATCATGTCCTTTACCAAGTTTCCAGCCTGGAATATGGATAGCATGTTGCTTCCCCAGAGTATGGGGTCAAGACTATAAATCTCCCTAATGCATATGACAAATCCTGAATCTACCTCATCTACACTTGCACCAGGGAGGGTTATAGTGTACAGAGATGACAGCTGGCAGGAGATGAACTGTCTGCAGGAAAGAATTTCATATTTTTAGTAATGTACATTACATACAAATATAGGAAGGCAAAGCTGGGGTAAGATGCTAGAGGCTTGGACAGGGACATCAGAGGCAGGCCTTTCAGCCTTCCTCTGAACCATACAGTTATCTGATGCCTTCAGTGTTCATTAGAATGCTAAAGAAGAATTCTTCTTAGCAACCGCAGTTAGAGTGTTGTTTAGGGGAGACTTTACATACCGTTTTCTAATAAGAATTAAAGGGGTTGGCCACTTTCTGGTTACTGATGACAAATGTGTTTGTAATAGATTATATGTCATTTACTTCTAAAGCCTTTGAACTTCTTCTGCATTTTATATATTTCATAATGTATGCCTCCTTTGTTGGCCAAGTTTTTCTGCTGTCCACATAGAGGAGGTCTTGTCCACAAAATGGCTGCTGATGGAGGGTGATGTGACCAGGCAAATCGACTCCATCCTACAATGAACCTGCCATCTGCACTTGCACTGTTGTGAATTCTGTGAAGGTGCACACATGACCCTCCATCAGAGGCCATCTAGTGGACAGAACCTCTATGTAGACAGCACAGAAGATCTGCCTAACAAGGAGGCATAGCTTATGAAATATAGCAAAGGACAATATCAACTGAGGCTATATTAGAAAGTGCCATAAAGTCATCTTTCATACACATTAGTCACAAGTAGCCAGAAAGTGGCCTACCCCTTAACATATTTCCCTAATAAAGTGTATTATAAAAACACATTCACTGTCCCTACACATTAAAAAATATAACAGTTACACTTTAAGAATTTTAAGGGATCCTGTGACCAATAGAGGCACCTATACATAAAAAAAATTATATGTTCCAGATGCACAAATCAAAGTGAAACAACTATGCCAGTAAGGCCAGGTTCACACTTCAGTTACTTGGTCAGTTATTTCTATCAGTTATTGTGAACCAAAACCAGTAGTAAAGCCTACTCAGAGACTGAACTAAAAAAAGTGACTAAATAAGTGAAGTGTGAACTCAGCCTCGAAATAAAGAACAAATGTAGGTCAGCACTCCTTTCATACATACTTCTTCCAACAACTTTAAAATATTATATACAGATAAAAACCACTTATTGCTTATACCTTCAAGGTGCAAAAATATGATGAAAGCGCAATTAGCTTCAATGCCTTAGAGATATTTCTTATACAAACGTATAGCCTCAAAATCAAATTGATCTGCAGCGAAGCATTTAATGAAACTGAAAAAGTCATAACATTTGAAGATATCAAATATTACCGCAATGGCTTGCAAAATAAAATTACTCTCTTATGATGATTATAATTTTAGAGTATAACATAAAAAGAATGAAGAAGTTATCAACAATATGAAAACATTAAAGGGTTATCCCATGATTAATGTAAAAAAATTAAAATCGGACATCGTATAGTACATGACAATATGTTTCTGACAAAGCTAGAACCAGCCCTGTACCTCACATGGATCCAGAGATCGCCACATTCATTGCTCTGCTAGATTTATATCAAGCTGGCAGCTCAAGGGGAGTGTCTTTTCTGCTGCAGCTCAGGGGGCGTGTCCATTTTCTGCAGCTCTCTCCCTATCACAGCTCAGGAGGCAGTTGAAGGATGGAACTGAGCATGTGCGGCCATCTCAGTGAGCAGGACAAAAATTAAGAAAATGAACAAAGAGCAGGTGGCGCTATACAGATACATTTTATTGAATAGCTCATTGGTTATACTTCATTTTTATTTACATGCAATTACAGAAGTATTCAGATCCAGGTGCTGGTTTGAAAATTGTAGAATATATTTCATGGGACAACTTCTTTGTTTCTCAGCTATCAAGTATTCTGTAAAAAGTATTATTATTAGCTAAGAAAAACAGTCTATTAAAGTTTATCTATTAACCCCATGATGCCAGCATTTCTCAATTGGCTTCTCCTTCTTCCTGGCTGTGGGGAGCAATCACAACCGACCGTGTTGCAGCAGAGATCTGCGGCTAATCACAACCGATCTCTTACAGCAGAGACCTGCGGCTAATTACCGCGACCGGCAATAATACCGATTGGGGTAATTAAATGCTTTAGATGCCGTGATCAAGTGAGATCACGGCACCTAAATGCACAAAAACCCGGAAGTGCGATGCCCCGTGCGGCCATTCCGGGCATCGGTAGTTGCACTGAATACTGTAAGCCTCGCTGATAAGGCTAACAGCATTCAAGTTGCAATTCTTATTTTGGCCACTAGATGGCAGGCCAGGGTAAGAAATGAGCAAACTGGAAGTAAAATCACATAAAAAAAATCCCTGATTGACCAAAATTAAAAATTAAAAAAACATTATTAATAATATCATATATGATACACAAAATGATCATAAAAGTTTTAAAATACTATTACTATTAAATAGTAATTTAGTACTATTAAGTACTATTGAAATAGAGAAAAAAGTCTAATACGGCGAATGGCATAATGGAAAAAAGGGTCAAGATGGAGATTTGCTATTTTTCCATTGCTTCTCATACCCAATTTTTTTATAAAATGTGATCAAAAAGTCACGCACACTACAAAATGGTATCAATAAAAAGAATAGATTGTTTCAGCAAAAAATTAGCCCCTAAACAGCTCAGTAGACATAAGTATAAAAAATGTCCCACATCACAAGAACAGACACATATCCTCAAAATACCATTTTATTTATTCAGGTACAATATACAAAAAATGCTACCAACAGTACATTTGATGTCAAACACAGGGAAAAGTGCATGAATCCTGATACACGTGTGTGCTCCATCCCTAAATAAGATGTAGAACATGACACAACTGGCCCCTAACAAGGTGGACTCTACATAATCATAACACAGCAAGGATATCACCTTGCCCATAAGAAAGGGGGGACGAAATATATGTATAAAAGGGTATAACCACCCACCCCCACCTCAAACAATCAGCATTATAGAGAACCTATCTAACCCTGCCTACATACCATGTGCCATGATTAAGGGATGAGCAGACAGCGCGTGTCACATCACATTGCTGTCTCCAAGAACGCCCTCGACGCGCGTTTTGCCACAGCTTCGTCAGCTTGTGTCAGGATTCATGCACTTTTCCCTGTGTCTGACATCAAATGTACTGTTGGTAGCATTTTTTGTATATTGTACCTGAATAAATAAAATGGTATTTTAGGATATATTGGCAATGTGTCTTTACTTGTGATGTGGGACAGTGTTGTAGGGTTATAGTTCAGTGTGAACAAATGCCAGAAAATTGAATAAGCTGAGGCTTTTTTGTTGTTTTTTTTTTTTATAAGTATAAAAAAGTTATGGGGGTCAGTATATGGTGATGTAAAAAAAAATGTTATCAAAGTTTAATTTTTTTTTACACTATTTAGAGAATGAAGGGCATGGGTCAGTTTTATCGAAAACAAAATGCGGTGGGAACAAAACCCTTAAAACGGTGGAGGAATTGCATTTTTTTTCCATTTCCCACCCCGTTTGTATTTTTTTCCCCGCTTCCCACTACATTTCATGCCATAATTAATGGTGGCATTAGAAAGTATATGTCCCGCAAAAAAATAAGCCCCCAAACAGCTATGTGACCTGAAATATAAAAAAGTTATGGCTCATGGAAAATAGGGAAGAAAAATAAAAAAGCAAAAAATGAAAAAACCTCCGATAGCCAAGAGGTTAAGTATACATGTGCAGTAGATGTATTTATGTTGTTATAACACCATCTAGAGGCCACTTATGAAAACAGTTTCTAGCTAGCCAGGACAAGCAGCGTCTGTTATCATCCTCTCTACCCAGGCCCATTGTGTCAAGGTTATCAATGTCATTTAACATGCAGGATTATACATTCATGCGCATTTATATGCTGTGTAGTTTGTATTTCCGTTTGTGTTAGTGTGTTATAACCTATTGCCACGTGCTCATCAACAATAGTAAGCACATTTTCTTTTTTGTTTCTCACTATCACCATATTTTTGCAATAAAAGTTGAAGTTGGTCAGTTGGTTCCTAGGAGGGAGTTTAGCTGTCTGTTAACTTATGTGCCTCTCACACATGAGGAGGACAGAACACCTCCTAGAAAACCTCTTTGACTGGACACCATATCAATCTTTTCTGGTCTTATTCACTGCCATAGGAAAGGCTGAACAGTGAACTTGCTAATTATAAGGCAAAGCAGCCGCAGTAAAGAAAATGATTGCTTAATCTCACATTTTACAGCATTAATGTGCATTCTTTTATACTTTCATACAATATTCAGAAATGCTACAGTCAAGCGCTTAATTATTTTTCTAGGTCATCTTCTAGACCAAGCTGTTGTGAACACATCCACCACAATTTCATCACATTGCTGTCTCCACTGAATGGCCATCAGTTCTATCAAACTTACAACAAGATGTCCTTGCCGCTCTGAAGCTGTCAAAGAGAAATAATTGAAAGCACTCTGCAATGTCACCTTTTTACACTTATCTGTTTAATATTTTATTTCACAATTGTCTTACTGGAAAGAGCCCTTGAAATGCCTAAATGGATTCAAATGGAGGCACTTTTTATTATTTCAACCCTAGCAAAGATTGCAAGGTTCGATGAAATTATTATTCGTCTGAATTCAGTATTGACATTGGATCAGGGCGACATGTGTACACATGTTAAATCGGCAGTCAAGCTGTTTTATAGACAGGAATTTTTTGTAATTAATGAGAGAAGTCATGTTGTTTATTGTAATTTAGACACTTGTGTTACAGCTAGTTCATCATATGTGCGGTCTTTCTAATACTAAGTTATTCTGTTATATTTGTCTTTATAACTAAGGTTATGTTCGCATTGCATTTGGATTGTACATTTGACGCCAGGTAAATACACTGAACATACTGTAAATCCCTGACACATGCATTGGTACGTCATACAGATATTTGTCATGCAAGGGGCTCCAGGTATTTGTTTTTTGTTTTTTTTACTTTTGCTGGGCATTGGGCCATATCTTGATGTACCTTCATGGCAGATGTCCAAAGGACACTCTTTTGACATCCGTTGGGTCTAGAGGACCCTGTAGATATGTTCAGCGTATGTTTAAGGGTGCTTTCACACTTGCGTTCTTGCTTTCACAAGTCGTCTGAAAGCATTTGAAGACTGATCAGGATACCATGGCAGCCAGGACGCTACTGAAGTCCTGGCTGCCATGGTACTCCGCAGCAGTGTACTTACCTGCGCTGCGGCCGCCGGGCGCTCCTTCTTGACGTCACATGTCCCTGCGGCGCATAGATTAATGCGCCACCCGGACCGGTGACGTCAAGAAGGAGCACCCCGGGGCCGCAGCGCAGGTAAGTAAGCTGCTGCAGAGTACTTACCATGGCAGTCAGGACTACAGTAGCGTCCTGGCTGCCATGGTAACCGATCGAACTGATGGTGCGCATGCGCAGAGCTAAACCTGGGATCCGGCGATGCGCCAAACGACGTTTAGCTTAATTCCGGATCCGGATTAATGCACTTCATTGGGCATTAATTACAGATTTGCCGTTACGGCAAATCTTCCAGGTTTTTGGACGGAGACAAATCCGCAGCATGGTGCGGTTTTGTCAACGTCCAAAAAACGTTCACATACTGAACGGAAGACATCCTGAACGGATTTCTCTCCATTCAGAATGTATGGGGATAATCCTGATCATTTTCTTTTTGGCATAGAGGCCCGATGACGGATCTCTACGCCGGAAAGTAAAAACACAAGTGTGAAAGCACCCTAACAGTATAATGGCTGCTTCGTTATAGCACACAATAATATATTGTATCAATTTTAATTATATGCACTTGTATCCAGAAACATAGGAATCAAATTATTCGGCACAACAGACTTGACACACATGCCAAAATGCAATTTTCTCTGTTTGGATACTTTTTTTTTTAGAATGCTACTTTAATCAGACGACTGGTGGCAGAATGTATTATTTTTTTTCTTTCTTTAATTAAAGCAATGGACAACAAACTGAATTGAAGAATCAATAAAAAAATTCAAATGGCTTGAAAACAACCATTATATCATTGTGTTTCAATTCCATCTGCCCTGTCTTTTTATTTTAAGCCTCAGCACTCAGAAATCTCTAAGTGTTAATTATAGGAATATCACTCTACCATCAGAATATTTAAAAATCAATTTGCAAGTTTCTTGGATCATGTGAATTTGTTTAATGCATTTATGGCTGGTTCCAGAAACTGCTTTTAGTTTTATTTTAATCCAATAAACATTTCTTTTCTGGTTACATAATCTATATTTAAAGCACAAATGTGAAAAAAAAAATCTAAATACGAACAAGGCCATGAGGAACAGGCCATTGTATTGCTATACAGAAGGCATTCCATATTGCTTTCAAGATCTCTGTTTGCTATCAGTGAATAAAAACGTTGTGTACATCCAGAGGATGAAACCCAACTAAGGGTGAGTTCACATCAGCGTTATGTATTTTTTTATAGCTTTCCGTTATAACATAGTTATAACGGAAAATAACGGAATCCATTAAGAGGCATTCCGTATTTGATCCGTCATAATAGAAGTCTATGGGCAATCATAACAGATCCATCTGGTTTCCGTTATGCAAGACAGAAAACAAAGTCCTGTCGACAGGACTTTTTTCTGTTCTGCAAAACGGAAACCAGACGGATCCATTATTCTTGACCATAGACTTTTATTATGATGGAAAGCAAAACAGAATGCCTCTTAAAGGCCCATTTTGCATTCTGTCATAATACATGTCTATGGGCAGCATAACGGATCCGTCCTGGTTTCCATTATGCAGGACTTAGATCCGTCCTGGTTTCCATTATGCAGGACTTGGACTCCTGCATAATGGAAACCAGGACGGATCTGTTATGCTTCCCAACTCATTCATTTTCTCCATCACAGGACACAATCTTGTCCCACAACCACTGGGAAAGAGTACTTAAAGGGAATGTGTCATCAGAAAATGACCGATTGTTTAAATCACATTTTTATGTTAAACATATTTTTAAATAATTTCTGGTGATGCTATGTGACGGTCTGAATATGAGTTACCGTCTGTCATTCCCTTATTCCCCTGAAGTAATGTTGCCAAGAATCCATGGAGTAAAATATCGCTGGTGTCACATAATAATGCACACAGGAGCCAAAGCTTAAAGGGAGTCTTTCACCCCCAAACCCCATTTTTCAGCACACACATCTATCTGTGCTGAATTGCCCCCCCATTAAAAAGCCTCTTACCCCATTGCTGTACCGCTTACCTATCTTCATAAAATCACTTTTATTGCAGCTGTCAATCACAGCTGAAGGTGCCCAGGGGCGGCGTCATAACGGCAGGTTTCCCGATTACTGGCACAAGCATCGGGGTATCTTGTGCGCAGGCTCGGGCCCGTGCAGCGATACTCCTGCAAGCGCTGCATCGGAGGGCTGTTCAGGGCGGACTGCCGGATCCACGGCGCAGGATCGATTTGGCCACTTGAGGAGGAGGACAAGCAGAAGACACTGGGCGGGCTGTCTGGGTGAAAGGGGGCGTGGACAGTTAGGAAGATGAGCGCGCGGCCTGGGCACCGGCCGTTAAGACGCCGCCCCTGGGCACCTTCAGCTGTGATTGACAGCTGCAATAAAAGTGATTTTATGAAGATAGGTAAGCGGTACAGCAATGGGGTAAGAGGCTTTTTAATGGGCGGGCAATTTAGCACAGGAAGATGTGAGTGCTGAAAAATGGGGTTTGGGGGTGAAAGACTCCCTTTAATGCTGGAACAACACACTTTAATGGAAAGCCAGGGAACTCAATTTAAACAGCATCAAACTCCTCCTCTGAGCCAGCGAGACAATAGAGTTTTAGAAACCTACTAAACTCAATTTACAAAACAGGCTTGGTCATACGGTTTACAAGAAATCACTGTGTAAGTGTTATCTTGCGTGTTTTAATTAGGTAGATCAGTCTGGGGGTTAGAAGCAGACTGAATGTCTCGGGCGTGTGTGTACACATATGTCCTTGATACACACAAATGTCTACGTCCATTGTTGGGAGTAGGTATCTACGGGGATTAAGTAGCAGGGAGGTAAAATAACCGAACGGTTGCTGGGAAGTTCTTCACATGCTACTTTTAATTTTCCATGTCAATATCTATATTTAAACAAAAAACAAAATCCTGCAGTTTTCTTACTGGCCACTAAGCCTGATAATAGGCGCCACTTCTGGGTCTGTACAGATCACTTTACTGCAGTTACCTGCTTATCTGTCATTTTAATCCGGCCTCTAATTACATCACCAGGATAAAAGATGTACACTATTGTAATGTTGCATTTTTTAGATTACATGATTCAGTCCCTCAATTTTTTCTTTTCTTTCCGGGCTATATTGTTTGTTCTGTATTATTAAACAAGTGCTGGGCTTACCTGTACTGTTTTATATCTTTGCTTTCGATAGGCTTCCTATGTGTCAGGAATTTACCCTGCAACAATCCAGCACACAACGGTTCTAGAATAGTTGCCATGCTGATCAGCTAAGTCTCAGCTGGTCGACTTATGAGTCTGTACACCGTTCCTTGGCTCATGTCCAATCCTAGAGCTAGGCAGCGGATTTAAGACTGGCATTTGATGCTTGTCAGTGCCTGTGATTCGTATGTTTCCTGGTTCCTGTTACTTCATTTGTGCTACTTTCAACTCCGGCTTAGAACTGCTGGTGATCTGACTTTTGCTAGTCTCTGGATTAACCACTTATCTATTGATTTGGTTCCTGCTGTCTTTTCTGGCCTTGACTCCCTAGGAGCCAAATCCAACCTGCCTTGCAGCAGTCTCTGGTGAACACATAGGTGTAGCTTTAGATCTACTAACCACAGTGGTGAAAGAAGATAGGTAGCAGATTTAGAGTTTGCTGGTGATGGTCCTGGACAGTAACTTCTGTAATCTTTTTCGCCTCTGTCTCTTACTCTATAATAAAATATAAAACTTATATACATTTTTTTATATTAAAACTGTCCCTTTTGTTATGTGCAGAACTGGCTGCAGGATTCTAAAAAGAATTAGGTCTATATTCTCACAGTCAAATATCCAACGTTACTGGATCTGCACCGCAGGAACATTCAGGGAGTTCTTGGACAGATAGAAAAATTCTTCCAAACGGATAACAGATGCAATGCTAGGAACCTCCTAGAAATTCACCACTAAAACTAACACCACTCCTCTGTGTCGCAATCAATCATTGGTGTTAATTTCTTCCTATGTGTCGGTGCCTCTAGCAGTATTTCTTGATCAAGAAAAATACCACATAGTGACATACCGTATCCACAGGTTTTACCTAAAACACTTGCAAACAGCATAGAAAATAATCCTTGCTGACTTGCCCGATTTTGACCGTATACATCGTCACTATACTCTTGCAGTTTGACAACTTTCATTGAAAAATTCCATTCAAAATCCGAGCTCTGAACATGAATGGAGTCAAGTGACTATTCTATCCAATCAGTGAATAGATTCCCTTTGCTACTTATGATTCCTTAGTGATGTAAGTCACCACATCCAATAGAATTGTGTCATTAGTTGTCATTCATTTGCTTGATTTAACTAAGCTAACAGTCAGTCATCCCTTCTAAATGCTCTATGGAGGAAATAAAAACTAAAACTAGAGCTTTTTCTATAACTATCCTACAGAGATCTATGAAACTAAAACGAGAACTTCTTTCCCTAAAATAATAAATACTAAAAATATTTATAAACCTTATGTCTATACATTTTTCAAAACCCTCCAGTTTTACTTAAATATTTGATTTTGGCATAATCTGCATTATATCGTGTCATGAACGTATATTTGAATTTCACAATTCTGTGGGTTCTTTGGGGTTTTCAGTTATTGTTTGCAGACCCATTCATCTGGGAGCGGTAATTCTCCCGATACCAGAAATAGATTCAATACATTCTAGAATAAATTCCTGTTGTTTTTGTTTTAAATTTCCATCTTGGTTAAGAAAGAACTCCACTGCTTTTAGCACTATATCCTTCGAGATAACTGCATATAATGAAGTAACATCGACAGTCACTAAAAACATATCTTTCGAAAAAACTATATCTTGCCCTATTATTTTTAAAACATCTCAGCTATCTTTGAAAAATGAAGGAGCCATATGGACATCTTTTTGGAGGAAGCAGTCAATGTATTCTGAGACCTTACTAGCGAGGGAATCGAAACCTGAGATTATCAGTCTTTCTGGTAGTTTTAAGGGGTTTTTGTGCACTTTTTGGAAACAATAAATAACAGGAATTATTGAGTATTTAATCTTTAAATAGTCAAATTCCTTTCAGTATTTTCTCCTCATGTCCTTTTTTTAGAAGTATTTGTAATTATTTCTTAAATACCCATCTACAGTTTTTTTTTTTTTACATTTTATATGTATTTCCATCTGACAAAATTCTATTCATTTCTTTCTCGTACTGATTCCTATGTAAAATAATGACCCCCCCCCTACTTATCTGCTGGTTAAATAACAATACTTGTATTCTCTTTAAAACCCCATAGTGCTTCCATCTTACTTCTGGTAAGGTTCATTATTCTTTTCTTTTTCATATCCATTTCTTCCAGATCCTTCAAAACCCCCTTTTAAAAGCCTCTATACATTTATTATCTTCATTTTCTGGGTAAAAAGTTGACTTATTTTTCAGGGTTGCATGTATATAATTTTCGTCTTCCTTCCTTAAAGAACTCCCACAATAAATGTTATTCTCTGACCTGTTAGAAAGGTACATGATGTAATCTGTAGTGAATGTAATCTTCTCATCAGTGACTGTATTTGTTAGCTATCCCCTCCCTTCTGATCCTCAGCTGTGTCATTTGACCAACTCTCTGATCTCCAACTGACACAGGACAGGAAGTCAGTTACTTCTCTATTCATTCCGATGAGACTAAGGCCTCTTGCACACAACCGTATGCCCTCCGAGACATATGATACGTGAGCGGGCCATATGTCCCAGAGCGGCATTGATCGTGCGCACGGGAGCGCACAACATCATAGATTACAATGATGCTGTTCACGTTGGGCCGCCCGCGGGACTACTGTACCGCACTTATGAGTGTGGGACAATAGCCACGCGGGCGGCCCGACATGCACTGCATCATTGTAATCTATGATGCTGTGTGCTCCTGTGCGCACGATCAATGCCGCTCTGGGACATATGGCCCGCTCACGGATCGTATGTCTCAGAGGGCATATGGTTGTGCAAGAGGCCTAACATTGACTCTCCCACAGGAATACATAGAGAAACTAACTTCCTGTCCACACATAAGATCCTGTGTTATTTGGAAAGTCTGATTGCTGGTCACCTGACACAGCCAAGAAGCAGAAGGGTGGGGATAACTCACAAATACAGACACTGGTAAGAGGATTACATTCGCTACAGATTACATAATTTCTAGCAGGTCCAAGAATAATTTTTTTTGCGGGAGTTCTTCTTTAACTGATTTTGGGCAGCAGTATTAGATGCTACATATTTGCACAAATTCAGTACCTTGGATTTTTCCTCTGTTAACACGTATGAGATTAAAAATACCTACTACTTCTCTTTCACTTTAATTGATTTTGAACTTGAGTCCCTTATTCTCCCTCTTACTTCCTCTGATAGATGCCTTTTTTACCAGTTATTTTTTATTGACTACTGTTCTCTGTTCTTTATTTTTTTATTTGCATTCCCTCTGTGATCTGATGGGGAAAATGTTCTTTCTCTATCTCTTCATATCTGAGTATTTCAGACTTTTTGGAGACCTCTGTCTTAATTCTGCTTTCATTCCTTTTTATCGCCCTTTGTTTTAATCTTTTCATTTGTATTTCTTGGCTTTCTAAAATAAACTCCTGATGTTGATTTCTATAGTGACTGCTTCTACCTTGATAGTTTCTATTTTTGGAGTTTTTCTCATAACCTCTATCATTCTTGGTCCTCCAGTTTTGATACCTAGAGCTATCAAGATGCCTCTAGATCCCTATATAGTGGTCCCTATCCGGCCTTCCATACCAATATTCTCCTCTTCTGAGGGTGAAAGATTCCCATTGTTCTTCTGTTTTTTCATTTTCATTTCTATTATAATAAGGGGATATCTATCCTTTCCTCTCCTTCTTCCTTGTCTATTCTGTTGCTACCATAAGTCGTTTTTGTGTGTCATTTTTGAAGCCATCGAATCTCTCTTGTTCGGATAAGACTGTATGCACTTCCTTCGCTCTATGTTTGTCCTACAACTGTTACGCCTGTAATGTCTATTTTTTCTTTCAAAATTACAATAGAAATGTATTGTTTAAAATGTCAAGAAGTCTCACAAATACTGAGGAACAGATGATCTCATGGGGTGTCAGACCCCTGCCAATCGAATAGCAATAGCCTATCCAGAGGATAACTTACTTGTAAAGGTTTGGACAACCCCTTAAAATCAGTCCATCAGTCTAAGGCTACTTTCACATATGCGTTTTGGATTCCGGTTTTGAGATCTGGCAGAGGATCTCAAAACCGGGGGAAAAACGCTTCTGTTTTGTCCCCATTCATTGTCAATGGGGACAAAACAGAACAAACCAGATCAGGATGCATTCCGTTCAGGTTTGTTCAGTTTTTTTTAACTGGACACAAAACCGCTTCAAGCTACAGTTTTGTGTCCAATCTGCAAAACTGAACAAACCGGATCTGGCACGAAAATCAATGTAAGTCAATGGTGTTGGATGCAATTTTTCGGTAACGAAAAAAACAGATCCGGCACCCATTGACTTACAATGATTTTAATGCTGGATCCGATTTGTTCAGTTTTTATTTAATACAATCAGATCTAGATAAAACTGATGCATCTGGATGTATTAAATGAAACGGAAGCCTAACATGCCCATTTTTCTGCCCATTTTGCAAAACTGGAGTGTTGTAAAAATGGCACAAAAATGTTGTGCAAATAAGTCATACAAGTGTAAAGTCTTATTCTGAGATGTTTTAAAATCAGAACTTCTGGTGTGCAGGGCTTGATAAGTTTCCCCCTAAGGTTTTACAACCTAGTAGGTAAATTACCTTGTATCAGAAGTATCTGTGGAATTCCTAACAAAATAACTGCATCTGTAACTCCTGTCAAAATCATTGTCAATTACCTGCAATTTGCTAGCATGGTTAGAAACAATATCAGCAGTAGGTAGGGACCTGTATAGATTGAGTGCCTTAACATCAAGTAAGTGTAAGTCATAAATAATTCTCTGGTTTAAAAATCAAGTGCTTAAAAGCCAGAAAGCCGCTGAGGGATTCACTGGCATCAGTGACAGGTACAAAGAATGAGCTATTAAATAATTCCAAGTGAATTATCCATTTAATTATTGTAATATACAAAAAGTGTTGGAATTTAAAAGCAAGGACATATGTTCCCTAAAGAGCCTTGGGATCATGTACATACTCTTCTAGCAGTTGTACACTTATTTTCTAGTAAAGTGTTTTTTATAGAATGCCTCACTAACTGTATTGTAGATCAAAATGGATGTGACTTTAAAGTTTGCAGCTTAGATATATATATAATACATTAAAGATGCAAGCGGATTATTCTTCACTTGACAACTTTGATTCACTGTATATGGGGAGAACTGCTTCCTACACATCATCATAAAAAGAATCATTGGACTGAACCTACTAGTGTTTTTCTTCTTCTGAAAAAATGCTACTTGATGAAAAAAGCATGTATGGCCTTGTGATATCGGTGATTCATTACTGAAATTCTGTGTTTTAAGACCACAAGTTTTTTATCGGACCTCAGATCAGACCCCCAATCTTCATCAAACCTCAGATCAGACCCTCAATATTCATCAGACCCCTAAAGCAGACCCTCAATCTTCATCAGACCTTAGTTTAGACTCCACAAACGTTATCACACCCACAGGCTGCCAATTAGACTCCCAATCTTCATCAGACCTTAGTTCAGACCCTTTAATCTTCATTGAACCCCTAAACTTAATGAGACCCCCAAATCAGACCCCTCAATCTTTATTAGACATCAGATATCCCAATCAGACACTCCACTAATCTTTATCAAATATCAAACCTCAGATCAGACTCCAAATCTTTATAAAGACCACAGATCAGACCACCCAATCTTTATCAGACCTCAGATCAGAACCCCCAATCAGATCCCTAATCTTTATCAGACCTCAGATCAGACCAATAAAACAACTTACCTCTCCTTGGGACAGCGCACTCTGCCTGCACCCACACTCACTGATTCCTGGTCTTCTGCCGGCGCAGAGCTACACTGTGACTTGACGTCGGATGCATGGAAGAAGACCAGTGTATTAGACATATGGCCCCATGCCTGGATTGATACTTTTTTGGGAGCCCTGTAAACAGGTTGTTTGGTCCTATCAATAGCACTATTTGTACTATTATTGTAAGTTTGGTTAGTGAGGGCATACAACCTTCACTGTCTCTAGTGTATATTTAGTATATGCTAGTCGCGTGGGGAGGGGTGCAGAGAGATTATTGTGTTCTTGCCATAGCACTTTGTCTGTTAAGCTGCTAACAAATTTTATACATGTCTTGTCTATTTAATTATTGGCTTTGCTGAAATAAAGAATGCGATTATTACATTATATGTGTGGCTTTGCTATTTATTTAGCTATTTCTTTGGTGATCTATATACACATGGGGTTCGATAGCGCATGTCCAGCATTGCATTAAGAATGTGTAAGTGTGGCTCTGTACTAAGTAACTGACTCATGCAATACCATATGGAGACCATGCACAGCCCCAAATCTCTTGCTGACAGGAACTGGAATTTTAATATTGCCATAAAAGCTCCATATAAAGGTAACTACTTCCCTAGCCAGGGCTGTATTTTTCCATGACTTTTGTCTACCCTGCTAGAATTACTCACAACAAAGACCATAAAAGAATAGTGCTGTCACCAAGGGCAAATATGCTTTCCGTTCACTGCAGTTTGCAAGCGAACAGATGACCTATGAAAAAAAGCAAGTCCTATTAGGTTACCATCAGTACATGAAATCTAGGTTCTGAAATATTGATGAATAACACAAGTCAGGAAAGGCAAACAAAGTGGTCAATTTACTAAGTTTTCCAAGAAGCCAAGCCCTTCTCCACTTCCTAACAACTGCCGGTTTGTTAAAGCTCGAGCACTCGATGGAGACAACTAAATGTCCACAGTGTCTAAGGGTTACAAGCAAAACTCAGCGGGAAATAAAACTGAAATTGCTTTAAATGTGTTTGTATCTTTGTTCTGAAAACAAGTTGTTACTGTGAAAACATTCTCCAGACTTATAACAGACTCGCACAACATTGTTTTAGTCATCTAGTCCTCCTCAGTTTGGTGTCAATTCCTGGCTTCCAATTGAACATGGATTCAAAATTCAATTACCCAAAGGTGTGATTCTATCCTTATAATGATTTAGAGCAACAGTCTTTAACCCCTTCCCAACAGCCTACCATAAATTTAAGGCAGAAGTTGGGTATTTAAATATGGCGCCTGCTCGCAAGCACAGCAGCCGCTACAGCCACCAGGTCTGCTGTTTTAAATAGCAGACACTCAAGGCTTATGCATGCAATCAACAACTGTACACATTTAATCCCTCGCATGGCATGGTCAAATGTGACCATGGCATCTGGGAGCTGAAAAAACCTGGAAGCATGTGCTCCCATCCGTGCAACGGCTTCCCCAACGGGGATCGGAGGAGCCAGATAATGTGTTCGGCAGCCTCGGTCCTGCTGAAATATCCGAGGCTGCTGCAGATAGTAAAATGCTAATGCATTGGAGTCTGAGAGAAACAACCTAATGAACTTGTAAAAAGTGTAAAAATATATAAATATTGAAATCACAACTAAACAAATAAACATCCTAAGCATCGCCATGTGTGAAAATGACCATACTATTAAAATATAAAAATATTTATCCCATATAGCAAATTTTTTGTCACGTCATCTCCCCCCAAAAAATGAATAAAAAGTGATCAAAAAGACATACAAACTCCAAAGTGTTATCAATAAAAACTAAAAATCGTCCCACGAAAAATGAGCTCTGACACAATTTGATTTTTACAAAGTTTTTATTTTTTTCTGGATTAAAATGCAATAAAAACTATATAAATGTGGCACCATTATAATCATACTGACCCAGAGAATGAAAGTAACGGGTGAGTTTCACTGCATAGGAAACACTGTAAAAACAAAACCCATAAAACTGTGTTGGAATTGTGTTTTTTTTTTATATAATTCCACCCTAAACATTTTTTTCAGCTTCCTACTATATTATATGCAATGGTAAATTGTGCCACTAGAAAGTACAACTTGCCCCGCAAAAAACAAGCCCTTATATGGCTTAGTGAATGGGAAACAAAAAAGTGGCTCTGGGAATGCTGGGAGTAAAAAATGAAAAAAAAAAAAGAAAATGGCTTGGTCCTGAAGGGGGCATAGACATCTTCGGAGCAATTCGTTTTAGGATTGCTTTTACTCATTTGGGCTAAAAATAATTTTGTGAATTGGTCTTTATTAAAAATGTTCAACAGTTGTTGTAATACATGCGATAAAAAATCTTGTCTACTTGCAGATTGTACCTCCTTAGGTCCATCAGCTGACAGCTCATGTGAAGCCCTATCTCTGATAGCCATTAACCTCTAGCTTTTCTAAATCTAAAATTCTCATCATGCCCAGACAGCCAGTAACTGCCCAGAAAAGGCCAGAGTTGTAGTTCAGCCACAACTTGGGGACCACTGCATCTGACTAATGGATGTCGAAAATAATGAAAGTTAAACGAGTTGAGTTGTATTGAGAAAAACTACTTTTAACCCTTCCGGACATCCACTGTACATGTACTGTATTGACCATAATGGGGAAGGGGGGGGGGGGAATACAGCGCAGCACGGCAGAGATCGCCGGACTAAAAAGTCAGACCTGCAGTACTTTTAGTTCGGCGATCTCTGGCCGTGCTGCGCCGTAGCTCTGTCCCCTGCCCCATTATAGTCAATGGGGACAGAGCGGCAGCACACGGGTACATGCGGCAAGGCGGATCCGGCAGGCTGTTCACCCGCCGGATAGCTATGCCGCTAGGCTTCATCAATATTTTTGGTAAGCTTTTATTGTAAGTGAGCATAATATATAAATAAACTGTAAGCTAATTTAAAAGTTGCTGGACCTTTTTAATTCATCATCTGCCTCACCCCCTGTCTTGGCAACTATTCTTTACTATATATGCAGCACTAAATGCAATTACCGTATATACTCGAGTATAAGCCGACCCGAGTATAAGCCGACCCCCCTAATTTTACCCTAAAAAAACTGGGAAAAGTAGTGACTCGAGTATAAGCCGAGGTGGAAATGGATGTCACTGTTATGGGGGTATCTGTGGATGGCACTGTTATGGGGGATCTGTGGATGGCATCCACAGCCCCCCATCCCATAACAGTGCCATTCACAGCCCCCCATCCCATAACAGTGCAATTCACAGCCCCCCCATCCCATAACAGTGCCATTCACAGCCCCCCCATCCCATAACAGTGCCATTCACAGCCCCCCCATCCCATAACAGTGCCATCCACAGCCCCCATCCCATAACAGTGCCATTCACAGCCCCCTCCCCCCCATTACCGCTCCTGTAAAGTTTTAAAATTCAATTACTCTTGCCCTCTGTTCTAAATACCTCCTCACATGCCGCACTGAATACTCCAGGCAGACCGGGCGGGCGAGTGCAGCGTGACTGACGCCACGTGCCTGCGCCGCCTGCTTCATTCATAAAGCAGGCCGGGCAGGCACGTGACATTAGTCAGTCACGCTGCGCTCGCCCGCCCGCACCGGCCCCGCCGCAAATGCCCGCCCCCAGCTCCTCCTCCCGCTCCTCCTCCCACTCCGTCTCGAGTATATGACTCGAGTATAAGCCGAGTTTGTGTTTTTCGGCACAAATTTTGTGCTGAAAAACTCAGCTTATACTCGAGTATATAATCAAATGCTCACAGATACAATTTTAAACTGATGGTATGTAATATAATTTTAATAGCACATTTTGTATTCAAGGTGTACAAAATTCAGCTTAACTTTCTAAAACTATCATCTAAAGGAACACATCCATCAAATATTTTTTATCACATATTAACAACCTGTATGTGAATATTTTATGTAATTTTTAATAATAAAATAGGTAGATGATGATTTTCTGGATATGATTTCTATGTATTCTACTTCCTGTCCTGGACATTTAACCTCCTCTTTGTTGGCACTTTTAGCACATCAGACAGTCACGCTTTACCTCTTCAGTAAGACCATCACTGTGCAGAGAGGGCCTCAATTAGAGCATCACATATTACACTAAGTGCAATCCTCTTCTGTGGGCATCTTTATCATGGCCTATCAAGAGAACAATAGAGCTGTCATACTGTTATCCCAATTCTACACCTACTATTATACTGAGGAATTACCTCAAGATAACTTCTTCCCTTCACAGCATCAGTAAGCTGACAATGGATGGCCTATCTATATAGTCTTTATGTCTGAGTGCTATAGAAGGATAATATTTAGCATTTCATTTTCAGTGGCATAGTGGTGCCGAAATAAAAAATAATATAAATATAGAGTTCAAAAAATTATTAGTTTCTGATGGATTTGTCCCTTTAAGACTAGAATACAATAAATGACAGATGAATAATAAAGAATCAACAGAGATGGACATGTGTAGGTATACAATGAAATGATCTTTGGTGAGCCACTAGAAAAAAGCTCTATAAGTGACAGCATAGTAGCATTAAAAATGCAAATCTACATCAAAACAACTGAACACTGTGCAATGCATTTGTTCGGCTACTTTCACACTAGCGTTAACGTTTTCTGTTATTGAGTTCAGTCCTCGGGGCTCAATACCGGAAAAAAACGCTTCAGTTTTGTCCTAATGCATTCTGAATGGAAAGCAATCCGTTCAGTATGCGTCAGGATGTCTTCAGTTCAGTCACGTTTACGTTATTTGGTCAGAGAAAATACCCCAGCATGCTGCGGTATTTTCTCCGGTCAAAATTCCCGAACACTTGCCGGAATGACGGATCCGGTATTATTTTCCATTGAAATGTATTAATGCCGGATCCGCAGACCTTTAAAAATGTGAAAAAGATAACACGGATATGTGTAACGGATGACACCGGAGAGACGGATCCGATATTTCAATGCATTTGTCAGACGGATCCACTATCCGGAAACAAATGGTATCCGTTTGTACACGTATTTCCGGATCGGGCAGGCAGTTCCGGCAACGGAACGGCCTGCCGGATTCCTCTCATGCTAGTGTGAAAGTACCCTTAGCTAGAAAATTATCATGTTGGGTGTACTTTTTGCTATAACTGTCAATGTAGTAGTTTATATCCATAAGATCTGCATCAACTTGTTCTTTTTTCAACATTTTCGTTATTGTTTTTGACTGGGGTTTTTTGGCAGAAAACACTGCGACCTGATGTTTGAGTTTGGCTACTTTCACACTAGCGTTTTGGCTTTCCGTTTGTGAGATCCGTTCAGGGCTCTCAAAAGCGGTCCAAAATGGATCAGTTTTGTCCTAATGCATTCTGAATGGAAAAGGATCCGCTCAGAATGCAACAGTTTCCCTCCAATCAGTCTCCATCCCGCGCTGGACGAAGCCGAGCCAAACCGATCTGTCTTGGCACACAATGTAAGCCAATGGGGACGGATCCGTTTTCTCTGACACAATCTAGCACAATAGTAAACTGATCCGTCCCCCATTGACTCTCAATGGTGTTCAAGACGGATCCGTCATGGCTATAGAAGACACAAACAACCGGATCTATTCATGACGGACGCATGCGGTTGTATTATTGTAACGGAAGCGGTTTTGCAGATCAATGACAGATCCGCAAAAAATGCTAGTGTGAAAGTAGCCCTAACTGAAAAGGGAATAATAGAGAACATTACAGGTAGTCCTTTTCTGGTGCTTTTTTTGTGCATGGCCTATATTTCAAAATGCAGAATACTTTAGGTATGGCTTTTTCAGCCATTTCTCAATAGACTAGTCCATGGTATAATTTTGATTGTAGCAAGAAGTGACACACATGACCCAAAGTAAGCCCTGTCAAAGCGAACCTCTATGGGTTCACAAGAAGGCCACACGGCAAAACTTTTATGCAAGGATACAGAAATAGCAGCGATTTTTTTCCTTTTATAAGTATGTTTTAATGTTAAGGTTTTCTTATGCAGTTTATGAAGCTAAAACCAGCTGTGGATTATAAATGGAAAGCAAGTATAAAGGGCCTCCAGGTTTGGGCCCCATACACTGCATCAGAAAACTGAACATGGAAACCCAGCTTAAAAACAAATGACTTACATGGAAATTCCACAAAAACAAAATCCGATTATTTTTTTTACGGTGAACAATGGTCTTGTAAGAAATGCTGCAGATATGCCACAGCAGAAATCCGAAACATACGGTAAATTGACAGCATGTCAACATGTGCATACAGTATTTAGCTGCAGACAGTAAATGCTGTAAAGCAGTGATCCCCAATCCGTGGCTCGCACACTACATCCTGCACTGCAGCGGTACACAGGAGCTGATGGCTACCCGCCCTACCGTTTACTCTCACAGGGCAAGGCAACTAGGCTGATGCAGGCAGTCACACCGGGTCTCAGGTGGCATGATGATGTCATTGCATGTGCTTGAGCAGAGATGCCAGAAACTCATGGCCATGTGAAGTCAGAGGAGTATTGTGTTTTATTCTTTAAATCACTTTGAGGGGCACTGTGTGGGGGGAGGGTATAATAACTACTGGAGGGTTTCTAAATGTACTGGGGGGCACTAAATGAATTGTGGCCACTACTAAGAATACTTCAGAAGAGCATTATACCAATTGAGGGTACTTCAGAGGGGCATTATACAAACTGGGGGCACTTCAAAGGACCCACTTGACAGATGCCCACCTGGGTGGCTGCATGCATATAGCTGTCAATAATTTTAATCCAGATACTGAAAGATTAGCAGAGAACATGCAGTGCAAGGTCTCACACTGATTCATTGTTTTTTGGAACCATTTCCAGCTCTTTACTTTTGGTTATATGACTTCTACAATCTTTTTGTGTCAAGTGTGGCTCACGACCACATGTAATCAGCTGTGTTTCCTCTAAGTATGATCATATACCCTATACTGCAATGCAACCCTACAATGTATACTCAAAGCCAAGTAGCTTTTCCTGCCATTTAAACTCATTTCACAAGGTCACACTCCATATATCCCCCACCACAAATGTTTAGATTGTGCAATTCTAATGTCTATTTATTTCAAGGTGGCTGAGAATCCTACCCGAGTAATCATAATTAGATGTCTGAGGTTTTTTTTTTATTTTATTTTTTTAGCACGTTGAGCATCCTTTCTTTATATTATTTTAATTTATCTCCTGAATAAGAGGCTGAATAAATAATCATTTCATTAGATGAATTTCCACATTAATTAACAGATCTTCTCTCTGGTATTCCCAAATGCAAATCAGCAGTCACACTTTCTCATGCTCCGTTCACACATACGTGCTCTTCTGTTATATAACCTAGCCTCTACCTGATATCTACTCCATGTAATGTGTGGATTAAAGTGGATAAATCGCCACAAATTAAAGGCACACTAATCCTATTTTACTGGGATTTTTTGTTGTAACTTTCTAATTGGGATATTAAGAGAGGAAAGTCTTCTGTATACATTAAGAATACGTCAATAAGCTTGCATGGTTTATCTTGCCTTGGCGTTGTACTCTTTTTTGTTGTAAAGACCTCTTGTATATTTTGAAGTCTTTATGTCACCCTCTATCACATGACAGACTTTTGACTTTGGGCATGCTATAAAATAACTTGATGCCACTGTGCTTTAATCATACACTGTACAATATACAAACTAAATATACATTCTCCTTGGCATTAACGTACCAAGTTTATCCATGATGTCGCCCCGAGCAACATGTCCTGGCTTTATATCTAACTAAAGTGCTTACAGGATTAAAGGATCAAGGGAACAAACGCATACTATTGCATGCATCTGAGACAGATGTACTGGATATCTTAATTTCTTTATGAGAAAATGGAAATACTGGTGTGCCACAAAGATAAATCGTAAGATAAGGAAATATAAATAATTTCATAAAACTTCAACTTGTAAAGTTCTAATGAAGTTTGCCCCAATATTTGTGAATATATCATCGCTGAAAATACTCCTTTTACTAAAGACAAATATGAAAATGAACTGGTAGATGTCGACGGGCAGTACAAAAGTGTCTGTTCCTGTCTCTACTTTTGGGTTCTGCTGTCTGTTTTAAATTTTGAGTAGTTTCTGTATTCAATTTTGCTGTCTAAATTCTGGGCTCTTAATTTTTGGCGTTAAGGTCTATGTCTTCATTTTTGTTTATGAATTATTGTATTCATTTTTGGTGTGTGAAATTCGGGGTCTGCATTTATTTTGGTGGCTATGTTAATTCATTATTGCATCTGTGGTCTGTAATTTGTAATTCATGTTATGGCCTGAATTGATTCATTTTGGAGTCAGGGGTCTGTATTCATTGAAGGGGTTGTCTGGTCTTAGAGAAGACAGCACCTGGGGTCTTAACCTGTGCCTCTGAACATAGAAAAACCCACTCACCAGTTTCTATCAGCATAACAATAATAAATTAAGAACACTGGAGCTCAGCCACCAAATACCAGCGTTTCATAGTCTTAGAAAAAAACCTGGCGGACACAATAGAGAGACAAAGCCTCTTTTTTACATGTGTTACATTAAGGATGATTGTGCTGTAAAAAAAGAAACCTATGCCAGCTTGGAGCTGCTGTAGATTGTGACTATATTTATGCCAGTTTTCTGGGGTCACATGCAGTTGAGCCTCTAGGAGCAATGGGGGTCTTGCTGTTAGACCTACAGGCTCCCCTTTCTCTGCAACTACCATGCCTTCTCTACTTTAATTGACAGGGCCAGGCATGATAATGTTTTCACTGCCTGGCCTTCCCAGTCAAAGTGCCGAGGGTGCGGCAGTTGCAGAGAGAGCAGAGCCTCTAGGTGTAACGCCAACGCCCCCGTTGCTCTTAGAGGCTCATTTGCAGATATTAAAACATCATTTTTCTCAGCAATGCGGGCACATATGAATATGGGACCAACAGAAATGCCTTCAGCTGCCAAGAGCACACATAACAAGTTAGCTAGTTTCATAGGCCAAATATGCTGACAGATGTCCTTTAAGGAATGTAAAAATCCATACACAGTGATCCCACAAGATACAATAGCATTTTCAGCATACAACGGTCTTTTCTGACCCATCGGAAGTTAAAATTAGTTTCAACATACAAGCCTCAGACTCAGAGCCAACCAATCAAGGTAATTTTTCTGGTGTTAGTTGCTAGTTAACAGCTATTGCTGAATTATAAATATAAGAACTTATCTATCTTAGTTATCTGCTTATTTTTCTTAAATCCTTATTTTCTCTTATCCTGGATGACATTTTGGAGCTTTGAAACTCAAACTTCCAATGGCTTCAACATACAATAGTCGTCCTGGAACCAATTAATACTGTAACTTGAGGGACCACTGTATATTTACAGTATTAATACTGTAGGTGCCATAATAACAAATAGAAGAGATACAAATGCTAATTTTGCTTTCATAACTGATCTCAGAAGTTTCTGAGCACATTTGAATGACAACACAATAGAAGTTCGGAAACTATACTGGAGATACTAAGCTCATTTGCAATTGATTCTTCTACTAAGATCAATTACATACATTATGGAATTAAATCCAGTACTACACACTGTAAACGTAATTAAACGTAGACCTATTCAGACTAAATCAATATGTACAGAGCGTATTCTAATTGAATATACAATTTCCCTCTTCATGAAAATATAGCGATATGACTTGGTCTCTGTCTGTGGTTCAGTAAGACAGCCAAGCAAAGAAAGCAATCTATAATACCAGATTTCTGAACATATTTCTACACTTGTATGGCAGGGTTGACCTAAAAGGTCAGTTATTTTATTTCCCTGCTAAAAGAAAAAAATCTATGTGGTGTACAACTGGTCATCTGCATCTCCACTGGGACCCCTTATGTCTACCTGACTGGCTTCTTCTCAGTGTGAAATATAGATAGACATAACCAATATATAGTATAGATGTTGATCAGTAGCTGTCCCTGATTCTTTGCTACCCTGGAAGATAAGGTCCTGAACTATGTCCTCCTGGTGGAACCTCCGAGTTCCAAGATGTGCTGTTTTAGGAAGTATTATTTTCCCCTAAATGCATCTTAAGGGGGAAAAAAGGAAAGAAATACTTAAAGGATAACTGTGATTTTTGTTTTAATGTAATTTAATTAAATTATTTTTTTAGAGCTAGGCATGTATACCTGAGTTAGTCTGTCAATGATTGTCAAAAGATCTGTAATTACCTTATAATAACAGCTTTCATTAATGTTCTCTGTCCCTTTCCACTGCTCCCTTAAAAGACCGTTGCTATGTCTTGTCTGTCTTCCTTTTAGTATAAACAGAAGACGAAGGGGCGGTCCTTCACACTGCATGCCTGCATTAGGCTTCAGAGTGAGGAGGCGTGTCTCTCAGTAATCCAATCTGATTGGCTGGCAGGGAGCTGCTGGCTACAGCAAGTGTGTATAGGAAGTGGGGGAAAGCAGTTTTGGCCTCAGAGAACTGGCAGAGGAGCCATCTTGAGAAGGTCCTCCTATTGTAGAGGTTAAAACAGCCATAACTAAGGGAAAAACTCAAGGAAAACAGTGGTATGTGAAGAAACTAAAGATTTATTTATGCATAATGCTGCTGCAGCAGTAACATAAGCTAAAATTGAATTTTTGATGAAAACATGACACTTACCCTTTAAGATTTTATTTCTTGATACTTATATAGTTCCAACTAATTCCATACAGTGATAGAGAAAATAAATGAACCATTCACATCAATGCCATTAGTTGGGCTTTCATTCCTTGTCTCTCACGCACATACTAGAACAAATTTCATTAAAATGCAATTAACCTATTAGTATGTTTTTGCAGTGTCGATGGAAACCATGATATTCAGAGGAAATGCACATATCCTAGTGATTCGAACGTGCGTTATTACATTTTCAGCTTTTGTGAGCTCCAATGCAAATAACTTCATTGTAAAACACAAAAATGTACTTATTTTCTTACATATGATGCACATGATGATGTACGACCTGACCAAAACAAGTACATCAAGTCTGAAATCATCACCCACTGATAGCGTCATGTTGATTTCAGCCTCTGGGCTCTCAAAATGCATGACTAGCTAGTCGTTATGAACTTTCTATCTCTTATTTGACTGCATCTCACTTTAAAGACTTTACAAACTTTTCATAAATCCATAGTAAAAGTGACCATAAGACACCTTGTAATATACGGTATCTTAATATAGAAAAATACCTCTTTGTCCACTTAACCGATTCGTGTCCTTCTCCTGCCTACTGCACTAATTGCTCAATCTTTTCATTTCAATTCATTATTAAAATTCATCTAGGTGAAGGCAGAGTTGAGATGCAGTTTAAGCTTCAGTGAGGGATACGGTTATAGCTGCTGCCTATAAAATTCAATGTGGGGGGGGAGGCAGAGCAGCTGCAGAGAGAGAGAGAATGAGGGCCTAGACACACAGAGACACTGCTGTAGTTTCTAACAAGTGTTCTGCTGCCTCACCCCAGTGCTAGATAGCAATTGAAATAGGTTTTCCTATTCATAAACAGGCAGCCATTATATTCCATGCTATTTATCTTCTGCCAATTAGCTTTGAAAGAAGTTATTAATACAACGGTCCACTTACTTTTTCTGTCTGCACTGTGGATGTTTACACAATGTGCTCAATAAAAGACATGAATGGTACAAATTGCACAAATGCTTGTGCGTTATATTGGGTTTTTCTATACTTGTGACTTCAAAAACAATCAAACCACATTTTATTTTAAGTGCAGAAATCTGCCAATTACAAAGGATACACGTTTTTTTTAATTGCAACTGTCTGGCCAATATTATTTGTCTATATTTAACGTTTGGTCCATTATACATAATATTGGCATTCCCCTGAATGGTTTAGGCTACTTTCACACTCGCATTTGGTGCGGATCCGTCATCTGTTCAGATAATACAACCACGTGCATCCGTTCAGAACAGATCCGCTTGTATCAGGGTGGATTTGATTTAAAGCAAACTGATTTAAATCACGATTTAAATCACTAGTCAGTAAGGCTTGATTTAAATCCTAGTTTTCTACATAAAGACTAATTCTTGCTGGTATAACTTATAATATGCAAGTAGATGAAGATTTTTAGAATAACTTTTCATATTAGTTTTTTTATCCCCAGTTTAATAGGTTAATCATTCATATTTGGACAACTTTTCTGTTGTATTTAAGAAGGAGAAAAAATATTGTTTCTATTCTATTCACTGAACGTCTTTAAACTTAGCACTGAAGGGGTTGATTCTGTATTCATAGCTTTGTAGAAGTTAGGATTAAGGCCTCATGCACACGACCGTTGGTGTTTTGCGGAACGGAACGCGGCCCATTGTAGAAATGCCTATTCTTGTCCGCAAAACGGACAAGAATAGGACATGCTCTATTTTTTTTGCGGGCTACGGAACGGAGCAACGGATGCGGACAGCACACGGAGTGCTGTCCGCATCTTTTGCGGCCCCATTGAAGTGAATAGGTCCGCACCCGAGCCCCAAAATATGCGACTCGGACGCTGACCACAACAACAGTCGTGTGCATGAGGCCTAAGGTCTTTTTCTCAGCTCTGTTCATGTTATAACATTTTTGCTGTGGAGAAGAGGCAGGTGATTTCTGCTGGGTCAAATTCAGTTTTGAGAACTGCAAAAGTAAACCAAGCATCTGTGATAATATCTTGTAGGCAGAGAAACTGCCCAATAATCTTACAAAAACCTCTGGAAAAGCCGGACATTGTGAATGGATTAATGGAATTTATTTACCAAAGAAATTAAATATATACAGCCTTAGGCTACATGCACACGACCGTTGCCTGCCTCCGCGGCTGCTCCTTTTTGAAATTTTGCGTCCGTCAAAAAAAACGGATGACGGACCGTTTTTTTTGACGGATCCGATTTTTATGGCAGATCCATTGTAAAAATGCCTATCCTTGTCCGCAAACGTGAAAAAAATAGGACATGCACTATTTTTTTGACGGAATGAAAACACGGATCACGGATGCAGAACAAAAACGGTTGACCATCCGCATTTTTTGACGGACCCATTGAAATGAATGGGGAAGCATCCTATCCGTGAAAAAAAACGGAACGGACACGGAAACAAACAACGGTCGTGTGCATGGGGTCTTATTCTACATAATTAAAAAACTAATCTATATTTTATTTAGAATAACCTTTGGATAGTAATATATTTTCCTCAAAAAGCATTTTATATTAAAAAAAATTAAATTTAAATAAAATAAATCCGATTTAAATAAAAAAATCAGATTTTTTTGATTTTTAAAAAAAGATCATTGATTTTTATCCACGCTGGCTTGTATTATATTTAACATAACCAAAACTGATCCGTCTTGAACACCACTGGAAGTCAATAGGGGACGGATCCATTTTCTTTTGTGCCATATTGTGTCAGTGAAAATGGAACGTCGCCATTGACTTACATTGTGTGCCAAGAAGGATGCGTTTGGCTCAATTTCGTCAGACGGACACCAAAACGCTGCTTGCAGTGGTAATAACTTTGGAACGCTTTTACGTAGCCAAGCCATTCTGAGATTGTTTTCTCATGACACATTGTACTTCATGATAGTGGTAAATTTCATTTAAAATTTTTCATTTTTATTTTTAAAATAATCCCAAATTTACCAAAAAATTTGAAAAATTTGCAACTTTCCAAATTTAAATTTCTCTGCTTCTAAAACAGATAGTGATACCTCATATAATAGTTATTACTTTACATTTGCCATATGTCTACTTTATGTTTGGATCATTTTGTGAATGCCATTTTATTTTTTGGTGACGTTAGAAGTCTTAGAAGTTTAGAAGCAAATCTTGACATTTTTCTGAACATTTCCAAAACCCACTTTTTTATGTACCAGTTCACTTATGAAGTCACTATGGGGCTTACATAATAGAAACCACCCTTAAATGGCCCCATTTTAGAAACTATACCCCTCAAGGTATTCAAAACTGATTTTACAAACTTTGTTCACCCTTTAGGAAAATGTAGATTAAATTTCAGAATTTCCTTTTTTTGGAAGATTTTCCATTTTAATCAATTTTTTCCAGTAACAAAGCAAGGGTTAACAGCCAAACAAAGCTCAATATTTATTCCCCCGATTCTGTAGTTTACAGAAACACTCCATATGTGGTTGTACACTGCAGTATGGGTACATGGCAGGGTGCAGAAGGAAAGGAGCACCAGATGGTTTTTGGAGGGCAGAATTTCACTCCTGGACCTCCTGATGCACCCCTAGAGTAGAAACTCCAAAAAAGTGACCCCCATTTTGGACTACACCCCTCATAGTATTCAAAACTGATTTTACAAACTTTGTTAAAGAGAAATGTAAGTGAAATTTCAGCATTTCACTTTTTTGGCAGATTACCCATTTTTATCAATTTTTTTCCGGTAACTAATCAAGGGTTAACAGCCAAACAAAACTTAATATTTATTACCCCATTTGTGATCATAAACTGCTGTACGGGCACACGGCGGGGTGCAGATGGAAAGGAGCACCATATGGTTTTTGGAAGGCAGATTTCACTGGGATAATTTTAAGTTGCCATGTCACATTTGAAGGCCCTCTGATGGACCCATAGAGTAGAAACTCCAAAAAAAATTACTCCATTTTGGAAACTACGGGATAAGGTGGCAGTTTTGTTGGTACTATTTTAGGGTACATGATTTTTAGATGCTCTACAATACACTTTTTGTGAGGTAAGGTAACAAAAAATAGCTGTTTTGGCACCGTTTTTATTTTTTGTTTTTTACAATGTTCATCTGACAGGTTTAGACAGGTGCTATTTTTATAGAGCAGGTTGTTATGGACGCGACAATACCAAATATGGTTGGTTGTTTTAAAGCATATTCTGAAAGCCATAGTTTTTTTATTTTTTGGTTGACTGTCTTATGTAGGGGCTCATTTTTTGGGGGTTAAGATGACGGTTTGATTGGTACTATTTTAGGGTGCATATGACTTTTTGATCGCTTGGTATTACACTTTTTGTGATGTAAGGTGATAAAAATGGCTTTTTTGACACCGTTTTAATTTTTTTATGGTGTTCACCTGAGGGGTTAGGTCATGTGATATTTTTATACAGCAGTTTATTATGAAAGTGGCAATACCTAATATGTATACTTTTTTCATTTATTTATGTTTTATACAATAAAAGCATTTTTGAAACAAAAATAAATCATGTTTTAGTGTCTCCATATTCTGAGAGCCATAGTTTTTTTCTTTTTTGGGCGATTGTCTTAGGTAGGGTCTAATTTTTTGCGGAATGAGGTGATGGTTTGATTGGCACTATTATAGGGTGTGTATGCTTTTGATCGCTTGGTATTACACTTTTTGTGATGTAAGGTGAAAAAAAATTTGCTTTTTTGACACTTTTTTTTTTACGGTGTTCATGTGATATTATAATAGACCTGGTTGTTATGGACACGGCGATACGTAATATTTCTACTTTTTTTTATTTTTGTCACTTTTAACACAATAAAATAATTTCTGAAACAAAAAAATCATGTTTTAGTGTCTCCATATTCTGAGAGCCATGTTTTTTTTATTTTTTGCCCGATTTTTTTATGTAGGGGCTCATTTTTCGCGGGATGAGGTGACGGTTTGATCAGTACTATTTTGGGGGGTACCCGCCCAATCTGCTGCCATACATGTACGGTTCTGGTCCTTAAGTCATGTTTACCAGCACGTCCACATGTACGGCGGAGGTCCTCTACGGGTTAAAGGGTTTATGCCATGACAAACATAACAACTTTAAGTCCGACATCATATAGTACAGGAAATCTTTTACTAACACAGCTGGAACTAGCCCTGTACTCTGATCCAGAGCCCCCCCCCCCCCTTAATTTCACTGCTAAATTCTCTTCGTGCTGGTAGCTCTAGGATGGGGGCGGGGGGGTTATGGCAGGTGGTAGTTAAAGGATGAAAGTAGGAATATGCAACTCTGATCCCGGGCATCTGTGGGGTGATTGGAGTTTCTGTCTAAGTCGTACGTTTTTAGTCAGTTGCTATGACAGCTTGGGGCCTTGTGAAGGCTCCCTAAACCTGTCATAGTGGGTTGCCTGCAAATTCGTTTATTTATAGTATTTATTGCACTCTATGGCATTATTGATTAGAGATCGCATATACATCCCAAAAGGGGACTAAAAAATACAGTGAAAAAAAAGTTTTAAAAAAAGTGAACATAAAAATAAACAACAACATAACAAACATTGGTAATGCCAAGTTCAAAAATGTCTAAATGAATAAAATATAAAAAATATTTATTATGTGCAGTGAATGACAAAAAGTCATATGTATTTTAATGATACAAAAAAATACAGCTTGTTTGGCAAAAAATCAACCCTATCACAGCTCTGTAGATGGGAAAAAGAGTTATGGCTGTCAGAATATGGCAAAGCAAAAAAATATATAGTTTTTTTATTTTAAGTAGTAAAACATTATAGAACCTATATAGATTTAGTAATGCAGTAGTCCTACTGGCCCACAGAATAAGGTAAAAAAAGATGGTCATGTAATTTTAAGAAAATACTGAATGCTGTAAAAACAACCCCTAAAAAACCATGGCGAAACTGTGGGTTTGTTTAAATTTCATCCCATTTTCCAGCACAAGATATACCGTATTTTTCGCCGTATAAGACGCACTTTTTTCCCCCCCAAAATGGGGGGAAAATGTCCCTGCGTCTTATGCGGCGAATGCTGACTTTTTTTTACATCGCAGGCTGCGATGTATGAGCGGGGAGTGACAGGGAGGAGGAGCTGGGGGCCGGCAATTGCAGCGGGGACGGTCCGGCCCCGCCGCTCACAGTGTTGTACTATAAAATTATAAAATATCTCCAAGTACAAATAAACTTATTAAAGATCACCCTTATTAATGTACTGTAACACAGACCCCAATACCTCCTTTACAATGCGGGCAGGCCGGGCGGGCGGGAGGAAGCGTGACTCTCTGACGTCACATGCCTGCGCCTGCTTTATGAATGAAGCAGGCGCAGGCATGTGCCATCGGAGAGTTACGCTTCCGCCCGGCCGGCCGGCCGGCCCGTATTGTAAAGGAGGTATTGGGGTCTGTGTTACAGTACATTAATAAGGGTGATCTTTAATAAGTTTATTTGTACTTGGAGATATTTTATAATTTTATAGTACAACACTGTGAGCGGCGGGGCCGGACCGTCCCCGCTGCAATTGCCGGCCCCCAGCTCCTCCTCCCTGTCACTCTGGGGTCTGTGTTACAGTACTTAAACATTAATAAGGGTGATCTTTAATAAGTTTATTTGTACTTGGAGATATTTTATATTTTTATGGTATATTTTATGGTACAGCATTGGAGCTGCAGGGGGGGGGTCTGTGGATGGCACTGTTATGGGATGGGGGGGTCTGTGGATGACACATTTGTAACAGTGCCATCCACAGATCCCCCCCCCATTAACAGTGCCATCCACAGATCCCCCATTAACAGTGCCATCCACAGATGGGCCCCCATTAACAGTGCCATCCACAGATGGGCCCCCATTAACAGTGCCATCCACAGATGGGCCCCCATTAACAGTGCCATCCACAGGGGCCCCCATTAACAGTGCCATCTAAAGATCCCCCCATTAACAATGCCATCCACAGATCCCTCCATTAACAGTGCCATCCACAGATCACCCCATTAACAGTGACATCCACAGATCCCCCATTAACAGTGCCATCCACAAACCACCATTAGTTCCAGACCCACCAAAAAAAAATTTTTTCTTATTTTCCTCCCCAAAAACCTAGGTGCGTCTTATCAGCCGGTGCGTCTTATATGGCGAAAAATACGGTAGTAATTAAATGGTGCTATTAAAAAGTACAACTTGTCCAACAAAACTTAAGTCCTCATACGACTATGTGAACAAAAAATGTAAAAAATGACGTCTCTTGGAAGGTGGGGAGGAAGAAATGAAAATGCAAGAACATGTCCTTAACGGGTTAATATTTATTGTCAGAAAAAAACTTCTTAGGGCTCATGCACATGGCTGTAGCTGTTTTTGCGGTCAGCAAAACAGGGATACCGGCCGAGAGCCTGCTGCCATTTTTTTTTTCACTCCTTCACAAATGTCCTATCCTTGTCCACAAAATGTACAAGAATAGGATATGTTCTATTTTTCTGCTGGGCCACGGAATAGTGTGCTGTCCGCATCTTTTGCGGCCTCACTTAGATGCATGGGTCCATATCTGATCCGCAAAAAATCCAGATCGGATTTGGACCAAAACCAGGGTCGTGTGTATGAGGCCTAAGAAGTTAAACCTATTCCTGATGGCTTGTAAAGTACTGTTCATAGATGGAGGTACCCTTTGAAGATAATTTATACATAAAGTCTTGGTACTTTCAGCCTTAGTCAGCATCAGCGCCCTGCTGTGGTATGCTTCGAGCTGGATTCATTCATGCTTTTAAAAATCAGTCCTTTATTTTGAAATAATCATGTTACACGTACAAAGTCAGATTGCAGATAATTGATGCCTGCAATTATACCCAGCAGCTGCCTACAAACAATTTGCCTTAAGCCAGCAACTTTCAGATTTCTATGTATTAGCAATATAACAGCGCTGTATCAATCCCAACCCCGATGCACTCACGGTTTTCCTTCAATCATCATTTTTATTTCTACAGGTACAACTGACACAGCAATTCATTTTTTATAGACTCCTTATATAAATGCTATGGCTGCCAGCCTCCAAATTGTTTACAAGCCATTAACATGAGAGTTTCACACTAGCGTTTTTGCTGGATCCGGCAAGGTTCATCAAAAACGCTTCCGTTACTGATAATACAACCATCTGCATCTGTTATGAATAGATCCGGTTGTATTATCTAACATTGCCAAGACGATCCGTCATGAACGCCATTGAAAGTCAATGGAGGATGGATCCGTTTTCTATTGTGGCAGAGAAAACGGATCAGTCCCTATTGACTTGCATTGGGGGTCATGCTGCGCATCCCAGGACAGAAAGCAAACTACAACATGTTGCGGTTTGTTCTCTGGAATGGGAACGCAACTAAAAGGAACGGAATGCATTTTGGGTCACTCCGTGCTGCTCAGTTCAGTTTTGTCCCCATTGACAATGAATGGGGACAAAACTGAAGCGTTTTTTTCTGGCATTGAGCCCTCATGACGGATCTTAATACAGGAAAACTAAAACGCTAGTGTGAAAGTAGTCTTATGCATATTACTTAATATCCCAAGGAGAAAAATATTTCTTATTCCTGTCTCTGCTTTCTCTATTTTAAAATCTGGTCAAAAAAAGAGAGAAAAATATAGAACACTCCAGCACTGGGGACCAGTAACATGCAGGGAGCCTGAAGATCATCCAGCCATCTGATGCGGCTGATGTCTGTTCCCTACTAAGAAGAGTGCTTGCTGAAATCACTAAAGCAAACCAATTGATTAGGAAAGAAATAGTGTAAGGGTCTATTCACATTGAAGTGTATGTATACATCAGAAGGATTTCCCAACACATACCTCCAAGATATGCAAGTCAAAAGCAGCCCTCCCCTTCAGCTGGCTGAGATGTCAGCCAACGTAGAGGAGGAGAGAGGGGCCAGTGGGGGAGTAATAACAGGCTAAACAGGGAGAAAGAGAGACAAGAGACACTGAGCCTTCCTTCTCCATGTGTGACTATACATGGTCCCAAAGGGAGGATAACATGCATGTTATTAACCAGGGACAGATTGGGAACTTAAAGTGGCCCTGTAAAAAAATCTAACAGTGGCCTTATGTTGTAGGTGGCTCCGAATTGATAAAAAAGGGAGCAAAACTGTATTGAGCGAACTTTTTTTTTAAGTTCTACGTTTCAAAGTTCTGGTTCGGGTTATCGAAGAATCCCGTTATGGATTCCAAATGCATTATGGTCCGTAGTAGTGGAATCCATGACTGGATTCTTCGATAACCTGAACCCGAACTTAGGACGCAGAACTTAAAACACAAGTTCGCTCAACACTAAGAAAAAACAAGAAGGCACAGACAACAGAAGTATTTTGGGCCAGCAATATCTCAGTGCAGCACAAAATACTTCCCCAGTAGAACCAAATACCAAAGCGTAGCCCAAAATACTGCCTCATACTGCATAATGAAATACCACAGTGTAGTACAAAATATTGCCGTAGGAGAACCAAATACCATACTGCAGCACAAAATACTGACCCAGCAGAACCAAATACCACAGTGTAGCACAAAATATGGCCGTAGCAGAACCACATACCAGTGTAGCACAAAATACTGCCGTAACAGAACCAAACACCACAAAGCAGAACAAAATGCTGCCACAGCAGAACTAAATACCACAGTCCAGCAAATATACTGCCCCAGGAGAACCAAATACCATAGTGCAGCACAAGATATTGCCACAGCAGAATCAAATACCACAGTGCAGCACAAAATACTGATTCCCCCCTAGGCAGTATTCAACTGTATCATTTTCGTGAGGTTAGTAATACAGTTGAATACAGGATGGCACCTGCTGCCACTGACCAGTTAATGCTGAGAGAATTGCGTGTACCCGTCCAGCGGCTGTGAGTAGGGCTGGGGCAGCCCCTGGGTATTGGCCCACCAGGAAATTTCCCGGAATGATCTATGGTCAGTCTGCCCCTGCTTTTACATGTGTAGATGCTGCCCGGTAATGAGTGTTGATCTAAACTAACAGCATCTCGAAAACTGCACTGTATGGGGAACAACTATAGTTAACGCAATTATTCCTCCCCAATTTGCTAATTATTGGCAGCACATTCCTTATTTTTATGCTCAAATAAACAATCTTATCACCCTGAGTGGATAATCAGTGGCATGTCAGCACATGGCAAAGGTCACTCTTGCTTTATACACCATTTTACAAAAGTACATGGAACTAAAGCTGGAAGATTGCCTCCAAGACATCACATAGCTTATGGAACAACTGAGTTCATAAAAATCTCCTAACCTAAGTTGACTGTACTTCTCTTCAGAAAAAAGTACACAGGCCAATCCCAGCTCCTGTATAACAGTTCTATCCCCTTACCAAACGTAGGACTCAGATCTAAAGCAGGACCCCCTGGTAAAAAAGGACTGTCCTCTGTGTAATTCTAAAGCTGGCCATACACGAGATAACATACCACCAACAGCCTAAGCTGGCTGACAAGGGAGTCAATTTAAAAAAATAAAAAAAATAACTCCCTGCTCCCGGAGTAAAATGGCAAATGTTCAGCCAAATACTGATCATCACACCATACACATGTAGTTTTAGTGGTCTACAGCCAAGACCTCCAACCTGGCTGACCACAAACAGAAGCAAACAATTGTTTGTGCTAATTTTTCATATGATGGTCGGCCAACTTTTATCTTGTGAGTATAGGAACCTAAAGCCCAATCAGTGGTCAGTGGTGCTCTTTGTGTTTCACTTATTTGAGGTTGGTATTAAAATTGATGTTTTTAACGTCAAACCTTCTTAAATACACACCATTTTTCCTCATAAGCTAAGTACTTATAATAAAAATAAAATAAAATTGTATTACAAAAGAAAATAATGGGGTCATTTATCACACTAGTATAAGGTAGAACTGGCTCAGATTTCGCCTTTCATTTTTGACAGCTCCTTTGGAAAATGAAAGGTGGAATCTGATTGGTTGCTATGGGCAACTAGGCCAGTTCTACTTTACACCAGTTTGATAAATGACCCCATAAGTTCTGATAACAGCAGCACCAGTTAGGGATGTAGCTATATGTGGTGCAGAGGTAGCAGATGCACCAGGGCTCTGGAGTTTTAGGGTCCAAAAGGCCCGTCTTACACATAGAATAAGGGCCTAGTTCCAAACTTTACATTGTGGCCCATGCGCACAACTTAGGCCTTTGGCACCAGTCACTCTTAATAGGTACAGTTTACTGGTTTTATACAACTTATCAAACATGATGGAATGATGTGGGCTTCCCCCATGACACCAGAACTGAATTAAAATAGAAGGTCTGTATAAAACATTAATGTCAGGTTAGAACGGCAAACATTTTATTGTCTCACTAAATTATGATTAATCCCATTGTTGTAATATGTAATAGATTTCACGTTTGTGATCACAATGAATTTATTACTATTAATGAAATACCACTATGTATTATTCGAGCCGAGCATACTTTTATTACTGAAGACTGAAGAAAATTAATCTAAATGTATCCAATTGATCCAATTCATTGACCCTCCATTACACAGGAGCTAGTCATAAAAAATAGCAGGTGCCTCAATATACTGGAAGCATTCAGTAATCCACAGCCTAGTGATCAATATAAAGAGTAGAGATGCGATGGTGATCGGCCCCTCTCTGCTCTACCTACAATTAGCTGCTTGAAAATTGATAATTGTGGTTGAGTAGGGTTTTAATAACATTCATAAAAAGACAAAATGGAGATAAAAAGCTAGTGCAAAATGAGGTATTAAAATCCAGAGTACAATAGTTCTTTCTAGACCAGGGATGCATTGTGAAAATGAACCATTACCAAGCGCTGCAATAAAACCTAGGTGTATTGTCATGTAAGACATTAATGGCTTGTCAAAAGTATTAGCAAAGCATGCTTGATGGGTGCCACTTCCATTCCCCAAACGCCCATCTAATGGGGAAATGGGGCCCCATTCTCCCTACTCATAAGTTGCTGAAACAGCCAATTTCACTACTCCCAAAAACGACAATAAAGACAATAGAAAGCATGCATAGCCACCTCTCCGCTTCATCTACTCCTTTCTGGAAAGCCACACTGCCAATGTATGTGACCACACAGTGCACCATTAGTACTTACCCGTCCCTGATTCTGCATTACATGAATTACCTCTCTAAGATGGAAAATGCATGTGAGCAGCCACCAAACGAAAGCATATCTGTTACCGCACGGAATGGCACTGTGGGCTGTAAGTGGCCCCTATGTCGCTGGGTGTGCACCGCTGTTCTAGACCCCAGGTTGTGTTATGTATACCTGAACCTGAAGAGGTACATACCATGTCAATAGGGAGTATACCATATTATGAGGGTATATACGTATAAATAGGTTTATTTGGAGTAGGGGTGAGGCTCCTTTCACATCTGCGCTTTTGCTGTCCAGTTCTGAGATAAAGCATGGGATCCCAAAACCACAGCAACACGCTTCCGTTATAATACTACAACCATCTGCACCCGTTCTGAAGAGATCCGGTTATATTATATCGAAAATTAAGAAACTAGATCCGGCACTAAAATTACTGTAAGTCAATGGGCGCCGGATCGTTTTTTTTCTTGTCCGAAAAACAAAATGATCCAGTATCTATTGACTTACAGTGACTTTAGTGCCAGATCCACTTATTTCGTGTCCAAAAATCGGATCCGGCACCATGGACTTACATGGTCTTTGGTGCCGTATCCGGCTTCTTCAGTTTCCAATGCCGCACAAAAAAACGCACAACAAAATTCAATAAACAGACAATTGATTAAAAAAAAAAACGCTGCTTGCAGCAGTTTCGTGGCCAGCATGGGAATGCAACAAACCGGAACGGAATGCATTCTGGTGCCCTCCGTTCCAGTTTGTTCAGTTTCTGTTCAGTTGTGTTGTGCTGCGGTTTTGAGAGCCTGTGCTTGTTTTTAAAACCGGACAGCACAACGCAGATGTGAAAGTAGCCGTATTTGACTTCTGGATGTTTCACTGTAAATGCCTTCCTCATAGGAAGGCTCCAATCGGAACTGATTATGATACATTGCAATCTTTCCAACTTTCATAATAGTCCTGCTCACTTTAATGTATTGTATTGCAAAAATTCACAAATAAATGAATTCATATGTACCTTCTAAATAGTTTTAACATGTGAGATGTAAGTCCTGTATGAATCACACAATGGAGTCTTCTATTCAAATCTTTTTCTATCCCTAGCCTACTGAAATAGATTTGGCTCTATAACCTGACTATAAATAACAGCAAACAGGTCTCTTTTTAGGTCATTTGGCCAATATGGCTGCCAAAAAGCACTCATGGTGTGACGTAACCCTCTGCTGAGCACAGCTATAATTGTATTATGGCTTTATGGGGATGATTTCTGTTCCTGTTTTCTCCTCTTGGGAGAATTACTCTTCTCATATGACATTTAGTCCTACATGTTGACTTTCTCGCCTTCTTCACCCACAATGCTACTCCCACCCCAAGGCATTTCCAGTATCTCCACAAAGAAGTGCTCTGCTACATACAGCACTTGTCTTATTTATGCTGTAATGTTAATGTTGATAGTTAAAACTATCGACACCTTTGGAACCATTTACTTTCATAATAGATTTAGGCCCCTTTCACACGAGCGAGTTTTCCGCGTGGGTGCAATGCGTGATGTGAACGCATTGCACCCGCACTGAATCCTGACCCATTCATTTCAATGGGGCTGTGTACATGAGCGTTTTTTTTCACGCATCACTTGTGGGTTGCGTGAAAATCGCAGCATGTTCTATATTCTGCGTTTTTCACGCATCCCTAGCCCCATAGAAGTGAATGGGGCTGCATGAAAAACGCATTGCATCCGAAAGCAAGTGCGGGTGCGTTACGTTTTTCACTGATGGTTGCTAGGAGATGTTGTTTGTAAACCTTCAGTTTTTTATCACGCGCGTGAAAAACGCGTCAAAACGCATTGCACCCGCGCGGAAAAAACTGAACAACTGAACGCAATCGCAGACAAAACTGAATGGCTTTGCCTGTGAAATCGCACAGTTTTCACTGAACGCATCCGAAACACATCCGGACCTAATCTGGACACGCTCGTGTGAAAGGGGCCTTAGAGTTCACAGTAGCTGCAGAAAACCATTTTGTTGTAAATCTGTCACTGGTGGATTTATCAGAGAAGGACTTTCTGCAGCTGCTATGGGCTGTAAAACATAGAAGCTGAAGAAGCCAAACAGTGCAAAATTTGTATAAAAAACCTGTAATGAAAATGTTTTTAGTCCAAAATACATGTAAATCAATAATTTTCAATCACATATTAATGACCTATTCTGAGAATAGCTGCAAAAAAGGGGGTCAGTCAGCACATCCCAATGTGCAGGTGCACGCTGCCATGGTTAGAAACACAAGGAAAAAAATGACAATACACGATACATTACGCATTAAATATATTGCGCTAACATTACACACATAGAAATTTTAAACATGCCTTGGCTAATAAAATACTTTTGTATTTAAATGTTTTTTGTTCACTTTTGTATTCTTGATAAAATTATGCAATTAGCTACATTTTAATCTGAAATACTCCAACATTAAAAAGTAATACATCCATTTTATGCATTGCAAACCCTATCCTCTAAATATTTTTATGTGCAAATCATTTTGTGGATTCCCTACAGCAACTTGAGTCTCAGTATAATTTATTGGAAATAGTTAATACATTTATTTCTGGTCATATTTACTTTGCCTCCAGCACAAATATTGCACAAACGTCAAGGCGATCTCTATCAGATGGGCTCAGCATGCATGTTGGTACCTGCGTCCCTGGATGTAATGGAGGCCATTATGGCATCAAAAATTGTAAAAAGCAGAGTGGACCCAGCATGCATGTGGAACCTGCACTCCCTGCATTTTATGGTGGCCATTTTGGCACATTACAGGTAGTATTTAGTGTTAGGTTTCCATCTGATAGAGATCGCCTTGACGTTTGGCAGATGGGCCCAAATAATTTTGTACAAAATGTGTTTGCCAAGAATCTCAAATTTGCAAAATAAGTATTAGCATCAGAATGTTTTGTATAATTATGGCATTATTGTACTATATTTGTGTCTGCAGAGTGCTATCCTGAGAATAGGTCATCAATATTCTACTCCCAGAAAACCTCTTTAAGAAGTCTGTAAGGTTCTGTAGCAGAGTTGAAGTCCAATTAGCTGTACCGTAGAGCAGTACAATAATTTTACATGCTAAACTTTCAATTCTCTCTACTCCTATCTTCTATAGAACTATTAAAGGGAACCTGTCAGATTGAACATGGTTTTTGACCTGAAGGCAACATATTATAGGAGCTGAGCAGATTGATATATAGATTTAGTATAACTTATATTTTATTCATTTAAATTCCTGATCATTCTGGGTTTTGAAGTCCAGGAGGCGGTCCTATCAGTGATTTAAAGCCTTCCCTCTATGACAGTATATACAGAGAGAGCTGTCAATCAATCACTGATAGGTCTGCCTCCTTGACATCAAAGTCCACAATGCGCAGGAATATAAATGAATGGAATACAAGCTACACCAATTCTTTCCCCACAAAACTACATATCAATCTGCTCAGCTCCTCCTGTTCTATAACCTGCTGCCTGCAGCTTATATTGCATTTTCATGATGACAGGTTCGCTTTAAGGATGTAAAGGCTGCAATTTACAACAGGGCTTTCACAAAGCTTCATCTTTCCACCTTCAATTAACTAAGATAATGAATTCTGAAAAATATTGTCATACTGTGCAATATTTGTGCTGCAGGCAAAGTAAATATGACCAGAAATAAATGTATTAAATATTTCCAATAAATTATACTGAGACTCAAGTTGCTGTAGGGAATCCACAAAATGATTTGCACATAAAAATATTTAGAGGATAGGGTTTACAATGCATAAAATGGATGTATTACTTTTTAATGTTGAAGTATTTCAGATTAAAATGTAGCTAATTGCATAATTTTATCAAGATTACAAAAGTGAACAAAAAACAGTTAAATACAAAACTATTTTATTAGCCAAGGCATGTTTAAAATTTCTATGTGTGCAATGTTATATTTTTAATGCGTAATGTATCGTGTATTGCTTATTTTGACACACATCAGACATACACTGTAGACATGTAAAGTCATTGACATGCTGCACCAAAATTGTTCTAATGGAGTTGTCTCATCAAGGCAACCCCTTTTCAAATGCCATATGAAGGACATCACAGAGAGGGTCTCCCACTCGGGAGCCCCCTCACTTAACCACTAATATAAAGCAGCTCTGGTAGCTCAAACCTCTCATTTTTTAAAGACCAGTGATATACAAAGTCTGCACCTATATAAATGTATGGCTGGCCACAGAAAATGTATAGCTGGTGGTAGTACAGTTGTCGCCAAAAGTTTTGAGAATTACATAAATATTGGAAATTGGAAAAGTTGCTGCTTAAGTTTTTATAATAGCAATTTGCATATACTCCAGAATGTTATGAAGAGTGATCAGATGAATTGCATAGTCCTTCTTAGCCATGAAAATTTACTTAATCCCAAAAAAAACTTTCCACTGCATTTCATTGCTGTCAAGGACCTGCTGAGATCATTTCAGTCTTGTTAACTCAGGTGAGAATGTTGACAAGCACAAGGCTGCAGATCATTATGTCAGGCTGATTGGGTTAAAATGGCAGACTTGACATGTTAAAAGGAGGGTGATGCTTGAAATAATTGTTCTTCCATTGTTAAGCATGGTGACCTGCAAAGAAACGCGTGCAGCCATCATTGCGTTGCATAAAAATGGCTTCACAGGCAAGGATATTGTGGCTACTAAGATTGTACCTCAATCAACAATTTATAGGATCATCAAGAACTTCAAGGAAAGAGGTTCAATTCTTGTTAAGAAGGCTTCAGGGCGTCCAAGAAAATCTAGCAAGCGTCAGGATCGTCTCCTAAAGAGGGTTTAGCTGCGGGATCGGAGTGCCACCAGTGCAGATCTTGCTCAGGAATGGCAGCAGGCAGGTGTGAGCGCATCTGCACGCACAGTGAGGCGAAGACTTTTGGAAGATGGCCTGGTGTCAAAAAGGGCAGCAAAGAAGCCACTTATCTCCAAAAAAAACATCAGGGACAGATTGATCTTCTGCAGAAAGTATGGTGAATCGACTGCTGAGGACTGGGGCAAAGTCATATTCTTCGATGAAGCCTCTTTCCAATTGTTTGGGGCATCAGGAAAAAGGCTTGTCCAGAGAAGAAAAGGTGAGCGCTACCATCAGTCCTGTGTCATGCCAACAGTAAAGCATCCTGAGACCATTCATGTGTGGGGTTGCTTCTCATCCAAGGGAGTGGGCTCACTCACAATTTTGCCCAAAAACACAGCCAGGAATAAAGAATGGTACCAAAACACCCTCCAACAGCAACTACTTTCAACAATCCAACAACAGTTTGGTGAAGAACAATGCAATTTCCAGCACGATGGAGCACCGTGCCATAAGGCAAAAGTGATAACTAAGTGGCTCGGGGACCAAAACTTTGACATTTTGGGTCCATGGCCTGGAAACTCCCCAGATCTTAATCCCATTGAGAATTTGTGGTCAATCCTCAAGAGGTGGGTGGACAAACAAAAACCCACTAATTCTGACAAACTCCAAGAAGTGAATATGAAAGAATGGGTTGCCATCAGTCAGGAATTGGCCCAGAAGTTGATTGAGAGCATGCCCAGTCGAATTGCAGAGGTCCTGAAAAAGAAGGGCCAACACTGCAAATACTGACTCTTTGCATAAATGTCATGTAATTGTCGATAAAAGCCTTTGAAATGTATGAAGTGCGTGTAATTATATTTCAATACATCACAGAAACAACTGAAACAAAGATCTAAAAGCAGTTTGGCAGGAAACTTTGTGAAAACTAATATTTGTGTCATTCTCAAAACTTTTGGCCACGACTGTACATGACAATCTGTTTCTAACAAAGCTAGAACCAGCCTTGTACTTCACATAGATCCAGAGATCTCCCCATTTATATCAAGCTGACAGCTCAAGGGGAGTGTCTTTTCTGCTGCAGATAAGGGGGCGTGTCCATGCTCTGCCTATCACAGCTCAGGAGGCAGTTGAAGGGTGAAACTGAGCATGTGCGGCCTTCTCAGTGAGCAGGTCAAAGAAATAAGAAAAAGAACAAACAGCAGGTAGCGCTATACAGATACATTTTGTTGAATAACTCAGTGGCTATACAAAATGTTTAATTATATGCAATTACAAAAGTATTCAGATCCAGGTGCTGGTTTTGAAAACTGTAGAATATTTTTTTTGTGGGACAACACCTTTAGGTATTCAAATAATAAACTGTGTTTATTGTGTGGACACATAGCAGAGCGGCACAGTGATAACAGCAGAAACCTCCTTCACTGAGGACTTCCTCGTCCACGAAGCTGCAGCTTCTAAAGGAGCTCCGGCAACAGTCACAGGAGGCCCTGCTCCCACAGCGAGAAATTTTCTGCCAGGCTCCAGGACTCCTGACAGAACTTCTCTGAGGGAAGGAGAAGGAAAAAGAGGGAGATGAGGTGGCCAGTTATCTGAAGGGAATTCTGCAGAGGTAAGAAGTGCTCAGAGGGAGAGTGTGGGCAAGAGATCGCCCAACAGGGTCTCCTATCAATTGTACAGTTTCCCTAATAAACGTATCATTTTGTACAAATATTCTAATCACATATATCATTACATTTATGAGTTTCATTTGATTCCCATAACTTCTTGGTGCATTATTTTTTGTCAATGAGTGTATAGTCTCTAAGAAGAGATGAATCTCATTCCTCCCTCACAGATAGCCTTATCTGTGCATATAGGTTCACCCCTGCCCTTATCTACAGTAGACTTTAAATTTTGTAAATCCAGATATTAAATATCTTTTTAGGATTGTGCAGCACATTTTTTTTTATAATCATTACTTTTATTGACCAGCATCTGGATCTGAATACTTTTCTAACTCTTAAAGTGTTAAGGCCGATTCATTGGCCTGTATTTGTGGGAGGGGCGATGATGACTATATCTGGCCGGGCGTTTCCTCCCACAGTGAACGTCGTCTCCAGTGTATGGTGTGGGAGCTCTACATACCGTCCTCAGGGAGCAACAAGGGTCTAGCGCTACACGGCAGTTCCAGGCCCCGACTTTCTACGGTCCAGATAAGTAGCTGCCTCATTCAGCAGCATCGTTGCTTTAAGTCCGGCCGGCGGTGTGTCAGCTCCCTTGGTAAGGGGGAGCAGCACCGCACCGGAGCGGTCTGCCAGGGAGACACGCTCTTCTCCCCACGCGGCATGACACGTAGGGTGCAGGGCACAGCGTGTGCCCGCTCGATAAAGTATTGCACAGGCTGCTGTGCTGTTAGACAGGCAGGGGGGGGGGGGGGAGGGGCGGACAAATTAGGCTTCAGCATGTTGTTTCTATCCAGGGGGTGCACAGGTGAATTCACTCAGCAAGGGGGAGTAGTAAGGTTCAGGAAGAGTGTGTGTGTTTTAAAAAAAAAAAAAAAAAAAAAAAAGAGGGTGTGTGACTTTAATGAAATGTCAAAAAAAAAAAAAAAAGAAAAACATACATTTATTATGGGGAAGGGACATTGAGTCTAGTGTTCTAGTCAGGGTATGTCAGGTTCTTAGAGTAATCTCACACTAAAGCTATACTATGTGGAAAGCACGTCACAGGAGCCGCTTACAGGGGTCACTCAACCATGTATTCAGCTCTGCTCTGCAGCCGGCTGTCATGTGTTTTCCTCATGCAGAGCTACTAGTGAGGTGGGATGCATAGCATGCACAGTGTCTGTTTTAGTCAGTCTCTCCTCCCGCACTATTCGGGCGTGCACTCACCTCTTCCCCTCGCTCTGCTCTGCAGCCGGTTGTCATGTGTTTTCCTCATGCAGAGCTACTAGTGAGGTGGGGTGCATAGCATGCACGGTGTCTGTTTTAGTCAGTCTCTCTTCCCGCACTATTCGGGCGTGCACTTACCTCTGCCCCTCGCTCTGATCTGCTGGCTGGGTTCCACAGACACGCATAGTTGTGGCTCTGGCGCCCTCTATGTGGCCACAGCTGGGAGTGCGGGGCAGAGTGTGAGTTCAGGCTCCAGTGTTAGTTTAAAAAAAAAAAAAAAAAACATATATATGTGTGTACAGTTTATATGTATATGTGTATATATACATATGTATAGGGGCACTGTTAGGATGTTGGTCCGCACTGCGGATTCGGCGCCAGATTCTGAATAGGGTTACGCTTGACGCACGTTTTTTACGCATACGTATTCGACTTGTTATTTCATCAGTTCGCCATGATACCACATTAGTGGCATTGGTAAAGATTAAAGGGTTTCTTGCGTTTATCTCTCCAGGATCAAGTGTTTATATATGCCTGGATGTTCAGGCGATTGCTGACCTTCCATGTGGGACCACGTTATCAGGCACTGGTACGGTATTTCTCTTTTATTCCAGAGGTATACAGTAAGTCTCCTAGTTTCCTGAGGCCACATTATCAGGCATTGGTACGGTATTTCTCTTTTATTCCAGAGGTATACAGTAAATTTCCTAGTTTCCTGAGGTCACGTCGAGCTCAGGTTTTGCTGCCATTTTTTGGCCCCCACTGGCTAGCTGGTGGGTGGACGAGTGAGGTTGGTTGATCCCAGGTTCCACAGATTTCAGCGTTGGTTGAACTGTATCCTATAATGGCGGCTGTGCATGCAGGGGGTCGGGAATAGGCTGGTTACATGGTTTATGTCAATGTCGCGGTCATGGATATTTGATTAACGGCTTGGTCCTACTGATATCTTTTGTTAGGTGTCAGGTGCTTCGCTCGTTACTACACCAAATTCATTACACACATTCATGTACCCGAATCCAAAATATAGCTGCCGATGCCCTGTCCCGAGCTAATTCTCTTTCACAAATTTCCCGAAGCGGACGTCTACGGTGCCACAATGCCTCGGTACGCTTCACTACTTCCGATCCCATTACCCTGGCTGCAGCTCGCTCGTTGGCAGCGAAATCGCAATAGGAGGTTGTGATAAAGCTCTTTGATCGAGTTTGTGTCCTTTTGGCCCCCTTCAGGCGTCCCTTCAGCGTCGCGGTTCCGGCATAATTCTAACCGCTTTTAGGTATCCAGTAGGTAGGGGTCATTCCTTCATGTTTAAGCCCCGACCACAAGTGTTAAGGCCGATTCATTGGCCTGTATTTGTGGGAGGGGCGATGATGACTATATCTGGCCGGGCGTTTCCTCCCACAGTGAACGTCGTCTCCAGTGTACCCACCCTACCCACCCTTACTTTCACTATCTCACACCAGGGGATGCCCCCCTTCAGGCGTCCCTTCAGCGTCGCGGTTCCGGCATAATTCTAACCGCTTTTAGGTATCCAGTAGGTAGGGGTCATTCCTTCATGTTTAAGCCCCGACCACAAATAAATCTAGTAGAACAATTGGAGCAATAAATGGGGAGATCTCTCTTGATTTTTTACATTAATCATTGGATAACCCTTTACAAATCTGACCGGGTACTTATTGAGGTGCATCAGGGGTGAAATGGTTAGGATCAGAAATTTCTCCAATCATAACTGCAAGTGTGTGAAAGCCACACTACCACTGATGATCAACCTTTGTGCCTACACATGCACATACATGTATTGGATCATAAGGGAATTACCTCCTACTGATTATGTCGGGCCTCATGCACACGGCCGTTGTTTTAGTCCACGTCCGAGCCGTATATTTTGCGGCTCGGGCGCGGACCCATTCACTTCAATGGGGCCGCAAAAGATGCGGACAAGATGCGTGTGCTGTCCACATCGGTTGCTCCGTTCAGTGGCCCCGCAAAAAAAAAAGAGCATGTCCTATTCTTGTCCGTTTTGCGGACAAGAATAGGCATTTCTACAATGGGGAACGCGGAGCAGCTTCCGTGTTTTGCGGATCCGCGGTTTGCGGACCGCAAAACACATACAGTCATGTGCATGAGGCCTAAGTGTGTGTCATTTTGTGGGAGGTGGTTCAAATTTATGGAAATAGGATTCATTCTGTGACCCAAAATTTGTATATTAGTCAACTAGATTTTCAGCAACCTCCCATAACACAACTATCACCCTAGTTACCCCACTAGGGGTGCACTCACATGCTGTGGATTTTATTGCAGAAATTTCTGCAAAATTCAGTATCATTCACCTGAATGGGGCTTGCAGAAATCTCTGTCCTTGCCATCCCATTCAAATGAATAGAACAGATTTTCAGTGGCGGAAATTTCAGCAACAAAATCTGCAGCGTGTCAGTGCACCCTTAGAAGCAAAAGAGGCTCTGATGATGGGAAAGGGAAAGCTCTGGGAAATTTACAGCACCTGTACAAGAGAAAGCCGATGAGCTGTCGAATTGTGCTGGAAGTCCCGCTGCTCTTTCAATTTTTAGAGAAAGTGCTATTAATCTTGTACTCAGATGACTGCAGCGGTATTGCTGAATATAAATGGGTTTTCCATCATTTTAATACTATTCAATGAACCTAAAACATCACTATAAACGTTCTAAAAGATACACCTTTCCTATTCTGCGGGGCACCTCCACCAATCATCCTCTAGGGACCCTGCCACTCTTTTCTTCTTTGCAGTCCTCAGTTTTTTGCATTTCATTCACAGTAATGCCAAGGCTTGTGACCGCATCTGATGTGGTGCCATGTTATCACACAGTAATGAAAACAAAGAACGTCAGGGTAGCCAGGGGGGCGGTGTTAGGGGGCAAGAGTAGAATTGGGAAGTAAGGTATAAAATGCATTCATTTACATAAACATTAACCCCTTAGTTACCAGACGCTTACTGACCAAGCGGTTTTCTTCCTTTTTTCATCATCGCCTAATTTTTTCCTTTTTCCATCTATGTAGCTGTGTGAGGGCTTGTTTTTTGCAAGACAAGTTGTAGTTTTTAAATAGTGCCATTTTGGGGTACACATAACCCCCTTAGTAACCAGACGGTTTTGGGCCTTACTGACCAAGCATTTTTCTTCCTATTTTAATCATCGCCTTCCAAGAGCTATAACTTTTTTATTTTTCCATCCATGTAGCTGTGTGAGGGCTTGTTTTTTGCAGGACATTTTGGGTACACGTAACTTTCTGATTAACTTTTATTAACTGCTAGGAAAAAACAGCAATACTGCCACTGAGTTTTTACGTTATAAATGTTGCTGCGTTTTCAACATAAAGAACATAATATCTTTATTCTCTGGGTAGGTTTGATTACAGCAACATCAAACACATATAGTTATTTCTTTATTTTTTTTAAGTTTTACTACTTTTGTGCAATGAAACCCCTTGTAAAATCCGAGCCCCCGCTCCCCGCTGCATGGGGGACCCGTGCAGAGCTTAGACTGGGCAGTCGCGAAAGGCCCCTTAGTGAGGGCTGTTAAAAGGCATATGGGTAGTCACTAAGGGGTTAAAGAGGTTGTTCCACAAAAGATATTGTACAGTTTTCAAACCAGCACCTGCATCGGAATCCTTTGTAATTGAATGTAATTAAAAATTTTGCATAGCCACTGAGTTATTCAATAAAATGTATATGTGTAGCGCCACCTGCTGTTTGTTTTTTTCCTATTTCATTGTCCAGGTCACTGAGAAGGCCGCACATGCTCAGTTTCAACTTTCAACTGCTTCCTGAGCTGCAGCAGAAAAGACAATCCCCTTGAGCAGAGAAATGAATGGAGAGATCTCAGGATCCATGTGAGGTACAGGGCTGGTTCTAGCTTTGTTAGAAAGAGACTGTCATGTACTATATTATGTCTGATGTACATTTTTATACATTAGTGGGATAACCCCTTTAATGATAGACACTACTGTGGTTAGAGGGGTAGAAAACACTAGGCTCCCCCGTTCCGCTGACTTTTTTGTTAAATAAAATGGAAAGAACCAGGCCTGAGTGTGGGATATATGGCAGCAAGCTCTAATAAATAAAGAAAATGAAATGAATGCCAGTATAAATCAGTCAAAGAAGTGTCTTAGCGTTATCAGATGTGTTAGTAGTGTGAAGACATATTTACAAAGACTGTTAATTCCAATGTGTGGGACAGTATGTCTCCTATTCTTACATCATAGCATTACATCATTACATCTGGTCTGCATTACAAATAATGGCCATTATGCCACTCAACGCGGTAAAATTGACCTTCGGATAACAGAACCTCTGAAAGGTACATTTCCTAATGAAAACTGTTTTTATATTCCCCTGTGATTACAACTGCAAGAGTATAATACATCCAACTTCTGTATTTTATAGCCCTGGAACACCAGAAGGCGTCTGCAAAACAGCATTAATGGTAACCGCACATCCATTTGTACCTGCCACAACACCTAGCTGGAGTGCTAAGTCAATTAACAGGAAAATCTCCTAAGACTATTCTGTATAAAGACACTAGGTCTCTCTAATAGAGAAGATGCAGGGAGTTTCACATCCCAGCATTAAGGGGAAGATATCATTAGAAAATGACCTATTGAACAGGCACCTATTTTGCTTAGGAAAAGTAAAAAAAATATATATAATTTCCATCACATTTAGCACAAATGTGTGTGAAGGTTTAGGTACAATTTGAATTAAGCTTTGTTTATGCTAAGTAGATTTTTTAATTTCCAATTTTCACACTAACAATAGGTCGACACTTCCTGTTTTGTAGAGCTTTCTTCTCAGCGATCATCTCAATGTCATCAAAGGAAGAAATACAATAATAGGTAATTCCTCTATTATAAAGCTGGAGGCAGAAATCACAGCCGCTGCCACTCACAAACGGTGATGGATACATGGACACAGCTCACCTCCTCCCCCTTTCTTCACTATGGCCTCTGCGCAGGTCACAGAGCATGCCTACAAAACTCTCTAATTGAAGTTAATGGGGCATATACTATTATACATATATATACAGACCCACCATTCATAATCTAACCTCAGATCAGACCCCCATCAGACCTCAGATCGGACTCCCAGTCCTTATCAGACTGAAAGATCAGACCCCCATCAGAACTCATATTAGACCTCCATCAGACCTCAGCCCATTCCTCATCAGACCCCAAGATGAGACATAAAATAAACAAAAGAACTTCTCCTCTCCTGAATGGCACCACCACGTGCATATCCAGCGGTCTCTTCCAGCACTCACTGCACCATGGTCATCTTCTGCCAGCACCACACACTGTGCTGAGACCTGACGTCACACAGCATCAGGTCACAGTTTGTGTGTATATATATATGCATATATATATATATATATATATACACACACACACATTTTTGTTGTGCTTTAAATCAAAATACAGAAACATCCATACATCTACAGTATATATACACATATGAAAACAACAATCTCTTACAGATATATAATAGATAGAAAGACAAAAGAAAAGCTTGGTATAACATTAAAGGGGTCGGCCACTTTCTGGTTACTGTTGACCAGTGTGTATGTAACATGCCCATATGACACTTACTATTATAGTCTTTCTTGATATTCTGTGCCTTTTGCTATATTTCGTAAGCCATTCCCCATTGTTAGGCAAATTGTCTGTGCTGCCCACACAAAGGAACTGCCCATAAGATGGCAGCTGATGGAGGGTCATGTGATCAGGCAAATCACCTGCTTGTGATGTCTCCTCCATTCAAACACATTGCGCGTGCGCTAATCTCCCAACAGAAAAAGTACAGATGGCAGGTGCAGTGTATCTGAACAGAGGAGACATCGCATGGAGGTGATCTGTCTGGTCACATCACCCTCCATTAGCAGCAATTTTATGGCCAAGGCCTCTGTGGGGAAAAGATTTGGCAAACAATGAAATATAGAAAATGGTGCAGACTATTAACAAAGGTTATATTAGTAAGTGTCATATAACCATCTTACAAACACATTGGTCAACAGTAACCAGAAAGTGGCTAACCCCTTTAACAAAGCAATAATATAAAATAGACAAGAAAAGAAACATTTAGACCATCCGCAAAGATCAAAGCTATTAGTAAATTAAACTCATCCATAATTGAAGCAAAAAAAGGGAAACAAACAGGAGACATAAAAATATTTAGAAGCATCCATTTTATTCCCATCTGCAAGATCATATTTCAAAAGTTTACCCTAGTGCCATATATCATTTTTGTAATTTCCTTCCATTATTTAAAATGCAGCGATTGTTATATATTCCCTTCCCTCTTTACCCCATTGTTTACATATGGTAACCCATAAATACGGCCACTGCTCCACGGCCGTATCTATGGGCCGCCCTTGCGCAGACTGCACTTACTTTTCACCCAGATGGCCGCTCATTGCAGTCCTGAACACGCACGCCGCTGCGCATGCGCAAAGCTTATTTCTTCAGTGCCGCTTCTCATACAGAGCCGTGCATGCCCTGTATCCAGCGCGGCTCTGTATGTGATGCGGCACTAAAGAAATAAGCTTTGCGCATGCGCGGCAATGTGCGCTCTCAGAACTGCAATCAGCGGGAGCCTGGGTGAAAAGTAGGTATCTTCTGCGCAAGCGCGGCCCAGGGATTTATTAAGAGGCATGCAGCTCTTATTAAATAAGCCGCTTCTTACTCCAGTGCATGGGGGACGAGGACTGGAATAGTAAACGCCAGTATCAATAAATCTCACTCAATGAGTCATCTCCATACTACAGGTTTCTATGGTCTTATCTCTGAAAGGGAACTTATCACCATGAAAATGCAGTGCAATTTGCAGGCAGCATATTATAGAGCAGAGGTTGAGCCGATTAATATATAGTTTTCTGGTTAACTGATTCAGAAAAGCTTGTATTTTATTCATTTTACCGTAACCTCTGTTCATTCTCGGCTCAGTGGCCAAGTGGGCAGTGTTACCAGTGATTGACAGCCTTCCCTGTATAGATAGCTGTCATTCATTTGAGAAGACCTTCCACAAGGCTACTGAGCTCAGGAAGAGAAGAGATTTAACGGAATATAATACAAATTGCACTGCATTTTCATGATGACAGGTTCCCCATAAAGAACCAAGCAAAGTGTTTTTGGTTTTCCCTCCGTGTTTGAAGCCTTAACTTTTTTATTTTGGTCAACATAGTCATTTGAGGGCTTCTTTTTGTATAGGACAAGTTGTACTTTTCATTGGATCCATTTAATGGTTCATATACCGTAATATGCCGTAATATGAAAAAAACACTTCTATCTGTTAATCAGGCTTAATTTTTACAGTGTTCACAATGTGACAAAAGTAAAAAATAACACGTTAGCTTTATTTGGTGGTTCAGTGCAATTAGGGCAATACCAAACGTATATAGTTTTTGTTACGTTTTACTACTTTAAAAAAAAATCTAAATGATTTTCTAAAAGAATTACTTTGTGTCGCAATATTCTGACATCCATAACTTCTTTATTTTTCTTCTGACAGAGATGTGTGATATTTTCTTTGCAGGGGAAGCTGTAGTCTTTATTCATATCATGATTTATTGTGATTTTTGGGTACATATGACTTTCCCTCTATTTTTTTCTGGCATTGGATTTTTTCATTATGGCGTTCACTATGCAGGACAAATAATGTGATATTTTAATATGTTAGGACACTTCCGGATGAGGCGATACCAATTTTTTTTAATATATATATGAAAGATGGGAAAACGGGTGATTTTCATGTTGGACGCAGGGCTTTAACCTGTCCCCGACCGCCGAACGCACGGATGCGTCCTGGCGGCGGCAGGTTTATTCCTCCTGGACGCATCCGTGCGTCCTCTCGCGAGACGCGAGAAGACGCGCTACAGCATCCAGTGGAACGCACATGGAACGCACCGCTGGACTCGGGGGAGGTGAGTCACCAGCCTGCCAGCCAATGATCATCGCTGGCAGGCTGGTGATTTTTAAAATCACCTATAGAAAATGGTGATCTACAATGTATTTACAAATAAATGTAGTTTATAAGGGATCTGTGCCATGTGCTGGGTCCTTTTCATCGGTTGGACCCAGCACAGAGCACAGATCCCAAGTAAGTGCACCAATCAGTACATATTAGGCCCTGATCACCCCCATCACCCTAATTAACCCCTTGATCACCCCCTGTCAGTACATAGTGAAAGTGAAAAAGTGATCAGTGTCACTTTTGTGAACTGTCACTTTTTTTTTCCCACTTGGATTGACTGTTAGGCTTAGCTTAGTTTAGGCCCCTTTGTTAGGTAGTTAGCGTTAGCGCCCAGCCCACCGCACCGCAGTCACTGGATCGCTGTTTAGCGTAGCGCTAATCAGCATTTATACTTTTATAGTATCTGTAAGTGATCAGAACTGATCACAGTCAGATCTATATTAGTATTAGTGTCATTTTAGTTCGCCCTCCACCCCAAACGCAGTGTTTGCCCGATCAGACCTGATCGGTCGCCCACACCTGCGTTCACCCATGCCCGCCTCGCCGCAGTGACAAAAATTTTTTTTTTGTATCACTGCACAATCCTTCACAAGCGCTGCGGCGATAAAAAATCAGTTTTGATATTTTTTATCAATCGCAGCGGCTTCTGTACTTCGCTACACTCCCATTTGTAAGACAGGCTTGCTTTTTTCTTGGTAGTCTCAGGGAATACCCCTAAATTTAGTATCCCAAATGGCAAACAAGGGGTATTCTCCTGAAGAGGCCTACAGGATTCTGACCCAGTCGGATGAGGAATGGGAACCCTCATCTGACGAATCTAGCGGGTCAGAATACCAACCTGTAGAAAGCAGTGGCTCTCTGACTCAAAGTTCGGACGAGGAGGTTGAGGTCCCTGATAGCACCAGGCGTACCCGGCCCCGTGTTGCTAGACCGCAGGTTGCGCAGGATCCGCTTCAAGGGCAGCAGAGTGGGGCTGGCGCTGCCGGATTACGTGGTGAGGCATACACCAGCAGCGCAGCCCGTCCTGGACCTTCTACCAGCACTGCCGTAACACATGGTGAAGTAGCGAGCACCAGAAGGGCAGTTGAAGCTGGTACGGTGGCACGTGCAGTAATTCCCCGTCGCAGCCACCGCGCAGACAGGCCCGTAGAGCCCCTAGAGTCCCTGAGGTGCTGGCAAATCCTGATTGGCAGTCCCCATCTTCAGCCGCACCATTAGTTCCCCCTTTCACCGCCCAGTCAGGAGTTCGGGTGGAGACGGCTCAAATCGGATCGGCACTAGGGTTTTTGAGCTGTTCTTCACTGCGGAGCTCTTTGACTTAGTAGTGGCAGAAACAAACCGGTATGCCACACAATTTATTACCGCTAACCCGGGAAGCTTTTATGCCCAGCCTTTCCGGTGGAAACCAGTCCAAGTTTCCGAATTTAGAACTTTTTGGGCCTTCTCCTCAACATGGGCATTACAAAAAAATGAATTGCGCTCATATTGGTCCACGAACCCAATTCATCATATGCCCATGTTCTCTGCTGCCATGTCCAGGACACGTTTTGAGACCATCCTGCGTTTCCTGCACTTTAGTGACAACACCACCTCCCGTCCCAGAGGCCACCCAGCTTTTGACCGGCTCCACAAAATTCGGCCCCTCATAGACCATTTCAACCAGAAATTTGCAGATTTGTATACCCCCGCACAAAACATCTGCGTAGACGAGTCCCTAATACATTTTACCGGGCGCCTTGGCTTCAAATAGTACATCCCAAGCAAGCGCGCCCGGTATGGGGTCAAATTGTATAAGCTCTGTGAAAGGGCCACAGGCTATACACACAAATTTCGGATCTATGAGGGAAAAGATCAGACCCTGGAGCCGGTCGGTTGCCCTGACTACCTGGGGAGCAGTGGGAAGACAGTCTGGGACTTGGTGTCACCCTTATTCGGCAAGGGGTACCATCTTTCAAGCATTTGTTCCTAGAACGCATTGGCTGCTGTGGCACCGTGCGACCTAGTCGCCGGGGCTTCCCCCAACGGCTCGTTACCACCCGACTTGCAAGGGGGCAGAGGGCTGCACTGTGTAACGAAGAACTGCTCGCGGTGAAATGGAGAGACAAGCGTGACGTTTACATGCTCTCCTCCATTCACGCAGACACGACAATTCAAATTGAACGGGCAACCAGTGTCGTTGAAAAGCCCCTCTCCGTCCACGACTATAATCTCCACATGGGAGGGGTGGACTTCAACGATCAGATGTTGGCCCCGTATTTAATTTCCCGACGCACCAGACGCTGGTATAAGAAGGTGTCTGTATATCTGATTCAATTGGCTGCCTATAATAGTTACGTTCTCTACAGTAAGGCTGGGAGAACAGGATCCTTCCTCAAATTTCAGGAAGAGATCATCGAGAACCTCCTGTATCCAGGAGGTTCCGTGGCCCCATCCACCAGTGTAGTTAGCCGTCTACACGAGCGGCACTTCCCCAGTGCCGTTCCTGGTACCTCAACCCAACCGTCACCCCGAAAAAATGTCGTGTCTGTAGCAGGAGTGGAATAAGGCGTGACACCCGTTATTTCTGTCCTGACTGTCCTGACCGCCCTGCCCTATGCCTAGGGAGTGTTTCCGAAGTACCACACCCAGGTACACTTAGGATAGGGAATGCACGACACAGGTAGTTTTTATAATCAGGCTCGAGGGTCTCTCAGGATACTAGGTTTTGAGAGACCCTAACACATAGGGTACGGTGCTGCTGTGCTACTGCAGAAGTGTGAAACGGTAGAAACGTCTCCTTTCACTTGGGATAAAGTGCATAATGTACTTCTCACCATCTCTGTGTGATTTACACTTTACACATTGTCCCATGGGAAAGGAGATGTTTCTGCAAGGAAAATAAAGAGTGATATGGTTAAAAAAGAAAAAAAATTAAACAGGTAGCAAGAAAAATAAAATCTTGAGTTAGTTCAGGTTTTAAAAGTTCAGTTTTTTTTCATGTTCAGGTTTTATTCATGTTTTATAATGTTTGCAACGTTCAAGTCATGTGCCTGCTGCCTGTTTTTTCTTCTTTTTTTTTTTTTCCCCTAACCACCCTTTATTTTCCAGGTATACCAACAGACCAACGGACCAACCGATGAAAACGCCGCAGCACTGATGTGAATTCTGAGAGAAGCATTGCGCTGCTGTCAGAAGACACGTGAAGTCGGTGTATGCGGCGCTGCAAGACGAGATTTCTCCTCTGCAGGACAGGTATGTTTGCCCTGGCATTTGAGCTGAGGAGAGGTGTTAGAGTTCATATGCTTTGGCAAACACTTTGTATCAAAAATCTGGCAAAGATATCTTCCTCCACACCGATCGATTGATCGATGTGAATGGAGAAATCATGTTTGCCAGGACATAGGAGCTGAGTGGGTATGGATGTTTGGGCGGAGCCCCTATGTCCTGGCAATCGCCAGGCCCCTCTTTTTTTCTTGCATATTTTTGGCAGAGATTTTTCATCCACATCGATCGATGCGAATGAGGAAATCTGTGCCGTTCATTTTTCTTTCAGCCCAGAGGCTGAACGGAAAAAATCTCATTACCCGTATGCTCCATATAAGGAGAATAGCAGAAACTCCTAATGCTGGCCATACATGTAATGATTATGGAGACCCTCAAATGCCAAGGCAGTACAAACGCCCCACAAATGACACCATTTTGGAAAGAAGACACCCCAAGGTATTCGCTGAGGGGCATATTGAGTCCATGAAATATTGAATTTTTGTCATAAGTTAGCGGAAAGGGAGACTTTGTGAGAAAAACAAAAAATCCATTTCCACTAACTTGTGCCAAAAAAAAAAATCTTCTATGAACTCGCCATGCCCCTCACGGAATACCTTGGGGTGTCTTCTTTCCCAAATGGGGTCACATGTGGGGTATTTATACTGCCCTTGCATTTTAGGGGCCCTAAAGCGTGAGAAGAAAATGCGAAAAATGCCCTCCTAAAAGGTACTCATTGGAATTGGAGCCCCTTTGCGCATCTTTGCTGCACAAAGTGGCACACATTTGGTATCGCCGTACTCAGAAGAAGTAGGGCAATGTGCTTTGGGGTGTATTTTACATATACCCATACTTTGTGTGAAAAAATCTCTGTAAATCACAACTTTTTCCATTTTTTTATACAAAGTTGTCAATTTACAGAGATATTTCTCTCACCCAGTATGGGTATATGTACAAATACACCCCAAAACACATTGCCCTACTTCTCCCGAGTACGGCGATACCAAATGTGTGACACTTTTTGCAGCTTAGGTGCGCAAAGGGGCCCCAATTCCAATGAGTACCTTTAGGATTTTCACAGGGCATTTTTACGCATTTGGATTCTCACGCTTTAGGGGCCCCTAAAATGCCAGGACAGTACAATTACCCCACAAGTGACCCCATTTTGAAAGAAGACACCCCAAGGTATTCTGTGAGGGGTATGGTGAGTTCATGTAAAGTTTATTTTTGTCACAAGTTAGTGGAATATGAGACTTTGTAAAAAAAAAAAAAAAATCCAATTTCCACTAACTTGTGCCAAAAATAAAAACTTCCATGAACTCACTATGCCCCTCAGTGAATACCTTAGGGTGTCTTATTTCCGAAATGGGGTCACTTGTGTGGTATTTTTACTATCCTGGCATTTTAGGGGCACCTAAATGTCAGAAGCAGTTTGGAATCCAAATGCGTAAAAATGTTCTGTGAAATCCTGAAAGTACTCATTGGATTTGGGCCCCTTTGCACCTTGGTTGAAAAAGTGGCACACATGTGGTATCTCCGTACTCGGGAGAAGTAGGGCAATGTGTTTTGTGGTGTATTTTTACATATACCCATGCTGGGTGAGAGAAATATCTCGGTAAATGGACAACTTTGTATAAAAAAATGGAAAAAGTTGTGATTTACCGAGATATTTTTCACAAAAGTATGGGTATATGTAAAAATACACCCTAAAACACATTGCCCTACTTCTCCCGAGTACGGCGATACCACATGTGTGCCACTTTTTTCAACCAAGGTGCGCAAGGGGCCCAAATTCCAAAGAGTACTTTCAGGATTTCACAGAACATTTTTACGCATTTGATTCCAAACTGCTCTGACGTTTGGGTGCCCCTAAAATGCCAGGATAGTAAAAATACCACACAAGTGACCCCATTTTAGAAAGAAGACACCCCAAGGTATTCTGTGAGGTGTATGGCGAGTTCATGTAAAGTTTATTTTTGTCACAAGTTAGTGGAATATGAGACTTTGTAAAAAAAAAAAAAAAATCCAATTTACACTAACTTGTGCCAAAAATAAAAACTTCCATGAACTCACTATGCCCCTCAGTGAATACCTTAGGGTGTCTTCTTTCCGAAATGGTGTCATTTGTGTAGTATTTTTACTGCCCTGGCATTTTAGGGGCCCCTAAAGCGAGAGAAGTAGTTTGGAAACCAAATGCGTAAAAATGTCCTGTGAAATCCTAAAGGTACTCATTGGATTTGGGGCCCCTTTGCGCATCTTGGCTGCAAAAAACTGTCACACATGTGGCATCGCTGTACTCAGGAGAAGCAGGGCAATGTGTTTTGGGGTGTATTTTTACATATACCCATGCTGGGTGAGAGAAATATCTCGGTAAATGGACAACTTTGTATAAAAAAATGGAAAAAGTTGTGATTTACCGAGATATTGTTCACAAAAAGTATGGGTATATGTAAAAATACACCCTAAAACACATTGCCCTACTTCTCCCGAGTACGGCGATACCACATGTGTGCCAGTTTTTGCAGCTTAGGTGCGCAAAGGGGCCCCAATTCCAATGAGTACTTTTAGGATTTTACAGGGCATTTTTACGCATTTGGATTCTCACGCTTTAGGGGCCCCTAAAATGCCAGGGCAGTACAATTACCTCACAAGTGACCCCATTTTGGAAAGAAGACACCCTAAGGTATTCTGTGAGGGGTATGGTGAGTTTATGTAAAATTTTATTTTTGTCACAAGTTAGTGGAATATGAGAATTTGTAAAAAAAAAAAAATTTTCATTTCCGCTCACTTGTGGCAAAAATAAAAACTTCCATGAACTCACTATGCCCATCAGCGAATACCTTGGGGTGTCTACTTTCCGAAATGGTGTCATTTGTGGGGTGTTTCTACTGTCTGGGCATTGTAGTGCCTCAGGAAACATGATAGGTGCTCAGAAAGTCAAAGTGCGGAAATTTGCTTTTTGCACCATAGTTTGTAAATGCTATAACTTTTGCGCAAACCAATAAATATACACTTACTGCATTTTTTTTATCAAAGACATGTAGTACAATAAATTTAGAGAAAAAATTATATTGAAAAGTAGTTTTCTTTGAAAAATTTTGTGACAGAAAGTGAAAAATGTCATTTTTTTGCAAAAAAATCGTTAATTTATGATTAATAGCAAAAAAAGTAAAAATGTCAGCAACAATGAAATAGCACCAAATGAAAGCTCTATTAGTGAGAAGAAAAGGAGGTAAAATTCATTTGTGTGGTAAGTTGCATGACGGAGCTACAAACAGTTAAAGTAGTGTAGCGCAGAATTGTAAAAAGGGCCTGGTCATTAAGGGTGTTTAAGCTAGGGGGGCTTAAGTGGTTAAAGATGGTGCCCGGTCTTTAAAGATGGTGCCCACTCCTGCTTCCGCATGTTTCTTGTAGCAGACACCAGCGGCTAATGTCAGCGACCGGCAGCAATGCCGATCGCGGACATTTAACCCCTCAGATGCTGTGGTCAATCCTGACCACGGCATCTGCGTGCATTCCAAACCAAAAGTAAAACCTTCGGTTGTGCTCCGGCTCCCCCGTGTGGCAATCGGAGGAGCCGGAGCGTGCCTGTAGTAGCCTGGGTCTCTATGAATGAAACCCAGGCTGCTCTGTAGTATTTCCTATGGAGCCTTGCCTGTAATAGGCTCCATAGGAAATATGAGATTTTTTCATACATTCCAATGCTATTGCATTGGAATGTATGATAATCGCAATCAGATGATTGTAAGTTATAGTTCCCTATGGGAACTATATAAAAGTGTAAAGAAAACAAAAAAAAACATAAAAGTTCAAAAATATATAAAAAAATACACATCATAGGTGTTGCAATGTGCAAAAACGCCCATACTATGAAAATATTAAAAAATATTTCCCATACGTCAAACAGCAAAACAGAAAAAAACGCCCAAATGGCGGATTCGCCATTTTTGGGCGCTTTATTTTCCACAAAAAATTCAAAAAAGGTGATCAAAAAGTCATACACACCCCAGAATGGTATCAATAAAAAGATAAGATTATGACGCAAAAAATGAGCCCCCATACAGCTCTGTACATATAAATACAAAAAAGTTATAGGGGTAAAAACATGGCAACAATACAGTAAAACTGATTTTTTCCCATTTTCGATTTTTTTTTTCACTATCAAAACGCAAGAAAACCTATACATATAGGGTATCGCCGGATTCAAACTGACCTGTAGAATAAAAGTAACCAGTCAGTTTTATCACACATTGAACGCCGCAATTTAAAAACCTGAAAAACTGTGGTGGAATTTTTTTTTTTTTGCAATTTCACCCCATTTTGAATTTCTTTCCTGCTTCCGACTACCTTATATGCAATATTAAATGGAGTCGTTGGAAAGTACAACTTGTCCCGCAAAACACAAGCCCTCATATGGCTATGTGAACCAAAAAATAAAAAAGCTATGGCTCTGGGAAGGCAGGAAGCGCAAAAAATCCCTGCAAAAGATAAAAAACCTCTGCCAGAGGCAGGGTGTAAAAAGGTGCCATATCATTGCAGTCTCAGGGCTTTTAGAAGACCAACCACCACCCCCTCCACCCCCACGGGGACATAGAAGCATCGGCGACAGTATTACACTGCCAGATGATCTCAATGACAGTGATTATCTCCAGCACTTGTCACCACCGCACTGCTCCTACTGAAGTCAATGGGAGCAGCGCTGCTGTAACAGTGCTGTCCACTACAAAGTTGATGGAACTGCGTAGGTCCGGCGCCCAACACAGCTACACCTAAACAGCTCATGAGGACAGACCATCACTCAGTAAAGCCCAGACAACCCCGTTAAATCTGATATTTATTTCTATAGCAGAAATCTGAGGCACATCTACTGTGGATGAGCTGCAAAAGGATTAGCCCTGTAGTCATTTAATGAGGCTAATCCTCCACTTTCTGTGCAGATTACAAGGTGCAGTGAATTGCCTAGTGGCAGATTCCCTTTAAAACCACTTGCTTTTCTAGTTACATATCCATAAGACGAAGCATAATGAGTCCATGTGCAGCAGCAATGTATGCATTTCAGGGGGATTTGTTCTTGCTTATAGTATGAGTAAGTCCCAACCTCGCAAATTGCTGCTGTACAAGGACTTTTTATGCTTCTTAGTTTATTGATGCCGTTTTTAAAGCCTAAATCGGGAGTGGATTATAAAAGGGGAGAAGTTAATAAGGAAAGCTACTACTTTTTTTTATTCACTCCCGTTTTTGGGTTCAGAATCAGGGTTTAAAAAACCTGAACCCGTGGCTGTCACCTCATGGATATGTAACTAATAAAGCATGGTACTAATTCATGGAGAGGTGCTGGAGCCCCTACTGTTGGGGTTGCAGAAATCCCATTCAGATATATGGGATACGAATCTGACACATGTGAATAAACCCTAACAGGTGATGCACCACATGGATACAAGTACTGAATAATTCCTTAGCAATTGCAAAGTGAGTAGAACAGGACCCCAAAGGAGTGTAGTCCATATATGAATAGCGGTTCCCGAACTTACTATGCTTGGCTACCGTCACACTATGTTCAGGGTGTAAACCTATCCATCAGGTTCTTCTTTTGGCATAAGTCTGGCTGGTATTTGGTGGCATACCTTTTTGCTCATTTGTACTGGAAAGAGTAACCTACTACTGAGACAGATCTATGCAACTCTACGGCATACTGCTGCATACATTTGGACCATATGTCTGGTATATAAACTGAGATGTTCTGAACACAGTATGAACAAAGGGTACAAAGGTATATTTTATAAAGGGTATTGCAGCCATAAGAATTTATGGCATACAGTATGTATGTCATGCCGTTGATGTCTAATGTGTGACATCTAACCCTATCAGAAGCCAGGAGGCCACAATAGAGAGCAGCACAGATCTCGCCGCTGTCCTGATAGTTTGCTGTAATATATGAGAGCGGGTAAAATACGTAAGCCTGAGATGATCACATAGGACTGTCCAGGCTAGATACCACTGCAGTGAACCCATCCGGCCTGGTCAATACCTTGTGAGTTAAACTGTTTGGGCTCCAGGCTAATCCACTTCACCTACTCCGATACATTGTAGAAAGCTAGCAGGAAAAGAGAAGCATTTGTACTGCAGATTTATTTTAGCCCACAGAGCAGTGCCTGGATGGATACAATTGTAGAACATATTATTCTGTGGAAAATATTAGATCTGCACAAGTTTTCTGCCGGTAGATGAAAGTTCCCATGTAGAGAATGCTGAGAAAGCTGCGATTAGGCTTGATTTCCGTAACACTGGAAAACCAAATCAAAGAACAACATTACATCAGTAAATACAAAAGTACATGAAATAATCCTTGTGCACAAAACATAGTTTTTATTACCCATAAACAGGAAACAACACCTAATAATATATCATGTGTAGCCTTCTAACAATGCATTCATTCATATGATCTATCAACCATTTGTTCTTCCTTTAGGACTACCACTAATAGTTCAGTAACAACTTGTACTACACATATTAGAAATGCATAAATTCCATTTAAAATAATGTAACTTATGCTCGTTAAAGAGGTTCTCTGGGATTTTCATATTGATGATCTATCCTACGCATAGGTTATCAATATCTGATCGGTGGGGGCCCGACTCCCGCCAGCCCTACCAACCAGCTGTATGAAGAGGCCTTGAAAGCGCTTAGGCCTCTTCCAAGGCCATGTGACGTCAAGTTCATCAGTCACATGATCTAGGTGCTGCTCAGTCCAATTGAAGTGAATGGGGGTTGAGCTGCAATACCAAGCACAGCCGCTATAAAATGGATGCTGCTGTGCTTTATAACCTGGGAGGATAGGGTGCTGACTGTTGGACCCCTGCTGATCTCATATTGATGACCTCCTCTGAGGATCATCAGTATGAAACTCCCAGAGAACCCATTTAACGTAGCATGCAGATGCATACATTGTATGTACTGCGCTGAGCATGGTTTGTAAGAGTACAAGTTGCGGATAACTGCATACTTTAACACAAGGCCATAGTTCCTCAAAAAGACGTCGGACCTAAGGTGCGGTATGTTCTAGAATGTGACTACTGTAGAGAATGATAGTCGGAGTGCAGCAGGGGTCAGGCAGATGCTGGTTGTAGGGGAATCTATCATTAGGCGCACAGACAGGGTCATCTGCTGCTGAAACCATGAATGCCATGTTGTCTTCCAGGTGCTCAGGTTCAGCATATTGTGGATCAGATAGACAGACTGCTATCTAGGGCTGGGGGACATTGGTACCAATCACAAAGTCAGCGGGAGATGGAAGGTCCTTAATAAATGTTTTGATAAACTAGGAGAGGGGCTCAAGTCCAGGCTTTCCAGAGATACTACTGCTAGCTATATGTAGAAGGCGAGGCAAGTGCCCCGGGTGTCTACTGTCACCGATTACTAACAGTACAATTTGCATCCAGAATGAGGAAATGCACTCGTGTGATGAAGATGCAATTACGTTTATTAAGATTACAGTGTCACCAAAGTACAGCACTCAAGAGGACATTTAAAGGGAGTCTTTCACCTAATCTGATCGTTTTAGACCGCTCAGATCAGGTTACAGACTCTTTGCCCCTCATTACTATAGTACCTATCTTTTATTCGTCTGTGGTCCAGATGATAAAAAAGACTTTTAAACCATATGTAATGAGCTGCTGAAGGTGCCCAGGGGCGGCAATACTTGGCGATGTGCCCAGAAAAACACGCCTCTTTCTGCCCTCTGGCCCGCCCTGCGGCCTATTACCTCCTCCAGCGGCAGAACAACGGCGGGACGGATGTCTTTAGTTGGCCGGCGCATGCGCAATATGAAAAGCTGTTCCTCTGCCCATAATGGGCAGAACAGTGCGCATGCGTCGGCCAACTAATGACATCCGTCCCGCTATTGTTCTTCTGCTCGGCTGGAGGAGAAAATAGGACAGAGGGTGGGCCAGAGGGAAGAAAGAGGAGTGTTTTTCTGGGCACATCGCCAAGTCACTCAATGCGCCCCTGGGCACCTTCAGCGGCTCATTTACATACGGTTTTAAAGTCTATTTTTCATCATCTGGCTGACGGATGAATAAAAGAAAGGTTCTATAGTAATGAGGGGCAAAGAGTCTGTAACCTGATCTGAGCGGTCTAAAATTCTCAGATTAGGTAAAAGACTCCCTTTAAGGCGTGGACTGTCAAACTGTGATACAAAAGAAAATAATAACTACGTTGGACAGAAAATAGTTAATATACAAGAACAGTCATAGAACAGATGGTACAAAAAAGTAAATGATAAAGATGTCAACACAGTAACGTACCCAGTATCGTGATCTCCTTGCACCAGAGCATTCTCACCCTTCCCCCTTAGAGCTAATGGTAACATTAAATGTGTATAGTAATACTACTGGCATACTAAGGGACAATATATGCACATGGCTAATGGTTACAGGGCAGAAAACAAGGAGTCATTGATGGTATATACTATAAATGGGCTTAAATCAGCAGAAGGGTACCACCTGTGGTAGGTCCAATTCATCTTAATCTCTTTGTTAATGATCTTGTGAATGTGATTGAGAGAAAAGTATTTGTTTTTGCCAATGACACGCAACTATGTAGGATACTTAAAGTTGTTGTCCCATCTTGCGGTTTCCACTAAGCGTTGGGCAGGCGCTCTGATGTTTCTGTTACTCTCATTATAGTGAACGGGAGCCACGCCAAGAGCACAGCAGAACAAAATACGCTGCTCTGTAACTCCCAGAGTTATGGCAGGAGGACCTGCCCGCTCAGCAGCCCCTGTAAGCCCATCCACCTGAGGCCGATGCTTAGTCCCATTCTGCCAGGGAAGCAGTGGATGGGACAACCCCTTTAAAGAGTAATTGTTGTTTTGTTTTATTTTTACTATTGTGTATGAACAGGGATAATAACATTTTTGTAATATGCTTTATCATGGTCAGATGTACATGTCTCTCATTACTGAGCGAAAGGACACTTAACACAGAATGCTGCATTCCCGCTCCTCTCCTTATCTTCCCAAAGTGTCTGCACCAGGAAGACACGGAAAGGAGCGGGGCTGCAGTGTCCTGCGCTGACAGTAAAGGTGCATTTACATGGTACTATTATCAGGATGATTATCAGGAACAAACATGGTACGAACGCTCCTTCCCAATCGGCCCGAGCAATGGTGCCGCTGATCACCCTATAAATGCCCAAACTCTTGTTCATGGAGTTCAATTATCTTATGCAGCACTTTCAACTATTGTTTCAGGGCGAACAGCGGTCTGCTCCCCAACAACAATGAATCTGTATGAGGACAAGTGATGGCAGTAGTGATCACCCATAAAGTGGAGGGGATTACTGTATGAAAATGCAGCTCTTAAATCCACTGGCAAACTGGCAGTTATTGGGAAGGAACGGCCCCTTCCTGATAATTGCCTGCTCAGATTGTTAAGAAGACTCTAGTCCGCCAGTTGTTGCACCTCCTCTCTATATGCCCTCTCTTCATTTCCCTTAATCAACCCTACCACTGTGGAGTCATCTGAAAACAGTCTTCTGATCGCACATTGGACCACAAGCAACCCTATGGAACACCAGCATTTAAAGTGATAGGTGCTGAAATAGAGTTATCGATCCTAACCATCTGTACGCTATCCCTTAAAGGGCTTCTGTCACCCCCACTGACGAATTTTCACTAGCTGACATTAGCTACTTGCTAATGTCAGCTGAGTTCAAACATATGTTTAATATCTTTTTTTCTGTTTGCAATCTTCTTAAAAACTTACTTTTGTCATATGTAAATTAGCTTCGCTACCAGCAAGTTGGGCGGGTACTTGCTGGTAGCCGCCGCATCTTCATGGCCTTGGAACGCCCCCTCTTCTTTTGATAGACAGGGCCAGCGCGCTCTCCTCCTCTCGCTGGCCCTGTCTGCAGCTGCAATCCCGCGCCTGCGCCGTCTCGGTCTTTAGTCGGCGCAGGCGCTCTGAATGAAGGACGCTCGCTTAGGCGCTCCGTCCTCAGTGCGCCTGCGCCGATGACGTCAGCGCTACACCCGGAAGAGAAGACGCCGGCATCGCCTGCTCTTTACCAGGGATGCCGGCGTCTTCTCTTCCGGGTGTAGCGCTGGCGTCATCGGCGCAGGCGCACTGAGGCGGAGCGCCTAGCTAGCGTCCTTCATTCAGAGCGCCTGCGCCGACTAAAGACCGAAGCGCAGCACTGGACCCAGCTGCAGGCAGGAGCCAGCGAGGAGGAAGCGCTGGCCTGTCTATCAAGAAGAGAGCGTTCAGGCCATGAATGCGGCGGCTACCAGCAATGCCACTAACTGCTGGTAGCAGCTATTTATATGACAAAGTAAGTTTTTAAGAAGATTGCAAACAGAAAAAAAGATATTAAACATATGTTTGAACTCAGCTGACATTAGCAAGTAGCTAATGTCAGCTAGTGAAAATTCGTCAGTGGGGGTGACAGAAGCCCTTTAAGAAATCCTGAATACAATTAGAGAGTGAGGTTCCGACCCCCAGCTCACCAAGTTTATCAATAAGTCTAGATGAAATAACTGTAATAAATGTTCAACTAAGTCCACGAGAAGAATGCGGACATATGCACCGCCATGGAGATTGGAAATTGATAAGGGTTCAAGGTCTCCGGCAGGCAGGACTTCAAATAGGACAGAACTAGTCTTTCAAAGCATTTAGCAACTACAGACGTCAAGGCCCCAGGACTAAAGTCATTAGGATTTAACGCCGCCACTGTCTTCGGATCTGGCACAATAGCTGCAGCCTTAAAACTGGCACATTTCCTCAAAACCTGTCCAGGTACCCCATCTGTCTGGCTACCTTATGCTCATTCACCCTGCTCAGGGCTCTACATTCTCAGTAGTAAATATTAGGGATTGCTCCTCAGGACCCCCCTTTACCCTGAACACCTTCTCCTTCTGCTCCACATCAAATCGCACATAAAAGCAAATTTAACTCATCCTGAGGTACATCCTGAATACCAACACTCCTCTTACTACTTGACCCAAATTTAGTTATAACCTGGAGTCCCTGCCACATGCGCCGTTGATCACCAGAACCGAAGTGCTCATCAATTTGCTGCCTATATAGGTATATTTTGCCCCCCCTCCCCATACCTCTCCTCAAATTAGCCCTTGCCTTACTGTAAACCTCTCTATCCCCTAAACTAAAAGCCCTGTCCCTCTCCCTAAGCAATAGACGAACCCCGCCATTTATCCTTCCACACAACTGTTGATATACTTCACAACCAAACCAATGTAGACCTACACATCAGTATGGGAATCAACAGTCGTCTGGTCAGCGAACTTAGCCCAATCAGTATCCCGGAATTGGCCCTGTAACACTGCATCAGTATTCTTAGACCAGATCCTAATAGATCTAATTGATGGCTTCACCCATTTAATCACTGACACATATCTCGGTATACAGACTGATGGTCGGACTTTCCCAGGTGCAGTAGAGCCACAGCCTTATAAGCATCAGCCACGCTCGTACACACATGGCCCAAAGTCTTTTTTCCCCTAGTGTTACACAACACATTCTAATGGAATTTCGAAAGGCCAGTGCTTAAATTGACTAAGTCTTCGACTACTATAAAGGCACCATCTGGATGTTTTGTCTGTAAATTGCCAATCGTGGCACAGAAGTCCTCAATAACCAACTTATCATTCACGTCTGGCGGAATATACACCACAACCACGATTATACCTGTGAACTTAATGATCAAGAATAACACATCCCTGGAATAAGAGGGCTACATCAGTGCACCAAGCTCTATTTACATACAAGCACACACCGCCCCCCCCCCCCAACCTTTCTCCTATTCTTCTACTCTCCTATCCACCCTAAAAGCAGTTCTCCCCTCCAACTCTAGGCTGCATTGGGAATTGTCTACCATGCAGTGCTTCCAAAACAGCGTCTGGGGAATCAGAAGAGACTGGGGAAGCTTCTGGAGTGTGCCGCAAGGTGTCAGATAGCCTCAGTACGCTGGATGGGCCTGGACTGTAAGTCCCAAAGCAGGAGCTGTTCTCCTGCATGTCTGGTCTGCAGAGAAGCATCAGCACGGGATTAGTAGGATAGAACATTAATACCAGATCAGTGGAGGCCCAACTCCCTACACCCCAACCGATCGGCTGTTTGAAGAGAATGCAGCACTCCTCACTGTTTACTTACTTGCTGTCGACATTGCAGCAGCAAGCAGGTGTAATTACAACTCCTCAAGTGAATGGGACGGGGGAGCTACGTATAATTACAATATCAACGGTGAGCAGGTAAACAGTGAGGAGGACGCAGGAGGGCTTTGTTCTCTTCGAACGGCTGATCAGCGAAGGTGCCGGGAGTCAGAATCACGACGATCTTATATTGATTACCTATCAATACTGGAAACCGGACAACCCCTTTCATACGGTATAATTGATCTGAGAAAGACTGAACTTGATGAACCTTTTTTCAACCTATGTTACCATTAATGATAATTACAGATGCCTACTGTCATGAAATTGGCTCATGACTGAATAAGATAGGCACTGAACAATAGGAGTTGTCACCAGGGAGCAGTTTATTGCAGTTCACAAATGAAGTTGCAGGTAAAGTTCTAGATATTCCAAGTTCCCATGCTGAAGCAAATCCAGTAGAAGAGAACGCCTCGGCTTGTTCTCACAACCCCCAACAACTGACTACTACCCTCAGTCTCAGAGATATCCAGAAACACATCTGCCCCTCCCCTGTCTGTACTATCACTAGCAGGGGCCGGGGTTCACTACCCCCACAGAGGGGAATGCTGTGAAGCACAGCCACTGAAGACCCCTGTAAAAGGGTAGAGTTCCCAAACCTAACATTTCTTGATGGTCACAAAGGTCATCAGCATACTTTATCTCTGGTACCAGGGGGATGTGAAGACCATCACTACAACCCCCAATATCTAATACAGCACACACTGACTAATAAAAGGCCTCAGTCTGGACCTTAATCCTTACATCTAAATATATATGTTTATTTCACTGCATCTGTATATTGTCCCTACCTACCCATACTAAGCCATGACGCTTTACATTGCAGACCCAATGACCTTCCGTGGGACCCCCTAAGGTAGTATGCACCCTAGACCGGCAACCCCCCCCCCCACACACACACACACACCTACAACCCCCCCTTCCTCTATTCCCCTTCTCTTTTCCTATCCCCTCTCTTCTCTTCCTCCTTTCTCCCTTTTCCTCTTTCCTCTCACACGCACACACATTTCTCCACACATCATACACACACGCACCTCACACCATACACTTTAGAATACATTTCGACCTCACATTACACTCTTGCCTTATCTACATCGCATTCACTATACCCTTGTTTCAATACACTACACTATACCTATCTGCACTTTCCTTCTCCTTCCCCTCCACCTTTTCCAATCATATATTCACTTCACACACAGCACATTTGCCCACACTTTTCCCCTCTTCCACTCTCCTTCCCACTTCCAACATGGCCATTTTATCTTCAGCAAGACTCAACTGAGAACCATACAGTCAGACTTACTGAAGCGCCTGAGATCTCCCGAGGCTATGCGGGATCTTGCGCGATTTAGCCCCCTGTCACGCCTACATAGACCCCGCTGCTGGGGTCCTTCTTCCCCATGCCCCCAGCTTTTCCTGCAGCGCTCATACGCTGTGCCACGGCGACCTCTTCATTTACCTCTTCTTCCACCTACTGGTAAGCCTCCCCTGCCGGCACTGGGGCTGCTGCCCTCCTCACCTACTGTTTGTCCACTCCATTATGAGATACACTTAATTACCACCATGCTATTATATACTTGTCTGCAATACTCTCCACTGCATAGCCTTCACCATGCTCTACTATATATTTGTCTGTATCATGCTCCATTACACAGTTTCCAACATGTAATGAGAGCAGGCTACAGCTTTATACTTACTCTGATTAAAATCAGCCTATGGAGCAGAAGGCTTGTCAGGGGTGCAAGACCAATTTTATTTCTTTGTGTTTCTAGAAATGACAGCGTGCACCTGCATTTTGGGATGTAGTTGTACTGGAGGTGTGGCTGGCTCAGAGTAAGTATAAAGCTGTAGCCTGCTGTCATTCTATTCATTGGAAGCCATTTGGCACCAGGAGAGGTATAGAGTGGGCTGAGCATGCATGTTGGTACCTGCGTCCCTGGATTTATTGGAGCCCGTTATGGCACCAAAAATAGTAAAAAGCAGAGTGGACCCAGCATGCATGTGAAACCTGCACTCCCTGAATTTTATGGTGGCCATTATGGCACATTACAGGTAGTATTTAGTGTTAGGTTCCCGTTTGATAGAGATCGCCTTGACGTTTGGCAGATGGGCCCAAATAATTTTGTACAAAATGTATTTGCCAAGCATCTCTAATTTGCAAAATAAGCGTAGCATTAGCACCAGAATGTTTTCTACAATTATGGCATTATTGTACTTTATTTGTGTCTGCAGAGTGCTGCTGCATTGTCCCTTTTGTTCTTTTTGTTTAGATCATATCCACTCCACCGAAGCACCTCATCACTTGGACAGTGAGTGCAGCCCAAATTACCTAATTAATAGAAGAAGCACATTGTCCAGATATATACAGGGTGTGAGGATTCGCTCGGGTAGGCAGGGTAAGGGGTCACAGAACATAGGCACCAAAACCAAAACGTGATCCATCTGCAGTGTTTATTCACACAAGCAGGTATTAATGCTTCAGTAATCAACTTCACCTTAGTTGACAAAGTCCAGGTGTTCATTCACACCATGCTGCAGTTTTTTCCCTACAGAGTCCAAATCCAGGCATTAGGTGACCTGTTTTCCCCAAACCAGTGGCAAGCACACATCTAAGCACAGGTTCCCCTCCTGCTGCCGTTCAGCTGGCTTTTAAGACAGCTAGGTGTCGGCAAAGCTCGGACCGGCACCTAAGATTCAGTCCGGTGCTTGACCTCACCTGGATGTCAATCAGTCCAGCAGCACATGCTGGGAGGAAAATACCTTCCCCTCTGGACAACCTTTCACTATGTCCACTGTGACACCTACATTGTATATTTAAGTTACTGATTTCAATGTTGGGCTAAGGCTACTTTCTCACTAGCGTTAATATTTTACGGTATTGAGATCCATCATAGGGTCTCAATACCGGAAAAAAACGCTTCCGTTTTGTTCCCATTCATTGTCAATGGGGACAAAACTTAACTGAACAGAACGGAGTGCTTCAAAATGCATTCCGTTCCGTTCTCATACCGGAGAGCAAAGGTTTGCTTTCCGACCTGGGATGCTGAGCAAAACGGACAATGTAAGTCAATGGGGACGGATCCGTTTTCTCGGACACAATAGAAAACGGACCGTCCCCCCACTGACTTTCTATAGTGTTCATGATGGATCCGTCTTGGCTATGTATAACCGGATCCGTTCATAACGGATGCAGACGGTTGTATTATCAGTAATGGAAGCGTTTTTGCTGAACCCTGCCAGATCCAGCAAAAACGCTAGTGTGAAAGTAGCCTATAAGTCATTCAGAGGAATTGATTCGCAAAACTGCAAAGCCCTATACAGTACTAAATATAGCTGGAGCCCAGAGGAGAGAATTGCATGCATTCATATTTCTTATCATAATTCAGATATATGCAGGGCATGCTTCATTAACAGCACTGCTGATTTGTTATTTTAATGGCAGCTTTTCCTCTTGTAAAACGTCCCGATCATAATAGTCCAGTGAAGCCAGTCAGAAATTATTTAGCTCAATATACAATATATTTAGACTAATGGCAAAGAGCAGCAAGACTTCAGTCGAGCATGGTAACATCAAGTGTTTTCACAGGCCCCATAAATAAGCCCCCTACAGTAGGTACGTACATTGTCCCTCTAGTCTATCCAGATAGGACACAGCCATAATAGATGAAGCGTTACTTTTCAATGAGAATGCTATCGCACAGTAACAATTTAGCCAGAGACGAGAGTGAAGTCATTGATCCCACACAATGCTAACATTTGAATGGTTTGTCTGGATTAATCCAGGTAGAAATCTGGAATCAGAGCAATAAAGAAATATATTCTTATCACTTTGACGCCCTAAGGTTATATTCACATGTGACACCTTGGAGACATTTCTGCGACTGTCCCATCATCTGAATGGCTCTTGCAGAAATTCATGTGCTTACCCCTGAAACAATCCTATTCAGACACACAAATTTGTGCAACAGTTCTGCCACATGTGAACATGCCCGTACAGTTAGTGTATGTGCATCTACTCCTCCGACCCAACATGCTTGTATAGTTTTGGGATGCACATTGTGCATATCTGTTATAGGATATACTCACAACCTAAGGTATTTGAGTCATAATGAGTGCATACGACCCCTTCATCCCACCCAAAAATAAATGCAGACCCCAGACTAGACCTCTAAGCAATTACAAAACATTAAAATAAAAGCAGAGTGCTTCCTGACGGAATTGTTACTTTAGGCTTGAACCTATGTAGCCTTTAAAAAACTAAGATTTGCACATTTTTACTTGCGCCATTTAACGATCACCATAAATAATGTTTACTATATTGTATAGGTTATTATGATTACACAGATACTACCTAATATTCTTTGTGATAATTAACAGTACGTTACAAAAATGCATTCATTGTAATGGTTTTTGAGCATTTTTTAGTAACATAAAAAGATGTAACTTTTAATAAAAAACTAAATATTTCATAGGTATGCACTCAGAATTAGAACCTCAGACCTACTGTAGAGAAGGCAGAAGACTTACCCACTACTGTGTAAGAATATTTTGCTGTTTGAACTGGATTTTCAGTGCCTAGCAGCTATTAAACAGTATTACTATTGATTTACTATTAGTGAAGAAAACAGACCAAGGCAATCCTAAACTTACTAAAGAGTGCTTCTCTGTGTTAGTGGGTAAGCTTGCCGTCTCCTGTAAAGAAGGTCTGGGGTTCAATTCCCAGTACATACTGATGAAATAATCTCTTTATTTAATTTATAGCAGAAAAATGGAATGTATATAATATCTGTTACTATTACTAAAAAATTACTATGGCTACTTTCACACTTGCGGCAGAGGAACTGCCTGCCAGATCCAGCAATCTGCATGCAAACAGACAGCATTTGTAGACGGATCTGGATCCATCTCACAAATGGTTTGCAAGAACGGATCCATCTCTCCATTTGTCATTCGGATAAACGGATCCGTTATGTATTGTTTTCACAGTTTTAAAGGTCTGCGCATGCGCAGACCGGAAGAACGGTTTCGGCACTGCGGTATTCTTAATGCCGGATCCAGCACTAATACATTCCTATGGGAATTAATGCCGAATCCGGCATTATGGCAAGTGTTCCGGCATTTTGGACGGAGATAAAACCGCAGCATGCTGCGGTATTATCACCTTCTAAAACGCAGTACAGTGACTGAACTAAAGACAGCCTGATGCATCCTGAACGGATTTCTCTCCATTCAGAATGCATTAGGAGAAAACTGAAGCGTTTTTTTCTAGTATTGAGCCCCGACGACGGAACTGAATGCCGGAAAAAAAAAAACGCTAGTGTGAAAGTACCCTAAGAAAACTATTATAATAAATGTGTTTTTGTGACATACTTACTATTAAATATCACACAACAGCATCCCTATACTCATAATAATCCGTACAATATAGTGAGCAAATTATTTATGGTGATCGGTAAACAGTGTACATTTTTTCCCTTCAATAATGTACGATTTATTTAATATCATGCCTGTGAAGAATACAGCTCCATGTGCACAGGTCTACAGAGAAACGGTAAACAGGTTTGGACTAGGCTGCCTAGAGCCCACCAGTGGAATCGATTCTGGGGCCCACCCTATAGCTACATGGAAATATTAGGGTGTGTCCACATGGCACATAAGAGCTGCAGATTTGTTTACGCACCAGCAAAGTAGATACGATTTTAAAGGGTTTCTGTCACCAGATTTGGGCATCATAAGCTGTCTGACATTAGCTATGTGCCAATGTCAGACCATCCTAATAATGTTAATCATATGCCCCTCTGACCTTCTATAAGGCTAAAAAACGTCTTTATATTATATGCAAATTAGCCTCTAGGAGCAGGGAGGGCGTTGCCCCTGCTCCTAGAGGCTCCTTGTTCCCACCTGCGGCCACGCCCCTCTTCTTGTGATTGACAGGCTGGGCAGAGCAGCTCTCCTGCCTCCGACACCATCTGCCTTCCAAAGTCCCGCACCTGCGCGGTCCGCTTGTGTATTCGGCGCAGGCGCAGTGAGCTGAGGACAGCAGGCACGGGATTTCGGAAGGCAGACGGTGCCAGAGGCGCTGCACGGCCTGTTAATCACAAGAAGAGGGGCGTGGCCGCAGATGGGAACACGGAGCCTCTAGGGGTAACGCCCTCCCTGCTCCTAGAGGCTAATTTGCATATAATATAAAGACGTTTTTTAGCGTTATAAAAGGTCAGAGGGGCATATGATTAACATTATTAGGATGGTTTGACATTAGCTATGTGCCAATGTCAGACAGCTTATGATGCCCAAATCTAGTGACAGAAACCCTTTAAAATCACAGCAAACTTGCACTGTGGGCAGATGTTAGATAAGCCGCAGGATGTGGGGTGGATTCTGCTGCTGCAGATTTACATGTGGACCTACTCTCACTGTACTGTGCACTGCCATACATCAATATTGTAAGCCATCAATACTTATCTTGGGGGTCTGAACTGCAGCTCCCCCCACACATACAGCAATCACAGTAAAAAGGGCCCCATTATCCTATAAGTCATGCACCCCAATATTAGTTTACACAGACACAATGGCTCCTCCATAAGACGACAGTACCGAACGCTGCGTCATGTGCTGTTAAAATAAAAAGCGGAGATACAGCCATATTTACATGGATGAAGGTGATGCAGAACTCACAGGAGCACCATGGCCCCTTCACTGTGATGACTGCCGAAGGCACTGGACCCCCACTAATCAGACACCTATGGCCTAAATTCCAGCAGGGTATGATGTGCAGCCAGCAAGATGATAAATTGAGGGACACAGCATAGTAGAGGAAGCAGGGAAAGCAAGAGATGTTAACTGCAGTCCTATGTAACACCACAGATAACACAGTCATAACTCTGAGTACACATAATGTAGTAGATGTCACCTGCAGTCCTATGTAACATCACAAATACCACAGTGATAGCTCTCTGAGTACAGATAATGTAGTAGATGTCACCTGCAGTCCTATGTAACACCACAGATAACACAGTGATAACTTTGAGTATACATCATGTAGTAGATATAACCTGCAGTCCTATGTAACACCACAGATAACACAATGATAGCTCTCTGAGTACAGATAATGTAACATATATAACCTGCAGTCCTATGTAACACCACAGATAACACAATGATAAGTCTCTGAGTACAGATAATGCAGTAGAAATTACCTGCAGTCCTGTGTAACACCACAGATAGTACAGTGATAACCCTCCAAGTACAGATAATGTAGTAGTTGTAACCTGCAGTCCTATGTAACACCACAGATAACACAATGATAGCTCTCTGAGTACAGATAATGTAGTAGATGTCACCTGCAGTCCTATGTAACACCACAGATAGTACAGTGATAACTCATAATTTAGTAGACATAACTCGACACTCTGAAGGGAGGCCTTTCCACCACCATGCATACTTACTATACCAGGGCAGTATTTTCAGTGAGGCGGAGGCGGGTGACCATGGGGGTCCTTGAGGGGGTATGCCATTGAGGGGGGTTGATGATGTGCAGAGTGTATGGATAGTGGTGGGGACTCCATCAAATACACAACTTAAAGGCTATATACACCTTTGAGGGCATTTTTTTATTATTGCATTGGACTCATTTTGAGCTAAAACATTTTTTCAATTGGTCTTGATTAAAAATGTGTGTCCCTTTCTTTGTACAGCCTTGAGATTCTCTAGTAGCAGGATCTGAATTGTTCCGTCAGACAGCTCAGCTGACGGCTTCTTATTTCTGATCTCTGACCTCCTAAACACTCATTATAGCTCAGTTCTTATCTTACTGATAAGAATGTGGCTTAAATAAGTGTTTATGACCTTTTAGTCATTTAGAGATAAGGTTTATTAGATGAGGGCACAAAGTGAAAGTAAAAGTACGTTTCACACAGCTAGACAGTTAACCCTGTGTCACAGAATGGCTGAATATTCTTAATAAAGACCACTTTTAGGAATTGTAGCCAGCCCCATTCCCAGGTAACAATCTCATGTGTCTCGGGGCTTGCTGCAGCTTTATTTTCAATCAGTTTCAGTCTCCTCCACGTCTTGAGGCTTCTTCTACTCTGCCTGACCTGTCAGCACAATGAAATCCCGCCAGACTCCAGAATATGGGTCGGCATCGGGGATGCTCCATCTGTGTGTGCAGCAGAAGCGTGATGTATGCACGCAGAGAGAGCACAGGTCAGGAGACGGGGCACGCAGTGGAGGAAGATGGGTTTTCACAGTGCTGTGCCAGCGATCAAGATCATCAAGATCATTTCGCTACTTTCTGCCCCCCACCCAAACACTAATAAGGAGGAGATAACACTACAGGTAAGGCTTCACACTTCATCAAGTTGTTCATTTTTCGGTTTTGTCAGAGGATCATAATGAAGTGCCTGATCTGTTATATGTGACAGACATCAATGGTGCCCTTCTAATGGGGATCGAATGGGAGGAATAATGCTGCATGCTGCACTGTTCTTTCTTCAACTATTAAGACTTCTCCAATAGGAGTGTGAAAAGAGCCTAAAGGTCCCTGTACATGCTCGATCATTGGTCACATTATTAGGGATGAGTACTTTCCCAAAAATTGACCCATGTAAAACTGTCTGCAATCGTGTTCATTGGGTGATCGTGTCTTTCAGCCGGCACCAAAATGATCGTTTCTGGGCAGGAAATAGCAGGGGTTGGCGGACCAGAAACAATGATTCTCTATGGGGACAAGTGATCACAGTAGCCAGGGTCGGTGCAAGGATTTTTGCCACCCTAGGCAAAAGAAAAGTTTGCCGCCCCCCCCCCCCATGTGACATCACAATGCCCCACCCATATGATCTGCCATATTAAAGGGGTCCTGCAGCTTATTTAAACTGATGATCTATCCTCTGGATAGATCATCAGCATCTGATCGGCGGGGCTCTGACACCCGGGGCCCCCACGATCAGCTGTTTGAGAAGGCAGCGGTGCTGGCAGTAGCGCCTCAGCCTTCTCTCTGTTTACCCAGGCGCAGTGACGTCACGACTAATATCACTGGCCTGGGTGAGGCTAAGCTTCATTCAAGTGAACAGAGCTTAACCCCGCCAAGGCCAGTGATACTAGTCGTGGCGTCACTGCGCCTGCGGTAAACAGCGAGAAGGCCGTGTGCCCTCTCAAACGGCTGCCCTCTCAAACAGCTGATCTGCGGGGGTCCCGGGTCTCAGACCCCCGCCGATCAGATGCTGATGATCTATCCAGAGGACAGATCATCAATTTAAATACACTGCAGAACCCTTTTAACTAACGCCAGTTCTCTCTCTCCCCCCCTTGTCACTCTCCCCCCCCCCCCTTGTCATTCTCTTTCCCCCCCTTGTCATTCTCTTTCCCCCACTTGTTATTCTCTTTCCCTTTTGTGTCACTCTCCCCCCCCCCCTTTGTCATTCTCTTTACTCCCCTTGTTATTCTCTTTTCCTTTTGTGTCATTCTCTCCCCCCCTCTCCTTGTCATTCTCTTTGTCCCCCTTGTCATTCTTGTCCCCTTGTCCCCCTCCTCTTGTCTTTCTCTTTCTCCCCCCCTCCCTTCGCTACCTCTAGTGTAGCGTGGCCGAGCGCTGTATGGTCCACGGGTACAGGAGCTTTAGTTTCTTGTACCCGGGCAGACTGACAGGAAGTGTACACTGTGTGCGGATGCTCCCTGTAGTCGGCGGACCGGATACAAATGCTCCCTGTGCCACGCTACAATGAGGGAGTGACAGGAGGGAGCGCTGAGTGCTTCCCTCCTATCAGTCCCTCTCTTCATGCTGCGCCCGGGCGGTGCGCCCTCATGGACGCACCAGCCCGGGCAGTGCTGCAGCATGAGGGGGGCCTGGCGCTCCTAGCGGCGCCCCTTCCCAAGGGGCGCTCTACGCGGCTGCCTAGTCAGCCTATAGGACGTGCTGGCCCTGACAGTAGCCATCGCTGATCCCCATATAGTGGAGATGATTGCTGTATGTAAATGCAGCTTCATCTCTCCTGACCATCAGGCAATTATTGGCAATAACTCCCTGTCACGTCGGTCCATGGAAAAAATACATAAAATCTGTTCTGTTTACAAGTCTTTGGCATAAAGATAATGGGGAGAGTTGTTCTCTAGGGCATAACGAGTTTCTGGTTTCCATCTATAATTATTTTCTGATGTCTCCACAGAATACAAGCCACGTCACCAGAGGACGGCATATATGAAATAGAACTTTACATAACATCCTTCTGTAACTTCAGGTTTCACCGATGGACTGGGCACAATAAAAATAAAAAAACAACCATTTACCACAATCCCGTTAGTGTCAGGTCTACAGTCACTTTACTGCATAGTGAGCAGGAAGCTAGCCATTCAGGTGACGTCATTCCAAAAATCTGAATATTCATTTTAAGATTTCTTTGTATTTTCTTTTTTTCTAAACATGAAAATGCCTTTATTTTCCAGAATCCGGCTACCTACATAATATAAAGAGCGATAGTGCACAGGTTTCGTAAACCATGGACCGTGACATCTAATGAACCTCCGATAGGCACAAATTAGGAATAAAACAGGGAAACTAGTTCCGCAATTTGCTGCGCTCAGAAGAGACGCAGACGGATAGAAGACGAGCTCTTTCATTTCCAATCAAAGCAAGTCTAGGTGAGTTGCATCCAGCACACAGAACCCGTCACACCGGCCTCGCCGGCCTCATGTGCCTTGTGGTTTCATAGAAGCACGACATGGAGCACTAATCTACAAGTGTGAATACAGGCCGAGCAGGTCATAGCCACACTGTCACCGTAATACATGGAAGCATGGGCAGACATGGGGACACAAATTACAGCAGTGATAGATAGACTAAATCATAGTGTGACAGAGAGACAGAGCGATGATAGATAGATAGATAGATAGATAGATAGATAGATAGATAGATAGATAAATAGATAGACTAAATCATAGTGTGACAGACAGACAGAGCGATGATAGATAGATAGAAGGATAGATAGATAGATAGATAGACTAAATCATAGTGTGACAGTCAGACAGAGCGATGATAGATAGATAGAAGGATAGATAGATAGATAGATAGACTAAATCATAGTGTGACAGTCAGACAGAGCGATGATAGATAGATAGATAGATAGATAGATAGATAGATGGATAGATAGATAGAGAGAGAGATAGAAGGATAGAAGGATAGATAGATAGATAGATAGATAGATAGACAAACAGACAGGCTAAATCATAGTGTGACAGACAGACAGAGCGATGATAGATAGATAGAAGGATAGACAGATAGATAGAGATAGATAGATAGATAGATAGATAGAAGGATAGACAGATAGATAGAAGGATAGATAGATAGATAGAAGGATAGATAGATAGATAGATAGATAGATAGATAGATAGATAGATAGATAGATAGATAGATAGATAGACTAAATCATAGTATGAGAGACAGACAGACCGATGATAGATAGATAGATAGATAGATAGATAGAAGGATAGACAAGATAGAAGATAGATAGATAATAGATAGATAGATTATAGATAGATAGATAGATAGATAGATATAATATAGATAGATAGAAGGATAAATAGATAGATGAAGGATAGATAGGTGGATAGATATCGTAAATGGATAGATAGATAGATAGATAGATAGATAGATAGACAGACAGACAGATAGATAGATAGATAGATAGATAGATAGATAGATAGATAGATAGATAGATAATAGATACAGACTGATAAAAAGGAAGTGACAGCCGCACACAGGTTAGAGAGGACTGGGGTCCACAAGGAGAGCAGCCGCTGGGGCAGAGCTCAGGTGGAGCTGCTGTCAGTAGTCCAGGCCCACTATCTACCTGCTGTAAATCTGACTGCTCACTGTGACCAGCACAGATGGAGGGGGTCTCTTTCCCCAAATTATAAACCAGGTAAACAATGAGGAGACCTCCAGCACATACATACAGTCATGTAACACAAGTGAATCCACTCATTTATATTCATTCCTCATAAAGGCAAAAAGAAGAGGATGTGAAAAACAAGAACACAGAGGAAAACTCTCATCTTCCAAATCCCAAGACAAAAGAAGGGGGGGGGGGGGAAATAGCATTCACCCGAAGGTGTTGAGGCTCCAAACTCCTTCTGAAGAATGGACTCATTGCCCCCAGAACTGCATGAGGGGGGGCATGGATAGAGCAGAGATGGTCCCAGACTAGGGGTTGTATTCCTGACCACAGAGACTGTAGGGACTGCTAACCTGGGAGGTCTTTCCTGTAGGGGGGAGAGCACAGGAGATCCATCTGGCTAGAAGGATGGGTATGAGGAGATGCGGCATCATTTATATGAAAATGGGGTACAGCACTGAGCTGGCAGGGGAGAATATGGAGACCAACATTGGGAATAGCTTGTCATGTCTTGAAGGACTTCAGAGAGGTATCAGAAGAGGTGACTCTTCTCAGCTGCTACATCAACAAGTACAATTCCCTCCTCCTGACACCACAGCAGACACCATGGTTCCTTCACTGTGCACATACAGACAATTCCCTGTCACAAGTGTCGTCGTCGTCGAGACCATTCCCCTTGACCACGTCTGGTCAGCCAGGAGGGGAAGCGTGAGGGCGACAGCAGCAGACATACATACACAATAACTCCTGACTGGAAACTTGGCCGGAGTTGAATACCGATACAGGCAGCCACAGCACAGACAGTTCAGGGAGAAGACAATGCAATGGCAGCTTCCAAAGAGCAACAGGCGTCAGTGAGCAGAGAAGACGGAGCACTTACCTGAGCAACTACCTGACGCCGCTGCAAGGAGAGGGAGACAGGGACACCATGCTGCTCGTGCTCTCCTGTGTCGCCGGGGAGAGTCCAGCCTTGACCCGTGCCTCACAGCACTGCTACCATCCCCTGTCCACAGAGGGCTCCTCCTGCTGCAGCCCCGGGGAGGAGAGACCCCGTGAATGTGGAGGAGCCAGACAATGCACACACACACCCAGCACAGCAGCCTGACTGGGTATCTCCTCAGCTCGGAGGGGCTGGGTGCTGCTGCTGCTGTGATGAGGGTGGGTGGGTGTGATGGTGACTACACCACTGTCATCTCTCTGCTGGGTGTGTGATTTTCAGGCATGACCCTGTTTCCAGCTAATAATCTCCTAGCAGCCATCACCATCATCTGACAGGGATTTCTTCTAGGCACTGCCTGGCTGCTTGCTTACCAGTCACATTACAGAAACCTGTCTGGCATCAATAATTCCTCCAGCCCTGGAAAATTGTGCTATCCATTCAGGTGCCAGTCTGAGACAGGTTCTAATAATGGGGTCATATGTTATATTATTAACATCCTTTCTCTGCCTCAGCAAAAGTGCTGTTTATTTGGCAGAAATGTAAAATATATGGATTCACAGGGGATTTTTATCAAATGGGCTAGAGATTTACAACCCCTGCCAAACACATGGACCTGCCAGCAGTTACCCCCTGGTCACCAGCCATCTTAGACCTGGGCAATAACTCCTAGAAATAATCAATTGTGCGGCAAACACGCAATATCACTAGAAAAGAGCCAGGAGCAAGAAAATCATGCAGTACCCCTACACAAACCATAACCCCATAGGCACCAGCAGTTGCCCAGAAAATGGGCAGTACCCTTAATGATCAGCTACCTCTTAGGAACACATAATTAACCCCTATCTATGAGCAATTACCTCACAGGCATGAGCAATTACCAGATAAACATGTAATACCCCAAGACATACTTCAAGCAATTACCTCAAAGGACAAGTAATTACCCCCGGCCACAAACAACCCCTAGGCACAAGCAATTGCCCTGCGAACAGATTATTCTGAGACATGAGCAATAACCCACTAGGTAGGAGCAATTCCCCAAAACATTTGCATTACTCTAGATATACGCAATCGCCCCTAGGTATAAGCAATGCCCCAAAACACTTGCATTACCTCTAGATATCAGGAATCGCCCCTAGGTATAAGCAAAGCCCCAAAACATTTCCGTTACTACTAGAGATCAGCAATCGCCCCTAAGTATAAGCAAAGCCCCAAAACACTTGCATTACCTCTAGATATCAGGAATCGCCCCTAGGTATAAGCAAAGCCCCAAAACATTTCCGTTACTACTAGAGATCAGCAATCGCCCCTAAGTATAAGCAAAGCCCCAAAACACTTGCATTACCTCTAGATATCAGGAATCGCCCCTAGGTAAAAGCGAATCCCCAAAACATTTGCATTACCTCTAGATATAAGGAATCGCCCCTAGGTATAAGCAAAGCCCCAAAACATTTCCGTTACTACTAGAGATCAGCAATCGCCCCTAAGTATAAGCAAAGCCCCAAAACATTTGCATTACTCTAGATATCAGGAATCTCCCCTAGGTATATGCAAAGCCCCCAAACATTTCCGTTACTACTAGAGATCATCAATCGCCCCTAGGTATAAGTAATGCCTCCAGAGATAAGCAATTTTAGTACATCCTAGGAATAATCAATTGCACCATAAAATTACATAATACTCCTATATATGAGCAATCACCTCTTAAAAATAAGCACTTACCCCCTAGGCACAAGTAATAACCTGCTAGTCACCAACAATTGCTCGTCAAACATGCAATACCCCTGGGCATGAGCAATAACTTCCTAGGAACAAATAAGTGCCCCAGCAAATATGCAATATGGTAAAGATGTGAGCAATTACCTCTTAGGCACGAGCGTCTACCCCCTAAAGTTGATCAATTACCCCATGAAATATACAATACTCCTAGACACAAGCAAGGACTCTAGGAGCCAGCAATTATTCAGTAATCATGTCATACCCATAGATAGGAGCAATAACCCCTTAAGCATGTGCAATTGCCGAGAAAAGAATCTCTCTAGACACAAGCAGTTACCCTTCGGAACTAGTAGATAGATACTGGACACAAAGAATGACCCCTTACGGGTGGGAAATGCTCAGTAAACGGGAAATATGCCTAGACGACAAGTACTGTCCAGCATGCAGTATCACTAGACACAAGCAAGTACAGATGAGCAATTACCCCAGAAAACATACCACTAGACCAGCGATGGTCAACCTGCGGCTCTCCAGAAGTTGTAAAACTATAATTTCCACCATGCCTTGCTGAAGGCTGATAGCTATAGGCAGTCTGGGCATGCTGGGAGTTGTAGTTTTTCAACAGCTGGAGAGCCGCGGGTTGGCCATCCCTGCTCTAGACTTAACTCCCAGCACTTAACACCTAGACATGCCATTACCCCAAGGCACAAGTAATTACCCCTCAATACTGTTTTTTCTAAATTAATTGGCAGAATCTTCCCAATTCACTAGAAAGCCACCAATATTGGCTTACAATACAAAATGATCACATAGTAATACATTTTATAGTAAATAACTATAAGAGGGGTGACAAATATTCTGATCCTCTCCGAGTTACTACCCGGCAGTTGGAGGAAATTTTGGCGGTCGCTGTTGGCAACACATTTTTGAGGAAAGATATTGTAAAGAACCTTTTGCTAGTCCTGTTTTCTAACCATATACAGATATGGATTTGGCCTACGGTTCCCCCAACTGTCAGCATTTTCCATGTGCATTAGCAGGGTTAGGCAGGGGAACAGCCTGCCGGATCCATACTACCGCTAGCCCATGTGTGCCGCCGGTAGTCCGCTCCGGCCCTATTCACTATAATGGAGATGGACATGCTGCAGTTTTTGTCCTGCCCCCTCTTAGCATGTTTGCCGTGATGCGGCAGCATCTCCCTGGACACAAGTATAATAATGGTTTCATGTGTTTAGCGTAGTGATAGGTCCTCTTTATTGGGATATGCACCTTTTCTATGGAAGTGAACCTGCTTTTAACATAGTTCTGTGATGTACAACGGATTCAGTCCCAAATTATTTGTCTGCCAAAGACGTCATTCAAGGCTGTTTTTTAGTGTGGAAACATTTCAGAGGACAGTTAAAAAATTAAGGGGTTGTCCAACCTTTACTAAGTGATGGCCTCTGTCACCCTGCACCCCCGCCAATCAGCTGTTTGGGTGTAGCTCTGACAACCTTGTAGTGGAGGCAGCTTGTTACTACAGCACTGCTCTCGTTGAAGTCAATGACCTGGGCTACCTTAGTAACAAGCTCTCGCCACTACGAGGTTGACGGTGCTGTGTGGTAACTGTGCTGACCTCCAGCGACGGAACGACAGCTGATTGGCAGGGTTGTGGGGAGTCTGACCCCCGGTGATCAGTCAGTGATGGCTAAGTAAAGGCTGGACAACACCTTTGGGGAAAATTTTATTATTACTTTGTATTTATTTTGAGCTAAAAATCTATTTTTTTTTAACTTCTTATTAAAAATATGGAATATTTTTTTCTGTACAGAGCTGAGATTCTCTATCTGCATATAAAGCAATTGTAATGCTTTGCCGTGCCAACCATTTTCTCAAGTCTCAGGAAACTTCTAGCAGCTTGAAAAATGTAGTCAAAGTGACCCACACCTCTATTGCACACGCAATATGCGCATATTACATTGCCGATTTTCATAATCAAATAATTGAATTGAAAATTCGCGAATTTTTGAGGAATATTCGCCCAAATATTCGCGAAATATTGCAAATTCGAATATTGCCCCTGCCGCTCATCACTAGTTATATTAGCTTGTTTTGTCTGGGGAGCAAATATTAGGAGAAAAAAAATGGCCCCATCCAATTAGTAAACACAAAACCTGTCCTAATCACACAGCAGGACAAGTGACTTCACAACATTGAGCTAAAGAGCTGCCTCATCCCCCTCTCTACTCTGCTTGTCAGGGCTTATTATCATCAATACAGATGATAAGACCTTTATTTGAATCTCTGTAGGAATGGGGTCCATGAGGAGATATGAAGTACAGAGAGGACGGACAGGAGAGACTGTGGTAGTGTTGAGTTGTGGTAATGGAGGCTGTATACAAGCCTCTCTGTACTTCATCTGTCTCCTCATGGACTCCATTCCTACAAAGATTCAGCGGAAGATCTTATCATCTGTATTCAGGATCATAATCCCTGACAAGTAGGAGAGGAGGATGAGGCAGCTCTTTACCTCAGTGTTCTGAAGTAACTTGTCCTGCTGTGTGATTAGTACAGGTTTTGTAAGTACTAATAGGATGCTGGCCATTTTATTTCTCCTAATGATTGCTCCCTAGGAAAAAAGAGCCATTATAACTAATGAACGGTATTTGTGAATATATTTATAATAAAGTAATATTTAAGTATTTTCATTTTCTTAATTCATGTAGAACCCCGTTAAATAAGTCTTTTTGATCTCTTAGTAGTTTAGAGATAAAGTTTATTAGATGACCGACGCAAAGTGAAAGTGCCAGTCACGCAGTTAGAAAAACAGTTAACCCATTGTGACAGAAAGGCTCAATATTTTTAACCCCTTAAGGACCGGGGGTTTTGGGATTTTTGCGTTTTTGTTTTGCGCTCCCTGCCTTCCAAAAGCCATAACATTTTTATATTTCCGCTCACATAGCCATATGACGGCTTGTTTTTTGCCGGACAAGTTGTACTTTTTAACGCTACCATTTATTTTTGCATGTGATGTAGTGGGAAACGGGAAAAAAATTCCAAATGGGGTGAAATTGCAAAAAAAAAGCAATTTCACCACAGTTTTACGGGTTTTTAAATTACAACGTTCGATTTGCGATAAAACTGACTGGTTAATTTTATTCTTCAGGTCAGTACGAATCCGGCAATACCTAATATGTATAGTTTTTCTTGCGTTTTGATAGTGAAAAAAATTAAAAGTGGGAATTTTTTATTTCATTTTTTTGTCGCCATGTTTTGACCCCTATAACTTTTTTGTAATTATGCGTACGGAGCAGTGTAGGGGTTCATTTTTTGCGGGCAATCTGAACTTTTAATTGATACCATTATGGGGTGCGTATGATGTTTTGATCACTTTTTATTCATTTTTTTAGAAATGAAGCGCCCAAAAATGGCGAATTAGCCATTTGGACGCTTTCTTTCCGTTTTTATGTTTACCGTATGGTGAATATTTTTAATATTATTATAGTATGGGCGTTTCGCACATTACGACACCCATTATGTGTAATTTTTTTATTTTTTATTTATTTTATTTTCATTTTGGGGAAAGGGGGTGATTTGAATTTTTATATTTTTTTATTTTATTTTTATTTTTAAACTTTTTTTTTTTTTTACCACTTTCTTATAGTTCCCATAGGGAACTATAAGATGCAATCATCAGATTGCTATTCTCATATATTCCAATGCAATAGCATTGGAATATATGAGAAAACGCATATTTCCTATGGAGCCTATTACAGTCATAGGCTCCATAGGAATACTAGTAGTAACCTAGGTTTCATTCACAGAAACCTAGGCTACTAAATGCATGCCCGGCTCCCCTTGTGGCCATCAGGGAATCGAGCAAAACCGAAAGTGAAACTTTCGGTTTGTGCTGATCAGATGCCGTGGTCAGGATTGACCACGGCATCTGAGGGGTTAAATGTCCGCGATCGGCATCGCTGCCGGTCGCGGACATGAGCTGCGGGTGTCAGCTTGATGAATCAAGCGTTTACCTGCAGCTCATGCGCCCGCTCCGTGCGGGAGCGGGCGCCATCTTTAAAGTCCGGACGAAGGGCGTACATGTACTCCCTTCGTCCTTAAGGGGTTAATAAAGGCCAATTGAAAATATGATTTTTAGCCAAAAATTAGTAAAATGCAATCATAAACAAAAATTGCTTCCAAGGTGTACATGGCCTTTAAAAGGAGACCATTATATGAAACATTTTTAACAGCCTTTTTATTTCATTAAAGACAGTAGTTTTACTGTGGCAGATTTCATAGAGTTTGCAGCTGATTTTTAAATATGATCAGGGGATGATATGATTAACAGACACTACAGAGGGTTAAAAGTTTAATGAAGCTTTATGTTACTAGTCAGCGATCAATATCAGTGCTAACTTCTGCTTGACTGAAGTAGCGTGAGCGCACTTAGTAATTGATCTTAGGATATACCTTCTAATGCTTTACTGTACAAATTTAGATCTGTTCTTAGTGGAGCAATTTGTACTCTCATGCAGAAAGCGTAGATAGAATGACTTTCTACTAGTAAATGTCATGAGTCAGCCTCTTATGACACTTCTATGAATAGTATTCGCCCGGGGATTGTGTTTTGGAAATTAAGGAGAGCTGGTAGGACATTCATCAAACTGCTTCCTGCATTTTAGGAAAATACAGGGTTGAAAATGACATCCATTTTGAGTTAATAAACTGTAATAAACAGTTTGTTACAGAATAGTTCATTTTTGTTGTTGAGGTTATTATGTTAATATAGATGATGCTATTAGAGATAACCTAATTTCATGTTATGAAATTCGTTCACGCTTCTTTGGTGATAAAAGCAGAATTGCGTTATGGATTCAGTTACCACGGACCATAACGGAATTCTATGACGGAATGCATAACGGAATGCCTTTAGAGGCATTCCGTCATAATAGAAGTCTATGGCCTGCATAACGGATCCGTCCCGTTTCCGTTATGTAGAAGAGGACTCCCCTGCATAACGGAAACAGGACAGATCCGTTTTGCAGCCCATAGACTTCTATTATGACGGAATGAATATAAGAATGCCTCTAAAGGCATTCCGTCATAGAATTGTGTTATGGTCCGTGGTAACTGAATCCATAACGCAATTCTGCTTTGACCACCAAATGATGCGTGAATGAATTTCAAAATATGAAATTTGCTCTCATCTCTAGCTGCTATAATAACTGTTACCACAAAATCTTTGTATTTTAAACTTGTATCCAGATGTAATAATTCATGTCATAATTAGTTAATATGTTTAAGACATATATTCAATACTTAAAAAATAAAGTGAAACTAGATTAATAGAGATATAACTCATTAATTCTGGTCATACAGTACATTTTTTTGTATTACCTCATATAGCCTGCAGGTGTCAGTATAGTCTTTGCTGTCTATGGAAAGAAACATGCAAATTTTTTTCCTCTTCCTAGTATAAAAGGCTGCCCCCTGTATGACATCTAAGTGCATTACACCACCAGAATATTTTTGGACATCATTTTTTAAAATGATAGCTTTAAAAGTAAGGCTGTGTTTACACTTTTGTTATTTCTTTTCTATCAGGCTTAGAATAGTATAGAAAATTAGAAACACTCATAAAAGTCGAATTGGATGTATCATTATGAATAGAGTTAAGCAAGGAAATTGAGTTAAGCAAGGAAATTTCAGGAAAAATTTGTTTTGTCCCAAAGTCGAATTTCCTCGCACTTTGTGGTAACGAATAAGATGTTTTCTAAAATGGCTGTTAAACATGTTAGAAAGAGGAAGTAAGAAGCACTGGGGACCACAAACAAGGGACCACCCATAATACCATGCAGATAGCCAATCAGCAGATAGCCAGCCCCTGTGATGTCATAGCCCTGATTTTAATGTGTTAACGTTCTTTTAAACATAAGTTGCGCCCTGACACTACTGCTATTTTACAGTTACTGTTACAGTACAGTAGGTCTGACAGACAGGTGCCAGGCCCTTCTAAGGGAACGGGCAGTGTCAAAAATGTTTCTGGAGCTGGCAGAAGTAGCAGCAGAAGAAGGGGGGGATGTGGTAGCAGCAGTCGCAGCGACAGGCCAGTCTCATCCAGTGGTCATGTTTTGACCAGCTACCCAGCTGTCCTTGAATGTTTGACTCGGTCTTCAACATCATATCAACTGACATCAGACACCCCCAACCAAGAGTTGGTGAGTTCCTCAGCTCTGTTCCCCCACCTGTCCTGAACCTGCCTCTTTCATTTTATGTTGCATTTGTTCGAGAAGTATTGTATGCCATTGGCTCTGCTCTGCTTTTCAGCGACGACGAGCTTATTGAAGACAGTCAGCAGGTACTACCCAGCCAAGATGTGGAGGAGAGATCCACTGCTTCCTCCGGTAGATGGGCAAGTAGCAATGATGAGAGTCGTGTGGGAGCAGGTGTTGCGAGCGGTCAGGTATGCAGCCCTGAGACTGGTGAGGGTGACATAAGTGACGTGCAGACAGTAGTGGATGAGGATGTAGCTGATCGCACGTGGGAGCCAGGTGAAGAGGGGGCTTCATCATCATCATCATCATCAACAAGGTTTGAGGGTGGCAGCTTGCACATGAGGCAGCAGCTAAGTCAGCAGGATGGCAGCAGTGTGAGGTCTGTAGCCAAATGTGCCTGGTGTAGACCGTCTGCTACTCAGGAGCCTGCCTGTCTGGAAAGAACTAGCGGTGCATGGGTTCACAGAGGCAGCAGGCAGTCAGCACTGAGTGGTGGGAGAAAAATGCCATATTTGTCGGTGTGGTATTTTTCATCAAGTTGCCAGAGGACGTCAGCGTGGCCGTTTGTAGCATCTGTGGGCAGAAGGTGAATGTTGTTACCACAGCCCTCTGTCAACAGCGTTACCATAAAGTGGCCTGGGAAAACCGTGGCGCTAATGTGGTACAGCCTGACAGCTAATGGTACAACTGCTGCATCTCCCAGTGGCCCTTACCCCTTCTCCAGCAGTCAAGGCTCCACCACCTCAGCAGAAGGAAGCTGTGTTCCCTTCCCATCAGCTACTGGTCCTAATGCCCCTGCTCCTCCTCTCTTACTCCTCATCACTAATTTCGTCAGCAATGGATCACTGAGGTAATTGCAAAAAGACAACTATATGCATGCACTCATCCAATGATGCAGAAGCTGAAAATGCTCCTGGCTAAGTTGCTGGTACTACATTCCCTCCCTTTCCATGTAGTGGACTCTGCACCTTTCAGAGAACTGATGGCTTGTGACAAGCCAAGGTGGAGAGTCCTTACTCATAATTAGTTCTCCAAAAAGGCTGTACCAGCTCTACACATGTGTGTTAATCAGAAGGTGGGCCAGTACTTGAGCCTGTCGGTGCCTGCTAAATTTCAAGGCAGCGTTGATGTGTGGAGCTGTAACTACGGTCAAGGACAATATATGTCATTTATGGCCCACTTGGTAATTATGGTTCTTGCCCAACCACACCAGCCTCTGTGTTCTCAAGCTCTGAGTCCTGCTCCAATGTCCTCCTTTGCCTTCTTATCCTCAACCTTGTCCTCATCCTCAGCTGCAGGCACAATTCGGAGTGCTACTCCAGCTTCCACCTATGAAGAGCATAGTGGTGTCACTCAGATCTCTACCTGGTTTGCCTGGGCAAGTCACACAGGGGAGGAACTGCTCCGTGTCCTTCAAATCCTGGCTGTCTCCTTGCCAACTGAAGATCAGAACTATGGTCAATCAAGAAGAACATCATGTCGGCACTGCATCAAGAGAGCTAACCCATATGTCTGGCATGGTGCACATTTTAATCTGGTTGTAAAGAGGTTCCTGAAGTCTTTTACCCAACTGCAAGACATCCTGAAAATGGCCTGATATGCGATGTTTCCACCCATTGAAACTTCACCCTCCACATGTTGGACCGACTATACAGTATGAGCAGAGGAAGACCATAAATGATTTCTTGATGATGCAGACGGACAGGAGCACTCCCCTGTGTAACTTCGACATTAGCCAGTAGCAGCTCATGCGTGACAACTGATGTTTGTCAGGCCCTTTGAGGAAGCCACGTTATTTGTCAGTTGCCAGGACTATGGGATGAATGACATCATTCCACTCCTTCACATCTTGGAGCAGATGCTGATAATTCTGGCTGGCCAGGGGACAGGAGAAATGGGGACTTGAGCTCTGTGGGGGCTGAACTGGAGGAGGAGGAGAAGGGCATTCAAGCACAAACAATGTATACAGAAATGGGTGGTTTACCTACACAAGTGACAGGAGAGGAGCAGGAGGAACTAGAGACCGATGAGTAAGACCAGGCAGATGACCCCAACACACCGTGGCAGTATGCAGTAAAGATGGAGGCAGGGAGTCCCTCTGAGTCCCTTGCACAGGGGCGGACCGAGAACCCCTCAGGGCCCCCGGGCAAAATAAACCAAAGGCCCCCTTCCAGGCCCCACCCATGTTCTACATCCAGCCACACCCATGTTCCGCCTCCAGTCACGCCCATATCCCGCCTCCAGTCACGCCCTGCACAAGGAACAAAAGTGCAATAATTTATAAACAAGTGCAACATAAATAACCAATTGAAAAACCAAACTGTGAAAAATAAATAACAGGCTTGGAGGGGGGTATTTCTAACAGAGGCCATCTCAGTGTCCATTAGAGAGTGTGTTAGAAAGAATCCCCTCCAGGCCCCATTAAAGACTACAATGGAGGGGAGTGGGGGACTCTTTCTAATGGGCCATTGAGGGCTGTCTTTCTGACAGGACATCTCAGTGTCTTTTAGAAAGTGTGTTAGAAAGAGTCCCCTCCAGGTCACATTAGAGAATACAATGGAGTCTAATGGGCATGGGAGAGGGGTCTCTCCAACACTATGGTTCCTATTCACAATATAACAACACAACAAAGCTCTCTGATACCTAGGCCAAGTTGGCTCCTCTTACCTTAATTATAGTTGGTGGCTGGCAGACTGTGGCTTGCTGGCTACCTCTTGTTGCAGGCTGTGGGCTTGATGGCTACTCGCTGGCTGGCTGTGGGCTTGCTGGCTACCTGCTGGCAGGCTGTGGGCTTGCTGGCTACCCGCTGGCAGGCTGTGGGCTTGCTGGCTTCCACTGGCAGGCTGGTTTGCTGATTGGCAGGCTGTGGGCTTGCTGGCTGGATGGCTGTGGGCTTGCTGGCTATGGCTTGCTAGTTGGCAGGCTGTGGGCTTGCTGGATGTAGGCCTGTGGCTGGCTAGCTGTGGGCCTGGCTCTGGGGCTGGCTGTCTCTGGGCCTGATGCTGTCTCTGGGCCTGGGTCTGGCTGGCTCTGGGCCTAGCTGGCTCTAGGCCTGGGGCTGGCTGTATCTTACAGGCTGTAGGCTTGGAGGCCTTCATGCTCTAAAGATGGTCTACAAATGTGTGGCTGAGCCCAATTTCTTGCCTTTGTAAGGCAGTGTGCAGAGAGTATCCATCCGCACACTGTTTGCTTAAAAAATCTGGCCTCAGCGGCCTGTGGAGGCGTCGCACATCGACGTCAGTACGTAACGTCAGTACGCACTGTACGTGCACCTCCACGCACAGGACGCCATGGCCAGGCCCCTCCTCTCACATATGTAGCTCCGGCCACGGGGCCCCAATAGCCTGATGTTGCTCATAGACTTCGGATGTAATAATTTTCTGTACTGGGCAGCGGCCAGCGGGCCACCTTCTTGGCCGGGCCCTCGGACCACTTCCGAAGTGTCTGACCGCTCAGATCGCCCCTGCCCTTGCACAAATGTCCAGATGCATGCTGAATTGCTTGCATAGTGACAGCCATATTATCACCATTTGGCAGAGGCATGTCTACTGGCTCTAAACCAGGGGCGTAACTAGAGATCTATGGGCTCCAGGGCAAACTTTGAATTGTAGGCGCTCATCTCCCTGTGCTGCTGGCCCCCTTCCCCTGCCGGGCCTGGTCGTGGTCACACACTCTGCAACCGCCAGACTTAGGGGCCCGGTCGCAATTGCGACTGCTGCAACCCCTATAGCTACACCACTGCTCTCCACCATGTAAGACCCTCGCTACCATTCCAAAATGGGGGCCTTTTTTCCACCTGCTGAGGGGGAGGATAAACTCAACTAGTATTGAGAAATCCTATCTAGTGAGTTGGCCGCTGCCTATGTGTGTCATCGCCCATCCTCATGAAGGGGTGTCTCTCTGCTCTCCCTCTCCACTGCCGTGATTGCTGGAGGAGGGTGGTGGCGGGGGTAGGAGTAGCACCAGCTCCATCAGCATGCAACTTATGTCTGGAGTCTCTAGTGTGCACTTTTCTTCACCCACCTACTAAAGAAACCACCCAGCAGCAGCAGGACATAGAGCAGAACCTGAACCAGCAGGTAGTGGCAAACTTTGACTGAAACCTGCCACATTACCTCCAAGATTCCCTGGACTTCTGGGCAGCCGAACTTGATTTGCGGCCGTGACTGGCCGAGTTTGCCCTGGACAAGCTTTTTCTGCCCGGCTTGTAGTGTAGTCTAAGAGCGGGTGTTTAGTGCAGGGGGCATAGTTACAACAAGGAAAACTGGCCTTTCCACCCAAAATGTTGAGAAACAAACCTTTGTAAAGATGAATCAGGCATCGATCAGCCAGGATTTCCACACACCAGTGCTTGATGCATCAGACTAGATCATTCTGGGTGCCACACCAAAACTTCTTTTCTTCTACTGCCACCCACAATCTTGTGCTGTTACTGCCACTGTTGTTGCCCCCCACCTTCCCACTTTGTGACTGGGCCATTGTGTTGACTCCTCATGCGATTGCCACCCTTCCCTCTGTGTGACTGGGCCATTGTGTTGACTCCTCATGCGATTGCCACCCTCCCCTCTCTGTGACTGGGCCACTTTGTTGACTCCTCATACGGTTGCCACCTTCACCTGTCGGTGACTGGGCCACTTTGTTGACTCCTCATATGGTTGCCACCGTCACCAGTCTGTGACTGGGCCACTATGTTGACTCCTCATTCGGTTGCCACCCTCCCCTCTCTGTGACTGGGCCATTGCGTTGACTCCTCATGCGATTGCCACCCTCCCCTCTCTGTGACTGGGCCACTTTGTTGACTCCTCATACGGTTGCCACCTTCACCTGTCGGTGAGTGGGCCACTTTGTTGACTCCTCATATGGTTGCCACCCTCACCACTCTGTGACTGGGCCACTATGTTGACTCCTCATGCAGTTGCTACCCTCACCACTTCCTGACTGGGCCACTATGTTGACTCGTTATGTGGTTGCCACTCTATGACTGGGCCACTGTGTTGACTCCTTATGCAGTTGCCACCCTCACCACCCTCAAGATCCCTATTTTGCATCAGGGTATGCTTATGATTTGGAAGCCAAAAACAGGAGTGGTACAAAACACAGAAGACATGCAAATATTCTAATGACGTGTCATATCTGTTTTGGATCCGCTCCTGTTTTTTTTGAAGACCTTAGCATACTGATGGATTACTGACCAAATGCTGACCGTGTGAAGGCGGATGCTCAAAAGACAATATACATTTTTTTGCGGTTGTTCTTGTGACGGATCAGAAAAAGGGAAAAATAAACAGTGACGTCAACACAAACTTACTGCTGACACCCTCTCCACTCTGTCAGGGGGCCGCTACTTGTATCAGTGTGTAACAGAACAGGTTCTGTAAAAATCTATGTGAAATCAGCTGACTGTGTAAAAGGAGTGCGCTCTTTCACTCGACAGTACAATATTGGGCCACTTCACGGTTCTTTATTCCTAACACTAACATTGACCTGTAAGGCCAGTTGAGTTATTTGGTCAGTTTTGGCCCTGTAACTAACCAAATAAATGACGTGATTCTAAGAGTGACGCCTGTCAATTGCTTGTCATACTGACACACAGTAACTTTTTGACTACCACAGCGGATTAGCTATATAAGTTTCTGCAATGCACAGTGTTTTACACCAATATACAGGCTCTCTGCAGCTGGGAAATTGCAGATTTTTAACGCGTTTCGCCACAAATAAATTTGGATTAAGTCAAATTTTGGGGGAAAATTCGGCAAAGTGTCCAAATCAAATTTCTTGAAACGTCACTCATCTGAAATTATGAAGCATATCACAAAGGATCTTTCATATCTGTAATGGCTGTCTAGCACCAGTGTGATGAGTGCCTAATCCTTTGCTGATTCCCTGTGAGTAATAAATAATACCCTCCTGTGCATATTATTACTTCCTGTGTAAATGTACTATAGCTCAATCCTATCTATTGACCATATCTTTTATTCCAGCACATTTTTTCATTTAACAAATGGTTGTCACAAGTTCGCAACCTAAAAAATGTCAAGATTTTACAACAATCTAAATTGCTCCAAGCGCAAAATAAATATTACCAAATCTTGTAATACAAACATTATGACAGCCAATGGAACATGCAGAGACAGTAGAGGGTAAAAGTGAAAAATAAAGATTCAGATCTAGTCCAAGATAGGCCAGCGGAAGTTAAGAATGATAGGGGACATTAAAGGCTTAGTCTTATCTCACCGTTACTAGGCGTACCTGGGCACAGATACAATTGAGCATGTGGTTCCCTTTCCTGCCATTCTACATCACCTCGATGAACCCTAATATTGGCCCCTAACCCTAATACTGAGCCCTAATACAGACCCCTAATGCTGGCCCCTAACACTGACCTTTATACTGACCCTAACCCTAAGGCCTCTTTCACACGGGCGTCATGTTTGACGCCCGGATAAGAGGCGGGTGCGTTGCGGGAATATGCGCGTTTTTCCCGCGTGGGTGCAAACGTTTGTAACGCGTTTTGCACGCGCGTGAGAAAAAACGCCATGTTTGGTACCCAACCCGAAGCCGGACTTCATCACTGAAGTCCGGTTTCGGGTCTTCTGGAGAATTGATTATTTTCCCTTATAACATGGTTATAAGGGGAAATAATAGCATTCTTAATAAAGAATGCATTGTTAAATGAAGAGGAAGGGGTTAAAAATAATAAAACTTAACTTACCTTAGCCACTTGATCTCGTAGTTGCGATCTCTCCTCTCTTTCCCTGCATCTTTGAAGATCTACAGGACCTGTGATGACGTCACATCACATGGTCCAATCATATGGTCCATCTTACCATGGTGATGGACCATGTGATTGGACCATGTGATATGACGTCATCACAGGTCCTGTAGATCTTAGAAGATGCAGGGAAGAGAGGAGAGATCGCGACTACGCGATCAGGTGGCTAAGGTAAGTTACCTTTTATTATTTTTAACCCCCTCCTCTTCATTTAACAATGCATTCTTTATTAAGAATGCTATTATTTCCCCTTATAACCATGTTATAAGGGAAAATAATAGAGATCGGGTCCCGTTGCTAAGCAACCATGCGGGAAAATCGCAACGCATCCGCACTTGCTTGTGGATGCTTGTGATTTTCCCGCAGCCCCATTCACTTCTATGGGGCCTGCGTTGTGTGAAAAACGCACAATATAGAGCATGCTGCGATTTTCACGCAACGCAGAAGTAATGCGTGAAAATCACCACTCATGTGCACAGCCCCATAGAAATGAATGGGTCCGGATTCAGTGCGGGTGCAATGCGTCCTCCTCACGCATTGCACCCGCGCGGAAAACTCGCCCGTGTGAAAGGGGCCTAATACTGACCCCTAACCCTAATGCTAGCCCCTGACTTAAATACTGACCCCAAACCAAATACTGAACTCTAACTCTAATACTGACCCTAACCTAAAGATAGGTACAGGTATATTAGTACACTGCTGTATATACTATATATATCGGTATCCACTGCATCTTTCATATCTTGTACTTGACACATAGTATACACACAGAGAACTGATATGTCAGGAACAACGTATAATAATGTGTACAGATATAAAGCATATAAAGCAGTGTATTGATACCTCAGGTACAAGGTATAAAAGATGAAGTGGGTACAGATATATCAGAACACTGCTGTGTATACTATATATCTGTACACACTGCATGTATTATATGGTATAATACATGCAGTGTGTATCGGTATATAGTATATCCAGCAGTGTGCTGATATGTGGGGTATGAGATATAATAGATGCCGTGTGTACAGATATATAGTATACAAAGCAGTGTACTCATGTAAGGTGCAAGGTGTAATTTATACCTCACACCTCACATATCAGTAAAGTGCTGTATATATTATATATCTGTACACACTGCATGTATGATGGGCTTAGACCCATCTCACTTTAAATGGTGAGATGAGACAACCCGTTCAATGTCCCCAAGCATTCTAAACTTCCACTTGCCTATCTTGGACTGGATCTGAATCTTTATTTTTGACTTTTACCCTATTCTATCTACTGTATCTATCTAATGGTATCTATCTATACGATGTATTAATCTCTATGAATTAATGTAGTATATATGTTATCTATCTATCTGTTTCTCTGTCCATCCATCGATCCATTCATCCATCTATTCAATCTGTTAACCTCTATGAATTAATCTATTATCTAACCATTTATCTACCTATCTCACTATCCATCCAGGCAAAATATTATCTATCTATACATCATCTAATTAATCAACTGTTATCATTCTATCTATCTATCTATCTATCTATCTATCTATCTATCTATCTAATATCTATCCATCTATCAAAGTAGGACATTGATAAAAAAAAAAGGGGGTGTTTAGGGCCAGTGAGCAGGCAAGACAAAAAAAAAAAAAATTAAAGGATCACAGGACTTGTAAGATTGTAAACTCTTACGAGTAGAGCCCTCATTCCTCTTTGATTACTCTTAACCCCTTAGTGACTAATGACATACTGTGTACGTCATGATGTGGTGTTAGTTACCGCATCATGACGTGCACAGTACGTCAGTAGATCAAAGTGTCACCGGCATCTAAACGGGTGCTACGGACAGCCGAGCTGTCCGGGCACCTGGCAGGGGACCAATCACAGCCGTCCCTGCCTTTGGATCGCTGCGATTGGTCAGTCAGATTTGATCGACCAACCGCAGCGTTCAGCAGCGCAGCTCCGATCTCACCAGTGAGTGTGGAGGAGAACGGGGCTGCGCTGCTGTGTTTACTGTGCCCCGATCTCCCCTCCCCTTCAGGATGGCCGAGCGGGACCAGGTAATAATGAGAAGGCCGACCCCCCCAGGGTCCTGTACTGCAGTGTATTGTAGAGCCATCAAACCCACTAGATCTTCAAGAACCAAGTGAGTCTGAGTCAAAAAAGTGTAAAAAAATTTAAAAAGTTAAAAATCAATGTAGCATTTTCCCATATACGCACATTTAATTTGGGTAAAAATGAAGAAAATAAAATATCCTAAACATGTTTGTATCGCCGCGTCCATAACAACCAGCTCTATAAAAATATCACATGATCTAACCCCTCAGGTGAACACCATAAGGAAATAAAACTAAAAACAGTGCCAAAAAAGACATTTTATGTCACCTACCATCATAAAAGGGCATATGCCCCCCAAAATAGTACCAATCAAACCGTCACCTCATCCAGCAAAAAATTAGACCCTACCTAAGACAATCGGCCCAAAAATGAAAAAGCTATGGCTCTCAGATTATGGAGACACTAACACATAAATTTTTTTGTTTCAAAAATGCTATTAATGTGTAAAACTTAAATAAATAAGAAAAAGTATACATATTAAGTATTGCCACATCCGTAACGACCTGCTCTATAAAATATCACATGAGCTAACCCCTCAGGTGAAAACTGTAAAAAATTAAAACAGTGCCAAAAATAATTTTTTGTCACCTACCATCACAAAAAGTTCAGCAGCAAGCAACCAAAAAGGCATATGCCCTCCAAAATAGAACCAATCAAACCATCACCTCATCCTGCAAAAAATGAGACCCTAACTAAGATAATCAGCCAAAAAATAAAAAAGGTATGGCTCTCAGACTATGGAGACGCTAGAACATGACCTAACCCTTCAGATGAATGCCGTAAATATAAATAAATTAAAACTGTGCCAAAATTACCAATTTTGGGTCAATTTGCCACAAAAAGTGTAATAATGAATGATCAAAAAATCAATCACATGTACCCAAAAATGGTACCAATCAAACATCAACTCTTCCTGCAAAAAACGAGCCCCCACACAAGACCATCGGCAGACAAATAAAAAAAATATGGCGTTTAGAAAATGGAGACACAAAAACATTTTTTTTTACAAAAATGCTTTATTATGTAAAACTTAAACAAACAAACAAAGAAAGTAGACATATTTGATATCATCGCATCCGTAACAACCTGCTCTATAAAAATAGCACATGATCTAACCTGTCAGCTGAACGTTGTAAAAAACAAAAAATAAAAACGGTGCCAAAACATCCATTCTTTGGTTACCTTGCCTCACAAAAAAAACTAAATATAGAGCGATTGAAAATCATATGTACCCCAAAATAGTACCAATAAAACTGACACCTTATCCCCTAGTTTCCAAAATGGGGTCACTTTTTAATTGTTTCTACTGTAGGGTGCATCTGGAGGGCTTTAAATGGGACATGGTGCCTAAAAACCAGTCCAGCAAAATCTGCCTTCCAAAAACCAATCCGGCGCTCCTTTTCTTTTGCGCCCTGCCATGCACCTATACAGCAGTTTACCACCACATGTGGAGTGTTGTAAACCGCAGAATTAGGGTAATAAATAATGAGTTTTGTTTGGCTGTTAACCCTCCATGTGTTAAAGAAAAAAATGGATTAAAATGGAATATCTGCCAAAAAAGTGAAAAATAGACATTTCATCTCCATTTTCCGTTAATTCATGTGTAATAACTAAAGGGTTAACAAAGTTTGTGATCGCTCCTATACAAGTGTATACTACAGAGCCATCTCATTAAAATGAATGGGACGGCTTTGGGTGAAATTACACCTGCTCACCGCTGCAGATGCAACGGCCAGCAGGTAAACAATGAAGAGGAGGCAGCGCTGGCATGGTGCGCGCCTTCTCTTCAAACAGCTGGTCGGCGGGGGTGCCAGGTGTCCAGGGCCGGCGCCACCTGTAAGGCGACCTAGGCAACTGCCTAGGGAGCAATTTAGCAGGGGGCGCCGCCGGAACCCAAACCTGGTTGGAAGGGAACTTACACTGGCGGCCAGCGCGGCGCCGCGCTCTCATGCTGCGCCGCCTGAGTGCTCTAAGAATCCCGCCCGGCTGCTGCGCTTGCATGTGTGCGCGTGCGCCGGCTGCTCACTGACCCAGCAACACGGCCGGTCACATGATGGGCTGGGCTCAGGGCGGCTGGGGCCTGGGGGCGTGACTGCACAGCGGCGGCAAACGGGAAGAGCAGGGGCAGCTAGCCTAGAGCGCCTGAGGCAATGCGATCTCAGTCTCTGATACTCACCAGCAGTCAGCCAGAGAGAGAAGAAGTAGAAGCTAGTAGCCGCCCAGCAGCAACTCAGGACAAGACAAGGACAGCTGGTAGGATTGGAATTACTTAGTTGTTCAACTAGACTCTGTCTGATGGATCATTATACATCAACATGCATCAATATAACTTGCAGACATATAGCCTAGGCCTATCTGCCTAGCCAGGACCTAAAGAGTTGCAAAGCTATAACCCTCAACATGCCCTGACAGGCTCAGCAACAGATTATAAGAGAATGCTGAGGATTGTAGTATCACAGGGATATAGGAGCAGTAAACATGGTAGATGGAGCAGTCACAGATCTTATATAAGGTCATTCTGGCCATTTGGGGTGACTGGGCAGGCTATATCCCTGTGATACTACAATCCTCAGCATTCTCTTATAATCTGTTGCTGTCAGGGCATGCTGAGGGTTAGGCCGCAGATGCACACAGCCGTGAGCGGTCCGTGGTATCCCAGCCTGGAATCCTGCAGAGAGCAGGAGCGCACAGCGTCATTGGTTGCTATGACGCCGTGCGCTTCGTGCCGCCTCTACAGTACTGTAATACACTGGTATGATCTATACTATTGTATTATAGTACTGTAGCGGCGGCATGAAGCGCACGGCGTAAATCGTGCGATTTACGAGTAAGCGAACAATCTAATACACAGGCTTGTTTCTTTAGCAATGGATTAAGTTATGGTAGTTATTCTCCACCATTATTAATAGGGGGCTTTATTGCAACATATAACTCTCTTAATTTAAATGCCGAGAAAGGGGTGGAACATATGTGATGTCATGATATGGGCTGATCATCTGATAAGCTAAGGATAAGTCATCAATAAATATAACTTGGAATTGTTTTTACGACAGTTTGTACATGAACACCCAACCCCCCTCCCCTCTTCCGATTGTAAAGCGCAGTAGAATATGTTGGTGCTATATAAATAAGATTATTATTATTATTATTATTATTATTATCATTATTATTATTAGATGCAATGTTTCAGTCACCTCATGCCACAGGCTGGAGGAAAGTAGTGTCATCCATCCAGCTATCTGTATCTCATACCACGCCATACTTCTCATAACCTAGGAACTGATGGGTGGCCAGTGGCATCCATCAAAGGATTATGGGAGACTGTTCAGGGACCTTTTGTTTATTCATTTGAATAGGGCTTGCCGAGGTCCATGTGCTTGCACCTCATTTGGGTATATCATATTACTATGCCGACTTCATCATTTGGTTTTGAATTGTACATGTTTTAATTATTAAATACAATTTGAGTTGTTGTTGTTGTGGACTTTAGTACATCTGTAAACTCTATTGTATAGTTAACCATAATTATAAAATAATTGCAGTAAGTAGATGATGTATAACTTCCACCATGCCTAAGGCTACTTTCACACTCGCGTTTTGTGTGGACCCGTCAGATAATACAACCGTCTGCATCCGTTCAGAACGGATCCGTTTGTATTATCTTTAACATAGACAAGACGGATCCGTCTTGAACACCATTGAAAGGCAATGGAGGACGGATCTGTTTTCTATTGTGCCAGATTCTGTCAGTGAAAACGTCTGATGAAATTGAGCCAAACCGATCTGTCCCTATTGACTTACATTGTGTGCCAGGACGGAGCCGTTTGGCTCAATTTCATCAGACGGACACCAAAACGCTGCAAGCAGCATTTTGGTGTCCGTCTCCAAAGCGGAATGGAGACTGAACTGATGCAAACTGATGCATTCTGAGTGGATCCTTTTCCATTCAGAATGCATTAGGGCAAAACTCATCTGTTTTGGACCACTTGTGAGAGCCCTGAACGGATCTCACAAATGGAAAGCCAAAACGCAAGTGTGAAAGTAGACTTATTCTGCAGTATTTGAGCTTGTCATGTACAAGAAAAGGTTAATTTCTCTCATGACCTTTATAAGTAATTCATGATGGATTCTGGCTACCAGTCTCAGCTAGGGGAAGTAAGATGATGACCTGTTAAAAAGTGAGACGGAACAAATGCATGTAGTGTCAAGAACCTTACAGTGTACACTAGACCTCGGCACAATATACATCACTCTATTTTAGCTTCCTGAGTTGTCAATGTGACAGTGTCAGGTAACATTCTTTATGTATTCTCATATGTATTAAATGTTCCTCATCAAGGTCAGTGTGTGATTTGTATGTACAGCGCTAATATATCTCCAAAGGCAGAAAATCTATTAGAAAGAGATAATTGTCAAATAGAGATGAGCAAGGACACAGTGTGATGTAAACAGGCTGGAGGAGCTCTAATAAAAATAAAATCAGTTTAAAGGCCTGGAAATACAGTAATAAGCAGTGGCATGCCTGCCATAGGGGCGGACTACGCAACAGCTAAGGAGCCCAGGGGAAGAGAAGGCCTGGTGCTAAACTTCTCCTCTTCCTGACATAAATTTAAGGCATTGTTCAGGAACCAACTCTAGGAGGAGCTCAGTGCAAATAAATTATTTACAGCTTCTATTGATATAAATGGTAACTAAACAAATCTGCACTGAGCTCCACCTAGTGATGGCCACACACAGACAGTTTTATAATGTACTGTGTGAAGGGAAGCAGTAGATTAATCAGTGTATCAATGTCAATTGTCTGGTGTAAAATACATTGATAAATATGGGGCAATGTGTCATTGTAGGTGTGTTTGAGGATATCTATATAAAGGTGATAACTGTCCTAATCCTGTTGTGATGGTAATGAAATCGCTATTGAAAAGTGATCTGTACAGACCAAGAAAAGTGATCTGTAGAGATTATCTGACAGATTTTCTTACCAATCATTGGTCAGATGGACATTTATACACACAGATCGTTTGTTATACACATCAATTATTGGTCTGATCAGACAGAAATTGATCAGATAATCTGTTGGTGTAATACAGCCCTTAGGCTTAAAACCCCTTTACATGGGACGACAGAGCAGTAGATTATAGGGAAGGAAGCATTACTTCCCGACTATCTGCTGCTCGCGGGTGGAGGAGACCACTGCATTTACAGGCAGCGATCTCCTTCAGAGTATGGGAAGGAGCGAGCGATAATGCCATCGCTCTTCCCCATACCGACAGCAGATTGTGTTTACACTGCACGCTCTTCTGTGGGCAAACGACCAAACGACCAAACGATTGGATGACCTGATGAATGAGCATTTCGTTCATTGGGTCATTTACACCGCCAGATAATCTTTAAGATTCTCGCCCCCCGTAAAGGGCCAATTAGTGGCCAGTGTGAAAACTGCAGAAAGTTTTTTTTCTAAATATACATAGTGAGATGAAAATTAAAAAATAACATCAGCAAGAATTATTTAAAAATGTTTTTAACATAAAAAAATTTAAACAATTGGTCATCTTTTGATGACACATTCTCTGAAAAAGTGGTTTTCACACAATTGACATATATTACCTATCCGCAGGATAGGTGGTAAATGTCTAATCACTGGGCCTTGCTGCTAGGACTCATCACTAGAGATGAGCGAACACCTGGATGTTCGGGTTCGAGAGGTTCGGCCGAACTTCCGGAAAATGTCCGGGTTCGTGATCCGAACTCAACCCGAACTTCATCCCGAACCCGAACCCCATAGAAGTCAATGGGGACCCGAACTTTTGGGCACTAAAAAGGCTGTAAAAGACACCCAGAGGGATAATATACCGCAATAAATGCATTGCGATTACAACTTTGAGCTAACGATCACCATGGGAACGCCTCCTCCAGTAGAATGTACTGTCGGATCTGAGAATTAAGTTGAAATCGCAATGCGATTCTTATATATTTGCTTAATCGCATTGCGATTTCAACTTAGCATTGCTAAATAATTCCATTCATATCGTTAACTTACTGAGTCAGTAAGTTAACCAATATGGATGGAATTATTTAGCAATGCTAAGTTGAAACGGCAATGCGATTAAGCAGATATATAAGAATCGCATTGCGATTTCAACTTAATTCTCACATCCGACAGTACATTCTACTGGAGGAGGCGTTCCCATGGTGATCGGTAGCTCAAAGTTGTAATCGCAATGCGATTAAGCAAATACATAAGAATCGCATTGCGATTTCAACTTTTTAGTACTCAACTTTTAAAATCGTATACCACTTTAAGTTCCAAAGTTGCAATCGCGTTCGAATAGAACTTAAAGCTGTCTCTTAGTCAGTTTTAGTATTGGTGTGCTGTAATAGAAGTTACATTCGTACGCGAATATAACTTAGAGCAATACAGTCACTTTACACTGTTAGTTTTATTATCGCGATAATACAACTATTCAAGAATCGTGTACGTGTGTCTGTACGTGTGTGCGTTACCTCGGATCGGATCGAGAGAGACGAGAGTGGAGATTGGTGACTGTCCCAGCGATTATGGCGAAAAGTAATTTCTCTAAAGAAGAGCTGGATTTCTTAATAACTGTAAGTAATTGAACTTAGTTAGTGTGTAATGCAGTAATGTGATTTAAACTTATTAATGATTTATATTAGCCAAGAAGCCTGCAGGCCTTCACTGATCTCATAACTGCCTTACACTGTCACATGTCCTACTGCTTGGTGACATAAACTCATCACAGGCTTTAGCAGACTGCACAACTACATGAGTGATTAGTGAAAGACACTGTTAAAGGGGTGGCAATGTTCAAGTCACTTTTAAAGGGATGACGATGTTCAAATCACTTTTAAAGGGATGGCGATGTTCAAGTCACTTTTAAAGGGGCGGCAATATTCAAGTCACTTTTAAAGGGATCGCAATGTTCAAGTCACTTTTAAAGGGATGGCGATGTTCAAGTCACTTTTAAAGGGGCGGCAATATTCAAGTCACTTTTAAAGGTATTGCAATGTTCAAGTCACTTTTAAACGGATGGCAATGTTCAAGTCACTTTTAAAGGGGCTGCAGTGTTCAAGTCACTTTTAAAGGGATGGCGATGTTCAAGTCAGTTTTAAAGGGATGGCGATGTTCAAGTCACTTTTAAAGGGGCTGCAGTGTTCAAGTCACTTTTAAAGGGGCGGCAATGTTCAAGTCACTTTTAAAGGGATGGCGATGTTCTACTCTTTGACTGTTTTGATATTAAATGTTATTTTTGATGGTTCTTATGACTATGATAACTAATAATTGTATTTTAGAACTGTGGGATTACATGATTTAATTGTTATCTTGCAGGAAATGTTGGAGAAGGGGTATGACCGCAGAAGGTCAAGGGGCGAAAAGCAGGCCATAGTGCGGAGAATTGCTTTCCAGCTGTGGCAGAAGCATGGGTGCACTCATCGGAAGGATGCGATTCTAAAAAGTGGTCAGATCTGAAGCGCCACAGGATGGATCTGATCACTAAGATCAGAGATAAATCTTTTCCAGGTACAATACTTATTTGCATAACTGAGCAGATAGATAACAATATGTTGGTGAGAGAAATAAGTATTTTAACCCTTTACAATAAATCACTTAGTACAGTGGTGTTGAACTGATGGGAAAGGGTGCTAAAGGTGGCAATATGAGACCTCTTTCTGGGCCACATATGTTTTTTGACTTTACACATTTGACTTTGGCCCCTGAAGCTTGTCCAAACTCCTCGCACGTCTGGACGAGTGTAGACAACAAGCATCGATCAGGACAATTAGGCCACATGCCCAAATGAAGTCATAGACTCGAATCACTCTTGTTCCCTGGGGAGTGGCCCATCACCCAATAGCAGCAGTGAGTTGAAGCTGAACTTAATCAACGATGCTCAAAGGCAGAGTGCAGGGGGTACCCACAGGTTCCTGGGCCGGCAGGTCAAGGCAGACACTGATGATACTACGGTAGAAAAGTATTTGGATCGTGATGGCTCACCTAAAACAGGCTATTGAGTGGGTGCCTCCAGCAATGATAGACTCACCCAGTCTATGAAAAAGTACATAAAATTGATGGTTTTGCTGGGCACACCTCACCTGGTCTTGCACATGTGTATATCAATGTGTCACAATTTGAACAATCGATGCTGTCACTCAATTTTAGTGTGTACTTCTAACAACTAGTTTATTCATAAAACCATCAATAGATAAAACATGATTATGTCAAAAATTAAAAATAAAAGTACATAGTTGCAATACAAAAAAATAACAAAAATATCAAAAATATATAAGAATAATTGCAATACAAAAAAATAACAAAAATATAAGAATAAATATTTTTATTCTTATATTTTTGTTATTTTTTTGTATTGCAACTATGTACTTTTATTTTTAATTTTTGACATAATCATGTTTTATCTATTGATGGTTTTATGAATAAACTAGTTGTTAGAAGTACACACTAAAATTGAGTGACAGCATCGATTGTTCAAATTGTGACACATTGATATACACATGTGCAAGACCAGGTGAGGTGTGCCCAGCAAAACCATCAATTTTATGTACTGATGATACTACACTTGATCTAAGCCAAAAGGAGAAGAAAGATAGGTGTAGTTAATTATTATGCCATCCAGACACTACCATAGATTAATTTGTGTACCTTTAACTGTAATTTGGCGTTACTTGTTTATCTTGGCATTTTTAAAAAATTTGGTCATCATCATTACAGATGCTCCGCTTCCCAAAGTGAGAGCCAAGCTCTCTAAAAAGAAGAAGGCGGTGGAGGTGGAGGAGGAGACAGACCACTCGGACGAGGAGGAGCAGGAAGAGGCAGGGCCATCAGGCTATCGGGCCCATAGCCCACCTGCTGCAGTGGAGGAGGGTGATGACTCTGAGGAGGCAGAAGAGGAGATGGTGACTACCCCCCGACAAGAAGGTAAATGGATGATGTGGATATTTTTATTTATTCAGTGTCCCAGAAAGCTAATGTTACGGGTGGGAGTACTGATTTCCATAACGTATCTAACTGACACATGCATTTTTGGAAGTACGATATAACAAGCATGCAATATATAAATTTTTGTAAGAATATATTTTAACAAACTATATTATTTTTTTAAATGAAGAAAATATAATAAAACAGGCAACAAATAAAGTACAACACATAACAGTAATATAAAAAATAAACACTAAAAAGTAATTGATCAACATCAAAACCATTAACGTAACTACTAAGTCAATAACCCAAAACTAAAAGGAACTATTTATTAATCCTACCTAAACCAATATATAACAGATTTCAAGAAAAAATATCATCTGCTTTATATAACAATTAATGATTGTATTTTAATGTACATTTCCAAATTTTATTTCATTTATTTTACAGCTGACAACATCATGTTAAAAAAATAAAAACAATGCGAAGGAAGCACCAGCTGCGAAGGCAGCAGTTCAGGGAGCAGCAAACCAGGAAGATGAGGCAGCTCAAGATGCAGTTCTCCCACCAAATGCGAGCCATGGAGGAGGATCATCTTAAGGACATCGATGATCTGCTGGAGGAGCAGAGAAAAATTAAAAATTACCCTAATTTTTTGGTTATTTATATATTTATGTTAAAAATAATTCTATTTTGTTAAAGATTATTTTATAAAACTATAATGTTAAATCAAATTTATTATGCTTTTGTTTGATTGGAAGCAAAGGGTACAGATAGTGTTGCCCATATTAATAATTATTTTCATTACTGTAATCTTTCAAGGGTTTCAAGTTCAACTGGTTTATGTGCTAGATCTGGTAAGGTTTCTGGTAAGGCTGTAAAACACACCCGGAAAGGGCTAGAGGGCTGCAAAAGGCAGCAAAATGTAGGTAAATCCCTGCAAACAAATGTAGATAGGGAAATGATGAGTTAACATAAAATAAATAAAAATTTAACAATATTAATTGGAGTGAGGTCCCATAGCACAGAATCAGGCTTCAAGTCACCCACCAATGGAGAAGGTCACTTACTATTATTTCGACCCCAACACCCAGACAAAGGAGAGAGGTCCCACAGCAGAGAATCTGGCATCATATCAACCACCACAGGAGTAGGCCACCATTTAGTTACTTTGACCCCTTCACCCAGACAGAGGAGAGAGGCCACACAGCACATATTCAGGCATCATATCAACCACCGCAAGAGAAGGACACTTTTAGATACTTTGACCCCTGCACCCAGGAAGAGGAGAGAGGTCCCACAGCAGAGAATCAGGCATAATATCAACCACCACAGGAGAAGCCACCATAAAGTTACTTTGACCCCTTCACCCAGACAGAGGAGAGAGGCCCCACAGCACATATTCAGGCATCATATCAACCACCGCAAGAGAAGGACACTTTTAGATACTTTGACCCCTGCACCCAGGAAGAGGAGAGAGGTCCCACAGCAGAGAATCTGGCATCATATCAACCACCACAGGAGTAGGCCACCATTTAGTTACTTTGACCCCTTCACCCAGACAGAGGAGAGAGGCCACACAGCACATATTCAGGCATCATATCAACCACCGCAAGAGAAGGACACTTTTAGATACTTTGACCCCTGCACCCAGGAAGAGGAGAGAGGTCCCACAGCAGAGAATCAGGCATAATATCAACCACCACAGGAGAAGCCACCATAAAGTTACTTTGACCCCTTCACCCAGACAGAGGAGAGAGGCCCTACAGCACATATTCAGGCATCATATCAACCACCGCAAGAGAAGGACACTTTTAGATACTTTGACCCCTGCACCCAGGAAGAGGAGAGAGGTCCCACAGCAGAGAATCTGGCATCATATCAACCACCACAGGAGTAGGCCACCATTTAGTTACTTTGACCCCTTCACCCAGACAGAGGAGAGAGGCCACACAGCACATATTCAGGCATCATATCAACCACCGCAAGAGAAGGACACTTTTAGATACTTTGACCCCTGCACCCAGGAAGAGGAGAGAGGTCCCACAGCAGAGAATCAGGCATAATATCAACCACCACAGGAGAAGCCACCATAAAGTTACTTTGACCCCTTCACCCAGACAGAGGAGAGAGGCCCCACAGCACATATTCAGGCATCATATCAACCACCGCAAGAGAAGGACACTTTTAGATACTTTGACCCCTGCACCCAGGAAGAGGAGAGAGGTCCCACAGCAGAGAATCTGGCATCATATCGACCACCACAGGAGTAGGCCACCATTTAGTTACTTTGACCCCTTCACCCAGACAGAGGAGAGAGGCCACACAGCACATATTCAGGCATCATATCAACCACCGCAAGAGAAGGACACTTTTAGATACTTTGACCCCTGCACCCAGGAAGAGGAGAGAGGTCCCACAGCAGAGAATCAGGCATAATATCAACCACCACAGGAGAAGCTACCATAAAGTTACTTTGACCCCTTCACCCAGACAGAGGAGAGAGGCCCCACAGCACATATTCAGGCATCATATCAACCACCGCAAGAGAAGGACACTTTTAGATACTTTGACCCCTGCACCCAGGAAGAGGAGAGAGGTCCCACAGCAGAGAATCAGGCATAATATCAACCACCACAGGAGAAGCCACCATAAAGTTACTTTGACCCCTTCACCCAGACAGAGGAGAGAGGCCCCACAGCACATATTCAGGCATCATATCAACCACCGCAAGAGAAGGACACTTTTAGATACTTTGACCCCTGCACCCAGGAAGAGGAGAGAGGTCCCACAGCAGAGAATCTGGCATCATATCAACCACCACAGGAGTAGGCCACCATTTAGTTACTTTGACCCCTTCACCCAGACAGAGGAGAGAGGCCACACAGCACATATTCAGGCATCATATCAACCACCGCAAGAGAAGGACACTTTTAGATACTTTGACCCCTGCACCCAGGAAGAGGAGAGAGGTCCCACAGCAGAGAATCTGGCATCATATCAACCACCACAGGAGTAGGCCACCATTTAGTTACTTTGACCCCTTCACCCAGACAGAGGAGAGAGGCCACACAGCACATATTCAGGCATCATATCAACCACCGCAAGAGAAGGACACTTTTAGATACTTTGACCCCTGCACCCAGGAAGAGGAGAGAGGTCCCACAGCAGAGAATCAGGCATAATATCAACCACCACAGGAGAAGCCACCATAAAGTTACTTTGACCCCTTCACCCAGACAGAGGAGAGAGGCCCCACAGCACATATTCAGGCATCATATCAACCACCGCAAGAGAAGGACACTTTTAGATACTTTGACCCCTGCACCCAGGAAGAGGAGAGAGGTCCCACAGCAGAGAATCTGGCATCATATCAACCACCACAGGAGTAGGCCACCATTTAGTTACTTTGACCCCTTCACCCAGACAGAGGAGAGAGGCCACACAGCACATATTCAGGCATCATATCAACCACCGCAAGAGAAGGACACTTTTAGATACTTTGACCCCTGCACCCAGGAAGAGGAGAGAGGTCCCACAGCAGAGAATCAGGCATAATATCAACCACCACAGGAGAAGCTACCATAAAGTTACTTTGACCCCTTCACCCAGACAGAGGAGAGAGGCCCCACAGCACATATTCAGGCATCATATCAACCACCGCAAGAGAAGGACACTTTTAGATACTTTGACCCCTGCACCCAGGAAGAGGAGAGAGGTCCCACAGCACAAATTCAGGCATCATATCACACACCACAGGAGAAGGCCTCTTTCAGTGACTTAGGCCTTTGGACCCAGACAGAGGAGAGAGGTCAGAGATTAGCTTCATATCCCCCAGCACAGCAGAAGACCGCTTTATTTGACTTAGGCCTCAGCACCCAGACAGAGGACAGAGGTAGCATGGCAGAGGTTATGGCTTTATGTCACCCGATAGTTTAACAGGCCACTTTCATCTAGTTAGGCCCCGGCGCCCAGACAGAGGAGAGTTTCATTCAACTGTGGGTTACATAAAATTTGTATTAAATAAAGAAGTGGCCCGTAGTACAACAAGACATGTTTTAGGCAGTTATTAAGGACTACTCTGCACAAGGGAGGGACAGGTCCTGTGGGATCCATGCCTGGTTCATCTTTATGAACGTCAGCTTGTCCACATTGGCTGTGGACAGGCGGCTGCGCTTGTCAGTAATGACGCCCCCGCCGTGCTGAATACGCGTTCTGATAAAACGCTGGCCGCCGGGCAGGAAAGCACCTCCAAGGCATAACATGCTAACTCTGGCCACGTGGACAATTTTGAAACCCAGAAGTTGAATGGGGCCGAACCGTCCGTCAGTACGTGGAGGGGTGTGCAGACATACTGTTCAACCATGTTAGTGAAATGCTGCCTCCTGCTAACACGTTCCGTATCAGGTGGTGGGGCAGTTAGCTGTGGCGTGGAGACAAAACTTGTCCACATTTCTGCCATGCTAACCCTGCCCTCAGAGGAGCTGGCCGTGACACTGCTGCGTGGGCGACCTCTAGCTCCTCCTCTGCCTTGGCCTTGGCCTTCCACCTGTTCCCCAGTGACAGTTGGGAATGCTCTCAGGAGCGCGTCTACCAGCATGCGCTTGTACTCGCGCATCTTGCTATCACGCTCCAGTGCAGGAAGTAAAGTGGGCACATTGTCTTTGTACCGGGGATCCAGCAGGGTGGCCACCCAGTAGTCAGCACACGTTAAAATGTGGGCAACTCTGCTGTCGTTGCGCAGGCACTGCAGCATGTAATCGCTCATGTGTGCCAGGCTCCCCAGAGGTAAGGACAAGCTGTCCTCTGTGGGAGGCGTATCGTCATCGTCCACCGTATCCCCCCAGCCACGCACTAGTGATGGGCCTGAGCTGTGTGGGCTGCCACCCTGCTGTGAACCTGCTTCATCCTCGTCCTCCTCCACCTCCTCCTCATCCTCCTCGTCCTCCATTAGAGTGCCTTGGCTGGCGACTTGTGAACCTGCCCTCTGCTGCTTCAAAAACCTCCCTCTGAGCTACTTGTAACAGACTGGCCTGAAAGTCTTAGAAACGAGCCCTCCTCCTCCTCCTCCTCCTCCACCTGGGCCACCTCCTCTTCCATCATTGCCCTAAGCGTTTTCTCTAGGAGACATAGAATTGGTATTGTAACGCTGATAACAGTGTCATCGCCACTGGCCATGTTGGTGGAGTACTCAAAGCAGTGCAGCAGGGCACACAGGTCTCGCATGGAGGCCCAATCATTGGTGGTGAAGTGGTGCCGTTCCGCAGTACGACTGACGCGAGCGTGCTGCAGCTGAAACTCCACTATGGCCTGCTGCTGCTCGCACAGTCTCTCCAGCATGTGCAAGGTGGAGTTCCACCGGGTGGGCACGTCGCATATGAGGCGGTGAGCGGGAAGGCCGAGTTCCGCTGTAGCGCAGACAGGCGAGCAGCGGCAGGATGTGAACGCCGAAGCGTGCACAGACGGCCCGCACTTTATGCAGCAGCTCTGACATGTTGGGGTAGTGGTGAATGAACCTCTGCACCACCAAATTCAGCACATGCGCCAGGCAAGGGATGTGCGTCAAACCGGCTAGTCCCAGAGCTGCCACGAGATTTCGCCCATTATCGCATACCACCAGGCCTGGCTTGAGGCCCACCGGCAGCAACCACTCGTCCGTCTGTTGTTCAATACCCCGCCACAACTCCTGCGCGGTGTGGGGCCTGTCCCCAAACATAAGAGTTTCAGAATGGCCTGCTGACGTTTACCCCGGGCTGTGCTGAAGTTGGTGGTGAAGGTGTGTGGCTGACAGGAGGAGCTGGTGGAAGCAGTGGAGGAGGAAGCCGAGTAGGAGGAGGAGGCTACAGGAGGCAGAGAATGATGCCCTGCGATCCTAGGTGGCGGAAGGACCTGCGCCAAGGAACTCTCCGCCTGGGGCCCAGCCGCCACTACATTCACCCAGTGTGCAGTTAGTGAGATATAGCGTCCTTGGCCGTGCTTACTGGTCCACGTATCTGTGGTTAGGTGGACCTTGGCACAAATGGCGTTGCGCAGTGCACACTTGATTTTATCAGACACTTGTATGTGCAGGGAAGGCACGGCTGTCTTGGAGAAGTAGTGGCGGCTGGGAACCACATACTGGGGGACAGCCATGGCCATCAGCTGTTTGAAGCTGTCTGTGTCCACCAGCCGGAATGACAGCATTTCAAAGGCCAGTAGTTTAGAAATGCTGGCATTCAGGCCAAGGGCTCGAGGGTGACTAGGTGGGAATTTGCGCTTCCTCTCAAAGGTTTGAGAGATGGAGAGCTGAACGCTGCTGTGTGAAATAGTGGAGACGCTAGGTGATGGTGGCGGTGGTGGTGTCGGTGGCACATTCTCTGTTTGCTGCTCGGCAGGTGGCAACATTCCTCTCGAGGCGGAAGCCGAGGCAGCAGCAGTAGAGGTAGCAGGGGGAGCCTGAGCGTGTTCCTTGTTTTTGAGGTGTGCACTCCACTGCAGTTCATGCTTTGCATGTAGATGCCTGATCATGCAGGTGGTGCTCAGGTTAAGAACGTTAATGCCTCGCCTCAGGGTCTGATGGCACAGCGTGCAAACCACTCTGGTCTTGTCCTCAGCACATTGTTTGAAGAAGTGCCATGCCAGGGAACTCCTTGAAGATGCCTTTGGGGTGCTGGGTCCCTGTTGGCGCTGGCCAATAGCAGACGAACTCTCGGGACGGCGGGTGTTCTGCTTTTGCCCCCTGCTCCAACTTTGGCTTGGCTGTTGTCTCGGTCTCACCACTGCCTCTTCCTCTGAACTATTTAAGTCAGCGGCACGACCTTCAGTCCATGTGGGGTCTAAGACCTCATCGTCCTCTGCATCGTCTTCCACCCAGTCTTCCTCCCTGACCTCCTCCTGTTCAGTCTGCACAATGCAATAAGACGCGGCAGTGGGCACCTGTGTTTCGTCATCATCAGAGACTGGGTGACTCTGCTGTGGTGGTATTCCCATGTCGTCATCATCTGGATACATAAGTGGTTGTGCGTCAGTGCATGGTATGTCTTCCACCGCTAGGGAAGGGCTAGGTGGACGCCCCTGGGAACCCCTGCCAGCAGAGTCTTCAAACAGAAGAAGAGACTGCTGCATAACTTGAGGCTCGGACAGTTTCCCTGATATGCATGGGGGTGATGTGACAGACTGATGGGCTTGGTTTTCCGGTGTCACCTGTGCGCTTTCCGCAGAAGACTGGGTGGAAGACAATGTGGTGAACGTGCTGGAAGCACTGTCTGCCACCCAATCGACTAATGCCTGTACCTGCTCAGGCCTTACCATCCTCATAACGGCATTGGGCCCCACCAAATATCGCTGTAAATTCTGCCGGCTACTTGAGGGAGTTGGTTCACTACTTTGTGCGCCTGAGGCCGAACGGCCACGTCCTCTGCCAGCAACAGAGGCTCCACGGACACCACCACGACCGCGTCCTCGTCCCTTAATAGAATGTTTTCTCATTGTTGCGATTCAACTCGCACCACAATAAAATATATTATTTTTAGCCCCAAAATTCCCACACTGGAAGATATACCGTAATTCCTTTTTCCGGTATTAATTACAAGAAAACTGCTGCAAATTGGACACCAGAATTTTTAAATGCTACTTATGTTAAATGAATTCCCACAGTGGGAGAACTATTTCCTTTTAAAGGAGTAACAACGTGCGGCCTACTATTTCGGGTGTCACCAACACCAGATTGATTAAATTGGCCTTTTGGAACCAAAATGACAACACTGGACACTATAATGCCTTTTTCTGGTATTAATTACAAGAGGACTGCTGCAAATTGGACACCAGAATTTTTAAATGCTACTTATGTTAAATGAATTCCCACAGTGGGAGAACTATTTCCTTTTCAAAGGAGTAACAACGTGCGGCCTACTATTTCGGGTGTCACCAACACCAGATTGATTAAATTGGCCTTTTTGGAACCAAAATGACAACACTGGACACTATAATGCCTTTTTCTGGTATTAATTACAAGAGGACTGCTGCAAATTGGACACCAGAATTTTTAAATGCTACTTATGTTAAATGAATTCCCACAGTGGGAGAACTATTTCCTTTTCAAAGGAGTAACAACGTGCGGCCTACTATTTCGGGTGTCACCAACACCAGATTGATTAAATTGGCCTTTTGGAACCAAAATGACAACACTGGACACTATAATGCCTTTTTCTGGTATTAATTACAAGAGGACTGCTGCAAATTGGACACCAGAATTTTTTAAATGCTACTTATGTTATGTTAAATGAATTCCCACAGTGGGAGAACTATTTCCTTTTCAAAGGAGTAACAACGTGCGGCCTACTATTTCGGGTGTCACCAACACCAGATTGATTAAATTGGCCTTTTTGGAACCAAAATGACAACACTGGACACTATAATGCCTTTTTCTGGTATTAATTACAAGAGGACTGCTGCAAATTGGACACCAGAATTTTTGAAATGCTACTTATGTTAAATGAATTCCCACAGTGGGAGAACTATTTCCTTTTAAAGGAGTAACAACGTGCGGCCTACTATTTCGGTGTCACCAACACCAGATTGATTAAATTGGCCTTTTTGGAACCAAAATGACAACACTGGACACTATAATGCCTTTTTCTGGTATTAATTACAAGAAGACTGCTGCAAATTGGACACCAGAATTTTTAAATGCTACTTATGTTAAATGAATTCCCACAGTGGGAGAACTATTTCCTTTTCAAAGGAGTAACAACGTGCGGCCTACTATTTCGGTGTCACCAACACCAGATTGATTAAATTGGCCTTTTGGAACCAAAATGACAACACTGGACACTATAATGCCTTTTTCTGGTATTAATTACAAGAGGACTGCTGCAAATTGGACACCAGAATTTTTTAAATGCTACTTATGTTAAATGAATTCCCACAGTGGGAGAACTATTTCCTTTTAAAGGAGTAACAACGTGCGGCCTACTATTTCGGGTGTCACCAACACCAGATTGATTAAATTGGCCTTTTGGAACCAAAATGACAACACTGGACACTATAATGCCTTTTTCTGGTATTAATTACAAGAAGACTGCTGCAAATTGGACACCAGAATTTTTTAAATGCTACTTATGTTAAATGAATTCCCACAGTGGGAGAACTATTTCCTTTTAAAGGAGTAACAACGTGCGGCCTACTATTTCGGTGTCACCAACACCAGATTGATTAAATTGGCCTTTTGGAACCAAAATGACAACACTGGACACTATAATGCCTTTTTCTGGTATTAATTACAAGAGGACTGCTGCAAATTGGACACCAGAATTTTTTAAATGCTACTTATGTTAAATGAATTCCCACAGTGGGAGAACTATTTCCTTTTAAAGGAGTAACAACGTGCGGCCTACTATTTCGGGTGTCACCAACACCAGATTGATTAAATTGGCCTTTTGGAACCAAAATGACAACACTGGACACTATAATGCCTTTTTCTGGTATTAATTACAAGAAGGCTGCTGCAAATTGGACACCAGAATTTTTGAAATGCTACTTATGTTAAATGAATTCCCACAGTGGGAGAACTATTTCCTTTTCAAAGGAGTAACAACGTGCGGCCTACTATTTCAGGTGTCACCAACACCAGATTGATTAAATTGCCCTTTTTGAACCAAAATGACAACACTGGACACTATAATGCCTTTTTCTGGTATTAATTACAAGAGGACTGCTGGTATTTCAGAACACCGGAATTTTTAAAATGCTCGTTTTGGTACATAAATTGCCCACACTGGGAGAATTATTGCCTAAACCTTTTACAGTATTATTTACTGAAGGAGTGCTTCTTCTGGTCTAACACCAGAATTATGTTTGTTACAGGGAAAGATTTTTAAATTTATATTTCTGGCAAAAAAAAATATTTAATTTCTGGCTGACATACCTGGCTGTAGTGACACTGGCTAGCCTAGCTGGAACAGCACATTCATGGGATTTGCTATCCAAGTGGGTTACTTTCAGTTTCACCACTGATATATTAAATATATTGGCAGTTAGTAGGGGTGACACAAGCACAGCCAAACCCCTGATGTAGTATATCTATGAAAAAATCGACTATTACATGAGATTAATGGACGCTGTGGCAGCTTTTGCTGTAGCACCACAAGTCCCAAAATGGCCGCCGCCTATCAGCCCAGTAACATGTGCCAGAAAATGGTCTGCCCAGCCAGAAAAAAATTGACTTTGACTGAGCAGCTGAATCGCTGTTGTTCTGTGTCACAGGAGTAGATTTTTCAATTCTTTGGAGCTTTTCTTTGGACTCTGTGGCAGCTTGAGCTGGCGCACCACAGGTCCCAAAATGGCCGCCGCCGGTCAGCCCAGTTACATGTGCCGGTAAAAATCGATCTGGCCAGTGTAAAAAAATAAACTTTCAGTGAACAGCTCAACTGAGTTGTTTTGATTCACTGGTGTAGATCTTTCACTTCTTCTCAGGTTTTTTCCTCGATTATTCCCTGCCTATCTCGCCCTCACAGCAGCTGCATCTATCCCTGCTCTATTCACATCGGGAGTGAGCACGTCCCAACGTGCGCACAAGCTTATAAAGAGGCTGAGTCACATGCTGCACTTGGCCAATCACAGCCTTGCCAATAGTAGGCATGGCTGCGATGGCATCTTAGGGCAAGTAGTATGATGCATGTTGATTGGCTGCTTTGCAGCCTTTCAAAATGCGCCACAAAAAATGACGAACTACAAAACCGAACCCGAAATTTTATGAAAATGTTCGGGTTCGGGTCGTGTCACGAACACCCCAAAATTCTGTACGGACCGGAACTATTCTCGAAATGTGCGCTCAACAACACTAGTGCTATTCGTATCCCACTCTTAAGTTCTAATCGCATTCGATTTTAACTTATGCTTTTTTTTTGACAGGCATTGCATTCTATTTTAACTTACTGCTGATGCCTGGCAAAAAAAATGCCTTCGCAATTAAGATTCGTGATTCGAATATTCGCGCTCAACACTATCCAAACATACCTGTGTGTACTTTGTTCCTTTATTCCATGTCCATAAAAAGTGTTTTTATTCTGTTGGAAAATGGCTTCCAAGTGTCCGGCTAGGAGGGGTTTGCTGTTCCCTGTGCCGAAAGCAAGCCAAACTGAAGAAGAGGGGAGGGCTGCTTCAGCTGCTTATATCTTTGGATTGGTAGCAGCTAGAGATACAGGCCTGGTCTTGTTTGCAAGCTGGCATTCCACACAATGCCAAGAATCATGAAGCTATAGCTGCCAGAATTTAGTTAAAGTGAAAGTAAATACATCTTTCACTGATTTCACTCCTGACTTGATTTCTAACCACTATATCTTCCGATGTAATGGATATAATGCTTTTACTTATTTTTCTTTCACTTTCAACTCCATCCTAAATTCTATTCTAAGAGCTATATATTCGTGGTATTTTATGAAAGCTTGGAATGCCGGCTTTCAAACAAGACCAGTCCCATATCTCTAGCGGCTTCACATCAGTTTCACAAATATAACTAAAAACTCCAGATTGTTCACATTCAGTATCAGTCATCTTACGTAATCCTTCTGACAACATTATGTTCTTAGCATCTCGTTTATGTACGCAATGCAGTTGCGATCTCTAGTACAACCACACATTCATATTACCACAGCTTGACACATTTTGGAGTATACACTGTATATTACTGTGCTCAGCTTGGGATCTGACTCATACTATAATTATTGAATGGATTGGTATTTCTGTTTAACAAGATTCAAAACCTGGAAAGTGCATTTACTGACGTGTACTGAAAAAAGGACAAAAAAATGACAAAACTGGAACATATTTCACTGCTCATTTTATTGGTGCATACCACATTAATTGGCAGATAAATATCTATCTAACAAGGTTTTGAATACTTCCAAATTATCTGTTATCTTAGATGAAAAAAAAAAAAAATCAAAGAGAAAGGCATTTGCAGGCTCCACGATTGATGCAAATGAAAACAGAATCTCAATTTACTGCCAGAGAAGTAAGATCTCAATCTCAATAATACATGCTTTTATGTACAGTGCATGTTAATAAATTAGATTTTTAGGCTTACTTGTTTGAAATTCTATTATCAAGGAATGTCTTGTAAAACTTTGTAAAAATGCAGTTCCATTAAGACTGTATCTTATAAAACTATGAGGATATTTCAGTATTTGCAATAGAGTTATGATAGCTGCAAAGACATGCAGGCAGACAGACACAGACATACAGATAAACAGATACTGTATATAGATACATACAGTAGATAGAGTCCAATAGACATTAGGCTGCTTTCACACGTCAGTGTTTTGGTCAGTGTTTGATCAGTGATTAAGATTATCATCAGGGATTGTGAGCCAAAACCAGGAATAGCGCCTACACAGAGATAAGGTATAATGCAAAGATTTGCACCTATTCTGGGTTTTTACCCACACCTAGTTTTTGCTCAGAATTACTGCTGGAAATCACTGATCAAACAGTTACCAAACACTGACTGTGTGGAAGTGGCCTAAGGGTATGTTCAGACGACGACAATTGTCGCGCGACAAAAAGTCGCGCGACAATTTGGGAACCACTACACTGCAACATTTGTAGCGCGACATTGATGTCACATTAGTGTCGCGCGACAATTTTTATAATGGGTGTCTATGGTGGTGTGGCACGTGCAACATGCAACATGTTGCGACTGCGACACAACAGTCGCAAGAAGTCCATCCCGGATGGATTTTTGTCGACTGTCGTGTCGCAGTCGCAGCATGTCGCATGTCGCACTGCGACACCATAGACTCCCATTATAAAAATTGTCGCGCGACAATAGTGCGACTTTTTGTCGCGCGACAATTGTCGTCGTCTGAACATACCCTAAGGCTAGTTGCAGATTTGGACTAGACTTTGCCTGAAGTTTGTAAGGCTCCGTCTAGGCCTATTCACTATAATGGAGACCAGTGGAGGTCCGGCCACATTCTGGCAAACATGTAGAAAATAGGCTGGCAGTAAACTACTGTGTTCTTTATCTGAAATCATCAGCTATTACATGATCTGGCAACATTATATATTGTAAAAATCAAAAATGGAAAAAGCAAGCTAGATTTTACATACCGTATATACTCGAGTATAAAAAACTCGGCTTATTCATTAGTCTTTTTACCTAAAGTCTAATTTTATCCCCTACCTGCAAAAGGCCATACATGTATGGTTTTGTGAGAAGGTAGTGTACAGCAGAGGCTCAGGAGCTAAACGCACTCAATCTGTAGCGGGAGCTGACTGTGATACACATCTGGGCTCCGGCTGCAATGCCTGAGGTTGGAGCTAGCTCTTATACCAGCTCTTTAACCCCTGATATGCCATGGTCGATAGCAACCACTTGTGTACCCCCATTGAGCTCCCCATGGCTTGATAACAGAGCCCCAATAGAGGCCATGGCAACCTGAGGCATAACAATGGCCTCCAGGGTTGCCATGTATGAAAGCCTATGTATAAAATTGACAAATATAATAATACACTGCAGTAGATAAGTATTGCATTGTATTATACCAGAGATCAGAAAAGAAAAAAAAAAAACTTCAAGTGAAATAAAACACTAATTTTCATTTTACCCAGTCCTTTATTATTGGAAAGAAATAATAATAATTTCTTAATTAATATCGCCCTGTTTATAATGGCCCAATCTATAAAGTAATCATGTTACTTCTCAGCCTGATAGAACGTCAAAATATGAAAATAATAAAGTTTTATTAGAATCAAACATCAATAAAAAAGGGGGGGTGTAATTATACTTAGGTATATACTTAGGTAAAAACCAGGCATATAGGAGATCTTAGACGTGGAGAGGGATTGGGTGAATAACCATCCACGCCCAGGAACATCTGAAAAAGCCTATTGTTTGCTCGGAATAACTGTAGTCCCACACCTATGTTAGTGTGGACACCGGCAAACTAGGCTAGTATCTACGCTCCACAATAGGCAGACACTCACATACATAGACCTAACCACTTGTATCAATCTATCTCTATTTATTCTGCTGTGAATCCTGGATGGATGAGCTAGATAGTTTACTAGGTGCTAACAACTGGTACAGGTAAGTACGTATCCCAGAGTGCTGCCCTGCCTGGTGAGTGGTATCTAACACCACAATTCGCTCAACTCGTTTCTGCATGGCAACATATGCCACGTGTCATCAGGTTTTGCCCCATCAGGTTTTGCCCCTTTGTAGTGCCTCTTTAGGGCTCGTTCACATCACCGTTTCTCCTTTCCGTTCTCCAGCTCCGTTAAAGGGCTTCTGTCACCCCCAAAATGCATTTTTCATCAGCTGACATTAGCTATTTGCTAATGTCAGCTGATCTCAAACATACTTTTCTTACATTCCCCTGTGATGTCATTCTTTTAAAATTCTTACTTTTATTATATGCAAATATCTTCACTAACAGCAAGTTGGGCGGTAACTTGCTGGTAGCCCCCGGATCCTCCAGTTGCCGACACGCCCCCTCTCCTCTGGATAGACAAGGCCAGCGAGTGCTCTCCTGCCACTGGACCTGTCTTCTCATTAAGTCCCCCGCCTGCGCCGTAACATTCTTCAATCGGCGCAGGATGGATTCTGCAGTAACTGACACCTAACTGAGCGTAACGGAGCCTAAAGACCCCATAAACTATAATGGGGTCCATTTTATGTCCTGCATGCTGTACTTTTGTCTCTGCTCAAAAATCATGTTCTGGGTGGACATATAACGGACACCTATGGGGTCTTTAGGCTCCGTTGGGCTCAGTTAGGTGTCAGTTACTGCAGAATCTGTCCTTTCTGTTCTCCTGCTCCTTAACGGAGAACTGAAAGGAGAAACAGTGATGTGAACGGGCCCTTACTCTGGCAGAATTTTTACTAAGACTGGTAAATAAATAGCAATCTTTAGTAAGTGTGCCCAAACTCTACTAACTAGACTAGATACCTTCTTATTAAGCACTGGAGAAACAGTAAGTCCACTTCCACATGTCAGTATTTAGTCAGTATTTTGCTCCAGTATTTGCAAGCCAAACCCAGGAGTGGAACCTACAGAGGAGAAGTATAATGGAAAGATTTTTCTGTATTTTGGACCCAGTCCTAGTTTTGACAAATACTAAGACAAATATAATGGCCAAATACTGACCATGTGAAAGTGGACTCTTTTAAAGGTATGAGCTGTCAGAGAAACAGAGGCCCAATTAGTTTAGATGACCCACAGGTTGGTGATAATGGAGCAGAGATCCACACCATTGCCATACAGTGCCAACAGCATGCAAAGTCCACTGTACAGTATTTTCACATAAGGTTTGTGATATCCATTTAGAATGTACGCCGGGAAAGCTTCTGACATATAAGCTAAATGTGTCCATAGGGTTGAAATCGCTGGATAGAGGCCAAAAGAGTGTATTTTATCTTCCATCTGGCAATCATACTGTCGGGAATCGAACCTGTGACCAGTCATGTCCCAGGCGGTAGCTCTAGCCACTAGACTACCAGCCCTTCTGGACTTTTCCTCCTGCTGAACTCTTTCATCTATCTTGCTCCAGCCTACCCTTGTTCATCAGTCTTGATTCCGTGCACCTGTTACTTCCCTTTATAAGCCCAGCCTCTAGCACCAGACCTTTGCTGGTTATTGTGCCTCCAAGCCTGTAGCAAGCTTCCTCTCTGCTCCTCCACGACGACTGCTATTTTACCTTTGTTGCCGACCCGGACCGTTTGACCTCGCTGAACTGCCGCCTGCATTGACCCTTTGCCTTCCACCGACCACGCCTCTGTCTACTCCTGCTGTTACCTCGCTGCCATCTCTACTGCCGACCCGGACTGATCGACTCGCTACCTGTCTCCTGCTTCTGTGGGCCTTTGCCACTGGACTCCAACCACCAGCCGGCTGTCCTCTGACTCAGGTGAGCCAAGGACCGTTACAGAATAACCAGCCCTACCATGGAGTCGCAATGGCCACTCTGCGCAAGCAGGTTGCCGAACTGCAGGAATTCGGTACTACGTGCCAGGAGGAATTTGCCCAGCTCCAAGGCGTTGTCGAAGCCAACAGGCGGAGATTATTGAACTTCAGAGGCAACTCCTGGGCGTCCGCAGCACGGCCGCAGATACTCGCATGCCACTTCCATCAAAATTCGGCGGCGACAGGCGCCAGTATCGGGGTTTCTAAACCAATGCCGCATCTATTTTCAGATGTACCCGGGCCCTTCATTACCGAGAGAAAGAAGGTGCTATTCATGGTTAATCTCCTGACGGATGAAGCACTAGCATGGGCATCACCATGCGTGGAGACTAACAGTCAGCTCCTGGACGACTTAAACAACTTTATTGCCGCCATGAGGCCAAGTCTTCGATGACCCCAACCGCTGTGCAACAGCTGAGCGCGACTACATAGTTTACGGCAAGGGAGGCGCTCCGTTGCTGAATACACCGCCCGAATTTCGCCGCTGGGTCACGGACACCACCTGGAACCTAGCTGCACAGAGAGCCAGTTCGGCGAGGCCTGTCAGAATTAATAAAAGATGAACTTCGCCAGAGTTGAGGCCCCGGACAGTCTGGATGACTTCATTCAGTTATGCATCGGATAGACCAAAAGCTGTCTGAGAGAAAGAAAGAACGACTCTGGTCCTTGGACCACAGGCCCTACTCCTTCTCCTCTACCGCCCAGCGACCTCCAGCCAGCAACTGAACCTATGCAGGTCGGCGCACTACGCGGGTCTCTATCCACAGCTGAGAAGGAGAGACGGCTGGCCGAAAACCTCTGCCTCTACTGTGGGGAGCCGGGTCATTTGCCATTAGATGTCCCAATAAGATCCGAAAGACTATTGCCGTCACAGAGCTAAAGGAGCAACCACTGACTCCAGCCCCACCAGCAGCCCTTGAAAATAACAACACGGCAGCTCATGGATCCCATTTCATCATCCCCATCCTCATCGACATTGAGGGCAACAACTCTCCTGTTCAGCGATGTTAGACTCCGGGGCAGGAGGCAACTTCATGGATCTAACCTTCGGCTCGTGAACAGAATATTCCATTGACAGTCAAGGCAGCTCCCGTTGACCTGGAAACCGTTGACGGATCCCGCTCTCCTCAGGGCCGGCTACTCACGAGACCATTGAACTACAGCTCCTCATAGAACCCAATCACTGTGAAAAGATCCACTTCTCTCTGATCACTTCTCCAAAGTTCCGGTGATCCTGGGCATTCCATGGTTGGCCACCCACAACCCCTCGGTGGATTGGGAAACCCGCTGCTTACGGTTTCCGTCCGCGTTCTGTTCGCTCAATTGCTCCCACAAAGCCGTCCTTCCATCCGAAGACACGACTATCTCTGAAGTATCCGTCAGGAATCTACTACCCCCTCAATATCGTGAGTTCCAAGATGTCTGCGACAAGAAAACGCAGACAAGCTGCCGCCACACCGACCCTACGACTGCCCAATAGAACTGTTGCCCGGGGCGAAATACCCTTTGGCAGTATCTATTCCCTCTCAGAGCCTGAACTCAAGGCTCTGAAAGAATACCTGGACGAGGACCTAAAGAAAGGGTTCATCCGGCCCTCTACCTCCCCAGCAGGAGCCCCTTTTTCTTTGTGGAGAAAAAGACTCATCCTTGCGTCCTGCATTGACTACAGGAAGCTAAGCGATATAACCGTTAAGAACCGGTACCCGCTCCCGCTGATTTCTGAACTCCTCGAGAGACTCCGGGTGCGAAAATCTTCACCAAACTTGACCTTCGAGGGGCCTACAGCCTTGTCCGAATCCGCCCTGGGGACGAATGGAAGACCGCCTTCCGGACACGTTATGGTCACTTCAGTACCTGGTCATGCCTTTCGGACTTTGTAATGCTCCCGCCACCTTCCAGCACTTCATTAATGATGTCCTCAGGGACATGCTGGATCTGTTTGTAGTCGTTTACCTGGGCGACATCTTGATCTTCTCAGAAGACCTCGAACAGCACCGCGAACATGTCCGCAGGGTATTGCAGAGACTCCGCCAGAACTCTCTCTATATCAAACTCGAGAAATGTGAGTTTGAGCGAACCACCACTCAGTTCCTCGGGTACATCATCTCCCCAGAGGGCCTAAGTATGGACCCAGGGAAGGTCCAAGCCGTGTTGGACTGGCCCATTCCAAGAAACGTGAAGGAGGTACAAAGATTTATTGGCTTCGCCAACTTCTATCGGAAGTTTATCCGGGACTTCTCCAAGGTCATTGCACCGATCACCCAACTCACCAAAAGGCAGTCCCCTTCTCCTGGACACCCGAGGCCCAGGAGGCCTTCACGAAGTGAAACTCCTCTTCACTTCTGCTCCAATCCTAGTCCACCGAACCCGAGTTGCCTTTTACTATCGAAGTGGATGCATCTGACTCCGCGGTAGGGGCAGTTCTGTCTAGCGGACAGGGAGAAGATGCTACTACACCCGTGTGCATATTTCTCTCGCCAGATGTCCCCCTCCGAGAAGAACTACGACATCGGGAACAAAGAACTATTGGCGATCAAGGAAGCCTTCTCCAGTGGAGACACCTGCTAGAGGAGCTGCCAACCCCATAATCGTACTAACTGACCACAAAAACCTCGAGTTCATCCGCAGCGCTAAGAGACTCACAGCCAGACAGGCCAGATGGAGCCTATTCTTTTCCCGCTTCAACTTTCTCATCACCTATCGCCGGATCAAAAAGCGGCAAGGCTGACGCCCTCTCTAGAATGTTTTGGAGCCCTCACAGAGTAATAAGGGCCAATACAACATCCTATCCGAGAGAAAAGTGTTGTGGGGGCCACCTACTCTAAAGAACTCCTAGTCACAATCAAAGAAGGATACGAAAATGACCCCTTCCTCGCCCACCCCACAAGGAATGTCAGCCTCACGTTTAAAAATGGTCATTGGTTTCATCAGGACCTACAACTTTATGTACCAGAAATTGCACGACTCGAAGTGCTCAAACTTAACCATGACTCCAAGCTGGCCGGCCATCTGGGCACAAGAAAGACCAGGAGCTTCTCTCCGCTCCTTCTGGTGGCCAACATACAGGGAGGACACCAAGAAGTACATCTCCTCGTGCACGGTCTGTGCCCGCAATAAGACTCCTCGTTCCTCTCCCGTGGGTCTGTTACAACCCCTCCCAATTCCCTCCCGCCCCTGGGGCTCGATCTCCATGGACTTTGTGGTAGACCTTCCTCCTTCAAAGGGATGAACACCATTCTGGTCGTGGTCGACCGCCTCACCAAAATGGCCCATTTCATCCCCTACAAGGGCCTACCCACGGCCAAACAGACGGCTGATCTTGTCCTCAAAAGAGGTCTTCAGGCTGCATGGGATTCCGGACGGCGTGGTCTCAGACCGAGGCGTACAATTTACCTCCAAGTTCTGGAAGGACTTCTGCCTGGCGCTCGGGGTTAAAGTGAACCTTTCCTCCGCTTTCCACCCTCAGTCAAGCGGGCAGACGGAGAGAACTAACCAGACCTTAGAGCAGTACCTACGCTGTTTCAGCTCCCACCTGCAGGATGACTGGCTTGACCATCTCTCCACAGCCGAGTTCGCCTACAACAATGCTGAGCACAGTTCAACCAAGCACAGCCCTTTCTTTGCTAACACAGGCTCGCACCCGTGTTCATTCCCCACCTGCCCGTCGCCTCCACCCTCCCAGCAGTGGCCGGCGCCTAACAACCCTACAGGAGGCACAAAGGACATAATGGACAACCTCCAGCTCGCCCAAAGGCGCTTTAAACAGGGAGCAGACAGACGCCGCAAACCCACCGGGCTTCCATGTAGGAGACAAGGTATGGCTGTCCACCAGGAACCTCAGACTGAAGGTCCCCTCCAAAAAGTTAGCCCCAAAATACATGGGTCCGTTCCAGGTCACCGCACAAGTTAGCGAGGTCACGTTCGGCTTGACCTTCAGATTCCATTAGGGTGCACCCTGTCTTCCATTGCTCCCTCCTCAAGCCATGCGTGGAGAATACCTTCACTGGCCGCCACTCGCCCCCTCCACCACCCGTGAGGGTACAAGGTGAGGAAGAGTTCATTGTCGAGAAGATCCTCGACTCCAGGATCCACCGAGGAAAATTGCAATATCTAGTTGGGTGGGAGGGCTACCCTCCGAGGATAACTCCTGGGAGCCTGAAGAAAACGTCCACGCCCCAGACTGGTAAAGAGTTTCACCAACAGCACCCGGTAAGCCTGCCCCCATGGTGCCCGGAGGTCACCTTGGAAGGGGAGTACTGTCGGGAATCGAACCTGTGACCAGTCATGTCCCAGGCGGTAGCTCTAGCCACTAGACTACCAGCCCTTCTGGACTTTTCCTCCTGCTGAACTCTTTCATCTATCTTGCTCCAGCCTACCCTTGTTCATCAGTCTTGATTCCGTGCACCTGTTACTTCCCTTTATAAGCCCAGCCTCTAGCACCAGACCTTTGCTGGTTATTGTGCCTCCAAGCCTGTAGCAAGCTTCCTCTCTGCTCCTCCACGACGACTGCTATTTTACCTTTGTTGCCGACCCGGACCGTTTGACCTCGCTGAACTGCCGCCTGCATTGACCCTTTGCCTTCCACCGACCACGCCTCTGTCTACTCCTGCTGTTACCTCGCTGCCATCTCTACTGCCGACCCGGACTGATCGACTACGCTACCTGTCTCCTGCTTCTGTGGGCCTTTGCCACTGGACTCCAACCACCAGCCGGCTGTCCTCTGACTCAGGTGAGCCAAGGACCGTTACACATACGCTACATCAGTATGCTGCCAAAAAAAAACTGTATGAAAAAAATCACGGAAAATAATGCACTAACACAATAGCCCTCACTCTGACATGATAAAATCTGAGACTCTCAGACAATATATTTTGATCCAAACACATCTGTGCCCACCCAAGCCAAGGTGGTATCAGTCAGGTAGGTCCTACGCTAAACCTACATATGCCATTGGGCATCTACATTCAGGAGAGCAGACCCTGCACATATAGTGTGCTGCTTCTAGTAACATCTGTGTGCATCAAGCAACCAATGAGAGGGGGAGCCGGCACAGCTATATGTACCACCCTAATCAAGGTCACCTGTGGGCTAGGTGGGGCAAAAAGTGCACAAAAATGCTACTCCCCAGATAATTGGAGCGCATTCACACTTGAAGGTGCCACTCCTTTAAGCACATAAATTTATCAAAAATTATAGAAAAAGATCCAAAATATCCTGCACGATATGAGCTAAATATGCGGATGTACATGGCAACATTTATAAGAAAAATATCACGGAAAATAATGCACTTTACCTCTGTGTGCATCAAGCAACCAATGAGAGGAGGAGCACGCACATCTATATGTACGGCCCTAATCAAGGTTGCCTGTTAGATAGGAGGGGCAAAATGCACAAGAATGCTACTCCCAATATAGAAGCGCATTCACACCTGAAGGTGCCACTCCTTCAAGACTAATCAAAAAATTCACGGAAAAAGATACAAAACATCCTGCACGATATGATAGTAAATATGAGGATGTGCATGGCTACATTTATAAAGTCGCAGAAAATAATGCACTAAAATAATAGATGCATGCATTATATATGGACTAAGCCCTCACTCTAATAATAAAATCTGAGACTATCAGCCTATATATTTTGATCAAAACACATCTGTGCCCACCTACCCAGCGCCAAGGTCAGGCAGGTCCTACACTAAACCTACCTATGCCGTTGGGCATCTACATTCAGGAGAGCAGACCCTGCACATATTGTATAACTGTATGAAATTTCTTAGTAGACTGCTATTCCAAAAACGTATGTGGAAACATCCATTTAATGTATATGTCACGGCATATACTGTATGTCAATGTAAGTGATGATGTGAACATAGTCAAATAGACAGCACATATTTCCAATTTCCAAGAAGCAATGGGACAACATCACAACAAAAAAAGGAATTTCTCTGTATTACATCCCTGGTTAATGTGTGTGTGTGTGTGTGTGTAAACTCTTAAATAACTCCTAAAGAAAATACAATAACACATTTTATAACCACTAAAGGTGGGTTCACATCAGCGTTATGGATTCCGTTATGGCTTTCCGTTATAACATGGTTATAACGGCAAATAACGGAATCCATAAGATGGAAATCAAGACGGGAGCCTTTAAGAGGCATTCCGTTTTAATCCTCCATAATACAAGTCTATAGGCCGCATAACGGATCCATTATGCAGGTGTCCAGTCCTGCATAACGGAAACGGGACAGATCCGTCATGCTTTCTATAGACTTGTATTATGAGGGAATGCAAATGGAGGCCTTTAAAAGGCATTCTTTTTTGCTTTCCGTCATAATAGAAATCTATGGGGATCATAGCGGATCTGTCCCGTTTCCGTTATACAGACCGGAAAAAAAAGTCCTGTCGACAGGACTTTGTTTTCCATCTTGCATAACGAGAACCAGACGGATCCCTTATGATTCCCATAGACTTCTATTATGATGGATCAAAATAGTATGCCTCTTAAAGGCTTCCGTTTTGACTTCCGACTTATGGATGCCGTTATTTTCCGTTATAACCATGTTATAACGGAAAGCCCAAACGGAATACATAACGCTGATGTGAACACACCCTAAGATGTTACTAAAACCTATTCTGTTTGGGTAGAAGCCAAGGCTGAAATAAATCATAAGATAGAATAATTATGCAGTTATCAGAATTGAACCAGCACTTAAGGCAAACTGATGTTAAACCATACAAAAATAAAATGTGCTAGAACGCGCAGATGGTTACTTGGTTCATTTTAATATTTAGCTTAAAATGACACACAGGTATAATTTTAATTTCATGGGATGTGAACCATTTTAAGTTTAAAAAAAGAGAAATTTAAGCAGCTGTTAAATAAAAAATAATATAACCCAATCCAGCGACAATTACATGACAGTTGCTTACAACATCTGTTGCAGAATTGATTTTTATTATACAATAAACATGAAAGATTGTAATTTACATCCCCTCAACAGTTTATCCAACCCAGACTGAATGTGTAAATTAAATCTATATATTGCCGACTACAGCTTTGTCTATCAGCTTGGTACTTTGCTTCAGACTTCGGTGTGTTTATTCATTTCTGCAAATAGGGACTACTTTATAAATTACAGAATGAGCATCCAATAACAAAAATCTATACCTAATTAAAGGGGTTGTGCCATGAAAAATATTCTACATTTTTCAAACCAGTAGCTGGATCTAATACTTTTGTAATTGCATGTAATTAATAATTTAGTATAGCAACATAGTTATTCAATAAAATGTATCTGTATAGTGCCACCTGCTATTTCTTCTTTTCCTTTTCTCTCTATCCACCTAAGAGCTACAACAGAAAGGACATGCCCCCTGAGCTGCCAGCCTAAAATTAATCTAGCAAAACAATTGCGGCAATGAATGGGGGAATCTTTGGATCCATGTGAGGTACAGGGCTGGTTCTAGCTTTGTTAGAAAGAGATTGTCATGTGCTATATGATGTCTGATCATTTTTTTTTTACATCAATCATGGCATAACCCTCTGAAAAAAAATGCCTCTAGCGTATGCACATGATAGAGTGCACATCCTGGTGCCAAAATCATGTGTCTGCAGAAGCTCTCAAGCAGGGGCAACGCTACCACTGCCCTGAACCTCGCCCGGGCCATCTTTAACATGGGGCAAAAGGGGCAGCTGCCCCCGGCCCAAGTACTCCTGGGGGTCCCAAGGCAGCTGTCTCTTGAGCCCCGCTGGCCACTGCCCACAAATTCAATGAGGACCGGGAAGCGGTGAAAGCTTTATACTCACCGCTTCCTGGTCCTCTGCTCTCCGCTGTGAAGGCAGCGCACATGTGAGGTCGCACTGTGACCACACGCTGTCCATGCCAGTTGAAAGCACAGACTGAAGAGGAGGAAAACCGACCGCGGGTGGTGAGGAGTCCAGAGCAGGAAAGGAAAGTGTTTTTATTTTATTTTACTTATGAGGCTGATGGAGGCACTGGGGGCTGAAGAGAGGCCTATGGGGGCTGATGAAGGCACTGGAGGCTGAAGGAGGCACTGGGGGCTGAAGAGAGACATATGGGGACTGAAGAGAGGCATAGGGGGGCTGAAACGTGTGTCTGTGTAGGGGGGCACTAGATAATAGGGGTATTATATTTAGCAGAATCTGTGGAGTAATTAATATTTTAGGGCAGTCTTCTGGAGACCTGGACCCAGTATTAAATGCTATAATAGTGGACTGGAGAATAACTTTCAAATGTGAATACACACATACAGACCCTATGTTTTTAAAGCACCTTCAGTACAATTGTTTTATGTTTTTTTACCACATTAAAATGTAAGGTTTATTAGACTAGATAGTGAGGGCCTGATATTATATTGTTGTATGTGATTAGGGTTGTATATCATTAAGGGCACATTCACACGGCTGTATGTTGGAATCAGATACAGACCTGTTCACTTCAGTGGGGCCACATCGGTCCATGGCCCCATACAAGTCTATGGGTCTGCAAAAAATGCAGATTGCAATGGATGTGTTTCTTTATGTAATCCGTATTTTGCGGATCCAAATGTAAAGGCCCAGTCCTTATAAAATTAGTTATATTTTTACATAATACCGATTAAGTCAGTCTGCATGGAGACATTGCTTTCTTTGTAGAAAGGATGATTGTCCACATACAAGAGCACAGTGAGCTGTGGGACACGTTCTGAACTCGACCATGACTGTATCTGAAAGGATCGGTCGTGGGAGAAAGTCGCCTAACTCCTAATGCCTTAAGAGTGGGAGAAGGGTGGTTCCAAAATACATAAAGGATTTAGTAAGTTCATTTAATTTTAATTTTGTGATCTATCTACTGTATCTGTTGATTTTACACTTGGGTGCATAATGTCTAGCATGTGCTATGTGCAATGCATGATGTTTGCATACTTTTCTGTACATTTGCCTGTCATTTTCAAAGTACATAAGCATGATGTATACTTTTTTTTTTTACCCATGCATAGTGTATAGCGTGTGCTTTGTGCAATACATGGTGTTTGCAAACGTTTCTGTACATCTGCCTGCCATTTTAAAAGTGCACAAGCAGTGGCATAACTAGAAATGACTGGGTTCCACTGCAAATTTTTGAATGCCCCCCACCACAGCAACTTCTTCATGAACCCCTCCTTCTGTGCAACTTCCACTTCTGTGGCTAGTCAAAATTGCTCTCTCAGACCAGGCCTGGCAGCTGCTCCATCCATTTCCTACAGTGTCTCTGTATATAATGTCACTGTATAATACTGTTGAGGGGGCCCTGTCAATAAAATCTTTTAGTCCTCCTCCTGGGCTATACGAACCGGCACCAGGTCCACATCAATAGAAATGGAAAAAAGCCAGCAGCACTCCGATATAGTCAGAAAGGTTGTGAAGGTTTATTCACCCAGTGTCATAAAAGCAACGTTTCAACCGCTTCTTCTGCGGTCTTTCTCAAACTATGTGAACATGTGTTCAAACAGTGATATATAAAGGTGAAATCATTCATTACAATAATTTATCAAATTAAGCTTAAATTCTTTATAATACATCTGTGAATACATGCAGTGCCTTGTGAAAGTATTTGGCCCCCTTGAACTTTTCGACCTTTTGCCACATTTCAGGCTTCAAACATAAAGATATAAAACTGCAATTTTTTGTGAAGAATCAACAACAAGTGGGACACAATTATGAAGTGGAACGAAATTTATTGGATATTTCAAACTTTGTTAACAAATAAAAAACTGAAAAATTGGGTGTGCAAAATTATTCAGCCCCCTTAAGTTAATACTTTGTAGCGCCACCTTTTGCTGCGATTACAGCTGTAAGTCGCTTGGGGTATGTCTCTATCAGTTTTGCACATCGAGAGACTGAAACTTTTGCCCATTCCTCCTTGCAAAACAGCTTGAGCTCAGTGAGGTTGGATGGAGAGCGTTTGTGAACAGCAGTTTTCAATTCTTTCCACAGATTCTCGATAGGATTCAGGTCTGGACTTTGACTTGGCTATTCTACCACCTGGATATTTTTATTTGTGAACCATTCCATTGTAGATTTTGCTTTATGTTTTGGATCATTGTCTTGTTGGAAGACAAATCTCCCTCCCAGTCTCAGGTCTTTTGCAGACTCCATCAGGTTTTCTTCCAGAATGGTCCTGTATTTGGCTCCATCCATCTTCCCATCAATTTTAACCATCTTCCCTGTCCCTGCTGAAGAAAAGCAGGCCCAAACCCTGATGCTGCCACCACCATGTTTGACAGTGGGGATGGTGTGTTCAGGGTGATGAGCTGTGTTGCTTTTACGCCAAACATAACGTTTTGCATTGTTGCCAAAAAGTTTGATTTTGGTTTCATCTGACCAGAGCACCTTCTTCCACATGTTTGGTGTGTCTCCCAGGTGGCTTGTGGCAAACTTTAAACGACACTCTTTATGGATATCTTTAAGAAATGGCTTTCTTCTTGCCACTCTTCCATAAAGGCCAGATTTGTGCAGTATACGACTGATTGTTGTCCTATGGACAGAGTGTCCCACCTCAGCTGTAGATCTTTGCAGTTCATCCAGAGTGATCATGGGCCTCTTGGCTGCATCTCTGATCAGTCTTCTCCTTGTATGAGCTGAAAGTTTAGAGGGACGGCCAGGTCTTGGTAGATTTGCAGTGGTCTGATACTCCTTCCATTTCAATAATATCGCTTGCACAGTGCTCCTTGGGATGTTTAAAGCTTGGGAAATCTTTTTGTATCCAAATCCAGCTTTAAACTTCTGCACAACAGTATCTCGGACCTGCCTGGTGTGTTCCTTGGTCTTCATGATGCTCTCTGCGCTTTAAACTGACCTCTGAGACTATCACAGCGCAGGTGCATTTATACGGAGACTTGATTACACACAGGGGGATTCTATTTATCATCATTAGTCATTTAGGTCAACATTGGATCATTCAGAGATCCTCACTGAACTTCTGGAGAGAGTTTGCTGCACTGAAAGTAAAGGGGCTGAATAATTTTGCACGCCTAATTTTTCAGTTTTTTATTTGTTAACAAAGTTTGAAATATCCAATAAATTTCTTTCTGCTTCATAATTGTGTCCCACTTGTTGATTCTTCACAAAAAATTGCAGTTTTATATCTTTATGTTTGAAGCCTGAAATGTGGCAAAAGGTCGAAAAGTTCAAGGGGGCCAAATACGTTCTCCAGGCACTGTACATGTATCATATAGTTTCCATCAATTCATGTTTACAGCACCATATATAACAAATGAAGTGCTAGTGCCTTGTGCAAATTGCAGTATACATTATAAAGTGCATAATCCCATATAATTGGTTATAAAGTATATACAAGTGTTGTCAATATTTTCAGTGTTGACTAAAAACGTACAGACCGACATTGCATTAACGATAAGTGGCAACGGAGCACTCGGTCCCAGAGGCGTCCACATCTCGTTTGAGCGCATGCACGGGATCGCGCTTCTCTTGCAATATCTCGGACGCAGTTCACATTGCTGGAATAACCATATCAAAGATGGCCAGAATTCCCTGCTAACATCTATGCGCATGTCTAAACACTAGTTCCCTCCCTTACATGATCATGTGATATACGGTCACATGATACAGATCGCGAAACCAAACAAAGATTGAAGTAAACATGATACCAGGATCACAATGAGCTACGCCCCTGTGCATGAGCATTATGTACACATCTTTTTGTAACCATGCATAGTGTATAGCATGTGCTTTGTGCAAATCACGGTGTTTGCATACCTTTCTATACATCTGCCTGCTATTTTAAAAGTGCACAAGCATGATGTACACTTCTTTTTGTAACCGTGCATAGTGTATAGCATGTGCTATGTTTTTTATTTATTTCATTTTTAACCACTTCAGCCCCCCTAGCTTAAACACCCTTAATGACCAGGCCACTTTTTACAATTCTGCACTACACTACTTTCACCGTTTATTGCTCCGCCATACAACTTACCACCTAAATGAATTTTACCTCCTTTTCTTCACACTAATAGAGCTTTCATTTGGTGCTATTTCATTGTTGCTGACATTTTTACTTTTTTTGATATTTTGCTTTTTTTGACAAAATTTTTGCAAAAAATTGACTTTTTTCATTTTCTGTTTGAAAATTTGTCAAATAAAACTACATTTCTCTATAAATTTTTCTCTAAATTTATTGTTCTACATGTCTTTGATAAAAAAAAAATGCAATAAGTGTATATTTATTGGTTTGGGTAAAAGTTATAGCTTTTACAAACTATGGTGCAAAAAAGTGAATTTCCGTACTTTGACTTTCTGAGCACCTGTCCTGTTTTCTGACGTACTACAATGCCCAGACAGTGGAAACACCCCATAAATGACCCCATTTCGGAAAGTAGACACCCTAAGATATTCACTGAGGGGCATAGTGAGTTCATGGAAGTTTTTATTTTTTGTCACAAGTTAGCGGAAATGGATTTTTATTTTATTTTTTCCAAAAATGTCATTTTCCGCTAACTTGTGACAAAAAATAAAAAATTCCATGAACTCACTATGCCCATCAGCGAATACCTTAGGGTGTCTACTTTCCGGAATGGGGTCACTTATGGGGTATTTTTACTGCCCTGGCAATTTAAAAAGTTGTCGTTTACAGCGATATTTCTCACACAAAGTATGGGTATATATAAAAATACACCCCAAAACTCATTGCCCTACTTCTCCTGAGTACGGCGATACCACATATGTGACACTTTTTTGCAGCCAAGATGCGCAAAGGAGCCCTAAATCCAATGAGTACCTTTAGGATTTCACAGGGCAATTTTACGCATTTGGATTCCAAACTACTTCTCAAAATTTAGGGGCCCCTAAAATGCCGGGACAGTAAAAATACCACACAAGTGACCCCATTCCGGAAAGTAGACACCCCAAGGTGTTCCATGAGGGGTATGGTGAGTTCATGGAAGTTTTTATTTTTTGTCACAAGTTAGCGGAAATTGACTTTTTTTTTTTTTTTCTTACAAAGTCTCATATTCCACTAACTTGTGACAAAAAATAAAATTTTACATGAACTCACCATACCCCTCACGGAATACCTTGGGGTGTCTACTTTCTAAAATGGGGTCACTTATGGGGTATTTATACTGTCCTGGCATTTTAGGGGCCCCTAAACGTCAGAAGGAGTTTGGAATCCAAATGCGGATAAATGTCCTGTGAAATCCTAAAGGTACTCATTGAATTTAGCCTTTGAGCATCTTGGCTGCAAAAGTGCCACACATGTGGTATCGCTACTCGGAGAAGTAGAGCAATGTGTTTTGGTGTATTTTACATATACCCATACTTTGTGTGAGAAATATCTCTGTAAATGACAACTTTTCAATTTTTTATACAAAGTTGTCAATTTACAGAGATATTTTTCACACCAGCATGGGTATATGTAAACATACACCACAAAACACATTGCCCTACTTCTCCCGAGTATGGCGATACCACATGTGTGCCACTTTTTGCAGCCAAGATGCGCAAAGGGCCCTAATTCCAATGAATACCTTTTAGGATGGCATTTTTTTGGCACAAGTTAGCGGAATTAGATTTTTTTGTTTTTTCTCACAAAGTCTCCTTTCCGCTAACTTGTGACAAAAATTCAAATCTTTCATGGACTCACCATACCCCTCAGCAAATACCTTGCGGTGTCTACTTTCCAAAATGGGGTCACTTATGGGGTATTTATACTGTCCTGGCATTTTAGGGGCCCCTAAACGTCAGAAGGAGTTTGGAATCCAAATGCGGATAAATGTCCTGTGAAATCCTAAAGGTACTCATTGGAATTTGGGCCCCTTTGCGCATCTTGGCTGCAAAAAAGTGCCACACATGTGGTATCGCTGTACTCGGGAGAAGTAGGGCAATGTGTTTTTGGGTGTATTTTTACATATACCCATACTTTGTGTGAGAAATATCTCTGTAAATGACAACTTTTTCAATTTTTTTTATACAAAGTTGTCAATTTACAGAGATATTTTTCACACCAGCATGGGTATATGTAAACATACACCACAAAACACATTGCCCTACTTCTCCCGAGTATGGCGATACCACATGTGTGCCACTTTTTTGCAGCCAAGATGCGCAAAGGGGCCCCAATTCCAATGAATACCTTTTAGGATGGCATTTTTTTTTGGCACAAGTTAGCGGAATTAGATTTTTTTTGTTTTTTCTCACAAAGTCTCCCTTTCCGCTAACTTGTGACAAAAAGTTCAATCTTTCATGGACTCAATATGCCCCTCAGCAAATACCTTGCGGTGTCTTCTTTCCAAAATGGGGTCACATGTGAGGTTTTTGTACTGCCATGGCATTTGAGGGTCTCCGCAATCATTACATGTATGGCCAGCATTAGGAGTTTCTGCTATTCTCCTTATATGGAGCATACGGGTAATGAGGCTTTTTTTTCCGTTCAGCCTCTGGGCTGAAAGAAAAAATGAACGGCACAGATTTCTTTATTCTCATCGATCGATGTGGATGAAAAAATCTCTGCCAAAAAATAAGCAAGAAGAAAAAGAGGGGCCTGGCGATTGCCAGGACATAGGGGCTCCGCCCAAACATCCATACCCACTTCAACTCCTATGTCCTGGCAAACGTGATTTCTCCATTCACATCGATCAATCGATCGTTGTGGAGGAAGACATCTTTGCCAGATTTTTGATACAAAATGTTTGCCAAAGCATATGAACTCCAACACCTCTCCTCAGCTCATATGCCTGGGCAAACGTACCTGTCCTGCAGAGGAGAAATCTCATCTTGCAGCGCCGCATACACCGACTTCACGTGTCTTCTGACAGCAGCGCAATGCTTCTCTCAGAATGCACATCAGTGCTGCGGCGTTTTCGTCGGTTGGTCCGTTGGTCTACCTGGAAAATAAAGGGTGGTTAGGGGAAAAAAAAAAGAAGAAAAAACAGGCAGCAGGCACATAAACTTGAACGTTACAAACTTTATAAAACCTGAACATAAAACTTTTTTTTATCAAACCTGAACATCAAAACTTTTAAAACCTGAACTAACTCAAGATTTTTTTTTCTTGCTACCTGTTAAATTTTTTTTTTAACCATTTCACCATTTATTTTCCTAGCAGAAACCTCTCCTTTCCCATGGGACAATGTGTAAAGTGTAAATCACACAGAGATGGTGCGAAGTACATTATGCACTTTATCTCAAGTGAAAGGAGAGGTTTCTACCGTTTCACACTTCTGCTGTAGCACACCAGCACCGTTCCCTATGTGTTAGGGTCTCTCAAAACCTAGTATCTTGAGGGACCCTAGAGCCTGAGTGGATAAACTACCTGTGTTGTGCTGGCCCTATGTCCCTAAGTGTACCTGAGTGTAGTAGTTCCGGAAACACTCCCCTAGGCATAGGGCAGGGTGGTCAGGACAGTCAGGACAGAAATAGCGGGTGTCACGCCTTATTCCACTCCTGCTACAGACACGACATCTTTTTCGGGGTGACGGTTGGGTTGAGGTACAAGCAACGACATTGGGGAAATGTTGCTCGTGTAGATGGCTCACTACACTGGTGGTTGGGGCCACGGAACCTCCTGGATACAGGAGGTTCTTGATGATCTCTTCCTGAAATTTGAGGAAGGATCCTGTTCTCCCAGCCTTACTGTAGAGAACAAAACTGTTATATCTAGCCAATTGAATCAAATGTACAGACACCTTCTTATACCAGCGTCTGGTGCGTCGGGAAATCAAATACGGGGCCAACATCTGGTCATTGAAGTCCACCCCTCCCATGTGGAGGTTATAGTCGTGGACCGAGAGGGGCTTTTCAATGACACTGGTTCCCCGTTCAATTTGGACTGTCGTGTCTGCTTGAATGGAGGAGAGCATGTAAACGTCACGCTTGTCTCTCCATTTCACCGCGAGCAGTTCTTGGTTACACAATGCAGCCCTCTCCCCCCTTGCGAGACGGGTGGTAAGGAGCCGTTGGGAGAAGCCCCGGCGACTAGGTCGCGCGGTGCCACAGCAGCCAATCTGTTCTAGGAACAAATGCCTGAAGAGGGCCACACTTGTGTAGAAATTGTCCACATAAAGATGGTACCCCTTGCCGAAAAAGGGTGACACCAAGTCCCAGACTATCTTCCCACTGCTCCCCAGGTAGTCAGGGCAACCGACCGGCTCCAGGGTCTGATCTTTTCCCTCATAGATCCGAAATGTGTGCTTATAGCCTGTGGCCCTTTCACAGAGCTTATACAATTTGACCTCATACCGGGCGCGCTTGCTTGGAATGTACAAGGGACTCGTCTACGCAGATGTTTTGTGCAGGGGTATACAAATCTGCAACTTTCTGGTTGAAATTGTCTATGAGGGGCCGAATTTTGTGGAGCCGGTCAAAAGCTGGGTGGCCTCTGGGACAGGAGGTGCTGTTGTCGTTAAAGTGCAGGAAACGCAGGATGGTCTCAAAACGTGTCCTGGACATGGCAGCAGAGAACATGGGCATGTGATGAATTGGGTTCATGGACCAATATGACCGCAATTCATGCTTTTTGGTTAGGCCCATGTTGAGGAGAAGGCCCAGAAAAGTTCTAAATTCGGAAACTTGGACTGGTTTCCACCGGAAAGGCTGGGCATAAGAGCTTCCTGGGTTGGCGGTTATAAATTGAGTGGCATACCGATTTGTTTCTGCCACGACTAAGTCATAGAGCTCCGCAGTGAAGAACAGCTCCAAAAACCCCAGCGCCGATCCTATCTGAGCTGTCTCCATCCGAACTCCTGACTGGGCGGTGAAAGGGGGAACTACTGGTGCGGCTGAAGTTGGGGGCTGCCAATCAGGATTTGCCAGCACCTCAGGGACTCTAGGGGCTCTACGGGCCTGTCTGCGCGGTGGCTGCGACGGGGGAATTACTGCACGTGCCACCGTACCAGCTTCAACTGCCCTTCTGGTGCTCGTCACTTCACCATGTACGGCAGTGCTGGTAGAAGGTCCAGGACGGGCTGTGCTGCTGGTGTATGCCTCACCACGTAATCCGGCAGCGCCAGCCCGGTTCCCATTCCTCATCCGACTGGGTCAGAATCCTGTAGGCCTCTTCAGAGGAATACCCCTTGTTTGACATTTGGGCGACTAAATTTAGGGGGTATTCCCTGAGACTACCCAAGAAAAAAAGCAAGCCTGTCTTACAATTGAGAGGGTAGCGAAGTACAGAAGCCGCTGCAATTGATAAAAAAGATCAAAACTGATTTTTTTATCGCTGCAGCGCTTGTGAAGTGATTGTGCAGTGATAAAAAAAAAAATTTTTGTCACTGCGGCGGGGTGGGAGTGGGTGAACGCACGTGTGGGCGACCGATCAGGCCTGATCGGGCAAACACTGCGTTTGGGGTGGAGGGCGAACTAAGGTGACACTAGTACTATTATATATCTGACCGTGATCAGTTCTGATCACTTACAGATACTATAAAAGTACAAATGCTGATTAGCGCTACGCTAATCAGCGAATCGGTGATTGCGGTGCGGTGGGCTGGGCGCTAACGCTAACTACCTACCAAAGGGACCTAAACTAACCTAAACCTAGCAGTCAATACTAGTGAAAAAAAAAAAGTGACAGTTTACACTGATCACTTTTTTCCCTTTCACTAGTGATTGACAGATGACAGGGGTGATCAAGGGGTTAATTTGGGTGATGGGGGGCTGATCAGGGGCTAGTGTGTGGTCCTTGGGTGTACTCACTGTAGACGTGTGCTCTCTCCTGGATCCAACCGACGAAAAGGACCCAGGAGAGGGCATAGAAGCCATTTAACACATTATATTTATAAATATAATGTGTTAAATGGCTTGCGATTTGTTTTTTTAAAAACTCATCAGCCTGCCAGCGATTATCATTGGCTGGCAGGCTTATGACCTATAGTTGAACTTCTTCCCTAACTTTTCACAGCCGCGCAGTGCGCATGCGCGGCGGCATCGGCACGAAATCTCGCATCTCGCGAGATGACTCGCCGATCCGTCGTATCAGAACTACAGGACCGCCCGCCGGACGCATCCCTGCGTTAGGCGGTCCTGTAGTGGTTAAGGCCTATACGTTTTCAGCTGGCACATTCTTCTATACATTGGAACTATTTGAATTGTATTTTTTTTATATTAAAAAAAACTTTGGATATTTTACCATATTGTACTTTCATCAGGCAGAGTAATACTGCCACTGAATCCACTGGACGAGGAAATGCTTGTTCATTGTGAAATCAAGATACAGTATTACAGTACAGTGATATCATTTGTAGATACATGAAAGTGAACATAATGTTTCCCTTGTAATACCTTGTTTAGTCCCCTTCATGATAAAGATCCTTTTGTTAGGTCTGTTAATTGTTCTGGATCCTATTTTCTGCCCGTGTCTCCTTCTCATCTACAGTGCCTTGCAAAAGTATTAACCCCCTTGACTTTTTTCGTGTTTTGGTGCCTCACAACCTGGAATTAACATGTATTGTTGGAGGATTTGCATAATTTAATTACAGAACTTTGAAGATGTTTTTTTTTTATTACGAAGCAAACAACAAACAGGACAAAATAACAGAAAAAAGCCAATGTGCATAACTATTCACCCCCCTAAAATACTTTGTAGAGCGACGTTTTGCGGCAATCACAGCTCCAAGTCACTTTGGATAAGTCTCTATGAGCTTGCCACATCTTACCATTGGGATATTTGCTAATTCCTCCTTGCAAAAATGCTCCAGCTCCTTCAAGTTGAATGGTTTGCGCATGTGAACAGCAATCTTTATGTCTGACCACAGATTTTCTATTTGATTGAGATCTGGGCCTTGACTAGGCCATTCCAACACATTTACATGTTTCCCCTTAACCACCTCAGCCCCCCTAGCTTAAACCCCCTTAATGACCAGGCCACTTTTTACAATTCTGCACTACACTACTTTCACCGTTTATTGCTCCGTCATGCAACTTACCACCCAAATGAATTTTACCTCCTTTTCTTCTCACTAATAGAGCTTTCATTTGGTGGTATTTCATTGCTGCTGACATTTTTACATTTTTTGCTATTAATCAAAAATGACCAAAATTTTTGCAAAAAAGGACTTTTTTCACTTTCTGTTGTAATTTTATTATTTTTAAACTACATTTCTATATAAGTTTTTCTATAAATGTATTGTTCTACATGTCTTTGATAAAAAAAAATCCAATAAGTGTATATTTATTGGTTTGGGTAAAAGTTATAGCGTTTACAAACTATGGTGCAAAAAAGTGAATTTCTGCATTTATTTAAAAAAACAATAAAGTTTCCATTTCTGCTAACTTCTGAAAAAAAAAAAAAAAATCTCCCCCGGATTCACTTTGCCCCTTAGTAAATACCTTGGGGTGTCTACTTTCCGAAATGGGGTCATTTGTGGGGTGTGTTTACTGTTCTGGCATTTTTTGCGGGGCTCAATTGTGAGCAGCCATGTAAAACCTAAAGGTACTTATTGGAATTTGGGCCCCTTTGCGCACCCAGGCTGCAAAAAAGTGTCACTCGTAGTATCGCCGTACTTAGGAGAAGTAGGGCAATGTGTTTTGGGGTGTATTTTTACATATACCCATGTTGGGTGAGAGAAATATCTCTGTAAACTGACAACTTTGTATAAAATTTTTTAAAGAGTTGTCAGTTTACAGAGATATTTCTCACACACAGTATGGGTATATGTAAAAATACACCCCAAAACACATTGCCCTACTTCTCCTGAGTACGGCGATACCACATGAGCGACACTTTTTTGCAGCCTGGGTGCGCAAAGGGGCCCAAATTCCAATGAGTACCTTTAGGATTTCACAGGGCATTTTTACGCATTTAGATTCTAGACTTCTTCTCACGCTTTAGGGGCCCCTAAAATGCCAGGGCAGTATAAATACCCCACAAGTGACCCCATTTTAGAAAGAAGACACCCCAAGGTATTCCGTGAGGGGTATGGTGAGTTCATGTAAAATTTTATTTTTTGTCACAAAATACATGTTTAATGTGATTTATTTTACTTCTGCAGCCTGCCAGCGATTTATCATCGCTGACAGGCTGCAGTATAACTGCTGAGCCATGCGCCACTGTGAAAAGGTGTGTATATGTAATGACAGATCATGTGACACTTAAATTGCACACAGTTGGACATCATTTCACTAATTATGTGACTTCTGAAGGTAATTGGTTGCACCAGAGCTTTTTATCAGCTTCCTAACAAAGAGGGTGAATACATACGCATTTGTCAATTTTCCGTTTTCTATTTCTAAACAATAGTTTTATTTATATATTTTTCTCATTTCACTTCACCAACTTAGACTATTGTGTTCTGACCCGTCACATAAAATTCAGATTAACAAAACATTAAACTTAAGGCTGTAATGTAACAACAACCAAGAACTCCATTCTCATGCACCACTTGATTTGTTGCAATATCTTCAATGGGGGAGGGGGGGGGGGTTGATGGTTTCAACCAGTGTTGTAGTAGTCATCTTTTAGCTGCTAATAAGCTTACATGCATTATCTGGGGGATTGATTTGTTTTCTAGGTGGTGATGAAAGAGAACAAACTCAGGTGATAATGGGATATTGATCTTCATCATATCTCTGGCACAACCATTTACTGTGCTCCAATAGTTAACAGGTTGTGGGCAAGTCCAAAAACCATGATACAGATCGGTATTATGCATTTTACATTTTGGGCAACTAGTTATTCTGTTTGTTTGCGCTGTTAAGCGGGTGGTATGTAACCATATATCGCTCTGTGTATAATTCTGAATTGAGTCTCTCGCCAGATCTCATTTGGATTTGCTTTCCTGATTGCTCTCTATCCTTGGAGGATCTTATCTTGCAAGTTTGGTGTTCCCATTTCCCTCTCCCAGAACTTGAATATCCTGCCAAAAGGAAAATCCAACAGGGACAGGGGGGTACTATTTATTTCCTCAGGAGATCAAATGGATTCGAGGGGACGCCAAAAAGTGAGGTGAGGTCAATCCATATTTAGAGCAAACCTCCTTGGAAAGAGAGGTATCTCCTCCTTGTCTCGTGCCATATGTCCTGCACCAACCTAATTCCCTTGTTATGCCATATCTCAAAATGTTTATTTTGTGATCCCTTTTTGAACTCAGGGTGACCCCCAATTGGCATGTGTTTAGACAGTGAGAATGAAAGTCCATATTTCCGCTGTACTGCCTTCCAAGTCGCCACTGTATCTTTTATAAACAGACTCTTTTTTATTAGGGGAGGTATACTAGCATATTTTTTATGTATTAGCTTGGAGGCCAGGGACCACGGATGTGCCAACTGGGACTTGACCTCATAGTTATAGTACCGATTTGTCTGGGATACCCAATCCATACAGTGTCAGAGATTGCTTGCCTGACTATATCTCCTAATGTCAGGAAAATTAATCCCTCCTTCCTCTCTTACAAGCTGCAGTTTATGTAGCGATATTCGTGGACAGCGGCCTCTCCATATGAAATATCTAAATGCTGTTTCTAGGAGAGTGACATCAGAATGATTAAGTAGCAATGGGATCTTCTGCAAGGGATATAATAATCTAGCGAAGCTAACCATCTTTACAAGATGGCCGCGACCCATGAAAGAGAGCTGAATATGCATCCACCTCTCCATCTCTTGGAGTATCGTCTGCCTGAGTGGTGGGTAATTCAGGTTATAAATGGACTCTGGGTTCCTTTTTTCATTAATGCCCAGATAACATATATAAGAATTGACCACTTTCAGCTGTAAGTTAGACCCGGAGTGTGTTTTCCCTGAGTTAGAAATATCAATTCACTCTTGCTCGCATTTATCTTAAAACCCAACGCTTGGTCGTAATCCTGCAAGAGTCGTAATAGGCTAGGTAGGTCTCTCCGTGGTTTTCAAGGAAAACCAAGAGGTTATCTGTGAAAAGGGCATGTTTTATCTCTTCCGACCCCACTTTTATCCCCTCAAAATCCAGTGCTGTCTGGAGAAAATGAGAGAGGGGCTCTAGCGCTAGATTGAATAGCAATGGCGATAAAGGGCATCTCTGCCGGGTCCCTCTTTGTAGGGCGAAGGGGGGTGACAGGAATTCCAGAGTGTTTATTCTGGCCTGCGTGTCCGAGTATAGAGCTGCCAGATAGGTCCTCTCAAGCCCATCCTGTCCAGCACTTTTCCCATCCATCCCCAGCCAACATTATCAAACACCTTTTCCGCATCAATGGCCAGCATGGCCGGGGATGGATGGGCCACCGGTCTAATTTTTACCTCATGCAACACTGCCAGAACCTGTCTTATGTTCAGGGCCGGTGCAAGGATTTTTGCCGCCCTAGGCAAAAGAAAAGTTTGCCGCCCCCCCCATGTGACATCACAATGCCCCACCCATAAGATCTGCCATATTAAAGGGGTTCTGCAGTATATTTAAACTGATCGGCAGGGGTCCGACACCCGGGACCCCCACCAATCAGCTGTTTGAGAAGGCAGCGGCGCTGGCAGTAGCGCCTCAGGCTTCTCGCAGTGACGTCACGATTAGTATCATTGGCCTGGGTGGGGCTAAGCTTCATTCAAGTGAACAGAGCTTAACCCCACCAAGGCTAGTGATACTAGTCGTGACGTCACTGCACCTGCGGTAAACAGCAAGGAGGCCGAGGCGCTACTGACAGCGCCGCTGCCTTCTCAAACAGCTGATCGGTGGGGGTCCTGGGTGTCGGACCCCTGCCGATCAGATGCTGATTTAAATAAACTGCAGAACCCCTTTAACTAACGCAAGTTCTCTCTCCCCCCCCTCTTATCATTCTCTCCCCCCTCTTGTCATTCTCTCTCCCCCCTCTTGTCATTCTCTCCCCCCTCTTGTCATTCTTCACTCCCCCTTGTCATTCTTCACTCCCCCCTTGTCATTCTTCACTCCCCCCTTGTCATTCTTCTTCCCCCCCTTGTCATTCTCCCCCCTTGTCATTCTTCACACTCCCCTTGTCATTCTACCTTCCCCCTTGTCATTCTTCACACTCCCCCTTGTCATTCTACCCCCCTTGTCATTCTTCACACTCCCCCTTGTCATTCTCTTTCTTCCCTCCTACCTCTAGTGTAGCGCAGCCGAGCTCTTCATGGTCCACGGGTACAGGAGCTTTTGTTTCCTGTATCCCTGGGCGGACTGACAGGAAGTGCACACTGTGTGCTCACTTCATGTCAGTCCGGCCGGGTACAGGAGACAGATGCTCCCTGTACCCGTGGACCATAAAGAGCTCGGCCACGCTACAATGGAGTGACAGGAGGGAGCGCTGAGCGATCCCCTCCTGTCAGCTCCTCTCCTCTTGGTGCGCCCGGGCGGTGCGCTCTCATGGACGCGCCAGCCCGGGCAGTGCTGCAGCCGCCAGAGGCTCAATTCAGAGCGCTCGGGCGGCTGCAGCATGAGGGGGGCCGGCGCTCCTAGCAGCGCCCCTTCCCAAGGGGCGCTCTACGCGGCGGCCTATTCCGCGTATAGGACGTGCCGGCCCTGCTTATGTTGGTAACAGCCGACCTTCCTTTATGAAGCCCACTTGAGATGGAGAGATTAATCGGGGTAATATCGACGCTAGCCTGTCCGCCATGATTTTAGATAGTATCTTTGCCCGATTTCGGTAGCATTTTGATGTCTGCTCTGTTTGATATTGGGGGAATGGTTGAACCATGTAGGTATTGTGGTAAGGTGCAGGGTGCCGTCGTGGATGGCAGGTATGTGTCACCGAGGTTCATAGCCTCGGTGAGGTAAGAGCCGTTTTTGTTGATGTCAGCAGCAGCTAGTGCTACTGACATAGTTTTAAATAGCATGGCTGCAAAGCCGATCCGGGCCGGCTCTTACCGGGAGCAGCTAAAGTGTAGGGTGGGTGGCTGCTCCCCACGACCCAGTCCTGGTTTTGGGCTGGGTTTAAAAACTCAGCCAGCACCAGCAGCTGGGGCTGTGATTGTCCTGGAGCTGCTAACAGTCCTGTGGAGTTCTATGACCTGGAGGAAAGAGCTCAGCAAGGTGGTGTTTTTCCCTGCAACTTGAAGGTGGAATCTCCTGCGGCTGGGCCGACTGCTAGGTGTGAACCCTCACCTAAACCTCCCAGGTGACTGAACCCTGTGTTGGCCTGTTTTGTTTGGCCACATTATTTCTGTTATGTGTGAATTATCACCAAGAGACTGTTTTTCATTTATGTTGTGCAAGTGTGAATAAAACACTGTTTATTGCACATTCTGGACTCCTTGTTTTGCCTCAGTACTGCACCCGCACCGCTATCTACCAGAGCGAAGTTTGTTTTTGCTGGGCACGACTGGATGTCATATATTCGGCCGGCAAAGTTGCAGCCTGTGTTCCCTGACAAAATGGAGGCGGCTGTGAAAGCCCTCATAGAGGCTAACGTGCAGCAGCGGGAGACCAACCAGCTACTGCTACAGCACGTGATGGCGTTACAAGCGGCAGGAGCGTCCCACCACGTCCACGATGCCCGGAAAGCTGTCCGTGCAGCGATCCCTAAGATGACCCCCTCGGATGATGTTGAGACCTATCTGGCGGTGTTCGAGAAGGTGGCCGTGAGGGAGAAATTACCCCGAGAACAGTGGGCAGAGGTCGCCGCTCCGTTCCTGGCGTCTGGACCCCAGCAAGTATTTTTGACCTCCCAGATGACCAAGCAGCTGACTACCCGACCGTGAAAGGTGAGATCCTGGCAAGACTGGGGTGAATGTTTTGGTCCGGCCCAGCGGGTGCATCAGTGGGAGTTCAACCCGGCTGAACCCGCCAGACCACAATATTATGACTTGCTACAACGGTTGCAAAAATGGCTGCAGCCAGACATACTGACTCCCACTGCTATGCTCGACCGTCTGTTAGCCGATGTATTCTGGAGGGCTTTGCCATACCCTCTCCAGCACTGGATCGGCCAGGTGTCACCTGGGAATGCCTTAGAGATGGTCGACCTGGTGGAGCGATATGAGGCCACCAGAAACCTGCAGGGGGGTTCTTTTGGGAGGGGACCAGTCAAACCCAGGAAATCTCCACCCCAGACCCGGCGGACGGCCAAACCCGCCTGGGATGTACCCCTTGCAGACCCATCCCCAGTGGTCTGCTGGCAGTGTCGGGAACCTGGACACATAAGGGCTGACTGTCCACGCCGGGGAGAGCCCATGGAGACTAATTATGGGTACCGGGCTTCCATGTTTGCCCGGAGACTGTGTGCGACCGGCAACCCCGAGATAATAGACAATCGTCATCTGTGCCAGGTGCAAGTTGGTGATAACCTGGCAGTGGCGCTGTTGGACTCAGGGAGCCTAGTAACCTTGGTAAGTGCTGCCCTGGTACAGCCCACCCAGTATACGGGCCGGAAAGTTGGTGTGGTGTGCATACACGGAGACTTAAAGGACTATCCCACTGCTGTAATGTCTCTGTCCACGGCGGCCGGCACATGGACTTATGAAGTGGCGATCTCCACAAAGCTACCTTATGAACTAATAATTGGGAGAGACTTCCCTGGTTTTCCGTCACTATGGCCTGAGGTGAAAGTGACTAATAGCCCTGAGACAGGGGCAACCCTAGCAGAGTGGCCTGGTTCCAGTGGGAGGCCAGAGCCCTGGGAGCCCGAGTCCGAAGGGCCTGCGGTAGGGGTGACCACCACTGCTGCGGTAGAGGGGGAGACAACCCCACTGAGTGTAATGGTGGGAGACACGGAGGACTTGCCACCGGGACCTGAGTTGGCAGACCTCAATGTCTCCGGGGAAAATTTTGGGACCTCACAACACCGGGACCAAACCCTAACCAGGGCCTGGGAAAGTGTCGTAATAATTGATGGTAAACCCCAGAAATCTGGGGCTGAATTAATGTTCCCACGATTTATTGTTCTTCAGGATATGTTGTATCGGGTGAACCAAATCCGAGGTGAGCCCGTTGAACAGTTGGTGGTGCCCACCGCATATCGCAAGCTGGTTATGGAGCTTGCCCACCAACATGTTCTTGGGGGACACTTGGGGTGGCAGAAAACCCAGGACCGCATACTGCAGCGGTTTTATTGGCCCAGTGTGTTCAAGGAAGTAGAAAATTATTGTAAGTCCTGTCCGACCTGTCAGATAAATATCCCCCAGCCACATTTCCGTAGTCCTCTGGTACCTCTTCCAATTATTGAGGTCCCGTTTGAGCGAATCGCTATGGATCTAATTGGGCCTGTACCAAAGTCTGCCAGGGGCCACCAACACATTCTGGTAGTTCTCGACTATGCAACTCGGTATCCGGAGGCGGTGCCTCTGCGACATACCTCAGCTAAGCTCATCGCCAAAGAGTTAATGGAAATATTTTCCCGTGTGGGCCTGCCAAAAGAGGTTCTGACAGACCAAGGGACCCCTTTTATGTCCAAAGTTATGAGGGAACTGTGTAAATTGTTGCGTATAAAGCAGTTACGGACGTCCGTTTACCATCCGCAAACAGACGGTCTTGTCGAGAGGTTTAACCAAACTTTAAAAAATATGTTAAAAAGGGTGGTGTCTAGAGATGGGAAGGACTGGGACCTGCTTCTGCCCTATCTCATGTTCGCAGTGCGAGAGGTGCCCCAGGCCTCTACTGGGTTCTCGCCCTTCGAACTGCTTTATGGCAGACACCCTCGAGGCCTGTTGGATATTGCCAAGGAAGCGTGGGAACAGCAACCTGTCCCCCACAAAAGTGTCATTGAATATGTCACCCAGATGCAGGAACGGATGGAAAGGGTGTTGCCGCTGGTCCGGGAGCATATGGAGGCAGCGCAACAAGCCCAAAGTAGGGTGTATAATCGTCAGGCTCGGGTACGGGACTTCAATCCGGGAGATCGGGTTTTGGTTCTGGTACCCACCCTTGACAGCAAGTTCCTAGCTAGGTGGCAGGGCCCCTATGAGGTGATCGAGAAGGTAGGGGAAGTAAATTACAAGGTACACCAGCCAGGCGGCGCAAGCCGGAGCAGGTGTACCACGTGAATTTACTAAAGCCGTGGAAAGATAGGAACATGGCCGACGACAACAGCCCCCGGCCAGGGCTTCTAGGTGAGAAGGGTCCAGCCCCACAGTTCAAGGCCTGTGAAGCAGTAACCACGGTAAAATTGCAGACAGCCTGTCTTCCAAACAAGTTCAGGAAGTCAGGAGTTCATCAGTCGGAACACGGATGTGTTCTCGGACCTCCCTGGCCGCACGTCTCTCATCCAACATGACATCGTCACTGAGCCTCAGGCCAAGATCCGGTTAAAACCATACCGGGTACCCGAGACTCGGCGACGGGCCATCGCGGAGGAAGTGCAATTAATGTTGAAGCTCAATGTCATTGAGGAGTCGAAAAGTCAGTGGGCCAGTCCCATAGTCCTGATACCCAAGCCGGATGGGACGTTGCGGTTCTGCAACGATTTTCGCAAATTAAATGAAGTGTCCAAGTTCGATGCGTATCCCATGCCCCGGGTAGACGAGCTTGTTGAGAATTTAGGGCAAGCCCGTTATTTTTCTGTGCTAGACCTCACTAAAGGATACTGGCAAGTACCCTTAACGGAGTCGACATAGGAAAAAACTGCTTTTGTTACCCGCAGGGCCTGTATCATTATAAGGTGTTACCCTTTGGCCTGCATGGCGCCCCCGCCACCTTCCAAAGGTTAATGGATATTGTGCTGGGACCTCATCGTAGGTACGCCTCGGCCTACTTAGACGATGTAATCATCCACAGCACCGACTGGGAAAGCCATTTGCCCAAAGTGCAGGCGGTAGTGGATGCCCTGAGGAAAGCTGGTCTAACCGCCAATCCAAAGAAGTGTGCGATTGGGTTGGAAGAGACCAAATACCTGGGATATGTAATTGGGCGGGGAGTCATCAAGCCGCAGGTAACTAAAGTGGAAGCCATACGTAACTGGCCCCGACCGGTCACTGCCAGGCAGGTAAAGTCCTTCCTGGGAATGATAGGGTACTACATGCGGTTTGTGCCCCACTTTGCCACAATAGCAGCGCCGTTGACAGACCTATTGAAGGGGCGAAAGTCTGGGAAGGTTAGCTGGAGTAAGAAGGCGGAGGAGGCTTTCTCCGCGTTGAAGTCGGCCCTGTGTGGGTCCCCGGTTTTGGTGACACCCGACTTCAACCGGGAGTTTGTCATACAGACCGACGCCTCGGAGGTAGGCCTCGGTGCTGTGCTGTCTCAGGAGGTCAACGGGGAAGAACATCCCGTTGTCTTCCTGAGCCGTAAGCTCAGTCCCGCCGAGACCAGGTATAGCATAGTGGAGAGGGAGTGCCTGGCTATCAAGTGGGCACTCGAATCTCTCCGCTACTACCTGTTAGGGAGGAGGTTCCGTCTGGTGACCGACCATTCCCCTCTCAAGTGGATGAGCCAGGCCAAGGAGAGGAATGCTCGGGTCACCAGGTGGTTCCTATCCCTGCAGAACTGCAAGTTCTCCGTGGAACATAGGGCAGGCCGCTTGCAGGGGAATGCAGATGCCCTTTCCAGCGTCCACTGCCTCACATGTGTCCACCCCCTCAGGGTTGAACAAAGGGGGGGGGGGTGTGGTAAGGTGCAGGGTGCCGTCGTGGATGGCAGGTATGTGTCACCGAGGTTCATAGCCTCGGTGAGGTAATAGCCGTTTTTGTTGATGTCAGCAGCAGCTAGTGCTACTGACATAGTTTTAAATAGCATGGCTGCAAAGCCGATCCGGGCCGGCTCTTACCGGGAGCAGCTAAAGTGTAGGGTGGGTGGCTGCTCCCCACGACCCAGTCCTGGTTTTGGGCTGGGTTTAAAAACTCAGCCAGCACCAGCAGCTGGGGCTGTGATTGTCCTGGAGCTGCTAACAGTCCTGTGGAGTTCTATGACCTGGAGGAAAGAGCTCAGCAAGGTGGTGTTTTTCCCTGCAACTTGAAGGTGGAATCTCCTGCGGCTGGGCCGACTGCTAGGTGTGAACCCTCACCTAAACCTCCCAGGTGACTGAACCCTGTGTTGGCCTGTTTTGTTTGGCCACATTATTTCTGTTATGTGTGAATTATCACCAAGAGACTGTTTTTCATTTATGTTGTGCAAGTGTGAATAAAACACTGTTTATTGCACATTCTGGACTCCTTGTTTTGCCTCAGTACTGCACCCGCACCGCTATCTACCAGAGCGACTCCCCACAGTATGTATTAAATACAGAAGTCAGCAATGGAGAAACACTGTCCCCTAGGATTTAGAAAAACTCTCCCGAGTACCCATCAGGGCCTGAGGCTTTCACTAGCGACAATTGGAATATGACGTTATGTACATCTGATCTTGAGATCGGGACATTCAAAATGCTCAGTTCCTCTGGAGAGCGATGGCAGTGAGGCGTTGTTAAGCCATTTTTAGTCCACCTCTCTGCTTTCCTTACCATCTCTATATAAAATCTTTGTAGAACTCTGTTAGTATTAATGGTTTTGGGGTTGTGTTGAAGGGTTCCTGCCACATCCCGCAGGGCTTATATGTGACTAGAGTGTCAATAACCACCCTCCAGCCAATCTAGCCAATAGCTTACTGGATTTATTGACAAACTTACAAAGATGGGCATCCGCAAAGGATTGGAATACCTGCTCCCTTTTTCCAGGCTTTTTGAGCCCCTGTGGAGGAGTTTGTTGTAAAAGCTGTGTAAGCATCCCTCAACACATTGCCATCTGGTCTTGCTATCTGGTCTCCTAGCTTCTTTTTCAGGCCTGCCATGTAAGAGATCAGTCTACCCCTCAGAACCACCATGCCCGCATCCCATGTTATCTGAAGATTACCTGGATTGTCGTTGATTTGATCCCATTAACTGTTTGCGGAAATCTTCTTCTTTATATAGGTTGGGGAGAAAGTGTCAGATATAATCAAGGCCCCAAGGGGTGAGCTCACCTAATTTTATTGATAGAGGAGCATGGTCTGAAATCACCAGGTCCCATTAGTGGTATCAGGGCATCTACTAAATAAAGTAGTGGATAACAATATGAAGTCAATGCGAGACCAGGAGGAATGAGCATTGGAATAGTGTGTATATGGCTACTTATGATGGACGTCTCTGGATAGGAGATTCCAGTTGGAATGATCGTCTCAATGCTGTAGATCTCTTGATTTCTGCTCTCTTTTGGGCGGTAGCAGGTGGGCCGCAGCCTCTTCTGGAGTAGAGTATGTGGCAAATGATCTATCTGTATGGAAAAGCTTCATTGTCCCTGAGTAAAGTAGGGCAAAGCATTTGTTCTGTTTGAACAATGCAGAGCAGATGGGTTAAAATGCCTTATTCCTTCCACTGTAGTCACCTCTGCGGAAAAGTCATTAAATAGCAACTCTCAGTGCCTTTTGATTTCTAGGTCCCGTGGCTTGTTTTTGTATTGGCACAACAATTCTGATTTTTCGCATCAGTCCCAACCTTTGTGTAAGCTCCACTTTACATATGACTGCATGTCCCAGCTCCTTAGTAAGCTCGCGCTCACATATCTGATGAAGGTCTTTGGCCGCAATACTTTCTGGGAGGCACACTATTCTCAGATTGTTCCTCCGCGAACAATTTTCTAGGTCATCAAGTTTCTCCCACAACGTTTTGTTTTCTGTGAGAGCTTCTTGTAGTTGGAAGTGAGAGGTGCTAATGTCCACTTCCAGAAAGCATACTTTGTTTTCTATGTCGTCTAGCCACTGTATGTTTTGCTCCACTTCTCCTTGCAGCAATGCAAAGGACGAGGCCACTGTTGTGGAGAGAGACTCCTGAAGATCAGGTAGTGTGTGGTTGGCTACTTCAATGGCCAGTTTCTTGCAGTCGATAAGATTTGACCCCCTCCTCCTGGATTTGGCATTTATGCTTATCATGCATCAGATAAGTATTTCCCAATTTTTTATCTACTGAGTATGAAGATGCTGTGGTTTCTGCCTTTCCCTCCTTTGCTTGCGCTTTGACTTGGTCTTGCTCCCCATATTAGTAAGTAATCAATCCATAGGACCGTTGGCTGAATCTCAGTAGGGTGAGCCCAGCACCTGTGCCAGTATGGCGAGGAATGAAGATGATTTAGAGCAGTGGGGGACAGTGTGTTCACATCATCTTATTTATTCATGTCACTTTTAAAATGTTTATTTAAAAAACATAAAGATACGATTCTTTTTTTGAGTATCCGCAAAAAATGCAAGACATACAGAACCATACTTTCCTTTTTTTGCAGACATGCAGAATGGAAAACAATTGATCTGCATTTTTGTGGACCGCAAACAACATATGGCTGTGTGAATGGGCCCTAATGAAACCACAATTTACACCACTATATTTTGTGATATGGGGGAGCGGTGATAATTTAAAGAGATTAAAAGAGAAGACAAGGGTTTAAACCATAAAAATAGCCAAGACCAATACACAGGAAAGGTCCTGCAAAAATGCACCACTGTTCTGAGCACAAAGAACAAAATGGTGCCAGGAATTAATAACAGGAACTGACAAGCCATAAGTCCCTGACTTGAATCCCTACCTAGCTGTTTGGCCCGGCATCCAGACTCATTGATGGGTCGGCCAGCCAGAGTATGGCTGGTCAACATAGCAACCTCTCTGGAACATCCATATGCTGGAACATGCATGAGTGAGTTTTTGTGCAAAGTACAACTTGTCCATTAAAAAGAGAAGCCCTTGTATGGCTGTGTGAGCGAGTGAAAAAAATGAAACAGTTATGACTTTTGGAAGGCAGGGAGTAAAAATTAAAATATATAAATAGGTAAATATACCGTATTTTTCGATTTATAAGAGGCACCTGATGATAAGACGCAACTAGGTTTTCGAGGAGGAAAATAAGAAAAGAAAATTTTTGAATCGAAATGTGTGCTTTTGAACTAATGGTGGTATGTGGATGACACTGTTATGGGAGACCTGTGGATGACACTGTTATGGGAGACCTGTGGATGACACTGTTATGGGAGATCTATGGATGACACTATTATGGAGGGGATCTGTGGATGACGCACTGTTATGGGGGCATCTGTGGATGATGCACTGTTATGGAGGCATCTGTGGATGACGCACTGTTATGAGGGATCTGTGGATGACACTGTTACGGGGATCTGTGGATTACACTGTTATGGGGGACCTGAGGATGACACTGTTATGGGGATCTGTGGATGATGCACTGTTATGGGGGCACCTGTGGATGACGCACTGTTATGGGGGCATCTGTGGATGACGCACTGTTATGAGGGATCTGTGAATGACACCATTATGGGGATCTGTGGATGGCACTGTTATGGGGGATCTGTGGATGACCCTGTTATGGGGATCTGTGGATGACACTGTTATTCAGTGAATGACACTGTTATGGGGACATCTGTGGATGACACACAGTTATGGGGGCATCTGTGGATGACACTGTTATGGGGATATCTGTGGATGACACTATTATGGGGGTCTGTGGAGGACACTGTTATGGGGGGGGATCTGTGGATGACACTGTTATGTGGGAGGGATCTGTGGATGACACTGCTATGTGGGGGGATCTGTGGATGACACTGTTATGTGGGAGATCTGTGGATTACACATATAGATCATCTTATGCTATATATGTGTCATCCACAGATCCCCCCCATAACAGTGTCACTGTGTAAATAGAGACCCCCAATGTAGGGGGTGGAGGCCTGCAACTGCTGTTGGAATCGCGACAAGGCCCGGTGCAGTCACTGTACTCCATTACACCGGGCCCCGCGCACAGCAGTCTTTATATGTAAAGTGTAATAATGGGAGCTTTATTAAAGTATGGCAATCTGCAGTAGCGCAATCCTCTGTAGTACTCACTATCAAACCTCCGTAGCAGGGTGGCCGGTCACTCAATTCATCACGTGCATGCAACTCCCACTTTATGAATGAAGCAGGCGGAGCAGGTGAGAAATCACTAGAGGTGAGTAAAACTTCTGTCTTATCTTTAACAATTTATGCTGCCATATTTTTAGAAAAATTCTTACAAGAACACCCCTTAAATGGGGTGTTTTTTAATAGGCTGTAAACCCAACAATGAGAATTGGCTCCTGGATATGATTGTTATAGTTTGGACTCAGCAATGAAATCAAATGGTGATTTCTTTAGTACTGGAGGCAATTACAAGCACTCATTGAAGAGGCTAAAACCTTATCCTTCGCCCTATAAGATGCACTTTTTTCCCCCCGAAGTTGGGGGGAAATGTCAGTGCATCTTATGGGGCGAATACTAAGAGGAATTCCATTATGGAAGTGCTCATTAGTACAGGAGAACTGGCAAGCGGTTAATGCAGAGCTCCCTGTACTCACTGCTTCCTGATCTTCTCCTGCAGGGCTCCTCATGCTGTGCTGGGACATCAGTACTTTGTAACTTCATGATGTGCGACATCAAGTCATAGCATAGCATGTGGCAGGAAGAGCAAAAAAAGCAGGAGCTGGGTCTCAGGAGTGGTGTCGGAAGCAGAAGAGGGAAATTGGTTCATTTTTTCCTTTGATCTGAGGTCTGATTAATATGTGGGTCTTATGAACATGGAGGTCTTATCTGAGTTCTGATTAATATAGGGGCTTATTAACATGGAAGTCTGAATAGGGGCCTTATTAACATCGGGGGTCTAGTCTGATTGGGAGTCTTATTAACATTGGGGGTCTGTTCTGAGGTCTGATTTGTGTTGGGGATCTGATTGGGGCTCTGAGCTGAGGTCTGATTAATATTGAGGTCTGATAGGGCTTCTGAGCTGAGCTCTGAAAATGTTCTTATTTTTTTCCTCTAAAACCTAGGGGCATGTTATGGGCAGGTTCGTCTTATTGGGTGAAAAATACGGTATTTTAACAACAAATAACAGTTACATTTTAGTATCAGTGTCTTCCAGTGATAGATAACTATTATCTATTTTTCCTTTAGGATACAATTTAATTTTTTTTCTCAGCAACAAAGTTCAAGAGAAAGTTGAATTTCATTACATCTATTCATTAGTTTCTGTATACAAAATTATAGTGCCAGAAATGTGGCCAGATAATTTGGTGCCTTTGGCATAAAGTTGTATAATTATGCCTTTTATTTCCTCCTAGCCGAGCAGTCTCGAAAAAGCATAGTTAGTATATCTCAATCTAAATATATAAATGCACAGTATACCGTAATATGGACTCCACCCTCAAGTGCGGCCTTTTCACGGCAAAGGCTTACCAGCTTGTTACTTAATCATGCCTCCTGCTATGTTACTCTGTTACCCAAGGCTGTGCCAACAGCTGCACAAGCTGTAGAAGAACAATATGAGTGAGACATGTAATTAGACTTTCGTATTCTTTTTTTTTTCCTCAAGTGGGTTCAGTCCTATCGCTCTTCTTTTTCTGGCTTGTACCCTAGGGTTATGTTAAATGTTCATCCTAATTAGTGTGATCTAGATACATTTTTAGTTACAAAGCATACTTTTAAAAGCTTAAGCTTGTCAGTCTCTTTTTCTGGGGCCTCTGCAGCCAGAACCTAGTGATGACTGAGCCTCTCTCTGTGTTGGTGGGAGCAGCCTTCTTGAAACAATTTATCATTCACCCCACACCAGTTTTCTGGCATCAAAAAGATGCAAGCACTGTGTTTGCAACTTTTTAAACGCATCTTGTGTATTTTGCTGCAAGCAGCGTTTCTCCACCACTCTAAGCACTTTCCCAAAAAAGGGGCATGGTGAGGGTGGGGAGGAGCAGTCCCAGCAGTCCTAACATGTTTATCTTCTTTTACACCAACTCTCTTCCAACTCTTTTTAAGATTTGACAGGTGGACCTTCCAGTGTCTCAAAGACCCACAGATTTGACCTTTTTCAAAGCCAGTTCATTGCACAACCAGTGCAAACCTTCATCTAGCAGGCATAGTGGACACTTCAGAAGCACCCAATCAGCAGTCCTGTATGAGAGAAGATGAAAAACAACAACAGTGATACCAGACAAAATAAAGTCTGTGGAGAATATGCATGTAAAGTAAAAATCTTGGAACTTTGATCACTCCAGGAAGCATCCTCCAGCATATTCTAACTCCTTCTAGGTGTTCTTTTTACATTTTCCTGAGTGAATATAAAAATTACCTAAATTTGTGTTATTGTTTTCCCATAGTACTGTATTTTCAAAGAAGCACAAAAGGAGTCAGTTATGTTTGTTAAACCTGAAATTGCTGCAACCAGAGACAGGCTCAGCATATAACCATTTGTGTAAAAACTTGTTCTACACCAGCAACTGGGGGCACCTTAATAGCCTGTCTTTTTATTTTTTAACATTTTGTTACATTTCTTTTAGTTTTTTTGTTCCACTAATAGACTTTAACATGTACTTTATTACTTGTAACATATACTGCAATACTTCAGTTCTTCCAGGAGATAGATTAACAGTAAGAACCGTTAAGTATTTAGATAATGTGGTCACTTTTGACAGTGACATGTAAAGAGTTAAATCTGATCTCAGCAAATAAGAGGGAAAGCAGCTGTCAGCAGCAGTCAAGCCATGCCATTTCCTATGTGTGACATCTATTACTGATATATATATATATATTTTAAATACTTTCAGGTGAAAGCCAATTTTAGCTTCTGTTTTGATGTATATCATAATATAATGTCAGTGTGGCCTTTTCAAAGAAGAAGCCAATACACAGTAGTGCTTGAAAACTTGTGAACCCTTCAAAATTTTCTGTATTTCTGCATAACTTTGTCTTAAAACTATATCAGATCTTCACACAAGTATATAAAAATAACCAAATAAATCATTTAAAAATATTAGACTTGGTCATTTATTTATTGGCGATTTCACCACAGTTGGTGGTGATGTTCATTTTGTCTTGTACTGTGTGGACATTGATTAGATACAAAATCTATTATTCACATTATGCTTAAATCCTGAAACACTTGACCCCCCCTAAGAAAATCAGAAAATCTTTTTTTTATCTTCACTCTCAGCTGAAATGCTAATCAGATGTGTTTTCTTAGATTATGCATGAAATGTTTGCAAATTTACAGTTTCTAGGAAAGTATAAAAGGTAAAAATTTTCTTAACTTGCACTATAAGGGCCCATTTCAGGGATCAAATATCTGGCTGATTATCAGTAACAAACGTTTGAATGAACACTCATTCACAAAAATTGCCCAGTGTAATTGTGCACTGATCACCTGATGAACGAAGTGAAAGCATATGATTGTGCCCAAGATAAGGCCTTATTCACACGTCCGTAGTGTTTATGGATCCGCAAATTGCGGATCCATAAACACACCCGGCCGGCAGCCCCATAGAAATGTCTATTCTTGTCCGCAATTGCGGGCAAGAATAGGACATGCTCTACTTTTTTGCGGAGCTGCGGCCGTAAGATCGGCGGCGCGCTCCGCAAAAACTGATGCGGAAAGCCCATTGTGTGCTCTCCGCATCGTTCCGTGCCCCATTCACAGTCAATGGGTCCGCATGTATTCCGCAGAATTGCGGAATACATGCGGACGACATTGCGGATGTGTTAATAGGGCCTAAATGTTTCTATGCAGCAGATCATCAGGCATAAAGAGGGACCTGCTGCCAAGAGACAATGAATCTGTTTGGGGACGAACAATCAAAGTGGCTATTGTTTTGTGCTATTAACAAAAATGTAATAAAATATGACATATTCCTCTATTTTTTACAATTTCATGGGCATATACTGAAATACAAATGGCATAAAATAAAGCCTTATGCATCGACAAAAAAAACGCCAAAATTATTAAAAAACTGAACTAAAAAGTCATGGCATTTGAAGCCGCATATACAAAAAAAAAGTAGCTGGTCAGAAGGAGGAGTGAACGTCCTAGTTTTGAACTAAATATCAGACCTGAAATAGTCTAGTACCTTAATTAAACAGAGAAGTATATACTGAGGCTGAGTTGGTAACTTTTCATACTGCTTTTCCTTGGTGGCGAGTAGCTCTGATGGGCTATATCTACTAGTACTCTCACAGTACTAATTTCAACCTACTTCAAGATGCTGGGTAAATCAGTTAAAAAAAAGTCAACCACAAATTGTTTTACTTGCCCTTTGGACAAACTTTTTTAAAGAGAAGAATTGGAGTACAGGTGTCCCATAAGTGCAAACATTTGTTATTCTAATTTTGGTAATAAAGTATCAATTCAATACCTTAGTGATTTATTTTTCGCACTAATAATGCCAGGATGTGGCATATGATGGTCTAGGGGTTTGTAAAGTGTTAAATTACTGTAGGGATAGTACGCAAGGCAAGGTTATTACTCCACTGACCTTACCATACCAGCCAGACAGTACATTATTACAGCCAGTCTCCTCCTTCCAACAGTACAAAGACCACAAGCAATGCTAGAAGTTATGTAATATCTATTTAGGAAAGTAGTCGATACCCCTGAGGAAGCCAGGTTACTGGCGAAACATGTCGAGGGGCAGGTTTAGGTTTTAGTTTTGTTCTCCTGTCTTCAGTTTCTTAAATGAGCAATTTAATTAAGTTTAAACAATCCAGATCTTCCAGTGAGTCAGAGATGTAACTAATTAATGGTGAAGGGGTGGCAGTAATAGCGCTGAGTGGTGGTGAGAGTGCACATCCCCACTCCAGACAATAAGAATTGTAACAATCAGTCTGAATTCAGGGAACAGTTATTTTAAAACATTCTTTTTTTGCTCACAAATTCAGATTTTACATACTAATAAAAGTTATATTTTATCTTGGTAAAATCTGGGTCAAGTTAGGTGATAAGCCCTTTGGGGCTAATTGTTGGTTCTGTCTAGATACCTTCACCCAGATAGGGTCCTGTTTTGACATTGCCCATTAAAGTCAGAAAACAAGCATAGATTATATCTGTAACCTACGCCTGATCCCTTGTTGGTATAGATTTCACTTCTGGCTCATGAACTTGAATAGATATGGTGCAATTATTCAGATGAATGCAGCCCTTAATAGTTGTGGTGTATCTGACGCCAATGAGGGATAGAAAAAGACCAGCGGGTAAAATGCTTGTTTTTTATAAATGTCCCCCTTTGTATCTACAAATCCTAGGTAAAAGTAGTGTTTGAAGGCTTAAATATTTAAGTGGAAAACATTAGTTCTAACTAGACATGAGCAAAGTTGTAAAAAATTTTGCCGGATGCTTTGCTGAATTTCTCCTCAAAATTTGCTTAGTTATGAATTAATTTGTCGCGAAGTGTGTTAAATCAGCTATATGCCAGCTTGCAGGGAGAGTGTATGTTGGTGTACATCACTGTGCACTGCAGCAACATGCATAGCTTTTCCTTTCTGTAGTGAAACAGTTACTGTGCGTCAGTATGACAGAGAAGTCTCATGCAGTATACGGACGTGTGCATCGTCGTGCAGACCACCAATAGTCCTAGCTAACCCCTAGCTAAACCAAAAGAAAAGCACACAGCAGTCTTTAGTAAAGTAAAAAAAAAAACACTGTGCATCCCTGCAAGAGCTATGTCCCAATGACTCTTTAGTGGAACAAAAGAAGGACATGGAGGCAGTGCCAATAATGTAGTAGAGACCCAATAACAGTAGAATTATCCAAGTTATTTACCCCAATTTGAGAATAAAGGTGTAATGGAAATGTTTATCTATTAATAACAGTAGAACGAGACAGGTTATTCACACCAATTTGAGAATCAAGGCCTAATTAAATTCCTTATATAGTAAGCAAGGGGGACACCCCAATAACAGTAAAATTAGAAAGCTTATTCACCCAAATTTGAGAATCAAGGCCTAATTAAATTGCTTATATAGTAAGCAAGGGGGACACCCCAATAACAGTAAAATTAGAAAGCTTATTCACTCCAATGTGAGACTCAAGACCTAACCGAATTGCTTATCTATCAAACAAGGTGGACACTGTCTAATTAGATAGCTCTGATCCCTTCAGCTTTAGATTACAGTCCCTTACAGTCTCCCTATGCTCTCCCTACAGTGTGTAAAAACGCTCCCTGTGATCTCCCTACACTGTCCCTGCACTCTCCCTATTAAAAATTCCACAATTAAAAGCTTATGCCTATGCTCAGACCGCTGATGATGAGGCTTTTAAAGGGCTGTGACATAACAGTGGCTGGCTAGCTGCTGATTGGCTGTCTGCACGGCATTATAGGCAATCTTGCATCCCGGGCTTCTTACTTTTACTTTCTAACACATGTAGCTGCCATTTTAGAAAACAAAATGATTCGTTACCACGGAGAGTGAGGTAATTCGGTTTTGTTGCGATTCTAATTATTCCTAAACTTCTGATTGAATTCCATTTTAGATGCTTTGCTCAACACTAGTTCTAATCTTCCCGTTGTTTTATATTTCTATTACTTTTACTACTGTAATCTTGTCATCTGCTGACAGCACTTGCAGGGCAGTAGACGTTATATTAGAAAACGTCCGATAATGCAGTTCACTTACATAATGATTAAACTGGCTCAAGACCAAGAAGAGCAACTTCAATGTTGAATGTTGCAAGCTGACTTTGCATTTATATCATAAAATCCAACTATGTTACATGGTTGCTTGAGACTTTCTTTCTCCATAGGGAAACAGAAGTCTCAGAGCAAACAACTGCAATGCTATTTTACTGTGACTCATAGACCAAAATGCATGTTATTGATAGTTTTCATAGATTAAAGGGGTTGTCCTGGTTCAGAGCTGAACCCGGACATACCTCCTTATTGACCCAGGCAGCCCCCCTGACTTCAGCATCGGAGCAGTTTTTTGCCCTGCGCTAAATCACACAGGGCAAAGGCATTTTCTTGATCCGGTGACGTACCGGGTTCTCCCTGGTGCTGCTAGGAAGCCTGGTGACATCACCAGCACTGATGGGCGGGCTTTAGTGCTGCCCTAGCCTGTAAAACGGCTAGGCCAGCACTAAAGCATGCTGATCAGAGCTGGTGACGTTACCAAACACACTGCCAGGCGGAAGCATCCTCCCGGCAGCGTGTTATTGAAAGCAAAAGGGCCCTTGCCCTGCGCGATCTAGAGCTGGGCAAGGGTGCGCATCGGAGCATGAAATGCTCCGATGCTAACATGAGGAGGCTGCCTGGGTGAAAATATGGGTATGTCCGGATTCAGCTCTGAACCCAGACAACCCCTTTAATTGATAATAGCTGGGCACAGGATTGTCTTATAACTATATAAATGTCAAAAAAGCCAACACACTTCACAAAATTATATACAATCCAATTTCATCATTATTACATAATTATTTCAGGTTAGTAACATATACTACATTATAAATTTACCCACTCACGAAACTGGAGCCATGTTTACTGTATAGATATTAACAATGCCTATAATGAAATGCTGATTATAGTATGCATGACAGAAAAAAGGACCACTACCACATACACAGAGTGAGACCTCATTCACACAAGCGTATTTGCAGTCCATTTATGACACATACGGTATTTTGTGTACTGGAATTCGCTGCTAATGTTAATGAATAGGACTTTTTACAGAGGCATAAAATTTCCATCAGTAATTGCTGTATGCAGTATGTCCTAGTGTTTTGCATATTTGCTTCCAATTATACACATTATAGTCTTTGGGAGTGCATCACAAATTCAGGAAGGAAGGAATACGTATGTAAGGCCTCATGCACGCGGCCGTTGTTCGGGTCCGCGTCCGAGCCGCATATTTCGCGGCTCGGCCGCGGACTCATTCACTTCAATGGGGCCGCAAAGGATGCGGACAGCACGTCCGTTTTGCGGCCAAGAATAGGCATTTCCATAATGGGCCGCGTTCCGTTCCGCAAATTGCGGAACAGAACGCGGATCAGCTTCCGTGTTTTGCAGATTCGCGATTTCCGGACCGCAAAACACCAACGGTCGTGTTCATGTAGCCTTAATCTGCATGCATTACTGAATCATTACTGATGACAATCTGGATGGTATAGCACCAGGAATCTATGCATATTCTGGAGTTGGAATATGGACAGATTTCATGTGAAAGAGGTCAAACGGTATACTATTTAAAGGGATTTTGCAGGGGTTTTATATTGATGACCTTTCCCCAGAATAAGACATCAATATCTAATATCTATGCGAGCGTTCCTTCCTCTTCATTACACTGCTCTTCATCTTGCAGTATAATTACAAGTACTTGCTCCATTTACTTGAATGGAGCGAATACTTGTAATTACACTATGCTGCCTTTCCACAGGACACGATAAGCAATGTAATGAACAGGAAGCAGAACTCGCATGGAGCGCCGCCTCCTCTTCAGTTGATCGACAGGGGTGTCGGACCCCCGTCATCCAAATATGGATGACCTATCCTGAGGATAAGGCTACATGCACACGACCGTTGGTGTTTTGCGGTCTGCAAACCGCAGGTCCGCAAAACACGGAAGCTGATCCGCGTTCCGTTCCGCAATTTGCGGAACGGAACGCAGCCCATTATAGAAATGCCTATTCTTGTCCGCAAAACGGACAAAAATAGGACATGCTCTATTTTTTTTTTGCGGGGGGCACGGAACGGAGCAACGGATGCGGACAGCACACGGAGTGCTGTCCGCATCTTTTGCGGCCCCATTGAAGTGAATGGGTCCACGGCCGAGCCGCAAAATATGCGGCTCGGACGCGGACCAGAACAACGCCCGTGTGCATGAGGCCTAAGTCATCAGTATAAACTCCTGCCCAACCTCTTTCATTATACGTACTTACAACAGACTTAGATACAAGAGTGTAGAAAAGGTATACTGACCAAACAAAGCACACAGCAGGATATGCCATACATTTCCAATAGGTGTGGTCCCCATCTCTGTAGCCCACTCCTTTTACATGGAAAGGGGAGCATGCCACACACGTGCAGCCTTCCCTCCATTCACCATTGTGAGACTTCCAAAAATAGTGCAAGGCTATTCTCAAAAGTCCCATAGCAATGTGCAGCTTCCTATCCTTTCACACCCCAGCCCCATTCTTGAGATTGTATTCCTATATTGTATGTACACATTCAGTATGCCCCCTGACATGTTTTCAACGAGGGAGAAGAGAACACAGTGGCACTGCTATCCCGAATATACCACACACAAAATATCGCACAGTCCAAATCGCATACAGCTGAGCATGCACCCAGTGTGGTAACGCAATATCGCAGTGCTCAGCATACAAGCCAGTAGACAGAAAAAAGTTCATCCGAATCTTCAATACGAATATAGAGAAATATAATATTCGGCACTCACCATGCACTTAAAACTTCTTTTTATTTCTTCATATTGAAAATGACATCGCATAAAGGGAATAGGTAGCGGACACGATTCACAGGCAGACGTCGGCTACGGCTGTTTCGCGCGCATACTCGTCAGGCCGCACTGACATCCCGGCGTGACTCCACACTATTTAATAGAAGCGCCTCCCCAATTGTCATGGCGACACTAGGACGCTTCTGTATAGATGGGACAATTAAAAACAACTTGCACATGAAAAAGATATATTCGGCAACATTATTAACAGGCAAGTAGCTTCTTATGAGCATCATCCCACTACTTATATCAGGCACTAAATTTTCACGGACCCCGGAAAACGGAATCGCAAATCACCAAACGTTCAGGAACTTCTACAAAAATACTGACATATCATTTTTGTCATTAAGCCCATTTGCCCCCATTGCCCCTGTATGCACGATCCACCTTGCCTCCCTCTGCAGGAGTAGTCAGCACCTATCCCCACCTCGACGGATGGGTCGCACCATCTCCACTCCCGCAAAGGACAGGCAACGTGGATCCCTGCCATGCGCACCGCGGACATGCTCGATCAGCCGCGGGGAACCTTTCCCCGTGCGGATCGAATTCACATGCTCTCGTATGCGCTCAAATAAGGGACGTATAGTCTTGCCAATATAGAACATCCTGCAGGGACCGAAGATAACGTAAACAACAAATGAGGTACGACAATTTATGAAATCGTTGACCTTATGTGTTACTCCTCCCATCTGTAACCATTTGCTACACGAGTTCTGGCCTCTGGGGACATAGCGAACATCTTCCACACCTGTGATTCCCGACTGGCCGATTGCTAGACAGCCATGTAGTGCGTTCTAGTTGGTGCAACACAGTATGGACCAACTTGTCCTTTAGTGTGTGGCACCTCCTAAACGCAACCAATGGCTTATTAGCCGTAATGTCTTAGATAATGCTGATGTGCATGTCAGAAGCTTCCATCACATAGTTCGTACTCAGTACCGCACATGTCCAGGGACTTAGTCTCCATCCTCTCTTAGTGTCACCACTGTGTCTGTCTTTAAACTTAGTCTCCAGATTGCTCAATGTCTCAGGTACAGTATATATAATTGGGCTTATTCTCACAATTTTTAAATATATTTATGGCTGCAGGGCTGGGACAAGGTCCACCACCAACAGAGGCTGAGCTGCCCAAGTGCGCCCCCCCCCCTCCAACTTGTGGATGACACTGCTATGGGGGATCTGTGATGGATGACACTGTTATTGGGGAATCTGTGGTTGACACATATGTGTCATCCACAGATCCCCCCTCCCCATACCAGGGTCCGTGTAGGAATGACCCCCAATACAAGGGGTGAGGCTGTGGGGTTGTATCTACTTTTTTAATGATAGCGCCGGCGGGACCCGTTCAGTGACTGTATTCTGCTACACCCCCCCCCCCCACACTGTATATAATCTTAACTATATAACTGTAGTGATTTACTACAGTTATATAGTTAATAAGATTATATCCAGTGAGCAGGGGGGGGGGGGGTGTAGTAGAATACAGTCGCTGCATGGGCCCTGCTGTCATTATAAAATAGCATATGTGACACCCACCTCTTTTATTGGTGGTCATTCAGTAAATTAACTCTGTTTTGGGGGGGTTGGCGGGGTGTCTGTGGACCCAAATTGTGGTGACCCAATACATGGGAGTTGCATCTGCAGAGCTTTTGCATAATGCCACCCCACACTGTAGTGTTCCCCACACAGTAATGTCCGCCACACTGCCCCCCACACAGTAATGTCCGCCACACTGCCCCCCACACAGTAATGTCTGCCACACTGCCCCCACAAGTAATGTCCGCCACACTGCCCCCCACACAGTAATGTCCGCCACACTGCCCCCCACACAGTAATGTACCCCACCCCCCCCTCAACCACACAACAGTGCCCCCACATAGTAATTTGTCATGCTCTCCCCCTCTTGTCATAATCCCCTCTTCTTGTCATGCTCTTTCTGCCCCCTGTCATTCTCCCTCATATTTTCATGCTCTTTATACCCCCCCCATGTTGTCATGCTCTTTCTGCCCCCCCCATGTTGTCATGCTCTTTCTGCCCCCCCCCCATGTTGTCATGCTCTTTCTGCCCCCCCCATGTTGTCATGCTCATTCTTCTCCCCCCATGTTGTCATGCTTTCTGCCCCCCATGTTGTCATGCTCTTTCTGCCCCCCATGTTGTCATGCTCTTTCTGCCCCCCATGTTGTCATGCTATTTCTTCTCCCCCATGTTGTCATGCTCTTTCTTCCCCCCATGTTTTCATGCTTTCTGCCCCCCATGTTGTCATGCTCTTTCTGCCCCCCCATGTTGTCATGCTCTTTCTTCTCCCCCATGTTGTCATGCTTTCTGCCCCCAACATGTTGTCATGCTCCTTCTTCTCCCCCTCCTCTTCTTCTACCTCTGCTGTAGCGTGGCCGAACTCTGCATGGTCTGCGCCTCTGCGGGTACAGGAGGAGGAGCTTTTGCCTCCTGTACCGAGCCGACTGACTTGAAGTGCAAACTGTGTGCGCACTTCTTGTCAGTCCGGCCGGGTACAGGAGACTGATGCTCTCTGTACCTGCGGACCGGACAGAGCTCGGTCACACTACAATCAGGGAATGACAGGAGGGAGCGCTGAGCAGTTCCCCTCTGTCAGTCCCTCTCACTCTGGCCGGCCCCAGCCTGCGCCCTGAGGCTGGAGCCTCCCCAGCCTCTGTGTCCACCTTGCCCTGTATGGCTGCTCCTTTCATCTTGCTTACTCTTATAGTGATTCAGTTACTGTAAATTCTCCCTTATGGTGATGGTTATAATCTTCTCAGATTTCTTCTTATCATTTTGATATCACTTAAAATAGCTTATAGTTTTTCTTGAACATTAATTGGTCCATCATGGTTTGTGGACTATGCAATATACTACTGTAATATTTGCCTCTGCCTATTCATTTCAGGGTCTTCCTTCTAGTGGCTGATTCGTATTGTGATTGATTACATTACACAAATATGGACATATACAATTACATTAGTTGTAATTGTAAATGTCCATATTTAACTTCAAGATTAGGCTTCTGATTTACTTAGTTTTGTTATCAGCTTATTGATATCATTTTATTTAATATTGCTTTCTCCTTTCTTTTATATTTAACTGTTGTAGAGGAGATTAGCTATAGGAGTCTTCTCATCCTTGCATTCCCTCATCATCTCCCTCTCTTCTGCAATCACAGGTAAGTTCACTTTTATTCTTCTACCCCTACCTATTCTCAAATTGATCTTTATACATCCTATTTTCCCGGTGTTATTTTCTACCACTAGATGAAGCTCTTATTTTGTTCTTTTGAAACTTCTACTAAAATTGTCTTCTTTTGATTACCGTTTCATTGAAGCTCAAGAGAAGTTCCTCATTACTATATTGTTAACTTACTAGATCTTTTTCTATCCAACTTTAAACTTCTGTCATACAGTAGTGCACAAGTAATTTTTCTTTTAAGTTAGCCTTGCCCAAAGATTCATTATTTGCAATCTCCTTCCATAATACCTCCTTGTGCTTAATATTTAACTTAGAATTGACTGAAAATCTATAACAGTGATGAAAAAGTGAAACCTTTGTTAAGTCAATTTGGAGTTAAACTCTGCATGCGATAGATCCACCTGTTTTTTTTTCTGTAATAGCCTTTTGGCTATATTTAGGGTTGAGCGAAACTGAACTGTTTTTCGCACCCAGACCCGAACCTGAACATTTCCGTAAAAGTTCGGGTTTATTGTTTGGCGATTTCTTCCCGCTTTTTGAAAGGCTGCAGGGCAGCCAATGAACAAGCGTTTCACTACTTTGCCCTTAGAAGTTAGAAGCCATCACAGCCATGCCTACTATTGGCATGGCTGTGATTGGCTAAGTGCAGCATGTGACCCAGCCTCTATTTAAGCTGGAGTCATGTTGCGCTGCACGTCACTCTGCTGCTCTTAGTGTAGGGACGGGCTGCTGCTGGTGCTCTTAGGGAGAGATTAGGGAAGAAATCTGTTGAACTTGGTGGTGTTAACTCTTCAAACTACAGGAATTATTAAGGGTGCTATGCTACATATTTTTACCCAGCCCTGAGCCCAGTGGTACTGAAAAAAACAGCATTTTTCGCCCCATAAGACGCACAGGCTGCGATGTATGAGCGGGGAGGGACTGGGAGGAGGAGCTGGGGGCTGGCAATTGCGGCAGGGCCAGTGCGTTCACTGTACACCGGCCCTGCTGCTCCAGTGCTGCACTATAGAAATATAAACTGTCTCATTCAAATCAAGTTCATTAAAGCTGCCCCCTCACTTGTATATCACTTGTATATCTACTCACAACAGCTTTTTGTAGAACGCAGGCAGGCTGGGTAGGTGGCAGCGTAACTCACTGATGGGTACATCTGTGGATGGCACTGTTAAGGGGTTGGGGGGTCTGTGAATGGCACTGTTATGGTGTAGGGGGTCTGTGGATGGCACTGTTATGGGGTGGGGGGTCTGTGGATAGCACTGTTGTAGGATGTGGGATCTGTGGATGCCATCCACAGATCCCCCATAACAGTGTCATCCACAGATACTCCATAACAGTGCCATCCACAGATCCCCCATAACACTGCCATCCCCAGATCCCCCATAACAGTGTCCGTCACAGATCCCCCTATAACAGTGCGTCATCCACAGATCCCCAGATCCACCATAACAGTGCCATCCCCAGATCCCCCATAACAGTGTCCTTCACAGATCCCCCCATAACAGTGTGTCATCCACAGATCCCCAGATCCCCCATAACAGTGTCCATCACAGATCCCCCCATAACAGTGTGTCATCCATAGATCCCCCATAACAGTGCGTCATCCACAGATCCCCCATAATAGTGGCATCCCCAGACCACCATTAGTTCAAAACCCACCAAAAGCACACCTTTTGGTTAAAAATATATATATTTTTTTTCCTCCCCAAAAATCTAGGTGCGTCTTATAGGGCAAAAAATATGGTGATTTTTAATCCATCTGTTACTGAGGTGAGGGTTGGCAGCCATTTTAGCAACTGCAGTGTCCTTGGAACTGCATGTGACCTGCATGTGTGCCAGCCTGCCAGAGACATCAGTCTAATTATTTTTTGGTAGCTCAGTGGAAGAAAAATTTATTTTTTCTGGCAGGTCAAGTCCTCCTAAATTACCTATTTTAGAATTTTGTGTTGACATAGTGCATTTCTGTAGTTGGGGGAATAAACCCGCACTGTCGTACCACAGATCACGTTTGCATACACCGCTGAAAAAACTGTTTTAAAATTTTGCGGTGACATAGGGCATTTCTGTAGTTGGTGGAATAAGCCCGTACTGTCGTACCACAGATCACGTTTGCATACACCGCTGACAAAACTATTTTAAAATTTTGCGGTGACCTAGTACATTTCTGTAGTTGGTGGAATAGACCCGTACTGTCGTACCACAGATCACGTTTGCATACACCACTGAAAAACCTATTTAAAAATTTTGCGGTGACATAGTGCATTTTTGTAGTTGGTGGAATAAACCCGTACTGTCGTACCACAGTGCACGTTTGCATACACCGCTGAAAAACCTATTTTAAAGTTTTGCGGTGAAAAACTGCATTTCTATAGTTGGGTTAATAAACTCGTATTGTTGTTCCACAGGGCAGTTTTGCATACAACGCACAAAAACGTATTTTCAAATTTAGCAGTGACATACAGTATTTGTGTGTCTGGGGGAAATAAACCCGTATTGTTGTTCCACAGAGCACTTTTGCATAGAACGCTGAAAAACCTATTTTAAAATTTAGCAGTGACATACTGCATTCCTGTATTTGGGGGCAATAAACCCGTATTGTTGTTCCACAGAGCAGTTTGGCATACAACGCTGAAAAACCTATTTTAAAATTTAACAGTGACATACTACATTTCTGTAGTTTGTTGCAATAAACACAGGTTTTGTGCTACATAGCAGATCTGAGGCCTATCCTGTATTTCAGTCATTTTAAGTAACCTTTTGAACTGTGCATTTACATAGTTGGGTGCAAACACACAGGTTTTGTGGAAGATAGCACATTAGTGGTATACGCTGCATTTCTGTTTTTACATTGTTGGTTTGAAAAATCAAATTTTTGGTGATAGTGAAGTAATTGTATTGAATTGATCCGTCACACTGTTGTATGACCTGAAGAAATTTATTCTGTTTATGACACGGGCACTGCCTTACTGTTAGTGAACTTAATTGTTGACTATTAGCAGTTAAATTGACACCGGAGATAAACCATCTGTTAGTTTGGTGGGTGAATGCAAATAATGAGGAGAACATCAAATAAGGGATGTGGGCATGGTCATGGTGGTGTTGGTGGAGCTCCTGTTGCCGGGAGAGGACGTGGCCGTTCAGCGCCACCGCTTTACGTGGCCGCCCTACGAATGGTGAGGCCAGAACAAGTACAGGCGCTAGTAGATTGGGTGGCTGACAGTGCCTCCAGTTCCTTCACAGTATCTCCCACCCAGTTCTCTGCAGAAAGCTCCGAGTTGGCACCTGCAGCCCATGCCCATCAGTCTTTCACCTCACCCTTTGCAAATCAGCCAAGCAATCCGAGCCCCAAGTGATGCAGCAGTCTCTTATGCTTTTTGATGTCTCTGCTGGCAGGGTTTCCCAGGGCCATAACCATAGCCCTGCCCCAGTAGTGGAAGAGATTGAGTGCACGGATGCCCAACCACTTAGGTTTGAGGATAAGAACATGGGAAGACCACCGCAGCACGTCTCTGATGATGACGAAACACAGGTGCAAACTGCTGCGGCTTTCTGTGGTATGCAGACCGACAAAGAAGGCATGGGTGAAGACTGGGTGGAAGATAATGTTGAGAACGATAAGGTCCTACACCCCAAAATATACCACTTAAATCCATGTTATTCATGGGTGGTGGAAAAATCATATTTTTTAAGGCCAGGAATTACCTTTGCGGCCTGCGCTGCATATGTGCAAGGGAAAATAATCTAGTTAATCCATCTGGGGGTTGACATATTCCATTTTTTTGCTGTCAAGTAACCCTGCACTGCATAGGTGACAGGGCCGAAAATTTGAAAAATCTTCTTTTAAATTGTTGGGTGCAAAATTACCATTTTTGCCGGGTACAAACCCTTGCTCTGCATAGGTGACAGTGACCGAAAATGCGGAGAATCGTCTTTTAAATTGTTGGGTGAAATATTTCCATTTTTGCTGGGTACAAACCCTTGCTCTGCATAGGTGACAGAGACCGAAAATTTGAAAAATCTTCTTTTAAATCGTTGGGTGCAAAATTACAATTTTTGCTGCATAGGTGATAGGGACCGAAAATTTGAAAAATCTTCTTTTAAATTGTTGGGTGCAATATTGCCATTTTTGCCGTGAATAAACCCCTCCCCTGCCTAGGTGCCAGGGGCTTTTAAAAATGGTCTGTTCCATTGGTGGGTGACATGAACCCCGTTTTGCCGTGAATTAACCCCTCCTCTGCCAGGGTGCCCGGGGCCTACATTTATAAAAATCGCCTGTTCTATTGGTGGGTGACATGACCCCCGTTTTGCCATAAATAAACCCCTGCTCTGCATAGGTGACAGGGACCTAAATTTCTAAAAATCCCCTGTTTCATTGGTGGGTGACATTAACCCCATTTTGCTGTGAATTAACCCCTCCTCTGCCTGGGGGCCAGGGGCCTACATTTCTAAAAATCACCTGGTCCATTGGTGGGTGAAATTACCCTGTTTTGCTGTGAATTAACCCCTCCTCTGACTGGGTGCCAGGGGCCTACATTTCTAAAAATCGCCTGTTCCATTGGTGGGTGACATGAACCCCCTTCTTGCTGTGAATAAACCCCTGCTCTGCATAGGTGACAGGGACCTAAATTAAAAAAAAAACGCCTGTTCCATTAGTGGGTGACATTAACTCAATTTTGGCGTGAATAAACCCCTCCTCTGCCTGGGTGCCAGGGGCCTAAATTTTTAAAAATCGTCTGTACCATTGGTGGGTGACATCAACCCAGTTTTGCCCGTGAAAAACCCCTGGTCTGCCTGGATGCCAGGGGCCTACATTTTTAAAAATCGTCTGTTCCATTGGTGGGTGACATGAATCCCGTTTTGCCGTGAATTAACCCCTCCTGCCTGGGTGCCAGGGGCCTACATTTTTAAAAATTGTCTGTTCCATTGGTGGGTGATATGAACCCCGTTTTGCCAGTGAAAAACCCCTGCTGTGCATTTCTGACAGGGAACCAAATTTGGTAAAAACGTCTGTTAATGATCGAAAGCGTGACTACAAACGCACTCTGGTAGACGCGCTGCTGATGGCATTCCCACCTGACCCCTCCTCAACCGCCTACTCCACATCCATTTCCTCCTCCTAGATCAAGATTTTTATTTTTAATTTTTATTTATTTTATTTTAAGTAATTTTACTATCCACATTTGTTTGCAGGGCACTTGCCCACATTTTTCTGCCTTTTGCAGCCCTCTAGCCCTTTCCACGACTTTTTTACAGCCATTTTAGTGCCCAAAAGTTTGGTTCCCCATTGACTTCAATGGCGTTCAGGTTCGGGGTCAAGTTCGGGTTAAGTTCGGATCCCGAACCCGAAGTTTTTTGTGAAGTTCGTCCGAACCCGTCGAACACGAACTTCCAGGTGTTCGCTCAACTCTATCTATATTGCCTTGTCTAGGGCATAGTTTCAGGTGACCGACACCCCAGAATTTTAGACTATTTACATTCCCTTGATGTTACTGCCTAATATTCTTGAAATTGAGATACATACCTTTGTGTTGATACTACCCAGGTGCCTAGAGACGCGCCTTCTAAGTTCCTGTACCATCTTACCTACGTAAAATTTTGGGCAGCTACATTTTACTATATGTGCAACTCCAGAGGCCTGGCAAATGATATGTTGATTAATCATATATTGTTTTCCATCTACTATATTTATGATTTTTTTTTTTTACTGACATATAGCTGCAGAAGGTGCATGCTCCACATGGGTATGACTCTTTAGTTTTTGTCTGTAGCCATGTGACTCAACTTTGTTTTTTCTCTTGGCAATGGCTATGAACTAATTTTTCCTTCAGAAATCCCCCCTTCTATACTGTTTGTAATGGTTGGATCTTTAGTAATGATCTCCGTTAGATCAGCATCTATTTGTAAAACATGCCAATGATGTTTGAATATTTGAAGTACTTTCTTATATTTAATGTCAAATGTGCCAATACATCTCACTTTTTTAGAGTTGTCCCTCACAGTTTTTTCTTTTAGTAGCTCTGTCCTCTCCATTGTCCTACTATAGCATAGGCTTTATGTAAAAATTTTCTAGGATAGTCTTCTGCTGTAAACCCTCTATAAAGTAATTTGCTTTCTTCCTCAAATACCTTTTAACTAGAGCAGTTTCTTTTGGCTCTTAAATATTGCCCTACTGGGCTGAGGGATGATAGCTTCCCCAATGTAATAAATAATTTGTTGATGTGGCCTTTCTGAATATTTCTATTTATAATTTGCCATCAGGCTCCAGGACAGTCTTCAAGTCCAAAATAATTATCATTTTCCTATGTGTTTCAGCTGTAAAGCTTAGACCAATTGTATTTAAATTTAGTTCTAAAACAAATTCGTGAAAAAGTGCCTTAGTACTGTCCCACAAAATCAAAAAATCCTCTATGTATCTCCCCCAAAATAAAACATGATTAGTGTATTTAATTAAAGCATCTGTAAACACAATTATATCCTCCCACCACCCTAAAATAAATTTGCAAAACTTGGTGCGCAAACCATCCCGATAGCCGTGCCTGTGATCTGGAGGCAATAGTTACCATTGAACACAAAGTAGCTGTGGGTCAAAATAAACCGTAACCCAATTCATGTTAAATACTTGTGTACAAAGCCTCTACATCAAGACTTGCTAACATTGTTGTTGAGGTGACTTGGATGTCGTGTTGAGGTGATGTATTTTGTGTCTTTAAGATATGATGGTAATGTTTGGACAAATGGAAAGATAATGTGATTCACATAATTACTGATCCCTTCACATAGGTTCTCATTTCCTGACACTATAGGGCACATTTATTAAGACCGGCGTTTTAGATACTGGTCTTAAAGGGTTTCTGTCACCAGGATTACACATTATAAGCTGTCTGACATTAGCTATGTGCTAATGTCAGAGCAGCTTGATAATGTCTTTTTTATAAAAATCCGATGTATATTTAGGCTAAAAAACGTATTTTTATAATATGTAAATTAGCCTCTAGGAGCAGGGGGGGCGTTGCCCTGCTCCTAGCGGCTCCGTGCGGCAACCTGCTGGCACGCCCCTTCTTTCTTTGATTGACAGTGCCGGGCAGCGATCCTCTCCTGCCTCCGGCACTGTCTCCCTGCTAAATCCTGCACCGCCGCTCTGTATTCGGCACAGGCGCGGTGAGCTGAGGACAGCAGGCACCAGCTAATGTCAGACAGCTTATAATGTCAAAACTTGATGACAGAAACCCTTTAATAAGCCCCGGCTCTGGTAGTGGCTTCGGCCTCTTCATAACTTCTGCGTATCCATGTCCAATTCTGTAAGACAATTCTGTAAGACAGTTTCCTTATTGTCTTACATTTAGACCAATTTCTATGCCTTAACCAGGGCTAGAAAATGATAAATGAGACGGGCCTGCAGGCTCATCCTCTTCCCCCGACCACACGACATCCTCTGTTTTAGACCTGGCATGAGTGGGGAAGAAGTCGCAGATTCTACCACAACATGGCAGGCAACTGAATCTTCACCAGATATTTGCCACAAAAGTGGTGTATGTTTGTTCATAAATGACCCCACTATAGGTCTACCTGTGGCTGGTTTTCTATTTTTGTAGACCTTTGGGATGACATAGAAAGTAGCCATTGTTGGATGGGGACTCTGTAATTTCTTAACTTCATCCTATGTTATTCATTCATTATCTCTTGCTTCTACTAAAGTGAAGGGATTGATAATTATGTAAATCAAATAATCTCTCTATTTGTCCTAACATTACCATCAGAGCCTGAATGTTTTCAGGAGAGCATAAGTGTACTAAATGTGTACATACAATACAAGATAGTTCCTCAAGGTGTTGATCTTAGTAAGGAAGCTGCAGGAGTGCACACTGCCAAACCCTATGTTAGAAGACAACATACTTGAAACAATGAGCAATAGAAGTGGCTATTGGTTTTAAAGCCACCTCCCATTTATTTTAAAGTACGAAATAAAAGTAATATTTTATAAATGCACACAAAATGGCAAATGTAATAAGTGATAACTAATAGTCTTTGACTAACTGCTAAAAAGTTGCAATCCAAATAACACACATTTAGCCTTGTGTCCTTGTTTTTTGTCCGTTCTTGTGATAGGAATGGGCCCCATATATATCAGATATTTATGGCATATGCTATCAGTCTTATGAAAATATGTCATAACTGTCTAACTTGACTTCAGTTTAGTGGGTGTGTATCTGCTCTTATGGTGATTAGAGATGAGTGAATTTCTCAAAAATTCGATTTGGCCAGTTCGCTGAATTTTTCGAAAAGTTTTGCTTCGATCCAAATTTATTTGCGGCGAACTACGTTAAAAAACGGCTATTTCCAGGCTGCAGAGAGCCTTTATAGGGTAGTAACATGCATAAGGAGTCTGCTGTGGTAGTGAAATAATACTGTGAGTCAGTATGACATGCAGATGACAGGGGTCACTCTTAGGCCTCTTGCACACGACCGTATGGCTTTTTCAGTATTTTGCGGTTCGCAAAAAACGGATCTGCAAAAAATATGGATGATGTCCGTGTCCATTCTGTTTTTGCAGAACGGAACAGCTGGCCCCTGATAGAACAGTATTATCCTTGTCCGTTATGCGGATAATAATAGAACATGTTCTAGCTTTGAATGGAACGAAAAAAACTGAAATGCAAAAACGGAAGGCATATGGAGTACCTTCCGTTTTTTTTGCGGAGCCATTGAAATGAATAGTTCCGTATACGGAACGCCAAAAAAGGAATGTAAACAGAAAAAAAAAACGTTCTTGTGCAAGAGGACTTAGAATCACTGCACACTTCACTTATTTGGGCAGTCACAGGGCCCAAACTGACAAAATAACTCAAGTGCGAACTCAGCTTTACAGGTCAATGTTAGCGTTAAGAAGAAGCGCACTCCTTTTACACTCTCGTCAGCTGATTCCACGTAGATGTCTGCAGAACCTGTTCTATTACACGCTTATACAGGTAGAGTGGACAGAGTGGACAGACTCGACAAAGTGGAGTGGGTGTCAGCAGTAAGGTTGTGTTGATGTCACTGATTAATTTGCCCTTCCTCTGATCCGTCAGAACAATAACCGACAAAAAACAGATCCTGTCTGTGGAGAATCCGCCTTCACTCGGTCAGCATTTGCTTAGTAATACATCAGTATTGCTAAGGCCAAAAAAAACAGGAGTGGATCCAAAACAGAGATGACACGTGAATGAAACGCCGAATAATTTTTTCTTTTTCTACTGATATACGCCACTAAAGGCTTTACCACATATAACTGGAACAGTAAATGCTGAGTATATTTTACTTTTTCCTCGTATATATGCCACTAAAGGCTTTTCAACAGACAACTCCTGCGTTGAACGCCGATAATATTTTTATTTTTCTACTGATATGCGCCACTAAAGACTTTACCACATATGACTGGAACAGTGAATACCGAGTCTATTTTTCTTTTTCTATGTATATACACCACTAAAGGCTTTTCAACAGACAACTGCAGCGCTGAACGCTGAATAAATGTCTCTTTTTCTACTGATATACGCTACTAAAGGCTTTACCACATATAACTGGAACAGTGAACGCTGAGTCTATTTTTATTTTTCCACGTATATACGCCACTAAAGGCTTTTCAACAAAGGGTTATAGGCTGTCAGTCTCACAAAAAAATGCCGGCAATTGAGGTGGAGTGATCTGAAGTCAACAGGACTTAGCGGAGGAAGTAGGCCCGCTTTGGAAGAGCGAGAAGCGGTGCTCGTGCTGTTTCTGTGCTGCAGAGAAGTCCCCTTAGTGTCCAGTAAGCAATACCACAGATAGATGTGGGCTGGTGTGAATTAATTCGCGTTTTTGTGCAGGGCTAGTGCATAGTCTATTCACCGGTAGAGATGTCGCGAACATAACATTTTCCGTTTGCGAACGGCGAATTTACGCAAATGTTCGCGAACATGCGAACAGTGCGAACCGCCATAGACTTCAATAACCAGGCGAATTTTAAAACCCACAGGGACTCCTTCTGGCCACAATAGTGATGGAAAAGTTGTTTCAAGGGGACTAACACCTGGACTGTGGCATGCCGGAGGGGGATCCATGGCAAAACTCCCATGGAAAATTACGTAGTTGACGCAAAGTGTGGCAAGTTGAATTCGCAATGCGATTAATATAACCTGCATTAATCGCATTGTGAATTCAACTTAGATCTGAGTTCCTAATTGTTGTATTGCTAGAATTATAATATAACGAAGATTGTGAATTCAATCTTTGTTATATTCTAGCAGTACAACCATTAGGAACTCAGCTCTAAGTTGTAATCGCAATGCGAATAATACGTACAATTATTAATTGCTTTGCGAATCCATTTGATGCCTCTATTTGATTGTATATGACGTTTGACTATGACTACCACCAACATTCTGCTGCCTCCGAGACAAGATATTTGAACCCCCCAGGGGCCATTTGGCCGTTTTTGATAGTTTTTTTTTTTTTGTGTATTTTGCCACATTTGGTTGCATATTTACATTTGGTATAGGCAAATATGGTAGTCTAGATCATTACTCTGCCCAAATCTATATTCAGCTACATGGCCTAGAAAATATGCTGTCAAACAATGATCCTAGGTTTTGGTATAGACACATGATCTAGACTACCATATTTGCCTATACCAACTGTAAATATGCAACCAAATGTGGCAAAATACACAAAAAAAATTAATAAAAAATAAAAAAATTATAAAAACGCAGATGCGTTTTTGATGCGTTTTCTATCAAAAACGCCCAAATGGCCCCTGGGGGGTTCAGATATCTAGCCTCGGAGGCAGCAGAACGTTGGTGGAATCAAATGGATTCGCAAAGCGATTAATAATTGCATTATTCGCATTGCGATTACAAGTTAGACCTGAGTTCCTAGTGGTTGTATTGCTAGAATTATAAAATAATGAAGATTTAGAATTAAATCTTTGTTTATTCTAGCAATACAACCATTAGGAACTCAGCTCTAAGTTGAATTCGCAATGCGATTAAGGCAGGTTATATTAATCGCATTGCGAATTAAACTTAGATCTGAGTTCCTAATGGTTGTTGTATTGCTAGAATATAACGAAGATTGAGAATATAGTGCTATTTTCGTTATCTCTTCGTTATATTCTAGCAATACAACCATTAGGAACTCATATCTAAGTTGTAATCGCAATGCGAATAATACAGATTATATTAATCGCATTGCGATTTACAATTACTAACACTGCAGCTTCAGAATTAATCTAAGATGGATGCTGTCCTTGCGTTTAGATAGGAGGTGGGAGGGAGGGTATGCTGATTGGCTGGAATGTGTCTGCTGACTGTGATGTACAGGGTCAAAGTTTGCTTAATGATAAAGTATAGTGGCGAACGCGAACATCGCATATGTTCGCCCGCCGCGGCTGACGCGAACAAGCTATGTTTGCCGGGAACTGTTCGCCGGCAAATAGTTCGGGACATCTCTATTCACCTGTATTGGTGCGCCGCTCTTATAGACGTGCAGCATCGCGCCCACACTCTGCAGCACACACACGCTCCTCTGTTCCCAACTTCCAGACAGTTCCCACCTGTGCAGCTGCAGCTCAAGCTGATAAGGACGTCATCATGTAAGTGCGCAATGTGTGAAACGGGATGTCATGTTATTTTCACGCCTAAGACTTTTAAGTGTATCAATCTTGGCTGCTAACACTTTTAACTTGTTTACTGCTGGATACACCAAACGCACTTCCAGTTCATGGATGTGGTGAAATGTTTTATGTGAAACTGCCATTTTTGGGAAAATTCGTTTGTAAATGTAACTATGGTCAAGGACAACATATGTACTTTACGGCCCACTAGGTAAACGTGGTTCCTGCCCAGCCACACCAGCAACATGGCCATACCGCTTCAGCCTCCACTTTCTCACGCCGCCTACTGGTATGCACACAAATCCAGAACCAAACAGTTTTACTCAAGGACTATTCTGTAGGTGTGGATACAGAAGAACAAGTGATTGGGAGGGCGTCAAAATATCACAGAGCTTGGTTACAACAGAAAGATGAATCTGGGATTATGCAAATTCTTTACTTGTTTTTTTGCAAATTTGATCAGGTGGTATACCTGATTGTTCTGTCCCCAGATGCAGATCCAGTTGTTTCCTGTGTGTTTATCAGCTTGACATTGCATTTAATTGTGTTGTAATTCATTTGCATTCTATTGTACGGTAACAGTGACATCTATTGATGAGTTCATGTATTTCATCCAACCTGTTTCCTATGCATTATAAGAGTCCCAGGGCATTGTGGGTAGTTCCTGGTTCTTTCTCTTCTTGTGCTGGGATAGCAAGCAGCCACCATCTTATGTCTCAGGTGCCACACACTCTCACTGGTTTTCCTGCTCCATCATCTGATATTCAGCCTGTTTCCTGGCATAGTCAGTAAGGGCACTATCTATGTGTTATTTGCTGAAGTTTATTATATGTTTCTTGCATTCATAACTCACTATAATTGTATTATAGAATGTACTGGATGTATAGCAGACTATTCTATGTCTTATGCCATGTACCATGTATATTTATGTTCTAAAATACTACTGTTTTATTCTGTAGTTTCACCTTTCCTGTCAATCTACTATCAATAAAGAGAAAGTTAAAGCAGTACAGTTTTCTCTTCTTATCAAGACAGATAAGGTTTAGCTACATGTCAGAGTACACACTGTGCTAACGTGTATAAGGACAGTATAGTGAAATGACTGCTGAGAACAAGCTCAGAAGATCTGACTAGACAGAGCCTACTATTATCCACGCAGAGCCTGCATATGGATATCGCAGCAGCCTCCTAACAGTCACACCGAATATCAGACTATCCGGAGCCCGCCATTATCCACACAGAGCCTATTTACGGATATTGCAGCAGTCTCCTAACAGTCACAACATGTCTAATAGTCGAGCATCTTCAGTCAAGACAAGGTCTCAGATAAGTGGCTCTAACAGGACATCGATCAGAGAAGCTGCAGGCATTGCCCGCGCAAGAGCAGAAACTACAAAGGCAAAATCTAGCTTCACAGAATAAGAGATGCAGATAAAGCTGGAGAAAGCGCAACTTGAAGCAACTCTAGAAAAACTCGCTGCTGATAAAGAGACAGCAGCTGCCATAGCAGAAGCAGAATATCTAGAAGCCACGGAACATCTAGAAATCAAGAGTCATCACAGCATCGTCCATCCAGGACTTGAATTCCAAGATCCACAACAGCGAACCTTACAATACGTCTATCAACATTCCAGTTTGTTGACAAACCAAGCCAACATGCTTTTTCGGATCATCAGAAAGTCAACTATCAGTCTCCTTGCAGCAAACTAGAGAAAACACATCAGAGTGAAACCGGCTACAACAACTTCTCTCCAGAACAGGAAATCAGATATCTGCCCCTGCTAAGAGAGATGCCCTTCACTTCAGAACGGTATTACACAGACCGTATTAAACCAGTTATGGCCATGCACCACACATTCACTCTGACAAGACAACACCAGCCGAATCCAGCGCCAATCAAGCCACAATGGACTTTGCCAGGGTCCTTGCTCGACGTGAGCTGGTCACCAAGGGACTTGTAAAGTTCAGCGACCGTGCTGAGAACTATAGAGCTTGAGGAGCTTCCTTCCAAAATGCGACCAGAGACTTAGGTCTGTCATGTAGTGAGGAACTGGATCTCCAGGTAAAATGGCTGGGAAGTGAGTCCACCGAACACGCTAAAAGGATTAGAGACATCAATGTAAATTATCCAGACGTTGGTCTAAAAAGGGTCTGGGATAGACTTAATGAGGTTTATGGCGCAGCAGAGGTCATAGAAAGCATCTTATTAATGGAGCTGAGTGTAGCAAAGGCAGAAGGGGATCTCGTGGGATTGTCATTCCTTGACACTGCTAGAGGTGTAAATCCCATAGTTCAGAAGCTCCCATACCACCTGCAAGAGAAGTGGGTCATGTATGGTTCTCAGTATAAACAGACTTACAATGTACCATTTCCTCCATTTAATGTGTTTGTAGATTTTGTCTCTGAACAAGCAAAAATCAGAAATGATCCTAGCTATGATTTCATGATGTCATTTGCCACCACCTCAGTCAGTAAACCTCGTTGGGCAACGGTGGAGGTCCACAAAATTAACGTTTTCTCCACAGGTTTAGTCCATAAAGAGTTCAGCTTCTATCAAGGAGAAGACAAATCCAAAGACCCGAGCAGACAGTGTCCCTTACACAGGAAGCCTCATTCCCTTCAACCTTCAGAGAAAAGTCAATGGAAGGCCGCAAGAACTTCCCCAAGGAGAACAACATCTGTTTTAAATGCTGCTGTTAAACTTCGCACTTCACCAGGGACTGTGAGGTTAGTGCAAAGTGTGCCGAATGTGATAGCACAGATCATAACACAGTTCTACGCCCTGGGTCAGCACCGTGGGCTTCACCCAAAACCCACAGAGCATAGCGGGAGCGAAAGGTCACAAATACTGACACTTTGGCAGTTACTTCTAAATGTACAGAGGTTTGCAGAGACATCAGAGGAGGCAGATCCTGCTCTAAAATCTTCCTAGTGAGGGTTTATCTAGCAGATGACCAAGGCAAAGCCATCAAAATGTATGCAATTCTAGACGATCAAAGTAACAAGTCATTAGCGAAGTCTGCCTTCTTTGATAGCTTCGACATCAGAGGACCCGGTGCCCCCTACTCTCTAAGAACTGGTGCTGGTACTGTGGAAACAGCTGGAAGGAGGGAAAGCGGCTACATAGTTGAGTCCAGCGATGGTCAAGTGTGTCTGCCTTTACCAACTATACTGGAATGTAACCAGATTCCTGACAACGGGTCTGATATACCCACGCCAGAAGTAGCAGCGCATCAGCCTCACCTAAAGCGTATAAGACACCTGATCCCGAACCTTGATACTGAAGCTCAGATAGTCTTACTCCTCCGTAGGGATATCCTACAGGTACACAAGGTTAGACCATTGATCAATAGACCTCACAACGCTCCATACGCCCAGAGACTTGACCTAGGATGGGTAATTGTAGGAGAAGTCTGTTTCAGAGGTGTACACAAACCAACAACTGTCAACAGTATGCTTACCAGTACACTTGAGAATGGATGCCCATCTCTTCTCCAACCATGCGAAAATCACTTCTTCATCAAGGAAATGCCTCAATGCACTTCATCAACAGGTGCCCTTGCTGGTCCTGCCTATGATGACTTAATCGAAGATGGCAATCAAGACCACCTGGGATCCACAGTCTTCCGCAAGACTAAAGAGGACAATCGTATGACAATCATTCGAAGATAGACTGTTCCTAGAGATAATGGAGCAGGGAATGGTGTAGTACAAAACAAGAAGCTGGGTTGCACCTCTACCCTTTAAGCCTCAAGACAACACTTACCCAACAATAGAGTGCAAGTTTTCAAACGATTTGTCTCTCTCAGGCACAACCTACAAAGCAAACCTGAGATGAGAGATCACTTCTTTACCTTTCCGGAATGGTCATGCAGAGCTAGCACCTGTACTTCGAGACTCGGAAGAGTGCTGGTACCTGCCCATGTTTGGGGTGTATCACCCGAAGAAGCCAGGTCAGATCAGAGTGGTGTTTGACTGAAGCGCCAAGTATGAAGGCGTTTCATTGAACAACGTTTTTCTGTCAGGCCCGGATCTAAACAACAAGTGCTTCATCCGATTTTGCAGAGACTCCATTGCATTCACGGCTGATATCCAACAGATGTTCCATTGCTTCCTAGTTAAGGAAAAACATAGACATTTCTTGAGATTCCTATGGTTCAAGGACAATGATCCCTCTAAAGATGTTAGGGAGTATCGTATGAAAGTTCACATTTTCGGCAATAGTCCTTCTCCTACAGTCGCCATCAATGGATTAAGACGCGCAGCTCAGAAAGTTGAAGAAAGGTACGGAGCAGATGTCAGACTCTTTGTAAAGAAGGATTTCTATGTGGATGACTGTCTGAAATCAATGCCCTCAGATAAGACTGCCATCAGTCTTCTTAAAATAACCCAGGATATGCTCTCTCTGTCTAACCTGAGGCTACACAAGATCGCTTCAGCCAGAAGCCTTTCCTTCTCAGGACCATTCAGAAGACCATTCAGAAGACTTGAAGGATTTAGACCTAGGCTTTGACTCACCTCCGATGCAACGGAGCTTTGGCCTACTATGGACATAAAAGCTGATACTTTCACTTTCCAGGTTAGCAGAGAAGAAAAACCCTTTACTCGAAGAGGAGTACTGTCAGCCATAAGCAGTTTATATGACCCACTGGGATTTGCAGCTCCTATACTCATCGAAGGTAAAGCTATGTTAAGAGACTTCACCAGAGAAGGGTTGAACTGGGAAACTCCCCTTCCCATGAAGGAAAGAACCACGTGGATAGCCTGGAAGAATTCCCTTACAGCCTTATCTGATCTTCACATACTGTAGCTCGTCCATATGTTTCTGTACCAACTACCAAGCTTGAGACACAAAAACTTTGTGTTTTCTGCGATGCTTCAGTCAAAGCAATTGCGGCTGTAGCTTACTTGAAAACATTAGATACCAGCGGACAATGCAATGTTGGTTTCGTCATGAGTAAAACGAAACTAACGCCACTCCAGGAACACACAATTCCACGCTTTGAACTATGTGCCGTGGTGTTAGCGGTGGAGTTAGCCGAAGTCATTGCTGCAGAAATGGACCTGGAGATTAAAGACTCTGAGTTCTATACCGATAGCAAGATAGTACTTGGATATATCTGTAATGAAGCTAGACACTTCTATGTCTATGTCAACAACAGAGTGCTAAGGATCAGAAGATCCACCTCTCCTAAACAATGGAAATATGTACCTGAATGTATAATCAAGTGATACTGCGCTCATAAGTTATATGGAACAAGTTGTAGTAAGGGAGAACGGGGTTTTGGCGATATTCTATCTACCGAAAATGCACACAGGTTTGCAGTGTAATTATATCTCATAAAAATCAGTGTACCTGTGTGTACATCGGTTCAGGCCTGCAGTCCGCCGTAGTCGCGTTTTTTCGGAGATGGTAGATATCGCAAGTCCCAAAGTCCAAATGATATCGGATAGCTGAATTCGCTTGGATGGGGTGGTGCTTGGCGCCCCGACCGGTGGCACAATGCTGTATGCAGGTAAGAGTAAGGCAGAATTTTGCGCTCACTAGGAGCAGCAAGTGACGTCACTTCCATGGTTACCGCTAACCACAGGTGCCAGAATATTGCCTCCAACGCGTTTCGAACAGACGCTGTTCTTCATCAGGTAGTGTTAGATGACTACTAACGCTGTCTCTATTTATGCGCTCACTGCCAGGTGTTAATGAAGACTATACCTCCGCCTTTATCAGCCGGACGGATAATGATGGAATGATTATCTTGCATTGTGGTAATAGCATTCTTTTCCTCTTTGGTGATATTATTCAACTATTGGCTGATAAAGGCAGAGGTATAGTCATCACGAACACTGAAGACTATCATAAGGAAGCAATAAACATCCTGAGTGACAATAGGACATACAAAAAACTAAAAAATGACCCTACAGAAACGTTCAAAAAACAGCTTAAGAATCTGGTCAAAACAGGTAGAGACCAGGGTATCCTTAATAAAAAAGAGGCCTCTTTCATTAACCCCTTAAGTGCGAAGGGCGTACATGTGAATTTCCGATCACCGCTGCGCACGGTGATCAGCAGGCACCTTGGCACAATGCCCAGGGGGGTCCTGTGACCCCCCCATGTCAGCGATCGCAGCAAACCGCAGGTCAATTCAGACCTGCGGTTTGCTGCGCTATCTGTAGTCTCTGACCGCGGGGATCAGCGACTAAAATATGCCCTAAACGTGTAAATATTAACCCCCCCCTGCACCCCGCCATTTTGTGTCCCCCCGGGCAGTGCAGGGGGGAGGATTGCGTGCGGTGCTGCGGGTGGGCGGCGCGGGAGGCGGGATCGCAATTGCGATCCCCCGCCCGCCTCCTTTCAAACGCTTTCCCTGGTGTCTAGTGGGTATAGCAGGGGTTCAGCACATTGCTGACCCCCTGCTATAAACTGCTGACATCTGTGCTGCAGATGTCAGCAGTTTAACCCCTTCTATACCGCGGTCCGTACGGACCGCGGTATAGAAGGTATTAACATGGAGGGAGCTCCCTCCCTCTCCCATCGGGGGGCTGCTGTACCTTTGCAGCCCCCCCCCCCCCCGACGGGATAGGATAGTAGAGGGAGGGAGCTCCCCTCTCTTCCCATCACCCGCTGCTCTCTTATGGCAGCGGGTGATGGTTATCATAGCAGCAGGACGCTTTCAGAAGCGTCCTGCTTGCCATGGTACTGAAACTCTGAATGGGCTTTTGCTAAAGGCAAAAGCCTATTCAGACTTTGTAAAGTAAAAAAATACAGTAAGTACACTATATAGTGTACTTACTGTATTATATAGACACCAGATCCACTGGATCTACAAGAACCAAGTGGGTCTGGGTCAAAAAAAAGTCAAAAAAGTTAAAAAAATATAGAAATAAGAAAAATAAGAAAAATACATATCACTGAATAAAAATTAAAAAAAACAAATAGACTACACATATTAGGTATCGCCGCGTCCGTAAAAATCTCCTCTATAAAAATATCACGTGACCTAACCCCTCACGCAAATACCGTAAAAAAACACAAAAAAATGGTGTAAAAAAGCAATTTTTTGTCACCTTGCATCACAAAAAGTGTAATACCAAGTGATCAAAATGGCGTATGCCTCCCAAAATAGTACCAATAAAACTACCATCTCATCCCGCAAAAAATGAGTCCTTATATAGGACAATCGCCCAAAAAAATAAAAAAATATGGCTCTCAGACTATGGAGACACTAAAACATAATTTTATTTTTCTAAAAAGCTATTATTGTGTTAAAGTAAAATAAATAAATAAAAAGTATACATATTATGTATCCCCGCGTCCGTAAAAACCTGCTCAATAAAAATATCACATTATCTAACCCCTCAGGTAAATACTGTTAAAAAAATAAAATAAAAACAATGTAAAAAAAAACATTTTTGTCACCTCACATCTCAAAAACTGTAATAGCAAGCGATCAAAAAGTTATATGCACCCAAAAATAGTGCCAATCAAACTGTCATCTCATCCCGCAAAAAATGATACCCCACATAGGACAATCACCCCCGAAAAAAAGAAAATAGGGCTCTCAGACTATGGAGACACTAAAACATGATTTGTTTTGTTTTAAAAAATGATAATATTGTGTAAAACTTAAATAAATAAATAAAAAGTATACATATTTGGTATCGGCGCGTCGGTCGCAACCTGCTCTATAAAAAAAACACATGACCAAACCCCTCAGATGAACATAACAAAAAAAAAATACGGTGTCAAAAGCCTTTTTTGTCACCTTACATCACAAAAAGTGTAATAGAAAGCAACCAAAATGTCATATGCACCCCAAGATAGTTCCAATCAAACCGACATCTCATCCCGCAAAAAATGAGCCCCTACATAAGACAGTCGCCCAAAAAATAAAAAAATATATGGCTTTCAGAATGTGAAGACACTAAAAATCATTTTTTTCAAAAATGCTGTATTATGTAAAACTGAAACAAAACCCCCAAAAAGTAGCCATATTTGGTATTGCCGCGTCCGTAGCAACCTGCTCTATAGAAATAGCACACAATCTAACCTGTCAGTTCAACGATGTAAATAACAAAAAATAAAAACGGTCCGAAAATAGCTATTTTTTGCAAATTTTCCATTTTAATCAATTTTTCCAGTAACAAACCAAGGGTTAACAGCCAAACAAAACTCAATATATATTGCCCCGATTCTCTAGTTTGCAGAAACACCCCATATGTGGTCTTAAACTGCTGTATGGCCAAACGGCAGGGCGTAGAAGGAAGGGAACGCCATATGGTTTTTGGAAGGCAGATTTTGCTGGACTGGTTATTTGACACCATGTCCCATTTGAAGCCCCCCTGATGCACCCCTACAGTAGAAACTCCAAAAAAGTGACCCCATTTTGGAAACTACGGGATAAGGTGTCAGTTTTGTTTTATTATTTTAAGGTAAATATGAATTTTGGTTGCTCTATATTACACTTTTTTTGAGGCAAGGTAACAAAAAATAGAAATTCCGAAATTTCATCTCCATTTGCCAATAACTCTTGTGGAACACCTAAGGGGTTAACAAAGTTTGTAAAATCAGTTTTGAATACCTTCAGGGGTGTAGTTTCTTAGATGGAGTCACTTTTTTGGAGATTCTACTCTAGGGGTGCATCGGGGGCTTCGAATGGGACATGGTGTCAAAAATCCAGTCCAGCAAAATCCGCCTTCCAAAAACCATATGGCGTTCCCTTCCTTCTGTGCTCTGCCGTTTGGCCATACAGCAGTTTACGCCAACATATGGGGTGTTTCTGAAAACTACAGAATCGGGGCAATAAAAATTGAGTTTTGTTTGGCTGTTAACCCTTGCTTTGTTACTGGAAAAAATGGATTCAAACGGAAAATTTTCCAAAAAATCGAAATTCTGAAATTTTATCTCCATTTGCCATTAACTCTTGTGGAAAACCTAAAGGGTTAATGAAGTTTGTAAAATCAGTTTTGAATACCTTGAGGGGTGTAGTTTCTAGAATGGGGTTATTTTTGGATGGTTTCTATTATGTAAGCCTCACAAAGTGACTTCAGACCTGAACTGGTTCCAAAAAAGTGGGTTTTTGAAAAATGGCATTCCCAAAATGATCGATACATGAAGTAGACATATGGGGAATGTAAATCAATAATTTTTTAGGCGGTATTACTATGTATTATAGAAGTAGAGAAATTGAAACTTTGAAAATTGCTAATTTTTCAAAATTTTTGGTAAATTTGATATTTTTTTATAAATAAAAATGAAATTTTTCGACTTAATTTTACCAGTGTCATGAAGTACAATATGTGACGAAAAAACAATCTCAGAATGGCCTGGATAAGAAAAAGCGTTTTAAAGTTATCACCACATAAAGTGACACTGGTCAGATTTGCAAAAAATGGCCTGGTCCTAAGGTGAAAATGAGCCTGGTCCTTAAGGGGTTAATTGTGTTGTAATTCATTTGCATTCTATTGTATGGTAAGCGCGCCATCTATTGATGAGTTCATGTATTTCATCCAACCTGTTTCCTATGCATTATGGGAGTGCCAGGGCATTGTGGGTAGTTCCTGGTTCTTTCTCTTCTTGTACTGGGATAGCAAGCAGCCACCATCTTATGTCTCAGGTGCCACACACTCTCACTGGTTTTCCGGCTCCATCATCTGTTATTCAGTCTGTTTCCTAGCATAGTCGGTAAGGGCACAATCTATGTGTTATTTACTGATGTTTATTATATGTTTCTTGTATTGATAACTCACTATCATTGTATTATCTCATGTACTGGATGTATAGCAGATTATTTTATATCTTATGCCATGTACCATGAATATTTATGTTCTAAAATACTACTGTTTTATTCTGTAGTTTAACCTTTCCTGTCAATCTACAATAAAGAGAAAGTTAAAGCAGTACAGTTTTCTCTTCTTATCAAGACAGAGAAAGTTTAGCTACATGTCAGAGTACACACTGTGCTAACGTGTATGAGGACAGTATACTAAAGGTTCCCTTTTATCCTGGCTAAAGCTTGGGCTGTATTCAAGCCAACAATAAATTGAGTTCAGACGAGATTGTGAGAGTGATGAGAGTGGTCACACATAGCTTGCATACACTGCATGCCTCCAACATAATTCTTGGATCTCTACATGAAAATAATGTATTTGCTGTAAATCGAGAGAGGGGCATAGTTGGAGACATTGACTTCACAAGAGATGCAGAGCAGCGGAGTTCATCCACCTCTATTTGCCACTAATACATGTCAAAAGGTGCTTTACCACATATGACTGCACCACTGAACGGTGGAGGTGGCGGCAGCATCAGGAGGCCACAGAGGGGCACAATGACAGAGTGTGTAGGTGGCGGCAGCATGTGGAGACCACAGAGTGGCAAGATGACACAAGGTGGCACTACCTGTACCCACCGACGAAGGTGGGTGAAAGAAGGAGCACTTGGCATCAGATGTGTGGCATCAGGCGGGTGGCAGCATCAGAATAGTAGCTGAGGGAGGTAGCCAGAAAAAAAACTATCTATTTTGTCAGACTGTTGGTGTGGCAGCATGGATGATGTAGTCTGATGCATCAGGCATTGGTGGGTGGAAATCCTGGCTGATCCACGCCTGATTCATCTTGACAAAGGTCAGTCTCTCAACATTTTGGGTAGATAGGCGAGTTCTTCTTGGGGTAACTATGGACCCCAGCCACACTAAACACCCACTCTGATGCCACACTACTGGCCGGGTAGGACAGCTTTTCCAGGGCAAATTCAGCCAGTTGCGGCCACAAATCCAGTTTGGCTTTCCAGTAGTCCAGTGGATCTTCAATGACGTCTGGCAGGGTGCACTCCAAGTATGCCACCATCTGATGGTTTAGGTTCTGCTCTATGTCTACCTGCTGGTAAGTAGTTTCTTCACTATACGGGTGAAGAAAGCTGCTCATCAGCGACTCTATACTCAGGCTGCTGGCGCTGCTGTCACTTGCTATAAAGTTGAAGATCAATTCAACCCATCAAGAACCGCTGGGTTGCTGATCAAGACATGACCGCTAGCTGACACTGGTAGCTCAGGCCTCTCGAAGTGACCCCTGCTGCCATGCCCCCTTACTCTGCTGCGACCTGTGCCTACGCCAGAAACATTTAGGCCTCTGCCATTCCCCTGTGCAGGACCTGGCACTTCTCTGTCTGACATACTGTTAGCTGAACTAAATAAATAAAAATGAAATTTAAGCACCCCTAAAGCGCAGATTATATTTTTCTTCTTGTACTGAAATAGGCCACTAAACACTTTCACCACATATAACTGCAGAAGTGAACTGCGTATATATTTTGGGATTTCTACTGAAATACACCACTAAATGCTTTCACCACATATACTGTAACTGCAAAAGTGAACTGTGTATATATTTCTCTTTTTGTACTGAAATAGGCCAGTAAACGCTTTTAGATTTAGAAAAATTAAACTGGGCTGGACAAAAATGATGGTATCATGGGCATGCAGGGTCGTGTGACAAGCAGCTCAAGTGAGCTGAAAAGTATATGTTGGATTTCTGTGGCACATCATGGACTTGAGTGCCTATTCACCCTGGATTCTTTTAAAGTGGCCAACCCCTTTGAGCTTGAAAATATAGAACAATTGTCTCTGAATTGGTGTAGAGGATTACACCACATCAGTCTTCAGGTTCACATACACTTTTGATTATGTGTTATACAATAATTAATGTAACTGTGAAAGTGGTAAAATGAAATCTTACACATATTAATTTTCTGATTTTATAATTACAGTACAAAAAAATGTGTTTACACAAAATTATATTGTGCAAAAGAATAAAATGGAAAGTGTAAAAGAATGAAAAAATGTTTGTGTGATTATTTTTTAAATGCTTCACTGAATTTGCTTTCAATTGCATTGCACACAATGGGGAATATTTATTCATAATAGTACACTTTTTATTGGTGCACAGGTATTTATTTTCACATACTCTATATTCAACAACACAAACTCACAAACCCTACTGTGATCTGACATGTTTACCTATTTATCTGTCTTAGCTTACTGCCACTTTTTTTTAAAAGTGTTGGTACATACTGTAATTTGCACTGCATGCACCATTCTTTTGCACCAGACAGCTGGTACAATTATCTTCATAAATATGCTCCATTGTCCTAAAATAAAATTATAGCTAATATACTGGGGTGCAGCTATAGAGGGTGCTAAGGAAGCAGTTACACCCAAACCCTGGAGTCTGAGTAGACCCAAACAGCCCTATGACACATAAGAAGTCACCAGTATGAAAAATAGCAAATGGTAGGTGGGGGCTTTATCACAGGTTTTGTGTTGGGGCCAGGAATTTAAAGTTACTTCTCTGCCAATATACTGTTACTTAGTTGTAATCCTACTTCGGTTTTTATGACATTCTCCAAGCTCCATGCTCATGACACACTTCTAATATACTGATATAATTTTACATTTTTTCAGGTCCTATGTTTTCATTTCTCTCTCATGGCAGTAAGTGGCTGACATGGTCTGTTTTATATCTGAAAGCAACCTATAATTTACACAGCGGCAATGTAATGCTTTGGTTTGTTAAACATATAAAAGTTAAATCTCTGCACTATTGATATAGCAGCCTTTTATATTATTTCAACTTAGCCCTAAAAGTCATTCTTATAAGTGCACATATACAATGCATTCAGAAAGTGTTCAGACTCAATGTTTTTATATTTTGTTATGTTGCACCCGAATGATAAAATAAAATAAAAACAGTTTTTCCCCATCATTCTGAATCCATTACCCCATAAAGAGAAAGTGAAAACAGAATGTTTGTAATCTTTTCTAAGGACGAACTAAAATCTTGCCTTGACATAAGTATTCAGACCAGGGGCGTAACGATCGCGGTCGCAGAGTGTGCGACCGCGACCGGGCCCGGCGGGCGGGGGGGCCCGCTGCAGGCCGCAAATGCTTGCGGCGGCAGTCGGGCCCTGCGGAGTTAACTAATCTGTCATTTGTGAGTAGGGCCAGAGGGGGAGGGGCAGCGCCAGCATCTGTGTTTATACGCCGGCACAGCGCTGCCCTCCCCTACACACAGCTGCTTGCTTGCCCGCCCCGCTCCCCTCCCCTCCAGTCTCCTTAGTCACTCCCAAGTCCCCTCCCCTTCTTCTGCCTTGGGATAAAACCAAAAACAAGAAAGGCGCTCATAGGGTAAAAGGCGTCAAACAGAATAAAGGACGTGGCTCTTATAGCTGGTGGACATGCGCTCACCTGCCAGAAGAGCTTTTAGTCCGTCCGTGAGTCGTGGGCAGTTTGCCCACGGAAGCAGGTTTTTTTTGTTGATGGTGAGTGAGTGCTGCCGCATGCGTCCTAAAATCCCGTCGGTGGCTGGCTAGGCCGCCGTTCGGGGTTGCTTGTGGAGTAAGGAGGTTTGCTTTTCACTAATGTTAGTGAAAAAAGCTGGTGGACGGCTGGTGGGCGCAAAATCACTTTCCAATATAGGTGTTCAAATTGCTTTATTACGAAGTGACTTCGTAATAAAGCAATTTGAACACCTATATTGGAAAGTGATTTTGCGCCCACCAGCCGTCCACCAGCTTTTTTCACTAACATTAGTGAAAAGCAAACCTCCTTACTTCTTCTGCCTTGGCAGGCGGCAGCAGACAGTGCAGCACTTACAGTTTCAGCCAGTCGGCACAGCAGCTGCACAGATGAACCTGATTCACCTGCTGCTGTGCTGTGTATCGCGTGGTTCAGCTGCTGCCGGCTCCTCCTCTACACGGGCAGTTGGGACCGTCCCCTCCCTCAAACTACAGTGACACACCCACAGCTCACATGACCAGCTAGGACACGCCTGCGGGCCCGGCCCTCTCTCACCTCATAGCACTGGTTTGGAAGCGGCCACATGACCCGTCCCTCCGCTCCTGCAACATGAGAGTCTGACGAGACTCTAGGCGCACGGTGCAGGCGTAGCAAGAGCCCGCCAGAGCCAATTTAAAAGAGGGGTCACGTCAGCGTCAGCCAGCGCAGATTAGAGTGCGTGAGGAAGAGAGACCAGACTGACTCAACACTTAGTACTACTTCATCTGCATGGACTATAGACTAGTAGGTAGTATTAGTAATGTAATGTATATTATGAATTTTGGGGCACAATCCACTTGTGGAATAGGGTAGCGGGATAATTTTCATAATGGATCTGATTCTGTATCAAATTAATGTCAGAAGTAAGAGGAGGGGGTGGGGGGCAGATGATGAATGGATGGATCATTATTTGGCAATAATTGATGTCTGACAGATCTGACATGTCTGGGTGGGATGGATGATGGATCCGAACAGTAATAAATTATTGGTGTAACCTGTCCACTGAATCCTGATGATTCATCCATCCATACATCCACCCCACCCACACTTTGATTTCAGATATCATTACCGTCCACTGATGATCCATCCATCCGCCCCACCCCCTGAATTCAGGGCCCGGGGTGGGGCGGTGGATGGATCATCAGTGGACAGACAGTAATAAATTATTGCTGTCCACTGATGATCCATCCTCCCCACCTGCACCCTGATTTCGGACATTATTACCGTCCACTGATGATCCAGCCATCCGCCCCACTCCCTGAATTCAGACATCATTATTGCCATTGTCTGAAACACTTTCACAACGTGAGTGGGCGGCTGTGGCTTGGGGTGGGGGGCCCCAATTCAAAGTTTGCCCTGGGGCCCACAGAACTCTTGTTGCGCCACTGATTCAGACCCTTTACTCAGTACTTAGCTGAAGCACCTTTAGCAGTGATTGAAACCTCCAGTCTTTTGGGCACAATGCCACACAAGTTGCACACCTGGGGATTTTCTGTCTTTCTTCTATGCAGAGCCTCTCAAGCTCAGGTTAGATGTGGACTGTCAGTAGACAGCCATTTTCAGGTCTCTTCAGGGATTCATCTGTTCTCCAGCTGCGCCACTCTAGAACATTCATAGAGTTGTCCCTAAGCCACTCCTGTGTTGTCTTGACTGTGTAGTTAGGGTCATTGTCTTGTTTGAATGTGAGCTTTTGGCCCAGTCTGCAGTCTAGGGCACTCTGGATAAGGTCTTCCGAAAGAATATCTCTATACATTGGTCCATCCAGATATGATGTTTCATTAGACCAAAGAATCTTGTTTCTCACTGTCTGAGAGTCTTTTAGGTGATTTTTACAAACTCCAGGTGGCCTTTCATGTATCTTTTACTGATGAGAGGCTTTTTTCCTGGCCACTCTGCCATAAAACACACATTGGTGGAGTGCTGCACTGATGCTTGACCTTCTGGTAGTTTCTCCCATACAGTATCTTTAGAGCTCAGTCAGAGTGACCATTCTGTTCAATCACCTCTCTTACCACTGCCCTTTTACCCCCAATTAGTAGTAACAAACATCTTCCATTTAAAAATTATGCAGGCCTCTCCGCTCTTGGGAGCTTTCTGTGCAGCAGAATTTTGTTTGTATCTATCTCCATATCTGTGCTCCACACAATCCTGTCTCTGAGCTCTTTAGACAGTTCTTTCCTCCTCATTGCTTGGTCTGCTCTGATATGCATTGTCAGATGGGAGACCTTATGTAGACAGGGTTATGTCTTTCCAAATCATGTCCAAACAACTGAATTTACCCTAGGTGGACTCCAATCAAGGTATAGAAACATCTCAAAGATAATCAGGTGAAATGGGAGGTGCCCAGAGGTAACTTTCAAATGTCATTACAAAGGACTTGAATATTTATGTTCATGTAAAATGTTAGTTTTTTTTCTCTATAAGAAATTTGCAAGCATGTTTAAAACTAATTTTTTCACTTCTCGTTATAGGGTAGAGTGCAGATTGATAAGGGGGGGGGCTATTTTTTATCACATAGCTGCAAAATAACAAAATGGGGAAAAAGTTAAACTTTCCAACTGCACTGTATTGAAAAATAAATATTAACTGAAAAAACTAATTTATTTTACCAGCAATCTCTGTATTAATATATTATTTTTTGCTTTTAACAGTTATTGAGCTCCTACGAACATATTAGCTTTCATGAACATGGTATTACCTTTTTTGATATAAGAAGTGTAAATTTAGTAGTTGTACCTGAGCCTATGTGCCTTATAGTACAAAGTAGATGGTGCCCTGTTACAGATTTTACAATAGGTCTCAATACAAGTGACATCTCTGTATCCAGCACATAATATCAAATATTAGCCTTTATTTGTTTCACCTGCATGGTGCTGTTAAAAGAAAATCACATTAAATCTCTCCCTGTTTGGTTACATCTCAAGTTCCTTTAAATATTTAATTTATTTCCAAGTGCATTCATCTGCTAACTCATTCCATTTCTTACGACATATTGGATAAAATGTAATATATAACTATGTAATATATAAATATATATATATATTTATATATATGACTCTATAAAGATATACAGTACTAATTCAGTCTTATTGTGAGCATCATGCTTGAGATCCCTTTTGTGTGTCTTGTATAACTTTGTCTTGGAGTAATGTTGGCATAGCAACTGGTTTCAGTTCACACTTGTCTTGTTATTGATTGCAGTAATCTTAAAGGACTGTTTATCCCAAAAGCTTCTAACCTTTGAATGCAATAGCAGAAGCAACAACTAACTAAGCTTTCGTACATCAACATTTCCACTTGAGGGATAAGATTCCTAATGATTGTTCCCTCCTCTGTGACCCTGATGCCTATTATTATATTAATATGTACTCTGCACACATTGTTCTGTTTAAGAAACTGCAAAAATATATTCAAAGCCATGATAAATGTAAACACGAATTATTTTATGAATTTCTATGCCCGCATTTTATATATCCCAAAGCCACCTTCCAGATTGCACTTGGTGCACTTAAGCAAAATAAGAATCACTCTTCTAGAAACATGAGGCATCTGTCACTGCTGTACTATAAAAGAAAAATTCCTTTGTGTTGGAAATCCTACTGCCATCCACAGAAACAAATAGTCCCAAAGACCATTTTAGCCATATTTATCCAGAAGTAGCCATTAAACCAGGAGTATCAGATCAGTATCTAGAATGGTTTTAAAGGGATGTTTGAATTTCAGACATTGATGGCATATTGCTAGGATAGGCACACTCCAGTCACAGCTTTGGGAGTTTGATCTATCAACCATGATCATTTTGATACTTGTTAAAGAAAACTTCATTTTTATGCATGTGCTAAATAAGAAACAACGTTTGTAAAAGAACAGATACAGCATAGCTAACATGACTTAGTGTGGCATAAACAGCGTTATTATTCTATTGTTATGGAAGTTGTTTTACTGTTTGTGGAAAAAAAGCAAGTAGGCACAAATAACCTAATTTCTCTGACCGTAGGGGGGTGGGGGGAAACATACTTGGAACATTAATATAATCTACCCATTGCTGACAAGTTTCACAATTCTGGACAGCACTTGGGTCAGTGGTTAGCACCAAGGACAACATCTTCTTAGAGTTTGTATGTTCTCCACGTGCTTGTGTGGGTTTCCTCCGGGTACTGGGGTTTCCTCCCACACTCTAAAGACATACTGATAGGGAATCTAGATTATGAGCTCCATTGGGGATAGAGTGATTTTAATGTCTGTAAAGTGTAGCAGAATATATAAATGCATAAAAAATAAATAAATATCCATGTTCATGCCAATTGGTGATGTGTAAGTGAGGAGACTTCCATTTAGTGGCAATATAAATTTGAGTTTCCATGCAGATATATTGGGAATAATGTTGAACGAAGTGGAATTCGGTCCGAAGTTGAGGAAAACTTTGATTCTAAACAAATCCGAATTTCCTCGTGATCGTGGTAACGAAACAGGTTTCCTAAAATGCTGCTACACATGTTAGAAAGTGAAAGAAAGTGTAGAGGAGACAAGCCCGGGAACGCGAGATTACCCATAATGCCGTGTAACGACGAATCCACAGGTAGCCATCGCCCTGTGATGTCAAAGCTAGGCAGTGCCCAATAAAACCCTAATCCCACACAGCCACCGCCATTTTCCTGTGAGGTGAGCATAGGGAGAGATGTGACAAGATGCTCATGCACTAGGGATAGTGTTGCTGCAAAATCTGTAAGATAATACTGAAGAGGTAGAGTGGAGGAGACTGATGAACTACAGACTCTGCTACAATTTATCACCGTGTACATAACTGTGCAGTACACCAAGAGTCATAGCTTATCTGTACTGTTAATTGTAGAGTTATTGAGCATCAGTATTACAGGCCACTGTTAACAGCAAGTCTACTTTACCGGCATGTACATAAGTGGGCAGGGCACCAATCTTCATAGGTAATTCATTCAGTTAAATGTGGAGTTACTGTGCATCAGTACTATAGGTCACTATTACTGGTAGGTCCAATTTATTGCTGTGTACATAAGTGTGCAGTGCACCAAAATTCATAATCCTTTCTGTTTGGGATACAGTTATTATACGCTATGGCCAACAGACAGTTGCCTGGCCCCTCCAAAGGAATGGGCAGTGGCAAAAATGATTCTGTAACTGGCACACGAAGCAGCGAAAGCAGGGGTGGTGGTAGCAGCCACAGCAACAGGCCAGAGCTGCCACTGTCATCCAGCGATTGTGTTTTGACCAATAATCCAGCTGTACTTGAATGGTTGACTCGCTCTTCGCAATCATCAAATAGACACAGCAAGGAATTGGTGGGTTTCTCTGACACCACGATTAGTTTGCATGGCCGAGGAACTGCCTCTATGCCCTGTAGGAGAGGTCCGCTGCGGACTTCTTTAGGCATGCAACTACCGATGATGATAGTCAGGTGGGAGCACATGTTGCGAGAGGTCAGGGAAATGCAGACAGATGAGAGTGACACAAGTGACTCGCAAACATTTGTAGATGATGATGTAGCCGATCACACGTGGGTGCTGGATGAAGAGGGGGCATCATCATCATAAGGAGCATAGGTGGCAGTGTGTCCGTGAGACAGCAGGATGGAAACAGTGGAAGATATGGAGCCAAATCGGGAGGGGTACACCGTTTACTACTCAGAAGACTACCGGGGAGGAATACACTAGCAGTGTACGAGTTCATAAAAGCAGCAACAAGCAGGCATCACGCAGTGGTAGAGAGAAAATGTGATACTCGTCAGTGTGGCAATATTTCACACAGTCACTGAGGGACATTAGCGTGGCGCTATGCAGAAGGTGAGGCAAGGCCATGGTGCTAATGTTATCTGCAAAGAAACAGAGGGTCAGTCAGCATATCCCAATGCGCTGAAAGCACAAAAGCAAAAACAAACACAATGCAACAGTTACTCTACAAACACAAATAAAATGCAATAATGCCATAATCATTACATCAGATATACTGGTGCAAATGCTACACTCATTTTATAAGTATGAGCTTTTTGGCAAATACATTTTATACAAAATTATTTGTGCCTGTCCGCCAGCATCAAGGCATTCTCTGTAGGGCAGGAACCTACACTAAGTTCCACCTGTTGTGGTGCCATATTCATCACCATAACATACTCATTGGAAGCCCTCTGGCACCAAGAGAAGTAAGGTATAGAGTAGGCTCAGCATGCGTGTTGGACCTGCATTCCCTGGATTTAATGGAGGCCATGATGGCACCAAAAGCAGCAAAAGGCAGAGTGCACTCTTCATGCATGTGGAACCAGCATTCACTGAATTTTATGGTGGCCAGTATGGCACCACAACAGGTAGTAGTTGGTGTAGGTTCCTGTCCCACAGAGATCGCCTTGATGCTGGTGGACATGCACAAATAATTTTGTATAAAATGTATTTGCCAAAAAGCTCATATTTATAATATTCATAGCATTTTCACCAGTATATTTTCTTTAATGATTATGGCATTATTGTATTTGATTTGTGTTTGTGCTGTTGCATTGTGTTTGCAGGGTGCTAATATTGGCACGACGGCCCTGCGTCAACACTTGGAGCATCACCATAAAGTAGCATGGGAAAGCCATGCCACTCATTTAGTCTTACAGCTTAATCACCCACTGGCCCGCACCCCCTCTCCAGCAGTCAGGGCTCATCAACGTCAGCAGAAGGAAGCTGTTGTTCCTTTCTATCGACTTCAATGTTGTCTATTGCTCCTGATGCTCCTCCTCCTCGTCACTTGTTTCGACAGCAATGTATCACCGAGGCGATTGCAAAAAGACGACAGCAGGCATGCACTCATTCTGTGGGGCAGAAGCTCAACGTGCACCAGGCCAAGTTGCTGGTACTACAGTCCCTTCCTTTCCATGTAGTTGACTCTGCACATTTCAGAGAACTGATGGCTTGTGACCACCCAAGAAAGAGAGTCCCAAGCTGACATTACTTTTCCCAAAAATCTATAACAGCACTGCACATGTACATTGAGCAGAAGGTGGATCAGTCCTTGGGCCTCTTGGTGTCTTGTAGAGTTCATGCCAGTGCTGACATATGGAGCTGTACCTATAGTCAATGACAATATATCTCATTCACAGCCCACTGGGTAAATGTCATTCCTGACCAGGCACACCAGCAACTTGGCCAGGTGATGGCAATGCCACCTCCCTGTTGAATTCGTGAGATCTCTTCGCCAATGTCCTCCACTTCATCCTCCACCTTGTCTTCACCCTCCCCTCTAGGCACAGTTCACAATGGTCCTCTATCATACCACCTATGCAAAGCTAGGCATTGTCACATAGTTCTGAACCTCGTCAGCCTGTGAAAACAGGACCACACCGAGGAGGAACCGCTCCGCTTCCTCAATAAAGAAATTATATATTGGCTGTATCCTCACCAACTGGAGATAGGACCCATAGTTACTAATAATGGGAAGAACATTTTGTCTATGCTACATTAGGGCTGATCCATACGCCCTGCATGACACACATCTTCAGTCTCGTTGTCACGCAGTTCCTGAAGTCTATCACTGGATTGTAAGAGCTGTTAAAATGTCTAGGAAACTGTGCATGCACTGCAGTCACTTTAACTGTGCAAAACACTCCCTCCTTAAGCTGCAAAGACAAAATTGCTCTTTCCCAACATTGCCTCTTAGGTGTAATTCCCATCTTAGCCAGTGGTAGCTCATGCGTGACACGTGTGATTTGCTCAGGCCTTTTGAGGAGGCCACTTTATTTGTCAGTCAGCAGAACTACAGGATAAATGATGTCATTCCACTCCTTCACATCCTGGAGGGGATGCTGAGAAATATGATTGGCAAAGGGACAGAAAACGTGGCACCTACATCTCATGGCCACCTGAGCCCTGAGGAGGATGAACTGGCAGAGGAGTAGGAGGAAATAAACGCCAAGGAATTTTATATACACCTAGGTGGTTTATCTGTCCAAGGGACAAGAGAGGAGCAGGAGGAACAGGAGGAGCATGAGGAGCTTGAGGACGATGACAAAGACGATGAAGATGACTCTGACAGACCATGGCAGTATGCGTGGAGATGGAGGCAGGGAGGCTCTCTAAGTCCCTTGCGCAAATGGCCAGATGATTAATGTTATGTTTGCTTACTGAAAGCCTGAAAGATTTGGCGGAGGGATGATTACTGACTAATGACTATTGTTGTGGAAATTTTATTAGGATTTGTTTTTAATATGTCATGTATTGTCATCATGTCTCTCAGTGTCAGGGTAAACCATTGGAGTGGATATCTTATTGTGGATGTAGAGACGCAGCTGCCGGGCGCAGAGGTCTCTGCTGGCAAACAGTCTATGTGCTATACACTGGGCTGTAGCTGGGGGAGACTGATGCGCTGCAGAGCAGTGTCTTGGTGTGGATGTATTTATTAAGAGAACAATATATGAAAGGAACGTGCGTTCGTTGTTTCCAGTGTGCCTGATCAACCTCTGGAGGTATTGCCACAATTCCTGTACATAAGCACACATGAGAATCCTAGTGAACTTTGTTGGGCATTGATCACTGAGCAAGGCTGAACAAGGTTCACTCTAGTGGTAATTGGGAGACATGTGGTGATTTCTTCCTGTGTGTCATCACTTCCTGTATGAGTGTACTGTACATATAGGAAGTGGTCAGGTGTTGGGCCTGCCCCCTTCCTATTGTTATGCATTTTGTCTATTTAAATAAAGAAAAAGAGTCTGGGGAAGGAAGGAGTGTTCACCAGATCTCTACCATGAGTCTTATCTGACTCCTGGAAGAGTGTGTCCTTTCCCTTACACAAGAGCTTGATACACGTGCTTGTAAGCACGGGAGAAATTGTTTGTGGCTGGTGTACTTTGGTGCACGTTTAGCACAGCTTGGATGCGTGCATCGGACACAAAGAAATTTCTACAACACTATTCACATTGTTAGATCCTCGCAACAGGTCAAAAATTGGTGTATTTTTTTGACCTTCTGAGAGGGATGCAAAAATGGGCTACTATAGAAAAATGCTGTGAAGTATGGTTAGTTCGCTGCCTACAAATGCATTTCTGCAGTCCTCATGATGGTCTGACTGTGGGGACCCTCTGCGCTCACACTCCACCCAGCAGCAGCAGCAGTTGGAGATCCAACAGAACCTCAACCAGCAGGTGGTAGCATACTTGGACTGCACACTGTCACCCATAATCCAAGATCTACTGGACTACTGGGCATGCAAACTTTAAGTGTGGCCACAAACTTTCCTGCCCGGCCATTAGTGTGGGATCACAGGGGATGTTCACTGCGGTGGGGGGCATAGTTACCCCTAAGAGAACTGGTCTTTCCTCCCAAAAAGTTGAGAAACTAACCTTCATAAAGATGAATCAGGCGAGGATCAGCCAGGATTTCCAGACACCGGTGCCTGATGCAACAGAATAGGTCATTCTGCCACTAATGATCAAACTGTAGTGTGTCGGCACACTGGAATATTGTTCAAAATAGGTAATTACTTCTGGCCACGTACTGCTGCCATCATTCTGATGTTGCCACCTGCCTGATGCAACCCGCCTGTTTCATCTACTGCCATTCCTACAATGGGGCTTCTTGGCTTACTGATATGTTCATGTAAATTTTTTAAAAGGATATGCATGCCACTGGGCCTTGATATCACACTGCTGTTGTTGGGTTCTGCTACTACTCTGATCTGCCATCATCTGGTGCTGTATGCCACTGCTGCTGACCCCCCTCCCACTCTGCCATGGGGCCACTATTGTCATGGTAAGGCTGAGTTAACATCACGTTTTTCCCATCTGTTTTACATATACAAAAAAAGTATGTGTTAAATGGATGCCTCAGACTGATGCCAAACAGTGGCATCAGTTCACCGTAGATTTCCATTGTGAAAAAAAGTATACTTTTTGTACCATTGTAGAAAAAATGTATACTTTTTTTTACCAGACTGTGCAGGACACACATGTTTTTGTATCCTTTTTTTCCCTAGTGTATACTTCAAACGGAGGCATAAAACATAATGTGAACCCACCCTTAATGCCACTGCTGCTGCTGCTACCCTCCCCACTCTGTCATGGGGCCACTATTGTCACTGTTACTGCCATTGCTGCTGCTGCCACCACCCTCCCTGCTCTGTCATGGGACCACTATTGTCTCTGTTACTGCCACTGCAGCTGCCACCCTGCCCTCCATGTCATGGGGCCACTATCGCCACTGTTACTGCCCCTGCTGCTGCCACTCTCCCCACTCTGTCATGGGCAGGCTCAGACTGGCCCACAGGGGTACAGGTGAATCCCCCAGTGGGCACCTGAGCAAGGTGGTCCCCTAGTCTTCCACCCCCTGCACAAGTAGCACATAACACAGTAGACATACTGCACTACATACATATATTCAATGTACAGCACCTCAAGCAGCCTATGTTCATATAAAAAAGTTGATAGATTATTAAGGAAAGTACCCAGTTTATTATTCTAGACACAATCAGATAGCTGAGATGACATCTATGTATAGAGGAAAACTAGCCAGTGTCCTCTTTTCCCCAGGACCTACCTTCTAAAAGTTTCTGCAGGGACCCACATATTCAATCATCTGGTAACATCTTGCTGCTGTGTGAGCATGTAATATTTGAATGTACCCGAATGTACCCATACATTTTACTGGTGGGCCCTAGGCACCCCAGTCCGACACTTGTCATGGGGCCACTATTGTCACTGTTACTGCCACTGCTGCTGCTGCCACCCTCTCCAGTCTGTCATGGAGCCACTATTGTCACTGTTACTGCCACTGCTGCTCATGCTGCGACCCTCCCTACACTGTTATGAAGCCACTATTGTCACTGTTACTGCCAGTGCTGCTGCTGCCACCCTCCCACTCTGTCATGTGGCCTTTTTTGTCACTGTTACTGCCACTACTGCCACCCTCCCCACCCTGTCATGGGGCCACCATTGTCACTGTTACTACCACTGCTGCTGCTGCTGCCACCTTCCCCACTCTGTGATGGGGCTACTATTGTCACTGTTACTGCCACTGATGCTGCTACCACACTCCCCACTCTGTCATGGGGCCACTACTTTATACAACTTTTTATGAAATTTATAGACACATAGCCAGCAAAATGGGATTGGGCCCCCAAGTTGGTTAAAAATACTGCCTTATGCAGCTGTAACTTCCAAGCCTTCTCATTGAGATTGACCCACCAACTGAGAAGAATATGCCTTAGGTTTGGTTCACACCACTGTTTCGCTGGTTTTCAGCCTACCGTCCGACAAATCCGCCAGCCTGTTCTTTAAAACGGAAACACATGTTTCTGTTTTATTTAACCTACTCTTCAATTGAGGACAAATGTTATTGTATTGACATCTGTTTGCTCCAGTTCTGTCTGATATCCGTTTTTATGTTGGATTTAAAAACGCTGCTGGGTACACCTGATTTATAGCGATTTGTGACTAATTAATTCATAACAAATCGAATTTCTTGTCGAAGTTCGGCAAAGCTGCCAAATCGAATTTTTCAAAACTTCGCTCATCTCTAATTGGGAACATTTATTTTGGTTTGAATCAAACATACTCGTGGTTTATCAGCTATTGTAGTAAGAGTATAAAGGGTTTTTTAGGGAATTATACTTACGTCACTCTAGATATCAAAAGGAGCATGCTAGACCAGAAAATCACTTTCAGACATGTCCAACATACTGTATATGTTGGGTGGAACCTAATTTCAGACTTCCCTTAAAACACGTAAGAGAGGCAGTTGGGGAAAATATTAACTCTGACTGGAACAAGGTAGGCTATGTTTTGTTAAGGACTCTACTAAAGGCTTTTGGTGCCTACTGTTTGAGACCGTGTTCCAAAAATGTTGACATTTCTGCAGTGGCATCTGTATACCAAAATCCTGCACACAGTTTACCATAAATATAAGTTTAGTAGCTTTAAAAGGTTGACTCATAGTAAAATATGACCTGGGCCTAAGGTAGAAGTTTGGCACAGATGCTCAAACTAATTAGAACAAGAAAATAGCATACTCGGCTATTTTCAGCAGTCCCATAGAAATGAATTGAGGGCGGCTGTGCAAGCGTGGATGCTCTCTGCTCACTTTGAGAGTCTCTGATAGGTGTGGGTCTCAGGTGTGGGTATCTGACATTGGTGGCATATCCTAGCGATATGCCACCAATGTCTAAGATGAGACTACTCATTTCATGAGTAAGGGTCTGATGTGGTGACCCAAAATGTATAAATGCTGCTTGTCTTCCTTATTTGGCTTTTACATACTTGGCAAAATAATGCACAATTTTATGGAAGATGGAGCTCCTCTCTTTTACATGTTACCCTAAGACTTGTTAAGTCATACTCGTCACGTTAAAGTAGTAGAGTCTCAAATTTTGAGCAGAAATTGGACCATAATAAAATAATGGTCAGACCATGGACAGGGAATGTGATGAACTACAAGATCAGGCAACAGAGAGGTTTAAGTTAGAATCAAATCAATCCTGGAGTAATTGTGATACGCTGTTGAAGAGAATGTGTTGCCTCTTCACAGTCCATTTAGTACTCTCCATGTATCTGCCAAAGACAGTACAGAAGTTTGTCTAAGATGTTTCTTACTGGTGAGAGTCTGTCTGGACCAGAAGTAGATTTATGTAATGCATGAGAGAGAACCATGTTAAAGTCTCCCATCCAGAAGATTTTGTGATTGTCAAACACTTAAATAAAGAAGATGTGAAAAGGGGTTGTGAGAGGGGCATAAGAATTTACCAAAACCACTCTGTGATCATAAAGCTCATCCTAAGTAGCAAAACAAAGTAGCAAAGCATGTGGGTCAGAGAAAAATATTGTAGTGGCTCAGCTCCCTTCAATGTGCAGCTGGTGCTTGAATGCTGGGCTGGTCACCGGGGATTCACATGGAAAAAATGAAGGTTGGTTTGACACTCAGCTAAAAATAAAAAAACTTTATTGGAACTCAGAACATATAAAAAAAAAGTTAAAAACATGGCAGTGTGTTTGCGCATTTCAGGTATAAGTACCAATAAAGTTGTTTTGTTTTTTTTGCCGAACCAACCTCCATTTTTTCCATGTGGGTCAGAGGTTGTTTTAGTGACTTTCAGAGGTAGGGAATTATGCAATAAGATGATAACTCCCCCTAGTTTCTTGGGTGCTCTTGAGTCAGAGAATCAAGTGTACTGTGAATGGATACAGCATAATTATTTTTATGATCATATTTTCCTTTTTCTCACTGAAATGGAAAGCCTTCTGTGAAGATGTTCTGCCAGGAATGTCCTGGAGGGACTTGTATGCCATGATGTGTAAAATAATTAATGCCAGATGTTACAATTTTACTGAATCAAAATGAAAAGTGATTAAAATTCACTGTGATAGACAATATTGGTATTTTTACATTTAAGAAAATTACATTCCGACAGGTTATTGCTGACTTTTGGAGAAGAAGGAATTATGCGTGCTAAGGAAATTGACTTGTTATATTCAAGTTAGGCCTTTTTCACACTTGCGTTGTGAGGATCCGGCGTGCACTTCCTTCGCCGGAAATGCCTGCCGGATCCGTTACAACGCAAGACAACTGAAAGCATTTGAAGACTGATCAGTCTTCAAAATGCTTTCAGTGTTACTATGGCAGCCAGGACGCTACTAAAGTCCTGGTTGCCATAGTAAGTAGTAGGGAGCCAGGGGAGCAGATACTTACAGTTCGTGCGGCTCCTGGGGCGCTCCAGAATGACGTCAGAGCGCCCCACGCGCATGGATCACGTGATCCATGCGATCATGTGACCCATGCTCATGGGGCGCTCTGACGTCATTCTGGAGCGCCCCAGGAGCCGCACGGACTGTAAGTATCTGCTCTCCTGCCTCCCCACTACACTTTACCATGGCAGCCGGGACTTTAGTGTCCTGGCTGCCATGGTAACCATTCACAAAAGCTAAACGTCGGATCCGGCGATGCGCCGAAACGACGTTTAGCTTAATGCCGGATCCGGATTAATGCACTTCAATGAGCATTAATTCCGGATCCGGCGTTACGGCATGTCTTCCAGATTTTTGGATGGAGACAACTCCGCAGCATGCTACGGTTTTGTCAACATCCAAAAAACGTTCACATACTGAACAGAAGACATCCTAATGCATCCTGAACGGATTTCACTCCATTCAGAATGCATTAGGATAATCCTGATCAGTATCTTTCCGTCCTAGGGCCCCGAGGACGGAACTCTAGGACGGAAAGCAAAAGCGCAAGTGTGAAAGAGCCTTTAGTATTCAAGTTCTAATTATTCCATGGTTCAACATTTAGATATTAGAAACACATTTTCATATACTTAAGCCATTGAATATTATTATTTATTGTATTTCAAACCAAAATTTTGTAATTTTCCTGAACAGCAGGTTTAAATTATGTGCTACTAAAGAAAGCAAATTATGTTTTCAAAACTCATCTAACTTTGATATTTGCCAGCTGCCAGTGCCTATATTTTATTTCCATATACTGTATTAGGTCTCCAATTCTTTTATCAATTCATATTGCTCCTAGTATTGACACAAAGCCTTCTAGGAACAATTTCCATAGTAAGGATACAATAGAGAAAAAGATTTTAAAACGTTCTAACATTATTTTATTCACTTATATAGCGCTGACATATTCTGCAGCGCTTTGCAGACATTAGCATTACACTGTCCCCAATAGGACTCACAATCACAGGCGTAGGAAGCGGGGGGGACGGGGGGGTCGGATAACCTATGCTAAAATCCTCCCCAGCGGCAGCGGGACAATGTGTGCGGCGGTGGCGGGGCACAGGGAGATAAACGCTTCTATTGTGGAAACATTCATCTCCATGGTCATCTGTATCGCCGTCCTCAGGACAGCGATACAGATGGCTGTGCTGCGGAGCAGGAGAGGGAGAGGTGTCTCCCTTCCCTGCCCCTCTGATAGGCTGCCGGTACTAGGCCTGCAGCCTATCAGATGTTGGTACAGGCGGTGCAATGATGTCATCGCGCCGTCTGTGAGCCGTACAGTGTGGGACACAGGCCGGAAGAGGCCTGCATCACATCGCTGTGACGGATGGAGGTAAGTATAAGTTGTTTTGTGTGTGTGTTTTTTTTTTTTTTTTTAAACCGGACCCACTGGCCCATAAGGGGGGGGGGGAGAGATTTTGGCACTTGGGGGGGCGGAGAGATATGTGGGTGTGGCTTGAGGGTGGTCGGGGACACAGGGGCCCCATAAGTGCTGTCCCCCCCAGATTTTTGGGGCTTCCTACGCCTATGCTCACAATCTAAATTCCCTGTCAGTATGTCTTTGTAGTGTGCGAGGAAACTCATGTAAACATGAGGAGAACATACAAACTCGATGCAGATGTTGTCCTTGGTCAGATTTTAACCGGCACCAGTGCTACAAGGCAAAAGGCAAAAGATTTAGACATGGTTTATTTGGTTCTGTCACTGAAACGTTAAGTTTTGGGCCTGGACTTTTTTGGGATTGGTGGGAAGACTGGAGTTGGTTAAGTCTTTTCCTTGCCCTCCATTATAGAATTTTCAGATGGTCTACAGCTCATGTGATGCTGCTTAGCTCATTACTTGGACTTAAAAGACAGAAATTAATACAAACAAGGGGAAAGTGTCCTCTGAACTGCTTAAGCTGTAAGGGAAGAAAGTTTTTTGTTGTTCTTTACCAATTGTGATATCCTCTGGGGAAAAAAAATTCTGCATGACTAAGATTATATCTGCTTGTAGTTACATGAAGTGTTAGTGTCATTATCAAACCTCTAAGTAATTTTTTGCAACAATTTAATAAAACAGATTAACGATATTGGTATCAAGCTGCAAAAGTTTCAAACACAGTGAAAATGTGATAATTAAAATATCTATTTTTAAAAAGGTCCATTAAGAATGTGCCAGACACAGAAAATTCAGCAAGGACATGTCATGTAAAATTATTAAATATTCTATAAATATAAATGTTCTCATATTGATCTGAGAACTTTAAATTTACTGTGATTAATCGTTATATCTGCCAACATGTTGTAACCAATAGTCTAGAAGATCACTTTCCACCTTTTTGGCAATCAACATACCTGACACTACCTCAACATACTGACCAAAGTTCCATCTAATCCTTTGTAGCTAGTGAGCAAGACAGGTACATTGGCACTTTGTCCTCTAAACTAGGCGATGCAGAGCAGCATCAAATAAATATTAAAGTGCATCTGTCAGCAGATGTGTACACATGAAACTGAGTGACCTATTTATTATTGTGCACTTGGTAGCCAAAAGCATCTGTGTTGGTCCCTTGTTTATATGTGCCCACATTGCTGAGACAAATTAAGTTTTAATATATGCAAATGAGCCTCTAGGAGCAACGGGGGCATTACCGTTTCACCTAGAGGCTCTGCTCTCTTTGCAATTGCCACACCCTCTCCACTTTCATTGACAGGACCAGGCATGCATGATCATTTTTACACTGCTTGGCCCTGTCAATCAAAGTGCGCGGCACTTAAAGAGAATGAGAATCCTTTAGGAGTAATAGCAATGGCCCCGTTGCTCCTAAAGGCTCATTTGCATATATTAAAATTTCATTTTTCTCAGCAGTACAGGCACATATAAACATGGGATCAACACAGATGCCTTCAGCTGCCAAACGCACATGTAACACGTCAGCCAGTATTGTAGGTACAAATCTGCTGACAGATGCCCATTTAATGTACATCTCCCTAATACATAGCAATGCAGGAGCAAGACACATAGGATCACATAGCATCCAGGCAGATATTATATAACATTCAGATCTATGGAAATGAAAAATTAATGGCAGTATCGATGGTGGTTTGAGGAAGTGAAAAAGTTAATGTGAGCATCAGTAGTGTTAGACAGTAGTTATGAGGTTAATGTCAAAATCTCTGGTGTTTAGGACAATGTATACATTTCTGGTGAGCTAGTGCAGTAGAGTGGTTAATGAAAGAATATCACTGGCTGTCTAGGGCACTGAAAGGGTTAATGTCAGGAACTCTTTCTAAATCCCTGGTATTTTTTTTTTATGTAGTCTACAGTGCCTCGCAAAAGTATTCACAAGTACATTGACTTTTTTCGTATTTTGGTGCCTCACAACCTAGAATAACATGGATTGTTTAAGGATTTGCATCATTTAATTTACAGAACATGCCCACAACTTTGAAGATTTTTTTATTATTATTGTGAAGCAAACAAGAAGTAGGACAAAGTAACAGAAAAAGTCAATGTGCATAACTATTCACCCCCCTAAAGTCAATACTTTGTAGGGCCACCTTTTGCGGCAATTACAACTACAAGTCACTTTGGATAAGTCTCTATGAGCTTGCCACATCTTACCACTGGGATTTTTGCCCAGTCCTCCTTGCAAAACTGCTCCAGCTCCTTCAAGTTGGATGGTTTGCTCTTGTGAACAGCAATCTTTAAGTCTGACCACTGATTTTCTATTGGCTTGAGATCTGGGCTTTGACTAGGCCATTCCAATACATTTACATGTTTCCCCTTAAACCACTCAAGTTTTGCTTTAGCCATGTGTTTGGGGTCATTGTCTTGCTGGAAGGTGAACCTCCATCCTAGCTTTGGTGTGGTACATGTTTTGCTTAGGAATATCCCTGTATTTAGCACCATCCATCTTTCCCTCAACTCTGACCAGTTTCCCAGTCCCATCTGCTAAAAACCATCCCCACAGCATGATGCTACCACCTGAATGCTTCACTGTGGGGATGGGGTTCTTTGGGTGATGTGATGTGTTGGGTTTGCGTCCGACATAGCGTTTTCTTTGATGGCCGAAAAGTTCAATTTTAGTCTTATCAGACCAGAGCACCTTCCTCCATACATTTTGGGAGTCTCCCACATTCCTTTTCGCAAACTCACAATGTGCCTTTTTGTTTTTAGCTGAAAGTAATGGCTTTCTTCTGGCCACTCTGCCATAAAGCCCAACTCTATGAAGTGTACAACTTATTGTCGTCCTATGTATAGATACTCCAGTCTCTGCTGTGGAACTTTACAGCTCCTCCAGGGTTACCTTAGGTCTCTGTGCTGCCTCTCTGATTAATGCCCTCCTTGTCCGGTCCGTGAGTTTTGGTGGGGGCGGCCGTCTCTTGGCAGGTTTTCTGTTGTGCCATGTTTTTTCCATTTGGTTATGATAGATTTGATGGTGCTCCTGGGGATATTTTTTTATAACCTAACCCTGACTTGTACTTCTCAACAACATTGTCCCTTACTTGTTTGGAGAGTTCCTTTGTCTTCATGGCAGTGTTTGGTTAGTGATGCCTCTTGCTTAAGTGTTGCAGCCTCTGGGGCCTTTCAAAAAAGGTGTGTATATGTAATGACAGATCATGTGACACTTAGATTGCACACAGGTGGACATAATTTCACTAATTATGTGACTTCTGAAGGTAATTGGTTGCACCAGAGCTTTTTATGGGCTTCCTAACAAAGGGGGTGAATACATACGCACATGCCAATTTTCTGTTTTCTTTTTCTGAACAATAGTTTTATTTATATATTTTTCTTATTTCACTTCACCAACTTAGACTATTGTGTTCTGATCCTTCACATAAATTCAGATTAACAAAACATGAACTTAAAGCTGTAATGTAACAAAATATGAAAAAAGTCTTTGGGGGTGAATACTTTTTCAAGGCACTGTAGGTCTTTTTCCTGGCTGTATGAGCACTGGTAATTCACTGGTAATTCTGTACTTGCAGCAGACATAGAGATGAGTGTAGGGAGAGGATAGAGAAACTGTAATTGTATAGCTGCACAGTTCTCTCAATCAGACCATTTCAGAATCCCTGAGCCCAATCATCAAGGGGAAACTCAGGGCATCTGCAAGGATCAGACTTTGTCTGTGGGGTGGAATGGTCACTTGTGAGCTGCATGGCCACATAGCAGCACAGCAAAGATAAATACTGCTCACTAAACCAAAACATCACACTTTTTCCCATCTTTCAAGCTTTCAAAGGCAACCTGAAACCCCCTCTTCTTCAGAAAAGCATAAATTAAAATTACCCTACCTTCACTATATGACTGCATAAGCAGCTTCTATATATTAAATAGAAGATCGGGTGGCTCACTCCAGATGCAGGTATAGATGGGGTGCACAGTCTATGAGTTGGTTACACCTTACCCATTTATATACAATTGTTCCATATAACTTGCAGAATTAGACTGGCACACCTCATTCAGGCCAAAAAGAGGTCTAATTGGTATATAATTATTTAATGGGGTATAATGACCAAGACAGTATGAACATAGAATAAAACAATAATTATTAAAACCAAAAGTTAAAACATTAGACCAATATTCTATACAAGATCATAAAATTCAACAAAATTTAGACTAATATCCTCCATCCTCCGTTGTTAACACATAGTCCTTCACAATCAATCAATCCACATTGGAAACTCTAGTCTGATGACCGTAAGACAATAGTCCATCATCCTAATCCTTCCTTGAAGATATGATTGTGTTGTATACACTTTTATCGGGCTTAGTGGGATAATTAGCTTAGTGTCCACTTTGATTATGTTAATGAACTGATTGTCATAGTGTCCACATTAATTGTGCATCAAATTAAATGACTCATTTAGATTCCATTCAGTTCTGTAATTTCCTCCAGAATCTATAAAGTATTCAGGCTTGATTATGTGCCCCTTTATTCAGTAAAATTTCTGCCCTCTCACCGCCAAATGTATGTCATATACAGGACCGCTATGTACGCTGGTTCCCGGGTTGACAACTCCGTACTCGCCACTGGCGTCCCACGTGGCTTGCTAGTATGGAGTGTTTTTACCTCCAGCGCTGCTGTTGCAGACGCTGCGTAGCCTCCGCTGTATTAATCCGTCCTGAATGTGCGGTCAGCTTCTGCGGTGGGGCTATGAAGTGGGGAGCGCTTCTATGTCCTGCGGAGGTCCTGGCACACCAAACGCGTTTCGGGACAGCTTGTCCCTTCCTCAGTGGTATAGGACGCCACCGCTCTCCTTCCCGTTTTTTATAGTGTCTTGTATATGTTGGACAATTCCAAAATCTGGACTGGATCCATTTGGTCATTATGTTATTGGGTGCAGTTCATATTTGTAATGAGCCATTCCATTCATACTATGTATTTATATTTCTCACTATTATATTGGGACATTATTTTAGGTATAGATGTTGGATCTAGATATATGATATATATAGAAATATAGAAATATGATATATATAAAAAGATAAAAATATATAAAATGGAGAATACAAAATATAGAACAAACATATAGAAGGATGGATATAAATATAGGTGTATGGACACTATACCCTCCATACAGACAATCTTTTTCTTCACACCATTATGGATAAAATCATGGTTTTTAAATATTTCCCATATCCTTTTATCATCTATATAAATTCCCCATCCATTATCTAAATTACCACATTCTGCATATTAAAACTGTCATCTTCTAAAAAATACATATCGCAACATTCTGATTATCCATGCTGATAAATTGTGTATTATGTACATGGTGTGTGTGTTAACTGCTAAGAGAGGACCCAGAGGAATAGAGACCACTCTGGGTACCGCTGTCGGCAGGGAACACCCACACCTCACAGAAATCCAAATATTTCAAACTCAGCGTTCAATCCATTGGGTACAATGCAATCAAAATCGAAAATCCTTCTTGATTCAATACGTGACATCCGACAAATATGGTCACCTCCTCTCCAATGCCTATTCACTCTCTCTAGAGCCACATAGGTTAGGCCTGATGGATTCTTATTGTGTGTCGTTTTGAAATGATTAGATAGGGTATGTTTCTCATAATCCTTCTTTATATTGCCTATGTGTTCTGAGATCCTCTTTTTCAATGTTCGTTTTGTACGGCCTACATATTGTTTATTACATGGGCATGTTATGAGGTATATGACATTCGTTGAGCTACAGGATAAAAATTCTTTTATCTCATGTTTATAAGTGCTCATTGTTGAGTTGACTGTTGTTGCTTTTTTTGGAAATTTGGTGATTCTGCAGTTTGAGCATTTACCGCACCTATAAAAAACCTTTAATGTCAATCAATTTTTGTCGGTTGATGTTGCTCTTTTTATGGTTTTTGGTGGTGGGGGCTACTTTTAAACCTAAGTTAGGTGCCCTTGTGAATGTAATTAGTGGGGTATTGGATAGGGACGTCCCGATGATCTTGTCTTGCTTGATTAAATGCCAATGTTTCTGTATAATTCTTTTCACTGTTTTATATTTGGCATTATACGGCAAGATCATCCGGATCCGATCCTCTTCTCCTTTCTCTCCCACCATTCTTATTTTCTTTTTAAAAAACTCTCCTCTATCCATATTCCTAGTCTTGTCTAAAGCATCTTCAACCAATTTGCCAAAGTAGCATGATACAAGATATCATTAACAGCTGGGAAAAATGAGGCATCAGAAAAGGGTAAAGAGGTATAAAGGGTAAATGTACAACAGCAGAAAGCAAGAAATTATAGAAAAATAGTTCCTGTAACTGGGACTAGGCTCACAATGTGTCATCACAGTTCACTAAAGAAACAGTTCAATTATAAATTCTGCTCTGATAATCACAGGAAACTGTTGTTTATGCAATCTCTTAACATTTCCTGCAAATTACTTTAAACTGTTCTCCCACCCTGACACAATAGTGTGTAACGTACTAGAAGTAATAAAGACACCTTGATGTACCTTGATGCCAAGTTGATTGCATGGGCACTGCCTTTGTGCTGCGTGCTTACTGTTGGAAGACTGCTGTAATGCACAGTTGCACTCCCGTGACAACTCCCAAGAATTGAGGAATCTCTGATGCCAGAAAAAGACAAAAAAATAAAATAAAACTCTATGTTGATGGATTGATGCAAAAGTAATAAAAAGTTATTAGTTGTGGAGATGGTGAGATGAAAAATCCAAACATTTTGGGGAGCCCTGAAGGTCATGGGATTACAGAGGTTGTAACGATGGCTTCTTCTTCCAAAAACGAGTGCCTTATTTGTCCACAGGATATATGTCCTTTTGCAGCTCAGTTCCATTAACATTAGTAGAGCTGAGCTGCAATTGGTCCTGATGAAGCCATGGATATGACAATACACATGGGAACTCCAAAGCCACATGGCTCCATAAGATTATACTTTCTTTTGTTAAAATGTATTTTTTCATGTACATACAGTACTGTTCACGTTTTGGACAATTGAGTTGGGGATTTGGTCAGGGTTAATGGTGTCCTCAGTACTGAGAAATACAGGCACAGACTTATCCATCATGCAATATCATCAGGGAGGCGTCCGTTTGTCTCCAAATTTATTCTGCAGCAGGATGGTAAACTCAAATGTACAGCAAAAGTAATTATCTTCAGCATAAAGAAGAAGAAGGAGTCCTGGAAGTGAGGCTATGGCCCCACAGAGCTCTGATCTCAACATCATGGCATTAAAGCTTTTGGATTACTGGTAGAGATGTCGCGAACATAAAATTTTCCGTTTGCGAATAGCGAATGCGATCTTCCGCAAATGCTCGCGAACTGGGCGAACCACCATAGACTTCAATGGAGAGGGGAATTTTAAAACCCACAGGGACTCTTTCTGGCCACAGTAGTGATGGAAAATTTGTTTCAAGGGGACTAACACCTGGACTGTGGCATGCCGGAGGGGGATCCATGGCAAAACTCCCATGGAAAATTACGTAGTGGACGCAGAGTCGGGTTTTAATCCATAAAGGGCATAAATCACCTAACATTCCTAAATTGTTTGGAATAACGTGCTTTAAAACATCCAGTGTGTGTATACGATCAGGTATGATGTTGTATCGATCAGGTAGTGTAAGGGTTACGCTCGCTTCACAGTGACAGACCTAACAGTGACAGACCAAACTCCCCGTTTAACGCACTGCAAACAGTCCATTTGCACAACCGCAAACTCCCCATTTGAACAAGGTTGGATACCAAGCTAGCCATGTCCCGTTCCGTGCAATGTACTGTGCAATCCTATATCAGTGGTGTGTTAACTAGTACTATTCTTATCAGTTTAATCCCTGTTACGTCCCCTATCAGGGGACGTGTACCGAATAGAGTTTAGGAACCGGGAGATGGAAAAAGAAGCTTGGTCGTTCCTCTTACTTCCAATTTGGGGAACTGCGTGTGCGCCGTGCAATGTACTGTGCCACCCTATATGAGTGATGTGTTAAGTAGTACTATTCCTATCAGTTTAATCCCTGTTAAATCCCCTATCAGGGGACGTGAATAGATTTTAGGAATCGGGAGATGGAAAAAGATGATTGGTCGGTCCTCTTACTTCCAATTTGGGGCACTGCACGTGCGCCGCGCAATGTACTGTGACACCCTATATGAGTGGTGTGTTAAGTAGTACTATTCTTATCAGTTTAATACCTGTTACGTCCCCTATCAGGGGACGTGTATCGAATAGATTTTAGACAACCGCAAAGAGTTGTCAATAGTTGACACACTCATGGCATAAATTTTATTCCTCTATGCGTCAATCTTGGTGTAGTGATGACTGTGCTCGTGCGCACGTTTGAGAAATTGCAGGCCATGGCGGTTTTTCAAAGCCTATGGTCGTGCTGAGGTAGTTCAGTGACAGTTAAGTAACCCAGAAAACAATGATTCTGCAGTGTGAGCCCATTGTTGGCCTAGTAGGCTTTAATGATCACCTTAGATGATCACAAAGAAAATTAATGTTTTTTCTATGAAAAATTATCCAGCCGATCGCTTTTGGTCTGTTCACAATGAAGCAACGACCTTATCATCTGGGGTGTGCCAACATTGTCCACACACTCATAGAGGTGATTGCTTCATTGTGATACGCAAACCCCTTTACCACAACAAGGTAACGATCACGAAGGGGAATTGACACATGTATGTGCCTTTTTTTTGTTTTGTTTTTGCAGCCACAGCGCAGCACCAAAGTCCAGAAAAATTAGGCATGTACACATGCCTGAAAAATCAGGTATTGTTGCAGCCGCTGCTGTAGCAGCGGCGGAAAAATTGATGTTTTCCAGGCAGAAAGTGTACTAAAACATTGCGGCTTAAACCCTAGTTGGTGGTGGAGAAGTCACGCAAGTCATCCGGCATGCAGAGATTAAATACAGCAGCGTGGGGACCATTTTTAGCCCAAGGCATCTCATCAGGCCTTTTTTAGTCAAATGTATCCCCCACTGTCAGTCCCTTCGGTATCCACGCCTCATTCATCTTAATAAAGGTAAGGTAATCTAGATTTTTTTGACCTAGGCGACTTCTCTTGTCAGTGACAATACCTCCTGCTTTGCTGAAGGTCCTTTCTGACAGGACACTTGAAGCAGGGCAGGCCAGAAGTTCTATCGCAAATTGGGATAGCTCAGGCCACATGTCAAGCCTGCACACCCAGTAGTGAAGGGGTTCATCGCTCCTCAGAGAGTCGATATCTGCAGTTAAGGCAAGGTAGTCTGCTACTTGTCGGTCGAGTCGTTCTCTGAGGGTTGACCCTGAAGGGCTGTGGCGATGCGTAGGACTTAAAAAGCTCTGCATGTCCTTCATCAACAACACGTTCTTGCCGGCGTGGTCGTGGTAAGAGGAGGATTACTTTCACCTCTTCCCCTGTTAGATTTCAGTTGTGCTCTGACATCACCCTATATTATGCTGTGTAAAGTATACTTTTTAACTTGTTTGGAACTGCCTTCGGTGCGACTGACTAGGTTTGTCACCTACTCAAAAGGACGCATGAGCCTACAGGCATTGCGCATGAGCGTCCAGTAACATGGCAAAAAAAATACCCAGCTCCGCAACTTGCCCAAATTCAATGCCGCCAACAGATTGCTTCCGTTGTCACACGGCATGACACTGTCGTATCCGGGATGTGGAATAGCCCCTGGGGAGCTGGGGGGGTGCAGTTGATGATGTAGAGCAAGACGCAGCAGCAGAAGAGGACTCAGCCGAGGAGTTTGCAAAGAGGATGGAGTAGGAGGAGTAGAGGAGGTGGCAGCAGGCCTGTCTGCAAGTCGTGGTGGTGTCACCAACTCCGCTGCAGAGCCATGCATTCCATGCTTGGCAGCCATCAGCAGGTTTACCCAATGTGCAGTGTACGTGATATACCTGCCCTGACCGTGCTTTGCAGACCAGGTATCAGTGGTCAGATGGACCCTTGCCCCAACACTGTGTGCCAGACATGCCATGACTTATTTTTCCACAATAGAGTACAGGTTGGGGATTGCCTTTTGTGGAAAAAAAAAATTCGGCCGGGTACCTTCGACTGCGGTGTCCTAATAGCTACACATTTTTTGAAGGCCTCAGACTCCACTAGCTTGTATGGTAAAAGCTGGCGGGCTAAGAGTTCCGACAAGCCAGCTGTCAGACGTCGGGCAAGGGGTTGACTCTGTGACATTGGCTTCTTACGCTCAAACATTTCCTTGACAGACACCTGACTGTGGGCAGATGAGCAGGAACTGCTGAAGATGAGAGGCGGAGTGGCGGGTGGTAGAGAGGTGGCAGGGAGGACAGCAGTGGTTGACGTGGCTGAAGATGCTGGACCAGGAGGAGCATGGTGGCTTTGAGTTTGCGTGCTGCTTGTACTCATGTGTTGATCCCATAGGCGTTTGTGATGTGAGATCATGTGCCTTCGCAAAGCAGTTGTACAGAGGTGGGTGTTGGACTTCCCACGACTCAGTTTCTTTTGGCACAGGTTGCAAATGGCATCGCTGTTATCAGAGGCAGACACACAAAAAAAATGCCACACTGCTGAGCTTTGCAATGACGGCATTCTGGTGGTGTCAACAGCATGCGTTGATTGGCGTGCTGTCTCGCTGACCCCGGGTGCTGATACATGCTGTCTGACTGTGCCACTAGCTCCTTGCGACGACCTCCCCCTGCTTCCAACTCGTCTCCTCCTTTCTGTCTCCCCATCTGAACTCTCCCCCTGTTCTTCTTCTCTTCAAGCGGGCACCCATGTGACATCCACGGACACATCGTCATCATCAACCGCTTCACTTGTATCTGACAACTCAGAAAAGGAAGCAGCAGCGGGTACAACATCATCATCATCACACCATACGTCCATGTGTGTAAAGCTGCCTGGCTGAGACAGATCCCTGTTATCTACATCCTCTGGCAATAATGGTTGCGCATCACTCATTTCTTCCAACTGATGTGAAAATAAATCCTCTGACAGATCAAATGAAGCAGCTGTGGTGCTAGTGTTGGTGGTGGCGGCGGGCGAGTAGTAACTTGAAAGGTGCCTGTGGCTGAGCTGGACGAGGATGGTGCGTCAAGGTTCCGAGCGGAAGCTGTAGAAGATTGGGTGTCCTGTGTAAGCCAGTCAACTATGTCCTGAGAATTTTTCGAGTTCAGGGTATGTGGCCTCTGAACACTGGGCATTATTTTAGGGCCAAAGGAAATCAAAGCACCACTACGGCCCCTGCGGGTTGGCCTGCCTCTGCCTGTAATTTTTTTGGGATTAGTGGTACTATGCGTGCAAGGTACTGTGCCACCCGGTATGAATGGTGGGCACTGGCAGTGGGCACACTACAGTCTGTGGAAGCGGGCCTGACACACACTGGCAGGCAACTAACCTTAGATTAAAGGGTAATAATGAAATGCCTTATTTATCGGCAAGCTACTGTGCCACCCGGTATGAGTGGTGGGCACTGGTAGTGGCCACACTACAGTCAGTGGAAGTGGGCCTGACACACACTGGCAGGCAACTAACCTTAGATTAAAGGGTAAAAATTAAATGCCTTATTTATCGACAAGCTACTGTGCCACCCGGTATGAGTGGTGGGCACTGGCAGTGGGCACACTACAGTCAGTGGAAGTGGGCCTGACACACACTGGCAGGCAACTAACCTTAGATTAAACGGTAAAACTTAAATGCATTATTTATCGGCAAGCTACTGTGCAACCCGGTATGAGTGGTGGGCATTGGCAGTGGGCACACTACAGTCAGTGGAAGTGGGCCTGACACACACTGGCAGCAGGCAGGCCAGGCAACTGAAATTAGATTAAAGTGTAAAAATGAAATGCCTTTTTTATGCAAAGTCCTGTGCCACATGGTATGAGTGGTGGGAACTGGCAATGGGCACACTACAGTCAGTGGGAGTGGGCCTGACACACACTGGCAGCAGGCAGGCAACTGAAATTAGATTAAAGTGTAAAAATCAAATGCTTTTTTTTTATGCAAAGTCCTGTGCCACACAGTATGAGTGGTGGGCACTGGCAGTGGGCACACTACAGTCTCTGCGCCTGACACACACTGGCAGCAGGCAGGCCAGGCAACTGAAATTAGATTAAAGTGTAGAAATGAAATGCCTTTTTTTTATACAAAGTCCTGTGCCACACAGTATGAGTGGTGAGCACTGGCAGGGGGCACACTACAGTCTGTGGGCCTGCAGCCTTCCACACACGAGCAGGCCAGGCAACTGCAATATATATATGGAGAAAAAATAAATAAAAGCAGACTAATGTAGCAGCCCTAAAAAGGGCTTTTTGGGGTGCTATGACGCTGTCCATACAGCAGATGAGTCTGTGGGCACAGAACACTGGCCTCTCCCAGCTCTCACTAACACACTGCAGCTTCAGACTGAATAAAAAATGGCTGCCATTTTTATAGGAGGTGGGAGGAAGGATGCTGATTGGCTGGAATGTGTCTGCTGACTGTGAGGTACAGGGTCAAAGTTTTCTCAATTATGATGTATAGGGGGCGGACCAAACATTGCATATGTTCGCCCGCCGTGGCGAACGAGAACAAGCTATGTTCGCCGGGAACTGTTCGCCGGCGAATAGTTCGGGACATCACTAATTAATAGAGGTGCAACCTGATGTACATGTATTTATTTATTTTTTTTGGAGTCTGAGCTACCCATGGAAAGGTATGGCATTTCTTAGAAAACAGTATTGCTTCTCAAATCCCGTACAGATCCTGCAATCTAACTTTTTTGTGGAAATATACTAACATCAATATGTATTTGTATCTTACTATATTGTAACAACAGTGCAGCTTATCTTTTGGGTATGAATAACGAATGTGTTCTGACAGGAGAATTTTTTCTTTTCGCATGAAAGGATTTACTTTTATATTTTCTAAGTTAGTATCATTATGTATCTAAATGTGCATGCTTTTTATTCGTAGAGAACAATAAAATGTAGTAGTCTCAGGAATCATCATTTCCCAAGCACACACTAGTCTTCGAAATAATTTATTTTGGCACTAAAACAATGAATTAAATATTATTATGCTATTTCCCAATGAATGACATCTCGACACCTTCATCTCAACATTATTAGTTACCTCTTCTTTGTTGTACATTCCTGAATGGCTTTTTGGCACATCAAAGATTCATATTCATTGAATTGTAGCAATAGAAAATGATTCTCAGAAGTATAGAGATGTGTACAAATTTTGGCACAAAATGATTAATCTTAAACCATGCCCCACTTCTGCAAAGCTATGCTTTTTTCTATGCCCCTTCTGAGCGTGAATCAGTGGATTATTATTTTTGCCTTACTTGCTTCAAAAACAAAACATGTCTAAAATTAGATATGCCAAAAAATACACTAGGTGCAGACACAATAGTAAATGTGGGCCAGGGTCTCCCCATGGTTATGGACAACAAACAAATCTCATGCTATGATATCCTTCAGTAATATATCCTTCCATCCATCTTCTACCTATTGCTAATAAATATTTGGTAGGGTACAGATAGAAGTGAGTATGATTGTAGGATCGGACTATACAATGTCTGTTACCCTGGAGATACAAAGGTCTATTTTAGGAGCTGTAAATAGTAAAAGGTAGGCTGTTTTCACAGAAGACTATATGCAAAATTGCTTTATTTTTTATTTTATATGCAAAATAAATGTAGCAGCGACATTAGCCTTTACAGAGCCCCAGTAGCCTTTATTTTGTGTTTTCTTACACATTTCAATAACTGTTTTTAAGAAGCTTTCCAATTTACTATATCTAAAAATACCAGAAAGAAAAAAAAATTGTTTTTGAGAGCACAAGAATAGATTTCACACACTCATTGACCTGCCCAGCAACCCTCTCCCTACCCCTGGGAACACACCTGAGCGTTTTTCAGCGCGTTCAAACGCGCTGAAAAACGCTCAACATGTGAAAAGCCATGCATCCCTATGGGCATGGTTCACATTTGGGCGTTTTACAGCGCGTTTGAACGCGCTGTAAAACGCCCAACGCCCAAACAAGTACATGAGCTTCTTTTGGGCGTTTTAACGCGCCTATGGACAATGTTGCCATAGGGGAGAATCACTGAATCGCGCGTATAACGCACGTTTTTTAGTTACAAAAGCGCGCATCCAAAAACGCACGTAATGGATGGTTGTTATGTTGGGAGCAGGGTAGATGGACCATGCCTGACACATTCTCTCAAGCAGCCCAGTGTATAAAGTTCAATTTCTCTAAATGATCTTGACAGTTTCTCTTTAGACCAAAAAATGTAGTTAGCTAACTCCACTCAGTGATCAGAATTAGTGATGGGCAAATTGGTTCATACCTCTGCGTACAAATTTGATTAATTAATCACAGTAATTTACCTATGGTAGAGGGACTATCACTACTACCACCAGTACACTGCATTATTTCTATGCAAGCACATTAAAATGGCTGCGGGTCTTGCAAGAAAATCTTATTCTCGTGCATATGTAGATTCGTACAGAGCGTTACAAACCGTTTTTCATCACTAATCAGAATCATTGTGTTCTGGTTCCCTGGCTCTTTTATGTGGTCTACCGCTCCAGTTTGTAACCTTCTGGATGGACAGGTTCACATTTGATGCTGCAACCAAAGACTGGTCTTAGCAGTGACGTGTCTCCATGTAGCACTTGACGCAGCAGTGATGTGCCGCTTGGAGACACATCACCCCTGGGACCTGTCATTGGCTGCAGTTGACATGTGACACCCTCCATCTGGAAGTATACAGTGTTATGCAGGAGACCCATGTCCGCCGTCGCCCCACTCACCCTGTGTGTATTGGGCTAATGGTCAGTGAACTTCTCTGTGGTACTGCTAGAGTTAACCTTTTTTGTCTTGCTGTCTTTCTGCTGACTAAGGTGTGGATCAGGTCTCCTTTTTATACTGGGTTGTTGGTTCCACCCCTTTACCTGAGCCTTAGGTATTCTAATGTTTGCTACTCCTAGTGAAGGTTTTCTGTCTACCTGTGTACGAACTTTGTTTACTGACTCCGATCCTCCTCTGCCTGCCTTGAACTTACTGATACACACAAATTCTGTCTTCTCTTATCCCAGCCTGTCTCCTTCCTATGACTTTTGTCTGCTCTGTTGCCCTGATGCCAACTACACCAGAATTATTTTAGGAGGTAGCAGCCTGTTGGTTTTTGGTAGCGAAGTCCAGATTCTTGTATGGGGTTAGGCCAAGTTCATACTTTAGTTATTTGGTCAGTTATTTCCATCATTTATTGTGAGCCAAAACCAGTAGTGAAGCCTACTCAGAGATCAGGTATAAAGGAAATATTTCCTGTTCTGATAAAAAAAAACTGACCAAATAACTGAAGTGTCAGCCTTAGTGTTGAGCAAATCAAAGTTAACAAAGTGGAATTTGAGAAAAAATTCGATTTGCCATGCATCCGAATTTTCTCAAGCTTCGTGATAACGAATTTTATTTTTTTCTGAAATAGTTGCTGCATGTGTTACTAAGTGAAAGTAAGAAGCCCAGGAACGAGGGATCACCGATAATGCCATGCAGCTCTATAAAATGCCTCCTCCTCCATCTCCGCCATTTTCCAGTGAACTGAGCATAGGGACAGATGTGACAAGTGCTAGGGAGGGTGTTTTACAAGCTTTTAATAGTATAATCTGTGATAGAGATAGTAAAGGGATAGTGTAGAGAGATAGTAGGGAGAGTTTTCAGACACTGTAGGAATGGTACACAAATAGTTACTTGTCCAGCTTCACCTCATGGTATTTCTTATCCCGTGTGCTCAGAATCCAAAAGGTAAGTCCTTGGTGCATCAAGCAGAAAAATGAAGAAAGACGGTTCCAGCACTGTATGATTTCAATAAGATCCTCCTCTTTAGGTGAACATTCACATGTGCAGATCAATTCATAAAACCAACGATAGTTTACACGTTTCAGACCACCTTGTCCTTAATTGTAACAATGATGTCTGACAGTCTGGCAAATTTAAGAAGATGCGTACCCTACCCTCCATGAAACCGGGGGTGGATACACGTAGGAATGGTATAGGGAAAGCATAAGGAGACTGTAGCACAGTGCAAGCTTTGTAAACTGAAGAGATCCTTACGACACTGCAGTTTGCACCATTCCCTTTTGTAGGGCACAGAGCTATTAATTCGAACAGAGCCCACCTTTTTCAATAGATAAGCAATTCTATTATGCCTTTATTCTCAAATTGTGGTGAACAAGCTGTGTAATCTGTTATTGTTGTGCCCACTTTTTTAAATGGATAAGCAATTCTATTACACCTTTATTCTCAAATTGGGGTGAATAAGTGTTTAATCTAACCATTATTTGTGTGCCCAAACTTTTTTAATAGATAAGCAATTTTGTTACGCCTTTATTCTCAAATTGGGGTGAATACGCTGTGTGATCTAACCGTTATTGTGGTGCCCATCTTGTTTAATAGGCAAGCAATTCTATTATGCCTTCATTCTCAAATTGGGGTGAATAACCTGTGTAATATAACTGTTAGTGTGGTGTCCACCTGATTTCATAGTTAAAGGGTTTCTGTCATCAACTTTTGACATTATAAGCTGTCTGACATTAGCTATGTGCTAATGTCAGACCAGCTTGATAATGTCTTTTTTATAAAAATCGGATGTATATTTAGGCAGAAAAACTTACTTTTATAATATGTAAATTAGCCTCCAGGAGCAGGGGGCTCTGTATTCGGCGCAGGCGCGGTGAGCAGAGGACGCTGGTGCCTGCTGTCCTCTGCTCACCGCGCCTGCGCCGAATACAGAGCGGCGGCGCAGGCGCAGGATTTCAGAAGAAGACAGTGCAGGAGGATCGCTTCCCCGCACTGTCAATAAAAGTAAGAAGGGGCGTGCCAGCAGGTTGCCGGACGGAGCCGCTAGGAGCAGGGCAACGCCCCCCTGCTCCTAGAGGCTAATTTACATATTATAAAAGTAAGTTTTTCTGCCTAAATATACATCCGATTTTTATAAAAAAGACATTATCAAGCTGGTCTGACATTAGCACATAGCTAATGTCAGACAGCTTATAATGTCAAAAGTTGATGACAGAAACCCTTTAAGCAATTACATTAGGGCTTGATTCTCATATTGGAATGAATAAACAGTGAAATATAACTGTTAGTGTGGTGTCCACATTAACATTAAACAACTCTTTTTACATATACAGTTACTGTTACCATACAGTATGTCCAACCAAGAGTTGCCAGGGCCCTCCAAAGGAATGGGCAGTGGCAAAAATGTTGCTGAAGTCAGCATAAGTAGCAGCAAAAGAAGGGGTGGTGGTAGTAACAGCCGAAGTAACAGGCCAGAGCTGCCAGTGTCATCCAGTGGTCGTGTTTTGATGACCGATCCTGCTGTCCTGGAATGGTTGACTCGGTCTTCAAAATCAACTCAACTGACATCAGACACCCACAACCAGGATTCTGTGGGTTCCTCTGACACCACACTTGGTTGGCAAAGCCCAGGAACAAGCTTTGTGTCCTCACCTGTCTTGAATCTGCCTCTTTCGTTTTCTGCTCCTTCTGCCAAGCAAGTGATGTATGCTGCCGACTCTGCTCCATTTCTCAGCAAGGAAGTCAGAAGCTACTACCCATCGCATATTTGGAGGAGAGGTCTGCTGCTTTCTCCTGTAGTCGTGAAAGTAGCTATGATAAGAACAGTGTGGGAACAGGTGTTGAGAGTGGTCAGGGATGTGGCCATGAGACTGATGACAGTGACATATGTGACGAGCAGACAGTAGTGGATGATGATGTAGCCAATTGAATGTGCGAGCAAGATGAAGAGGGGGCTTCATCGTCATCATTAGGGGGCGAGGGTGGCAGCAGGGCCATGAGACAGCAGCAGGATGGCAGTGTGCCGATGTGCCAGTAGTGTGGAAACAGTGTGAGATCTGGGAAAACCGTGGCTCTAATGTAGTGGTACAGCATGACTGCTACAATACTGGTAAACACAGCTGAAACCCAGTAGCCAGATGGAATGTGCCAGACGCAGTTATGAACTTTAGAGATGGTGTCCGTAGTGCAGCTTAAAGTGTAGTGTTATATAGCAAGGAGTAGACACAGTATGGGTAAGATGGTTCTGAGGAGCAGGAGACTGGAACAAGTCACAATACTCAAGTAATGATTGAATTGCCACATGTGTTCAGGAAATAAGATGACCTCCAATCAGCAAACATTGGCCATCTTTGTTAAGGGCAAATCCGACAGGAAACACAGCACACATGAAGAGTAGAGTGAGTGAAACAGCAGTCACTAGTGGTTAAGCAGTTAAGCATTGTTTACAGGTTCCCATGAATTGTTCCCGGGGCCATACCCCTGCCATTTTATTAGGTATTGTAGACAATTTCTGAAAATTTTAGACTCCAGTATCATTTCAATGGTGTAATGTTCTCGTCCATCCACTTCAACTGGATCGGGGTAAAGACAGGATACGTCCTGGAAATGTATTTGGAACAACAGGTTTCAGAAGCAATACATGGAACACTGGATGTACTGTACTCTCATTGTCTTGGGAATTTTAAGCGAAACGCTACTGCATTTACTTGTCCAATAACCTTGAAAGGTCTAATAAATGTGTGACCTAGTTGGAAAGATTGTATTCTGCCATTCACTGCAAGAATGGTAGTGTCTCTTGGAAAATTAAGGAGGATACTTGGATGGTAACACACATTAGCTAAAAATGGTGGAAGCATTCTGAGAATTATTGTATGAAAATTCTGCCATTGAAAGCAAATCGACCAAGAAATAACATCATATAAAATCATTAAAACACTGGAACACAGACAAATGATGACAAGATTCCCCCTCCTAATATGGTTGTACACAATTAATTCGACAAAAGGGATCCCAGTAACAAAAATGCAATAGGATGTGTCCATGCAAACCAAATAAAACGTCCACAAAGTCATTAAGGGAATCATAACTGGTGTCCACTAGCTGGAGACATACCTATATTACCCATTAAGACATGAGACAAAGTATTGCACATAAAACATCACCAATCCCGATTATATCATAGTTACCGACCTATAGAGGGAGAGAGCCCTGACTGACCGTTTCGCCACTGCTTCTGCCCTCTTCTGCCCTCAGAAGAAGCAGTGACGAAACAGTCGTCAGGGCTCTCTCCCTCTATAGGTCGGTAACTATGATATAATCGGGATTGTTGATGTTATATGTGCAATACTTTGTCTCATGTCTTAATGGGTAATATAGGTATGTCTCCAGCTAGTGGACACCAGTTATCATTCCCTTAATGACTTTGTGGACGTTTTATTTGGTTTGCATGGACACATCCTATTGCATTTTTGTTACTGGGATCCCTTTTGTCGAATTAATTGTGGACCACCATATTGGGAGGGGGAATCTTGTCATCATTTGTCTGTGCTCCAGTGTTTTAATGATTTTATATGATGTTATTTCTTGTTGAATACTTAATAAAGATTTATATGATGCACCTATAGCGCTGAATTATTTATAGGGGTTTATGACATTGTAGGCGTAGTGAATTATTGTTTTGTATAGATTGGTTTGAAATGGCAAATGTTGCATCAGAGATACTGCTCCAAAGTTTGGTTTGTGCGTTTAGTCTGACCATTTGATTGAGGGTGAAATACAGATGACAAATTAACATCAATGTCAAGTGCTTTGCAAAAATGATTTCAAAATTTAGATGTAAATTGTATTCTGCAATCAGAGACAACTTCATCTGGTACTCCATGGAGAAGAAAGACGTCTTGGATGATAAGGCCAGCAGTCTCTTTGGCAGAAGGGAGACCAGAACATGAAATAAAGTGAGCTGCTTTTGTCAGTTGATCAACCACAACAAGGATGGCATTTTTCCCTTTGGAGGCTGGCAAATCAACAATGGTCCATAGATATAGCCCTCTTACGATGGGATGGAATTGACAGAGGCTGCAAAAGTCCCACTGGAGAAGTACGAGGAGTTTTAATCATGGCAAAGCTATTACAAGAAGAAACATATTCCTTCACATCATCGTGATAATTGGGCCACCAAAAGAAGTGTGAAAGAAGTTATTTTGTCTTCTGAATGCCCTTGTCACCTGCTAGTTTAGAGTCATGAATTAATTTTAATACTTTTAGGCTACTTTCACACTCGCGTTTGGTGCGGATCCATCATGGATCTGCACAAATGAATCCTTTCAGATAATACAACCGCATGCATCAGTTCAGAACAGATCCGTTTGTATTATCTTTAACACCGCCAAAACTTTTTCTATTGTGCCTTATTGTGTCAGTGAAAATGGATCTGTCCCCATTGACTTACATTGTGTGTCAGGACGGATCCGTTTGGCTCAGGTTAGTCAGACAGACACCAAAACGCTGCAAGCGGAATGGAGGAGGAACAGAGTCAAACTGATGCATTCTTCGTGGATACTTATCCATTCAGAATGCATTAAGGGCAAAACTGATCCGTTTTGGACCACTTGTGAGATCCCTGAACGCATCTCACAAATGGAAACCAAGACGCCAGTGTGAAAGTAGCCTTAGTTGTACACTCTCTGGCACATAATTGCAATGTTTATGAGTCCACACTTTATTTTAAAATGTATGGGATACATCATCTGGTGGGTTCAGAAGAACTGATTCATTCTCATATGCTGCCCCTTTCTCTCCCAGCAAATCTTTGTTAGTAATAACCCCCACGAAATTAGATTCCGACAGAATCGTAGTTCGTGTTGCAGAAGGTGGAGAAGAATCAGTTTAGATAAGGCATCAGCTTTTCCATTTTGAGAACCAGGTCTATAAGAGATCACAAAATTAAATTGGTTAAGAAACAGACTCATCCGAGCTTGGCAGGGTGACAAACATTTAGCATATCTGATGAACTCTAAATTACGATGGTCAGTTAGCACCACTATTTGCTGAGCTGCTCCTTCCAAATGATGTTTGGAAAGCAGCAACGATGGCTAAAAGTTCCTTGTTCCCTACATCATAATTCTTTTCTGACGAGGTCAGACTTCAAGAAAAATATGCACAAGGGTGTAGTAAGTCTTTCTCTTCTATGCTCTGTTATAGCATGGCCCTTATTGCACAGTCAGAAGCATACTGATACACAGCACCCTAATCTGTGAGTGGGGAAGTGAGCAGGTTGTGCATCAAAATATAATCTGCATTGATTAATTAATCTAGGATACTTATCACGGTCCCCACCAACCCTGAAACATGGAACAGGCAAGGTGGATTAAAAAGCTGGAACCATAGCCCGGTTTTGAAGTTCCTGTATTTGCTGTGCATGTTGAGCACCGTGTTTTGTAAATCCTGAATTGCTTGTCCGAATACTTGCACATTATGGGATATTTGGTTTTCAAATGTGCTCAAGAGTGGTGAGCATGGCAACAACATGAGGAGTCAAAATAGTGGTCTAGCCACAGAGTGGCGAGGGTGGCAACAGCATGAAAATACAACGGATCCTGTCTTTGGAGCATCCATAATGACTTTATCACACGGCCAGTATTTTGCATCAGTATTTGAAAGCAAAAAAAAGGAGTGGGTCCAAAAACACAGAAGGCACAGGCAAATATTTCCATCACATGTTATCTTTGTTTTGGAACCACTTTTATTTTTGCCCTACCAATACTGTTCAAATCCTGATGCCAAAAACTGACCAAGTACTAACCGCATCATAGAGTCCATTAAAGTCCTGCTTGCAGGACTTTTCCATGTTAATAAAAGGCAAATTGCCAAAACTCATGAAAATTGAGGATGAGGTCTCTATCACACGGTCAGTATTTTGGCATCAGGATTTGATCATGATTTGGAAGACAAATGCAGGAGTGGGTCCAAAACACAAAATACATGAAAATATTCCCTTCAGGTGTCATCTCTGTTTAAACCCACTCCAGTTTTTTTGGCCTTACCAATACTAATCAATTACTGAACAAATACCGACCGCGTGAAGGCAGATGCTCAAAAGACAGGATCCATTTTCTTGGGTTGTTCTTGTGATGGATCCGAAGAAGGGAAAAATAAACAGTGACGTCAACACCAGTGGGCGGCGGGATCCAGCCGCCAAACAGAACCCCTGCTGTCCGGCAATGCCACCATGGCACCGGGTCCCGTTAGCCCCATGGTGGCATTGCCGGACAGCAGGGGTGCTGTTTGGCGGCTGGATCCCGCCGCCCGCTGGTGCAGTGCTGCTGCGGCAGCGGTCGCCAGGCGGTGCTGCGCCAAATTTAGAGTAGGACCCACTCTAAGAGGCGACCTTGGCGCGGTGAGTGGGCTTATGCCTTTTGATCAAAATGTAACTAATGCCTCTTGTATAGCATGCAGTATAGGGGGCAGTACATTAAATATTGCACCGAGAGGTGATATTAATTTTGCTGAGAAGCAGTCAAAGATCAGAAGCTGAGCTTGTAGATGTGCGATTCTACCCATTTTCTTTTTCTTTTTTGTAATATGTTAATGCTGACATGCTCCTCACTCTGTCATGGGCCCGCTACTTGTATTAGTGTGTAACAGAACAGGTTCTCTAGCAATCTATGTGGAATCAGCAGACAGTGTAAAAGGAGAGCACTATTTCACTCTATAGTAGAATCTTGGGCACTGCGTGGTTAAGTACATTATTAGAGATGAGCGAATCAAAGATGACAAAGTGAAATTGATCCGAATTTTAGGAATTATTCGATTCGCACTGAATCCGAATTTCCTCACACTTCGTGGTAACAAATCACATTTTTTCCTAAAATGGCTGGTGCACATGTTAGGACATGGAGCAAGGAACTCTGGGAACAAGGGATCACCCACAGTGCCATGCATGAAGCCAATCAGCAGCCAGCCAGCTCTGTGATGTCACAGCCCTATAAGTAGTCTCAGCCATCTTGGATTCAGCCATTTTCCAGTGTACTTAATGCAGGGAGAGACGTTAGCAGGCGCTAGGGACAGTGCTAGGAAAGACTTGAAAACTTATATTTTGCTCAATAGAGGTTCAGGGAAAGAGCATTTGAAGTGTAGGGAAAGGATAGGGAGGAATTATTCCAAATTATTGAAGCAGAACAGGTTCCAATAGGGGAGGGTACAGCCTGGATAATAGGAACAATTCTATTACACCTTGCTGCACTGACTCGGGATCCAAATTGCCATTATACTGCTGCTCATTTCAGGTTTGCAATAACTCTGTAATTCCAGCAAACCGTTCTTGTTATTGGTGCAGTTATATATATGTTCTAAAGCCTTTTTTTGTTGTGTATTAGTGGGGGAAAAAAGGGGCTTATTAGTCGTTGTGTGTTGAAGTGAGAAAATTACAGCCCTTTTTGGAGTGTATTAGTGGGAAAAAAATATACATATTAGTTGCCGTTCACGGCCTCAGTTATATGTATGTTCGAAAGTCTTGTTTTGGAGTGAATTAGTGGGAAAAAGAAAAACGGCTTAATAGCTGTTGTGTGGTGAAGAGAGAAAATTACGGCCCTTTTTGGTGTGTATTAGTGTAAAAAAAACAACTTTATTTGCCATTCACAGCCGCAGTTATATGTTCTAAAGCCTATTTTTGTCATGTATTAGTGGGAAAAAAGAAAATAGGCTTATTAGCCATTGTGTGGTGAAGTGGGAAAATTACTGTCTTTTTTGGCATGTATTAGTGGCAAAAAAAAGTATTATTTGCCATTCATGGCCGCAGTTATATGTTCTAAAGCCTTTTTTTGTCGCCAATAAGTGGAGAAAAAAAGGGGCCTATTAGCCGTTGTGTGGTGAAGTGAGAAACTGACAGCCCTTTTTGGTGTGTATTAGTGGCAAAAAAAAACTTAATTTGCTGTTCATGGCCTCAGTTATATTTTCTAAAGCCTTTTTTTGTCGTGTGTTAGTGGGGGAAAAAAGGGGATTATTAGCCATTGTGTGGGGAAGTGAGAAAATTAAAGCCCTTTTTGGCATGTATTAATTTCCTTTTTATTTACTTATTTGATCTAACAGTATGTCAGACAGAGAAGTGATAGGTCCTGCACAGGGGATGGGCACAGGCCTAAAGGTTTCTGGCGCAGGCACAGGTCGCAGCAGAGTAAGGGGGCGTGGCAGCAGGGGTCACTTCGAGAGGCCTGAGCTCCTAGTGTCAGCTAGCGGTCGTGTTTTGTCCAGCAACCCAGCAGTTCTTGAATGGTTGACTCGATCTTTGACTTTGTTGCAAGTGACATCAGACACCCCCAGCCTTAGTTGGCATGGCCTGTGCCCTCACATTTCCTCAACCAGCCTCTGTCCTTTTCTGTTCGCTCATCCAGAGAAGTACTATATGCTGTGGGCTCAGCTCCACAATACAGCGAGGACGAGCTACTAGAGGACAGTCAGCAGCTACTGCCCAGCCAAGATCTGGTGGAGTCATCCACCGCTTGCTCTGGTAGGCGGGCAATTAGTGATGAGGAGAGTGGCGTGGGAGCTGGTGTTGCGAGCGGTAAGGCTCCTGGCTCACAGACCATTGAGGAGGACGTCAGTGACATCTAGACAGTACTTGATGATGATGTAGCCGATCCCAATTGGGTGACGAAGGGGATTCATCATCATTCGGAGAAGAGGGTAGCAGCTTGCGCGTGAAGCAGCGGTGGAGCCAGCAAGTCGGTAGCATAGCCAAGAGTCAGCAGGGTGGCAGCAGTGGGAGTTCGGGAGCCAAACGTGCCCGGGATAGACCACCCGCTTTGCAAGAGCCTAACGGCCCGAAAAGTAGTGGTGGAGGGGTTCGCAGAGGCATCGGCGGTAGCAGTCAGTCAGTGCGGAGTGTTGTGGGTAAAATCACCTACTCGGCGGTGTGGCAGTTTTTTGCTAAGCCGCCGGGGGAGGTGAACATGGCTATTTGTCGAATAAGTGGGCAGAAGGTGAAGCGTGTCCAGGGTGCCAATGTTGGCACCACAGCCCTGCATCAACATATGCCTCATTGCCATAACGTGGCCTGGGAGAACCGTGGCTCCAAGGTGGAGGTCTAGCCTGCCGCAACAACTGCTGCATCACCCAGTGGCAAGCACCCTATTTCAAGCAGTCAAGGCTCCACCACCTCAGCCAAAGGAGGCTGTCAGTCCTTACTCAAGAAATCGAATCCTGGCTTTCTCCGCGACAACTCAAAATTGGAACCACGGTGACCGACATCGGGAAGAACATGGTGTCGGCTCTGCGTCAAGGAGGGCTGAGCCATGCGCCCTACAGGGCACACGTGTTCAATCTGGTTGTAAAGTGGTTCCTGAAGTCTTCACCCTATCTGCAAGACATCCTGAAAATGGCCAGAAACTTTCCATGCACTTCAGCCAATTGTACACCACAAAGCACACCCTCCAGAACGGCGTCTCCCAACATAGGCGGATATGCAACGTTTGCATCCGTTAGAATTTCACCCTCCATATGTGGGACCGATTATACGAACAGAGAAAGGCCATAAACAATTTCTTAATGATACAGGCGCACAGAGGTACTCCCCTGTGTAACTTTGATGTTAGCCAGTGGCAGCTCATGGATGACACCTGCCGTTTGCTCGTGCTCTTTGAGTAGGCCACTTTATTTGTCAGTCGCCAGGACTACGGGATGAACAATGTCATCCCATTGATTCATATCCTGGGATGACTACTGGCTTTCCACCAAGTTAGACCCTCGTTACCGGTCCAAAATGGGGGCCTTTTTTACACCCGCTGAGAGGGAGGACAAACTGAACTACTATAAAGACATCCTATGCAGTCAGTTGTCCGCTGCCTATCTGCGCCATCATCCATCCTCTCGCAGGTCTGACCGGGGGTGTCTTCTGAGCTCACGCTCCACTGCCATGGCTGCCGGGGAAGTGGGGTGGTAGGAGCAGTATCACCTCCAACAGTAGCAGCCTGAGTCTACAGTCGCTGATGAGCAGCTTTCTTCACCCGCATAGTGAAGAAACCACTCACCATCACTTGACATAGAGCACCAGATGGTGAACCAGCAGGTGGTGGCATACTTGGAGTGCACCGTGCCAGCTGTCATTAAAGATCCGCTTGACTTGTGGCCACAACTGGCCGAGTTTGTCCTGGAAAAGCTGTCCTGCCCAGCCAGTAGTGTGGCATTAGAGCAGGTGTTTAGTGCAGCAGGGGCCATAGTTACCCCAAGTAGAACTCACCTGTCCACCCAAAATGTGGAGAGACTGACCTTCATCAAGATGAATCAGGCGTGGATCAGCCAGGATTTCCACCCGCCAATGCCTGATGCAACAGATTAGATCATCCATGCTGCCTCACCCTCTTGACAAAAGAGACCGGTTTCTTCTTGCTACCTGCCTCAGCTACTATTCTGATGCTGCCACCCGCCTGATGCCACACATCTGATGCCAAGTGCTCCTTCTTATACCCACCATCATCAGCGGGTACTGTTAGTGCCACCCACCTCCCCACTCCGTCACCGGGTCACTCTGTGGTCTCCGGATGCTGCTGCCACCTCCACACTATGTCACCTTGCCACTCTGTGGTCTCCTAATACTGCTTCGACCTCCACATTATGTCACTTTGCCACTCTGTGGTCTCCTGATGTTGCTGCCACCTCCACACTATGTCACCTTGCCACTCTGTGGTCTCCTGATGCTGCTCCTACCTTAACACTATATCACCTTGCTACTCTGTGGCCTCCTCATGCTGCTGCTGCCACCTCCACACTGTCATCATGCCACTCTATGGTCTCCTGATGCTACTGCTACCTCAACACTATGTCAACTTGCCACTCTATGGCCTCTTGATGCTGCTGCTGCCACCTCCACACTCTGTCATCGTGCCACTCTGTGGTCTCCTGATGCCACTGCTACCTCCACACTATGTCACCTTGCCACTCTGTGGTCTCCTGATGCTGCTGCCACCGCCACACTCTGTCATCATGCCACTCTATGGTCTCCTGATAGTACTGCTACCTCAACAATATGTCACCTTGCCACTGTATGGCCTCTTCATGCTGCTGCTGCCACCTCCACACTTTGTCATTGGTCCACTCTGTGGACTCTTCGCGTACTGGCTGCAGGCAGGTCCTATGCTGGTTGCTTGGGGCTGCGTGCTGGCTGCTGTGTCTTGTGTGAACGTGACTGTGAATGTGTGTACTCCCCGTGTCTGCATCTCACTGCAGTTCTTGTCACTGTTACCGTGTGTGCTGGCTGCAGGCTCTCTTGCATACTGGCTGCAGGCTGACACCTGTGTTCGTGGTTGCTTGGGGCTGCGTGCTGGTTGTTGTTTTGTGTGTGAACTGTGGCTTCTGTGTCTGTATCTCTGTGGTTCCTGTGCCGTGCAGGCTGGCTTCATGCGCTTTGTGTACTGGCTGTGGGTGTTCCCATGTATGCTGGTTCTGTGATGCATGCTGACTGTGGCCTTGTGTGTCAACAGGGTCTGACTATGGATGCATTTCTGTTTGTGTCACAGGTTGTTTGTACTCTGGCATACTGGCTGCAGGTGTCTCCGTGTATGCTGGTTGCCAGGGGCAATGTCCAGTACTGAAATCTGTGTATTCACTTCTCTGTTCATGCAGTCTCCCATCTCTGTTTGGTTCTTATGGGTTAACATTCCCTGTTCTGTTCCTCGGTGTGACTTATCAGGTGCCCTCGTTATCGCAGCTATATCTATCTGTGAGCTGTAGGGCTTGGGTTCAGTCTGTCTTGTGCCTTACTGGGTGTAGCCCCTTGCTGCTGACCCAAGGGGTTTTGCCATCTCCCCTTGTTTGTGGTGTCGCCTGATAATACATTGTTGTTGCTTTGTCTGTTCTTCTGCACCTGTCCTGTGATGATGTTGATGTTGTTATCCTTGACCATGCCTTGCCTGTTCTTCTGTACCTGTTCTCTGTCTGCATCCACCTTGTTCCATGTCTAGCCTAGCAGTGCTCTAACTACGTCTGATAGCCTGGCAGTGCTAAACTGCTTCTGATCCTATCTGTTCCATGTCTTGCCTGCAGTGCTTTACTGCTTCTGTTCCTGTCCTGTGTATGTCCTGCCTTCTTGAGAGGGCTCCTGGGTTCTCTGGAGGGAGGATCTCTTGTCTGTTTGCAGCTCTGCCTGAGACCGCCATGCTTCCATTCCACTTGGGGTCCAGGCATCTGCTTCTGTGCTAGTTCCCGTTTGTTGTCTTAGCTATGTCCTGTGTTTGCTTGGGTTCCAGTTCTGTTGTCTGTTTCCGCTGGTGGTTTCACTGCAAGTAGGGTCCAAGTGTACCGGGTAGTGATTAGCGGCAGGGGCTATATTCGAATTTGCGATATTTCACAAATATATGGGCGAATATTTGGCATGTATTCGCAAATTCATAGTTATTTTCTTGATTGCGAAAAATTTAATATTCGCGCAATACAGGCGTGGGTCACTTTGGGTACATTTTTCAAGCTGCTAAAAGTTTACTGAGACTGGAAATAATGGTCGGCACGGCAGAACACTACAATAGCTTTATATGCAGTTAAAGGTGCTCCAATATACAGTATATTCTCGATTGCGAAAATCAGCAATTAATGATGCACATATTTTTGCTCAATACGTGCAACTGGGTGACATCACAGCACTGTGTATGTATGGACAGCTGGACCTATCACACTACCTAACACCCTGCACTCGATCCTATTAGCTACACTATAAATCAATGTAACCTACACTGACTATCTCCCCCTAACTATCTGAATTATATATCTAAGTTAGGGTTCTTTCACACTTGTGTATTTCTTTTCCGGCATAGAGATCCGTCGTTAGGGCTCTATGCCGGAAAAATCCTGATCAGGATTATCCCAATGCATTCTGAATGGAGAGAAATCCATTCAGGGTGCATCAGGATGTCTTCAGTTTAGGACCGGAACGTTTTTTGGCCGGAGAAAATACCACAGCATGCTGCGCTTTTTACTCCAGCCAAAAATCCTGAACACTTGCTGCAAGGTCGGATCCGGAATTAATGCCCATTGAAAGGCATTAATCCGGATCCGGCCTTAAGCTAAACGTTGTTTTGGCGCATCGCCGGATCGGAGGTTTAGCCTTTTCTGAATGGTTACCATGGCAGCCAGGATGCTAAAGTCCTGGTTGTCATGGTAAAGTGTAGTGGGGAGCGGGGAAGCAGTATACTTACCGCCCTTGCAGCTCCCGGGGCGCTCCAGAGTGACGTCAGTGCGCCCCACACGCATGGATCACTGTCTAGTGTATATACAGCAAAGCAGAGAGCACAGCAATCACACCGCTATCTCTCTCAGAACTCCATTACACTAAAGAAAATAGCTGCTGGGGAGGTTCCTTATATAGTTATATAGTAAGGGGTAGGCAATTTTCCTATTGGTTGCTAGGGATGTTGCTAAGCTCAGACAAAGACATTGCAGCCTTTTCATTGGCCCCACAAGCAAGAGGGAGGAAAAAAAAAAAGTAGAATATTCAAAATTACGAATATATATCACTATATTCTAAATATTTGCGAATTCTTGAAGTGCCTATATTTGCGATAAATATACGCGATTCGAATATTCGCGCCCAACACTAGTACCGGGACCTTCCTGGAGGTGCGACCAGTGAGCCCTCAGTCCAGTTCATCCCCAGCACAAGGGGCTCTGTGAAGAACGGGGCATACTGGCTCTCTTCCCACTGGGTTTTGCCTCTGGTTTTCCGGTGTACTTGGTTCTAGGGTAGTGCTACCATTATTGCCTGACCTACATATGTTACTGTGTCAGGCATGTTTACTTATTACACATGTAATAAAGTATTATGTTGGTCCCTGGTCTGTTATCTGCCAGTGTCCTGTTTGTAAGACATCCCAGAGGTCTGTAGCACAAAGCTAAGCTGTTTCCCTAACTCTGATATTCCGTAACAATATCTTGAAGATTTGTGATGCAGCAGATAGACACAGTATGCTATAATTGTTTTCTTATCAACCAGTAGCCCCTCCTGAAGGATGGGGGGGGGGGGTACTGTTAGGGTTTCTCTGGCCGCTGCTGCGGCTAAGCCACCCTTCAGAGCCCCGTGCCAATCATGAGGCCACCGTGAGCTGTTCCCTCTTCAGAATAAATGGTCAGCGAGTACACGGGCATGTGCCAGTGAATTTCTTATCATCTGGCTCCCCCTGCTGTTCCCTTGCTGTATAGAAGACTCTTCTGGCTTGTATTTTCTGAATTGGCATTGTGACCATGTTTTTGCCTTCTGGCGATTTGGTATTGCATTTGATCTCCTGGTTTTTTACTTTCTAGCGTGTTGTTCTTCTCGTTTGCCTCTGGAATTTTTTGGACCTCATCATCTGACTGGTATTTGACCCTTTTCCGTACTACTATTCTCGTTGTGTTTGTCTGTTTGTTGTTCGCTGTTGTGGGTTTATTGCCTAGGATGACTGTGCAAGTAGGTAGGGACAGTGAGTCCAGGAAGTTTTAGGGCTGCACTCATTGTAGGACTGGGGTACCTAGGGCCCACCAGTAAAATTTATTTTGGGGGCCCACCATACGGATACATTCAAATATAATAAATAATCTAATAAGTTTTTTATATGAACATAGGCTGGTTGAGGTGCTGTACACCACTGTTCCAAGGCTCCGTGTTTAGGCGAGCACTGTCAGTCCTGGATGCCCCGTCATTGTCTGCTTCCAGCTGCATTACGGGGCAGGTAGCAGCGGTGACCTGTTGCTTGTGTCTTTCTATTCACCACCGCGGACCTGAGCTCTGTCCTAGCAAGCATCATTCTTCCCGGAATCCACTCCATGGTTTCCTTCCAGCCCTCACTTCCAGTTCTTTAAAGGTTTTGCACATGTGATCTGTGTTACCAATCCCAGCCATCCTGCACCTATATAAGCGGTCCAGCCCCCTTCCCAGGTGTCTGATCGTCAAAGGTCCTTGTGTCCTGCAAAGATGAATTTGTCTGTGCTTGAGTTCCTGTGTTTCTGACCCGTGCTTGCCTCCCTAATTCTGCTACCTGTCTATTCATTGCTTGCTACGTTTCGTCCCTAACCTGTTCCTGTGCCGCCTGCCCTGACCCATTGCTTGTACGACTATGCCTCTGCCTCATCCTCAGTCCTGCACTGTGGCTCCTGGTTATGACTCCGCCTGTTGACCACATCCATACCTCTGGCACCTTGCTCGGGTACCTCCTGGTCTGCCTGGACCAACTGCTTTGTGTGCCAATCCTCCTCAAGAGGTGGCAACCTGGTGTTCCCCTTTGGGAAAGTCTATCCCCACCATCAGAGGTACTGTGAAGAATGAGGGGTTCACTTAGACAACTCCCTTAGAGGTAGTTGGTCATGTGGCACAGTAGGTTCACACCAGCTGGCTTGTGACAGAAAAGTGAAAATAGTTATGGACCTAGGAAAGTGGGGTGAAAAAAAGGAAAATGAAAAAACATAAAGTAGCTGGGTCCTGAAGGGGTTATGTTCATTTTTTATTCCAATCTGGTGGCGGAAAAAAAAAACTGTGCAGACATGTCCTCCTTAGGGAACTGCTTGTGATTGGCTGAGAAAGAAATTTCATATTGTGATTGATGATAAAGGGATAATTAAACACTGCCACTGGAGATTGAGATATGATATAGTACATTATTTTGCTACAACAGTTTAAGCATTTTTTAATATTTGCACTTACTTGCTGGCTATATTTTATGCAAAGTTATGCAATTTACATAATATATTGTTCAAGACAAATAATTAAGAGACTTCCTTATCAAAATCCACTCATCACATTCTCCAAGATTAATCTGTTTTAATCAGTAAACAAAATATTCACATAATTGTCTTATTATGCTATAATTGTATGTGGAACCATTCATCCTAAGCAGAGCAAAGGACGTTTGATATTTTACATTTTTCTAGGCTGCTGCATTTCAGCGCACTACATTTTTCCTACAATACATTATACAGCAAATTCCCATGGGTGCAATTTCTTTGAGAACGTCATCAATATACATTGAGCTGTTGTGTTATTTTCAATGGGAATATTTTCATATTTGTTAGTTTGCATACCTGACTCTATATTTTAAGATCTCTTGAATAGCAGTGCTAACCAGTTTGTGGATTTGCATATACGCCTGCTTATGTACATAAATAACTGATTTATATCAATAACAAAAAAATTCTGAATACATTTTTTACTATATGTAAGCATTTTTTGCTAGCATAAAAGGATTTTTGTAAAAAGTAATATAAATTCGAATTTCCTGCATCATCCTTTAGGCAATCCTAATCCAGGAGACAGCCCTAAGGATATAAGCTTGAGTGACAGCTCCTGTAATATTTCTGCAGTGTAGCATGTGTCTGCACTTCCCCAGATCTCTAGTACATTTACAAATATAGAAAAGAATATGATAAAATGATTTTTAACTGATATGGCAGTGGTTACCTTGAAATACAAAATTCACATTAAATTAAAGAAAAAAATAAAAATAAATATAATATTTAATGACTAGTATTAAAACCTGAATACCGTACATTGTATTCACAGAAATATATGATAAAAAATGTTCAAGGCCAGTTTACATAATGGCTGGATACAGTCATGCCATTTACTTAAGGTTGGCAGAGAGTAATCAACCCGTGACAGCTGTTTGTTTTTATGCTGTTAGTTAATATATTGATATTGGGTTGTCAGTGACTGCTATCCCAATGATTAATTAGCAAAGGATAATAACTTAAGGATAATTTGTGTCAATGATCGTCTTCCATAGTTAAGCCCTGCCATATTGATGTTTGCTGTGGGTGACAAGTTCAGACCTTTATTATCAGTTGCTGCCCCTACATTTACAGTGCATTCCCCCTGTATAACTGTGGGGTGGTCACTCTGAAAATGTACTCACTTTAACAGTGGCTTTCTCCTAACAGTCCTCTTAAAGGCCCTTTTGGTTCACTTTTATACCAATGTGTTTCTTCCTTATTCCAAGGATTTATCAGGGAATATTGTATTAACAAATCTTTATGCAGCAGGGAATGTTGATATTAAAAACCTGCGCATGTGATCTTGACCTCCTGATCCAAAGGTATCTGCCACTGGCTTCACACATGCTCACCTTTAAAAGTCCCTCCATACCTTCCATCTCCTATACTGACCACCAAGGCTTACTGTCTTGCTCTTACTCTAATTGGGCTGTTTTGCAGATCCTTCTCACAGATATCGTCGATACACTGCATACATGGTACACATTTGCACAGAGATCTATTAAAGCCATGTCCCCTGATGAACCCTTGAAATAACTGGGAAATGCATTTGAATATAAAAGAGTATCAAAAGGGTCTTTTATTGGGATGTTAAGAGAAAGCCGCCATTGAGAGGGTGGGTTCTTTTCAGGGTGAAAACCCCATAGCTAGGTAGGTGAGTTAAGTGTCATGGTAGGGAGGAGTGTGTGATTCCCCCTACCCTGCAGTCAGCTTTAAGTTCTCTCCTTTACCTGTTCACTGATACACAGTCTTCAGGATACATCCTCCCCTTGTGCTTTTCTCCCTATATATAGCCGGTGGGAGTTGCCCTTTCTAAAAACATGGATGCTTTCCTCCTTCTACACTCTCTGACCTGCCTTGTACAACATCCTCCATATCCTTGCTGCTATCTTTAACACTAATAGGAGATAGAGGGAGAGCACAGAGCCGTGTGCTGACAGATCTATGTCTGATTTGGCAGTTTGATCATCTATTTATATATTTATGTATTTTACTGACTTGTATAGGGCTGACATATTCCGCAGCACTTTACAGACATTATCATCAATTTATTTCCACACTAAAGTTTACAGTCTAAATTCCCTATCTGTGTGCAGTTAAACAAACAGCAGCAAAATAGTAGGAAATGTGTAATGATGGCTTTAGAAAGTTGTGTTAGTTAGGGTTTGGGAACTAATTGAGCTTCAAAAAATGCAGCACAAATTAATCCATAGCCATCAAGACCGTGACATACAGCACACAAATAATCTACGTCAATAATGAATTTCTCATTCCAGAAGGAAATAAAGCTGTGGCCAACCTTGGAGAGACAGATCTACTTGTGTACGATAAATGGTCCTGAAGATCCACCTTGTTCAAAATAACAATGCAGACAAGAAGAAATAGAACAGGAAGGGTCCTGGAATGAAAACCAATATAACGAACGACCACAAGTTAAAATTACAGATAATATTTTATTAGGATCTCAAATTACCATGTAGAAGATGTTGATTCTCAAAGCAGTCCTTGTATTAGATGACCTCTTAACCTTTCAACCTGAACATTGCATCTATCAACATTGGGACATGTATCTGGCGTTACTGACTCTATGTAAGTGTCATGTGTTCACTGTCTCCCACTTTTGGAATTTTTGTGTGCAATCTCCAAAAAGTTGAGAAACTTTGAAAACATTTCATTACCTGTACTGAGCATCACCGAGAGATTATCACTAAAATATAACTTTTAATTCAACTAGTAAAAAATGAAACAATATGATGAAGTCTCCAATCCGAGTAGGGAGGGGAGGTGGCAGTGGAGGGAAATGAATAACCCTAGTCTGTCCACTACACACTATCAACCCTGCCTATAAACGGAATAGCCGCCCCGATAGGGGCGATCCCGTGTCAGGAACCTCCTAGTGTCCCTAGTAAGGCCCTGACACAGAAAAGTACCCACCACCTATATACAAGTGCAAAAAGGTCAAAGAACGTCTGTCAAAAAGTCAAATGTAATGTATTTACTAAAACAGACTCAATAGATACTATTTCATAGGGACCAAATATAGCAGTTCCTTCCTGATAGTCAAAATCCCAACGCGTTTCACTGCAACCATGCAATGGGTTGCAGATCACCAGGGGACCAACTTCACAACGATGGTGTCTCAAATTATCACAAGCACCATCCATCAAATAAAGACGCTCAATCTGCTGGATCACAAATTCAGCGACCAACTTGCATTTTAAACCAACATTAACAATAAACACCCCTCGCATACACAGGATAAGTGTGAAATACAATATGATCGGCCCTACCAACACAACATATCATTGCATGCGGCACTGGGACATCAAGATGCAGCCTACACATCTACTCTGGCCAGCATTATCACCTTGTTGCTGTCCCAGAGAAGGGAAGTAATCTTGATTTTCTGTACCTTATTTCAGACACTGATTTGGATTATTGCAGTGTTTTGATACGCCTGTTTTTGAGACGCCTGTAGCCGCATGTGTTGCTATATCATGCTATATCATGCAATATTGATTTATATGCCAGTTTTTTTTTTTATTTTGGCATATTCTGCAATATGAGAGTTGAGTTTTACAGTATGCATCGTTGATAGACACATCAACTACTCCCCTGCCGGTCATATTGTATTTCGCACTTATCCTGTGTATGCGAGGGGTGTTTATTGTTAATGTTGGTTTAAAATGCAAGTTGGTCGCTGAATTTGTGATCCAGCAGATTGAGCGTCTTTATTTGATGGATGGTGCTTGTGATAATTTGAGACACCATCGTTGTGAAGTTGGTCCCCTGATGATCTGCAACCCATTGCATGGTTGCAGTGAAACGCGTTGGGATTTTGACTATCAGGAAGGAACCGCTATATTTGGTCCCTATGAAATAGTATCTATTGAGTCTGTTTTAGTAAATACATTACATTTGACTTTTTCACAGACGTTCTTTGACCTTTTTGCACTTGTATATAGGTGGTGGGTACTTTTCTGTGTCAGGGCCTTACTAGGGACACTAGGAGGTTCCTGACACGGGATCGCCCCTATCGGGGCGGCTATTCCGTTTATAGGCAGGGTCGATAGTGTGTAGTGGACAGACTAGGGTTATTCATTTCCCTCCACTGCCACCTCCCCTCCCTACTCGGATTGGAGACTTCATCATATTGTTTCATTTTTTACTAGTTGAATTAAAAGTTATATTTTAGTGATAATCTCTCGGTGATGCACTTTAGCTACATTATCACTTTCTATCTTACCCACTGACGGTTGACATGTCGGAACGTGATTAGTCATTACCTGTACTGATTTAGAAAAAAATACTCCAAATGATTATCCACCCCCAAAACTAGCACAGTATTGGGAGGGGGAGGGTTGTGATGTGACAAGAAGCTAAGATAGGAGTCAATAGAGAATTAAGAAAGGTGAAACTGTGTCCTTCTCATTTGTCTGGTAAAGGTTCTTCCTTTTTCTCTGCTAAATCAATTAAATAAAAATGTAAAGGAAAACAAGGTTAGGATGCTATTGTGTACTTGACATCTTATGAGTCAATACAGATCTAGAGAGAAACAATATGGGAACTAAAAGCCCTTTTTATATTCTGCAGAATTTCGATTTCTCTTTGTTTAAGTAAATTAGATTAGAAAATATGAGATTTTTTGAAATCTGGATTCAGGCAAGAAAATATAAGCATTAACTTAGACTATCAGTACAACAAGATAGCATGATTAACGCGTGGCTTGAAAATTTTAAGTGAAAATATAGACAATCTCAAAATATTATATACATGCAAACTCAGAACTCATGATATGACCATATAACAATGCATGTAATGAGAACTATAGGTAATAATTCTAATAATATGGCCTCTGTCACAGTACAAATCATAAGTTACTTTTTCCTAAAAACTACTATGGAGCGAAGTTAAGGAAAACTTTGATTTGCAATGAATCTGAATTTCCTCGTGCTTCATGGTAACAAATCAGGTTTTCCTAAAATGGCCACTGCACGTGTTACATAGTGAAATTAAGTGTAGAGGAGACAAGGCCGGGAACACAAGATCACCATAATGCCATGCAGCCAGCAAATCGGCAGACAGCCATCCCATGAGATGTTATAGCTGAGCTGAGCATAGAGAGAGACGTGGCAGGCGTTCATGCTCTAGGGATGGTGTTGCTGAAACCGATTAATAGAAGAATTCAATACCTATAAGATGGAAGCCTTTGTTATTCCAGTGCCAAGCGTGCCAACCAATACCATCCAGCCTGCAACCCTTTGGGAGGCCAGGGCTTAATGATTACCATCCTCATCTTTTGCTGGCTTTACTTTCTAAAATAATCAGTGAGATGTAGAGAGAGGAGGAGCTAGATATTTCTGATGACATATTATCATTGATATTAGATGATGTGGAAAAGGAGGAAAAGCAAATGGCAGAAGTAGGGCTTCCATCTGTAGGGCAGGAGAGCGCAGTGCTGGGGTTGGAGAAGTGGGTATGCCAGCATAATGTGCCCCCACCTAACCAGACAAACGCCATACCAGCAACAGCCCCTGTTTAAAGGTGCAGTAAACGTGCCACATCGCCATTAACAATGAAGTCTGACTATACAACGGAGTGTTCATTATTAAATTAAATGCAGCTGCGGTTCTTCCAGTTATTTCTTTCTTTCTAATTTTATTTCTCTATAGTTTCAATATTAAGGTTAATTCCCAGTTGCACTTGTGACTTTCATGCATCTTTCTTGCATATATTCATTGCTAGTGCTACAGTTTTTGGTGACATCTTTCTTTTATCATATTTATGAAGTGTTGTCTCAGAAAGCCAATGTTCACAACTATGTTGGAAGCTCCATTAGAAGCCTCCATTGCAGATTCCCCCAAAAATGTAGAACGAAATACGTATTATGCTATTCTTCTGCTATTCTTTCTAGATGTTTATGGATAAAGCTACAAATGAGAGTTACCAGTTAGGGATGTGTCCCTGCACAGTCTGACACTGGCAGCACTGATTGGATAGTGTCAGACTGTGCAGGGACACACCCCAAACTGGTAAATCCAATCTTTACTTTTATCCATAAACTTCTAGCAAGAATAGCAGAAGAATAACACAAGATAAAGTCATAAGAAAACATGCCCCAGAATGCAAGTAGCTAGTAAAACAGACATGTCAGGAGTGGTAGAGAAGAAGATATCCCAGCAAGTGTGCTCTTTTTGCTCTGCTTCTTTATTTTATTTGGAATCACATCAGAACACAAGAATTCCCAGACGCGTTTCGGCATATAGCCTTCATCAACAGCAGAGTAAAAAGAGCATGCTCTCTGGGATATCTTTTTCTCTATTTTGTTCCTGGGGATCGCTCCTTCCTGTGCAGCGTGGATTAAGGTTGAGTGCTGACTGTGTCCATTCTATGTCAGGAGTGGTGACAGGTTCTCTTTAAACTGATAGAGGACAAAACAGTAAGACCTTTTTCACAAAGCGTCACGTTTGACGCCCGGATAAGAGGCGGGTGCATTGCGGGAAAATGCGCAATTTTTCAGCGCGAGTGCAAAGCGTTTTAATGTGTTTTGCACGTGCGTGGGAAAAATCGGCATGTTTAGTACCCCTTAATCCACATTTTACTGAGCATTCTGTATTGAGAATGCTATTATTTTCCCTTATAACCATGTTATAAGGGAAAATAATAAAGATCGGGTCCTGTCTCTTAACAACCTAGCGGGAAAATCGCACTTCATCCGCACTTGATTGCAGATGCTTGAGATTTTCCCGCAGCCCCATTCCCTTTTATGGTGCCTGCGTTGCGTGAAAAAAATGCACAATATAGAGCATGCTGCGATTTTCACGCAACGCAGAAGTGATGCGTGAAAATCACCGCTCATGTGCATAGCCCCATAGAAATGAATGGGTCAGGATTCAGTGCGGGTGCAATGCAACTCTGCAACCCAGCTTAACAGCATAATTTATGGACAGATCTCATATATTCTGAAACCTGAGAACATTATAACATTACAATTTTCTTCTACATCACAATCACAATAAATAATTTGGACGGATGGTTGCCCTGTGCTGTTTTTTCATTTGATGACTTCTCTTCTTATTTATCATATAAAGTCCGATAAACACAATCATACAGTGCATAAATAGCTACCAAGGCCAGTTGTGTGGCTGCACAGGATACATACCCCTAAGGCCTCTTTCACACGGGCGCATTGTTTGACGCCCGGACAGGATGCGGGTGCGTTGCGGGAATATGCGTGATTTTTCCGCGCGTGTGCAAACATTTGTAATGCGTTTTGCACGCGCGTGTGAAAAATCGCCATGTTTGGTACCCAGACCCGAAGTCGGACTTCATCACTGAAGTCCGGTTTCGGGTGGAGTATTCTGTAGATTTTATTATTTTCCCTTATAACATGATTGGACCATGTGACCCAGTGACGTCACGGAAGGTCCTTCACCCCCTTCCCGGCTGAATACAGAGCAGGAGACCGGTAACCAGCTGCTACGCGATCAAATGGAGGGGGTTAGTTTATGTTTTTATTATTTTTAACCCTCTAGTGCCCTTTTTACTTTGCATTCTCTATTGAGAATGCTATTATTTTCCTTTATAACTATGTTATAATGGAAAATAATAAAGATCGGGTACGCATCCCGATCGTCTCCTAGCAACCATGCGGGAAAATCGCACCGCATCCGCACTTGCTTGCGGATGCTTGAGATTTTCCCGCAGCCCCATTCACTTCTATGGGGCCTGCGTTGCGTGAAACACGCAGAAACTGGAGCATGCTGCGATTTTTACGCAACGCAGAAGTGATGCGTGAAAATCACCGCTCATGTGCACAGCCCCATAGAAATGAATGGGTCCGGATTCAGTGCGGGTGCAATGCGTCTACCTCACGGATTGCACCCGCGCGGAAAACTCGCCCGTGTGAAAGAGGCCTAAGGGTAGCCCTGGCCACCATGAGATTATTTATAGAGGGGAAATATGTACAATATGTTGGTGGAAACTTGTATGGAATGATATCAGTTATGCAATCTTTTCTGGATGTGTATCTTAAACTGAATGTTTTAATGTATATGATTGCAATATCTCCAGATTTCATTATCATTTTGTAGTGGTATGCTATTCTGAGCTTGTAAGTGCAGGAGAAAAGGCATTTGTGAAATGTGCAATTAAAATGACACTTTCTTGGAACTAAGTACTTGTTATGAATGGTTGTCAGATTTAAATCCCACAAAGTAATACTTTCTCTGTTTCAATCACATACTTATTCACTTTTAGTTAATATTAATCTGCTACTGATATCTATTTCCAAGCTTTGTGCTTCACTACTTCAAGTATCCCAATTCTATTTACTTTGCACAAGGGAGGCTGGGAGTAAACGGGAATCAGCACTACTTTTATGTAATCTATGCAAGTGCTGAGTGCATGGAGAAAAGTTATGCCGTGTCCGGACTTCTAAATGCACTGTCTGAGCGCTTTCTTTGAATAGATTTCCAGGCAAATGCAAATCAGCATCTTCAATAGCGGGCGTTTCATTTATTTTTCATCCTGCATTTACACATTTAAGACATATTTATACTCCTCAAATAATATGTTTAGCGTCACCTAATGTTCTGCTTTGCACTTAATGATCAATAAACCTAGAATGCAAATTTAACTTAGATAAAGGAAAGCCAGACTTAACACAAAAGATGACCTATATAACCACTTCGGACATGTCTGTTTTAGTAACCACTTGCATTCCCCATGAAATGACAACTCTGGAACATTTATTTAAACATTTGTTCTTATAACTCTATGCTGTGCTATCCCTCTGTTATTCTTTTTAGAAGTTAATAAATAAAGGTACAAGTGGGTGTTAGCAATTTGGAGTTTGTCCTTGCACGGTATGACACTGTTCAATCGTCCATCGCTAACTAAATAGACTGACACTGTCAATCAGGGCAGCCAGTGTCAAACTGTGCATGGACACCCTCCCCCCCAACTGGTAACAGCATTTGGTACCTTTATTCATAAACATCTAGCAGTAATAATAGAGATATGACACACATAAAGGGGGGCATTTATCAATAATGGTGTAATTTGCGCCAAAAAAATACTAACATTACAATTTAAAAGCGGTGATTTATTTTCATATATCAAAAGGCCCACACCACTTTTAAAATGTGACCTTTTAAAATATAAACCTGATTATCCACCTATTTCTCTCTATTTGCATAATTTTAACACTAATGGCACTAAAATGCGACTTTTTAAAACTAAAATGTGCAATTTCAGGCACCCCCTGCCAGACCACACTTGGGATATTTGAAACATACTTGCGACATTTAGGGTCCATTCACACGTCCGCAATTCTGTTCCGCATTTTGCGGAACGGAATTGTGGACCCATTAATTTCAATGGGGACAGACGATGTCCCGCCCGGGTCCGCAATTGTGGATCCGCACTTCCGGGTCCGCAATCGCGTTCCCAAAAAAAATAGAACATGTCCTAGTCCGCAATTGCGGACAAGAAAAGGCATTTTTAATGTAGTGCCGGCGATGTGCGTTCCGTAAATTGTGGAGCGCACATCGCCGATGTCCATGTTTTGCGGATCCGCGGATCCGTGGATCCACAAAACACACACAGACGTGTGAATGGTCCCTTACAGTGGTAAATTGCGACTTTTGTCTCAGACTCGGGACGTTTTTGTTACTGTTTTGCTTTTGTTTGATGTCAATTTACTGACAAAACCCTGTTGTTTAGCTCACTTCTATTAGATAAAAATAAGTGCACCCTGTTTTAATACTTACCTATGACTTGTTTCCACGGCGAGTTGGTTTTCTTTTCATAAATGTGACTTTTTTCTGCCATAAATGCGACTTTTTGCACAAAACATCATCACATAAGCTGGCTTAATTGTCAGCAACAATGTGAGTCCTTTCTGCTGATAAGAGGATGATAAATGAGGCGAAATATGTACCAATTTCAAAGCCCCACCCACTTTGACATTTAGAACTCATTTCTGGTGTGATACATTCTTTATGATGAAAATTCTGGAGAAAACAGTTGATATATTTGGCACAAATCAAAACACCATTCATTTTAGCGCATTTTATACCGCAATTCTGCTGCAACATGCTTAGTAAATGTCCCCCATAGTGTTCTCACAGAGTTTATATTGTATGAGGAATGCAAGTAGGTCCTCTTCATATATGTCCAGTGATCTGGTTCAGTTCCCATTCAGCATGAAGTAGAAAACGCAGGAAGGAAAGTGAAGCTAGAACTGATCACATAGTTTTCTATTTTCTATTATATTCCTATACATCCGATGCATCAATTGTTACAGTATGTCAGATGTCATATAGCACCTCCAGGAAAAACGCTGTATACTTGGTTTTTCTGTCTGGAACTAGTGGATAGATGCCAGATCTGTGCATTTAATTGCAGTAAATATATATATATATATATATATATATATATATATATCAGTTGTGTCCCGCTCCCAGCCTAAAACAGCTGGACAAACACACGATATTTGTGAAGCAGGTATAAAATAAACATGTCATAAGGGATTATAGGTCCTCTTTGAGATATGGAAGTGAAAATGGCTAGGCTTTGTATCAATTATTAAGAGATGGACTTTTTAAATGACAAAAAGCGGCACTAATTTTTCACATAACTTTGCATAAATCAATAGTACAAGTGACAAGTGTTGAACGAATCGAAGTGAAATTAATTGAATTTGATACGAATTTCAGGAAAACTTTGTTTCGCAACGAATTTGAATTTCCTCTCACTTCATTGTAACAAATCGATTTTTTTCTAAGAGAAATGACCCATAATGACGTGCAACCAGCCAATAGTCAGATAGCCACCCCCTGTGATGTCACAGCCCTATATAAAGCCTAATCCCACCAGCTCTCTGCCATTTTACAGTGAACTGAGCATAGGGACAGATGTGCTAAGTGATAGGGACAGTGCAGGGACCGTGTAGGGAGATCGTAGGGAGAGTTTTCAGACATTGCAGGGAGAACATAGAGAGACAGTGCAGGAACATTGCAGGCTCTGTGTAATTACCCGGTGCATCTTGTTCCACTGCTGTGCCATTCATTCTTAATCTGCTCTGTTATACATAAACTGACTGTGCATCAGAATTAGTCTCAACAGCCGGTCTAATATATAGGCAATTGTACCTAGTTAATCTGCTGCACCATTAATAATTAATCTGTTCAGTTATACATAGACGTACGTTGCATCAGACTCCTTGTCAACAGGCAGTGTAATATAGGCACATTTATATAGTTCATCTGCTGGGCCATTTATACTTAATCTGTTATGTAATACATAGACTGACTGTGAATCAGACTTAGTCTTAACAGCCGATCTAATGTATAGGCACTTGCACCTAGTCCATCTGCTGTGCCATTAATAATTAATCTGTTCAGTTATACATAGAAGTACGCCGCATCAGACTCTTTGTCAACAGGTGGTGTAATTATTGTTGAGCAAATCGAAGTTAATGAAGTTGAATTCTATCTGAATTTCGGGAAAAATTCAACTTGCCACGAATTTGAAATTCCTCACGCTTTGTGGTAACGAATCAGAATTTTTCTAAACTGGCTGCTGCACATGTTACAGAGTGAAAGTAAGAAGCCCGAGAAAGAGGGATCACCCATAATGCAGTGCAGCCAGCCAATCAGCAGATAGCCAGCTCCTGTGATGTCACAGCCCTATAAAAATCCTAATCCTGCCCCTTTTCTGCCATTTTACAGTGAACTGAGCATAGGGACAGATGTGACAAATGCTAGGGAAAGTGTTTTACAAAACTTCTAATTGTATAATCTGAGATAGGGACAGTGCAGGGACAGTATAGGGAGATCATAGGGAGAATTTTCAGACACTGTAGGGAGAGCACAGGGAGACTGGAGCACAGTGCTCTGTAAGATGAAGGGATCCATAGGGGACAGTACAGTTTGCATTAATCCCATGTGTAGGAATGGTGTCCAACTTGTTTAATAGATAAGCAATTATTTTACACCTTTATTCTCAAATTGGGTTGAATAACCTGTGTAATATAATTGCTATAGTGGTGTCCACCTGATTTCATAGATAAGCAATTCCATTATGCTGGATTTTCATAATGGGGTGAATAAACAGTGTAATATAACTTTTAGTGTGGTGTCCACATTGACATTGAATAACTTATTTTACATATACAGTTACTGTACAGTATGTCCAACAAAGAGGTGCCAGAGCCCTCCAAAGGAACGGGCAGTGTCAAAAAAGTTACTGGAGCCAGCAGAAATAACAGCAGAAGAAGGGGTGGTGGTAGTAGTCAAAGCAACAAGACAGAGCTGCCAGTGTCATCCAGCGGTTGTGTTTTGATGACCAATCCCGCTGTCCTGGAATGATTGACTCGGTCTTTAACATCATCTCAACTGACATCAGACACCGACAGCCTGGAGTCTATGGGTTCCTCTGACACCACACTTAGTCGGCATGGCCCAGGAACAAGCTGTGTGCCCTCACCTGTCCTGAACCTGCTTCTTTACCTTTCTGCTCTTTCTGCTAGGCAAGTGTTGGACAGCCAGCAACTACTGCCCAGTGCAGATTTGGAGAATAGGTCCACTGCTTTCACCTACTGCTACTAGTGTCCCTGTTTATTTAACCCTTCTTCTGATCTGTCAGAAGAACTGAAAAATAAAAAACATAATGGATCCTGTCTTTGGAGCATCCATAAGGCCTCTATAACACGGTCAGTATTTAGCATCAGGATGTGCTCATGATTTGAAAGCCAAAAGCAGGAGTGGCTACAAAACACAGAAGACAAAATAATTCGAATCGAATGTAATTTTTCGGAAAAATTTGTCAAAGCAACCAAATCAAATTTTTGAACACTTCGCTCATCTCTAGCTTCTAACTCTGTGACTGTTCCCAAGGAGGTAAAAAATGTCACCCTAATTGTCCTCTCAAATGTTGTCCAGTGGCCTCTAATAAAGAGGGAAGGGGTACTGTAATGATCTCTGTTCCAGAAGCCAGCCAAAAAGTCTAAGAGTTTTGACAAGCTCACCTGCTCAGCTCACCTGTTCTAGAGCCTGATGTGGAGCAGAGAGGCAAGAGGGGACTTGGCTTAAGAGCCAATGAGTGAGATCTGTGCTCTACTTAGACGCCGGTCTTAATAAAGTCCCATAGCTGGCAGAGGATCCACCGAAGTCATGAAGAGGCTCAGGTCTCTAAATAAATTTGGCATATCTAGAGACAGCTCTAAATGTTAGACAGCTTTCAGAGCTTTTATAGTTCTAAGATTAAAATACATAGAAAAGTTAGGCTAAAGGCTCTTTTACACTGCACAATTTAGCAGTGTTCCTTCTGGACAATCACCTGCTAGTCAGTGAAGGAGACCTCTGCATGCACATGCAGCGATCCCCTCCACCCGTCCCCATACAGAATCATTGTTTGCTAGTAGCAGAGGCTGTTTAGATGGCACAAACGTCTGCCAACAAACGATGATTTAGGTGTGTGCATAAAAGATCTTATTACCTCATGAATGAGCGTTTTGCGCATTCATCGAGTAATTAACAACACCTTTACACGGGTAGATAATTGCCAATTAGAATTCCTATGAACGCTTATTAGCAATTATCTGGAAGATGATCGACCAGTGTAAAGGGGCCTTAAAATAAGGGGGCTTAAAAGTATGAAAAAAGAAAAACTTTGTATGAATTTTTTCTTTTGTCTGGTATCTTTTACCAAGTGCGGTGGCTCAGTGGTCAGCCTTGCAGCACTGGAGTCCTAGGTTCGAATCCAACCAAGGACAACATCTCCATGTAGTTTGTATATTTTCCCCATGTTTGAATGGGTATACTCCAGGTGTACTGGTTTCCTCCCACACTCCAAAGACATACTGATAGAGAACTTAGAATGTGAGCCCCAGTGGGGACAGTGTGATGGTGATGTATGTAAAACTCTGCGGAATATGCCAGCGCTATATAAGTAAATAAATAATTGCCACTAATATACCTAATGGCAACAGCTTTATCATTCTCAATAATAGGTTGTATTCTAGCTTGCCTAATGGGGACTTCTAATCATCCTTTTTATTACTTGTATGATTAAATCTTGGCATACAATTTACTGTGAACACTTTGATGAGATTTTTTTCACAGTACTTGCATCCGTAATAAAGAATGTTAAATGGTTTATAAAATCATCAAGTGTTCTTAAAAATAATTAAGAGATATAGAGTAAGTAGTTAACCATTTTAATTTTCTTCTTGAGATACTGAAACTGTTGTGCATTTATTTAACCACTTCAGCCCCCCTAGCTTAAACACCCTTAATGACCAGGCCACTTTTTACAATTCTGCAGTACACTACTTTCACCGTTTATTGCTCCGTCATACAACTTACCACCCAAATGAATTTTACCTCCTTTTCTTCTCACTAATAGAGCTTTCATTTTGTGGTATTTCATTGCTGCTGACATTTTTACTTTTTTTGATATTAATCAAAAATGACCAATATTTTTGCAAAAAAATGAAATTTTTCACTTTCTGTTGTAAATTTTTTTTAAAAAAACTACATTTCTATATAAATTTTTCTCTAAATGTATTGTTCTACATGTCTTTGATAAAAAAAATCCAATAAATGTATATTTAAGTTATAGCGTTTACAAACTATGGTGCAAAAAAGTGAATTTCGGCATTTTGAAGCAGCTCTGACTTTCTGAGCACCTGTCATGTTTCTTCAGGTGCTAGAATGCCACGATAGTATAAATACCCCCCAAATGACACCATTTTAGAAAGAAGACACCCCAAAGTATTCGCGGAGGAGCATGATGAGTTCATGTATCATTTCATTTTTTTTCACAAGTTAACGGAAAGTAACACTTTTTGAGGAAAAAATAATAAAGTTTCCATTTCTGCTAACTTCTGGCAAAAAAAATAAAAAATCTCCCACGGACTCACTATGCCCCTCAGTGAATACCTTGGGGTGTCTACTTTCCGAAATGGGGTCATTTGTGGGGTGTGTTTACTGTTCTTGCATTTTGGGCGGGGCTAAATTGTGAGCAACCTTGTAAAACCTAAAGGTACTCATTGGAATTTGTGCCCCTTTGCGCACCCAGGCTGCAAAAAAGTGTCACTCATGTGGTATCGCCTTACTTAGGAGAAGTAGGGCAATGTGTTTTGGGGTGTATTTTTACATATACCCATGTTGGGTGAGAGAAATATCTCTGTAAACTGACAACTTTGTATAAAAAAAATTAAAAAGTTGTCATTTACAGAGAGTGGAAATAGATTTTTTATTGTTTTTTCTCACAAAGTCTCCCTTTCCGCTAACTTGTGACAAAAAGTTCAATTTTTCATGGACTCACTATGTCCCTCAGCGAATACCTTGGGGTGTCTTCTTTCCAAAATGGGGTAATTTGTGGGGTGTTTGTACTGTTCTGGCATTTTGGGCGGGGCTAAATTGTGAGCATCCCTGTAAAACCTAAAGGTACTCGTTGGAATCCCCTTCGCGCACCCAGGCTGCAAAAAAAGTGTCACTCATGTGGTATCGCCGTACTCAGGAGAAGTAGGGCAATGTGTCTCGCGAGATGACGCACCGCCGCGTCAAAGAGTAAAAGACCTGCCGCCTGGACGCATCCCTGCGTTAGGCGGTCGGCAGGCGGTTAATCTATCTAAGGCCTTGTTCACACTTCAGTTATTTGATCAGTTATTTCCATCAGTTATTAGGAGCCAAAACCAGGTGCGGGTCAAAAACACAGAACAGGTGAACATGTTTTCATTTAACCTTATCTCTGAGCAGCCTCTACTCCTGGTTTTGGCTCACAAAAACTGATGGAAATAACTGATCAAATAACTGATGTGTGAACTGGGCCTAAACAAGTATAACTTGTAAGCTATTTTAAAGGGGTTGTCCAGCCCTTTAAGTGATGGCCTATTCTGAAAAGCCTTCGCCACAACTGTCTATAGTACAAAATATACCCTACTCACAAAAAGTTTGGGATATTTGGCTTTCGGGTGAAATTTATGGTAAATGTAAAAAGTTCACGCTACAGTGATATTATATCATGAAAGTACGGCATTTAAGTAGAAGCAGCAATGGTGAATTCCTCATCTTAAACAGTTTATAGAAACAAAAGCCAACAACAGTGGTGAGTATACCCCCACAAAAATGTCAATGTCTCAAAAACTTGGCTTGTGGCCTTGAGCATAAATTAAAGCTTGACAACGATGTCTCATGCTGCTCACAAGTCGACTTATTGTCTGCTGAGGCATGAAATCCCAGTCTTCTTGAAGGGCAGCCCTCAGGTCATTGAGGTTCTGGGGTACAGAGTTAAGAGCCTCACACGGCAACTCAGCTAATCCCATAGGTTTTCAATGGGATTCAGGTCTGAAGAAAGTGCAGGCTAAAGGGGTTGTCTCATCTCAGACAATGGGGGCATATCGCTGGGTGGGACCCACTCCTATATCGAGAATGAAGCCCCAAAAGTGGTGGAGGGCACACTGCGCATGCACCGGTGTCCTCCATTCATTTCTATGGGGCTGCCGAAAATAGCCAAACTATTTCCGCTATTTCCGTCAGGCCCATGGGAGTGAATTGGAGCAGTGGCCTGTCTTTCATGGTGTGCTCCCATTTACTTTTATGGGGAAAGTGCTTGGTGGTGGCCGAATCAGAGTCCTCCAGCCACCATTTGCGATGCTCCATTCTCGATATAGGTGAGGGTCCCAGCTGTGGGACCTGCACCTACAAGACAATGGGGGCATATCCTGGCTATATGTCCCCATTGTCTGAGATGAGACAACCCCTTTAAGTTCACCTGTAAAGGTTACAGTGCATTTTAGGTTCATCCTGAAATGTCACCCACAAACCAAATATCCCTAACTTTTTGTAGTAGAGTAGTGTATCTAAAGTCAGTGCTTTCCGAATCGGTGAGATGGTTTATGTTACATTTACATTCTTTTTTGCCATACTGGTGGGTATACATATGATTTATGTGATGCTATCCTTCCACAGCTTGACTAGTAATTAATTACATTGAAGAGAACCAGTCACCACGAAATGCAGTGCAATTTGTAGGCTTGTATCTTTTATATTTAAATTTCTACTCTTTCTGAGCTCAGTCGTACACAGGGGCTGTCTTATCAGTAACATAGTAACATAGTTTATAAGGCCGAAAAAAGACATCTGTCCATCCAGTTCAGCCTTATATCCTGCAAGTTGATCCAGAGGAAGGTAAAAAAAAAAACCTGTGAGGTATAAGCCCATTTTCCCCACTTAAGGGGAAGAAATAAATTCCTTCTCGACTCCAATCAGGCAATCAGAATAACTCCCTGGACCCATCTCTAGTAGCCATAACCTGTAATATTATTACACTCCAGAAATACATCCAGTCCCCTCTTGAATTTCTTTATTGTACTTACCATCACCACCTCCTCAGGCAGAGAGTTCCATAGTCTCACTGCTCTTACCGTAAAGAATCTTCTTCTATGTTTATGTAAAAACCTTCTTTCCTCCAGACGCAGAGGATGTCCCCTCGTCACAGTCACAGTCCTGGGGATAAATAGATGAAGGGAGAGATCTCTGTACTGAATCCTGATAAATTTATACATAGTCGTCTTTTTTCTAAAGTGAATGACCCTAATTTTGATAATCTTTCAGGGTACTGTAGTCCATCCATTCCAGTTTTTACTTTACTTGTCCTCCTCTGTACCCTCCCCAGCTCTGCTTTGTCAGCCTTGTTCACAGGAGCCCAGAACTGTACACAGTACTGCATATGTGGTCTGGGTTTTTAAAGTGGTAGGACTATGTTATCATCACGGGCATCTATGCCCCTTTTGATGCAATACATTATCTTATTGGCCTTGGCAGCAGCAGCCTGACACTGGTTTCTACAGCTTAGTTTGCTGTTCACTAAAATTCCTAGATCCTTTTCCATGACAGTGTTACCCAGTGTTTTACCATTTAGCATGTACGGGTGACTTGCATTATACCTTTGCATGTGCATAACCTTACATTTTTCAGTGTTAAATCTCATCTGCCCATTCTCTACCCCAGCCTCCAATCTATCCAGATCCCTCTGTAGCAGTATACTGTCCTCTTCCATGTCAATAACTTTACACAGTTTAGTGTCATCTGCAAAAATAGATATTTTACTGTGCAAGCCTTCTACAAGATCATTAACCCCTTAGTGACCACCCATACGTGTTTTTACGGCGGTCACTAAGGGGCCTTAGGCTGGGCTGCCGCGTTTTTACGGCGGCCCAGTCTAAGCGCTGCACGGGTCCCCCGTGCAGCGGGGAGCGCGGGCCCGGCTCTCACATGAGAGCCGCGACCCTGCTCTAACAGCCCGGGCCGGCAGGAGTGCCGATCTGGGCTGTTTAACCCCTTACATGCCGGGCGCAATGGCGCCTGCGCATGTAAAGGGTTGACAGAGGGAGCGAACTCCCTCTGTCACCCATCAGCACCCCGCAGATGCAATCGCGGGGTGCTGATGGGCTGGGAAGCTCACCTTCCTTCCGGCAGGGCCCTGAGCCTGCCCTGAAGTATTCACCAGCAGGCTATGCCTCTCTGGCGTAGCCTGCTGGTCAAAGGTAGAATTGCACTGCATTTAAAATGTAATGCATTATAGATATAATGCATTACATTTTAAAAGCAATCAAAATACTGTATATTATAGTCCTCATGTGGGACTATTAAGTAGTAAAAAATTAGAAAAAAATACACATTTATTAAATAAAAAAATTCCATGAAATATAAAATATGCTTTTTTTCCATTGAAAATACGCTTTCGATGAAAAAATTGCAAAAAAATTATCCCCACATGTTTGGTATTGCCGCGTCCGTAACAACCGGCACTACATAAATATTACATAAATTATCCCCTATAGTACACGCCGTTAAAAATAAAATAAAAAAAAAGCCCGAATTTCTAATTTATTCTTAATTTTCACAGAAGAAAACGAAATAACAAGCGATCAAAAAGCGTAATTTACTAAAAAATTATACCAATGAAAAATAGAAGTCGTCCCGCAAAAATCAAGCCCTCACAAAACTCCATAGAAAAAAAAATTAAAAAGTTATGGGTCCTGGGAAGTGGCAATGCAAAATCATTTTTTTTTGTTAAAAAAAGGGGTTTTATTGAAAAAAAAGTAGTAAAACTTAAAAAAAACTATAAGTATTTGGTATCCCTGTAATCGTACTGACCCAGGGAATGAAAATATTATGTTACTTTTACTGAATAAAGAACACCGTAAAATTTATAATGTACAAACGCAGTGGCAGTAGTACTATTTTTCCCCTTCTCCCTCCCAGAAAGAGTTAATAAAAGTTAATAACATAGTTATGTGTACCCCAAAATGGCGCTATTAAAAACTACAACTTGTCCCGAAAAAAACAAGCCCTCATACTGCTATATAGACGGAAAAATAAAAAAGTTATAGCTCTGGGAACGAGACCATGAAAAAAGGACGAAAAACGCTTGGTCATAAAGGCCCAAACAGGCTTGGTCACTAAGGGGTTAATAAATATATTAAGGTCCCAATACTGATGCCTGAGGTACTCCACTAGTGACAGTGACCCTGTCACGAGTTAAAGGTCCCGCGAAAGACCTCCGCGTCGTCAAGCAATAAACATACAGAAATCAGGTACAGACACACAAGAGTTTATTGCACAAACAAAAGCCAAGGAAGGAAGCACAGGCAACACATGAGCTCTATGTGTACCGTCAGCACAGTAAGAGAAAACTCCCACTGCGCCACTGTCTAGTAAAACTCCAGAGGGTTGTGACTAAGCAACTCCTGGTATTCATTAGGGCCCCAGATGGTAGGGTTAGGCTTTGCAGCAGGAAGTTGCCAGGGTCCACTCCGGAGCGTGAACTAGACAGTGACAACAGGAACGAACGGACAACAGGTACCAGAAGGTACCGACTGTACATAGGCGAACATCACATAAACCCGGGAAATACAAACAAGGCAACTAATAACACAAGCAGGAGTTCTACGCAAGGAAACAAGAGTGGCAATGAGCAGAGAAGGACTTGCTCCACCAGTAGTATACTGCATGGCCTTGCCCATAGCACTCTGCAGCAAGGAAAGCTGCAGCAAGGGGTGCTGAACAGAGTATCCCCTAAAGCAGAGACAGAGTCCTCCATACAGAGGAAGGAATACGAAATACGGGAAGACAGACACAAAACAATACAGGCAAGACTAATAGCAGAAACACAGGAATAAGGACGCCAATGAGCAAGTAGGCAAACCCACAGAACCAGGGGCGTGGCGTGGGGGGGGGGGGGGGGCCGTTGCCCCAGGCGCCACACTGCAGGGGGGCACTGGCCGGCCACTGTGGATTTTTTTTTTCTTAACTAGGGTCGAGGGGGAACGGCGTTCCTGCACTTTTTTCATGGCAGGAACGCCGTTCCTGTTCAGGGCAAAAGGACCAGGAAGCAGTGAAGGCTTTGTACTCACCGCTTCCTGGTCTTCGGCTGTCGGCTATGAAGACTGTGCACAGGAGTGAGTCGCTCTGTGACGTGATGCTGTGCGCAGCCTTCACAGCACAGCCGACAGCAGCAGAAGAGGAGCGGCGGCGTCCAGGAGCAGGAGAGGGTAAGTGTTTTTTTTTTATACATATATTTTATGGGCTGGTGAGAGGCACTGACTCTGACTGGGGGCTGGTGAGAGGCACTGACTGACTGGGGGCTGGTGAGAAACACAGGGGGCTAATTGAGAGGCACTGGGGGCTGGTGAGAGGCACTGGGGGCTAAGGGAGAGGCACTGGGGGCTAATGGAGAGGCACTGGGGGCTGGTGAGAGGCACGGGGGCTAATGGAGAGGCACTGGGGCTAATGGAGAGGCACTGGGGGCTGGTGAGAGGCACTGGGGGCTGGTGAGAGGCACTGGGGGCTGGCGAGAGGCACTGGTAGCTAATGGACAGGCACTGAGGGCTAATGGACAGGCACTGGGGGCTAATGGACAGGCACTGTGGGCTAATGGACAGGCACTGGGGGCTAATGGACAGGAACTGGGGGCTAATGTACAGGCCTTGGGGGCTAATGGACAGGCACTGGGGGCTAATGGAGAGGCACTGGGGGCTAATGGAGAGGCACTTGGGTTAATGGAGAGGCACTGGGGGCTAATGGAGAGGCACTGGGGGCTGGTGAGAGGCACTGTGGGCTGATCAGGGGGTTTACCTGTTTCTTCAGTATAGTATTGGGGAGCACAGCAGCACAATACTGGGGGTAGTAGGATGGTTTATCCAGAAGATGGGAGGATGATGGCAAAATAGGAAACTAAGATTTTTTTGTTAAACTGCAGAGACGAGAAATGGCTGAAAAATGGCGGTCTGGTCTCAAAGGAGAAGATGAGGAAATAAAATATCTACATCAAAGGAGACATCACTGGATGTAAGAGGTATGAGGGGCTGTATTACCCCCGTATGTTTTGTAGTGATGGGGGGTGGATAGAGAATTTGGCCCACACTGTAGCAGCCCGGCCACAGACTTCAGGTCACACTGTGCGTGTTCTGAATTCTGGAGGCTCACACCCATCTGCTACATTATCTGTACTCAGAGAGTTATAACTGTTTTATCTGTGGGGTTACATATGACTGCAGGTGATATCTACTACATTATCTGTAAAAAAAAAAGGGGGGGGGGTTGGGCGCAATACTTGGTTCGCCCCGGGTTGGTTCGCCCCGGGTGCTGGCAACCCACGCTACGCCACTGCACAGAACACAGACAGACACGGATCCCATGGGTCAGCACAGCAGCATGGGAGACAGAGTAAGAACCAGGAGCAGGACAGGATAAACACACACCAGGAAAGCTGAATCAGAACTCAGGGATCATCAGCCTTATATTGAAGTGTGAACAAGGCCTTAGATAGATTAAATAAATGCACAACAGTTTCAGTATCTCAAGAAGAAAATTAAAATGGTTAACTACTTACTCTATTTTCTCCCAGTCCAAGCATTCTCATTTTATATTCTTAACCTTTTATGCGGTACAGAATCAAATGCTTTGGAGAAGTCAGGTATACAATATCCATTGATTCGCCGCTGTCAAGTCTAGAACTTAAATCCTCATAGAAACTGATTAAATTAGTTTGACATCACTGATCCCTCATGAAGCCATGCTGATATGGCTTTATTTGCCTATTTTCATTGACGTACTCCAAGATAGCATCTCTTAGAAAACCTTCAAACAGTTTACCTATGACAGATGTTAAACTTACCGGCCTATAGTTTCCAGGCTCTGTTTTTGGACCCTTTTTGAATATTGACACCACATTTGCTATGCGCCAATCCTGTGGAACACTTTCTGTCAGTATAGAGTCCTTAAATATCAGACATAAGGGTCTGGCTATGACATTACTTATTCTCTTAGGATACGGGGGTGTATGCCATCTGGTTCTGGCGATTTGTCTATTTTAATCTTTTTAAGATGTTGTTGTACTTCTTCCTGGGTCAGACAGGGCATTTTTCATGGTGAATTTACTTTTACATTCTGCATTTCATAGCTTTGCTTTCTCCTCATCGCTCTCTGCAACTCGCCCCTCATTACTCTCTGTAAAGGGCCGACACCTTCAGATTTATACTTTTTACCATTTATAATTGAAGAACATTTTAGGGTTAGTTTTGCTCTCTTTGGCAATTAATCTCTTGGTCTCTAGTTTGGCTGCTTTTATTAGTTGTTTACATATTTTATTTTTTTCCTTATATTTTTCAGTGCTTCCTCGCTACCCTCCTGTTTTAGTGATTTAAATGCTTTCTTTTTGTGATTCATTGCTTTCTTCACAGTTCTTTTAATCCACATTGTTTTTTTCTTAACCTTTTATTCCCATAAGGTATGTACTTCTCACAATTAGATTTTAGGATGTGTTTAAAAATATCCCTTTTTGTGGCTGTATTTTTATTTTTGAGGACTTTGTCCCAGTTCGTTAGGCCTATGGCCTCTCTTATTTGGCTAAATTTAGCTTTTTGGAAGTTTAGTATTTTTGTTCCTCCCTGAAGAAACACTCTTTTGAATGACAATTGCACATCTGTTGTTCTGTTGGGTCTATTAGTTAATACTAAGTCCAGTATGGCCGTCCCTCTAGTCGGGTCCCGAACCAGTAGGGAAAGATAATTGTCTTTGGTTATTGCCAAGAGGCTGTTTCCTTTATGAGTTAGAAGAGACAAAAAATAAAAAGAGAGGGTTAAGAAACTGGTAAATGTTCTAGGTGCGTACCAGGACCCGTTTTGCGATGGAGACGATGCCCAGAAAGTTCAAGGCGCCAGGGGCTGGGTTAGTTAGGAGATTGTGTCTCGTATTCGCTGGGAGAAGGCTAGGAAAGGATGAGAGAAGGTAAGAAGGCCGCACAAGTGTTTCTTAGGGGGAGAGTGAGATTCTGCCTCTAGTGAGAAAGTATCAAAGGGGTGGTAGGCATCAAATGCCTGAAAAGGAAACACATAGAGTAGGCGCCAACAACCTAAAAATGTTTTTTTTGTTCTGGATCCCTATTAGGGTATAGATTAAAATAAAAGATTCCCATGGGACGCAAGGAGTCCTAATAATGAGAATACACTCACTTCACGGGGGGTAGGTCAACAGGATAAACTCAAGACACCTGTGACCTCAGATAACCCCCCCGGCCAGGATCGCGTGTAGTAATGATCTTGGTGTCTGAGCGCAGCACAAAGGTGAATAGGCTTCTGTTCAATCACTTTTTATTGGAATATATATGGCCCGACGCGTTTCGGGGGTCTGGAGCCCCCTTCTTCAAGACTTCAAGAGACAAATATAAAGTACACAGGATACACATAAAAAAGTATGTATATAAAAAAAATATAAAAAGATATATATATATATATATATATATATATATACACACACACACACTTTTCTCAAATGATGTATAATATCTCTAGCTCTGGAAACATAGGTCTGTAAGTCAATAGGTAACCTAAGGACCCTGATATCCACTGAATACATTCAAAAGACTGATTATAGAAATTAGTTTCATAATCCATAAAAATAGTAAAAAAAACAAATAAATAAGTCCTTTAAAAGTTCACCTTTTTAAAGGACTTATTTATTTGTTTTTTTACAATTTTTATGGATAGGATTTTGTTGGATCCAGAACAAAAAAATTTTTTTAGGTTGTTGGCGCCTACTCTATGTGTTTCCTTTTCAGGCATTTGATGCCTACCACCCCTTTGATACTTTCCTTTATGAGGTATACAGGATAGTGTTGGGCGCGAATATTCAAATCGCGATTATTATTAGTGAAAATCGGCACTTCCAGAATTCGCGAACATTTAGAATATAGTGATATATTTTAGTAATTTCGAATATTCTAGATTTTTTTTTTTATCAGTAACCTCCCTTCTTGCTTGTGGGCCAATGAGAAGGCTGCAATGTTATTTTCTGAGCTTAGCAACATCCCTAGCAACCAATAGGAAAGTTGCCTACCCCTTTAGTATATAAGGACTTCCCCAGCAGCCACTGTATGCAGTATTTTGCAGATCTGAGAGAGACAGCAGTGTTATTGCTGTGCTATCTGCCTTCCTGTGTCATGACTTATGACATTAGATAGATAGTTAGTTAGTTAGTTAGTTAGTTAGTTAGCTTGTATATATAATATAGATAGTTAGTGGGAGATAGTCAGTGTAGGTTAGATAGTGATATAATGTAGGTTCTGCTGTCCATACATACATGCTACATACATAGTGCTGGATAAGTCAGGATATGGTTAGGGTTTTCACTAGGAGGTGTCCATCTTGCTTCTCTAGTTCTCAGGTCTGATTCCCTGTTTCCCACTTCCTTCCTATGCTCGGTGTGGTGTTTCCCTCCCACCCCGAAGCGTGACATTATAAACCGCCCAGCATAGTGGGAGAAGCAACTATAAATAAGGAAGGTTAAATGACCACATAAGCAACACCTGGAGGTAAGGCGTGTAGCCATTACCAGAAAAAAAACAGACACCTATTGATCCACCAGGAAAGCCTGTCAGATAAAACCACGCGTTGCCAGTCTCACAGATCTCCTGCCACTCACTGTCTCCGAGACATCTGTATGTCTCAGTACATCAGTGACAGCTTCTGCCAACTCTGTGGTCTCTTCATGCTGCTGCCACCTCAACACTCTGTCACTGGGCAACTCTGTGGTCTCCTCATGCTGCTGCCACCTCACCACTCTGTGGTCTTCTCATGCTGCTGCCACCATAACACTTTGTGGTCTCCTCATGCTGCTGCTGCCTCATCACTCTGTGCTCTCCTTATGCTGCTGAAAAAAAAAAACACAATGCAACAGCAAACCAAATAAAGTACAATAATGCAATTGTTATGGAAAATATTGTGGTGCTAATGCTACGCTTATTTCTTGGCAAATACATTTTGTACAAAGTTATTTGGGCCCATCTGCCAAACATGTCAGACAGCTTCCAATGTGATTAAAATATCAGAGGACCAGAGTACTGGTCATGTGATAAAAAATCTCACTATTCTACTATCGCAAAATATAAACCGTACCCTAAGTCCAACCAAAAGACTACATAATATGGGCATGCATCAGGATCATATGCGTTAAACATAAATGTACTGGTTGTGTCTTGTGTGGATATAATAAAAAATATATACAAAGAATAATAATAACTGTTCCCAAAATACAAGGAACCATATAAATAAAAATGTAAAACTGAAAAGGAAAAAACCGATACATACAAAAGTAACTGATATTTAATATAATATTTGCAAATTTGACAAAATGGGTCCATAATGTCAACATATGGCCATGTTGAACAAACAGTGCGTGCAGAGAGGAAAAGCATATCTGCACAGAACCGTTCATACCAGAGCATGGCTACATTGTTAGCTGAATGTACAGCACAAAAAAAATAAAAAATTTGGTTTTTTATATATAAAATAAAACTATAAAAAAACAATCCATCACGACAATGAATTTTGGTTGCAATCAGGGAACGTTAATAAGTAGGCAAATTCATGTAGTGTGCACATGAAAACTTGGCGTTGATTCCTCCCACTTGACCACATCACTGCAAATAAAACAAAAAAAGAAAAAATATTAGAATATTAGTACACAAAAAAAAAAAGTTACAGCACCATAACTACACAAGGAGGGCAGACATAATTTTGATAACCTCAAGACATAATCCACGGCCTAAAGTCCACATTTAGACCATGAGGTCTCAAGCATTTAATTTGACGATCCACTGAATTTCACGTTTTTTAAGCATCAGAGACCTATTTCCTCCTCTACGAGAGACAGGTATATGTTCAAGAACCATGCATTTAAGGTCATTTTCACAGTGACCCATTTCTGCAAAGTGTCTAGACACAGGTAAATCCATACGTTTTTTGCGAATGGTATACCTGTGCTGATTAAACCTGGTTTTAAATAGAGATGTCCCGAACTATTCGCCGGCGAACAGTTCCTAGTGAACATCGCATATGCAATATTCGGTCCGCCCCCTATACGTCATCATTGAGCAAACTTTGACCCTGTACCTCACAGTCAGCAGACACATTCCAGCCAATTAGCATACCCTCCCTCCCAGACTCAAAAAGCAAGGACAGCATCCATCTTAGATTCCTTCTGAAGCTGCAGTGTTAGTTAGAGCAGGGAGAGTGCTGCTACTGAATTAATAGGGAAAGCGTTAGCTAGGCCAGTGTTCTGTGTCCACTCCAGTCCTCAAAGTCTCATCGGCCTCTTTCACACGAGCGTGTCCAGATGCGTTGCGGATGCGTTCAGTGAAAACTGTGCGATTTCGCACGCAAAGCCATTCAGTTTTGCCTGCGATTGCGTTCAGTTGTTCAGTTCTTTCTGCGCAGGTGCAATGCGTTTTGATGCGTTTTTCACGCGCGTGATAAAAAAACGGAAGGTTTACAAACAACATTTCCTAGCAACCATCAGTGAAAAACGCAATGCACCCGCACTTGCTTGCGGATGCAATGCATTTTTCACACAGCCCCATTCACTTCTACGGGGCTAGGGCTGCGTGAAAAATTGAGAATATAGAACAGGCTGCGATTTTCACGCAACGCACAAGTGATGCATGAAAAAAAACGCTCATGTACACAGACCCATTGAAATGAATGGGCCAAGATTCAGTGCGGTTGCTATGCGTTTACTTCACGCATTGCACCCGCGCGGAAAACTCGCTCGTGTGAAAGGGGCCATCTGCTGTAAGGACAGCCTCCTGACAGCACCCCAAAAAGCCCTTTTTAGGGCTGGTATATCAGTCCTCTTTTTTTTTTTTCTCTATATATATATTGCAGTTGCCTGCCCGTGTGTGAGAGGCCACAGGCCCACAGACTGTACTGTGTGCACACCAATCATATAGGCCCCTTTCACGCGAACGTGTCCGGATTAGGTCCGGATGCGTTGCAGATGCGTTCAGTGAAAACTGTGCAATTTCGCAGGCAAAGCCATTCAGTTTTTCCTGCTATTGCGTTCAGTTGTTCAGTTTTTTCAGCGCGGGTGCAATGCGTTTTGATGCGTTTTTCACTCGCGTGATAAAAAACTAAAGGTTTACAAACAACATCTCCTAGCAACCATCAGTGAAAAACGCATCGCACCCGCACTTGCTTGCAGAATATAGAACATGCTGCGTTTTTCACGCAACGCAGAACTGATGCGTGAAAAAATTTACACAAACCAATTGAAATGAATGAGTCAGGATTCAGTGCGGGTGCTATGCGTCCACGTCACGCATTGCACCCGCGCGAAAAACTCGCTCGTGTGAAAGGGGCCATAGGGTGGCACAGTACCTTGCAGATAAAAAAAAGTCATTTCATTTTTACCCTTTAATATAATTGCAGTTGCCTGCCAGTGTGTGTCAGGCCCACAGACTGTACTGTGCCGACTGCCAGTGCCCACCACTCATATCAGGTGGCACAGTACTGTGGCAAAACCAACCGCGCCACTGGGTTTTGGAGGGGACAGATTGCCAGCCTCTTGCCCCAGGATTATGGGCCCTCTCATCAGCCCATGATAAACTTAAACCCCATGGCGATTTGACTGTGTTTGTGGCATCTGAGCGCTGTTTGGATATATTGAGCGCTCAGATCCAAGCCATCTGGGGATATGTTTAATGTCTGTGTGTACTGTAAAGGGTGGGACATTGTATATTGAATAATGATGTCTGTCCTATTGTCCCCACGTGTGTATTGGCGATTTCCCTTTGTCCTGAGAGATAATTGAATGAGTCCTCGAAGACATTGTGTATTCTCCTGCCTGTGATGATTACATTAACCTGTGTAGGGTAATTGTATCACAGGCAGAGGGGAGGGATATGCTGGGGGTGTCTGTATTGTCCCATTGTGTGTGATTGGCTGCTGTATCCCATGTCGCAGTCTTCCTTCTGGTCCCCTAGGGGAGTGTCCACCAGGTGGGAGACCTGCATAAATACCCGGCAGGTAGCCCTCAATAAAGTTAGAATTCCTGTTTAACCATTAATACGGAGCCTCGTCTCGTACTTGGGGGGAATTGCTACGTCAGAACGTTCTCTTGCCTGTTCCAGGAAAGGAGGACTTCGTATGGTTCCAGTTCGGTGGATTCCAGCGGTTGTGGGTTGCTGTGCTCTTCTCCAGGGGAATTACCCGAACGGTATTAACCCTCACTATACCGGGTTATACCGTAACAACTGGTGGCAGCGGCGGGATCGTTCCTACAGCCAGAAGGACAGCAACAGAAGGCACCGTGGATTTTACAATTTGAGGGCAAAGCGTGTCCCAGTACAGCATCGGTATGGAACCACTAGTGGAGTATGATGAGGGTGTCATGGATGACCGAGATGCAGTCCGCAAAGGCATCTGGTACCAGGCACTGAGTATTGTCGAGTATCTGCGGGACGAGAGGCTCCCCAAGGACGAGCAGCGACAGCAGAAGCGAGTAGCCCTGCGGATGCCCTTCCTAGGAGAGCAGCCCCTGGAAGAGTGGGTAGAAGACCTGAAGCACCTGGTAAGGCGGGAGATGTGGCTGGAAGATGCCTACCAGGCACTCTGGTGGTATGAAGCTCGGTACCTACCCCGGACAGCCGAGCATGACATGCCAGAGGGAGAGGAGTTTGATGGTCCTGGCTTGTTATGGGAGACTTTTTCAGAGCTGGAGTTTGGGAGCCCTACACAAGCCCGGTTCAGGGACCTCTTTGAGTGGCGGGAGAGCAGGTATGACTGGGACGACACTCACAAAATTGAGCAAGACCTGGTCCACCTGGTGACCCGGGAGATGGAGCTGGAGCAGGACTACCAGCAGCTGTTCCACTCCAGTGAGAGGGCTCAGCGAGAGAGCAGAGTGTCAGACCCAGGTCCAGAGCCCTTCAGCTGGGAGGATATTGTGGAGGTCTACTGGGAAGAACCCCAGGTGGCCGGTGGAGATGGGACCGAGGTCTCTCCACCGGTCCTGCAGGGAATTGGGAGCCCAGTCTCCATTCCCCAGCGGCAGGCTGAGTTACAGGGGGCAGAGACAGTCGGTCCTGTCCCCCAGCGGCAGAGTCAAGTGCAGGGAATTGGGAGCCCAGGCTCCATTTCCCATCGGCAGAGTGTCCAGCAGGGAATAGAGAGCCCAGTCTCCTTTCCCCAGCAGCAGGACACTGTATTGGGAGCGGAGACAGACGGTCTCCCTCCCCAGAGGCTGGAAGTATGTATGGGAGAGGAGCTTGTTACCCCTCTCTCCAGCGGCAGGCTAAGTTACAGGGGGCAGAGACAGTCGGTCCTGGCCCCCAGCAGCAGAGTGACTTACTGGGAGAGGAGAGCCTTGTCCTCCCTCCCCATCGGCAGAGAGTCCGGCAGGGAATAGAGAGCCCAGTCTCCTTTCCCCAGCAGCAGGACACTGTGTTGGGAGCGGAGACAGTCGGTCTCCCTCCCCAGCGGCTGGAAGTATGTATGGGAGAGGAGCTTGTTACCTGCTCTCCCCAGCGGCAGCCGGATTTTAAGGGAGTAGGGACAGTCGGTCCTGCTCCCCAGCGGCAGTATGTTTTGCAGGGAGAGAAGAGCATCGTCTCCATTCCCCATCGGCCGTGTGATTTACAGGGAATTGGGAGCCCGGTCTCCATCCCCCAGCGGCAGTTTAACGCACCAGGGGAGACAGTAAGCCCCACAACAGTGCAGATGGGACCGTGGTCTCTGCACTCACAGCACAGGGGTAGGGACAGTCGGTCCTGTCCCCAGCAACAGGGCCATTTAGCCAAAGGGGAGACAGTCGGTCTCCCCACAGCAGCATGGTGGTCTATCTAAAGGGGAGACAGTCAGTCTCTCCCTACAACAGCAGAGCTGTGTATCTAAAGGGGAGCCAGTCGGTCTCCCCTACAACAACCAGGCTCCAACCAGGCTACTTCCGTGGTAGCGCTGGCACCAGGGCAGAGTACCGCTGGTCTCTGCCCACTCAGCAACCCACTCAGGCAGTCTACCAGTCCCCACACAGCCGTAGTGAGGCACATGGACATGGACAGGTTTATCCCTTGCTCAGGTGTAGTAACCATTTATTGTGGGTGGGCTGTACTGCTGTTTCTGTTTTGTGGGTGGGCTGCTGGACTAATAAGGGCACTGACCGGCAGAAGGTCAGATACCCTGTTAGTCTGTTTGGAAAAGGGGAGATGTGTGGCGAAACCAACCGCGCCACTGGGTTTTGGAGGGGACAGATTGCCAGCCTCTTGCCCCAGGATTATGGGCCCTCTCATCAGCCCATGCTAAACTTAAACCCCATGGCGATTTGACTGTGTTTGTGGCATCTGAGCGCTGTTTGGATATATTGAGCGCTCAGATCCAAGCCATCTGGGGATATGTTAAATGTCTGTGTGTACTGTAAAGGGTGGGACATTGTATATTGAATAATGATGTCTGTCCTATTGTCCCCACGTGTGTATTGGCGATTTCCCTTTGTCCTGAGAGATAATTGAATGAGTCCTCGAAGACATTGTGTATTCTCCTGCCTGTGATGATTACATTAACCTGTGTAGGGTAATTGTATCACAGGCAGAGGGGAGGGATATGCTGGGGGTGTCTGTATTGTCCCATTGTGTGTGATTGGCTGCTGTATCCCATGTCGCAGTCTTCCTTCTGGTCCCCTAGGGGAGTGTCCACCAGGTGGGAGACCTGCATAAATACCCGGCAGGTAGCCCTCAATAAAGTTAGAATTCCTGTTTAACCATTAATACGGAGCCTCGTCTCGTACTTGGGGGGAATTGCTACGTCAGAACGTTCTCTTGCCAGTTCCAGGAAAGGAGGACTTCGTATGGTTCCAGTTCGGTGGATTCCAGCGGTTGTGGGTTGCTGTGCTCTTCTCCAGGGGAATCGCCCGAACGGTATTAACCCTCACTATACCGGGTTATACCGTAACAAGTACCTTGCAGAAAAAAAAGTCATTTCACTTTTACCCTTTAATAAAATTGCAATTGCCTGCCAGTGTGTGTCAGGCCCACTGACTGTACTGTGCCCACTGCCCACCACTTATATAGGGTGGCACAGTACCTTGCAGATAAAAAAGTCATTTAATTTTTACACTTTAATATAATTTCAGTTGCCTGCCAGTGTGTGTTAGGCCCACAGACTGTACTGTGCCCACTGCCCACCACTCATATAGGGTGGCATAGTACATTATACGTCGCACGCGCAGTGACCTAAAATTCAAACGAAGCGGATCGAGCATGGGTCTTTTTCCATCTCCCGGTTCCAAAAATCTACTCACTACACTGGCCCTGGCCCTGATAAGGGACAAAACAGAGATTAAACTGATAGGAATAGTACTTAGTTAACACTAGTTGCATTGGTGGCAAATTCCATTGCAAGTGCCCAAAATTAGAAGGAAGCGGACAGAGCAAGCTTTTTTCTCTATCTACCCATGCAAGGATTCAATTCAATACACGTCCCCTGATAGGGGACCTAACAAAGATTAAAATGGTAAGAATAGTAGTTCACACTATTTGTATTGGTGGCACAGTACATTGCGCGGCGCACGCTCAGTGCCCCAAATTGTAAGTAAGAGGACCGACCAATCATCTTTTTCCATCTCCCAATTCCTAAAATATATTCAATACACGTCCCCTGATAGGGGACGTAACAGGGATTAAACAAATAGGAATACTACTTAACATACCACTCATATAGGGTGGCACAGTACATTGCACGGTGCACGCGCAGTGCCCCAGATTGGAAGGAAGTGGACCGACCAAAATATTTTCCATCTCCCGGTTCCTAAAATCTATTCCATACACCGGCCCCTGATAGGGGACAAAACAGAGATTAAACTAGTAAGAACAGATTTTTTTAATAAAAAAAAAAAGAAGACAGCCTCTGCGGAGCTGGGTATTTTTTGGCCACGTTACTGAACACTCATGCACAATGGCTGTAGGCTCATGCGTCCTTTTGCGGAGGTGACAAACCAGGTCAGTCAGACCCAAGGCAACATCATCGACCTCATCCCATATGCGTTTTTTCTGGAGCGTGCCCTGCGAAGAGTGCTGGATCAGGCCATAGATGAGCATGAAGAGAAAGAGTTGTGGTCACCAGCACCACCAGAAGCAGCCTTGTCGTCGTCGCTTGCTGGACCTGCGGCAACGCAGAGAGAGGAGTCTGAAGAAGAGGAGTCAGAAGAGGAAGGTGGCTTTGAAGAGGTGGAAGACCAACCACAGCAGGCATCCCAGGGGGCTTGTTGTCACTTTTTGGGGATCCTTGGTGTTGTACGTGGCTGGGTGGAGGAAGAGACCTTCAATGACGTCAGAGAGGACAAGGAACGGGACATTGCTAGCTTGGTATCCAACCTTGTGCGAATGGGGAGTTTGCGGTTGTGAAAATGGACTGTTTGTGGTGCGTTAAACAGGAAGTTTGGTCTGTCAGAGTTTGGTCTGTCACTGTGAAGCGAGCGTAACCCTCACACTACCTGATCGATACAACATCATACCTGATCGTATACACACACTTTGCCATGGACCCCCCTCCAGCCTGCCACAGTCCAGGTGTTAGTCCCCTTGAAACAACTTTTCCATCACTATTGTGGCCAGAAAAAGTCCCTGTGGGTTTTAAAATTTGCCTGCTTATTGAAGTCTATGGCGGTTTGCCCGTTCGCGAACACTGGGGGAAGTTCACGTTCGCTGTTCGCGAACGGAAAATTTTATGTTCGCGATATCTCTAGTTTTAAAGTCGGTTGAAGTCTCACCTACATATAATTTGTTACAGGGACACCACAAAACATACAAGATAAAAGTGGATTCACACTTAACATATTTTTTGATAGAGAATTGTTAATTATTCAATGGATGGGTGGAACACTTCCCTTCTGCATATACCCGCAATTAATGCAGTTTGAGCAGGGGAAGCAACCCATTTTTTTGTGTACGTAAAAAAGTCTGTACTGTCTTTTTCTGTGAGCCAACATCAGTCCGTACAAGTCTATCCTTCAAGTTGTTTTGTCTTCTATAGGAACACAATGGAATTGTTTTAAATTCCTCTATGTTATTATGGCCACTAGATAAAATCGGCCAATGTCTATGGATAATTTTACAGTATGGAGGATTTGTCACTGGGATTCTTACTCAGCTTTCCAGGCTCCTGGCTGGCAAATCAAACTAGATATTCTACCAGTTGGAGATTTTCCAGTTTATAAACAGGGTGAGCTGGCAATCTTCACTCTGGGAAAGCTGTGTTACAATCTCTGTGAGGCAGTGATGGGAGCATATTGGTTATATAAAATATACACAATGCCACACTGATATATTGTGTGAATCTATAATAAGGCACCAGGACAACATAATCTGTTGTCACCAATGTAGCTCTACAGTGTAGCCACACAGCTTTTCAAGAATCCTGAATTGCAAGATGGTCTAGCTATATGAAAGCATGTATCACTACATAACTAGGCAAATTTGAAATTCAGCAGTTTGCAAAAGCTGGGTAACAACCTCTACAGAGATAAAATATAGGCCACACTTGGCACGTACATTCTGTATCCACTAGGAGGGGGTCAATTATTAGGTTTTAGACCTTAATAGCCACTTTATCTTTAGCTTAATAGCCCCTTTAGACTGACATTTTAGTCTTAATAGCCCCTTTAGTTAGTAGTGGTGTCAGCCTCTATATAACTTCAGCATATCCACTGACAGTCTAAATGTAAGCCAGCTTCCTTGCTGGCTTGAATTTAGACCATTTTCTATGCCTAAAACAGGCATAGAGAATAATAAATTAGATGGTCCCGTTGGCCTGTCCTCTTCTCCGCCCCACCAAGCCCCCTTTTTTAGATCTGACGTGAGCAGGGAAAAGTCACAAATAGCGGTGCAAATAGCCTTTGCGCCGCAATCTGCACCAGATTAACTGGTGTATACAGTTGCAAGAAAAAGTATGTGAACCCTTTGGAATGATATGGAATTAAATGTGATCTGATCTTCATTTAAGTCACAACAATAGACAATCACAGTCTGCTTAAACTAATAACACAAAGAATTAAATGTTACCATGTTATTTTATTGAACACACCATGTAAACATTCACAGTGCAAGTGGAAAAAGTATGTGAACCCCTTTGACTAATGACATCTCCAAGATCTAATTGGAGTGAGGTGTCAGCCAACTGGAGTCCAATCAATGAGATGAGATTGAAGGTGTTGGTTACAGCTGCCCTGCCCTATAAAAAACACACACCAGTTCTGGGTTTGCTTTTACCAAGAAGCATTGCCTGATGTGAATGATGCCTCGCACAAAAGAGCTCTCAGAAGACCTACGATTAAGAATTGTTGACTTGCATAAAGATGAAAAGGGTTATAAAAGTATCTCCAAAAGCCTTGCTGTTCATCAGTCCATGGTAAGACAAATTGTCTATAAATGGAGAAAGTTCAGCATTGCTGCTACTCTTCCTAGGAGTGGCCATCCTGTAAAGATGACTGCAAGAGCACAGCGCAGACTGCTCAATAAGTTGAAGAAGAATCTAGAGTGTCAGCTAAAGACTTACAAAAGTCTCTGGCATAGGCTAACATCCCTGTTAGCGAATCTATGATACGTAAAACACTAAACAAGAATGGATTTCATGGGAGGATACCACAGAGGAAGCCACTGTTGTCCCAAAAAAAAACATTGCTGCACGTTTACAGTTTGAACAAGAGCACCTGGATGTTCCACAGCAGTACTGGCAAAATATTCTGTGGACAGATGAAACCAAAGTTGAGTTGTTTGGAAGAAACACACAACACTATGTGTGGAGAAAAAGAGGCACAGCACGCCAACATCAAAACCTCAACCAAACTGTGAAGTATGGTGGTGGGGGCATCATGGTTTGGGGCTGCTTTGCTGCGTCAGGGCTTGGACGGATTGCTATCATCGAAGGAAAAATGAATTCCCAAGTTTATCAAAACATTTTGCAGGAGAACTTAAGGCCATCTGTCCACCAGCTGAAGCTCAACAGAAGATGGGTGTTGCAACAGGACAACGACCCAAAGCATAGAAGTAAATCAACAACAGAATGGCTTAAACAGAAGAAAATACGCCTTCTGGAGTGAGCCAGTCAGAGTTCTGACCTCAACCCAATTGAGATGCTGTGGCATGACCCCAAGAAAGCGATTCACACCAGACATCCAAAGAATATTGCTGAACTGAAACAGTTCTGTAAAGAGGAAGGGTCAAGAATAGAGTTGAGCGAACTTGTATTTTAAGTTCGGCGTCCAAAGTTCGGGTTGGGGTTATCGAAGAATCCCGTTATGGATTACGCTACCACGGACCATAATAGAATTTTGAATCCATAAGGGGATTCTTCGATGAAACCGAACCTTGGACAACACTACAGACCTGGGGTGACGTCACCGTCATGTGATCAGTGCAGGGGGCGTGGCTCAGTACTGGATTGGATAAGAGGTGAATTTACCACAGGTGGACTCCTGTTATGGTGTAGAAACATCACAAAGATATCAATAAAAATGAGAGGCCTCCACAATTGGAAGTGTCATAGCAAAGTTGCTGGAGATGGAACCACAGCAACTCCAGCAACACTGAACTATTGGATTTCGGGAGCACATAGAATAAAATATTTTCCTTAAGCAAAGCCCTTAACTGGAGGTCAATAGGTACAGTAGTACACTGGATGCAGTCTGAATGGGGTACAGAGACCACAGCCAAGGACTTCTTCAAAAGTACTGTAAGTATTCTGTACCAGATCATAAGGCCTGATGCAGGAAGTTGTCAGTTGAACCCGTGGTCTAGAATGGTCAGTTCAGTTAACCAGATAGCAAAACAGAACAGGGCAACTGAAATCATTATCTTCGAAGAGTGGACATTGTCAATCAGAGTCGCCACTCCTAACAACCCCAGGGACTAACATTTCCTGAAAGGAAAGCAGCCCTTCAGATAATGATCGTTTCTGCTGCAGTAGCGACATAGGCTATTTCTACGTATTTGCTGGCACTCCTCCACAAACAGCTTGACAGTATTCAGCTGCATAGGTTCTGCCAGGGTAGACAAAAATGAGAGAAGCATGGGCCTCTGTAATGATGGTGACAAGCCGATTCCCTGAGATGTTCTCTTAAACACAGATCATTGTGTATGGCCAGTGTAGATGGTCCCAGCCTGCCAATTCAACTGTGATGCAACAGCCATCAAAGCTTCATTATTCCTTTTAAGGCTGTTGCACATGGCTGTAGCCATTTTTGCAGACTGCAAATTGTGGATCCACAAAACACAGATACCGGCTGTGTGTTCTGCATTTTGCGGAATGCATCATTCTGCTATTTATACAACAGTTCTATCCTTGTCCGTTTGTACCGTGGAACGCACCGTGTGCTTTCTGCATCTTTTGTGGCCCAATTGAAGTAAATAGGTTTGCATCTGACGCATAAAAAATGTGGACAAAAATGCAGTTAAAAAAAAATTGCGGTCGTATCCATAGAAAAATGTATCTGCACTCACAAATCTTAAAATTCTTGGCACTTTATTGTGTCTAAGCCCTCAAACTATGTGGATGTAGTAAATAATATAACAATATAGCAATAACAAATGACAAAACAGGTTCACACTGCGGTCTTACTAAGCCCTCAAACTGATGTTAAAATTGAGAGATTAGTCAACATGTCCTGCAGTGGAGGACATGTCTTAAGCCCGAGCACCACACCAAGGTTTCTCAAGTAGCTCGGGACCTAACACTCACCTACCTGTGCCGTATGGGCAATACCAGGGGCCAGTGGGCATTACAGGAATATATAGGTCGACTCACAGCAGACTCCTCAGTTACCACTTGTGGCCCATTGCTAATGACGATCCCCAGCAAAAATGCATACGGTGGAGGATGCCCGCAGAGCTCCTATGTAAATGTAGCCTGTTTTCCATCCACAGGCTACATTTAGGTGCACCTGTGAGGCCTGGGCCATATCATCCAGTCTTGGGTGGGGCTCACAGCCCTCTCCCTCTTCCCATTGCAGACATTATTATATGCTGGAGGTAACTGAGGAGTCTGCTGTGAGTCGGTCTATACATTCCTGTAATGCCCACTGGCCCCTTGATAATGTACCTGGGGCATAAAAACCCAAGAGCAGAATATAAAATCAGTGATACAGTACTAACCTCAGTATCTGAGGAAAGGGATTTAGGGGTCATTATATCAGACGACCTAAAGGTGGGCAGGCAATGTCATAGAGCAGCAGGAAATGCCAGCAGAATGCTTGGGTGTATAGGGAGAGGCATTAACAGTAGAAAGAGGGAGGCGCTCGTGCAGCTCTACAGAGCACTAGTGAGACCTCATTTGGAGTATTGTGTGCAGTACTGGAGACCATATCTGCAGAAGGATATTGAAACTTTGGAGAGAGTTCAGAGAAGAGCTACTAAACTACTACATGGATTGCAGGACAAAACTTACCAGGAAAGGTTAAAGGACCTTAACTTGTATAGCTTGGAAGTAGGAAGAGACAGAGGGGATATGATAGAAACTTTTAAATAGGGGAATCAACACGGTAAAAGAGGAGAGAATATTTAAAAGAAGACAAACTGCTACAAGAGGACATAGTTTTAAATTAGAGGGGCAAAGGTTTAAAAGTAATATCAGGAAGAATTACTTTACTGAGAGAGTAGTGGACGCATGGAATAGCCTTCCTGCAGAAGTGGTAGCTGCAAATACAGTGAAGGAGTTTAAGCATGCATGGGATAGGCATAAGGCCATCCTTCATATAAGATAGGGCCAGGGGCTATTCATAGTATTCAGTATATTGGGCAGACTAGATGGGCCAAATGGTTCTTATCTGCCGACACATTCTATGTTTCTATGTATGTTTCTATGTAGGATGTCTATTGTGGTACTTGTGGTCCGCTGCGGGCATCCTCCCCAATATGCATTTTTGCTAGGGATCGCCATTAGCAACGAGCCACAAGTGCAGGATCTGCTCCCCTGTATATATATGCAAAACTGCATTTTTGGGTTGAGCACATCCTGCTTCATGCCACCTTTCAGTTGTTTTTAATATATAATATTTTTTGGAGGTGTGTAAACTCCTATGTAAATGTAGCCTGTTTTCCATCCACAGGCTACATTTAGGTGCACCTGTGAGGCCTGGGCCATATCAGCCAGTCCTGGGTGGGGCTCACAGCCCTTTCCCTCCTCCCATTGCAGGCATGGTTATATGCTGGAGGTAACTGAGGAGTCTGCTGTGAGTCGGCCTATACATTCCTGTATTGCCCACTGGCTCCTTGTGTAGGATGTCTATTGTGGTACTTGTGGTCCACTGCGGGCATCCTCCATCGTATGCATTTTTGCTGGGGATCTCCAATAGCAACGGGCCACAAGTGCAGGATCTGCTCCCCTGTATATATATGCACAACTGCATTTTTGGGTTGAGCACATCCTGCTTCATGCCACCTTTTATCTGTTTTGTGTATACTTTATTGTTTCTTCCAACAACACACTGGTTAGGATGTGGGGGTACATAAGTTGACAGCCTCATTCACTACGCCTCATCAAGGGCAAGTATGGTGAGTACCAATGCTTTTTTCTAGTGATATATTTGAATAGACTACTTGGACTGAGCACAACCTTGAACCGCAAAGTCCAGAGTGACTCCCAAAAACATGAGTTTGTCTCACGTAGCAGTGCAGACTGGCTTTCTTTAGGTGAGAAGTATATACTACATGTATTCATTATTCTAGGACACCTCTGAGGACAGAGTATGGAACTAGATAGCATAATGAAGGATACTGGTTAAAGGATCCTCTTACTTTTGGAGCAGATTAGCCCTTGCCAACCATTCACCAGAAAATAAAGACACCAGGAAAGCAATCTTGGTATGCTCAGTGGGTAATCAATGGGCCTATAACTCAAAATGGATGGTACATAGGTTTAGGAAATTGAAAACTGAAGTACATAGGTTTAGGAAACCCCAACAGGCCTTAGCATCAAACTTAGCAGCAGTTGTAGATGCATCCCAAAACTGCAAGATAGTGGAGCAAGTTGTGGCTTGTGGAGTCAAAGCAGATGCAGAGATGGACAGCTCATCCATTTGACCAAAGATCATGTTTAGATACTGAAGTAGTTGCTTATGATGACTGTGTTGATTAGTCAACACCTTGAACACGTCTTGCAAACCCAACTTCGGTGGGCCATAGCCTAACCAAACTGATACAAAAGCAAATAGGTATCTGCAGTTTCACTGAACAGATTTGGCTTGGGGTACTCCTAAGGGCATTATCACCCCTATACAGGGGTCTGGTCTTCGCTGCAGGGGAATCACCAGGCCACGAACTCTTGATGTAGTCTCTGTTCAATGACTGCTGACCCAAGGGGGCCAAGCGACTACTATACATTGCACCAAGGGATCAGGTAAATCGCAGGCATATACTTTACTAATACAAGTACTTTGCTTTCTCCACCTTACCTAGCATTGTTTTCGAAATTTTATTAGGATGTGTTTTTAATATGTCATGTATTGTCATCATGTTTCTCAGTGTCAGGGTAAACCATTGGAGTGGATATCTTACTGTGAATGTAGAAACGCAGCTGCCAGGCGCAGAAGTCTCCGCTGGCAAACAGTTCGAAGGAGACTGATGCGCTTTTTTTTTGGGAAATGTATGGGCGCCAGCTAGGGCCCCCGTCCAAAGAGAGGATTTATTGGCTTGGCGTTTATGCATTTATTAAGAGAACAATATACGAAAATGAACGTGTGTTTGTTGTTTCCAGTGTGCCTGATCAACCGTTGGAGGTAATGGCGCAATTCCTGTACATAAGCACACATGAGAATCCTAGTGAACTTTGTTGGGCATTGATCACTGAGCAAACAAAAGAAGGAAGGTATATGGAAGAGGATAAAGAACTAGCTGACTACCTCAATGAATACTTCTGTTCAGTTTTTACAAAGCAAAATGAAGGAGAAGGACCTCAGTTAGGGAGGAAGACTAATGAATCCTTTGATGCATGTGTCTTAACAGAGGAAGAGGTTTTAAGTCAGCTGTCTAAAATTAATACAAATAAATCACAGGGGCCTGATGGGATACACCCAAAGCTATTAAAAGAGCTTAGAGGTGTACTAGCAAAACCATTAACAGATTTATTTAACCAATCACTGGTAACAGGTGTCGTCCCAGAAGATTGGAAATTAGTAAACGTTGTGCCAATTCACAAGAAAGGTAGTAGAGAGGAATCGGGCAAGTCTGACATCAATAGTGGGGAAATTAATGGAAACCATACTCAAGGAGAGGATTGTGGAACATCTAAAAACCCATGGGTTGATTGATAAAAAACAGCATGGGTTTACTTCAGGGAGATCATGTCAAACTAATCTTATTGACTTTTATTTACCAAACGGAAAAGGATTTAGGAAAACTAGAGGAATGGTCAAAAATCTGGCAACTAAAATTTAATGTCGATAAGTGCAAGATAATGCACCTGGGGCGTAAAAACCCAAGAGCCGAATATAAAATCAGTGATACAGTACTATCCTCAGTATCTGAGGAAAAGGATTTAGGGGTCATTATATCAGACGACCTAAAGGTGGGCAGACAATGTCATAGAGCAGCAGGTAATGCCAGCAGAGTGCTTGGGTGTATAGGGAGAGGCAGTAACAGTAGAAAGAGGGAGGTGCTCGTGCCGCTCTACAGAGCACTAGTGAGACCTCATTTGGAGTATTGTGTGCAGTACTGGAGACCATATCTGCAGAAGGATATTGAAACTTTAGAGAGAGTTCAGAGAAGAGCTACTAAACTAGTACATGGATTGCAGGACAAAACTTACCAGGAAAGGTTAAAGGACCTTAACATGTATAGCTTGGAAGTAAGAAGAGACAGAGGGGATATGATAGAAACTTTTAAATACATAAAGGGAATCATCACGGTAAAAGAGGAGAGAATATTTAAAAGAAGAAAAACTGCTACAAGAGGACATAGTTTTAAATTAGAGGGGCAAAGGTTTAAAAGTAATATCAGGAAGTATTACTTTACTGAGAGAGTAGTGGACGCATGGAATAGCCTTCCTGCAGAAGTGGTAGCTGCAAATACAGTGAAGGAGTTTAAGCATGCATGGGATAGGCATAAGGCCATCCTTCATATAAGATAGGGCCAGGGGCTATTCATAGTATTCAGTATATTGGGCAGACTAGATGGGCCAAATGGTTCTTATCTGCCGACACATTCTATGTTTCTATGTTTCTATGAACAAGGTTCACTCTAGTGGTAATTGGGAGACATGTGGTGGTTACTTCCTGTGTGTCATCACTTCCTGTATGATTGTACTGTACATGAAGGAAGTGGTCAGGTGTTGGGCCTGCCCTCTTTCTATTGTTACCCCTTTTGTCTATTTAAATAAAGAAAATAGTCTGGGCAAGGGTTCAGTGCTCACCAGATCAACCATGAAACATCTTACCTGACTCCTGGAAGAGTGTGCCCTGTCCTTACACAAAAGAGCTTGATACATGTGCTTGTAAGCACGGGGCAAGGAAATTTCTACAACAGATGGTGAGCTAGGTACAACCAACTCATTTTTTCTGCTCTGCACAGCAGATAAAAGGGGAGAGAGTAAAGTGTAATTTTGTCTGCTGCGTCAGAGGAAATTTCTGCTTCGTAAAAGAACGTTTTCGCTCTTGTTGTGTAAGGACAAGGCAAGTGCCTTTTCGTTGTGTAGTTTTTGGTGGATCTGGTGGATTGTGATGTGTGTGCTGACCAGTATAGAATATAGAGTAGTGTTTTTTGTTGTAACTTCTCTGTTTTTGTGTTACTTTAATGTCAGTGTGACTTTATAGGAGGTTGTTCTGGATTTTAGAGAAACTGTTTTGTTTGATTTGGTTTTTCTGTTGTTGGATTTTGGAGAGACCATCTTGTCTTTCTTTGTGTGTCCAGCAATGTGGTATTGTCGGCTATCTTTGAATTGCTTTGTGTGAAGAGCATGTGCTTTTAGCAGACATCTTGGTTAGTTTGGTGCTGCAGGTTTTAACAAGGAATTCATTTTAGTTTGAGCTGATTCACTTTTTAGTTTTGGTGTCTATGGAAAGTGATTTGTTTGTTTTTGCCTCAAATCTCAGTTTTGTCCAGTATAGTTATTTTGTCTTTCTGTAACCTTTCTATGTGGAGTTTGATTTTGTTTTGGTAAGTTTTGTGCTGGATATTGGTTGAGTGTTCGGTTATGGTATAGCTCAGTGACCAGTCTAATACGGGAATCCTTGTGTGGACATTAGTAGCAGTTTAGTGGTGAAATTGTCCTGTAGTTGATGATTCTGCTTAGTGATTGTATATCTGTGGCTGTTACACTGGTGCTTTGTAGTTCTGTGCCAAAAGTATTCGGACAACTTCCAGAGATTGATAGCAGTATCTTTTTATAGCAACCATTGTGGTGTTTGTATTCCTGTACAATGCAAAGCATTTTTAAGGAAGTTGCAAAGTTGAGTAACACTGAGGCCATTGTTCAAGCTAAGAAGGGATCTACTGATCCATGGCTACAGGCTCAGAATTATGTTGCATTATTGTTACCAGAAAATGGCGCAAACGTGAAGACAAGTATGCTCTGATTTTTTAAAATATAGCGGCTCACCCACCAATCAGGTGGAATAAGGTGCTCACCTATGGATGCACTCGTATCCAAACAGTCAAAAAAATGAAAAATGGAGGGGCACACTTATATCTGAGATGGACAATTAAATGTATATTTATTAAAAAGTTTTAATTAAAATACCATATAACAAACCCAAAACCATATATATATGGCGGTATGATCACTTGTACAGTGGAAATAAGTGAAAAATTCACTAAAAACAATATAAACAATCCACCAATAATAATTCATCAACAGTGCATTTCATCCAAAGGAATGTAACTAAGTTCAAAACTAAAGTGCTAATAGTGCCTTAGTGTTCACTGTGCAAACATAATACTAAACACATACTGTGAAAATTCATAAATTCATAAACCAAATGACATCCTGTGTCACCAGATGTTCTGCCGTCAATAATATAACAATTTTGCCCAAACGCAATAATTACTGACACTACAAATTAATTGCCACGGACCCATAAGCTCATTAAAAAACTTTGTTGAAAAAGACGCATTGGAAATCAAAGTCACTTGAATTGCCACCAAACAATAGTCTCTTACGTGGAGGCACCTTAATAGCTGCTATTTGCCCCTGTACATATAATGCTGGCCGGTGTGGTATTCCTTATTGCATCTTCCGCCACAGAGCAAACGCTTTGAATTACTTTGTATCAGTAGCCCGTAATGTTAGTAATTGAGGGGTATACATTACCACCATCCGCGTTGCCAAGTCGGTGAAACTTCTCCTCCTTGCCGCTCAGACATGGTCTGGGTCTCATGTGGAGTCCAACATGACCTAGCGTTAGGTGGCTGACGTAGTTTGAGTCTTTCTCTTGTCCAGGAATATTCGTCACTGGGTCCTAGAGTGCACCTGGTTTGCAAGCGCTATATTAATTAAGTCTGTTCCAATGGCTACTTTAATAAAATCCTGCGGGTAAGATTTAAAATATAAAGCTTGATTAAAATGCCGTCATTACCAAACGCGTTTCGGGGACATTTCCTCTTCTTCAGTGGTCATGGCCGTACATCTTACCCTCAACTATTTATAGTGTAAATTATTAGACATTGAATGCTGGGATAGCAGGCATAAGCTAAAATATGCAATGGAACATTTATTCAAACCATATAAATACAATCGCATAGATAAGAAATATAATAAATGATCTCATAAGGAGGTATATCCAAGGAGAACCAAAACCATATAAAGCAAAGCTTTTTTAAAAAAACACGTCATTATTGCGTTTTTTATGCGTTTTTCACCTAGAACCCGAATATTTCAATTTTTCTGAGAGTATATATGTATATCAACATACATGGTGTATTCCGTTTTCTATTGTACTTTTTGAACTTTATTTAGACTTTTTTCAGACTTTTTTCAATGCATCAGACACAAAATGTCCTTGTGGGGGTTTAAACACTGCTAGGAGGATCTAGATGGAAAAGAAGATAGAGATGGGCGGTCTGGAGGAAAGGAGGAGTCCAAGTGCTGATAGACAGCCTGACTTGGATACCGCGTCTCCGCCAGACAACCCCTTCAAAGAAATACGAACAATTCCAGTTCAGCATTTAATCCCCTAGGTATGATGGTATCGAAAATTCTTTGTGACTCTTGTCTTGACATGGACATTAAAAAATTGCCTCCTCTCCATAATTTTTGTGCCTTCTCAATGGCAGTACCTTGGATCGCTATTATGTAAATCTTTAAAGTGTTTCGACACTGAATGGGCCTCAAATCCCTTCTTGATGTTTGAGATATGTTCACTTATCCTTTTCTTCAAAGGTCTCTTGGTCCTACCAATATATTGTTTCTGACATGCGCACTCCAAAAGTTAAATCCCCTCCTTGGAGTCACATGTCAGAGTATCCTATATCTCAATAGTGAAAGGGTTTTGTCTTGATTTAACCTCAGTAGTCTTCTTAGGAAATTTGGTGATTTTACAATTTAGACACCTCCCACACCTTAAAAAACCTTTTGTTGTTAACCAATTCTGATTGATAATATTAGCTATCCTTGTTCGATATGTTTTTTTTTTAACTGTGGGGGCTACTTTTAGACCAAGGTTGGCCGCCTTTGTATAAGTAATTTTAGGATTGCTGGTCAACATTGGTCCCACAATTTTGTCATCTAATCAAAAATGCCAATTTTTTTTATAACATTCTCTATCTGACAATATTGAGAATGGAAAGGTAGAATTATACGTAAAGTGTCATCTTTTTGTGTAGAAACTATTGGCTGAAAGAAGGATTCCCTATCCATCTCCATCACCTTTTAGGGAATCCTTCTTTCAGCCAACAGTTTCTACAAAAAAAATTGGCATTTTTTTATAAGATGACAAAATTGTGGGACCAATGTTGACCAGCAATCCCAAAATAACTTATACAAAGGTGGCCAACCTTGGTCTAAAAGTAGCCCCCACAGTGAAAAAAACATATGGAACAAGAAGGATAGCTAATATTTAGAGATGGCCCGAACTATCCGCCGGCGAACAGTTCCCGGCGAACATAGCTTGTTCGCGTTCGCCCCGGCGGGCGAACACATGCGATGTTCGGTCCGCCCCCTATACATCATCATTGAGCAAACTTTGACCCTGTACCTCACAGTCAGCAGACACATTCCAGCCAATCAGCAGCATACCCTCCCTCCCAGACCCTCCCATCTCCTGAACAGCATCCATTTTAGATTGATTCGGAATTTGCAGTCTTAGTGAGAGGAGGGACAGTGTAGCTGCTGCTGATTTAATTGGGAAATCGATAGCTAGGCTAGTGTATTCAGTGTCCACTCCAGTCCTGAAAGACTCATCTGATCTCTGCTGTAAGGACAGCGTCCTGACAGCACCCCAAAAAGCCCTTTTTAGGGCTGCAACATTAGTCTGCTTTATTTTTTTTTTATTTTTTTTTTCTCCATATGTATATTGCAGTTGCCTGGCCTGCCCGTGTGTGAGGAGCTGCAGGCCCACAGACTGTAGTGTGCCCACTGCCAGTGCCCACCCCTGTCATCCCATGTGGCACAGGACTTTGCATCAAAAAAAGGCATTTCATTTTTACACTTTAGTGATGACAGGCAGAGGAAGGCCACCCCGCAGGGGCCGTCGTGGTCGTGGTGCTGTGATTTCCACTGTCCCTGGAATAATGCCTAGTGTTCAGAGGCCATGTACCCTGAACCCGAAAAATTCTGAGGACATAGTTGACTGGCTTAGACAGGACACCCAATCTTCAACAGCTTCCGCTAAGAACCTTGATGCACCATCCTCCTCCAGCTCAGCTTCGTTCACCTGCTCTCAAGTTACCACACTCCCGCCCGCCGCCGCCACCACCACTACCACCACAGCCACTACAGCCGCTTCACTTGATCCGTCAAAGGAGTTATTTACACATCAGTTGGATGCAATTAGTGATGCGCAACCATTATTGCCAGATGATGTAGATTATAGTGATATGTCTCAGTCAGGCAGGATTACACACATGGACGTACAGTGTGATGATGATGATGATGATGATGTTGTACCCGCTGCTGCTTTCTTTGCTGAGGTGTCAGATACAAGTGAAGCGGTTGATGATGACGATGTGTCCATGGATGCCACGTGGGTGCCTGCTCGAAGAGAAGAAGAGGGGGAAAGTTCAGAAGGGGAGACAGAGAGAATAAGGAGACGAGTTGGAAGCAGGGGGAGGTCGTCGCAAGGAGTTAGTGGCACAGTCAGACAGCATGTATCGGCACCCGGGGTCAGCCAGACAGCACGCCAGTCAACACATGCTGTTGCCACCACCAGAATGCCATCATTGCAAAGCTCAGCAGTGTGGCATTTTTTTGTGTGTCTGCCTCTGATAACAGCAATGCCATTTGCAACCAGTGCCAAAAGAAACTGAGTCGTGGGAAGTCCAACAGCCACCTCCGTACAACCGCTTTGCGAAGGCACATGATCTCACATCACAAACGCCTATGGGATCAACACATGAGTACAAGCAGCACACAAACTCAAAGCCACCATGCTCCTCCTTGTCCAGCATCTTCAGCCACGTCAACCACTGCTGTCCTCCCTGCCCCCTCTCAACCAACCGCCACTCCGCCTCGCACCTTCAGCAGTTCCTGCTCATCTGCCCACAGTCAGGTGTCTGTCAAGGACATGTTTGAGCGTAAGAAGCCAATGTCACAGAATTACCCCCTTGCCCGGCGACTGACAGCTGGCTTGACGGAACTCTTAGCCCACCAGCTTTTACCATACCAGCTGGTGGAGTCTGAGGCCTTCAAAAAATTTGTCGCTATTGTGACACCACAGTGGAAGGTACCCGGACGAATTTTTTTTTCAAAAAAGGCAATCCCAAACCTCTACAATGTCATTGAAAAGGATGTCATGGCATCTCTGGCATACAGTGTTGGGACAAGGGTCCATCTGACCACTGATACCTGGTCTGCAAAGCACGGTCAGGGCAGGTATATCACGTACACTGCGCATTGGGTCAACCTGCTGACGGCTGACAAGCATGGAATGCGTAGCTCCGCAGAGGAGTTGGTGACACCGCCACGACTTGCAGGCAGACCTACTGCCACCTCCTCTACTCCTACTCCATCCTCTTCGATATCCTCCTCGGCTGAGTCCTCTTCTGCTACGGCGTCTGGCTGCACATCAACTGGATCCCCCCAGCTCCCCAGGGGCTATTCCACATCCCGGATACGACAGTGTCACGCTGTCTTGGGGTTGACTTCCTGAAAGCAGAGAGCCACACAGGACCAGCACTCCTGTCCGCCCTGAACGCACAGGTGGATCAGTGGCTTACCCCGCACCAACTGGAGATCTGCAAAGTGGTATGTGACAATGGAACAAATTTGTTGTCGGCATTGAATTTGAGCAAGTTGCCACATGTGCTGTGCACATGGCACATGTGTTGAATCTCATCGTACAACGCTTTGTGTCTAAGTACCCAGGCTTACAGGACGTCCTCAAGCAGGCCAGGAAGGTGTGTGGCCATTTCAGGCGTTCCTACACGGCCATGGCGCACTTTTCCGATATTCAGCGGCGAAACAACATGCCAGTGAGGCGCTTGATTTGCGACAGCCCGACACGTTGGAATTCAACACTCCTAATGTTCGACTGCCTGCTCCAACAATAAAAAGCCGCCAACGAGAATTTGTATGACCGGGGTGCTAGGACAGCCTCTGCGGAGCTGGGAATTTTTTTGCCACGTTACTGGACGCTCATGCGCAATGCCTGTAGGCTCATGCGTCCTTTTGAGGAGGTGACAAACCTAGTCAGTCGCGCCGAAGGCACCATCAGCGACCTCATCCCATTTGTTTTCTTCCTGGAGCGTGCCCTGCGAAGAGTGCTGGATCAGGCTGTAGATGAGCGTGAAGAGTTGTGGTCACCATCAACACCAGAAACAGCCTTGTCATCATCGCTTGCCGGACCTGCGGCAACGCTGGAAGAGGAGTATGAGGAAGAGGAGTCAGAGGAGGAATGTGGCGGCTTTAAGGAGGAGGAAGACCAACCACAGCAGGCACCCCAGGTGCTCGTTGTTGTCACCTATCTGGGACCCATGGTGTTGTACGTGGCTGGGGGGAAGAACAGACCGTCAATGACATCAGTGAGGACGAGGAACGGGAAATGAGTAGCTCTGCATCCAACCTTGTTCAAATGGGGTCTTTCAAGAAAAACCTGTACTGGGTGGCCACGCTACTAGACCCCCGGTATAAGCAGAAAGTGGCAGAAATGTTACCAAATTACCGAAAGTCGGAAAGGATGCAGCAGTTCAAAACCAAACTAAAAAATATGCTTTACACAGCTTATAAGGGGGATGTCACAGCACAACGGGAATCTAACAGGGGAAGAGGTGAGTGTAATCCTCCTCCTACCACGGCGGCAAGGACTGGACGATTTACAGATGTGTTGTTGATGGAGGACATGCAGAGCTTTTTCAGTCCTACTCATCGCCACAGCCCTTCAGGATCCAGCCTTAGAGAACGACTCGACCGACAGGTAGCAGACTACCTCGCCTTAACAGCAGATATCGACACTCTGAGGAGCAATGAACCCCTTCACTACTGGGTGTGCAGGCTTGACCTGTGGCCTGAGCTATCCTAGTTTGCGATAGAACTTCTGGCCTGCCCTGCTTCAAGTGTCCTGTCAGAAAGGACCTTCAGTGCAGCAGGAGGCATTGTCACTGACAAGAGAAGTCGCCTCAGTCAAAAAAGTATTGATTACCTCACCTTCATAAAGATGAATGAGGCATGGATCCCGAAGGGACTGACAGTGGGGGATACGTTTGACTAACAAAAGGCCTGATTACATGCCTTGGCCTCAAAATGGTCCCCATGCTGCTGTATTTAATGTCTGCATACCAGATGACTTTCGTGAATTCTCCACCACCAACTAGGGTTCAAGCCGCAATGTTTTAGTCACTTTTCTGCCTGGAAAACATCAATTTTTCCGGCTGCTGCTACAATGGCGGCTACAACAATGTCATTATTTTTCAGGCATGTGTACATGCCTAATTTTTCTGTCCTATGGTGCAGCACTGTGGCTGCAAAAACAAACAAAAAAAAAAAGGCACATACAAGTAACAATTCCCCTTCGTGATCGTTACCTTGTTGTGGTGAAGGGGCTTGCGTATCACAATGAAGCAATCATCACCTCTATGAGTTTGTTGGCAATGTTGCCACACCCCAGATGATAAGGCCGTTGCTTCATTATGGTCAGACCAAAAGCGATCGGACGGCTGGATAATATTTCATAGAAAAAACATTAATTTACCTTTTTCTTTTTTTTTATGTTGTATGGGTTTTTTAATACATAAAATAAAAAATCATAATAAAGTCTCTTAATAGTTTTTTAGAAATAATGCAGACAATTAAGAAAATCCCCATCAATTCCAATACAAAGCAAGTACAGAGCTCAGAACACCACTCATATAGGGTGTCACAGCACATTGCTCTGTGCACGCGCAGTGCCCCAATTTGGGAGTATGAGGACCGACCAAGCTGCTTTTTCCATCTCCTGGTTCCTGAAATCAATTCAGTTTGGTGTATAAGAGTTTGGTCTGTCACTGTGAAGGCAGTCGAAGGTACCCGGCCTAAATTTTTTTTCACAAAAGGCAATCCCTGATATGGGATGTAACAGGGATTAAACTGATGAGAATAGTACGACAGAAGATACCACTCATATGGGGTGAGTAAATTGCACGGCGCAGACGCAGTGACCGTGGATTAAAACAGAGTGGAGGGAGCCAGCGTTTTTTTAACCATCTCCCCGTTCGAAAAATCAATTTAATAAATGGACCCCAGATCGGGGACATTAGAGGGATTAAACTGATGAGAATAGTACTACAGAAAATACCACTCATATCGGGTGTGACAGTAAATTGCACGGCGCAGACGCAGTGACCGTGGATTAAAACAGAGTGGAGGGAGCCAGCGTTTTTTTAACCATCCCCCCGTTCGAAAAATCAATTCCATAAATGGACCCCAGATTGGGGACGTTAGAGGGATTAAACTGATGAGAATAGTACTACAGAAAATACCACTCATATCGGGTGTGACAGTAAATTGCATGGCGCAGATGCAGTGACCGTGGATAAAAACAAAGGGGAGGGAGCCAGCGTTTTTTTAACCACCCCCCCGTTCGAAAAATCAATTCCATAAATGGACCCCAGATTGGGGACGTAACAGGGATTAAACTGATGAGAATAGTACTACAGAAAATACCACTCATATCCGGTGTGACAGTAAGGCCTCATGCACACGACCGTTGTTTGATTCCGTGTCCGTTGCTCCGTTTTTCGTGATTTTCTGCGGATCCATTGGTTTTCAATGGGTCCGTGGAAACCTCGGCAAATGCACCGTTTGTCCTCCGCGTCCGTGGTCCGTGATTCCAGTCCGTCAAAAAAATATAACCTGTCCTATTCTTGTCTGTGAAAAACGGTTCACGGACCCATTCAAGTCAATGGGTCCGTGAAAAAATGCGGATGGCCATCCGTGTGTCATCCGCGTTCCGTGTCCGTTTTTTTTGCGGATCCCTTGGCAGGCACTTGGGAAAAATTGTCAGCCTGTCTTTTGGTAAAATCTTTTGGGTCATGTCCGCTAAAAAAAACGGAAGACACACGGAAACACAACGGAAGGCAAAAACAGACACGGATCACTGAACAACGGAACCCCTTTTTGCGGACAGCATAAAAAAACGGTCGTGTGCATGAGGCCTAAATTGCACGGCGCAGACGCAGTGACCGTGGATTAAAACAGAGTGGAGGGAGCCAGCGTTTTTTTAACCATCTCCCCGTTCGAAAAATCTATTCAATAAATGGACCCCAGATTGGGGACGTTAGAGGGATTAAACTGATGAGAATAGTACTACAGAAAATACCACTCATATCGGGTGTGACAGTAAATTGCATGGCACAGATGCAGTGACCGTGGATAAAAACAAAGGGGAGGGAGCCAGCGTTTTTTTAACCATCTCCCCGTTCGAAAAATCAATTCAATTCACCTTTCAGGGACCCTTGGTGTTGTACGTGGCTGGGTGGAGGAAGAAACCTTCAATGACATCACCGGGACATGGCTAGCTTGGTATTCAACATTGTGCAAATGGGGAGTTTGCGGTTGTGCAAATGAACTGTTTGCGTAACCCTTATCGATACAACCCTGTAACCCTGATCGATACAACATCATACCTGATCGTATACACACACTAGATGTTTTAAACCACGTTGTTCAAAAAAATTTAGGATTGTTAGGTGATTTATGCCTTTTATGGATTAAAACCCAACTCTGCGTCAACTATGTAATTTTCCATGGGAGTTTTGCCATGGATCCCCCTCCGGCATGCCATAGTCCAGGTGTTAGTCCCCTTGAAACAACTTTTCCATCACTATTGTGGCCAGAAAGAGTCCCTGTGGGTTTTAAAATTCGCCTGCCTATTGAAGTCTATGGTGGTTCGCCCGTTTCGCCCGTTCGCGGAAGTTGGAAGTTCGCAGTTCGCGAACGGAAAATTTTATGTTCGCGACATCACTACTAATATTATCAATCAGAATTGGTTAACAACAAAAGGTTTTTTTAGGTGTGGGAGGTGTCTTAATTCTAAAATCACCAAATTTCCTAAGAAGACTACTGAGGTTAAGTCAAGACAAAACCCTTTCACTATTGAGATACAGGATACTCTGACATGTGACTCCAAGGAGGTGATTTACCTTTTGGAGTGCGCATGTCAGAAACAATATATTGGTAGGGCCAAGAGACCTTTGAAGAAAAGCATAAGTGAACATATCTCAAACATCAAGAAGGGAGATCACAGCCTGAAATGTACTAAGTGCACCCAGTAAAATATGCTCCCTCTTGTGTGCCCACAATATAGAATATATGCCCCCACATGTGCCATATGCCCCGCTGCCCCCTCCTCCTGGTTGTCTCCCCCCTCTGCTCCGCTCCTCCTGCTGCCAGCTCTATTCAGCAGCGAGTGTTAGCTCACAGCTAACACTCTGCTGCTACACCCCAGATCGGTGCCACGGTCAGCAGCCGCCTGCGGCATCCATGGGGTTAAGAGGGAGCTCCCTCTCTGTGCCATCACGCTGCTGCTGCGACTAAGGCGTCCTGGTTGCCAAGTACCTAAGGCTTATGAGACCCTGAGGGTCTGATCAGCCTTAGTGTAAGTGTAGCACTGACTATACAGAGCATTGCAATACATAACTATTGCAATGCACTGTACTATGATCAGGCCCACTGGATCCAGATGAGTCCTGATAAGTGTAAAAAAAAAGTGAAAAAATAAATTAATTAAAATGAAATAAAAATGGTATTTTCTCAAATCCATTTGTCATAAAAAAAAAAACTACACATAATTGGTATCGCCGTGTCCGTAAAAAACAGCTGTATAAAAATATCACATGACCCAACCCCTTAGGTGAACACCGTCAAAACTAAAAAACGTGTTAAAAATGCCATTTTTTTTGTCACCTTACATCACAAAAATCCCAACACAAAGTGATCAAAAAGGCGTATGTCCCCCAAAATAATACCAATAAAACAGTCACCACGCCTTACCTAAAAAATCGCCCAAAAATTAAAAAAACTATGACTCTCAGACTAAAACATGATTTTTTTGTTTCAAAAATGCATATTTGTGTTAAATGTAAAAAAAATTTTAAAAAGTAAACATATTAGGTATCGCCACGTCTGTAAGAACCTGCTCTATAAAAATACTACATGACCTAACCACTCAAGTGAACCCTGTAAAAAAAAATGTAATAAAAACTTTGTCAAAAAGCCATTTTTTGCAACCTTACATCACAAAAAGTGTAATAGCAAGCGATCAAAAACTCATATGACCCCCAAAATAGTGCCAATCTAACCATCACCTCATCCCGCAAAAATTATACCCAACCTGAGACAATCGCCTAAAAACTGAAAAAACTATGGCTCTCAGACTATGGAGACACTAAAACATGATTTTAGTTTTTTGCTTAAAATAATGATATTATTGTGTAAAACCTAAATAAATAAAAAAAAGGTATACATATTAGGTATCGCGGTGTCCGTAAGGACCTGCTCTATTAAAATATCACATGATCCACCCTGTCAGATGAATCTTGTAAAAAATAAAAACAGTGCCAAAACAGCCCTTTTTTGTTACCTTACCTCACAAAAAACATATTATAGCTGAATTAAAAATCATATGTACCCTAAAACAGTACAAATAAAACTGGCACCTTATCCCCTAATAGGGTCAATTTTTGTGAGTTTCTACTGTAAAGGTGCATCAAGGGAGGCTTCAAATGGGACACGGCATCTAAAAATTAGTCCAGCAAAATCTGCCTTCCAAAAACCATACTGTGCTCCTATTCTTCTGCGCCCTGCCGTCCGCCCTTTTATTAGTTTACGACCACATGTGGGGTGTTCCTGTAAACCGCAGAATCAGGGCAATAAATATTGAGTTTTGTTTGGCTGTTAACCCTCGATGTGTTAAAGAAAAAAATGGATTAAAATGGAAAATCTGCTAAAAAAGTTAAATTTAGAAATTTCATCTCCATTTTCCTTTATTTCTTGTGGAACACCTAAAGGGTTAACAAAGTTTGTAAAATCAGTTTTGAGTAACTTGAGGGGTGTAGTTTCTACAATGGGGTCATTTATGGTCGGTTTCCACTATGTAAGCCCCACAAAGTGACTTTAGAACTGAACTGGTCCTTAAAAAGTGGGTTTTGGTAATGTTCTTAAAAATTAAGGAAAGTTAAGTAATAAATATTTTATGAGGTATCACTTTCTGTTTTAAAAGCAGAGAAATTGAAATTTTGAAAATTGCTAAGTTTTCAAAATTTTTAGTAAATTTGGGATTTTTTCATAAATAAAGGTGAAATATATTGACTCAAATTTATGACTAAAATGAAGTACAATGTGTCACGAGAAAACATTATCAGAATGGCTTGGATAAGTAAAAGCATTCCAAAGTTATTACCACATAAAGTGACACTGGTCAGATTTGTAAATTTTGACCTGGACACTGGGGCATCAATGAACCTGGGTCATGAAAGGGTTAATGTTATGCAGCAAGGCAGGTCACCATGTGCCCAGAGAAGGTTTTGTGCAGGGAGACAAGCTATATGTTTTGCATGCAGGCGATTTGGGCACATTGCGAGATATTGTGACGTCGCTAATGGCAACAGACAGAGGTATGTTAAGTACCCCATAACCACACCTAGAAGTAAAGTGGTTTATTCAACAAGGTGGGGTAGTGGTCTCAGACATGGTTCTTTGCAAAGGCTTAGAAGCTATGGACAGCCAAGGTCATTGATCCAGGAAGCAGATTTTCAATCCCAATATGAACGGTTAAAAGGTGAAAATGTGAAGCTTAGAGAAGAAAGAGATTGGTTACTGGAATTTAGCAGAGTTTCTCATTTTGTGTGCTAGAGAAGAGGAAATAAAGGGATGATATTGAAGTCTTTGTAAACCATTTTACTGTTTGTATTAGGAAAAAAATGAAGGAACTTTAAGACCTAATTTAAATAGACTTTTCCCGTTCCCTGGAAACCGCTTTTAGGGCCCTTGTAATGTTAAATTCTGCTTTTTTGGTAAAATGAATCTGAAGTTGGTTTGGCGCTGGGCAAATTAGCATTTCAATGACCGGCTGGGAAGAAATTCTCCTGCCAGTGTTTATTGTTTCAGGTGAACCCTCCAAGACATTGATGTGTTAATTTAGTCCTATACAATTGTATGTGCTCCAAAGGTTTTGTTTAAATTAAGATGTACTTTTATAAGAGGAGCCTCCCAATGTGAACCTCTTTTAAGGAGGTTCTGTCTGTGGTTATTAATATTTTACTAGTTTTGTCTTTCAGGAACTCTTAGATTTACAGAAGAACCTGGGGCTGTGCGGTTTTAACTTAATTTTTCCCTGCAGGCAATAACTAGATATTAGAGGACCTTTCTATATTGTTTTTGTTTTTCATTTTTTTTAAGGCGGAAGCCTCTAAGTTTAATTATGTAATGTGCAGTCAGGTATACGCAATTCTAAATTAAATTTTTGTTGTTGTGTTTTTCCCCAGAGGCCTGCACTATAGTTTAACCTCTTAAGGACCCATGACGTATGGGTACGTCATGGGTCCGATCCCTAAGCATGGTGCCCGCTCCTGCCCGCAGCGGGTTGCGATCGCTGTGGGGGTCTGGCTGTTTCCTGTAGCTGACCCCCGCGACTAATGATCGCGGTCGGCAGCGATGCCAATCGCAATCATTTAACCCCGCAGATGCCGTGGTCAATCCTGACCACGGCATCTGCGCGCGCTAAAACCGAAAGTAATACTTTCGGCAGCTCTCCGGCATCCCCTAGTGGTGATCGGGGGAATCGCAGGGCTGGATGTAATAACCTCGAACTCAAAGAATGATTTGAGGTTACTACTTACTATTTCCTATGCAGCCCTTGTTAGCAATAGGGCTTCATAGGAAAGTAGTAAAATCCTCATAAACTCCAATACAAGTGTATTGGAGTTTATGTCCCCCTATGGGACCTATATAAAAGTGTAATAGAAAAAAAAAAAATTTATAAAAAAAAACTAAAAATTAAAACCCCCCCCTTTTTTTCCCCAAAATTAAAATAAAATAATAAAAAAATAAAAAAATACACATCATGGTTGTCGCAATGTGCGAAAACGCTCGTAGTATAAAAATATAAAAATATATTCCCCATACGGTAAACAGAAAATATGGAAAAAAGCGCCCAAATGGCCAATTCGCCGTTTTTGGACGCTTCATTTCCTCAAAACAAATTAAATAAAAAGTGATCAAAAAGTCCTACACACCCCATGGTATGGTATCAACTAAATGATATCAACTAAAAGTTCAGATCGCCCCGCAAAAAATAAGCCCCCATACAATGCCATACACTTAATTACAAAAAAGTTATAGGGGTTAAAATATGGCGACAAAAAAAATAAATAAAAAATTTCCCACTTTTGAATTTTTTTTCACTATAAAAACGCAAGAAAAACTATACATATTGGGTATCGCCGGATTCGTACTGACCTGTAGAATAAAACTAAATGGTCAGTTTTATCGCACATCAAACGTCGTAATTTAAAAACCCGTAAAATTGTGGTGGAATTGTTTTCTTTTTGCAATTTCACCTCATTTGGAATTTTTTTCCTGCTTTCCACTACATCGTATGCAATATTAAATGGTGGCGTTGGAAAGTACAACTTGTCCCGCAAAAAAAAAAGCCCTCATATCATCAATCACCATGTAAACGTAAAAATAAAAAAGTTATGGATCTCGGAAGGCAGGGAGCGCAAAACGAAAATGCAAAAATGAAAAAAACCAAAATCCTTAAGGGGTTAAGAAAGTAGCTGCGATTGTGAGACAAATGTGATGGTGAGGATTGGATATGGGGACAATCACACCCCTCTAGGAATGTGACTGGTTGTAATCACGGCATAGTCTCTTTTACGCATTCTGATTGTGCACCAGTTTGCATATTTTTTTTGACGTTTTTGTACATTGTTCTCACTGGCAGCGAGTTTAATGATTTTTTTTTAACAGATTGCATGCTCCTTTAATACCAGCAAAGGCATCCATGAAAAAATAATGGTATAGGAAGCAGCATTCAATCTGGGATTTTTCTTTAGTTACTGGGGGTCTCGTGATATTGTGTGGGAAGTACTGTTTGAATTCAAGGGTTGCTCCTGAGCGAGAGTTTTTTGATCAGTCACTGCAAAAGGGGCTTTGTGTGCTGTTCAGCTTGACTATATAGAATCATATTGGCAAAGGAAAGTGAGTTGATGAGCTTTTGGTAAGGAGACAAGGTGGTATATACCACCCGGGCATACCAATAGCTGTGTGAGTAACCCCTTTACCCACAGGATTACTGTGTGTTTCCTGTGCGCCCCTCGTCCCCACAGAGGTACTGTGTGTTTTCTGTGATGACGCCTATTCCAACAACAGGTACTGTGTGTTCTCTGTTGATCCTTCCCTCACGGGAGAACTGTGTGTTTCCTGTGCACCCCTCATCCCCACAGAAGGTACTGTGTGTTCTCTGTGTGTACCCCATCTCCACAGAAGGTACTGTGTATTCTCTGTGCGCCCCCTTTTTCCACAGGAGTACTGTGTGTTTCCTGTGCACACATTCCACTCCAGGTCAATTGGGAGCCCTATCCTGTGGTCAGGTCACTATTCAGAGCCAAAACCTAGGCTTGTATATCTCATTAGGAGACTCTGAGAGCTGCTGTGTGTCGGCGAGAGCCCTTTTCCTCACGCTGCTACTCCTTTTCCTAAGGTCGGAGTCCGTGTATCGGTGCCATAAATACTAGGGCAACAAAGGGGAGTAGCAGCCATCCAGGCGTTTGTCGCGGGACACTGTAGGTGGACGTACCTACTTTTTGAAGGCTCGAGCATGGGTAGGAAAATCTAGGGAACAGAAGAGTACCACTTCTGAGTATAGGATAGCCAAGCAGCACATGAAATCCATCTATGGAGGAGGACTTGTTAAGCCCCTCAAAGATTGGCACCAATGGACTGTAGGTTCAGAGTGGGCCATCCCCAAAAAATCTGTGAATTCCCTACTAGACTCCAAAACCATGGTTCCCCCCAGAAGGCAGAACTGTGGCTGCACAAAGCCATCGAGCTCCAGCAACAGGGCATTCAAAAGTCCCAGACAGTGCGAACTAACACTATCATGTACTCCCATCCAACTAAAACTAAGGAGTCCAATACTCCCTCGTCTCTCTCTCTCTCTCATCTCTCTTTCTCACTCTCTCTCATATCCCTCCCTCATCTCTCCATCTAACTTTGAGATGATGCACCATGTTGAATCCAGCTTCTCTTCATCCTGGTTTTGAGGACGCTGAAAGGGGGGGAGTGGTGTAGAAAACAACAATTTTCAAATTTTTTACTAATCATTCTAACCTATTAACTGTCAATTTTTTAACCTAGTAGGAAATCACATCAAGAACCATCACGACTGCCTTTTCTTTGACAGTACTTGGGTCAGATTTTTGCAAGGAGAAATCACAGCTGATCTATGGCCTGAATATTTTGGGTTATTACCCAATGTCCACCACCAGGTTCGGGAGTCTCTCCCAGACCCAGACTCAATAACTAGTGTTCTTTATAGTTAACCAGGTGATTGGGTCGTGCTAAAGAAACATCTGAGGACAGGACTAGAGCCAGGATATCTTGGGCCATTCCAGGTGCTGCTGATGAGGCCAACCTCTCTGAAGTTCGAGGGACGAGACAACTGGATACGCACCAGTCACTGCAAGAAGCTGCATTGGCTTTATTGGCTTGGCGTGGATGCATTTATCAAGAGAGCAATATACAAAAAGGAACATGCGTTTGTTGTTTCCAGTGTGCTTGATCAACCGCTGGAGGTAATGGCGCAATTCCTGTATATAAGCACACATGAGAATCCTAGTGAACTTTGTTGGGCATTGATCACTGAGCAAGGCTGAACAAGGTTCACTCTAGTAGTAATTGGGAGACATGTGGTGGTTACTTCCTGTGTGTCATCACTTCCTGTATGATTGTACTGTACATGAAGGAAGTGGTCAGGTGTTGGGCCTGCCCTCTTTCTATTGTTACCCCTTTTGTCTATTTAAATAAAGAAAATAGTTTGGGCGAGGGTTAAGTGCTCACCAGATCAACCATAAAACATCTTACCTGACTCCTGGAAGAGTGTGCCCTGTCCTTACAAAAAAAGCTTGATACACGTGCTTGTAAACAAGGGGCAAGGAAATTTCTATAACAGCATCTTATGTGCCAAACCAGTTAAACAGACACTTTCCATTGAAATATCCAGTTTGCAAATGCTATACTCAACCACAATGACTGCTTCTTCACAAAAGATTTTTTCCAGACGCAGTAAATTCTAAATGGTAAAGACAGAATTGCTGTAATTTCTAAAACAGGAATCAGAAAATAGGAAATACATTTAGCTCTGCCAGACTAAAAGGGGCTGAAGATACTAGAATTGATTACAGATTTTGAGCCACCACTATAATACAAGAAAATTCCTAGTCTAGTACAGTGAAGGTCATATCTGTACCGAAATAGTTACTGTTCTTGTTATTATGTATCCATTTACTACTTATTTTTCAACTAAAAATAGAGATGGAGAGGAATATTGAATACATTTAAATTGTACAAAGGACAAGAGATGCATTGAGGCTCATATCACAAAAGACTGGATGCTTTTTTACAAGTTACATTTTGTCATCATTTTGATGTATCAGTGCTGGAGTTACTCTCTGTTATTCTTCTCTTTTAATGCTATGTTCTTGAAATGTCAAAACTTTGCCATTGTTTTCTACACTGGTTTCCTTTTTTATTGTTCCTAGCTATTGCTTTTAATGATCTGTATTTCCCGGGGCATGTCCTAAGGCAAATCATTCTTCTGCAATCATTATATATAAATGTTAGACAGAAGTCTTCACCTTCTAGCATTTGTCTCTTCACTTGTGTATCCTTCTGAAATAGTGCACCGTTCCCTAAAAGGTGTCATTTGAGTTAAACCCATGTTTTAATGCCAGGGCCATAAGAAGAACACAATTCAAAATTAATATTATGGATTAGAACCACAAATTTTAAATATTGGAATCTGAATATCTTTATATTCCTTTGCTACATGTCAATGGGAAAGATACCAGACACTAAGATACTTAGTTACTAAGCAGGTAAAGGTACAGGATTGTAGCTAAGCAAATTAATAATGCAGTATGGAGAACATGCTCTCAAATTAAGTTAAGTAAATCAGTACTGACTTTTAGGACGTAGAAAACCAAAAGTATAAAGTTTTAAGCTGGAGCCAGGAGATTATGAGCCATGAAAATAAGAGCTTTGAATATTTTAGCATTCTAATGTGCACACTGAGAACATTCAATTACACAAAACACCAAATTCAAACTGCTCCAACTTCGGGGAGAGCAGTGGACGACATAGATATCATAGAAACCTCATAGAACAACTCAGAATGGGCCCCACTCCCCATGGATAACTTTGCCAAATGTTTTATGCCTGTATTGAGGCTGATTTCCACCCTTCCATTTACAGATTCCAGATTCTCTGCTGCTTGATTCAGGAGCTTTATTGCATATGGGTATATACCTAGCATTAAAGAGTCGCTGTACTTTTACACAATTTAATTTCATTCAATAGAGAACACTGTAACTAGCAAATGTCTAAGCCACTTCATTTAAAAAATAGGCCTGCATCCAAATGAAAAAAAAAAAAATCTGTAAAGTTATGGTCATTAGGGGTCTCACTTCTCCTAAGTTGCAGTTCATGGCCTGTTGTCAGGCAAGATCTGTCCCTGGTAATAGAGACTCAGAAGAAGGCTGAGAAGAAGTCTGGGCATGTCAGAACTAGCTGAGATAGCCTGATAGAGCCTGATAATGCAACTGCTCCTACACTGCTTCTGAACATCACAGGAGCCTCCCGCCTTTCTGTAAGTGTGACTCCCCTTTCCTTATCTGTTCTGTGTAAACAAATATAGTGAGAAGTAAGAGAAAGGACGTCACAGCAGTACAGTAAGGCAGAAGGGAGATGCCCCCCTCCTGCTTTTGAGTGAATTGCATCTAGCTGTGCAGCTGAAACAGGGAATAATATGGATGGAAAAAAAAACATTAGGGAAGCCCAAACATAACTGTTGCTTCACAGTTATGATTGCACAAAGAAGCACAGCCATTATGCAAACTTTCCTTTTAAACTAGGTATGTTTTAAGTGGTAGCTGTATAAATCTGTATGCAGTAATGTTCACCTAGTGGCAGCTGCAGGTAGCCTCCTTGACAGTATTATGGTAAGCTGGAGATCAGTACCCATCACAAGCCCCATAGAATGCCCTGCCCAGCCTCTGTGGTAGGTACTCCACTTCTCGGTAGTATACCTTTGGATAAAATAGACCATTAAAATCCTGGAAAACCCCTTTAATACTATGTTGGAAGGTGTTAGAATGCATAGCACATTGCATAGATCTGCATATGGAGCAGCATGGCCACAAATCAGTCATGTATTTCCCCCAAAAAAATTTCAACAGATAGAGATATTGCTAGGATATGCTATAGGGAAAAAGAAAGCTGTTGGAGGCAGTTTGATGTTCTGACTAATATTTTGCTAAGAAATTCTGGGTCCTGGCATTCATGTGGGTGTACTTTGCACATACCACGTACTTGAACGTTGCACAGACCAAGTACAAACCTTCTTTATGGCAATGGTAATGCCTAATGAGTACATTTATATGTGACGTTTCGGGGTCCTTTTGTGGTACCCTTTTTCAAGCAGGTGTGGCGTCCAAGGCTGTGTGCTGCATGTGGCACATGCGGCACACAGTCATGGACGCCACACCTTCTTGAAAAAGGGTACCACAATATGACACGAAACGTCGCATATAAAATGTACTCAGCCTGTACCACTGTACGTGAATAAAATTCCTAAACAGAACTTTCTTCTGGTGTGCTGACTCCGCTGCATTCTAGTAACATAGTAACATAGTACATAAGGCCGAAAAAAGACATCTGTCCATCCAGTTCGGCCTGTCATCCTGCTAGTTGATCCAGAGGAAAGAAGTACTCCCTGGATCAATGACCCATCTCTAGTAGCTATAGCCTGTAATATTATTACACTCCAGGAATACATCCAGGCCCCTCTTGAATTCCTTTATTGTACTCACCATCACCACCTTCTCAGGCAGAGAGTTCCATAGTCTCACTGCTCTTACCGTAAAGAATCCTCTTCTATGTTTGTGTACAAACCTTCTTTCCTCCAGACGCAGAGGATGTCCCCTCGTCACAGTCACAGTCCTGGGGATAAAGAGATGAAGGGAGAGATCTCTGTACTGACCCCTGATATATTTATACATAGTTATTAGATCTCCCCTCAGTTGTTGTTTCTAAAACTATTTTCTAAAGTAAATAACCCTAATTTTGATAACCTTTCAGGGTACTGTAGTTGCCCCATTCCAGTTATTACTTTAGTTGCCCTCCTCTGTATCCTCTCCAGCTCTGCTATGTCCGCCTTATTCACAGGAGCCCAGAACTGTACACAGTACTCCATGTGTGGTCTGACTAGCGATTTGTAAAGTTGTAGGACTATGTTCTCATCACGGGCGTCTATGCCCCTTTTGATGCAACCCATATTCTTATTGGCCTTGGCGGCAGCTGCCTGACACTGGTTTTTGCAGCTTAGTTTGCTTAGGATGCCTAGATCCTTTTCCGTGTCAGTGTTACCTAGTGTTTTACCATTTAGTATGTACTGGTGACTTGCATTATTCCTTCCCATGTGCAAAACTTTACATTTGTCAGTGTTAAACCTCATCTGCCACTTCTCTGCCCAAGCCTCCAATCTATCCAGATCCCTCTGTAGCAGTATATTGTCCTCTTCAGTGTTAATTACTTTACACAGTTTAGTGTCATCAGCAAAAATTGATATTTTACTATACAAGCCTTCTACAAGATCATTAATAAATATATTGAAAAGAATAGGGCCCAATACTGACCCCTGAGGTACCCCACTAGTGACAGTGACCCAATCTGAGTGTGTACCGTTAATAACCACCCTCTGTTTTCTGTCACTCAGCCAGTTACTTACCCACATACAGACATTTTCTCCCAGTTCGAGCATCCTCATTTTATATACTAACCTTTTATGAGGTACAGTGTCAAATGCTTTTGAGAAGTCCAGATATACGACATCCATTGATTCGACGCTGTCAAGTCTAGAACTTACCTCCTCATAGAAATGGATTAAATTAGTTTGACATGACCGATCCCTCGTGAAGCCATGCTGATATGGCGTTATTTGCTTATTTCTGTTGAGATCCTCTAAAATAGCATCTCTCAAAAAACCTTCAAACAGTTTCCCCACAACAGATGTTAAACTTACCGGCCTATAGTTTCCGGGCTGTTTTTTTACCCTTTTTGAATATTGGCACCACATTTGCTATGCGCCAATCCTGTGGAACATTCCCTGTCAGTATAGAGTCCGAAAATATCAGAAATAAGGGTCTGGCTTTGACATTACTTAATTCCCTTAGGATACGGGGGTGTATGCCACCCGGTCCCGGCGATTTGTCTATTTTAATCTTTTTAAGTCGCTGTTGTACTTCTTCTTGGGTCAGACAGGACACTTTTAATGGGGGATTTATTTTTACATTCTGCATTTCATCTGACAGTTTATTTTCCCCAGTGAATATATCAGAGAGAAAAAATATTTAACAGCTTTGCTTTCTCCCCATCTCTCTCTGCAACTCCCCCTTCATTACTCTTTAAATGGGCGATTACCCTTTAAAGGGAATATGTGAATATTATATTCAAGCATCCCTTGGTGAAAAGAGAATTCTGGGGATGTGCACCCACAAAAGCCTAGTGACGTGTGCTGTGGTTATTCCGTGTTCAACTAGCAATGGTAATGCCTAATGGCCGTGGTAACTTTTGGCCATGACAAAGACCATAAGGGGTTAATTTGCTCTCTGGATTCCCCAGATCTCAATTCAATTGAGCATTTGTGAGATGTGCTGGAAAAGCAAGTCCAATCCATGGGGGCCCTACCGCACAAACTACAGAACTGAAAGAGTCTTGTGCTACTGTCTTGGTACAATATACCACAGGAACCTTCAGAGAACTTGTGGAGCCCATGCCTTAAGGGGTCTAAGCTATATATTTTAAATCTGTATCTTTACCTATTTGTGCATCCAAAAAGCGGACTACCATCCCACATTTGATTAAAGCGGTTATCCTGAAATTAATATATGTCTGGATAGGTCATCAATATCAGATCAGCAGGGGTCCAACTGATCAGCCGAAGTGGCCTCTTCCTAGGGCATGTGATGTACCCGTACTTCAGTCACATGGCCTAGTTGCTGCTCAGCCTGATTGTAGTGAATGGGACTGAGCTGCAATACCAAGCACAGCCACTATACAATGTACGGATCTGTGCTTGGAAAGCTGCCAGGAGTCGGCTGTGCTCACCAGAACTTCGGTGAGTGAGGCGGCTCCCTGAAACAGCTGATCGGTGGGGGACAGGAATCGGGCCCTAGTAGATGTGATAATGATGACCTATCCTTAAGATAGGTTATCATTATCAGTTCCTGATAACCCCTTTAATGATCTTTGCATTGATGCCTATATTCACTAGAAACGGCTATATCTGATACATACAGGTCAATAAACAGTCAAATTAAAAGAAAGAACAAATGGTTAGATAATTAAGCACCGATATATCAGCTCCAGGAGAGGTAACGGTGTGTACATTTATTTTTTGTCGATATTTGGATAAATTGCTTCCATAGATATAAAATGCTGTTTCAGTTTTCTCAATAGAAGGATGAAGGTTATGAATGATCAGATGCAATGAAATTAATCAAAATTCCCGTATATAATTTTTTCCCTTGTGGTCCTGCAGCATTGTCTTAAGCCTTCTCTTGTTTTTCCATTCCCAGTGGGTTTTCCAGTACTTCACTGAGCACATTTCTCAAATGAACAGTGCAAAATTCATGTCACTGCGTCTAACAGTTGCCAAGAAATTAATGTTGCTCGAAAGCATACAAGTTACAACTGAGCCATCACTTCAGCTCCAATATTATAGTACCAATATTGTGGTAAACATCCAAATGCATACATAGAATTCAAAGGGCCCAATGCCAAAGACAGCAATAGTCCCCCACCCTCCAAAAAAAGAACATTTTTATGCAGATAGGCCCAAAAAGTTGAAAAATAGGTCTTTCTTGACATTTTGGGTTAATAGGGTATTCCCATCTCAGACAATGGGGGCATATCGCTAGGATATGCCCCCATTGTCTGATAGGTGTGCACCTATATTGAGAATGGAGCGGGAAGAGCTGTGGCTGGAGGACCCCAGATTTCCCAGGGTCCCATAGAAGTGAATTGGAGCTCACAGCGCATGCGCTGCCCATGCTCCCATTCAATTCTATGGGGCAGACGGAAATAGCCAACTATTTTCGCCTGCCCCAAAGAAAATGAATGGAGGGTGGCTGCGCATGCGTAGTGTGCCCTCCTTCCCTTTTGGGGCTCCGTTCTCGATATAGGTGCGGGTCCCAGCGGTGGACAATGGGGGCATATCATTAACTTGCACAAATATTTACCAACTTTTAGCATTTTTACACCACCCACTCCAGTTTTGAAAAGTAGTTGGGAAAGGGGTCATGGTCAGCTATGTTAATTAGTTTCACTCCAGATTTATCATGGTGACATTTTTGCAATAATAAAAGTCAAAAAGTCAGGTACTCAAAAGTGATAGGCTTACAGGTGTAGACAATTTATCAAACAATGTGCAACATTTGATAAGCTTGGTACAAAGTATGCAACACAGACAGCAAAACTGACATCAAATATTACCCTCATGATAAACTCCTCCCATGTATTTTTTTACATGAATTTTTTATTTATTTTTTTTGGGGGGGGGGGGTTACATAAAAGCATGAACAAAAAAAAAAAAAAAAAAAACTGTCAGGGTAATTTATCGAAGATCGGCTTTTCTTGTCAGTCTTAATGTACCCCTGTGCTGCCAGAGGATGCACTCAATTTATGATGGGGCTCAGGTCTGAAATCTACTCTAGCTACTATCATCTGGGCCCTATCCAAACTTATATTATTAGTATGACTATAATTATATCCATGTTGAATTCCTAAATATATTAACACCATTGTATAAAGATGATGGAGTCAAATAGCCTTTAAAACAAAGGGAAGCAATGTGTGTCCTCCTGGAAATAAATAATGAGTTCTATCTCGTTTGTGCCCTGGAAGTTATACCTATTACAACATTTTGGAAGAAATTTATCAAGCTTCTGGCTTCAAAAAGTTTCAAAATAAAGTACTTTTTGAGTTTATTTAGTCAATATTTGTGACATTTTGTATTTTTACTGTATTCACTCCAGTGTGTGGGAAAGTGGGCATAGTTAGCTCATCGAGCCAATTCAAGTCAGATTTATTAACTGTAGCTTTTTAGTAAAAAAAAGTTTTTAATATCACTCCATCAAAAGGGTGATATAGAAAGTAGAATAACTGAAGTATTAGACTTAAAAAGATTAGCCCATCAGGGATATTAATGGCAAATCGGTAGGATAGGCCATCAATGCCAGATAGGTGCAGGACCCACCCCTGGAACCCATTCTTATCTAGGAAATGGCACTCTTCAAAGTTGCATGCTCTCCATTTATCATTATGCGTGTTCCAAAAATTGCCGGGCAAGCCTGCTTGACTATTTTTGAAAATCCCATATTGGTGAGTGGAGAGAGCACTGTGCAGGTACGGCCACCTTTCCATTCATCGCTAGGGGACTACTGGAAATAGCTGAGCAAACGTTTGGTTATTTTCAGAACTCCCATAGTGTCGAACAGAGGGTGGCGACGCATCATGAGCTTCTCTCTGTTTACTTAGGGGGTCCTGTTCTGGAGAGAGAATCGAGTCTCAGATATTGGTGGCATATCCAAGATGGGAATATCTCTTTAAGGATGCACTAAATTTATAGAGCATTGTGCAAAATTTAATAAGTTTGGCACAAATTACGACACCACAGACCTTCTGAAAAGCTAAATTTAAAAATTCCACCCATGATAAATCCCCTTTATTTTTACATTTCCTCTAAAGCTATGGGCATACCCATGCATGACTCTCATGTATAGCTGGCATCTGGTCCATGGTGGTAAACCAAGTACTGTGACTGCTTACTGCAGAGTGCGGCTGTACAATGCTTTTTCAGGTAACGTATATGGTATTCAATGGAGTGTGCAACTGTTACATACAGTTTAAAGGCGTTCTCTGGGCTATCCTATATTATTGACCTATCCTCAGGATAGGTCATCAATATCAGATTAGCAGGGGTCTCACACCCTTCACTCCCACCAATCAGTTGTATGAAGAGGCGGCACGTGAAGTGTGCACGTTCTGTCTCCCTTCTCTCTTCCTGCTCACCACTGCGGTTTATGGCAAAGCAGAAGCAAGCAGGTAGAGAGACGCTAGGCGGCACTTGTGCACTGGACGTGCCATCTGCTCATACAGCTGACAGACCCAGATGGCAGACAGGTGTCAAACCCAGATCTGATATTGATGATCTACTATATCCTGAGGATAGGTCATCAATATATGAGAGCCCGGAGAACCCCTTTAACTTTTCAATCTCAAAATGAGCAAATCCCTATCTGTCTGTATTAATCTTTTTATAGCTATCATTGTAATTGATTAGAAAGCTAACTTACATCAGCTGTTAAAGGGCTTTTCTGAGATTTTTTTACTGATGACCTATCCTCTGGATAGGTCATCAGTATCTGATCAGTGGGGTCTGACACCTGGGCAGCGGCGCTCACAGAAGCTCTGTTGCCTTCTCAAAACAGCTGATTGGCCGGGGTCCCTTGTTCTGGGTCTAGAGGATAGGTCATCAGTAAAAAGATCTTTAAAAACCCTTTTAAGATAGAGAGATAAACTAGTGCTTAGGCAGAGCTTTCACATTCATAGAGACACTGATGATCTGACCTCCATGAGGTAAATACATTTTAGCCGCTAAACTAAATATGCAAGAAAAAATATTTTGGCTATGGGAATAGAAATAACATTGTGGTAATCAAATTAGCATAAGGACTCATTTTAATTTGAACATGCATGCTAATACAGTAGCTAGATTCAAGGACATTTTAGAAAATGTTTATGCAAAGCCGTAATGATTCTCTTTATTGGGCAAGTTATAGCAGTTTAATGTTCCTGGGATAAAATGTAGTACAGTTCAAAAACAGCTGGCCAGATGCCAGATCATATTGTCTAGTGCTTTTTATGACCTTCCGGAAGTGCAGTGATATATAAGACTGCAACAAACTGAAATCACTACCTGTTTCCAACACAATGAAAGCAGATTAAAGCACTTAATGATTAAGACACAATGTATAGGGTATTGTGTACAACCGCTGCTCGTCAAATAAGGGGACAGTTATTTACATAAGTAAATGTTAAGGACAATGTTTGTGGAAACAGAACTAGGAGACAATTCAGTCCAGACACGGAACAGATTCAAGAGCATGGCAAACAGAACTTAGACAGAAGCTAAAGTTAGATGGCCGACAAACTTCACAGAATCCAGACACAAGTCAGGAGGATCTATAGCAAGGTTATAACTCAGGAAATAAATAGTAGACTTAATTAACACAGTCAAACAGATGTAAACACAAGACCAAGGAACATCAACTCACACAATACTGAACTGAAGAGAGATACAAGAACATGGGCACTAATTCACAACCACAAGTGACCAAAGCCAGAATGCATGGAACAGTGGCAACATGAACAGCCTTATCAACTACGGGTCAGGCCCGACAAGTCTTGAAACATGAAGATGAATTACAAATCATTAATCTTTCTTCCCATATACTAAGTACCGCTGAAGAGGTTGTGTTGAAAAAAGGTCTATCATTTGTCCCTACGACTAAGTTTGATCCATTTTTGTGGATAAAGGACCTTCACCTCTTTGCGAGGAAACTCAAATGGCACAAGTATATGCAGGTTGTAAATAATTCTGATCGTGACAAATTGGGAATTAGTGAGACTGATTTCGAGGAACTTAGGATTTTTTTTGATCTCTGGGAGGAAGGATCCAGAGCTCCGGGAGAAGGTACATTCACAGACCTTAAGCTAAAAAGTACCAGGTTGCCCCCTCCGCACAATTATGACCATATCGATATTTTCCTGGAGATGACTATAAGGGAAATTGAAAAACTACCAGTTAACTCCGATTATCATCATAATCTCTCCAGGGACGAGATGGAAGCTCTTCTTAATCTGGAAAGAGATAGCTCCATCATTATAAAATTGGCGGATAAGGGTGGCAACCTGGTAGTTTTGGACATTGAACAATATGTCCTTATGTGTAAACGCCTCCTTGGCGACAGTAGATGCTATCGGATCCTTCCTTCGGATCCTACTGAACTCTTCTTGAAGGAACTCCCATCTATGCTGGATAGGGCTTTGGGACTTCGGATCATCAGTAAAGTGGAGTATCAATTTTTAAAACCTAAACATCCCCAGATAGCCACCTTTTATGGACTTCCAAAAATCCATAAGGGGATCACACTATTGAAGGGACGGCCCATCGTCTCTGGTGTTGGTTCCATCACACAAAATTGTGGCATCTATATTGATCGAATCCTAAAGCCCTTTGTGTCTTCATTACCATCCTACACAAGGGACACGATGGACTTTTTACGAAAGATTGAGACCATTGAATTTGATTCATCATGTTCCCTTGCCAGCATAGATATCGAAGCTTTATACAGCTCGATTCCCCATTCAAGTGGGATACAGGCAGTATCTGATTTTTTAAAAACCAGAGCGGTTTGTTTTAGTTCACACAATGCGTTTGTGGTGGAGCTTCTTGAGTTTGTGCTTACAAGGAATTACTTCCTATTTGATGGGAAATTCTACCACCAGCTCAGGGGGACCGCTATGGGCAGTCCCTGTGCCCCGACCTATGCAAATCTCCTCCTGGGCTGGTGGGAGGATAGAGTCATCTTCCCTGACAACCCCCCATGGTGGTGTGACAATATTATTTTTTGGACTCGTTTTATAGACGATGTCTTTATAGTCTGGAGTGGTGATCTAAATTTATTTAAAACATTTATAGAGGCCATTAATAAAAATGACCTCGGATTATCATTTACATTTGAATTCCATCATGACACCCTTACCTTCCTAGACGTAAAGATCACGAAACAACATGGGAGGTTGACTACTTCATTATTCAGGAAGCCCACGGCGACAAATAGTCTTCTGCATTGGGAGAGTTTTCATCCGAGGAGTCTAAAAAATGAGATACCAAGGGGACAATTCCTCAGAACTAGGAGAAACTGTTCAAACCCAAATGATTTCCATCATGAGTCCCACAAACTCTCTCAACGTTTCAGACAGAGAAGATACCCTGAAAGAGTATTAAGAGACGCCTTTAAGAACGGACTGTCCTGTGGGAGAGAGTCACTTCTTACACCTAAAGAATGTGGTGTTGGGGATGGCCTGATCCGCATAATCTCGACATTTGATGTGGCAAACACTAAGGTGAGAAACATCATTCGTGAATTTTGGCCCATCTTACAAATGGATCCGGATCTTAAGAAGGCAATAGCACCTGCACCCAGTATCACATTTAGACGTAGACGCTCTCTCAAGGACAGACTAGTCCACAGCCATTTTGCTAGACCCCCTACATCAGGATGTTGGCTGGAACGCAAACCGCTAGGTACTTTCAGATGCGGAGCCTGCAAAGCATGCACATTTATCAAGAGAACCAACAAAAGTGTTTGCTCTGTGACAGGACAGGTATTCCACGCTAGAGATTTTGCAAACTGCCGGTCAGAGGGGGTGATCTATCTGTGTCAATGTTCTTGCCCATTAGATTATGTCGGAAAGACATTTCGAGAGTTCCGACTGAGAATACTTGAACATGTTAATGATATAAAAAATCGTAAACGCACCCCAATATCAGACCATGTACATACGTACCATAATGGGAACTCACACAGTATTTGTTTTTCTGTGTTGGAGGTAGTGAGACCGTCGTTGAGGGGGGGTGACTGGGATCGACGCATTCTACAAAAGGAGACACAGTGGATATACAGGCTGCGATCCCAGTCCCCCCAGGGACTCAACGAGAGACTCACCTTTTCTTGCATTATTTGACAACGATCAGGAATCCTCACTCCGTACGCAGTCAATCCATGTATCGGCACGTGAAGTGCCAGCGTCACGTCATCAAACGCTCCCTTTCTATCTAGGTAGCGGCTTTATCTTCTTTTCATCATTGTTGCAATGTATTTCCCCAAACCTACACTTTTATATATATATTTATGTACTCTCTCTTATACAGTCAAATCTTGTTAAGCAGTACTTTTGTAATCACTACGCTAGTGCCTTTATACAATTACACTTAGGGGACCGGCTCTATATGTCCTCCTTAAGGTCTTTATTATCAATTCCGCTATGCGGTTCACCTTGGAACGCAATCCGGATGTATTGCTAGTATAGCGGTACATCACTTCCGGTTTGCGTGATGACAGCAAGATCGGGTTGTGCTACCAAACCCGTCTTGCGGTTCACCCTGGATTCACCCTGGAACGCAATCTGGATGTATTACCATGACAGCGCTATATCACTTCCGTTAGTTGCGGTGACAGTAAGATCGGGTTATCTAGCCCCCCCCCCTTTTTACATCACTTCCGATGTATGATGTCACAGGGAGTATACCTTCATTCCATTGGATTAGCAACTGATTAAAGTTGCTTTTATCATTGGCTGGGACGAAGGGGTGTGATTAGGGGCGGTCCTTTATTTGACTGATACAATTCCCAGCCTATGAAAACCATTCATGAAGGAGGAGTAACTAAGTGTGGGCTATTTAAATTGGGGAAGTACACCTTACGTTTGAGCCACCATCTGCTCCACGCCATTGTGGACATATCGTGGTCAGAGGTCGTAAGTAATTAATCCCATACCCATAAGCTGGATGGTAGACTTGCGCTGACTCTAAGGTACTGTTATATATCTTTGTTTGGTACCAGTCACACGATCGGCATTTATTTTATTTCATTGATGTTGTTGGTTCCCTGTATTACACGTCTCCTGACCCCTGATGAACCCTCACTATATCTTGAGGGGGAAACGCGTCGGGTCTTAGCGAAATATTCAGGCTGTTATTATACAGGCCAAGAGGGAATATAGTGTAAGGGACATCTAAGGACAGGCTAGCCCTAGGCACGAGGACGAGGGGCTCCTACCATTAAGGGGTGCCCTCGGGCTGAGTAGCCACTAGGGCCAGTATAGAGGAAAGCAGCTTGTATCCCTTCCTGTTACTTTTTGCAAAAATTTGGTTGCTAGGTGGTCGTTCACATCTTTAGGTCCTTAGGACCGGTTTTATTGATGTATATTAATAAAAGTTATATTTTAGGATTTTTTGCTCACTGTGACTTACAGCTATTGAACACAACGGCACCCACAAAAAGCTGATCACACGCCATTATAACAATAAACATACTATAGATGCTATGCAAAATGCAGCAATAAATAACACAAAAATGCTATATGTGTTTTGTTTATCATGCATCTCTTTGATGACTTCCATAATGTTATCATTTACATTACCCAGTACAGGGGTCCTTAAAGTTACAGTATTATTTATTTCCAAGGTGACCATTGCAAGTTGAAACTATTGTGATGGTAACACTATGCCTACCCAACATAAGAAAAATGAACATTAAAGAAAAATAAGCAGATAAATAATACAAATAAAGCAAGAGTAAGTCCTGACACACATCCAGTATTAAACATGATGTGTGCAGTAAGCCCTCATCCAGAGTTGCTACCTGGTACCCAGAGGCTATGTGTTTAATTTCCTGTCCAGAGTGAGCGGTCTCAATGTGGCTATTTACAGTAGTAAATTCTAATCGCCCATCGTGACAAGCACATTAGGTCAAAACAATAGAATAATTATCAGATATATATATGATATATATGATATAAAATCAGGTGATGACTGACAAGTGAAGGGCCCCCGTCCTGTGGAAACACATTGTAGTGGTCTTCCAGCTTTGTGTAAATATAGCCGCCAGCAAGTTCACCCGATACAATAGGTGCTACAGTTACTTCCCCAGCACCGCCACCCTACATGAGAGGCCAGCATCGAGTGACGGGAAGAGACGGTAGACACACCCCCGCCGCGATTGGCTGCTGGCCCAAGACTTTGCCTGCTGGGGGCAGAGCTTGTGCTATTTAATGCTGTCGTGTGTGCAGCCGGTCACAGCCATAATAGTGCTAGTATGCTGCTGCGCTGCGCACCACTATGTGCAGCGTTTGAATGCTACATGCTCCTATAACTTACCTGCTAATCTTCACCTGCTCCTGATACAGTTGTGTTTAAAATTATTCAACCCCCACTGAAATTGAGTGTTTTGGCCAGTTTGACATTGATTTTGATCATTTCAGTCATCTTGTTTACAATTAAATCAAAGAGGCACTTGTAAGTCAGACAAATATAACATAACATTTATAATGAAATAACCACAAATGTCTTTTCTGTGCTCACATCATTATCAGTTTTATTCAACCCCCAAGTGACATTCAATCTTAGTACTTAGTACAACATCCTTTTCCAGTTCTAACAGCTTTTAAACGTGAAGCATAGCTTGACACAAGTGTCTTGCAGCGATCTTCGGGTATCTTCGCCCATTCTTCATGGGCAAAAGCCTTCAGTTCAGTCACATTCTTAGGCTTGCGCGCTGCAACTTCTTTCTTTAAGTCCCACCAGAGGTTCTCAATCGGATTTAAGTCTGGTGACTGCGATGGCCACTTCAAAATGTTCCAGCCTTTAATCTGCAACCATGCTCTAGTGGACTTGGAGGTATGCTTGGGATCATTGTCCTGTTGAAAGGTCCAACGTCTCCCAAGCTTCAGGTTTGTGACGGACTGCATCACATTTTCATCCAATATCTCCTGGTACTGAAGAGAATTCATGGTACCTTGCACACTCTGAAGCTTCCCTGTACCTGTAGAAGCAAAACAGCCCCAAAGCATGATTGACCCCCCGCTATGCTTCACAGTAGGCAAGGTGTTCTTTTCTTCATAGGCCTTGTTCTTCCTCCTCCAAACATAGCGTTGATCCATGGACCCAAACAGTTCTAATTTTGTTTCATCAGTCCACAGAACACTATCCCAAATCTTTTGTGGTTTGTCCACATGACTTTTGGTATACTGCAGTCGACTCTTCTTATTCTTTGGAGACAGCAAGGGGGTGCGCCTGGAAGTTCTGGCATGGAGGCCTTCATTACGCAGTGTGCGCCTTATTGTCTGAGCTGAAACTTCAGTACCCGCATCTGACAAATCTTTTTTCAGTTCCTCAGCAGTCACACGGGGACTTTTCTCCACTTTGCTCTTCAGGTAGCGCACAGCAGTCAAAGTCAGCATCTTCTTTCTGCCACGACCAGGTAGCGTTTCAACAGTGCCCTTTGCCTTGAATTTGCAAATGATGCTTCCTATGGTGTCTCTTGGTATGTTTAACATCTTTGCAATCTTCTTATAGCCATTGCCCTTCCTGTGAAGAGAAATCACCTCTTCTCGTGTCTTCCTGGACCATTCTCTTGACTTCACCATGTCTGTAAACACACCAGTAAATGTCTAGAAGGAGCTGAGTATCACAGTCATTTTAAATCTGCCTAATTGGTGCTTATTATACTTGATTGCTGCTCCTTGACATCCAATAGGTGTTTTCAATACCTGATCGAAAACACTTGAATGAACCTCTGTTCTTAAGATTGGTAGTCTTTAAGGGGTTGAATAATTGTGTCAATGAAGAAATCACAAAAAAAAACATTTAATACTGTATTAGAAAAACAATTGATGTCATTTTAGTTGCATTTGGTTCTTTAAAAAGTCCTTGTAAGATTTTATTCTGAACACAATTACAAATGTACACTAAATTCCCTAAAACCCTTTACAGCATTGGGGGTTGAATAATTTTGAACACAACTGTAAAATGCGGGTTCACTACTGTATGGAAATGCGTAGAGCGGGATATCTATGACCGGGAGTAGCATTTGTAAAATGGGCAAGGCGATAGGTGAAAAACAAATGCGCTATTCATGTGAGCGACCATAGTAAAAGAGGCCGTATCACAAAGCCTCTTTTTACTTACACTCAGTTCACACTTTCGCGTAAAACGCCGCGTTCGAACACGCAAAAAAACGCACAACAGTACAGGAACCATGCATTCCAATGGGGGTGGTTCACACTTGCGCGTTTTTATGCGCGTTCGAACGCGCCTAAAAACGTCCGACGCATAAGCAAGTATGTTCGCGTTAATTCGGGCGTTTTTCGAGCGTTTGGAGCCAATATACTTCAATGGGAAACACGATACGCGTGTTGTTCGGGCGATTGTGCAGCGTAAAACGCGCCTATGGACGCACGTTTTTCAAAGTTTGCAACATGCTGGATCAGCCACCATGGAATTTCACACCTCTAAAGCACTCAGATTGGCCAAACTATATATAGCGAGGGCTGTTTGGTCATTGGCCAACTATGCAGTCAATCACATAAACGCGTGTCAAACGCGCCTACACTATTTACCAAAACGCTAGAAAAAAATGTGCGTTAACACCCGTCTTGAACGCTCAGAAAACGCTAGGCTTCAAAACGCTCAGGTCTGAACCCAGTGTGAGGGTGTCTCTCAGCACAGCAGCACACCTGCTGTGCAAAAGAGTAGGTGCTGAGATCTGTGATAATATTGACACTGTTGCCAGTATATTTTCAACAGTGCCATAATTCACTCGGAGGGCCTTATGCAGAAGGATGTATTTTCTGATCTCTCTTAATTACTGCTGAGAGACAATAGAGGGAGACAGACATCCATATGGTCTCCACTCTTCCATCCTCTCCAGAAGGTTATACCTTACATCCTGATCAGTTGATATGAGTAAGCTCTGGGTTCATTGTTTTTTAAGAAGTTTACATAATAAAGATTTATTATTTTATTTTTAACGTTCCATTCAGGTATAGATAGAGGTACAAATAAAGCAAGCCTTTTATCCAGAGATCTTTCTATTCATTGCTCTGCTAGATTTATAGCAATCTGACAGCTCAAGAGTAGTGTCCTTTCTGCTGCAGCTCTCCCCCTATCACAGCTCAGGAGACAGTTGAAGAATTAAACTGAGCATGTGCCACCCACCAGCTCAGTGAGCAGGACAAAGAAATTAGAAAAATAAAAAAACATCAGGTGGTGCTATACAGATACATTTTATTGAATAACTCAGGGGCTACGCTACATTTTTAATTACATGCAATTACAAAAGTATTCAGATCCATGTGCGGGTTTTAAAACTCTATAGTATTTTGTGTTGGACAATCCCTTTAAATATTAACCTAGTAAAGAGGATGTCCATCTTTTAACACTATGCAATTTTTAGGTTCAGCAGTCCATGATGATTCATTTCTTAATTATGTGGGTATATCTCTACTAATTAAACATTTATATTTACATATAGTTATCCATAGACACTTCTAACCGATGGAATAGACTATTTTTGGTAACCATACATTCATTCAGAATAATTGCTTATCACTAGAGATGAGCGAACACCTGGATGTTCGGGTTCGAGAGGTTCGGCCGAACTTCCGGAAAATGTCCGGGTTCGTGATCCGAACTCAACCAGAACTTCATCCCGAACCCGAACCCCATAGAAATCAATGGGGACCCGAACTTTTGGGCACTAAAAAGCCTGTAAAAGACTCCCGGAAAGGGCTAGAGCGCTGCAAAAGGCAGCAAAATGTAGGTAAATCCCCTGCAAACAAATGTAGATAGGGAAATGAATTAAAATAAAATAAAATAAATAAAAATTAACCAATATCAATTGGAGAGAGGTCCCACAGCAAGGAATCATGCGTCATATCATCCACCACTGGAGAAGGCCACTCTCATTTATTTGGGACCAGCACCCAGACAGAGGATACAGGTCCCACAGCAAGGAATCATGCTTCATATCAACCACCACCGGAGAAGGCCACTCTATGTATTTTGGACCAGCACCCAGACAGAGGATACAGGTCCCACAGCAAGGAATAAGGCGTCATACCAACCACCACCGGAGAAGACCACTCTCATTTAGTTCGGACCAGCACCCAGACAGAGGATACAGGTCCCACAGCAAGGAATCATGCGTCATATCAACCACCAACGGAGAAGGCCACTCTCATTTATTTTGGACCAGCACCCAGACAGAGGAGAGGGTCCCACATCAAGGAATCCTGCGTCATATCAACCCCCACCGGAGAAGGCCACTCTCATTTATTTTGGACCAGCACCCAGACAGAGGATACAGGTCCCACAGCAAGGAATCATGCCTCATATCAACCATCAACGGAGAAGGCCACTCTCATTTATTTCGGCCCAGCACCCAGACAGAGGATACAGGTCCCACAGCAAGGAATCATGCGTCATATCAACCACCACCGGAGAAGGCCACTCTCATGTATTTTGGACCAGCACCCAGACAGAGGATACAGGTCCCACAGCAAGGAATCATGCGTCATATCAACCACCAACGGAGAAGGCCACTCTCATTTATTTTGGACCAGCACCCAGACAGAGGAGAGAGGTCCCACATCAAGGAATCATGCGTCATATCAACCCCCACCGGAGAAGGCCACTCTCATGTATTTTGGACCAGCACCCAGACAGAGGATACAGGTCCCACAGCAAGGAATCATGCCTCATATCAACCACCAACGGAGAAGGCCACTCTCATTTATTTCGGCCCAGCACCCAGACAGAGGATACAGGTCCCACAGCAAGGAATCATGCGTCATATCAATCACCACCGGAGAAGGCCACTCTCATGTATTTTGGACCAGCACCCAGACAGAGGAGAGAGGTTTTCACAGCAGAGAATCATGCATTTAGATCACCCACCACAGGAGTAGGCCACCATTTAATGGGACCCCGGCAACCATGTCAGATGGCACAAACATCAGCTTCACATCACCCAGCACAAGAGAAGGCCACTTTGAGAGACTTTGACCCCTGCACCCAGACGGAGGAGAGAGGTTTTCACAGCAGAGAATCATGCATTTAGATCACCCACCACAGGAGTAGGCCACCATTTAATGGGACCCCGGCAACCATGTCAGATGGCACAAACATCAGCTTCACATCACCCAGCACAAGCGAAGGCCACTTTGAGAGACTTTGACCCCTGCACCCAGACGGAGGAGAGAGGTTTTCACAGCAGAGAATCAGGCATTTAGATCACCCACCACAGGAGTAGGCCACCATTTAATGGGACCCGGTAACCATGTCAGATGGCACAAACATCAGCTTCACATCACCCAGCACAAGAGAAGGCCACTTTGAGAGACTTTGACCCCTGCACCCAGACGGAGGAGAGAGGTTTTCACAGCAGAGAATCATGCATTTAGATCACCCACCACAGGAGTAGGCCACCATTTAATGGGACCCCGGCAACCATGTCAGATGGCACAAACATCAGCTTCACCCATCCTGATCAGTTGATATGAGTAAGCTCTGGGTTCATTGTTTTTAAGAAGTTTACATAATAAAGATTTATTATTTTATTTTTAACGTTCCATTCAGGTATAGATAGAGGTACAAATAAAGCAAGCCTTTTATCCAGAGATCTTTCTATTCATTGCTCTGCTAGATTTATAGCAATCCTGACAGCTCAAGAGTAGTGTCCTTTCTGCTGCAGCTCTCCCCTATCACAGCTCAGGAGACAGTTGAAGAATTAAACTGAGCATGTAGCCACCCACCAGCTCAGTGAGCAGGACAAAGAAATTAGAAAAATAAAAAAACATCAGGTGGTGCTATACAGATACATTTTATTGAATAACTCAGGGGCTACGCTACATTTTTAATTACATGCAATTACAAAAGTATTCAGATCCATGTGCGGGTTTTAAAACTCTATAGTATTTTGTGTTGGACAATCCCTTTAAATATTAACCTAGTAAAGAGGATGTCCATCTTTTAACACTATGCAATTTTTAGGTTCAGCAGTCCATGATGATTCATTTCTTAATTATGTGGGTATATCTCTACTAATTAAACATTTATATTTACATATAGTTATCCATAGACACTTCTAACCGATGGAATAGACTATTTTTGGTAACCATACATTCATTCAGAATAATTGCTTATCACTAGAGATGAGCGAACACCTGGATGTTCGGGTTCGAGAGGTTCGGCCGAACTTCCGGAAAATGTCCGGGTTCGTGATCCGAACTCAACCAGAACTTCATCCCGAACCCGAACCCCATAGAAATCAATGGGGACCCGAACTTTGGGCACTAAAAGCCTGTAAAAGACTCCCGGAAGGGCTAGAGCGCTGCAAAAGGCAGCAAAATGTAGGTAAATCCCTGCAAACAAATGTAGATAGGAAATGAATTAAAATAAAATAAAATAAATAAAAATTAACCAATATCAATTGGAGAGAGGTCCCACAGCAAGGAATCATGCGTCATATCATCCACCACTGGAGAAGGCCACTCTCATTTATTTGGGACCAGCACCCAGACAGAGGATACAGGTCCCACAGCAAGGAATCATGCTTCATATCAACCACCACCGGAGAAGGCCACTCATGTATTTTGGACCAGCACCCAGACAGAGGATACAGGTCCCACAGCAAGGAATAAGGCGTCATACCAACCACCACCGGAGAAGACCACTCTCATTTAGTTTGGACCAGCACCCAGACAGAGGATACAGGTCCCACAGCAAGAGAATCATGCGTCATATCAACCACCAACGGAGAAGGCCACTCTCATTTATTTTGGACCAGCACCCAGACAGAGGAGAGGTCCCACATCAAGGAATCCTGCGTCATATCAACCCCCACCGGAGAAGGCCACTCTCATTTATTTTGGACCAGCACCCAGACAGAGGATACAGGTCCCACAGCAAGGAATCATGCCTCATATCAACCATCAACGGAGAAGGCCACTCTCATTTATTTCGGCCCAGCACCCAGACAGAGGATACAGGTCCCACAGCAAGGAATCATGCGTCATATCAACCACCACCGGAGAAGGCCACTCTCATGTATTTTGGACCAGCACCCAGACAGAGGATACAGGTCCCACAGCAAGGAATCATGCGTCATATCAACCACCAACGGAGAAGGCCACTCTCATTTATTTTGGACCAGCACCCAGACAGAGAGAGAGGTCCACATCAAGGAATCATGCGTCATATCAACCCCCACCGGAGAAGGCCACTCTCATGTATTTTGGACCAGCACCCAGACAGAGGATACAGGTCCCACAGCAAGGAATCATGCCTCATATCAACCACCAACGGAGAAGGCCACTCTCATTTATTTCGGCCCAGCACCCAGACAGAGGATACAGGTCCCACAGCAAGGAATCATGCGTCATATCAATCACCACCGGAGAAGGCCACTCTCATGTATTTTGGACCAGCACCCAGACAGAGGAGAGAGGTTTTCACAGCAGAGAATCATGCATTTAGATCACCCACCACAGGAGTAGGCCACCATTTAATGGGACCCCGGCAACCATGTCAGATGGCACAAACATCAGCTTCACATCACCCAGCACAAGAGAAGGCCACTTTGAGAGACTTTGACCCCTGCACCCAGACGGAGGAGAGAGGTTTTCACAGCAGAGAATCATGCATTTAGATCACCCACCACAGGAGTAGGCCACCATTTAATGGGACCCCGGCAACCATGTCAGATGGCACAAACATCAGCTTCACATCACCCAGCACAAGCGAAGGCCACTTTGAGAGACTTTGACCCCTGCACCCAGACGGAGGAGAGAGGTTTTCACAGCAGAGAATCAGGCATTTAGATCACCCACCACAGGAGTAGGCCACCATTTAATGGGACCCCGGCAACCATGTCAGATGGCACAAACATCAGCTTCACATCACCCAGCACAAGAGAAGGCCACTTTGAGAGACTTTGACCCCTGCACCCAGACGGAGGAGAGAGGTTTTCACAGCAGAGAATCATGCATTTAGATCACCCACCACAGGAGTAGGCCACCATTTAATGGGACCCCGGCAACCATGTCAGATGGCACAAACATCAGCTTCACATCACCCAGCACAAGCGAAGGCCACTTTGAGAGACTTTGACCCTGCACCCAGACGGAGGAGAGAGGTTTTCACAGCAGAGAATCATGCATTTAGATCACCCACCACAGGAGTAGGCCACCATTTAATGGGACCCCGGTAACCATGTCAGATGGCACAAACATCAGCTTCACATCACCCAGCACAAGAGAAGGCCACTTTGAGAGACTTTGACCCCTGCACCCAGACGGAGGAGAGAGGTTTTCACAGCAGAGAATCATGCATTTAGATCACCCACCACAGGAGTAGGCCACCATTTAATGGGACCCCGGCAACCATGTCAGATGGCACAAACATCAGCTTCACATCACCCAGCACAAGCGAAGGCCACTTTGAGAGACTTTGACCCCTGCACCCAGACGGAGGAGAGAGGTTTTCACAGCAGAGAATCATGCATTTAGATCACCCACCACAGGAGTAGGCCACCATTTAATGGGATCCCGAGCAACCATGTCAGATGGCACAAACATCAGCTTCACATCACCCAGCACAAGCGAAGGCCACTTTGAGAGACTTTGACCCTGCACCCAGACGGAGGAGAGAGGTTTTCACAGCAGAGAATCAGGCATTTAGATCACCCACCACAGGAGTAGGCCACCATTTAATGGGACCCCGGCAACCATGTCAGATGGCACAAACATCAGCTTCACATCACCCAGCACAAGAGAAGGCCACTTTGAGAGACTTTGACCCCTGCACCCAGACGGAGGAGAGAGGTTTCACAGCAGAGAATCATGCATTTAGATCACCCACCACAGGAGTAGGCCACCATTTAATGGGACCCCGGCAACCATGTCAGATGGCACAAACATCAGCTTCACATCACCCAGCACAAGAGAAGGCCACTTTGAGAGACTTTGACCCCTGCACCCAGACGGAGGAGAGAGGTTTTCACAGCAGAGAATCATGCATTTAGATCACCCACCACAGGAGTAGGCCACCATTTAATGGGACCCCGGCAACCATGTCAGATGGCACAAACATCAGCTTCACATCACCCAGCACAAGCGAAGGCCACTTTGAGAGACTTTGACCCTGCACCCAGACGGAGGAGAGAGGTTTTCACAGCAGAGAATCAGGCATTTAGATCACCCACCACAGGAGTAGGCCACCATTTAATGGGACCCCGGTAACCATGTCAGATGGCACAAACATCAGCTTCACATCACCCAGCACAAGAGAAGGCCACTTTGAGAGACTTTGACCCTGCACCCAGACGGAGGAGAGAGGTTTTCACAGCAGAGAATCATGCATTTAGATCACCCACCACAGGAGTAGGCCACCATTTAATGGGACCCCGGCAACCATGTCAGATGGCACAAACATCAGCTTCACATCACCCAGCACAAGCGAAGGCCACTTTGAGAGACTTTGACCCCTGCACCCAGACGGAGGAGAGAGGTTTTCACAGCAGAGAATCATGCATTTAGATCACCCACTACAGGAGTAGGCCACCATTTAATGGGACCCTGGCAACCATGTCAGATGGCACAAACATCAGCTTCACATCACCCAGCACAAGAGAAGGCCACTTTGAGAGACTTTGACCCCTGCACCCAGACGGAGGAGAGAGGTTTTCACAGCAGAGAATCAGGCATTTAGATCACCCACCACAGGAGTAGGCCACCATTTAATGGGACCCCGGCAACCATGTCAGATGGCACAAACATCAGCTTCACATCACCCAGCACAAGAGAAGGCCACTTTGAGAGACTTTGACCCCTGCACCCAGACGGAGGAGAGAGGTTTCACAGCAGAGAATCATGCATTTAGATCACCCACCACAGGAGTAGGCCACCATTTAATGGGACCCCGGCAACCATGTCAGATGGCACAAACATCAGCTTCACATCACCCAGCACAAGAGAAGGCCACTTTGAGAGACTTTGACCCCTGCACCCAGACGGAGGAGAGAGGTCCCACAGCAGAGATTCAGGCATTTAGATCAGCCAGCACAGGAGAAGGCCGCTTTTAGTGACTTAGGCCTTAGCACCGACACAGAGGAGACAGGTCAGATAGCACAAGCATCAGATTTACATCAACCACCACAGGAGAATGGCACTTTTAGAGACTTTGACCCCTGCAGCCAAAAAGAGGAGAGAGGTCCCACAGCAGAGAATCAGGCATCATGTCAACCACCACAGGAGTAGGCCACTTTTTGTTTCTTTGACCCCTGCACCCAGAAAGAGGAGAGAGGTCCCACAGCAGAGATTCAGGCATTTATATCAGCCAGCACAGGAGAAGGCCGCTTTCAGTGACTTAGGCCTTAGCACCGACACATAGGAGACAGGTCAGATAGCACAAGCATCAGTTTCACATCAACCACCACAGGAGAAGGGCACTTTTAGAGACTTTGACCCCTGCACCCAGAAAGAGGAGAGACGTCCCACAGCAAAGATTCAGGCATTTATTTCAGCCAGCACAGGAGAAGGCCGCTTTCAGTGACTTAGGCCTTAGCACCGACACAGAGGAGACAGGTCAGATAGCACAAGCATCAGATTTACATCAACCACCACAGGAGAATGGCACTTTTAGAGACTTTGACCCCTGCACCCAGAAAGAGGAGAGAGGTCCCACAGCAGAGATTCAGGCATTTATATCAGCCAGAACAGGAGAAGGCCGCTTTCAGTGACTTAGGCCATAGCACCGACACAGAGGAGACAGGTCAGATAGCACAAGCATCAGTTTCACATCAACCACCACAGGAGAATGGCACTTTTAGAGACTTTGACCCCTGCAGCCAAACGGAGGAGAGAGGTCCCACAGCAGAGATTCAGGCATTTATATCAGCCAGCACAGGAGAAGGCCACTTTCAGTGACTTAGGCCTTAGCACCGACACAGAGGAGACAGGTCAGATAGCACAAGCATCAGTTTCACATCAACCACCACAGGAGAATGGCACTTTCATGTACTTTGGCCCTGGCATCCAGACAGACGGAAGGTTCATTCAACTCTGGGTTGCACCCCAAGATCCTACTTAATTTCAAAAATTGATTTTTCAATGAAGAAGTGGCCAGGAGTACAAGACAACATGGTTTAAGGCAGTTATTAAGGACTACTCTGCACAAGGGAGGGTCAGGTCTTGTGGGATCCATGCCTGGTTCATTTTTATAAACGTCAGCTTGTCCACGTTGGCTGCGGATAAGCGGCTGCGTTTGTCAGTAATGACGCCCCCTGCCGTGCTGAATACACGTTCAGATAAAACGCTGGCCGCCGGGCAGGCCAGCACCTCCAAGGCATGACATGCTAATTCTGGCCACGTGGACAATTTGGAAACCCAGAAGTTGAATGGGGCCGAACCATCCGTCAGTACGTGGAGTTGTGTGCAGATGTAATGTTCAACCATGTTAGTGAAATGTTGCCTCCTGCTACACGTTCCGTATCAGGTGGTGGGGCAGTTAGCTGTGGCGTGGAGTCAAAACTTTTCCACATTTCTGCCATGCTAACCCTGCCCTCAGATGAGCTGGCCGTGACACTGCTGCGTGGGCGACCTCTAGCTCCTCCTCTGCCTTGGCCTTGGCCTTCCACCTGTTCCCCTGTGACAGTTGGGAATGCTCTCAGGAGCGCGTCTGCCAGTGTGCGCTTGTACTCGCGCATCTTCCTATCACGCTCCAGTGCAGGAAGTAAAGTGGGCACATTGTCTTTGTACCGTGGATCCAGCAGGGTGGCCACCCAGTAGTCAGCACACGTTAAAATGTGGGCAGCAGGGCTGGGACAAGGTCAACCACCAACAGAGGCTGAGCTGCCCAAGTGCGCCCCCCCCCCCCCTCCAACTTGTGGATGACACTGCTATGGGGGATCTGTGATGGATGACACTGTTATTGTGGAATCTGTGGATGACACATATGTGTCATCCACAGATCCCCCCTCCCCATAACAGGGTCCGTGTAGGAATGACCCCCAATACAAGGGGTGAGGCTGTGGGGTTGTATCTGCTTTTTTGATGACAGCGCCAGCGTGGCCCGTGCAGTGACTGTATTCTACTACACCCCCCCCCCCCACACTGTATATAATCTTAACTATATAACTGTAGTGATTTACTACAGTTATATAGTTAATAAGATTATATCCAGTGAGCGGAGGGGGGGTGGGTGGTCTGGGATTCTCCCCATAACAGGGTTCATTTAGTGAATGACCACCCAAATTATGGTGACCCAATACATGGGAGTTGCATCTGCAGAGCTTTTGTATAATGCCACCCCACACTGTAGTGTCCCCCACACAGTAATGTCCACCACACTGCCCCCACACAGTAATGTCCGCCACACTGCCCCCACACAGTAATGTCCACCACACTGCCCCCCACACAGTAATGTCCCCCACACCCCCCTCAACCACACAGCAGTGCCCCCACATAGTAATTTGTCATACTCTCCCCCTCTTGTCATTCTCCCCCCCCTCTTGTCATAATCCCCTCTTCATGTCATGCTCTTTCTGCCCCCTGTCATTCTCCCCATCTTTTCATGCTCTTTCTGCCCCCCCATGTTGTCATACTCTTTCTGCCCTACCCCCCATGTTGTCATGCTCTTTCTTCTCCCCCCCATGTTGTCATGCTTTCTGCCCCCCATGTTGTCATGCTCCTTCTTCTCCCCCTCCTCTCCTCCTACCTCTTCTGTAGCGTGGCCAAGCTCTGCATGGTCTGTGCCTCCGCGGGTACAGGAGGAGGAGCTTTTGTCTCCTGTACCGAGCCGACTGACTTGAAGTGCAAACTGTGTGCGCACTTCCTGTCAGTCCGGCCGGGTACAGAAGACTGATGCTCTCTGTACCTGCGGATCGGACAGAGCTCGGTCACGCTACAATCAGGGAATAACAGGAGGGAGCGCTGAGTGGTTCCCCCCTGTCGGTCCCTCTCCCTCTGGCCGGCCCCTGCCTGTGCCCTGAGGCTGGAGCGCCCTGAGGCTGGAGCCTCCCCAGCCTCTGTGTCGGCCCGGCCCTGGTGGGCAACTCTGCTGTCGTTGCGCAGGCACTGCAGCATGTAATCGCTCATGTGTGCCAGGCTCCCCAGAGGTAAGGACAAGCTGTCCTCTGTGGGAGGCGTATCGTCATCATCCTCTGTATCCCCCCAGCCACGCACCAGGGATGTGCCTGCGCTGTGCTGGGTGCCACCCCGCTGTGAACCTGCTTCATCCTCATCCTCCTCCATCTCCTCCTCATCCTCCTCGTCCTCCAGTAGTGGTCCCTGGCTGGCCACATTTGTACCTGCCCTCTGCTGTTGCAAAAAACCTCCCTCTGAGCCACTTCTAACAGACTGGCCTGAAAGTGCTAAAAACGACCCCTCATCCTCCTCCTCCTCCTCCTGGCCCTGGCCCACCTCCTCTTCCATCATCGCCCTAAGCGTTTTCTCTAGGAGACATAGAATTGGTATTGTCACGCTGATAACAGTGGCATCGCCACTGGCCATGTTGGTGGTGTACTCTAAACAGCGCAACAGGGCACACAGGTCTCGCATGGAGGCCCAATCATTGGTGGTGAAGTGGTGCTGTTCCGCAGTGCGACTGACCCGTGTGTGCTGCAGCTGAAACTCCACTATGGCCTGCTGCTGCTCGCACAGTCTCTCCAGCATGTGCAAGGTGGAGTTCCACCGGGTGGGCACGTCACATATTAGGCGGTGGCGGGAAGGCTGAAGTTCCGCTGTAGCGCTGACAGGCGAGCAGTGGCAGGATGTGAACGCCGGAAGCGCGCACAGACGGCCCGCACTTTATGCAGCAGCTCTGACATGTCTGGGTAGTTGTGAATGAACTTTTGCACCACCAAATTCAGCACATGCGCCAGGCAAGGGATGTGCGTCAAACCGGCTAGTCCCAGAGCTGCCACGAGATTTCGCCCATTATCGCACACCACCAGGCCGGGCTTGAGGCCCACCGGCAGCAACCACTGGTCGGTCTGTTGTTCAATACCCCGCCACAACTCCTGCGCGGTGTGGGGCCTGTCCCCCAAACATATGAGTTTCAGAATGGCCTGCTGACGTTACCCGGGCTGTGCTGAAGTTGGTGGTGAAGGTGTGTGGCTGACTGGATGAGCTGGTGGAAGCAGAGGAGGAGGAGGAAGCCGAGTAGGAGGAGGAGGCTACAGGAGGCAAAGAATGATGCCCTGTGATCCTTGGCGGCAGAAGGACGTGCGCCAAGGAACTCTCCGCCTGGGGCCCAGCCGCCACTACGTTGCGCAGGCACTGCAGCATGTAATCGCTCATGTGTGCCAGGCTCCCCAGAGGTAGGACAAGCTGTCCTCTGTGGGAGGCGTATCGTCATCATCCTCTGTATCCCCCAGCCACGCACCAGGGATGTGCCTGCGCTGTGCTGGGTGCCACCCGCTGTGAACCTGCTTCATCCTCATCCTCCTCCATCTCCTCCTCATCCTCCTCGTCCTCCAGTAGTGGTCCCTGGCTGGCCACATTTGTACCTGCCCTCTGCTGTTGCAAAAACCTCCCTCTGAGCCACTTCTAACAGACTGGCCTGAAAGTGCTAAAAACGACCCCTCATCCTCCTCCTCCTCCTCCTGGCCCTGGCCCACCTCCTCTTCCATCATCGCCCTAAGCGTTTTCTCTAGGAGACATAGAATTGGTATTGTCACGCTGATAACAGTGGCATCGCCACTGGCCATGTTGGTGGTGTACTCTAAACAGCGCAACAGGGCACACAGGTCTCGCATGGAGGCCCAATCATTGGTGGTGAAGTGGTGCTGTTCCGCAGTGCGACTGACCCGTGTGTGCTGCAGCTGAAACTCCACTATGGCCTGCTGCTGCTCGCACAGTCTCTCCAGCATGTGCAAGGTGGAGTTCCACCGGGTGGGCACGTCACATATTAGGCGGTGGCGGGAAGGCTGAAGTTCCGCTGTAGCGCTGACAGGCGAGCAGTGGCAGGATGTGAACGCCGGAGCGCGCACAGACGGCCCGCACTTTATGCAGCAGCTCTGACATGTCTGGGTAGTTGTGAATGAACTTTTGCACCACCAAATTCAGCACATGCGCCAGGCAAGGGATGTGCGTCAAACCGGCTAGTCCCAGAGCTGCCACGAGATTTCGCCCATTATCGCACACCACCAGGCCGGGCTTGAGGCCCACCGGCAGCAACCACTGGTCGGTCTGTTGTTCAATACCCGCCACAACTCCTGCGCGGTGTGGGGCCTGTCCCCCAAACATATGAGTTTCAGAATGGCCTGCTGACGTTTACCCGGGCTGTGCTGAAGTTGGTGGTGAAGGTGTGTGGCTGACTGGATGAGCTGGTGGAAGCAGAGGAGGAGGAGGAGAGCCGAGTAGGAGGAGGAGGCTACAGGAGGCAAAGAATGATGCCCTGTGATCCTTGGCGGCAGAAGGACGTGCGCCAAGGAACTCTCCGCCTGGGGCCCAGCCGCCACTACATTTACCCAGTGTGCAGTTAGGGAGATATAGCGTCCCTGGCCGTGCTTACTGGTCCACGTATCTGTGGTTAGGTGGACCTTGCCACAAATGGCGTTGCGCAGTGCACACTTGATTTTATCGGACACTTGCATGTGCAGGGAAGGCACGGCTGTCTTGGAGAAGTAGTGGCGGCTGGGAACCACATACTGGGGGACAGCGATGGCCATCAGCTGTTTGAAGCTGTCTGTGTCCACCAGCCGGAATGACAGCATTTCAAAGGCCAGTAGTTTAGAAATGCTGGCATTCAGGCCAAGAGGCTCGAGGGTGACTAGGTGGGAATTTGCGCTTCCTCTCAAAGGTTTGAGAGATGGAGAGCTGAACGCTGCTGTGTGAAATAGTGGAGGCGCTAGGTGACGGTGGCGGTGGTGGTGGTGGTGTCGGTGGCACATCCTCTGTTTGCTGCTCGGCAGGTGGCAACATTCCTCTCGAGGCGGAAGCCGAGGCAGCAGCGCTGAGGCAGGGGAGCCTGAGCGGGTTCCTTGTTTTTAAGGTGTGTACTCCACTGCAGTTCATGCTTTGCATGTAGATGCCTGATCATGCAGGTGGTGCTCAGGTTAAGAACGTTAATGCCTCGCCTCAGGGTCTGATGGCACAGCGTGCAAACCACTCTGGTCTTGTCCTCAGCACATTGTTTGAAGAAGTGCCATGCCAGGGAACTCCTTGAAGATGCCTTTGGGGTGCTGGGTCCCTGTTGGCGCTGGCCAATAGCAGGCGAACTCTCTGGACGGCGGCTGTTCTGCTTTTGCCCCCTGCTCCCTCTTTGGCTTCGCTGTTGTCTCGGTCTCACCACTGCCTCTTCCTCTGAACTATTTAAGTCAGCGGCACGACCTTCAGTCCATGTGGGGTCTAAGACCTCATCGTCCTCTGCATTGTCTTCCACCCAGTCTTCCTCCCTGACCTCCTCCTGTTCAGTCTGCACACTGCAATAAGGCGTGGCAGTGGGCACCTGTGTTTCGTCATCATCAGACACTCGGTCACTCTGCTGTGGTGGTATTCCCATGTCCTCATCATCTGGATACATAAGTGGTTGTGCGTCAGTGCATGGAATGTCTTCCACCGCTGGGGAAGGGATAGGTGGACGCCCCTGGAAAACCGTGGGAGCAGAGTCTTCAAACAGAAGAAGAGACTGCTGCATAACTTGAGGCTCAGCCAGTTTCCCTGATATGCATGGGGGTGATGTGACAGACTGATGGGCTTGGTTTTCAGGTGCCACCTGTGCGCTTTCCGCAGAAGACTGGCCGAAAGACAATGTGGTGAACGTGCTGGAAGCACTGTCGGCCACCCAATCGACTAATGCCTGTACCTGCTCAGGCCTTACCATCCTCATAACGGCATTGGGCCCCACCAAATATCGCTGTAAACTCTGCCGGCTACTTGAGGGAGTTGTTTCACTACTTTGTGTGCCTGAGGCCGAACGGCCACGTCCTCTGCCAGCAACAGAGGCTCCACGGACACCACCACGACCGCGTCCTCGTCCCTTAATAGAATGTTTCCTCATTGTTGCGATTCAACTCGCACCACAATAAAATATATTATTTTTTAGCCCCAAAATTCCCACACTGGAAGATATAATTCCTTTTGGCGGTATTAATTACAAGAACACTGCTGCTAATTGGACACCAGATTTTTTATAATGCTAGTTTTGGTACATAGATCCCCACACGGGGAAATATAATTCCTTTTTAGAGGAGTGAAAACGTGAGGCCTAGTTTTTCTGGTCTAACAAACACCAGATTGATTAAATTGGCCTTTTTTTCAGCAAAATTACAACACTGGACAATAATGCCTTTTGGCGGTATTAATTACAAGAACACTGCTGCTAATTGGACACCAGATTTTTATAATGCTAGTTTTGGTACATAGATTCCACACGGGGAGATATAATTCCTTTTACAGGAGTAAAAACGTGAGGCCGAGTTTTCTGGTCTAACAAACACCAGATTGATTAAATTGGCCTTTTTTTCAGCAAAATTACAACACTGGACAATAATGCCTTTTGGCGGTATTAATTACAAGAACACTGCTGCTAATTGGACACCAGATTTTTATAATGCTAGTTTTGGTACATAGATTCCACACGGGGAGATATAATTCCTTTTACAGGAGTAAAAACGTGAGGCCTAGTTTTCTGGTCTAACAAACACCAGATTGATTAAATTGGCCTTTTTTTCAGCAAAATTACAACACTGGACAATAATGCCTTTTGGCGGTATTAATTACAAGAACACTGCTGCTAATTGGACACCAGATTTTTTATAATGCTAGTTTTGGTACATAGATCCCCACACGGGAAATATAATTCCTTTTAGAGGAGTGAAAACGTGAGGCCTAGTTTTTCTGGTCTAACAAACACGAGATTGATTAAATTGGCCTTTTTTTCAGCAAAATTACAACACTGGACAATAATGCCTTTTGGCGGTATTAATTACAAGAACACTGCTGCTAATTGGACACCAGATTTTTTATAATGCTAGTTTTGGTACATAGATCCCCACACGGGAAATATAATTCCTTTTAGAGGAGTGAAAACGTGAGGCCTAGTTTTCTGGTCTAACAAACACCAGATTGATTAAATTGGCCTTTTTTTCAGCAAAATTACAGCACTGGACAATAATGCCTTTTGGCGGTATTAATTACAAGAACACTGCTGCTAATTGGACACCAGATTTTTTATAATGCTAGTTTTGGTACATAGATCCCCTCACAGGGAAATATAATTCCTTTTTAGAGGAGTGAAAACGTGAGGCCTAGTTTTTCTGGTCTAACAAACACCAGATTGATTAAATTGGCCTTTTTTTCACCAAAATTACAACACTGGACGATATAATGCCTTTTGGCGGTATTAATTACAAGAGGACTGCTGGTATTTCAGAACAGCGGAATTGTTAAAATGCTAGTTTTGCTAGATAAATTTCCCACACTGGGAGAAATATTGCCTAAGCCTTTTTACAGTATTAATTACAACACGAGTGCTTCTTCTGGTCTAACACCAGAATAATTTTATTATTACGGTGAAAGCTTTTTCTAATTTATATTTCTGGCACATAAAAAAAAAATATTTCTGGCTGACAGTATTGGACAAAGTAGTGGCACTGGCTAGCCTAGCTGGAACAGCACATTCATGGGATTTGCTATCCAAGGGGTTACTTTCAGTTTCACCACTGATATATTAAATATCTTTGCAGTTAGTATGGGTGACACAAGCACAGCCAAACCCCTGATGTAGTATATCTATGAAAAAATCGACTATTACATGAGATTAATGGACGTTGTGGCAGCTTTTGCTGTAGCACCACAAGTCCCAAAATGGCCGCCGCCTATCAGCCCAGTAACATGTGCCAGAAAACAGTCTGCCCAGCCAGAAAAAAATTGACTTTGACTGAGCAGCTGAATCGCTGTTGTTCTGATTCACAGGTGTAGATTTTTAACTTCTTTGGAGCTTTGGTTTAGACTCTGTGGCAGCAAGTGCTGGCGCACCACAAGTCCCAAAATGGCCACCGCCGGTCAGCCCAGTTACATGTGCCAGTAAAAATCGCTCTGGCCAGTCTCAACAAAATAGTAACTTTCAGTGAACAGCTCAGCTGAGTTGTTCTGATGCACAGGTGTAGAAAGGTAGATCATTCAATCGCTTCTTTATCCCTGCCTATCTCGCCCTCACAGAAGCTGCATCCTCTCCCTACACTAGTCAGAGCAGTGTGACGTGCGGCGCTACGTGACTCCAGCTTAAATAGAGGCTGGGTCACATGCTGCACTTGGCCAATCACAGCCATGCCATTAGTAGGCATGGCTGTGATGGGCTCTTAGGGCAAGAAGTAAAACGCTAGCTGATTGGCTGCTGTGCAGCCCTTCAGAAAGCGGGAAGTAATCGACGAACACCGGACCCAAACCCGAACTTTTTTGAAAATGTCCGGGTTCGGGTCCGTGTCACGGACACCCCAAAATTCGGTACGGACCCGAACGATTTTCGAACTGTTCGCTCAACACTACTTATCGCTAAGCAGAGGTGACAGCATTTGCATTCAGCAATCATCCTCTCTGTATAAGAATGAGTGATCGCTGCTGTGATCACTTGTCCCCACAGAGGATTATTGTTTGCTGGCTGTAGATTCCTGTTTACACAGGATGATCTTCTGTTAGAAAACAATGATTTAATCTTCCACAGGAAAGTGTTTGCTCATTCATCAAGTGACTGGTGGCCCATTTACACAGGACAGTTATTAGTTTCTAGAAATTCTGGTTCCCGAAAATGTCATCCCCTGTAAAAGGGTTTTATTATTATGATCAACAGGTGTCTTTCGGTTGATATGCATTTGAATCTTGGTTGAGTTATCACTTAGCTTTGCCTGGTTGATTAGGGTGCAGTTGTTGATTATTGAGCCTTTGAACTTTGTTCTGTTTTCTAGGATCTGTAGTTCCACAATTGTATCTTGCGGTAGTCCAATGTGTTTAAGGTGTATTCAGGGATCTGTAGTTCCACTGTCTCTTGCTGTCTGCTGAGATTTGTTTGTTGCTGTGCTGTTGTATTGTCCACTCTGATTTTGCTGACTTGAATTCAGATAAGGTCGTTGTTCAGCATTCATCCACTATTGGTATGTCATACATCTGCCATCCACTCCATTGTTAGATCATCTCCTCATTCCTTTACCCTAAGCATTTGGTTCCTGTCATTAATCAGGGAGTTTGAGACTCTTGTTTTCTGCCACTCTTGATATATGTCCAATATATGCCCTGTTGTTATGCAATCCAGCCCTAGTGTAATACAGTACACATAATCTATATTATGGGGTAAACCCAGCAATAATTTGCAGCCTAGCCATACGGATGTTAACAGCAAACAGATGACATCCATGTGCTGTCCGTTTTTTTTTTTTTTTTTTGTGGACCCATAGAAATAAGTGGGTCAACATGCAATGCTAAAAAATGCAGATCGCACACAGGCCAATAATACAGTCATATGCATGAGGCCTAATGTACATTTCCTAGCCCTTCACAAAAAGATTGCAGTTAATAATTAGTGCACAGTTTCACCATGGTTGTTACAGATGTTGCACCACTAACACTACGTCTGCTCATAGCCAAAGTATTTTTTTTTTCAAAATTTCTGAGATTTATACTACGAAGTGTCTGTTTCCTATCTAACTTGACATAATAAGTTTCTATACTAGTATCATAATTCTGCCACTCTTAATAGACAATTACAAGCCCCTGTGCTATGTTTGTCTGCCAACAGCCTTTGGAACACAGCAGAGTACAGAACATTTGTAGTGTCTGATAACAGGGCATTCTAAGGGCAAATGATCTGAGAAGTATCTGGTGGCTGAGTTGTTATAAAGCACTTTCTAACCTTAATCACTTTTCAGTATTGTATTGGCTGCTTGCCAAAGAGATAATCATATTGAAATCTTATATCAAAATGTTTTTTAGAGTACAGGAATAAATCCAGCAGTGCACAAACTAAAGCAAATATGAGATGGAGAAAAAGTTAAAACCATGTAGGTATAATTAATGCTGCCTGTCATTCCACCCAACCCCTACCATACTGTCATTCTGCTATGTGTCTTATATTAATAATACGAAATTGCACATTTTAGCTAGTTATGTTCCACTAATGCTGCAGATCTAGAAATATATGTGCATCATTTACTTAAAAGGGTTATCCCACAAAATATATTCTATATTTATCAAACCAGGACCTGGATCTGAATACTTTTGTAATAGCATTTTTGTGATAACAAATTTAGCATAGCCATTGAGTTAGTCAATAAAATGTATTTGTATAACTCCACATGCTGTTTGTTCTTTTCCTTATTTTTTTGGTCCATGTCGCTGAGGTGGACACACATGCTCAGTTTCATCCTTCAACTAACACCAGCCATATCTTTTGTTCATGCACTCAACCATATTTTTCTTCTGTGTACCATCTGTACTTATGGGTCCACAATAAATTTGTCTGCATCCGTGTGGCCGATCTGCAAATTATAGAGCATGTCCTATTCTTTGCCATAAGATGCAGTTCATGGTAACATTTAAGTCAATAGGTCTGCGGAATATGTGGATGCAGCACAGAAGCCAGCATTTTGCAGATCCGTTGCCTGAAACTCTGAGGCCTCTTCAGACTGTGCAAGCTGTGCAGAAAAGACATGGGAGAACCATTAACAGCACTGCCAGGCCTTGCTCCTCTGATCTACTTGTCATGTCCCAAGTGGACATTGACAAAATTACTTTAGTAAAAAGAAAAAGACGCTTAAAAAATGTCAAAAACTTTATTGGTATATCTTAAAATAGCCCAAACGGGATAAATATGAGCATAGCCCAGGGGAAATATGTACAAAATAGTCCCGCCTTACATAAAGACCAATCAGTCCTACGTGTAAATCCACACGGTATGGGACTAGTAAATGGCCAGACCAGACCTAGTTATGCGCAAAGAAAGCTGCGTTGTACAGATAACCCCGTTCCCATTGAGGAGACTGAGGGCATGTACAGCGCAGGCAGACTGCAGGTGCAAGTCCACCAAAAAAGCGCAGTACGTCCGTGCGTGCCAGACCTCCCAACCGTAGGAGGAGGTAAGCGCTAAGGCAGTTGGAAACCCTACCGGCGTGGAGACACCGCCCACACACCGCCCGCGGGCACAATTCAAATGTGGTTCGGCCGGTGTATGCGGTAGTGGAGCGTGTAATCCACCGAGGGTCGGTCCGGATGGAAGGTATCGGGCCACTATACATCAGATGCAAACGACAGTACCTTCAATCCCCCCAGGCATGCATAAATGAGCGCCTCTTTGGACGCGCAGCCAGGGTACAGGAGAGAGGTGTACTGTCGTGCTAGAGGCACACCTAATGCTATGTGCTGCCGGTCACCGCTCCAGTGTAGGAGACGGTAATCGGTATATAAATAAGTGCTGCTCTACGCGTTTCGTAAAGGGACTCATCAGGAGCAGTAAGCACATAAAGTAGAAGAGTGGGTGCCTGGTGTGGCGCCCGGCGTGGAGTAGCCGTGTACGCGCACACACCATCACTTCCTTAAATATGTTAGGACCCGCCTACAGGGCCGACTAGTGAGGAGCGCCACCAATCACAGTGTGGGGGCCGGTACCTACTGGCCAATAACACCACACGAGAGGATGGGCGTATCGCGTCACTCATTGAGTCAAAGAAAGTAAAGTTGAAAGGGAGTAAACGCGATCATAAAGTCAAATAGATAGGAAGTGGAAAAACAAATGTAAACCAAGGAAAAAAGGGGGGGGGGCTTGGGACAGAGGAGGCATAGCGTGTATATCTCTGAGACACTAAGAAGAGCGATTACAGAACTAGGAATGGACGCAGAGGGACTACAAATTCCAGCATTTAAATGAAGCAGGTGAAACTTAAACATTCATTTCAAGGTTTGTTTAGGGTATCCTCTGCGCATAAAGCGATTCGTGAGATCCCCCGCGGCTCGACGGAAATCAGAAAATCGAGAGCAGTTACGTCGCAGTCGTAAAAACTGGCTCTTGGGGATCCCACGTTTCAAAGAGGGGGGATGCCAACTGTTCCATTGCAATAAGCTGTTAGTTGCAGTGGGTTTATGGAACAGATCGGTACTTAAGCGGCCATCCCGTTCTCTGATGATCCGGAGATCCAGGAAGGTGATGGATGACTCCTGGATCTCGGACGTAAAGAACAAACCGAGGGGGTTGTCATTGAGTCTCCCCACAAATTGATCAAACTCGTCCTTGGTACCCCGCCAGATGATGAGTACATCATCGATGTATCTTAGCCACATGTCAATATGCATTGACTATTCGGCTAGGGGATCACCAAAGACCACCTCCCTCTCCCACCCATCCTCTCGTGTGGTGTTATTGGCCAGTAGGTACCGGCCCCCACACTGTGATTGGTGGCGCTCCTCACTAGTCGGCCCTGTAGGCGGGTCCTAACATATTTAAGGAAGTGATGGTGTGTGCGCGTACACGGCTACTCCACGCCGGGCGCCACACCAGGCACCCACTCTTCTACTTTATGTGCTTACTGCTCCTGATGAGTCCCTTTACGAAACGCGTAGAGCAGCACTTATTTATATACCGATTACCGTCTCCTACACTGGAGCGGTGACCGGCAGCACATAGCATTAGGTGTGCCTCTAGCACGACAGTACACCTCTCTCCTGTACCCTGGCTGCGCGTCCAAAGGGGCGCTCATTTATGCATGCCTGGGGGGATTGAAGGTACTGTCGTTTGCATCTGATGTATAGTGGCCCGATACCTTCCATCCGGACCGACCCTCGGTGGATTACACGCTCCACTACCGCATACACCGGCCGAACCACATTTGAATTGTGCCCGCGGGCGGTGTGTGGGCGGTGTCTCCACGCCGGTAGGGTTTCCAACTGCCTTAGCGCTTACCTCCTCCTACGGTTGGGAGGTCTGGCACGCACGGACGTACTGCGCTTTTTTGGTGGACTTGCACCTGCAGTCTGCCTGCGCTGTACATGCCCTCAGTCTCCTCAATGGGAACGGGGTTATCTGTACAACGCAGCTTTCTTTGCGCATAACTAGGTCTGGTCTGGCCATTTACTAGTCCCATACCGTGTGGATTTACACGTAGGACTGATTGGTCTTTATGTAAGGCGGGACTATTTTGTACATATTTCCCTGGGCTATGCTCATATTTATCCCGTTTGGGCTATTTTAAGATATACCAATAAAGTTTTTGACATTTTTTAAGCGTCTTTTTCTTTTTGTTAGCCGTTCTAAATAGAGACGTCAACCTTTCCATTTGCTTCCGTGATTTAAAATTACTTTAGTCCAAGAGAGAGCTGAATTGTGGAACACATGCAGTGATCAATACCATGACCTTGGCTGAAAAGGTACGGCATGGGAAGAGGTTGGACATCAACTGTTGCCGTTACAGTGGAGGACTGGAGGCATCTAACAGGGTCAGCATCAAAGAATAGGTAAGTGCCTCCACTGGCATATATGTATATGACACCCCATAAGATGCATTTTTCCCCCGAAAGTCAAGGGGAAATGCACCTGCGTCTTATGGGGCAAATACTAATAAAAGCGCATTATGGAAGCGCTCATTAGTATCGGAGGACCAGGAAGCAGTGAAGGATCTGTACTCACCACTTCCTGGTCCTCGGCTGTCGGCTGTGCAGGGCTGCACACAGCTGAGTCGCTCTGTGACGTTACACTGTGTGCGCCAGTTCACAGACCACTGCCGACAGCCGGATGAAGAGGATCGCGATGCTGAGGAGCGGTGGCGTCCAGGAGAGGTAAGTGATTGTTTTTATTTTTTTATCTGAAGCAATATGGGGCTGATAAAAAGGCAATGGAGGCTTATAAAGAGGCAATAGGGGCTTATAAAAAGGCAATGGGAACTAATAAAAAGCCAATGGGGGCTGATAAAGAGGCAATGGGGGCTTATAAAAAGGCAATGGGGGCTGATAAAGAGGCAATGGGGCTAATAAAGAGGCAATGTGGGTTGATAAAGAGGCAATGGGGGCATATAAAAAGGCAATGGGGGCTGATAAAGAGGCAATGGGGCTAATAAAGAGGCAATGTGGGCTGATAAAGAGGCAATGGGGGCTGATAAAGAGGCAATGGGGGCTTATAAAAAGGCAATGGGGGCTGATAAAGAGGCAATGTGGCTAATAAAGAGGAATGGGGGCTTATTAAAAGGCAATGGGGGCTGATAAAGAGGCAATGGGGCTAATAAAGAGGCAATTGAGGCTTATAAAAAGACAATATAGGCTGATAAAGAGGCAATGGGGGCTGATAAAGAGGCAATGGGGGCTTATAAAATGGCAACGGGGGCTTATAAAGAGGCAATGGGGGTTTATAAAGAGGCAATAGGGGCTGATAAAGAGGCAGTAGGGGCTGATAAAGAGGCAATGGGGCTAATAAAGAGGCAATGTCGGCTGATAAAGAGGCAATGAGGGCTGATAAAGAGGCAGTGGGGGCTGATAAAGAGGCAGTGGGAGCTGATAAAGAGGCAGTGGGGGCTGATAAAAAGAGGCAATGGGGAATGATATGAGATTAGGGCTAGCCAAAAGAGGCATGTGGGCTCATTTGAGACTGGGGGTCTGATCTGAGGTCTCATTGGGGTCATTCACTTTTTGTTGTGAGCTGGGGTCTCATTGTGGGTCTGATCTGAGGTCTTATTGGGGTCTTATTAACATTGGCAGTCTGATTGGGGCTGTGATCTGAGGTCTGATTAACATTGGGTGTCAGACTGCTGATCTGACCGGAGGTGTAATAAAAAATATTTTTTTCTTATTGTCCCCCTCTAAAACCTAGGTGTGTCTTATGGGCCGATGCGTCTTATAGGGCAATTTAAAGGAGTTTTTTGACTTTTCTATACTGATGAACTATACTGAAGATAAGTTATTAGGATCTGATCGGTGGTGGTCCAACACCTTATCATATCAGACCTGATACAAGCTTAAAAAATAATGTACTGAAACTTTATTGAAAGCTATGATTTGGTTGCTATGGGGCCCGTGGCACAGAGGGCCCAGATCGCATGGAAGGCCCCACCCCCAACACGCGTCTGTTGGCTGGCTGGCCATCCCATTTGCTAAGTAACGCTAAGCGCACATGCTGGAGGCTGCCGGATGTTTAGATTAAAAATGAGGAGCGGACGCGAGAGCAAGCGGCCGGGGACAGGACACCAGCGACGACCGGTAAGTGCGGAGACCGGAGAGGGGGAGGAACATGTCTGAGTGACAGGGCGCCCTGACTGCAGACCTCCGCTGTGGTCAGTGATGTCCTGTGCTTCCATAGGGAGCTAGACGCATCCCCCAGAAGTATTTTCGCACCACCACCTGTCCCATGACACCACGCAGTTTCTGCTGTGGTTTCTCATTCTCAGTGGCACCATCCCGCTCTCGGTTTACTCCCATTGAGTATGAGATCCAGCTCCTACAGGCAGGTACCCAGCTTTCCCAGGGTCCTGAGTATGAGATCCCGCTTCTAGAGGCAGACACCCAGCTTTCCTAGGGCCCTGAATATAATATCCAGCTCCTAGAGGCAGGGGGGGGGGGGGGGGTCTGAAACATCCAGGACTCCAGCTGCTTTGAAACTACAACTCCCAGTATGTCCTGACTACAGTTTATTGTTCTATGTCACATTCAGGAGGATGGGGGAGGGGGGGGGTCCCCAGGATGCTGGGAGTCGCGATTATTTGCTATACCACTGTAAGAAATAAAAATATTGTTTTTATAAAACAATACGTTATTTTAAGTACTGTAGTTTTTTCTTATTAGAGTACTCGATTAATCGTAAAAATAATTGGTAGAATACTCGAGTGCTAAAATATTCGTTTACTGTAGCCCTACCCGCGACGAGCCAGGGGTGGGTAGTGGGTGGGGTTAGGGGGCCCTATTCAGATTCTTGCTATGGGGCCCAGTGATTTCTTTGTATGCCCTTGCTAGAAGGTGAGGCCAGAATGTAGGGCTGCCAACAGGAGGACAAAATGTTCATAGACATGCGACAGGAGCTGCCACAGATCAAAGTATAGGGTGCGAAAGGGGCCTTTCCTGGACTAGTGGGAGACAATGGGGTGAGCCTAGTGACTCCTTCTCTCTGTTCAGCATTCAGGACTGCTGTCCATAGCATTGAGAAAGAAGCCAGTACAAGAGGATTTCATATCATAGAGTATTAAGCCATGGTGATCAGCAAGAAATCTCTAGAAACCAATGCCAGCCAAGCAGAGGAGTCTAACAGAGTTCTTTAAACTGTAAAATCAGTAGAAAATTGCCTTGGAGCAATCATTAAAATTAATTTCCTTCCACTTTTTTTTTTACAGACTTCAAAAATGGATAACACATGAAAACAATATGGTCATATCATTGTGTGAACTTGCAGAATGGATGCAAAAAAATACAGAAGCACATCAGACAAAAATGCAAAATCACAGATCTGTGAATTGCAGGCCATAAAACTGCAACAGTCATGTGCATGGGGCTTTACAGGGAGACAGCTACTGCAGAAAGGACATGCCCCAAGCTGCCAAATTAAAATTATTCTAGCAGAGCAATTGGACCAATAGAGGATCCCTGGATTCAGGTACAGGGCTGGTTCTAGCTTTCTTAGAAAGAGATCGTCATGTACAATATCTGATTTTCAATTTTTTACATTAATTAGCTGATGACCACTTTAAAACCATGCTCCAGTCTGACATAAAAATACAACATTATCTAGGGAATGCTTAGTAAACTTACCTGGTGCCCACCTTTTCATTCATTGTACCGCAGATCTGCCAATTCCCAGGCTTTAGGCCTATTGCACACGAACATGTGCGCCCCGTGACTGCATTTGTGGATCCGCAATACACGGGCACCATTCCGTGGCCATCCCGCATCACGGATGCGGACCCATTCATTTCAATGGGTCCGCAAATCCGGAGATGCGGAACGGTGCGGAATGGAATGACGGAACGGAACACTACGGAAGCACTACGGAGTGCTTCCGCCAGGTTCCGTTCCGTACTTCCGTCCCGCAAAACATGTTATTTCTGTTAAAAGCGTATAGGGGCGTATTTCAGTAAAAAAAGAAAAAGATATACACACTGTACTGTTACAGTTATTTCTGGTGAAAGCATATATAGGCGTATCTCAGTACTACAAGAAAAATATATACGCACTTCACTTTTTTAATTTTTTTCTGGTCAAAACGTATAGTGTAATAAACAAATATGCGGATGTCCCTGGCCACATTTATGAAAAAAATCTGAGAAAGAGAAGATAATAATGCACTCATAAATTAGATGCAAGCATTATATATGAACTAAGTCCTCATTCTGATATTATAAGGTCTGAGACTCTTAGTTAATATATTTTGATCAAAACACATCTATGCCCACCTACTAGGTGTCAAGGTGGTCTCAGGTCAGGTGGGTTTCTATACTAAACCTATCTATGCAGTTGTGCATTTATGATCAGCAGCGCAGACCCTCCACATATAGTGTGCTGCTCCTAGTCACCTCTGTGTGCATCAGCAACCAATGAGAGGAGGAGCACACACAACTATATGTACCGCCCTAATCAAGGTTGCCTGTTAGATAGGTGGGGCAAAAGTGCACAGGAATGCTACTTCCAAGATGAAATAGGAACGCATTCACACTTGAAGATGCCACTACCTCAAGCAAATACTACATAATAGACAAAAATCACAGAAAACAAAAAGCAAAAGATAAAAAACAACCAGGGACATTCGCATATTTGTTTATTATATTGTGCAGGTTGTTTTTATCTTTTACTTTTTGTTTTCTGTGATTTTTGTCTATTATGTAGTATTTGCTTGAAGGAGTGGCACCTTCAAGAGTGAATGCGCTCCTATTTCAAAAAACGATTGTGTAAAAAAAAAGACAGAAAAAATGATTTATAAGTGCAGGGAAAGGATAGTGAGGAATCATTTCACAGCTTCTTAGTGCAGGGAGAGACGTCAGAAAGCACTAGGGACATTGATGGGAAAGTGATTTACAAGTGCAGGGAAAGATTATTTGGGGATCCATATAGTCATTAGACAGCTCTGTCATTCCAGCTTTTTGTTCTTGTTATTGGGCTGCAAGTGTTATGTTGAAAAGCCTTTAGAGGCTTATGTCTTAGTATCTTATTCAGTACTACAAGAAATATATATACGCATTTCACTTCTGCAGTTATTTCTGGTGAAAGCGTACAGGGGCGTATTTCAGTAAAAAAGAAAAATATATACGCACTTTAATTGTTTTCTGGTTAAAGCGTATAGTGGCCTATTTCAGTCCAACAAGAAATATATATTTTCTGGTCACTTCTGCAGTTATTTCTGGTGAAAGTGTATAGGGCGTATTTTAGTATTTCAAGAAATATATATACACACTTCAATCTTTAATTTTTTTCTCGTCAAAGCGTATAGTGACCAATTTCAGTGGAACGAGAAAATATATTCTTAGTGCACTGCTGCAGTGATTTATGTTGAAAGCGTATAGCAGTGTATTTCAGTACTTCAAGAAATATATATACGCACTTCACTCTTTAATGTTTTTTTCTCTTCAAAGCGTATAGTAGCCAATTTCAGTGCAACAAGAAATATATATTCTCAGTGCACTGCTGCACTTAGGTTATGAGAACAATATTTATTTAAAGGATTTTTCCGAGATTTCAGTATCTGATCGGTGGGAGTCCGACACCTGGGACCTCCGCCGATCGGCTGTTTCAGAAGGCAGCAGCACTCACAATAGAGCTATGGCCTTCTCACAGCTTCTCCTCAACGCAGTGACATCATGTTCATTGGTCACGTGGCCTAGGCACATCTCAGCCCCATTCAAATGAATGGGGCTGATTGCAGTACTAAGCACAGCTGCTGTACAATGTACTGTGCTGTGCTTGGTAAGCTGTGAAAGGCCGCAATGCTCACAGGAGCCCTGGTGCCTTCTCATAGAGCTGATTAACAGGGCTCCCGGGTGTCGGACACCCAATGATCAGATACTGACCTAATTATATGATAAGTTCATCAGTTATAAAAACCTGGAAAACCCTTTTAAGAGTTTGCTGCATTTTTCATCACAGCATGTGCAGTTTTGCCACAGTTTTTCTCCATTGACCATAAGGCCCCTTTCACAGGAGCGAGTTTTCCGTGCGAGTGCAATGTGTTGGCGTGAACGGATAGCACCCGCACTGAATCCTGACCCATTCATTTCAATGGGTCTGTGTACACAAGCGTTTTTTTCATGCATCAGTTCTGCATTGAGTGAAAAACGCAGCATGTTCTATATTCTACGTTTTTCAGGCAGCCCTGGCCCCATAGAAGTGAATAGGGCTTCAATGATAAACGCATTGCGCCGCATGCAAGTGCGGATGCGTTGCGTTTTTCACTGATGGTTGCTAGGAGATGTTTGTAAACGTTCAGTTTTTTATCACGCACGTGAAAAACGCATCAAAATGCATTGCACCCGCGAGGAAAAAACTGAACAACTGAACTGAACTTGCGTTTCACTGAACGCACCCGGAGCCAATCCGTATCGTTCGTGTGAAAGAGGCATAAAACAAACGCAAAAATAAGATCAGATGGACCCACACATGCAGAGAAAGCTTTAAAAAAGTATGCTGATTTTGCTCTGCAGATTTACTGCAAGGCACAATCAGGACTTCTTTAATTCAGTTCTGCAATGTAAACCTTATCCTATCCTTTACGGGATTTTATGTTGTATCTCCTCCCCTAAAAAAAAATCTGTAAATTCAATTTAAAACCCTCTGTCATTTTACAGGTAACGCATATTCCTACCTGACATTTCAGCACCTTTGCACATTTGCCTTTATTGTCACATATTCAATCATTCAGACACTTTTGTGGAAGTCAATAAAAAACTTACAGATTGCAAGTGACTTGCAAACCAAACTCCGTTTCTGTGATACATCAGCAATATGCCTTAGGCAAGTCATCTCTTCTGCTTGTGCTGTAGGCAATAAAAGAGTACTTTAAATTCCATGCACAGGAGTTTAGTTTTCCTGAAAAGTCAGCTTGATGTTGCATACAGGTAAATGTCACTTTTTTCTTTTTGATTATCATAATTATTATTAGGCTGTATTATGCATAGAACCTATAACGTGGCACATGGAGTGCCCATGGTTCTGTACTACACACTGCTGGAAGTAATGCCTCTAGATGAGAATACCTCCACTCTATGTTATCTGACGGAGGATATTTAGATTTTTTTTCCCTTTTAGTCCCATAGACTTCTTTTTTGCACAGCCTATTTTACATAGTTTACTAATATATTTTGACAGTATGTAGTAAAATACTGAATACTACTCCTATCAGTATGCTTTCTTATAATTCTTATGCTAATACGAAAATTATTAATATTTAAATATTCAGGATATATAAAATATTCAAGGATGAATACACCCTGATAGAAATTAGCAAACCACTTGAGATTCGGTCTGGTTCAGGTTAGACAAATTATTGAAAAAGTTTGGTTCGGACCCAAATTGATTCAAGCCAAACCAAAATTGCTCCAATTACCCTGAAAATTGGTATATAACCCTATCTAGACTCCTACTGCAGCAACCAGGCCGCAGAGGTGCGTGTGAGTGTTGTGGCCTGATGGATGTAGTAGTTGGTACTCCCTTGGTTGGTGTGCAGTGACAGGAGGGAAGGCACCGGATTTCTTCAGGGCACTCTCAGGGTTAAAGGGGTTTTCCTGTCGGATGTGGTGGTTTAGGTTCCCTTGGTGTTGATGTTTAAGGTGCTAGATGCATGGTCCCTGTCAGTCGTGATGCCAGCACTCTTCGGTGCAAAGACTAGAAGGATGATTAAGACTCTGGTTTTGGTATCAGATCCACAATACTTTACTGAAGCCAGTCCACGGGTGGTCCAGCACTGTTCACATAATATGCAGACTTTACAGTTACTTCCAATAGTTCCCAAAGGATGTATATGGAGGCGAGAGTCTCTCTCTCTCTTACGATCAAACTGTTCAACTCTCTCCTGTTCCCAGACGTAAGTGATGTACTGTCTCTATCATCCAATATATATAAGCATATAATATCCACTGTATGCTTTAAGGCATACAGTCTCTGAGAAGGTACGCTTTCCTGTCCTTTGGTTATGGTGGACAGCTTGTAGCTTAAGGTACCTCCACCACACACCGAGGAGGCTAAAGCCAGATTAGCAGTGATTACCTTCCTTGCCAAAGTCCTCAATCCCCTTCTGTCGGCTAAGTCTTCTGTAGATCCTCTCCCTTCTAAGGATTGGTAAATAAAACTGCTGGTAGTCTCTAGGGGTATATAATCTCCCTACAAGAGCTTCTCCTTGCTGCTCTGAGGTGTTCACTCCTCAGCAGTCAGCCATAAAACTTCAGGATTTTCCCAGTTGGAGTTCGTGGGATGACAGCCAGAGGAATGTTTGCTGCTTCATGTACTTGTGGAAAACATGTACTGTCCCTACTCAAGTGTCCACTGTGGCATGAACCTTGTTACACTGTGATAATTGCAGGGATCGGCCCTCATTGTCTGCCAAATGAGAGTACAAGGCAGGGATGGTTTTTTGGGAGAAATAATGCCAGCATGGTATCTTCCAGCGAGGCTGAGCGCACACCATTAGCTCCCTAAAGGCAGCAGCCTTGACTAAATGGTACGGCAGCAACTGCACCACCACCAACTCTGCCAGGTGGGAATTAAGCTTGTGCACCATCGGATTGCTGGGCGCATAGAGTTGTTTTCTGGTTACGCATTCCCATATCGATGGCTAATGATGGAGCGGAGGAGGAGTCTGAAAGGGAAAAGTGGAAAAGGATGATAACAATGTGAATGATACCATGCTGCACATGGATGCGGCCTGGCTGCCGCAAGGGGGGAACGGGAGAAGGATGGAAATTCTGTTGCACTACCTGGCTGCCACTTCTTTCCCATGGGATGGGGTGATACCTCTTAATGTGGTTCAATAGAGCTGTGGTGCCTATGGTTGTGTTTGCTTGCCCACATCTTATTTAGCTCTTGCACAGCTTGTAAAATGCTTTTGTCTTCTGTCAGTGTGGAGAAAAAATGCCAGATGGGATATATTCACATAGCAGAGGCAGAGGCAGCCAAGCTGGGCTTAGTTCTGGTACGTTTTGTGCCCAACCCACCCACAGCATCAGTGGCATCACCAAATCCCAAAGCAGACATGGCCCTGGCTGTTCTTTGGGAGGTACGTGCCCTCCTCTGATGTTGCCTCCTCCTCAGCAACCTGATCAGGCTCCCACGTCCAATCCAGCACACAATCGTCATTGGAGTCCTCGCTCTCCCTTTCACTTCTATCAAATTGAAGGATATCATGGTGGGTTCTTTGGCTCCCCTCCTCTGCTATTCCCGTGCAGCTATGGGGGCCACTACTATCACCACCAACACGTCTATGCCTGGGTCAGCAGCCTCCTCCTCAGGGCAGTACAAACACTGACTGCTCTCACTAGTATTGAGCGAATCGAAGTCCAACAAATTGACTTAGATCCGAATTTCAGGAAAAATTTAATTTGCTACAAAGCCAAATTTCCTCACGCTTCATGGTAGCAAATCAATTTTCCCTGAAATGGCAGAAAACAAAAATATACATATTCACCTCATCCATTTGTTCACGAAGAGGCCACCACAGCCATCTTGCTTGAAAATACCACCCAAAATCTTGCGCGCAGTGAAGTATGACGTCACCATGCCGGCCAGCATGATGACATCATCATGTCACCACATGAGATTTTGCGCTGTGTCTTCAATCAAGATTGCCGCAGCAGCCTCTACGTGATCAAATGGATAAGGTGATTTACCAGATTATCCCCTGAAAGCCCTCAATGTTAATCTTAGATTAGGAAAAAGGAAGGCGTCCCACTAGGAAGAAACAACTCCATTGAAAGCCTTCTCTGGGGCTGCATCGAGGAGGAGCAGGAGAAACGCTGTGACCACAGTACAATGTCAGACTCCAAAGTCACTTTCACATCATCCTGCTGCGACTGGGAGTGAGCCGTCTAATCCACAATCTCATCTTTTTTCTCCTCAACGATAATGTTGCGCTCTTCCAAAGCCAGCAGGGACAACTGTGGCCTGCTGCTGCTGCTGCTACTACTACTACTACTACTACTACTACTACTACTACTACTACTACTACTTCTTCTTCTGGTCAGTTAGTTGGTGCTGCTACTACCCACATTCTTGCTCTGGGTCTCTGACATGTTTGTGCCTCTCAGATAATATTGTGCGCTACCCTATGTATTGGTGTAGTAATCAGGTATATGCTACTTTTAATCATTTCAACAACCCCCCAGAAAAACTATGTGATTGGAAACATGTGCATACAGATATAAAAAGAGACAGATTTAGGCCTAAATTCGTTAACACTCAACTAATTTTATGCATTATATTGTGTATTGGTGTACTGATCACCAATATGCTGGTGTAATTAAATTCAACAAGTTCCATTCCAACAATTTAACAAGTTAAATTCCAACCGTGTGGAAATACAATAAGGGGAAATGGACGATTGAGGCCTGAAGCTTATTTTCACGGTAACGCACACAGGTAAATTGTTGCTCTTCCCTGTGCATTGATGTACTGATCACCTATATGCTGATTTATTTAAACTGAACCCACCAAAAAAAAAAAAAAAGGAAATTCCAACCGTGTGGAAATACAATGAAGGAAAACAGACTATTGAGTCCTGATGCTTATATTTCATTCTCAATAACTGATTTATGCAGTCTTTCAAACTAAAACAAAAAAATAAATATGTGAGACTAGTATTTTATATGCTATGCTAGATTAATGGTAGAACATGTGTTGTACATTTTTTATTTATTCTACTCCCCACCCACCAAAAAAGGATTTCTGTGAAAATGGGAAAAAATGAAAATAATGTCTTTGCAGGTAGCTGCTTTTGAGCTTTGCAGCAGCTGCAGTTCTGCTAGGAGGCACAAAGACCACAGCTCCTCACTCCTTCTTCCCTGGCTGTCAGCTTCCCTGCTTGTCCCTATTCTACACACGCAATTCTTCTTTTTCTTTGTTATCCTAGCCTTTCACTGTCCCTGGCAGTATAATACAATCTTGATTGAATTCTGACTGCCCCTGACTTTTTTTTCCCTGTCACTGACTCATGAAGACCTTTTTTCTGGCAGACATTGTAAAACCCAACCACCCTCATTCACAGCCCAGCACAGAATGACGTTCTGCTCATTCTGCTAGGGTACCTCCTTGCCTGCTGCAGCACTGATTGGCTCATCCAGGCTGTCTGTCAGTCTGAGAGGGCAAGCCTTCCCCCCATTTCCTCTCAGGGTCATGTGAGAACCCTTCTTCTTCCTCCCTAATGTTTTTTTTTCCACCTACATGCACACTAAAATGATGCTACACGCCATTTTAGTGGATTTATCCAAAACAATCCTGAAAAGATTCGGGTTTGCCTGGCATCTGAAAAATAGCAAAAGTTCAGAATGAACCTGGTTTGGTACGAACTTGTTCGCTCATCCTTACACCCTGACCTACTCCACAGTGTAGTGCAAATTATCTCTCCTGCATAAAGTGTAGGGAAAGGAAGTTGTGGCAGAAAAATCAAAAAGACTCAACAAGATGATGCTCTAATTCAGAGACTAAGCATTAACCCTCAAAAGAAAAGCAGGGATATCACATTGGGTTCAAGTTCATGCCTCCATGGTGCAGAGTCAATTTCTGGAATGTAGCAGCAGAGCTAGGCGATCTGTCGAAATGCAACTTTTACTGGCCACTATGAAAAAGAAGAGTTTGTCGTCTCCAAAGAAGCATCAAGACTGTACTGTAGGAAAGTGGGAAAAAGTGTTTTTTTTATGAGACTCACTTTGAAGTGCATCTAACTGAGTGGCAGTGGCATAGTGGGGCATAGGACCCTCCCATGAGGGCTTACAGCCTATAATTGCAGGAGTAATGAGATTAAGCACTAATTTACAGTAATCATTCTGATTCATCCAAATGCATCCGAATTAGGCCTCATGCACACGACCGTTTTTTTATGCTGTCCGCAAAAAGGGGTTCCGTTGTTCAGTGATCCGTGTCCGTTTTTGCCTTCCATGTGTTGCCGTGTGTCTTCCGTTTTTTTTAGCGGACATGACCCAAAAGATTTTACCAAAAGACAGGCTAACAATTTTTCCCAAGTGCCTGCCAAGGGATCCGCAAAAAAAATGGACACGGAACGCGGATGACACACGGATGGCCATCCGCATTTTTTCACGGACCCATTGACTTGAATGGGTCCGTGAACCGTTTTTCACGGACAAGAATAGGACAGGTTATATTTTTTTGATGGACTGGAATCACGGACCACGGACGCGGAGGACAAACGGTGCATTTGCCGAGGTTTCCACGGACCCATTGAAAACCAATGGGTCCGCAGAAAATCACGAAAAACGGAGCAACGGACAAGGAATCAAACAACGGTCGTGTGCATGAGGCCTTATACAACTAGAAATGGCCTACCAGCATTCGTGGCATGTCTATTTTACTAAATACTTCTTTGCTTCTAAAATAATTCTGGAGCAATTTTTCTTTGAACTCTGTAGATGTGTCCCTACAAACTCTGCATTTAGTGGACTTGGACAAACTAAGTAGGGACTAGTGATGAGCGGCCCCACGGTCAGTGCCCATGCATTACAGACCGCAATTTGCGGTCCGCAGCATGGGCCCAGCCAGCACACGGTCATGTGCATGAGCCCTAAGTTGGTGACACATTTTATTTTTGCCATTTTTTTTTTTAGACACAGCAATGTTGACTATTTTCTGCCATATTTCCCCCCATCTCCTTTATAGGGAGAAAACATCCGAAAAAAATGCTATACACACAGTACTTTTGCAAAAAACACCCTCAAAAAACATTATAAAAAATGCTTGTGTTATGAAAAAAAATGTTAGCTGTTTCAATGGTTTTTTTTTGTGAACAAAAACCACCCGACACAATTTTATATATATGTTCACATTTTTAGCCCCAATGGAGAAGAAAGTATTGTACTCCATTGTAAAGTGGAAGAAGAGTGCATCACTGGATTCAAATGCCTACGAGTGTCTACAAGTTGATAAAAGAGTGGAACTTTACCAGCTGGAAACCATATCTGCCTACCTTATAGATGCTCTTTGGTAAAGCTAAAATTTCTTGCAGTTAACATAAATTATATATTTCCTTTCTAATCCATCATATGCACTTACCATGCCTTTTTTCTGTATAGAAATAAGTTGCAGGAAGTGGTATTAAAATACAGGTTCCTAGAACCATCTGAGCACTTTACAATCAGACATCTGATTTGATGCAATCAGCAATCAAAAAAATAAAGCGAGGAACAGCACCAATCAACTAGTTGCAAAAGACTAAAAAGCTCTCAAGAAGAACTGGCAAGTTTTATTCAGATTCTGCTTTTGAAAAGCTGTATCAAAGCAGGAGTGGGATTTATAATGTTACAGATATTTTATGTTTCCTTTATACTGCTACAATAAAAAGACAATTACACGTTAAAGTACCTGCTTCAGCAAAAATAGTTATTCGTTCAGTATTTATATTTAGAACAGTTCAGCGGTACAGATTTCTGTTATTGCACGTCTCAAAAAATATTATACAATAAAAATAAAATCTTGCAGCTATTATGGAAGGCAACTCATTCTGGAGAAAACAAATATCTTAAGAGAAAAAATTCCATTTCTTACTGTACACCAAGGTGTACCTGCTGTCTTGATGTAGTGCATGGGTTTTATATAATTTATTTTAATATCTCCAGCTCTTTCCAGTTTTTCCTGTTGCAGAGCTAAAAAGTTTGTCTTCACAATGTCTTTTTCAAACATCTTACCAAGGTCTTCTGAAGTTCTGAAATAAAAATGGGGAATCTCCACCAGGTCCCTCATGTGTAAACCACAACCCAACATGTCCGTGTATTGTATGGGATAGTACATTGATTTTATTATGGACTATGTCATGCTGAATTTATCCTGTGGTGGTACTTCATGGATCCTGTTGCCATTTGCCACCACAGATTTTAACTGATTGATTGGAGTCTTAGCAGCAGGACACCATTATTGTCAGGAGTCTCTTTAAAAGGAAAGTGTCATGAGAAAATGACTTAAAGGGAATATCACGTATCAGGAGGAAACCAAACAACACATGTGATCCGCCTGCAATAAAGAATAGATTGATAGATATTTACCTAACGGTCCCGCATTGCCTCTCCAGTTCTCCTAGCAGGGTTCTGTTTAACCAGTGACATCATCGGGCTCTGCAGTGAACTGCAGAGATCAGTGATTGGCTGCAGTGTTATATGTTGTCAATATGACAGCATAGCCTTTCTAGGAGAACCAGATCAGTGGGATAGTATCTGTCGGGTAACTATATATTCTTTATTGCTGGCAGATCAGATGTGCTGTCTAGTTTTCTTCTGAAACAGGACAACCCTTTTAACGTTTAAGTTATGCTAAGTGATTTTTTATTTTTATTTTCCATGTCAGTGGGGCAAGATTGTTGCCCTACAATCATGTACAGAAAACTGAATACAAAAATCTGCAATCAGAAAATATAAACAGTTTAGAAAAAAAGAATATGCATCTCCATGTTTTTTTTTTTTACTCCTTTATGCCTTTAAGGAGCAATAACTTTTTTATTTTTTGGTTCACATAGTTGTATAACACACCATCACATACTGTAGGTTCATATAGTCGCCTCTTTGAGCTAACCTGTGGAGAGAATTCACTTTGAACAGTACTTCTGGTGCTCCTCAAACTCTGTGATCCCAGCTAAGATCACATGACCACCGATTACTGCTGGCTCTTCCTCTGACATTGGGACCAGATGTGTTCCTCTTACTTGCTGCCCAGGTACATTATTATTATTGTTATTATTACATTATGCAGCTGACCAGAAAGAAAGAGAAGCAGATCTGATGTCAGAGAAGGAAGTCGGAGAAGTAGCCAGTTTGGCGGGTATGTGATCATGGCTGGGAACATGGAATGGGCGTAGGTTCAGACTACTGCTCAAAGTGTCTTCTCTCCAAAGATTAGCTGAAGGAGGCATTTTAGGTACAGGTGCAGAGAACCCTTTTATTATTCCATACATTGTAGTGGAAAACTGGGAAAAAAATGCTACAGTAAATAGGGTGGAAATGGAAAAATTAGCAATTTTGCCATTGTTTTACAGATTTTGTTTTTACAGAATTCACTGTGGGTAAAAATGACATGTTAACTTTAGGCCTCATGCACACAACAGTATTTTTTTGCGGTCCGCAAAACGGGGTTCCGTTGTTCCGTGATCCGTGTCAGTTTTTGCTTCCGTTGTGTTTCCGTGTGTCTTCCGTTTTTTTTAGCGGACATGACCCAAAAGATTTTACCAAAAGACAGGCTGACAATTTTTCCAAGTGCCTGCCAAGGGATCCGCAAAAAAAAACGGACGCAGAACGCATATGACACACGGATGGCCATCCGCATTTTTTCACGGTCCCATTGACTTGAATGGGTCCGTGAACCGTTTTCACGGACAAAAATAGGACAGGTTATATTTTTTTGACGGACTGGAATCACGAACCACGGACGCGGAGGACAAACGGTGCTTTTGCCGAGTTTTCCACGGACCCATTGAAAACCAATGGGTCCGCAGAAAATCACGAAAAATGGCACAACGGACACGGAATCAAACAACGGTCGTGTGCATGAGGCCTTACTCTGTGGGTCAGTACAGTTGGAAGCATTGGAACCATGGTGACAGAAAATAGTGACATGTTCTGAACTCGGATGCAGAACCATACTAAGTCTTATTCACCTTACCAACCCCTAAAATCCCTGCTTCAAAACTTCTAATTCCCCTCAGGTTTCTGCTTCCTTATCCGTCTCAACATGAAGGAAATTATTGGTTACCACTGTAGACAAGGAATTGGCTGAGAGGTAATAGCATGTGTCAAAAGGGCCCATTAGCAGAGACCAATAAGGACCTGGATAGCATTGGAACTATAGAGGTGGAGATTCATTAGGTAAGCCTTTAAAAGAAATCTTTCAGACATTGCATTTATGTCTTTGAAGGATTCAGAGCTCTGTATTTGTTTTATCGTAACCCAGACAGTTAGAAGTATATATTAAGAAAATTAGAAGTATTTATTAAGGGATCAATCAGTTCCGAAATTTGATCTGTTTAGATTTCGAAAAAAAGGTGTGCTCTAGTTTTAAAGTCTATATACAGTATGAACTAAATGAAAACGGTGGAAAAGCTGGGCCTTCTTGTGGCCTAACTATAATGGCAGAATATGAGCTAGTTGGGGCATCTTCTGGTGGGCCACCTTGGCACATACTGAAATTTTGGAGACAAATGTAATTTTGAATTTTAGAACTAGAATGGTTTCTTCAGGCATATCATCCTCACTACTAAAGGGAGCAGGGTCATTAGTTAAAGCAAGCTAAGGTATAGGATCAAGGAGGAACTAACAGCTATCTAGCATTATTCCAATATATATGTGTATAAAGGCTACATGTATGACTGTATGTCTTGAGTTAAGAAGGTAGAACATATATGTTAACTGAGCTGATGAAAGGTTAAGGATTATTTCATTACCCGTGCACAACGGTGGGCAGCATTATTATGAGAGTCATGTTCTAGTTCTGCTCTTCTGAACTACCACTATAGTCTTTGTTTCAGGCATCACGTAAAGTATTTGTCAGCATCCTCAAGATCATTCTTTCTCTGCACTTGCATGCACCAGACCGTATCAAAAGTAATAGAGCACAGAGCTAGATTTTCTCAGATCTAGTTACCGTGAAAGTGGACTGCAATTTCCCAGTGGAATGTTACCAACTCTTTGACTTTATATACAGTGATTCACAGAAATAATTTCTGGTTCCTGAGCAAAAAATTAATATAAAAGACAGTGAGAGCTATTTTACTACAGTTTGCTTCATGTAATTCACTTGCCAGTGAGCTTTTTTTTACTGTAATGTATTCATTTGAACTTTATAGACCAAATTTATCTTCATGAGTTCAGTAATTTGTAGAAGATAAATATCAAATTCATGAAGTTCACCATTTAAAAAAAAAATATATATATATATATATATATATATATATATATAGCACAAGAAATTCCACAGCACTTCCTTGATGGTGAAAAAAAGTGGCTACTTTATTTGCCGGGTAAAAAGCGACGTTTCGGTGCACTCAATGGCACCTTTCTCAAGCAGTGACAAAACTGGTGTAACATTCAGGATAGTTATACATATGTGTTTAATTGAAAACATAAAATCAATTACATAATTAGTGAATGTAAACAATGTACAAAATCAACTATATTGCTATATTTTCGTGGACATAGGGGATTGTCCTCACAGCCACTGGCACTCCATCTTTTTATTTTTTTGAGCCTGCTGTGCGATCCGTTGCATTTTTTCTTTTTTTATATATATATGTAGAGAGAGAGAGAACAAAGAAAAATGCAGCAGCACTCTGAATTTGAAGACGGGTGCAATCCTTCTAGAACAGCTGGCTCCGCTGTTACCTTAGTATAAATATCCAAAAATTGAAGCAGCACACCAAAATAGTGAAAAATAAACGGCTTTATTCCCCTTGCAACGTTTCAACTGCACAATGCAGCAATGCTTGAGAAAGGCTGCATTGTGCTTGTATTTTGAAGATTTTGCTGAGAAGTAAACATTTGATCCAATAGCATATCAATTACTTGAACACCTCCATAGTGGAAAATATACAAACATTATTTCTTGAGGTACAGCACCATACAATGTCACAAATACAAAGTTAAAACAATGTGGTAAGCAGCAATGAGAAATCCAGGATAGGGCTGACAGATTCAGGAGGTGGCTGGAGGGCCAGCCAATTATAAACCACTGAAGAAGGCAGAGTGAAGGGATATATAAAAAGCAATAGTAAGAGAAGCAAGTAATATTGCATAACGTAAAGTGCAAAATTCCCATACACAATTCTTCCGGTTAGAAGCCTTCACAGGCGAAACGGCGTTGGGCAGGGGACGGCTGCAGGGTCGGCACAACAGCATCTGGTATTTACCTTATGCTGCTAGCAATATGCTTTTTATATATTGCTTCACTCTGCCTTCTTCGGTGCTTTATAACTGTCTGGCCCTACAGCCACCTCCTGAATCTGTCAGCCCTCTCCTGGATGTCTCATTGCTGCTTACCAGATTGTTTTAACTTTGTCTTTGTAACATTGTATGGTGCTGTACCTCAAGAAATAATTTTTGAGAAGTAAACATGCGGTCAAAGGAGCTTCTCCATGCAGGTGAAACAAGCCATCCTTCAAAACAGAAAAAAAACATCTGAGAAATTGCTACACTATAAGGAGTGGCTAAATCTACAGTTTGGTACATCCTGAAAAAGAAAGAAAGCACTGGTGACCTCAACAATGCAAAATGACCTGGACGCCCACGGAAGACAACAGCGGTGGATGATCGCAGAATGATTACCATGGTGAAGAGAAACCCCTTCACAACAGCCAACCAAGTGAACAACACTCTCCAGGATATAGCCGTATCAATATCCAAATCTACCATAAAGAGAAGACTGCATGAAAGTAAATACAGAGGGTTCACTGCACGGTGGAAGCCACTCATAAGCCTCAAGAATAAGAATGCTAGATTGGACTTTGCAAAAAACATCTTAAAAAACTTCTGGAAGAACATTCTTTTGACAGATGAAACCAAGATCAACCTCTACGAGAATGATGGAAAGAAAAATGTATGGCGAAGGCATGGTACAGCTCATGATCCAAAGCACACCACATCATCTATAAAACATGGCAGAGGCACTGTGATGGCTTGGGCATGCGTGGCTGCCAGTGACACTGGGTCCCTAGTGTTTATTGATGATGTGACACAAGACAGAATCAGCCGGATGAATTGCGGTTTTCAGAGACATAATGTGTGCTCAAATCCAGCAAAATGCAGCCAAACTGATTGGTTGGCATTTCATAATACAGATGGACAGTGACCCAAAACATAAAGCCAAAGCAACCAGGAGTTTATTAAAGCAAAGAAGTGGAATATTCATGAATGGCCAAGTCAGTCACCGGATATGAACCCGAGCATTTCACTTGTTAAAGACTAAACATCAGACAGAAAGGCCCACGAACAAACAGCAACTGAAAACTGCTGTAGTAAAGGCCTGGCAGAGCATTAAAAAGAAGGAAACTCAGCATCTGGCGATGTCCATGAGTTCAAGACTTCAGGCAGCCATTGCCAACAAAGGGTTTTCAACCAAGTATTAGAAATTAGCATTTTATTTGCAATTATTTAATTTGTCCAATTACTTTTGAGCCCCTGAAATGAAGGGATTGAGTTAAAAAATGCATTAGTTCCTCATATTTTTATGCAATCATTTTGTTAAACCCAGTGAATTAAAGCTGAAAGTCTGAACTTCAACTGCATCTGCATTGTTTTGTTCACAATCACAATCCATTGTGATAATGTACAGAACAAAAATTAGAAAAAGGTTGTCTCTGTCCAAATATATATTGATCTATATGTAATATGACCAGAAGATGGCAGAGAGAGAAATGTTCTAGATAGAATGGAACTCACCATTCCATTCTCCCCCTTTTGGGCAGAAGTGAGTTAGTCCTGCTTGCTACCAGAGGGAGGGATTGCAGTTCTAGCAATTCTCTAGTTCTAGAGCCAGATGTGCCTAACATGTAGCAGCCATGGCAGTCTAAGCTAAGTTTGTGATGGAGGCAGATATGTGGAAGAGGTAGCATCAAGGGGAAAAAGTTCTCCAGCTGCGGCAGGGGTCTCTCAAAGTCCAATAATTAGACCCAAGCTGAGTTTAGCACAGCAGAGTGAAAGCAGAGTTATCAAGTTTGACTGCCAGTTTATGCCAAAGCCTGCTGGAACAAAGAAAAAGCCTGAATATTGCCTGGATGCAAGTTTACCCAAGTAAAGCTTTTGAACTTTATCAAGGTCTGGATTTGATTTATTCTCCATCTCTTACCTCAACTATCCCCCTTTATTGCTTCTGAGCCTAAACCATGGGATCGGCTGTATCCAGGTAGGAGCACCGTGACATACACAAGCGATTATTAAGGGCCGCACAACACCACTCAGCATTCCTATAGACCTGGGACATGATTGGCCCTGGGGGCCGGCACGTCGCATATCTACTATTAGAAGCTGTGACAGTTTCAGGGAGAAAGATGCAGCAGAAAGACTCACCCCTTGAGATCCCAACCGTAAATAAATCTAGCAGAGCAATTGGAGCAATGAATAAGAAGATTTCTGGATCCATGTGAAGTACAGGGCTTATTCTAGCTTTATTGAAAAGATACTGTCATATCTATATGAAGTCTGATTTTCATTTTTTACGATAATAATGGGATAAAGTCACAGAAACAAAAAAAACGGACAAAGAGAAGGCTTATGCCTTTTGATCAAAATGTACACTAATGCCTCTTTCATAGTATAGGGGGCAGTACAGTAAATATTGCACGAGAGGCGATATTAATTTTGCTGAGAAGCAGTTAAAAATCAGAAGCTGAGCTTGTAGATGTGCGATTCTACCTATTTCTCTTTCTCCGTTTTTTGTATATAAAGGTCTGTCCAGGATCAGCACTCCGCCCACCTAGTGCAGGTGTTTTTATTTAGCCTGAGCAAGTATATATGAGTGATAGGGTTCTACCAGCTCTCAGGCTTAGCTCCTGAAAGCATGTGATAGGTGAGCTTTACCAACTGTTCACATGGTGCAGTACTGCGTGGCGGCCATTGTTTTCTGCGGCACGGCGCTGGGGGGTTGGCGGGACCCGGTGCCATGATGGCATTGCCAGACAGCAGGGGTGCTGTTTGGCAGCTGGATCCCGCCGCCCGCTGTTGTGGTGCGGCGGCGGTCGCTGGGCGGTGCTGCGCCAAATTTAGAGTAGGACCCACTCTAAGAGGCAACCTTGGCGCGGTGAGTGGGCTTATGCCCTTTGATCAAAATGTACACTAATGCCTCTTTCATAGTATAGGGGGCAGTACAGTAAATATTGCGCCGAGAGGCGATATTAATTTTGCTGAGAAGCAGTTAAAAATCAGAAGCTGAGCTTGTGGATGTGCGATTCTACCTATTTCTCTTTCTCAGTTTTTTGTATATAAAGTCACAGAAAACAATGCACTATAATAATAGATGCAAGCATAACATATGGACTAAGCCCTCACTATAATAATCTATAATTATCTCTGATAAAAATAGCCAATGCTTTTTGATGAAAATAAATCTGTGCCCAACTACCCAGCGCCAAGGTGGTCTCAATCAAGCAGGTCCTACGCTAAACCTTCCTATGCCGTTATGCATTTATTTTTAGGAGCAGTGCCCTGCACACATGGTGTGCTGCTCCCAGTTACCTTTATGTGCATGAGCAGCCAATGAGAGGGGGAGCACACACACCTATATGTACCACCTTCATTAAGGTCGCCTCTTAGATAGATGGGCAAAAGTGCACATGTGACTTTATAACTGTGACTTTATAAATGTAGCCATGCACGTCCGCATATTCATTATCTTATCAGTATAATATAGTGACAGACTCGCTGATTTCATTGGTCTGTAACTTCTGAGCTGGCAGTAAGTACTTTAATTATACAGACATTCAGAACCTTGCAGCACACACCAGTGCTACTAGGTAGATAAGTACGATGAGACTCAGTGTCCCCACCCTACCCCACCTCCTGACCATGACTGGTCTGTTATGCATAGGAAAGAAACTCTGACGCTCATGGTCAGGAGGCGGGGGAGGACGGGTTCAGTGAGTGTTATTGGACTCATCTTCCTTACAGCTCTGACTGCCAGCTCAAAAGCTGCATCTGAAATCAGCAGGTCTATACTATGCTGTCAACAGTGAGAGCAACGTAGTAGAGGTGACAGGTTCTCGCTAAGGATGCAGTCTATTTTGGTACAATAGGCTCCACGTATTTTTTTTTTAGTTTTCATTCCCACATTTCAAAAGCCGTAACTTTTTTACTTTTTCAATCGACATAGAGAAATAAGAGCTTGTTTTGTGCAGGGCAAGTTGCAATTTTAATAGCACCACTTTGGAGAACAAAAAATTTAAAAACTTTCAACAGCAACAGATTGAAAAACAGGTTTGGTTTTTACAGTGTTCACTGAGCGGTGATAATGACATTTTGACATTTACTACTTTAAATACCATATTTTTCGCTTTATAAGACGCACTTTTTTTCCCTCCAAAGTGGAGGGAAAAAGTCAGTGCATCATATAAACGCAAGGTGACCCTAAATGTGCTGGCTGAGGCAGCTCAGGAGCTCTCACTAACGGCTCCTGAGCTGCCTTGAGACTGTGGACGGGCGGCCTTGTCACACTCATGCGGGCAGAAGAAAGTTAGTGTGGCCGGGCGCAGCGCAGGCTGGAAGCACTTAGCCTTTAGTGAAGCCTCCAGCCTGCACATACATCGCGGCACTGATGGGCGGGCTGGTGGTTTCACTAAATGCTGAATGATGCCGGCAGCCCACGCTTCAATGTGCACTTCGTTGGGCGTCCTTCACCCACCACAGCACAGCAGGAGGATCCCCTTCTCCTCTCTGCTGCCGGCATCCAGCGCGTCCTGCTCCCCCACCCCCACCTCTAACTCCACCTCCACGAATGAGCTTCCTAAATATCAAATATTAAAATCACTATAACCCCCCTAATCCATAGGAATCCACACATGTACTGGAGTAGGTAGATTCCTATGGATGTGGGGGTTATAGTCATATTTAAGATAAACAATGTTCTCTAATTGGCATTTGTCTATATTAAATATGACTATAACCCCCCTTATCCATAGGAATGCACCCATGTACTGCAGTGTATGTGGATTCCTATGGATGAGGGGGGTTATAGTCATATTTAATATAGACACATGGCAATTAAAAAACAGTCCTTGGATAGTGTTTATTTTAAATATGACTATAACTCCCCTCATCCTTACACTAATACACTAATGTACAGTACCTGCAGTACATTGGTGTATTCTTTAGAATGATGGGGGTTATAATAACATAACATCCACAGATCCCCTATAACAATGTGTCCTCCACAGATCCCCCCTAACAGTGTCATCCACAGATCTCCCCTAATAGTGCGTCATCAACAGATCCCCCATAACAGTGCATAATCCACAGATCCCCTATAACAATGTTACCTCCACAGACCCCCCCTAACAGTGTCATCCACAGATCCCCCCTAACAGTGTCATCCACAGATCCCCCCTAACAGTGTCATCCACAGATCCCCCATAACAGTGTCATCCACAGATCCCCCATAACAGTGTCATCCACAGATCCCCCATAACAGTGCATAATCCACAGATCCCCTCTAACAATGTTACCTCCACAGATCTCCCCTAACAGTGCGTCATCCACAGATCCCCCATAACAGTGCATCCTCCACAGATCCCCCTTTAGTTCAAAACCCACCAAAAGCATACCTTTTAGTTCAAAATATTTTTCCATTATTTTCCTCCTCAAAAACCTAGGTGCGTCTTATCATCAGGTGCGTCTTAGGTAAGTAAAATGCTAATTCTTTTTTTTTTTAAATTGCTTTGTGTTGCCATATTCTCATGCTCATAACTTTTATTTTGAGCTGTGTTAGGGCTTATTTTTTGCAGGCAAGCTATACTTTTTAGTGATACCATTTCAGTATACATGTTACCTTTAGCTCATTTATTGTTCATTTTTCTAAGGGGAGGCAAAGTGACCATGAAAAAAAAAAGATAATTCTGCTAGTTGGTGTCTTTTACTTTTTTTAAACTTGTATATATTTTTTATATATTTATTTTATGCACTTATATAGCGATACTATATTCCACAGCGTTTTACAGACATTAGCACCACACTGTCCCCAATGGGGCTCACAATCTAAGTTCTCTATCAGTATGTCTTTGGGGTGTGGGGGGAAACCGGAGTACCCGGAGGTGACCCACACAAACACAGGGAGAACATACAAGCTCCATGCAAATGTCTTTATACAGTGTATATATATATATATATATATATATATATATGTTGTAAGAGGGTGCAAGGTGTCATATTTGATGGCAGGTACGTGTCACCGAGGTTGCTGGCCTCGGTGAGGTAAGAGCCGGGTTTTTTTGTCTGCAGCAGCTAGTGCTGTTTGACTCTGTTAAATAGCATGGCTGCAAAGCCGATCCGGGCCGGCTCTTACCGGGAGCAGCTAAAGTGTAGGGTGGGTGGCTGCTCCCCACGATCCAGTCCTGGTTTTGGGCTGGGTATAAAACACAGCCAGCAGCTGTGTCTGAGGTGGTGATTATCCTGGAGCTGCTAACAGGGCTCTGGAGTTCTCTGTCCTGGAGGAAAGAGCTCAGCAAGGAGGTGGCTTTTGTTCCTGGCTACCTGAAGGTGGATTCTCCTGCGGCTGGGCCGACAGCCTGGTGCGAACCTGCACCTACACCTCCCAGGTGACTGAACCTATGTTGGCCTGTTTTGTTTTGCCTCCTTGTTTCTGACATGTGTGAATTACCACCGAAAGACTGTTTGCTGTGTATTTTTGTGTCAGTGTGAATAAAACACTGTTTATTGCACATCCTGGACTCTTTGTTTTGCCTCGGTACTGCACCCGCACCGCTGTCTACCAGAGCGACTCCCACATTTGGTGTCGGATGCGGGCATGCGCAGTGAGGCTGGCGTGAACGCCGAAGTTTTTTTGCTAAAGTGCATGATATATATTAAGCCAGCAAAGTTGCAAGCAGGAATTTCTGGCAACATGGAGGCTGCTGTGAAGGCTCTCATAGAGGCTAACGTGCAGCAGCGGGAGACCAACCAGCTACTGCTACAACATGTGATGGCGTTACAGGCGGCAGGAGCGTCCCACCACGTCCATGATGCCCGGAAGCGGTCCGTGCGGCGATCCCAAAGATGACCCCCGCAGACGGCGTGGAGACCTACCTGGCGGTCTTTGAGAAGGTCGCCGTGAGGGAAAAGTTACCCCGTGACCAGTGGGCCGAGGTGGTTGCTCCGTTCCTGGCATCCGGACCCCAGCAAGTTTTTTTGATTTGGCAGATGACCAGGCTGCTGACTATTCCACGGTGAAGGGGAGATCCTGGCCAGACTGGGGGTAAACGTGTTGGTCCGGGCTCAGCGGGTCCACCAGTGGGACTTTAAAGCGGCTGAACCCGCCAGGCCGCAGTACTATGAGTTGCTGCAACGGTTGCAAAAATGGCTGCAGCCTGACATTCTAAGTCCGACTGCTATGCTGGACCGTCTGCTGGCTGACATGTTCTGGAGGGCCTTGCCTTACCCCCTTCAACACTGGATCGGCCAGGTATCCCCACCAATGCCCTTGAGATGGTCGACCTGGTGGAGCGATATGAGGCCACCAGAAACCTGCAGGGGGTTCTTTTGGGAGGGGCCAGTCAAACCCCGGAAATCTCCACCCCAGTCCCGGCGGCCGGCCAAACCCGCCCGGGATGTACCCCTTGCAGATCCATCCCCAGTGGTCTGCTGGCAGTGTCGGGAGCCTGGACACATAAGGGCCAACTGTCCCCATCGGGGGGAACCCATGGAGACTAATTATGGGTACCGGGCTTCCATGTATGCCCGGAGACTGTGTGCGACCGGCACCCCCGAGACAATAGACAATCGTCATCTGTGCCAGGTGCAAGTCGGGGATAACCTGGCAGTGGCCAGGCTGCTGTGAAGGCTCTCATAGAGGCTAACGTGCAGCAGCGGGAGACCAACCAGCTACTGCTACAACATGTGATGGCGTTACAGGCGGCAGGAGCGTCCCACCACGTCCATGATGCCCGGAAAGCGGTCCGTGCGGCGATCCCAAAGATGACCCCCGCAGACGACGTGGAGACCTACCTGGCGGTCTTTGAGAAGGTCGCCGTGAGGGAAAAGTTACCCCGTGACCAGTGGGCCGAGGTGGTTGCTCCGTTCCTGGCATCCGGACCCCAGCAAGTTTTTTTTGATTTGGCAGATGACCAGGCTGCTGACTATTCCACGGTGAAGGGGGAGATCCTGGCCAGACTGGGGGTAAACGTGTTGGTCCGTGTTGGTCCACCAGTGGGACTTTAAAGCGGCTGAACCCGCCAGGCCGCAGTACTATGAGTTGCTGCAACGGTTGCAAAAATGGCTGCAGCCTGACATTCTAAGTCCGACTGCTATGCTGGACCGTCTGCTGGCTGACATGTTCTGGAGGGCCTTGCCTTACCCCCTTCAACACTGGATCGGCCAGGTATCCCCACCAATGCCCTTGAGATGGTCGACCTGGTGGAGCGATATGAGGCCACCAGAAACCTGCAGGGGGTTCTTTTGGGAGGGGGCCAGTCAAACCCCGGAAATCTCCACCCCAGTCCCGGCGGCCGGCCAAACCCGCCCGGGATGTACCCCTTGCAGATCCATCCCCAGTGGTCTGCTGGCAGTGTCGGGAGCCTGGACACATAAGGGCCAACTGTCCCCATCGGGGGAACCCATGGAGACTAATTATGGGTACCGGGCTTCCATGTATGCCCGGAGACTGTGTGCGACCGGCACCCCGAGACAATAGACAATCGTCATCTGTGCCAGGTGCAAGTCGGGGATAACCTGGCAGTGGCGCTGTTGGACTCAGGGAGCCTGGTAACCCTGGTAAGTGCTGCCCTGGTACAGCCCACCCAGTATACGGGCCGGAAAGTGGGTGTGGTGTGCATTCACGGAGACTTAAAGGACTATCCCACTGCTGTAATGTCTCTGTCCACGGCGGCCGGCACCTGGACTTGTGAAGTGGCGATCTCCACAAAGCTACCCTATGAACTGATAATTGGGAGAGACTTCCCTGGTTTTCCGTCACTGTGGCCTGAGGTGAAAGTGTCTAATAGCCCTGAGACAGGGGTAACCCTAGCAGAGTGGCCTGATACCACTGGAAGGCCAGAACCCTGGGAGCCCGAGTCTGAAGGGCCAGCGGTAGGGGTGACCACTGCTGCAGCGGTAGTGGGGAGACAACCCCACTGAGTGTAATGGTGGGAGACACGGAGGACTTGCCACCGGGACCTGAGTTGGCAGACCTCAATGTCTCCGGGGAAAATTTTGGGACCGCACAACACCGGGACCAAACCCTAACCAGGGCCTGGGAGAATGTGCTGGAAATTGATGGTAAACCCCAGAAACCAGGGGCTGAATTAATGTTCCCACGATTTATTGTTCTGCAGGATATGTTGTATCGGGTGAACCAAATCCGAGGTGAACCTGTTGAACAGTTGGTGGTGCCCACAGCGTATCGCAAGCTCGTCATGGAGCTTGCCCACCAACATGTTCTTGGGGACACCTGGGGTGGCAGAAAACCCAGGACCGCATTCTGCAGCGGTTTTATTGGCCCAGTGTGTTCAAGGAGGTAGAAAACTATTGTAAGTCCTGTCCAACCTGTCAGATAACTAGCCCCCAGCCACATTTCCGTAGTCCTCTGGTACCTCTGCCAATTATTGAAGTACCGTTTGAGCGAATCGCTATGGATTTAATTGGACCTGTACCAAAGTCTGCCAGGGCCACCAACACATTCTGGTAGTTCTCGACTATGCCACTCGGTATCCGGAGGCGGTGCCTCTGCGACATACCTCAGCTAAGCTCATTGCCAAAGAGTTATTGGAGATGTTTTCCCGTGTGGGCCTGCCAAAGAGGTTCTGACAGACCAAGGGACCCCTTTATGTCCAAAGTAATGAGGGAACTGTGTAAGTTGTTGCGTATAAAGCAGTTACGGACGTCCGTTTACCATCCGCAAACAGACGGTCTTGTGGAGAGGTTTAACCAAACTCTAAAAAATATGCTAAAGAGGGTGGTGTCTAGAGATGGGAAGGACTGGGACCTGCTTCTGCCCTATCTCATGTTCGCAGTGCGAGAGGTGCCCCAGGCCTCTACTGGGTTCTCGCCCTTCGAACTGCTTTATAGCAGACACCCTCGGGGCCTGTTGGATATCGCCAAGGAAGCATGGGAACAACAGCCTGTCCCCACAAAAGTGTCATTGAGTATGTCGCCCAGATGCAGGAACGGATGGAAAGGGTGTTGCCTTTGGTCCGGGAGCATATGGAGGCAGCGCAACAGGCCCAGAGTAGGGTGTACAATCGTCAGGCTCGGGTGCGGGACTTCAATCCGGGAGATCGGGTTTTGGTTCTGGTACCCACCCTTGACAGCAAATTCCTAGCTAGGTGGCAGGGCCCCTATGAGGTGATCGAGAAGGTAGGGAAGTAAATTACAAGGTACACCAGCCAGGCGGCGCAAGCCGGAGCAGGTGTACCACGTGAATTTACTTAAGCCGTGGAAAGATAGGGACGCGGCCGGCGACCACAGCCCCGACCAGGGCTTCTAGGTGAAAAGGGTCCAGCCCCACAGTTCGAGGCCTGTGAAGCCGTAACCACGGTAAAAATTGCAGACAGCCTGTCTTCCAAACAAGTTCAGGAAGTCAGGGAGTTCCTCAGTCGGAACACGGATGTGTTCTCAGACCTCCCTGGCCGCACGTCTCTCATCCGACATGACATCGTCACTGAGACTCAGGCCAAGGTCCGGTTAAAACCATACCGGGTACCCGAGGCTCGGCGGCGGGCCATCGCGGAGGAAGTGCAGTTAATGTTGAAGCTCGATGTCATTGAGGAGTCGAAAAGTGAGTGGGCCAGTCCCATAGTCCTAATACCCAAGCCGGATGGGACGTTGCGGTTCTGCAACGACTTTCGCAAGTTAAACGAAGTATCCAAGTTTGACGCGTATCCCATGCCCCGAGTGGACGAGCTTGTTGAAAATTTAGGACAAGCCCGTTATTTTTCTGTGCTGGACCTCACTAAAGGGTACTGGCAAGTACCCTTAACGGAGTCGGCTAAGGAAAAACCGCGTTTGTTACCCGCAGGGCCTGTATCACTACAAGGTGTTACCCTTTGGCCTGCATGGCGCCCCCGCCACTTTCCAAAGGTTAATGGACATAGTGCTGCGACCACATCGTCGGTGCGCCTCGGCCTACTTAGATGATGTAGTCATCCACAGCACCGACTGGGAAAGCCATTTACCCAAGGTGCAGGCGGTAGTGGATGCCCTGAGGAAAGCTGGACTAACCGCCAATCCAAAAAGTGTGCGATTGGGTTGGAAGAGACCAAATATCTGGGATATGTAATCGGGCGGGGAGTCATCAAACCTCAGGTAACTAAGGTAGAGGCCATTCGTAACTGGCCCCGACCGGTCACCACCAGGCAGGTAAAGTCGTTCCTGGGGATTGTAGGATACTACATGAGGTTTGTGCCCCACTTTGCCACAATAGCAGCGCCATTGACAGACCTGTTGAAGGGGCGAAAGTCTGGGAGGGTTAGCTGGAGTGAGAAGGCGGAGGAGGCTTTCTCCGCGTTGAAGTCGGCCCTGTGTGGGTCCCCGGTTTTGGTGACACCCGACTTCAACAAGGAGTTTGTCGTACAGACCGATGCCTCGGAGGTAGGCCTCGGTGCGGTACTGTCTCAGGAGGTCAACGGGGAAGAACATCCCGTTGTCTTCCTGAGCCGTAAGCTCAGTCCCGCCGAGTCCAGATATAGTATAGTGGAGAGGAGTGCCTGGCTATCAAGTGGGCACTCGAATCTCTCCGCTACTACCTGTTAGGGAGGAGGTTCCGTCTGGTGACCGACCATTCCCCTCTCAAGTGGATGAGTCAGGCCAAGGAGAGGAATGCTCGGGTCACCAGGTGGTTCCTATCCCTTCAAAATTTCAAATTCTCCGTGGAACACAGGGCAGGCCGCTTGCAGGGTAACGCAGATGCCCTGTCCCGCGTCCACTGCCTCACGTGTGTTCACCCCCTCAGGGTTGAACAAAGGGGGTGTGTAAGAGGGTGCAAGGTGTCATATTTGATGGCAGGTACGTGTCACCGAGGTTGCTGGCCTCGGTGAGGTAAGAGCCGGGTTTTTGTCTGCAGCAGCTAGTGCTGTTTGACTCTGTTAAATAGCATGGCTGCAAAGCCGATCCGGGCCGGCTCTTACCGGGAGCAGCTAAAGTGTAGGGTGGGTGGCTGCTCCCCACGATCCAGTCCTGGTTTTGGGCTGGGTATAAAACACAGCCAGCAGCTGTGTCTGAGGTGGTGATTATCCTGGAGCTGCTAACAGGGCTCTGGAGTTCTCTGTCCTGGAGGAAAGAGCTCAGCAAGGAGGTGGCTTTTGTTCCTGGCTACCTGAAGGTGGATTCTCCTGCGGCTGGGCCGACAGCCTGGTGCGAACCTGCACCTACACCTCCCAGGTGACTGAACCTATGTTGGCCTGTTTTGTTTTGCCTCCTTGTTTCTGACATGTGTGAATTACCACCGAAAGACTGTTTGCTGTGTATTTTTGTGTCAGTGTGAATAAAACACTGTTTATTGCACATCCTGGACTCTTTGTTTTGCCTCGGTACTGCACCCGCACCGCTGTCTACCAGAGCGACTCCCCACATTGTATATACTTTTTTTTAGGTCATTTCATGGGGCAATGCGGAAAATGAAAATGCGGAAAATGAAATGGAAAAAGTTTTTTGCCACGCACGACAGAGAGCAGTGCCTAGAGCTGGGAATTACAGAAGCTGAACTGGCTGATGTAAATCTTTTAGCCAGTCTATGGGATGAGGGTAATAGAGGTTTGGGTGACGGTCCATTTACATCCTTTAGACCGTCATCCACCCTTAATCCCCCGGTCGGGGACCATACCCCCATGGACATTTTTCTTAGGATGGTGATCGATCGGCTCTCTAAATTGTCGGGGGATGGGCACCAACATACCAACCTATCAGTAGAGGAGTGTGAAGCGCTAAGGGGGCTAGAAACTGATCAGACAATAGTGATTAAGCCCTTTAGATAAGGGGGGGGAACCTGGTAATCCTAAATTGTAAACAATATGAAAAAATGTGCCTTCAAATACTGGAGGACAAGGAGGGGTACCAGGTGCTCCCCCATAATCCATACATCACTGATAGGGCTGAATTACAGAGAATCTTAGTGGAAGCCCTCTCTGACAAGTTGGTGAGTGAGGTTGAATATAAATTTTTACTTCCCTCACATTCCCAGCAGGCCTGCTTCTATGCACTACCGAAGATTCACAAAGGCCTGGATCCATTAAAGGGCCGACCCATTGTGTCTGGTACTGCGAGCCTTACTCACCCAATTAGTACCTATGTTGATCAGATATTGCGTCCATTTGTTCTTGCCCTCCCTTCATATGTACGCGACTCTATGGAGGTCATCAGTAAAATCGATGGCCTCCAAGTTGAAAGGGATGTCATGCTCGCCAGCCTCGACGTAGAGGCTCTCTACAACTCTATTCCCCATGACAAGGGTTGTGAGGTGGTGGCATCCTTTCTGGGTCAGAGAAGCATACATATGGAAAGGCACAATGGGCTTGTGATCAAGCTTTTGCGGTTCATCTTGGAGCATAATTCCTTCATGTTCAACAATAGGGTCTTCCACCAGGTAAAAGGCGTGGCGATGGGGAGCCCCTGTGCCCCCACGTACGCTAACCTTTACCTGGGTGGGTGGGAGACTGAGGTCGTCTTTACGGATGAAATGGTAGAATACACATCGTTGATTCTTCTGTGGTTAAGATTTATCGACGATGTGTTGATACTATGGAAAGGCTCTGCTCAGCATTTTGGTCAGTTTGTTCAACATCTGAATCAGAATGACTAGGGTTTATTTTTCACATCTGAGATTAATGACACAACTGTGACCTTTCTGGACCTGACCATCTACAAGAATCAGAATGGTGAGTTAGGTACCCGTTTGTTTAGGAAAAAAACTGCTACTAACTCGTTATTGGAATGGAACAGCTATCATCCCCAGTCACTAAAACGTGGCATACCCAGAGGACAGTATTTGCGTATGAGGCGCAACTGCTCGAGTTTGAGGGACTACAAAAAAGTAGCACATGATCTTAAGGACAGGTTTGAGAGACGAGGATACCCGGAAAGTGTCCTTAAACAAGCTTACCATCATGCACTTAATTGTGATAGGACTGAGCTATTGCACCCTCGCCAACGTCAAAATGAGAGCGAGCAAATACGCATTGTGGGTAACTATGATGTGGCACATTGCCAAGTGAGGGATATTTTATCTGAATTTTGGGGCATCCTACAGGCTGATCCGGATGTTGGACATCTAGTAGGACAGGTACCATCGATTACCTACAGGCGAGGTAGAAATATCAGAGATCGCCTTGTACACAGCCTATATTCCCCCCAGCAAAGAGTGGGGTTCTCCTTTAAAGATCAACTTAAGGGGACCTTCAAATGCTCAGGCTGTGTGGCATGTGGCTCCATAAAAAGAGGGAACACTTTTCGGTGTACTGTAACAGACCGTATCTTTCAAATTTATACCTTCATCAACTGTAGGTCCACCGGTCTTGTATACCTGATAACATGTGTTTGTGGACTCCAATACGTCGGTAAAACGCTGAGAGAGTTCAGACGACGTATTGGGGAACACCTTAACGACATCAAAAATAAGGTTGACAAACCGGTGGTACGTCATGTAGTGGAACATCATGGGGGGGATCCGAAGGTACTCTCCTTTCAAGGAATGGAAGTTATTCGTCCATCAATGAGAGGGGGGGACTTTGACAAACGGGTCCTTCAAAAAGAGGCCCAGTGGATTTTCAGGTTGCAGACGGTGAGACCATTGGGTCTCAATGATCATATTTCCTTTACCTGCTTCCTGTAATCCATACTCGGCGGTTGAATCCTTCCGTTGAGTTTAAACAGTAATTATTACTGGTTGTTCAGATGACGACCAGTGAAATCATAGAGACCATCGGAGAATATGTCATTCTGTGCCAGCATTCTTCCTTCTGGGATATAACATTAGTGGCAATCATGACCATTTGATATTAACCAGTGATCAACTATCTATGTATGTCTTGAATCCCCTCTTATCCATGCAATCTAGAGTCACTATACAGTAGTGACAGTGGGGGGATTTTGAGAGGCATACAGTACTAATTTTAAAGTTATGTGTTACCGATGACTGATATACAACATCTATTCATCAGTTAATGGTTATGATAGGCGACAATTCAATTCTCGTATATCTCCTTTTGCTATGGGGGACATGTTATGCCTCACTGCCACTGTCTCCTGTTATCCTGACAATAGCCTTGTGTATATCCGCCGTTTACTTCCCGATGTAATTCTACTTGCAGGCGCCTCATGTATAGTCGGCAGTTACAGTGCGCTCCGGTGAGCACACTGTAAGCAGTGAATCTGCCGAGATGGGGGCGTGTCTGTTGACTCCCTCTGTGGGCGGGACTTAAACTATTTAGACGCACAGGATTGGCGCCCGCGTCACGGCCATTCCAGTGCCGGAGCGCTACTCCTATTGAGAGAGGGGAGCGCGTCCTCGTGTTTTTTGTGTCTGTTTGTTTGTTTGTTTAATCACTACGTGACACTGCCACTTTGAAAGTAATATGGCGAGCTCCTGATGAAACATTCATATGTAGAAACGCGTTGAGCGTTTGCCGATTGAATAGTGGAAGTAGTGTGTGTAGCACATGTTTTAACAGCATAAGTAATCCATGGAAGGTGGCGTATAAATCCCGGGTGTTCAGTCTACTTTCTGGAAATAAGGCAAGATCCAGAAAATCGCTGCTCAGTGTAGCAGCGGTGTATTCCTGCTCAGCTGCTCAAACGCAGACTGTGTGTGGAGACAATACCTTCCATACTGAACATCCTGGGGATGTACATTCAGTAGTGGCACCCTGTGTGAGCATGTAGCACGGGACGAACTACTGTTTAGTTACTGTGAGATTAGAAGATAGCTGCCTGTAGGTGACTGTGGAGCCTTTATTTACAATTGTATTAGGCTTATTCACCTTGATAGTGGGGCAGCTTCCAATACTCACAGCACTATAGGCTTATAGTGCACAATTTTCCTTCTTTAACACAGTAGAGTTTTTTTTAAATAAATGTCAATAAAAGTAATGTTTTAATTGAGCACTCCTTCAAATTTTGGAATATTATCATTTCATGGGGCAACGCTGAAAATATGACACTTTGATACAATCTAAAGTAGTCAGTGTACAGCTTGTATAATCGTGCAAATTTGGTGTGCCCTCAAAATAACTTCACACAGCCATTAATGTCTAAATCGCTGCCAACAAAAGTGAGTAAACCCCTAATTCTGCCCAAGTAGCCATTTTACCTCCCCGGTGTCATATGACTCATTAGTGTTACAAGGTCTCAGGTGTGACTGGGGAGTAGGTCTGTTAAATTTAGTGTTATCGCTCTCACAATCTCTCATGCTGGTTACTGGAAGTTGAACACGGCACATCATGGCAAAGAACTCTGAGGATCTGAAAAAAGAATTGGTGCTCTACACAAAGATGGCCTAGGCTATAAGAAGACACCCTGAAACTGAGCTCCAGCACGGTGGCCAAGACCATACAGCAGTTTAACTAGACAGGTTCCACTCAGAACAGGCCTCATCATGGTCGACCAAAGAAGTTGAGTGCACATGCTCGGCGTCATATCCAGAGATTGCCTTTTGAAAATAAACGTATGAGTGCTGCAGAGGTTAAAGGAGTGGGGGGTCAGCCTGTCAGTGCTCAGACCATACACTGCACACTGCATCAAATGGTTTGCATGGCTGTATCAAGATGATACACAAGAAAACCCGCGAACAGTTTGGTGTCGACAAGCAGACTAAGGACATGGATTAGAGGAACCATGTCCTGTGGTCTGATGAGAACAAGATAAACTTATTTGGTTCAGATGGTGTCAAGCGTGTGTGGCAGCAACCAGGTGAGGAGTACAAAGACAAGTGTGTCTTGCCTACAGTCAAGCTTGGTGGTGGGAGTGTCAAGGTTTGGGGCTGCATGAGCGCTGCCGGCTGTGGGGAGCTACAGAGCATAAATGCCAACATGTGCTGTGACATACTGAAGCAGAGCACTATCCCTACCCTTCAGAAACTGGGCCACAGGGCAGCATTCCAACATGGTAATGACTCCAAACACACCTCCCAGACGACCACTGTCTTGCTAAAGAAACTGAGGGTATAGGTGCTGGACTGGCTGAGCATGCCTCCAGACATCTGTGGGTCATCCTTAAATGGAAGGTGGAGGAGTGCAAGGTCTCTAACATCCAGCAGCTCCATGATGTCGTCATGGAGGAGTGGAAGAGGATTCCAGTGACAATTTGTGAAGCTCTAGTGAACTCCGTGCCCAAGAGAGTTAAGGCCTCTTGCACACGACAGTATTTTGCGGACCGTATACTGGCTGTTTTTTAGGTTCAGCATACTGACAGTATACTGAACCATTCACTTCAATGGGACCGCAAAAAATACTGAAGTGTCTCCGTATGCCTTCCGTTTCCGTTTAACCGTTCCCTTTAAATATAGAACATGTCCTATTCTTGTCCTCAAATCACGTTCAGTGGCTCCATTCAAGTCAATGGGTCCGCAAAAAAAACGGAAAGCATACGGAAGTATCCGTTCTGTTTTTTGCGAAACCATCTATTGAAAATTTTAAGACCAGCCCAATTTTTTCTATGTTATTACTGTATACTATATATGCCATACGGAAAAACGGAACGGAAAAACGAACCGAAACGGAAACACAACAGAAGCAAAAAATGGAAAAACGGATCCGAAAAAAACGGACCGCAAAACACTAAGGCCTCATGCACAGGAACGTATTTTCTTTCCGTGTCCGTTCCGTTTTTTTTTTGCGGACCATATGCGGAACCATTAATTTCAATGGGTCTGCAAAAAAACGGATGGTACTCCGTGTGCATTCCGTTTCCGTGTGTCCGTTTTTCCATTCCGCAAAAAAATAGAGCATGTCCTAGTTTTTCTAGTTTGCGGACAAGGATAGGCATTATTACAATGGATCCGTAAAAATAACGGATCCCCCGCAAAAAAAACGGATGCCATACGGAACATCATCAGTTTTTTTGCGGATCTGCAATTTGCGGACCGCAAAACACATACGGTCGTGTGCATGAGGCCTTAAAAAGCCATACGGTCGTGTGCAAGAGGCCTAAGGCAGTGCTGGAAAATAATGGTGGCCACACCAAATATTGACACTTTGGGCACAATTTGGCCATTTTCACTTAGGGGTGTACTCACTTTTGTTGGCAGCAGTTCTTGGCCTAGAATACAGTAATATGTGTGTGGGGTCCTTTAGACAAGGGACTCTTCAATTTATATAGAAATTAATATAAACAGATTCAACACTGCAGCCATGTGGACCCATAAATCTCCCTATATACTACAAAATATGAGAAGGCAACAGCTTATTTTAAATGAGCCTGTAAACCTTGCTCTTGCCATGATTCATGTTTGTTCACATAATTTAAAATGTCACAAATGCAAATCTGCACATTACAGTGGAATTTTTGGGCAGAAAACCAGCCAATGACTTCATATCATTTCCTGGTATTCCTAAAATAGAATTAATCCTTAAAATAGAACAGTCCCTTCTGCTCTTATCGTTAATTAATGTGCATACACCGCTCACAAGGCCTCCTGGGGGTTGTCACAACTGATCAATGTATCAAGCCATTCAGATAATTAAAACCAAATTAAATAATACACTCCTTTGTGCTGTATATCTATTGTCAGCACGAAAGTAGGAGTAATATAGGCTTCAGAATTATTTACTGATTACAGCACAGTTCCTCTTATGAAAACATTTATATAAATACATTGCAATTACATTATATGCACTTACAAGAAATGTCCATATATTGTTTTGGTAAGCATTACGTAAATGATAATTCCCAATGTAGATGTCCGTACATGATAATTTAGAATATCTAAACATTTTCAGAAAATTCTCTTTTAAGGTGTAAAATAAAAACACTACAAGGTAGATTTATCAAACTGGTGTAAAGTAAAACTGGCGTAGTTGCCTATAGCAACCAATCTGATTCCACCTTTCATTTATCACAGCTCCTTTTGAAAATTAAAGTTAGAATCTGATTGGTTGCTATGGACAACTAAGTCAGTTCTACTTTACATCAGTTTGATAAATCTCCCCCTACATTTTTGTCTGACATTAGCATAACAGAATTATTATTATTACTAGTATCATAGTTATTATTATTATTACTACTATCTTCTACATTATTCACCAAGCTAATTGAATGTGAAAACCAGCAGCAGATTTCCTTAGCTTCAATCTCAGATTAGACCAATTGAATGGAGCTACAGCGTGAGTGGACATCCACCATGGTTTTCAGCGTGTGTCTGTCTGAACACAGCCCCAAGAAAGTACATGTCCAGACATCCCAACCTGCGAAAACTCATTTCAGGGAGGTGCACTTCTCATTTCAGGGAGGTTTTCTTTTTTTTCTTTTTCTTTTTTTTCACGAACTTTTTATTACGTTTATCAGCCCCCCAGTGCCTCTCCATCAGCCCCCCAGTGCCTCTCTATCAGCTCCTAGTGCCTCTCCATTAGCCCACAGTGCCTCTCCATTAGCCCACAGTGCCTCTCACCAGCCCCCAGTCAGTGCCTCTCACCAGTCCATAAAATATATAAAAAAAAAAAACACTTACCCTCTCCTGCTCCTGGACGCCGCCGCTCCTCTTCTGCTGCTGTCGGCTGTGCTGTAAAGGCTTAGCACAGAGTGAGGGCACAGAGCGACTCACTCCTGTGCGTGGGCTGCAGAGCCGACAGCAAAGGACCAGGAAGCGGTGAGTACAAAGCCTTCACTGCTTCCTGGTCCTTTTGCCCTGAACGGGAACGGCGTTCCTGCTGTGAAAAAAGTGCAGGAACGCCGTTCCCAGCCGTTCCCCCTGGACTCGAGCCCTGCTTTCCGGGATATATTGTTTCACATGCGGGCGTCAGGGAGCCGCTATCTAATAGCGGGAGACTCCCTGAACGTCCGGGAGACTTGAGATCCCTGCATGTTCTTTCTTGGTATAGTTGCGACTATAAACTGCAGCCATATAAAATGCAGTGAAGTCTCTCATTGAAAATCCAAGCAGAAGTTCCACTGGCAAAAAACCCCATGTGAATAGGACCCATGAATAAAAGTTCATACATAAATGACCCCTGTGTACTGTTTTAAGCAAGTTGCTGAACATGGGAGCTAAATTGCTTCATAGCACTGAAAATAACCATACTTAGTAATATAAAGAAAGGATAAACACCAGTTCCCGGTAAAATGCAGGTGGTCACAACATTATATGAGGGAGGAAGGTTGTAGAGTAGTTGGAGTGGCACTGCATATAGTATTAGTTCCTTATATAGTGGAGATACGTCACCGGAGTACTTGGCGGAGATTATATTGCATAGACTGCTGACGGTGGTGCTCAGCCCAACGTGTAACTTAGATTGTTACTGTTGCATAATATTTGTGAAAAGAGAAACAAGGGCGGCACTCACCGATACTTGCAGAAGTGTTTTCTTTATTTCGATTCAAGGTAGGGCGCAGACAACATGTACAGGTGCACCAGCAGGACTAGGCGACGGCCGTTTCGCACCTCAGTGCTTCGTCTGGCCTGTAGTCAAGTGATGTGTTTCAACTGCTTTTAAAACCCTGCTGTGACGTGCTACGCTCTGCGACGCGCAGGCGCAGAGCTCATCTGGCGCTCACCTGCGCATCACAGAGAAGAAGTCTCGTCACTTGTGAAAGATATCTTATACTAAAAATAATTAAGTTCAAACATACAAACATTATAATACAAATCGAGGTACCTATAAAAAGACCCCCATATCGATTGCGCCTGTGCGCAAGATCCATTTGCTTTCTCTCCTGAGTAATTCCTTATGTCTATCTCCCCCTTGTGGCAGACTGTGTATGATCTCTATTCCTGCGAAACTTAATGTCCGATAACTTCCCCCGTGTTCCTGTTTCATATGTTCAATTAGGCGTGGGCAACTCTTGCCAGTGGTAGGTGAATTGACATGTTCTCTTATCCTTTTATGGAGACATCTAATTGTTTTCCCTATATAAAACCTGCCACAATTGGATTTAAGCAAGTACACGACATATTTGCTTTTACAGGTAATAAGGGTGTTAACCCTATGTTAAACCCCTCCAAAATCCAGGGTATCCCATTGTGGATTGAGCTTGCAACAAGAGCAATGACCGCATCTGCGGTTGCCCTTGGGGCTCCAGTTTTGAAGCCACATTTCAGATTTTGTTTCCCGGAATCTACTTCGGACCAGTTTGTCCTTTAGAGTATGGCATTTTCTGAAGGCAACAATTGGTGCAATATTTTTTATTCCTATGAGGAATTCGTCTCTTTCAAGTATGTTCCAATTATCCTTTATGACCTTTTTTATATGATGAGCCATTGGTCCATACTTGAAAGAGAAGACAAATGGGTTGGGATTTTGTGCATCCTTTTTAGGAGGTTTGGGGTGTCTTGTGAGAGTGGCCTTTCTCATGGCCTCATTCAATAACTTTGATGGGTAGCCTCTTTCTAGGAGCCTATTTTTCAAATCCAGTGCTTGTTTGTTATAGTCCTCTCTAGCTTGTTAATGCGTTTGAGTCTAACAAACTGGCTGTAAGGTACGGCTTTTTTAACACTAGGAGCATGATAGCTTGAATAGTGCAATAGTGAGTTGGTGGTCGTGGGCTTGCGATATCCCTTGGTCACCAATTCACCCTGTCTCACAGAAATGTCGACATCTAAAAATTTGAGGTGCAGACCTCTGAATTTATATGTGAATAGCATATTCATATCATTTGATGTATTTAGATGTAGTAAAAAGCGAGTGAAATCAACTTCTGTGCCTGTCCACACTATAAACACGTCATCGATATATCTTAGATACGTGTGTATATAGGATAGGAAGGAGTTAGAAGGTGCATAGATGTATTTGTCCTCAAATTTTGATATATAGAAATTTGCAAAAGTGCATGCGACTGGTGTGCCCATGGCTGTGCCAAACTTCTGTCTGTACCACGTATCTCCGAATCTAAAGGCATTGTTTTTGAGAATAAGCTCCAATGCATCATGGATGAAACTGGCGAAGTTTTTCCAGTGTTGGCCAAAATATCCATTATCACCTCAATGCCCTTGTCTTGGGGGATGCGCGTGTACAGATTCTCGACATCTAATGACACCAGTATAGCATCCAGTGCCAGTAGGAGATCTGAGGTGTCCTTCAAGTATGAAGAAGCAAACCTAACCATGGGTCTGAGCAGCCAGTCCACATAGCGTGACAAAGGTTCAGTATCTGACCCAACCCTGGACACTATGGACCTGCCAGGGGGCTGGGTCAGTGACTTGTGTATCTTTGGTACAAAGAACCAAGAGGGTTTTGTGGGGAATAAGGGCATCAATTTTTCTGAAGTCTTCTGTGACAGAATATTAAGCTCAAAATATTTATGGAGTAGTATCAGACTCTGTACATGATGTGTGGGGTCCGTCTTTAGTAATTCGTATACTTCTTTATTATCAAGTTGACCATGAGCCTCTGTCACATAATACTGTTTGGTCATCAGGACCACATTACGTCCCTTGTCTGCCAGCTTAATACCATGTCGTCGCGGGCTTGTAGCCACTTCAGGGCTTTTTCTTCCCCTGTATTTACATTTTTATTTGCTATGGGGTTCACTAAGGCTTTTACCCCTTTTAGCACTTTTTGCTGAAATATATCAATAGAGCTGCCGGCAGGCAAGGGAGGATTAAATGTGGACCTGACGCCCCCTTGAAATTCGCTGTCAGCTGGTTGCTGAGTGGGAGTGTTAAGTGACGACGCAGTCATCCACTGGAGACAGGCTATCTCCGTGGTGTAAAAATTAGCCTTGACACTAAACCCTAGAGGGCCTATGAGTGCAGGTGTTTCTCCTTCCTTCTCTGCTTTTTCTTTTTTTTGGTTGGATTCTGCTGAATAACTTATTCAATTTTAATTTCCTAGTGGCTTTGAACAAATCTATTTCAAACCCGACCGGGTCAAACTGCTCTACCAGACTGTAGTTAAGCCCCCTGTTGAGGACCTTCATACAGTCAGGTGGTAGCACGGAGCCGGTAAGGTTGATGACTAAATTGTGTGAGACACTTGAGTTGCTATAGTCTCCAAGACACTTGTTTCCTTTTGTATCCCTGTTTTGTGTTTGTTTTTCCCTTTGCCCCTCCCCCTTCTGGTATGTTTCTTAAAGGGGACGAGTTGTGCTGGTTGCTACCATTTTCTCCACTGCCCTGAGCCATTGCCTTATCAGAGACACTGGAGTCCGAATCGGTGGTCAAATAGTCGCTCTCTTTTTCGTTGCTGTATGCGTTTCTTCGTGCGTTTTTTTCGGGTTCCAATTGAAAACTCTGTCTCCATCAAAGCCCTGTTTATCCCTGAGGAATTTCTCCCTCTTTTTTTCTTTTATGTCTCCATGGACGGTGATGAGTCTTGATTCGAGATGTTTGTTAAAAGTGGCCTACTGTTTTTCTGCTAACCGCGTCTGTAGTTCAATTTTCGTTTTTCCAGTTCTTCTTTTATGTTTAGGTATTCTTTTTATTTCTTTTTAACACCGTCTCCAATATTTTCAAGGAGAAATTCAGATGCATCTGCTGCCATTCTCGGTTGAAATCCGCATCATCCTGGAATTGCAATATTTCTTTGTATATTCTAAGTCCCCGAGGGACACGTTTGCATTCTTGATAAGACTTAAGTGAACTGTCCAATAAAGGCGTGCTTCCTTTTCGGCCAGTTGAGATTGGCCATAGACCATACAGAGAAATTTCCCAGTGGGCCCAAGCCCTCCTCTCTGCCACTGGCCAGATACTGTACATAATGAGCTCTTGGCAGTAATTAACCCTGTGAGAATGAGAAACTCATGTACCTCACCAGCGACCACACATGCACTCTGAATTCAACTACTGTGGCCCACATCTCACCTCCTAAGCCCCCTTCTCAACATCTAAATCAGAGACAACTGGAGGAGGACAGAAAATGACATCTAATGATGGCCACAACAGAAGGACAGCTTTTGGGGCAGCTCTGTGGTATATGGTTGTTTTAGGACAGTATTTTGTGCTATGCTATTGCTGACCCTGCCATTTGTGTTGCCCCTGTCAATTTAGACACCCCTACAACATGGGACCACTTTTATGGGCGGGTTTTTCAGGGCCACTTTAAGTTCCTGGTCCGTCCCTGGCCAGGTGTCATGATGTTTTCCCTCCCTTTTCACGGTGCAGAGGATGCTGCAGGTATGCTAACCTTGTGGCATCATATCCAAGAAGAGTCAAACAAAACAATAGCTGATCTCAGGGAGACCAGCTACAAAAACACCGCAAAGCCTCATTTAAGAGCCTCAACACAACAATGCAAAGGGGAAAGCTCCCTGGGAAACAGTAATATGCAAAATAAATGTGGAGCCCCAGTATTGGGTCTACAACACAATGAAAGCCAGATATTCCTCAAAGGAAGGAAAACCGAACAAAGGGGTGTCTCCATTACAGAGATCACCAAATCCACCATATTAAGTGGCCCCTATGTCAAGATCCCTCTTTTTTACAAGCTTTAAGGATGTGACGGGGGAAAACCTAAGCCTGTTATCCATCCACAGACAGCTGTTTCGGGGTGTTGCCCCTCATCAGTGTGGAGTAGGATTCTGGCTAACCGGAAGCAATGCTTTGGAGACTACTCAAACAAAACAATAGCTGATCTCAGGGAGACCAGCTACAAAAACACCGCGGAGCCTCATTTAAGAGTCTCAACACAGCAATCCAAAGTGCAAAGCTCCCTGGGAAACAGTAATATGCAAAATAAATGTGGAGCCCCAGTATTGGGTCTACAACACAATGAAAGCCAGATATCCCTCAAAGGAAGGAAAACCGAGCAAAGGGGTGTCTCCATTACAGAGATCACCAAATCCAAGAAGACTGGAAGTGGTAATTACTGCCAAAGGCACTTCACCTAAGTGCTGAGTAAAGAATCTAGAAACTAACATCAATGCAATATTTTAGTTTTTCCTTTTTAATAAAATAATAATGATTTATAACATTTTGTTTTCACATTGGCATTACTGGGTACTGAGTTCATAATAATGAGGAAAAACGTAAAATATTTTTTTTTAAAAACAAGGCCGCAGCATAGCAAAATGCACAAATGATGAAAGAGTCTGGAGACTTTCCAAAAGCATTGTAAGTCGTACCAAACACACTACATACAAACAAACAAACCTCAATAAGGTTTACATTTACACTCCTGTCCATATCCCATCTTCAGTGTATATATGTGTGGTATGTTTTTTGCAGAGTAAATTTGATTTGCAGATTTGAATTTTCATCCAATTTTCATATAACCACTGTTTGCTGCAAAGTTGCATGAATGAGGTTTTGTGTATTAATTAGGGTGGGTTCACACTAGTGTTATGGTTTCCATTATGGCTTTCCATTATAACATGGTTATAACAGAAAATAACGTAATCCATAAAACAGAGGACAGATTAGTTCTGGAGCCCATAGACTTGTATTATGATGCAATGCAAAACGGAAGCCTTTAAAAGACATTACTTTGCTTTCAGTCATAATAGAAGTCTATCAGAAAGCATAACGGATCGTCAGGTTCCCGTTATGGAAGACAGAAAACAGGAATTTGTTTTCCGTCTTGCATAACGGGACTCAGACGGATCTGTTATGCTTTCTCATAGACTCCTATTAGGACGGAGCAAAACGGAATGCCTCTTAAAGGCTTCCGTTTTGCATTCTGTCTTATGGATCCCGTTATTTTCCATAACAGAAACCATAACGCTAGTGTGAACCCACCCTTATTTGGTTATAATTAGAGATGAGCAAATCTATTAGTTCATCAACCAGAGTTCTTGAGCAGCGAGGCGCTGCTCAAGAGGCTCTCACCGGCCACTTAATCGTGGGCCACGCTCGCTCAGCTATTTTCATTAGACCTATCCTCCAAGTCTGTGATGGCCTGTAACTGTTGACTGCCATCACAAAGGTCATCGTCGCTGTAAAGCAGAGCCCGCGGCTGCCATTACTTGGCTAACAGACGGAGCAGCAAAAGTAAGAGGCAGGTTCAGGACAAGTGAGGGAACAGAGGCAGTTCCTGGGCCATGCCAGCTCAGCTTGGTGTCAGAGGAACCCACTGATTCCTGGCTGTTGTAACTTGAGATCATTGTGAAGAGCGAGTCAACCATTCTAGTACAGCTTGATGACAGTGGCAGCTCTGGCCTGTTGCTGCGGCTGCTACTACCACCTCTACTTATAATGCTACTTGTGCAACCTACAGCATCATTTTTGCCCCTGCCTGTTACTTTGGAGGGCCCAGGCAACTGTTTATTGGCCATAGTGTATAAGAACTGTGACTCTTGGTACATTGCACATTTATGTACATGCCAATAAATTGTAGCAGACTCTGTAGTTAAGCAGTCTCCTACATTCTCCCTGCATTCTCCCTGCACTCTCCCTGCACTCCCACTCTCCAATATGTCCTACACTCTCTGTTAAGAGTTTGGAGCAACACGATCACTAGTGTACAAGTGTCTTGTCATGTCTCTCCCTGTGGTCAGCTCACAGGAAAATTACGGCAACTGCGTGGGATGAGGGTTTTTAAGGCTCTTCCTAGCTGTGACTGCACAGGGGGCTATCTGCAGATTGGCTGGCTGCACCGCATTATAGGTGATCTTAAATTCCTGAGCTTGTCACTTCTGCACTTACTTTCACATCGTGCAGCAGCCATTTTAGGAAACTGATTTGTTACCATGAAGCGTGAGGAAATTTAGATTCATTTAGAAGCAAAGTTCTCCTAAATTTTTAAACTTCTGATCAATTTCCACTTTGAATGCTTCGCTTTGCTCCACACTACAAACCACTTTATGAGCATAAACATAATGTTCTCTTAAGTAAAATCTATTCTAAATATGTGTTTAAGAATGATTTAAATGATATTAAGGATAGGCACAGTGGTGGAATTAACCACTTCAGCCCCCCTAGCTTAAACACCCTTAATGACCAGGCCACTTTTTACAAATCCGCACTACACTACTTTCACCGTTTATTGCTCCGTCATGCAACTTACCACCCAAATGAATTTTACCTCCTTTTCTTCTCACTAATAGAGCTTTCATTTGGTGGTATTTCATTGTTGCTGACATTTTTACTTTTTTTGCTATTAATAAAAATTTAACGACATTTTTGCAAAAAATGACATTTTTCACTTTCTGTTGTAAAATTTTTCAAAAAACTACATTTCTATATACATTTTTCTCTAAATTTATTGTTCTACATGTCTTTGATAAAAAAAGTCCAATAAGTGTATATTTATTGGTTTGGGTAAAAGTTATAGCGTTTACAAACTATGGTGCAAAAAGTGAATTTCGGCATTTTGAAGCAGCTCTGACTTTCTGAGCACCTGTCATGTTTCTTCAGGTGCTAGAATGCCAGGATAGTATAAATAACCCCCAAATCACACCATTTTAGAAAGAAGACACCCCAAAGTATTCGCGGAGGGGCATGGTGAGTTCATGTATCATTTCATTTTTTTCACAAGTTAGCGGAAAATGACACTTTCTGAGGAAAAAATAAAAATAATAAAGTTTCCATTTCTGCTAACTTCTGGCAAAAAAAAAAATCTCAGACGGACTCACTATGCCCCTCAGTGAATACCTTGGGGTGTCTACTATTCGAAATGGGGTCATTTGTGGCGTGTTTACTGTTCTGGCATTTTGGGCGGGGCTAATTGTGAGCAGCCCTGTAAAACCTAAAGGTACTCGTTGGAATTTGGGCCCTTTATGCACTCAGGCTGCAAAAGTGTCACTCATGTGGTATCGCCGTACTCAGAAGAAGTAGGGCAATGTGTTTGGGGTGTATTTTTACATATACCCATGTTAGGTGAGAGAAATATCTCTGTAAACTGACAACTTTGTATAAATTTTTTTAAAAGTTGTCGCTTACAGCGATATTTCTCACACAAAGTATGGGTATATATAAAAATACACTCCAAAACACATTGCCCTACTTCTCCTGAGTACGGCGATACCACATGAGTGACACTTTTTTGCAGCCAAGATGCGCAAAGAGGCCCTAAAACCAATGAGTACCTTTAGGATTTCACAGGGCATTTTTACGCATTTGGATTCCAGACCTCTTCTCACGCTTTAGGGGCCCCTAAAATGCCAGGACAGTATAAATACCCCACATGTGACCCTATTTTAGAAAGAAGACACCCCAAGGTATTCTGTGAGGGGTATGGTGAGTTCATGTAAAATTTTATTTTTGTCACAAGTTAGTGAAATAAGAGACTTTGTAAAAAAACAAAAAAAAAAAATATATAAATTTCCGCTAACTTGTGCCCAAAAATAAAAATTCTGTAAACTCGCCATGCCCCTCACGGAATACCTTGGGGTGTCTTATTTCCAAAATGGGGTCACTTGTGGGGTATTTATACTGACCTGGCATTTTAGGGCCCTAAAGCGTGAGAATTCAAATGCGTAAAAATGGCTCTGTGAAATCCTAAAGGTACTCATTGGTTTTAGGGCCCCTTTGCACTCAGGCTGCAAAAGTTGCACACATGGTATCGCCAGTACTCAGGAGAGTAGGGCAATGTGTTTTGGGGTATATTTTACATATACTCCATGCTGGGTGTGAGAAATATCGCTGTAAACGACAACTTTTACATTTTTTTATTCAAAGTTGTCAATTTACAGAGATATTTCTCTCACCCAGCATGGGTATATGTAAAAATACACCCCAAAACACATTGCCCTACTTCTTCAGAGTACGGCGATACCACATGTGTGCCACTTTTTGCAGCCAAGATGCGCAAAGGGGCCCTAAAACCAATGAGTACCTTTTAGGATGGCATTTTTACGCATTTTTCTTCTCACGCTTAGGGCTCCTAAAATGCCAGGGCAGTATAAATACCTCACATGTGACCTCATTTTGGAAAGAAGACACCCCAAGGTATTCCATGAGGGGCATGGCGAGTTCATAGAAGATTTTTTTTGGCACGAGTTAGCGGAAATTGATTTTTTATAGTTTTTTCTCATAAAGTCTCCCTTTCTGCTAACTTTTGACACAAAGTTAAATTTTTCACGGACTCACTATGCCCCTCAGTGAATACCTTGGGGTGTCTTCTTTCCAAAATGGGGTCACTTGTGGGGTGTTTGTACTGTTCTGGCATTTTGGGCGGGGCTAAACTGTGAGCAGTCATGTAAAGCTAAAGGTATTGTTAATTTGGGCCCCTTTGCGCACTCAGGCTGCAAAGTGTCACCATGGGTACGCTGCATCAGGAGAGTAGGCAATGTGTTTGGGGTGTATTTTTACATATACCCATTACTTTGTGTGAAAATATCGCTGTAAATTGACAACCTTGTATAAAAAAAATTAAAAAGTTGTCATTTACAGAGATATTTCTCTCACCCAGTATGGGTATATGTAAAAATACACCCCAAAACACATTGCCCTACTTCTCCTGAGTACGGCGATACCACATGAGTGACACTTTTTCAGGCAAGATGCGCAAAGGGGCCCAAATTCCCATGTGTACCTTTAGGATTTCACAGGACATTTTTACGCATTTGGATTCTCACGCTTTAGGGGCCTCTAAAATGCCAGGGCAGTATAGATACCCACATGTGACCCCATTGTGGAAAGAAGACACCCCAAGGTATTCTGTGAGGGGCATGGCGAGTTCACAGAAAAATAAAAAATTTGGCACAAGTTAGCGGAAATTGATTTTTTTTTTTTTTTTTTACAAAGTCTCATATTCCACTAACTTGTGACAAAAAAATAAAATTTTGCATGAACTCACTATACCCCTCACAGAATACCTTGGGGTGTCTTCTTTCTAAAATGGGGTCACATGTGAGGTTTTTGTACTGCCCTGGCATTTGAGGGCTCTCCGCAATCATTACACGTATGGCCAGCATTAGGAGTTTCTGCGATTCTCCGTATATTGAGCATACGGGTAATGAGATTTTTTTCCGTTCAGCCTCTGCGCTGAAAAAAAAAAAAAATGAACTGCACAGATTTTTTCATTCGCATCAATCAATGTGGATGAAAAATCTCGCCAAAATCAGTGACTGCGGTGGGTTGGGCGCTAGCTACCTAACAAGTAGCTAGCTAACTGGTGGTGATAAGGACCCTTATGCTCCATTCACACGTCCGAAATTCTGTTTGCGGAACGGAATTGCGGACCCATTCATTTCTATGGGGACAGACTTTGTCCCGCTCGGATCCGGAATTGCGAATCCGCACTTACGGGTCTGCACTTCCGTTCGCAAAAATATAGAACATGTCCTTTTCTTGTCCGCAATTGCGCACAAGAAAAAGCATTTTCTATATAGTTCTGGCAATGTGCGGATCTGCAAAATGCGTAAAGCACATTGCCGGGTGTCCTAGTTTTATGGATCCGCGTCGCGGATCCGCAAAACACATATGGACATGTGAATAGAGCCTTACAGGGGGTGATCAGTGACAGGGGGTGATCAGGAAGTCTATATGGGGTGATCAGGGGTTAACAAAGGGTTAATAGTAGTTATAAAGTGAGGGGGGTGGGGGGTTAGTGTAGTGTTTGGTGCAACTTTACATTGTTACCTGGTCCTCTGGTGGTCGATCCCAGTAAATGGGACCACCAGAGGACCAGGTATTAGGTATATCAGACGCTGTTAGCAACACAGCGCCTGATATACCACTTTGATCTCATTTATTTTACATTTACAGCCTGCAGCGATTGATCATTGCTGGCAGGCTGTAGTACAACTGCAGAGCCGCGCTCTGCTGTGAACGCGCGCGCGCGCGTGCGCGCGTTCACAGCAGATCTCGGCTCTCGCGAGATGACGCACGGATGCGTCCAGGAGGAATAAACCTGCCGCCGCCTGGACGCATCCGTGCGTTCGGCGGTCGGGAAGAAGTTAATTAATTAATTAATTTCATATTTCTCATTCATTTTATATTCATACATATATGTTGTTTACATTTATTTGCTAGCTAACTATCTGACCTACCTATCCAGAAATAGCCCCTTAGACAGCCCCTACTTTATGAAGTGTATGATAAGGGTGGGTTCACATCATGTTTTTGCTATCCATTTAATGAATAGGTTGTAAAAAAACAAAACAAAAGAGCAGCACACCACATTTTTGTATCCTGCAGGGTCCAGTAAAAAAATGTATACGTTACCATATGAACTTTTAACAATAGAACTCTACGGTGAACAGATGCCACTGTATAGCATCAGTCTGAGGCATCCGTTAACATATATGTTTTTTGTCTACATTAAACAAATGGCAAAATGTGATATGAAACTAGCCTAAGCTGCAGAGATCATAGGATGTTAGACATTCGTTCCTGGCGACCTCATACACATACTATCTCTCCCACACACATATATTATATAACTAATAGGATGACGAAAACCATCCAGAGGCGCATCCCAACACAAGGACCAACCCGGAGTGCAAGAGTCAATCAGGCAGCGGCGTAACTAAAGGCTCATGGGCCCTGGTGCATGAGTTCAGCTTGGGCCCCCTTTCCCTCAGTGCTTTGTGGCCAGGGGCAGTTAAACATAGCTTTCGTGCTGCCTTAGGCAAAAATTGAAACTAGAAAACTGTTGTATACTTTAGTTGTAACCTATGCTAGTACACCTAGGAGTTGAATTAGGTTTCAGTTTATGGTGCACAGACCTCACAGATGTGACAAGTGTATTACGAGGCCTTCTCCTCTCAATAATTTGGTTGCTGCTTTCACCAGTTGGCTTTTTACTAAGACTGGCATGTGAAACCCATTTATTAGTTCAGTTCCCCAACCTATCCAGCAGATGGGCCCCATGCCTTTAATTTCACCAACATTTCTTGTAGTGGTTTTCTGAGATTTTCACACTGATGACCTATCCCCAGGAGTGTCCTTCTCTCAGCTTTTCCTAGGCCGAGTGATGACAAGGTCATGTGGCCTAAGAGCAGCTCAGCCCTATTCAAGTGAATAGGGCTGAGCAAGGTACCAAGTACAGCCGCTATAAAATGTACAGTGCTGTGCTTGTTAGGCTCTGAAAGGGCCGCAGTGCTCAAAGGAGCGCCAGTGCCTTCTCAAAGGGTCCCTTCCTTCAGCTGGCTGTGATCTCGGGGAACCTGGAGCAGGAGAGGGGTGGGATTGTGGGGGTATTCAGACAGACTGCAGGAGGAGAGACATGTCTCCTCCTCTTTCCCTGTAAAAGTGTACATGACCCCAGGGACAGGTTAACAACTTCCGTACATGTTATCAACCCTCCTTCCCCCATCAATCAGAAAGTGTACTTGACGTACATGCTCTCTGATTGTCAAATATAATGCTCAGCTTATCACCCCCCGCCCCCAATGTAAGTAGGCCCTTCAGTGATGCCACGACCCAGGCGTTTAGCAGCGTCCAAATGACAGTTTCAAATACAGTGCATTCGGAAAATCTTCACATTTTATTATGTTGTGGCCTTGTGCTAAAAAAAAAAAATCTAGTTTTCCCCAATCAATCTGCACTTACTATCCCATAATGAAAACTTGAAAAAAAAATTATGGAAATGTTTGCAAATTTATTAAAAAGGAAAAACTAAAAATTTGAATGGACATAAGTATTAAGACCTTTTGCTATAACACTTTAGCTCTGCCCCCCCATTTCTCTTGATTTTGCCTTTTCATAGGTATTGTGGGGAATCGCTCTGGTAGACAGCGGTGCGGGTGCAGTACAGAGGCAAAGGGAGTCCAGGAAGTGCAGCAAACAGTGTTTATTTCACACTTGCATAAAAAAAACTCCAAACAGTCACTTAGTGTTAATTCACACACGGCAAAAACTTAAGGCAAAACCAAGAGTCCAAAACAGGATCCAATCACCTGTGAGGTTTAGGTGCGGGTTCGCACCTGGCTGTCAGCCCAGCCGCAGGAAAATCCACCCTCAGGCTTCCAGGCCGACTGCACGCCTCTTTGCTGGGCTCTTGCTTCCAGCCCAGTGAGCTCCACAGCACTACCAGCAGCTCCAGGACAAATCACACACCCAGCTGCTGGTGCTGGCTGTGTTTTTAAACCCAGCCCAAAACCAGGACTGGGTCGTGGGGAGCAACCACCCACCCTACACTTCAGCTGCTCCCGGTAAGAGCCGGCCCAGATCGGCTTTGCAGCCATGCTATCTAGCAATTGTGTCAGTAGCACTACCTGCTGCTGACATTGACAAAATGGCTCTTACCTCACCGAGGCTATGAACCTCGGTGACACGTACCTGCCATCCATGACGGCACCCTGCACCTTATCACTGTATATACATTGATATCCAATTATTCTAGTCAAGATGGATATTCATTGCCTTTAAGAGTGTCAGTAAAGATGTGTGTTTTTGTAACAATTAATTACATGCTGGTAAGACAGAGGAGGTACTGATATCTCTGTGAGAAAACAAGGCCCATTCATGTCATTACGATCCATAGATCAATAGTGTGAGAAACATTCAGAGAGATACCTAGAGGTCTGTCTTTAGTTGTTTCAAAGTGTCTAAACTAATCCCTTATCTCTGATTTAAAGCTATGAAGGCCAGATGTATTTAATACAAGAGTACCATAGTTAAGTCTTTATGGTATGGCCCTAATAGCTTGCCCAACGGTGCCATCTGGAGACAGATGGATATCATGACACCATTCTCCACAATTGCATTGTGGGTAAATATGATCTCATAGAGTCATTAACATATGTAACACCCACCTCAGTTGATTGGAAGATTTTAATCCAGGAGGATGTAAAATTAGATAAGGGGGGAAATAATTATAGGGACACAGCAGGATAGGGGATCATCATGATCATCATCATAGCCAGAACAAGAAGAGGACTCACAAGGGGGACCCAACATCCAAGATCCAACACCCAAAAGAGAGGGGTCTATCAATATGAAAGTCATGGTGAGACATGCGATGATGGACCACCCAGCTTTCCTAGTAGCAGAAGTGTGATTCCTACTAGGACATGGTAAGAAACATAAAGAATGATATTTCATTTTATTAAGACTAATAGGATAACGTTGGTGAAATCATATCATCTAGATTGGTGAATACATAAACATATTAATTAATTGATCATCTCCATATTGAGATGTAGTCTTAGGATATTGTGGGGCTTTACTCTACCTGCAGAAGAATCAAGACTCATAATCTATCAAAGTATTAAATGATTGCATATATCAATATATTGATAGTAGCATTCTTTGCCAAGGTCTCCTCTGAACAGAAGTGATGTATATAACTTAACTTCTTATTTTAATATCCTAACCAAATATTAGCTTTGTTATAATGTGACAGCTTGTTATGCTTTATATCAACTCCATATATATTCATTTGCATATATCATTGTGTTTATTTATGTTTATAACCTTGTAACCAATAAATCTGCATATTTTTATGATACCTGCGTATTATTATATAATGCAAAACTACATCTTTAGAATTAATGTCATCTGACGTGAAAACAACTTATTATCTGAGGAAATAGGCGGGTGTGCTGTCTGTATCTTTTGCGGCCCCATTGAAGGGAATGGTTTTGCATCCGACCCGCAAAAAATGTGAATTAGATGAGGATCAAAAATATGTTAATGTGCATGACCCTAAGGCTTATTTCATACAAACAATAAAGAATGAGTCAGGGTCTATTAAAAAAAAAAACTGATGGTTTTGCATGCAAGTTGAGTTCAGTGTTTCATTTTTTTCCGTGCGGATGCAATCAGTTTTTGATGTGTTCTCCTAACAACCATCAGTGAAAAACACATTGCACTCAGATGCCTTCAGTTTTTGTTACGTAAGCCTCATTCACTTCTCTGGAGCCAGGGATGCATGGAGAAGGCAAAATATAGAAGATGCTGCAATTTTTGCTGAAGATTAGTGATAAACAATGCTCATGTGCACAGATCCAATGGGTCAGAATTCAGCCTGGATTCTATCCGTTCACAACACGCATCTCATTCGGACATAAGACTCGCTCCTGTGACAGAGGCTTAAGACAGGAACCTGGGTGAAATGTAGACTTCCTTAAACACTTTTTACATTACCTAAGCCAGGGATGGGCAAACTGCAGCTCTCCAGCTGTTGCAAAACTACAATTCCCACCATGCCCTACTGTAGGTTGATAGCTGTAAGCAGACTTTGCATGCTGGGGGTTGTAGTTTTGCAACAGCTGGAGAGCCGCAGTTTGCCAATCACTGACCTAAGCATCTAAAATAATGGAAACCACTTCTTTATTGCTGTAGGATGTAATGCAAGAGAAGAATGGAAATAGAAACATGGATAATTAGCTATTTTTTTTATTCTGCCATGAAGCTATCAGAAGATGTGGTCATTTCCATATTGTAACCTTTATGAAATTTTACTGTTAAATCAGCAAAATATTCTTAGACAACTGCATATTGCAATTTCAATAAATAATTTTCTTAAGAGCTTTTAGTAAAATGATCATGTAGATTGGGTTTTGCATATTTCCGAGCTTTTCAATCTAGTTAAACAACAAAAATGAATGTCTACAGCATTATTTACTCATAGTTAAGGAATATGGATTACATCTAATGATATCATATTGCAGCGTTCTTCCTGTCAATTATGTGGATACTTCAATCTGCCACTTGGTTGTGCAGGGCAGGGAGGGCTCGCCTGGAAAAGTAGTGGCGGCTGGGAATGACATACTGTGGGACATCCACCGACATAAGGTTTTTAAAAGTCTCCGTCTCCACCAGACGGAATTACAGCATTTCAAAGGCCAGAAATGCGGCTGGCTCTGTGTGACCAACACTTCTTCCTCAGAACTGCAGTAAGCAACATAAGTGGTTGGGCATCAGTGCACTCAATCTCTTCCACTTCTGGGGCAGGGCTAGGTGGATGGCCAATGGAAACCCTGCCAGCAGAGTCATCAAAAAGCATAAGAGACTGCTGCATGACTTGGGGTTCAGACTACTTGCCTGATTTACAAGGGGGTGAGGTTAAAGACAGATGCCCATGGGCTGAAGGTGCCAACTCTGCGCTTTCAGCAGTGGACCGGGTGGGAGACAATGTGAAGGAACTGGAGGCACTGTCAGCCACCCAATCTACTACCGCCTCTACTTGTTCTTGCCTCACCATTCGTACACCGGTATTCGGGCCTACAAAATAACGCTGAACGTTGTGTCACCTATGTGCACCTGAAGGTGTTTCATTTGGGCGTGTAGCTGGCACAGATCGACTACGTACATGTCCTCTCCCTGCAACAGGAGATCCACCAACACCAGCAGCACCACGACCATGTAACAGATGGATTAACTAGATTTATTTCCCTGTCACATATGCAGTGCAGGGGTACCCCACACAAACAATTGGTATATGTCACCCACCGATGTAACAGATGTATTAACTAGATTTATTTCCCTGTCACGTATGCAGTGCAGGTGCACCCCACATAAACAATTGGTATATGTCACCCACCGATGTAACAGATGGATTAACTAGATTTATTTCCTCGTCATGTATGCAGTGCAGGTGTACCTCACACAAACAATTGGTATATGTCACCCACCAAACTAACAGATGAATTAACTAGATTTATTTCCCCTTCACGTATGCAGTGCAGGTGTACCTCACACAAACAATTGGTATATGTCACCCACCAAACTAACAGATGGATTAACTAGATTTATTTCCCTGTCACGTATGCAGTGCAGGTGCACCACACACAAACAATTGGTATATGTCACCCACCAATGTAACAGATGGATTAACTAGATTTATTTCACCATCACTTGTGATGATCGAGCACCAAAGTATTCGGGTGTTCGGATGTTCGGGCCAAACACATTGCTATGTTCGTGTGCTCAGCCGAGCACACGAGTATAATGGAAGTCAATGGGAGACAACCAGGCACCCCCTGCTCTGAAGAGGTGAGGGTGCCTGGTTCATAAGAAAAGGTCAGAAAGTGACAGAAACACAACCAAAATGGATTGGGAACAGCATGGGGACCATGTCTGGATGCATCTTGGACTCCCAGGTCACTGCTGGGAACCATGTCGTCCTAGTTGTACGCCACTGTTACAGACTGACAAAAATACGCCCAAATCCCTCCCCCCCCCCCAAAAAAAAAAAAAATAGGTGAAATTCTTTGACTGGCACTAGAAGAACCACAGTGAAAGCATTTGCCAGGAATGGTTTCATTAATCTAGGATGAAATTTGTAGCCTGGTTTGAAAACAATCCGACACACGATCCGGCGCATTATTCCCATTACCCGCCAAGCATTTTCCTGGAAACCAAAGTCTTTGGGTTCTGAGGGAAGTATGGTTGCAAAGCTGAAACTTAAAATAATTGACGGAAGGGCACAACCAAGAGTGGAGCCTGCGGCTTAATTTGATTCCACATGGGAAACCTCACCCGGCCCGACACTGAAAGAATTGACAGATTGATACCTCTTTCTCAATTCTGTGGGTGGTGGTGCATGGCCGTTCTGAGTGGGTGGAGCGATTTGTCTGGTTCATTCCGATAACCAACGACATTCCTCCACTGTTATTTCTATGATGATCACAGCAGTCAGCCTACTTCTGACCAATGTGGGTGCACGTCACGGTTTGTTCCAATCTCCACCTTATGGAACTTGATCAATTTGAGATAGATGAGACAGCACTCCAGTTTTTGTATGCTTGATAAATTTATTTATTTAGCCGGACATGGTGGTGCAATTCAATATCACAACGTTTCGGGCAATATGGATGCCCTTCATCTGGCGTGCTGAGCATACACAAGGAGCGGGTGGCTGGCGTGATTCCAACGAGATTCCTCCGTGCTAACTACTGGCTGCCAGTGCAAGGACATTGCAGAGATATTATCAAAAACACTGGCCACGATAAAATGTTATTGAATTTTTAATTTTTTTATTCCTTGTGGTAATGTTACATTGCAGATTTAGCGCAGGGAATGGCGGTCAGCATCGGCTACGAATTTTTTTTTATGGAATTTTAAAAAATATTTTTTGCTTGCGGTAATGTTACATTGCAGAGTTAGCGCAGGGAATGGCGGTCAGCACCGGCTACAAAATTTTTTTATAGAAATTTTAAAATATTTTTTTATTTCCCTGTAAAAGATTGTAGGTGAGGGCCTGCACGTGAGCTGACCCTCCCTGAAGAGGGGCATGAGTAGATCTTGTGCACTGATCCCCAAACTCTTCAGCATCCACAGTCAGAAGAAGATGACGGTGGGGAATGGCAATTAGTGTTTCACGAGGTGGATGATGCGGATGAGACACAGTTGTCAATAAGTGAGGGGTCTTGTTAGATCAACACAAGTCAGGAGGATGACCACAGTGAGGAAGTGGAGGAGGAGATGGGGGTCGATGACATCACTGACCCAACCTGGAAAGATGGCAAGGCAAGCGAGGACAGCAGGACAGAGGGGGAGGAATCCACAGCACCTCAATAGGCTGGAAGAGGCTGTGGGGTGGCAAAAGGGAGAAGGCGGGCCACACCAAACAGGCCCGCAACTGTTCCCCCTTGCGGCAATCTCCCTTGCCAAGGGGTAGGTGTTCCACAGTCTGGCGCTTTTGTGAGGAAAGTGGGGACGATAAAAGAATTGTAATTTGCAAACTGTGCAATACCAAAATAAGAACTCATAAATAACCAAATAACCATAACATATTTTACATCCTATTCATAAACTCTAACTCAAACCATAACAATAAAAACTCAAACCCAGGAACATAATGGGGGAAGACAGTACACTGGAGGGAAAATGAGTAGGGGTGTGAACACTAGCAACCTTACCACCACCAGCATGATCCGCCACATGGCATCAAAGCACCCTGGGCCAAACCCCTGGGTCCACAATCAGTGTCTGTGGGTCACACAACTGCCTCCTCTTCCACCCCTGTGATACGTGCTGGCCAATCCTCTGTCCTAGACGCAGGCCTGGATGACTCCCGCCCTGCAGCTGGGACTTTGCAAGCACCATCAGCTAGCACTCCCACTTCTGTCCAAGCACAGCATACAGATGTCCTTACCCCAGGTCTTTGAACGTCAGCGCAAATACCCTTTTAAAAGGCTTTCTGGCCCTGAAAATGTTGCCATTTAGGCTTGTGGACACTGAGGCTTTCGTCAGCCTCATGGCAGTGGCCGTCCTTCATTACTCAGTCCCTAGCCGCCATTATTTTTCTCAGTGTGCCGTCCCCGCATTACACCAGCAATTGTGTCCCGTAACATCACCCGTACCCTGACCAACGCAGTTATTAGGAAGGTCCACTTAACGACGGACACATGGACAAGTGCGTTTGGCCAGGGATGCTACATTTCCGTGATGGCACACTGGGTGAACCATGTGGAGGCCGGTAGCTAATGGTACCCTGGGATGGCACAGGTGCTACCGACGCCAGGAATTGCGGGCCCTACTTCCATCAGAATTTCCCCCACTACCTACATTAGTGGCTGCAACCCCCTTCTCCTCCTCCACCTCCACCTCCTCCTCCACTGCAAACTCTGAATTCTCATCTTGCAGCAGTCAACCATCAGTCAGTAGCTGGAAGCAGTGTAGCACAGCAGTGGGGAAGCGGCAACAGGACGTGCTGAAACTCATTTGCTTGGGTGACTACACACCGCCACAGAGCTGTGGCAGGGTATAAGGGACCAGGTTGGTTGTGTCTGATAATGGCCATAACTTGTTGGCAGCTTTGTAGCTCGGCAAGCTCAAACACATGGCAATCATACAGCATATATGTACCATGCACAACAAACAACCCAGACTTATACATTAATATAAGTAAAAACATAACACACGAGAGTGGAGGTAAACTAATGGCATGGCCTGTTTAAGAACTCATAAATAACCAAATAACCATAATATATTTTACAGCATAGTCATAAACTCAAACTATAACAATAAAAACTCAAACACTGGAACATAACAGTCCCAGCCCTCAGCCAATCACAGCCCTCACCAGGCAGAATGACAACTCTGCCCAGTGACCACAGCAAAACATCTGGAAATTGTCCCTCAAAAACCTGTCCTAATAATAGAATCTTAATCACTGGGCAGAAAACAATCTCTTCCCAGTGAAGAAGGCAAAATTGTACATGGGACAAATGCTGATATAGCCATGTGGATCCCTCTTTAATGTCCTGGATCTGGCCATACCATGCCTAGCCCACGTGTTTTGAAATTTCTCAAAACTTACCCCAATTTGCCTGAGCTACTGGTGAAGGTGCGCCGTGTGTGTGCTCATTTCAGAAAGTCATCTACAGCAGCCGACGGTCTGACAACGCTGCTGCAGCGCTTGTATTTGCCAGCTAACCGACTGTTGTGCGACGTGAGCATACACTGGAATTCCACATTACACATGTTGGCCAGGCTTTGTGAGCAACAGAAGGCTGTAGTGGAATACCAGCTGCAACATGGTCTTGAATGTTTAACCTCTGTGAGGTTTTATGCAACTTTGAGGCATAAACATAGATGGTGAGTGGCGATGCCGCTATTATCAGCCTAACCATCCCACTTCTGTGTCTACTGAAATGCTGGCTGCTAACAATGAAGGCGTACATGGAAGAGGTGGAACTAGGGGGAAGACATTACACTGGGTGATAACCAGACCACAATCAGTTTGTCATCTCAGTGTGAATTGGATGATGATGAAGAGGAGGAGGAGCAAGAGATGGTTGCCTCCGCTACAGAGGGTAGTAACCATAGCAGGTTTATTCCATCTGTTCAGCATAGATGGGCAGGACAGGAGGAAGAGGATAAGGAGATTAAGAGTCATCCTCCTGATGAGGACAGCAAAGTCTATTCTATTGGGACTCTGACACACATGGCTGACTTTATGTTATGCTGCCTTTCCTGTGACCCTCACATTCTATGCATTTTGCACAACAGCGATTACTGGTTGTTCAGTTCAACCTTCTCAACCCCCGCTACAAAGAGAACTTCTTATATCTCATTCCTGTGGTGCAGAGGACGAAGAAAAAGGTGCAATACCAGAAGGTCCTTCTTGAAAAATTGCTCCATAAATTTCCATCTGACAACGCTAGCAACACAGTACGTAGTTCCTTGGGCAACCCAGGAGGGGAGATGAGGGGAACACACAGCAGTTCCAACAGAGACAGGACAACACTCTCCAAGGCATGGGACAGTTTCATAACACCCCGCTAGCACCCTCAGCTTGATGCGCAGCCTAGTGTCACAAGGATAGAAAAAATTTGGAAGATGGTGAAGGAGTACATAGCAGACCTTGTCAGTGTCCTCAGTGATCCCTCTATGCCTTACAACAACTGGGTGTCCCAGCTGGACACGTGGCACGAACTGGCACTCTACAGCTATAGCTAAATGATAAGGAACATGGAAGATATACTATATTGGACTGTAGTATTCAGGGTAAATGACTGTGTGGGTACTTTGCGATAAATAAGTGGGCTTTGGGTTGCAGTTTCGGCACACACTCTCTAAAAGGTTCGCCATTGCCATTACTGTTTTAGATGGTTAGTGCACCTGGAGGCCCTCAGCTACATTATTTTACTCAGTTTCATTGCGCCCAGGGCCACGGCCTCTGCGTGCACCATCAGCATCACGGCCACTTGCACGTCCCTTACTGGCTGCCTTCTTAATATTAAATGTTATATATGATTAAAAGTATGTCACACGTACAGTAGCGTAGCGTATGTTAGTGTATGCGCCAATAAATTAAAACAGGTATTTGGGATACGCACACATTACACAGGAGATGTAGGCCTGATAATGTCACAAACTAGCATACACCGTCTGTGGATAAAGTACAGTATATGGCCTCATGCACACGGCCGTTGTTGTGGCTCGGGCGCAGACCCATTCACTTTAATGGGGCTGCAAAAGATACGGACAGCACTCCGTGTGCTGTCCGCATCCGTTGCTCCGTTCCGTGCCTACGCAAAAAAAATAGAGCATGTCCTATTCTTGTCCGTTTTGCGGACAAGAATAGGCATTTCTATAATGGGCCGCGTTCCGTTCCGCAAATTGCGGAACGGAACGCTGAGCAGCTTCCGTGTTTTGCAGATCCGCGGTTTGCGGACCACAAAACACCAACAGTCGTGTGCATGTAGCCTATGTCAGTGAATGTGATATGTATGAAATGCACACACAGTAAGTGTTGCACAAATAATATAAATTTCCCCAAAATACACTGTTTTCACATGTGGTGAAAACAGTGTATTTCAATTTCCACGAAAAACAGAGTTTGCAGATGGACTAAACTATATGTCATGGATGTGGATTAAACGCACACACAGTGTGGCGAAACCAACCTCGTCACTGGGTTTTGGAGGGGACAGATTGCCAGCCTCTTGCCCCAGGATTATGGGCCCTCTCATCAGCCCATGCTAAACGTTTGAACCCCTGGTCTAATTCGTGCCATTTTGGGATATGTTAAATGTCTGTGTGTACTGTAAAGGGTGGGACATTGTGCATTGAATAGTGATGTCTGTCCTATTGTCTCCACGTGTGTATTAGCGATTTCCCTTTGTCCTGAGAGATAATTGAATGACTCCTCGGTTGTCTCCAGGACAGAAGACATTGTGTATTCTCCTGCCTGTGATGATTACATCAACCCATGTAGGGTAATTGTATCACAGGCAGAGGGGAGGGATATGCTGGGTGTGTTTGTCCCTATTGTGCCATTGTGTTTGATTGGCTGCTGTATCTCCTGTTTCTCAGTCTTCCTTCTGGTCCCCTAGGGGAGTGTCCACCAGGTGGGAGACCACCATAAATACCGGGCAGGTAGCCCTCAATAAAAGCGAATTCCTGTTTAACAATCAATACGGAGCCTCGTCTCGTATTTGGGGGGAATTGCTACTTCAGAACGTCCTCTTGCCTGTTCCAGGAGAGGAAGACTTTGTATGGTTCCAGTTCGGTGAATTCGAGTGGTTGTGGGTTGCTGTGCTCTTCGCCAAGGGAATCGGCCGAACGGTATTAACCCTCACTATACCGGGTTATACCGTAACACACAGATATGGCACAAATTAGTTAAATTTCCCTAAAAAAGATAATTTGCGGATGGAGTACAGTATATGTCACGGATGTGGATTAAATGCACACACAGATGTGGCACAAATTATTTCAATTTCCCCAAAAAACATAGTTTGCGGATGGAATACAGTATATGTCACTGATGTGGATTAAACGCACACACAGATGTGGCACAAATTATTTAAATTTCCCCAAAAACCAGAGTTTGTGGATGGAGTACAGTATATGTCACGAATGTGGATTAAAAGCACACACTATTGACAATAAATGTGGTGCTGATTACAGGTAGTTGAATTTACACAAACATACACAGTCTCCGGATGATGTACAGTATATGTCACTAAAAGGTATTAAAGAAAAATATATTTTTGCTGTCTAACACACACACTAGCCCTTAAAAGGATTATTGGTTGCTTGAAATGCTTTAGCTAGTTGTTAAAATAGCGATTTTTCTCCCCGCACTGTGTCTCCTCCTCAGCACGGTTGTCCCTGAGACTGATCAACTGAGCGCAGGTACTAAAAATATATTACTGCTCTTAAACACACACACACACTGTAGTCCTTAAAAGGACTTTTGGGTCTCTGTAAATCTTGTTTCTAATAAAATCTGGTAAATTTCGCTTTACATGCTATCTTTCCCTGCCTACGCTCTGCTCTCCCTGACGCTGACTGAGCCGAACACGTGTCATCGGGTGCTATATAGCACCCCCCATGATGCGTTCCGGCCAGCCAATCAGTCTAATGCCAGTAGCTAACATGGCTACAGCATTACACTGAAGGGCATTACTTACCTGCACATTGATCAGCTGCTTAGGAGGCGCCAAATGTGCGGGGAGACTCGAGCATTTCGCTCGAGCATATGTGGTACTGGGCCGAGTACCGCTATGGGCCGAACATAGCGATGCTCGAGCCGAATGGGTACTCGGCCGAGCATGCTCGCTCATCACTAACCGTGTATGCAGTGCAGGTGTACCCCACACAAACACAAACAATTGGTATATGTCACCCACCGATGTAACAGATGGATTAACTAGATTTATTTCCCTGTCATGTATGCAGTGCAGGTGTACCTCACACAAAAAACTTTACACTTCGGGTTCGCTCAACACTAGTGAATAAAAATGTAGAGACACGGCTTTTCTATCCAATTTTATGCATCATTTTCTTCTATATTGCTTTTTATATCATTATACATAAATAAAGTATTTTTACGGATTTACTATATGTCCATTACGACGGCCCGCAAAAAAAAAAGGTAGAACATGTCTTTTTCCATTTTCAGACAAGTATAGTACATTTCTATAGTTGTGGGAAAAAATGGCTGCACACATACGGCCCGGAATCCGTGTTTTACAGATCTGCGGTTTCCGTACAGCTGAACTCTGGACTTTTAAAGTATATCTCCACTATGCTGGTGATGAATAAATTATATGTTGATACTGTATATATATTTTCTCCTTTTTGGTTTATGTCTGGCTTGGTACAGCTAATCACTGTGGTGGCTCCCATTTTATAGGGGTTGCCTGTAATGAAACAATCCCTATAAGGCCCCATTCACACAACCATATTTTTGGTCCGCATCTGATCTGCATTTTTGTGGATAGGATGCGGACTCATTCATTTCAATTGATCCGCAAAAAGCGGACAGCATATCATGTGCTGTTTGAATCCGTATGTCCATTGTGCAGCCCTGCAAAAAAGATACAACATTTCCTATTCTTGTCCGTTTTGCGGACAAGACTAGGCATTGTTACAATGGATCCGCAAAAAAAACCAAGATGCAACACGGACATCATCTGTATTTTTTTTTTTTTTTGCAGACTTCAAAATACATATGGTCATGTGAATGCACTCTAATGTAATGAAATTAGAGAACTCAGTCCAGTTTCAAAAGGCTTATAATGTAGCTGCATGTTTACGGGGTTGTCCCAGATAATTATCTCAAACAAAAAAATCTCAAACTCTACGTGTTAAAATAAAAAAATCATATATTTACCCTATACTCCAGCACCGTTCTGTATGATGCACCTCCGGTACTCCCGACAGTGATTGGCTGTAGCGATGATATCCATACCATATCCAGGCAAGTCACTGATGCTGGAGCCATGGGAGTACCAGAAGACAACGGTGCTGGTGTAAATGGTAAGTAGATAGGGGAGATTTATCAAAACTGGTGTAAAGCAATACTGGCTTAGTTGCCCTTAGCAACCAATTAGATTCCACCTTTCATTTTTTAGAGCTCCTTTGGAAAATGAAAGGTGAAATCTGATTTGTTGTTAATGGCAACTAAGCCGGTTTTCCTATACACCAATTCTGATAAATCTCCCCCATGATATATTTTTTTAAAGATCCTGGACAACCCTGACTCCATATTATGAAAGCAGCAGCTTTGATCATCTCATTTTGGTTCTGTAAAGCCTGTTGGCCCATAGGGGAGATGTTGTCAGCCACATTATGTCACTTTACCAGCTTTATCCATTATATTAAAATCAGTAAGGTAATAACATTAATGACATCTTCTACCACAAGACGGTACGGCATGCAATTTATCTCAATTACAAGGAATAATTGAATGTAGCCATTAAAGCAAAACATATATGTTTAAATAAATACGTTGTGGCCCCTAGGAATATTAAATCTGCCAATAATTTGCCATCTTGGTAGCTCGGAGATTTTTATAGAATACATTAGAAGTTGATGTTAGCTTTTTCAATCCTGTTCAGTCCCCGAGGCAACATATGGAGAAGTCTGATAAGCTGTAAGCATAATTACCAGTATCCTTTCTCCCTGGAAAGTTGCATTTGCTGCTGAGGTTTTCCTCGGTATGCATTCGGAAATTGTTTACTGCTGAGAAATAGTTTCCAAACGCCTCGAGCTTAAAAAGATGGACATAACTTGGTTGCACTCTGCATTTACTTTGTACACCATATTAGTCATTGCATGGTCCTACAGCTCTCATTTATCAAGGCAAAGTGTTTCCGCTGGCACAAAGCCGTTCATCAATGCCTTTTGAGCATGATTTGCAGTAGCTTAGGGTGATTGTATGTTTTGAATGTTTTCTTCACAACCCAATAGATGTCCTCATTTCGCCTAATGTGATTGCCATGCTTCACTGGACATGCTGCCTCGGCTTGTTCACAATACCAGTCTGCTGTTTGATAGCGATGCTTTATATACCAGACAGCACCTGCAAATACCCAAAAGGTAGATATAGAATTTGCCATAATGTCAATGTCATGTGCATTTTTTTTCTACTCTTTTGTTAGAGAAATCCACAGACATGTCTATTCTTCATGATAGATTTATTTCCCATCAGGACTGCGATAATGATACCGGGGATGAAATGTTTCAATGTCTGTGTCCAAGTGATTTCTAAATGGCTCTTAATTCAGAACCAAAATGTCACAGAAAAGTTCAGCGAGATAATATGTGGAATCTCATTATAGAAACTCAGAGAAAAATCTAAATTTAAGGGCTCATGCACACGGCCGTTGGTCAGCTGTTCCATGCATTGGGGACTGCAATTTGCGGTCCCCAATGCACGGGCAACATCCGTGCGGATTCCGCAGACAGATCCAGACCCGGTCCGTAATCCATCCCCATCGCAAAAAAAAAGAACTTGGAAGCATGTGCTTCTGTGGGGTTCCATGCCTCTGTTCCACACCGGACCTTCCAGATCGCAGACCCATTCAAGTGAATGGGCCCACTTACGTGATGCCCGCATATTGTGGACCCACTGTTTGTGGGCCACAATACGGGAATGGCCGGGCAAAGACCGTGTGCATGAGCCCTTAGGCCTCTTGCACACGACTGTATGGCTTTTTCAGTATTTTGCATTCCGCAAAAAACGGACCCGCAAAAAATACAGATGACGTCCGTGTGCATTCCGTTTTTTGCAGAATGGAACAGGTGGCCCCTGATAGAACAGTACTATCCTTGTCCGTTATGCGGACAATAAAATAGGATATGTTTTATCTTTGAACGGAACAGAAAAACGGAAATACGGAAACGGAAGGCATACGGAGTACCTTCCTTTTTTTTGCGGATCCATTGAAATGAATGGTTCCGTATACGGTCCGTATACAGTCCGTTTACGGAACGCAAAAAACGGAATGTAAACGCAAAAAAAAAACGCTTCCACTGCTCAGTCTTGGGGACAAGCCTCATAGAAGGTCCCTTGTGGTAGCATGTTAAAGTTAAATAGGATCTGTCAGCTCTCCTGACTTGGCTGTTTTAGTAAAAACTTGTATTCCCCATTCTGCAACATCTATTCTTAGAGGTCTATATTATGCTGTCCATCTGTTATGCCTCCTAGAAATGTTTAAATAAATTGACAACTGGTTGTTACCGTAGAGTACATAAAACATGCAGGAAGGAAGGAATCCGCATGTAAATCCGTAATTCCAATGGTGCCCGCAGCATGTAAAGTGGTGACAGAGGGCGCGGACTACCTCTGTCACCCATCAGCACCCCGCAAATGTGTTGCCTGGCTTCCGATCCCTAGGCCCCGTCCTTCCTGAAGTAGGTTCAGCAGGCTGTGCCTCTCTGGCGCAGCCTGCTTGTCAATTTTAGAATAGCATTGCTGTTAAAATACAGTGCATTATAGAGATAATGCATTGTATTTTAAAAGCAATCAAAATACTGTTTGTTATAGTCCTCTCATAGTACTATTAAGTGGTATAAAAAAATAAAGAAAAAAACATTTATTAAATAAAAAAATTCATTGCTTTTCAATGAAAAAAATTGCAAAAAAAAAAAATCTCCCCCATATGTTTGGTATGACCCGGCCTACATAACTATCATATAAATTATCCACTACAGTGAACGCCTTAAAAAAAAAAAAAAGACAGAATTGCTAATTTATTCTTAATTGCCACCAAAAAAACATAATAACAAGCGATCAAAAAGCGCCATTTACTGCAAAATGATACCAACAAAAAATACAAGTCGTCCTGCAAAAATCAAGCCCTAACACAACTCCATAGAATAAAAAATGGGTCTTTGGAAGCAGCAATGCAAAATAATTTTTGGGTTTTAAAAAAAGGGGTTTTATTGCAAAGAAAGTAGTAAAACTTAAAAAAAAACTATATCTATTGGTATCGCTGTAATCGTACTGACCCAGAAAATAAAGATATTATGTTATTTATACCGAAAAATGAACGCTGTAAAATTTATAACGTAAAAACCCAGTGGCAGTATTGCTTTTTTTCCCAAACTCACTCCCAGAAAGAGTTAATCCAAAAGTTATGTGTACCCCAAAATGGTGCCATTAAAAACTACAACTTATCCTGCAAAAAAAAAAGCCCACATAAAGCTATATAGACGGAAAAATTGAAAAGTTATAGCTCTTTGAATGCGAAAAAAGGACGCAAAAAAAGGAAGAAAAACGCTTGGTCATAAAGGACCAAACAGGCTTGGTCACTAAGTGGTTAAAATATCTATATTTAATGATTTAATAGCTAATATTTAAATGTATATTGAAACTCAAGAAAAAAATTGTCCTAGGGGCTCCACATGCTGTAAAAAATAAAGGAACTTACACTCACCTAACCGATCCACTGCTGTTGCAGTTGTGACGGGGGTCAGTAATTATGCTTAGTGCGGAGTTAGAGGTGTGGCCTAGTATGAAAACAATTGCCACGATGTATGCCGTCATATATTGTCCCCTCCCACAAAAAAAAACTGAATAAAAAGTCATACAAACCGTGGACAAGAATAGGCATTCTCTATATAGCACCGGCCATGTGCGGTCCGCAAAATGCGGAACGCACACGGCCGGTATCTGTGTTTTGCGGATCCGCAATTTGCGGACTGCAAAATACTTACGGTCGTGTGAATGCACCGTTAACCTGGCTGACATTAGCAATGACCACCACTGAGGGAGGGGAGAACCCCCGAAACGCGTATGGAGTGCCCCGCAGACTAAAGAGCAAAGCCACTATAACATTACTTGAGATAACGGCAAGGACTAGCTATATTTCAGCATTATCCATTATTCTACAACTGCTAGACAGGACCTGGGAAAAAGAACGTGACGGCACTATTACGAGAGCGGCCGAAAGTCACGTGAGACGCCAACTCTACCTGGCAGGACCTGGGAAAGGAACGGCCCATAACGTGACGACACCATCACATGAGCGGCCGCAAGTCACGTGAGACGCCAACCCTGCCAGGAGACTCCGAGACACAGCTCAGACAGTGAGGCCACACGGGACGCCGTGTATGGCCCGGTCTGCACTCACAATCGACAACAAGTCATCCCAGTACCCCGTGGAGGAGTGGTAAAGTACTTAACAACTTTTTAAACTTTTATACATGCTGGAATACTATTATCTCACTTTGGACTGTGTTCTAATCATTCTTACCAAGTTAATAAGTGGACGCTCTCATTAAGTAGACTGCATCAATTGGCTGCAACTAGTGGGTCATTCTATCTACTTTTGACGCAGCTATAGAATATTCACATCGCGTATTTTATATGGTTACAACCAATAACTGTTGTTATTTGTCAGTATCTCAGGATTGATTTTATTGATGTTTTATAATAAACTTTTTATTTATTCACATATTACAGGTCCAATTTTTCCAAATACTGAGTGCCCCCCCCACGTTCATTTATCTGACATTAGCAATGTGCAGATATGTCGTGAACATAAAATTTTCCATTGCGAACGGCGAACGCGAACTTCCGCAAATGTTCGTGATCCGGCAAACCAGGTGAACCGCCATAGACTTCAGTGGCAGGTGACTTTTAAAAGCCACGGGGACTCTTTCTGGCCACAATAGTGATGGAAAAGTTGTTTCAAGGGGACTAACACCTGGACTGTGGCATGCTGGAGGGGGATCCATGGCAAAACTCCCACGGAAAATTACGTAGTTGACGCCGAGTCGGGTTTTAATCCATAAAGGACATAAATCACCTAACATTCCTAAATTGTTTGGAATAACGTGCTTTAAAACATCCAGTGTGTGTATACGATCAGGTATGAAGTTTTTATCGATCAGGTAGTGTAAGGGTTACGCCCGTTTCACAGTGACAGACCAAACTCTGACAGACCAAACTTCCCATTTAACGCACCGCAAACAACTGCAAACAGTCCATTTGCACAACCGCAAACTCCCCATTTGCACAAGGTTGGATACCAAGCTAGCCATGTCCCGTTCCTTGTCCTCACTGATTTCATTGAAGGTCTCTTCCTCCACCCAGCCACGTACAACACCAAGGGTCCCCGAAAGGTGACAACAAGCCCCCTGGGACGCCTGCTGTGGTATGTCTTCCACCTCCTCAAAGCCACCTTCCTCCTCTGACTCCTCTTTTCCAGACTCCTCTCTCTGCGTTGCCGCAGGTCCAGCAATCGACGACGACAAGGCTGATTTTGGTGGTGATGGTGACCACAACTCTTCCTCTTCATCCTCATCTACTGCCTGATCCAGCACTCTTCGTAGGGCACGCTCCAGAAAAAACGCATATGGGATGAGGTCGATGATGTTGCCTTGGCAGAACAGGTTTGTCACCTCCGCAAAAGGACGCATGAGCCTACAGCCATTGTGCATAAGCGTTCAGTAACGTGGCCAAAAAATACCCAGCTCCGCAGAGGCTGTCCTCTTTTTTTTAAATAAAAAAATCTGTTCTTACCAGTTTAATCTCTGTTTTGTCCCCTATCAGGGGACGTGTATGGAATAGATTTTAGGAACCGGGAGATGGAAAAAGATGGTTGGGCGGTCCTCTTCCTTCCAATTTGGGGCACTGCGCACTGTGCCACCCTATATGAGTGGTGTGTTAAGTAGTATTCCTATCAGTTTAATCCCTGTTACGTCCCCTATCAGGGAACATGTATGGAATAGATTTTAGGAACCGGGAGATGGAAAAAGATGATTGGTCGGTCCTCTTACTTCCAATTTGGGGCACTGCGCGTGCGCCGCGCAATGTACTGTGCCACCAATACAAATAGTGTGAACTACTATTCTTACCATTTTAATCTTTGTTAAGTCCCCTATCAGGGAACGTGTATTGAATTGAATCCTTGCATGGGGAGATAGAGAAAAAGCTTGCTCTGTCCGCTTCCTTCTAATTTTGGGCACTTGCAATGGAATTTGCCACCAATGCAACTAGTGTTAACCAAGTACTATTCCTATCAGTTTCATCTCTGTTTTGTCCCTTATCAGGGCCAGGGCCAGTGTAGTGAGTAGATTTTTGGAACCGGGAGATGGAAAAAGACCCATGCTCAGTCCGCTTCATTTGAATTTTAGGTCACTGCGCGTGCGACGTGCAATGTACTGTGACACCCTATATGAGTGGTGGGCAGTGGGCACAGTACAGTCTGTGGGCCTGACACACATTGGCAGGCAACTGCAATTATATTAAAGGGTAAAAATTAAATGACATTTTTATCTGCAAGGTACTGTGCCACCCAATATGAGTGGTGGGCACTGGCAGTGGGCACAGTACAGTCTGTGGGCCTGACACTCACTGGCAGGCAACTGCAATTATATTAAAGGGTAAAAATGAAATGACTTTTTTATCTGCAAGGTACTGTGTCACCCTATATCAGTGGTGTGCACACAGTACAGTCTGTGGGCCTGCAGCATCTCACACACGGGCAGGCAACTGCAATATATATATATATATATATATATATATATAAAAAAATTAAATAAAAGCAGACTGATGTACCAGCCCTAAAAAGAGCTTTTTGGAGTGCTGTCAGGATGCTGTCCTTACAGCAGATGGCCCCTTTCACACAAGCGAGTTTCCCGCACGGGTGCAATGCGTGACGTGAACCCATAGCATCCGCACTGAATCCTGACCCATTCATTTCAATGGGTCTGTGTACATGAGCGTTTTTTTCACGCATCACTTGTGCGTTGCGTGAAAATCGCAGCATGTTCTATATTCTGCGTTTTTCACGCAGCTCTAGCCCCATAGAAGTGAATGGGGCTGCGTGAAAAACGCATTGCATCTGCAAGCAAGTGCAGGTGCATTTTTCAATGATGGTTGCTAGGAGATGTTGTTTGTAAACTTCAGTTTTTTATCACTCGCGTGAAAAACGCATCCGCAACGCATCCGGACCTAATGCCCCATTTACACATCTGCAATTTTTCTGCGGTATGGATGCGGACCCATCCATTGTGAATGGGGCTGGCCCCGAACTTCCGGGTTCCGGCCCCGAAACATCCAGCCGCGGCTTTGCAAAAGATAGAGCATGTCCTATTCTTGTCCGCAGCCTGCAGACAAGTATAGGCATCTCTATAGGGAGTGCCGGCATGGTGTGTTGCGGATCTGCAACACAATGCGGACGAGTGAATGGGGCCTAATCCGGACACGCTCGTGTGAAAGAGGCCGATGAGTCTTTGAGGACTGGAGTGGACACAGAACACTAGTAGCTAACGCTTTCCCTAGAATCCCTATATTAATTCAGCAGCAGCAGCACTCTCCCTGCTCTAACTAGCACTGCAGCTTCAGAATGAATCTAAGATGGATGCTGTCCTTGCTTTTTGATAGGAGGTGGGAGTGTCTGGAAAGGAGGGTATGCTGATTGGCTGGAATGTGTCTGCTGACCGTGAGGTACAGGGTCAAAGTTTGCTCAATGATAAAGTATAGGGGGCGAATCGAACATCGCATATGTTCGCCCGCCATGGCGAACGCGAACATGCGATGTTCGCCGGGAACTGTTCACCGGCGAATAGTTCGGGAAATCTCTAGCAATGTGCTAATGTCAGCTGAAGCTAACTAGCCTAGTCCTGTTTTAATACCTGCCCCTATTACTGCAGAAAAATAACTTTTATTATATGCAAATTTGCCTCTAGGAGCAGGGGGGCACTGCTCCTGCTTCTAGAGGCTCCGTTCTCCCACCTCTGTCCACGCCCTCCTAGACTTGATTGACAGGGCCCCGCACGGTTCACATCCTCCGGCATGGCCCTGAGTGTGGGTGAATTCTGACGCCTGCGCGGTACTATTTAGTATTCGGCATAGGCGTGGTGAACGAATGACACCCGCCAGCTGCCGACTTCCTTACTGTACCTGCGCCAAATACATCATAGTACACCTGGAAAAAGACACTCTCTGCAGAGCGATGCCGGCTGGTGTTTTCTTCTGGGTGTACTGTGAATACTAAACGGCATGGCACAGGCGTGAGATTTCACCCACACCCAGGGCCATGTACATGACAACCTCTTCCTAACAAAGACAGAACCAGCACTGTACGTCACATGGATCCAGGGATCTCCCCAATCATCTCTTCAATTGCTCTGCAAGATTTTTTTCAAGTTGGCAGTTCAGAGGGCATGTCCTTTCTCAGAGGGCGTGTCCTGCCTGCTGCAGCTGTTGGCAGTTGAAGGATGGAACTGGAGCATATACGATCTCAGAGAGCAGAACAGAGAACTTGCAAAAAAGCAAACAGCAGGTGGCGCTATACAGATAGATTTCATTGAATAACTCAGCTAAAAAACATTTTGCATTACATGCAGTTACAAAAGTATTTAGATCCAGGTGTTGGTTTGAAAACAGTACAATATTATTCATGGGACAATCCCATTAATGATTCAAATAGGATTTTACATTACTTATACCACTGAAGCCAGTGACTGGCTGCAAGATTTCAGTAGTTGGGTAAATCATCTCAGCAGACTTATGGGGAGAAAAAAGACAGAGGTGGATTAATCAGGTAATGTCCCGTTTTTATGATCTCGAAAGCCTTTAAGTTCTGAATGTAAAATAATAAGGCAAATTCCTTAGTTTTATAACACTTTTTATATGGACTATTCCAACAATGAAGATTTTGTCATCATTATTTATTTAAAAGTATCAGATTTATGATGAGAAGCCCAATGGTATGAAACCAGATAACTGAAAACAGCCTTACATGTCCACATTATATTTTCCTATTCCGTTACTGTCAATTACTCCGAGATCACAGACTCATCGCAGTGTAACATGCACATAACTAAAACTAAACTAACTAAACTGGTCCTGAGAGGAACATGGATCATGTACAGGTAGGTATAAGGCAGCGTAAATGACTGAACTTGTGCTGAAATTAGTCATTTACACTATAATGGCAGAAATAGGCTCTTCTCATCGGGGGAAAATTAGTGGTTGTGAATGATATCGGTAGAACAGTAAATATACCAAGTAAGATACTCAGTGGGGTAAAGGCTGTGGTGCCGCATGAAAGTGGCAATTAATTATACAGACCCCAGCGTAATAAACATTTAAAGAGGCGTAATTCTTTTCTTAGTGTTTGCATTAATTTTTTACCTTTTTAATAGTATACTTTTATGTCAGTTTTTGATGCTGTTTCTTGAGCTAAACACTGGAGAGACACATAAGAGAACAGACATATAAATACTTCCTTTCTACCTTCCCCTTAATTCTACTTTTTTAAGTTATTCCTGACTTGTGCTCAAAAACGAGCATCAGAATGTGGATCCAGCTCATTGTCATTGCTGAATAAATGAGGCCGAATAGACACTTGTGCAGCTCCTAGTTTGGATGACCAGACGTCAGTAAATGGGGTATTCCCAATTCAGACAATGGGGAACATATCACCAGGATATTTCCCCATTGTCTGATAAGTGCGGGTGCCACCGATATCTTGCAAAGGCAACCGGCAAAGTCCCGGAGGGCACATTGTGCATGTATGGCTGCCTTCTATTCATTTCTATGGGGCAGCCGAAAATAGTCAAGTGTTGACTCGGCTATTTCCGTCGACCCCATAAAAATGAATGGGAGCGGGGCCGAACAAGCGCTCCCATTCACTTCTATGGGGACAGCGCTGGTGATGGCCAGACCCGGGAAACCGGGGGTCTTCCAGCCACCACCATCCTGACTTTGTTCTCGATATAGACAATGGGGAATATCATAGAGATATGCCCCATTGTCTCAGATGGGAATATCCCTTTAAGGCTAGGGGCTACATTACGACATTTGTTGCGAGACAAGTCACGGACAAGGTACAACTAGTTGACATTCATGTAACACCAATGTTGCGCGACATTCATTGTAATGATAGTCTATGTTGTGGCACTGTGACATGCAACATACTGCAACGGCCAGTCGCACAAAAATCCAAATGATGCTCGTTTTTGACCATTTTGCCGTGTAACCCTAGCCTATGTCCTTATGCACATAACCTTATCCATTTTGCAGTCTGCAAACTATGGATCTGCAAAATAGGGATACCGTACATCTGCATGACACAATTTCCTTACAGAAATGGGTTTTCTTCTCCGTAAAATGGACAAAATTAGGACATGTTCTGTCATTTGTGGAATAGCCACATGGATGTGGACAGTTGAAGGATGGAACTGAGCATATACGATCTCAGAGAGCAGAACAGAGAACTTGCAAAAAAGCAAATAACAGGTGGCGCTATACAGATAGATTTCATTGAATAACTCAGCTAAAAAACATTTTGCATTACATGCAGTTACAAAAGTATTTAGATCCAGGTGTTGGTTTGAAAACAGTACAATATTATTCATGGGACAATCCCATTAATGATTCAAATAGGATTTTACATTACTTATACCACTGAAGCCAGTGACTGGCTGCAAGATTTCAGTAGTTGGGTAAATCATCTCAGCAGACTTATGGGGAGAAAAAAGACAGAGGTGGATTAATCAGGTAATGTCCCGTTTTTATGATCTCGGAAAGCCTTTAAGTTCTGAATGTAAAATAATAAGGCAAATTCCTTAGTTTTATAACACTTTTTATATGGACTATTCCAACAATGAAGATTTTGTCATCATTATTTATTTAAAAGTATCAGATTTATGATGAGAAGCCCAATGGTATGAAACCAGATAACTGAAAACAGCCTTACATGTCCACATTATATTTTCCTATTCCGTTACTGTCAATTACTCCGAGATCACAGACTCATCGCAGTGTAACATGCACATAACTAAAACTAAACTAACTAAACTGGTCCTGAGAGGAACATGGATCATGTACAGGTAGGTATAAGGCAGCGTAAATGACTGAACTTGTGCTGAAATTAGTCATTTACACTATAATGGCAGAAATAGGCTCTTCTCATCGGGGGAAAATTAGTGGTTGTGAATGATATCGGTAGAACAGTAAATATACCAAGTAAGATACTCAGTGGGGTAAAGGCTGTGGTGCCGCATGAAAGTGGCAATTAATTATACAGACCCTAGCGTAATAAACAATGAAAGAGGCGTAATTCTTTTCTTAGTGTTTGCATTAATTTTTTACCTTTTAATAGTATACTTTGATGTCAGTTTTTGATGCTGTTTCTTGAGCTAAACACTGGAGAGACACATAAGAGAACAGACATATAAATACTTCCTTTCTACCTTCCCCTTAATTCTACTTTTGTAAGTTATTCCTGACTTGTGCTCAAAAACGAGCATCAGAATGTGGTCCGGATCCAGCTCATTGTCATTGCTAAATAAATGAGGCCGAATAGACACTTGTGTAGCTCCTAGTTTGGATGACCAGACGTCAGTAAATGGGGTATTCCCAATTCAGACAATGGGGGGCATATCACCAGGATATTTCCCCATTGTCTGATAAGTGCGGGTGCCACCGATATCTTGCAAAGGCAACCAGCAAAGTCCCGGAGGGCACATTGTGCATGTATGGCTGCCTTCTATTCATTTCTATGGGGCAGCCGAAAATAGTCAAGTGTTGACTCGGCTATTTCCGTCGACCCCATAAAAATGAATGGGAGCGGGGGCCGAACAAGCGCTCCCATTCACTTCTATGGGGACAGCGCTTGGTGATGGCCAGACCCGGGGAAACCGGGGGTCTTCCAGCCACCACCATCCTGACTTTGTTCTCGATATAGACAATGGGGGAATATCATAGAGATATGCCCCATTGTCTCAGATGGGAATATCCCTTTAAGGCTAGGGCTACATTGCGACATTTGTTGCGAGACAATAAGTCACGTGACATGTAACACCAATGTTGCGCGACATTCATTGTAATGATAGTCTATGTTGTGGCACTGTGACATGCAACATACTGCAACGCGTCAGTCGCACAAAAATCCAAATGATGCTCGTTTTTGACCATTTTGCCGTGTAACCCTAGCCTATGTCCTTATGCACATAACCTTATCCATTTTGCAGTCTGCAAACTATGGATCTGCAAAATAGGGATACCGTACATCTGCATGACACAATTTCCTTACAGAAATGGGTTTTCTTCTCCGCAAAATGGACAAAATTAGGACATGTTCTGTCATTTGTGGAATAGCCACATGGATGTGGACAGTTTAAGGATGACATGCAGAAAATGCAGAATGGATGCAGACCCAAAATATGGTTGTGTGCATAAGGCCTTACCAGGGCTGCCATCAGAAATTTTGGGGCCCCTATAGTGGGCAATGGTCCGCACAATAAGAGCCTACCGGAACATCGACCAAAGCTAAGTGACTATTTACTTTGTATGCTTGCAATTTTATGTACCTGTTGCTTCTTGTCTGTATACGGCTAGTTTCACACCTGCGCTGTGAATTCCGGCAGGCTGTTCCAGCAGAGGACAGCCTGTCGGAATTCTCCGCATTCAGCACTGCCGGATACAAACGGAGTGCCCGCCGCCACCATTAACCACTTAAGGACGCAGCCTTATTTCACCCTAAGGACCCGGATATTTTTTGCAAATCTGACCAGTGTCACTTTATGTGGTGATAACTCTAAGACGCTTTTATTTATCATGGCCATTCTGAGACACACCCCATACGTGGTCGTAAACTGCTGAATGGCCAAACGGCAGGGCGTAGAAGGAAGGGAATGCCATATGGTTTTTGGAAGGCAGATTTTGCTGGACTGATTTTTAGACACCATGTCCTATTTGAAGCCCCCCTGATGCACCCCTACAGTAGAAACTCCAAAAAAGTGACCCCATTTTGGAAACTACGGGATAAGGTGGCAATTTTGTTGGTACTATTGTAGGGTAAATATGATTTTTGGTTTCTCTATATTACACTTTTTTGAGGCAGGGTAACAAAAAATAGAAATTCAGAAATTTCATCTTCATTTGCCAATAACTGTTGTGGAACACCTAAAGGGTTAACAAAGTTTGTAAAATCAGTTTTGAATACCTTGAGGGGTGTAGTTTCTTAGATGAAGTCCCTTTTTTGGAGTTTCTACTGTAGGGGTGCTTCAGGGGGGCTTCGAATAGGACATGGTGTCAAAAAACAGTCCAGCAAAATCTGCCTTCCAAAAACCGTATAGCGTTCCTTTCCTTCTGCGCCCTGCCGTTTGGCCATACAGCACAGCAGTTTACAACCACATATGGGGTGTTTCTGCAAACTACAGAATCAGGGCAATAAATATTGAGTTTTGTTTGGCTGTTAACCCTTGCTTTGTTACTGGAAAAATGGATTAAAATGGAAAATTTGCAAAAAAATAGCTGTTTTGGGATTGTTTTTATTTTTTGTTATTTATATCGTTGATCTGACAGGTTAGATCATGTGCTATTTCTATAGAGCAGGTTGTTACGTACACAACAATACCAAATATGGTTTTGTTTCAGTTTTACATAATAAAGCATTTTTGAAAAAAAATCTTTTTTAGTGTCTCCACATTCTGAAAGCCATAGTTTTTTTGTTTGTTTTTTGGGCGACTGTCTTATGTAGAGGCTCGTGTTTTGCGAGATGAGATTTCAGTTTGATTGGCACTATTTTGGGGTGCATATGACATTTTGGTCGCTTGCTATTATACTTTTTGTGATGGCTTTTGACACCGTATTTATATAATTTTTTTTGCTGTGTTCATCTGAGGGGTTAGGTCATGTGTTAGTTTTATATAGCAGGTTTTTACGGACGCGGTGATACCTAATATGTATACTTTTTATTTATTTATGTTTTTCACAATGATATCATTTTTGAAACAAAAAAAAAATCATGTTTTAATGTCTCCATAGTCTGGAGCCATATTTTTTTATTTTTTTGGGCAATTGTCCTATTTAGGGTATCATTTTTGGCACTATTTTGGGAGGAATATAACTTTTTGATGGCTTGCTATTACACTTTTTGTGATGTGAGGTAAAAATATTTTTGTGACACTGTTTTTATAAAAAAAAAATTATGTTATTCACCTAAGAGGTTAGATCATGTGATATTTTTATAGAGCAGGTTTTTACGGACGTGGCGATACACAATATGTATACTTTTTTTTGTTATTTTACTTTACCACAATAACAGCATTTTAGAAAAAAAAATCATGTTTTAGTGTCTCCGTAGTCTATGAGCCATATTTTTTTTATTTTTTGGGCGATTGTGCTATGTAGGGGCTAATTTTTTGCAGAATGAGAGGGCGGTTTGATTGGTCTTATTTAATGAGGCACACGCCTTTTTGATTTGTGATGTAAGGTGACAAAAAATAGCTTTTTTACATCTTTTTTTTTTTTATGGTGTTCACCTGAGGGGTTAGGTCATGTGATATTTTTATAGAGAAGGTCATTACGGAGGCGGCGATACATAATATGTGTAGTGTATTTTATTTATTTTTTTATTCAGTGATAAATGCTGGGTCGGGGCATGCGCACTCCGATGCCCATTGTGGGCACGGCTTCACTGTCTCTACTGCGCATGCCCCGGACCAGCTAGGGAGAGCGCAGGCATCGCAAGATCGCTGGATCGCAGTGGAAAGAAGGCGAACACTAGGGAACAGAAGGGCGGGCTGAAGCAGAGGGATGGGGTGGGGATATGAGCCCAAGAGGCAGAGCAGCCTGGGCTCCAACGCGGTGGACGCCGCCCCTGGGCACTTGTGAGCCCTCATTTACATATGCATCAAAGTACGTTTTTGGCTGTTTGAAAACTCCACAGAAGCAAATAAAGGTACCATTTTAAGCATCTAGGTTTAGGCTACAGCGCTATGTGAATTGTTTAAAAGGTGTAAATGTGCTGACAGACCCCCTTTAAGTTTAATGGGGTCCGGCGAAGATCAGGCCTCATTCCAGCAGACAATGCAGAGAATCGGCCGGACACAAACCGCTGCATGCTCCCAACATGGTCTGCCAGAACAACCTGCTGGAATTCATACCGGAGGGGCGAAACAAGCCCAAACCTTTTATCAATGTTGTACACTGTTTGTTGGGTTTACATTGCCTGATTGTTGGGCAGATTATCAGGGACAAACATTCCTACAAACACTCATTCCCAATAATCTGCCTGTCTAAAGGTGCAGCCAATCACCCAAAGAAAAGTTGATCACCCATTGGACAATTGTTCATGCAAGCATGTAAATTATTGTTTCTGGGCAGCAGATTGTGCTCCCTAAACAGCAGTAGGGATCGCTCGTTCTCATACTGTGGAGGTGATCGTTGCATCTAAATGCAGCACTTGACTCCCACTGGATGAGCAGCCAGTTGTCTGGAAGAAATGCTTCCTTCTTGATAATTCGATGGTTCTTGCATAAAGGCGGGTTTACTGCACAATTCTCTGGTTGATTATTGGGATAAAACGTTAAAATGAGGTCCCAATAATAGGCCTTTGTGAATGTGCTGCCCATCACCCGATGGGCGAACAAAATACCCATTTATCAGGTAAAATGATCATTTATGTAGCACCTAAAGGGATTCTGTCACCTCATTTTACCCTATAGAGCTGCGGACATGCACGGCTAGATCGCCGCTAGCATGTCTGCAATATACCTGTCCCATAGTTCTGTGTGCTTTTATTTTGTTTAAAAAATGATTTTATTGATATGTAAATTCGCTTGTGAAGGTGCCCAAGGGGCTGTACTAACCGTTCTGGTGCCCAGCCATGCCCACCTGTGAAGGAGCCCAGCACCCCTGCGTCCGCCGAAACTCCTCCTTGCTCTCAGTGAGATCGCCGTAAATCTTGTGATGCGCGAGCTCTCGCATGCGCAGTTCCTTCCCTGAGGCTGATGCCAGCACAGGAAAGGAACACCATGTTGGAACTGCGCATGCGCGATCTCACGCATCGCGAGATTTACGCCGATCTCACTGAGAGCAAGGAGGAGATTCGGTAGACACAGGCAGTGCTGGGATCCTTCACAGGGGGATGTGGCTGGGCACTAGAACAGTTAGTACAGCCCCTGGGCACCTTAACAAGTGAACTTACATATTAATAAAATCATTTTGTAAACAAAATAAATGCACACAGAGATATAGGACAGGTATATTGCGGACATGCTAGCGGCGATCTAGCCGTGCATATCTGCAGCTCTATAGGATAAAATGAGGTGACAGATTCTCTTTAAATCATTGTTTCAGGGCAGCAGATCATGCTGTGTAAACCGTGATCTACTTCTCAGAAACAATTAATCTAAATGAGGACAAACGATGGCAGTAGCTCATCCTTTTATAGTGGAGCTGATCACTGCAATTCTTTACCTCCAATGACGAGCAGGCAATTATTGTGAAGGAACAGTCCCTTCCAGATAATTGCCTGTTCAGTCGGGCAGCATAAATCTGTCTTTGGTCATATTATTTAGTAAAATTCCTAATTATTATTGTTCACTTAGGAATTGTGGGAGTATATCTGTATCCCAGGACCTACTGTAAAATAGCTTCTAAGATCCTACTAGTGGTGGATATATGCAGCCAGAATTTTATTACTGAACTCTCTTCTAGTCTGTGAGAATAAGAATAGTGCATTTGAACCTTACAGTTTTAAGTCAAAAGTGTAATGAATTATTAATATCTACTATTGCTTTCCTAATAGACCGGTTTACCTAGGATGGCTTCAAAGCTCAAAAAGTGAACAATTGTGATTGCTAAACAACTGCCTAACTAAAGCGTCAATTAAGACTCTAGAAGAAGTTCAATTTGGAACTACAAGTTGAAGGGCATATTTGACAACCAATTTTCCACCCTTCTAATGTGAACTGTGGCCATTTAGCGGGTATAATTCCCTCTAATATGCAATGTTATTTGACTGAAATAAAAAGTTCTCCTCTGTGTAGCAATGCAGACTGCTATGTTATAATGCAAAAACATCATCATTTACCACAAGCAATGAATAGATTAAAAGTCTCCGTTGGATCATCATTGAAAATTTTTCTAAATGATCGGGAAACATAGCAGTAAATTCCTGACTGACCAGTAGCCTATAAGCAAAAGCCGCATTTCACAAAAATATACAGATTCTGTTTTATGCAAGCATTAGTGGCTGCGGCGTCTGTGCACAGCGTCTGACTGAGCCTATTAAAGCGAGTTTAGAACAGATTCTACAAATAGAATTCTCTTATTAAGCACTGAAAAAATTAATTAAGTCAATTAGCAAGGGATAGCCAGGAATTCAAAGGCAATCCTTCATATTCATAATCGTCTCATTATCCTGTTCTGAAGCACCTTGATCCTTCATTACCCAGGTACAATATCCCGGGCTCCATTATCCAGTCAGTCCGTGAATGCTCTATTAGAAATATGTTTTACATTTGTGTGGAGACTCATCTCTTGGGGGACAATTTGCAGGCCCTAAGACAAAGGACCTTTTTCTATTCTGATTCCCTACTATGCCCTTTGAGTATAAAAGCACTAGTATTAAGAAAATGAATAGAACTTGCTTTCACTGTTCAGCCATGTGTCTCATTTAGAAAAGGTTACTTCTTAAAAACAGAATGACAATATGCCACAGATACAGATGAATGCTAATATTTCCCAACTAAATTGGCAAACCGGGAGTCTTGAAAGTTTCTTAATGAGTAAGTATTAGTAGATTTATGCAAGAAAAAAAAAACTGAAACTGAACAAAAGACTATTACAAATTGGAACTAAAGAAGCAAAAATAATGAGGTAAAGAATGTGTTCTCCAGCCTAATTGTATCATACCATGTGTGGCTGGGTATACTAATAAGATATGAGATAAAGAGTCAGTATGTGGCAGCAAAGATTGGACGTGTTAAAATTCATTACTGGGAATTTTAGGAGGGATATAGGAAAATATTTGTAGAATTAAACAAACAAATCTCATACATTAGACCCAAAAGTGATGATTTATTACGTGCATTTGTTAATGAGTATTTGACATGCCAGCTAACGCTTGGCATAGCCCATGAGGGTAGGGCTTCCTGCACCGATATGCTATGCAGAGCCTTTAGCTGAGTGGAAGAGGCACAAGCAAGAACTCTGCATAACACATTGCTGCTCCTTCCTATGCCCACTCGGCTCAGTTAAAGCCTGGAATAGCACAACAATGTGTTATGCCAGGCTTTAGCTGGGCAGTAAAACAAACAAAAACAAAAGTAGGAGGTTAGGAAGACCTTTTACCAAGGAATATCCAACTCAAGAGGTGCCAGTGGTGATGGGAATATTAATAAATTAAGTATATATCTTGAGAAAGAACAAACAAACAAAAGGGGAGGCTGCTAAAAATAGCGTTAGCAACAAACTAAATGCTTTGATAGTCAGAAGAAAAAATGCGTATAAGGTTATGGTCTATAGTAGTGTCAACCTTCTTTATCACAGGCTACAGAAAAGCGCCTAATCCCCAAAAAGACATATATAAATAAATAGTGAAAAATCGAGCCGGGACTTTTAAAGTGTGATTTTATATTATAAATCCATTATGTATGGTGTTAATGGTTTTTAACTGATGCCATTTGAATACAAGTATTCTATATAGAGGTATTCTATATAGAATACTTGTATTCAAATGGCATCAGTTAAAAACCATTAACACCATACATAATGGATTTATATTATAAAATCACACTTTGAAAGTTACTACTCACTTCACTGGGGGGCTGTCAAACAGGTTAAGCTCAAGACAGTACCCCCCTGGCCAGGATCGCTTGTAGTATTTTAGAGGTTGAAGTCAGCACACATACTCCAAGGGTTCTCTTCAAACTCTTTTATTCAATAATCAGGGCTCAACGAGTTTCGGGGTGTATATAAAAGACCCCTTCCTCAGGAGAAGACAATTAAGATTAAAAAAAACTGGGCAGAGCAGGCACAGTTAGGAGCATAAATGTGTCCTCCTGCCACTACCAAGCTCATTGCGTCTACAGTACTGTGGAATTCGTACACCCATACACCATCTACATGTCAGCAGGGTACAAGTGTACAGATTCCAAAGCACTACAGATACCTGGACTTCAGTTTCCAATTTGGTCATTAAAGGGGTTTTCTGAGATTCTGATATGGATGACCTATCCTAAGGACCCCCTAAAGCTAGCTGTTTGAAGAGGTTGCAGCATCTTCCTAGGCCACTAACATTCATCTGTGATGTTCAAGTGAATGGGCTAAGCTGCAATACCAAGTACAGCTGCTACCCAATGGAGGGCGCTGTGCTTGGCAAGCTGCAAGGAGGCCTCACTGGAGGGCCGCAGCCTCATCAAACATCTTATTAACGACAGGGTCGGGAGTCAAACCTCCAATGATCAGATATTGATGACCTATCCTGTCTCAAAGTTTAAGTCCATGATTTCACTCTAACTCCTCTGGATTTGGAGTCAAAGAATATACCTTTTGGTGGATGCGAATTAGTGTTTATAGCAGACTTCTCGCATACCTAATATGATCTCCATGCTTGTGTTGTAACTCCTATGGGAAATAGCATCCTTAGTTATGGTTCCAAACAATATTTTAGTAGAGAGCTATTGGAAGACAGTCCACCCAAGGTGTCCCTCTTTCTTCCATTATTTTCACAATTTTCTATTTCAGTGTACCATTTAGTCTTTCTATCTTGCCACTACTCTGAGGATGATATAGGGCATAAAATACTTGTTGTATACCCAGATATTCTAGGTTGAGACCTAGAACTTCCCCTGTGAAATATGTCACTTTCTATCACTGTTGATATACCATATCTGTACACTGCTTCTCTCAGAACATTTTTTGTGACTTTAATTTCATTAATTTCAATTGTAACCAGTTTATGCTGTTACAAGAGCTCACAAATAGTTATGCAACCAGTGTATGGTGTTGCATTGATATCGGTGAGATGCAATAAGTCAGTGAATAGCTGAGCAACACTGCTAGTTTTGTTACTAGCAACAGTGTTCGGGTAGTTTGATAGGGAAAGTTCAGGTCCCCTAAAGCTACAAGTGTCACATCACAGCACAATTCCATACATATGGACTGAATTTTGCGGGTTTTAACATCTTGTGGGTGCGCACGTAGCATATTTTAGTGTGATCATTAAAAGTTACATTTTATAAGCATTTATATCTGGATAAAGTTTGGGCATTTAGCCACATGGCTTTCTGTTGTTAATCCTTCCATACACTGCACGCTGGCCCAGGGAGCTGCTAACAGTGAGCAAACAACTACTACATCCATCAGCCCACCGCATTCACATATTGCCCCTGCGGTCCCAGTCGCTGCATTGTGCCAGGGGTCCTGTCCATCCTCTTGCAGTGTTATGTGCCTCACCAGATTCCTCTGGGTATTGAAGTGGAGATGCCCTTGCTGACTCAGTGCCTACTGGACTGCAACCTGGATGAATATATTGGCATTCTTCACATTTCTGTGTTTTATACCAAATTACATCCATACCATTATTACATCCACACGTCCAAGTAGTGTTTATCTGGAAGATGGTTAAATCTGTTGGGTGGATTTCCTGTCTGTCTACTCTGTCCCTTTATGGTCAATGAGTTGAAACTTGACCATAAACAGTAGCGGTACTTATTACATGGAGGACAATCCAGTCCCCTTCAGTTATCAAACTGTACACACCGATCTAGGGGTGAAGAATTACAATATCTACTATATGTACATTTCCAATCAGGTTGTTCTTTTGTGTCAGTGGTGAGGTCTAAAGGTCCCCTTTTAGACCTGACCCTAGACACATAGGTAGACAATCTTTCCCATGATGGTAAAGTTTCCCTAATCCTCTCTTCCTCCTCCATGTCTCTCTGTTCCTTTTTTAAACTGCAGTCTATCTACTATTTTCATCCTTTCATCCACTTGACTATCTAAGTATTCCTGCTGTAAGCCCTTTATGTTGTTTCTCCAATTACAACCAGTATCCCAGATTCAAAAACCCTACTGGTGGCAATCTGGCTTTTTCAAACAACTTTTTCATGCCTTTGACAGCCCACAGGCCTTCCACAGCCCTGACTTTATCCATAGCCCATCTAGGACTGTCTGATTCTGTTTCATTCCCTGATTCCCCATAGTCAAGTGTTTGCAACCTCTTAATATGACTATGACTGCCAAGTGAAAAACATTTCAAGGAGTACGCTTTATCACTTCTCCTGTACTGCCTGGTAGCACAAGGTTTAATTCATTCCCTGGTTTCCTATAGTAGGGTGTTTAAAATGACTCAAGAGGGCTATAATTCACAAGTGAAACAAACAGTTCAGGGAGTCTGATCCTTAGTTGTCTTGTGACCCAAAGTCACTGTGAATAACAGTAGTAATAGTAACACCAAGATAAATACTATAGCATACAGTCATCCTCTTGAAATCCCCCTGACAATGGTCAAAACCATTCATAATTGCATGCCTGATTGGATGGATGTTCTAATATACCTATATGTCTGTGTCCTCTTATTATGATCCCACAATTTGTTTATAGTTCTTTCTCCCAGTCTACTGTTACATTTGATTTCCCTATGGTGAAATATGGTAGGTCAAAAACCAACATCAATAATTTCCCATTCGTAAAGGGGTTAGTAACTGCCTGTAGTACCTACAACCCACCAAACATGAGGGACAAAACATTAGACCGCTCCGTCCGGACCCTTGGTGCCTCATATGGGTCGCCCAACAAAACTGCAGCAGACCCTTTCCAGACTCAATAGACGCCTTGATAAAGTGTTAATTCCCTATGTCGACCAAGATGGTGATCATCAACAAGATCCCCAGGTAGTCAAGCCAACAAGGTGTTCAGCTTGATCTTTACTCCTCAGTACAATAGGATAATTATAATTCCAGGTTCAACTTATTTCACACACTTACTTTTAGATATGCCTATGAACAATTAAGCACAGTAATAAAAAGTAGCACCCATATTTCCAAAGAAAGAAGCTTTGCAATTCACAGACCTCTTTGTTGCTTCCATCCGCCAACTACTTCAGAAGAAGTGAGCAGATACAAAGCAGAACAATAAAAAATACTACTTATTACCACATAGTTTTAGTGTTCCTCTTCTCTGTGGTCATTGTCAAGGCATTGGGTGCAGGTAGAATGGTTGGAGATCTCAATGGGACCTTCAAGAAATTGTTAGAGTAGCTCCCCTTACTCCAAAAAGGGTCACTTCCTTGAATATTGGGGTGTATAGGCCAAGATGGCACAGGAGAGACAAAATATTGCACATAAGTTTAGTGGATTAAAATGTCTCTGAGGAATGGCTTATCAGCCCCATTTATTTATAGAGACAGCAAAAAGTATCTTACACTGGAGAGGAAACATCATATTCACGTAAAGCAGGGAAAGGCTAAACCAGGTGAGTAGAAAACGGTCTGTGTAAAATGAATCCTTACTTGAACAATCATGTAGTTCTGTGATGACACATTCAAGCTCAGTGGTGGCCAAATCATTTATCACCAAATTACCTGTTGTAAATCACAGCCTCTATAATGATCTTGTTCAGGGGTCCACAGCTAATGGTGTCTTGGTGTGTACCCTGTGCCATTAGTCCTGTGTGAAGGAACCTCTGGAGCAGATGATGAGTTGTTTCATCTACTTGATCTGCATGTTGCATGCATGAAATGGATGGCTCTTCATTCAAATAGCTGCCATGAAATTCTACACTTCTTTTGCAGTGGCCTCAGCACACCTGCCTCCACATGAAAAGGTCAATATTGAAGATAGCCAGCACTCGATCCTCTTGTCACGTTGCACGGGAAGGAGCTTTCTCCACACTTCATTCACAAGATAGATCCCAGCAAACGTGTTCTTTTTATACTGCTGTTTTATTCCAAAAGTACCAAAGTACCAAATACAACATGATCCTGGACGCGTTTCGGACTGCTGAGAAAGGCTACTTGCCGAAACGCATCCAGAATCATGTTGTATTTGGTACTTTGGTACTTTTTGGAATAAAACAGCAGTATAAAAAGAACACGTTTGCTGGGATCTATCTTGTAAATCCACATGAAAAGGGACTGCCTTCTTAAAACAATCCCTTTAAGTACTGTACATAAAATGAAATTTCTACTTATTCGTTTTCATACTGCAGTAGTTGTCTAGGAATGGTTTGAGGAACATGACAATGACTTCAAGGTTTTCACTTCACCTCCAAATTCCCCTTAGCTCAATCCAATGAAATATCTGTGGGATATGTTGTAAGAATAAGTCTCACCCATGAAAGCCTCACCTTGCAACTTACAGGACTTACAAGTACCTGTGTCACAATGGGTCAAAGCTGTTTCAAAAGAGAAAATGCATAATATTAGTCAAGTGGTTTTACTGTTATATATTTTGTTAGTTATATGTTAAATTCTTGGATTAGGGTTATCAACAAATGGATAATTGGGCTAACTCTGTGGCATGCCACTGCACTGAAAATATGTAATTAGCAATTTAGAACATCTTTATGTGATGAACATCTTTCAGAATGTTAATGCTGCTGTCAAGATGGCTAGATCATCTACTGGCACACAAATGTTACAGCTCATTTGACAGACAAATGAGCTTCAGATATGATAAAAACATTGCCTAAATACCTTTGTGTGCTGCAATTAATCTTGTATGATCCATTGTGTATATTACAGCTGGCCTGAGGTGAGTATTGTAGTTTAATAGGGTAATATTAGAAATCATTTTAATTATTTGCTGTTAATGAGTTACAAGGTTCTGATCAGTGAAGTACAGAAAAACCTCTCCAAAAGTCCATCTCTTTGAGAAGACCAGAAAAGATCTTCTGTGATAGATGCTCAGTTCCTTCATATATTGTGTACATCTGCATATACTGCATATGTTATGCATCATAATTTGTAATTTTTTTTATATCATAAAAGTGGCATAAAAGGATGGTATATCTGCCCTAATATCTAATAACTGATATGAGCACACTGGGGCTATACAAAGACTTGTGTGATAGTGTTTCATTAGAAATTGTCAATGATGTGGTCATCTCTTTGAAGAGAACATATCTTTGAGGAGAACAGAAAAGATCTTCTGTGATAGATGCTCAGTTCCTTCATATATTGTGTACATCTGCATATACTGCATATGTTATGCATCATAATTTGTGATTTTTTTATACCATAAAAGTGGCATAAAAGAGATGGTATATCTGCCCTAATATCTAATAACTGATATGAGCATATTGGGGCTACACAGAGACTTGTGTAATAGTGTTCCATTAGAAATTGTCACTGATGTGTGAAAAAAGTTTTAAATTGGTTGGGTACACAAAACATATTCTCCATTTTTAAAACCAGCATGTGAATCTGAATACTTTTGTACAAACCGGATTCCCAAAAAGTTGGGACACTATGCAAATCGTGAATAAAAACTGAATGCAATGATGTGGAGGTGCCAACTTCTAATATTTTATTCAGAATAGAACATAAATCACGGAACAAAAGTTTAAACTGAGAAAATGTACCATTTTAAGGGAAAAATATGTTGATTCAGAATTTCATGGTGTCAACAAATTCCAAAAAAGTTGGGACAAGGCCATTTTCACCACTCTGTGGCATCTCCCCTTCTTCTTACAACACTCAACAGACGTCTGGGGACCGAGGAGACCAGTTTCTCAAGTTTAGAAATAAGAATGCTCTCCCATTCTTGTCTAATACAGGCCTCTAACTGTTCAATCATCTTGGGCCTTCTTTGTTGCACGTTCCTCTTTATGATGCGCCAAATTTTCTCTATAGGTGAAAGATCTGGACTGCAGACTGGCCATTTTAGTACCCGGATCCTTCTCCTACGCAGCCATGATGTTGTGATTGATGCAGAATGTGGTCTGGCATTATCTTGTTGAAAAATGCAGGGTCTTCCCTGAAAGAGATGACGTCTGGATGGGAGCATATGTTGTTCTAGAACCTGAATATATTTTTCTGCATTGATGGTGCCTTTCCAGACATGCAAGCTGCCCATGCCACACGCACTCATGCAACCCCATACCATCAGAGATGCAGGCTTCTGAACTGAGCGTTGATAACAACTTGGGTTGTCCTTGTCCTCTTTGGTCCGGATGACATGGCGTCCCAGATTTCCAAAAAGAACTTCGAATCGTGACTCGTCTGACCACAGAACAGTCTTCCATTTTGCCACACTCCATTTTAAATGATCCCTGGCCCAGTGAAAACGCCTGAGCTTGTGGATCTTGCTTAGAAATGGCTTCTTCTTTGCACTGTAGAGTTTCAGCTGGCAACGGCGGATGGCACGGTGGATTGTGTTCACTGACAATGGTTTCTGGAAGTATTCCTGAGCCCATTCTGTGATTTCCTTTACAGTAGCATTACTGTTTGTGGTGCAGTGTCGTTTAAGGGCCCGGAGATCACGGGCATCCAGTATGGTTTTACGGCCTTGACCCTTACGCACAGAGATTGTTCCAGATTCTCTGAATCTTCGGATGATGTTATGCACAGTTGATGATGATAGATGCAAAGTCTTTGCAATTTTTCGCTGGGTAACACCTTTCTGATATTGCTCCACTATCTTTCTGCGCAACATTGTGGGAATTGGTGATCCTCTACCCATCTTGGCTTCTGAGAGACACTGCCACTCTGATAAGCTCTTTTTATACCCAATCATGTTGCCAATTGACCTAATTAGTGTTAATTAGTCTTCCAGCTCTTCGTTATGCTCAAATTTACTTTTTCCAGCCTCTTATTGCTACTTGTCCCAACTTTTTTGGGATTTGTTGACACCGTGAAATTTTGAATCAACATATTTTTCCTTTAAAATGATACATTTACTCGGATTAAACGTTTGATCTGTCATCTACGTTCTATTACAAATAACATATTGACATTTGCCATCTCCACATCATTGCATTCAGTTTTTATTCACAATTTGTTTAGTGTCCCAACTTTTTTGGAATCCGGTTTGTAATTACAAGTAATTTAAATACCAAATTTAGTATTACCAGTGAGCCATTCAATAAAAACCATCTGTAGAGCTCCACCTGCTGTTTGCTCTTTTCCTTTATTTTATGTCCTTCTCACTGAGCTGGTCGAACATGCTCAGTTTAAATCTTCAACTGCCACCAGCTATATGTTCTGTTAGAAGCTGTGGCAGTTACAGGGAGAGAGCTACAGCAGAAAGGATACACCCCCTGAGATCCCATGCTAAAGAGAATCTAGGAGAGCAATCTGAGCAATGAATGGGGATCTCTGGATCCATGTGAGTTATAGGCCTGTTTCTAGGTTTGTTAGAAACAGATTTTCATGTACCTTATGATGCCTGATTTTCATCATGGCATAACCCCTTTAAGTTGACTCAGCTCACTGCCTTCATAAGGCATTCCAGCTGTAATTACACCTGCCATGTGACAGCCATAGCCCATAGCATTGTGACCTAAGATAGTCACATGTACATATCAATAAGAAAGGTGGAGGGTGAAAAAAGTTGCATGAAATTTGCCTATAACTCAAGTTGTTGGGTGACAACATTTACACTGATATGTTAATTGTGCTTTGGCACTATTGGCATTGCAATGTATGGCACTAAATTATATAAATCTTGACAGCATAGAAGGACAGTCTATGTTAGTATAAAGGCTGCAAATATCAAGATATGCTGAGGACAACCTTAGGGAATTTATGGAGGTTTTCTGCTTTGAACGTTTTTTTTTTTGTAGGGTTCCCATTTGGGAAGTCAAATAGAGGGCATTGTAGTGTAGAACCCTGTGGGTATTCAGTTCTCTTCAATTGTCTTAAGTGTAATGTGCTAACATGTAGGGTCCTACAATGGGGATATATTCTGCAGTATGCTCTTGCCATTAACACATACAGTAGCTAACAGGGTATTTGAAAATGGGTTTATTATAAGATTGCACACATTTGTATAGGGAAAGATTTCAGAACAACATAATATTCGGGAAACACTAATTACAGGTATTCAATTCAATAATTAAATAAATAAAAATATTAAAAAGATATGGGTTCACAAAGCAAGGTATGTTCAAGATATACCTGCTATATCTACCAGATTACAAAGCATCATGTACATAATGTTGCTATCCAACATTTGTGTATATTGTTCCCATTTGTCCAATTCTAAATGAAATAATTATCCATAAAACAATCTGAAGTCAGATTGCTCAGCTCGGTTTCCACAAAGAACAGTGCAGTTCTTTTATCTGTTGACACTTATTGCCTAAAAATTATATTCTGTTCATTTCTTTTTTTTTAACAGACTCAAGGAACTCGCCAGAACTGCTGTAAATTCTTTTAAAGTAAATCCCAGAGGTCTGTGAGCCCTGCATTTCATACATTTTATGTTCATTTCCAAATATTAAGAAGACACAAAGGAATGGTAGGCATCTGTTTACAAAATGATACCGTATGGAAAAGGAAATTAAAATTATTTAATTCTCTCTCGAGCTGTAAATTTCTTCACAGACAGAAAGACCTTTTCACTTCTATTTCAATGCTACCATTTTATTGGCATTGTTAGAGAAAGGTTGCCGTGAATTTGAACATTGTATTCATAGTGAAAGGATATTTATAGTCAAGTTTTATCCTTTAATATACTCATAAGATAGCAAATAAAGACGCCAAGGATCAAGCAGTAGGGTCTTGAGATTAAAGTCTCTGGAGGTATTAGCTGGAGTCTCACAAAGGGCTACCTGGTGGATTCAGTCCAGAGTGTGGGTAGGATTTCTCTAGGCATCCACATCTATTATGCAAAAAGCAGATGCATGCCCACAGTAGCAGGACGGGAACAGGATCAGACAACATATGTCAGGAAATGTTCATACTGTACTTGAATGGCCAAAAGGAAGTATACTCAAATAAATGGTTGGCGATGGTAAAGGGGTAGTGATACCAAATCTCTGAGCAATGTCAAGGTGGGGAACAAGTCAGGTCAAAGTGGACTAGCAGGTTAGGACAATGCATAATGAACCAGGTAAAAATGGGCTAAAACCTTAAGACAGCACCCAATAAGCCAGGTGAAAATGGGCTAGCAGCTCAGAACAAGGTATAAGAACCAACCAGGAGTTTTAGGAACAGAACAAAGGAAGACAGGAATCAGTACTGACTGAATATGGGTCAGGATTCAGGACACAGGATCCTGAGGGTACAAGGTCAGGATGACAAGAATGAAGGTTTGTGGATTATAACAGTACCCTGAGTAAAGATTTTGGAATATAATCTATATTAGTGAATTGAGATATTCATCCTGATGACTGAATCTAATATTTGTTAATAAAGAAACCATGTCATATTGACAATGATGTTTGGGCTTTAGGCAGCATCTTATAGGAGAAGGTGGGGAAGGGAGGGGGGACCCAGGGATCAGCAACCTTCAGCACTCCAGATGCTGTGATACTACAACACCCAGCTTGCACACTTACTCGGATATTCTTATAATTCCCTCGGAAGTGAAAGGAGGATTCTGGGAGTTGAAGTTTCATAACAGCTAGTGTGCCGGAGGCGCTGATCCCTGATCTAACCTGAAGATAAGCCATCAATATTACAGTACTGGGAAATCCCTATAAAGATTGCTACATGGTACTTGTATGGCTCTATTTGAACAGGAGCTACTATTACAGAGCAACTCTTTGTTCTGGCTTATAGAGGGTAGTCTCCTCTCTCTGACAACCATATATCCTAATCAGGGCCGGCTCCAGGTTCATGTGGGCTCTTGGGTGATAAAGTCTCAGTGGGCCCCTTGTGGCATTTTAAACGGCGCTTACAGCAATGAAACTGCATGTTTTGTAGATTAAATACCTGACACAGAGCATGCTACAGAGCCGATATATGTGAATCAGTCCTTATGTGCCTACTTTTATTTTCTACCCAGTGTTTGTCCCTCAGGTCTACTCACAGATATATGCCCCCTCACAGTAGATATGCCAAGAAATGTGCCCCCTCACAGTAGATATGCCAAGATATGTGCCCCCCTCACAGCAGTTATCCCAAAATATGTGCCCCTTCACAGTTGATATGACAAGATATGTGCCCCCTCACAGTAGACATGCCAAGATATGTGCCCCCTCACAGTAGATATCCCAAAATATGTGCACCCTAACAGTTGATAAGCCAAGATGTGTTCCCCCTTCATAGTAGATATGCCAAGATATGTGCCCTCTTACGGTGGATATGCCAAGATATGTGCCCAGTGCCCTGTCACAGTGGCTATGCCCAGATGTGCCCCCTTCACAGGAAGTGAAAAAAACAAACAATAAATACTCCTCGCCTCAATCACCTGGCTCCTCCCATGATCTGCTCTCCCCATCAGCAGCAGCAGGATACTGTGACACATCGCGCTGCTGTGTAGCACTGTGTCACTGTTGTGTCTCGGTCTCTGAGTTGTTTACTGTGACACGTTTGCCGTGCATGCTGGTTGCCTGGGGCAACGTGTTGTTTATGCAGCATGTGTGTGCACTTCTCCTTTAAGGTTTGTTTCCCTTCCCTTTCTGGTGTTTGTGGGGTAAACTACCTGGCTGGGTGTGTTCACTAGGTGCTTTTATTGGCTGTGGCTGGTAGCCTGGAGTTTTTGTTGTCCTCCAGCCTTTGTTGGTGTTGGAGCTATGCTCCTGTCCTGGGTATTCCACCTGCTCAGTTAGTGAGCCGAGGTTCCTGTGTATAATCCGGACTACAATCTAGGTCCACTCATATGGATAGGAGTCAGGGCTAGGATGAGGGTGGCATTAGGAGGTGCCCTGCTCCCATTTCCCAGTGTCCAGGCCTAGTTTCTGTTCCCACTTCCCTTATGGTTCAGTGTGGAGTTTCCCTCCCACACTGAACCGTGACAGTATGTCTCACTAGGTGGCCCTCATTAACTGGGCAGATGGAACACCCAGGACAGGAGCATAGCTCCAGCACCAAACAAAGGCTGGAGGACAACTAAACTCCAGGCTACTAGCCACAGGCAATATAACCATTTTGCCCCCTTCATAGTTATAATCTCCATTGTGCCCCCTTCCTAGTAATAATGCCCTCTGTGCCCCCTTCATTGCAGTAATGCCCTCTGGCTCTGTGCCCCCTCCATAGTAGAAATGCCCATTGTGCCCCCTTCACATTAGTAATGCCCTCTGTGCCCCCTCCAGAGTAGTACTGCCGTCTGTGCCCCCTCCATATTAGTAATGCCCTCTGTGCCCCCTCCATGGTAATAAAGACCTTTGTGCCCCCTCCATAGTAATAAAGTCTACTGTGCCCCCCTCCATAGCAATAAAGCCCTTTGTGTCCCCTCCATAGTAATAAAGCCCTCTATGCCACCTCCATAGTAAAAAAAAAGTCCTCTGTGGCCCCTCTGTATTAAAAACAAAAAAACACAGTACCTACCCACATTGTTACGCTCCTGAAGCTCACATACTCTCTTCCCTGCAGGCACAGATCACTCTGCAGCACGGTATGGGTGGAACCTATGCAGATTACGGGCTACAGGCTCTGCCCACACATGCTGGCAGCGCGATCTGTGCCTGCAGGCTGAATGGTGGCGCTGGGAGAAGTCTTTCTGCTTCACCATTCAGAGCGCTGCCGGCCTGCGGGAGAGGAGGAGCGAGGGGAGCTGAGCGGTGAATGACAGGACCACAGCTCCCAGTGCTCCAGCAATGAGGGCTTCTGTTTGTATTGATGGAAGCGCTCATTGCTTCTGACAGCTGTGCTGTGGGGCCCGGAACTTGCCCGGGTATGCCCGGTGCTGACGCCGGCCTTGATCCTAATGGTGCTTATGAGCAGGAGTTATCTTCAGGGTACAAGTTATTTAAAACCTCCAAAGTTCCTTATATGCTTAGGATAACTGTGATTTATAGTTGAAAGATCTCACACACCGTTACATCTCCAAGATCAAACCTAACATTTTTACATCTGTAAGATAAAACAGAAAATTGTGTTTTACAAATTGATTAATATTTGTCTTCATAACGAATCTGACACAGTTTCATTCACTCTGTTGATTTCACCTTTCACTGCAATTTTGGAATGATGCTGGAAAGTTTGACTAATCTTTTTGCAATTCTCTAGACAGAACATGATAAAAGAAAACTGCATTCTTTGAACATGCTGACTGATGTCTCTGAACCAGTGCTTTATAATGTGTAGGCTTTTCTGTTTGATATGCTAAATTAGAACTATTGGTTTTAGGAAATAAGTTTCAAGTTACCTTGAAATGTGCACTTCACTGTATATTTCTCTGAAACAAAGTCATGCGTGAATGGCAAGATTTGACACAAGGCTTTCTGATTCCATCTTCTTAAGTTTCTAGACACAGAAATACTGCCAAGATTATTTGGTAAAGGTTGACACGCGTTCAATGTGATATCTATTTTATCTGACAATTGTGTTCCAGTATCTAAATTGCACATCATTCTAAGATCTCAAGCAGATGTCATCCAGTTATATGAAATAGAGCACCTTATATTTTATTATGGAAATCTAGAAATTCCTTACAATATATTCATCCCATTGTTATGTTAAATCATATATTTTATGAAATGCTCCCTTTTGTTTTAAGTACAGTTAAAGCCTTGTTTATTTGTGTTGTAACAGTAGACAGTGTTGTAACAGTAAATGTCTATTGTACAGTGTTCATTTTAGGACATGGTCAAATATTAGTAAAATATCAGAATGTCAGTTTGAGGCAAAATACTTTGACACCTAATTCTGATATCTGACTTTGACATCTGACTCTAATACAAGGACATAGCTATAGTGGAAGCCGGAGGAATGGCTGCTTTGGGGCCTGAACTTAGAAAGAGCCTACCCAGAAGGAGGACTAAATGATTTTATTGAGAGGGGTCTCTCAACAGGCAAAATTACATTATAGACAGTGAGACTGTAAGAAACAGATGGAGTGGTTGCTGGGCCTGGTCTGAGACAGCTATCTTGACTAGCCACAGGAGTGGAGGTTGCACGGGAGGATGGGGTTGCAAAGAATTTGCTGGGAAGAGGGGGGTGGCATTCATAAATTTGCTAATTTCAGATTACACCACTGCTCCGATACTTTGACACCTGACAATGACATCTGACTTTGATATCTGACTTTGATATTCCACTCTGACATCTGAGTTGGCCCTTGATGTCTGACTTTCTTCACAGGTCAGGGTGAAATTCAGAATGAGATATAAATATACTCTGTATTTGTGTTCTAAATCACACAATCAAAGAAAATCCATAGCTGACTATAGCTGAGCCTCTAGCTCAGTGGTATGTACAGTTACATTAATAAACATTTTACTTCTACTGTGTAAAATGCTAATGAAAAAAATGTTGTTTTATTTACAGTACTTGCAAAATTAAGCATAGCTGTAGCTATATCTGACTTGTAAACCATTGCACTATAAGCTTATCTATTGTTAGTTGTGGATTTTCTTCAGCTATGTGATTTAGCATACAAAAACACAGTGGTAAGTGGTATCAATAAATATCTCCATATATTACGTTTGGGGTAAACTTTTGACTGCGATGACTGGAGATGTTTCAGTTGCATTAGATCTTTTTCAATACACTGCAACATGGAAGAGCAGCAGGAGATGGCACCCCACATGCCAATCATCTGGCAATTGATTTGATATTGCTTTTCACTTTAGATTTTTGATCTTTTTCGAATATCAATCTGAGAGTGTATGGTTTCATTATTCAGACTTTGGCTGGATGACAACCTTTATGCATGGCACCTCCCCTAATATGAGTGCATATTCCTGTTTTGTTATTGAGTTTCTTCATAGGTCAGGGTCAAAGTCAGATATCGAAGTCAGATGTCAGAGTCAGGTGTCAGAGTCAGATGTCAAAGTCAGAGTGAGAGATCAAAGGAAGATGTCAGAGTCAGGCATCAGAGTCAGATATCAAAGCCAGATGTCAGAGTCAGATATTAAAGTCAAATGTCAGAGTCAGGCATCAAATTCAAATGTCAGAGTCAGGCATCACAGTTGGATATCAAAGTCAAAGGTCATAGTCAGTTGTCAAAGTCGGACATATCAAAGTTAGATGCCAGAATCCAATGGCAAAATCAGATGTCAGTCAGGTGTCAAAGTCAGATATCAAAATCAGATGTCAGATGTCAGACATCAGAGGCAGATATCAAAGTCAGGGATGTGAGGTGTCAGAGTAAGATATCAAAGTAAGATGTCAGATGTCAAAGTCAGGTGTCAGAGTCAGGTATCAGGGTATTTTGCCTCAAACTGACATTATTCTGATATTTGACTATGATACCTGACAATGTCCTAAAATTAACACTGTACTATTGAAAGCTTAATGCGTACCTGAGTTTTCAAAAAAAAGTTTGTATAATGGCTGTGTTTCTTTGTACAATCGTAACTTTGAAGGAACAGTTATGCTTGGGCTTCCCTAGAGTCTCTTTCAGCCATATTATTCCCTGTTTCAGCTGCATAGCTACATGCATTTCACTCAGAAGCAGGGGGTGTCTACCAGTACTGTATGCAGTGACCTCACTTCCCTTACTTCCCACTATGCTTGTTTTCTTCTAGGGGGCTCAAAAGCTGATAAGGAGAGATAAATCACACTTACAGAGAGGCTTAGGTTCAGGAGCTCAGCTAGCTCTGACAAGCCCCCTTTTCCTGTGAGCCGTCTTCTGAATTTCCGTTGCCAGGAACAGATCTTGCCTGACAACAGGAAGAGAACTGCAAGTTAGGTAGAAGTTAGACTTCTAGTGGCCATGACTTTACAGCTTTTTTCAGGTGGATGCAGGCATATATTTTAAATGAAGTGATTTAGAAATTTTGTAGTTACACCATTTTCAATGTGTAAAAATACGGTGACTCTTTAAGAAACTGTAATTTTTATATTTTTTTAAAGTTTACAGTTGCAATGGTATTCTTTACTTTTACAGTATTAGGGCTCGAGCATGTAAGGTCCTGGGGAGTAGTGCAGATGCCTTAAAGGGGGTTGAATGCTGTGATGTGTGCCCTGTTCAGAAGTAATGTATATACAGGATGACTTTAGATATGGCAGGTTTAGTTGGGTAGGGATCTGCACTTTGTCGTTCCCAGCACCATTATTGACAGGGTAAGGGCATCATTTTGTCTTCAGTAACCAGTATAGGGACACTGAACCATGAATACACTCTATTGCCCATGAAGACTGGAGCTATGTTACATAGGGCATGGGTTTTCTCACTAGATCACAACATTAGAGGATGCTGGCAGAGTAAGGCTGACTGTTTCCATGCAGCTGGTAAGCTGGGGCCTGCAGCTAGTGTTCAACTGGGTCTAGGACAGCAAAGGGAAGAACCTGCAGTGTTAAAGCAGAAGGAGAGGTTTAAAATGAGAGTGTTAATGGATTCTTCAATAGCCTACCAGTCCAGTGCCACTCTGTGGTGCAAAAATTGTAACAGGTAAAGGGCATGTCCCACAAAAAATATTCTACAATTTTCAAACCAGCACGCTGATCTGAATACTTTTGCAATTGCATGTAACTAAAAATTTTGTATAGCCACTGTGTTATTCACTGGAATCTATCTGTATAGCGCCACTTGCTGTTTGTTCTTTTACTTATTTCTTTGTCCTACTCACTGCATCCATTCCTGAGCTGTGATAGGGAGAGAGCTGCAGCAGAATGGACACGCTTCCTAAACTGTCGCAGAAAATATACTCCCTTGAGCTACCAGCCTGATATGAATCTAGCAGAGCAATGAATGGGGAGACCTCTGGATCCATGTGAGGTACAGGGCTGGTTCAAGCTTTGTTAGAAAGAGATTGTCATGGACTATATGATGTCTGATTTTCATTTTTTACATTAATCATAGGATAACCCCTTTAAGTAAGATTGAAACTGCATAAAGTTTGAATCTGTCCTTGCTGTCTCAATGTTGGGTGGTTCTCCTCCTGGTCTGTGTTGTGCAATCTTTTCCTTACAAGAATAAGTTAGAGATTTGTGCATGGAGACTGGAAACAGAAAGTGCACCACAAAATATCGCAACCTTGTTACAGTATTTAACTGCATCACTGTCCTGATGACAGCAATGCAGTTAAATTCAGGAGGTGCAAAAAGTGCCTGATGCTCCTACATTAAGTAATGCTGAGACCGACAGATCATTGTGTACCTGGCTGGTGGTCATACGGGGGGCTCGAGCAGCGCAAATAGGCACCAACCCACCTCAAAATGTCCCTGTATGATCTATGGCCAGTCCACCCCTGCCTCCAGTCATGGCCTTACAGTCACAGTCAGACTTTTTGAGTACAGATACAGCATATATACCCCAACTAGTAAAGAGTCTGATAAAGCATGGCACCAAATTTTTATCAGATTTTTATCAGAGGAACAGTAGAGAGCTCATATACCTCTATAGGAGCCTTACTACAACTGAATACGAAACAGAGTACAGCGGAGGGTGGTTTATTCAATTGTAAAATGCTAACCTTTAATTAATATTCTTGTAACTGTGATTTCAGCTTAATAAAAACCGATAAAGTCATTATCATCATGCCGCCTGCGCCGGCCTATGATAGGCTTCAGAAGGAACGGGGCAGGAGACGTTGCTCCAGTGCTCGGCTGAAGAATCAGCTGTATCGCTGTCCTGAGGCGATACAGCTGAATATAAAGAGATGAGCGCTTGTGGCCCTGAAGACGATTTTTAATGGCCATACATGTTCAATTAAATTGGGCGATGGACGATCTTTCTGATTACAGCTTTTCAAAGAAAGATCTTTCATGCACGAATTATCTTTTTTTAAAGAAGAAGGCTACTTTATGTCTACTTTTGACCATTGTGTATGTAGAATAATTATATGACACTAACTAATATAGTCTTTATTTATATTCTGTGCCATTTGCTATATGTCATAAGCCACGTCTCCTTGTTAGACAAATCTGTGCTGTCCACTTAGAGGTCCTATCCATACGATGGCTGCCGATGGAGGGTCATGTGACCAGACACACTCAGCCGCCCCCATTCAAACACACTGCACCTACACCAAAAGTTCAACAGGGCAAGTACAGATGGTAGAAGCGGTGTATTTGAACAGAGGAGACATCACATGGAGGTGATTTGCCTGGTCACATGACTGCATCAGCATCCATTTTATGGAAAAGACCTCTGTGCGGACAGCACAAAAGACTTGCCAACCAAGAGGGAATACCTTGTGAAATGTAAAAAATGGTGCAGAATTTAAAAGTCTATAATAGTAAGTGCTAGATAAACATCTTACAAACACATTGGTCAACTTTAACCAGTAAGTGGCCAACCCATTTAACAAAAGATTTTAGATTCAACAATCGAATGAAAATAGTAGATGATGATTGGTAGTCGGTCAGCTAAAATGATCATTCGTTGTTAAATGTTACTCGATGAACAAACAATTTGGATGAAATTGTCCTGATCAACTTTAGATTAATATGTATGACCACTTTTAGCCTGCTAGGGATCCAGCACCAGAAGTGATGACTGGTTACCATAAGGACCTTCCAACAGATCCAAGTGCAACTATAAATATTTCAGTATTCAAGTGCAATGTATGCCACTAGTGGGAGGCAGAGCAGAGCATCCCATTATATCTCACTGTAAAATCCAGAACTGCCAGCAGAAAAAAACAATGGCCCAGATTTACTAATACTATAGATGGAGTAAAGTTAGACAGGTTGCCTAAACCTACACCAGATTTATTACAGTGGCTCAGGATAGCTGATACATCTGATGCAGGGATAGACATTTCTAATTCTATACCATCTATTGGTTGTCTTATTGAATTTTAACCAGAATTGTGGTACAAAATGGGGGCTCTTAGGCCACCCCGTTAACCGTGAGGCTCTGCTCCCTTCCCACTAATCATGGTTCTTTTTAAGCAAGTCAGAAAAAGTGTACAAAACCTACTTATACCAAACTGTGACAAAATAGTCACAATTCGGCCCAATTTTTAGACAGATTGTAGGTGCACACATTACTAAATTTGGGCTACTCTAAATCATTTTGTCTAAACTCCAGTCCTCATGGCCCACCTACCGTTCATGATTGGAGAATATACCATGGAATGAATACCTGTGGTAAGTCCTGATGCATTGACAATAATGATATTACCTGCTCAATACTAAGGAAATCCTAAAAAACATGACATGCTAGGGCCGGGTGGCGGGGGGGTCATGAGGACGGGAGTTGAGACACTGCTTTAAATTGTAATAACCAATAATAATTAAACCTGTTTTCTTTTACGCATTGTATGAAATGCGGGACCAGCTGGCTGATTTCATAATTTATATAATTAATCACTGAACTCATATGTCTAAATAAGGTATGTAGAAGACTTTGAATAAAATCACAGCACTCTCAATCTTCAATCCACTTGTGAGTTTATTTTCCCCGAAACAAAGCAACGTTTCGGCTGCAACGAGTCTTTTTCAAGCTTACTTGGGCCGGGACCTGACATGGCAAGCACCGCCGCAGAACTACGGTGCATTCCTTACCATGTTTTTCATGTAAATAAGGTATGTATTAACATAAATATCACTGAAAGAGAAATCTACCCTTAAAACATAACTTTTAATATATATTTTAAAATATTCCCACATAAAGAATAAAAAATAAAGAAATCAAGGATCAGATAATACAATTAGATATCAATCACATAAGCAGGGATTCAATGTAATATACAGTATATTAAGAGAAAGTAAAGGATTTTTTGCTCCTATTGTGGTCACTCACGGTTTAGACCTAACTTTTGGAAGCAATCACTCCATCAAATCACTTTCTGGATATTCTCATGTTCTGGATATTTTTTATTTTTTTTATTTATATAATTAACAATAAGAAATGAGTTCTTCATTTTTGATATTTTTGTAATGCAATAATTTGGGGCAGACCATGACAGATTGTTATAGCATAAGAGACCATGAGACAATTTGGCTGAATAAAATGCTGAAATGCTTCAAACAAGAGAATAATTACTGTAAATCTTCAAAGGTAAAAAGGCTTCTGCATATCTAGAAAATACACAACGACTTTTAAATATTTTGGTTGGCCAAATAACATGCTCTGTATTGGCTCGGATAAAATTGCAGCATGATTATTTCTTTATCCCAGGCTGGCTTTGTGGTTATGAAGCTGACAAAGTTTTCACTGACTTTAACTACAGCTGGTCTTGTCTTTACTTGGAGGTCTATCTATAGAGAGAGAGAGAGACAGAGAGAGTGAGAGAGTGTCTGAAAGATGGATTGGTGTATAACATGATCTGCGCCACCTCTATATAATAACATCCACTCCGGCATGGCTGTAATAAGATGTGCAGCAAGGCTATTTTTACACAGTGAAAATCTCAGTGCCATCATAATTTCTTTATTCTGGAACAAGACCAAGTTAACTTTGCTCTGACTTTGTGGTTGAAAGGTCTTGACTTTCACACATAAAAGAAAAAGAATTGCTGGCGGCGCATATTCAGAGTTTTTTTTCAGTACCTCTAATGATCTAGTGTCTGTTTAATGCACGAGATCAATGTACACTGTGTACTGATTTTACTTTGCTATTGGAAACATAAAAACAATAACACCAACCCCTTCATGACCAGGTTTAGGCCTTCATATCCAGGTACTTTTTTGTAAATTAAGGCACATGGTGGTTTAACAGTCCTAACTTTTTTTATTGGTTGGACTGTTAAAATCATTTGTGCAACATAGCGCTTTTTATTAATGTTTTAAAAAAATTAATCTTTATTTTAGGAAAGCTGTGCAAAGAATAAAAAAAACATTTTGCTCTCAAACTATAGCTTTTTATTTATTTTTACTTTAAAAACTGACCAAAATAAATGATTAAAATGGGTTCCTTATTTTGCCATTATCATTATAGTGTTGCGTGAAAGGGGCAACTATGGCATTGGTTTGTGTGGGCATTTTAGATTTTTTTTCTGTCACAAAATTATTTTTTATTTCTTTTGCACATAATATGTCCCCCAAGAGGTCATTAAAGGGGTTGTCTCACTTCAGCAACTGGCATGTATCATGTAGATAAAGTTAATACAAGGCACTTACTAATGTATTGTGATTGTCCATATTGCTTCCTTTGCTGGATTCATTTTGCCATCACATTATACAGGGCTTGTTTCCATGGTTATGACCACCCTACAATTCATCAATGGTGGTCGTGCCTGCACACTATAGGAAAAAGCACTGTCCTCTCTGGTGGACGGGGCCGTGGGAGCTCACATAGGTCGACACTTTTTCCTGTAGGCCACTGCTGCTGGATTGCAGGGTGGTGGTAACCATGGAAACGAGCAGTGTATAATGTGATAGAAAAATAAATCCAGCCAGCAAAGGAGGCAATATTGCTAGTAACAATACATTAGTAAGTGCCTTGTATTAACTTCCTCTACATGATAAATGTCATTTGCTGAAGTGAGAGAACCCCTTTAAAAGACCTCTGGGGGACACTAACATAGTGTCTGGTCTCCACAGACGGGACCTGCCCTGCTTTTGCTTGACTGCAGAAGTAGGAGCTTTAATCCTGCACCATACATGTACAGCGCTTGGTTGTAAGGGAGTTAAAGTCCAGATAGTTGTGTTTTGCCAACTCTGGCTATTGTAAAACATCTTGTGTGTCTTCACAGCAAGGGTTTACCAGAATGGGCCCACATGATCAGAAGACAATGCAATTTTCCATAGATATTTGAGCCACTAGGGTTTATTTATTATGGTGATTCACTGATAACATTTTTGACCATATTGATGATATCTACTTTGTGTGTAAGTATTAGAGATGAGCGAATCGAAGCTGACAAAGTGGAATTCGATCCGAATTTCAGGAAAATCTGCCTGCCCTGTGATGTCACAGCCCTATAAATAGCCTCAGCCATCTTGGATTCTGCCATTTTCCAGCGTACTGGGAGCGACGTCAGCAGGTGCTACGGACAGTGATAGGAAATACTTGATTGTGGTGAAAAAACGATTTATAAGTACAAGGAAAGGATAGGGAGGAATCATTCCACAGCATTTATGTAGAACAGGGTTCAGTAGGGGAGGTTAGAGCCTCGGTAATAGGAACAATCCTTTTACACCTTGCTGCACTGACTGGGGATCCAAATTGCCATTATACAGCTCTGTCATTCCAGCAAACCAATCTTGTTATTGGGGTGCAAGTGCTGTTTGATACAGCCATTAACAGGGTTTATTACAAGGAAATATTTCTACAGTATGTCTTATTAGCCGTTGTGTGGTGCAGTTATATGTTGTAAAGCCCTTTTTGCCGTGTATTAGTTGCAAAAGAAAAACATATTTGCCCCTGTGTGGTGCAGTTGTATATTCTAAAGCCCTGTTGGCCGTGTATTAGTGGGAAAATATAAATATATTCGCCGTTCAACGTTGCACTTAATGTATTTTTCGCCCCATAAGATTTTTTTCCCCAAAAAAGTGAGGGGAAAATGCCCCTGCGTCTTATGGGGCGAATACTAATGAGCCGCTTCCATTATGGAAGCGATCATTAGTACCGGAGGACCAGGAAGCGGGGAAGGCTCTGTACTCACTGTTTCCTGGTCCTCGGCTGTTGGCTATGAAGTGTGCGCACAGCATGAGGGTGCTCTGTGACGAAGAGGATCGCGCTGTGGGTGAGGAGCGGTGGCATCCAGAAGCAGGAGAGGTAAGTATTTTTTTGTATTTTGTGATCTGAGGCTGATGGGGGCTGAAATATCACTGATGGGGGCTGATATATGACTGGGGCTGCTTATAAATGGCTGGGGCTGCTTATAAATGTCTGGGGGCTGCTTATAAATGTCTGGGAGCTGATTATTTTTGGCTGGGGGCTGATTATAAATGTCTGAGGGCTGATTATACATGGCTGGGGGATGATTATACATGGCTGGGGGCTGCTTATAAATGGATGTGGGCTGATTATACATGGCTGGGGGCTGATTATACATGGCTGGGGGCTGCTTATAAATGGCTGCGGGCTCATTATACATAGCTGGGGGCTGCTTATAAATGGCTGGGGGCTGATTATACATGGCTGGGGGCTAATATTAGGCATGGGGGTCTCATCTGAGGTCTGATTTTTCTTTTGTGTAGTGGAAAAGTGGAACAAAATTTGTGCCTAATTGCCGTTCAGCGATGCAGTTATATATTCTAAAGTCCTGTTTGCCATGTATTAGTGGCAAAATAAAAATATATTCGCCGTTCAGTGTTGCACTTATATGTTGAAAAGCCTTTTGTGTAGTGGAAAAGTGGAAAAAAATTAGGGCCTCATTGCAATTGCCTAATCCGCCAAAACATATATTTTGTTCTGGGGTGAAATTCACTTGCCAATATAGCAATACCCTGAATCTGGTGTTCCAGTAGTGGCTTGCAAAGTATAATAGTGTCCGCCAAAACATATATTTTGTTCTGGGGTGAAATTCAATTGCCAAAATAGCAATACCCTGAATCTGGTGTTCCAATAGTGGCTTGCAAAGTATAATAGTGTCCGCCAAAACAAATATTTTGTTCTGGGGTGAAATTCACTTGCCAATATAGCAATACCCTGAATCTGGTGTTCCAGCTGTTGCAGGCCAAGTGTTAATCTGTCCGTAAAAGGGTATATTACACTCAAGGTGTATATACAAGTGCTGAGAGGGTCATCCTCATTAACTTCACATCCATGGCCTAAATACTAGTCCTAAAAGAGATATTCCCCTAAATCAGTGGTTACTGCTGTGCCTGGATTAGTGTAATACGCTACATAAATAAATAGGCAGAGAGTGTTAGGTGCCTGTAAAAAAAAGGTCTGAATTGGAAATCAATACATTGGGCCAAATATTTTTTTTCTTATTGTGGTGCTTGGTGAACGGAAACAATGAGGAAAACATCTAGTAAGGGACGCGGACGTGGTGGTGTTAGTGTACCTTCTGGTGCTGGGAGAGGACGTGGCCATTCTGCCACAGCCACAGGTCCTAGTGAACCAACTACCTCAGGTTCCAGTACCCGCCAGAATTTACAGCGATATTTGGTGGGGCCCAATGCCGTTCTAAGGATGGTAAATTCAATTGCCAAAATAGCAATACCCTGAATCTGGTGTCCCAGCTGTTGTAGGCCAAGTGTTAATCTGTCCGCCAAAACATATATTTTATTCTGGGGTGAAATTCAATTGCCAAAATAGCAATACCATAAATCAGTGGTTTCAGCTGTGGCTGGCAAAGTATTATAGTGTCCGCCAAAACATATATTTTGTTCTGGGATGAAATTCAATTGCCAAAATAGAAATACCCTGAATCTGGTGTCCCAGCTGTTGCAGGCCAAGTGTTTATCTGTCCGTAAAAGGGAATATTTTGTTCTGAGGTGAAATTCAATTGCCAAAATAGCAATACCATAAATCAGTGGTTTCAGTTGTGGCTGGCAAAGCATAATAGTGTCCGCCAAAGCATATATTTTGTTCTGGGGTGAAATTCAATTGCCAAAATAGCAATACCCTGAATCTGGTGTTCCAGTAGTTGCAGGCCAAGTGTTAATCTGTCCGTAAAAGGGTATATTTTGTTCTGGGGTGAAATTCACTTGCCAATATAGCAATACCCTGAATCTGGTGTTCCAGCTGTTGCAGACCAAGTGTTAATCTGTCCGTAAAAGGGTATATTACACTCAAGGTGTATATACAAGTGCTGAGAGGGTCATCCTCATTAACTTCACATCCATGGCCTAAATACTAGTCCTAAAAGAGATATTCCCCTAAATCAGTTGTTACTGCTGTGCCTGGATTAGTGTAATACGCTAAATAAATAAATAGGCAGATAGTGTTAGGTGCCTGTAAAAAAAGGCCTGAATTGGAAATCAATACATTGGGCCAAATATTTTTTTTCTTATTGTGGTGCTTGGTGAACGGTAACAATGAGGAAAACATCTAGTAAGGGACGCGGACGCGGTCGTGGTGGTGTTAGTGTACCTTCTGGTGCTGGGAGAGGACGTGGCCATTCTGCCACAGCCACAGGTCCTAGTGAACCAACTACCTCAGGTTCCAGTACCCGCCAGAATTTAAAGCGATATTTGGTGGGGCCCAATGCCGTTCTAAGGATGGTAAGGCCTGAGCAGGTACAGGCGCTAGTCAATTGGGTGGCCGACAGTGGATCCAGCACGTTCATAACATTATCTCCCACCTAGTCTTCTGCAGAAAGCGCACAGGTGGCGCCTGAAAACCAAGCCCATAAGTCTGTCACATAACCCCCATGCATATCAGGAAAACTGTCTGAGACTCAAGTTATGCAGCAGTCTCTTATGCTGTTTGAAGACTCTGCTGGCAGGGTTTCCCAAGGGAATCCACCTAGCCCTTCCCGAGTGGTGGAAGACATAGAATGCACTGATGCACAACCACTGATGTTTCCTGATGATGAGGACATGGGAATACCACCTCATTGGAGTCCGCACGTCTCTGATGATGACGAAACACAGGTGCCAACTGCTGCGTCTTTCTGCAGTGTGCAGACCAAACAGGAGGTCAGGGAGGAAGACTGTGTGGAAGACGATGCAGGGGACGATGAGGTCCTAGACCCCACATGGAATGAAGGTCGTGCCACTGACTTTCATAGTTCAGAGGAAGAGGCAGTGGTGAAACCGAGCCAACAGCGTAGCAAAAGAGGGAGCAGGGGGCAAAAGCAGAACAGCCGTCACCAAGAAAGTTCACCTGCTACTGGCCACCACCACCAGGGACCCAGCACACCAAAGGTAGCTTCAAGGAGTTCCCTGGCATGGCACTTCTTTAAACAATGTGCTGACGACAAGAGCCGAGTGGTTTGCACGCTGTGCCATCAGAGCCTGAAGCGAGGCATTAACGTTCTGAACCTTAGCACAACCTGCATGACCAGGCATCTACATGCAAAGCATGAACTGCAGTGGAATAAACACCTTAAAAGCAAGGAACTCACTTTGGCTCCCCCTGCTCCCTCTTCTGCTGCTGCCTCGGCCTCTTCCTCCGCCTCGGGAGGAAAGTTGGCACCTGCCACCCACCAAACAGAGGATGTGCCACCGACACAACCACCTGCGTCATCAAGCATCTCCACCATGTCACACGGCAGCATTCAGCTCTGCATCTCACAAACCTTGGAGAGAAAGCGTAAATTCCCACCTAGCCATCCTCGAGCCCTGGGCCTGAATGCCAGCATTTCTAAACTACTGGCCTTTGAAATGCTGTCATTCAGGCTGGTGGACACAGACAGCTTCAAACAGCTGATGTCCATGGCTGTCCCACAGTATGTTATTTCCAGCCGCCACTACTTCTCCAAGACAGCCGTGCCTTCCCTGCACAACCAAGTATCCGATAAAATCAAGTGTGCACTGCGCAACGCCATCTGTGGCAAGGTCCACCTAACCACAGATACGTGGACCAGTAAGCACGGCCAGGGACGCTATATCTCCCTAACTGCACACTGGGTAAATGTAGTGGCAAGCGGGCCCGAGGCGGAGAGTTCCTTGGCGCACGTCCTTCCGCCGCCAAGGATCGCAGGGCATCATTCTTTGCCTCCTGTAGCCTCCTCTTCCTATTCGGCTTCCTTCCTCTGCTTCCACCAGCTCATCCAGTCAGCCACACACCTTCCCCACCAACTTCAGAACAGCCCGGGGTAAACGTCAGCAGGCCATTCTGAAACTCATATGTTTGGGGGACAGGGCCCACACCGCCCAGGAGTTGTGGCGGGGTATTAAACAACAGACCGACGAGTGGTTTCTGCCGGTGGGCCTCAAGTCCGGCCTGGTGGTGTGCGATAATGGGCAAAATCTCGTTGCAGCTCTGGGACTAGCCGGTTTGACGCACATCCCTTGCCTGGCGCATGTGCTGAATTTGGTGATGCAGAAGTTCATTCACAACTACCCCGACATGTTAGAGCTGCTGCATAAAGTGCGGGCCGTCTGTGCGCGCTTCCGGCGTTCACATCCTCTTGCTGCTCGCCTGTCTGCGCTACAGCAGAACTTTGGCCTTCCCGCTCACCGCCTCATATGCGCCGTGCCCACCAGGTGGAACTCCATCTTGCACATGCTGGAGAGACTGTGCGAGCAGCAGCAGGCCATAGTGGAGTTTCAGCTGCAGCACGCACGCGTCAGTCGCACTGCAGAACAGCACCACTTCACCACCAATTATTGGGCCTCCATGCGAGACCTGTGTGCCCTGTTGCGCTGTTTTGAGTACTCCACCAACATGGCCAGTGGCGATGACACCGTTATCAGCGTTACAATACCACTTCTATGTCTCCTTGAGAAAACGCTTAGGGCGATGATGGAAAAGGAGGTGGCCCAGGAGGAGGAGGAGGATGAGGGGTCATTTTTAGCACTTTCAGGCCAGTCTGTTAGAAGTGGCTCAGAGGGAGTTTTTTTGGAACAGCAGAGGTCAGGTACAAATGTGGCCAGCCAGGGCCCACTACTGGAGGACTAAGAGGATGAGGAGGAGGTGGAGGAGCATGAGGATGAAGCAGGTTCACAGCGGGGTGGCACCCGACACAGCTCATGCCCATCACTGGTGTGTGGCTGGAGGGATACGGAGGACGATGACGATACGCCTCCCACAGAGGACAGCTTGTCCTTACCTCTGGGGAGCCTGGCACACATGAGCGACTACATGCTGCAGTGCCTGAGCAACAACAGCAGAGTTGCCCACATTTTAACGTGTGCGGACTACTGGGTTGCCACCCTGCTGGATCCCCGATACAAAGACAATGTGCCCACCTTACTTCCTGCACTGGAGCATGATAGGAAGATGCGCGAGTACAAGCGCACGCTGGTAGACGCGCTCCTGAGAGCATTCCCAAATGTCACAGGGGAACAGGTGGAAGCCCAAGGCATAGGCAGATGAGGAGCAAGAGGTCGCCAACGCAGCTGTGTCACAGCCAGCTCCTCTGAGGGCAGGGTTAGCATGGCAGAAATGTGGAGAAGTTTTGTCTCCACGCCACAGCTAACTGCACCACAACCTGATACGGAACGTGTTAGCAGGAGGCAGCATTTCACTAACATGGCTGAACAGTACGTCTGCACACCCCTCCACGTACTGACTAATGGTTCGGCCCCATTCAACTTCTGGGTCTCCAAATTGTCCACGTGGCCAGAGTTAGCATTTTATGCCTTGGAGGTGCTGGCCTGCCTGGCGGCCAGCATTTTGCCTGAACGTGTATTCAGCACAGCAGGGGGCGTCATTACTGACAAACGCAGCCGCCTGTCCACAGCCAACGTGGACAAGCTGACGTTCATAAAAATGAACCAGGCATGGATTCCACAGGACCTGTACCTCCCTTGTGCAGAATAGACATTTATAACTGCCTCCCCCTCAACCATGTATTCTTGTACTCCGGGGCAGTTATTTATTGAATCCTCATTTTTTTAACTTTACCATGATCTTGCGGTGCAACCCAGAGTTGAATGAACCTCTCCTCAATCTGGACGCCGGGGCCTAAATAACTGAAAGTGGCCTTCTCCAGTGGTGGGTGATATAACGCCTTATTCCTTGCTGTGGGACCTCTCTCCTCTGTCTGGGTGCTGGGGCCTAAATAACTGAAAGTGGCCTTCTCCAGTGGTGGGTGATATGATGCCTTATTCCTTGCTGTGGGACCTCTCTCCTCTGTCTGGGTGCAGGGCCTAAATAACTGAAAGTGGCCTTCTCCAGTGGTGGGTCATATGACGCCTTATTCCTTGCTGTGGGACCTCTCTCCTCTGTCTGGGTGCTGGGGCCTAAATAACTGAAAGTGGCCTTCTCCAGTGGTGGGTGATATGACGCCTTATTCCTTGCTGTGGGACCTCTCTCCTCTGTCTGGGTGCTGGGCCTAAAAAACTGAAAGTGGCCTTCTCCAGTGGTGGGTCATATGACGCCTTATTCCTTGCTGTGGGACCTCTCTCCTCTGTCTGGGTGCTGGGCCCAAAAAATCTGAAAGTGGCCTTCTCCAGTGGTGGGTGATATGACACATGATTCTCTGCTATGGGAACTCTCTCCAATTGATATTGGTTAATTTATGTTTATTTTATTTTTATTCATTTCCCTATCCACATTTTTTGCAGGGAATTTAACTACATTTTGCTGCCTTTTGCAGCCCTCTAGCCCTTTCCTGGACTATTTTACAGCCTTTTTAGTGCCTAAAAGTTCGTGTCTCCATTGACTTCAATGGGGTTCGGGTTCGGGATAAAGTTCGGCTCGAGTTCGAATCCAGAACCCGAACATTTTCGGGAAGTTCGGCCGAACTTCTCGAACCCGAACATCCAGGTGTTCGCTCATCTCTACTGTCTACCAATCTGATCCAATTTCCTTTGTGCTCCTACACAGTAGAATTCCCCTAGTGATCCCACACAGTAGTAATGCTCCCTTAGTGCCCACACACACAATAGTTAGTGCCTCCACACAGTATGAATGCCCAGTAAGTTCCCCCACACAATAGTTATGCCCCCTTAGTGTCTACACAGTAGTTATGTCCTTTAAGTGCCTTCTTCACAACAGAATGCCCCCTTAGTGCCCCCACACAGTAGTTTTGCTCCCTTAGTGTCCTTTTACGGTAAGAAATGTATTAAACTGGCAGATGAGCCTTAAGATTGTTGGGAAGGAAGTGTTCCTTTCAGACAATCGCCTGCTCGTCAGTGAAGGAGACCACTGCAATTACATGCAGCGATCTAGTCCACAGTATGGAGATGAGCGATTGCTAATGGCATCACAAGTTCCCATACAGAATCATTCGCCGGTACCAGGGCGTGATTAGACAGCACAATCTGATGCCGGCAAAAGATGATTTTGGTGTCTGCATAAAAGATATGATTGCCTGATGAATGAGCGTTTGCTCGTTCATCGGGTATTCAGGGGCACTTTTAGACAAGCAGATCATCACTAATAAGCATTCCTATGATCGCTTGTTAGCCATGATCTAGCCGACCCTTGGCCAATGTAATACAGGCCTAAGGCCCCTTTCACATTTGCGTTTTTCCTTTCCGTCCTAGAGTGCCGTCCTCGGGGCTCTAGGACAGAAAAATACTGATCAGGATTATCCCAATGCATTCTGAATAGAGAAAAATCTGTTCAGGATGCATCAGGATGTCTTCAGTTCAGTACTGACACGTTTTTTGGCTGTAGCAAAATCCACAGCATGCTGCGGATTTTCCTCCGGCCAAAAATCCTGAAGACATGCCGCAAAGACGGATCTGGAATTAATGCCCATTGAAAAGCATTAATCCGGATCTGACTTTCAGCTAAATGTCATTTCGGCGCATCGCTGTATCCGACGTTTAGCTTTTAAGAATGGTAACCATGGCAGCCAGGACGCTACTAAAGTCCCGTCTGCCATGGAAAAGCAGCTACTTACCTTCTGTGCGGTAGCCCGGATGCTCCTCGATGACGTCACCGGGTCCCTGCGTCGCATGGTTCACATAGTTATGCCAAAATCCTGGACGGAACGGAACTGACTATAGGGTAGCCAAGAAAAACACCTCTTACAGATCAATGATCCATTTAATTTTATACTCTTGATACACAATCGCTGACAAAAAGATTACCATATTATGTATTATAACATAGCACAAAACTAATTAAAGTACAGATCACTGTTTAGCGAGCTCGCTGTACCGATTCTGAAATGATGAGTGGGATCAAAAATTAGTGGTTTTGTAAAAACCGTTGTTTAACCCCTTCAAACGTTTGTATGTAACTGTACCTCCAAATCGCAAGTAATTTACTGCATTTGGATGTACAGTAACGTCCAAACTGCTTACCGGGGCTGTGACACTATAAAGTTTCATAGCCCCAGAGTCTCCACTCTCCCCGAGAGCAGAGACACCAGGGAAGGCCACAGAGACGCCGGCAATCAGAGTGGTCCCTTGCCAGCAAGCTCTCCTAATCGTTAGTCTCTGCAGACTAACCAATCCGAGCACTTTAGTGTGAAAATGCCAGTTTCCGGCTGTGACCTCCACGCTGGAGATCACAGCCTGAAATCAGGCAAGAAACCCAATATGCTCCCAGTGCCCCTGATATTTATATTGCCTCCAGTAATTTAGTGGCCCCCATAATGCCCCCCAGATGTCCCCATTGCTTCCTGATGCCACCCTGCAGCCTGATCCTCTCTGCCATCTATAATGGGAGCAGCTTAGGAATGGAGCCGTTGCCATCAGCAGAGAGTGCCAGATGTAACTTACAGCTGACACTCTGCTGCCACAGCCGAAATCAGTGCTGGCACCGATCTCAGCCATTTAACCCCATAGATGCCACGGCCCGCGGTCAGTAGCTGCCCGTGGCATCCATGTGGTTGAGAGGGAAGGAGCTCTCTTCCATCGGGCCACCGCCACTGCTGCGATGGCAGCGGGCCGATGGTTGCTATTGCAACCGAAAGCCTTACAAATGACATGTTAGAAAATCCCGATGCCGCTCCTTCCCTTCTGAATCCTGCCATGTCCCCAAAAAGTGGTTTACAACCACGTACAAGGTGTTGCCGTATTCAGGAAAGAATGCACAACAAATTGTGGGGTGCATTTTCTCCTGTTAGCACTTGTGAATATAAAAAAAAATGAAGGGATAAAGCAACATTATATAAGAAATAAAAGTAAATTTTTTATTTTTACAGCCATGCATTTCTAAATTCTATGAAACACTTGGGTCAAAGCATTCACTTCACCACTATATTTATTCCTTGAGGGGTGTAGTTTACAAAAAGGGTTAATTTTTTTTTTTCTAGGGGTACCTCAGGGTCTCTTCAAATGTGACATGGCACCTGAAAACTATTCCAGCAAAATCTGCTCTCCAATAACAATATAGCGCTCCTTTCCTTCTGAGCACTGCCGTGTGCCCATACAGCAGGTTACAACCACATATGGGGTGTTTCTGTAAACTGCAGAATCAGGGCAATAAATATTGAGGTTTGTTTGGCTGTTGGGGTCATTTATTGGGGGTCTCTACTAATTAAGTCCCACAAAGCGACTCAATAACTGAACTGGTCCTTAAAAAAGTGGTTTTTGGCAATTTTCTTAAAAATTTAAAAATTTACTTCTAATGTCTAAGCCTTCTAATTTCCTGAAAGAAATTACAAAATGATGCAAACATAAAGTAGACATATGGGGAATGTAAAGTTATAACTATTTTATGAAGTATCACTATCTGTCTTAAAAGCAGAGAAATTCTAATTTTGAAAATAGCGAATTTTTCAAAATAGTCTGCAAATTAGTTTTTTTTATGCATAAAGGTAAAATGTATCAACTTAAATTCACCACTAACATGAAGTATGATGTGTCACGATTAAACAATTTCAGAATGGCTTGAATAAGTAAAATTGTTCCAAAGTTATTACCACATAAACTGATACATGTCAGATTTGACATTTGGTCTAAACTGGCTGTCACTTGAACCTAATTGCCAGCAACCTCACATGCACATGACTACATACTGTGAGGCAGTGATAGGCCTCATGGCTGATAGGAGAGAGGAATGGCAGGATTATCCATCTCTTTCCCATCAGTGGGCAGGCTTGAGGTGGCAACAGGTGCCACAATCAACGGAGCATAAAGTTGTCCTCACAGTGAGATGGGTGTGTCTTGTGTTGTACAGAAGCCTGGAGTGGTTCTGTCTGTGGTCTGAGCTGGGAGTGCTGTGAAGACCACGAGGCTGGGATTAGCCTGAAGTTTGGGGGGTCCCGCGACGCCTAGGGATAAGGGTCGCAGGTCAGCGTCGGGCAGATGACTAGACCACAATCCCCCAAAAGACACCGGTGAGGTAACAGCCAGGAGGCTGATGGACATTAGGCTGGGAAAGCCGCATGGGTTCCGTGTGTGTGAACGTTGACTTAGGTGAGTCAGGGACACACTGTGTTGAGTTAGAGCCCAGCCGGGCAGGTGTTTGTTTTGATTTATTTATGTTGATGCTGGGACAATAATGCAATGTTTGGCCCCTAAAGCTGCGGTGGACGACAATCTGTGTGTGAATGATCCCCGAGACCAGAGCTAATCCCTTACAATACCTTGATTTTCCATTCTGGACTCTGTGAAAGTTCAGTGTCAGGCCCTGTGGGATTTATACTTATGAGCTGACTGGTGTCATCTACTTTGATCATTATATACGCAACTTAAAGGGGAGGTCCAGATATATGCCTCCTTGGTCAATTTCAGGTGCATGCTACGTGCAACCACTACTAGCAGCCAAAACTGGTGGGAGCCCCAAGGCAGTGATGGCTAACCTCCGGCACTCTAGCTGTGGTGAAACTACTAATCCCAGCATGCTCTATTCATTTCTATGGAGTTCTGAGAACAACCAAGCAAGTGTACATCTAGGGAGTTGTAGTTTTACCACAGCTGGAATGCCGGAGGTTAGACACCACAGCCCTAAGGTCTATTGCGGGCACATTTTCACTTTGACTCTGCTCCAAAAAACATCTTGTGACCACATGGAATCAGCCTCCCATCACTTTCAGTGGGAGGCGACACTGCCATTCATGCAGCCAAAGTTTATTGCCATGGCTATAGCAACAATGAACATGCTTGTTCTTGGCACAGTGTCAACAGAGACATCACTGGAGACTGCTGCAGGTGTTGAATACAAAATATATTCATTTTTTGAAGAATGGTATCCTACTAAATTTTAAATGTATTTTATTGGGATTTCATGTGATATAGACAAACACAAAGTAGCAAGTATATGTGAAGAGAAAAGAAAATGATGCAGGTTTTTTTAAAAAATTTTAATAAATAGAAATCAAAACAAAGTGTGTATTTGTATTCAGCACCTGTACTCTTATACCCCTAAATAAAATCTAGTGTAACCAATAGTCTTCAGAAGTCACCCAATTAGCAAATAGAGTCCACCTGTATGTAATTTATTCTCAGTATAACTAAAGTTGTTCTATGAAGGCACATCATGAAAACCAAGGAAGACACCAGACAGGTCAGGGATAAAGTTATAGTTAAATGTAAAGCAGGGTTAGGTTATAAAAATATCCCAAGCTCCGAACATCTCACAGACCACTGTTCAATCCATCATCTGAAAATGGAAGTAGTATGGCACAAATGCAAACATCCCAAGACATGGCCGTCCACCTAAACTGACAGCCCAGGCAAGAAGATCACTAATTAGAGAAGCAGCCAAGAGATCCATGGTCACTCTGGAGGAGCCGCAGAGATCCACAGCTCAGGTGGGAGATACCACAGAACAACTGTTAGTTGTGTACTCCACGAATCTGGCCTTTATGGAAGAGTGGCAAGAATACAGCCAGTTTTTAAAGCAAACCATAAGTTCTATTTGCAGTTTGCCATAAACCATGTAGGGGACACAGCAAACGTGGAAGAAAGTGCTCTGGTCAGAAGAGACCAAAGTTAAACTTTTTGGCCTAAATGCAAAACGCTATGTGTGGCGAAAAACGAACATTGCACATAAGCCTGAACATACTGTGCATACTGTGAAACATGGTGGCAGCATCATGCTGTGGGGATGCTTCTCTTTAGCAGGGACAGGGAAGCTGGTCAGAGTTGATGGGAAGATAGATGGAGCTAAATACAGGGCAATCCTGTAGGAAAACCTGTTAGAGGCTGCAAAAGACTTTAGACTGGGGCAGAGGTTCACCTTCCAGCAGTACTACGACCCTAAACATAGAGCCAGAGCTACAATAGCATGTGTTAAATTTGCCCAAATCAAAGTCCAGACCTAAATCCCAATTTTAACAGAGTGAAGTGCCGCACACCTTCTGGTTGCTGGTGCTTACAAATTAGTTAATATGGCACTAGTAATACACTGTCATAAATTGATAAAGAAATCACACTCTCGATTTAGACCGTTTGGTGCCAGAGTCCCGAGTTTGTGTATCCAGTAAGCCTCTCGTTGTTTTAATAGAAGGGTCTGGTTACCACCACGTCTTGGTTGATCCACTTGTTCCAATACTTGGAATCTTAGTTGTAATGCGGTGTCTTTTCTCCTTAAAGAGGACCTTTCACTGGTCCACAGTTTATGAGTTAAAGCTATTTACATGGAGAGCGGCACCCAGGGATGTCCCTGCACTTACTTGTATCCCTGGGTGCCGCTCCGTTCGTTCTCTGTAGCCCCCGGTACCGGCGCTCCTGCTGCTCTAATTTTGCCTGGGGCGGAGAATTCTTCTTCTGCCCTGGGCGTCTCCTTCTCCCCGGGCTGGAGCACTGGCCAATCGCAGCGCTCAGCTCATATTCAGGATTAATTGGATGGGAACTTCACTATAGCACCCTCACTGAATATTATAAGAATAACCGTATCCCAAGAGGTCTACGCTCTAAACTCTAAACGCTCTAGACCCACTCTATTCGCTGACAACACGGAATTCTGTACACAATTCAAAAGCATCCTCAACAAGTGTTCATTTGACCTCATTCTACTGACTATAGAACAACTACAGAAATCCATAGAAAATAGCAACTACAGAAACTATACTTACATCTACAGCACCAGAGGACGAGTGGAAAAAGGCAAAAGAAAAGACAGATAAACAACTCAACGACTACAGAAAAATAAACAATATATATATATATATATATATAATCATAGAAAGTAACGCAGCACTCTTTCAAACGTAAAAAAGCGGTGGTTTATTCAGCACATGTGTCAGCAACATGCTGACACATGTGCTGAATAAACCACCGCTTTTTTACGTTTGAAAGAGTGCTGCGTTACTTTCTATGATTATATGCGGCTCTTGGACACGAGCGGACGCGTGCACCGTGTGTTTAAGTGGAGTGCTGCCTGACCTTATTGGAATATATATATATATATATATAGTATATATATCATCTTTCTTGCAAAGTCATATTAGCAAAATTACTAGTCAGATCTTTCCTACATAGGGTCATTGCCCTTTGAAAGTGACTATAATTTGATAATGTTAAGGCATGTCTGGTTTTGTATATAATAAAAATTGTGATCCAAGCACTCTCAAATTTTTAATTGCTTTCTTTATCTTATTCATATTAATGAACAGCTCCATTGTTCTATAATACATTTGCTATTTTGGAGTTTTATTTTTAAACCCTGCTCCATAAAATATTTCAGCACTTTTTAGAGCAGGACTGGAGTTTCTCCAGCAGTTTCCATATATAAATATGAGATGTTTGCCAGGCCTAATGAAGAACTATTTTCAGCATTATGCTTTTTTTGGTCTAAAAAGAAGTTTTATTATAATTAAAAGATTGGAAATCAACCATAAATTCCATTCCTGAGACTCGGAAACAGCATAGCTCGCTGTGCTACACTGTTTCAGTAGCTTCCATGAATTTCTATGAGAGTTACAGTGTACCACTGAGCTGTCTTCATAACATTCCCAGCCACCCTGGTCACCAAAGAGCTTGTGCAGTTTTTTTGCACTTTTTAATTTTGAATCCCAGCCTGTTGTACCTGTTGGAAAAAAAAAAACATACTTACCTGCAGGGATGGACTAGGAACTTAAAGTGGCCCAGGAAAAAAAAAACGAATAGTGGCCCCATGTTGTAAGGGTGTCCAAATTGACAGATGGCATGATAACACAAATGGCAGGGCCAGCAATACCATATGGCAAGATACTGTTCCAGCAGAAACATATACCACAGAGCAGCACAATATACTGCCCCAAAAGCTGTCCTTCTGTTGTGGCCATCATTAGATGCCATTTTCTGTTCTCCTCCAGTTTTCTCTAATTAAGATATGGAGTAGGGGACTTAGGATATGGGCCACAGCGGTTGAATTCAGAATGCATGTGTGGTCGCTGGTGGGGTACATGAGTTTCTGATTCTCACAGGTATAATTACTGCTGAGAGCTCATTATGTACCTGGCCAGCGGGAGAGAGGAGGGCTTGGGTGGCCCCATGGGCATCGGCCCACCAGGAAATTTCCCTGTAATGTCTATGGCCAATCCACCTCTGGTCTGAATATTTATGTTAATGCAAGATTTTAGTTTTTCCTATTCAATAAAGTAATGAAGATTTGTAACATTCTGTTTTCACGTTCTCATTATTAGGTACTGAGTGCAGAACGATGGGGAAAAACTTTATTTTTTGTATTCTTATTTTAACACAAGGCCGCAGCATAACAAAATGTGAAAAGGGTCTGGAGGCTTTCCAAATATCGGACCAAACACACTAAAAACATAGGAACATAAATAAGGTTTACATTTTACAGTCCTATCCATACCCGATCTTCAGTCTAGACATGTGTGGTATGTATGAACGAACTCCTCAGATTTTCTGCAGAATATATTTTATTAGCAAATTTGAATTTTCATCCAATTTTTCATGTAACCACTGTTTCCTGCAAAGCTGCATGAAAGTGGTGTGTGTATTAATTATTAGGTTCTAATTAGAGTTTTTGAGCAGGGAGGGGCTGTCCCTGATGCTCAAGAGGTTCCCCTTGCTGCTTCATTGGCAGGGTTGGGCGTTAGCCATCAGCTATTTTCAGAAGTTCCATATCAGGGAACAGAGAGGATGGTGCACTTCCACAGCATGCTCTTCATCCATGGCGGGGCCTGTTCTTCAGATTGGACTGGGTCCCAGAGGTGGGATCTATAGATAGACTTTCGTACCTGGCAGACCCAGGTCTTGGCCATTGCAGCGGAAGCCTAGCTCTATGTTAAAGCTGGCTCCCACAGCTGATGGCATGGGCACAACTGCCTGCTGAGCAAATGCTACTTCAACAGGAGATCACATCTTTTAAGAAGCTCATAAAACCATTGTTGGCAGGCAACACGTCACTTTGTGCTGCCAGCAAACAGAGTATATCTATGGGGATGACTGGCTGATGTAAACACAGCTATAACCTCCACCCATAATCATACAATTATCGGAATTGTTTGGTTCGTTCCTGATAAATTGCCTGGGCATTGGTCCATGTAAAAGGGCTTTTATAGTATTATCAGATGTGCTTCCTTATCTTCTGCCTTCTTGAAGTGTCATGCCATTGATGGTTGGCTGGATTAAATTTCTTTCTTGTTGCAAACTACCTTATGAGCATGAGCATAATGTTTTCCTAAAGGGGTAGTATCACTTCATATATTGGGGGCATATCACTAAGACATGCCCAAATGTCTAATAGGTGCAGTTCCCAACTCTGGGACCCGCATCTATCTTTAGAACTTAGCCCGCAAAGGCAGCACCAAGGATGTGTGGCCGCTCTCCATTCATTTCTATGGGACTGACAAAAATAGCCGATTGCTAGCGATATGCCCCAAATGTATAAGATGACACAACCCCTTTAACCGCTTCAGCCCCCCTAGCTTAAACACCCTTAATGACCAGGCCACTTTTTACAATTCTGCACTACACTACTTTCACCGTTTATTGCTCCGTCATGCAACTTACCACCCAAATGAATTTTACCTCCTTTTCTTCTCACTAATAGAGCTTTCATTTGGTGGTATTTCATTGTTGCTGACATTTTACTTTTTTTGCTATTAATAAAAATTTAACGACATTTTTGCAAAAAAATGACATTTTTCACTTTCTGTTGTAAATTTTTTTTTAAAAAACTACATTTCTATATAAATTTTTCTCTAAATTTATTGTTCTACATGTCATTGATAAAAAAAAGTCCAATAAGTGTATATTTATTGGTTTGGGTAAAAGTTATAGCGTTTACAAACTATGGTGCAAAAAGTGAATTTCCGCATTTTGAAGCAGCTCTGACTTTCTGAGCGCCTGTCATGTTTCTTCAGGTGCTAGAATGTCAGGATAGTATAAATACCCACCCAAATGACACCATTTTAGAAAGAAGACACCCCAAAGTATTCACGGAGGGGCTTGGTGAGTTCATGTATAATTTCATTTTTTTTTCACAAGTTAGCGGAAAATGACACTTTCTGAGGAAAAAAATAATAATAATAAAGTTTCCATTTCTGCTAACTTCTGGTAAAAAAAAAAAAATCTCCCACGGACTCACTATGCCCCTCAGTGAATACCTTGGGGTGTCTACTTTCCGAAATGGGGTCATTTGTGGGGTGTGTTTACTGTTCTGGCATTTTGGGCAGGGCTAAATTGTGAGCCGCCATGTAAAAGCTAAAGGTACTCGTTGGAATTTGGGCCTCTTTGCGCACCCAAGCTGCAAAAAAATGTCACTCATGCGGTATCGCCGTACTCAGGAGGAGTGGGTGTATTTTTAAGTATACCCATGTTGGGTGAGAGAAATATCTCTGTAAACTGACAACTTTGTATAAAAAAATTTAAAAATTGTCGTTTACAGAGATATTTCTCACACACAGTATGGGTATATATAAAAATACACCCCAAAACACATTGCCCTACTTCTCCTGAGTACGGCGATACCACATGTGTGCCACTTTTTTGCAGCCTGGGTGCGCAAAGGGGCCCTAATTCCAATGAGTACCTTTAGGATTTCACAGGGCATTTTTACGCATTTGGATTCCAGACTTCTTCTCACGCTTTAGGGGCCCCTAAAATGCCAGGACAGTATAAATAGCCTCACATGTGACCCCATTTTAGAAGAAGACACCCCAAGGTATTCTGTGAGGGGTATGGTGAGTTCATGTAAAATTTTATTTTTGTCACAAGTTAATGGAATATGAGACTTTGTAAAAACAAAATAAAAAAATAAAAATATATCAATTTCCGCTAACTTGTGCCAAAAAAAAAAATCTGTGAACTCGCCATGCCCCTCACGGAATACCTTGGGGTGTCTTCTTTCCAAAATGGGGTCACTTGTGGGGTATTTATACTGCCCTGGCATTTTAGGGAACCTAAAGCATGAGAATCCAAATGCGTAAAAATGCCCTGTGAAATCCTAAAGGTACTCATTGGAATTAGGGCCCCTTTGCGCATCTTGGCTGCAAAAAGTGGCACACATGTGGTATCGCCGTACTCAGGAGAAGTAGGGCAATGTGTTTTGGGGTGTATTTTTATATATACCCATACTGTGTGTGAGAAATATCGCTGTAAACGACACATTTTTAATTTATTTATACAAAGTTGTCAGTTTACAGAGATATTTCTCTCACCCAACATGGGTATATGTAAAAATACACCCCAAAACACATTGCCCTACTTCTCCTGAGTACGGCGATACCACATGTGTGCCACTTTTTGCAGCCAGGATGCGCAAGGGCCCAAATTCCCATGAGTACCTTTTAGGAGGGCATTTTTACGCATTTTTCTTCTCACGCTTTAGGGCCCCTAAAATGCCAGGGCAGTATAAATACCCACATGTGACCTCATTTTGAAAGAAGACACCCAAGGTATTCCATGAGGGCATGGCGAGTTCATAGAAAAAAAAATGTTTGGCACAAGTTAGTGGAAATTGATTTTTTATTGTTTTTTCTCACAAAGTCTCCCTTTCCGCTAACTTTTGACAAAAAGTTTAATTTTTCATGGACTCACTATGCCCCTCAGCGAATACCTTGGGGTGTCTTCTTTCCAAAATGGGGTCACATGTGGGGTATTTGTAGTTCAACTCTTGAGACGCGCGCCCCTGTGAATGCGCGCGCACGCGCGTTCACAGGAGCTCGCGGGTCTCGCGAGAGGACGCGCCGATGCGTCCACTCAGAAGATCCCGGCCGCCCGCAGGACGCAATCCTGCGTACGGCGGTCCGGGACTGGTTAAAGAGGACCTTTCACCTATTTAAAAACTAAAAACTAACTATATCTGTGGGCAGAGCGGCGCCCAGGGGTCTCCCTGCACTTACTAGTATGTCTGGGCGCCGCTCCGTTCGCCCGGTATAGGCTCCGGTGTCCGAGCTCCCTCTGTTGTATGGGGCGGGGACTTTGTATCAGGCGTGTCCCTTGCTGCAGAGCTGGCCAATCACAGCACACAGCTCATAGCCAGGCTACACCGGAGCCTATACCGGGCGAACGGAGCGGCGCCCAGACATACTAGTAAGTGCAGGGGGACCCCTGGGCGCCGCTCTGCCCACAGATATAGTTAGTTTTTAGTTTTTAAATAGGTGAAAGGTCCTCTTTAAGTACAGTAGAATCTATTTTATAATGTATAATTATAATATAATTTTATAATATATGCTTAAGAATGAATTAAAAGGATATTAAGGATAGACAAGGTGGTGGAATTTACTGATTTATTTTCTTTTTCATTTTATTTTCATACATATGTGTATTTCCCATTTATTTCCTAACTATCTGACCTACCTACCCAGAAATGGCCCCTCAGACAGCCCCTACTTCATGAAGTGTACAGATAAACTGCAGAGATCATGGGATGTTAGACATCCGTTCCTGGCTGCCTCCTCGTAGCCATTTCATCTAAACATTCACGCATTATTATTGGCCTATTCGCCAATACATACACACATATATGCATGCACACACATACACACACACATACACGCACACACAGAAACACATACACAAACACACGCACACAAAAACACACACAATCGCGCACACACATACATGCACACACATACACGCACACACAGAAACCCATACACAAATACATGCACACAAATACACACACAATTGCGCACACACATACATGCACAAACACATACACAAGCAAACACATGCAAACACATGTACACACAAACATACACACACACCATCTAACTAATAGGATGATGACAGCCGTCCAGAGGTGCATCCCAACACAAGGACCTCCCCGCTGAAACCACGCCATGAGCAATGGTTGTTATAGAAGTGACGCTCAAACTGCTGGGGTGCATCTATGGGACCCTCTTTCCAGAGACGATGTCCTCCACCCAACTCTCAAAAAGCTGAGAGGGGTCTTCAGGAGAGGCGGGCAGTCGAGCTGGGCTATCAGACGGTCAATTTCTGTAGCTGTGATGTCATCCTTCCTACGAAATTGACCTATACACGGCTTTAAAAAAGAGAAAAGTTTTGTCAGCGCGTTTCAGACCGCATAACAATTCAGGTCCTACCTCATGACATGTCATGAGGAAAGACCTGAATTGTTATACGGTCTGAAATGCGTTGACGAAACTTTCCTGTATCTGAAGATTTTAACCGCATGAATAAAGTTTTTCCTGCTATGATGTGAAGCAGGATTTCTCTTTTTTAAGTTGTCTCAAGATTATCGCATCCAGGTGCGTCATCTGTGCTCATCTAGCAGAAGCGCAGGTGAGAGCTGCCTTTACTACCAATTGTGACTATCCATGGCTTTACTGCAACGAGACATAACATATTAGTAATTTACAAGTAATAAGAGCAATCAGTCCTATCACAACCACTAGGTTTTAGGAAACTGGAAAACATATTGTTAAACCAAAGACCAATAAACCCCATCCTGGAAAAGGGATTCAATAAGAATCTTCAATCTTGGTGCAAAATTCCTTATCAATAACAGCACTAGCAAATAACCAAAAGCCAGTTTCAAAGGCTTTACAAAGGTTTTTTGGTGAAAAAAGTCACAAGATTTGTTCAAGTAGTATTTTGCAACTTTGAACGTTTTACGCCGCTCTTGCCAATTAAAAAAAAAGTGGAGAAACTTAAAGGAAGGGGGTGGGGCCACAACTACTGGCACGTTTAATGGAATTGGTACCAGAAAAGTGACATAAATTACAGCTGAAACCTACGCCAGCGAGTAGGTAGATTAGGTTTCAGGTTATGGTGCACAGACCTCACAGATGGGAGAAATTTATTATGAACCCTTCCACTCTTAATAAATTGGTTGCTTCCTTTACCAGCGGGCTTTTTACTAAGACTGGCATGTGAAACCAATTTGTTAATTCGGTTCCCCAACCTGTCCAGCAGGGCCGGTTCTAGGTGAAGTGGGGCCCTGGGGCGAAAAACAATAAGTCATCACCCCCTCCTTTTTATATCACCCCCTTCGCGTCTCATTATTCCTCCCCCCCCCTCCATGGCATTATACCCCCCCGAATGGCACATTTCTCCACCTCCATGTCGCGTCATCACCCTCTCCTTTTTACATCACCCCCTTCACAGTACATTATTCCCCCCCCCCCATGGCAGCATACAGAAATACAGCATCCCATGCCTCTTACATCCAGTGACGTCTCCTTTGATGTAGATGTTCTCTGTCCTCGTTTTCTCCTTTCAGACCAGACCACTATTTTGTCGCCATTTCCCGTCTCTGCAGTTTGACAACGACAAAAAAAAAATCTTAGTTTACTACTTTTCCATCATCCTCCCATCTTCTGGACAAATCATCCTACTACCCCCAATACTGTGCCACTGTGCTCCCCAATACTATACTGCAGAAACAGGTAATACTCCTGATAATACTAGTACCACAGAGAGACCCCCCATATAAAATACCCCTTCTTTGTGGCCTCAGTAGAAGCCCCCATAATAATGTGCCAGTAACAAGTGCCTCTCTTCCCCCCCATGTGCCAGTAATAAGTGCCTCTTTAACCCCACCCCCCCACCCCATGTTCCGGTGACAAGTGCCTCTTTAACCCCACCACCCCATTTGCTAGTAACAAGTGCCTCTTTAACCCCCCCACCCCATGTGCCAGTGACAAGTGCCTCTTTAACCCCCCCACCCTATGTGCCAGTAGCAAGTGCCTCTTTAATCCCCCCACCCCATGTGCCAGTAACAAGTGCCTCTTTAACCCCACCCTATGTGCCAGTTACAAGTGCCTCTTTAAACCCCCCCCCCCCGCCAGCTGATTTCGTCAGCACAGATGCACACCTCTCCCCCCTCCCCAACGGCTCATTTCTCCAGCACAGATGCACATCTCTCCCCCCCCTCCCCCCATGGCTCATTCATCTAGCACAGATGCACATCCCATCCCCTTGTTCCTTTCCTGTGCTGTGTCTGTGGGCAGAGCCGCAGAAGTTGAACGGCAGTTGAGCAGGGGTCGGCACTCGGCAGTCGGCAGCCACGGATGGTGAGAGAGGGCAGTGCGCTCGCTCCTTCTTCTTTTGGTTCTGGGGGCGGGGCTCTGGCAGCATCAAAACCGTGAAGACGTGCCTGTGCGGCGGCACACTCCAAGCCCCAGCAGCCACTGCTCTCTTAAAGAGGCAGAGAGGGGCTAAGAGCGGCCGTGGCGCAGACCCCCTAAGGACTCGGGGTACCGGGGGCAATTGCCCCCCTTGCCTATATGGAAGAGCTGGCCCTGCTGTCCAGGAGAGGGACCCCAGGCTTTATCCATCTTTGGAATAACTTGGATTTGTATCTGGTCTCCCCAGGGTGCCTCTCAGAAACATCAGCAACTGAGATATTTAAGCACTGTCTGACAGCTGGTACAACTCTTCCTATGGTACAGTTACCCCATGTCCCCTATAAGGGACCAGGAATAGGTCCTATTGTCACAAATATAATACAGCCCTTGTTTTAGTACCCTAGCAATTAACTTACCGCCTGCTGTGGTGTGAATATGAAGCGATGTGGTGATGGGTTGTCACTAAGTCCGCTGGTTACTGGCAGAAGATTCCGTTCCCTTAGAGATAGAACGTTTGGAATGTTACATCATAGAGACAGTTTGTGATGTCCTTGCACAGTGGACAGAACCACTGTACTTGCTACGGGGTGTGTTCTCCTCTTATTGATAGAGCACCTACAAATGTAGAAATTTTGCTTTTGGATGTATTTTCTACCAATCCGGATAATTATACATTGTACTATGTGAAGAGCTCTGCCTTGAATTTCACCAGTGTTTCTTAATGAAAATGATTTCTTATAAATATTAATACCCCCTAAAATCTACAATATGGTATATTCCACTGCCTTCTGGCTGCTAACTGGTCTGACATGTGCATTGCTCAACAACTTAAAGGATAACTGTCACATTTAGACCCTAATTTCAGTTTTCATATATGTAGTTACTAATATGATAATATTCCTGAATCAATAACTATTAGACTTACTTACCCCTTATTTAATAAGATTCAGCCCTTAGCAACCAGTCTGCATAAAACTGCAATTTTACTATTCTGTTAAAATGGCCGCCCTCTGCCCTGAGGCTAATCCATAGGACGCCTGCAGTGAAGTTAGTGAAGACCAGCTCTGTATAGGGGGGTCTTGCAGTGAAGTTCCCAGGTCTCGCTGAAGCCTGTAGTCCTTCTACAAGCTCTCCTCTTATCAGATAAGGCTGTCATTTATACACTGAGCAGCCACATTGTCCTGCACTGCTAAGGGAGTGTCTGCCAAGCACAGGCATGTGGAGAAGTTCACACACACAGCCCAGCACTGTTATCTCCCGTCAGGAAGAACCTGGCTTTTTATACATTCCCTTACAATTTTGACTCACTATCAGTTCCCAGTGCACGCAGCGTGCTCCGTCCTCTATCTGGTAGACGGAAGGAGCATAGCAACCTGATTTTATCTCAGGTAACAATAGCCAATACTGGGGACTTTTAGGTGGCTTTTAAGGGGTATTTATTAACCACTTAAGCCCCCCTAGCTTAAACACCCTTAATGACCAGGCCACTTTTTACAATTCCGCACTACACTACTTTCACCCTTCATTGCTCCGTCATGCAACTTACCACCCAAATGAATTTTACCTCCTTTTCTTCTCACTAATAGAGCTTTCATTTGGTGGTATTTCATTGCTGCTGACATTTTTACCTTTTTTGCTATTAATCAAAAATGACCGAAATTTTTACAAAAAAATGACATTTTTCACTTTCTGTTGTAAACTTTTTTTAAAAAAACTACATTTCTATATAAATTTTTCTCTAAATTTATTGTTCTACATGTCTTTGATAAAAAAAAGTCCAATAAGTGTATATTTATTGGTTGGGTAAAAGCGTTTACAAACTATGGTGCAAAAAAGTGAATTTCTGCATTTTGAAGCAGCTCTGACTTTCTGAGCACCTGTCATGTTTCTTCAGGTGCTAGAATGTCAGGAAAGTATAAATACCCCCCAAATCACACCATTTTAGAAAGAAGACACCCCAAAGTATTCGCGGAGGGGCATGGTGAGTTCATGTATCATTTCATTTTTTTTCACAAGTTAGCGGAAAATGACACTTTCTGAGAAAAAAAAAAAAGTTTCAATTTCTGCTAACTTCTGGCAAAAAAAGAAATCTCAGACGGACTCACTATGCCCCTCAGTGAATACCTCGGGGTGTCTACTTTCCGAAAGGGGTCATTTGTGGGGTGTGTTTACTGTTCTGGCATTTTGGGCGGGGCTAAATTGTGAGCCGCCATGTAAAACCTAAAGGTACTCGTTGGAATTTGGGCCCTTTGCACTCAGGCTGCAAAAAGTGTCACTTATGTGGTATCGCCGTACTCAGGAGAAGTAGGGCAATGTGTTTTGGGGTTTATTTTTACATATACCCATGTTGGGTGAGAGAAATATCTCTGTAAACTGACAACTTTGTATAAATTTTTTTTAAAGTTGTCGTTTACAGAGATATTTTTCACACACAGTATAGGTATATATAAAAATACACCCCAAAACACATTGCTCTACTTCTCCTGAGTACGGCGATACCACATGTGTGACACTTTTTTGCAGCCTCGGTGCGCAAAGGGGCCCTAAAACCAATGAGTACTGTAAGAGGGTGCAAGGTACCGTGGTCGATGGCACCATTTACCGTTGCCTACAATGTCAACATTGTCACCATGTAGTATGATATACATGTATGATATACACACTGATGTCACAATGTAAATATAATGTACACAACACTGTCACCATGTAGGAATATCGTACACAATAATGTCACCATGTAAGTATAAGGTACATACTGATGTCACCATGTAAGTATAATGTGCACAATGATATCACCATGTAGGTATAAGGTACTGTAAGAGGGTGCAAGGTACCGTGGTCGATGGCAGGTACGTGTCACCGAGGTTCCTGGCCTCGGTGAGGTAAGAGCCGGGTTTTCGTGTGTCAGCAGCAGCTAGTGCTGTTTGACACCTTGTTTTTAGTTTGGCTGCAAAGCCAATCCGGGCCGGCTCTAACTGGGAGTAGGCAAAGAGTTGGGTGGGTGCCTATTCCCCACGGTCCAGGCCGGACTTTATCCGGGCCTTTAAAAGGCAGCCTCCTCAGCAGCTGAGGGTGATTGTCCTGGAGCTGCTGTTAGGCTGTGGAATCACTTGAGTTTGGGAGTGCTGATCCATGCTGTGCTGTGTGGAGTTCTCTGGGCTGGAAGCAAGACCCCAAGCAAGGAGAAGTGCAGACGGCCTGAAAGCCGGAGGTCGATCGCCTTGCGGCTGGACTGACAGCCAGGTGCGAACCTGCACCTAAAGCCTCTCAGGTGACTGGAACCTGTTTTGGACTATTTTGTTTTGCTGCACGTTTTCTGTTGGGTGTGAATTAACACCAAGTGACTGTTTGCTGTGTATTTGCTACAAGTGTGAATTAAACACTGTTTGCTACACTTTCTGGACTCCGTTTTGCCTCTATACTGCACCCGCACTGCTATCTACCAGAGCGACTCCCCACATTTGGTGTCGGGTGCGGGCATGCGCAGTGAGGCTGGCGTGAACGCCGAATTGTTTTTGTTTTGCTGAGCACAAGTGCATGGCATATATAAAACCGGCAAAGTTGCAAACAGGAATTTCTGGCAACATGGAGGCGGCTGTGAAAGCCCTCATGGAGGCTAACGTGCAGCAGCGGGAGACCAACCAACTACTTTTACAGCACGTGATGGCGTTACAAGCTGCAGGAGCGTCCCACCACGACCATGATGCCCGGAAGCGGTCCGTGCGGCGATCCCAAAGATGACCCCCTCGGACGACGTGGAGACGTATCTGGCGGTCTTTGAAAAGGTGGCCGTGAGGGAGAAGTTACCCCGTGACCAGTGGGCTGAGGTGGTCGCTCCGTTCCTGGCATCCGGATCCCAACAAGTTTTTGACTTAGCAGATGACCAGGCTGCTGATTACCCCACGGTGAAGGGGAGATCCTGGCCAGGCTGGGGGTAAACGTGTTAGTCCGGGCTCAACGGGTCCACCAGTGGGACTTTAAAGCGGCTGAACCCGCCCGGCCGCAGTACTATGAGTTGCTGCACAGGTTGCAAAAATGGCTGCAGCCTGATATTCTAAGTCCGACTGCTATGCTGGACCGACTGCTGGCTGACATGTTCTGGAGGGCCTTGCCTTACCCCCTTCAGCACTGGATCGGCCAGGTATCACCCACCAATGCCCTAGAAATGGTCGAACTGGTGGAGCGCTATGAGGCCACCCAAAACTTGAAAGTGGGTGTTGTTGGGAGGGCCGGTCAAACCCGGAGGACTCCCATCCAGTCCCGGCGACTGGTACCCGAGAAACCTGCTCGGGGTGTACCCCTGTAGACCCGGCCCCGATAGTCTGCTGGCGGTGTCACGAGCCTGGCCACGTAAGGGCCGACTGTCCACAGTGGGGAGAACCCATGGAGATTAATTATGGGTACCGGGCTTCCATGTATGCCCGGAGACTGTGTGCCACCGGCACCCCGAGACAGTAGACAATCGTCACCTGTGCCAGGTGCAAGTGGGTGATAACCTGGCAGTGGCGCTGTTGGACTCAGGGAGCCTAGTAACCCTGGTAAGTGCTGCCCTGGTACAGCCCACCCAGTATACGGGCCGGAAAGTTGGTGTGGTGTGCATACATGGAGACTTAAAGGACTATCCCACTGCTGTAATGTCTCTATCCACGGCGGCGGCACATGGACTTGTGAAGTGGCGATCTCCACAAAGCTACCGTATGAACTAATAATTGGGAGAGACTTCCCTGGTTTTCCGTCACTATGGCCTGAGATGAAAGTGACTAATAGCCCTGAGACAGGGGCAACCCTAGCAGAGTGGCCTGGTTCCAGTGGGAGGCCAGAGCCCTGGGAGCCCGAGTCCGAAGGGCCTGCGGTAGGGGTGACCACCACTGCTGTGATAGAGGAGACACCCCCACTGAGTGTAATGGTGGGAGACATGGAGGACTTGCCACCAGGACCTGAGTTGGCAGACCTCCACGTCTCCGGAGACAATTTTGGGACCGCCCAACACCGGGACCAAACCCTAACTAGGGCCTGGGAGAATGTGGTGGAAATTGATGGTAAACCCCAGAAGCCAGGGGCTGAGTTAATATTTCCCGCTTTGTCGTTCACCAAGAAATGTTATATCGGGTGAACCAAATCCGAGGTGAATCTGTTGAACAGTTGGTGGTGCCCACAGCGTATCGCAAGCTGGTCATGGAGCTTGCCCACCAACATGTTCTTGGGGGACACCTGGGGTGGCAGAAAACGCAGGACCGCATACTGCAGCGGTTTTATTGGCCTGGTGTGTTTAAGGAGGTAGAAGAATATTGTACATCTTGTCCAACCTGTCAGGTAAATAGCCCCCAGCCACATTTCCGTAGTCCCCTTGTGCCTCTTCCAATCATTGAGGTCCCGTTTGAGCGTATCGCTATGGATCTGAGTCGGGCCTGTACCGAAGTCTGCCAGGGGCCACCAGCACATTCTGGTAGTTCTCGACTACGCCACTCGGTATCCGGAGGCGGTGCCTCTGCGACATACCTCGGCTAAGCTCATTGCCAAAGAGTTAATGGAAATGTTTTCCCGTGTGGGCCTGCCAAAAGAGATTCTGACAGACCAAGGGACCCCTTTTATGTCTAAAGTTATGAGGGAACTGTGTAAATTATTGCGTATAAAGCAATTGCGGACGTCCGTTTACCATCCATAAACGGACGGTCTTGTCGAAAGAGTTTAACCAAACTCTAAAAAATATGTTAAAAAGGGTGGTGTCTAGAGATGGGAAGGACTGGGACCTGCTTCTGCCCTATCTCATGTTCGCAGTGCGAGAGGTGCCCCAGTCCTCTACTGGGTTCTCGCCCTTCGAACTGCTTTATGGCAGACACCCTCGGGGCCTGTTGGATATCGCCAAGGAAGCGTGGGAACAGCAGCCTGTCCCCCACAAAAGTGTCATTGAGTATGTCACCCAGATGCAAGACCGGATGGAAAGGGTGTTGCCGCTGGTCCGAGGAGCATATGGAGGCAGCGCAACAAGCCCAGAGTAGGGTGTATAATCGTCAGGCTCGAGTGCAGGGCTTCAATCCGGGAGATCGGGTTTTGGTTCTGGTACCCACCCTTGACAGCAAGTTCCTAGCTAGGTGGCAGGGCCCCTATGAGGTGATTGAGAAGGTAGGGAAGTAAATTACAAGGTACACCAGCCAGGGCGGCGCAAGCCGGAGCAGGTGTACCACGTGAATTACTAAAGCCGTGGAAGGATAGGAACGCGACCGGCGACAACAGCCCCGGCCAGGGCTTCTGGGTGAGAAGGGTCCAGCCCCACAGTTCGAGGCCTGCGAGCGGTAGCCACGGTAAAAATTGCAGACAGCCTGTCTTCCAAACAAGTTCAGGAAGTCAGGGAGTTCATCAGTCGGAACACGGATGTGTTCTCGGACCTCCCTGGCCGCACGTCTCTCATCCAACATGACATCGTCACTGAGCCTCAGGCCAAGATCCGGTTAAAACCATACCGGGTACCCGAGGCTCGGCGACGGACCATCGCGGAGGAAGTGCAATTAATGTTGAAGCTTGATGTCATTGAGGAGTCGAAAAGTGAGTGGGCCAGTCCCATAGTTCTAATACCCAAGCCGGATGGGACGTTGCGGTTCTGCAACGATTTTCGCAAGTTAAATGAAGTGTCCAAGTTTGATGCGTATCCCATGCCCGGGTAGACGAGCTTGTTGAGAATTTAGGACAAGCCCGGTATTTTTCTGTGCTAGACCTCACTAAAGGGTACTGGCAGGTACCCTTAACTGAGTCGGCCAAGGAAAAACCGCTTTTGTTACCCGCAGGGCCTGTATCACTACAAGGTGTTACCCTTTGGCCTGCATGGCGCCCCGCCACCTTCCAAGGTTAATGGACATAGTGCTGCGACCTCATCGTCGGTGCGCCTCGGCCTACTTAGATGATGTAATCATCCACAGCACCGACTGGGAAAGCCATTTGCCCAAAGTGCAGGCGGTAGTGGATGCCCTGAGGAAAGCTGGTCTAACCGCCAATCCAAAGAAGTGTGCGATTGGGTTGGAAGAGACTAAATATCTGGGATATGTTATTGGGCGGGAGTCATCAAGCCGCAGGTAACTAAGGTAGAAGCCATACGTAACTGGCCCCGACCGGTCACCACCAGGCAGGTAAAGTCCTTCCTGGGAATGGTAGGGTACTACATGCGGTTTGTGCCCCACTTTGCCACAATAGCAGCGCCATTGACAGACCTGTTGAAGGGGCGAAAGTCTGGGAAGGTTAGCTGGAGTGAGAAGGCGGAGGAGGCTTTCTCTGCGTTGAAGTCGGCCCTGTGTGGGTCCCGGTTTTGGTGACACCCGACTTCAACAGGGAGTTCGTCGTACAGACCGGCGCCTCGGAGGTAGGCCTCGGTGCGGTACTGTCTCAGGAGGTCAACGGGGAAGAACATCCCGTTGTCTTCCTGAGCCGTAAGCTCAGTCCCGCCGAGTCCAGGTATAGTATAGTGGAGAGGGAGTGCCTGGCTATCAAGTGGGCACTCGAATCTCTCCGCTACTACCTGTTAGGGAGGAGGTTCCGTCTGGTGACCGACCATTCCCCTCTCAAGTGGATGAGCCAGGCAAAGGAGAGGAATGCTCGGGTCACCAGGTGGTTCCTATCCCTGCAGAACTTTAAGTTCTCTGTAGAACACAGGGCAGGCCGCTTGCAGGGTAACGCAGATGCCCTGTCCCGCGTCCACTGCCTCACATGTGTTCACCCCCTCAGGGTTGAACAAAGGGGGGGGGGTGTAAGAGGGTGCAAGGTACCGTGGTCGATGGCACCATTTACCGTTGCCTACAATGTCAACATTGTCACCATGTAGTATGATATACATGTATGATATACACACTGATGTGACAATGTAAATATAATGTACACAACACTGTCACCATGTAGGAATATCGTACACAATAATGTCACCATGTAAGTATAAGGTACATACTGATGTCACCATGTAAGTATAATGTGCACAATGATATCACCATGTAGGTATAAGGTACTGTAAGAGGGTGCAAGGTACCGTGGTCGATGGCAGGTACGTGTCACCGAGGTTCCTGGCCTCGGTTAGGTAAGAGCCGGGTTTTCGTGTGTCAGCAGCAGCTAGTGCTGTTTGACACCTTGTTTTTAGTTTGGCTGCAAAGCCAATCCGGGCCGGCTCTTACTGGGAGTAGGCAAAGAGTTGGGTGGGTGCCTATTCCCCACGGTCCAGGCCGGACTTTATCCGGGCCTTTAAAAGGCAGCCTCCTCAGCAGCTGATTGTGATTGTCCTGGAGCTGCTGTTAGGCTGTGGAATCACTTGAGTTTGGGAGTGCTGATCCATGCTGTGCTGTGTGGAGTTCTCTGGGCTGGAAGCAAGACCCCAAGCAAGGAGAAGTGCAGACGGCCTGAAAGCCGGAGGTCGATCGCCTTGCGGCTGGACTGACAGCCAGGTGCGAACCTGCACCTAAAGCCTCTCAGGTGACTGGAACCTGTTTTGGACTATTTTGTTTTGCTGCACGTTTTCTGTTGGGTGTGAATTAACACCAAGTGACTGTTTGCTGTGTATTTGCTACAAGTGTGAATTAAACACTGTTTGCTACACTTTCTGGACTCCGTTTTGCCTCTATACTGCACCCGCACTGCTATCTACCAGAGCGACTCCCCACAGTACCTTTAGGATTTCACAGGGCATTTTTACGCATTTGGATTCCAGACTTCTTCTCACGCTTTAGGGGCCCCTAAAATGCCAGGACAGTATAAATACCCCACATGTGACCCCATTTTGGAAAGAAGACACCCCAAGGTATTCCGTGAGGGGTATGGTGAGTTCATGTAAAATTTTATTTTTTGTCACAAGTTAGTGGAATATGAGACTTTGTAAAAAACAAAATTAAAAAAATATATATATATCAATTTCCGCTAACTTGTGCCAAAAAATAAAAATTCTGTGAACTCGCCATGCCCCTCACGGTACCTTGGGGTGTCTTCTTTCCAAAATGGGGTCACATGTGGGGTATTTATACTGCCCTGGCATTTTAGGGGCCCCTAAAGCGTGAGAATCCAAATGCGTAAAAATGGCCTGTGAAATCCTAAAGGTACTCATTGGTTTTAGGGCCCCTTTGCGCACCTTGGCTGCAAAAAAGTGCCACTCATGTGGTATCGCCGAACTCAGGAGAAGTAGGGCAATGTGTTTTGAGGTGTATTTTTACATATACCCATGCTGCGTGTGAGAAATATTGCTGTAAACGACAACTTTTTACATTTTTTTATTCAAAGTTGTCAATTTACAGAGATATTTCTCACACAAAGTATGGGTATATGTAAAAATACACCCTAAAACACATTGCTCTACTTCTCCTGAGTACGACGATACCACATGAGTGACACTTTTTGCAGCCAAGATGCTAAAGGGGCCCTAAACCAATGAGTACCTTTTAGGAGGGCATTTTACGCATTTTCTTCTCACGCTTTAGGGCCCCTAAAATGCCAGGGCAGTATAAATACCCCACATGTGACCCCATTTTGGAAAGAAGACACCCCAAGGTATTCTGTGAGGGGCATGGCGAGTTCATAGAAGATTTTTTTGGCACAAGTTAGCGGAAATTGATTTTTTATTGTTTTTCTCATAAAGTCTACCTTTCTGCTAACTTTTGACAAAAAGTTAAATTTTTCATGGACTCACTATGCCCCTCAGCGAATACCTTGGGGTGTCTTCTTTCCAAAATGGGGTCATTTGTGGGGTGTTTGTACTGTTCTGGCATTTTGGGTGTGGCTAAATTGTGAGCAGCCATATAAAACCTAAAGGTACTCGTTGGAATTTGGGCCCCTTTGCGCACCCGGGCTGCAAAAAAGTGTCACTCATGTGGTATCACCGTACTCAGGAGAAGTAGGGCAATGTGTTTTGGGGTGTATTTTTACATATACCCATACTTTGTGAGAGAAATATCTCTGTAAATTGACAACTTTGAATAAAAGAATTTAAAAAGTTGTCGTTTACAGTGATATTTCTCACACACATAGTATACCAAGTGAGCCAGCAGATACCCAGAATCACTCGTAAAAACGCATCTGCGTTTTTATAATTTTTTCATTTTCTAGTTTATTTTTTTGTGTATTTTGCCACATTTGGTTGCATATTTACATTTGGTATAGGCATATATGGTAGTCTAGATCATTACTCTGCCCAAATCTATATTCAGCTACATGGCTTAGAAAATATGCTGTCAAACAATGATCCTAGGTTTTGGTATAGACACATGATCTAGACTACCAGATTTGTCTATACCAAATGTAAATATGCAACCAAATGTGGCAAAATACACAAAAAATAAACTAGAAAATGAAAAATTATAAAAACGCAGATGCGTTTTGATGCGTTTTATCAAAAACGCCCAAATGGCCCCTGGGGGTTCAGATATCTTGCTTTGGAGGCAGCAGAACGTTGGTCGTAGTCATAGTCAACCGTCATATACAATCAAATAGAGGCATCAAATGGATTCGCAAGCGATTAATAATTGTAAGTATTATTCGCATTACGATTACAACTTAGAGCTGAGTTCCTAATGGTTGTATTGCTAGAATATAACGTATATTCTAGCAATACAACAACCATTAGGAACTCAGCTCTAAGTTGAATTCGCAATGCGATTAATGCAGGTTATATTAATCGCATTGAGAATTCAACTTAGATCTGAGTTCCTAATGGTTGTTGTATTGCTAGAATATAACGAAGATTGAGAATATAGCGCTAAATTCTCAATCTTCGTTATATTCTAGCAATACAACCATTAGGAACCCATCTCTAAGTTGAATTCACAAATAAGATGTCCCAAACTATTCACTGGCGAATAGTTCCCGACGAACATAGCTTGTGCGCGTTCGTCGCGGCGGCGAACATATGCAATGTTAGGTCCACCCCTATCATTGAGTAAACTTTGACCCTCTACATCACAGTCAGCAGACGCATTCCAGCCAATTATCATACCCTCCCTCCCAGACCCTCCCATCTCCTGGACAGCATCCATTTTAGATTCATTCGGAATTTGCAGTCTTAGTGAGAGGAGGGACAGTGTAGCTGCTGCTGATTTAATAGGGAAATCGATAGCTAGGCTAGTGTATTCAGTGTCCACTCCAGTCCTGAAAAACTCATCAGATCTCTGCTGTAAGGACAGCGTCCTGACAGTACCGCAAAAAGCCCTTTTTAGGGCTAGTACATTAGTCTCCCACCTCCTATCAAAAAGCAAGGACAGCATCCATCTTAGATTCATTCTGAAGCTGCAGTGTTAGTAGTTGTAATCGCAATGCGATTAATATAACCTGTATTAATCGCATTGCGAATTCAACGTAGAGCTGGGTTCCTAATGGTTGTATTGCTAGAATATAACGAAGATTGAGAATTTAGCGCTATATTCTCAATCTTCGTTGTATTCTAGCAATACAACCATTAGAATAGATCTAAGTTGTAATCCCAATGCGATTAATACAGGTTATATTAATCGCATTGCGACTTAACTTAGAGCTCGGTTCTAGTGGTTGTATTGCTAGAATTTCTAGCAATACAACCATTAGAAACCCAGCTCTAAGTTGAATTCGCAATGCGATTAATATAACCTGTATTAATCGCATTGCGATTACAACTTCCACACTCTGCGTCAACTAGGTATTTTTCCATGGGAGTTTTGCCATGGATCCCCCTCCGGCATGCCCCAGTCCAGGTGTTAGTCCCCTTGAAACAACTTTTCCATCACTATTGTGGCCAGAAGGAGTCCCTTTGGTTTTTAAAATTCGCCTGTCTATTAAAGTCTATGGCGGTTCGCAATGTTCGCATGTTCGCGAACATTTGCGGAAGTTCGCGTTCGCCGTTCGCGAACGGAAAATTTTATGTTCGCGACATCACTACTCACAGAACATCACAGCCTCTTTTTAGGCCAGTGACATCACCACGCATCATTCAAATGGCCTAGGTGCAATTCAAGTGAATAGGCCTGAGCCCAAGCACAGCCTCTATACAATGTCCAGTGCTGTGCTTGATAAGCTGGGAGGAGGCCAAAGCTCTCACTGGAGCCCTGCAGTCTCTTTAAACAGCTGATCGGTGGGGTGCCAGGTGTAGGGCCCCCACCCATCAAATAATAATGAACTATCCTGCGAATAGGCCATCAATAGAGAAATCTCGGACAACCCCTGTAAGGGCTCGTGCACGCAATCGTACTTTTCTTTAGTGTGTTAACCATTATATCACAGACAGCTCACTGATCCATTCCTCTCTGTGAAGCCATGTACTGTACTCAAATATTTTTTTGTGTGGATTCATGTGGCCGTTATGCAAATTTTAGAGGAAGTCCTGTTTATATCTCATAGAAGTGAATAGAGCAGTGGACCGGCATGCACACTACAGATGTAGGGTTAACACACAAACTCTTTTATCTTGAAATAAAAGCCATTAAAAAGCAATTGAAGGTGTTTTAGTTTAGATAACACGTCTCATAAAGCATGTGTGTTAACTCTACTACATCTGTACCACTCCATTCAGAGAGGTAACTGAGGCGTAAATAATCTTGTGGAATAACTTCTTTAAAAGAGTTATTCCCCCCAAAAAAGTATTGCTGTGCTATGGAGAGGGCATTTCACATATCGTGTTATTACAATGCAGTGATCCCTTAAGATACAATGGCCTCGGGATAAAATATTAATCAATATTAAACCATCTTAAGTTGAAAGTAGACAACATACAATGTTTCAGACTCAGATCCAACAAATCAACATGGCCATTGCACTGGTAAACCGCCTTTATTTGTTGTCTAGTAGCTCCTCTGTGGCACTAAATGGTCTGTACTGCCTCCTGTCTGTGCCAGGATAAGTTGCTTCTTTGGATGCCAGTTAAGCAGCAACTCCATTTTATTTTTCTCAGACATGTATTTACTATGCAAGACCCTGAAGAAGCTCCTGCCCTCACCATAGAAAGTTATTTACTGCTTCCAGCACCTATTCCTGTCTGTTTTATTATTCCGGTAAAGTAACTTAATTTTAAAAAAAACTGCATTAAGGCTGCAAGCTGTGACCCAACCAGAACCCATACCTATACATATAACCAGAGCTTCAATTGACCTTGCAATCCATTTGTCTAGCTCCTGTGTGAGCCTGCAACACACTGAGAGTATCATGGCGCCTGATCTTCCCTCACAAAACTTCAAAGACTACAATCCCCACAATCTCTAGCTTTCCTGATGTGAGTGTTAATGTTTATTGACTTAGCAGCCTGATATTACAGTCCGGTCACGCTCCCTCTACTCAGTAATCACCAGCACACTAACACGCCCTTTGTTTCACAAGACATTTAGCTAGAGAATTGATAACAACTCACTGAGCATGCTCGACCTAACAAAGGCTCAGAACTACAGGTCGATGCCATGGTAATTTATGAGGAAACACAGTGGGTAGCAGAGGAAGAAAACTACTTTTATAACTACTGAACGGTAAATTTGAGAAATTTACATTATATTAGGTAATTATTGATAAAGAATTAAGTTATAATTATGGTAACCGGAATACCCATTTAAGGACTTGGTTTATATCTTGGTTATCGGCTTATTTTTATTCTTCTGGGGTGGCATTTTTAGGCTTTGAAACCAATTACTGGTTTTCCATAGATTTATGGACTTACAATGGTTTCAACATATCAATGGTCATCCCAGATTAACCAATTAATATTGTCACTTGTGAGACCGCTGTATACCTGCAATATAAATATTGTTAGGCTTTTTATTGGCATTTTCTTCTCTAGTAAAATCCCCTACTAAATCTCTAGTGCCCAAATCCTGGTGCATCTTTTTCTACATTTACTGCTAGACAAGAAATGTACAAATGTACAAAAATAATTAATTTCAACGGGACGTTATAGATTATAATAATCGAAAAGTATATAGATGGCAGCAAGGAATAGGAGAAAGAACATCTCGATCCGGTACACCGTCTTTCTCATCGATTGGATCAGTCCCAGATACAACTTCTTTAAATGGAGATGAATCCATCCCAAAAGCAGGAAGGACAAGGGTTAATTGGTTAACTCGCAATCAAAATGGAAAACGAAAAAATGAACACAAAATGGAAAACAAAATAATGAAAAAAGGAAAGGATGATGTGCCTCCGGTAAAAAATCTTTCTAAAATACAATTAACAGCTAATTAAAATAAAATTGTTAGAAAAAGGATTACGTTTTTGTCCCTCAACTAATGTAGATGTTTTTACAGCAATAAAGGACACACATCTATTTGCCTGAAAATTACTTTTAAGGAAATTACACTCTAATAAGATGAATAAGGATTGGCTGGAAACTAAGGAGGAAAAGGAGGCCTTACAAATATTAGAAGAACTAGCTAAAGAAAATGAAGTGACCAATAAAGAAAAGGTAGGTTTCCTACCTAAAGGGATTGTTAAAAAGTCATATAAATCATACAAATAAATATTTGCCCGGCCATTGATATTTTTGTTAAAATGGTTTGTGACGATCTTAATCACATGGAAAAAAGGACAGGAGAGAGTAAAACTGAATATAAGGCTCTAGAGGAGCTAAAGAAAATGAAGGGAGTTGTAATTAAACATAATGGCGGAAACAGCGATGTATGAACGACAAGCGTTTAAATTATTGAAGGATAAAATATGTTATAGAATGTTACCTGACAATCCGCTTTTTTGTTTTCAGAATGAATTAAATCAAATTTTGGATACTGCAGTGGAAAAGGATATAATCTCATAAAAGAAAAGTTTATTGATTCAACATGCTAAAATAGCAACATTCTACATAATTCCCAAAATCTATAAGAACAGTTTGGACCCACCATGCTGACCGATTGTGGCGGGTAATGACAGCTTAAGTGAGAATATCTGTAGATATGTGGATTTTTACCTACAACAGGTTACAAGTTTACCTTCTTTTGTACAGGACACCATGGCCATGCTCAATAGATTAGAGGGGATACAACTATCTGATGAGATGCTTTTGGTTACAGCGGACGTAGAGTCCCTCTACACGAGCATACGGCACGAGGATGGTTTAGACGCTTCTGCAGAATTTCTAAAAAGTAATAAACAAGAGCCCGCCCTTAATAATTTTATATTGCAGTTGTTGGAATTTATTTTACAGCAGAATTTTTTTGTTTTTAAAGATAATTATTATTTACAAACACAAGGTGCGACGATGGGGGCCACACGTGCCCCGTCCTACGCCAATTTGTTTTTGGCCTGGGAGAGACACATTTTTCAGGATGGAACAATTGAAAGTACTGAAAAAGTACACAATTGGATTCGTTATATTGATGATATCCAGTTTATATGGGAGGGAACTAAGGAAAATCTGAATAAATTTATGCAAACATGAAATAATAACATGCTTAACATTAAACTTACCTTTCGGGCAGGACGTGAACTCGATTTCTTGGACTTCAAGATTAAGCCAGATGGTGACGGGAAGTTGCAGACAGACATTTATAGGAAGAAGACTGCAGTCAATTCTATTTTGCATGCTAGCTCTGCGCACCCTAGATCAACAGTGGATGGAATCCCGAAAGGTCAGTTCATAGGATTGAAGAGAATTCGCTCCAAGGATACAGATTTTCTGGCTAAATCTGAAAAATTGAAAAACAGATTTGAAGAAAGGGGATACAGCAAACAGATAAAAAGAGGTGTTCTAATGGCCAATGCACGTAAAAGAGAAAAATTATTATGTCCTAATGAAAAAACAAAAATGATTGAAAAAAAGGGAATTAGATTCATTACCACCGTCAACAAACAATGGGGTCTGATTCATGAAATTCTAACAAACATTGGAGCATACTGAAAACGGACACAAAATTGAGAGACTGTATTCCTGAGAGATCGTTAATGACTGCTAGACGGTCAAAAAATGCAAAGGATCTCCTCGTACATAGTCACTATGTAGCAGAAACCAAGTGTAAAACAACTATCAAAGGGTCCGTTCCATGTGGATCATGTAAAGCTTGCTCAAACATGGACAAGTCCACACATTTTTCAGATTCTGATAAAGCAAGAACTTTTGAAATTAGAGATTATATCTCATGTACATCAACTGGGATCATATATTATGCGATTTGTCCATGTGACAAAATTTATATTGGCTTAACAACAAGAGAATTCCGAAAAAGAATCCGGGAGCATGTTAGGGATATAGAGAAGGCAAAAGATAAAGAAGAGATTATCCACCTGAAGACCATTCCTAAGCATTTCAAACTCCACCATCAGAGCAACCCTAACCTTTTGCGGTTTAGGGGTATTGACCGTATACATTTAGGAATAAGAGCAGGCAATTATGGAAAAAGACTGGCACAAATAGAGAGTAAGTGGATCTTCAGGCTAAATACTTTGACTCCAAAAGGACTCAATGAAAATTTGGGTTTTGGTTCTTTTCTCTGAACAGTAGTATTGTTTTTTGGGGATAGGGGCTTATTAATTAGGTTTTAACATTGTAACCGCATTGGTTTTAAATGGTAATAATCAGAGTAATAAATGCATTTTTTTCTTCTTTTTTATAGTTCACCTTGTGTAAATGGATGGGGATAATCCAAGAATATTCAGAGATGGATGTAAAGCTGTCATAATTAAAGGATAACTGTCACATTTAGACCTTAATTTCAGTTTTCATATATGTAGTTACTAACATGATAATATACCTGAATCAATAACTATTAGACTTACTTACCCCTTATTTAATAAGATTCAGCCCTTAACAACCAGTCTGCATAAAACTGCAATTTCACTATTCTGTTAAGATGGCCGCCCTCAGCCCTGAGGCTAATCCATAGGACGCCTGCAGTGAAGTTAGTGAAGACCAGCTCTGTATAGGGGGGTCTTGCAGTGAAGTTCCCAGGTCTGGCTGAAGCCTGTAGTCTTCCTACAAGCTCTCCTCTTATCAGATAAGGCTGTCATTTATACACTGAGCAGCCACATTGTCCTGCACTGCTAAGGGAGTGTCTGCCAAGCACAGGCATGTGGAGAAGTTCACACACACAGCCCAGCACTGTTATCTCCTGTCAGGAAGAACCTGGCTTTTTATACATTCCCTTACAATGTTGACTCACTATCAGTTCCCAGTGCACCCAGCGTTCTCCGTCCTCATCTGGTAGACGGAAGGAGCATAGCAACCTGATTTTAATCTCAGGTAAAAATAGCCAATACTGGGGACTTTTAGGTGGCTTTTAGGGGTTATTTATTAAATAATCAGAAATTAAAACAGGGCCAACAAGGTGATATTAATCACCAAAATCCAATAGTAAAAAAAAAAAAAATTTGACAGTTATACTTTAAGGGACCTTCGTTGCAAGATAAAGTTACTATGGACAGAGATACATATGGACATTTTTTAGCAGAAAAATTTTTTTATTTATTTATTTTTTGTCACATGAATGTTAATTTATGATTTGTAGTGTATTACACTTATGAATTAATAGTGGTTGAATCATTGGTAACACACTTAGGTATTTTTAGTTATTCAGTCTATCACTTTAATATGAATTTGCACTTTATTTATAATATATATGCTAAATATTATGATTGCACTTTATCCTATTTATAGCATTATTGCACTTTAATTGTAGTAATTGTTGGATGGGCATCATATTTATGAGGTTCGGTACACCAGTATATTTGAGTATTACTCAGCACATTGCACTTTATTGCTTATTGAATTCTGCTTATTTTGTATTTCTATTATAATTACTCCTTGGTAACATGATCACCAGCAGCTGTAAGGAGATTAATATTATGTTATATAATATAAGTAAACTGTTGGTCAGGTATTTATTCTGGTCCCCACCTCTCAAAAAAAAATGCCATCAGTGCGCATGGCCGCTCTGCCCCTTGGTCAGCTTCCGCCCTTCCTCTATTAGGATTCGATGAGGGCGACGGCAATCTGCATCTATACATAATGATTGCCCTCTCCGGGGTCGGCCTTTTGGGAAGGGCGGAAGTAGTGTGATGTGGCAGCTTTAGATTGGTCATGCGCCGCTTTAGGGATGACTACGTCAATTTGAGATCACATGTTCTTAATGAGTTTGGCTATTGGTAGAACTTCCCCTTTTAAGGTGGTACCTTTCCCCAATTAACCACTCCTCCTGAGGAAGCTAATACACTCGAAACGCGCGTCGAGGAGCGCCATCACCTCTCTTTCTGCTACTCTAAGTTTAGGTATGTTTACTTCCATGCTTCTTATTAGTTAATATAGATCGGTTGTCTTATTTTTCCCTGCAGACACGGTCATTTACGACCTTATAAGCATATTTAAGATTGTTGTGCACCTTCATATACATTTAGCTGTGGCAAATTTGACTTGGGGCTGGTTGCCTTTATTATATATGTATAGTATAGCTTGCACATTTCTATGCGTTAGAGAGCGGATTCGAGGTGGTGTGCTGTTGTTTTTCCCTACTTATTTCACTTATTTTGTTGTGATTGTTATATTTTAATCATGTTCATTAATACAAACTATATTTTAATCATTCAATAAGGTGTTTTGCACTCATCCTTAGTTTTGTGGTAAGAAATGTACAGTAGCTTCCTTGTTCTCTTTCTTCTCTTGGCATATGTCTTATGGAGAGACAGGTGAAGTGGCTCAGGCAGCTTCCTTCCTTCCTTCTTCCACCACTGCTTCTAAATCCATAGACATACATAGCTATATATCTCTCTTGTGGATAACGAAATTGTGCTTGTAGTGGTGCGGGATTTATGGTATACTATAGTGCAGGGATCAGCAACCTTCGGCACTCCAGCTGCTGTGAAACTACAACTCCCAGCAAGCAAACATGCTCGGCTGTTCTTCTAACTCCCACAGAAGTGAATGAAGCATTCTGGGAGTTGTAGTTTCTGAACAGCTGGAGTGCCAGAGGTTGCTGATCCCTGCTATAGTGCTATTAGTGAAATGGCTGGGGCTGTATGTAAGGCACTATTTTTGTAGGTAGGGGAGGAATATCGGAAAGGAGCTAAATGTAATACACTCCTCGGCAGATGCAGATACTTGATTATCTCATTTGATAAGCTGCCACCCACTTACAGAGAGCGAACAGAAAAGAGCTTAATTGGGATCTTTTGTTTTTAATAACACATTTTGACCCAGCAGTTTATGCTCCGATCTTTTTTTCCCTACGCGATTTAGCTCAGGGCAAAGGAGATCATCGGAGCATAAACTGCTGGGTGAAAATGGAGGTATGTCTGGGTTCAGCTCTGAACCTGGACAACCCCTTTAATGTTCCATATGCATTGAGAGACTTTTAAAACTTTATTTGTGGAGTGAATGGAAAAAAAGACAAGTAAGTAGTGTTGAGCGAGCATGCTCGGCCGAGTACCGGTTTGGCTCAAGCATCGCTATGCTCGGCAGATCCGAGCACTCGGCCGAGTACCACATGTGCTCGAGCGCTATGCTCGAGTCTCCTCCCCGCACGTTTGGCGCTTGCTAAGCAGCCAATAAACGTGCACGTAAGTATTGCCATTACTGTAATGCCATTAGACATGTTTTCTACTGGCATTACAGTGATTGGATGGCCGGAACACGTCATCGGGTGCTATATAGCACCCAGTCACGTGGGTTCGGCTCATTGCGAGTCAGGGAGAGCTGCTGTTAGGAAGGGACAGTCAGTGTAGGGCGAATTTCATTGAAAACTTATCATTGAGAAGACGTTTCAAAGAACTAACAGTCCTTTTAAGGACTATTGTTAGAGGTGGCAGGCAGCCAAAATTGTTTTGGGGGAATTTTTTTCAATAGTCAGCTCACCCGCAGGCCCTGGCATAAATATTGTTTTCAATGGTCAGCTCCCTTGCAGGCCCTTGCATAAATAATGTTTTCGATGGTCAGCTCATCCACAGGCCCTCGCATATAATTTTTCGGATGGTCAGCTCATCTGCAGGCCCTCACCCATAATGTTTTAGATGGTCAGCTCAGCTGAAGACCTTCACCCCTAATGTTTTAGTGAGTGACCAGCAGGCCATCAATCATACTTTACCTACCCTTCTGTATAACGTTTCCTCATCCTAAATACCCATGACATTCCCTGTATTTTTTTTGTACTCGTTACAGTGACAGGCTCTCTTAAGAGTCCTGTATTGTTATTTATCATCACTATCTCACTGAGGCGGTACTGGGAAATTGAAGCCCCCGTCTGCCTTTCTTGGAAGTAGTAGCCGTGGCCATCCCTCAGGCTCCCTCTCCGGAAGCGAACCCTGATTCCCCATTACTCGTGGTCACTATGGTAGGGCATAAAAGAACATCGAAAGTTGAAAGAGCAGACATCGATAGATCGTCAACATCACAGGGACGTGTGATTAGCTTAGAAGTTATCTAGAGTTAACAAAGTGACAGCAGACCCTCACCTACAATTTTATATACACGGTCACTGGTCAGCTCAACGTCTGTTCCTCTTACAAGTTCATTATCATCAGACTATAGTCCGGTCAACACAATCGAAGCCACCAGCCGTCCCTCTTAGTCATGACCCCAGTTCCTAAAATCATGAAAATGTTTACCTGAACTTGCTATCACCATGGTAGGCGCATAGAAAAACATCGGAAGTTGAAAGAGCAAACATCGATAGATCATCAACATCACGGGGACGTGCGATCAGCTTAGAGGTTATCTAGAGTTAACAAAGCGGCAGCAGACCCTCACCTACAATTTTATATACACGGTCACTGGTCAGCTCAACTTCCACTTCGTTCCTCTTACAAGTTCATTATCATCAGATGATAGTCCGGTCAACACAATCGAAGCCACCGGCCGTCCCTCTTGGTCATGGCCCCAGTTCCGAAAATCATGAAAAAAAATTCTGAACTTGCTATTTATATAAAAGTAAATATACATGAAAGAATGTTTCTTAACAATTTTTCATCTAAAATCGAGGTCCTGGCTTCAAGCAGGCCACTTGCGTACATTTCACACCTCCTCCAGCCAGCACGGAGGCCTACAGAAAAATCACCCCTACAGGGGGTCTCAGCTAGTAACCAATTTAATCAAATCTATTAGACATCATGGAACCGGCGATTCATAAGGAATCTAATTTTTTTTTTTAAAAACCATCTGCTGTTGATTGCTGGTTAATCTTGCTCTCAGTTCTTTCTTTGCACTTTTTAATTCCAATGTCACCATCCCATACACTTTTATGTTTCTTTTTAAAGCCAACTGCATTAACTTAAATGAATGTTCCGTATGTAGGTTTTTCCACTCTTCTGTAAAATCCATATTATCTTGGTATTGCGACACTTCTTTGTATACTCTCAGTCCTCTTGGCACTCTATTTTGAGTCTTACACGATTGCAGTGAATTAATCGTCCAGAACAAACGGACTTCTTTCTCTGCTAGTTGTATCACTTTAGCCTCTAAAGTTCTAGTACTCATGATGACTTGTAGGCTGTCTTGTTCGTTGCACTGAGTGAAAAATGTGCCCACATCCATGCGACCCTCATTTATAGTGTCATGGTTCTTTGCCTGCTGGTCATAAAATGTTTATTTTTTGCAAAATAAATACATAAAATAGAATGCTCTGTAAAACCTCAAATGCAGCCAGACTGCTGAAGTCGGTCACACTTATACAAAGTTATGGAAAGCTCTAGCATAGAAAAATACACTGCCTTTCCAAAAAAAAAAAAAAAGTCGCCACCTGGATTTAACTAAGGAAATAGGCATGAGCCTCCTATTGGATAATTACTGCACGGGTGATTATCTTTCAGCTGGCAACAAGTTATTTAACCCCAACTGGTGCAATGAGTTGCTTCTCATTTCTTAAACAGCCATGTCAAAAGACACATCTCACTGTTGTGGAAAAGATGTTAGTCTGTTTTAAAAGGGTCAAATCATTGGCATGCATTAAGTAGAGAAAACATTTAAGGAGATTGCAGAAACTACTAAAATTGGGTTAAGAACTGTTCAACGCATTATTAAAAACTGGAAGGATAGTGGGGACCCATCGTATTAGAGGAAGAAATGTGGCCGGAAAAAAATCCTGAATGATCATGATCGGCGATCACCTAAACGTTTGGTGAAATCAAATTGAAGAAAAACAACAGTAGAACTCAGGGCTATGTTTAATATTTGAAAGTAAGAGCATTTCCACACGTACAATGCGAAGGGAACTCAAGGGATTGGGACTGAACAGCTGTGTAGCCGTACAAAAAACACTAATCAGTAGTGTTGATCACGATTATTCGAATTGCGAATTTTAATCGCAAATATCGGCACTTCGAGAATTTGCGAATATTTAGAATATCTCAGAATATATTCGTAATCGCGAATATTCGTTGTTTTTTATTCGTTATTTGCGAATTTTTATGCAAACTTTTTAATGCGAATTTTCGCAATCAAGAAAATAATGCCTGAAGATCAGGAATTCGCGAATTCGCGAATATATGGCAAATTCAAATATATCCCCTGCCGCTCATCACTACTAATCAGTGAGGCAAACCAGAAAAAAAGGCTTCAATTTGCTAGGGAGCATAAAGATTGGACTCTGGAGCAATGGAAGAAGGTCATGTGGTCTGATGAGTCTAGATTTACCCTGTTCCAGAGTGATGGGCGCATCAGGGTAAGAAGAGAGGCAGATGAAGTGATGCACCCATCATGCCTTGTGCCTACTGTACAAGCCTGTGGGGGCAGTGCTATGATCTGGGGTTGCTGCAGTTAGTCAGGTCTAGGTTCAGCAACAGTATGTGCTCCAAGAATGAGGTCAGCTGACTGCCTCAACATACTGAATGACAAGGTTATTCCATCAATGGACTTTTTCTTCCCTGATGGCACGGGCATATTCCAAGATGACAATGCCAGGATTCATCATGCTCAAATTGTGGTTCAGGGAGCATGAGACATCATTTTCACACATGGATTGGCCACCACAGAGTCCAGACCTTAACCCCATTGAGAATCTTTGGGATGTGCTGGAGAAGGCTTTGTGCAGCGGTCAGACTCTACCATCATCAATGCAAGATCTTGGTGAAAAATTATCGCAACACTGGATGGAAATAAATCTTGTGACATTGCAGAAGCTTATCAAAACAATGCAACAGTGAATGCGTGCCGTAATCAAAGCTAAAGGTGGTCCAACGAAATATTAGCGTGTGACATTTTTTTTTGGGTGGCGACTTTTTTTTGTCAGGCAGTGTATGTTAGTGGTTACCTTAAGTGAAAGGTGCTACAGAAAGTTTCAGTCTTCAAATGTTCATTCATTCCTTCATTCATTCATGCACTGTCTACAGTGCATTTGGAATCTCTTCACACTTGTACTGATGAACTTGTAGTGACACTGATTGTAATGTACTGATACACTCATAGTGACACTGATTGTAATGTACTGATACACTCGTAGTGACACTGATTGTAATGTACTGATACTTATAGTGACACTGATGGTAATGTACTGATACACCTGTAGTGACACTGATTGTAATGTACTGATACACTTATAGTGACACTGATGGTAATGTACTGATACACTCGTAGTGACACTGATTGTGTTGTACTGATACACTCGTAGTGACACTGATTGTAATGTACTGATACACCTGTAGTGACACTGATTGTAATGTACTGATACACTTATAGTGACACTGATGGTAATGTACTGATACACTCGTAGTGACACTGATTGTGTTGTACTGATACACTCGTAGTGACACTGATTGTAATGTACTGATACACCTGTAGTGACACTGATTGTAATGTACTGATACACCAGTAGTGACACTGATTGTAATGTACTGATACACCTGTAGTGACACTGATTGTAATGTACTGATACACTCGTAGTGACACTGATTGTAATGTACTGATACACTCGTAGTGACACTGATTGTAATGTACTGATATACTCGTAGTGACACTGATTGTAATGTACTGATACACTCGTAGTGACACTGATTGTAATGTACTGATACACTCGTAGTGACACTGATTGTAATGTACTGATACACTCAGTGACACTGATTGTAATGTACTGATACACTTGTAGTAACACTGATTGTAATGTACTGATACACCTGTAGTGACACTGATTGTAATGTACTGATACACTCGTAGTGACACTGATTGTAATGTACTGATACACCAGTAGTGACACTGATTGTAATGTACTGATACACCAGTAGTGACACTGATTGTAATGTACTGATACACCTGTAGTCACACTGATTGTAATGTACTGATACACTCGTAGTGACACTGATTGTAATGTACTGATACACTCGTAGTGACACTGATTGTAATGTACTGATACACTCGTAGTGACACTGATTGTAATGTACTGATACACCTGTAGTGACACTGATTGTAATGTACTGATACACTCGTAGTGACACTGATTGTGTTGTACTGATACACTCATAGTGACACTGATTGTAATGTACTGATACACTCGTAGTGACACTGATTGTAATGTACTGATACACTTATAGTGACACTGATGGTAATGTACTGATATACTCGTAGTGACACTGATTGTAATGTACTGATACACTCGTAGTGACACTGATTGTGTTGTACTGATACACTCATAGTGACACTGATTGTAATGTACTGATACACTCGTAGTGACACTGATTGTAATGTTCTGATACACCTGTAGTGACACTGATTGTAATGTACTGATACACCTGTAGTGACACTGATTGTAATGTACTGATACACCAGTAGTGACACTGATTGTAATGTACTGATACACCTGTAGTGACACTGATTGTAATGTACTGATACACTCGTAGTGACACTGATTGTAATGTACTGATACACTCGTAGTGACACTGATTGTAATGTACTGATATACTCGTAGTGACACTGATTGTAATGTACTGATACACCTGTAGTGACACTGATTGTAATGTACTGATACACCTGTAGTGACACTGATTGTAATGTACTGATACACTCGTAGTGACACTGATTGTAATGTACTGATATACTCGTAGTGACACTGATTGTAATGTACTGATACACCTGTAGTGACACTGATTGTAATGTACTGATACACTCGTAGTGACACTGATTGTAATGTACTGATATACTTGGAGTGACACTGCAACTTGGATTGGAGTGTGTGATTGCGTTCTCTCTTGCAGTTTGCTGCAAATGCTCTGCTTTCTATCTACACTTGTTCGCAGCCTAGGTGATTCTCCTCCTGCAAATTGCATTACGTGTACTTTGCTGTCTACAGCCAGTGTGCACTGACCTCCTGACCTGATATGTTCAACCTCCTCCCCAGAGAGAGCCATTAGAAACAGGACTAGTGTTATGACAGATTTATATCAGATTCTGCAGAACATTCATGTAGGTAAGACTTGGGAGGACATTTATCAAGACCAGTCTTGATTCCCCCTCCGCAGCCGGAGGATGCACCAAAGTTACCCCATTGCACAGGCCATAGATTTGATTTATCCTCCTGCAGGGAGTGCGACACACAAAAATTTACGACAGCCCCCAGACTGCAGTAGCTTTCTATTTTCATAACACCAGAATACTGGCCAGACCTGCTGACCATACCCCTCCCACCCTCGTCATGACCCTTTTCTCACCACTTCAGAAAAGTGTTGAGAAGGAGGAAAATTCGCAAGTAATGCTGCAAAAATAGTGCGCAACACAAATTGTGACTTTTTCACCCCACAATAGTGGCATAAATAACATGATAACTGCCCTCCTTAGACTTTGCAGAAGCAAATTGGTAAGACATATCTACTGGTCTATTTAGAAAGCTGCTTAATTTTGCATTTAAGAAACGAAATGAATAAGAAAAAACTAGTTAAAAGGGGTTCAGAGTATTTAAGTGGTTAAATATGTTTAGCATTTCACAGAAAAGAATTAAAGGTGGAACGGTCTTATGGTTACCTGTTTCTTGAAATCTTTTAGGCAGGAGGCTGCAGACTGGTATCTCAGCATCCTGCCTAAGCCTGAGGCTTCGTACCCAGCCAAACAGAATTCTACTCTGTACTAATGAGGGGAAGGTACCCGAAACAGCTGCCTATGGATGGATATCTGGCCTGGCTATATTGCCTTGTCAAATGCCAAGGCTTGTTGGAAAGTTGGATATTAATTCATAAGGAGCCACATCCAATAGGTGACACTAGTGAGATGGTTCTCGTTCTTGGGCAATACCTCTTTGCATCTTAAAATATTTTAAAATCCCCCTCAAACTTTAGTTTTTCCACCATTAATGTGTCCTAAATTACACCCTATTTTGAATCCATTAAATGAAATGTCTTTCATTTACTTCTTCTTTAGTTCCACTGAATATATTTACTGCTCTAGTAGAAATTTTAAGAACTATAATTGGCAATATCACTTAAAAGTACATACAAAGACCATAGACAAAAATTGGGTGTCACTTTGAGAAGAATAATTACACGGTTTGCAGTTCTCATCTGTACTAAATCAGTTTTATAGACTACACCTCAATAGTACTGTTTATCTGTTTTTTATTTTCTCTTATATATTTGGTAGTCATAAAGGTTAATAGTTTTAGAATGCTTACAGGTAAACACTCCCTGGGTCTTTCCATGATGTCTTTCTCATTTTTGTTCAAGTTTTTATAGCAAAGAAATTATTGCTGAAAATAAACATTTTACTGCAGTACATTTGTCTCTTCTCCCTCCATATACAATGATGACCATTTCAGCAACTTCTTGTTGTGACAAGTGCCAAAGTGTAAAACCTCATAGTTATTAGTTTTGATGTTGAGAGAACATGTTTTTTTATGACGGGCTATAATAAAGCATAAAAAAAAAGTCAAGACTGAAAGGAGTTTTCGGTAATAATTATTTTTTATTAAGTGCCTGCAGCATGGTCCATGATACAGAAGAATCATACTAACTTGTTCTCCACACTGCTCCGGTCCACCCACCCCCGCCCCCTCCACACTGCCCCCGCTGTCTCTATGGCCCTCATGGACTCCATCTTCCACTACAATGATGCCGTATATAGACAATACAGACAACCTCCATTTCGTTCTGCCTGGTGACAAAACTACCTCTTCTTCCAAGAGTAATCCTCTCTATACCATCTATGCAACCAAGCTAATGGCAGCTTGCATGAAAAAAACTAAAAATACTGGGGTGTCTGTCCTACTCCTTTTACTGTACTGCTTGTCATGTGAGGCAACAGCACTGTCCCACGCACTAAACAAGCTGAACAAGGGAACCATGAGCACAGCAGTACATAAGGGAATTGGAGAGTTGAGAATACCCCTTTAACAGCTCAACTGAATCCCAATTTAGGAACCATTGAAAGTGTTAAATAGTTTTACTTTTTGCATATACAGTTAGGGTCTAAGTTACCATAATTATACACCAGTTTTGGCACGAAAAAGCTGCAAACTACATGTTTGCAACTTTTTAAATACCATTTTTGTGAAAATTGTGTTTTTCCGCCACCATCACCACTTGTTTCCCTGCAGCGAAGCCCAGATCCCTGTATAAGGGTTAAAGGGTGAATACTGGGGATTGCCAAGATAAAGTGTTTTGGATTAGCCCAAAGCCAAATATGTTGGTTGACACAGTGGCTCCATACCCTCTGACTTTTCTATTGTCATTGCCCACTGCAATCTCCAACCCATTCCCACTGTATCTACTGTAGTAGCATCTAAACCTACAGAAAAAACTGAGACTACATCGGCTTAAAGTAACAAATTTTTTTTTATTAAATACATACAAATAAAGTAAAGAGACACGGTACATCAAAAATATAGTGCGGACTACTCCTGAGGAAGAAAAAGCGGTCGCAGACCTATATAATAGTAATTTAGTATACATATGGAGGACAGAAGAGTGGGGATCCTATGGCTGATATAGTAATCAAATTTTCTGAGGCTAAAGCTGATTCCAGAGTCTCCAATGGGCAAATGCCAGAAAGTGCATATAGGTGTAAATAATGGGGGTGTTAAGGCATTAAAATGTACACACAATAGGGATAATTAGACTGCCTAGCCACCACCACAATGACTGTGCTAAATCAAGCAATTGTCCAGAGGAGAACAAGATCAGCTGCCCAGTACATATAAGAAGCAAAGATAAAAAACAGACCACATATAGATCTATACCACATCTCCATAAAGTGCAAGTGCAGAAAATAAATTGACAGTCCTACATATTATCAATGTATAAACATCCAGACCTACCCATATAAGAGAAAAGAGTTCCTCAGGAGAGCCGCACTCCCCGGCGCTCATTTCGGCGATACCTTCTTCTGTAGTAGCATCTAAGCTAGACACTATTCAGAGTATCAAACATTGGACCAGTTTTGTGCTCTTCCTGGCCCAGCTAAGTACCTTAACGCAGGAGCTAATAATGGAAATAGCAGTTGTGGGGTGGTATCTGTAGTATAAGGCTTAGAGGAGGGGAGCATTAGTGATGTAATGAGTTTATGGAGATTGATTTTTTCTATTTTTGTACTGATAGTAAACCCTACATGAAAGTACATTTAAAAAATCAGCATTTACAGTCTTGCCAGATTCTGTATGTGCAATTGTACTATAGGAGCTCAGAGCTGTTTCAGCAACTTCCTAGCCATTTAAAGGGGGTTTTCACCTCCAAAATCAGTTTCACATTAACCAAACTGTCATGTAGGGTAAGTGCCGCAAAACATAACCATAACTTTCTTGTGAATATCTGGCCCTATAATCGCGAGAAATGCTTCTTTTTAGTTCTATGTAAATAAGGTTTTCGGTGCATCATAGGTGGGCCCACTCGATTCAATCCACCAGGCTTATGCTGTTCCATCACTGCTGGCTCTGAAATCTGGGGCTGCCAATCAAATAAGGGGGGTGGTACTGGGCGGTTTTACTGGCGTAGAAGAATTAGAAAACCGGATTTTCACAAGAAACACAAAATAGAATAAGATCATAGTTGGTCAGCTTACCTCATATTGATTCTGTCCATTTTCTTGATACCAGATGGTGCAAGGGAGGAAGACTACGTATCAGTCCTGGGTAAATAATCTAGAGCATAAAAGAAGTTGTCTCCAGGACTCATCAAAAAAATTAAAACTTCAATTTTATTGCTTCATAATAAAATACAGTACATACATGGTTACATGTGATCCAGGGAGATCCTTACACGCTTCAACCAAAATGTATTGTTCTTACTTATAGCAAATAATGTAGCAACAAACATTCAGGGAACAACCGGTCATTACAGGGGCAGACCATATACTGTATATATACTATATACTGTATACAACCCGTGCACAGGGTCTAACTGCTACCTTAAATAATAATACTGTAGTCTTTTCAACTGGCTATTAGTTGACATCTAAGGACTAGGTTACTTATTTGTCTCAATCAGGGCCTGATTATGGTAAGGGTACACGTGGTGCATGCCCTGGGGCCTCCACCACCCTGGAGTGCCAAGGAGCCTCCACCAAAACTACTGACAGTACATACAGTCAGTGTAATAAGTGCGGCTGTGTCACCATGAGATGCTGCACACACAGTGAGCAGCAAAGTAGGACCTCCGTGTAGCTTGAATGAAGTTGTGATGTCAGCGCTGGCCACACAGAACAGGGCAATGTGAGTTTTTCTCTTAGAGTCAGCAGTCCTGTACAAATGCTAGTTAAGGGTGGGTCTGAAAGACTAGAGGGAAGAGATGCACTACAAACTCTGACTTAACAGTAGCAGTGCAGGAGACCTGTTTCTGTGTTTACATTGGTTTTCCAAGAATTTTTAACTGATGACATATCCTCTGGACAGGTCATTATTACCTGATCATTGGGGGTCTAACACCTGGGACTCCCACCATTCAGCTGTCTGAGAAGACATTGGTGTTCTGACCCCCACCAATCATATACTGATGACCTATGGAGTGGATAGGTCATCAGTTAAAAAATCTCAGAAAACCTATCATCGCTAGGCTCTGTCTCTGTACAGTGTACAAAATACGCTTAGCTCTAATTGGTTAATTGCACTTCTCCTTGTCATAGCCACAGATCTGTAAAGCCTGCGGAGGATCAGAAGAGGTGCAGTGAAGTAGAAATCCCACCCACCCGTCACAGCCAAGGCCTCCTGTAGGGCCAGCTGCCTGACAATACACCAGCTCTGAGTATTAACCCTCTATCTCCTGATGTACATGCCTCTGCCCTTCTTCACCTCCACATTAGGCCTCATGCACATGACAGTCAATAATGGCAGTGTGACAGCTATTTAACTAACGGCCATTTTTAGCACCAATGAAAGTTCTTTTAACGGCCAGTTAATAGCGTCCGTCCATTGAAATCAATGAGACCATTTTTAACTGCCAATTGACAGTAGTACCATGGCAACTGGATGCCTGACAGGGTCCTGTACTGCAATGTATTGTAGAGCCATCAGACCCACTGGATCTTCAAGAACCAAGTGGGCCTGAGTCAAAAAAGTGTAAAAAAAAAATGTAACATTTTCCCAAATAAATTTTTTGTCACTTGCCATCACAAAAAGTGCAAAACCAAGCAATCAAAAGCGTGTATGCCCCCCCCCCCCCCAAAATAGTACCAATCAAACCATCAACTTATCCCACAAAAAATGAGACCCTACCTGAGACAATCTGCCACAAAATAAAAAACTATGGCTCTCAAACTATGGAGACACTAAAACATAAATTTTTTTGTTTCAAAAATGCTATTATTGTGTAAAACTTAAATAAATAAGAAAAAGTATACATATTAGGTATTGCCACGTCCGTAACGACCTGCTCTATTAAAAAATATCACATGATATAACCCCTCAGGTGAACGCCGTAAAAATAAATAAATAAAAGCGGTGCCAAAATTACCAATTTTTTGGTCACCTTGCCCCAAAAAGTGTAATAATGAATGATCAAAAAATCACATGTACCCAAAAATGGTACCAATAAAAAACGTCAACTCTTCCTGCAAAAAACGAGCCCTTGCTCAAGACGATCGGCAGAAAAATAAAAAAATATGGCGTTCAGAAAATGAAGACCCAAAAACATAATTTTTTTTCAAAATGCTTTATTATGTAAAACTGAAACAAACAAAGACAGTAGACATATTTGATATCATCGCATCTGTAACAACCTGCTCTAAAAAAATAGCACATGATCTAACCTGTCAGATGAACGTTGTAAAAAATGGGGTCACTTCTTGGGGTTTTTAATTTCTGGGGACCTCAGGAATTTTTTAAATACGACATGGCACCTAAACTCCATGTCTGCCAATTCAGGCCTGCCAGAAAAATCCATATTTTGTTGTTTGCCTGCTGTGTGCCCATACAGCAGGCTACAAGCACATATGGGGTGTTTCCTGAATGGGGAGAAAATGTGGAACACATACTGGGGTGCATTTTCTCCTTTAACCCCTTGTGAAAGTGAAAATTTGGGGTCTGCTAGTAATTTTTCATTTCACAAATGTGTGCTTTGAAAACCTTTAGCAAGTGTCCCTGCCTTCTGTGAGACATCTGTTTGCTGAAAAGTACCCTTTCCACCACTTAAAATGTTCGTACGGGGGTGTTCTTTCCAAAATGTGGTCACTTCTTGAGGTTTTTAATTTCTGGGGACCTCAATTTTTTTAATGCGACCTGGCACCTAAAATAAATGACTGCCAATTCGGGTCAGCAAAATATTTTGCTGACCGACTCTAGAGCCCTGCTGTGCGCCCATACATCATTTTTTTAGAACATATCGGGTGTGCTCACTACACACCTTGAAAGATTCCTTGAGGGGTGTAGTTCTCAAAATGGGGTCCCTTTTTGGGGGTTTCCACTGTAGGGAACATACGTGACATAGCTCCCAATTACCATCCCAGCTAAATCCACTCTCCTAAAGCCATATGGTGCTCCGTCCAGTCTGAAGCTTGCTGTGCACCCATACATCATTTTTGAGCACATATGGGCTGTTGCCGTTTTTTTGGGGGGGGGAATGGGGAACAAAGTTTCAGGTGCATTTTGTCCTGTTACCCTTTGTGAAAGTGAAAAATGTGGGTTTAAAGCAACTTTTTCTAGAAAAAAATGAAATTTTTCATTTTCACTGCCAAGTGTTTCCTAATTCTAGGAAACACCTTTGAGGTCAAAGTGCTCACTACACATCTTGAAAGATTCCTTGATGGGTGTGGTTTCCAAAATGGGGTCCTTTTTGGGGGTTTCCACTGTAGGGCCACCTCAGGGTGTTTTCATATGCGACATAGCTCCCAATTACTATTCCAGCTAAATCCGCTATCCAAAACCATATGATGCTCCTTCCACTCTGAAGCCTGCTGTGCGGGCATACATCAGTTTTTGAGCATATATTGGGTGTTTCTGTAAACTCCAGAATAAGGGAAATAGATTTTGAGTTTTGTTTGGCTGTTAACCCTTGATTTGTTGCAGAAAAAATAAATTGAAATTTAAAATCTGCAAAAAAAAAGTAAAATTTTAATATTTTATTCCTATTTTCCTTTAATTCTCATGGGACACCGAAAGGGTTAACAAAGTTTGTAAAATCAGTTTTGAATAGCTTGAGGGGTGTAGTTTGTAAACATTTATGGCTGGTTTCTAATATGTAAGCCCCACAAAGTGACTTCATAACTGAACTGGGTTTTGGAAAATTTGGTTTTGGAAGTTTTCTTAAGATTAATTATTTATTATTTATTAAGATTTGCCTCTAAACTTCTAAGCCTTGTAACGTCCCAAACAAATAAAATGTCATTTTCAAAAGTATCCAAACACGAAGTAGACATATGGGAAATGTACATTCAAAACTATTTTTGGAGGCATTACTATCTATTTTAAAAGTAGAGAAATTTAAATTTGTAAATTTGCAAATATTTAAAAAAAAATTAAATTTGGTATTTTTTTAATAAATAAAAATGAAATATTTTGACTCAAATTAACCACTGTCATGAAGTACAATATGTGACAAGAAAACAACCTCAGAATGGCCTGAATAAGTAAAAGCGTTTTAATGTTATCACCACATAAAGTGACACTGGTCAGATTTGCTAAAAATGGTCTGGTCCTTAAGGTGAAAATGGCAGGGTCCTTAAGTGGTTAATATAAAATGGTGGGCTGGAGAAGAACTTGTTCCAGTGCTGACCATTTCAACAAAGACTAACTGGTACAGAAAAGGGTAGGTCATTTACCAGTTCCTATACAGTCTAATTTATAGGATTTGTATATTTATTCCTTTTTTGTAAGCTACTGTACAGGGAGCTTTAATAAAAATGTACTGTAGACCTCGTCAGATATTTTGCCCAGGGGCCTCTGCCAGCCTTAATCCTGCCCTGCTCACTGTTAATGATTGGTTCAGAGATAAATGATTTTTTTCAGAGCCAAGGTCTATGGCTAGCACCCGTAGTACTATCACACTGGAAAGCTGGAAATCAAGGAGACCATATACAGTTATTACAAAGTGGACCTCAAGTACCACAATAGACATCCTACACAAAATGGCAATAGTGTGGATGTGGTAAATAATATAACAATATAGCAAAAACAAATGACAAAACAGGTGCACACTGCGGTCTTACTAAGCCCTCAAACTGATGTTAAAAAGGCCTGGGCCATATCAGCCAGTCTTAAGTGGGGCTAACAGCCTTCTCCCTCCTCCCATTGCAGGTATGGTTACATGCTGGAGGTAACTGAGGAGTCTGCTGCGAGTCGGCCTAATACATTCCTGTAATTTTGCCCACTGGCCCCTGGTATTGCCCATATGGCACAGGTAGGTGAGTGTTAGGTCCCGAGCTACTTGAGAGACCTTGGCGTGGTGCTCGGGCTTAAGACATGGCCTCCACTGTAGGACATGTTGACTAACCTCTCAATTTTAACATCAGTTTGAGGACTTAGTAAGACCGCAGTGTGCACCTGTTTTGTCATTTGTTATTGCTATATTGTTATATTATTTACCACATCCACACTATTGCCATTTTGTGTAGGATGTCTATTGTGGTACTTGTGGTCCACTGCGGGCATCCTCCACCGTATGCATTTTTGCTGTGGATCGCCATTAGCAACGGGCCACAACTGCAGGATCTGCTCCCCTGTATATATATGCACAACTGCATTTTTGGGTTGAGCACATCCTGCTTCATGCCACCTTTCAGTTGGTTTGTGCCTATATCTTTTTGACCTATTTGTTGATTTGCCAGAGAGCAGCCCTTGGGGAAACATAATGGTGGACATGTCCCATACTAGCCAAATTATGGAGAGGTGCAAAGTCAGAGAAATGTTTTTTAAGATGCTCCACAATTGTTTACCCTGCTTACCTCATTCATCCTGTGCTGGGGGACAAACTACCTGATGTAATATCCAATCCAATGCGGAATCTTACCTGTACTTGGTGTTTTTGCCTTGTTTCTGATACATTCCTCCAATAAACCTCTGTTGAAATTTAACCCCTTTAAGACTGGGGTAATTTTAAATTTTGCATTTTCATTTTTTAATCCTTGCCTTCCAAAAGCCATAACTTTTTTACTTTTCCATTCACATAGATACATAGGGCTCTTTTTTTTCCAGGACAAGTTGTATTTTGTAATGAGAATATTTAATTTACCATATATTGTACTGAAAAAAGGGGATTATTTGTGGGTGAAATAAGAAAATAATGCAATTATGCCATTTTTGGGAGGCTTTTGCATTTGCAGGGATTTCTGGTTTGCATCAACATCCAGTAAAATTATTATTTAGGATGGCAGCTGTAATTATGTAATGTGTTTCTTTACCTTTATTGCTCTTATCTCCTGTTGTGGGCTGTGGTGACATGACCCTGTGTTATTATGCCCATCAATTCTCCATTGGTTCAGATGGATTATTTGATCAGCTCCGCCTCCACAACTGGGTAACAAGAGAAGTGCCATTTGGCTGCTCACGTGATCCCTTAACCAATCAGCAGGCACGAGTTGTTTAAAGAGGCTGTCCAATATATAAAGTGTTTATCTTTAAGACTGCTGACACCAGAGCATACATATTCCCTATTGGGAGCTCAGGGTGCCACCTAGTGGCAAAACTTTGGCATTACCATAAAAATGTACCCAAATTAAAGAGGTTTGTAAGAGAACTGATTTTTAATGTTATTATTAACCTTTTCAGGACCTTGCAATTTTCTGTTTTTGAATTTTTGTTTTTTACTCTCTGCCTTCCTGAAGCCATAAGTTTTATTTTTTTTCCAATCTCATAGACATATCAGGGCTTATCTTTTGCTTCTGCTTCAGTTTTATGGGTTTCGTTTTTAGAGTGTTCTCTATGCCATAAAACTGACCAGTTACCTTCATTCTAATAGTCAGTATGATTACAGCAACAGCACATTTATATTTTTCTTTTATTTTTAGTTTATTTAATTGTAATACTTTAAAAAAATTAAAAACTTTCAAAAAAAATGCAATTTTTATTCCTTTACATGACCTTATTCTGACCCCCATAAGTCCCTAGGGGACTCGAACATGTGAATGCCTGGTTGCTTCTCCCATAGACTGAAATGAATTACCAATGTATCCATAGGAACATCTCTGCTCAGGCATTTAGCAGGCTCAAGGCCACCACAGTGAACAAATGGCCTCCCTGATCTCAGTGCCCGGGGAGCCATTCGTCATTGAATACGGTAACTGAGGGCTAAATATCTGTGATCATCATTATGGCCGATCAAAGACATTAGCTCTAGGTGACTGCTTTGTAAAACAGCAGGAACCTGGCGGCTACGCTGCCCACTCAGCTTTTTCAGCAGACACCATGTTTTAATATTGGACTTTTGCCATATATGTACAGCAGAGATCTGGAAGGGGTTAATGCAATAAATGAGCCTACACGTAGACAATTTTTTTACAAATTTCTCTGCTTTCTTCTACCAGCACACAGCTGAAGTCTCTACCGACCATGGCAAATGGTCATGATTGGTGAAATGGTGAACTTTAGTTCTGTTTTTTTTGGAGACTTGTGAAAAAGAAAGGATTAAAGGCCATCTGTCAGCAGACTTGTACCTATGACACTGGCTGACCTGTTACATGTGCTCCTGGCAGCTGAAGGCATCTGTGTTGGTCCCATGTTCATATGTGCCCGCAATGCTGAGAAAAATGATGTTTTAATAGATACAATTGAACCTCTAGGAGCAACGGGGGCGTTGCCTCACCAATCAGATTAGTGCTTGTTGGTTGCTGTGGGCAACTGAACAGTGCTTCCCTACATATACAGTGAGGTCACCAGTACAAGAAGTCATTGGCTGCTCGGATAAAGTAGGCAATAGAACAAAGAGATGGGGGATCTGAGTGGTAAATGAGCAGTTTACACATATCTACCAAATTTCTAGGGCTATTAGATGCACCTGACTATAGGACGCACCCAGGTTTTAGAGAGCCAAAAATTATTTCAGCATAAATAACATTAATCTGCGGGTTAGTACAATTATGGTGATACCAAATATTGATAGGTTTTTATGTTCTACTACTTCTGCACAATAAAAACACTTTTAAAAAATCTTTGATTTTTGCATTGCCTCATTATACAATGTAAAGTAAAGGTAAGGGAAGGCCAGTGAATGGCTGGTCGGGCATTTCAAGGCATTCCCTGCTTGTCAAGGTGGAATACGGAAGTACAGCGAGGATGCGGCAGTGTCGGAATGGCAGCAGGAGGGGATTGGCGGAGGTGATTATAACTTTTTTATGTTTCTAAGCCACTCTGATCCCACTACCACTAAAATTTGTTGCACTGGAAAATCCCTTATAGTCAATGTGAACCTAAGGCTAGCCATACACATTAGATAGCTGTTGGCCAACTTATTTTTATGCAGATAAGGCTTGCAGTGCACCATGGGCAGGACTGCTCCAGTCAGTGCACCTGCATCATTACCCTGAAATCTCAGGGACTGTACAGGCAGTGGACCAGTATATGGCTGTAGATCATCTGGTACTGGTTCGTGGGGAGCACTGGAGTTGAATACCAAGGACATGAACTATTGGCTAGGCCTGAGGCCAATGAGGCAGTGCTAAGGTGCAGGATGGTCGCGATGACATGCAGCAGGTCACAGGCGGCGTGATAAAATCTTCACTCCACCAGAGACCCGGTGTAGGAAGTTGCAATGATGTTCATGACCGCCTATACGTAACCACAGGCAGCCGGAGCAGCAGACTGGAAGAGGCCTGTATCACAGACAGCCGGAGGGAGGTGAGTCATTTGTGCTTCTGTTATTTTGGTTTGTGAACTTTATAGAGGAGGAGATAGAGCATTATTTACTGGGGGGCACTACATGTAAAGAAGCACTGCTGGAGGTGCATATTAAAAGAGACCACACCTGGGGGGGGAATGTTAAATAAGGCCACTTCTGGGGGGGCTCTAGATTTAAGGTGCACTATATTTAAAGAGGCCACAACTGTGAGGCATTATATGTGAAGAGGGCACTACTGGGGATAATATATGTGAAGAGGGCACTACTGGAGGACATTATATTTGAAGAGGGCACTACTGGGGACATTATATGTGGAGAGGACACTACTGGGGGCATTATGTGTATTATATGTAAAGAGGGCACTACTGAGGGGAATTATATGTAAAGAGTACACTACTGGGGGCATTATATGTATTATATGTAAAGAGGGCACTACTGAGCGGAATTATATGTGAAGCGGGCACCACTGGGGGGGGGGGCATTATATCTACTGTGGCCTAAATGGGGATGATTACTAAGTAAAGGCATTTAAAAGATGCATTATTACTAAATAGGTGCCTTCTGTGTGTTCAGTTATGCAGAAAGTTACCCAACCACCACCGATGCACAGGAACATTTACTTGCATTAAACCAGTCCCTGGTACAAAAAACATTGGGGACCAATGCTCTTTAAGAATAACGCATAGATTGTAATCACTTTGATATGGATGAATACATGTCCAGTAAATGAGAAATACAAAGTTTCTTAATTTTATCCTAGTTTGAAATGAAAATTCTCAATAATAAAATGTCAATGATTTGTTTACAGCAGATGTTTTTCTTACAAATGAAGCAAATTTCGTGATTTCATGTTCTCCAAACATGGCAATTAAGAGCTACATGATGATATCTTTCGCCTTTCACAAATAAAGTATTTGAGTGTTCATCCATTTCTAATTCAAAGAGAAACCACTTGCAAGGGCATTCTGTGCACAATAAACTAATTAAATAAATAACTAATTAGCAAAGCACTGCCTGAAAGCGGATTCTGTATGTAGAGACTTTCTGCAAAAGAGCCTGTGAGATAAAAACTAATAGGAAACAATATCCGTGTAGTCGGATTTATATTTATGCAGAATTGTTATAGCACATTACACTATGGAAGCTTTCTAAAGAAACAATAGCTAAGAAAATCGAGCTATCAAGCTAACGAATTGACTATTTGACAATTTTTTCAGACGTTTTAGAAGATGTGATTGATCTACCCAAATAAACCCGCACATTTTTCATTCCAGTGGCTAAGTGGGCAGCAACGTTAATTGGTGGAAGGGTTGACATGAAATGACACTTGTTTCTCTGAAGGCAACAAGGTGAGTTCCCATCACTTCTAGTTACAGTATTTCCATTGTTCTACCCCATTTTTTTTACCGGATACAAAAAGTTCTACAAGCTGAAATTTATTGTCTAGTCTTTTCGATAGGAATCTGCAATGGAGCCTCCAATGCAGATATGAACAAACCCTAACACAGCCAACATTGTTCTTCTAGACCAGTGGTTTCCAACTCCAGTCATCAGGGCCCAAATGCCGGTCATAATTTAAGAATGTCCCTCAGAATGAATACCTGTGGTAAGTCCTGATGCACTGACACTTATTATATCACCTGCTCAATACTAAGGAAATCCTGAGAACATGACTGGCAGGTGGGCCTGAGGACTGGAGTTGAGGAATACTGTTCTAGACCAGTGGTCTCCAACCTGTGATTCGCTAGCTTTTGCAGAACTACAACTCCCTGTATTCCCTAATACCCTCTGGATGAAACTTTGGCTATTGCTCCAACTTTAAATTCTGGGTGTAAATTAAAGATATTTCCAATAGGAACACAGAATCGTTCATACTTTCTACTCAGAGCACCCTCTAAGAACATAGATATAAACAACAAAAAGTCCCATGGCCTGAGGATAGGGAACAAGTGTTAGTAGTGGTACAAGTCTATTAACCTAGTTTTCTTTGCTCCAGTGCTGAGGTATTCCTGCCCACTCTCTGTCCATGGACCAAAAGTCCACCACTGAAATAGTGCATCAATAAGCACCACTAAAACCTCCAGTCTATGGGACATGGGCTGCTGCATAGTAGACTGAAGTCCATAGTCTGAAGAACTCTACATTGAATAATTACAATGGGATGCTTAAATGTTTTTTCCAGTGTTTTCAGGACAGCATATCAATATCAGATTGGCATGTGTCCAACACCCTACAACCCCTGCCGATCAGCTGTTCAGGAGTAGCTCTGGCTTCATATTGTAGTGGACAAAGCTGCACAAGTAACTGCGGCGCTGTCCCCGTTAGGTGCTTTACTAGCTCAATGTAGTTCTGAGGATAGGCCATCAATATAAAGAAAATGGAAAACTCATCTAGCGGTACAGTCCCTTTCTTCACTAGAATTGCACTAGTGGATGTTAGAATCACAAATGCCACCATGACTTAAGATTACAGCTTCCCTCCATTAGCAATATAGGAGAAAGGGGCCCCTAATAGACATCAAAACAGTCAAAGTGAATCAAGCAGATGGGCACTGCTGCTGACATCACTTTCTGCTCCTGCTAGCCACCTCCATTCTGAAGCAGAAGGCTAGTACATTTCTTTAGCCTAGTTATATGTATAGCCTCCCTATAGGTGTGAAATAGAGTAGATCAGGAATCCTATGTTACTTGCAAGCTGACAAAGGCAGGCACATTCATCTTAGTAAGGCTGTTGAACTTTGACCTATAGGTATGTTGGATTGTTAACCGAAGTGTATTATTCATATATGGTTACTAAGAAATATACCACAATTCAAACTGCTATACTGTATATACAGGAGGTGAACTCCAGCATCCAGGGTTATACAAACCGGATTCCAAAAAAGCTGGGACACTATACAAATCGTGAATAAAAACTGAATGCAATGATGTGGAGGTGCCAACTTCTAATATTTTATTCAGAATAGAACATAAATAAACTGAGAAAATGTACCATTTTAAGGGAAAAATATGTTGATTCAGAATTTCATGGTGTCAACAAATCCCCAAAAGTTGGGACAAGGCCATTTTCACCACTCTGTGGCATCTCCCCTTCTTTTTACAACACTCAACAGACGTCTGGGGACCAAGGAGACCAGTTTCTCAAGTTTAGAAATAGGAATGCTCTCCCATTCTTGTTTAATACAGGCCTCTAACTGTTCAATCGTCTTGGGCCTTCTTTGTTGCACGTTCCTCTTTATGATGCGCCAAATGTTCTCTATAGGTGAAAGATCTGGACTGCAGACTGGCCATTTCAGTACCCGGATCCTTCTCCTACGCAGCCATGATGTTGTGATTGATGCAGAATGTGGTCTGGCATTATCTTGTTGAAAAATGCAGGGTCTTCCCTGAAAGAGATGATGTCTGGATGGGAGCATGTGTTGTTCTAGAACCTGAATATGTTTTTCTGCATTGATGGTGCCTTTCCAGACATGCAAGCTGCCCATGCCACACGCACTCATGCAACCCCATACCATCAGAGATGCAGGCTTCTGAACTGAGCGTTGATAACAACTTGGGTTGTCCTTGTCCTCTTTGGTCCGGATGACATGGCGTCCCAGATTTCCAAAAAGAACTTCGAATCGTGACTCGTCTGACCACAGAACAGTCTTCCATTTTGCCACACTCCATTTTAAATGATCCCTGGCCCAGTGAAAACGCCTGAGCTTGTGGATCTTGCTTAGAAATGGCTTCTTCTTTGCACTGTAGAGTTTCAGCTGGCAACGGCGGATGGCACGGTGGATTGTGTTCACTGACAATGGTTTCTGGAAGTATTCCTGAGCCCATTCTGTGATTTCCTTTACAGTAGCATTCATGTTTGTGGTGCAGTGTCGTTTAAGGGCCCGGAGATCACGGGCATCCAGTATGGTTTTACGGCCTTGACCCTTACGCAGAGAGATTGTTCCAGATTCTCTGAATTTTCGGATGATGTTATGCACAGTTGATGATGATAGATGCAAAGTCTTTGCAATTTTTCACTGGGTAACACCTTTCTGATATTGCTCCACTATCTTTCTGCGCAACATTGTGGGAATTGGTGATCCTCTACCCATCTTGGCTTCTGAGAGACACTGCCACTCTGAGAAGCTCTTTTTATACCCAATCATGTTGCCAATTGACCTAATTAGTGTTGATTGGTCTTCCAGCTCTTCGTTATGCTCAAATTTACTTTTTCCAGCCTCTTATTGCTACTTGTCCCAACTTTTTTGGGATTTGTTGACACCGTGAAATTTTGAATCAACATATTTTTCCTTTAAAATGATACATTTATTTGGATTAAACGTTTGATCTGTCATCTACGTTCTATTACAAATAACATATTGACATTTGCCATCTCCACATCATTGCATTCAGTTTTTATTCACAATTTGTTTAGTGTCCCAACTTTTTTGGAATCCGGTTTGTACATTATATGTACAGTGCATTCAGAAAGTCTTCAGACCCTTTCACTTTTTTTCATAATTTGCTATGTTGCGGCCTTGTGGTAACATAAAAAAAAAATCAAGGCTTCCCCATCAGTCTGCCCTCAATATATACTAAAATTTTGCATGGACCTAAGTATTTAGACTCTTTTCTATGTCACTTGAAGGGGGCTTTGGCGAGCCCTTATTTCTCTTGATCATTTCTCTTTTAGATGTTTCCATGCCTTGATTGGAGTCACCTGTCAGTTGATTGGACATGATTTGGAAAGACACATATACTGTCTCACGGCTGACAATGCATATTAGAGCAAAAACTAAGCCATGAGGAAATAATTGCTTGTAGAGCTCAAAGGCAAGGTTGTGTGGAGGCACAAATTTGAAAATTTCTGTCCCACCAAAAGTTCCCAAGAGCATAGTGGCCCTCATAATTCTTAAATGGAAGATATTTTGAACAACTAGGACTCTAGCTAGAGCTGGCCATCCCACCAAACTCAGTAATCGGAGAAAAGGGGCCTTTGTAAGAGAAGTGACCAAGATGGTCAAGTTGGCAGATGGGGGAATCTTCCTGAAGATTGACCCTCACAGAAGCACTCCACCAATCTGGGCTTTATGGTAGAGTGGCCAGAAAGAAGTCTTTCCTGAATAAAAGACACATGAAATCCATTTGCAGAAAAGAATCTAAAGGACTCTCAGACTGTGAGAAACAAGATTCTCTGGTCTGATGAAACCAATATTGAACTTTTTGGCCTTAATTCTAGGCATCATGTTTGGAGGAAACCAGGCACTGCACAATACCATTCCTATGTTGAAACATGGTGGTGGCAGCATCATTATGTGGGGAAGTTTTTCAGCAGCTCGGACAGGGAGACTGGTCAGGGTTGAGGGAAAGCATAATGGAGCAAAGTACAGAGGTATTTTTATTGAAAACTTGATCCAGTGTGCTCTCTGGACTTCATACTGGGCTAAAGGTTCAGCTTCCAACAAGATAATGACTTTAATCACAGACAAGACAACACAGGAGTGTCTTAAGGACAACTGTGTGAATGTCCTTGAATGGCCCAGGCGGAGACCTGACTTGATCCCCAAGGAATTTCTCTGGAGAGACCTGGAAATTAGCTTTTCACCGAGAGTCCCCAATGAACCTGACAGAGTTTGACAGGATCTGCAGAGAATGGCAGAAAATCCCCACATGGTGGGAATTGTAGCATCATACCCAAGAAGACTGGAGGTGGTAATACTGCCAAAGGTGCTTCAACTAAGTACTGAGTAAAGGGTCTGAATACTTATAGCAATGCAAGTTTTTCCTTTTCAATAAATTAGCAAAGATTTTGAACATTCTGTTTTTACTTTCTCATTATGGGGTATTGAGTGCAAAATGATTGGGAAAATTCTGAACTTTTTTTATTTTAGCACAAAGCCATATGATAACAAAATGTGAAAAAATTTAAAGGGTCTGAAGGCTTTCCAAATGCACTGTATATCTGGGGAGATTTAGCCTCACTTATGAAAACGGAAAGTGAAGCAGCTGCTCAGATTTCAAATCACATTTATAGATACCCTTGATTGGCTGCTAAATTTCTTCCCACTGTCATGTACAGTATATTTTATAAGGGTTAGAATTGGGTGCGATCCTGGTCTAATTAAATTAAATTACATTACTGCAAAAAGAACAAACAGATAAATTAGCATTAAAAGCAAATAAGCTGAAGACTGTATCACATCATTTGAAGTCTCTTCTTTTTTCCCAAAATTTCAAGAAAAAAAAAGTAATCGGATTTTAAGACTTTGCTGCCACCTGGTGGTGTATTTGATTACAAACAGCAATGATATTGAGCATCAATGATTAAGTATAAAAGTCAACTTCCTTATCCAAAGTGTACAGTGAATGAATAATCATGAGACTATATTTAATTACCTTTTATTTTCAAACATATTTTTTCACTATAAACTATGCCGAACTAAGGCTAGATCTTCGCAGCAAAAATCTATCACACCTACAGTAGGTAGCACTAGAATGAAGGGATTATTGCGACACAATCTCAGTGTTTGGGCTCATGCACACGACCGTATGTACTTTGCAATCCGCAAAAAACAGATCCGCAAAAAATACGGATGACATCCATGTGCATTCCGTATTTTGCAGAACAGAACAGCTGGCACCTAATAGAACAGTACTATTCTTGTCCGGACATTAATAGGACATCTTCTATTTTTCTGCGGAACAGAAATACAGACATACGGAAACGGAATGCACACAGGGTAACTTCCGTTTTTTTTATGTGAACCCATTGAAATGAATGGTTCCGCATGCAGTCCGGAATGGACATGGAAGGAAAATACGTTTGTGTGCATGAGCCCTTTCACTCAAATGCTAAGGATAGGTCATCAATAAGGCCTCATGCACATGACCGTATGTATTTTGCGGTCCGCAAAAAGCAGATCTTCCAAAAATACGGATGACGTCCGTGTGCATTCCGTACGGACATACGGAATCGGAATGCACACGGAGTAACTTCGGTTTTTTTTGCGGACCCATTGAAAGACACGGACACGGAAAGAAAATATGTTAGTGTACATGAGGCCTGAAGGAGTTATCCCACACAAAAGAATTACTATGCAATGGACAGGGCATTTGAAATAAATATATACCTGTAATAAAAATATCGGGGGTCATTTATTAGATATACAGCACTTTTTGGCATATAACTAGGACTTTTGACCCTCTCACTCCAGTGCCAAAAAAGTGGGCACTGTGTGGGCGTGTAAGAGGACGGGCTGGAAGGCCAGTCTCATTTATGATTTTCTGTCGCCAGTTTTTGTCATAGAAAATGACTTAAAGGGGTTGTGTCATGTCAGCAAGAAGCATTTATCATGCAGAGAAAGTTAATACAAGCTATTTACTAGTGTATTGTTATGATCCATATTGCTTCCTTAGCTGGCTACATTTATTTTTCCATCACATTATACGCTGCTCGTTTCCATGGTTACGACCACCCTGCAATCCATCAGTGGTGGTCATGCTTGCACACTATAGGAAAAGGTGACAGCCTCTCTGGTGGCCGGGACCATGGGAGCTCACATAGGCTGGTACTTTTTCCTATGGTGTGCAAGCACGACCACTGATGGACTGTAGGGTGGACATAACCATGGAAACGAGCAGTGTATAATGTGATGGAAAAATGAATCCAGCCAGCAAAGGAGGAAATATGGACAATCAAAATGCATTAGTAAGTGCCTTGTATTAACATTCTCTATATAATAAATGCTATTTGCTGAAGTGACACAAACCCTTTAAATTGATGCCAGCTCCCTTGCTGGCATAGATTTAAGTTTGGTGTACAAAGTCCTCCCAATAAGGCTATATGCACACGACAGTTGTTTTTTGCTGTCCGCAAATCGGGATCCGCAAAAAAAACTGATGGTCCATCAGTTTTTTTTGGAGGATTCCTTTGTTTTCACAGATCCCCTGTAATAAATGCCTACCCTCGTCCGCAAATGAGAAAAAAGTAGGACATGCACTACTTTTTTTGCTGAAGGGAAACACGGACAACGGACGCGGAACACACACGGATGAACGGTCAGCATTTTTTTGCTGACCCATTGAAATGAATGGGTTCCTGTCCTATCCGCAAAAAAAACTGAAACGGAAGCCGAGAAAAACAACTGTCGTGTGCATTTAGCCTAAGTAAGTAGAAAGAGAAAAAAGGTGAAAATTACTGTGCATTAGACAGCAGTGTTTTGTTGTTTTTTTGCATTGATATAGTTAAAATAATAGTATGTAATACTCCAGATATTTTTTATTTCTTAATAAATATATTTAAATTTAAATATTTCTTATTAAATTAAAAGTCCAGGAAAACACCTTTCAACCCCTTTGACTCTGCTCAGAGATATGTGTTACCGCACAGAATACTTGAAGCTAAAGTTTTCTTAAAAAGGAAGCGCTACAAAGGTCTAAGCTCCGTAGGGCCCGTTTAATCTGAAAAACGGTGTAATTATAACATTCTTTTAAACATCAATTTAAGCTTTAGCTCTGGGGATATATAAAATCCCTGAATGGCATAAGTCATACAAGAACGTCTTGAACATCAGTTAAGCTGAGGATGCCACAGGCCTAGTAGATGAAGGGGTCCTCTGGGTTTTATTAATGTAGATTTATTTAACCGAGTACTTAAAGGAAATGTGTCACCACAAATTGTGTCTGCCATTTAAAACCAGATAACAACACATCTTCTTCTTTTCTAATCAGTTTTTATTTTCCGATTACAGATTTATTTATTCTGTTTCCTGAACATGATTATGGGGGCGGCCATCTTGCTTGAACTGCTCTTAACAGCATTTAGAAAGCATTAGGAAAATTGCTTTACAGCAACCACATGGGCCATAGACAATGGAGGACACTTCATTGACTTCAATGGGAGAGTATTCTAGGCATGTTCTGTGAATTGCGCAAAAGTCATTGTACAAGAAAGAATAGATAATTGCCTATTGTGAATGGTGGATTCTGTCTTATCTGTACACAGAGGTGATATCATATAGGCAGGGTTAGAATAACGGACAAGCAGAAAACTGCAGTAAAGTGATCTGTACAGATCAAGAAGTGGCACTTATTATTAGGTTAGTGTGAAAACTGCAGGATTTTATGTTTTCTTAAAATATAGATACTGACATGGAAAATTAAAAATAACATCATCAAAAATTCTTCAAAAATACGTTTAATTAAAAAATGTGATTTAACCAGTCACAGTGCAGCGCATGCGCCCGAAGCAGACCAGGAGTGGCAGCAGCACCCAAAGCACAAGACCAGAGGCAAATCGTTTTTTTTTGTGTATGGGATGAGGTCTGCATTTGGGAGACAGTCGGGTGGGCACAGGGGTCTGAATGAATCTGGGGTCTGTATAAAGTTGGTAGCTTATCTGCGTTTTGTATGAATTTAGAGGGCTGATCTGGGGATGGTATGAATTTGGGGACTGCATTAGGGACTGATCTGTGGTCTGTGTGCATTTGGGGGCTGTTCTGGGATCTATACAAATTTGAGGTCTGATCAGGGGTCTTATGATTTTGGGGTCAGTATAATTTTGGGACCTTATTTGGGGTATGTATGAATTTGGGGTCTGATTTGGGGACTTGTCTAGGGCCTGTATGAATTTGAGGGCTCATCTAGGGATTATATGAATTGGGACTGTTTTAGAGGTTGATCTGAGGTCTATATGAATTTTGGGGCTGATTTGGGGTATATACAAATTTGAGGGTTGGTCTGCAGTCTATACGAATTTGGGGTCTGATCTGGGGGTTTATTTGGGGTCTGAATGAATTTTGGGCTGATTTGGGATCTGTATGAATCTGTTGGCTGATCTGCTGTTTGTTTTAATTTCGGGGTTCGATCTGGAGGTCTTTATTCATTTTGGGGTCTATGTTAATTTTAGGGTCCGGTCTGGGAGTTAGTTTTGGTGTTTGGGGGTATGTTAATTTTGGGGTATGCATTAATTTTGGAGTCTAGTGTGTATTAATTTTGTGGCTTGTCTAGAGGTCTGTATTAATTTGGGGTCTCATCTGCGGGTCTGTATTTAGCAGGGATTGTCCAACCATGTAAAAAAAATTTGAAGATAGATACCTTTCTGATCCTCCGCCGCTCTCCTTCCACTTCTTCCTGAGTCCTTGCTGGTCTCTGTACTTCCAAGTCCCTCTCAACTCAGAAATATGACCACTGTGACCGGTGACTGGGAAGCAGAGGCGTAACGGTCCCGCGGGGGAAGGGGGCCTGGCATGGACATTGTACTTTATGCCGAGCCCCGTCAGAGCGCTCAATTCACTTGCATCAAAAGCGCTCCAGGCCTTTCGCATCAGGCCCCGGCGGTACTAGAATTAGTTACAAATTAAGCAGGAGGGTGGACCCTCACCGATATTAGTCAGGCTCCACCCACCCAGTTCATTTGTGACTAATTCTAGTAGGGCAGTGCCGGGCTTGATGCTGGAGTGCATATGATGCAGGAGAGTTGAGAGTTCTGATGGGGAGCAGCATGAAGTACAGTGACGGGCCCCGTTACATGTGCGTGAACATTGGGGTACATTACTGTGGGCAGTGTGGGACACTAATGGGGCAGTAGGGGACATTATTAGGGGCAGTTGGGGGCACTACCTGCTGGGTCAGTGAGAGACATTACTAGGGGCAGTGGAGGACATTACTGGGGGCAGTCAGAGACATTATCGGGGGCATTACTGGGGGGTTCAGGGACCAGGAGTGTAACGATTGCGGTCACAGAGGGTGCAACTGGGCACAGCGTGGGGTGGGAGGGCCCCGATCCAAAGTTTGCCCTGGGGCCCATAGCACTCTAGTTAAGCCACTGCTGGGAAGCATACTACAAGAAAATTTAGACAAGGACATTCATAGTCGCAGGTGCACATCCATAAAGCTAGCACGCAGAAAGCAAACAAAAAAAGGTATGGAAGCACAACATTACTCACATACAAACTTGCTGGGAACCGAGCAGCAGGGATCAGTAAGGTATCACAACTTTTATTATTTTATAACATTATGAGCAGTTTGTAAAACACTATGGCCATGATTTATCATACCTTCACTCCAGAATTCTGGCATCAAAAAGTCCCAAAATAGGGCATTCGCGACTTTTCACACTCATTTGCGCATAATTTTGCGATTTTTTTACATGTGTACACCACTCACTCCAGTTTTAAAAAATGGGTGTGGTTAGCCATGTTAATGAGTTTCACTCCAGATTTATCATTAGGACTTTTTAAAAAAAGTCGCAAAAAAGTCCCAATTTCACTCCAGTGAGGACCATGCTTCTCTTATGCGACTTTTTATTAGAACATGCGACTTTTTTGTAAATATGTGAGACTTTTGTAAAGCTGCTTACTGAAGGATGAACTACTGCCATCAAACCACATTTATCACAGTATTAAAGGACCATTAATAAATCTGACTGAGCCAAAAGTGACTTTGGACTTATGTGAAATTGGAGTAAGATGGACGTGTAATGATAAATCTGGCCCTTTTACATCTGCCCAAAGTCCCAAAGTCACTTTTAGTTAGTCAGATTTATTAATGGTCCTTTAATACTGTGATAAATGTGGATTGACGGTAGTCAGTTTATCCTTCAGTAAGCGGCTTTACAAAAGTCGCACGTCTTTACAAAAAAGTCGCATGTTCTATTAAAAAGTCGCATAAGATAAGCATGGTCCCCCCTGGAGTGAAATTGCGCATTTTTTTGCGACTTTTTTGCGACTTTTTAAATGGTTGCAATAGTAAATATGTCTAGAGATTCATTTACATAAGACAACACGCCCACTTTCACAAAACTGGAGAGCTTAGTGCAGAGCTTGAAAAAGTCGCAAAAAAATGCGCAATTTTACAGATTGCGCATTTTTTTGCAACTTTTTCTTGCCATTAAAGTGACTTTAGCTAATGATAAATCTGGCCCTATGTGGCTGAACAACCCTGATATTTTTGGGTTATGATCTAGGGTCTATTTTCTGGCTTGGACTGGGGTTTGATGCCTAAAGTCTGCTTTGGCGCCCATCATATTCTGTGCTGCTCTTTGACACTTTTTTTTTGGCAGTACAATATTTGGGGTCATTGGCAACACTGTCTTTACAGTAATGTGGGCACATGGGGCAGCAGCAAGCACGGTCTTAGTGAAAGCTACAGGATGGCAGTGTTAAAGGGGGCAGCTATTTAGGGGGATTCTTTGCTATAAAGGGTGGGGGTAGAGTGCAGAAACAATGGGTCAAAGGTGTAACCTAATCTCCTGGGCCCTAATGTACAATCTGTAATGTGCCATTTATTAATACTATTGTCTTCTTGCATGGCAGAAGGGGCTGCACACCCCTGACCAAAGATATCTGCTCAGTAAACTCTGCAATCTTAAGGAGAAATTATCACGATGGTCTGGACCACAGGTAGACAAAAAGGAAAGTGGAGACACCAGTGGAGACGTCACCTGTGAGTTACTGGATTTACATTTGTTATGCCCGTGACTGGAGGTAGATCTCCTGAGGTGCTACAATTCATCAGGCATGTGGAGGTCAGAGGTCGCCATCGTCTCAACATCTGTGCACCGTCTTGCCGCTTCCTGGTTGATGATGAGGCTTATCTTTCGGATTTTTATTTTGTAACAAAACTCATCTGCCAGTTCATTTTTACAGTGCAGCTGACTCTAGAGAAAGCAATTATTACCAGTGGATGTACAGTATATATTTATATATCTATAATACTACTTGTGTGTATTATATATTGGTATATACTGTACCTGTGTGTACTATATGTAGGTATATACTGATTCATTGACTATGGCTCCCTGCCTGCCATTCTCTCTCTAATACCCCTTTCTGCCCAGAAACACTAATGACCATTTAGTGTTCCCACACAAAAATTTCTAGGGGTACAAAGGGGCTATTATTACTTTGTAGGGGCAGAAAGGTGGGAATTTTTGCTGTTCGATGGGCACAAAAGTGTCATTATTATTATGTGAGGCACAAGGAGGAGCACTGTTGCTATATGGGGCCTGAACTCGGCACTATTTATGTGTGTAAGCTTTTTCTGACCCATGGTGTGACAGTATTATTTGGCCCTTGTATAGAGATATCCTTGATAATATTTGCCTTTGTACAGTGTTTTTTTTAAAATCTGTAGCAGTATAGTAATATGCAGTCACTGTGTTGGTAATATGTCATGATTTGGCAGTATTATTTGGGCCTTGTATAGTGAAATCATTGGTCACACTGGTCTTTGTGTAGAGCATTTTATTTAGCAACAGTATGGTAATATTATTCAGTCACTATGTGGTGATGGTCATAGTGTGGCAGTATTATTTGCACCTTGTATTGTGGTATTATTGGTAATTGTGTTCTTCGTATAGTGCATTTTGTTCAGTAACATTATGGAGGTAATATTTAATCACTGTACAGCGGTAATATTTGATGCTGGTATGGTGGTATTATTCGAAAACTATATATTAAAAAGGTTTTAAGAGTGTGGCGAGACATATACCTTGGGACTTTTAAGACCCTAAAAAAGCCTATGGAAGCCGTAGAGATCGGTGCTGTAGGCCTCTGAATACCACCTTTTGAAATGACTGAATGTACTTATATTGTTGGCACAATATTTAAACATTTGGGGCCCCAATTTTAATTTTGCACAGCGCCACACTTTGTCTAAAACTGTCCCTGCATGTCCATACAGATGTAGTGAGAAGTCAGCTTGGCAGCTGAATAGCACCAGGGATGCACAACCTTTTTTGAAGCGTGAGCCACATTGGCAGCAAATATAACTTTACAGTTTTGCCATTTTTTTTACTATCACTTTAGAGCACATTTCTCCTTAGTTAAACTATGATTTGCTGTTGACACACTGTTTCAGTGCCCACAATATCATAGGAAGAACAAACATACAAATAGACTGTGCCGTGCTAGTGTCACAAAATGCCTATTTTGCAGCAGCAAGACGTCACGATGTAATCCTAGTCTAAATGCTACTACTGCACTGTCCCACTATGTGCTATAGGTGGGAACTTTAAATTGCTGCTAAATGTCATACCTAATATATTGTATTTTCCTAATAAGGCTGGCATTGTCAATTCACCCACTCGCCCCTAGGTGGAGCTGGCGCCACATATTATTTGTAGCTTGGGGTGTGCTAGCTTAGAGAGAGCAGACAGGAAGTGAGTTCAGTCTAGAAGGGAAAGAGAGAGAGGAGAAGGAAGTGTATGGAGGAGAGAAACAGGCCTCATCCACTATGTAGCTACATTTCTTTCCTCCGGGCCCTGATCAAGCCTGGAGATGACAGACCAAGGAGTCACAGCAGCCCAGCACAAGACAGTAAGTCTATGTATGGATATAAAGCAAGTCTAGTGAAGATTAGAGCTGAGTCTAGCCAAGGGACTTCACAAGCACCAGTGACCAGGAGAAACTCAAAGGTACCTGGACACAACTGGATAATTAGTGCGCAGAATTGTCCTCTTTTCAGTTAATGCCTTCCGGGAACATAGCGAACCTGAATATATTAGGAGAGCATCCTGCATCAAATAATGTAGCAGAGAGTTTGTCTGCCACGAGGGAGAATGCCCTTATTGGATTGCTTGAGTTAATAGGAGATAATTATATTCAATACCTGAGTGCTAGAAAGTGGACTTAATGCAAATTTACCAATTCTTTGCCTGTAAAGTAACAGTATTAAGAGAACTCCTCAACTGACAATTGCCAGACTTGTATTAAGGAATTCCTGCTGAACCAACATCTGGATTATTGCTATTACTATATTCATGATGAACTGTAACAACTGTCCTGAGACTATTGATTCAGTTAAAGTTCAATTGTTATTTTTACTACAACTGACTCATCATCATTTCTACTACTTTCAACATTTGCACCTTATGGTGCTGGCGTCACGAACACAGGGGCCCAGGCCCAGCCACCAAAGCTCCTTAAACACTGCTTACAATCAAGGGCACCTCAACTTCCATCTGGCTGGTGTTCCATGCAATAGAGAGTGCCTTGGAGGATTTAGTGCTGTCTTCCAATCCACTGCCGCCCAGGGAGGCTCTGCTAACCGTGAGTAAATGAACTACTACCCTCATCGGCCCACCATAACCTCACATGTTGCCCCTGTGGTTTGGCACGCTGCACTACTACTGACAAAAAAAGAAAAAATGCTCCCAGAAAGAAATGTTGGATTGCTGTAAAATTGCCTGCAGTTATGTCTCAGATATGTAAAAGCTTACAGGTGTAGTCTGAGTAGACACCAGGTTTTGCCACAAGAGGACGTAAAAATGCTTGTCCTATATAAAGGCTCTCAGAGGCTACTTTTGAGTAGTGTACTTAATAGCGAGAGATCATTGACTACTAGACATGCCTCTTTGACACACGCAAAGACGTTTTGCCAAGTTGACAGCCTTTGAGAGGTGGTACTTCACTGGACTGAGAGAAGCAGGATGGTCATTTCGACAAACTGCCCACTATCTAGGCCAGGGGTGCACAACCTTTTCTGGTTGGGGGCCACATTTTCAGCCTGAACCAATTCCAAGGGCCGAAAATAAAACTTAAAGGGGTATTAACAACTGAAATACTGTATTTCTGGCATATTGAAAATACAGTATATACTATAAATGTCTAGTTAGAGCTCTGGGACTCCCATTTAATAGGAGAATACATGAAAGATACATATAAGAAGCCATAAGATATAGACCTACATGTCTTTTACTAGATGTTTGGGGGCCGCACAGAATGGTATTGAGGGCCGCATGTGGCCCCCGGGCCGTAGGCTTTGCACCCCTGATCTAGGCCATAGATGATAGGAGGTGTTGTGAGCAGTGGTTATGTGAGGGCACTCACACATGAAGAAAAGGCTTTAAACAGCCCAGACAAACCACCGGTAGAGAGGATTGTTTTATCTGCCAACAAGCACGGGCAGCTCACAGTTTTACGGTTCACCTTACAGAAACTGGTGGAAACTTCATTACACACCCCTGTCTGAACATTTCCAGGCGTTTAGCAGCCCGAAATTTGGTGTCACAGCGCCCAAAACATGTCTTGCCATTGACAGCCAGCCACCATCACCATTGTTTGCAGCGGTGTCATGAACTAGAAACCTGGACTGCTATGGACTGGAATCATATCGTCTTTAGTGAAGAATCTAGGTTCTGTTTGGGATCCTACAACAGTTGGGTTTGAGTATGGAGGCCTTGAGGTAAACACTTCAATCTTGCCCTACCTGAGGATCGACTCGCTGCCCCAGCTGCTGGTGTGATGATCTGGGGAGCCATCGTATTTGACAGTCGGTCATCTCTAGTAATGATACGAGGGACACTAACAGCTCAGCAATATGTGCAGGACATCCTGCGGCCACATGTGTTGCCTCTCATGGCTGGGTTTCCAACTGGCATTTTTCAGCAGAATCGTGCTCACCCACACATAGCAAGCGTTTCCTGGGAATGCTTCTGCTAGATTGCAACATTTCCTAGGCCAGATCGATCACCAGATTTATCCACGACTGAGCACTTATGGGACTAGCTGGGACACCAGCTTCAGCAACTTACAAGTGTGCAAGGTCTACAGGTTGAGCTGCAGCATATGTGGGCAAATTTGCTGCAGGACATCATATGGAACCTGTATGCCTCTATGTCCAACTGTGCCTCATCTTGTATTCAGGCTAGAGGTGGCCCAACAGGGCATTAGAACCTCCTTTCCTCCTTTCAGTTGTACAGGTTTCCCCAATAAACCTATCCTTTCACTCTGATATTGTAATCACTTACATCTATCATCATTACATTTACGAATACAAAGTTTCATTCGGTTCCAACAACTTCTTCCTGTTTTATGAGTGTATTTCACGAGGCATCTCTGCTGGATTATTCCCCATAGGCCAAAGACATCAGGTCTTCAGCTGCTCATAGTGAACATACTTCAATCTGAGTTTTTTGACACACACATTTAGTACTGTGTAACTGCCTAGACTGCACAGAAAAACATTGCAGGTTACATTATGGAAAAATCTTATGTCACTCCGGTAAGTTTTATTCAATGGCCAACCATAAAGTTGAGCTGAGAGGAGACAAAGTGTCTTTGTCACTTCATTTTAGCAACATTCGGGATCACGGTGGTCTTTTTCCCAACAATAAGAAACTGATGTTATATGTTATCAATAGGGATGAGCGAATCAACTTCGGATGAAAAATCCAAAGTCAATTCACATAAAACTTCATTTCAATACTGTAGTAATAACTTCGGCTCATCTGAGCCAATACATTCTAATACTGTACGGAGCACTTGCTTCGTACAGTATTAAAACAAAGTTTTATGCGAATCAACTTCGGATGTTTCATCCGAAGTCGATTCACTCATCCCTAGTCATCAACATTTGTACTGAGACAACCCCTTTAAAGAGGTTGTCTCATTAAGACAACTCATATATGACTAGGTGATAAGGATCTGATCGGCAGGGGACTGATCGATGGGGCCCTGGCGATCAATATCCCCTTTAGAATGGAGAGACAGACAAGCATTTGTGTCCAGTCCTCCATTCGACTCCATGGGACTGCCAGAGACAGCAGTACAAGTGCCTGGCTATCTCCGGCAGCCCCACAGAGCTGAATGGAGCAGCAGCGCACATGCGTGTCAGCTGGTTTATTTAGATGAGAGAGCATAGGCCCCACTCTTGTGATTGGCGGTGGTCCCAGCACTCTGACCCCTGCCAATCAGACACTTATCCCCTATCTGGTGTATATGGAATAAGTTGGCTTAATGGGACAACCCCTTTAAAAGGGTATTCCCATCTCAGACATTAATGTCAGACAGGTGTGGATCCTACCTTTGGGACCTGTTTCTTTCTCCAGAATGGGGCCCCCAAAGTGAAGAATGGCACACAGGACATACGTGGTGTTCTCTCAATTCACTGCTATGGGAGTTCTGAAAATAACCAAGCGACTGTGCTCAGCTATAGGGGGGAATGGAGAGCACACTGCTCATGCACGACCACCACTCTAATTACCGACATGGGACTGCCGGAGAAAGAATTTTCATAGTGGTGAACAGAGTGGGGTGGCTGCGCATGTACATCTGCTCTTCCCCCACTTCATGGAGCTTGTTCTGGAGATAGGAGCAGGTCCCCGAGGTGGATTTGGTCCCAGAATTAGCGAGATGTCATCAACGTCTGAGATGGGAATACCCCTTTAAGCTTCCAGTGGAGGTCTCTGAGTAACATGTACATGAATGGCAAATGGAATACCAGTCTGACAAACACTCTTTATTGCTAACTTATGACAAACATAGAATCACTAAATCAAGCATATACTTCTCCCTCCCTCTGTTCGGGTCCTTTTTCACTGATTTTCACCCAAAATAAGCACTGATTGGATGATACAGCATGTCAGTCAGCGCTCATTTAGGCCTCATGCACACGGACATTGTTTGGGTCCGCATTCAAGCCACATTATTTGCGGCTCTGATGCGGACCTATTCACTTCAATGGGGCCACAAAAGATGCGGACAGCACTCCGTGCATCTGTACCTCTGTTCCGCGGCTCTGCAAAAAAAAAAATAGAACATGTCCTATTATTGTCCGTATCACAGACAAGGATAGGACCGATCTACTGACGGCCAGACCTTCCGTTCCTCAAAATACGGAATGCACACGGCCGGTATCCATGGTCAGCAAATCCGCGATTTGCAGACCGCAAAACACGGTACGGCTGTGTGCATGAGACCTTACCTTTATTTACATGGAGCAATATTTCCCACATACACTTTTATAATTGTTAGCAGCACATCCCCCACACAGTGCAATGTTCTGTAGACAACCAATGAGTTTAAGGTCCACATGTAAGATGTGATCAAACAACAAGCGAGCGTATGCTCATCTGATTGGCGGACAGTTTGCACGGGTCAGTTGTCAGGAACTAACGTTGACTGTCATCCCGCACAGGATCAAACTTCCCTCCTGCTATTAGCTATTGAACTCGCTTCCCTCGTCTAGGAGACTGGAAAACAGAAGTGTTATTCACTCAAGTATATATTCCTTTAAATCTGCAGCTGTCATTGCATTTAATCAAATGTTTTCACAACAACTTTCCCACTTAGTCTGTTTTGTACCGTTTGCCGTTACTAAGCCAGACGAAATTTGCTAAAATGCAGAGCAGACCACCTGCCTGGCTGTTCCTGCATGCTGTCAGTCATTGCTGTTCCATCAGCATCTAAAGATACTTCATCCAGAATTGTCACAATGTCACTCGTGCGCCATCTGGAAGAGATGTTTACAACCACTCGCACATCGACTCTCCCATGCTCTAGTTTTCCAGGTAGTTTTTAACCTCTTTTAAGTCCTTTTAATGAGCAATTTCTTCGGAACTCGACCCTAAGTACTGTCATTTTAATCTATAGACCTTAAAGGGGTTGTCGCAATTCAGCAAATAGCAATTATTATGTAGAAGGCACTTACTAATGTATTGTTATTATCCATATTGTTTCCTTTGCTGGTCGGATTCATTTTTCCATCACATTATACACGGCTCGTTTCCATGGTTATAACCACCCTGTAAGGCCTCCTGCACGCATCCGTATGGTTTTGCGGGCCGCTTTAAACGGATCCGTTTTTAATTTTTTTTGTTTCAGTAGTGTTTCCGTTTTCTCGTTTGGTTTCCGTTTGTGATCCGTTTTTTGCGGATCGTAAACGGAAGTATACAACAGTAAGTACATAAAAAAAATTGGGCTGGGCATAAAATTTTCAATGGCTGGTTCCGCAAAAACGGATGCGTTTCGTATGAATTCCGTTTTCTTTTGCGGAACCATTGACTTGAATGGAGCCACGAAACGTGATTTGCGGGCAATAATAGGACATGTTCTATCTTTGAACGGAGCGGAAATACGGAAACAGAATGCATACGGAGTACCGTCGTTGTTTTTGCGTCAGGTGGGCGCTGTGTATGGCAGCATCAGGTGGGCCCTGTGTAATGCAGCGTCAGGTGGGCGCTGTGTATGGCAACGTCAGGTGGGTCCTGTGTATGGCAGCGTCAGGGGGCACAGTCTATGGCAGCATCAGGTGGGCGCTGTGTAATGCAGCGTCAGGTGGACCCTGTGTATTGCAGCGTCAGGTGGGCGCTGTGTATGGCAGCGTCTGGTGGGAGCTGTGTTTGACAGCATCAGATGGGCGCTGTGTATGGCAGCGTCAGGTGGCTGCAGTGTATGGCAGCGTCAGGTGGGCCCTGTGTATGGCAGCATCAGGTGGCCCTGTGTATGGCAGCGTCAGGTGGGCCCTGTGTATGGCAGCGTCAGGTGGGCGCAATGTATGGCAGCATCAGCTGGGCGCTGTGAATGGCAGCGTCAGGTGGGTGCAGTGTATGGCAGAGTCAGGTGGGCGCAGTGTATGGCAGCGTGAGGTGGGCGCTGTGTAATGCAGCGTCAGGTGGGCCCTGTGTAAGGCAGCGTCAGCTGGGTGCAGTGTATGAAAGCATCAGGTGGGCCCTGTGTATGGCAGCGTCAGGTGGGCGCTGTCTATGGCAGCATTAGGTGGGCGCTGTGAATGGCAGCATCAGGTGGGCTATGTAAATGGCAGCGTCAGGTGGACGCAGTCTATGGTAGCGTCAGGTGGGCACTGTGTAATGCAGCGTCAGGTGGGCCCTGTGTATGGCAGCGTCAGGTGGGTCCTGTGTATGGCAGCATCAGGTGGGCGCTGTGTATGGCAGCGTCAGGTGGGTCCTGTGTATGGCAGCATCAGGTGGGCGCTGTGAATGGCAGCATCAGGTGGGCGATGTAAATGGCAGCGTCAGGTGAGCGCTGTGTATGGCAGCATCAGGTGGGCCCTGTGTATGGCAGGGTCAGGTGGGCCCTGTGTATGGCAGCGTCAGGTGGGCCCTGTGTATGGCAGCATCAGGTGGGTTCTGTGTATGGCAGCGTCAGGTGGGCGCTGTGAATGGCAGCGTCAGGTGAGCGCTGTGTATGGCAGCGTCAGGTGGGCCCTGTGTATGGCAGGGTCAGGTGGGCCCTGTGTATGGCAGGGTCAGGTGGGCCCTGTGTATGGCAGCGTCAGGTGGGTTCTGTGTATGGCAGCATCAGCTGGGCGCTGTGAATGGCAGCGTCAGGTGGGCGCAGTGTATGGCAGCGTGAGGTGGGCGCTGTGTAATGCAGCGTCAGGTGGGCCCTGTGTAAGGCAGCGTCAGCTGGGTGCAGTGTATGAAAGCATCAGGTGGGCCCTGTGTATGGCAGCGTCAGGTGGGCGCTGTCTATGGCAGCATTAGGTGGGCGCTGTGAATGGCAGCATCAGGTGGGCGATGTAAATGGCAGCGTCAGGTGGACGCAGTCTATGGCAGCGTCAGGTGGGCCCTGTGTAATGCAGCGTCAGGTGGGCCCTGTAGCGTCAGGTGGGTCCTGTGTATGGCAGCATCAGGTGGGCGCTGTGAATGGCAGCATCAGGTGGGCGATGTAAATGGCAGCGTCAGGTGAGCGCTGTGTATGGCAGCATCAGGTGTGCCCTGTGTATGGCAGGGTCAGGTGGGCCCTGTGTATGGCAGCGTCAGGTGGGCCCTGTGTATGGCAGCATCAGGTGGGTTCTGTGTATGGCAGCGTCAGGTGGGCGCTGTGAATGGCAGCGTCAGGTGAGCGCTGTGTATGGCAGCGTCAGGTGGGCCCTGTGTATGGCAGGGTCAGGTGGGCCCTGTGTATGGCAGGGTCAGGTGGGCCCTGTGTATGGCAGCGTCAGGTGGGTTCTGTGTATGGCAGCGTCAGGTGGGCGCTGTGAATGGCAGCGTCAGGTGGGCGCAGTGTATGGCAGCGTGAGGTGGGCGCTGTGTAATGCAGCGTCAGGTGGGCCCTGTGTAAGGCAGCGTCAGCTGGGTGCAGTGTATGAAAGCATCAGGTGGGCCCTGTGTATGGCAGCGTCAGGTGGGCGCTGTCTATGGCAGCATTAGGTGGGCGCTGTGAATGGCAGCATCAGGTGGGCGATGTAAATGGCAGCGTCAGGTGGACGCAGTCTATGGCAGCATCAGGTGGGCCCTGTGTAATGCAGCGTCAGGTGTGCCCTGTGTATGGCAGCGTCAGGTGGGTCCTGTGTATGGCAGCATCAGGTGGGCGCTGTGAATGGCAGCATCAGGTGGGCGATGTAAATGGCAGCGTCAGGTGAGCGCTGTGTATGGCAGCATCAGGTGGGCCCTGTGTATGGCAGGGTCAGGTGGGCCCTGTGTATGGCAGCGTCAGGTGGGCCCTGTGTATGGCAGCATCAGGTGGGTTCTGTGTATGGCAGCGTCAGGTGGGCGCTGTGAATGGCAGCGTCAGGTGAGCGCTGTGTATGGCAGCGTCAGGTGGGCCCTGTGTATGGCAGGGTCAGGTGGGCCCTGTGTATGGCAGGGTCAGGTGGGCCCTGTATATGGCAGCGTCAGGTGGGTTCTGTGTATGGCAGCGTCAGGTGGGCGCTGTGAATGGCAGCGTCAGGTGGGCGCAGTGTATGGCAGCGTCAGGTGGGCGCTGTGTAATGCAGCGTCAGGTGGGCCCTGTGTAAGGCAGCGTCAGCTGGGTGCAGTGTATGAAAGCATCAGGTGGGCCCTGTGTATGGCAGCGTCAGGTGGGCGCTGTGTATGGCAGCATTAGGTGGGCGCTGTGAATGGCAGCATCAGGTGGGCGATGTAAATGGCAGCGTCAGGTGGACGCAGTCTATGGTAGCGTCAGGTGGGCCCTGTGTAATGCAGCGTCAGGTGGGCCCTGTGTATGGCAGCGTCAGGGGGGTCCTGTGTATGGCAGCATCAGGTGGGCCCTGTGTATGGCAGGGTCAGGTGGGCCCTGTGTATGGCAGCGTCAGGTGGGCCCTGTGTATGGCAGCATCAGGTGGGTTCTGTGTATGGCAACGTCAGGTGGGCGCTGTGAATGGCAGCGTCAGGTGGGCGCTGTGTATGGCAGCGTCAGGTGGGCCCTGTGTATGGCAGCGGTCAGGTGGGCCCTGTGTATGGCAGGGTCAGGTGGGCCCTGTGTATGGCAGCGTCAGGTGGGTTCTGTGTATGGCAGCGTCAGCTGGGTGCAGTGTATGAAAGCATCAGGTGGGCCCTGTGTATGGCAGCGTCAGGTGGGCGCTGTCTATGGCAGCATTAGGTGGGCGCTGTGAATGGCAGCATCAGGTGGGCGATGTAAATGGCAGCGTCAGGTGGACGCAGTCTATGGCAGCGTCAGGTGGGCCCTGTGTAATGCAGCGTCAGGTGGGCCCTGTGTATGGCAGCGTCAGGGGGGTCCTGTGTATGGCAGCATCAGGTGGGCCCTGTGTATGGCAGCGTCAGGTGGGCGCTGTGAATGGCAGCGTCAGGTGGGCCCTGTGTATGGCAGCATCAGGTGGGCCCTGTGTATGGCAGCGTCAGGTGGGCGCTGTGAATGGCAGCGTCAGGTGAGCGCTGTGTATGGCAGCGTCAGGTGGGCCCTGTGTATGACAGCGTCAGGTGGGCCCTGTGTATGGCAGCGTCAGGTGGGCCCTGTGTATGGCAGCGTCAGGTGGGCCCTGTGTATGGCAGCGTCAGGTGGACCCTGTGTATGGCAACGTCAGGTGGGCCCTTTGTATGGCAGCGTCAGGTGGGCCCTGTGACTGGCAGCAATGGTCTTGATCATCTCGCCACTTAACTTGCCCTGCAGTGATGCTGGCACTGCCATCTTTTAGTGGGAGGCAGGACCCGCCTCTTAATACATGTGGTGTGATTCCTGCACTTCCTTCTCACTCCCTGCGCTGCACGCACGCTGCGTCCTCACAGAGCCCTGCCGTCCGCCCATATTCTAGAGTCTGCAGAGTGCGGTGGCTGGCTTTTATTGTGCTCCTCAGTGTGCAGACGTGCTGGCGGTGCTGCTGTGTCCCCCATGAAACAGAAGCTGCCTGTGACTCAATGGTGGACATCACAGGCTACCGCTATTCCCCAAAGACAGTATAAAATATAGGTAAATCTATAGTTTAATAAAAATATTATTTCCCATTTTACTGCATTCCCCTCTGGAAATTACAACTCCTAGCATGCCCTGTGAGATGCAAACCTTCAGGACCTGCTGGGAGTTGTAGTTTTCTTGCAACATGCTGTAATTTTATTTCACAATTATGATTGCATGCTACAAATTTTGAGTAAACATTGCTAAAAAAGTCATTCACACTCCAACATACGGTATCAATATAGTAGAGATCCCCTTAAAAAATGAGTCCTCACACAGCTCCGTAGACATAAATGTAAAAAAATACAGTATTTTTTGTTTCATTTTGTGCTTTAGTTGTTTGTTTTTTTTAGTATCAACCTGTAGGATACCTAGGTTTCAAGTAAAAAAAAAAAAACGCATCTTTCCCATAATAAAGTCATAAAATTATAAATAACAGAAAAAAAATATATTAGGTATCGCCGCGTCTGTAATGACCTGCTCTATAAAAATATGATACGCACTATCCCCTCAGTTGAATGCCATAAAAAAAACTAAATAAAAACAGTGTCAAAACAAAGTCTAATGTCAAGCAATCAAAAAATCGTATGTACTATGAAATGGTACCAATCAAACTGTCACCTCATCCTGCAAAAAACAAGCTCCCACATAAGACAATCGCCCCAAAAAATATTGCTTTCAAAAAATGGTAACACAAAAAGATATTTTTCACTGTGTAAAACTTAAAGGGATTGTCTTATCTCAGACAATGGGCGCATATGGCTTGTCTTATAAATTTCGGTCCCACCTATATCAGTAACGGAGCCCCTCAAGGTGGTGGCTGGAAGACTCTGGTCTGGCCACCACCAAGTGGTCTCCCCATAGAAGTAAATGGTAATAACCAAGTATTAAGTAATAACCAAGCCAGCGCACGGCTATTTGTGGCGGCCCCATGGAAAATGAATGGAGGCCGGCTGCGTATGCGCAGCGAGCTCTCCACCACTTTCAGTGCTCTGTTCTCAATATAGGTGCGGGTGCGAGCAGTGGGACCAGCACCTGTAAGACAATGTGGGCATATCCTAGCAATATGCCCCCATTGTCTGAGATGAGACAATCCCTTTAATAGAAATAAAAAAAAAATATTAAGCATCGCGGCATCTGTAACAACCTGCTCTATAAAAATGACATGACCTATCCCTATTAGGTGAATGCCATAAAAAAAGAAAAACAGCCATTTTTTGGTCCCCTTGTCCCAAAAAAGTGTAATATTGAACGATCGAAAAATCATATGCACCCAAAAAATGCACAATAAATATGTCAACTCTTCCTGCAAAAAAGGAGCCCCTACACAAGATCATTGGCAGAAAAATAAAAAATATATGGCTTTCAGAAATGGAAAAAAAGGAAACATGATTTTTTTTTAAATGCTTTATTATGTTAAAATAATAAATAAAGATAGACATATTGTCACAGTGAGGTTCATTGTCGTACATGTTACCGCGTTGCTCGCTTTAGTAGCTGTTGGGTGTAATGACTGCGGTGGATGCCGTTTAGGCTGATTACCTGATGAACGAACAAAACGCTCATTTATCGGATACCGTAAGTCGATTGTTTGTGCGCACATAAAAATGATCATTTACTGGCAGTAGATTGTGCTGTGTAATCACAATCTGCTGCCGGCAAACAACTAGTCAGTATGGGAAAGAACATTGACAGTAGTGATCACTGCTCCTCATACAATGGAGATCACTGCATGGAAATACAGCGTTCTCCTACGTTAAAGAGCAGGCAATTGTCGGGAAGGAACGCTTCCTTCCCAAAAATCTCCTGCTCTGTCGCCCTGTGTAAAGGGACCTTAACAGATTAGGTTATGAACTACAATGAGCTGCTTAACTCTTTCAGGAGTGGGCCATTCATTTTGCGTTTTCGTTTTTCACTCCCCGCCTTCTCATAGTCCTAACTTTTTATTTATTTTTCTGTTCACATAGCCTTATGAGGGCTTATTTTTTAAAGGGACAAGTTGTACTTTCTAATGGCACCATTTACGGTTGCATACCATGTAGTGGGAAGCGGAAAAAAAATTCCAAATGGGGTAGAATTGGGAAAAAAACGTAATTCTGATAGAGGTTTTTTTTTTTATTACACTGTACACTATGCAGTAAAATTGACCTGTTAACTTCATTTTCTAGGTCAGTACCGTTCCAACGATACCACAATCATATAATTGTTCCTGCGTTTTAATACTGAAAAAAAAAAAACATTTGAGAAAAAAATACATTTTATAACAATATTCTGACCCCTATAACTTTTTTGGAGTGTGAGGGCTCATTTTTTGCGGGACGATCTGTTCTTTTCAGTGATACCAATTTAAAGTGTGTGGGACTTTTTGATCACTTTTTATAAAAAAAATAATTGGGTAGTTGAAGTGACAAAAAATGGCTGTTTTTAATTTTTTTCCCGTTACGCCATTTGCCATAAGCCCTTAATATTGTTATATTTTAATAGTATAGGCATTTTCGCATGCAGCGATGCCCATGATGTATATTTTTATTTTAATGAAAGGGGGCTGATTTGAACTTTCATGTTTTTTATTTTTTTTATATTTGTAAAAACATTGGGTGACAATAACTGGCAATCATTAGATTGCCCATTGTGCTCATCTTTGTCTATATAGACATCATTGAACACTTAATTTGCAGTGCACTATAACAATACAATGCTGCCACCTAGTGGCCTGTATTGGTATATTCCTGAAATAGGCACCGAAGCCTGCTTGAGGCTTCGGTGTATTTCAGCGAAGTAACACGTTCCCCGATTTCAGCCGGGGAACGCTGTTCCCGGATCGGAAGCGCGTGAATTCTGCTTCCGGACTGATCAGATGCTGTGGTCACATTTGACCACGGCATCTGAAGGGTAAAATGTGCCACGGGTCTCTGCTATTTAAAATACCAGAAACCCCGCGGCTATGCAAGCGGGCGCAATGTTTAAAGACCGGACCGATGATGTACATGTACGTCGTGAAAGGGTTAATGAGAAACAATTTGATATAGAACAGTGCACAATACTGTTCTGTTTTGCACACGGTATTGTGTGCTAAACTGCAAATATTGATGTGCATGAGCCCGAAAAATGAACAAGTAATATTTCTTTTTGGTAGCTTTAGGGTGGGCCCCTAGAATAATTTCCACTGGTGGGCCCTAGGCACCCCAGTCCGACACTGTAGCCGAACACTGCTATTCTGGAGGGTAAAGTCTGTGATCTTTTCTATTAAAACTATAAATCAAATGTGATAATGTAAACTGTAATGTTCCGAATAGAACAAAATACTATTTCAATTCTAAATTGAATTTAGGCGTTAATGTTAGATTACAAGCCATTGATACAACGTGTTTGGAGCATCAAGGCCACCATTAAATTGTGGCATATAGATATAAGTAATGGTTTATTAACACCAACACATTCTCGGTTTCCCTCCTACTGATTTGGATGCAAGGATATATCTTATATATAATATATATATATATTTTAGCAGAAGGACCCGGCTTCGCACAGGTATATTTCATCTATTTCATTTAATGTTTGTATGTGTTAAAAGATATCAAAAGTATCCACTATAACAGTGACATCTACAGTACCCCGCCCCTTTAGCAGTGACATCCATAGCAGCCACCCCTTTATTAGTGACCTCCACAGTACCCGTTTTGTTAACAGTGATTTCCACAATAACCCGTCCCCTTAACAGTGACCTCTACAGCACCCCGCCCCTTAACACTGACCTCCATAGCGGACCGTCCCCTTAAACTGTGACCTCCACCGTTCCCTGCTCCTTAAGAGAGACCTTCACAGCGCCCACCCCTTTAACAGTGACCTCCACAGCAGCCCTCCCCTTAACAATGGCCTCTACAGCAATCTGCCCCTTAACACTGACCTCCATAGTGGACCATCCCCTTAACTGTGACCTCCACAGCAGCCAGCCCCTAGGGTGGCCAGAGGTCTGGTTTTAGGCCGGACAGTCCAGCTTTCAGACTCCCTGTCCTCAGTCTGTTGCAGGGCCTGGACGGACACAGGGATGTCCTTTTGAACAGCTCACTCTCAGACAGCAGCACTGTGCTCTCTGAGCCTGAGCTGCAGGGAGAAAGTCACCTTCCTTCCCACCCCTGCAGCTGACAGAAGTAGATTTTTACCTTCATTTTTTTCAATCCCGCTGTGGAGAGTATGGGGGCGGCATGAACTTACCTCCAGCAAAGAGGCTTGGTTAATAGACATGGATGGCAGAACACCACAGCACCCAAGGGAGGCTGTATTAAGTATGTTAAAGGGGTATTCTGGTAAAGTAACAATTTTTGAAAAACTGCATTAAGGCTGCAAGTTGTGACCCAACCAGAACCTATACATATAACCAGAGTTTCCATTTACCTTGCAATCCATTTGTCTAGATCCTGTGTGAGCCTGCAACACACTAAGAGTATGATGGCGTCTGATCTTCCCTCACAAAACTTCAAAGACTACAATCCTCACAATCCCAAGCTTTCCTGCTGTGAGTGTTGATGTTTACTGATTGGCTGCCTGATATTACAGTCCGGTCACGCTCCCTCTACTCAGTAATCACCAGCACACTAACACGCCCTTTGTTTCACAAGACATTTAGCTAGAGAATTGATAGCAACACACTAAGCATGTGTAAGCCATGTACCGAGGTGGGCTCCTCAGAATACAGTGAAGTCACGAACGAGAAAAGCAACTCTGCCACCATCCTTTGCAAAACAGAATTTTTACTGAAACACAGCGATAAACACAATCCCAAATATGAGGAGACAAGGCAATCAATTTACATACACCCATCCCACGGCTGAGAATCCTGTGCTGCACAGCAAGACGCCCTCTGGTGGATAACTGAGGAAATTTGTTGTAATTTGCCTACTGGCGGGCACAACTAAAACTGCCCCACCGTACCTGTTATTACCCTGAAGCGAACGTGAAAGATTGTTTGGGTGCTGAGTACGGGCTTATCTGCGGTGCAGCACAGCAGCTGACAATCTTATCAACTCTATAATATACCCCCACCTTTTGATAGTCCAGGAACCCGTATCTGAATATTGTTCCTGAGTAAAGCACTGAACTGGTTTGAGTTCCTAGGCAATATGGAAGCTCTCAATTGCACAATGTCTCTTTAAGCAATGGAGTCCTTGTAGTAAACGTGGCAAACACTTTTTAGCCCGATACAAACCCTATCAGGCTTATCTAACTACAGGCCTGTTCTCAGTCTCTTAGGCGCCAATCTGCAATGTGGTGCGTGCACGCTCTTACCGACCCGGGTCTGTTCTTCATCTGATGATGACTTCTAACCGAACACCAAGTCTCTCCAGCAAACATGAGGTCCAACAGGATAGGCAGCGCTCCGTTCCTCTCAGCTCCTATCAGCCTTTTCGGAAAACAAGAAAACAATCCTTTTCCTCCGGACCGGAATACCCCTTTAATTTTGTACATAGTTAAAAGAGGTTGTCTCACTTCAGCAAGTAGGATTTATTATGTAGAGAAAGTTAATAGAAGGCACTTACTAGTGTATTGTGATTGTCCATATTGTCTCCTTTGCTGGCTGGATTCATTTTTCCATTACATTATATGCTGCTGGTTTCCATGGTTACCACTAGTGTTGAGCGACGCGAGCTTCGGATGCTTCATCCGAAGTCGCTTCATTCAAAACTTCTAAATAATACTGTTCAGAGATTCGTCTCAGTACAGTATTAGAATGTATGGGCTCTGATGAGCCGAAGTAAGTTATTCATGAAGTCACATGTGACTTAATTGAAAAACTTCGGCAATTGATTTTTAAAGTGGAAAACCACTTTAAAACTTGAAACCGAACTCTGCTTCAGTTATGTCTATTACCTCGGACCCGAAGCCAAGTTTGGTTTCAAGTTTTAAAATGGTTTTCCACTTTAAAAATCAACTACAGGAGTTATTCAACGAAGTCACGTGTGACTTCATGAATAACTTACTTTGGCTCATCGGAGCCCATACATTCTAATAGTATTCCAAAGTTTTGAACAAAGCGACTACGGATGAAGCATCCAAAGCTGGATTCGCTCAACACTAGTTACGATCACCCTGCAATCCAGCAGCGGTGGTCGTGCTTGCACACTATAGGAAAAAGCACCAGTCTATATGTGCTCCCACAGTCCCGACCACAAGAGAGACTGGTGCTTTTTCCCTATAAGCATGGCCACCGCTGGTGGATTACAGGGTGGTCGTAACCATGGAAACGATCAGTGTATAATGTGATGGAAAAATGAATCCAGGCAGTAAAGGAGGCTCCATGGATAATAATGCATTAGTAAGGTGCTTTGTATTAAAGGGGTTATCCAGTATAAACAACATCCTCTCCCCATGTGCCGGGCCTCTCCGTTGGAATACTCCTGGTCCCCGCACCGCCGCTGCTGCTTCTACCTGTACATGGATGAAAACATCCAGTGTCGGGGGGGAGCAGCCAAAGGCAGGCGGGGACTGGTACATCCCCACACGCAATGGCTGATCCTCACAGGACCTCCTTCTCTCCTCTCCTCTTATCACCTCTTCCCACAATCGCCTCCAAGATTTTTCCCGTGTATCCCCCACACACTAGAACTCACTACCCCAACATATCAGACTCTCACCTACAGTGGAATCCTTCAAAAGAAACCTAAAAAGCCACCTCTTCAGATAAGCCTACAACCAGTGATCCTGCTGCCTCTATACCGCCATGACCAGCTTTACCCTCATCTACTGTGTCCATCTCTCATGCCATGGGCCTCTCTCCTCCTGTACCAGTTTGTAACTCGTCTTATTCATGCTTATTGCAATTGTCTGTATTATGTATGTGCACCCCATTTCATATGTACAGCGCTATGGAATGAATGGCGCTTTAATAATAAATAATAATCAGGGGCGTAACTATAGGGGAAGCGGCTGCTTTGGGGCCCTGACCCAGAAGGGGCCCATCCAAGAGGAGGAGAAGTACTAAAAGATTTTGTCAGGGCCCCTCAACAGTATTACACAGTGAAATTATATACAGTGGCAGTATAGACAGTGTAGAAAACGGATGGAACAGCTGCCGGGCCTGGTCTGAGAGAGCGATCTTTACTAGTCACAGGAAAGGGGGGGCATGAAAGGAAGGGGTTGTGAAAAAATTATTGGGGATGGGGCCCCCATTCAAAAATTTGCTGTGGGGCCTAGTCATTTCTAGTTATGCCACTGATAATAATAATACACGAGGGGAACAAAGGCTAGCTTGCCTGGTCTGATCCAATGAGCTGCTGTAGCACAAAATGCTGAGAATATTATTGTTGGCTATGAAAGAAAGGCGTCATAACACAAAATGGATAACTGCTTGCTGCATATAGGGCTACAGAGCTGCACCCCATACAGAGTGCCCATGCTGACCCCTGTCCACCTTCTAAAGCACCTAGAAATGGCAGGTGAGCTTCACAACAGAACAGAAGAAGGTGACCTGGTCTGATGAGTCACATTTACATCAGGTACGTGTGTATGGCTTACCTTGGGAAAATATGGCACCAGGATGCACTTTAGGAAGAAGCAATGTGATGCCCTGGTTGTAGGAAACCTTGATCCTGGCACCCATATGGATGTTACCACCTAGCTAAACACACCACAGTACACCTCTGCATGGCAATAGCATTCCCTAATAGCAGCAGGATAATGCACCTGCCACACCGCTAAGCTGTTCAGGAATGGTTTGAGGAACATGACAAATAGTTTAAGGTTTTGACTTGGCCTCCAAACACCCATAACTTTTTTATACTGTATCTCCATCTACAGAGCTGTGTAAGGGATTTTTTTTAGGAGTGAGCTGTAGTTTTATTTATTGGTACCATTTTGGGCTCATGTAGCTTTTTGATCACTTTTACTAACATTTTTCAGGGGGCAACGATGAGGTGACTCAAAAAACGTCAAGTCTAGCATTTTCTTTTTCCATTACTGCGCAGGACACATACACTCCATACACCCCTTCTGCCATTATGTCACATGTACATCAAATGTTGGGAAGACATACTTAGGCATGCATCCCGCATTTTCCACAGGCCCCATTGTCAAAATGCCAATTCTTGACCACAAAACAGTATTCATAATTTTATATAAAAGAATGACTTTCTATGCAAACTCCATGAGAACGCCACACCGTCGGAATTGTTTGCAGGAATTTTGGTTTATCCCGACTTGTTGACAAGCACCTTGGCTATACGTAAGGAGTTCGCACCTGCTACTAAGATCCTGTGGGAGAACAGCGTTCGGTACAGATGGGGGTTCCCGGTGAAACTTTTGAACTACCATAAAGGCATACTCCACACATGCAAATCATCGCAAGCAGCTTAGTCTATTCTGCATTCGTGGGACCTTATATCCGCCTCAGTCCCCTGTTTATTTCAGTTTATTTGTTATTTTTTTTTTTTCCATTTTTATATTCACCTTTGTCGCTCCCTTTAATGTATGCCACCTTCAGATGAGTCAGCTCTCCTCCCTGCAATCTGGATATCAGGATCTCTCTTCATAGGACACACCTGTCTAGGGGGATGGGACTTTGGTCATTCCAGCATCCTCTCTTCGCTCAGTTAATATGGGTTTGAAAATCATTTCTCTTAATGTAAAGGGATTGAACTCCCTTTTCAAGAGCTCGTTGCTCTGGAAGGAGGTCCAATCCTCTTAGGCCTCTTGCACACGAACGTGTGCACCCCGTGCCCGTGCTGCGGGCCGCAAATTGCGGCCCACAATGCTCAGGGCACCGGCTGTGGGGCAACCGCAGCGGATCGCGGACCCATTCACTTGAATGGGTCCGCGATCTGCCCGTTCCGCAAAAAGATAGGACATGTTCTATTTTTTTGCGGGACGGAAGTATGGAACGGAACCCCGCGGAAGCACTCCGTAGTGCTTCCGTAGTGTTCCGTTCCGTCATTCCAAATGCGGTCCGCAATACGGGCACGGGGCGCACACGTTCGTGTGCATGAGGCCTTATTGTGATATCTTTATGGCACAGGAGACACACCTAATTGAGTCTGACTCCCGCAGATGCTCACATCGCATGTTTCCTCATAAGTTATTTTCCCCAACTATCAAGAAGGGAAAAGTGGGGGCAGCTGTGAGGGTCAGATCAACTGTGGCTTTCCGGCTGCATGAATGTATTACTGATACAGCGGGAAGATATATCATTCTTAAATGTTATCTGGACAATGTATTGTACACCATTGCAGCCCCGTATGCTCCCAATTCCAACCAGATCTCTTATCTCCACAGATTCTTCAAGAAATTGTAGAAAATAGCTGTAGGGGCGGTAATTATAGGGGACGACTTCAAACTCTGACATTGATTGCTCCAGAGTGGCCAGCTCCCCAAGGCCTGAGATCCATCAGTTGCTCGGAGAGACTTTCGACCATTACATTTGGAGATGCCAACATGCTGGGGAGAGAGATTTTACATTCATCTCCTTAGCACACCTATTTCATTCACGCCTAGATTACTTTTTGGTTTCTAAAGACCTATTTTTCGGAGTGTCTGAGACGGGAATTGGGAACATTACATGGTCGGATCATGCGCCTATTAGTCTAACGGTCGACACTGGTCTCCCCAGACCTCCTCTTCCTGCGTGGAGGCACAATCCGTTCTTGCTACATAGTAAGGAGCAGTCGGATATGCTTATTAGTGAACTGCAACTAGCCGAATCATCAGATAGCTGACGCCTTTGTGTCCTATTATTCTACCTTATATAATATAAAAGAAGATAGTCACACTACCCAACCCACAGATGTCTCCATTGTGGCCTTCCTACAGGATATTTCCTTACCTTCTCTATCATCTTTGGAGGTGGAGGCCCTCAATAGTCCTATTTCCCCTGAAGAATTCCAAAAATCTATATTGGCATCTAAGCCACATAAGGCCCCAGACCCTGATGGGTTTATGGCTGATTATTATAAAGCTTTCCACCTGGAACTGCTCCCTTATTTGACCCGATTATTCAACCATTTTATGTGCTCTGGCCCTGTCCCTCCGAAGATGCTGGAAGCTACAGTGGTCACGCTGCCAAAGCCTGGAAAACCAGCCAACCCCCCTGGCTAACTTCCATCCAATATCAATGCTAAATGTCAATTTGAAACTGTTTGCTAAACTACTTGCTACACGTATCAACCGTGTCTTGCCATCATTAGTGGCAACAGACTAGGTGGGCTTTGTAGTCCGACGACAGTGTAGAGACGGAACTAGGAGAATGTTGAACCTGATCCAGGTAGCAGAAATATCCAGAATCCCCTCGATCTTTGTATCTCTTGACGCGGAGAAAGCTTTTGACTGGGTCCACTGCGCGTTCCTGGAGCAGGTTGTCCATAAGTATGGTTTTCAGCAAAACATGCTTACTGCTATTATGGGTCTCTATTCTTTCCCCTCTGCACGGGTGTTGGCCTTTGGCTTCCTTTCTTTCCTATTCCAAATTACTAATGGGACTAGACAGGGATGCCCATTATCTTGCCTGGTTTTCACACTGGTGATGGAACCCCTAGCCCATCGGCTAGGGCAGTGATGGGCAACGTGCGGCTCTCCAGCTGTTGCTAAACTACAACTCCCACCATGCCCTGCAGTAGGCTGATAGCTATAGACAGGCTTTGCATGCTGGGAGTTGTAGTTCTGCAACAGCTGGAGAGCCGCAAGTTGCCCATCACTGCCCTAGCCGAACTGCTCAGGTCCTCCCCACAAGTTGATGGAGTTAGAGTTGGGAATCAGTCGCATGTCATCGGCTTATATGCCGATGATGTCATTCTATCATTAACAGATCCGATCAACTCCTTGGGGACGGCTGCGTCCACTCTTCAGCAGTTCTCTAATGTATCCTGTTATAAGATAAACGTCTCCAAATCTAGCATTCTCCCCTTATATCTTCAAGATGAAGCCAGAGGCCACATCCACCAGAGGTTTAAGTTCAAGTGGACTGATGACCATATTACCTACCTGGGAATCCTATTACACCCTGCTATTAAAAGAGTGATCCCACTCTACTTTAATGCTTTGGCGGCCGAACTAAAAGAGGATTACCTTAGGTACTCATCTCTCTACTTGTCCTGGATCGCGAGGATAAATGCAGTAAAAATGTTAATCCTACCAAAGATTTTGTACCGCTTTCGGTGCATACCTCTACAAATACCCGAACACTATATACAGAAATTAAAGAACTCTATGCTACAGTTCATGTGGGGGGAGAAACGTCCTAGAGTCAATGCCTCTAACATATATCCTCCATAGAGGAAAGGTGGACTGGGGGTCCCAAACCTTTATAAGTATTACATTGCTAGTCTAGGAGATCAGGTCAGGGAATGGTGGCTACCCGCTAGCCGGCAAAAATGGATCCAGATTGAGGAACATTTTATTTTGTGAAGGGGAAATCCCTGAAAACATTCCTGGCAGCTTACGTTTTAGGTAATCCAAATTCCCCTCCCTTTTTGGACATAATGCATGCCTCCATCTTTGCATGGAAACACCTCTTACAAACTATCAAATGTCTAGACCTGCGGGAATAGACCTCCCAATTGTGGCATTGGAATATCTAATCTCTCTCTTTCCATTTCGGTAGAAAAGGGTATCTCAACCATAGGCTGCTTATATAAGGATGGGAGACTCTTTGACTTTGAGTCTCTACACTCCCTAACAAGGTATTTTTCCAATACCACCAGATTAAACACTATCTGTCTACCCCCCCCCCCCCCCTTTATCATAGGTCTTGTAATCTGAACTCTCTCTTTGGGGATAGCATCCCTTCAACCTGTATCTTATCCATCATCTACTCAGCTATTCTACCGACTGAGCTCACGATTAAACCTACATGCATGACTAGATGGGAACAAGAACTAGGTAGCAAATTCCCTCTGGAAAGATGGCTAACTGCTCTGCATTGGGCAGTAACTGCCTCCAAGTTAGGGTTGGGCGATATCAAAAATATTGCCACGATAACGATATTAAGAAATTTATCGCGATAACGATATATATCACGATAAATGCCCATTTAGAAGAAAAAAACACTTGGAGACATTATACTGTATGGGGCGGCCACAAGGAGACGTTATACTGTGTGGGGGCCACAAGGAGACGTTACAGTATGGGGCCACAAGGAGACGTTATACTGTATGAGGCAGCTACAAGGAGACGTTATACTGTATGGGGGCAGATGCAAGGAGACGTTATACTGTATGGGGGCAGCCACAAGGAGACGTTACACTGTATGGGGCACAAGGAGACATTATACTGTATGGGGGCAGCCACAAGGAGACGTTATACTGTATGGGGGCAGATGCAAGGAGACGTTATACTGTATGGGGGCAGCCACAAGGAGATGTTATACTGTATGGGGGCACAAGGAGACGTTATACTGTATGGGGGCAGCCACAAGGAGATGTTATACTGTATGGGGGCACAAGGAGACATACTGTATGGGACAGCCACAAGGAGACGTTATACTGTATGGGGGCAGATGCAAGGAGACGTTATACTGTATGGGGGCAGCCACAAGGAGATGTTATACTGTATGGGGGCACAAGGAGACGTTATACTGTATGGGGCAGCCACAAGGAGACGTTATACTGTATGGGGGCACAAGGAGACGTTATACTGTATGGGGCAGCCACAAGGAGACGTTATGCTGTGTGGGGGCAGATGCAAGGAGACATTATACTGTATGGGGGCCACAAGGAGACGTTATACTGTATGGGGGCAGCCACAAGGAGACGTTATACTGTATGGGGCAGCCACAAGGAGACGTTATACTGTATGGGGCAGCCACAAGGAGACGTTATACTGTATGGGGCAGCCACAAGGAGACGTTATACTGTATGGGGGTCACAAGGAGACATTATACTGTATGGGAGCAGCCACAAGGAGACGATATACTGTATGGGGGCAGCCACAAGGAGACGTTATACTGTATGGGGGTAGCCACAAGGAGATGTTATACTGTATGGGGGCACAAGGAGATGTTATACTGTATGGGGCAGCCACAAGGAGACGTTATACTGTATGGGGGCAGATGCAAGGAGACGTTATACTGTATGGGGGCAGCCACAAGGAGACGTTATACTGTATGGGGGCAGCCACAAGGAGATGTTATACTGTATGGGGGCAGCCACAGGGAGACGTTATACTGTATGGGGCAGCCACAAGGAGACGTTATACTGTATGGGGGCAGCCACAAGGAGACGTTATACTGTATGGGGGCAGATGCAAGGAGACGTTATACTGTATGGGGGCAGCCACAAGGAGACGTTATACTGTATGGGGGCAGCCACAAGGAGACGTTATACTGTATGGGGCAGCCACAAGGAGACGTTATACTGTATGGGGGCAGATGCAAGGAGACGTTATACTGTATGGGGGCAGCCACAAGGAGACGTTATACTGTATGGGGGCCGCCACAAGGAGACGTTATACTGTATGGGGCAGCCACAAGGAGACGTTATACTGTATGGGGCAGCCACAAGGAGACGTTATACTGTATGGGGGCAGCCACAAGGAGACGTTATACTGTATGGGGGCAGATGCAAGGAGACGTTATACTGTATGGGGGCAGCCACAAGGAGACGTTATACTGTATGGGGCAGCCACAAGGAGACGTTATACTGTATGGGGCAGCCACAAGGAGACGTTATACTGTATGGGGGCAGATGCAAGGAGACGTTATACTGTATGGGGCAGCCACAAGGAGACGTTATACTGTATGGGGCAGCACAAGGAGACGTTATACTGTATGGGGGCAGCCACAAGGAGATGTTATACTGTATGGGGCAGCACAAGGAGACGTATACTGTATGGGGCAGCCACAAGGAGACGTTATACTGTATGGGGGCAGCCACAAGGAGATGTTATACTGTATGGGGGCACAAGGAGACGTTATACTGTATGGGGCAGCCACAAGGAGACGTTATACTGTATGGGGCAGATGCAAGGAGACGTTATACTGTATGGGGGCAGCCACAAGGAGACGTTATACTGTATGGGGGCAGCCACAAGGAGATGTTATACTGTATGGGGGCACAAGGAGACGTTATACTGTATGGGGCAGCCACAAGGAGACGTTATACTGTATGGGGGCAGATGCAAGGAGACGTTATACTGTATGGGGGCCACAAGGAGACGTTATACTGTATGGGGCAGCCACAAGGAGACGTTATACTGTATGGGGGCCACAAGGAGACGTTATACTGTATGGGGGCAGCCACAAGGAGACGTTATACTGTATGGGGCAGCCACAAGGAGACGTTATACTGTATGGGGCAGTCACAAGGAGACGTTATACTGTATGGGAGCAGCCACAAGGAGACGTTATACTGTATGGGGCAGCCACAAGGAGACGTTATACTGTATGGGGCAGCCACAAGGAGACGTTATACTGTATGGGGGCAGATGCAAGGAGACGTTATACTGTATGGGGGCAGCCACAAGGAGACGTTATACTGTATGGGGCAGCCACAAGGAGACGTTATACTGTATGGGGCAGCCACAAGGAGACGTTATACTGTATGGGGCAGCCACAAGGAGACGTTATACTGTATGGGGGCAGATGCATGGAGACGTTATACTGTATGGGGAAGCTACAAGGAGACGTTATACTGTATGGGGGAAGCTACAAGGAGACGTTATACTGTATGGGGGCAGCCACAAGGAGACATTATACTGTATGGGGGAAGCCACAAGGAGACATTATAATGTATGGGGGCAGATGCATGAAGACGTTATACTGTATGAGAGGCCACAATGTGACATTATAACCCCTTTCCGAAATCAGTATAATGTCTCCTTGTAGCCCCATACAGTAATGTCTCCTTATTGCTCCAATATAAGGGCCACAGGGAGACATTATAGTGGGGGGCTTCTACTGCTGGGCCTCCTGACAGGTATATTCCCCATCACCTTCTAGTGTGTAGAGAAGCCCTGTGCAGGGGCTACAGCTGGGGCCTAGGAGGAGAGGGCCACTATCTTTTACCTGCTTCTCCCTCCTTGGACCGTGGCAGGCCAGGATCTGGAGAACTCCTTGAGAGAGACCTGCATGGCCTCCCTCACTTGCTGCTGTCCCGGCATTCCTGCCTTTGGTGGTGGGCGGGGCAAAGGAGCCAGCGGCTGCGGTCTTCAGTCTCCAGTGCCCCAGCTTTCTCAGGCCCTTCTATGGACTCCAGAATGTGGCTGCAGTACGTAAGGGGCCGCTCTGTGCCCGCAGGTCCCGGGCTTTGTGTCAGTTCAGGGGGCGGAGTCATGGCAAAATAGGAGAAAGCAGGAGGCAGCCGCTGCGGGGACCAACACTTACTTTGTGCAGGTGCAGTACATGGACGTTTTAGGAGCGGTCGGCACACGTGCGACCGCTCCTATGACGTCATTAAATACCGCGGTTATTAGGAAACTGTGATATCGCCATATCGCAGTTTCTTAATACCGCTGTATATCGCAGACACCGGTATATTGCCCAACCCTACTCCAAGTGCATAAACCACGCTGAGCAAAATAGAAAGATACAAATGAGATGGTACCTGACCCCGGATAGAATAGCGCACTTCTCTCCTACATACTCTGCCCGAAGCTGGTGCTGATGTGGAAGCAGAGGTTCCCCTTCTCACATGTGGTGGTATTGTCCATCTGTAATGACTTTATGGAGCAGAGTCTCAGATCTGATTATGGAGGTGACGGGCCTGATTATACCACTAACCCAAGAATTAGCTATATTAAGTATAGAAATAGAGGACATCCCTTTTTAATACAGATGGGTGGTTGCCCACATCCTAGCTACCTCCCGGAAAGTCATAGCCAGAAATTGGAAACTCCCTCATATGCCCAATATTTCAGAAGTAGCCCAGTTGCTTAACTTTCATATGCATCTGGGCAACTTCTGGCACCATCCTGAATGCTGTACAGACTCCATACACCGGGCCATGATCAAGGTCCTGGCAGGACCGAAACATTGGCCGTGTATATTGTAATACTGAGGATGGAAAAATAAATCTATAATTTTGTTGCATTACAATCCTGTGTGCCGTGATTCCCTTCGCCACTCAGCTTCTACTAGGCCTGTGACAACACATTCATCATTCACATGGCCTAGGAGCATCTCAGCCCCTTTGAAGTGAATGGGGATGAGCTCGATACCAAGCTCAATACCGAGACTGCCTCCTTCTCCCCGTGCTGCCGAGGAGAACATGGCCGTGTTGAGGGCGGCGCAGCCACGTTCTCGGATACTGGACTGTGCAGTAGCCCAGCCCAGTATCGATAAAATACTAATCCTGGTATTGAGCTCGATACCAGAGAAAAGTATCGATTGGGTATCGAAACTTCGATACCCGAAAACAACCCTAGATAGACTCATTACATGTAAAGCGAGATATTTTAAGCATTTATTTGTTATAATTTGGATGACTATGGCTTACAGCTTATGAAAACCCCAAATTCACGATCTCAAAAAATTAGAATGTTACATGAAATCAATAAAAAAAAAGGATGTTAAATAGAAAAATGTAGGACCTATGGAAAGTATAATCATGCATATGTACTCAGTACTTAGTTTCGGCCCCTTTGCATCAATGACTGCCTCAATGCGGTGTGGCATGGATGCTATCAGCCTATGGCACTGCGGAGGTGTTATGGAAGACCAGGATGCTTCAATAGCAGCCATCAGCTCTTCTGCATTGTTCGGTCTCATGTCTCTCATCTTTCTCTTGACAATGCCCCATAGATTCTCTATGGAGTTCAGGTCAGGTGAGTTTTCTGGCCAATCAAGCACAGTAATCCCATGGTCATTGAACCAGGTTTTGGTATGTTTGGCAGTGTGGGCAGGTGCCAAGTCCTGCTGGAAAATGAAGTCACCATCTCCATAAAGCTCGTCTGTGGAAGGAAGCATGAAGTGCTCCAAAATCTCCTGGTAGACGGCTGCGTTGACTCTGGACTTAATAAAGCACAGTGGACCAACACACAGACTGTGGAAACTTCACACTGGACTTCAAGCGTTCTTCCTCCAGACTCTGGGTCCTTGGTTTCCAAATGAGATGCACAAGTTGCTCTCATCAGAAAAGAGGACTTTGGACACTGAGCAACAGACCAGTTCTTTCTTTCTTTTAGCCCAGGTAAGACACTTCTGACGTTGTTTGTTGTTCAGGAGAGGCTTGACAAGAGGAATACGACATTTGAAGCCCATGTCCAACATCCGTCTGTGTGTGGTGGCTCTTGATGCACTAACTCCAGCCTCAGTCCACTCCTTGTGAAAGTCCCCAGACACTTTTGAATGGTCTTTTCCTGACAATCTTCTCCAGGCTGCGGTCATCCCTTCTGCTTGTGCACCTTTTACTTCCACACTTGTCCCTTCCACATAACTTTCTAATGTGCTTTGATACAGCACTTTGGGAACATCCAACTTCTTTTGCAACTACCTTTTGAGGCTTTCCCTCCTTATGGAGGGTGTCAATGATGGTTTTCTGCACAACTGTCAGGTCAGCAGTCTTTCCCATGATTGCGATTCCTATTGAACCAGACTGAGAGACTATTTAAAGGCTCAAGAACCAACTTTGCAGGTATTATGGATTTATTAGCTGACTAGAGTCTGACACTTTGAGCCTAGAATATTGAACCTTTTCACAATATTCTAATTTTAGGGGATTGTGAATGTAGGGTTTTGATACAAATTATAACAAATAAAGGCTTGAAATATCTCATTTGCATCTAATGAGTCTCTCATATATTAGTTTCACCTTTAGTTGCATTACTGAAATAAATTAACTTTTGCAAGATATTCTAATTTTTCGAGTTTAACCTGTACATAAAGCATATTCAGCACTTTACTAAATGAAAAGCAGGTATTCAAGGGGTCTAAGAAAAAGAAAAAACACAATGAAACAACACTACAGCTCATTTATTACACACCTTATGATGTACAGCCAGAATGTTTCATACTAAGTGCCTTCGACAAACAGAACCAAAAATATAAATTCTCCATAAACAATACATATTTACATAGAAATACGTCAGGATCCAAGTTTCCAATTTCTAGTCTAGAAATGATAAAATTCGGAAGAAAGATTTTTTTTTTTTTAACTATTGCCCTGTAATCAGGATAAATACAGGCTTGTTCACATCATGTTTCTTAATCTTTTCAAACATCTGTTATTTTCTTTAGTTTTCTTTAACCAATCTGATACCTAAACTGATCTATTGGCCTTCAAGGGCTTCCATCATGTTTAAAGGGCATCTGTCAGCAGATTTGCACCTATAAAACTGGCTGACCCGTTGTATGTGCAGCTGAAGGCATCTGTGTTGGTCCCATGTTCATATATGCCCGCAATGCTGAGAAAAATGATGTTTCAATATATGCAAATGATCCTCTAGGAGCAACGGGGGCGTTGCTGATACACCTAGGGCTCTGCTCTCTCTGCAACTGCTACCCCACACACTTTGATTGACAGGTCCAGGTGTGATGACATTTTCACTGCCTGTTCCTGTCAAAGTGCTGAGTGTGCGGCAGTTGCGGAGAGAGCAGAACCTCTAGGTCAGGGATCAGCAACCTTTTGAACGCCAGCTGCTGTGATTCTACAATTCCCAGCATGCTCCATTAATTTAGGAGAAAAGCAGAGTAAGGATGCATGCTGGGAGTTGTAGTTTCACAACAGCTGGAGTGCTGCAGGTGGCTCTAGGTGTAACGACAACACCCTCGTTGCTCTTGCGTATACGTTAATTTTTTTCAGTGATGTGGGCACATATGGGCCCTTTAAAAGTGTCCTTCGCTCGACAACTTTCCATTGGGATCCATGTTTTCAAGAGGACAGACACAGACTGTCTCCATCTGCCGCAATCCATGGCAACATGATGCTTTAGATTAGTCATACTGTTACAACATCCTGTCTGATGTCCATTTGTCTATGCTTCAAAAGGATTAAAAGATGTGGCGTGAACCCAGTTATATATATATATATATATATATATATATATATATACATATACACACACTTACTGTACATGATCAAATGTACCATTCTTCTTGCATGTAACAAACTGCCTTTTGACATTGTAGTTTGAGTTCAAGGGGTTTTCTGGGAGTTCAATACTGAGGGCCTATCCTGAGGATAGGTGATCAAAATGCGATCGGTGGGGGGTACGCCTCTCACTACCCCCGCAGTCAGCTGTTTGAAGAGGCCACGGCTCCTCCGTGAGAGTAACATGTTTACTCCGGTGTCTAGATATTGCTATGACATAATTGTTATAGCGACCCCTAGTGTTGTTTTGATTCCCTCTCTGAATGTCCACCTAATGTGTTCAGTGCTGGAGAGAAGAAGCCTATTAGCCGGCCTGTACAATAGCATGTATCACTCCGCCGCCAGTCTACAAGCCGATCCAGCACTGGAAACATTGGGTGGTCATTTCGATAGGGAATCAAACGAACACCAGGGGGCACCATATCAAATATGTAACAGCGATATTTAGACATCAAGCCATTTTTTTGTAATTATTCCAAATGAAAACTTGTTGGTTTGGCTAGCTCTAACAGTAAATAAACACGTATTCATTGGAGAACCGTTGCATCTACGAAACTCTGTAAGAAAGGAGAACAATCAGCATCTATGCAAAATAAATTACAATTCTGTCTTCTACAAATACAAATCTATATTTTCACAGGTTACCAAAACAGAGTGAAGCATTGGTTCCTCCAAAGCCAAATGAGTTACTCAAAGCTACACGCCTCTTCCCAGGTTTCCACTCTTGAGCTTTAAGAGGGACATAGTTGAGATCAAACTCTGGATCTGTTCTGTCAAGGTTCAGAGTAGGTGGTAATGTACCATAATGACACGATAGAACTGTGAAAGCTGCCTCAATAGCGCCTGCCGCTCCAAGCAGGTGACCTGTAGCCCCTTTAGTTGCAGATACCGCCAGCGAATGTGCATGTTCTCCAAACAGTCTCTTGATAGCTTTGTTTTCAGCAGCATCTCCAAGGGGGGTGGAGGTGGCATGAGCATTAATATAAGTCACATCTTCTATCTGTAACTTGGAATCCATAATGGCTGCCCTCATGCACCTGATAAAAAAAAGGCACCATTAGTAATTACACTGGTTCTCAGTTCACCCTAACAGACTAGGGAGTTGTCCGCACGGCCATTACCAACGAAGACGAAATAAACACAAGGTGCGGCACGACTGTACCGTACAGTATGGCCATATCCTAGTATTTGACCTCGTGTTACACAAAGCAACATTTGTGGTCCCACTGCTTATGTATTTCCATGGCTTTCATTCTAATTCCCTCTTAAAGGGGTTGTTCACCATTTGGGGATGTTGGGCACACCTCTACCCTGGCTAGACCTGCAAAGGGAAGAATACCTTGCCTGCTCTCCAACTCCCATGCCACTGCCTCACTCAGGTCCATTGTTATCAACGTTCACTTTGACGCCACTGCAGCCAATGACTAGCCGCAGCGGTGACCTGAACCCCTTGCATCATGTGACCAACTGAGGTGACGCAAAGGGGGCAGGTCAGCACTGTGGCCAGTCATTGGCTGCAGCGGCTTCAATGCGGATGCTGACAGTGGAGAACCTGAGCAAGGCAGTGGAGGTGCAGGAGTGAAGGAACCTAGACACAGCAGCGGGGAGCAGGTAAAAATACTTCCCTTTAGAGATCTGGCCAGGAAGGGGTGTCTGCTCAAACACCCCCAAAAGGTGAACAACCCCTTTATGGTGCCCATACACCTTCAATAGCTGACAGCTATCTCTCCCGACAACCCTATACACATATGCTCAGAGTGTATGTCAGCCGAGCATTTAATATTGAGAAAGTTGAAAGCCGCTGCCAGACACTTCGGGGGGGTGGCGCAACTCCAGGAGAACAAAGAGGATTGGACTTCAAAATTCAATGCGACTGTGACATCATCTGTCAAGGGCCCGTTCTGTCAGTTAAAACCAGATAGCAACACATTTTTTCTGAACGTTATTTTTTCTGATGGTAGATTTTTTATTCTGATTCCTGAAAATGATTGCGGGGCGGCCATCTTTCCCGAGTTGTTGATAGCAGGAATTAGAGATATGCTTTACAGCAGCCAACATGGGTCACAGACATAATAGACACGAGGAGACCTCATTGACTTCTACAGTAGAAGTCCCCAGCGCTGCCGGGCTGAAGATCTAGCACAGCCAGTGGAGCAGTGAATGTGGAGATCTCTGGATCCCTGTGAGGTACAGGGCTGGTTCTAGCTTTGTTTGAAAGGTATTGTCATAGACTATATGATGTCTGATTTCCATTTTTACATCAGTCATGGAATAACCCCTTGAATCCTTCAGGCCTAACAGCAACCTATTAAAGGTTTTCATCACTGGGGTCACTGAGACCTCCACCAAGAGCTATAATGATTAGGAGAAGGAACTGAGATGGCCTCGTACATTTTCTATTAAGCCCACATCATGCAGCGAGGAGAGAGCTTGCGCTATGTAAGTGCTTCTCTGTCCTCGTGATTGGTCGGGGTCTCAACACTCAGAGCCCCACTGAATAAAACCTCTGATGATATGTCGTTATATAACATATCAAACGATCCTTTAAGCCAGTGGTGGCGAACCTATGGCACGGGTGCCAGAGGCAGCACTCAGAGCCCTCTCTGTGGGCACCCGTACCCTGGAAAAAGTCTATGGTGTACCAATATGCCGTAGACTTTTCCTGCCATTCATCGGTGCAGGGCGTACTATGAACAGCACAGGCAGAGTATTGAATGTAAGCAGGATATTATATGGATGATATACTATACTGGTATTCAGGTTCAATTGCCCGTGTTGGCACTTTGGAATAAATAAGTGGGTTTTGGGTTGCAGTTTGGGCACTCGGTCTGTAAAAGGTTTGCCATCACTGCTTTAGGCTCACTAACTCCTGGCTAGACAGCAGCTGGCTGCAGCAGAAGCCTCCCTCCATTGCTTTTCCTGCAGTGGACAACATTCAAAGCCAAGTCCCTAATGTCCCTTTAAGCAGGCTTCCTGACAACACTGGAGCACGATAAAACGTACGAAACTTGTAAAAGATCCGCCGTGCTTATCTATTTAGGGGGCGGGGTGGTGCGGGGAGAAACCTATCTATTGGCGTACTCTACATGACAGTGGTCACAAAGGTCCTGTAAGTTACTCCTGAGTCACTGGTGGCAGGTTGTATAGATCGTCTATGTCTATATGCTCCTGGCAGCCTAGACCTACAACAAAACACAATCATAATGGATTACGACCCGAAGGTAGAAAAAGATAAAGGTAAAAACGTCATTACATTCTTTTCCAGGATTTGATTTTCCTCTGAAAAGGCCCGTGTATGTCTGTGTCACCAGACGGCGCGCGATCTCACATTCACCAGACCAGAATTGGACCGTGACTAAAGAAAGCAGAACAATCAGTTTGTAAAGTTGCTGCTCCTTCAAAATGAGATCTGCTGGAGGCTTTCATTCCCCACAAGGCTTCAATGCTTAGAGTTATAGATGCATTCCTTGCTGGAGATTACAATCTTTCCCAAGAAACTGGTGCTTTTTGATAACGGCATTTTGTATTCTGCTGCGGTTAGCAGGGTGGGCTCCATGAACCATGAAGAAGAACAGAGCCAATTAAAACTGGAAATCAAATATTCTCAAAAAAAGGCGAATGAAAACCTAGTTTCCATGGAAACTGCAGAAATCCACAAGCAATGCTTGATATAGAAGACTAAGCAATGGAATATGGATTGTGTTAGGACCACAGGGCTGGTCAGCATGCAGTTAAAACTTCAAAATGAGATCAGTTTTTATGAAAAACTACTCGACTGTTCAAGTATAAATGAAAACCATGGGGGAGATTTACCTACTCTCTTAATAAATGTTGAGCACCTTCTGGCGTTCAGTGCGCCAGAAATTGAAATCTACATCAACTAGCTTGTATGCCAGTTTACAGTAAATCTGGAGGGATGCAGTAGGCTCTGCCCCTGCCCGCTAACACCCATACTGGTATAGTTAGATGCTGATCCATGGGGGTTAGAGACACTGGTGTGAAGCACAGAAGGGTCAGACAGAGTATGTGCAAATCCGTGAAACTAGTCAGAGGTCAGGGCAGGTGGCAGGAAATGGTCAGGTCATGCAGCACAGGTTCAGAATCGGTAAACAGGCAAAGGTTGGGACACAGGGAGATATACAGAACAGCACACTTTTGCAGTGAATTAGCAACCTAGACAGCCTAAATGTCAGGCACCCTCCCATAGGGGAAGATAGGCGTCTTAAAGTGTAACTGTCTTTCTTTTTTTTTTTTTTGTAATGTGTAGGGGCAGTGATACTGACTATTTTTGTAATATAGTTTAGGGTACTTTCACACTTGCGTTGCTGGATTCCGGCAGGAAGTTCCGGCGACGAAACTGCCTGCCAGACCTGGCAATCTGCACGCAAACGGACAGCATTTGTAGACAGATCCGGATCACAAATGCATTACAATACCAGATCAGTGTCTCCGGTTGTCAATTGGAAAAACGGATCCGGTATTTAATTTTTTTCACATTTTTAAAGGTCTGCGCATGCGCAGACCAGAAGACCGGATCCGTCAATGCGGTAATTTTAAGGCCGGATCCGGCACTAATACATTTCAATGAAAATTAATGCCGGATCCGGCATTCCGGAAATTGTTCCGGAGTTTTGGGCGAAGATAAAACTGCAGCATGCTGTGGTATTTTCTCCGTCCAAAAAGCATGCAGTGACTGAACTGAAGACATCCTGATGCATACTGAACGGATTTCTCTCAATTAAGAATGCATTAGGAGAAAACTTTTCCGGTAATGAGCCCCTAGGACAGAACTTAATACCGGAAAAGTTTAACGCAAGTGTGAAAGTACCCAAACTTACTGAAATCGTACATTTCTATTAGAAAAATAGCTCTAAAGTGGTCCATTTTGTGCCTTATCAATGCTCCCTGCCTTCTGTTTACTTAAAGGGGTATTCCCATCACACGGTTTCATACTTACCTGCTCCCGGCGCGCCATCCACTTCCTGGTTTCGGCAGGGGGCAGGCTTAATCTTGACTGAAGTCTTCTCCCGGCCGGGGCGCGCACTGGACTGAATGCGCACGCCACCGCACATGCGCAATGGTGACTTCTTCCTGGCAAGTATACTATACTGGCAGGGAAGAACTCACCACAGCGCATGTGCGGCGGCAGCGTGCGCGTTTAGTCCAGTGCGCGGCCCGGCCGGGAGAAAAGAAGGAGTCTTCTGCGCTAGCACGGCCACCGGGATTCCAGAGAAGAGCGCTGGCCGTAACCAGGGGAGACGGAAGACAACAATCGGGTAAGTATAGCTTAAAGGGGTTATCCAAGTTATATTTATTGATGACCTATCCTCAGGATAGGTCATCAATATCAGATCGGCGGGGGTCCGGCACCGGCACCTCCGCCGATCAGCTGTTTGAAGAGGCGGCGCCGTGCCAGCGCTGCCTCCTCGTCATAGTTTACTGCTGCCGTTGCATCTGCATCGGTGAGCAGGTGTACATCACCAAGCCGTTCCATTCATTTCAATGGGACGGCTCGCTTCTATACAAGTGTATACTACAGAGCCGTCCCATTGAAATGAATGGAACGGCTTGGGTGTATCATTACCTGCTCACCGCTGCAGATGCAACGGCCAGCAGGTAAACAATGACGAGGAGGCAGCGCTGGCACGGCGCTCGCCTTCTCTTCAAACAGCTGATCGGCGGGGGTGCCGGGTGTCGGACCCCCGCCGATCTGATATTGATGACCTATCCTGAGGATAGGTCATCAATAAATATAACTTGGATAACCCCTTTAATTTTCTTGTAATGGGTGGGAATTAGTTAATTAAATATATTTAGAAAAATGATCACTGTTAAATCATTGACAGATTTAAACACTGATCATTGATATGGGAATACCCCTTTAAGAGTGGAGACACGCTGCTCACTGACTGCTGCTGCCCTCACTGCCTCTCTATGTGTGTGTATATATATATATGCGCGAGTGAGCGCTGCTAAGGCACAAAATAGGCCACTTTAGAGCTATTTTACTATTAGAAATGTACAATTTAGTAATGAATGTATATTACAAAAATGATCAGTATCACTGCCCCTACACATCACAAGATAATAAAAAGAAAAGGAATCCCAGAAATACCACGGCGAGCACAACCCCTAGGGTCAGACCTGAGGGATCTGCCAAGGAAGCACTGGCCACAGCCTGCAGCAGGAGACACATGAGATGACGGTGGTTGGGCCCGCTGTGACAGGTACAAAAAGCAAGCAGGTCTGGACCACCGGCAAAGAGGAGAAGCCAGCTGGGTGACTAACACATAGCTTGTGCCCACTAGGAGAAGCGGGGCAAGCAGCTGCCAGAGCACACACAGCATGGCTCAGCTGCTGCAAACAGCACCACCAGGGACCCCAACAACAGCAACAGGACAGGCCACCAATATCAGATCGGTGGGGAGCGGACTCTCCTGTTTACCTGCATGCCGTCTGTGGTGCAGGGCATTACAGCTCAGTCCTGTTCACCTGCGTGGGATGAAACTGCAATACCCTGCACCAGGGCTGGGCGACTTAATGCGATTAATTGAATATGTAACCTCTATTTCGATTATTGAAGGATTATTTGGCGGTGACTCGGGGTGTGGCTTAGCACAGGGTGTTCTATGACACCAATGGTTTGATCATATTTTGAGTTCTGCGCTTTAAAAAAAAAAACGGCAATTTTTTTTCTCTTCTCTCACCATTTTCTGATAGCCATAACTTTTTATTTTCGTTTAACAGAGCTGTAGGAGGGCTTGTGTTTGGCGGGACAAACTGAAGTTTTTATTGGTACCATTGAATTGAGGTTTTTTTTTTTTATCATATTTCCCCTGTTACGGCATTCACAGAACAGGAACATTTTTTAAATATTTTAATATTTATATTTCAGACATTTTTGGACACGGCAATACCTGATATTTCTAATTTTTTTTTTGTATATATTTTTTAAATGTAAAATTCGGAAAGGGGGTGATTTAAACTTTTAATCTTTTTTGTTTTTTTTAACTAAGGGGGCTAGAACCTGGGATCCCTTTTCCCATTCACCCTAATAGAGATGTATTAGAGTGAATGGGATTCTGACATGGGATTCTGTGCCTTGAGGTTACCAGATGCCACGATCGCTGTTGAATGCGGCATCTGAGGGGTTAAACAACGGGATTTGGCGTGATCGCCGTTTCCTCGTCATTGTGGCTTGGTGCCTGCTGTATTATACAGCCGGCAACTGCCACGTATAATGCCATACATATATGGCATTATGCGTTGAAGGGAGGAACGTGGTTTTATTAATTTTAAACTTCCATGCGCCTCATATTACCAGTTAGTGACAACATATTTAACCCCATGTAGCCCATTATATGAGGACATAATGGGGTCACTTGTTATTAATGTGAGGCACACTGAGGTACTGATGTAATAAAACCATGTGCCTCACATGAATACAGGCAAACAGCATAAAGCCCTTACCGGTAAAACTGGTGGAAACCTCCTGCAGCAAGATCTTCCTGCCTGCTGGATGTGTTAAAGGACCTTTGATGATGTCATCACCATGTGACAACTAAAATGGATGTTATTGGTGACATGGTGATGACATCAAAGGTCCTTTAACATCAGCATCCAGTAAGATGTTGCTGCAAGTTAAAGGACCTTTGATTATGTAATTGCCATGTGATCTAACAAGTGGATGTTATTGGCCACATGGCAATGACATCATCAAAGGTCCTTTACCTTCCCCTCTCCCCTGCCCTCCTATTCTCCTCCTCCTTATCAGACCACTGGGCTTTTTCATTAGTGGCAGTGACCGGCTACGTCGCTCTCTCTTCCTTCTTCACTGCGCAACCGCGCAGCTTAGGCTACTTTCACACTAGCGTTTTTGCTGGATCCGGCAGGGTTCAGCAAAAACGCTTCCGTTACGGATAATACAACCGTCTGAATCCGTTATGAACGGATCCGGTTGTATTATCTTTAACATACCCAAGACGTTTTCTGGTAAAGCCAGGAGACAGCTAGAGTTTGGAAAATGACTATATGTAAGGATTTTCAACTCACAGACGAGGACTAGTGTTTTACACAGATGCTCCTCGGGTTGGGGAATGGGGATTACGGCATCTCCTTGAGGGCAACAGTTGGCATCAAAGACCAGCATGACTGGCAGGTTGTAATGGTGGAAAGGAGTTGTTGTCGGGTCATCCCTTTTTATTCCATTTCCAGCAAGTCAACTTTGTAAAATCTATAATTGGGCACGTAAAAATAGTATTTTGTTTTTACTAGTATTAAAGGGGTTTTCCAGGAGTAGAATATTGATGTCTTATCCTCAGTATCGGTGGGGTCTGGCACCCCTGTCGACCAGCAGTTAGAAGAGGCTGTGGCTCTCTGGTGAGTGCTGTGGCCTCCTCACAGCACACCAAGCACAGCGCTATACACGGTATAGTGGCTGGGCTTGGTATTGCAGCCCAGGCCCATTCTCTTGAATGAGACTAAGCTGCACATAGGCCGTGTGACCAATGAACGTGATGTCCCTGGCCTAGGAATGAGGCTGCAGCCCTCACTGGAGCACCGCAGCCTCCTCAAACAGCTGCTCGGGAGGGATGTCAAGAGTCGGACCCCCACCAGTCAGATATTGATGCTCTATCATTAAAGGGATTTTCAGGGACTTTTATACTGATGGCTTATCCTCTGGATAGGCCCTCACTATCTGTTTGGTGGGGGTCTGACATCTGAGACCCCCACTGATCAGCTGTTTGAGAAGGCACTAGCGCTGATGTGAGCCCCACAGCCTTCTCCCTGCTCACTAAGCATAGCGCCGTACATTGTTTAGCGGCTGTGCTTGGTATCACAGCTCATTCCAATTCACTTCAATGGGGCTGCCCTAGCCTATGTGACTGATGAACGTGATGCTACATGGCCCGGGGAAACGCTCGCTCAACAAGCAGCAGAAAAAGAAAAACAAAAGCGCGCCGCTCTGCTAACTCTAAAATTATTTAATAAAAACATACAGAAAACACTATAAAAGTCTTGGAAAACGCCTTTAGTATTTTACACATGGAAAACCCCTTTAAAATGACCCTCCAGGCCCCCCTTACTAAGGCTTATTTACCTCATATGTGAAGCAGGTTCTTGATAAATGTTTTCTCACTATCAGTTCAGTGCTCTGTAGTTTTTAATAATCCTGCCCTTACTCTCCCGGTGTTCTGGCAGATTCCTATACCTTGGCAGAATGCTATACCTGGAAGTGACACGGCCGCACGGGAATCAGCTGGGGGAGGGTGTGTGTGTCGCTGCGCAAGCGCACATCCATTGGTTTAGAAAAAATTATTGCACCGCCGCGGGAGAAACAACCACTTCATGCGCTAAACAGTACACTGCGCGTGCGCACTTAGGGGTAGGTAGATTTTCCAGTGCAAAATGTTCCATCAGATCTCCCTACCCCTGAGTGCACACGCGCGGACACATCATCAGGAGCAGTTCAGCTTCACCACATAGCAGAGCTGGGTGCAGGATATTATCCAGGATCAAAATGGCCGATCTGATGGAACATTTTACACTGGAAAATCTAACTACCCCTAAGTGTGCAAGCGCAGTGTACGGTTTTGCGCATGAAGTCCGGTGCTTCTCCCACGGCAGTGCAATGATTTTGTGGATGTGGATTATCTACTCCCTCCCGACCTATGCATCTCCTGTGGCCCATGTGAACGCTCTGAAAAGCATGAAGTCTTGACATATTTTAGGCCTAGTGGCCAGTGTGAAAACTGACGAATTTTAGCATTTTTTAACATAGAAAGTGACATGGAAAAAAAAATAAAAAATTTGTTTAAACAATAGGGCATTTTCTGATGGCACATTCCCTTTAAGGGTACTTTCACACTTGCGGCAGGACGGATCCGGCAGGCTGTTCAAGATCCGTCCTGCCGCAAGTGGCCATGCACTGCCGTGCTGCCGCTCCGTCCCCATTGACTATAATGTGGCGGGGGGCGGAGCTACAGCGCAGCACGGCTGCGTACGGCAAAGATCGCCGGACTGAAAAGTCAGACATGCAGGACTTTTAGTCCGGCGATCTCCGGCCGTGCTGTGCCGTAGCTCCGCCCCCGCCCATTATAGTCAATGGGGACGGAGCGGCAGCATGGCAGTGCACGGGCACTTGCGGCAGGACGGATCTGGCAGGCTGAATAGCCTGCCGGATCTGTCCTGCCGCAAGTGTGAAAGTACCCTAAGTCATGGGATGCTTATTCTCCTCTGCTATCTGCTGGCTGCTTTCAAGCTCTGAGGGCGATTAAGGCCCCGTAATAGATTTGGCTACGCATTTCAAGCTTGAATAACCTGAAGATAAAATGTACCTGAATGCACCATCACCTTCTGAACTTGGAGCCGTTATATGACAAGCGTCACCTGACAATCCATAGCCTAGAACCTCAGCATACATTTTGGCACCTCTTGCCACCGCATGTTCATATTCTTCTAACACAAGCACGGCTGCCCCCTCTCCCATCACAAATCCTTCACGCTCGGGATGGAAAGGCCGACATGCTTTCAATGGAGTCTTGTTATAGCTAGTACTCAGCGCTCGAGCTCTGGCAAAGCCAGCAAGTGACAAGGGGCTGATGCATGCTTCTGTCCCACCGGCCAACATGACATCAGCATCTCCATGAGTGATGAATCTAAATGAGTCTCCAATGGCATGGGCTCCTGTAGTACAAGCTGTGGAAACTGCATGATTGGGTCCTTTGAGCTTGTACTTAATACTGATGTGTCCCGCGGCCATATTGACTAAGATCCTAGGGACGAAGAAGGGACTCACTTTATTGTACCCTTTGGTTTGAAATAACTCGGCAGTGTCTGTGATGACATCCAGAGGAACCATTCCCATGCCTACCGCCACGCCGGTGGACCCTTGTTCTTCTTCAGTCTTTGGAAACCAGTTGGCATCAGTGATTGCCTGCTCAGCAGCAGCTAGAGCCATAACGGTGGCAGATGACATTGTCTTTACATCGGACTTGGAAACATATCGTTCCTCAAGGAACTCACCATCTCCATGCCCTCTTGGAACACGAGCAGCGACTTGGCAAGGTATACGTTCATATTCTTCCCCTTGTAAAGCAACTATTCCACTTTTCCCTTGGATCAGATGATCCCACGCCAACTGAGTGCCAGTGCCAATCGGTGACACGATACCAACGCCAGTTACGACAACTCTTCGCTGATATTTCTGAACTGCGTTAACACTTATACCTCTTTTATGGAGCAAAAGGTTCGGAGATGCTTCAGCAATATGGGGCAAACGTCACCCATTCTTAGGACTCTTCTTAGGTGAAGGTTCATGAGTGGTTTCAGATGTTATCTATAAATCTGAATAAAAAGATCAAATACATTCTCATTAGTATGAAGACTTAACAATACAGCTCTGGCAAGTCAGTAACACAACACCGGGTTGGATGAACTTCTCTGGATGGGCTTGGTTTGGAAATGGACCTCTGTTCTTCATCTACTTCATCTAGAGCTGTGATGGCTAACCTCCGGCACTCTAGCTGTGGTAAAACTACAACGCCCAAGATCTACACTTGTTTGGCTGCTTTCAGAACTCCATAGAAATGAATGGAGCATGCTGGGAGTTGTGGTTTCACCACAGCTGGAGTGCCGGAGGTTAGCCATCACTGACCTAGAGTCATGATGATCAGAAAACAAGGTGGTCTGTCCAGGATGTATGGTTTTTCAATGACGACCAAACCTACAGAAAAGGTATTCCGTCCTATGAGATCAAGAAAGGCTTTCCAAATTTCTTTGGAAGACAGAGCCAAGTACAAGATCGGATGCCAAATACACACGAGATAAAAAGTTGGCCAAAATGAATGATTTTTGACCATTTTAAAAAAACTAGTGTAAACTGAAAGGAACTTTTAAAAATTTGAGAATGGTTGGCCAAAACTACACATCTATGGTATGATTAGCTGACCATTTGCCATTTTTATCCAGGACCAGAAAGTCATTTTTTTTTTTTGAGAAAATAAAAAGACTCCCTGGTCAACCAGTTTAGCCTGGCATATTGTTGGCAGGGTTGTTCAGTATGATGGATGCAAATGGGGTTTTAAAAAGCCACAGCACGTGTTTCATCTCACTGAACCAGCTCACATTTTCACCATGGATTCCAACCTCTGCATGAAATACAGGTATATTCCATCACTAAAATCTGCTGCTTTTTCCTGTCACATCTATATGTCCTCCTATAGTGAATTAGGGTAGGTTCACACCTCCATCTAGCTGTTCCAGTGGTGAATAGTGTTGAGCGAACTTGTTCTGCATCCAAAGTTCGGGTTTGGATTATCGAAGAATCCCGTTATGGATTCCGCTACCACGCACCATAACGGAATTTGGAATTCATAACGGGATTATTCGATAACCCGAACTTTGGACGCAGAACTTAAAAAACAAGTTCGCTCAACACTAGAGGTGAACATCCTGCTGACTTCACCGCTGGACGCAACTGACTATAATAGGATCTGGCTGGTTTCAGGCACGCGTGCCGGGTTTCAGTTTTTTCTGGCCAGATTCTATTACAGTCAATAAGGTCCAGCGGTGTGCAGCGGCAACAGGCTAGGCCAAATCTGACAAACTCCGGCAGGCTGTTCTCTGCTGGAACATCATGCCGGATCAGTTACACAGAAGTGTGCACCTACTTGTACAATTTCATCAATTGCTTAATCATAGTCACCGTATAATCCCAACGCAAACAACCACAATTATACAGCTTTCTGTGGTCAGCACAGTGGCTCAGTGCAGTGCTCCTCAACTGCAGTCCTCAGGACCCACCTACCGGTCAGGCTTTGAGAATATCCCACTGAATGAACTGATGCATTGACCCTAACCCTGGGTTCACACCTGAGCGTTTCTGAGACGCGCATTTTAGTCGCGCGTATTACAGCGCATTTTTGCAAATAGGAAACGCACGTCATACGCGCGTTTGTGACTCTGGAGACCAATTGAAAAAGGCATATCTACACTTTAACGCGTGTTAAACGCGCGTTCCTATTGAAGTCTATGGGTGCAAACGCGCGACAAAACGCCCCAAAGAAGCTCAAGAACTTCTTTGAGCGTAGGGCGTTTTACAGCGCGTTCAAATGCGCTGTAAAACGCTCAGGTGAGAACCATGCCCATAGGGAAACATGAGTTTTCTCCTGTTGAGCGTTTTACAGCGCGTTCGAACGCGCTGTAAAACGCGCAAGTGTGAACTGAGGGTAATTCTATCACCTGCTCAATACTAAGGAAATCCTGAGAACATGACCGGCTGGTGGGCCCTGAGGACCGGAGTTGAGGAACACTGGCTCAGCGGTTAGCATTGAGGTCCTGAGCTTGAATCAAACCAAGGGTCAGGTCTGCAACCACAACAGAACCATCCTGGTTAAAGGGGTTCTTCATCCATCTTCTGTTCTTGGAAGAGATTGATCAGTAAGCACCCCACCGATTCCGCAGCGGGCTCTCCTGCTCAGGTCCTGATAGGTGTTCCCGAGTCTTCCTGTTCAGAAGAGCCCACAGGCGTAGTGTTGAGCGAACTCCTGTTTTTAAGTTCGGCGTACAAGGTTCGGATTATCTAAGAGCTCCGTTATGGATTCCGCTACCGCAACTTACGGGCCGTGGTAGCGGAATTCTTAGATGACCCAAACTTGAAAACAGAAATTCGCACATCCCTACACAGGCGGCGTGATAAGGCGGAATCGGACGGAGGGGTAAGTACGGACCAAACGCTCTACCCACAATAGAGCGGAAGGCAGCCAGATTTTATTTAAAGGCCCGGAGAACCTGGAATTTACATGGTGAGCCCCATGGTGATTGGGAAGGACACGAGACTAGTGTTGAGCGAACTTGTCTTTTAAGTTCTGCGTCCAAAGTTCGGGTTCTCAAAGAAACCGGTTATGGATTCCGCTACCACGGACCATAACGGGATTCTTCGATAACCCGAACTTTGGGCGTAGAACTTAAAAGACAAGTTCGCTCAACACTACAGGAGACAATCTCTTCTAAATATAGTGGCGCTATATAAATTAATAAAAATAAACTTTTTGCCCCCCAATGATAAAACCTGTGCCCTCAGCAGAAACCAGTGCTACCCTGCAGAAGGGAATTGTGCAGACAGATTTACCATAAACTTTATTAATAACAAAGGAGAACCCCTTTAAGAATCTTGGAAGTCACCTTGGGATCCAGCAGTTCTCTGCCTGGACACAGGGGCCCCTCAAACTGTCCTGAGCAGTGACAAACTGCAACTCCCAGCATGTGCGGACACGATGGGAGTGGTAGCTTCACGGCCCCGGAGCTGCTAGCTGTACCTGCGGAGGGGACGCGCCGGGTGCTGGTTCCGGGTGTGTCTTCACATCCGGCCCTGCGCCGTGGGCCGCCCTGCTTCCCTTCCTACAGCCCCGGGCTCAGAGTCATGGCTTCCGCCGAGTCGTCCGCCGTCACCGAGCTGTGTCAGAACGGGCGCCAGGTGTTCATGGACGCCTCCCAGCTGCTGCTCACCTATGCCGACAATATACTCCGGTGAGTGGGCTGTGACGTCACTGCACGCGGAGCAGATAGCTGACGTCATTCATTGCCAGAGCCGTAGTTAGAATGCTCCCATGCACTAACAGACAGACCTATGGATATTATTAATATTGTGGGAAGCATACGGTAATAAAGTGAACCCTAATATTACAATCTTGATAAGGACAAGCCTTTTTGTGCCCCTCTTAAAGGGCACCTTATGCCGCTCTCTACATCGCCCGCCAGAAGTTTAAAGGCAATGGCTGGAGCCAAGGAACTTTGATGGGTAGGCTTCTGACAACTGTACCGCCTGAGCTCCTAGTTGTCACTTTTAAAGTTCATTCAGAGGGAGGTATCCATTTTGTTACGGTTTGTTCAGGTGTCGCAGGCGGGGCGGGAAAGCAGCTATCTAGAAGCTTTGAATGAGCCGGCCACAGGACCAGCTGCACATACAGAGGAGACATTGTGCCTGGTCAAACATCCATGACCTTAAAGGGGTTCTCGAAACCCCACAAGAGCACCAGTACCCTTCAAACAGCTGATCGGCAGGGCTCCCGGTTTGTCGGACCCCCACCGATCAGATAGTGATGACCAATCCTGAGGATAGGTCATCAGTTAAAATATGTTGGAAAACCCCTTGAAATAGGTTGTGCTTTGGAGTGATACTGAACGGTCATGGGTGTAACTGCTGACTCCCGGTACTCCCACCGATGTCCATACCATGGAGACGAATGGGGCAGAAGTGCGATTTATTTAAATGGAGGAACACAGGACCCTCAGGCTCCCCATGGTGGGGGCCCCAGCAGCTGGACTCTCACTTATCTACTATCCTGTGAATGCCAGAGGCAGCTCTACATCAGGCTTCTAGCCCCTCTTTAGTACAGCGCAGGGTTAGCTGGATGAGATGCCTCAGGGTAGCCTCACAAACCGGACAGATTTCTTGTGGATTTGTAGTTTGAATAGTGCCATACCATACAATGGGGTTAATCTGCATGCGGACATCTGCACCAGGAAAGGATACGATTTTGAAATCCACGTAGAAAAAAAATCCACATATGAATTCCCACTGAAGATCGTCAGGACACGGAAAACATGGAAACGTCACCGTGTAAACATGCCCATAGAGTACATCAACCAGACCCCTGTACCCTGCTCCGTACTGATGAGGGGCAGGAACCATGAATCCGCCGTTTACAGATGGCGTCTCTGCTCCGGCAGGTACAAGCACTCTGCATTACGAATCCTCCTAATAATCCACTGAATGTCTGTACCTATTGATCCAACAGGAGTCCAAATGAAGAAAAGTACCGATCCATAAGAATTGGGAACACCGCTTTCTCTACCAGACTCTTGCCAGTTCCGGGGGCTGTTGAGTGTTTATTTGAGATGGGATTTGAAGAGGTATGCTGCTCCATTCAGAATGCATCAGTTTGGCTCCGTTCAGTCTCCATTCCGCTCTGGAGGCGGACACCAAAACGCTGCTTGCAACGGATCCGTCCTGACATACAATGTAAGTCAATGGGGACGGATCCGTTTTCTATGACACAACAGAAAACGGATCTGTCCCCCATTGACTTTCAATGGTGTTCAAGACGGATCCGTTTTGCCTATGTTCATGATAATACAAACGGATCCGTTCTGAACGGATGCCTGCGGTTGTATTATCAGTGCGGATCCGTCTGTGCAGATACATGACGGATCCGCACAAGACGCCAGTGTGAAAGTAGCCTTACCTTCCCGTTCAAGTGAATGGGACAAACAGCTGGAATGACACTGCACCCCTGCTACTTTGTAGGGGGCGTGCAGGTAAACACTGAAGAGGATGCAGCAGCACTCAGCTCCCTGACCCCTTCAAAAAGCTGATCTTGGGGGTGCCGGGAGTCTGACTTCCACTGATCTGGCATTAATGCCTTATCGTGGCCATAAATATCATAAAATTGGACATCCTCTTTAAGGCCCCTTTCACACTTGCGTTGTGTGGATCCGGCGTGCACTTCCGTCCCGCCGGATCCGTCACAACGCATGACAACTGAAAGCATTTGTAGACGGATCCGGATTGCGGATCCGTCTACAAATGCATTGTAAGTGCAGATCCGTCTCTCAGTTTGCCATGCGGAGAGACGTATCCATCTTGTATTTTTTTCACTGTTTTAAAGGTCTGCGCATGCGCACACCTGAAGGACGGATCCGTCCTTCAGTCTTTTTTTAATGCCGGATCCGGCCCCAATGTAAGTCAATAAAACTTAAGAACTGATCAGGCGTTCAGTCATGTGTTCAGGCTTTTCAGGACGGAGATAAAACCGCAGCATGCTGCGGTTTTATCTCCGTCCTGAAAAGTCAAAAAGACTGAACTGAAGACATCCTGATGCATCCTGAACGGATTTCGCTCCATTCAGAATGTATTGGGATAATCCTGATCAGTATCTTTCCGTCCTAGAGCCCCGAGGACGGATCTCTAGGACGGAAAGTAAAAACGCTAGTGTGAAAGCACCCTAAAGGGTTTCTGTCACCAGATTTAACCCTATTAAGGCCTCTTTCACATCAGCGTTTTAGCTTTCCGTCCTAGAGATCCGTCCTCGGGTCTCTAGGACGGAAAGCTACTGATCAGGATTATTCCCATGCATCCTGAATGGAGAGAAATCCGTTCAGGATGCATCAGTTCAGTATGTCAACGTTTTTTGTGCTAATGTCAGCTAAACCTAAGTAGCCTATTCCTACTTTTATCAGTGCCCCTGTTACGCTAAAAATCTAACTTGTATATTATGCTAATGAGGCTCTAGGAGCAGGGGGGCGTGGCTCCTGCTCCTAGAGCCTCCATTCTCCCAACTTGGTCTCCTCCCTCCAAGTCCTGATTGACAGGGCCAGGCAGCGCTTGCGTCCGTCTGCCAGCCCTGTGCTCTGGTGAAGTCTCGCGCCGTTTAGTATTCGGCGCAGGCACAGTGATTATAGCTGGCAGCCCTCCCCCCCCTGCTCCTAGAGCCTCATTAGCATATTATAAAATTTAGATTTTTGGCGTAACAGGGGTACATCACTAATGTCAGCTAGCTTAATAGGGTTAAATCTGGTGACAGAAACCTTTTAAGGGTCCATTCACACATTCGCAAAATGGGTCTGCATCTGTTGCGCAATTTTACGGAACAGGTGCGAAACCCATTCATTTTCAATGGGGCCGGAATGTATGCGGACAGCACACTGTGACCCTACTCTGACCCTATTATAGTCAGTGGGATCCATCCGGTGCTGTTGGTGTCCAGTTATGTCAGATCTGGCAGTTTCGCTTTTCTGTTTCCTGTACCAGAAGAGTAAGGCTGGTTTCATACGAGCGAGTCTAACGCATTGAACTTGCAGCGTGTGTCTGCGGCAGCTCCCGTACTGACCTCCCTAGCACTGACAGGTTCACATAGAATCATATTGATTTATGATGTCCATTTCTGTAGTGGATGGAGCTGGCGACTTCAACGCTGCTCCCATTCCCTTCATTGGGTTTCAGACCCTCGCCAATCTGATATTGATGGCCATTCCTGTGGATAAGCCATCAATATTAAAGTACCACAAACCCCCTTTAATACTCATAGATGGAGATTTATTAAAACTGGGGCAAAGAAAAACTGGCTTAGTTGCCAATAGCAACCAATCAGATTAATCCTTTCATTCTCCAAAGGAGTACTGAAAAATGAAAGGTGAAACCTGATTGGTTGCTATGGGCCCCAGTTTCAATAAACCTCCCTCTATGCGTTCTTATCAAAGGGCCCAGTCTCTATGTGCCTCCCTTGCAGACTTTCCATTAGCAGATGTTCGTTTGCTAGAAATGAAGGTTTTAATCATTTTGACGGAATGTGTTGGCGTGAAGAAATGGTAAAACAGCGAAGATACTCATACATCACTTTTATTCCACAGGGAGAAACCCATCTTGTGTTTCCTAAGAAGGCGTCCGTAGAGAAGCTGAAGAAGGTCCGAGACCACATAGCATCAGAGAGAGACAAACTCCTCAACAGATCAGACGTGGCGGCTCCGGCGGCTACAGGGACTGCACAGCCGGCACCAAGCCCCAGCCTGGTAACTACATCACGAGAGGACGGCGGGGCAGAAACCCGTCTTACTACATTGCCGAGAATTTACTGTCTCTATGCATTGCTTCCATGACCATGGTGGTTTATACTAAATCCTTTGTCGCTCAATTTTTCTATTGTTCTCACAATGACGTCTGTTTTTCTCAAAAAATATTCTCGCCTCTAAAGGCAGCTGACCTCAGGGTTATGTCATTCTGGACATGTGGCAGTAGCAGTGGCCCCATCAGGAACGTCCATGCCCTTAGGCCCCTTTCACACGAGCGTTGCGGATGCGTTCAGTGAAAACTGTGCGATTTCGCAGGCAAAGCCATTCAGTTTTGCCTGCGATTGCGTTCAGTTGCTCAGTTTTTTCCGCGCGGGTGCAATGCGTTTTGATGCGTTTTTCACGCGCGTGATAAAAAACTGAAGGTTTACTAACAACATCTCCTAGCAACCATCCGTGAAAAACGCATCGCACCGCACTTGCTTGCGGATGCAGTGCGTTTTTCCCGCAGCCCCATTCACTTCTATGGGGCCAAGGCTGCGTGAAAAACGCAGAATTTAGAGCATGCTGGGATTTTCACGCAACGCAGAAGTTATGCGTGGAAAACAACGCTCATGTACACGGACCCATTGAAATGAATGGGTCAGGATTCAGTGCGGGTGCGATGCGTTCACTTCACGCATTGCACCCGCGCGGAAATCACGCTCGTGTGAAAGGGGCCTTACTGTGGACGTCGCCACTGCGGCCAGTGACTTCCTGCCATGGTCATATGTCCAGTACCGCTGTGCGGCCCAAGCAAGCTAGTTCTGGAGGGACCTGACACGGGCTGTGTGAGAAAGGTCAAATTTAATAAGTGAACATAAGGCAGTTAGGTGTTTTTACGCACACTGAAATGAATGGCTCTGTTTTTGCGAAGTCTGAAAACCCTTTTAACCCTTCAATCTTCATACCACTCCAGGCATCGGAAATAAAATTCTACAAGACACTACAATCGAACTCTCAGCATGTTCTAATGTACGAGCTGCCTGAGCTTCAGCAGAAAGCAAGCGAACACATACCTGTATCGGAACTGAAGGCAAGGGCTCAGGAAAAGCTTCAGCAAGCCAGGAGTCTGGAGTCTGGTAATGGACCTGAAGTATCTCCACGTCATATGTGAATACCAATTCCCAAAGCACATTATTACTTGAGATCTTGTGCTAAATTAATGGGTTGTCCTCTATCAAATTAGTATTTTTTATTTTTTTATATATATATCAGTCTATCCCCACTGGACCTGTAAAGGGTCCACACCGCTTGGTTCCATCCTGGGCTGTCTTCACTGCACCCCGTATGTAAACTTCCGGCATGGACGGGGTCACTTGCACCACTGCTGCTAATAGTTGGCCTCAGCGGTGACGTGTCCCCAAGTGGAAATGTTGGATCTTTACATTCAGGGGCTGTAGTGCAGCGAGGACAGCCCGGGATGTCTCGAACTATGAAAGCAGGTAAATATGCTTGCCTTCACAGGTCAGAGTTTGAAAATATATTCAATTGTGGATAACCCCTTTAAAAGGGATTTTCAGGGACTTCAGTATTGGTGGCTTATCCTCACAATAAATTATCAATATCTGATAGGTGGGGATTTGACTCCTGGCACTGCCACCGATCAGCTGTTGGAAGAGCGCTGTACATTGCATAGTGGTTGTGCTTGGTATTGCAGCCCAGGTCCATTCACTTGGATGGGACTGAGCTGCACATAAGCCATGTGAACGTTAACGTGACGTCACTGCGCTCATCAGAGTACCGCGGCCTCTTCTAACAGCTGATTGGCGGGGATGCCAGGAGTCGGACCCCCCACTAATCAGATATTGATGGCCTATCCTGAGGATAGGCTATCAATATTCAATTCCTGGAAAACCCCTTAAAGTATTTCACAAGGTGGCTGAAAGCCTGCCCACCTGCAGCAGGCACTGACCACACAATTTTGGAGGTTTCACTTGTTTTCCCACTCCATGGACGTGCGACAGGGTTTGCTGGGGCTGAGCCACTTATGGCTTTATTCATGACAACCCATTTTGACCACTTTTACAATGAGTCCTTATTTAAGGACAACATGTATTTACAATGGGAAGGGCAGTATAGACTACTTTAATACTTTCTAAACTGACTCCTAAAGAATCACTAGCAAACTTAGAGGGAGATTTATCAAACTGGTGTAAAGTAGAGCTGAATGTGTTGCCCATAGCAACCAATCGGATTCCACCTTTCATTTTTCACGGCTCCTTTGGAAAATGAAAGGTGGAATCTGATTGGTTGCTATGGGCAACTAAGCCAGTCCTACTTCACACCCACAATCTCCCCATTAGAATCGATCATGGTGACTCAGAACAAGCCATAGATCAGGTCTTGCCCAGAATTTGTTTGCACCTAGTGACATAAACTCTGTATACAAGCACCGGACTATGGAGGTATAGAGTTAGTTGTCTGGCACCATAACTAGTGTTTTCTTTACTTTTCCAGGACCATCTTGCTTCCTACAGCCATCACCAACCAGCACTTCCCAAAGTTGCCCACTATGTCCCTAGTGTTTTATTTTACGTACTTATATAGTGCTGACATATTCCGCAGCGCTTTACAGACATTACCATCACACTGTCCCCAATAGGGCTCACAATCTAAGGTCCCTATCAGTATGTGGGGGGAAAGCCACGCAAACACAGGGAGAACATACAAACTCCATGTAAACCCCAGTGCTAAGCACTGAGCCACCGTGCTTCCTGTGTGGTGTTGTCACGGTTGTTTCATGGTATTGTTGTTGTTCGTTGTGACACGTTAGCCGTGCGCGCTGGTTGCCAGGGGCAACGTGTTGTAATTCAGCATGTGTGTGCATTGCTCCCTTTCGCCTTGTTCCTCCCCTGTCTGGTGATCGTAGGGTTAACTATCTGGTTGGGTGCGGTCACTAGGTGCTTATATTGCTTGTGGCTTGTAGGCTGGAGTTAGTTGTCCTCCAGCCTTTGTTGGTGCTGGAGCTATGCTCTTGTCCTGGGTGTTCTTTCTGCCCAGTCCTTGAGGGCCACCTAGTGGGACATCAATGTGTCCCGATGTCCTCTCTATGTCTCCTACCCTACCCGTTTATATTTATGGTGTTGCTTATGTTTGGATGGATGTTGTTTAGTCTAGTTTGATGTTCCATGTCAGGTCTGTCTATGGTGTTTGCTCTGTCCTGCATGGATTCTAGACATCTCCCTGTGTATCTGTGCCTTCGGTGAGAGGGCTCCAGTGTTCCCCGGAGGGGGAACCACCAGTCAGTGAGCAGCTCTGCCTGGGACCGCAATGCATCCAGTCCGCATGGGGGTCCAGGCAGTTACTACTTTGCTGGATTCCGTTTCCTGTTTGGTGAACGGGTTCCAGTTCTATTACATGGGGTCCAGTCGTTGTTGTTGCAGCGGCAAGTAAGTGCGTGTTGTTCTGGGCTCTTACCCGCCGATCCTGTGGCTGTTCACTGCCTTTCCCTTCCTTGCATCTAGGCCTGTTGAGACTCCTGTTCATCCGTGTCTTGGAAGAACAGGTCGTCTCACCCCTGCTCCTATTCCAGGGATTTTCAGGGCGACTCAGGGTCTGAGGTTCCTGGGTATGAGCTGTCCTACCATCTGGGTTCGCTCATACGGTTTGGAGTCAGGGCGAGGATTAGGTAAGCAATAGGAGTTGACCTGCTCCCTTATCCCGGTGTCCAGACCTAGTTTCTATCCGGTATCCTAATGGTGTTCAGTGGGGAGTTTCCCCCCACTCCCCATCGTGACAGTTGTATTCTGATTCCATTTTTTTGCTTCACTCTGAAAAAAAAAATGCTGTCAATAAGAGTATAAAATATCTTTGAACCTTTGTGAAAGGTGTCCTTATGTCCTGTCATTACAGACACCACTATGAATGAAGAGGACTTCTTGACGTTGGAGCTGTTACGCTGGTTTAAGGAGCAGTTTTTCAGTTGGGTGAATAGCCTTCCTTGCAGTAAATGCGGAGGGAAGACTGAAGCTAAAGGATCACTTACCCCTTCTGCTGATGAACTGCAATGGGGGGCAAACCGGGTGGAGAATCATTACTGCAACAAATGTCAGCACATCAACAGGTTCCCAAGGTGGGCATTACAGGCCGTCTAATATTGGTCAAGGAAGCAGATGTTCTGATCTTTTTTTGTTTTTTTTTCCATTTTTTTTATCTATACATCCACGTATGTGTTCATATGTTTGTTCTGGTTTCTGTTTAGATTGTCTTTGCTTCCCCTTTAGTTAAAGAGGACCTGTCATCACAAAGTGAAGAACAATCTGCAGGCAGCAGTTAATAGAGCAGGAAGAACGGAGCAGATCTAGTAAAACATGTAATTTATACATTTATATCGCTGCTCTTTCTGACTTCAGTTGTACACAGGGGAGGTGTTATCCTCTGTGTAAGTGTTTATACAGAAATAGCTGTCAGTCACTGATAGCTGTACACAGGGGTGATCTGGTATAAATTACTGAATCTTTTCACACAAAACTATATATCAATCTACTCAGCTTCTCCTGCTCTATAACATGCTGCCTGCAGATTGCTCTGCATTACATGGTGACAAGTTCTCTTTAAGACCCGTTTACCTATGCAGATTAAACAGGGATCTGTTGCTAACAAACAAAGAATCTCTATGGGGATAAATGATCGCAGCAGCGATCATTCATCCCGATACAGAACGGATGCCTGCTGCATGTAAATGCATCTTGAACTCATGGGCAGTCATTGGAAACAAACAGATCATTGTCCTTCACATATGGCATCTGTGTTCATGAGAAATTTTATATAAACGGGATTACAGACAAGCAAAACGTCCTGTATCCCTGTGATGGCTAACCTCCGGCACTCCAGCTGTCGTAAAACTGCGACACCCAAGATACACACTTGCTTGGCTGTTCTCAGAACTCCATAGAAATGAACGGAGCATGCTGGGAGTCGTAGTTTCACCACAGCTGGAGTGCCAGAGGTTAGCCATCACTTCCTTAGCCACATTCTGTAAGTTTTTAATCACAGAGCTCTGCTTAATTCATACCTGAAAAAAAAAAAGTCTGAAATGCTGTAAACGGGTTGTGCCAAGTTTAGACACACAGGATTGGGCATAATTAACTGATCACTGGGGCTCCCACCGATCCCGAAAACGGGAGTCCCATTCCCCAGATCTGATGGAGCGGCAGATCAGCATGCACCCTAATGCACCATTCATTCTCTGGCAGTGTTCCTCAACTCCAGTCCTCAATATAATGCTATGTGACCCGGGCAGTGCTGGGAGGTCGGGAGCTGCGCTGCGGACTCTCAGCGTGACAGACGCTCGTCTGCAAAGTCCTGATGCACTGACACTAATTCTATCACCTGCTCAATACCAAGGAAATCCTGAGAACATGGCTGGCAGGTGGGCCCTGAGGACCGGAGTTTAGGAACACTGACCTAGGGGACTATCAGACAATCTGTGGATTGGGGATAAATTCTAAACTTGGCACAACCCCTTACAGATAACTATTATAGCCCCTATTGTCTTTTTTGAGAGAAATATGGGACTTTTTCAAACTAATTTAGAATTTTGCTCAGTGATGTGTTTAAAGGGAGTCTGTCACCTACTTTACCCATATTAAACTATTTCTCGATAATAAATTAGTAAAATGTGACAAACATTTAGCATTCTGGAGGAATGCCCGTTTTCTTTGTTCTTATGGAGCGGTAAAACAATATGCTTGCTCAAAACTTTTGTTTCTTAAAACGTTTCAGATACAATGACCCAGGAAAGCTTCTGGAAGCCAGACGTGGGCGATGCGGGGAATGGGCAAACTGCTTTACCTTGTGCTGCAGGGCTTTAGGGCTGGAAGCAAGATATGTGTGGGACTCCACAGGTGAGCTGGCGGCTGGAAATACTTTCCAAGACTCGTTATTTTTCATTGCTGATGACGGTGAAGGACCAAAAGTATTACATTGTGTGAAAAAACTTACCTGTTCTTGCCAATGTGATTTTCTGTGCTTACGGTTACAGTAATATGGGCCATTGTATTTACTTTAAGTATGCTATTTGATTACAGCTGGCCATCCACGTTCAATAGCGGTCGGCCAAGCTGCTCCCGTGACTTACGTGTTGTCCAAGGGGAGAGAGGAGAAAGCCGCTGTCAGACACTTTCTGGTGGTATCTCCTGGGAGGACAAAAGGTTTGGGTGAAAATATTCACTACACCCACTCTTTCTGTGGAGAAGAGGAGGGTCAGGAGTGTCTTGTACACATTAGGGTCCATTCACACGTCTGTAAGTGTTTTGCAGATCCGCAAAACACGGACAACGCCAATGTGCCGGCACTATAATAGAAAATGCCTAATCTTGTCTGCAATGGCGGACAAGAATAGGACATGTTCTATTTTTTTGGGAGTGGGGATCCGGAAATGCTCATCTTTTCCGTCCCCATTGGAAATGAATGGGTCCGCACCCGTTCCACAAAATTGCGGAACGGATGCGGACCTGTTTTGCGGACGTGTGAATGGAGCCTTAGGCTGTCTGCTGAACTCACTGTTCTTCTGGGGTTTGGCTGACAATATACTAACATGTATGTGGCCTTAAAGGGAATCTGTCACCAGCGACCTCCCTGTCAGACACATAACTGTAGTTCGTCTAATTACAAAGCTGTTTTTCTTTTGTTGATACCAGGCTCCGTTCTTGAGTTATGATACTTTTCCTTAATATGCAAATTAGGCCTTTGGTGCAATGAGGGCATCACCCTTGCTCTTGCTGTCCCCGACCTCCGCTCCTGTCTCTGGCCAGCCCCAGAAATGAGTGTAGCTTGGTTACAGTAAGAGCAATGGTGATGCCCTTACTGCACACAAAGCCTAATTTGCATATTAAGGTAAATTATGGTAACTCAGGACCGGAGCGTCGGATCAGCAAAAGAAAAACGGTGTTGTAATCAGGTGAACAGCTATGTGTCTATGTAAAGAGTTTGATAGGGAGATCCCTGGTGACAGACCTTTAGGTGTTAACTGGTTGTTGTTGTTAATGGCCATATGCAGTTCAGCCATTCGACGGGTGCTATTTGGGACCCCCCCCCTCCCCCTAATATTTCTGTAACTATAAAAACCCAGTACAGGCAGTGAAAGATGTCAGTGTGTTTTTACAGATATTCACTCTTGAATAATACGTGTAGAGCGGCATGTCACAAATCAGTGCATGTTTTCACACCCTGCAGATCATGTCTGGACTGAGGTGTTCTCTTCATCTCAAAACAGATGGCTTCATTGTGACCCATGTGAAAATGCCTGTGACAAGCCCCTCTTATATGAAGTTGGATGGGGGAAAAAGCTTTCATATATCATTGCGTTCTCCAAAGACGAGGTATGTCCAACCCACCGTAAGATAGGTCACATGCTTTCCAACATTTTACTATTCATTATATCTGGCTGTATCAATCGTCCTTAACCCCTCAAACAGCGCCTGTCAGCATGATACTGCCTGGTAGGGTTGATCTTGCTGATTTAAATGATACCTGTCTTGTGAAAATGGGTTGTGGCGTTCCTTAGAAAAAAAGACTGGAATTATTTATGCAAATGAGGGATTCAGTGCACCAAGGGGTGGGGCCTAGCCCCTTGGTGTTCCTCAGCTTTCTAATAATGGCCATGCCCCTCAATGCATGAAAGCCTCATCTGCATAAAAAGTAAAAGTCTTTTTCTCGCTCGTATCATTGGGGGACACAGGAGGCCATGGATTATAGCTGCTGCTGCCACTAGGAGGCGACACTAGGCAAAAAAAAGTGTGAACTCCTCCTCTCAGCTATATCCCTCCTGCATACACTGAGCTAATCAGTTTTAGCTTAGTGTCTGTAGGAGGGCATCTTCTTTAGTTATTTTTCATTTTTTTCCCTTTTAGATACGGAAAACCGAGACGCCCGGCCTCTCTGTTTACCCAGGGAGAAGGCCGGTGTCGGTTCCCCTCACCACCCGACCTCCCCCCAAGAAAGCAAAAGTGAACCAGGGCGGCTCAGCTCCCCTGCATCCCGCCAGCCATAGGGTCCCCTGCATTTCTGCAGTCCCCCCCCCCCCACTCTAGCTTCACTACCACCTCGGTGCTAGTGGCTTAAGAGGTGACCCTGCTGATACCCGGAGGGGGTGAACAGAAGAGGATGAAGAAGGGGTAAGTATAACCCCCTCCATCCACCTCCCCTCTCCATTCCTGTGCATTAACTGCTTTTCCCCCATCACTGGATGGGACTATGGTGCTGTCGCATGTTGTCAACTCAATGCTAATAGATGTTTTAGTTGCTAGAACTCAACACCTTTTCTACGTTATGCCCCTCCGCAAGATGACTGATTGCGTTCCTCCCAGGTTATGTTTCTGTCTACCTGGCCAGTACCCATACTCCTGAGGTTGGATTCTTACTGTTCTGGGACGCCTGCATTATTTTTGTCTTATAGGTCCAGATTTTCTCTGAGGTTTTTGTGACGTCGGACATAGTCATCACATTCTCTCCTGGAGAAGTATTTCTCCTATCTCAGACCCATCTGTGCATTCCGTTGATGACCGCATTGTCCCCTTCAGGCAGAGGGTACACGGTGACAGTAGATGGTCTCTGATGAATCTACACACCTCCAATGTTTTTGGCGTCAGCTTTGCTTCTACCTATCACCGGTACTTTTGTTCTTCAGCCTACAGTTGGGTCTGCCTGATCCAGGCAGTTTGTGGAGTATCAAGCAGCTTCTTTTGTTAGAAGTCTCACGACAAGCCTCTACGGCTCTGGGGGCATCTGTCTTCCACAATGCCTGCTCCTTAGGGGGCGTTTCCTTTTTAAGCAGAGATGTATGCTGCAATTATTACCTTTTGGATCGGCCTTCATGAGTGTATGTGCTCTCTCTCATGTATTGTAACCTGCTCTCTTTTAACAGTGCGGTTGCTCAGTTTCCTCAGGCTGTCTAATGCCAGTCATGATACGGTCCTGGATCCAGCGTCACTCGCAGTCTTCCGTTTGTCCAGTGGCGGAGGCTGCACTCTTCTGCCGCATTGCGCTCTGCGGCACGGCTTCGACTACTCCCCATTTGTCTATGGTTTTTCATTTTCTTCCTCTGATTGGTTCCCGTTGTGGCTTTTTGTCCCCCTTGGCCATCCCTTATCTCTGTCTTGATGAGTGATCATATTCCATACTTTTTAGTCTCTTCTCGTGCTGGATTCTTAACAAGGGGGTGGCTACTTGCTATTTTCTTTTACAAATTGGCCCACAGGGGTCTCCTCACGTACCTGGGAGATCCCTACAGGACTAGTCCTCTGCCAGTTGCCCAGTAATTCCTTCCAGTTTTCCCAGTTTTTTTTCCTGGGTTGAAGTATCCCATCCTGATCACATTTGGTAAGGTCGTGTCTGGGTTTTCCTGTTGCTCGTTCGCCAGATCTCGTGCAAACCCTATTCTATAGGTTCATTTCTGTTGATTAGACATGCCTCGGTTTTCCATGGGGCCTATTGCCATGCAAGACATCCTGGGTTTCCAGTCCAGGTCCCCACAGCAATTCTGTGGTCCTTGTTATCCGGAAGTACCTTCCGCACATCATCTTCAGTCGTCAGACAGGCTATCTGTCTTGTGGATTATGTGCTGCTATCCACATCTTCTAAAGCCTCTCGAGCCCTTGGGTTTAACTGGGTTTTCCTCTCTTGCCCATTTTAAGACGCTGTGCGTTCTACGCTCTTCCTGTCCTATTCAGGGTTCCTGTGCATCCTTTCCCCACATTTCTGTGCGGGGCCTTATGACCGGCCTTAGATTAGCTCAGTGTCTGCAGGGGGGATATAGCTGAGAGGAGGAGCTAACCCTTTTTTGCCTAGTGTTGCCCCATCGTCTCCTGTGTCCCCAAAGGTCTCCTGTGTCCCCCAATGAACTCAGTGAGAAAAGGATTTTACAGGTAAGCACAAAAAATCAATTTTTTTCATGAACTCAACAACTGAATATTTTAATCAGCCTGATCAACACTACCAGGCAGTATGTCTGATTTAATAGGGTTGATCCTGCTGGTGTGTGCTGTTAAATGCCTAAACCAATTTTGACAAAGATAACTTTTTTTCTTTTTTGCCTATTCTCATTCAGTCAGTGAAAATATTTTAAATTTTAAGGCTACAAAGCTATTCGAAGACTTTTTTTTTTGTAACACGAGTCATACATTTTTCTTAGGACTCTCTTTCAGGTAAAGATATGGTAGTTTGATTTATATGAATATTTAGTATGGGAGAAATGCATAAAAAAAAAAACATTCAGCTTTTTTTTTACGGCATTTACCATGAACCGTTTCCATGCCAAGGAAGGGTGGCAATATGTGGTATATATGAGCTTTACACACCTATGTCGGTTTTGGGGGTGCACATTATCTGGCCCAGCCGGATACTGCCGTTCACCGCCAGACCCCATTGACTATAATGTGATCTGGTGAGAATCCGGGCGTTTTGCGGTATAAATGCCGGTTTTCAATCAACGTTTGTTGTCCGGCGGAAAAGCGGCCAGATCCCCACCGAATCTCATAGTCAATGGGGTCCTCCGGTGATCGGCAGTATCTGGCTGGCTGGATCCGGTGAACGCAAATGTCATCCTACCCTTACACCGTTGATGACTTTCTAAGGTTTAACTTTATTTAGTGTGTTTCTGTGGTCTTTACTATTGATAGGTTGTGGATGTGACTTGGAGGTATTCTTGTAAGCATGAAGAAGTCATCTCAAGGAGAAAAGATGTGCGAGAAAGCTGGTTAAGAGAAACGATTGCCGGTCTGAACAAGATGGTAAGGAGATATTTACACCTGTGCGTGCCAGCATGTTTTGTGTGGGTTTAAAGTGTGCCCCTCATTTCAGATGACCTTTTAGAATAATCTACAATGTGTATACATAAGGAATAACACACTGTCTGGCTATTATATGTTCGGCTACACGGCGACATCCAACGCGTAGTAACACGTCGCGTGACAAAAAGATACAGCAGAAAAGTCGCAGACCTCTGGGACATGCTCCCAAAAATATCTGAGCAAGCGCCCTCCGCCATTTTTATAAGTCCCATAGCAGTGAATGGCGAGCACATCACGCCAGCACGGCCACCTCTCCATTCATCGGTATGGGGCAGCCGACCCTTTGCTATTTTCAGAGCTCAAATTAGGGTCCATTCACACGTTCGCAAAATGGGTCCGCATTCCCGTTCCGCAATTTTGGGGAACGGGTGCGGACCCATTCATTTTGAATGGGGCCGGAATGGATGCAGACAGCCCATTATGTGCTGCCGCATCCACATTTCCGGATCCGCACCCGCACTTCCGCCAAAAAATAGAACATGTCCTATTCTTGTCCGCAATAGCGGACAAGAATAGGCATTTTCTATTATAGTGCAGGCCATGTGCCCATGGCCGGTGTCCGTGTTTTGCGGATTCCCAAAACACTTACGGACATGTGAATGGAGCCTAACAGTGAACGGAGAGTCACTAAATTCTACATCATTACTGGTTCCTGTTTTATTCTTCGTTCATTATTACTGGTGTATATGGTCACACTTCTTTGGGAACCTGCCTGTAGATTGGACCTCAAAGCTATGTGTATACGTAGCGGTGGCCCTAATTACTAGTCGACACCAGTCGGGAGCAGATTAATATGAGGACTCCTGTGCTCGTGCAGTACATTGAGCGGACTCCAGCAGTTGGGACCCCCATGGAGATGCTCACTAGTGATTTTAAGAAAAAATAATGTGTGCCTGCTTTGTAATCAGATTCTCTGCCTTCAAACAGGCCAGCATAAAACAGATTCCCTTTAAATTCTAGAGCTGGCCATGTATCCCGTGTGTATGGGCATGTTTAGCAGGGCTGGAAGAGATGAGTCCATCAAGCTGCTTTGTTTATTCAGATGCCCACTTTATCCCAGTGGAAGAAAAATCCCGAATCTGTCCGTCTGAATACATTTTTGGATCAAGTATCCAAATTATTTTGAGGGCTCCATGCTTTTTCCCTTTGGCCTTGGGCTACACTACTACACTCAACATTGTGGCCCTTTTACTTGACTGAAAACGGCTGGAATTACGGAGAGCACATAGCGTCCGTTTAGCTTAGGCCCAAAAGAAGACCTGTCACCTCTTCGTACATGTCTTAGTAACTACTTGCATCCTTCCTTGTAAACCAGCTATTCTTATGACTATGTGCCATTTCTTTATTTTTCCTGCTAGAAAGTATAAACGGATTACTAGCAGTTTGCAATGAAGGCCCAGATGGTGTGTTACCAGTTGGGGATGTGTCCCTGCACAGTCTATCCAATCAGTGCTACCAGTGTCAGGCTATGCCAGGACATGCCCTCCATTGGCAACACCCATCTGGACATTCACTGCTGACTTCTAGCAAATGATTCATACCTTCCAGCAGGAATAATAAAGGAATGGCTTCTACATTCTAATGACCGTGATTATTTCTATTTATTATTCTCAGCGGCAACAGGCTTTGCCAGAACAAAGAAAGAAGGAGCTGCTTGGGAGGCTGATAGTCGAGATTGTGGAATTTATGTCTCCAAAGACACCTAAATCTGATGAGCTTGGTGGGCGAGTATCAGGCTCTCTAGCTTGGCGGGTGGCACGAGGAGAAGCCAGTTTGCAGGTAATTACCACTAAGCTTTCCTGTAGCTGTAGTACCATGAATTTGGGGCAAATATATGGAAATGGTCTAAAGGAAAAACAGTCCTAGTAATCCACTGCAACCAGTCACAGCTTTCGTTTTTCAGCAGCACTATAAGAAATGAAAGCTGCACTGTGATTGGCTGCTGGGGATTTCAAATCTGCTGCTTGTGAATTTATGCTGTGGACAGATTTCGCCCTTTGAAATGCATCGGGTGAAATCCAGAGCAAATTCCCAGCAAAATCTTGAGATTAACCCACAGCAGAGATTCCATTTGATCTCAACATCACTGACTTCTTGATGATACAGGTGCAGGGGAGAAATATTTTGGTAAGTGGTAGGGGTCCCAGCAATCAGATTGTGACCGATCAGATACTTATCACTTATCCCCTTTATATATAGCAGTTCATGTTGTTATTGACTTCAGTTTAAAGCAGGGTGGATTTGATTTAAATCACTAGTCAGTAAGGCTTGATTTAAATCATAGTTTTCTACATAAAGACTAATTCTTGCTGGTATAACTTATAATATGCAAGTAGATGAAGATTTTTAGAATATCAAATTTTCATATTAGTTTTTTTATCACCAGTTTAATAGGTTAATCATTCATATTTGGACAACTTTTCTGTTGTACTTAGGAAGGAGAAAAATATTGTTTCTATTCTATTCACAGAACTTCTTAAAACTTAGCACTGAAGGGGTTGATTCTGTATTCATAGCTTTGTAGAAGTTAGGGCTCTTTCACATCTGCGTTGTTCCTTTCCGTCCTAGAGTTCCGTCCTCTGGGTTCTAGGACGGAAAGAAACTGATCAGGATTATCCCAGTGCATTCTGAATGGAGAGAAATCCGTTCAGGATGCATCAGGATGTCTTCAGTTCAGTATTCAAACCTTTTTGTTGCCGTTGAAAAATCCGCAGTATGCTGCGGATTTTCCTCTGGCCAAAAAAACTGAAGGCATGCCGCAAGGACGGATCTGGACTTTGAGCTAAACGTCGTTTCGGCGCATCGCCGGATCCGACGTTTAGCTTTCTGAATGGTAACCATGACAGCCAGGACGCTACTAAAGTCCCGGTGCCATGGAAAAGTAGTGGGGAGCCGGGGGAGAAGCTTCTTACTGTCCGTGCGGCTCCCGGGGCGCTCCTCGATGACGTCACAGCGCCCCTACGTCGCATGGATCCATGCAACGTGATCAGTCATCAAATGCTTTCAGGTGTGTTGCGTTGTGACGGATCCGGCGGGCATTTCCGGCGACGGAAGTGCACGCCGGATCCTCACAACGCTAGTGTGAAAGAGGCCCTTTCATGGGTCCAACCATTATAAAATAAGTAGCAGGATAATGTAAGGCATAGAGCAGGGATCTAAGAGTGCTTACTATTTTTTCTGGGTGGCGCTCCGTTCGCCCGCTGTGCCCCTGTTAAATTCTCCCGCCTGGTATAGTAATGAATATCATCGGTACAGGGAGGAGGAGACTGCTCTGTTTCTCAATGGGCGTCTCCTTCTCCCTGTCTGTGACGCTCTCCCTTGTGATTGGACAGCGCTACAGCCAGGGAGAAGGAGACACCCATTGAGAAACAGGGCAGTCTCCTCCTCCCTGTACCGATGATATTCATTAGCATACCAGACGGGAGAATTCAACAGGGGCACAGCGGGCGAACGGAGCGCCACCCAGAAAAAATAGTAAGCGCTCTTAGATCCCTGCTCTATGCCCTACATTATCCTGCTACTTATTTCATAATGTCTGGCCCCATGAAAGGGCCTCTTTAACATTTGAGAGTTGCAACTGTAATCACACCTTCCAGCAGGCACAAAGCAAGTCTACTTCAGATCTACCAGTCTGGTTGCTAGGGACACCAAATCTTTTCAACTGGGTTGTCATGCATCACATTCCTAGAAACCAGTCCGTTTCCATTACTTGAGTCTCCAGCATTGTCCCTAGATTGAAGACAGAGAAGGAGCGTGGAGTTTTGACAGTTCTTCTCAATAGCTGTCGACCAAATGACCATCTGGCCGACAGCTATCTTCCCTGACTCCCCCATACACCTACATGTTCAGGGAGAAAGCTGCAACCAGACACTTCTTGAGACGGGTTATCTCCTGGGAGAACAAAAGGATCGGGTGAAATGATGTTGAGAGAGATGGGAGCTCCCCATTCACATTAGACAGTAGGCCAAACATGGCGTTCTCGGCTGTCCATACATTAATGTGTATGGGAGTCTTTGCTGCTGCACATTGAACAGGACACATAGATGACACAACTAATGTACAGGTTGTAATTGTTGTAATTCTTCTGTTTTACTTCAGACCAAGACCAAGAGTTTCGTCTTCGTACCCACTGAAAAAGAGAAAGCGGACAAGCGTTTCCATCTTCAGTACAGTGTGGTTGATGATTGCTACACAAGGGTCTCCAATGACAATGAGGTGATCCGTGGCTGGGAAAATGGAGTATGGAGGACAGAGTCTATATGTAGGAAAGTGGAGAATGACTGGAAAATGGTAAATCAAGAATGTGAACCTGTGATTTAGCTTAACCCTTAGGATACCAGAGGTTTTTATTTTTTGTGTTTTCATTTTTCTTACCTATCTTCCTTGAGCCATAATCCTATATTTTATATTTCCGTTCACATAGATGTATGAGGGCTTATTTTTTGCGGGATAAGTTATAATTTCTAATGCTACCATTAATTATGGCATACAGTGTAGTGGGAAGCGGTAAAAAAATTCCAAATGGGGTGAAATTGGGAAAAAAACGCAATTCCTCCACAGTTTTATGGGTTTTGTTGGCACGGCGTTCCGTTTGCGGCAAAATTGACCCATTCCCTTCATTCTCTGGGTCAGTACGATTACAACAATACCCCATAGGTTTTTTGTTATGTCTAAATAGTGTAAAAATAAATTTAAACTTTACATCACCATCTTCTGACCCCCATAACTTTTTTAAACTGATGTCTACGGAGCTGTATGGGGGCTCATTTTTTGCGGGACAATCTGTAATTTTTATTGATAGCATTTTGGAGTGTGTATGACTTTTTGATCACATTTTATTACTTTTTTTGGGTACGAGAAGCAAGGAAAATAATGGCAAATTGACCATTTTGACCCTTTTTTCTGTTAGGCCATTCGCCATATTGGAAAAATATTTTTATATTTTAATAGTTTGCGTGTTTTCGGTCACAGTGATACCCACAATGTTTATATTTTTTTTGTTATTTAGGTATTTGTTTTTTATTATATGGAAATATTATTGTCTATTGCTCATTTCTTATGTTGGCCTGCCATCTGGTGGCCCAAATAAGAATTGCAGCATGAATGCTGAGTAGTCAACGCAATTACCGACATCCCCATTGGCCACAGGGGATGTCGGTAGGAGGCCCGGAAGGGCTAAATTCCGGGTTTTTGACACTTTAGATGATCTCACTTGATCACAGCATCTAAAGCCTTTATTTACCATGATCCGCAATATTGCTGGTCGCGGTAATTAGCGGCAGGGCCATGATGCCCGCTGCATGTGCGAGCGGTCGCCATGCTGGTATCGAAAGGGTTATTAAAGTGTAACTGTAATGTTTCTTTTTTTTGGCTAATGTTAAGGGACAGAGATGGGGAACATTTTTTTCTAATATAGTTTATTTACAGAAATTGTACATATATAGTAAAAACTAGATTTTTGTACTTACCATAAAATCTGTTTCTCTTCCGTTAATTGGCGGACACAGGCTTGACCAAGGGTATAGCTATTGCCAGTAGGAGGTGGACACTAAGCAAAACGGTGTGAGCTCCTGCCTTCAGCTATACCCTTCCTACAGGGACTAAGCTAAATCAGTTAGTGCAAAAGCAGTAGGAGAAGCAAGAAAAAAAACAGGAAAACCAAACGATGTACAAACCCAGAACCACGCAGGGCAGAAGAGGCCCGTAAAAGAGAGAATGGGTGGGGGTGAACAGAAGAGAAACAGATTTTACAGTAAGTACAAAAATCTAGCTTTCTTATCCGTATCACTGCGGGACACAGGCTTGACCATGGGACGTTACAGAGCAGTCCCAAGGGTGGGCATAAACAATAACCCTCTGGCCAATCAGAGAACCATCGTCTGCAAAACTTTACGCCCCAGAGAAGCGTCCGAAGACACAAAGGTTTGTACTCTGTAAAATTTGGAAAAGGTGTGCAAAGACTACCAGGTAGCCGTCTTGCATACCTGAAGGGCCGGAGCCCCATGATGCACTGCCCACGAGGCCCCCACTGCCCGAGCAGAATGAGCAGTAACCCGGAAGGGTGGGGCCCTGTCACTGATGCGGTACGCTTCCACAATGGCCAAACAAATCCATCGGGAAATGGAAGTTTTAGACACAGCCAGCCCTTGTCACAGCCTCTCTGGAATGACGAACATGGAATCTGTCTGCCGAAAAGATGACGTCTAGACAGATGCGAACAGCTCGTACCAAATCCAGAGTGTGGAGCGACTGCTCACAAGGATGAGACTGGGCAGGACAAGAGGAAGGTAGAATGATCTCTTCATTGAGATGGAATGCCGACACAACCTTCGGAAGGAAAGGATTGAACAGGGCGAAGGACTACTTTGGCGACCGACAGGAAAGAGCTGCGAGTTCCGACACCCTACGGATGGAAGTGATTGGCACCAAAAAGGCCACCTTGTAGGACATGAAGCGAAGAGACACCTGCTGCAAAGGCTCAAACGGTGAAGACTGGAGAGCGCTGAGCACTAGATTATGATCCCAAGGATGCAACGGAGGATGGAAAGGGGGTGCAGCGTGCGCAACCCCTGCAGAACGGTCCTGACTGCAGAAAGCGAAGCAAAGTTCCGCTGAAAAAGAATGTAAAGCGCCGAAACTTGCCCTTTGAGGGAGCTGAGAGCCAGCCCCAAGTCCATGCCCGACTGCAGGAAAGACAAGAGTCGTGGAAACGAGAAATTAATAGGAGACAGCTAGTGACGCTCGCACCAACTAAAGTAGGACTTCCAGGTCCGGTGGTAGATTCGGGAAGACGACGACTTTCTGGCACGAATCATAGTCTGGACAACAGCATCCGAGAAACCCCAAGCCCTTAGTACAGCGGCTTCAACAGCCATGCTGTTAAATGTAGAGACCCTATATTCAGGTGGAAGATTGGTCCCTGCGACAAGAGGTCCTCCCGAAGGGGAAGACGTGAGGGTTCGTCGGCGAGTGTGACTAGGGATGCGTGCCACACTCCGCGTTGCCAGACGGGGGGCCACGAGAATGACGGGCAGACCTTCGGACCTGATCTTCTGGAGGAGACATGGAATGAGGCTCCTCCAGCACCACCCCCCACTCCCAACAGGAGAAAGACGCATGGAGGGGACAAGACCTCTGTGGGGAAAATCCCTGAAGATAACCTGAGAAGGAGGAGGGGAGCACTTTGGGGGCCAGAAATACTCAAGCGTCTGGCGTCTTCTGCCCTCCTGGCTCCAGCCAGATCACCACCTTCTGCGTACGGCCCCTTAGGGAGGGCTGCTGCATCAGAAACAGAGGGGACTTGTAGTGGGCAGCCGTGGTGATGCGAAGGCTGGCGGGATGCAGAGGCTTTAGGAACCTCTGGTTCTCCTTGACTTCTGGAGACCGGGAAGGAGGAGCGGGCTTGGGGACCCCCTGGTCTCCTGAGTGGGAGTACAGGCAGCTAGGACTGCCTGAAATCCCGCTAGAAGAAAAGCAAAAAAGGAAAAAATTAGCAAAGCAGGGAGGTCTGCCTCTTACAGACACTAAGCTAAAACTGATTTAGCTTAGTCCTGTAGGAAGGGTATAGCTGAAGGGAGGAGCTCACACCTTTGTGCTTCGTGTCCGCCTCCTAGTAGCAACAGCTATACCCATGGTCAAGCTTGTGTTCCTTCATTTGATACGGATGAGAAAAACTTGCCCAGAAAGTCCCTTAGCAGCGCTCTCTGAGTTACTAAGGCACATCCATCTTCCTAATACAGTACAGTGCAGTACTGACTGGGAAGAAAGGCTGGGAGATACATGACAGCGAGCAGTAAGCGCTCGCTACTATCAATGCAGGGAGAAGCTGTCCTACAGTATATAGGGACAGAACAGATATTGATGATTTATCCTCCTTGATAGGTCATCAATATCATGAGCCCAGAATATCCCTTTAAAGGGGTTGTCCAAGTTTTTTTAAATGATGCCCTGTCCTCAGGTTAGGCCATACAACTCCCTGCTTATTAGCTGGTCTGTGTAGCTCCATTGATGAAAGTAATCGCTGAAGTTACACGGCACCAGCAACATTGTAGCGGCAGGAGCTCGCTACTATGTTTACTACCATTTAATTCAATGGGAGCAGTGGTATCAGAGCTACACTGAGACAGCTAATCGGCATGGGTGCACAATGTCCGACCTCCGATGATCAGCTAGTGATGGCCCGCCGAGGATAGGACATCATTTAAAAAACCCTGGACAACCCCTTTAAAGGTTATGTTAGTTCCCTCTCCATTGTACTTGTAACGCAATATGTATGTCTTCCAGGTATATTTGGCACGCACAGAAGGTACATCCTCCGCTAATATTGGCTGGAAGTTTGAATGTGCATCAGTGGGATTGGGCATTGAAAGTATAAGTGTCCGGACAGGTGACCAGACTTTCAACAATGGCGAAATAAACTGGAAGCTGCGTTCTCTAGAAACACAAGTAGAAGTTAATTCTGGTAAGACGGACTTGATTCAGATTTTTATTAAAAATGATAACTTTAGAAGACAAATGGAATAAATCCTGTCCGAGTATCAGTGGGCTCAATGCTGTGTTCTGATGAGGACATCACCACTTATTCCACATGAATTAGCATCTAATTAAATCCAAACCAACTGTATAGATATTGGCCATATGACTACTGTACAGCTCCAAACCCACAATCCCTATTTTAGACGTTCTGCATGACATGAACTGGTTTTACATGGGTGTCAGGTGCTCGGAATGAATACGTCCAGGCTCGGACTGGCCCACAGGGGTACAGGGGAATCCCCCGGTGGGCCCCAGGGCAAAGTGGGCCCCTAGTCTCCCACCCCCAGCTCAAGTGGCACATAACACATTAAACTTACTGCACTACATACATATATTCAGTGTACAGCACCTTCACCGGCCTATGTTCATATAAAAAACTTGTTAGATAATTTATTATATTTGAATGTATCTGTACGGTGGGCCCCCAAAATAAATTTTACTGGTGGGCCCTAGGTACCCCAGTCCGACACTGAATACGTCCCAGTCAAGCAGAATAGATGTTATGCCAAACTAATAAAAATCACCCCTGCCCACCAATTTTTGCCTGCCTTCTCTACCCTGGCCCCATCTATTTTTGCACCTTTACTAAAAAAAATTCTGTCCTTAAATTACTTTAATCCAATTACCGAGGCTACGTCTAAGGCCTCATTGACTTATATGTGGTTTTCACGGACCATGGTCCATGAAAACCCAACCGGCTGAGTGCACGGCGCCATTTGTTGCTTTGACCCCGTACGCTTCATGCCACCACTGCTGTACAGTAATTATAGATTATACGAGTGTATTACTGTACAGCGGCATGAAGCGCACGGCGTCAAAGCAACCAGTGACGCAGTGCACTCAGCAGGACGGAAGGCCAGTCCGTGAAAATCTACGTATGTGTGAATGAGGCCTAAAGCTAAGACAATATATGTAAAGCTACGGTAACGTTACACAGTATACACATATTTGACATTGTAGGATTTTTTTCAATTCCCAGGACACCCCTTTAAAGAGGGTCTCTAAGGCTGGTTTCAGACTTGAGCGTTTTACAGCGCGTTCCTACGCGCTGTAAAAGCTCAACAGGCGAAAACCCATGTTTCCCTATGGGCATGGTTCTCACCTGAGCGTTTTACAGCACGTGCGAATGCGCTGTAAGACGCCCTACTCCCAAAGAAGTACAGGAGCTTTTTTGGGGCGTATTGTCCCCCATAGGGATATATAGCGCAAATGCGCGCACGACGTGCGATTTTTACTTTCATTTTCACGATGCGAAAATAAAAGTAAAGATAGAGCGTCGTACACGCGAAGTGGGACGCTCAAGTCTGAACCCAGCCTTATACCCTGACCCCTTTCCCATATGGACATTTCTCGCCCATTTTCCTTGGGGGACACAGAAGACCTTGGTATAGCTCAGCTCCCTAGGAGGCGTGACACTAAGTAGAAACTGTTAAGCCCCTCCTCCATCAGCTATACCCTCAGCCTGGAGTGAGAGACTGCCAGTTTTTGCTTAGTGTCCAAGGAGGCAAGACACTCCCTGCTCTGCAGGGCTGCTTCTCCTTGTCATTTTATTTTAGATTTTATTTTATTTTTTCCTTTTCTTCCAGATCATCAGGGATAACAGAGGCGCACTAGACCTCTCTGTTCTCCCGGGGTTGAGCTGCGCCAGTGCCGGTAAAACCGCACTGCTGCCTCCCCACAGAAGGCAAGGTGGATCTGGGCAGCACTAGCTCCCCTACATCCCGCCAGCGCAAGGGTCGCCCGCCCGCCAAGTCCCTCCCCCGGCTTTCTGCCACTGCGGTGCCAGTAGCTGAAGGGACGACCCTGCTGGAGCGGAACGAGGGTGAAGACGACCGATGGTGAGAGAGTGGCTTCTCCAGCCCTACGTCTCGTCCCCCTCACCCCTCTACTCAGGACCTGGGGGCTCAAAGACATGACTCTGAGGATCCTGCCTGAAGTTCCCTCTCCCCACTCCGGGCGACAGGTGGATCTGGGAGCATAAGGCTCCTCTAATATGGCGCTCCTGACGGATCCCATAGGCCCCCTTATTAGGAGACACCTACCACTATGCCCTTATGCAGTGTAAAGCATGGTGGACAGGGCAGCAGCCTGGGCTCTGACCCATTTTTAGCTGCACATTTACAGCAGGTCTCTCCTCTAGAACAGGGCACTCCTCTTCCAATGGCTGGGCGCAAGTGCCATTTCCCCAGGGGGCCCCCATGTCTCTTAGGCCCCGGCTTCTGGGGATCACCGTTAACTTGCAATGGCCGGCCTGCCTTGCCGGCCGCAGTGCGCCTCCCGTGTCCACAGACACCTCGCACCGCGGGCGCATTGTACCGCCTCCCCCCCTTACTCATACTGGGGGAGGCCAAACGGTCGGCCGGGTGATGCAAAGGCCCCGACTCCGCGGCCTAGTACTAGGCCGCAGTCCATGCCTCCTTCCTCTGGTCCCTACCTTACCGGCCCGCGGGTTGGGCACCCGCGGCCGGCATGTACAGGAGGACATCTGGTGCCGCTGCCTGGAGGCCCCGCTCCCCGACACCGCCGCACCGCATGGGCCCACGGCCTGCATGCTGCCCGCATCCTTCATCGCTCGGATCCGGTTTAGCCTCCTCCTCTGGACGGGCACCCGGGCTGGTATGTACCAGCGGCCGCCTCCCGCCTCGCGATCCAGGTTCCTGCAGGACCCGGCCGACCGTTTCTCATTCAGGTCGCCACTAATTTAGGCCCCGGCTTTTGCGGCCTGGTAGGCCGCAACTTCGATACTTCCTTAGGGGGGGCGGGACCTCCTTCAGGCGCGAGTTTTTCCCGCCGGAGGTTCCTCCTCCCCCAGGGGATCGCGACTCCGCCCGCAGGCCGAATCCTGCCGGTTAACCCCTCGGCTACCGGCCATCACCCGGGGCTAGTTCCTATACAGGGGCCTGTATGGTGGCCCCCCTTTCCTTCTTGCCTTTCTAAGGCTGTGCCCTATATGTTGGCCCCTTCCTGCCTCAGTGGGGTTGTGTTTTAAAAAAAAATAAAAATAATAATAATTTAAGGAATGACTGTAGTGTTGGCCGTCTGCATCCCCCTCCATAGGTGGCATGTCGCGTGCGCCAGGTGCAATCTTTGCCCTCTCCCGGGATACGGCCCCTCTCCGGTTACGGTGCTGGCCATGTGCATGACCCCCTTTCCATAGGCGGAACACTGCGGTCTCACCGGAAACAGTGCTGGCCGTGTGCACGTCCTCCTTCCATAGGTGAAAGCCGCACTCTCACCGGATACAGTGCTGGCCGTGTGCACACCCCCCCCCCCCTCCTCCTTCCATAGGCGGACGCTGCACTCACCGGATACAGTGCTGGCCGTGTGCACGCACCCCTTCCATAGGCGGACGCTGCACTCTTCTGGATTTGCTGCCGGCCATATGCATGACCCCCTTCCATAGGCGGAATACTGCACTCTCCCTGACTGCGGGCTGGCCATGTGCATGACCCCCTTCCATAGGCGGAATACTGCACTCTCACCGGATATGGTGCTGGCTATGTGCACGTCCCCCTTCCATAGGCGGACGCTGCACTCTCTCTGGATTCGCCGCCGGCCATGTGCATGACCCCCTTCCATAGGCGGACGCTGCACTCTCCCTGACTGAGGGCTGACCTTGTGCATGACCCCCTTCCTTAGGCGGAATATTGCATTCTCACCAGATACGGTGCTGGCCATGTGCACGTCCCCCCCCTCCTTAGGCGGACACTGCACTCTCACTGGATTCGCTGCCGGCTAGGTGCATTTCCCCCGTCCATAGGCAGAATGCTGCACTCTCCATGGAGTCGTTGCCGGCCATGTGCGAACCTCCTTCCATGGGCGGTATGCTGCACTCTCCCCAGTTTCGCTTCCGGCCATGGGCATGCCTCCTTCCTCAGGCGGCATACAACACTTCCACGGACTGTGGTTGTTCTCTCGCTGGTGAGTGGCTGTCCATGTGCATGCCCCCCTCCATTGGCGGGGTGCTGGCACTCTCACTGGATGCGATGCTGGCCATGTGCATTACCACCCTTTCGGGGCAGAATACTGCATTCTCGTCGTTTACCTTACTGACCATGAGCATACCCTCTTCCATGGGTTAACTGCTCTGGCCTTCTGCATGACCACCCCTCATTCCATGGGCGGTGTGTTGCACGCTCAGGGTCCTCGCGGCTGTCCGGCACATGCTGTGCTGGACTCGTGCATGTCCCCCTTCATTGGCGGAGTAGTTGCTCTCACACGAAATTTGGTGTTGGGCGGATTATTGTACCGTTACTTAATACTAGGATAACCCTGTGCTTGTCCCCCTTCACTAGGTGGACCTCCTGCGTTCCTGCTAGTTACTGTGCGGCCATGTGCATCAACCCCTTCGGGGCGGAGTACGGTATCTCCTACTTCTATGAAGTTAGTACTGGCCTTATGCATCCCCCTCTTTAGTGCGGGCATTTGCACTCCTGCCACGTGCAATGTTTGCCGGGTACACTCCCCCCTTGCCGGGCGGACTGCTTGTGTTCCATCGCATACCGTACTGGTCTTGTGCATCGCTCCCTTCAGGCACTTTGCACTATGTGGGACTCTGTGGCTGGCCACCTTCGCTAAGTGACTATTTTGCAGTGAGTGAACGTTCTGTGCGCTCTTTGCACGGTTTGAGCCGTGTGGGCCTTCTCCTCCCGTGGTGGTTGGCCTTCTCACTGCTTACGGGGCCACTCGTACGTATGCTTCCCTTCCTCCTGCGACTTACGTTGCTAGCCGCAGGCCCTTAAGCTCTTCTCTGAGGAGATCATACTGCTCCGCCTGACCCGGGCAGGCTCCGCCATGTTCGTTGGCCCTTCTGCCTGGGGAGTGTTCGTGGTTCCTGGATGCGTAACCATTCGTCCTCCCGCTGTCTTACTTTCCTGAGCAAGCGGTCACATTGAAGAGAGTGCTGTCTGCAGCACCCCTCGAATTCTGCGTTGGCTCTGGCGGGACTACGGTTCCCTCACCTACTACCATTTCCTCCTCTTCGGATGCTGTGTAGTAGGAGTCCTTCCTATGGGACCCGCTGCGCTTTAGTTCCGCTCTGCTGCCAGGTCGGGCTGCCCTCCTCAAAACAGTCACCCATCTTCTCTTGGGTGTTCGATTATTCAGGTCCAGGGACCTCCGCTCTGGGGTCTTCACGCCTTCTGCGAGGCGGTGATCCGGGTGACTCAGAGTAGCGGGTGTTTAGCCTTGAGCTGTCCTACTATGACTTCTCTGTTACCCACTCCTCCTTTCGGTCGGAGGGTATTATGCCAGCCTCTGTCTCGACTGCTTCTTCTCGCCGGCTGTGTTTTGGCTCCCGCTCGGGGCATATCCCTCTATGAGACTCCGCCCCGGCCAGACCTCAGAGGTTCGCTGCCCTCCCCTCGGGGGAGAGCATGGTCGTTCGCTTGGATGGTTCCAATGTTCCTTGTGGCCTCACACCGTCTCCCTCGTTCGCATCGGCTGTACTAGCTGTGCGTCCACTTACCGAGTCTACTGCGTCCTGTCCTCCTGCTGGAGTGCAGATTGCGTTTTTTATATTTTTTTTCCATTCTGAGCGATGGTCATGCTGTAGACTTACCTTCTCGGTAACTTGGCTTTCAGGCTTGGATCTGGGTCCCTACATTTGGTCCCTGTAGTGTTTTTCAACACTTGCCTTCTATTCCTTGCCATATTCGCCCTTGTCGGGTAGGCCGTGGCCTCTAATTCCCGTTTCTGTTAATCCGTCTCTTGGATCTGCGGTGTTGACCTTCCGTCTCAGGGTTGGTTTTCCTTCATCCCTTCCTGATGTTGTCCTTGCCTGAGGACTACCCTTCAGTCAAGATTGTCCTCGGACCTCCCGCACTGGGTCGGTAGAAACCCTTCCTCTGGTGGCAACATCAACATGGCCTTTGGCCCGTCTTCTCCTGGCATCTGTCGGATGCTGGGGGGACCTTTCAGTTTCCTTCCGTCTGCCCTTCTGCTCCCCCCGCCGCAGGTGGCTGCGGGACGACGTTGCTCGGGGGACGACGGGACCAGGACCGGGGTTCTGTGGAAGCTGGCGTTCCCCCACCTTTCCTTTTCTCTCCCCATGGTTCTGTCCCTTCTCCAGTCCGGCCTGGCCCTGGGACTGGGACTCTGTTCCTGAAGGGTCATGCGTCGGCGCTGTCTATCCTCTTCCAGCGTTCCCTGGCCCCTCTTGGGTCTGTCAAGACCTTCTTCCACGGAGTGGCTCATTGGTTCCTCTGGGAACTACATCCTGTGCTCTCTGCGCTCCGAGTTTTCCTTGGAGCCGTTACAGAAGTGTTCTCTACTCCTTCTGTTCTGTACAGTTGTGTTTCTTTTGGCCTTCATTTTTGGACGCGTCTCCTTTTTTGTTCCGAGTCTTCTGTACTTCCCCAGGACGGGGCTGTTCTCCATCCCGTCACTTCCTTCTGCAGGTGGTACCTGACTTTCATCTCGACAAGGCCATCGTCCATCCCTTTCCATCCCTGGGAACGGACACTTCACCGATTGGACGTTGTCCCCCGTTGGTTTACCCCGTCGGGTAGTTGGCTTGTTGTTTCCACTTGTTGGACTTTGCCTTTTCTCACTACTTGGACACGCAACTGGCAGTCTCTCACTCCAGGCTGAGGGTATAGCTGATGGAGGAGGGGCTTAACAGTTTCTACTTAGTGTCACGCCTCCTAGGGAGCTGAGCTATACCAAGGTCTTCTGTGTCCCCCAAGGAAGAGCGAGAAAGAGATTTTACTGGTAAGTTATACAAAAATCTCGTTTTTGTTGTACATAGGGCTCGTGTAACACTTTCATTGCATGCTGAATGAAGAAAAAACAACTAATTCCCCCCCCCCCCCATTTTTTTAAGTGTTCACTGAGTGGGATTATGATAAGTCTGTTGTACTGGTCATTGTGGATGTTGAGAAATTAATAATAATGTGTGTGTGTGTGTGTGTGTATATATATATATATATATATTCGTATAAATTTCACTTTACATGAAATAGGTGAGTTTTCAAACAGAATGTTTGTTACTTTTCTAAACATTTTTACTGTAATTCCTCTCAGTGGAACCCTGCAATCTGGTAAAGATGGGGCACAGCGTGAGTTCCCTCCCTCTCTATAACCACTTAGATGCCACTGTCAGCATTGACCACAGAATTTAAGGAGTTAAACAGCCAGGATCAGAGAGAGAAGATGGGCACTCACCCGTTTGTAGTCATTAAAAATGTGTGACAGTTCCCCTCCCAAGGCTGGTTTCACACTAGCGAGTGTCACGCTCTGGACTTGCATCGCAGCGCTCAGGGTCGCATAACATTATATTGATTTATGATGCTATGTAACCCTTAGAGTTCTGAAATGTATTGCATAACAGTGACAACATTATGTCAGTGTTTTCCAGTACATTCCAGAACTCCAAGGGTTACATAGCATCCTAAATCAATATAATGCTATGTGACCCCGGCAGTGCTGGAAGTTCAGAACGGGAGCTGCGATGCGAGTCTGTAGCGTGACACTCGCTTGTGTGAAAGCGGCCTAAATGATTGCTCCTCAGCAGGAGAAGGAGCCCTGAAGGTCTCACAGAGAGCTAATATGCCCTCAGGTATGTCAGGTTCCCATTGCATCACTTTTGGGAGATGTGTTAACAGATGCTTTTTAAGCCTCATTCACACGTCAGTGTTCTTCACCGACAGCACGTCGCCATTCGTTTTAATGTGTGTACTCACACATCAGTGTTTTAGCACGGTCTGTGGGTCTGTTTTTTTTGTTGTTTTTTTTAGCACGGATGCATGCTCTATTTTGTCAGTGTTCACAGATCTATCACGGATCACTCGGAAGAGATGCTTTGAAAATTACTTTTCAGCTGTTCAGTGTCAGTGAAACACGGATGGCACACAGACAGCAAAAAACGGACACACGGATCCTTCACGGATGCATCACTGACCACCTTCTCACGGATTTGATCACGGCCGTGTGAATGAGGCTTTACCTGGCAAAAATCTATCTGCCTATAACTGCCACTAGGGGGAGCTTAGAACTCTACTGCATACGGATTTATTATTGAATATAAATCTGTATGCACTACGCTCCCCCACCCTTTCTATACGTCTCAGATCCAAGATCCTGGGAGAGCTTAGAGAATACCGTAGACGAGCTCAATTAGCTCTACATTGTTTGTTATTAAGTTTTTGTTTTTCAGTTTTGTCCGGAAGTTGATTTTCTGTATTGTTTCTTGCTTCTTATCCAGTAATCAATACAAACATGTTTTATTCTTGCAGATAAAAACCTCAATTCGTATCCAGAGTTTGGAAATGCGTCAGAAGTTGTATTGGAAGCTGATCTATGTGGAGGGGAAGGAAATACGGCCTGGCAGCATACACAGTTGTTTCGAGAGAGCCTTGGCGCCACGGAATACTCTTTGGAAATGATTATAACTCTTAAAGAACTTTAGGAATGCTCTTTTTATCTTTTTTTTTTACATTTTAAGTATGGTTTGTTTCATAAGAAAAGACGTTTCTTTTGGGATCCTGACGTGATTTTATCTGACATCTTTTACATCTTCCCTGGCTCTTGATGGCGCTGGGCTACTTCTGGATCTGTAAAGGTTTTAAAGGGGTATTCTGGTTATGTGAAGTTATTTCCTATGCTGCTGCGTTTTTCCCCCCGCAAGGTTTGGATGAGAATTCTGAAATTCTCATCCACTTTGCTAGTACTGTACAACGCTGCAGATTTGGCACATGAAAATCCGCAGTGTATCAGTCACATGTCACTCCGGCCTAAAGGGAAAGTTTGTACAGTGCAATACGTACCTGTCAGAGCCCCATACTACCAGATGAGGGCGTCACCTGCTGCTCTGGACAGTTAGTTTCCAGCATGCCTTCTCTGGCCTTGCTGTAACTTGTAGTCCATTAAGTGACAACCATCAGGTGCCTGTTTCCCGAATTTTATTTGCACAAAGCCAGATTTGATGTTTCTTTCTATTAATTGTATTTATGTGAGGCGGCAATGACGAAGGCTTGTGCAGTACTGCAGCCTTTTCAATGTCGCCGAGGGGTCCAGAAGTGTCACAGATGCCGACGGCAATATTACAGTAACTGAATTCATAAATTGTCATGTCTCTTTTATTTAAATAAATCACTTTTATTTCTATGGTTTTTGCCAAAAGTTTTTCATTGCGTTTTTGTTTATAGCGAAAATTGCGTAGTACCGTGCAAGAAAAAAACGATGTGATGTTGAATACTTCTGCTAATAGACCTCTTTATTGGCTATCCAGCAAAAATCATATTGCAAACTTTCAGACGCTCCTCCTTCAGGCAAAATTATAAAAAATAATAATTCGCCCTTGTAAGGGTGGTTTTACACACAGCGGTCATTTTAGTCCAATTTTTGCCGGCTTAGCTGCCGGAAGATGCGCCTGATTTATAAAAGAGCATGCGCCTTGTCATAAATTAGGCACATAGTTGGTAGTCTTTGCGCCTGCCGGAAAATCTACACCAGCCCCTGGCTGTTATGGGTTTTCAGCAAATTTTGACGCCTTTCTCCTAGCATAACAGGCCTAGCCCGTCACTCCCTTGTGTAGAAATCAACGTAAAAACACCCGTGCAAACAGGGCCAAGAAAAGGCGTAAAACTGTACAAGCGCTCAGTGATCTCCAGCAGCCCTATAGAGTTGACTGAAGCAGCCGTGCACATGGGTATCTGCCACTCCATTCAAACAGGGGAACACGGGCCTCTATTCTAGTGATCGATGGGGGCCCCAGCTATTGGACTCCTGCCGCTCACACTCTTTTCCCCTATCCTGCAGGATCACAGCCCGTTACTATCATCTCTGTCCTGTACAGTGACCCCAGAGTGCGATACAGGAACTTTTTTTTTCATGTTATCACCCCCTTTGTCAATTACAGCAGATATGTACCCTCTGTTACCTTCAGGCTACCTGCACACATTGTGCATTACGCTGGAATTCTTATACTGACAAACCGCAGTGTAATCCAGTACCCGCAAAAGTGTATGAGATTCAACAGATCTCACACACCGTGCGGAAACTGACCTGTCGTGTAGATGTTAATTCCTTATGCGGATTTCATCCTTTTCAATGCACGTGTGAGATCTGCGGCAAACCCGGGTCACAAAACGCAAGGAACACAGGTGGATTTCTGCAAGACAGCCTACAACTGTCGACTGTAGTCCTTTTTGCGGAATGGCGCCTCCTGCCATCTATAGAACGGTCTTATCATTGTCCGTAAAACAGCCAAGTATAGGATGTTTAGTTTTTTTTTGGGTGCCACGAAACAGAACATACGGATGTGGACACCGCACAGTGTGCTGTCCCTATCTTTTGTGGCCCTATTGACGTGAATGGGTCCACATCCTACCCACAAAAAATGTGGATTGGATGTGGAAAAAACAGTCGTGTGCATGAGCCCTAAGGCCCCTTTCACACGAGCGAGTTTTCCGCGCGGGTGCAATGCGTGACGTGAACGCATAGCATCCGCACTGAATCCTGACCCATTCATTTCAATGAGTCTGTGTACATGAGCGTTTTTTTTTCACGCATTACTTGTGCGTTGCGTGAAAATCGCAGCATGCTCTATATTCTGCGTTTTTCACACAGCCCTAGCCCCATAGAAGTGAATGGGGCTGCGTGAAAAACGCATTGCATCCGCAAGCAAGTGCGGGTGCGTTGCGTTTTTCACTGATGGTTGCTAGGAGATGTTGTTTGTAAACCTTCAGTTTTTTTATCACGAGCGTGAAAAACGCATCAAAACGCATTGCACCCTCGCGGAAAAAACTGAACAACTGAACGCAATCGCAGGCAAAACTAAATGGCTTTGCCTGTGAAATCGCAGAGTTTTCACTCAACGCATCCGCAACGCATCCAGACCTAATCTGGACACGCTCGTGTGAAAGAGGCCTAAGGCTCCATTCACACGTCCGCAAAATGGGTCTGCAGCCGTTCTGCAATTTTGCGGAACGGGTGCGGACCCAGTCATTTCCAAAAGGGACGGAAAAGATGCGGACAGCACACTATGTACTGTCTGCATCCACGTTTCTGGATCCGCACTTCCGTTTCCGCAAAAAATTAGAACACGTCCTATTCTTGTACGCAACTGCGGACAAGTTTAGGCATTTTCTCTTATAGTGCTGGTGATGTGCGGTCTGCAAAATGGGGAACGCACATTGCTGGTGTCCGTGTTTTGCGAATCCGCAAAACACTTACGGACGTGTGAATGGACCCTAAGACTTTTTTCAAGCGTACGATACAGATTTGAGTTGAATCAGTTTTGTCTGCGATTCCGTTCAGTGTTTCAGTTTTTTCAGCGCGGATGCAATCCATTTTTTATGCATTTTTTCACGCGCTTGAGGAATAACAATCTGTATCTCCTAACAACCATCAGTGACGAGCGCATTTCATCCGGATACCTTCCATTTTTCAAGCAAGTCTCATTCATTTCTATGTAGCCAGAGCTGCGTGAAAAACGCACAATATAAAATGGATCAGCGACCTTTGGCACGCCAGCTGTTGTAAAACTATAATTCCCAGCATGCTCCATTTATTCCTAAAGGAGTACTGAGAAGAGCAGGGCAAGTGTGCATGTTGGGAGTTGTAGTTTCACAACAGCTGGAGTGCTGGAGGTTGCGACCCCTGATATAACACATGCTGTGATTTTTCCTGAATGCAGATGATCAGTGATAAATGCTCATCTACACAGACCCAAAGAAGTAAATGGGTCAGTTCAGTCCGTTCACAACACGCATCACATCCAGGCAAAAAAACTTGTGTGAAAGAGGTCTTGGGAGGAGGTTTTTCTTTTTTTTTTTTAAGTAAAAAGAAGAGCGGTTCCACTTCCCGGAGTAGGCTCGACCATGGTTTAGCGTGCTAGGCTTTCCATCGGGGTAAATTTCAATAAACAATAACAGTTCACAGACGTAAATCACAATGGATCCAGCCACTTTAATAGGAAACGCTGGATTCCATTTGACCTGCTTTCCTTTAGTTTCCGTCCTCTTTACCGGACCTCAGAAATGGGGACGGCTGGAGTACCAGGCATAGACCGTGGAGAAGCCTGGGGACATTTCTGGGAATAGATCCTATTTTTGTACAGCCACCCGAGCCCCGCTGCGTTCTCCATAACCCTCAGCAGAAATGTTGTAATCAGTCTGCCCTGGGGTATAGGAAGAAGATGGGGGGCAGGCACTGGGGGACTCCCCCTCACCCAGCAAGGATTAGAGAGGAGGCAATGGTAGCATGACCTGAAAACCGTGACCGCAGCAAAGCCCAAAATTCTGCTTTGTTCCTCAAAACTGCACTTCTCAAACTGATTAATGGATATGTGGTTCTGCAGGGAAACGGCTGTGGTAAGAGGACATCAGCGCGGTTTTCTGCCGCACTGCGGCTGCTAGGTGTGACCTCACCTTAAGGGCTCATGCGCACGAACGTAAGGGCACCGTGCCCAAATGCACAGGCACCGGCCGTGTGCACTCCGTGCTGCGGTCTCAATGACTTGAAGGGGTCCACGATCCACAAGAGTGTTTCCATAGACTTCCGATTGGTGCCTCCTATCTTCAGCCGTATCTTGCGGATAGCAGTCCCATTCAAGTTAATAGGTCCGCACCGCATCACGCGGCCATTGCCCGTATATTGCATGTGTGCACGTAGACTAGTGGGGCCCATCCGAGGTCTGTCAATTTAGGCTACGTTCACACAGCCGTATATGCTTTGCGCTCTGCAAACCGCAGATCCCAGCCGTGTGCATCAAGCGCTTTCCACAGGCCCCATTGTCAAAATGCCGGATAAGAATAGGGCACATTTTGTAGTTTGCGTCAGACATGCGAACAGCACAGCGAGGACATCCGTGTGCAGTCTCTATTTGTGGCCTCATAGATAGGCCGTATTTTCTTTCCGTGTCCGTTCTGTTGTTTTTTTTGCGGACCGTATGCAGAACCATTCATTTCAATGGGTGCGCAAAAAAACAGAAATTACTCCGCGTGCATTTTGTTGCTGTATGCCCGCTCCGCAAAAGAATAGAACATGTCCTATTATGGTCCGCATTACGGCCAAGGATAGGACTGTTCTATTAGAGCCCGGCTGTTCCGTTCCGCAAAGTACAGAATGCACACAGACGTCATCCGTATTTTTTGCGGATCCGTGTTTTGCGGACAGCAAAATACATACGGTTGTGTGCATGATCCCTAATGGCTCACCTCCATGTCTTTATGACAGAAACCACATCACTATGACGGCCAGCGACACCAATGGCACCCCATAATGTGCTCTATAATGGCATTTATTTACTTGGAGAAAAAAGAGCGCTGTGGGGGAGATCATCAAAAGTGGCATAAGGTAGAACTGGCTTAGTTGCCCATAGCAACCAATCAGATTCCACCTTTAATTTTTCAGAAAGACTTCGGAAATTGAAAGGTGGAATCTGATTGGTTGCTCTGGGCAACTAAGCCAGTTCTACTTTATACCAGTTTGATAAATGCCCAGGATGGGTGCTCAGCACCGATGTGAGCTGTTAGCTCTACCTCTGCACCAGAGGGGGGGGGGTGGAATCTGGTCACAACCCCAAAAAACTACCAGCGTCTAAATGAACACTGCAGCTGCCTAAAATGGCTGCTTCCAGGGAACAATAGAGGCGTCCGTTTGCAGCGGCTCCGTCTTCCAGCACAGCCTCCATGCCCGGCTCCCGGCCGCACTTCACACTCTATTATCTAACCCTTTCATGCCTTGCCGCTGCCCCGCTGTGACGTCACGCTGCTCCTACTCCCGCCCTCCCCTCCTCACCGTCGCTGGGTCCGGCCCCTTCCAGCATGACGTCATGCCTTTGGCGTGCTGCTATTGGTTGGCCCATGTTCCCGGGCCCCCGTGTGTAACTGCGGAGAGCGGAAGCGGCGCTCTGTATTGTCTGCGGGAGGAAGAGGAGGGGGAACCGGGGTCAGCTCTGCAGACCGAAGCTGGGCTCTCCGTTCTGCACAGACGGTGCCTGCGTCATTCATGCCTCCGCTCCGCAGGACGCGTCCTCGGCAGCCGGGTTGCAGCGGTGGGCTGTAGCACGCAGGCACCGTATTGTACACGACTTTGTTATACGGAGAGCCTGCCTCGTCCCCACACACACTCCGGCCGAGGGTAGGCCGCACCGCCCGTGGGAGAGCAGGCACCGGTAGGCGGCTGAGGGAAGAGAAAGGCCCGGGGTGCCGGGCGACAGTCGTGCGCCTGTATCTCCACAGAGAGTGGGGGAGGAGCGCCGCCTCACAATAGCCGCTTCTCTCATTTATTAAGACTCGTCCACTGCAGTTCTCTGGGAGGAGGAAGATGTCTAAATCCAGCGGAGGAGGAGCTGGAGGAGGGACCGGGGGACTCACCTGGGTGGTAAGTCATGGAGGGCCTTTATGTGTGCAGGAATGGGGTGCTTGTTACTGAGGGGCCGTGCCTGCGGCGCCACCTGCTGGCAGGAGGGGGCAGCACCAGCGCTGAGGGTCTCATTGGAACAATGGGGTAGCGGATCAGGCAGGGCCTGGGGATGTCTCTCTGGTGTCAGGTCTGTGATGTTCCCATCAATGTCCTCACAGGAGAAGTGTCCAGTCCCAATAAAGTCAGTGGGGGAGAGAACAGTTGAGCAGGGCCCGGTGCTGATGGTGTGCGCGTCCCCCCCGGTGCTGATGGCGCACACCCCTAACCCCCCCCCCCCGGGTGTTAATGCCGCGCGCAAAATTGTGGATTGTATGTGGACAAAAAATACAGTTGTGTGCATGATGCCTAAGGCACGGAATCCGGACCCATTAATTTCAAGAGCGTTGTTTTTCACACATCACTTGTGTGTTGCGTGAAAATCGCAGCATGTTCTATATTCTGTGGCCCCCTAGAAGTGAAAGGGGCTGCGTGAAAATCACACCCGTAAGCAAGTGCGGATGCGATGCGTTTTTCACAGATGGTTGCTAAGAGATGTTGTTTGTAAACATTCCGTTTTTTATCACGCACGTGCAAAACGCATTTAATCGCATTGCACCTGTGCGGTAAAAAATGAACGCCATCGCAAACAAAACTGAATGGACTTGCTTGCGAAGTTTTCCCAGAACGCATCCGCAGCGCATCCGGACCTAATCCGCTCACGCTCGTCTGCAAGGGGCCTAGCTCTTGGACACCTACCTCCGGCAGTCCAGTAGGTTGCATGAAGTGGTAGTGCACATGAGTGTCTGGGGAGCACAGGCCCCCATTGGAATGAGTGGCGGGTGCTCCAGTGATAGGACCCCTCCGATCAGACACTTATCCCCTCCACCTGTGGATGAGGGGCACGTTGTTGACATAGGACAGCCCCTTTAACCTGGCCATGCGCTTTAGGCTAGATTCAAATTACCGGCAGGGGAGTCCGGCGGGTGAACAGCCTGTCTGATCCGTCTTGCCGCTAGTTCACGTGTGGCCCCGGACTGCCGCTCCAGCCTCATTGACTATTATGGGGACGGAGTTCCCACAGACGCATGGCGAGAGGCAGCCGGACTTAAAGTACTGCATGTCGTACTTTTAGTCCAGCGGCCTCTCGCCATGTGCTGCCGCCGGAACGCTGCCCCCATTATAGTCAATGGGGACAAAACGGAACAGAGTGCACCAGAATGCATTCCGTTCCGTTTGGTTGCGTTCTCATGCCGTGTAGAAAAATGCTACAAGCAGCGTTTTTGAGTGCATCATGGGAGCAAGATGGATGTGGCATAAAGCACAGTGTAAGTCAGTGGTGCCGGATCCGTTTTTTTGGACGCAATGGTTTTGGTGCCGGATCCGTCTTGGCTATTAGAGATAATACAACCGGATCCGCTCAGAACAGAAGCAGGCGGCTGTATTGTCATGACAGAAGCGTTTTTGCCGATCCACGACGCAGATGTGAAAGTGGCCTAAGTCGTTCTAGATATCCGCTGTGCTGTTGGAGGATGCCCGAAATTTATGATGAGGCATACGCCTTGTCATGAATGAAGCTCACCCTAAGGCCTCATGCACACCAGTCAGTCTGCAAACTGCTGATCTGCAAAACATGGAAACCGGGGGCGTGCGTCCTGCATTTCCCGCACTATTGTCGAAATACCCACACGTCGGAAATGTTCTAGCTTTGTTGCGGAGCCGCGGAACGGACATACAAATGCAGACGGCATGCGGTGTGCTGTGCGCATCATCTGTGGCCCGTAGAATCAGCAAAAAATATGGAGCAGATATGTGTGCTGTAGACCTAAGGCAGGCTGTGCATCGAGTTTGAAATCTACTCCAGTTAAAGGGCTTGTCCCATGAAAAATATTCTAGTTTGCAAACCAGCACCTGGATCTGATACTTTTGTAATTGCATGTAATGAAACATTTTGTATAGCCCCTGAGTTATTCAATACAATGTATTGCCCCTGAGAAGGCCGCACATGCTCAGTTCCATTCTTCAACTGCCTCCTGAGCTGTGATAAGGAGAACATGGACACGCCCCCTGAGCTGTGATAGGGAGAACATTGACACTCCTCCTTAGCTGCAGCAGAAAGGACACATCCTGAGCTGTCAGCTTGATATAAATCTAGCAGAGCAATGAATGGGGAGATCTCTGGATCCATGTGAGGTACAGGGCTGGTTCTAGCCTTGTTAGATAGATTGTCATGGACTATACGATGTCATAGGAAAACCCCTTTAATTGCTGGTGTAGATTTCAGTCATGAATTATTCCAGAAAACTTGGGTAAATGATAAGTAAGCCGGGGCCGACACCTGCCCCCTTTTTGAAAAGTGGTGAGGGTGGTGTGGAAATGGCACTTGCACCTAAATGTAGGCGCATTGGCGGTAAAACCCAGGGTTTGCGACTTTTTCACCAAACTTTCTGGAGTAGGGGATCCTAGTAAATGACCCCCATTGTCTCCGAGACGCTTCCATTGCAGCATGGCACCTTTTTCCCATTTTAATTCAGGATTATATGAAGTTGGATGTGTCGAAGGGACATTATGGGCGCTGTAGTATGTAGCTGTAGCAGTCCCCTGGGCGGTATTAGCGTCCACGTGATGAGGTGAGAAGCCTTCCCCTGTAGGCTATAGTGGCCGCACTGTGTAGCTCTGATCAGCCGCCTACATGTGCCGACTGAAGGTGCAGAAAGCCAGACTTCAGCTGTGCTCTTAGTTATGGGTCCTTATGTGTTAGAGGAAAGTCGACTGAACCTGGCGATCCCTTGTTTGGGATTGCCCGGATCCCCCCAACGTTACCGATCCCTCAGGAGGTGAGCGGCTTACCCTCTCATATGTAAATGTGTGTATGCTCGGCTTAGCAGACGTGTATAGGGGAGTCGGGAAGAACCGCTGTCAGATGAGCGCTGAGGCTTTATGAATGCCTTCTGTCAGCAGGATCAGCCCTATTAAACCAGACATAATGCCAGGTAGGGTTGATCCTGTTGAGTAAAATGACACTGTTCTGATGTCTCTCTGATTGGCCAATATTGAGTACAAATTTTTATGCATATGAGTTTTAGTGCACTGAGGGGCGGGCGGACCGAGCACCCCGGGGTGCCAGATCCTCAACGTCCTGCACTGTTCCCATTGACTGACAGGACCAGGTGAAAGGCAATCTTCGGCCTGAGCCATCAGGAAGGGCGCATGCACAGTGTATCTACATCGGCTGCCTAAGCGGCGCTAATCCTGTGAGCGATGGTGCGAGATTGCAGCGCCAGGTGAGATGCTTTACCCTGTCTATCAGTAGGTACGGGGAAGGAGCAGGGTGTCGAAAATTGCTGCTCCGGTAAGATCATTAGCATAAAATAAAAACGATTGTTGCACAGTAACGACACATCAGGGAGGTGTAAGAAAAGTGTCATTTTAGTGAGCAGAATCAACCCTACCTGGCATTGTGCCTGCTCTAATAGGATTGATTCTGCTGACAGATGCTCTTCACGATACAACTGTGTGGTACGTCCTTTGTGCTGTTTAGGGCGGATGTGGTCAGAGGTGCAGCACGTTGGTAACAGGAGGAAAAATCTGTCCAAATCGCATGGCCGTTACCTGTGCTCACATCATGTGCTTGTCCCACATTTAGCTTATACACGACGAAAGCCATACAGTGGCCTCCGACCCCATCTGGTTACATTGTGTAAAAATAAATATATATATATCCGTTATATGCAAAGTTCTATCTGTACTTAAAACACTACATTGTGGTGTTCTTCTGTTATTCCTCCTAGAAATATATGAATAAATTGACATATTTTGTCAAAGTCAGATACGGTCAGCGCTGATTGGCCAGCGCTAGACTGTTTGTCAGAAACGCCCAGTCGTCAATTTATTTGTGAATGTTTAGGAGGGATAATAGAGGGACAGCACAGTACAGCGTTATAAGAAAAGATGCCCCAGAATTATTGTGTGGGAATATGAGTTCGGGCACGGCTACGATCTTCCAAATGGGTAATAGAATTTGAAGCCTGTGGCTGCCGAGCTTATTTCAATTTACCCTTTAAGTACCAAGCCTAGTTTGCTGACAGAGGTCTTCTGCTGAAATGCGCATCCTTCTGTGCTGTGTATTCTCATTCTGTCCATGGGCTTCATTGCATTGTAGATAAAGTGGAATATGCTTGCATGGCGCTGTTGTGCAGAGGTTCTATAGTTATCTCCTATCCACACAGTAGAGGATAATGATTAGATCTGTGGGGGTCCTACTGCTCAGAGTAACCCTCAGAGCCCCCCATGGGAACTACTGCCGCATTCATCTCTATGGGAGAAATAGCCGAGTGCTCTACTCCGCTGTCTCAAGAACTCCCCCAGATATGCCGCGCAGTTCACTTTGGGAGGCCCTGAGGGATAAGGGGTACCCGTTCTCATAATCGGTGGGGGTCCCAGTGGTAGTAACCCCACCTATCTAATAGTTATCCTCTATGTTTTGGATAGCAGATAACAATTCACCACCGGAATGCCCCTTTAATATTGATGACCTTTCTTCAGGACAGGTCATCCGTATCAGATCCGTGGGGGTCCGACTTTTTTATTTTTTTTCAGGAGGGAGAGGGAAAAAAGGCCATTTTAAGGGCTCGTTCACGTCACCGTTTTTCCTTTCCGTTCTCCGGCTCCGTTAAGGAGCAGGAGAACGGAAAGGATGGATTATGCAGATAACTGACTCCAAACGGAGCCTTAAGACCCCATAGACTATAATGGGGTCCGTTCCGTGTCCGCTCAGAACATGATTTTTGAGCGGAGACGAAAGTAGTGCATGCAGGACTTTCGTCTCCTCTCAAATCATGTTCTGAGCGGACACCGAATGGACCCCATTATAGTCTAAGGGGTCTTTAGGCTACGTAACGCTCGGTTAGGTGTTTTTTTATCTCCAGAATCCGTCCTTTCCGCTCATCTTTCCTTAACGGAGCTGGAGAACAGAAAGGAGAAACGGTGATGTGAATGGAGCCTTAAACATATTTAAAGGAGCTGTCTAAGCTTTTTTTATTGATCCTCAGGATAGGTCATCAATATCAGATCGGTGGGGGTCCGACACCCAGCAGGTGTAATTACAAGACGCTGTCCCCATTCGTTTCTATGGGACGGCTCCTTTCTATTCAAGTGTATACTACAGAGCCGTCCCATAGAAGTGAATGGGGACAGCGTCTTGTAATTACACCTGCTGGGTGTCGGACCCCCACCGATCGGATATTGATGACCTATCCTGAGGTTCAAGAAAAATAACTTGGACAACCCCTTTAGATAAATGTTAAAATTTAAAAAAAAGTTAAGAAACTTGTTCCCTTAAAAAGTTGTTTTAGTTGGTAAAAGTGGTTAAAAAAAACCCACATGCATATGGTATCATCAAAATAGTCACAATCCACACAAAATTCTGTGGAATTGCCTTTTTCCCCCTCCTTCTTGGGCGACTGTCATGTACCAGGGACCAGACCAGCCCACCACGTCACGTGACAAGGATGGCCCAGGCCCTTCAGGCCGTTTCACCTCACGCGCTGTTGCGCCCTGCGCCGGGCCGTAACTCGAGCATAAATCGCCACCTGAAGCCTGCAATCACACCCACGCAATAACACTTTTGCCCCCACCACCTGCTCGTTATAAGGTCCACAGGACACCCCTGAGTGTTCGACTCGCAAGCAGACACCCACACGGAAAAACAACATGCAGCCTCAGACTGCACACACTCTTCATGGAGCTGACAGGTTCTTAAGGTTACAAGACAAACCATCAAACTTTTAGGTTTAAAAAGGACCTTTCATCCGTCCAAAAATTGTGAGATAACTATCAGGCCATGTAGAGCGCCACCCAGGGATCTCACGGAACTTACTATTATCCCAGGGCGCCGCTCTGTTCTGCCGGTATGTGCCCAGTATTTTCACTGACTCTGTAACACTGGGAGGAGCCTCCTTTTTGTCCTGGGCGTCTCCTTCTCCCAGGCTGTGAGCTCTGCTCTGTGATTGGACAGAGCTACACCCTGGGAGAAGGAGACGCCCAGGACAAAAAAGGAGGCTCCTCCCAGTGTTACCGAGTCAGTGAAAATACCGGGCACATACCGGCAGAACGGAGCGGCGCCCTGGGATAATAAGTGCAGTGAGATCCCTGGGCGCCGCTCTACATGGCCTGATAGTTATCTTACAATGTTTGGAACGGTGAAAGGTCCTCTTTAATGTATGAAAAAGACAATAGACATACATAAATTGCAAAGAATTGTAAAATAAAAAGGAGAAAACATAGAAAGGCCCTGGTGGCCCTTGGTAGGGCCCCAGGATTGCAGATGGAGGGGAGAAGGGGATAGTGGGAACCCCTCTACCCCTGTCTAATCGCCTAGATCAAGGATGGCCAACCTGTTGCTCTCCAGCTCTTGTAAAACTACAACTCCCACCATGCTTTGCTGTAGACTGATAGCTATAGGCAGTGTGGGAATGCTGGGAGTTATAGTTTTGCAACAGCTGGAGAGCCTCAGGTTGGCCATCCCTGACCTAGATGCTGCAGTTACTATCAGCTGTGGCATTTAGGAGTTGAAATGGCCAGGATTGAAGTTATCTCAAACCCCAGCAGTCGCCTAAATGTCAGATGCTGTGCCGCGGCGATCACGGTGACATAACTATATGTCATGGAGACTCAATACAAGCCAATCTGTGATGACATTCCATGATTGTGGTTTAACGCTCCCTTAGGCCCTATTCACACGTCCGCAATTTTCGTCCGCACCCGTTTCGCAAATCTGTGGACCCATTCATTTTGAATGGGGACATGATGGATGCGGCGAGCACACACTGTGCTCTCCGCATTTGCGGAGCGCGCCGCCGATCTTCCGGCCGGCGGCTCCGCAATAATATAGAGCATGTGCTATTCTTGCCCGCAATTGCGGGCAAGTATAGGAATCTCTATAGGGCTGGTGGCAAGGTGAGTTGCGGATCCGCAACACACTACGGACGCGTGAATCAGGCCTTAATGAGCAAGCTAAAGAGCCTTAATGACTTTATTTTTCTTTTTTTTGTGCCTCTGCATTTTTTCACTGATATGCTTTTTTGTGTATTCCATATATATATTTTTTTTTTTACAACTTGAACATACATAAAGTGTGATTTATGTCGACTTTTTTATTATTTTTTTATAGTGTTGACATTTCACACTAAACTTGTTAAATTAATTCCTTTATTGTGGTTGTGTGGATACCTTCTCAGTGTAGAGTTTTTTAATTTTATTTAAAGGGAACCTGTCGCGATGAAAATGCAAAGTAATCTGCAGGCAGCGTATTATACAGCAGGGGACGCTGAGCAGATCGATATATAGTTTTATGGGAAAAGATTCAGCAAAACTTGTAATTTATTCATGTATATTCCTGCTCATTCTGGGCTTTGAAGTCCAGGAGGCGGTCCTATCAGTGATTGACAGCCTTCCCTCTATGACTGTGTATACAGAGAGAGCTGTCAGTCACTGATAGGACCTTCCCTCTATGACTGTGTATACAGAGAGAGCTGTCAGTCACTGATAGGACCTTCCCTCTATGACTGTGTATACAGAGAGAGCTGTCAGTCACTGATAGGACCTTCCCTCTATGACTGTGTATACAGAGAGAGCTGTCAGTCACTGATAGGACCTTCCCTCTATGACTGTGTATACACAGATAGCTGTCAGTCACTGATAGGACCTTCCCTCTATGACTGTGTATACAGAGATAGCTGTCACTGATAGGACCTTCCCTCTATGACTGTGTATACAGAGAGCTGTCAGTCACTGATAGGACCTTCCCTCTATGACTGTGTATACAGAGAGAACTGTCACTGACAGGACCTTTCCTCTATGACTGTGTATACAGAGAGAACTGTCAGTCACTGATAGGACCTTCCCTCTATGACTGTGTATACAGAGATAGCTGTCAGTCACTGATAGGACCTTCCCTCTATGACTGTATACAGAGAGAGCTGTCAGTCACTGATAGGACCTTCCCTCTATGACAGTGTATACAGAGAGCTGTCAGTCACTGATAGGCCCTTCCCTCTATGACAGTGTATACAGAGAGCTGTCAGTCACTGATAGGACCTTCCCTCTATGACTGTGTATACAGAGAGAACTGTCACTGATAGGACCTTCCCTCTATGACTGTGTATACAGAGAGCTGTCAGTCACTGATAGGACCTTCCCTCTATGACTGTGTATACAAAGAAAGCTGTCAGTCACTGATAGGACCTTCCCTCTATGACTGTGTATACAGAGAGAGCTGTCAGTCACTGATAGGACCTTCCCCTCTATGACTGTGTATACAGAGAGAGCTTTCAGTCACTGATAGGACCTTCCCTCTATGACTGTGTATACAGAGGGAGCTGTCAGTCACTGATAGGACCTTCCCTCTATGACCGTGTATACAGAGAGCTGTCAGTCACTGATAGGACCTTCCCTCTATTACTGTGTATACAGAGAGAGCTGTCAGTCACTGATAGGACCTTCCCTCTATAACTGTGTATACAGAGAGAGCTGTCAGTCACTGATAGGACCTTCCCTCTATGACCGTGTATACAGAGAGAGCTATCAGTCACTGATAGGACCTTCCCTCTATGACTGTGTATACAGAGAGAGCTGTCAGTCACTGATAGGACCTTCCCTCTATGACTGTGTATACAGAGAGAGCTGTCAGTCACTGATATGACCTTCCCTCTATGACTGTGTATACAGAGAGAGCTGTCAGTCACTGATAGGACCTTCCCTCTATTACTGTGTATACAGAGAGAGCTGTCAGTCACTGATAGGACCTTCCCTCTATGACTGTGTATACAGAGAGAGCTGTCAGTCACTGATAGGACCTTCCCTCTATGACTGTGTATACAGAGAGAGCTGTCAGTCACTGATAGGACCTTCCCTCTATGACTGTGTATACTGAGATAGCTGTCAGTCACTGGTAGGACCTTTCCTCTATGACTGTGTATACAGAGAGAGCTGTCAGTCACTGATAGGACCTTCCCTCTATGACTGTGTATACAGAGAGAGCTGTCAGTCACTGATAGGACCTTCCCTCTATGACTGTGTATACAGAGAGAACTGTCACTGATAGGACCTTCCCTCTATGACTGTGTATACATAGAGAGCTGTCAGTCACTGATAGGACCTTCCCTCTATGACTGTGTATACAGAGAGAGCTGTCAGTCACTGATAGGACCTTCCCTCTATGACTGTGTATACAGAGAGCTGTCAGTCACTGATAGGACCTTCCTTCTATGTCAGTGTATACAGAGAGAGCTGTCAATCACTTATAGGACCTTCCCTCTATGACTGTGTATACAGAGAGAGCTGTCAGTCACTGATAGGACCTTCCCTCTATGACAGTGTATACATATACAGAGAGCTGTCAGTCACTGATAGGACCTTCCCTCTATGACTGTGTATACAGAGAGAGCTGTCAGTCACTGATAGGACCTTCCCTCTATTACTGTGTATACAGAGAGCTGTCAGTCACTGATAGGACCTTCCCTCTATGACTGTGTATACAGAATGAGCTGTCAGTCACTGATAGGACCTTCCCTCTATGACTGTGTATACAGAGAGAGCTGTCAGTCACTGATAGGACCTTCCCTCTATGACTGTGTATACAGAGAGAGCTGTCAGTCACTGATAGGACCTTCCCTCTATGACTTTGTATACAGAGAGAGCTGTCAGTCACTGATAGGACCTTCCCTCTATGACTGTGTATACAGAGAGCTGTCAGTCACTGATAGGACCTTCCCTCTATGACTGTGTATACAGAATGAGCTGTCAGTCACTGATAGGACCTTCCCTCTATGACTGTGTATACAGAGAGAGCTGTCAGTCACTGATAGGACCTTCCCTCTATGACTGTGTATACAGAGAGAGCTGTCAGTCACTGATAGGACCTTCCCTCTATGACTGTGTATACAGAGAGAGCTGTCAGTCACTGATAGGACCTTCCCTCTATGACTGTGTATACAGAGAGCTGTCAGTCACTGATAGGACCTTCCCTCTATGACTGTGTATACAGAGATGAGCTGTCAGTCACTGATAGGACCTTCCCTCTATGACTGTGTATACAGAGAGAGCTGTCAGTCACTGATAGGACCTTCCCTCTATGACTGTGTATACAGAATGAGCTGTCAGTCACTGATAGGACCTTCCCTCTATGACTGTGTATACAGAGAGAGCTGTCAGTCACTGATAGGACCTTCCCTCTATGACTGTGTATACAGAGAGAGCTGTCAGTCACTGATAGGACCTTCCCTCTATGACTGTGTATACAGAGAGCTGTCAGTCACGGATAGGACCTTCCCTCTATGACTGTGTATACAGAGATAGCTGTCAGTCACTGATAGGACCTTCCATCTATGACTGTGTATACAGAGAGAGCTGTCAGTCACTGATAGGACCTTTCCTCTATGACTATGTATACATAGAGAGCTTTCAGTCACTGATAGGACACTTCAGTTTTGCATTCTGAATGGAGAGTATTCCGTTCAGTATATATCAGGATGTCATCTGTTCAGTTCCTCTTACAGTACTTTCTCCGGCCAAAACTCTGGAACACAGAGCATGTGTACGAGTTACTACAGTAATGCCGGATTCGGTACCAAGTGTTCTGGAAAAACGTATCGGGTTTCCCGGTCTGCGCATGCACAGACCTTTAAATCTGTGAAAAAAATAAATACCAGATCCGGTTTTCCGGGTGACACCGGAGAGACTGATCCGGTATCGCAATGCATTTTTTATCCGGATCCGGAAACAAATGCTGTACGTTTTTGGATTTCCGTATCCATCAGGCAGTTCTGGCAACAAAATTGCCTGCCGGATCCTCACAACACAAGTGTGAAAGTACGCTAAATTATAAGTTTTACTAAATCTTTTCCCATAAAACTACATATCAACCTGCGCGTCTCCTGCTGTATAACTGGCTGCCTGTGGCTCATAAACCATGTTCAATGTGACAGGTTCCCTTTAATGTTTGTGCGAAAAAGTTATTTTATACATCACTTTTTTCTGTTAAATTGATAATTTCGTTTTTCCTTATTTGTATCTTTTGTGAGCGCTCTCCGGCACATCAGTCTTTTTTTTTTAAGATATTCTAAATTTACAGTGAAAAACAGCCCCCCTTTTGTTACATTAATAACTGGCAATGCTGATCTGCTAATATCCAGTGACTTTGCCATGCCGGGGAGGGGGCAACTGCCGATCATGTCATCAGTGGGTGAAATAGAGTCCTCTGTTCACTCCATATCGCTTATTAAAGGAGTTCTCCGGGCTCTTAATAGGTTATCAATATCAGGTCGGCGGCGATAAACGTTAAAAAGAATACACTGATATGAGTGATCGGCCCTGTTAACTCTGCGTCTACCAATAATCAGTGGTAGACCTAAGGTGGCGGACCAGATCATATTGTGGGCAGTAGGAATATGCATATCCTGTCCCGCTAGATGTGCACTAGTGCCAAGGAGAGTGTAGCTGAGAGCATCCAGCCGTCCCATGGAGAATAGCGGGCGATCAGGAAAATAATTGCAATGAACTGTTCTGTAAAGTAGAGGAGGATGCTTCTTATGGGTAGACTATTAAACACTTGGGTTTGGAGGAAAATCTCTCAGGATTAGAAGAGGGGATTATAAGGTGACCATATTATATGCACTGTATGTATAGCTTCACATTTTCCCATATTCTTTCTCACAGACCTTGTTTGATAACAAGAGTGATGTATCAGCCAAGGAAGAAAGTGAAAGCAATAGCAATAACAAGACTGACTCCAAGAAGATGTCCGTGGAGAGGGTTTACCAGAAGAAGACACAGCTTGAGCACATCCTCCTGCGTCCGGATACATACATCGGATCTGTGGAGCCAGTCACACAGGTGAATTTCTATAGTTTATCATGTGGCCACATTCCATTTGGACTGAAGAGCTGTGTGAATTAGGGCTTATTCACACGACCATATGGTCGCCGTGCCCGTGCTGCGGACCGCAAATGGCACTCTGCAAAACACGGATACCTGCCGTGTGAACTCGTGGGGATGGGAATAAAGGGACTTCTACACATTTACATAAGCATTATTATTTAATTTTAAGAATTCATCTAAGCCCTTTATAAAACTGCCCACTGTCTCTGCTGTGACCACATCCTGAGACAAACTATTCCACAGATTCACAGCTCTTAGGTTACTTTCCAACTTGCGGCAAACTTTTTGTGGCATTGAGTTCCGTCCTAGGGGCTCAGTACCGGAAAAGAATGATCAGTTTTATCCCAATGCATTCTGAATGGATAAAAATCCGTTCAGTCACTGTCAGCCGTTTTGGACGGAGGAAATACCGCAGCATGCTGCCGTTTCATCTCCGTCCAAAATGCTGGATCCGGCATTAATTTCCATAGGAATGTATTAGTGCCGGATCCGGCATTAAGAAATACCTGAAGGATGGATCCGTCCTTCCGGTATGCGTCTGCGCAGACCCTTAAAATTGAAAAAATAATACAAGATAGATCCGTCTATCCTTATGACAAGCGGAGAGATGGATCAGTTATTGTAGGGGTGGGCGATATGGCCTAAAGTTGATATTGCGATATATATCGCACACGATTCATATTATATCACAATATATATTTTCTCTATGGGGGGTTGTTTAAAAAAAAAAATTTCAACTTTTTATTTACTAACTATTAGCCCCCTTAGGGGCTAGAACCCTTGTCCTATTCACCCTGATAGAGCTCTATTAGGGTGAATAGGACCTCACACTGTCCCTGCTGCCCTGTGCTCTGGGCACACAGCAGCAGGGAGCTGACTATGGCAGCCAGGACATCAGTAGCGTCCTGGCTGCCATGGGAACCGATCAGAGCCCCAGCATTACACTGCTCTGGGGGCAGGCATATAGGAGCTTTCATTAGTTTCGACTTTATGACTTAAGTAGCGGCACATAGGGCATATATGGGGCACTTACTATTATATTTGTGCCGGGCCCCGTTTACCCGCTCCTCTCTGGCCCCCTTTACATGGTGGGAAAGACCATGGAGGAGACATCAGTCTCTCTCCCTGGGCGTTCTTTCTCCCTGTCTGCAGCGCTGTCCAATCACAGCGCAGAACGTCACAGGCAGAGAGAAAGAACGCCCAGGGAGAGAGACTGATGTCTCCTCCCTGGTGTTCCCACCATGTAAAGGGGGCCAGAGCAGCCGCACGCAGTGGGGAGGGAGGGACTCCCTCCTTCTCCACTGTGCCAGCTCAGGAGAAGACAGCGGCGCATACCATGTTTTACCACGATATGGCGATATAGACTAAATCGATATCGTGGCACAAATTCATATCGCATATCGTCTATATCGCCCATATGGTCCACCCCTACGTTCTTGCAATGCATTTGTGAGACGGATCTGCATCCGGATCCGTCTACAAATGCTTTCAGTTGTCATGCGGTTAGACGGATCCAGCGACGGAACTGCCTGCCGGAATCCTCTGCCCCAAGTGTGAAAGTACCCTTACCGTAAAGAAGCCCTCTTCTCCAGGCAGAGGCATTGCCCCCTTGTCTTTTGATTATTACATACATAGGTTTAGAGACAAAAGCACAGGGATACATAAAAATGTACAGTATAAAAGAATTGTAAGAGGGTTAACACTTCTATTTCATAGTATAATATGCACTGACCGTTTCATATGTCACCTCGGTGCTGGATTCACGGCAACGTGGCTCTGTACTGCTGTATAGTGTTGTCCATGCTGCTGCTGGGTCTTAGGATGTGCTACAGAGACTTGGGGGTGTAGCATCTCCTCTTCTCTGTGTGTACTTGTGGGGAGACGGTTATATTAGGGTGCGGGAGTAAGCAATGTTGGGGCCACCCATCCTAAGGGAAGTGATTCTGCCCCTAACTTGACCACTGTAGTAACTCGTACACATGCTCTGTGATCCTGCAACGTTAGGACGTTAGATTGACACTGCCTGGTATGTAATTCCATCATAAGAATACGAATGTAAGTCCTCAGTGATGCCTGTTCTTTCTTCAGCATCGTTGGTAATGCATTAAAGAGCTGTTGTCACTCTAAGGGATCTGAAGTGTTAAATGACATGGTAATCGTTTGTATTCTCTGCGGGGCGCTTCATTTTATGCAGTGTTTTTATTGTTAATGAGTGAAGGCGCTGCAGCCGTCCGTCAGCGAAGGTAATTGTCACAAGGGTCGTACAGAAGAAGGCTCATTATTGGCTCCATAAAAGTCTGGAGCCTCTCTGGCTTGTCGTGTCAATATATGTACTTCCTTGTCTGAGACTTGTAAGAAAATGTGTTAACAGTCCATTGAACACGCTGTGGGATAATAAAGGGTCCCACCATGTAGGATTATGCCGTGATGAAAGCAATACTGTAATTATTTCATTTAAAATCTATCCAATTCTGTATCTAGGCAATGTGGGTTTTTGATGAAGACATCGGGATGAATTGCCGGGACATTACATATGTACCAGGATTATATAAAATTTTTGATGAAATTCTGGGTGAGTTGTGTAATTGTGTGGCGTTACATATGTTATGTCTATGCTTTTATAGATGGCAAAGGTGGAATTGCTATGGTTTCATTTAGGGCTCATGCACATGAACGTATTTTCTTTCCGTGTCCTTTCCGGGGTTTTTTGCGGATCGTATGCGGAACTATCCTTTTCAATTCAGTTACTCCGTCTGCATTCTATTTCCGTATGTCCGTATTTCCGTTCTGCAAAAAAATGTCCTATTATTGTCCATATTTCGGACAAAGATGGTACTGTTCTATTAGGGGGCAGCTGTTCTATTCCCCAAATATACGTAATGCACACAGACGACGTCCGTATTTTTTGCGGACCGCAAAATACATATGGTTGTGTGCATGAGCCCTTAAAGGGGTAGTTTGGTTTAGAAGACTTAGGCCCCCTTCACAGGAGCGAGTTTTCCGCGCGGGTGCAATGCGTGACGTGAACGCATAGCACCCGCACTGAATCCTGACCCATTCATTTTAATAGGTCTGTGTACATGAGCGTTTTTTTTTCACGCATCACTTCTGCGTTGCGTGAAAATCACAGCATGTTCTATATTCTGTGTTTTTCACGCAGCTCTGCCCCTATAGAAGTGGATGGGGCTGCGTGAAAAACGCATTGCATCCGCAAGCAAGTTCGGGTGCGTTGCGTTTTTCACTGATGGTTGCTAGGAGAAATTGTTTGCAAACCTACAGTTTATCACGCGCGTGAAAAACGCATTGCACCCGCGAGATAAAAACTGAACAACTGAACGCAAAACCGAATGGCTTTGCCTGCAAAATCGCACAGTTTTCACTGAATGCATCCGGACCTAGTCCGGACACGCTCGTGTGAAAGAGGCCTTTGTTTCCTACGTTCTATTGGGTAACCCTGACTTAATATAGGGGTCTTCTGTTTAGGATTCTCTGGCCGGTATGTTACAAAGAGTGTCCTTTATTGTAAGCACGTGGACTCTGTAGCAGTATACCGCGCAGCTTACTTGATATGCCGTACGGCTAGACGACCGTAGACCGTTCTATCAGTATTACTGGAATAACAAGTAGCGTATCGGGTTTTAATGAGCAATATTTACTGCCTGTTCATTTTCTTGGTTGGCTTGAAACTAATTTTCTTTTTATTTTACAGTCAATGCAGCCGACAATAAGCAGAGGGATAAAAACATGAGTTGCATTAAAATTTCGATTGATCCGTAAGTAAAAAACAAATATCGTCCTATTCTGTACGTTAATTATTGCTGGTTCTCTCTAGTTTGTTTTATAGGGAATCTGACTGTGCTGAAGGGAAGCCTTTACTATTGTAATAGGTTTCATGTTTTTTCCTTCAGTTTTCCTATTTATTTATGCACACAAAATAGAGAGAATTTCTTCATAAATCACCAGTAAATCACTTGTCGTTGACTTAGCATAAAAGATTTTGTTATATTTAATTATCAATGCTTTAAAGGGGAATCTGTCACCACGATCCAGGACTATCTGAGGTAACACATGAGTCGTGCTGCACGTAAGGAGTCCACATCACCATTTTGTATTTTCCCACTACCCTCCAATCAGCCTCTGTCAGCACTCAAAGCCGTGCTGAAATACACAGTCAGGACTGCTGAGCAGTGCCAGCATATTGCAGGGGACTCCTGTGCACATGCTCAATAGTCCTAACCGTGTAAGAGTCCCTTTAAGGCTGTTTTCACATACTTTTTTTTAAAAAGGTTTTATTTTTTGTGTTTTTTGATTTCTTATTGGCCAAAAACACTGCAGCCAGCTATTACATTGACGTCTAAAGTGAAATCTAAAACATACTGGTTTGTGGTGTTTTTTGGCATCGGTTGGTTTTCGTTCTTTCCAACACCCCGCATTACAAAATAAAAACCTAATAATGGTAAGCTGCATAGTATAACTTATTAAAGGACCTCTTAAAGGTGGAATATCTAATATCTTTTGGCCATTTTCCTATAGGTTTCCATATAAGACTTGAAAACGCTAGAAAAGATGTATGTCACAAAATAAAAAACACAAAAATACTTGAAATTCATGAATCATAATGTTTAACAAGTGTTTAAAAGCCATTAAAGAATGTACATGAAGGAGCCTATACATCTTCCACCAAGGGTTTCCAACCAGCTTTCTTAGACTTCTGAATGACAAGTCGAACTAGTTGTGAGGTGTTAAACCACTGTAGTCCTGTTGCTGCAAAACTGGCCAGATCTGCTCTTGAGGACAAAAGTCCGTATTACACCTGCCGATTTTTCCGCCAATGACCACTAACAAGCACATTTCTAAAGGACTGCTGCTGATTCGCTTTCTTCATCAGCCCCATAGAAGTGAATGGAGGGGTGGACCAATACGAGCCTTCATTTTTGGGATTGCAAGGCGACCCCGTGGTCAGAGCACATTGTTTATTACCTGCCTTTTGGATTGGTGATAAATAGTTTTCCTCGAACATCCCCTTTAAATGTGTATTCCAGTTAAAGAATATTGGGGCAAGCACCACAACGCCTTCCATCATCTGATCGACAGGGGGTTAGAAAGTGAAAGCCTCACTGATCTGATATTGATGGCCTCTCCTGAAGTTGGTATACCCCTCAAAATAGGCATGTTTAAGGTGGAGCTGCGGAGGAAGCTGTTTTCCTGTCCATATTTTAATGACTTTGACCGGTGGTTGATAAAAATTGTGAAAACAAGTGATTATTCTCCAAAATCTTTTCATATTTTGCCTTGTTTCACAGGGACTCCAATATCATTAGTATTTGGAACAATGGCAAAGGAATTCCAGTGGTAGAACATAAAGTAGAGAAGGTCTATGTCCCTGCGCTGATATTTGGCCAGCTATTAACTTCCAGCAACTACGATGATGAGGAGAAAAAAGTTACAGGCAAGTTTTCAGTTTTCTGTATAGAGAAACTGAATTTCTGTTTATGAATGAGCCATATTATTTGGATTCAGCCGATTCAGTGATGGCGGGAATGTTTTGTTTTTTTTGCAGGTGGCCGTAATGGTTATGGTGCTAAACTTTGCAATATATTCAGTACAAAATTCACAGTGGAAACTGCCTGCAAAGAATACAAACACAGCTTTAAACAGGTTTGTATTTAGGTCTGGAGTCTGGGGCAAGTATTCGTCACACCCGTAAAGTCTTTAATAAAGGGGTTGTTTGCTCGGGACGTTACATTTTTGTTGGTCACCTGATAAACTGATCAGAGGAAGTTAGTCCCGATCAGCTATGATCTGTGGAAAAATCTGATGGCATATATTCAAGGGGTTCTCCGAGGTATCCCATATTGATGACCTGTCCTTAGGATAGGTCATCAATATCAGATCGGCGGGGGTCCGACACCAGGCACCCCCGCTGATCAGCTGTATGCGGAGACTGCATGCACAGTGCACACTGCCGTCTCTCTTCCTGTTCACTGCTGCCATAGAGAGCAGTGGTGAGATGGGGGACGGCGTGCGCCGTCTCCTCATACAGCAATCGGTGGGGGTGCCGGGTGTTAGACCCCCCAATCTGATATTGATGAGCCCGTAGAACCTCTTTCAGTTCCCCTGGAGCACATCTCCTGTGTGTGTACTGCACAGAAGTGATAGGCCCTCCAATGTGAGAGAGCCACTTTGTAGCACCATCCCAGGGTTTGTCTCATGAAGACAACACTTTCTTCAGAAGCTGGCATGGCAGACAGCTGATCGCGGTGCATCCGTTTTTTCTCTCACTCTGCAATCAGCTCTTATACTTGTAAGCCACAGGCAGCTACATGATTCTAATGAATGGCAGTCCATGTTATGTGTGGATGCCCCAGCATACACACTTACTCAGCTCTTGTAATTTCCATATGAGTGAAAGTAGGTTTCTGGGAGTTGTAGTTTCAGAATGGCTGGAGTGCCGGAGGTTGCTGATCCGTGGTCTAGAGTGTACAATCTATGAGGAAATAGGAGTGACACAAAAGGTTGAATAATGGTCCAGTCATCTTTCCTAAAAGAAGGTAGTACAGATAAAACTGCAGCCGGTATCTGTTTCTGTACCGATATGGAATGAGGGGGTCAGGTTCTGAGAAATAGTGAATAAAGGGGTTAAGGGAGGGACTGTACGTGCTGGGGTCTTCAGTCCTTTTTATGTCTATGGATAGCACGAGATTACATTCCGGACCAGAAAAGGCATTTGCTATATAGTGCCGGTGATGTGCAGTCCGCAAAATGCGGAACGTACATTGCTGGTGTCAGTGTTTTGCGGATCCATAAAAACACACGGACATGTGAATGGACCCTAACAGTTCTGTTTTTTCCTTAAGACCTGGATGAACAATATGCAAAAGACCACAGATCCGAAGATCAAGTACTTTGATGGGGATGACTACACGTGTATTACATTCCAGCCAGATTTAGCCAAATTCAAAATGGAGAAGCTAGACAAGGATACCGTGGCTTTCCTAACCAGAAGGGCTTATGACGTCGCTGGCTCCTGCAAAGGCGTTCGAGTCATGCTAAATGGAAAAAAACTTCCTGTAAGTTGGATAAAGTGAGTTTAGATTGTTAACCTGTTAGGCTAGCTACGGCTTCCTAATTATTGTCACTTGTTTTTACAGGTGAATGGTTTCCGCAGTTACGTAGATCTTTACGTAAAGGAGAAACTGGATGAGACAGGCGTAGCACTGAAAGTGATCCATGAAGTTGTGAACGAGCGGTGGGATGTGTGTCTAACCCTGAGTGAAAAAGGCTTTCAGCAGATCAGTTTTGTAAATAGTATAGCTACCACAAAGGTAAGTGTGCATTGGTGCACTTGGATCTTTTAGATATGAATATTGTTTTATTAAACTCATGGGGGGATTCATTAAGACTGGCATTTCAAATCAGTTGCGCTGCAAGAGGCCACCCCCCTTCCCCCCCAAAGCCCCTCCCAACTTTTTCAAAAGTGACGAAAGCGGCATGAAATTTAAGTCACACTTTTTTTTTTTTTTCTTTACACAAAATGCTGCTTGCGTAACAAGTTGCCACTTTTGTATGCCAGGATGCAGTACAGCCTCTGATCAATTGCTTACGTATCAATTTATGATATGTCTAACCCACCTCACCTTTTAAAGAGGACCTTTCGCCACTCCTGACATGCCTGTTTTAATAGCTTCATGCATTTCCCATGTAATAACAATCCTAGAACATCTATTCTTATGGGTCTATGTTGTGCCATTCCATTATTATTTCTACTAGAAGTTATGAATGAATTGCTAGCAGTCTGCAGTAAGGGTACAAAGGGGTGGTAACCAGTTGGGGGGGTGTACCTGCACATTCTGAAAATGGCAGCACTGATTAGATAGTGAGTCTGCAGGTACACACCCCCAACTGGTTACCACCCCTCTGTACCCTTACTGCAGACTGCTAGCAATTCATAACTTCTAGTAGAAATAATAAAGGAACAGCACAGCATAGAGACATGAGAATAGATGCTCCAGAATTATTACATGGGGAATGCATGAAGCTATTAAAACAGGCATGTGAGGTGACAGGTCCTCTTTAACCGCTACAGGACCGCCTAACGCAGGGATGCGTCCTGCGGGCGGCCCTGTAGCTCTGTTCCGACGCATCGGCGCGTCATCTCGCGAGAGGCGAGATTTCAGGGAAGCGCGGCACAGCAGTTCGGCTACAGCCTGCCAGCGATGATCCATCGCTGGCAGGCTGTAGATGCGAATAAAATCGCATCAAACTGCTATATCAGACGCTGTTTTATGAACAGCGTCTGATATAGCTGCTACCTGGTCCTCTGGTGGTCCCATTTACTGGGATCGACCACCAGAGGACCAGGTAACACAGTAAAGTTGCACCAAACACTACACTAACCCCCCCCCCACCCCCCCCTCACCTATTAACCCCTTGATCACCCCTGATCACCCCCCTGTCATTGATCACACCCCTTGTAAGGCTCCATTCAGACGTCCATATGTGTTTTGCGGATCCGTGGATTCACGGATCCGTGGATTCACGGATCCGCGGATCCGATCCGCGATCCGATCCGCAGATCCTCAAAACACGGACACCGGCAATGTGCTTTCCGCATTTTGCAGATCCGCACATTGCCAGAACTATATAGAAAATGCTTTTCTTGTGCGCAATTGCGGACAAGAAAAGGACATGTTCTATATTTTTGCAGAAACGGAAGTGCAGACCGGAGCGCGGATCCGTAATTCCGGATCCGAGCGGGACAAAGTCTGTCCCCATAGAAATGAATGGGTCCGCAATTCCGTTCCGCAAACAGAATTGCGGACGTGTGAATGGGGCATAAGGGTCCCCTATCACCACCAGTTAGCTAGCTACTTGTTAGGTAGCGCCCAGCCCACCGCCCCGCAGTCACTGATTTTGGCAGAGATTTTTTCATCCACATTGACCGATGCGAATGAAAAAATCTGTGCCGTTCATTTTTTTTTTTTCAGCGCAGAGGCTGAACGGAAAAAAAAAATCTCATTACCCGTATGCTCAATATACGGAGAATCGCAGAAACTCCTAATGCTGGCCATACGTGTAATGACTGCGGAGACCCTCAAATGCCAGGGCAGTACAAAAACCCCACATGTGACCCCATTTTAGAAAGAAGACACCCCAAGGTATTCCGTGAGGGGTATGGTGAGTTCATGCAAAATTTTATTTTTGTCACAAGTTAGTGGAATATGAGACTGTAAAAAAAACAAAAAAAAAACAATTTCCGCTAACTTGTGCCAATTTTTTTTCTGTGAACTCGCCATACCCCTCACAGAATACCTTGGGGTGTCTCCTTCCACAATGGGGTCACATGTGGGGTATTATACTGCCCTGGCAATTTAGGGGTCCTAAAGCGTGAGAATCCAAATGCGTAAAAATGGCCTGTGAAATCCTGAAGGTACTCATTGGTTTTAGGGCCCCTTTGCGCATCTTGGCTGCAAAAAGTGTCACACATGTGGTATCGCCGTACTCAGGAGAAGTGGGGCAATGTGTTTTGGGGTGTATTTTTACATATACCCATGCTGGGTGTGAAATATCGCTGTAAACGACAACTTTTAAATTTTTTATTCAAAGTTGTCAATTTACAGAGATATTTCTCTCACCCAGCATGAGTATATGTAAAAATACACCCAAAACACATTGCCCTACTTCTCTGAGTACGGCGATACCACATGAGTGACACTTTTGCAGCCAAGATGCAAAGGGCAAATTCCAACGAGTACCTTTTAGGAGGGCATTTTTACGCATTTTTCTTCTCACGCTTTAGGGCCCCTAAAATGCCAGGGCAGTATAAATACCCCACATGTGACCCCATTTTGGAAAGAAGACACCCCAAGGTATTCGCTGAGGGGCATAATGAGTCCATGAAAAATTAAACTTTTTGTCAAAAGTTATCGGAAAGGGAGACTTTGTGAGAAAAAACAATAAAAAATCAATTTCCACTAACTTGTGCCAAATTTTTTTTTTTTCTGTGAACTCGCCATACCCCTCACAGAATACCTTGGGGTGTCTCCTTTCCACAATGGGGTCACATGTGGGGTATTTATACTGCCCTGGCATTTTAGGGGCCCTAAAGCGTGAGAAGAAAAATGCGTAAAAATGCCCTCCTAAAAGGTACTCATTGGAATTTGGGCCCCTTTGCGCATCTTGGCTGCAAAAAAGTGTCACACATGTGGTATCGCCGTACTCAGGAGAAGTAGGGCAATGTGTTTTGGGAATGTATTTTTACATATACCCATACTGGGTGAGAGAAATATCTCTGTAAATTGACAACTTTGAATAAAAAATTTAAAAGTTGTCGTTTACAGCGATATTTCTCACACGCAGCATGGGTATATGTAAAATACACCCCAAACACATTGCCCTACTTCTCCTGAGTACGGCGATACCACATGAGTGACACTTTTTGCAGCCTGAAGTGCTAAAGGGCCCTAAAACCAATGAGTACCTTTAGGATTTCACAGGGCATTTTACGCATTTGATTCCAGACTTCTTCTCACGCTTTAGGGGCCCTTAAAATGCCAGGACAGTATAAATACCCCACATGTGACCCCATTTTGGAAAGAAGACACCCCTAGGTATTCTGTGAGGGGCATGGTGAGTCCACAGAATTTTTATTTTTGGCACAAGTCAGCGGAAATTGTAAAAAAAAAAAAAAAAAAAAAAAAAAACAAAGTCTCATATTCCACTAACTTGTGACAAAAATAAAATTTTACATGAACTCACCATACCCCTCACAGAATACCTTGGGGTGTCTTCTTTCCAAAATGGGGTCACATGTGGGGTATTTATACTGTCCTGGCATTTTAGGGGCCCCTAAAGCGTGAGAAGAAGTCTGGAATCCAAATGCGTAAAAATGCCCTGTGAAATCCTAAAGGTACTCATTGGTTTTAGGGCCTTTGCGCACAAGCTGCAAAAAAGTGGCACACATGTGGTATCGCCGTACTCAGGAGAAGTAGGGCAATGTGTTTTGGGGTGTATTTTTATATATACCCATACTTTGTGTGAAAAATATCTCTGTAAGCGACAACTTTTAAAAATTTTTATACAAAGTTGACAATTTACAGAGATATTTCTCTCCCCAACATGGGTGTATGTAAAAATACACCCCAAAACACATTGCCCTACTTCTCCTGAGTACGGCGATACCACATAAGTGACACTTTTTGCAGCCTGGGTGCGTAAAGGGCCCAAATTCAACGAGTACCTTTAGGTTTTACATGGCGGCTCACAATTTAGCCCCACCCAAAATGCCAGAACAGTAAACACACCCCACAAATGACCCCATTTCGGAAAGTAGACACCCCAAGGTATTCACTGAGGGGCATAGTGAGTCCGTCTGAGATTTTTTTTTTTTTGCCAGAAGTTATCAGAAATTGAAACTTTTTTTTTTTTCTCAGAAAGTGTCATTTTCCGCTAACTTGTGAAAAAAATGAAATGATACATGAACTCACCATGCCCCTCCGTGAATACTTTGGGGTGTCTTCTTTCTAAAATGGTGTGATTTGGGGGTATTTATACTATCCTGACATTCTAGCACCTGAAGAAACATGACAGGTGCTCAGAAAGTCAGAGCTGCTTCAAAATGCAGAAATTCACTTTTTGCACCATAGTTTGTAAACGCTATAACTTTTACCCAAACCAATAAATATACACTTATTGGACTTTTTTTATCAAAGACATGTAGAACAATAAATTTAGAGAAAAATTTATATAGAAATGTAGTTTTTTTAAAAATTTTACAACAGAAAGTGAAAAATGTCATTTTTTTGCAAAAATTTTGTTAAATTTGTATTAATAGCAAAAAAAGTAAAAATGTCAGCAACAATGAAATACCACCAAATGAAAGCTCTATTAGTGAGAAGAAAAGGAGGTAAAATTCATTTGGGTGGTAAGTTGCATGACGGAGCAATAAACGGTGAAAGTAGTGTAGTGCAGAATTGTAAAAAGTGGCCTGGTCATTAAGGGTGTTTAAGCTAGGGGGGCTGATGTGGTTAAGTTGTTACACCAGATTGCTTGTGTTTCTATTTTTTTTTTTGTTTTTGTTTGCTTTTTAATACTTCATACACTTCTGGAATTCTGGAAATATGGCGTTTGGGGATTATTTATCTATTCTGTGTTATAAAAGATGCTCCAGCCTCTGCTCTGACAGCTTACCTATGTCTTATGATGCAGGGTGGTAGACATGTCGATTATGTAGTGGATCAGATCGTATCTAAACTTATTGAAGTTGTGAAGAAAAAGAACAAAGCTGGAGTTTCTGTGAAGCCATTCCAGGTACTAATATTTTTTATGGATTATATCAGATATTATTTTTGTATTTTCCTTGCTTTTTACTACTCCAGCTAATCAAGTTGAACAATAAATGCCCTGCCTCCTCTCTTGACATGTCTGTTTTAGTCATTACAATAGTTTTCGGACTATAAGACGCACCAGGCTATGACATCCCTAGGATTTGGAGGAGAACAATAAAGAAAAAAATATTTTTCATCAGACCCTCATTCTTCATCAAACCTCAAATTAGACCCCCCTAACCTCCATCAGGCCTCAGATCAGACATTATAAAAATAGATGACTAAACCTCGCTCTGGAAAGCACTGCCGCTCACCACTCCCTGGTCTTCTCCTGGCCTGTGCTGCACTGTGACCTCAGTGCACTATGTCCTGATGATGTACCAGGTCAGAACCCTGTGCAAAGTGGGGCCCAGAAGAAGACCAGGGAGTGGTGAGTACAGCACCAAATGCTGATTAAAGCTTCCATAATGGAAGCAGTCATTAGCATTCAGACTAAAAGACGCACTGCTACTTTCCCCTCACTTTTGGGGGAGGGTGCATCTTTTATAGTCCGAAAAATATGGTACTTGAATTCTCCATGTAACAACAATCCTGGAGTATCTATTGTTATGACTCCATGTTGTGCCATTGCTCTGTTATTTCTACTAATAAGACTTTTTAAAATCTTGTTTCACAAGGAGACCTATGTAGTGCAGAATATTATACGGGCAGTGCTATACTGACGGTTACCAGCAGACTGCACCAGAGCGGCCCAGCCTGATGGGTATACACTTCAGGCAGGTCTGGGGCCTTCATTGGGCCCCAGGCTGTCATGCCAAGACATCAGCACCCCATAATCTCATTAATTTAGAGCTCTCTCCCTCTAAACCACTTAGATGCCACGGTTGCTATTGACCATGGATTCTAAGGGGTTAAATGTCCAGAGCTTCTGCAGGTCCATGCCGTTAGAGCAGGAGCGTGGCTCTCAGATACCCGTGCAGCACTTAGACTTGGCGGTAAAAAGGCATATGTATGGTCACTAACAGATTAAATCGCACGTTTTCTGAGAAACTAACTTTACGGTCTCGCATTTTTATGTATTGTCTGCCTCAAATGTTTGTGGTTTTTTTTCCAGGTGAAGAATCACGTGTGGGTCTTTGTCAACTGTTTGATTGAGAACCCTACCTTTGACTCTCAGACAAAGGAGAACATGACCCTGCAGGCAAAAAGTTTTGGCTCAAAGTGTCCGCTTTCTGAGAAATTTGCAAAAGCAGTGAGTGTTTCTAAACTTCTATTGTCTTGTCCTGGAGGCTGTGGTTGAAATTGGCTCTTCATACGCTGGATTTCGGACTACCTCTGACCATGCAGCTAGGCTATAATTACTGATCACGTGGGACTGATATGCAGACACCATGAGGAAAATAATTAGCCAGCAAGCATTAGCCATTGCATGTGACTAATGCAGTCACTGGACGTACCCTCTAATATTTTTTTTTTTTTTTTTTTTGTCCCGAAAACTATTATTGAGAACAATTTCACAGTATGTTACTGTTTTGTGTTTGTTTTTTGTAAAATTCTTTTTATTGGATTTTTTCATTTTAAACATATCACAATTTTTTGAGCTTTCTTGTTTGCTTTGTTTGTTTGCTTAGGCTTCAAATTGTGGCATAGTGGAGAGCATTTTAAATTGGGTCAAATTTAAGGCTCAAACACAGCTAAATAAGAAGTGTTCTTCTGTGAAGCACAGCAAAATTAAAGGCATTCCCAAATTGGATGATGCAAACGATGCTGGTAAGTCTTGTATCTGCCCATACTGTAGCACTGCTGTACCTATACACTTGATCACACAACTTTATTGGGATTGCACAAAACAGAACACACTTTCATCTGCAGTCTGTTTGGGGGGGAAAAAATGCTCCTTAGGCCTCATGCACATGGCCGTGCGCGGACCGTGTTATCCCGGCCTGGAATCCAGCTGACAGCAGGAGCGCACGGCGTCATAGCAACCAATGGTCCATGTGCACGAGGCCTTACTGGTACATAATTGTGATGTTGTTCCCTGCTGTTCCTTCCATTCCCTATTATAACCTCCACCTATTAAGTCCAATACTGGTGAGATGTCGCTCATAGTGCACTGATTTTTATTGTCCACACAATAGCAGGAATTACTCCACTGCAGTGTTAAGCATGGTTGTGGATAAAGCAGTAACCTGATCCTCTAATGTGAGGCAAATGTCTGATTCTGAATAGACACTGCTGCTAAGATGTCTTCATTCAGACGTCTGTGTGTGTTTTGCCGATCCTCAAAACAGGACCGCACATCGCCGGCACTTTCATAGAAAATGCCTATTCTTGTCTGCAGTTGCGGACAAGAATAGGACATGTTCTATTTTTTTGCGGAACGGAAGTGCGGATCCGGGCGGGACATAGTGTGTCCCCATAGAAATGAATGGGTCCACAATTCCGTTCCGCAAAATGCGGAACAGAATTGTGGACGTGTGAATGGGGCCTAAGGCTTTGCTCTTTACTAATGGTGCACTGTTGAAAAACAGCCAATTCTTAGAGTACTTATCATGTCCCCCACCTGTTTTTACTATGAAGGGGCAGAAGCACTTAGCTACTGTGAAGGGGCAGAAGCACTTGTTTCTAGTTGTCTTTCTTCAGGAAAGACGAACGTGTATTGTAAGGACTGTAGTGACTTGTTGTTATCTAGTGACTTGAGCTGGGCTTCTTATTTCTTCCCACTTTTCTCAGGTGGTAAACATTCCTTGGACTGCACTCTAATTCTGACTGAAGGAGACTCTGCCAAATCTCTGGCTGTGTCTGGACTGGGCGTTATTGGTCGTGACAGATATGGCGTGTTCCCTCTCCGAGGAAAAATCCTCAATGTTCGAGAAGCTTCTCACAAACAGGTGAGTGTATATTTTTCAGTAATCATAAAATATATATCACTTCTTACCGTAGCGTAGGAACCTCCAGGGTGTGGAATCAAATTATGTTATCTCTGCTTGGTCTGGTTTGCAGAAATTCAGGGTATCTTCAGGGTAGATCATCATTATCAGATCGTTGAGGATTTGAGTCCAGCACCCCTGCTGATCAGCTGTGTCAGGGAGCCCACGCCCTTCCTGAGCTTTTGGAGAGCAAATCCAGCTCCTAGCAGCTCTCCAAGCACAGGGCTGTATACAATATAGCAGCTGTACTTGGCATTGCAGCTTAGCCCCATTTACTTCAATTTGCTGAGCTGCAATGCCTCACAGAGCGCCCGACCTCTTCTAACAGCTGATGGGTGGGGGTCCCGGGTTTCGGACCCCCCACCAATCTGATATTGATGAACTATCCTGAGTATAGGTCATCCATATGTATTACTGTATAACCCCTTTAGGATTATCTTTCAGTATTGTGCCATATTTAGAGAATTCCTCTATTATCAGATTCTGTAAAAGAAATACATTTTTTTTTTTTATAAGTCATATGTATAGTTTAAATATTGAATGCTGTTAAATGAGCAGCTTCTAACCTTTTGACACATGACACGTGTGTCCATAAATTGAAACAACATCAGTGTGTCTATAAATATGGTGTTGAAACACAATCTGCTAATATTATTAGCAAAGGTTTCTAATTGGTTTTCTAAATTCTTGGTTTCCATATTAAGGCGTTTATGTATCAGTGGATTTTAAAGTTATATTAATAAATTCCCATTCTGATGAATTATTCTGTAAAATTTGTTCTTTTACAATGGATTGTGACCTTTGAATGTGACCGTTTTGTATAATACTGGTGTAATATTCTTTGCTATGATTAACATCTTTGAATATGAGAAATGAATCTTGAGTATAGTCTTTTTTTTTTTTTCCATTTCTCATCAGATCATGGAGAATGCAGAAATCAACAATATTATTAAAATTGTTGGCCTCCAATATAAGAAAAGCTATGATGATCAGGAGTCCCTCAAGTCTTTGCGTTATGGAAAGATCATGATTATGACTGATCAGGTAAATATCAGTGAACCATCACTCACAAATGGATTACTTCTAACGCTACTTTCACACTAGCGTTTTTTGCGGATCTGTCATGGATCTGCAAAAACGCTTCCATTACAATAATACAACTGCATACATCCGCCATGAACGGATCTGGTTGTATTAAGTCTTATAGCCATGACGTTTTCTATTGTGTCAGAGAAAACAAATCCATCCCCATTGACTTACATTGTGTGTCAGGACAGATCTGTCTTGCTCCGCACCACATCGTGGACAAAAAAGCGCTGCTTGCAGCGTTTTTCTGTCCGCGTTGGGGACGCAACCAAACGGAACGGAATGCATTTCGTTCAGTTCAGTTTTGTCCCCATTGACAATGAATGGGGACAAAACAAGCGTTTTCTTCTGCTATTGAGATCCTATGACAGATCTCAATAGCAGAATTGAAAACGCTAGTGTGAAAGTAGCCTTACTTTTGCTGTTTGTACCTAATCCATTTGAGCCCCTGTACATTCAGAGTAGTGATGATAGGCTTGGTTCCTTTTTGGGCTCTTGCCTTACCCTGTAATCCCGCACGTGCGCTATAGATTCTTTAATTGCTGCACGTGCATCTCCTTTGTGTTATCGCACTGCCGAGATGATCTTGGCAGCAGAAAAACCTGAATTACAGAATTTGTAGCTCATGGGCAGGATTCCAGGGCCAGGCAAGAATGCACTGAATATGGCTGGACATGGCAGTCAAGTGTCAAAGTGGGGAAAGCAGAGGAGTTGTGGTGCACAAGCCTAAATTAGCATAACTCTGCAAAGGTACTACAGATTTGGGCAATAAAGTTAAAGTTTTTAAATTTCTCCGATGTTTTTATCAGCCATTTCCACCCTACCCGTCGCTATGCCTGCCTTAATATGGTTGAGCCTGCTGACAGGTCTTCACTTCCATTGTACTTTACATTGTTGTTAATTAAATTTCAGTACAGATTCTGCAACTGAAATTTGTCAGCAATTACATAAATCTAGTTTTATAGACTTCTGCATGGTTTGTAAAAGCCGTTACTCGTTCCAGTCCTATGTGATCTCTTCCATAAATCTTTTTGTCTTTAAACAGGATCAAGATGGCTCTCACATTAAAGGTTTATTAATTAATTTTTTCCATCACAACTGGCCGTCTCTGTTGAAACACAATTTTCTAGAGGAGTTTATTACCCCAATTGTTAAGGTACACCGTAAAACCCTTGTTTCCATCTTAGTAGTCAGTCTTCTTGTTGGGGCACCTTTTAACTAGTGAATGTCTGTTTTGCAAGGCGTCGAAAAGTAAGCAAGAGCTGGCGTTCTACAGTATTCCCGAGTTTGATGAATGGAAAAAACAAATAGAAAACCAGAAACTATGGAAGATAAAGTACTACAAAGGTTTGTATGGACTGTGAGACTAGTATCAGGAAATGTCATCCAGATACATACTGTATATGTGCCTTATTTCTAAAACCATATTAACACACCCAAAGTACGTAAAAATAAATTTCACAATAAAGGTAGGTTCACGCAGAGTATTTGGTAAGTGACAAAATGCGCTGTGTATCCCACGGCAGAAACCACAGCGCAGCGTTTTTTTTCCATGCAGATCCGCTCTAGTTTTGGCTCCATTGAATGGAGCTAAACTGCAAGCAGACTTCCACTCCGTCTTTGCGAGGAGTCCATGTCTTGAATGGTCTTGGAAAAATGAGTGTCAAAAACCCTAGGCTTCGTGAACTGCGCAGCATCCTCCCATTGAAAACAGTGGGAGGCGGTTTCAGCAAAGATTCAGCCCGGTTTTCGACACTGAATCCACTCTGAAACCGACAACCAAAATCCTAGATCTAGGAATATAACGTGATTTAAACTTCCCTGGTGGTGTACAGTGCCTTGAAAAAGTATTCATATCCTTTGAACTTTTCCATATTTATTTATTTTTTGTCATAGACCAACACAAAGTAGCAAGTATGTGTGAAGTGAAAAGAAAATTATACAAGTCTTTTGGGGTATGTCTCTACCAGCTTTGCACATATAGAGGCTGAAATTTTTGCCGATTCTACTTTGCAAAATAGCTGAAGCTCAGTCAGATTGGATGGAGAGCGCCTGTGAACAGCACTTTTCAAGTCTTGCCACAGATTCCCAATAGGATTTAGGTCTGGACTTTGACTGGGCCATTCTAACACATGAATATGCTTTGTTCTAAACCATTCCATTGTATCCTGACCCTTTAATTTCAATGGGTCTGTGCAGGCATCATTTCTCCGTTGTGTGAGAATCGCAGCATGTTCTATATTCTGCGTTTTTCACACAGCCCTGGCCCCATAGAAGTGAATAGGGCTTCGGTGAAAAACGCATTGCATCCGGATTTAACCTGGATGTAGTCCAGATGCAAAGCATTTTTCACTGATGATTGCTAGGAGATCTTTATAAACCTTCAGGTTTTTTTCACACGTGTGAAAAATGCATCAAAACTGATTGCACTGAACGCAATTACAGACAAAACTGACTGAACTTGCTTGCGAAATGATTAGTTTCACTGAATGCACCCTAAATGCATTCTGACACAATCCGCATCATTTGTGTGAAAGAGGTCTTAGGGTCGTTGTCCTGCTGGAAGGTGAACCCCCGCCCCTGTCTCAAGTCTTTTACCTCTACCAGGTTTTCCTCCAGGATTTCCCTGTATTTATCTCCATCCATCTTTCCATTAACTCTGGCCAGCTTCCCTGTCCCTGGTGAAGAAAAGCATCCCTACACCATGATGCTGCCACCACCATGTTTCACGGTGGGGATGGTGTGTTCAGGGTGATGTGCAGTGTTAGTTTTCCACCACACGAGGTGTTTTGCATTTAGGCCAAAAGTTAAACTTTGGTCTCATCTGACCAGAACACCTTCTTCCACATATTTCCTGTGATCCCCTACTTGGCTTGTGGCAAACTGGGACTTCTAATTGCTTTCTTTCAAAAATGGCTTTCTTCTTGCTACTCTTCCATAATGGCCAGATTTGTGGTGTACATGACTAATAGTTGTCCTGTGGACAGATTCTCCCACCTGAGCTGTGGATCTCTGCAGCTACCCCGGAGTGACCATGGGCCTCTTGATTGCTTCTCTAATTAGTGCTCTCCTTTCCTGGGCTGTCGGTTTAGATGGACAGCCATGCCTTGGTAGGTTTGCAGTGTGCCATACTTATTCCATTTTCAGATGATTAATTGAAATGTGTTTTGAGAGATCTTTTTTTTATAACTTAACCCTGCTTTACACTTCTCCACAACTTTATCCCTGACCTGTCTGGTGTGTTCCTTGGTTTTTATGATGCTGTTTGATCACTAATGTTCACTAACAAACCTCTAACACCAAGTTCACACTTTACTTATTTAGTCAGTTATTTCCGTCAGTTATTGTAAGCCAAAATCAGGTGCGGGTCAAAAGCCCAGAACGGGTGCAGATCTTTCCATTCTACCTTATCTCTCTGGGTAGGCTTCGCCACTGGTTTTGGCTCACAATAACGGACCAAGCCTGAGGCCTTCACAGAACAGCTGTAGTTATACTAAATTACACACAGGAGGACTCTGTTTACTAATTAGGTGACTTCTCAAGAAAATTGGTAACACTGAATTTTATTTAGGGGTATCGGAATACAGAGGGGGGGGGGGTGAATTCAAATGTACACCACACTTTTCAGATTTTTATTTTTTAAAAATGTTGAAAACTATATCCTTTTCTTTTCATCTCACACATACTTGCCGCTTTCTGTTGGTTTATCACATAAATCACAAACAAATACATTTGAGTTTAGATTTAATGTGAAAAAATGAGAAATTTCAAGGGGCATGATGAATACTTTTTCAAGGCATTGTGGGATTAATGGTGGTCCTTATAGAGAAAATGGAGATTTTGGGCTACATTTGTTATTTTAGGTCCATTTTATTTAGTAACTGCGATAAAATACTAGATTAACTAGTGCAGTGTGGCCCAGTGGTTAGCACTGGCGCCTTGCATCCCGAGGGCCTAAGTTCAAATCCAACCAAGTACAACATCATCATGGCGTTTGTATGTTCTCCCTGTGTTTGGTGGGTTTCCTCTGGGTACTCTGGTTTCCTCCCACACTCCAAAGACATACTGATAGGGAGCTTAAATTGTGAGCCCCATTGGAGATAGGCAATGATAATGTCTGAAGCGCCGAGGAATATGTCAGCTGAGTGAAATAAACAAGACACAGTTATAGTAAGGTTTTACAAAATAAATACTTATAAAGAATGTTCGCTGTTGTTCAGGTTTGGGTACAAGTACTGCAAAGGAGGCCAAGGAGTATTTTGCAGACATGGACCGACATCGAATTATTTTCCGATATGCTGGGCCAGAGGATGATGCTGCCATTACTCTGGTAAGAACCATATGGTCATAGCTAATGCACATTTGTTGTTGTGTCTGCGTGCATGTGTAAATTTACATCTGTTTATTTCAGCAATTGCATATTATATATGCGATATGATGCACAGTTGCTGCTCTTTGTCCCGTTTGGTGAAGTGTCAGTGGTTTTCATTACCCAAACAGGATCCATGTGCTCCTTCTGCCTTGCTTTACAGCAAAGTGTTAGGAGTACCAAGCACATGATTCTGAATACAAAGTAACAGTGTCCCCCTCCCCTCACCATTTGCAAAGAGGCTTAATTTTGGTGTAATGTTAATGCGGTGGCAAGACTGCTTGCTTTAAGTCACTATGTCCACTTACATAGGGTCATTTATGCAAGAGACAAATGCTCATCAAAAAGTAGCCTTCAGCATCATCCACGACACGTGGGTTGGTAAGTTTCTTACCATGCTCCTAATATTAACATGCCCAAAAAGTCAGTTTCCTTTGAGTTTGTTACGGATGTGTAGAGCCTACGTTCTCCTGTTAGTTTTTTTTTTTTCCCCCATATATGTCACGAGGAGTTTCTGATTTCAGTTCTATTACAAAAACCCTGCAGGCTTTCAGCAAAAAGAAAATCGATGACCGAAAAGAATGGCTGACAAATTTTATGGAGGACAGGCGGCAGCGGCGATTGCATGGCCTGCCGGAGGTAACCTATACAAGGGAGAAGAATAGAGGGGTTGACTGTTACTTTCCTTTTCTTATTTGGATATTTTTGTCTTTTGCAGCAATTTTTGTATGGTACTGCCACAAAGCACTTGAGTTTCAATGACTTCATTAACAAGGAACTGATATTGTTCTCCAACTCTGACAACGAACGATCCATTCCTTCCCTGGTTGATGGTAAGCTTTCTTTGTCTAGACTGAAATTTTTGGGGATCAATAACCAAATTAAATGTCATTTTTATTAGTGTAATATCACGTGTTATGTTTTTGGGACAGTTATTTTCTATATGACATATATGAGGTCATGTATAAGGGGAGGCTACGATTTGATGTGTGCTTTGTAGAGAACTTCTATTTCTGCTCAGATTGACGGAACCCATCATACCCCCCATTATAAGTGTCCACTAGTTTCATCTTTTTTCCTTCTACCGTTCATATTGCTGGGATTATAAATTCTGACCAAATCTGCATTATGTGTCACATTCACTGAGTAAACCCTTGTTTCTCTGACTAGGCCTGAAGCCTGGACAAAGAAAAGTCTTGTTCACATGTTTTAAAAGAAATGATAAGCGTGAAGTGAAAGTAGCCCAGCTGGCCGGCTCTGTCGCTGAAATGTCTGCTTATCACCATGGGGAGGTAAGTGTCGTGTAAGAGTCCGGGCTGACTCCTTCTAATTTCTAATATCCCTCAGTTATGATAAACCTTCCTTTTTACAGCAAGCCCTGATGATGACCATTGTTAATCTGGCCCAGAACTTTGTGGGAAGTAACAACGTGAGCTTACTGCAGCCCATCGGTCAGTTCGGCACAAGGTTACACGGTGGCAAAGATGCTGCCAGCCCGCGTTACATTTTCACTATGTTAAGGTTAGTTGCAATTACTAACTAATCTGTCCTCTACTGACACTACTCTGTGTCTGTGGAAATGAAAACATGTAACCTCTGTCTCATTTATTCCTCAGTCCACTGGCCCGATTACTCTTTCCAAATGTGGATGATAATTTGCTTAAGTTCCTGTATGATGATAACCAGAAAGTGGAGCCAGAGTGGTACATGCCCATCATTCCTATGGTTTTGGTGAATGGCGCTGAAGGTATTGGCACTGGATGGGCTTGTAAGCTGCCCAATTATGACACCAGGGAGATTGTCAACAATGTCAAGAGAATGTTGGATGGCTTGGATCCACACCAAATGGTAAATCTTTGTACCTGTGTTAAAGTTGCTAGTCATTGTCAACAATTGTCGGAATCTAAACCAGCATTATGTTCTATATTTTCCGACACTTATGATTAAGCAGCAGTGCTATTTTTATGTGCTACTAATTTATGCTAGCCCTTGCCTTTCTAGTGCCCTTTTATTCCTCTGTATTTCTAGGGGTGGATTCACTCTGCCTTTTGCAGTGTCTGTTTGACATATGCGCCAGGAAGGCTCCCGGTCCTTCTGTTAAAGGGCATCTGTCCGCTCTGAAACACTCCCAAACTAGAGTAAGCTGTGAAAAGTGATGCAGAGTCCGATTTTGTCATTTTTATCTTCATACTCTCTTGCAGTGTGACACTGAGCTCCAACAAACCAGTACTAAAATGCATTGAGAGGACTCTCACACACATAATGGAAAGGACTCCTCTCGGAGTCCTCTCAATGCATTTTACTTGAGATCCGAGATCTGTACATGCAAAACCATAAACGTACCACCAAGCTATAGCATGATCACAGAGATGCCTGTTTTTTTTTCTATGCTTAGAAGCTAACACATATTACTGTTGTCTTTTATATTTCCTATATTGTTCTTGTGAATAAACCAGTAATATGTAGATTAGATTTCTGAACAGATCTCTGTGTGGTGAAGCTATAATACATAGAGTATATGATATGTAGATGGTAGATCACATCTCTGCCCTCAGCATGTCTAGCCCTGTCAATCAAGGGGAGGGGGGGGTGCAGAGCACAGGGTTTGTTACAGTGCTCAAATGATTCAGCCCCACCTCCCGGTGCTTGAACTTCTCATTTGCATATAAATAAAACACAGATATCTCTGCAGCTATTTAACATACAGACAGAAGAAAGGTGTTGTTTTAATCAGCATGATGAGCTCTATCAGGCAGTATGTCTGGTTTAATAGGGTTGATCCTGGTGACAGAGCCCCTTTAAACACCTGGGATCAGAGTTGTCTCCAACTACCTTCTGCAGGGGCGGACTGGGAACATAAAGTGGCCCTGGGTAAAAAAAAACGTAAACGTGGCCCCATATTGTAGGTGTGTCCAAATTGACAGAAGACAGGGCTTGCATAAATAGGCTGGCCAGCAATACTGTGGTACCGTCCCACCAGGACCAAATACTTCAGTCCAGCATAAAATGCTACCGCTGCAGCAGTCCTGAGGATGGCAATACAGTTGAATGTAGGAGAGCAGTTTCTGCTGCTTTCCAGATGCATAAGTAACTGATGCACCAAGCATTTAAAGGGGTTATCCAATATCAATAATTCCCCCGGGCCCCTCACAGGGAATATACTTACCTGGGTCCCCGCTCCCTGTGCTGCTCCTGGTCCCGCACTGCTGCCCCTGCTTCTCCCTGCGCACCGATGAAAACATCCAGTGTCTGGGGGGAGCAGCCAATGGCAGACGGGCATGAGCCTCTAGCATCACCCGCGATGCTAGGGAAGCTCATCCCCATCCCCGCCTGCCATTGGCTGCTCCCCCCTGACACCGGATGTTTTCATCCACACATGGGGAGAAGCAGTGGCGGTGCAGGAACCAGGAGGAGGCTCAGGGAGCGGGGACCCAGGTAAGTATATTCCCTGTGAGGGGCCCGGCACATGGGGGGGGGGGGGGAGTAATTGGTATTGGATAACCCCTTAATAAATGCTCAGAGCATCAGATCGCCCTGTACCCGGCCAGCAGGATTGAGAAGATCTTGGGGCGGGCCCATGTGCATTAGGCCGTCAGTAAATTTCCCTATAGGGTCTATGTCCAGTCTGCCCCTGACCTACTGGAAGGGGTAAAGAGCAGGGGCAACTTCTAAATGTCGGACAATGTCAGGTCAGTAGTTAAGAATTTCTCTTCCATTCTGTCACCACCAGAGGGAGCTAGAACAGTGATTGATGTGCCCCTGTTTTCTGGAAAGCAGGTGTATGTTTTGGTGTCTTATTTGTTGGCTTTTTGTCAATATTGCAGCTTCCTAGCTACAAGAACTTCAAGGGTACAATTCAGGAACTGGGCCAAAACCAGTACGCTATGAGTGGGGAGATTTTTGTTCTTGACCGGAATACTATAGAAATTACAGAGCTCCCAGTCAGAACATGGACACAGGTTAGTGAATGTGCATGTATAATGGTTTTGTCTTGTTTGCCTATTTCATTAAATTGGATAGCTAATAGGGGGGTGGACCTGTGTTTGACCACTTCTTTCGTTCACTTGAATGGCTGACAAGGTAATATATGGCCAGGCTGAGCCCACCACGGTGGGAACCCCTCCAGAGCTGCTCCTCATTCTGGCTCATGGAAGTTGGGCTCGGAGCAGTATTTGAGTACTTTTTTCTTGCTCTTGCATGTTTAATAATGCATGATATCTCAATAGGTTTACAAGGAGCAGGTTCTGGAGCCTATGCTTAATGGCACAGAGAAAACTCCAGCTCTGATATCCGACTACAAGGAGTACCACACTGATACAACTGTGAAATTTGTTGTGAAAATGACAGAAGAAAAACTGGCGCAAGCAGAAGCTGCTGGCTTGCACAAAGTCTTCAAGCTTCAGACCTCACTTACCTGCAATTCTATGGTAGGTTGTCGTTTCCTTTTCTCATTCCTCCTTTTTTGCTATTAATATTAAGCTAGTATAGATAGTCGTCAGCCAAGCCTGCTTGTGTTCTCAGTAGAGACACACATCTTGCAGCAGCTTATCTCCCAGGACAACAAAGGATCAGACATGGTCCAAGGTAAGTATCGTAACTATCTGTTACCCATGTGCACGGTGCCCAGGTTGTTAAAACCTCCGCAGAGAACTTATTTAACAAAAAAGGAAAATTTAGGCTCCAGCACTCACTTTTGTTGATGTATCACTCCTCGACTTTATTGTGCAAAGTCTTCATAGACATACAGGACACAAAATTCTCTCAAGTGTGGTGACTGTTGACGCGTTTCGAAATCTTTCTTATTTGTAACAGTATTTGGTGTCTGATCCCGTGGATAGATATATCCAAATGAGAATTGTTGGCCTGCCCACTTTCCACTAGGGAGAGGGGGGGATGGACAACAATCAGCATGCACATGGGATCAGGAACACCATTGTGCTCTACAACATACATATAGTGAATTAAGTGCTTTAGCTTCAAATAGGTACATCATAACTCCAGTTCTAGTCTCCTCAGTTATCACACCTTATCCATGCAACAAATATATGTTAAAAGTACACAAAAGCTAACATATATGGCTCTTTTTTGTTTTTATATTATATTTTTTTATATTTTATTTTATTATTAATAAAAGTGCATAATCTCTCTTCTCATATTCAATCCTGTTGGATATCTAGTTTCCAGTTTGAATATCCAAAAGGCCTCCCTAAGGCCCCTTGCAGACGAGCGTTCCTCACGCAGCGAGTCCACAACGGAGCTTCCGGCCAGACCTCCCAGCACTGCCAGGGATCACATAGCATTATATTGATTTATGATGCTATGTAACCCTTACAGTTCTGGAATGTATTGGTTAACACTGGCAGCATTATGCCAGTGTTATCCAATACATTCCAGAACTGTAAGGGTTACATAGCATCATAAATCAATATAATGCTATGTGAATCCCGTCAGTGCAGGAAGGTCGGGCCGGGAGCTCCGTTGTGGACTCGCTGCGTGAGGAACGCTCGTCTGCAAGGGGCCTAAGACCCACTAAATGTTTAATATTCCCTCCTCTAGCTGGTATTTTAACCTGTTCAATAGCATATGCTTTGAAATATCTAACACTGCGAGTGTGTTTGTCAATGAAATGCTTTACAGAATTTGAGATATTTGTATGCATTGGGTTATCTATGTAATTCAGGTGTTCTAGAATTCTATTCTTGAATTTTCTGATGGTACACCCTACATACATCAAATCGCAATTTTCGCAGTGTATAAAATATACTACACCTGCTGTATTACAATTGATGTACGATTTAATGATGTTACAAGGCTGTATGATTTGCATTAGAAAAGGTCTTAGTGTTTTGTACATAGTTAAACGTGCGGCAGCGCTGGCTACCGCATCGTGTGAACCCCTTGTATGCAAGCCATGTTTCTGATTGTCGTGATTGTCGGACAAACAAGGAGGGAGATAAGGTATTACCTATTGTTGGGGGTCTTCTGGAGACTATTCTGCAGCCTTGTTGTAATATAGCATTTAGGATGTTGTCATCCAGCAATACTGGCAAATACTTGTCAATCATTTGGCGACTCTTATAATATTATTTGCTGTATGACAGCAAAAGGGTCGGTTTATTTCTCACTTTATCCTTTGTATTTGTGTTTACATTGTCTTTACCGTCCTCAGAAATTATCGGTTTAGCTGTCTTGTTTATCGTGTATCTTCTAATATTCCTATTTTTTTCTCTCTTGTATGTTCCCTGTATTATTTTCACTTATATTAATTATTTTGTTGTGGAATAGGAGTTCCTCCCTGTTTTTTTTTTTTTTTTTATAGCAATGTTTAAACCCCTTGAGATCATCCATTCTGGATATTTTCTTTCTAACAGCTGTGTCCAGATGGTGCGGCTTTCTTTCTTAAAAGCCGCACTAGTGTTACAGTTGCGTCGGGCACGGATAAAGGATCAGACATGTTGACATCTAAGTGCCCGAAACGCGCTGTCCACATTCTCTTCAAGTGTATAGGAACGAGCTGTCCCATAGAAGTGAATGGGACGGCTTGTAATTACACTGCTCACCGCTGTGATGTCGACGGCGAGCAGGTAAATAATGAAGGGAAGGCTGCACTGGCACAGCAGGCTAGGTCATCAATATTAATATTAAAATCCCGGAAAACCCCTTTTAATGGGTATGGACAGTTTACCGTATGACCATTTCCTATATCTATTAGAGGGGTTATTCCTATATCTATTAGCGCTGGAAATGCCCCCTCCATACGCTCGAGCCCTTCACACTGATTTGAGTGTTATCCAATACTCTCTAAGGGTTACATAGCATCATAAATCAACCCCATCAGTGCTGGGAGAGCAGGCCAGGAGCTGCGCTGTGGACTCACAGCGTGACACACGCTCGTCTGCAAGGGACCTTACAGACCCCACTTTAGGATTTGCTAGTATCTGTTTGAAGATGAAAATGGTATAATTCTTTTACACAACTAATTATATTTCTTTTCTTTTAGGTCTTGTTTGATCACATGGGCTGTCTTAAGAAATATGAAACTGTTCAGGATATTCTGAAGGAGTTTTTTGATTTAAGATTACATTACTATGGTCTACGGAAAGAGTGGTTAATGGGAATGTTGAGTGCTGAGGCTGCAAGACTTAACAATCAAGCCAGGTTTATCCTTGAGAAGATTCAAGGGAAGATGCCAATAGGTAATGATTCTTTGAAGAGCTCTGCGCAAATGTTTTGTTCACCAGTAACTGCATGTCATTTGTAACTTGCCTTTATCAAATCCATTAATTCGAGCTCCTAGTGACTGCAATCATTCTTTTATGTGTATCCATAACTGCCACTATCAAGTTGGTTAATGCATTTCTTTCATTTTTAGAAAACAAGACTAAAAGGGAGCTAATTCAGATGTTGGTGCAGAAGGGGTATGAATCTGACCCTGTCAAAGCTTGGAAAGAAGCACAGGAAAAGGTAGGCAGGATTCGCATTTTAATCTAAGGGCTCTTGCAGACGAGTGCATCTCCTTCGTGTTATCCGCAGCGAGAACGAGAGCCAAGCTGCGCGGTGGACATCAGAGGCACGAAGCAGTAACATGATAGATACTGCTCCGTGCCTCTCTGTGACCCTTTCCCTACAAAATCACTGTGAGAGAAAGTTGTCACAGTGATTTTGTAGTGAAAGGGTCACAGAGAGGCACAGAGCAGTATCTATCATGTTACTGCTTGGTGCCTCTGATGTCCACCGCGCAGCTTGGCGCTCATTCTCGCTGCGGATAACACACAGGAGATCCGCTCGTCTGCAAGAGCCCTAAAGGTGTTCCCTTTTACAAGGAAGGGGAGGTTTTGTCAGTGCCTCTTTGCTCATTAGCTTCTTAACATGCTTGCTTATAATGTAGACGTCTGATGTGTGATGGCCATCCAATGTCTTTACAGTCTACAGAGGAAGATGATATCCCAGATCATAACGATGATAAGTCCTCAGATTCGGGTACCACATCGGGGCCAGATTTTAACTACATTCTCAACATGTCTCTATGGAGTCTTTCCAAAGAGAAAGTAGATGACCTGATTAAACAGAGAGATATAAAGGTATTGTACACCTTTTTGTTCATGGACAGCCCTAGCTAATATTGGTTTTATACAATGTACTACTTATGCTTTTGTATGAAGAATAGACCTTTTTGAGTTTGTCAAAGGGGTTGTTTGTCTCCAGCAAATGGCATTTATCACGAAGACAAAGTTAATACAAGGCACTTACTGTTGTATTGTGATTGTCCATATTGATTCCTTTTGCAGGTTTGATTCATTTGTCCATCACATTACACACTGCTTGTTTCCCGGGATTATGACCACCCTGCAGTGGCCATGCTTGCATTGAGCAGTGTATAATGTGAAGGAAAAATGAATCATGCCAGCAAAGGAGGCAATATGGACAATCACCATACATTAGTAAGTGCCTTGTATTTACTTTCTCTACATGATAAATGCTATTTGCTGGAATAAGATAAACCTTTTAAAACTGCTAAACTCTGTCCTTAGTAACTAGCGACACATAAGACACTCAGAGGCACATTTATGAAGACCGCTGTTTTAGACGCCTGTCTTAATAAGCCCTATACCTGGCGGTGGTTCTGCCGCAGTTATGAAGAGGCACCAGCCTCTGCATAACTTAGGCGGATCCACCGTCGCTTCTAAATGTAAGACCGCTTCCTAGCTGTCTTACGTTTAGACCATTTTCTATGCCTAAAACATGCATAGAAAATGGTAAATGAGGCAGGCCTATCTGACCTTTGCACCACTGTCTGCGCCAGAAATATGCCTAATTTAAGTGTATTTATGTTTAATAAATGATCCCCTCAGTCTATACATATAGAAGTCAGCGGCAATATGAATTGGATCGTTATAGACAGAGTAAAGCACCTCAGCCCTAAAATGTAACTTTTAATGTGAAAAAAATCCATACAAAAATATCCTTAAAAATGCAAAGCAGGTGAGCTGAATCGAAATAAGCAGAAAGTACACGCCACTCATCAGTCACTGTGCCTGAAAACACCTAGGTAATTAGATAAGACCACCGTGTCTAAAATAGCTGTCAGATGAACTCTTGCGTGTCCCACCACTATCTCGGACTCCCCAATTAACATCGGTGTCCTGATCTGTGCTTTTGGACAGCTTTTATCTAAATACTGTACCTTACCAAAGTAACCTAAAACTGCAGTTACAGTGCAGGTACGATAGCATTTTAGTCATTCTTACATGCAAAGTGTTGTCCTAATTTTGACTGGTCATGTAACCTTATGCTGAGCAGCAATGGATGTTATTGGGGAATCTCTCCCTGAAACTAAGCTTCAGATTTATTTAGAGACTAGAAAGCTCTTTAGGCCTCTTTCACACGTCCGTGATGACATCTGTGTCCGGATGGTCATCCATGAAGGAACAGTGTTTGGTCATTATGTCCATTTTTTGCCCTCTGTGTGTCATCTGTATTCCACGTACACTACTAGGCTAACATTTAGCTTTCAGCACATTTCCTACCAATGGTTCTTATAAATTACTGACAGAACGTGGATGCCATCCATGTTGTGTCAGTGGTTTACATGGTCAGTGGAAATAACTGATGTGTGAATAAACATATCGTGCTGTCTATGGAGAAGACAGGACAGTACACGTCCATGATTCATTGATGTGTGAAAGATGCTTAACGCTCCCCACTAACTTACAAAAATGATAATAGGAGCTCTTTCAGTTATTTTCTTACATTTTATACATAAACTAGTGAACTAGATTTGGAACTAGTGATTTTTATTTTTATTCTGCCGTTAGGCTTTGGTAACACGGTAATTCTACCATGACAAGTAACACTGTGGATCATCTGTCCGGAATTGCGGTTGGAGAATCCACAGCTCAATATAAATTTTAACCACGGTCATCAAAACGATACAAAAAAAAAGCAGCTTGGAAATTTACATGCAGAGCATATATAATTTCCTTTTTTCGTTGCAGATTTTATCCTTTGCCATGCATATGGTTTAATCTGTGGCCAACAAAGTTCGCAACAAAATCTGCAAATAATACATGTGAATTTTGCTGCGGATTCATGCCAAAATACACAGTGGAAAATATCTGTTACATATGGACATAAGTGGTCATCAATAGGGATGAGCGGGCCCGTGGATGTTCTGGTTCGGCCGAACTTCGGGTCGAAGTTCAGGTTCGCGACCCGAAACCCAATCCAGTTGAAGTCAATGGGGACCTGAACTTTGGTGCACTATATTAGCTGTAAAATAGTCATAGTCGTTTACCCCTGGCTGTGCTAAAGTTGTTGGTGAAGATGTTACGCTGAGGAAGTGGAGTAGGAGGAGGAGGCGGCAACAGGAGGCAAAGAGAAATGCCCTGCAATCCCCAGTGGCGGTAGAACATTCGCCAAACTGCTATCCACCTCAGGCCCAGCTGCCACTGCATTTACCGAGTGTGCAGTTAGGGAGATATAAGGTCCCTGCCCACTTATCGGTGGTTATGTGGACCTTGCCACAGATGGCGTTGTGCAGTGCACACCTGATTTTGTCCGCCACTTGGTTGTGCAGGGCAGGGATAGGTCGCCTGAAAACGTAATGGCGGCTTGGAACCACGTACTGTATGACAGTAACCGCCATAAGGTTTTTAAAAGTCTCTGTCTCCACCAGACGGAATGACAGCGTTTCAAAGGCCGGGAATTTTAAAAAGGCTGGCATTCAGGGCTAGGGATCGCGGGTGTTTGGGGGATGAACAGCTGAACGCTTCCATGGGACAGTGTGGACATGCTGAGTGACGACGGCCGTGGTGGTGTTGCTGCCACATCCTCTGTTTGCGGGGTGGCACGTACCACTGTCTCTCCAGAGGGTGAGGAATAGGCAGAGACCGCAGCAGAAGGGAGCAAGAGGAGCCTGAGATCTTTTGTGGTTTTTCAGGTGTGTACTCCACTGCAGCTGGTACTTTGCACTTAGATGCCTGGTCATGCAGGTGGTGCTCAGGTTTAGAACGTTAATGCCTCGCTTCAGGCTCCGATTGCACAGCGTGCAAACCACTCGCGTCTTGTCGTCAGCACATTGTCTGAAGAACTGCCACGCCAGGGAACTCTTTGGAGCTGGCTTTGGTGTGCTCAGTCCCTGGGTGTGGTGGGTAGTAGCAGGCATACTGGCTAGGGGACGGCCACTCAGCTTTTGCACCCTGCTCCCTCTTTTGCTGTGCTGGTGGCACTGTGCGACCACCACTTCTTCTGAACTGCACACGTCACTCGCATGACCTTGATTCCATGTGGGGTCTAGGACCTCATCATCCTCCACATCATCTTCCACCCATTCTTTACCCCTGCCCTCCTTTCCGGTCTGCACACGGAAGAAGGCCGCAGCAGTTGGCACCTGTGTTTCGTCATTATCAGAGATGTTCTGCGGTGGTCCTCCCATGTCCACATCCTGAAACATAAGTGGTTGGGCATCGGTGCACTCAATCTCTTCCACTTCTGGGGCAGGGCTAGGTGGATGGCCGACGGAAACCCTGCAAGCAGACTCATCAAAAAGCATAAGAGACTGCTGCATGACTTGGGGCTCAGACTGCCTGGCTGATTTGCAAGGGGGTGAGGTGAAAGACAGATGCCCATGGGCTGCAGCTGCCAACTCTGCGGTTTTAGCAGGGGACTGTGTGGGAGACGATGTGAAGCAACTGGAGGTCCTGTCAGCCACCAAATCTACTATCGCATCTACTTCTGGCCTCACCATTCGTACACTGGTATTCGGGCCTACAAAATTATGCTGATTGTTCTGTCGCCTACGTGCACCTGAGGAAGGTGTTTCATTTAAGAGTGTAGCTGGCACAGATTGACCACTACCTCTCTCTGCAACAGGAGCTCCACCAACACCAGCAGCACCACGACCAGGGCCAAATCCTTTATTTGATGCTCTCCTCATTCTTTGAGGTCACCCACCGAACTAACAAACAAAAAAATGCAACAGCACTCTGCAACCAGAACTCTGCCCAAGATAGAAGCTATAAGAGGACATTAGTGTACGTTTTGAGCAAAAGGTAATAAGCCACTCGCCACGCCAAGGCTGTCCCGTGAGTTGTCCTAACGCTAAATCTGACCTGTTATGGGCCATGACAGCCACATAAAATCCTCCTAACGCTGAATCTTACCTGTTATGGGCCATGACAGCCACATAAAATCCAGGGAGTGTGGGCCCAGCATGCATTGCTGTAACAGCCTCCATTAGGCCCCTTTCACACGGGCGAGTTTTCCGCGCGGGTGCAATGCGTGAGGAGGACGCATTGCACCCGCACTGAATCCTGACCCATTCATTTCAATGGGTCTGTGTACATGAGCGTTTTTTTTCACGCATCAGTTCTGCGTTGGGTGAAAATTGCAGCATGTTCTATATTCTGCGTTTTTCACGCAGCCCTAGCCCCATAGAAGTGAATGGGGCTGCGTGAAAAACGCATTGCATCCGCAAGCAGGTGCGGATGCGTTGCGTTTTTCACTGATGGTTGCAGGGGTGTGGAATTCCTATCGCCCGACGCCCGGGACATGCAGTTCCGGGCGCCGGGCAAGTACTTTAAACAGTTGTTTAGCCCTGTGCGGGCAAGTAGCAGGGACATGTGGTTGGACAGTAATAGGAGCGGTCATATGCGAGCTGACCACTCCTATCTGTGTCAGCCTGCATCGTGCATATGACCCGTACATAGCACTTCCTGCAGGCGGCCCCCGCTCCTCCCGGCTCCTGTATCGAAGTCTCCTCCCACCTGCCAGCACAGAGCGCACAGCAAGTCAGCACACCGTCTCCAGAGACAAGATGGGAGAAGAAGAGTGAGACCCCACGGCCCCCTGCAGATGAGCGTTCCTCCCGGAGCCTGTCCACATCGCAGCTCCGCTGACTGGGGTTACATAGCATTATACTGATTTATGATGCTATGTAACCCTTACAGCTCTGGAATGTGTTGGATAACACTGACAGCATTATGTCAGCGTTATCCAATACATTCCAGAACTGTAAGGGTTACATAGCATCATAAGTCAGTATAATGCTATGTGACCCCAGTCAATGGTTGCAGATCAGGCTGGGAGCTCAGTTGACAGACTCTGGGAGGAACGCTCATCTGCAGAGGTGTCAGAAATAAAGGTAGTGCTGTCTGTCTTCTGAGGCTCTGGCCCTGCCTGCAATCTGCACTGCAGGTGGCACTTTATAAACTATAACGTCACCCTGTGGCCCCTGCCCCCCGCACAGTATAACGTCACCCTGTGGCCCCTGCCCCCATACAGTATAACGTCACCCTGTGGCCCCCGCCCCGCACAGTATAACGTCACCCTGTGGCCCCTGCCCCCATACAGTATAACGTCACCCTGTGGCCCCCGCCCCATACAGTATAACGTCACCCTGTGGCCCCCGCCCCATACAGTATAACGTCTCCCTGTGGCCCCCGCCCCATACAGTATAACGTCACCTTGGGGCTGCCCCGCACAGTATAACGTCACCCTGTGGCCCCCGCCCCCATACAGTATAACGTCACCCTGTGGCCCCCGCCCCATACAGTATAACATCTCCCTGTGGCCCCCACCCCCATACAGCATAACGTCTCCTTGTGGCCCTGCCCCCATACAGCATAACGTCTCCTTGTGGCCCCTGCCCCATACAGTATGACGTCTCCTTGTGGCCCCCGCCCCATACAGGATAACGTCTCCTTGTGGCCCCCACCCCCATACAGTATACCGTTAGTACAAGTTCAGGACAAGTAGATGGTCATGAGGGACAAGTAGATTGAGCCCCCACTTTAGTCCTTCGACAAGTAGTTTTTTTTTTAATTTCCACACCCCTGGGTTGCTAGGAGATGTTGTTTGTAAACCTTCAGTTTTTTATCACGCACGTGAAAAACGCGTCAAAACGCATTGCACCCGCGCGGCAAAAACTGAACGCAATCGCAGGCAAAACTGAATGGCACACTGTGAAATCGCACAGTTTTCCCTGAACGCATCCGCAACGCATCCGGACCTAATCCGGACACGTTCGTGTGAAAGGGGCCTTAGATCCAGGGATGCAGGTACCAACATGCATGCTGAGCCCACAATGCACTCCTCCTGGAGCCAGATGGCTACTAGCAGGCAATGTGAGTACACATTCAGCTTTATACTCACTCTGATTAAAACCAGCATCTAGGGCAGACAAACTAGTCAGGTGTGCACGACTGAAGTGGAGGCTGCCACACCTCTAGAGTTGTTTCGGTACCAAAATTTTGATTCGGTATCGATACCATAAAAAAGTATTGCGATACCATTCGATACCACGCGGAAAAAAAAAAAACACCAAAAAAATCTGCGTGCATTCCACATTTTATGGAACCGCCGGCTCATAATACAACAGTCCTATCCTACTTTTTTACGGCGACTAAAAGAAAATGGCGAATCGTGCATTTTTTTTTACGGCGTTCACCGCATAAAAGTGGATTTTTTAATAGTTTGGACTTTTTGAGACGTGGCGATATGTAATATTTTATTTATTGTTTATTTTTTATATGTAAAATTGGGAAACTTTTTTTTTTCTTTTAAAGTTAATTTATTAACTATTTCCCCCTTAGGGGCAAGAACCTGGAATCATTTTCATCCTATTCACCCTGATACAGCTCTATCAGGGTGAATAGGATCTCACCCTCTCCCTGCTGCCCTGTGCTCTGTGCACACAGCAGCAGGGAGCAGACTATGGCAGCCAGGACTTCAGGAGCGTCCTGGTTACCATGGTAACCGATCGGAGCCCCAGCATTACACTGCTGGGGCTCCGAACACTGCCACCAATGAGGAGGAGGCAGGGGCGTAACTATAAGTGACTGGGCCCCACAGCAAATTTTTGTATGGGGCCCCCCGCGCTTCGCAGCCAGTGGGGGAACAGATAAGGGCCAGGGCCCAGGGTGCAGACAGGAGCCAGGGAGGTGCAGACAGGGGCCAGGGGGGCACACACAGGGGTCAAGGGGAGCAGAGACGAGGGCCAGGGAGGCGCAGCCAGGGGGGGGCACACGCATGGGCCAAGGGGAGCAGAGACAAGGGCCAGGGAGGCACAGCCAGGGGCACAGACAAAGGCTGGGGGTGGGGCACAGAAAAGGACCAGGGGAGTGCAGACAGGGGCCACAGAGGCACAGATAAGGGCCAAGGGGGAGCACAGATAAGGGCCAGGGGGTGCACATAGGGGCCATGGGCAGAGCTAGCTGGTGGGTGGGTCCATGGGGGGGGGGGCGTTTCTGGCCAGGCAAACTTTGTTAGAAAATCAAATCATCTCTGAACTCTCAACTGACTGTGTGAGAGTCAGGAGAGGTGAATAGAGCAGCAGCAGCACGAGCTGACAGGGGGCACACAGGCAGCGCAGAGAGTACACACACATCATCACATTCTTTACATACCTGAAGGCCGGCACAGTGACTGATGTGCGGGTGCTGCTCTGCTGCTCATCTCTTGCCTGTGTCTCAGGTCAGCAGTTGGACTGACTCGGGGGCGGGGCTAAGTAAGGCTCCGATGATGGAAAGGCCGGCACTGCAAGGGGCCCGGGCTGGCCTGAGAAACTTTATTATTTATTAACTCCTTGGTGTTATGCTGCCAGGCGCCGGGCCCCTTGTCAGTCCGGGCCCCGACTTCCCCTGTAGTTACGCCACTGGGAGGAGGTGAGGGGACCCTGTGGCCACTGCCACCAATGCTTTTATTACTGTGGGGAGGAAGGGGGGACAGGGAGCCACACTGGCCACCAATGTTTTAATACAGGGGACTGGGGGCGGCAGCAGCACTGGCCAGCAATGCCTAGTACCGCTTGGTATATAATGCAGGCAGAAGACACGCTGCCGGCACCTGCCTGTGACCCAGCACTGCGATCAGAGGCAATTAACCCCTCAGGTGCGGCACCTGAGGGGTTAATTGCCTCTGATCGCAGCGCTCGGTCACGGGCAGGTGCTGGCAGCCTGTGCCTTCTGCCTGCATTTATATAAGAAACGGTACTCTGCATTGCTGGCCAGTGCGCCCGCCCCCCGCTCCACCCCCCTCTCCCTCTATTGGTTGCAGCGGCAGCACAGGGGGAGGGAGAGACTGCCTCCTTCTCCCTGTGCTGCCGAGGAGAACATGGCCGCGCTGAGAGCAGCGCAGCCACGCTCTCCTATACTGGGCTGTGCAGTAGCACAGCCCAGTATCGATAAAATACTAATCCTGGTATCGAGTGCGATACCAGAGAAAAGTATCGATTGGGTATCGAAAGTTCGATACCCTACACACCTCCAACACATACTAAACAGAAACCCCAAAATGGGTCAGTCAGCACTCCCTGTATGCAGGTGCACATAGCTATGGCAATTATACATACAACAGGAGCTCCACCAACACCAGCAGCACCACGACCAGGGCCAAATCCTTTATTTGATGCTCTCCTCATTCTTTGAGGTCACCCACCGAACTAACAGACAGATTAACTATATTAATTTCCCTTTCACGTATGCAGTGCAGGTGTAACTCACACCAAAAATGGAAATATGTCTCCCATCGACCTAACAGACGGATTAACTATTAAATTTTCGTGTCAGGGCTACAAAAATGGTGCATTGCACCCACAAAAAATCACTATGGGTTACCCACAGCTTGGTCACATGATGCACTGGCCAATCACAGCCATGGCTTCTAAATGCCCACAGCTTATAAGCTTGTTGATTAGCTGCCATGCAGCCTTTCTAAAGCTTTATTAAATGCCTGAACTCGAACCTGAACTTTTCCGGCAAAGTTCGGGTCCGGGTACCCGAACTCACAAAGTTAGGTACAGACCCGAATTTTACAGTTCGGGTTCGTTCAACACTAGTCATCAACCATTCATTTTATGTTCATGTCTTGATTCTATGCAATATTCTTGTTCATCACCCACTCACCGAGTCATTAGGAGACTGGGGAGTCTTACTGTTGGGAAAAGCCATCTAAATTGTATTTATGTTTTAGGGGAAGGAGCTAAATGAACTGAAGAGAAAATCTCCGTCCGACCTCTGGAAAGAAGATTTGGCAGCTTTTATTGATGAGCTTGATGTAAGTATACACAGGACCCTTCATGCAAAAAATATAGTTGGGGATCACACACATCCCAATTTTTGTCACTTATCCTAGGGTGTTCAGTCCCACCGATCAGACATTAGTGTCATAAAAATGCTAATAAAATACACTTGGTTTACATAATTTCAGTGAAGTGTTTAGCAGTAACCTGGCTAAACACGACCTGTTGTGTTTGAATGTTACTTGAAGAATAAAAAAGTTTGGGGACCTGGTGTATGATATTATCTTCATTCACTATAGGAAATAGTAATGAGTAGTAATAGTTTGAGTCCAATTTTTTTCATCTTTTTTACTTTTGTACATTTCATTTTTTTATTTTTTATTGGAGACTTAAAAGTAATTTTGATTTCTCTGTTTAGAAAGTGGAGGCTCAGGAAAAAGAAGACGCTTTAGCTGGCATTTCTAGCAAAGCAATAAAAGGTAAAGTAGGCAAGCCAAAAATGAAGAAGCTTCAGCTAGAGGAGACCTTACCATCAATGTACGGCAGAAGAATAGAGCCCCAGATCAGTGCAATGAAAGCGGATGTCAGTAAGAAGATGCTCAAGAAGAAGAAGGTGAGGATGGTCTTTCATCAAGTGCACAAAATACCTTTGTTTTTTACGTGCAATGACTGTTTTGTTTTTCCCCCTTTTGCAGGGTGAAATGGACTCCTTAGCACTAAAACTAGAGTTTGATGATGAGTTTGGCACTGCAGTAGCAGAGGGAGGTGAAGACTCTCAGACCACTACTCCAGTAAAGCCTGTAAAGCCCAAGCGGGAAAGGAAAGAGAAGGAGCCTGGTATGTGAGATTACACAGTATTTGTGTGTGCCAGTTTTAGTATTCACTTTCTAATGGGTGTCGCCTGAAGAATGCAGATCGGCAGCACCAACTAACTGAGACATCAGTCTGCACCCCGAAAGGAAGAAGGTAGTTTACAGTGCTCAGAGGTTTACTATTCATTTATTGTAAATCTTGACTGAGTGCTCTCATGTACTGCTCAGTGTAAGGGCTCGTTCACACGAACGTTTTTTGCTTTTGCGTTCCGTATACAGTCCATATACGGAACCATTCATTTCAATGGGTCCGCAAAAAAAAAAAAACAGAATGTACTCCGTATCCATTCCGTTTCTGTATTTACGTTCCACAACATTTTGAGTCAGGTCCTATCATTGTCTGCAAATCACGTTCAGTGGCTCCATTCAAGTCAATGGGTCCGTATAAAAAACGGAATGCATACGAAACACGTCCGTATATCATACGGTTTTTGCGGATCCATGCTATAGAAATGCTATGCCCAGCCCATTTTGCACATGTGTTTGCAATGATTACAAAGTTCCTGTTTTTGCGGAAAAACGCAACAGAAATGGAAACGCAATGGATCCAAAAAGCGGAACAATGGATCTGTGAAAAACGGACCGCAAAAGCATATGGTCTTGTGAACAAGCCCTTAAGGTGTGCTTGTTACTGGCAACACACACATTCTACAGCCCAGATATTTGCTCATTTGATTCTGCTACACTGAACAAGACTGGCATGTGCCAGTTACTGGCATGAAATTGGCGCATGCGCACTGCGGATCTGTGTGCCTCTGCCCACAGTGGGCAGAACACTGCGCATGCCTGTGCCTGGCGGTGATGCGCAGATGGGCTATAGGGAAATATGATGTCCCAGAGCCACAGGGCTGGCCGGAGTTAGGCGCTAGTGAGGCAGTGGAACTTGGGCACTTTCAGCCACTGGGCACTTGCGACGGCTCATTAGCATATCATAAAAACGACTTTTTGGTCGATTTAAAGGATCTGAAAAACTAAACACATGTAACATATGTGTCATGTCTTTGTGTCCCACTGAACAATGTGATCTGTTTAAAACCGGTCAGGTAGGTGACAGTCCCTTTAAGAATTTTACTTTAAAGTAGTCTCATCATAATCTGCTTTTGCTACCATTTATACACTATGGTTTATGCTGATTTTTGTTGCATTTCTTTTTCTTAGGATCTCGAGCTAAAAGGAATTCTCTGACTCCAAAAACCTCCATCAAAAAAGGGAAGAAGAGGAACCCCTGGTCAGAAGATGAATCCAAGTCAGACAGTGATATTGAAGAGACTGAAGTAGTAGAACCTGTAGTCATACCTCGAGATTCCTTACTGAGAAGAGCAGCTGGTAAGTTTCAAATTTAAGATTTTTAAATTAGGATTTTGGTGTACCATCAACATGTTCATCCTTGACCAAGAGACATTGAAATCTCATAGCCTTTAATGAGGTTGTGCAAGAATGGTGGGTGGGGGTTGCACAGCAGTGATTGGCTGCGGAGATGTCAGACTGGATGTTTTCAGCGGGCCAGCCCAAGTCTGGAAGAGAAGGAACCGGAAGCCAGAGCCAAGAAGCAGGTAAGTAAGCTTTCTTTCACAGGACTGCCCAAGTGCCGCCTCCCTTTCCATTCTTGCACATCATTCCCTTTAAGATCTGACACATTTACATTACATTGTTGAAGTTTTACATAAGACTGCCATGCTCTGCCCTTCCAACACCACCACAAAAGAGCACACCTTGCGATTTGGGCATAATCTTATGGGTCATGTTTTATGACTGGTGATGTATGTCCTGAGATCTATAATCTGATCCTTAAACATAAAATGTCTCTTACTTGATTCTAATATCTCCACAGCTGAACGACCCAAGTACACATTTGACTTTTCAGAAGAGGAAGATGCAGATGATGATGATGACGATGATCAAATTATTAATGATAATATTGATCTCAATGACTTCAAGCCAAAATCGTCTCCAGTTCCAAACAATCAAAATGATGACGATGCTCATTCAGACAGTCCAGAAAAAGAGGATTATGATTTCCCATCTTTAAAATCAACAAAATCCACAGAGTACGTAGTAGCCAGAAGATTTAGTTGCAAAGTGACAGCATCTATACGTTTAATTGTCTCAAATATTCAAGTGGTTCTTAACTTATCTTTTATTTCTATCCCCCCCCATGTAGAAAACCAACGGAAACGCCGAAGAAAAAGGATATAGATGATATATTTTCTTCCACGTCATTTTCTTCAAAGATAAATGAAGGTAATATTTTAATATCATTTTATAGGAAAAGGAAAGTAGAGCTTTTGTCGCTCAACATGGTGATAGCCTCTAGTTACACAATTCATACATGGACAGTTTCACACTTTTAAGACACAAATTCGAAAATATTAATCATATTCCTATGCTCAGATATCTTCTGAAAGAAGGCACCTGGCACATAGTAAATTTCCTGCAACTGTGCATTTTGTGAAAAATGCATATGAATTGATGCTTGTAGCTGAAAGCCTAAGTGATTTAAAAAAAGCTTCTGTCTGCACGAACTCCACAAAACCAGTCATAATGCCCGGTAGGGTTGACCCTGCTGATCAAAATGATGCCTGTCTTGTGATAATCAATTGTCATGCCTAAGAAAAAAAGATGTTCATTGTTTATACTAGTGAGGGCTTCAGGGAACCATGGGGTGGGGCCTAGCTCTTCTGTGCACCTCTGCACGCCCCTCGGTGCACTGGAGCCCTCATTTGTATAAAGAATAAACATTTTTTTTTTTGTTTTTTTTTCCCTCAGGCGTGACAATTGATTTTCACAAGACATGTATCATTTTAATCATCTGGAGCAACTCTACCAGGTAGTATGCTGCTGATGGATGCACTTTAACATATGTTGGGGGAAGGATGCAAATGCATAGTACACTATGATTTTCTATCCTGCACAGTACAGCAAGAAAAAAAACGTATACATTACATACAATATATATATATTTTTTTTAATGCAATAGAACCCTATGGTGATCTGAGACATCCATTTAACATATGTGTCATGTGTACGTTAAATGTGGGACAAACAAAAAAAATGTGGATACGAACTGGGCTTTAGATGCAAAACACCTTCTTAGAAATAAAAATTCAACTGCAGAGTTCATTCTTGCCTGTATCTACATACAGGTTGAGTAGAACTTGTATTTTATTCAGTTAAATTCCTGCTCGTTCTGGGCTTTGAAGTCAACGAGGCGGTCCTATCAGTGATTGACAGTCTTCCCTCTTTGACTGTATGTACATAGATAGCTGTCAATCACTGATAGGACCGCCTCCTGGACTTCACAGCCCAGAATAAGCAGGAATATACATGAATAAAATACAAGTTTTACTGAATCTTTTCCCATAAAACTACATATCCATCTGCTCAGCTTCTCCTGCTGTATAACAGGCTGCCTGCAGATTACTTTGCATTTTCATGGTTACAGGTTCCCTTTAACCACTTCCCGACCGCCTAACGCACAACTGCGTTCTCGCGGCGGTCGGGCTGTTCTGGGGCGCCGCAGATGTGCGTCATCTCGCGAGACGCGAGATTTCCTGTGAACGCGCGTGCACGTGTTCACAGTAGCGAGCGTCTCAGGAGTTTAACTACAGCCTGCCAGCGATGATCCATCGCTGGCAGGCTGTAGATGCGATATAAATCGCATCAAACAAGTATATCAGACGCTGTTTTGTTAACAGCGTCTGATATACCTGCTACCTGGTCCTCTGGTGGTCCCATTTGCTGGGATCGACCACCAGAGGACCAGGTAACTATGTAAAGTTGCACCAAACACTACACTAACCCCCACCTCCCTCACCTATTAACCCGTTGTTAACCCCTTGATCACCCCATCTAGACCCCTGATCACCCCCTGTCATTGATCACACCCCTTGTAAGGCTCCATTCAGACGTCCATATGTGTTTTATGCGGATCCGTGGATTCACGGATCTGCGGATCCACAGATCCTCAAACACGGACACCGGCAATGTGCTTTCCGCATTTTGCAGATCCGCACATTGCCAGAACTATATAGAAAATGCTTTTTCTTGTCCGCAATTGCGGACAAGAATAGGACATGTTCTATATTTTTGCGAACGGAAGTGCAGACTCGAAGCGCGGATCCGTAATTCCGATCCGAGCGGGACAAAGTCTGTCCCCATAGAAATGAATGGGTCCGCAATTCCGCTCCGCAAACAGAATTGCGGACGTGTGAATGGGGCATAAGGGTCCCTTATCACCGCCAGTTAGTTAGCTACTTGTTAGGTAGCTAGCGCCCAGCCCACCGCACCGCAGTCACTGATTTTGGCAGAGATTTTTTCATCCACATTGATTGATGCGAATGAAAAAATCTGTGCCGTTCATTTTTATTTATTTTTTCAGCGCAGAGGCTGAACGGAAAAAATCTCATTACCCGTATGCTCAATATAAGGAGAATCGCAGAAACTCCTAATGCTGGCCATACGTGTAATGATTGCGGAGACCCTCAAATGCCAGGGCAGTACAAACACCTCACATGTGACCCCATTTTTAGAAAGAAGACACCTCAAGGTATTCCGTGAGGGGTATGGTGAGTTCATGTAAAATTTTATTTTTGTCACAAGTTAGTGGAATATGAGACTTTGTAAAAATAAAAATAAAATCAATTTCCGCTAACTTGTGCCAAAAATTTTTTTCTGTGAACTCGCCATGCCCCTCACGGAATACCTTGGGGTGTCTTCTTTCCACAATGGGGTCACATGTGGGGTATTTATACTGCCCTGGCATTTTAGGGGCCCTAAAGCGTGAGAATCCAAATGCGTAAAAATGCCCTGTGAAATCCTAAAGGTACTCATTGGAATTAGGGCCCTTTGCGCATCTTGGCTGCAAAAGTGTCACTCATGTGGTATCGCCGTACTCAGGAGAAGTAGGCAATGTGTTTTGGGGTGTATTTTATATATCCCATGCTGGGTGAGAGAATATCTCTGTAAATGACAACTTTTTAAATTTTTTTATTCAAAGTTGTCAATTTACAGAGATATTTCTCTCACCCAGCATGGGTATATGTAAAAATACACCCCAAAACACATTGCCCTACTTCTCCTGAGTACGGCGATACCACATGAGTGACACTTTTTGCAGCCAAGATGCGCAAGGGGCCCAAATTCCAATGAGTAACTTTTAGAGGGCATTTTACGCATTTTTCTTCTCACGCTTAGGGCCCCTAAAATGCCAGGGCAGTATAAATACCCCACATGTGACCCCATTTTGGAAAGAAGACACCCCAAGGTATTCGCTGAGGGGCATAGTGAGTCCATGAAAAATTAAACTTTTGTCAAAAGTTAGCGGAAAGGGAGACTTTGTGAGAAAAACTATAAAAATCAATTTCCACTAACTTGTGCCAAAAATATTTTCTATCAACTCGCCATGCCCCTCATGGAATACCTTGGGCTGTCTTCTTTCCAAAATGGGGTCACATGTGGGGTATTTATACTGCCCTGGCATTTTAGGGGCCCTAAAGCGCGAGAAGAAAAATGCGTAAAAATGCCCTCCTAAAAGGTACTCATTGGAATTTGGGCCCCTTTGCGCATCTTGGCTGCAAAAAGTGTCACTCATGTGGTATCGCCGTACTCAGGAGAAGTAGGGCAATGTGTTTTGGGGTGTATTTTTACATATACCCATGCTGGGTGAGAGAAATATCTCTGTAAATTGACAACTTTGAATAAAAAATTTAAAAAGTTGTCATTTACAGAGATATTTCTCACCCAGCATGGGTATATATAAAATACACCCCAAAACACATTGCCCTACTTCTCCTGAGTACGGCGATACCACATGTGTGACACTTTTTGCAGCCAAGATGCGCAAAGGGGCCCTAAAACCAATGAGTACCTTTAGGATTTCACAGGGCATTGTTACGCATTTGGATTCTCACGCTTAGGTTCCCTAAAATGCCAGGGCAGTATAAATACCCCACATGTGACCCCATTTTGGAAAGAAGACACCCTAAGGTATTCCGTGAGGGGCATGGCGAGTTCACAGAATTTTTTTTTTGGCACAAGTTAGCGGAAATTGATATATATTTTTTTTTTTATTTTGTTTTTACAAAGTCTCATATTCCACTAACTTGTGACAAAAATAAAATTTTACATGAACTCACCATACCCCTCACGGAATACCTTGGGGTGTCTTCTTTCTAAAATGGGGTCACATGTGGGGTATTTATACTGTCCTGGCATTTTAGGGGCCCCTAAAGCGTGAGAAGAAGTCTGGAATCCAAATGCGTAAAAATGCCCTGTGAAATCCTAAAGGTACTCATTGGTTTTAGGGCCTTTGCGCATCCAGGCTGCAAAAGTGGCACATGTGGTATCGCCGACTCAGGAGAAGTAGCAATGTGTTTGGGGTGTATTTTTACATATACCATATCTGTGTGAGAAATATCTCTGTAAATGACAACTTTTAAATTTTTTATACAAAGTTGTCAGTTTACAGAGATATTTCTCTCACCCAACATGGGTATATGTAAAAATACACCCCAAAACACATTGCCCTACTTCTCCTGAGTACGGCGATACCACATGAGTGACACTTTTTGCAGCCTGGGTGCAAAGGGGCCCAAATTCCAACGAGTACCTTTAGCTTTTACATGGCTGCTCACAATTTAGCCCCGCCCAAAATGCCAGAACAGTAAACACACCCCACAAATGACCCCATTTCGAAAGTAGACACCCTAAGGTATTCACAGAGGGGCATAGTGAGTCCGTCTGAGATTTTTTTTTTTTTGCCAGAAGTTAGCAGAAATGGAAACTTTATTATATCTTTTTTTTCTCAGAAAGTGTCATTTTCCGCTAACTTGTGAAAAAATGAAATGATACATGAACTCACCATGCCCCTCCGTGAATACTTTGGGGTGTCTTCTATCTAAAATGGTGTGATTTGGGGGTATTTATACTATCCTGGCATTCTAGCACCTGAAGAAACATGACAGGTGCTCAGAAAGTCAGAGCTGCTTCAAAATGCCGAAATTCACTTTTTTGCACCATAGTTTGTAAACGCTATAACTTTTACCCAAACCAATAAATATACACTTATTGGATTTTTTATCAAAGACATGTAGAACAATAAATTTAGAGAAAAATTTATATACAAATGTAGTTTTTTAAAAAAATTTACAACAGAAAGTGAAAATGTCATTTTTTGCAAAAATGTCGTTAAATTTTTATTAATAGCAAAAGTAAAAATGTCAGCAACAATGAAATACCACCAAATGAAAGCTCTATTAGTGAGAAGAAAAGGAGGTAAAATTCATTTGGGTGGTAAGTTGCATGACGGAGCAATAAACGGTGAAAGTAGTGTAGTGCAGAATTGTAAAAAGTGGCCTGGTCATTAAGGGTGTTTAAGCTAGGGGGGCTGAAGTGGTTAAGATGCGCCTCTTATTTCGAGCAGTCTATGAGCTGGCCTTTATTGACACTATAATTTACAGCAGTTTCTGGCATAAATGTAATAAATTTGGTGGCCGCAGTGGTGTAATAAATTCTCCTCCAATGTGTTTTCTGAGTCCTGACAGCCTGATTTTTGTGTTTATTAGATGACACCTCAAAATATAACAGCGATGATGGTGAATCGTCCCCCTTCTACTCCTCGCCATTCAGCTACAAATCTTCAGAGAAAACCACCAGCAAGACATCTACTAAAAAAGACAAAGGTGATGTTTCTTCTGAATGAAAGATGGAATGTTTGCTACAATTACTTTGTCATTTCCCAATCTTTATTCAGTAAAGCTGCAGCTTATGGTGTAAAATTTCCTCCTCTTACCTGTGCACAGTTCTTTAGGTTTCCTATGGCCAAAAGGCAGTGTGACGTGATGGTTAGCATGAATTTCTGTAAGGGTCCTTTCACACTGGCGTTTTTGTTTTCCGGCATAGAGATCCGTCGTCGGGTCTCTATGCCGGAAAAATCCTGATCAGGATCATCCCCATGCATTCTGAATGGAGAGAAATCCGTTCAGGATGTCTTCAGTTCAGGACCGGAACGTTTTTTGAACGCAGCAAATACCGCAGCATGCTGCGCTTTTTGTTCCGTCCAAAAATCCGGAACACTTGCCGGATCCGGAATTAATGCCCATTGAAAGCCTTAAGCTAAACGTCGTTTCGGCGCATCGCCGGATCCGACGTTTAGCTTTTTCTCAATTGTTACCATGGCAGCCAGGACGCTAAAGTCCTGGTTGCCATGGTAAAATGTAGTGGGGAGCGGGAGCAGTATACTTACTTACCATCCGTGCGGCTCTCAGGGCGCCCCACACGCATGGATTACGTGATCCATGGGCATGGGGCGCTCTGACGTCATTCACACTTACGGACTGTAAGTATACCGCTCCCCGCTCCTTCTATGGCAACCAGGACTTTAATAGCGTCCTGGCTGCCATAGTAACCTGAAAGCAATTCGAAGACTGATCAGGAATCTGATCAGTCTTCTAATGCTTCAGGCGACTTGCGTTCTGACGGATCCTGCGGGACAGAAGTGCCTGCCGGATCCTCAGAACGCAAGTGTGAAAGGACCCTCAAGTGGAGAAAAACCACTTATTCCAAGTAGTAAGACTTTTGACTCCAAACACTGACCAGGCATCCTCAAACTGCGGCCCTCCAGCTGTTGAAAAACTACAACTCCCAGCATGCCCGAACAACCTACAGGTATCCGCCTACAGCAGGGCATTGTGGGAGTTGTAGTTTTACAACAGCTGGAGGGCCGCATTTTGAGGATTCCTGACTGAGATTTTTAGTAACACAACTCATTGATTTTAAAATGTTTTTTCAGGCTAATGATATTGATTACCCATCCTCTGGACAGTTCATCAATATCATTTTAGGGGGGGGGGGGGCTGGCAGTGAACAGCTGATACCTGTAGTCCTCCAGCACCTACCACTGAGAACAGAGCTGGAAAAGCAGCTCTTTAAAGTATAGTGACTGTCCTGGGTTACTGCAGCTCAGAGGTTCTGTGTATTGGACCCTCTCAGATCTGATATTCAGTATTACTAGCCCGGAGAACCTCTCTAAATGAGTTGTCACCTCAGACATTGGTGGCATGGAATTTGTTGCTGCATTTTTTCATTGACTGAGCTGTGTGGTGTTCTTTTTTTTTTTTTTTTTTTTGTGATGATGATGAAGTTTCATTAACGCCATTGTCTACATGCACACTTTTTGGTCACTTTTTATCCACTATATACTTCTGGAAAATGAAAAAAGAATGTAATTTAATTGAGTGGAGCTTGACGAGGTATAAACTGCTAGTGAAGCTTGGTCAGTGGTCACACAATCAAGGTTGTGCACCCTTTATATTGGTTCTGCAGTGGGTATATGTTGAGGTAGGGTCACATTAATACCGGGTAGCATCTCCCCTTGCTGTGATACCATATGCCACTCTGGCATGGTAATAGTCATACAAATGGTGGATATCCTCTTGTGGTTTAGCATTCCAAGTTCTTCAACTTTGATCTGCAGTTCAGCAAAGATGATTGTTGTCTGCAGTGCATGGGAGAACCGACGCTCCAGTCATTCTCCAGTGGAGGAGAGATCTGGCCAAGGGAACTTGTGGACACCCTGAAGAGCACGTTGTGTATTGCAGGCAGTGTGTGGGCAGGCATTATCTTGTTAGAATACCACATGTGAGTTACAAAAGCCAGCAGGAAGGGTTCTACAAGGTCCTGGTCAATGTTCTCTCCACAGATACCAGATGGGAATGGTCTTGGTAACTAATGGCTCCCCACACCATGACATTTGGTGATGGTCCCGTGTGTCTTTGCAGTATTCATAAGGCACATTGACCAAGTGGCACGAGCAGTTTACACTTTTTCAGTCTCCTCTGAATCACATTAAAGGGATTGTCTCACTTAAGCAAATGGCACTTATTGTGTAGACAAAGTTAATACAAACAATTTACTAATGTATTGTGATTGTCCATATTGCCTCCTTTTCTGGCTGAATTCATTTTTCCATCACATTATACACTTCTCATATCCAGGGCTTATGACCACCCTGCATTCCATCAGTGGTGGGCGTGCTTGCACACTACAGGAAAAAGTTCCAGACTATGTGCACTCCCATGCTCCCAGCCACCAGAGAGGCCGGTGCCTTTTCCTATTGTGTGCAAGCACAACCGCTGCAGGGTGGTCATAACCCCTGGAAACAAGCAGTGTATAATGTGATTGAAAAAGGAATGAAGCCAGCAAAGGAGGCAATATAGTCAATCACAATACATAAGTAAGGCTACTTTCACACTAGCGTTTTTTGCGGATCCGTCATGGATCTGCAAAAACGCTTCTATTACAATAATACAACCGCATGCATCCGCCATGAACGGATCCCGTTGTATTGGGTCTTCTATAGCCATGATGGATCTGTCACGAACTCCATTGAAAGTCAATGGGGGACGGATCCGTTTTCTATTGTGTCAGAGAAAACGGATCCGTCCCTATTAGCTTACATTGTGTGCCAGGACGGATCCGTTTGGCTCTGCTTCGTCAGAGCGGAATGGAGACTGATCGGAGCCAAACTGCTGCATTCTGAGCGGATCCTTTTCCATTCAGAATGCATTAGGGCAAAACTGATCCGTTTTGGACCTCTTGTGAGATCCCTGAACGGATCTAACAAACGGAAAGCAAAAACGTCAGTGTGAAAGTAGCCTTAGTGCCTTGTATGGCTACATGGTAAATGCCACTTGCTGAAGTGAGACAACCCTTTTATGTTTTCCAGGCGTTCGTTTTATTTTTATTTTCCAGTAGTGTGTGTGTGTGTGTATGTATTTGTATGATGTAGATATATACACACATATGTATATAATTTTATTATTGCCTGCCAGTGCTTTACTGACTGGCAACCTATGCCTAAGTATGCATACATGGCAAATGCAATGGGCATCTGCACTAATGGTGTTACAGAATGAGCCTCCTCCTTGTGTCTAATCACTTAGATGCCGCAGATCGGAGCTGTAGCCAATCCTGTGATGAGAGCAAGCTGTTGGCTGTATAATACACCCATCACCCAGAAGTGATGGTGCTGGCACTGCCCCTGTGCCATCACTGTGACATCCTATTATGTCAATTCACATTGTGACCCATTTGCCATGAAGTAATATTACTTCTCAGGGCAGCTGGTTTGTCCTTTGCACACTAGCCCATGTGTCTGTCGTATACTGTATGTGCTGTTTAAGGTCAATGCAGGATGAATTTATTGATTTATTTAATTTTTTTTTGTTAGATGATATTCCCAAAATCAACAGTGATGATGATGAAGATGATAAGGCTTCCCCCCTCTACTCTTCAACATTTAGCTTCAAATCCACAGAAAAACCAGCAAGCAAACCATCTGCTAAGAAAGGTAAAGTTGATCTTATTTTTTTCCAGAGTTAAAGAGAACCTGTCAACTGGAAAATGGTAAAACAGGCACTTTAAATGTTGCTGCTCCCATGAATGGCCTGCTGTTATCTCCGGGCCTCATGTTCCTGAGATAGGGCCCCCAGTTTTATTGTCATGCTATATGTAAATAGGCCTGTAGATTGTCATTGGTGCATTTACAGGACCCTCTATCCTGAGTGACCATCATCTGTCGCGCTGTCTAGTAAGTGCGAGCAGTGGGATCTTCACAGCCAGAGTGAAGGTTGATTTAAACGTTACAATTATTGGGCAGATCAGTAATTGCAAACACTCGTTCCTGACAATCTGCTCATGTAAATGTGCTACTGATCACCCGATGAACGAGCGAAACGCTGCAGTGATCCTGTCGTTTGTGCAGGCCCCTAAATTATCGTTTCTGGGCAGTAGATGGTGTTGTCTAAACAGTGATCCGCAGCCCAGAAACAATGCGGCTCTGAGAATGAGCGATCGTAATAGCGATCCTGCGCTCTCATACTGTGGAGCATGTAAATGCAACAGTCTTCTTCACTAAGCGAGCAGTCCACTGTCGGGAAGGAACGCTTGTTTTCCGACAATTTGGTGCTCATTGCAAAGTGTAAAAGGCACCTTTAGTGTGCAGAGAGTGTGGTCTTGTGGTATATCTTGTGAGACCACACTGTCGCATATTCCAAATGGGGTTCACTTATAGATCAACGGGACTTATTGGCAGGGAGGGGGAAGCAGACGAGAGCTTTGTTCCCGACCAAAGAGTCCAGCTGATCTGTATAGCAGTAAAGCACAGCCAGAGTATTCAGGGCGTGCGATCTTGCAAAGATATGCCTCATCTTATGAGATTGTGCTCTTTGCACACTACACTCTGAAAGATACTGCTGCAGCGCTCTATACTTATCGGACAGCATCACAGCAAATAAGTACACGCCACCTCCACCGACAGGATGTGCATAGTTCACCAACAGTTGCTTCAAAAGGAAGCCATGAACGAGGGCTCCCAGCAACATGTATGTCCATATTACAGGGGGCTCTGCTCTAGTCCTGAATTAGAATACAATAATTAGTCAGTGTATTACAGGCTTGTTGGAGAAATCTGCTGCAATGTATCTGGTTTCATACTTACACATGGCTGCATTCTAGTGACACCCCAGCAACTTTCAGTGAGGTCTTGACTCTGGTCTATGTTTATGTTTAGCGGATCTATCCCACCATTACACATCATATTGATTTTACAGATCATAAGAATTAGGATTGTTATTTTATTCTGTTTAAAAAATGATCCAGTGAAGAGTTATTACTTGCATAGTATGGTGCTACCTGTTCAAAGTGTATAGCAATGTACATGTTCATCTACTGAGCGGAGAGCTGGTGGTCACACATGCCCAGTCGAATAGAAATGGCTTTCTTCCTTGTGTTCACTGCAGAGGCGCTAATAACATGTCTCTCCCTGCAGAAAGCTATTTGTATTAGCTACTACGTAATGAACAGAGGGTCACTATGCAAAGACCTGGTATGGGGAGAGCTACTGAGCATGGATGACCCATAGCACTAATCAGCAGATGAATGTGTATGTCACTATGCACTTTGACCACCAGGTGTCGCCATACTACATAAGTAAACATCAAAATCACTGGCTCATTTTTTAAAAGCATATAAATGCCGAACGTGCTTTATCTTCAGTTTTAATGAATATGACGTGCAATGGTGGGACAACCCCTTTAGGCTAGTTTCGCACTTGCGGCAGGGAACTCCTGCATGCTGTTCTCTAACGGAACAGTATGCCGAAGTTTTCTAGATTGGTGTTATGTGATGGTAACATGAGAGTGACACACTACTGCCGCAGCTGCAGTCTAATGTGATACATTGCAGAATACAGAATATTGCCACCCGACTGCACACTTTAGACAGGTTGTCGATCACATGTGGCATTATAGTTTGAACCAACCAGTCAGCTGTCTACGCTTGTATCAACGTGCACTATATTGCAGTTATTAACGATAGCATTGGCAGTGCGGTTTTACAGTCTTTAATGCTGCACGACCGTTGCTAGCTTGAAGATGTTCTCTAGGATTTCGTGGGCCATGGTTGAAAGGAGTAATTCAATCTATTCATTAAGTGATATAGCGCCACAATGTTTATTTAAATCAGATCATGTAATGTCAGTCTATAATCTCTGAGGTAGGAGCTGGGTTATTTTCTTAATGTCTTTCTGTGAATTCAACAAGAAAGAATTTAAAGAGCAAAAGTGAATGATGTGTTATTTTGCTTCTACATCGTGTGCTCTTGTTTAGCATTATTTTACCTCCAGGTGTTACTATTTTCCATGGACAGGTATAAAAATGGAAATTGTCTGATTAAATGATTGAGCTTCCGCTATATCAGGGCACTAAAGCTCCATCATTCCCTTAGTGCTTTAGGCTACTTTCACACTAGCGTTTTAGTTTTCCGGTATCGAGATCCGTCATAGGGTCTCAATACTGGAAAAAAACCTTCTGTTTTGTTCCCGTTCATTGTCAATGGGGACAAAACTGAACAAAACAGAATGCTCCAAAATGCATTATGTTCCATTTAGTTGCGTTCCTTTATCAGGGAGCAAACCGCAGCAAGCTTTGGTTTACTTTTCGTCATGGGATGCGGAGCAAAACAGATCGACAAGGCATGACACACAATGCAAGTCAAAGGTGCCAGATCCGTTTTCTCTGACACAGTAGAAAACGGATCCGCCCCCCATTGACTTTCAATGGAGTTCATGACGGATCCGTCTTGGGTATGTTAAAGATAACACAACCGGATACGTTCACAACGGATGCAGACGGTTGTATCATCAGTAACGGAAGCGTTTTTGCTGAACCCTGCCGGACTAAAAACTCTAGTGTGAAAGTAGCCTCAGATGTTTACCTTTTATTCTTACATTTGCAGCAAAAACCTCTTCAGATGGAACCCCAAAACAAAAACGACCGCCAAAGCCAAAGAAGTCTGATGTTTTTGTGAATTCAGACTCTGATTTGGAATTTGGAGGCCCAAAGAAACCTACAACACCCAAAGGCAAGTATCTAAGCTTTATTATCGTTTTTTTTTTTTTGTTTTTTTCTTCTGCCTCCTGCTATTTGCAGATTAATCTGTAACAGGTTAGGTTCCTTAAGGTTAAAGGTCCCTTTACATGAGCCAATTATTCTGTAGGAACGCCTGTACAAATGCCTGTTCCCAATAATCTGCCTGTTCTAAGGTGTCCCAATTATTGATGTGCACACCTAAATCATCATTTCTGGGCAGCAGATAGTCCTCTATAAACCGGGATCTGCTGCCGAGACAATTCTCTATGGGGACGAGCAATTGCAACAAATGTCCCCATACAAAGGAGATGACCAAAGCATGTAAAGGCAGCTTTCACTTCCTCTGATGAGCAGGCAATTATCAGTAAAAAATAATTGCCTACTTAGTCAGCCTGTGCAAATCAGTCTTTACATAGGCCTATGATGGGTCGAACAAACATTTTATTCCCCACTATTCTTATACCTCACCGTCAGGTCAGTCAAACAACGTCAGACGCTGACCTGGTACTACTTCCGGGTACTGTTCCCTCCATCTCTAGCGAATCATGCGAGAGGGGGGTTGGGTTATTGTGACGGTGTGTATGCACCGCCTTGAGGTCATCAAAGGTGCGCGGATTGGCTAGAGATGGAGGGAACAGTACCCAGGAGTAGTACCAGGTCAGCGTCTGACGTTGTTTGACTGACCTGACGGTGAGGTATAAGAATAGTGGGCGCAATGGAGTTGTCAAGTGCCAGTGGAGAAATCGCTCATTGGGACCTAGAAATGTAAGTGATTTGTACCATTAGATATTATCAGCATATGTAGTTACTGGGGTGTGTATTTTTATACTATCTCATAGATTGATCATCAGATGGCTGCACATCCAGGCAGCACTTGATTGGGGTTATCTTCCCCCACGGATGTAGACATGTGCTTGCTGTTCCCATGATTTTTAAGAACTATTGGGTGGCCACATATCTGGGCGGTTGCAATGCCATCTACCTACCTGTGTATCTGCATAAACACCAGATTTGATGCCACCTAAGAAAGAAAAACTGCATGAGTGGTTCTGGTCCCTTATCTGAGAGTTGATGTGGTAATCTACACCCCTTGTGGCATGACTAGGTGTATCCATGTATGGTCTGTGATATCAAGTGATCAGATCTATTTATGTTCCGGTATATATATATATATATATGTGTATATATATATATATATATATATATATATATATAGTAGTATAATATGCAATCAGCACATCCACTTTGGATGTGCCGTGGATTTACTACTATTTATATTTTTGGAAGTAAGTGGGATACTGCTACAGCCACTGGCACTCCTCTGCATACTTTATTGTACAAGCGGTGCGGTCCTTCACTATTGTCTATATATATATATATATATATATATTCAGTGCTATGCCCTCTATAATAGCATAAAGAACCTCCTGATGAACCCTGTTGTAACAGGGAGAAACGCGTCGAGGCCAATAGAGGCAAATAAGGGCTTGTATTAATACCAAAGTTAGGATACCATTGCATTTTGTTAAGTGTATCAATTGTTTTGGTAGGTGTACGTAACTTGGATTTGTGCCTCCTCCTCCCCCTCTTCTCTCCCCACCTTCGGAAGTCGCGTGCTTCCATTCCGGTAACAGCGTTCCCTGACTGAGATTGGGGAACCTGTTACATCGCTGAAATAGACCCAAGCCTCAAGCAGGCTTCGGAGTCTATTTCAGGAATATACCAATACAGGCCACTAGGTGGCAGCATTGTATTGTTATATTCCAAATGAAGTGTTCAATGATGGCTATATAGCCATCAATGAACACAATGGGCAATCTAATGAAAATAAAAATACTTAACCAATAGAAAAAATAAACATCATGGGCATCGCAGTGTGCAAAAATGCCCATACAATTAAAATATAGCAATATTAATGGCATACGGCAAATGGTGTAACGGGGGAAAAAAACGTCCCAATATTCTTTTTTAGAAAAAGTGTTTAAAAAGTCGCACACACAAATTGTTATCACTGAAAATAACATATCGTCCCGCAAAAAATGAGCCCTCACACAGCCCCGTACACATAACTACAAAAAAGTTATAGCGGTCAGAATATGGTTATAAAAATTTTTTTCCTCAAAGGTTTAAAAAAAGTAAGTATTAAAACGCAAGAAAAATTATACAAGTGTGGTATCGTTGTAACCGTACTGACCTGGAGAATGAAGATAACAGGTCAATTTTACCGCATAATGTACAGTGAAAAAAAATTAAAACCTTTATCAGAATTGCATTTTTTCTCAATTTTACCCCATTTGGAATTTTTTTTCCGCTTCCTACTACATGGTATGCAACTGTAAATGGTGCCAAAAATAAGCACTCATAGGGCTATGTGAATGGAAAAATAAAAGTTAGGACTATCGGAAGGCGGGGAGTGGAAAGCGCAAAAATGGAAAATCTGAGGGTCCTGAAAGGGTTAAGTGTCCTGTAAACCTAATGTGAATGCTTTGTTCAATAGCAAAAGGAAGAGGAAAGAAAAGAAAAACGTCTGATTCTGAAAATGAAGGCGATTACAATCCTGGGAAGAAATCTTCCTCAAAGTCCACATCCAGCAAGGTAAGAGCACGCTGGTTTACAATCCTGTGGCACGGCTGCTTTTTTACTGATATCTTGATAGGATCTGTCACATTGGATACATGCAGGGCTCTTATTCTCCAGTACCACGGGTTGTCTACCAGGTGGATACATTAGATCTACATTTTGACATACACCAGTGTCCTAACTTGCCCTTGCCTGCAGAAATGCATTTCTAGCTATTTTATCTACATAGATGCGCGGACTGTGTGTAGAATTGGTGTCCTGTTGCTTCATTTTGTACACGTATGCTGTTTCTTTATTTTGTTTTATACAGAAGTAATCTGTCTTCCATGTGCGCTTTTTCCTCATTTTTTGGGATCACTCTTCTTAGGCTACTTTCACACTGGCGTTTTGGATTCCGTTTGTGAGAGCCCTGAAACGGATCTCACAAACGGTCCAAAACGGATCAGTTCAGCCCCAATGCGCAGCTTGCAGCATTTTGGTGTATGACGGAAGAGGCGGAGCCTAACGGATCCGTTTTTAATTACAAACTAAGTCAATGGGGACGGATCCGTTTTAATGACACAGTATGGTGCATTTTAAAACTGATCCGTTCCCCATTGACTTTCAATGTAATTAAAAAATGATCCGTTTTGGACTTTGTAATTTTTCTTTAAACCTAATGCTGCAAACGGATCCGTTCTGAACGGATACAAACGTTTGCATTATAGGTGCGGATCCGTCTGTGCAAATGAACAGACGGATCCGCACCAACGCAAGTGTGAAAGTAGCCTTAGCCCAAAACTTAAACAAGAAGTTGTTTAAAGAGCCTCTGTCAGCTTGAACAACCCTATTACACCAGGCATATTGCTTTGTAGGGTTGATCATGCTGATAAGTGATAGCTTAGTTGTCTTTGTACGTAGCAGTGTTCTCGAGGTGTCAGCATTTTTATTATGCTAAGTAGCTGAAGGGGTGGGCAGAAGGCTTGGAGCCCCACTAGACATGTCCAGCCCTGAATTCAGACACTCCTAATATGATCCTTTTATATAAAAACTTTTTGAGCCCCTAAAAAAGAAACCTTGGTAACAGAGTGGTCCTTTAATGTAATAGCCATTGGTGGTTCAACGTTGTGGAACTACTAATAATGCTGAATGAGTCATTGGTGTCACCCTGGGAACACACCTGAGCGTTTTTCAGCGTGTTCATACGCGCTGAAAAACGCTCAACATGTGAAAAGCCATGCATCCCTATGTGCACGGTTCTATTCTATTCTATTATGGGAGCACGCATATGACGCGCTTTCATAAAACAGCCACTTCGCGGCAGAAGCGCGCGTCATAGGTGCGCCTTGGGAACACGCGAAGTGTGTTCCCAGGGTCAGGGTGTGCTGTGGATTACATGCAGGCCCTACCAGTCAGGACAAGGGCAAGAGGGCCATGTGTGCCGGAGAGAATACTCCCCTGGCCGATCCTGTCCGCAGCTGCGCTCCTCCACTCTGTGTTCTGATCTGCTGCCACCAATGAGCGCCGGGATCCACATGTAATCCACAGCACACACTGACACCAATGCCATATTCTTGGCAACGCTGCTGCATACAAAGATAACTAAGGTATCGTTTTATTCAGCATGACTGACAACAAATGTATTTTTTATTTTTTTTGTTTTTAAAGAAAAAAAACACTAAGCATGAGTAGGCAGACAAGATCTACCCCCATCAGTCAGGAAAGGAAAGTGTGGGATGTAACGGTGTACATGTGCTGCAGTACTCCATGGCCCTGTCCTGCAAATTGCTGAGCCGTAACACTTCCACAATAACCGCACTTACAGTTGAAAGGCCCAAATCCAATAACTGACTTATTGCAGTCACATTGCTACTCCAACCAGCATCTTTCTATCGATACCGCGTGGCTGCGTGCTTGATTTTATGCACCAGTTTGGAGTGATATGGCTGAAACCCATAACTTAGACAGGGTGTTCACAAACTTTTGGTACCCTCACCCAGCTTCATGCTAAGCGTTCTTACCAGGCTCTGGTAGTGGAGACCCCTTACTTTTGCTGGAGAACCTTGCTGTTTCAGTTCATGTTCACATGTTGCCTTCTTGCCGTCTAAACCTGTGAATTTCTGGTCATCTGACTCCACGTTCTAACTGCTTTTCCCTCAGAAATCGAAGAAAACCATTTTTGACAATGATTCCGATACGGACATCTTCCCATTAGACACAAACTCTGAAAGCGCGACACGACAGAGGCCGGGCCGCGCCAGGAAAGAAGTGAAATATTTTGCAGAGTCTGATGAAGAAGATGATGATTTTGCTATGTATTAGTTATGTGCCTCAGGGGCACCCAAATGTTTTCCAGCAAAGTATCTTGTGTAGTCCTTTTGTCCCTCCTGTTGCAGACTTTTGTACATTGTCTTATTTTATGTGATAATGTATTTGATGTTTTTTATTATTGTGTAGGCATTTTAACATTTGTTGTTACATACAGTTTTCTGCTCTTTTTTAATCATGAAATGTCATGTACTCGTTCCAATTTGCCTTGTAGAAATGTTTTAGACTGCCGTGCTCAAGCACACATTTTAATTGTCCTGATCAAATACAGAGGGGAAAAACACAGCAACCCTGCTTTTTAAAATGAAGACAAAAACATTAAAAAAAATGGAAATCTGACTTGTGTTGTGTGTTCTCTTGAGTGTAAAGATTACGGGAAAGATTTAAAATAAATATATTTTATTCTTTGCCAGGAGACTCCATGGAAAAAAGGTAAACAGTATATGAACATAGAAAGCATCGTTAAACAATCTCAATGTACAAACCGAGCCAGTGAAGAATACATCACAGACTTGCTAAAATATCCCCCCAGATTTCTACTAGTGCTTTAAATGAGACCTATAAACACCTTTCAATGTGGTATCACCGTCACTGTGATCCAAACAGATTAAAACTATGAAATGGGTGGGCGCTTTAAGTGTCCTTGAAGTGTGGGGCTGAGGCAATTACTATATTGTGCCAGTTCAACGGGAGCACCACGGTAGTGTAAGTTACATCTCTCACTTGTGCATGCTATCACTATACAACTTGTTATGTAGAGTGTTTATTAGATATTATTCCATAGTTGTATAGAGATGAGCAACTCAATTTGTCTAATCGGCAGGGCCTTATCCCCTGTTGGAGGCTGTCCCTGCAGGTTACGAGCCATCTGTCAGCAGCTTTGTACCTATGAAACTGGCTGACCTGTTACATGTGCACTTGGCAGCTGAAGGCATCTGTGTTGGTCCCATGTTAATATGATGTTTAATATATGCAAATAAGCCTCTTGGAGCAATGGGGGCGTTGCCATTACTCCTAGAGCCTCTGCTTTCTCTGCACCTGCCTCGATCAATCCACAGGGTCAGGCAGTGATTATCAAAGCGGAGAGGGCGCAGCAACTGCTGAAAGAGCAGAGCCTCTAGGTCAGGCATCCTCAAACTGCGGCCCTCCAGATGTTGTAAAACTACAACTCCCACAATGCCCTGCTGTAGGCTGATACCTGTAGGCTGTTTGGGCATGCTGGGAGTTGTAGCTTTGCAACAGCTGGAGGGCCGCAGTTTGAGGATGCCTGCTCTAGGTGGATCAGCAACGTCCCCATTGCTCCTAGAGGCTCATTTGCATATATTAAAACTTTGTTTTTATTAGCAATGTGGGCACATATGAACATGGGACCAAGACAGATGTCTGCAGCTGCCAAGTGCACATGTAACAGGTCAGCCAGTGTCATAGGTACAAATCTGCTGACAGATGGCCTTTAAGAAGCGCAGGCTCGGCTTCACCCTGGGAACACACCTGAGCGTTCTTCAGCGCGTTCATACAAGCTGAAAAACGCTCAACATGTGAAAAGCCATGCATCCCTATGTGCATGGTTCACATGTCGGCGTTTTACAGCGCGGATGACCGCGCTGTAAAACGCCCTACGCGTTCGCGTCGGCTGCCGTGACTATCGCGCGGCAGCACGCGCGATCCAACCCATATTCTATTATGGGAGCATATGACGCGCGCTTCCATAAAACAGCCACTTCGCGGCAGAAGCGCGTGTCATATGCGCGCCTTGGGAACACGCCAAGTGTGTTCCCAGGGTCAATGCAGCGTCTGCGGGAAGTGGTCATGGCTAAATGTCCGGCCCTGTCAATCTTCCGGCAGGTGGGCGCTTCTTCACTTGCGGGGACAGAAGCCCTGCTGATGAGAGGAATCGATTCGCTCATCTCTATTGTAGTACACACACAGCTGAGAAAACCTGCAGCTGCCGCTAGTGTTAAAGAATAGCAGCTCCTAGCATGCTCTGCCGTTCTCAAGTAGCCCAAATGGTGTTTCAGCCGGACTCCCATAACTTCAGAGTTGTAGTGAGATGAGGGGTTTGCACAGGAGAGATGTATTCTGGGTAAAAGGGGCTTTTATGTAATACCCACTCATAAGTAGTGAACCACACACAAACATTTCTCTAATGGCTTGTGAACAGGTAAACATGAAAAAAGGAAAACAGACAAAAAACATTGTAACACTGGAAAGTGCCTTTGAGGCTACAAGTACTGCAGTAATGCACCTGTAAATATCATCCACCAGAACAATCACATCTGTTTGATCCACCTTCTTAAAGTGACACCGACAACTCTACAAGAAAATGTCTTCTAACGGAACAGGCAGTTACTCAGATACAAAACTGGCTTCAGATAATGTAGTGAATTTTCCCCCACAACTTCCTCGGAGGGGAATAGACGCAATGCAGTTGAGGGCATGTTATGACCTATTTGACAGCCTATGCTCCTTACATGGACACATACAACAGTCCATTTGCTTTGTTTTTTTTTTTTGTCTTTTTTACATATTTTAGTTTTTTATCTTGTCTTGATCATTTTTATGTATGCAAGACAGAAGAAAAGCACCAAACATCCAGCAGAAAGAACAGTAAATAGGTTTATGTACAAAGTCTTCAAAGATCATGCAATCTGATGATCGGAAGAGAAAATAGACGTAGCTTTATTTCTTGTTCTGTAAAATGGCTGCTTTTAGTGTGGCTTTCTTCTATTTGTAAGAGTCCAGCAAAAGTTAAGAATGTAAACAGCAAAAGTATATAGGTTTTATATAAATGAAAACCAGCTTGGTCTTTTCTTGCTGAGGAATCTGAACGCGTTTTGGATCTGCAAATTCAGCAACGGGGTTGGGAAAGCTGCTCCTTGCTTGTCGTCATCCCTGTGTGCATATTGTGTTGGGAATGTCTTGTGGAGGGTCGGGCCCTATTGCACCTGTGCACATTTGCTGACCTTCTCCTCCTCTGGTTTAGTTGAGATGCTGTTACTGTGCTCCGCTGCGTTCTCACTTGGACTGGATGTCTCATGGCCTTCTGAGTTCTCCAGCATTTCCTGAATGAGGGGTGGCATTGATCCGGGTATTTCCAGCTTCAGTGTGATAACGCGTTCTGCACCTGTACATAACAGAGAACAAAATATTAGCTACATGCAACGCAATAAAATGCGGATTTTAAGTACATCCATCATTTACAGTGGTCAATTTAAACAAGCTCTTTGGCAGAAATTGGTATTTAAAATACAAGTTGGACACAGGCAACAGGATCTGTATACAAAAAGGAAAATAAGGTCATCTTGCAGGTCATCTTATCAATCACCACCAGTGTGATTTGGACTACGTTTGTCCATTTATACATTTTTATACACTATATACCTACCAATTTCCCGTGTCACTAGACTGCAATGTGCATGGGCTAGCCTGCAAGGAGTTATTTATTGATGTGCCAAATGGAATGATTTTTTATGTATCTTATTTTTATTTCAATTAACTCAAATAAATTAATAGCCACAGTTTTCCAGTAGAGTGCCCAGTCTATTATTTTCCTTTTTATACTATACCTAATTAAGCAGAGAGGTGGTACTGCTAGACTGAGAGCACCTCACTGGTGTACTAGTGATACAGTGCGTCCATCCACTCAGTATACTTTAGGATCTGTATACAGTTGCAATTCAGATATACAAATCAAGCTGCGATGCACTCTGTGCTCCGACACCTTTCTATAATACAGAGTGTAAAGGGGTTGTCTGGTTTCAGGAGTAAACCGTATTACCCTCAGGATCCACCTGCAATTAAGAGCTGGTAATTGACAGATCCTGCACCGCAGCATTGATTCTCCTGGCTGGGCTCTATTTACCCAGTTGCAGCAGTCACAGAGGCTGGCTGCAGTGGTCACGTGTTTTGGAGATGACCTCACTGCTGAAACCAGGTAAATAGAGCCTGTCCAGGAGAACCAGAGCAGTGGCGTGGAATCTGTCAGGTAAGTATTTACCAGTTCTTTATTGCAGGCAGATCCCAAGGTTTCCTCCTACAACCAGATAACCCCCTTTTCAGCAATTTGTGCTGTAGCAACTCTTTTTTGGGATCAGCCAGACAGGTTAAAGGGGTTTTTCATGAGTTTTTTTTTTTTTTTTGCAAACCCCTTTAACCTTCAGTCCAAATCACAGACAGTAGAGCTGGGTCTTTGTCTCACTGCTAGTACACTGGTTGCCCTTCCTTCAACCACTTTTGGTAGGTACACACCACTGCGTACTGGGAACACCCTGCAAGACCTGCCGTTTTGGAAATACCCTGACCCAATTTTGCCATCACAATTTGGCACAAGTCAAAATTACTCAGATCCTTCTGCTTGCCCATGTTTCCTGATTCCAACACATCAACTTAACCACTTGAAGACCACAGGTTTATACCCCCCTAGTGACCAGGCCCTTTTTTACAAATCCGCACTACACTACTTTCACCGTTTATTGCTCGGTCATACAACTTACCACCCAAATGAATTTTGCCTCCTTTTCTTCTCACTAATAGAGCTTTCATTTGGTGGTATTTCATTGTTGCTGACATTTTTACTTTTTTTGCTATTAATAAAAATTTGACATTTTTGCAAAAAAATGACATTTTTCACTTTCTGTTGTAATTTTTTTTTTTAAAAACTACTTTTCTATATAAATTTTTCTCTAAATGTATTGTTCTACATGTCTTTGATAAAAAAAAAAGTCCAATAAGTGTATATTTATTGGTTTGGGTAAAAGTTATAGCGTTTACAAACTATGGTGCAAAAAAGTGAATTTCGGCATTTTGAAGCAGCTCTGACTTTCTGAGCGCCTGTCATGTTTCTTCAGGTGCTAGAATGTCAGGAAAGTATAAATACCCCCCAAATCACACCATTTTAGAAAGAAGGCACCCCAAAGTATTCGCGGAGGGGCATGGTGAGTTCATGTATCATTTCATTTTTTTTCACAAGTTAGCGGAAAATGACACTTTCTGAGGAAAAAATAATAATAATAAAGTTTCCATTTCTGTTAACTTCTGGCAAAAAAAAAAAATCTCAGACGGACTCACTATGCCCCTCAGTGAATACCTTGGGGTATCTACTTTCCGAAATGGGGTCATTTGTGGGGTATGTTTACTGTTCTGGCATTTTGGGCAGGGCTAAATTGTGAGCAGCCATGTAAAAGCTAAAGGTACTCGTTGGAATTTGGGCCCCTTTGCGCACCCAGTCTGCAAAAAAGTGGCACTCATGTGGTATCGCCGTACTCAGGAGAAGTAGGGCAATGTGTTTTGGGGTGTATTTTTACATATACCCATGTTGGGTGAGAGAAATATCTCTGTAAACTGACAACTTTGTATAACAAAATTTAAAAATTGTCGTTTACAGAGATATTTCTCACACCCAGCAGGGGTATATATAAAAATACACCCCAAAACACATTGCCCCACTTCTCCTGAGTACGGCGATACCACATGTGTGCCACTTTTTTGCAGCCTGGGTGCGCAAAAAGACCCTAAAACCAATGAGTACCTTTAGGATTTCACAGGGCATTTTTAGACATTTGGATTCCAGACTTCTTCTCACGCTTTAGGGGCCCCTAAAATGCCAGGACAGTATAAATACCCCACATGTGACCCCATTTTAGAAAGAAGACACCCCAAGGTATTCTGTGAGGGGTATGGTGAGTTCATGTAAAATTTTATTTTTTGTCACAAGTTAGTGGAATATGAGACTTTGTAAAAAACTAAATAAAAAAATATATATATCTCATTTTCCGCTTACTTGTGCCAAAAAAAAAAAAAATCTGTGAACTCGCCATGCCCCTCACGGAATACCTTGGGGTGTCTTCTTTCCAAAATGGGGTCACATGTGGGGTATTTATAATCACCTGGCATTTTAGGCAACCTAAAGCGTGAGAATCCGAATGCGTAAAAATGGCCTGTGAAATCCTAAAGGTACTCATTGGTTTTAGGGCCCCTTTGCGCATCTTGGCTGCAAAAAAGTGTCACTCATGTGGTATCGCCGTACTCAGGAGAAGTAGGGCAATGTGTTTTGGGGTGTATTTTTACATATACCCATACTGTGTGTGAGAAATATCGCTGTAAACGACAACTTTTTAAATTTTTTTATTCAAAGTTGGCAATTTACAGAGATATTTCCCTCACCCAGCATGGGTATATGTAAAAATACACCCCAAAACACATTGCCCTACTTCTCCTGAGTACGGCGATACCACATGTGTGACACTTTTGCAGCCAAGATGCGCAAGAAGCCTAAATCCAATGAGTACCTTTTAGGACAGGGCATTTTTACGCATTATTCTTCTCATGCTTTAGGGCCCCTAAAATGCCAGGGCAGTATAAATACCTCACATGTGACCCCATTTTGAAAGAAGACACCCCAGGTATTCCATGAGGGGCATGGCGAGTTCATAGAAAATAATTTTTGGGCACAAGTTAGTGGAAATGTGATTTTTATATGTTTTTACTCACAAAGTCTCCCTTTCCGCTAACTTTTGACAAAAAGTTTAATTTTCATGGACTCACTATGCCCCTCAGCGAATACCTTGGGTGTCTTCTTTCCAAAATGGGGTCACATGTGGGTATTTATACTGCCCTGGCATTTTAGGGCCCTAAAGCGTGAGAAGAAAATGTGTAAAAATGCCCTCCTAAAGTTACTCATTGAATTTGGGCCCTTTACGCATCTTGGCTGCAAAAGTGTCACATATAGTATCGCCGTACTCAGAGAAGTAGGGCAATGTGTTTGAGGTGTATTTTACATATACCCATGCTGTGTGAGAAATATCTCTGTAAATTGCCAACTTTGAATAAAAATTTTATTCAAAGTTGTCAATTTACAGAGATATTTCTCACACGCAGCATGGGTATATGTAAAAATACACCCCAAATCACATTGCCCTACTTCTCCTGAGTACGGCGATACCACATGTGTGACACTTTTTGCAGCCAAGATGCGCAAGGGGCCTAAATTCCCATGAGTACCTTTAGGAGGGCATTTTTACGCATTTTCTTCTCATGCTTTAGGGCTCCTAAAATGCCAGGGCAGTATAATACCCACATGTGACCCCATTTTGGAAAGAAGACACCCTAAGGTATTCCATGAGGGGCATGGCGAGTTCATAGAAAAAAATTTTTGGGCACAAGTTAGTGGAAATTGATTTTTATTGTTTTTCTCACAAAGTCTCCCTTTCCGCTAACTTTTGACAAAAAGTTTAATTTTTCATGGACTCACTATGCCCCTCAGCGAATACCTTGGGGTGTCTTCTTTCCAAAATGGGGTCACATGTGGGGTATTTATACTGCCCTGGCATTTTAGGGCCCTAAAGCGTGAGAAGAAAAATGTGTAAAAATGCCCTCCTAAAGTTACTCATTGAATTTGGGCCTTTGCGCATCTTGGCTGCAAAGTGTCACACATGTGGTATCGCCGTACTCAGGAGAAGTAGGGCAATGTGTTTTGGGGTGTATTTTTACATATACCCATGCTGGGTGAGAGAAATATCTCTGTAAATTGCCAACTTTGAATAAAAAATTTTAAAAAGTTGTCATTTACAGAGATATTTCTCACACGCAGCATGGGTATATATAAAAATACTCCCAAATCTCATTGCCCTACTTCTCCTGAGTTCAGCGATACCACATGTGTGACACTTTTTTGCAGCCAAGATGCGCAAAGGGGCCCTAAAACCAATGAGTACCTTTAGGATTTCACAGGGCATTTTTACGTATTTGGATTCTCACGCTTTAGGACTCCTAAAATGCCAGGGCAGTATAATACTCCACATGTGACCCCATTTTGGAAAGAAGACACCCTAAGGTATTCTGTGAGGGGCATGGCGAGTTCACATAAAAAAAAAAATTTTGACACAAGTTAGCGGAAATTGATATAAATATATATTTTTTTTTACAAAGTCTCATATTCCACTAACTTGTGACAAAAAATAAAATTTTAAATGAACTCCCCATACCCCTCACGGAATACCTTGGGGTGTCTTCTTTCTAAAATGGGGTCACATGTGGGGTATTTATACTGTCCTGGCATTTTAGGGGTCTCCGCAATCATTACACGTATGGCCAGCATTAGGAGTTTCTGCGATTCTCCGTATATTGAGCACACGGGTAATGAGATTTTTTTTTTTCCGTTCAGCCTCTGCGCTGAAAAAAAAAAAAAAAAATGAACGGCACAGATTTCTTCATTCGCATCGATCAACTGGGATGAAAAAATCTCTGCCAAAATCAGTGACTGCGGTGCGGTGGGCTGGGCGCCAGCTACCTAACAAGTAGCTAACTAACTGGCGGTGATAACGGGACCCTTATGCCCCATTCACACGTCCGAAATTTTGTTTGCGGAACGGAATTGCGGACCCATTCATTTCTATGGGGACAGACTTTGTCCCGCTCGGATCCGGAATTACGGATCCGCGCTCCGAGTCTGCACTTCCGTTCCGCAAAAATATAGAACATGTCCTATTCTTGTCCGCAATTGCGACAAGAAAAAGCATTTTCTATATAGTTCTGTGCGGATCTGCAAAATGCGGAAAGCGCATTGCCGGTGTTCGTATTTTGCATGGATCCGCAGATCCATGGATCCAAACACATACGGACGTCTGAATGAGCCTGTAGGGGGTGATTAGTGACAGGGGGTGATCAGGGGGGTGACATGGGTGATCAGGGGTTAATCAGTGATGGGGGTGGGGGGTGTGTGTAGTGATTGGTGCACTTTTCCTATAGTTTCTCTGGTGGTCCCAAACAAAGGGACCACCAGACGAGCAGATAGCAGGCATATCAGACGCTGTTTAAAAACAGCGTCTGATATGCGATTTAAATGCGTTTTTTTCCGCATCTACAGCCTGCCAGCGCATGATCAGCGCTGGCAGGCTGTAGTTTCAGTTGTCCCGGCTCCGATCACATGAACGTTCATGTGAAATCTCAGGTCTCACGAGATGACGCCGATAGGCGTGACTGAGACCTGAGAGAGCCGCCGCGCTGACGCCCATCGGCGTTAGCGTGGCGGCAAGAGGTTAAAGAACTGTTTGTTTTTTTGCTGCCTAAGGACTTGTTCACACGAATGTTTTTTGCTTTCCGTATACGGGCCGTTTTTTGCATTCCGTATATGGAACCATTCAGTTCAATGGGTCTGCAAAAAAATGGAATGTACTCCATATGCATTCTGTTTCCGTTTTTCCGTTCCGCAACATTTTGAGTCAGGTCCTATTGTCCACAAATCACATTCAGTGGCTCCATTCAAGTCAATGGGTCCGTATAAAAAACGGAATGCATACAGAACACATGTCCGTATGTCATCCGTTTTTTGCGCATCCACGCTGTAGAAATGCTATGCCCAGCCCATTTTGCACGTGTTTGGTGTTTGCAATGATTACAAAGTTCCTGTTTTTGCGGAAAAACTAAACGGAAATGCAACGGATCCAAAAAACAGCACAACGGATCCGTGAAAAACGAACCGCAAAACTATACAGTCGTGTGAACCGGCCAGGATCACAGTCGTGTGAACCGGGGGATCCGGCCAAATTGTATATCTCACTCGTTTACAGGTACCATTGTAGTCAGATAATAAATGTTCTTCACATGGTTTTAATACTATGGTTGATTAACGTATATTTACATACAATTTCAATTTATAATAGAAATATTGGTATTGGAAAGATATTGAAGGCCTACATGCTGTGTAGCTCCTGAGAAAAAGCATCTGTATCTGAAACTTCTTACCTTTTGCACTAATGCTGCGAAGATCTGTGATCTTCATTAAAATCTTTGGAAACATATGGGGCTTGTTGGGTCTTCTCTTTCTGATATAAATTTTCAATGCTTCCAGTAATGGCTCCTGCAGCTTATCTACTTTAGCCGGCTCTTCAAGATCCTGACGGTCTAGATAAGCAAAGGGAGGAGAAAAAATTAAAAAAATCACTTTTCATGCATAGTTCTCCATTTCTTACTGTTCGGGTCACATACAGGTAAACCACTAGATGGCAGCGTGCTATAAGCCTCCGCGTCTTGCCATCTGCTTGAATGACTTATGTTGCATTAGGAGGAGAGGGCTATATTTGGCCTGCTGGCATCTGAGTGCCTTTCTGGTCTAATTCTTTAAAAATTGCTTGGATGCCTGTTACTACAGATACTCCTTCACTGCAACTTGCACTATTCTCCCTTGATAGAACTTATCTGTACTAAAGCAATTTCTATATATTATATATAGGGTACTCAAGGTTGTTGTAAGAGCTGTAATACATTAGGTGCAGCCAAGCATTTCAAGCACAGGCAACGGTCGCTGATTGCCTCTCATACCTGACGCTGAACACAGACCTTGGATAAAATGTTGCTGCTTTTAATATGTACCTGGCAGAGAATCTACAGGTAAGTCCTGTCTTATTCACAGGCCTTATTCACACTGTCAGTGAATGGGCACACAAACCAGGCACAGGTGTAAACAAATAACAGGTGCAAATCTTTTCCTTATATCTTATTTCTGTGTAGCTTCCACTCCTGGTTTTGTCTCACAGTCACTGATGTGTGAATAAGGTCTAACCGGTCAAGATATTTGGTCATCAAAGCATCCGATCATTGTAAAATATCTTCTTTTGGCTACCAAGGGATTTAAAATTAATCAGATATGTTGTTGCCCTTGAAAGGCTGTGTTTCCAGAAACAGATTCTTGTTAATGGGCGTATCTGGTATTGCACTTGACCCTATTCATAACATGCATAAAGGGACTATGACTAGGATATGCCATAACGTTGTCAATGTGGGGATCAGAATAGCCTGACCAGCTCCCACCACCTTCCATTGTTTATTTTAAAAAAAAGTCAATTGCTTAAAAACTGAGAGTAATATCTTACAATCCCCTGCCGCTACCATTATGACAAATCTCAGGGCCCCACTGGTCTCTACTTCCTGGTCTTTCTCAACATGGAAATGCGACTGCTCTGAGTGGGTCACCCCTGAAACAAGTTATAGGCTGAGCAATCACATTTCCTGTGTCGAAAGGGGCCATAAAATGGGAAACGTAGGAAGAAGCGGCAGGAGATTGCAGTGTCGGACTGGGGTTCCTTGGGCCCACCAGAGGACATTTTTCTTGGGGCCCAACCCCTAAATCATCAATAGAGTCTAACAGGTTATAATCAAAGGAATAAACCCTAGTGGCAACCCTGACTGACTTCAAAAGCAGCCAAATATTTATATTTTAGCATGGGCCTATCAGAAGATCATCTGGTACTCTGTTGGGCCAGTCTGACCCTGGGAGATTGGTATTTTTTTTTTTTGCTTTTTAACTTTTTTAAACTCATTCTGCCCCCAATTTAGTGCTCTGAAACTTAGGTTTCTTTTACCTCGGCAGATAAAGTGGTCGATCAGTATAGCAAATAGCTTAGAATTTCAAAGAGCACTTGCCTTTTCCCCTCTTGTGACCACTGCTTTAAAAAATATAAGCAGACAGTTGTTTAGACGTGTGGACATACCACCGTCAGTTGATGTTTTTTGTGAAACCGAGTAGTACGTGACCCAGCAGTAACATTCCACTTGGGAACACATCATCACTAGAGATGAGCGAACTTCTATTTTTAGTTCGGCGTCCAAAGTTCGGGTTCGGGTTATCGTAGCATCTCGTTATGGATTCTGCTACCGCGGACCATAACGGCATTTGGAATCCATAAGGGGCTGCTTCATTGAACCCGAACCGTGGACAACCCTAAGGACCTGGGGTGACGTCACCGTCATGTGATCAGTGCAGGGGGCGTGGCTCAGCAGTGGATCACCTCTTATCCAATCCAGTGCTGAGCCACGCCCCCTGCACTGATCACATGACGGTGACGTCACCCCAGGTCCTTAGGGTTGTCCAAGGTTCGGGTTCAATGAAGCATCCCCTTATGGATTCCAAATGCCGTTATGGACCGCGGTAGCGGAATCCATAACGGGATGCTACGATAACCCAAACCCGAACTTTGGACGCCGAACTAAAAATAGAAGTTGGCTCATCTCTAATCATCACTGAGGCCAATCATTGGCTACGCGGCAGTGCACGTGACGCTGCCCATCCACAAGTTCACCGGATGGGGACCAGAAGACTACTGAATGCAACCGGAATGGACGCCGAGGAGCAGTTAAGTTTAAGCACTATGCCACTGCCCACTGTTAAATAACCCTAAGCTGGGCAACTCTTAAGAAATCCCTCATGAGAACTGATTCCCAACAAGGAAACAAAGCTAATCTCAAGAATATGATTCAATGTGATACACACCTTCACAAATTAAGCAGATGGCACTGAGCAGGCCAGTTTCTGTGTCATCCATTTCCAGGGGCAGGAGCTGGTTGGCAAATGTGAACACAAGGTCGGTGAGTGGACCAAACCCAGCGTTGTGCATCTGAGTTCGGTTGAGTGTAAGGCCATCTGAAAAAGTCATCGTGTCCTGCTCAGGCGTATATCTTGTGCAAATTCTAAGAATCTGTAAGTAGACAAGATAAAATGGAAATATGGATACATCATACTAGCACAGTGCAGGAAGAAAATATAAAGACATATATTCTCATTACATTCTTCACTGGATGATTTCACAACTACTGGTTGCTCCAAGTGGAACATAACCAAAATTAACTGGAAAGAAAACATAAGGTGAATATAACAAAAACAGGCACAAAAGAAGTCTAGTCCACAGAAATAGGGGAGTACACAGAAATCATAGGGCCCATCTCAGGATGTTTCACTCTGTATTGAGGGCTTTCATCATTTTAATAAAGTTTTGACCATCATCTTTATAAAGGTCAGAACTGCATTTCCCACACATCAAGGGGAATTTATTAAGATTGGCATTTTATACAGCACTATAAGGCTAGGGCTAAACAGCGACACAGCCAGGATCGCAGCGCAAGTTCACCTGTTACCATCTAGCCCTTACCTAAAGTGCACTGGAGTAAGATGCGCCATATTTATTAAGAGGTGCAGGCCACAAAGTAACTTTGGCACATCCAGGGGCAGACTAGCCAATGCCCAGGGGGCCACCGAGCCCTCCTCAACACAGCCAGCCAGGTAAGTAATGATCTGATACTCCCCTCCTGACTCTTAAATTCAATTGTATTACCATCCTGGGGCAACTGGAGCACAGATGGTGGCAGCTGGACCTGGCCACCAGAGAGGAGCAATTATTGAGGAGGTATTTTGTGCTGATGGAGCATTATTTTGTGATGCACTGTGGTATTCCATTCTACTGAGGCAGTATATTGTGCTGCACTGTGGTATTTGGTTCTGCTGGGGTGGTATTATGTACCACAGTATGGTATTGCTGGCCCCACCTACTTGTGTTGGTCCCGCCTTCTTTAAATTTACTTACAACATGGGGCCACTTTTAGTTTTTTTTTTCCAGGGCCACTTTCAGTTCCTAGTCCGCCCCTGGGCACATCTTCTGGCAAATTTGTGTGCTGGAACCTGCAAATCCACGCCAGGTATGAGCATAGTATTTCTCTATGATGTACAGCCAATTACACCAGAAATAGGGAGTAAACTTGCTGGGTTGTGGGATGCCCAGCCCCCTCTTATTAAACCTTGCCCACTTTTTGGAAATGTGTCTAGCATGATGGAAAATCTCAAAAAAGTCTTAACTTTTTTGCAAACATTGCAACATTGGCTTGCGCAAAATTGTACAACTTTGGTATCCCAGAGAACAGACAAAGGTCAATAAATTCCCCTGACAGAGCTCCAAATTCCCTGCTTCCGTCACACAGTCATTGAGTTGGCTGCATGTTTTCATGATAGAAGTCTATAAGAATTAGATATTGTTTTAGAATTAAAGCAGCGATGAAAACATTGTGCAGTATAAAGTCAGTAGAAGATAAGTAAAGCAAGGAAAATCTAATAATAACTTCATCCTTATTTCTTTATTTCACAGGTCATTGAATTGATAATAACCCCAACATAACACTACATGCCGTGAAATGAATCTAGAGTTTACAATTCAGATTGCAATACTCTAGACCAGTGATGGTGAACCTTTTAGAGATCGAGTGCCGAAAATGCAACCCAAAACCCATTTCTTTATCGCGAAATGCCAACAAGACAATTTACCCTTAATACTAGAGTCCAGTATAGTGTATCTTCCATGTACTTTTATCATTTAGCTATAATAGCCTGCCTACATTCAGTGCACTGCCTGTGCTGTTCATGGTGCCCCCTGTGCTGATGAATGGCAGGAAAAGTCTAAGGCTTATTGGTACACCATAGACTTTTTCCAGTCGGTGCCCTCAGAAAGGGTTCTGAGTGACAACTCCGGCACTCGTGCCATAGATTCGCCACCACTGCTCTAGACTATGTGTGCAGCTTAAAAAATCATGAAAATTGCTAAAGAAAGGCGGCCAGAGACAGAGATATTGGAGCCTGTGCTTAAGGGACACCTGTCAGCAGATTTGTACCTATGACACTGGCTGACCTGTTACATGTGCGCTTGGCAGCTGAAGGCATCTGTGTTGGCCCCATAGTCATATGTGTCCGCATTGCTGAGAAAAATGATGTTTTATTATATGCAAGTGAGCCTAGAGGCTCTACTTTCTCTGCAACTGCTGCCCCCTCTCTAGTTTGATTGACAGGAGGAGGCAGTGAAAACGTCATCATGCCTGGCCCAGTCAATCAAAGCTGCAGAGAGAGCCGAACCTCTAGGTGTAACATCAACGCCCCCGTTGCTCCTAGAGGCTCATTTGCATATATTAAAACATCATTTTTCTCAGCATTGCGGGCACATATGACAATGGGACAAACACAGATGCCTTCAGCGGCCAAGTGCACATGTAACAGGTCAGCCAGTGTCATAGGTACAAATCTGCTGACAGATGCCCTTTAAAAATGTTGGTGGTACTGTCTGGCAGTATATACTAAGCCTTAGTGACAGCTAACCTCCGCCACTCCAGCTGTGGTGAAACTACAACTCCCAGCATGCACCATTCATTTCAATAAAGTTCTGAGAGCAGCCAAGCAAGTGTACATCTTGAGAGTCATTGCCTTACCACAGCTGGAGTGCCGGAGGTTAGCCATCACAGCACTAAGGCCTTGCTTATGTTTGTCAGTCAATTTTTTTTAAACTATTCTTTTGCTGCAACTATCATCTAACCTTCAAACTAGGCATCTGCCCACCTCATAGACATCTACATGCATGTTTTATGGGGATCTACAGAGATGACATCTCTCCCATATACTGTAGATAACTTTTGGCCAAGCCCTGGGACGGTCAACATCTGTTCCTCCTGGCCCAAGCATATCTCCCCTGACAACAAAGGGTCACGCATGATCCTTCTTCTCCTGAACTTCTGATGTCGGGGAAAAGACACTAATCTAATGAGAATGGCCAGTTTTAAAATCCTATTTTTAATACTTATCAGGCCTTGTCCATTTTTTTGTCAAGTTCTCTTTTTCACCTGATGATTTATAGATAACGTATTCAGAAAGATAAAACTTCATGTGATCACAAAAAAAAATAAAAAAACACTTTTCTGTGTGTCCGCTAATAATGTCCCTCAGACAAGGTTGGGAAATATGAAGGGTCATATGGAAATCTTTCCTAAATATATGCAGAGCGCTCAGCGTTGCGGGCTTATTGACACCTTTCTACCTACAATAACCTGATTGTGTCTCCGCACATAACAACTGAGATCACTGATGTCCTTCCCTGTCCTCATTCATCAGGACTGATGGGGCCCTGATAGAAACAATAACACTGTGCACAAAAGGGGCGAACAACAAGGTCACACTCCTAAATAATTCAAGGAGCATAGCTCGGCATCTTTAGCCACCAGCACAGCAAAAATGGGAAACGCCAAGGAAAGTCCATTTCATTTCACAGGATCCTAACAGCAATGTCACAGTCTATACGGAGGGAAACGGAACAACAATTTCTACTCTTTTCCCTTGTAGTAGTAAAGCCATGCAACATGTGGGCACTCTATATAAGGGCTCAGCCATTCCAACCAAAACCACAGATATAATGTGCATAAAATCCAGAATACAGCTATGCAATTTATATAGACAACCATTATCTGTAGAATGGGAATGGCACATGGCCCAGTGATGTGCCGCATGGGTTACAGGTCACAGCTGCAGCCAGTGATTGGCTGCAGTGGTCACGTGGCGGGCATCAACAGGATGTTGTTGCCAGAGCATCACAGAGCTGCCAGGGAGCAAGTGGCGGGGACCAGGGTAAGTATGAACCCCACCACAAGTTGACCACTCTCTGATGTCTTTTAAGTCTTGGATAACCCATTTAAATGAATAAAATGTAATTTATACTAAATTGTTTCCCATAAAACTATATATTAATCTGCTCAGCTTCTCCTGCTCTACAACCTGCTGCCTGCAGATTAAACCGCATTTTCATAATGACAGGTTCCCTTTAAATGCTCCAGATAATAACCGACATCTATCTAGGATATTTAATCTATCCCTAACACTATTATAGGGTGATTAGGTTATATTTATTAATAGCAGCAGAAAATAATCGAGGACACACATCCAATTCCAAGTCCCACAGGTTATCTGCCTCCGCGGGCTGGGAAAACACGTAACCGGAGATAATTTTACCATCCACTGTATATGAGTAGTAGCTCTGAATACCCAGCAACATCAGCAACAGCCTTCATCAGCTTACCTTCCACATGCAAATCTGCTTAAATTAATTAGCGTGTCAATTAAAAAGACACTTAATCCAAAGTATAAGATGGCCTATATAAAGGAGGGCGGAGTGATTACCAACATTCAGAATTATTTCCTATAAATACGGAATCTGCGGCACTGAATGTACTGAGAACTGTTCTCTCCATCAAGGCCTTATTCACACGTCCGTGTGTGTTTTGCGGATCCACGGATCCGCAAAACACGGACATCGGCGATGTGCGTTCCGCAATTTGCGGACCGCACATTGCCGGCACTCTCATAGAAAATGCCTTTTCTTGTCCGCAATTGCGGACAAGAATAGGACATGTTCTATTTTTTTCGGGAACGCATTGCGGACCCGGAAGTGCGGATCCGCAATTGCGGACCCGGCCGGGACATCGTCTGTCCCCATTGAAACTAATGGGTCCGCAATTGTGAATGGGGCCTGACGGCAAAAACCTCATTGTTTACGTACTGGAGACACCAATTTCACATGATCACGTGGTGAACACACGGGTGTACGGCCCATCACTGTGATAGTACAGTTATCATAGCCGTGTCTTGTAACGAGTCCTGTATTCAACACATGACCAGGAGAGATTTTAAAGGGAACCTGCCAACATGAGCAGAAGGAGCTGAGTAGATTACGTAGAACATGTCATTTCATGATTTAAGCCCTGCTCTTTGTATGCTTAGCTGTCATATGGGAGGTCCTATTTACTGACTAAGGGCTCATTCATACGAACGTATTCGTTTTTTTCCGAAAAAAACGGACTGTGCGTTCTGTGTCCGTATGTCTGCTTGTCTGTTCCGCAAAAAAATAAAACATGTCCTGTTATTGTCCGCATTAAGCACAAGGATAAGACTGTTCTATTATGGGCCAGTCGTTCCATTACGCAACATTTTTGTATGCTTTGTCATAGGTGTCAATCACTGATTAAGACCGCCCACATGACTCCTAAGGTCAGAACGAGCAGGGATTTAAAAGAATAAATTACTACTTTTACTGACTCTTTTCCCATTAAACTGTATCTCCACCTGCTCAGCTCCTCCTGCTCTATAATATGCTGCCTGCATTTTTATGGTGACAGGTTCCCTTTAAAACAATGCAGGTTCTACTAAATGATGGCAAGCAATCTTCTAATAGAACATACTTGAATACTGTATATTACATACTTTGTTCAAACCAGAAGAACCCTTTCTGTACGGATAACTTCCATAAACCTGGATGAACAGGGAGGCCACATAACACGTACAATAACAAGATACATGGTCCAAACCTATTCACGTTGTGTTTGCAGTGTCCATTAGTGGTATATGTCAGGACATACTGTACGGAGGTACACAGATTGCAAGATCACTGCATATTAAATACGACACAAACATACTGTATATACATACTACAGACCAGTCTTCACGTATTCTCTGTGTGCAAAGAGATTTTACGGATTCCAATGCAGTCAATGGTAACTCTAGAAATTCCTATGTGCTGAGCTCCCCCTACTGGTGGCTACAGGCAGACCGTTTTCTTATACAATTTTATTTTACGCTTAGGAGAGCCATAGACATAGAGCTGTATGGAAATATTTATCAGTGCCATATTTATCAAACCACATTCCACATTTTCTGAGATAAAAGTCGGAATTTTTTACTACATTTCTTCCACTTAATAAAAACAAAATTTGTAAAATTGACAGGAATCTAGAGGTCGCTCTGTCTGGAAGTATTTGATACATGAAGACCGGGAAACTTGGTGAGTCTTTGGGCGGGGACACCATACCAGTTTTGCTATGGAGCCAAAATTCCATAATTTGTAATAAGCTTACATAGGCTCTATAAGTTTCCTAATATACGCCCATGTGTTACGGGAGGGAGACAGCATCTTACCGATACATGTGTCTAAATACAAATGATCCATAGCCTGAAAATAAAGTCTCGGGATGACTTTGCCCTAAAATACACAGCGATGAATTATCCTGAACTTACTGTGCGGTTATTAACTATTATCCTGGCACAATTGACTGTAGAACTCTCTTTCCGCAATAATGAATAGTGGAAAATCAATAGCATTTTACACATTCCAGCACTAATAAAATTAGAAAATGTTATGCTTTAAAGCAGCCACAATGGCTGTAAGGCAGCAATTTCGGAAAGATGAACAGCTCCGGAGTGAATGAGAATTGACCTCATTATTACAGTCTCACATACTAGAAGTAGACATTTATGTTGTATGTCTTGTCATGTGCAAGTCAAGTGCTTCATATATCTATAAAACCCCTTTTGTTGACAGATGAAACATTTGCTTTTTCGTCAGAAGGAGCCATTTTCTCAAGCTAATTAAAAATAGCATATGGCATGTGATAGACGACGAGCGATGCCCGGCCAGACGATCACAAGCACTCTACTGTACTGCATTGTGTCTACAGATAAAAAGGGACATTTATGAAAACCCGCACCGGCTGATGCCGAATGTTAAAGGAAGGTGACCTCTGCACTGCAATGGTTCCAGAACGCTGGATAACAGAATACAATAGCTGTGGGCAATGCTAAATACGTTCCATGGCCCGTATAGGCCAAACAGTGAATAGGGCATTCACCTCTCATGATGCCCTCACCTATTTGCAACTAATTCAGTCCACATGGAATTGTAATGTATATACATATTTACATACATGGCGTAAATGAGTCATCCAACCCTAACAATGGCTGGGGTTCAATAGATGGGACTCCCACCATTCTCCAGACCTGGAGTCCAGGGTCCTGTATGTGGAGCAGTGATACCACATGTGTACTACAACTCTATTCACTGGGGGCTGATGGAGATAGCTTTCTTGTTTTAATACTTGTAAAAAATGTATTTTTTTCTTTGTATCACCAAATTCTGAGAACATTAGCCTTTTAATATTGAATGTCTACACAGCTGTATGAGGGTTAATGTTTTGTGGGATCATCTGTAGTTCTCATTGATACTATTGTTGTTTGTGTATGACTTTTTGGTCACTCTTTATTCAATCCCCGGAAGAGCAGTGGTGATGTGAGGTCACCGCTGAAGCCAGTTATTGGCTGCAGCAGAGCATTTGACCATGCCCATGCAGCGCTGGATGTAAGCAGTCTGGGGACCAGAACATGGACATGCGGGAGACAGCACAGCGGACAAGAGCAGCGGGAAGCAGGTAAGTACGGATCTATTCAAGGAACCAGACTGCGGGCTATAGATAAAAACTCATCATTCCCAGAGAACCCCTTTAAAGACCCTACTCTGATATCCATGCATGGGGAGGGGTTAAACTGCATGTCCAGCTTTGCTAGTCATTATGGAGGATTCCCAACCAAAATCCTATATGTGGAAAGTTAGAGCAGCAACCAAAGATTGGTAATTATTAGAGATGAGCGAACTTCTATTTTTAGTTTGGCGTCCAAAGTTCGGCTTATCGTAGCATCCCATTATGGATTCCACTACCGCGGACCATAACGGCATTTGGAATCCATAAGGGGATGCTTCATTGAACCCGAACCTTCGACAACCCTAAGGACCTGGGGTGACGTCACCGTCATGTGATCAGTGCAGGAGGCGTGGCTCAGCACTGGATCACCTCTTATCCAATCCAGTGCTGAGCCACGCCCCCTGCACTAATTACATGATGGTGACATCACCCCAGGTCCTTAGGGTTGTCCAAGGTTCGGGTTCAATGAAGCATCCCCTTATGGATTCCAGATGCCGTTATGGTCCGTGGTAGCTGAATCCATAACGGGATGCTTGGATAACCCGAACCCGAACTTTGGACGCCAAACTAAAAATAGAAGTTCGCTCATCTCTAGTAAATATGTGTCTTTTAGGGCTCGTTTACACGACCTTGGTTTTGGTCCGCATCCAAGCCACATTTTTTGTGGCTCGGGTGCGTACCCATTCACTTCTATGGGGCCGCAAAAAATGCGGACAGCACTCCGTGTGTGCTGTCCGTGGCCCCGCGAAAATGATGAGGCATATCCTATTCTTGTCCATTTTGCAGACACGAATAGGCATTTCTATAAAAGGCCGCCCATTCCGTTCCGCAAATTGCAGGGGCACACAGGCGGCATCCGTGTTTTGTGAATCCACAATTTGCGGACCGCAAAACACGGCACGATCGTGTGAACAAGCCCTTACTTTCAGAGATATTAGCAGTTTTGTTCTGTCAGATTTTTTTTTTAAATGACAAGAAGTGCAGCCTCATAATAGTCTACAGCTGACCATTCAGAGTGGATTAAAGGGGTTGTCAAGCCAGTAATATTTTGTAAAGGGTCAGACTAGCATGAAAAAAAAAGAAGAAAAAAAGAAGTGATGCTTCGCCCACTGATCCCATGCGCTCCTGTCCAACACTTTCGAAGTCCCCTTCTGGTCTCTACTTCCTGGGCTATCTAAACAAAAAGGAAAAGACCACTCAGCCGGCCCCTGCTGAGGCATCACTTTTCTTATTTAGGTCGTTCTGAGCCTTTTTGAAATACATTTAACTAGTCGGAGAACCCCCTTTAAAGTTGACTAAACCCGCTAATTTTGGAACAATTGAACAGCGTTCCAATATGTACACGGGTACATTTGGTGTGGTTGGGAAAAAAAGGATTGGACATGTTGGATTTGTTCCCTGGGAACAAATTAAGTCTCGGCTAACTTTGTTAGGAGTTGTTGTTGCAGGTTCTGGGGAAAAAATAGGACAAAATCCTGCTGCTTGTCCAGTGCGATGACAGAAACCGGAACAGACCCCGTTATAGTCCATCTGGTGCTGTTGGTGTCCACTATATGCCAGATCTGGCCTACTATTTTTGGGGGGGATTTTTTTGTTTTTCTGTTACTATCCTGGGACAGAAAAATGAAACACCATCACAGACGGTAATTTGTTTCCTTTGGCGCATTATGGCTGTCCTGACGAGGGGATACTGTGGATGTCTCTAATAAAAAGTCACCACAGCGCGCTCTAGATATACCCATCCTTATTTGCATTTCCGGAAGCTGGGAGGCAGATATTGGATGTTGGAGGAAATATATTCATGAAGTCTGGACAGTTTTTCCAGTCATGAGAATTCAGAGTTACATCCAAGGTGATTATATGCAAATGAACAGACACTTCATTACTAGCTACGAGTCTGTTTCCATAAGAATCCTTTTAAGCGTATGACTGCTGTAGGTCAGATCAGTTATGGTGATTGAATGCCTTGCTGAGATTGCTATGTACGAAAGATTATATAAAGCAGAGGTCAGTCTTATGAGAACAGAGCCAGCAACACACTCATAATCAAACTATGGATAAATTGCATTATGCTGATACTCCGCAGCACTGCTACATCTGTGGAGACACTACATATGCAGTGGCTTTGTCTTTGATTAGTGCTGTATTAGGCACCATGCTTGAAAACAACACTTATGTCCCCCAGTCACTTTCATACCAAGTCCAGCAGTGGAATGCTCCATTGGATGCTGTATTTTGGAGATGTTCTCCCCTAGGCATATTGATTAAAGGCTATGGACACCTTCGGGGCAATTTATTTTTATGACTACATTTTACTCATTTTGGGTTAAAATTATTTTTTCAATTGGTATTTATTAAAAATGTTCAGCCATTTTTGACAAACAGGGGTGCAGAGTATAATTTCTCAGTCCGTCAGCTCATGTGAAGCCTTATCCCTGATCTCCTGACCTCATGAGCACTCATTATAGCTAAACTCAGAGTGTTTCCATAGCCTCTACAGGGGATTATATCGTAATATGGTGCCATATGAATGAAGAGCCTCTGGCTCTGTAGCATAAGGACTCCAGGATTTGGGAACTTCTTTAAACCTTCTAGGACCCAGCCTTTCTAGGCAATATGTAGACCGCCATTGAGTTCCTCTGCATTGGCCATTGTTAGACGTGGCTTACCTCAGCAATAACCGCCTACAGGAGCAGATCTCAGGACATCTTCTATTAAGGAAAGGGGTTTCTTGAGATTCTACCGGTTTATATAGCATCAGTAAACTATGTGAGAACATACAATGCTCAGAGAGCTGGATGCGGGTAACATGGCTGTTGGCAGTCAGAACAGTAGGCACTGTTATATTAAATACGATTGTGGGACTTCTTTGTGATCTATATATATATGCATTCTGTCCATATGGACGGCGATGTATGGAACCAGCTAATATTCTGCCTTATAATTTGCACCGATCGAAAACAGCATGTGAATCGGTGCTTATTACCTGCACTAACATGCCCAATCATTTCAATCTATGAGGATGAATGATTGTTACTGCGATCATTCATCCCCATACATTTTGTTTTTAATCGGCAACACGAGGAGATGTGATGCTGACAATCAATCGGATGGGCATGGCATCATGTTTACATGGGGCAATGTTTGGGTATGAGCATTATTTATTCCTCATCATTGGCCCATGGAAAATTGGCCCTGAAATTCAACCAGTAAAAATGTAAGTATCGATCTCACTGCTTACTATGGGAAACAAATATATATCCAAGTTCGAGAAGGTTAGTTCATGAAGTGCATGCTGGGACTTGTAGTTATGCAGCAATAGAAGGGCCACTGCTCAACACTGCTGGAGCCTAATGTGATTACACTAACTAGCAGTTCTCCTTTATGAAGCAAATGGGAAACATTATTCAGAGAAATAAGCTAATTATATATGTTAACGTGAAGACGATTATATGTGATATACGGTAACAGACCAGAAATCCAGACACAGATATAGTCCAGTAAAAAAAACTAAGTGACACAATAGTTCAGCATTACAATTGCTCCATTATTATCTAATTACTAACTAAAATAGGTCATAAATGTTTAATCTCAAATTAAAACTCAAGAGTTGCGTGTGATGGGAAGATTATTGAGCTATAAGCAAGGAGCAGACGATAATGTAAGTGTGGTAGGAAAGCAATTACAGGTAAATTAGGCAATGAATGACACTGTTCATGGGCTTTACATGGAGATTATCCTGAATTTCTATTCGATACATTGGCAAAAGGGAGGATACAGCCAAGGGTTCGGTTAAAAAAAATGAAAGCCGAAAAATTACAAACTGCATTGAATACTGACTATAAGGGAATAACATATTAAAGAGGAATACATAGTAAAGCAGTCAATATATGTGTCACGGGTTGACGGATAAGGCTATTTTATAGTCGGCTTCTGGAGAGATCACTTTATATGGTGACCTTGTCGTTCTGGTTGAATCTGCTGAGTCTGACACTTCATCTCCTGTTGTCTTTGTCTTATGTTCTATAAAGTCAATGTCACATTTATGAGATAAAGTGGCACAAATACATAATAAACAAGCAGAGGTAATTATATATTTATCAAAATGAATTAAAAACCGTTACTTGAAAGCAAATAGTAAATGTAAGTGCAATAATTGCAATGTCCCGCCTTAAAACGAGTAGATGAGTATTTCCCAAGAAACTGCGTGAATTAAAGAGGTTGTCTGACAAAATAAAAAATTCCCAAGTGGTCTAAAGTAAATAAGTTCTCATGCACACGAACGTATCTTTGGTCCGCATCCGATCTGCATTTTTGTGGGTCGGATGGTGACCCATTCACTTCAATGAGGCTGCTGTCCACATCTGTATGTCTGTTCCGTGGCTCCACAAAAAAATAGAACATGTCCTATTTTTGTCCATTTTAGGGACAAGGATAGGACTGTTCTATTCAGGGCCAGCCATTCCGTTCTGCACAATGTGGCATACACACGCCCGGTATCACAAAAACGGCAACAGCCATGTGCATGAGCCCTAATGATGCTGTACTTGTCTTATTCTCCAGTGCTGTTCTCTGCGACCACGGTCCAGTACTCCTGCTTACAAACTGCAGAGGTTACGTGCCGGGATATGGAACACGACTGATGCAGCCAATCACTCAGCAGTAAGCAGTGCAGGTGAATAGCATGTGACTGCTGATTGGCTGCAGAGATCACATGTCACCACTGTAAAAAAAAAAAAAAAAAGCAGCAGCAGGAAAACCAGCCTGGGGCTTGTCCAAGTTTTTTTTTTTATTACTATTTCAGGCAACCCCTTTAATACGCACAATTTTGTGGGAAATACTCATCCACAAACATATCAACAGTGACTGAAAAAAAGAATATCTGCCTTGCAAATAATAGATGACTGCCAGAAAAAACATAGTAACATAGTATATAAGGCCGAAAAAAGACATCTGTCCATCCAGTTCGGCCTGTTATCCTGCTAGTTGATCCAGAGGAAGGCAATAAACCCCTGTGAGGTAAAAGTGGGAACATATGAGCTACATCAATTTATTGCATCTGAAATGTAGGCAATGGATACCTCTGAGGGTATTCTGTTACTGAAATGCAGGTATTTCTTTGTTAAAAACCATATTTGTAATTGGGCTGTGAGATTTTTCTCTATTTGTCTTCTGCAGCCTGCATGTCTTCTCATATGTTGCAGGCTGCTCAGTCCCATTCATTTTGAAATCCAGCAGATGAAATATCTGATGACTCAGTCTGAAGCCCTTCTCTCAGCAATGATATAAACTTACATTTAAAGGTAGTTCAGCTTTATGAGCATTCAAGGCAGCAGAGAGAGGGCTACATAGTGAGCCCCCAGAGAGGTCGTCTTGATGGATTTCACACTGAACGGGACTGGGCAGCCTGCACTGGACATTTACACAAATTATTTTTTTACCAAATTTAGTTAAAATTGCTTTATTTCCAGATGTAGCATTAATTTAGCATTGGGGGTTTTCAATGTCAAAAATATGAAAATCTAAAAAACCTGGGAGGTTTAATCTATTTATGACAAAGTACTGAACTTTTTCTAGTTTTGGCATTCAACTCCATCATAAAATATTGGTTATATCTTTGGTTAGTTAACACTGCGATCTAAACAAATCTAATTTATAGTCACATGAAGAAGGACACTGCCAAGAAGACTGAATTAAGGGCTCTTTCACACTTGCGTTTTTGTTTTCTGGCATAGAGTTCCGTCGTCGGGGCTCTATGCCGGAAAAATCCTGATCAGTTTTATCCCACATGCATTCTGAATGGAGAGAAATCCGTTCAGGATGCATCAGGATGTTTTCAGTTCAGTATGTAAACGTTTTTTGGCCGGAGACAATACCGCAGCATGCTGCGCTTTTTGCTCCGGCCAAAAATCCTGAACACTTGCCGCAAGGCCGGATCCGGAATTAATGCTCATTGAAAGGCATTAATCCGGATCGCTGACGCCGTTTCGGCGCATCGCCGGATCGACGCTTAGCTTTCTGAATGGTTACCATGGCAGCCAGGACGCTAAAGTCCCGGTTGCCATGGTAAAGTGTAATGGGGAGCGGGGGAGCAGTATACTTACCACCCGTGCGGCTCGGGCACCAGAGTGCGTCAGGGCGCCTCGCATGGGCGCCTGACATCTCTGGAGCGCCCAGGAGCCGCACGGACTGTAAGTATACTGCTCCCCCGCTCCCCACTACTACTATGGCAACCAGGACTTTAATAGCGTCCTGGCTGCCATAGTAACACTGAAAGCATTTTGAAGACTGATCAGTCTTCAAATGCTTTCAGGTCACTTGCGTTGTTACGGGTCGGATCCACACAACGCAAGTGTGAAAGAGGCCTAAGGCTCACGCACACAACCGTGATTTTTGTCCGCATCCAATCCGCATTTTTTGTGGATCGGATGTAAACCCATTCACTTTAATGAGGCCGCTAAAAATGCAAACAGCGCACGGTGTGCTGTCCGCATCCGTATTTCCATTCCGCGTTCCTGCAAAAAAATAGAACATGTCCTATTCTTGTCTATTTTACGGACAAGTACAGGTCAGTTCTATAAAAGAGAGACAGATGTTCCGTTCAACAAAATGTGGAATGCAAACATGTTTTGCGGATCCTGAATTTGCAGACCACAAAAACGGCAACGGCCGTGTGCATTAGCCCTTACAGAGAATTCTACAACATAGTAACAAGGCTACATGCACACGACAGTTGTTTTTTGCTGTCCGCAAATCGCGGATCCGTCTACCGTTTTTTTTCACATCTACATCTGTTCCGTGTGTCCGCAAATTAGGTTGTGTTTCCGTGTGCGTCCCGTTTTTTTTTGCGGATCCGCAAAAAAAAAAATGTAAGGCTTGAACCAGTTTCTTAAAGTACCTGTACAAGTGCCCTGGTTTCCAAGCAACCGTCCGCAAAAAAAAACGGATGCGGATGACAAACGGATGGCTTTCGTTGGTCATCCACATTTGCGGACCCATTGACTTCTATGGGTCGGCAAACCGTTTTTTGCGGACAAGAATAGGACATGCCATATTTTTTGGGTGGATGTGAAATGCGGACAGCGGACAGGCAACAGAAGAGGCATCCGCATTTTTAACGGATCCATAGAAATGAATGGGAAACCATCGGATCCGCAAAAAAAATGGAACGGAGGCCGCAAAAAACGTGTGCATGTAGGCTAAGGCTCATGTTTCTTCACTTTTTTATGAGTGCCTGTGTCTTTTTCTTGGGCCCATCTTCAGCAGCAAGTATGGACAGTGCTCTGTGTGACTGTTTCTTTCTCCTCATTCTAGCAATCATGTCTCTACCTATATTTAAAAAATCCTGAAAGCCCGCCGTTTTTATATTGGCCACTAAACCTAATAGGCTAGACTGTTGTGTATCACTTTTCAGCAGTCATCTCATTATCATCACAGCCAGTATTACAGTGACTCGTAACTTTTCTAAATAGATAACACAGAATCACTCCCCCTCCCTGCACAATAACCTCTGCATAGGTCATACAGCATGTCTAGAAAGGACTATTGTCCATATATCTGCAGTAAAGCATACCTCAAAAGCTGGTAACAGCTGCTCAGACAACATGGCTGCCACCATAATCATGTACTGTAAATAAAATGAAAAAAAAATCTACATATGTTTGACTATATGGTTTAAATTAGGAAAAAAATGTTGGTGATACATTCCTTTAGGAAAGGGAGATGTCCAAGGTCAGTAATGGCTAACCTCCGGCACTCCAGATGTGGTTAGCCATTACAGTCCTAGGTGGATAACCCATTTAGTAAGGTTTAGTTACTAAAGGCCGATATTTTGGGAGCAAAAAGGGACAGAAGAATTTGTGTCAAATGCAGAGACAGCCTCAGAAATGGACATCTGGGGTTATGACAAAGCCATCCGAATGTTCTGAAAAATTGGTAAATATAGTAGCCCCATGTAGCAGTAATGACTTCCCAATGTGCTTGTGACAGCTGCAAATAATACAGAGTTATAAGGCTAGCTGAGTATGAGCAGAAAGGTAAACATTGTGCAGGTGGTGAATTAAAGGGGTACTCCCATCTCAGACAATGGGGGTATATCGCTAGGATATGCCTCCATTGTCTGATAGGTGCAGATCCCACCTCTGGAACCCGCACCTATCTTGTAAACGCAGCCTACAAAGGGAAGGAGAGTGCAACGCGCATGCACGGCTGCCCTCCATTTATTTCTATGGGGCCGCCGAAAATAGCAGAGCACCGGTCCATAGAAAGGAATTGGAGCGGTGACTACGCCAACGCTGTGCGCTCCCAGCGGCAGTACTGCTTCTTTTTTTAGAGAGTAAAATGGCCTGAAAAGGCATTTGTGACGCTTGTACAGGCATTACTACAATCTCTTTTGAGAACTGCAGGGTTCAAAATGCGTAGACCAGACTTCCGTTGTTGTGGTACATGGTGTTATTTTATCTCTTCAATAAAGCCTGAGGATTTTATCAAGACACTTGCGTGCTGGATCGTCTTATCTTGAATGTTCACCTGCTCCGCTCCAGATTCTCCATTTACCTAGCTGTCTGGGCGAAGCCACAGAGGAGAGCTGAACTCTGTAAAACAGAGCCCCCTGCTCAAATATCAAATTAATCAGGAGGACAGAATCTTAGATCTAAAAACAGCATGGTGGACACTGGCATCAAGGCGTAGTTCATTAGTCCTAAGTAATCCTTAGTGGCAAGAAGGGTCTATTCCTCATTTTGCGATGGGGCTTTGTGACTTATGTGTAGGCTTCTAGGTGCAGGGACTTTGAAGCCATAAAATACTGATGTGAGACTCCTGTCATACTAAGGGCTCATTCAGACGACCGTATGAATGAGTCCGCACCCGGTCCGACCCATACATTTTAGAGCATGTCCTGTTCTTGTCCGCCAATCGCAGACAAATATAGGCATTTCTATCATAGGGCTGGCCATGTGCCTTCCGCAAAATGAGGAACGCACACGGCCGGTATCCGTGTTTTGCGAATCCCCAATTTGCGGACCGCAAAACACTACGGGCGTCTGAGTTAGCACTAATGCTGTGCTGCTTTCGTGCACCTTTAGATATGCTCCATTTTTAAACTGTTGGCTATAATGTCTGTAAATGATATAGAGTAAAACCTATGAATATTCGGGGACACAATTCCCTGCATGGCTGAGGGCATCTTTGTAATGGTACAGGTATAATACCTACTCGAGCAACACCACATGAGGTGACAGAATACGTTGGCGCAAAAAGTTAATAAAAAATGATTGCAGTCGTTGATACGAAGGTAAAGAGTCTGGCATTTCTTCACTGGAGCCATGTGGCCACTGAGGGGTGGGCTGGTAAGCACCATTTGCTGTATTCCCATGGCAAGCACAAGAATGGCGGCGCAGCAGAGAATCAGAAGATCAGTCACACATTCCAGCTGGCCTGACCATGCAAAGCTCTCCCTTTCTGCCCTAACAAAACTCTTCATTTTTCATCAAGAGTGTGGCGCTCCGTTCACAAGAAAGGCCCAACAAAGAAGAGGCGCAGAGATCTGTGAGGGAATCAAACACTGGCTGTCAGACAGCGCAGACTGAAAGAAGATGACAGTGAGGTCAATAAATCATAGGGGGTCACTGAAAGGTGTGGGCCCACTTAGAAAAATGCATTTCAGTCACAATAATATGAAAGCATTCAGCCATGTAACAGCTTCAAATCTACGCCCCATGGCTTTTGAATTTTAGCCCTGGGAAACTAGAGCCGAGTGCCACCAATATACACGTACATATACATTAGAGAGCCAGGGGGAAACGCTGCCCTCATTCCCAGGGGCACTGATCTCACCGGTCACCGACACAAAGCTGAACACTATTACAATCACCTTTTTCTCGGCTGAAATTTCTATTAATTTGCACACAACTGCTAATTAAAATCACAGAAATAATTCCCTTCTTTAATCACGCACCGCTCATAGTCTCTTCGGCCTGAAAAGTGTTTAATATCGACTCCCACGGCCAGCAGTGAGATAATATTATTGAGCATCGTTTCCAGGGACGCTTTTATGCCGCTGATCATGTAAAAGGCTGGTGAATAGTTCTCGGCACAGAGGTATGATACATCTTTAATAGTGAATTCAACGATATATAGTGTAGATGTTCTGGGGAAAATCCCATCAAGGAGAGACTTACAACCACTGTCTCCTACCCGATGATGGCTCTGATCCTTTCTGATTATAACGTCACACTTTTCATACAGCAACGCGATACCCGAGTACTTTTAGCACATGAAGTATCTATTGACGGCTGTGAGATAGTATGATAAAAAGTATTTAGCACTTGAAGGGATTGTCTCACTTCAGCAAATGGCATTTATCATGTAGGGAAAGTTAATACAAGGCGCTTACTAATGTATTGTTTTGTCGATATTGCCTACTTCCCTGGCTGGATTCATTTTTCTATCACACTATACACTGCTCGTTTCCATGGTTACGACCACCCTGCAATCCAGCAGCAGTGGCCGTGCCTGCATACTATAGAAAAAAGTGCTGGACTCTCTGGTGGCCGGGACCGCCGGAGTGTGCATAGGCCGGCGCTCACTCCTATAGTGTGTAACACGACCACTGCTGCTGGATTGCAGGGTGGTTGTAACCAATGGAAACGAGCAGTGTATAATGGGATGGAAAAATTAATGAAGCCAGCAAAGAAAGCAATATGGGTAATAACAATACATTAGTAAGTGCCTGGTATTAAATTTCTCTACAGGATAAATGGAATTTGCTGAAGTGAAACAACCCCTTTAATAAAAGTACTTTTCACCTAATTACTTGGGTGGGTTTTGTAATGCAAACTGGTGCAACCTCTTTAATGCTGCAGCCATGTGCACACTATGCATAGGAAACAAAAATTGGAAACGGTTTCCCCTCATACCCTCACCGGCCCTACCTTAGCAGTAGTGGCTAAACTGCAATGCCTACCAGAAGAAGCCCCTTCATATTGCATCTCTCTCCTCTGAAAGTTTATCAGGCATGCAAGACTTCTTCTGGTGGACAATGCAGACAAATGGGGCTCCCTGGGGTAGGAAACTATGGAAGGGCTAGAAGGATAGGAAGAGGGATGGAATGGTAAGATGAAATCAGCCCTATCTGCTATAAGTCATAATGTAAAACAATCAGAGGCTCATGTACCCTACTCCAAAACCTGTAACACAGCCCCCAACTACCATGTGCCACGTGTCTTGTGCAGCAGAGGAGCATTCAGTCCTGGTACAATTGCCACCTCTCGTCACCCCCACTAGCCTCTGGAGAGAATCCAAAGTTAGGGTCTGTATGCATGTAAAGAAGGAGTCTTTGGGATTCCTCACCATCACATTAACAAACAGATCCAACTTCACAAGTCCCAAGGCTTTTAAAGCTGCGTTCTAACATATACTGTCATTTTGCATAACGCAGAGTTCTGTCATCTACCATCCGTATTATTAACATAACATTAGTAACATAACCGTGCATGGCTTCATCCATTGTTCCTGGAAAGTAATAAGCTAATCTGATGTAGTACAATCTAACTGTATAATCATAAAACGTTTGCCAGCGTCAAATACTATATCATTTTCCCATCTACAACAAGAAAATGACTCACCCTGTGCCAGTGTAATTAGTATAGCCACAGAAAATATGAAGCACATAAAATTTAAAAATACTATTTTGATAATGAAAATATGGCTGGTGTCCAAAATGTGACCTCTGAGATGCTATGTGGCACTCACAATATTAGACAGCTCATGGTCCTCGATGACTGCACAGACACCTACTGCTCCTTATGATAAAGGATGAGGTTAGTGATGTGGCGGTTTTAATGAATCGTTGTGTACCTGCATTAATGCCTTTGCGTCTATTTGTCATCTACATCTCTATGACATTTCATAAGCTTAATAATCTTATAATCAAGATGCAACTTTCCAGTACACTATGAGGAGAGGAATTTATAATAGCTGTACGCACTTTCTGACATAAAAAAATTACAAATTTCATCACAAGTGCCAGTTTATGACAAAATGGGTGACTTTTTAGCTTTTTCCAACACCCTCACTAAGGGTACTTTCACACTTGCGGCAATCTGTATGCAGACGGATACCATTTGTCGACGGATCCGGATGTGGATCTGTCTCACAAATGCATTGCAATACTGGATCCATCTCTCCGGTTGTTATCCGGAAAAACAGATCCAGTATTTATCTTTTTCACATTTTTAAAGGTCTGCGCATGCGCAGACCGGAAGGCCGGATCCATCAATGCGGTAATTTTAATGCCGGATCCGGCACTAATACATTTCAATAGAAAGGAATGCCGGATCTGGCATTCCGGTGTGTGTTACGGAATTTTGGACGGTGAAAATACCGCAGCATGCCAAAAAACTTAAGAGGGGCTGAACTGATGCATCCTGAACGGAATGCCCTCCATTCAGAATGCATTAGGATTAAATTGATCAGTTTTTTTGGGGTATTGACCCCTAGGATGGAACTCAATACCGGAAAAGAATAACGCTAGTGTGAAAGTACCCTAACTTTTCAAAAAGTGAGTTGGAGAAGGCAGGCCACAGGCGGGTCCTCTGTGGGCCCACTAATTTAACAACGTGTGCCAGAAAACTGGTGCATATTACACCAGAAATCTACCCCAGCTTCTGGATGGTTGGAGTAGATTTTAGTTCTGGCACATGGGCGGCCAGACATGACAGGATTGTGTGGAGGCACAGATCTGGAGAAGAGTACAAAAAATCTGCTGCACTGAAAGATCCCAAGAGCACAATGGCCTCCATAATTCTTAAATGGAAGAAGTTTAGAACAACCAGGACTCCTCATAAAGCTGGTTGGCCCACCAAACAAAATAATCGGGTGAGACGGGCGGTAAGAGATGTGACCAAGAACCCAATGGTCACTCTGGCTAAGCTCCAAAAGCCTGTGTGCATCTGGGAGAAACTTCCGGAAGGTCATGATAGAGAGGCCAGAAAGAAGCATCTCCTCAGTACAATGCCTTATTCACACATCAGTGTTTTGGTCAGTAATTGTGAGGCAAAACCAAAACTGGAGCATAAAACACAGATCAGAAATATGGGAACCTGCACCTGTTCTGTGTTTAGAGCCGCATCTGGTTTTGGCTCACAATCACTGATGGAAATCATCGCCCAAAACACTGACGTGTGAATGAGGCATAAGACACATGAAAATTTGTAAAAACAAAAACAAAAAAACTAAAAAGATTGAACATTTTGGCCTCAGTTCTCCAGCAAAGTGCCCAGTTAGCAATATAGGATACCAGCAATATGTAAGGTGACAAGACTGGTCTCCTCAAGTGTGTAGAAATCTAGCATGGTCATCTGAAGTTGCGGTTCCTTTTCTGTGAGGCATAGTAAACTCAGAACTTGCACAGATTGTTTCTTAGGGAGTATTATGGACTCATCAATGGATATATAGAATGGAGAACATGCAAGGTATATAGCTGTAGCAAAAGACAGGCATACCAATATATACCAAGGCCGGTATATAGGTTCTACGTTGGCAGCCTGGGACCAAACATTGTAACAAGAAAAGAAATAAATAAGTTGCACCACCTGATTTAGACAATTGAATGTGTTTCACATATTATTACAATGGAAATGGTTCATAATGAACGTACACCAAAAGCGGAGGCTCATTATAAGCTGTGCACATGTACATAGCTGTGACAAAGGGCGGCAGAATAGCGCATTCCAACAAAAACCGTATAAAGGTTTGAGAATGGCCGTTTAAATAGGTATAAAATAGTGTATGAATTAACAATATAAGACATGTTGGTATGTAAATCCTTTAGTACATTCTGGTGTGTGCTCAATTTTTGCACACGTGTTGACCACTGCTACTATAAGGAGTTACTATGATTAAAGGGGAGAAGTAATAAATCACAGCGTGTGTACTGGATTAAGAGGGAGGCGGTGTTGACTTATCTTAATAGTGTAATAATGACAGGCATGCAATCGATGATATATGGTTATGTCTTGTGGAATGGGACCACACACACGAGCAACTGTGATAAGAGCGTACAGTATGAATGAATTCACAGAGAGAGAAAACCTCAGGGCAGTCTGCAGAACAGAGGATAGTTTTACTCTGTTCCTCTGTTTGTGCCATACATCAATGTCATACATGAGAGCCTATTCACCACAGCTCCTGAATGGGGATGAAGAGGAGGTCAGCAGAGGCGACTTACTTTTAGAGCAGACTTGTTTGATTTTTAATTTATTTTTTTACATGATTAACAAAAACGGCTATAATCCATCTGTCTTACAGGATAGCTCAGGGATCCTCAATCTTCAGTATTGGCAGATATCTTAGAAACATTGCAGGACCCGTTTGGGATTTAAATTAGATTATTATTTTTACTATCATACATTTTTATAGCGCTTTTATTTTCTGCAATAATGTACAATCACACACACAAAGAAAATGACATGCAAACAACAGAATAAGAACAGCATAGTAAAAGCATCACAGTCTGGATGTATCAGTGTATATATGGTCATTTTAAGGGCACATCCAAACGGTGCCACCGTGCCGTGGTTTGCAACGAGGCAGTGCTGCGGTAGAATACTGCTGCGGTCGTATGGCCCTTAGCTACCTCTAATAAAACTAATGAGACCGCACTGTTTAGTGGGTCAGTATTGTTAATGGCCGTGGTGCAGTCTCATTAGTTTAAGTAGAGGCCCGTATGACCGCAGCGGTACTCTACCGCAGCACGGCCGCAACGTTTGGTCGTACTCTAAGGGGTAGACAATGGCTCTACCAGATGCTATCTATTAATCTGCATTTGATTGCTGCATGTACCTTTTTCTTAAAGTTGATCACCAGCCAAAAATCACCAGCTACACCCTCTGGCCATTTCCGAGATTAAGTAGGGTGTTGGTGTGGTCCCTGAAAGGAAGGCAGAATTAAGCGGGGTTGTGAGGGCAGTTTTGCATTCATAAGTGAGTTTATAGTTTTTGGCTGGAGATGGACTTTGAGAATTATGGAATGAAATTGAAAAATAATCCACTCTTCAAACATAACTGAATATAGGTAGTCAAGTAAAGGAGATCCTTCCATGACTAATACAAAGTCCAAAAGCGAATTAGAAAGAAAATACATTGATACGCACCAAAATATCCAGACAGGCGGCTTTTAGTAGAGTGATCTGATCTGCAATGGTCAGGCTTGTAAATCCAGGTAACCGCTTTGCAAATTCCACTATTTTAATAATGCACTTTGTTGCAAGTTCACTAAATTTATCCCATAAACCAAGGTCTAGTCGCACCCGGTGATCAGCACTCGAATTCTGATGAACACAAAGAAAAAAAGTGTGTTAGTTCTACTGCTCACCAATTGTTCTAGAATTACCTTTTAAATACACAGTCATGAAAAAAAACTAGGTATACCCTATTTTAATTCTACAGTTTTACCTATCAGGACATAATAATAATGAAAAAAAATCTGGCCCTTTGAAGGTCCTAAAACTAGGTAACTACAACCTCAGATGAAAAACAGCACACAACAGATTCCACCGCGTAATTATTTATTCAACAAAAATGAAGCCAAAATGAAAAAGTCATGTGTGAAAAACTAAGTCCACCCCATGGATGATAGCTTGTAGAATCACCTATACCAGCAATCATTTGAAGTAATCCCTTTCTGTATGACCTTATCAGTCTCTCACATCATTCTAGGAGAATTTTGGTTTGTTCTTCTTTAAACCATTGCTTCAGTTCATTAAGGTTTATGCACAGCTCTATTAAAGTTTGGCCCCAGCATTTTACTTTAGCAGAGGTCTTTTTAAGCCATTCTGTTGTTGTATCATTGGGATCATTGTACTGTTGGACGACTCCGTTTCAGTCGAGCTTTACCTGTTGGATAGATGGCCTCACCTTTGACTTTAGAATACTTTGTTTATGAAGAGAAATTCATGGTTGACTCAATGACTGCAAGGTGCTCAAATCATCACCCCTCCACCACCATGCTTGAGAGTTGCTATGAGGTGTGTGTGTGCGTTGATAGGCTGTGTTTGGTTATGCCAAACGTGCCGTTGTGCATGGAAGACAAACATCTCCAGTTTGGTCTCCTCTGTCCAAAGAATACTGTCCCAGAAATCTTATGGTTCCTTCAAATGCAACTTTGCAAACTTAACCCGTGCTGACATGTTCTTTTTAGAAGGCAACCCTTCCAAACAAGAAATACTTGTACAGTATTTTTCTAATTGTACTGTCATTTAAGATGCTAACTGAGGTCTGTAGAGTCTTAGATGTAGCTCCTGGGTTGTTTGCAATTTTTCTCTGAGTGCTGGATGGTCTGACCATGTGTTGAATTTGCTGGGATGTCCACTCCAGGGAGGACTGTCAACTGCCTTGAATGTTTTCAATAATCTCTCTCACTGCAGAATAATGGACTTCAAATTGTTTACAAATTGCCTCATAACCCTTTCCAGATTCATGGACAGCAACAATTGCTTATCTAAGATCATTACTGATATATTTCCCCTTTGTCATTGTGTTAACATACCAGAATGTTCCAGACTGGCAAACTGCCAAAACTTCTGCTTTTAGGCTGGTTACACACCTCCAGTTAAGCTATCCAGCAGGCTATTCCTCATAGGCATAGCCAGATACTGCCGTTCACTGCCAGACCCCATTGAATATAATGGTATCCAGCAGAGAAATGTCTGGTTTCCGGTATGAGCATCAGGTTTTAACCAGGAAAAACTGGTCCCGCTGGATACATTATAGTCAGTGGGCTCTGACAGTGCACTGCCCTATCCAGCTAGGATGAATATGGTCAACCTCTTCTGCTGGAACAGCTTGCTGGATAGTTTTACCGCAAGTGTGGAACTAGCCTTATTGAGGTGGTCACACTTGTTGAAGATCAATAAATCAAGGGCATTTGATTACCACCACTTAGCTGCTATTTACTCTCCTAATTCATATGGAAGCAGTAAGGGTGCACTTAATTTTTCAAACACAGCTTCTGCATTTTGGCCTCGTTTTTGTTAAATTAAAAAATTACACTGTTTAAATTGTCATGTGCTGTTGTTCATCTGAGGTGGTGTTTACTTAATTTATAGGTCTTCTAAGGACTGCATGTTTAATTATTATGTTCTAATATGTAAACCCATGATCTTTGTTTTTCTCATGACTGTATATTTCTATGAGTCCTGATTCCTGACGTGTGTAAAAATGTACCCTTACATTTTCTCACCAGTGGTGTCATACACATATTATATAACTTATGCCTGTAGTATGGCATGTGACATAGTAATCACATGCAACTGTCATCGTCGGCAGCTTGTAAACAAAGACCAGTGGGTATTGCAGGAACTTGGCTAGATACGAGAGAACTTTTTCTGTTATTTTTTACAAGATTTGCTTTAAAGGCTACTGTTACTCTGTACATTGTATAATAAACTACCGGAAGACCATCAACAAGCTGCTGCTGACAGTAATTCCATGTAAAACATTTAAAACTCAAGTTACATCCCCAATAACTGGCTATTAACTTCCTAACTCCATGCACTATTTTTGCAACTGCCAGTTTTACCCCTAAATCTCCAATCATCCCCTCCATTGATCCCAACAGGCACACATTTGGCTCCATTGTAATGGATACCCCGTACCTGCCAATAGTGCAAATTTAGGATCTGGAATCTGTAGGCTGAAACTATAGGAAAAAGCTAGCTAGAAAGACAGAGAGGGAGAGAGAGAAATAGATAGATAGAGCGATAGACAGATAGATACATGTAGATACACTGATAGCCACAGAGGGAGAGAGAGAAATGAATATATATAAACAGACAGACTATGCCCATTTCCTATAAATATACAGTGGTCCTTGAAAGTCTGTGAACCTTTTAGAGTTTTCTATATTTCTGCATAAATTTGACCTAAAATGAAATCAGATTTTCACACAAGTCCTAAAAGTAGACAAAGGTAACCAAATGAAACAAATGAGACAAAAAAATTAGTCTTTGTCATTTATTTATTGAGAAAATGTAGGAAAATTATCCAATATCAATATCAATATCTGTGAGTGGCAAAAGTATGGAAACATTTGCTTCTAGTATCTGGTATGACCTCTTTGTGCTGCAATGATTGCAACTAAATGTTTGCAGTAATTGTTGATTAGTCCTTGGAGGAATTTTAGCCCACTGTGTCCGTACAAAACACCTTCAACTCTGTTATGTTGGTGGGCTTCTTTCCATGAACTGCTCACTTCAAATCCTTCTATAACATTTCTATTGGATTAAGGTCAGGACTTTGACTGGGCCATTCCAAAACTTTAAAGTTATTCTTCTTTAGCCATTCTTTGGTAGAAGGACTTGTGTGCTTAGGGTCGTTGTCTTTCTGCATGACCCATGTTGTCTTGAGATTCGGCTCATGGACAGATGTCCTGACATTTCCCTTTGGAATTTGCTGATATAGTTCAGAATTCATTATTTTATCATATTTTAATGATGGCGAGCCATCCTGGCCCAGATACTGCAAAACAGGCCCAAACCACTACTGTGTTTTACAGATGGGATGAAGTTTTTATGCAGTGCTTTCCTTTCTCCAAACATAATGCTTCTCATTTAAATGTAAAAGTTCTAGTTTGGTCTCATCTGTCTAGAACACATAGGCCCAGATTTATCATCCTTCATTACAGAATTTCAGCGTCAAAAAGTCACAAGAATAGGGCAAAATGTAAGTGATTGCACAAAATGTTGTGACTTTTTGCACTCGCACAAAATTTAGCGACTTTTTAAATTTTTACACCACTCCCTCCAGTTTTGTAATGCGAGTAGAAAAGTAGGTGTGGTAAGCTATGTTAATGAGTTTAACTCCAGATTTATCATTGAGAAGAGGGTGGAGTAGAAAAATTGGAATAACTTCTCTAGACAAAAGTGTTAGGTAAGCCAAATTTATCAGACACCATGCAACATTTGATAAATGTGCTATAAATTACTCCAATGCAGACTCAAGCAAAACTTACTTCAGAATTTCCCTCAAGATAAATTCCCTACGTAGTTCCAATAGCAATTTAGCTTGCCCAAATTATCTTTAGCAAACTGCAGACAGGCTGCAATGTTCTGTTTAGAGAGCAGGTGCCTTCTCCTTGCAATCCTGCCATGCACACCATTGCTGTTCAGTGTCCTCTTGATGGTGGACTCATGAACATTAACATTAGATAATGTAAAAAAAAGGCTTTTAGTTGCTTAGATGTTGCCTTGGGTTCCTTTGTGACCTTACGGACTATTACACATCTTGCTCTTGGTGTGATCTTTGTAGGTCCACTCCTCGGGTGGGTAATATTTGTCCTGAATTTCCTCCAGTTGTATACACGGTGAAGTCCAAACTCTGTAGATATGGTTTTGTAACCTTTTTCAGCCTGATGAGCATCAGCAACTCTTCTTCTGAGGTACTTAGAATCTTCTTTGTTTGTGACATGATACATTTCCACAAACGAGTTATGAGGATCAGACTTTGATAGATCTATGTTCTTTAAATAAAACAGCTAGTCCACTCACACCTGATTGTCATCCCATTGATTGAAAACACCTGTCTCTAATTTCACCTTCCAATTATCTGCTAATACTAAAGATTCACATACTTTTGCCACTCACAGACATGTGATGTTGGATCATTTTCCTGATGAATAAATAAATGGCCTAATATTAAGTCTAATATTTTTGACTAATTTGTTTGATTTGGTTACTTTTATCTACATTTAGGACTTGTGTCAAAAAATTTCAAGCACCAGTGTATATATAATGAGTGTCATATGTTGCATACAAGCAAAAACTAAATTCCATGGCTTTTGGTGCAGGCCAGAGATGTCCAACTGGTGACCCTCTAAGCCTTTTGTTTGGTTCCAGCCTAGAGAAAGCTCCACTGTCTTTTTCTAGTAAAGTCATTTTTGGCTAAATAGGATCCAGCTAGCAATCATGTACCGCATATATACAGCCCACCTCATAAAAAGTTTGAAAGGGAACAAAGACAGACAGGGTGAGGGTTGGGGCAGCTGAAGCTGGGTCAGTCACAGCAGTTATGAAGTCAGTCAGTTATGACAGCAAGAGTGATTGGTGTGCTCAATGGGTAAATGTGAAAGGCACAACCTTCCAGGGAAAAGAGATGCAAAGATAGAAAAGTAGTAAAAAATAAGAATACAAAAGTAATAAACCATTGTTCGTAGTTTAAGGACATGAGATTTATGATGTGATGTTTGAATGCCTCATTCACTAGAAGAAGAACAATTCTAACTGCAGATTCACACTTTAATATAGGAGCAATAAAAGCCAAGGTCTATTTCAATACCTTGCAGAATTAAGATGTTTGCATTGTACCTGCAAAAAAAACCAGCTCGGTCTAATGGAACTACTAAGTATTTTCAATGCTGTTTTTTTTACAGATGATCAACTGCAGAACCTTGTTAGGATGATGTACATATTTTAAAAATAGTCATTCTCTAATTTGATAACTAAGATGACTTTTCAGACACTGAATTCAGTGACCACATGTGCAGAGTATTGTTTGTTGACCTGCCCTAAAGGGTCAATTGGCTAGTCCGCTTTGTATATAGAGCAGAGTTCCTCAACTCCACTCCTCAGGGACCACCTGCCAGTCATGATTTGAGAATATCCCACAGAATGAATACCTGTGGTAAGTCCTCATGAATCGACACTAAATATATCAGCTGCTCAATACTAAGGAAATCCTGAGAACATGACCGGCATCACTGATATAGAGTATATGTTCATGCATCTCTATGCATGTATTCCTCATATTCTGTGCGTACAGTGGCCAATTTACTCTATTGGAAGCCTATAAGAGGGACGTTGTCAGGAAGGGGGGTTTGGGCATTGGTTCCTGGGTGCCAGAGACTGCACCAACAAACTGCTCGGCCTTGGTCTGGGTCTGAAATACAGGGCTAGGGCAGCAAACTGAATCTCTGAAGGAAATCTATGTGTGACTGGCCTACAAAGCCAAACAATTTCTCCCTAATCTCCACAGTTTATGAGATCAGCGTTCAGGGACTGACTTTTAGTGTATTATTTGCACATTAGAGCGAAGCCCATCTATAGTCATTTAAACCATATCTATAAAATTCCCTAGAAAATGAAATCAAATCACCTCTAACCAAATCCAGCTTGTAAAATTGCAAAATTCACTGTCGTCCACAAAAAGCAATTAGAAAATGTGCCCTGGAGCAAGATATACCAGTGACAACAAATGTCCTTGCTACAGTATGTGCATGCTATGCTGCGTCCTCTTGTTTTATGTTAATATGCCTTATTAAGTAAAGCAAAAATGGGAAATGCAATTTGAAATGCCAGTGAGCAGAGGCGGGATGGTTGACTTGGCCGGCATTGAAACCATCCATCTATGTGACTAAGTGCTTTAGATATCAGGTCTATTATGATTATGATGGCACTAGGTATAAACTTGCCTTTGCGTAGTTGTTAGAGGTCTTGGTGTGTCAAGATCAGTGCAAGACGGATGTATTGAAACAGTTTCAACAACAATTACTTTGCCTTTCTTGGTAGAATAAACCTGTCCTTTCCATCATATAGAACCCCGGCCATGGCAGATGATAAAAATCAAAGCTTTGTGATGAGAGTGTGCAGGTTAAGGACTCCTCTGTCACAAGATTTATCAATGCAAAGCTCTGGATGCTGGAACGCCTTTTCTGGAGTCTGAGGGGAGCAGGTTAACAGCCGCCTCTGTGCCCTTTAAGACATTCCTCCAAGTGAAGAAAGCCGGTACATTTTTCAGATTTATTTTATTTAATCCTGAAAGTCCTGGGCAAAATGCAGCCCATCAAGAGGAAATGAGATCAGGGAAGGGAAAGAAAAATCAAGATGTGCAGTCATTCGGGCTGTAATTAAATTTAATAGCCAGTTTATCCAGTCCATAGAAATGGTGCATGGTAAAGAGATACACACGACGCAGAGCCTACAGCAGGAAATCATTTGGCAATAGTTTATCCATCTGGAAAAAAGACACTGCATGAAACCAGCAAGTGTGAACAAAATATTCATCAGTATTATATGAGATTACTTTATCATGCCATTGAATTTGACACATATTCTATTTCCGATAATGCACAGTATCCCACGCAAAATGCAAATGTAATAACCATACCTAGAAGATAGGCAGAAGAGGGGAACATTGAGATTCCAGATAATCTGCTCTTGTAATCTAACACACAATCTCAGCATGCTAAGAAATACCGCAAAGATGTCTTTTTCCTCTAATTACAGAACATCACCCACAAGCTAGCTACTTAAAGGTAAAGTCCTTCGCATATATCACTAATGCCTAAAAGCATTTAACAGGTAGAGATTTTTACTCAGCCAATGTAAATACATCTTTTTCTAAAATATCGTTATTATATTTTAAAGGAAAGGGTGATCTGGGATCAGGATAGATAGAGGGAGAGAAGCCGAGCGCTGTGATATATAGGTTTATAGGATGTGGAACTGGATTGTATAGGATGTGGAACTGGATGAGTAAAAAGTGGAGACAGGACTCCTAAGACAGACAGTAAGAGTCCTGATTACCCAGCCCACATAAAGGATGATTAACAGCTCCTGTATCAGTGTGTAGACGGCTCTCAATCGTCCTCTGTGGGCAGAGTAATCAGGACTCTTATTGTCTCTCCTAGGAGTCCTGTGAGGATGTACTCTGCTTTTACTAGCGTCCTGGCTGCCATGGTAACAATTAAGAAAAAGGTAGATGTCGGATCCGGCGATGCGCCGAAACGACGTTTAGCTTAAGGCCGGATCCGGATTAATGCCTTTCAATGGGCATTAATTCCGGATCCGGCCTTGCGGCAAGTGTTCCGGATTTTTGGACAGAACAAAAAGCGCAGCATGCTGCGGTATTTGCTGCGTCCAAAAAACGTTCCGGTCCTGAACTGAAGACATCCTGATGCATCCTGAACGGATTTCTCTCCATTCAGAATGCATGGGGATGATCCTGATCAGGATTTTTCCGGCATAGAGACCCGAGGACGGAACTCTATGCCGGAAAACAAAAACGCCAGTGTGAAAGGACCCTAAGGTGTCATTTTTTAGCGTTCATTCATTTTTATGTAATAATTTACACATTAATAAAGTATCTTTTTAGTAACTATAGAATATCTTTGGAATAACTTCACAAGTATGAGTGCCAGTCTCATAGCTTATTAATTAAAACACACGTTTCAGAAGGGGTTAATCAGAGAGACTAGAGCACCTAACTAAATTTGCATAGGAGTGAGCTATTCACTTGACAATAAACCCTCATGTCTTATTCTGGTCCGCAATTGCGGACAAGATTAGGCATTTTCTATTATAGTGCCGGCGATGTGCGGTCTGCAAATTGCGGAACGCACATTGCCGGTGTCCGTGTTTTGCGGACCCGCAAAACACTTACGGACGTGTAAATGGACCCTAAATGTAAGCCCTGCAATAGAAAGACACTGAAGGAAAGTTCATCCCTAGACGGTGGACTGAAGGAATCACTACTACCCCAGTTGTTTGGGTCCTCAAATTTTGTGCCTCTGCATGTCAGAAAAGAAACTGCTATGCTTGTGTGCCTCTGCCTGTGTCAGATTTTAAAAGCTTTCATACCAGTAATCTGAGTCTGAACCTGCTCTGTTGTTTCCTTACTTTATTAATCTGGGATTGCACTACATATCACCAGTCTGGGCAACCGCCCAACAGGGTGCACCATCTTTTATTGTGGTACACTCTGGTAAATGGTAACCAGGCCATCCTAGGGGCAGTCTAGAGCGAAAACCATTGACTTCATCACAAACCCCAGACCGTGCAGTTCCCATGTACCAGACTTAGTGTAAAAGCACAAAACTACTCCTGATTACAATTGATTGTTCCTTTAGGGGGCAATGTTTTAGTATTGCATTGTACTCATTTTGAGCTCAAATTTTTTTTTTCAATTGGTTTTTATTGAAAATTGTGAGCTTCTTTCTCTGTACAGCCTTGGGATTCTCTAGCAGCAGGCTCTGTATTTTTACCGTTTCCTGTCAGATGGCTCAGGTGATGGCTTCTTACTGCTAACCTAATTATATTTCAATTCTAATCTTATGGATAAGAATGTGGCTTAAATAAGTATTTAGTAATTTAGAGATAAGGTTTATAAGATGATCGGCACAAAGTGAAAGCACAATTCACAAAGCTAGAAAAACAGTTAACCCTTTGTGACAGAACAGCTGTATATTTTTAAGTGACCAATTAAAAAAATGATTTTTTAGCCCAAAATGAGTAGAATGCAATCATAAAAAAAATTGCCCCCAAAGCTGTACTTTGCCTTAAAGTGTTCAGAATTCTAGTGGTCATTGCACAACTTCTTCTTCACAGGGAAACATTGCGGTTGCATGGTCTCATAAACCACTGACCATGGTGCTGCCAAAAGTTGTCATGGGGCCCTTTTGCAGGTATTGTACATTGCAGGTATGATCAAATTTGTATTTGAAAATGGCGGTGGTGTACAGTATCATAACTGATGGAAATGTCCACTCAGTGCTCGACGCCTTTAATAAATTGTGACGAAGATGCAACCATAGAGAAAGTGGTTGTCTACTTTTGTGTATAACAATATTCTGTACCCTGTCAAATATTAAGCCAACTCTGCTGCAGAAAAACCTCATGTAACTTTTATACGTAATTTATCTAAGGATATGTAGCCAAGCATGAAATCTGCCAAGCATAAAATGTTAGAAGATATAAACTCCTGGTATTTTTATTTTTTTTCCATTTAAGCCACTTTACAAATGCACTGCACTAGTGTACGGCCACCGTGGAGATAACCAGCGGATCAAAAATTAACATTCAAAAATCCTAGCTAAATATAGGTCACAACAAGCAGAAAGAAAAATCCCTTTCACTAACAGCATCCGTGGAGTGTGTTTCTCAGTATAATGACAGGTTCTGCATATAACTGCATTGACACATTTTGATGCCTTGTTTCATGTAAGATATATACTTTGTAATGCACCAAGAGTGGTGGTTGTTCTTTCAGAGGACTAGACAGAAACCAACATATGTGATGGATACACTGGAGTGATGAACAAGGGCGGACTGGAAACAGTGGCCCTGGAAAAAAAAACTAAAAGTGGCCCCCATGTTATAGGGGAGTCCAAACTGACAGAAGGCGAGGCAACACATGGTGGGGTTAACAATATCACCAAATAATGTCCCAACAAAACCATATACCACAGAGCAGCACAATATATTACCCCGAAAGCTGTCCTGTTGTGCCCATCTATAGATGCCATTTTCTGTCCCCCTCCAGTTTTCTCTGATTAAGATATGGAGCAGGGGGCTTAAGAGATGAGATGTGGGCCACAGAGGGCATATGCGGTCGCTGGTGTGGTACATGAGTTTCTGATTCTCACATCGTTAATTCCCATTGAGAGCTCATTATGTACCTGGCCAACAGCAGAGAGAAGGTCTTGGGTGGCCCCATGGGCATCGGCCCATGGAAAATTTCCCTGTAAGGTCTATGGCCAATCCGCCTCTGGTGATGAGGCAAATGGGAACTGGTCATAGTATAGTGGGTAAATGGGCAAACTTCACATGCGAACCTAATTTCATCACATGGCAGAAATGTGGTGGATGACACAATCCACCTCCAAGAAATGATGTAGTGGTTTGAAATCGCCCATCTGCAATTTCAATAATCCTGTGTGTATGCGGTTTATAGTAATGGTAATTTGTCTGCAATTTTGTTGCCAAGGTAAAATGTGGTTACTTATCACTCATTTTATATATTGTTATGTAGACATCTTTACCTGGGTTATGTGATAACTTGGAAGCCATATTGGGCCATGGGGAACACAGGCCTCCACTACTACAGAAAGTGAATATTGTTCCTGTGGATCTCCACCAAGCACCTACATACAGGAGGAAAATGGGACCCAATGTTATCAGCTTGACTATGAGGCAGGGCTGTAGCTATATGGCAGTGGTGGAGAACCTATGGCACGGATGCTAGAGGCGGCACTCAGAGCCCTCTCTGTGGGCACCCTCACTATGGAAAAAGTCTATTGTGTACCAATATGCCTTAGACTTCTGCCATTCATCAGTGCAGTGGGCACTATGAACATCACAGGCAGTGCACTGAATGTAGGCTTTTATAGCTAAATGATAAAGTACATGGAAAATACACTATACTGGACTGTAGTTATTCAGGGTAAATTGCCGTGTTGGCACTTTGCGATAAATATGTGGGTTTTGGATTACAGTTTGGGCACTTAGTTGGTAAAAGGTTCGCTATCACTGATATAGGGAAAGCAGGGGAAGCAGCTACTTTGAGGCTCAAACTCAGAAGAGGTCCATCCAGGATGAAGACTAAAAGATTTTATTGTCAGTGCCCCCTCAACAGTATTATACAATGACATTATATACAGTGACAGTATATATAGTGACATGACATACAGTATATAATGGTAGCGATCTTGACTATCCACAGGAGTGGGAGTTGCACAGGTAGGAGTTTTGCCACGATGGCTCATAATTTAAACCTGCCGCGAACAGCAGGAGCCCCGCTGATTATTCAGGTCACTGCTGTCAACTGTTTGTTACTTTGGACTAGTTACAGCTCGTTGTACAGCACTACTACAGCACATATACTCCATGTGAGTTTCAATGCTGTACATCCACAGCTCAGCATAATACAGGACTAGAACAGCTCTGCTAATCCAAGTGCTTTATTGCTGCACATCCACAGATATGCATTGTACAGCACTACTACAACTTTGCTACTCAAGGTTTATTTCAACCCTACTTCATCGCCTCACGTCCACTGTTCAACACTGTACAGCACTATTACAGCTTTGCTACTCAAGGTGTGCTTCAACTCTGCTTCATTACTGCACGTTCACGGCTCAGCACTGCCCATCACAAGTACAGCTCTGCTACTTTAGATTTTTCAAATCTGCTTCGTGCCTACTTCTCAGCATTGTACAGCACTAGTACAGCTTTGCTACCCCAAATGTTTCAAAATCTGCTTCTCTGCTGGATGCCCACTTCTCAGCATTGTACAGCACTACTAAAGCTCTGATACTCCAAGGGTGTTTTAATACTGCTTCATTGCTACACAGCTACAGCCCCAGATCAACTACTTCTCTAAATCTGCTATGCCCTTGCCTCCAGGTGGCACATAACACTAACCAGTTTTGAAGAATGAAAACAATAGATGGTCAACATCTATCCAAATGTAGATAAGGTCCCCATTGCAGGACCTCATGTAGTCAGCTTTACTATGAGTGAACCAAAGACTGAAAATTTATTTTCGGCATAGACATCACCTTTCTGTATTACTCCATTCCCATCCATAACTAACCAGTTTCAAGCCCTGAAAACAAGACCTTAAAGGGGTTGTGCCACTCATATAAAGGTATCCCAGCCAACAGATATCAATGTTATATCACTTTCCCCAAATACCACCATTTATCTAAAGTTATTATCCTACCATTGTACCCTGTACACTTACTGTTGGTTCCGTCCTGTAGTGGAGCCCTGTAATCCCTTCACTAACCACTCCGCTATCTGTAGTCTCAGTTATGGATGGCTGGATGGACAGACAGATAGATAAACAGACAGACAGATACAAACATAAGAATAAACTTGACAATTAGAACAAGTTGTGTCTGTTCCAGTTACATAGAGCATTTTGAATATGTGAAGGTAGAAAATGAACTGGTTAGTGTCACCCGTCTTGCTCATATCAGGACACATCTCACTGCCCTAAGGCATGATGGGACAGCAGTCACATGACAAACCAGGAAAAAGGATTCAAGCATGGGAGATAAGAGAAAACTGGAAAAGAGGTAAATGTGAAAAAAAATGAAAAAAAAAAAACGGGATCTAGAGTTCGTGATGAAAATAAACCTAAAAATGAAAAGTAGTTTATGGCATTACCCCTTAAAAAAAAATATACAGTATATATTTATTTTGTGTATCTGTAAAATTAAAGTTCAAACTACAAGTTAGGTTAATGCACATGGCTGTTCCTTCCAGTCCAGGTTTATCAGAATGAAATTCCAAGAAAAAACAACAAGAGCATGCTTGGCCCCAGCATTAATTCCTGTTATTTAACAGCATGCCTACCCTGATTGTTTTGACTAAAAGGAAGAATAAGCAGCGACAATTGAGAAGGCACGTAGTGCAAATTTCTCCAGTCTCAGCAGTTTCTGTTATGGCCACATCTATGAATTTTCATGGCTTCCTAAGAATTAACAATCACTGGAATATGCACTTCCTTTGAAAATATAATAATCTGTGCTATCAATGATAAATGAAAGTCTAGAAGATCGGTCATTGTCCACATTACACAAGCTCATCGGTGTCTTCATTTAAAATCTGTAGACTGTCTGCACGTCTTCAAAGGACACTTTTTTCCCCCTATTTAAATAAATTATTACCCTTGCAAAATAATGTTCCGCATTGCAAAAAGTGGAACTCAAGCGCAGTGCTGGCATTTCACTAGCATTTGACTTGAATAATTTAGGCTTTTAAATTCTTGATTACACCTCATGCTTACGTATCGGAGCACAATCCAGATAGTATTATAGCTTGCAAAATGAGAATGGCAAACTCTATCTTCTACATCTATTGCTCAGCGCTTGAGCCGGCATGGTGTTGTGTTTCCTGATGGAGGTCATCCTAGGTGCGCTTGTGTGCTAGTGCCAGACACAATCACAGCTTTGACAAATACGTTCCTCTCGGCGCAAAGTGTCCATTCTCAGGAATGAGACAGATCTTCATTTACTTCATTTAATTATTTTTATTGGTTTTCATCAAGATCCACGTGAGTGTTGATCTAGAATATTTTTAAGCCCCCCACATACTAAAGGTTGTACTATACAAATGTACGATGATTAATAATTTTGTCCCAAGCATTAAAGTTGGTAAATCGAAGAGCTAAGCCCCATAAGAAGAATTTTAGAAAAAAAAAAAAATATTGTTGGCCTAATCCTATCCTGATTCTAAAGCTCAGCCCCTTTCACATGAACGCTAGGTAATTAGGGACCCCACCAATTACACATACATTGATGGCCTATCCTATGCATGTTCTTAAATAAAAAAATAAAAAACATTTCATAGATTTGTTCCCTGTTATTTCTTGGGGAAACACTTGTAAGATGGTTGCCAATGGGCCTAGAGTAAACACAACCTTTTTGCTAATAGCGAAAATATAAAAGGATCTTTTTGTAAAAGGCTGGGTTCAACTTCAGAGAGCAAAATATGGTTTCCATAAAAGAGATGTTATAGCTAAACAAACCAGACAGATGGACCTGCTCCTCATGCCAGCTGGAGTATAACACATATGAAATAAATATTGATACTCACTACTTTTCCAGAGTCTCTGGTTCAAATTCTTAATAACCCAGGTTTTCCCTTGGTAATTAGATGATCATGTATCTTAGGTCTTGCATGTCTGGACGGCTTTCAGGTGCTATACTATTTACAAGTAAACTTGATCTGTCCACTCTCTTCCTTCCCGGAGGCATGTCTGAGGAGGCTTGGTTGCAATATGCACAACTCTGTAATTTCATTTCTTCCAGTGGCCCACTCTTCCAACTGGCAAAGGATCTCGCTAAATGTAAAACCTTGTGTTTATAATCCTTTCCTCACATGTGGTGTCTCTGGGCTACTCCTGGGGGAATGGGACTTTATCCATGTGTGATCTCTTGGGAAAATGGACTCAATTGCCCAATTTTATGTGGAGACTTTGTCTAAGGCTTTCACTATGGCTTACAAGTCCTCCATAAGCTGGTGTCTTCAGACTTCAAAAAACTTCAAAATATTCTCCCATTGGTACAGAACACCAGCAGTGCTGCACAGTTTCTTTCCAGATTATAATCAGATGTCTGCTGGAGATGCGGAGTGGAGAAAGGTACCATAACCCACACGTGGTGGCAGTGTAATAAAACTAACCAATTTGCCTTTATATTTCCTGTCCCTTTCCTCTGTTTGTCCTTGATTACACCTTTTATTGTATTGTATTTTACATATGTATTAAAATTCAACATTCAACATGATTGTTATTGTCTGTATTTCTATATCAAATAAGTTAATGAACTTGTAAAACTAATACAGACACATGTACTACATTGTAAAACTAATACAGACATGTACTACATATACAGTAATTTGAAAAGTATTCATACCCCTTGAACTTTTCCACATTTTTTTTCCATTACACCCACAAACTTAAATGTATTTTATTGGGATTTTATGTGACAGACCAACACAAATTAGCAAGTATGTGTGAAGTGAAAAGAAAATAAATTTGGCGTGCATTTGTATTCCTCCCCCTGTACCCTGGTACCACTAAATAAAATCCAGTGTGACCAATTGCCTTCAGAGGTCACCTAATTAGTAAAAATAGTCCACGTGTTTAAGTTGTTCTCAGTATAACTACAGCAGTTCTGTTAGAGCCTCGGGGGTTTGTTAGAGAACATTAGTGATCAAACACCATCATGAAAACCAAGGAACACACCAGATAGGTCAGGGATAAAGATGTGAAAAAGTGTAATTCAGGGTTAGGTTATAAAAAAAATATCCCAAACTCTAAACATCTCAAGGGGCACTGTTCAATCTGTCATATGAAAATGAAAGAAGTGTGGCACAACTGCAAACCTATCAAGACATGGCCGTTCGCCTAAACTAACAGCTGCAAGGAAAGCACCAATTAGAGAAGTAGCAAAAAGCCCATAGTCACTCTGGAGGAGCTACAGAGATCCACAGGCTTGGGTGGAGAATCTGTCCACAGGACAACTATTAGTTGTATACCCCACAAATCTGGCCTTTATAGAAGAGTGGCAAGAAGAAAGACATTTTTGAAAGCAAACCATAAGAAGTCCTTTTTGCAGTTTGCCACAAGCCATTTAGGGGACACAACAAACAAGAAAAAAGGTAATATGGTCAGATGAGACCAAAGTTGAACTTTTTGGCCTAAATGCAAAACAAAAGTGTCATATATCTGGTGCAAATCTGGCGCCAGGTCCAAAAAAGTGGGCATAGCTTGGTCGGGGAAGGGGACAAGCCAGCAGACCCATCTCATCCATTATTTTCTATGCCTGGTTTAGGTGTAGAAAATAGTCTAAATGTAAGACAGCTAGAAAGCTGTCTTACATTTAGAAGTGGCAGTGGATCAACTGAAGTTACGTAGAGGCAGGACTTAATATGACCGACATCTAAAACACCGGTCTTAATAAATGTGTCCCTATGTGTGGCAGAAAACTAACACTGCACATAACCCTGAACACAGCATCCCCAGCGTAAAACATGGTGGTGACAGCAGCATCATGCTGTGGGGATGCTCTTCTTCAGCAGGGACAGGGAAACTGGTCAGAGTTGATGGGAAGATGGATGGAGCTAAATACAGGGCAATCTTAGAGGTAAACCTGTTAGAAGTTGCAAAAGACTTGAGGTTGGGATGGAGGTCCATCTTCCAGCAGAACAACGACCCTAAACACACAGCCAGAGCTACAATGGAATGGTTTCGATCAAAGCATATTCATGTGTTAGAATGGCCCAGGCAAAGTCCAGACCTTTATCCCATTGAGAATCTGTGGCAAGACTTGAAAATTGCTGTGCACAGACGCTCTCCATCCAATCTGACTGAGCTTCAGTTTTTTTGCAAAGAAGAATGGGCAAAAATTTCAGCCTCTAGATGTGCAAAGCTGGCAGAGACATACCCCAAAAGACTTGCAGCTGTCATTGCAGTGAAAGTGGTCCTACAAAGTATTGACTCAGGAGGGCTGAATACAAATGGACATCACACTTTCCAGATTTTTATTTATTAAAACATTTGAAAACCATATATTATTTTCTTTTCTCTTCACACATACTTGCTACTTTATGTTGGTCTATCACAAAAAATCCCAATAAAATACATTTAAGTTTGTCGGTGTAATGTGAAAAAAATGTGGAAAAGTTCAAGGAGTGTAAATACTTTTATAAGACACTGTATTTATGTAATATGTAAAATGCCATATCACATGTTGCTTTTCTTGAATGAAGTATGTTTTTGCTTTTAGAACATCAGAAGGACTTGTATTATTTTACTATTTATCTACTGTTATTACAAATGCCTTAACATACACAGAAGTATATGACTGACAAAATAAAACTACTTGATGTAATCAGTGAAGTTTGCATGTTCTCCTTATGTTTCCTCCCACACTCCAAAAACATACTGGAAAGGAAGGCCGGGTTCACATGGCCATTTTGTTTTCCTTTCTTCTGATCCATCAGAAGAACAGAGAAATAAACAAAAAATGGATCCTGTATATTAAGCATCTGTTATGCCCATTTTGCATCTGTTTCAGCCATTTCCATCTGAGATCCGTTATTGTAGATGGAAAAAAGTCCTATACAAAGTCCTATCCTGTCTAAAATAACAGATCCCATAAGGAAAATGGTTAAATCAGATGCAAAATGTGCATAACTGAGCTTAACACATGCCTAAAATACAGGATCCGTTTTTTTGTTTATTTTTTGGTCTTCTGACGAATCAGAACAACGAAAAAACAAAACGGTGATGTGAACCCGGCCTTAACTGGTCCTTGTGTGAGAAAACAAACTTAGATTGTGAGCCGAACTGGGGACCAGTACTGATGTGAGTGACGCCATCTCTAACTGGTACTATGGAATAAACTGGCCCTACGTAAGCATCATCACGTAAGCATCAGCTCCACAACATCAGCAGAGAAATCCTAGCCTATATTCCGTCTCTCACCAACCAGCTTCTATGTCAGCTCTCAGCACTGCTGGTCAGCAGCAAGCAGAGAGATAAGAAAGAATTCCCTCACACTCCATCATCATTCATTTGACCCGTTCCATGAACCATATTAAAATTAGATGGCAATCAAATGTCTTTGTCTTAAATTGCACCTTTCCGATGATCTGCTTTTAATTCCTCATGAAATAAGCACCTTTATTTGAACTTTGCATTTTGCCATTCCCAATATTAATCCTGAAAATGTATGAACAAATCGATTACTGAGTGATACCATTTCCTTAGTCCAGGGATGGGCAGACTGCGGCTCTCCAGCTGTTGCAAGACTACAACTCCGAGCATGCAAAAATTGCTTACAGCTATCAGCCTACAGCAGGGTATGGTGGAAATTGTAGTTTTACAACAGCTGGAGAGCCGCAGTTTGCCCATCCCTGCCCTAGTCAAAGGGGTGTGTCCCTTCATAGACTGAATACAGCTGGAGAGCCACAGTTTGCACCATCCCTGCCCTAGTCGAAGGGGTGTGTCCCTTCATAGACTGACACTGTGAGCATTAATTGGACAATAACAGTGTGTGGTGACACATGCTTAAGTGGTAACACCAAGCTGTCAATTTATTTATTGTTATATTATTGGGAATACAATTATTGCTTATGCACACAAACGTATTTTTCTTCCCTTTCCGTTCTGTTCTCTCACATGTCCGTATGCGGAACCATTCATTACAATGGGGCTTGAAAAAAACGGAAAGGACTCTGTGTGCATTCTGTGTCCATATGTCCACATGTCCGTTCCACAATGTCCGTTTTACAGACAAGAACAGGCATTGTTACAATCGATTCACCAAAAAAACGGATGCAACTGGACGTCACACAGATGTCATCCGTTTTGTTTTGCGGATCCGTATATTTGCGGACAGCAAAATACATATGGTCGAGTGCATGAGCCCTAAAACAGACATGTCATAAGGGCCAACAGGTGTACTTTATAGTGTAGAGCAGGCCTATAAACACATGGCTTTACTTATCTTGTACTGTTCCTAAGTTACAGCACTGCATTAGGCTTCAGTGCTGCATTCACAGTTCTACTGGTTGCTTTTGGAACCAGTCAACAAGCTCACCTCTTGCAACCTAGTTGAGAATTTGTGATGCAAATGTTCTATGTTCTATTGCATTTTCAAAGAGTTCATTTTCCCTGCTGCCCATCCCGTTACTTTACAGTGGAGTAATGAGAAGACATCACAGAATAAAAATCACCAGAGGAAGCCCGCATTAAGATTTCAGTTGTCAAATATGAATGCTGTGGTTATAGGACGTAGCTCAAAAACAGTACAAGGTAAGTAAAGCAAAGTGCTTACAAGATGACAACTTTTAATTTTTAATTTAATTTTAATTTGTAAAATAATGCTCGCGTGAATTTCTTCTTTAAAAGATTTGAAAATCAGATCACAAAGCAAAATAAATAAATAAATAAGAAAAAAAACAAAGCAAAACAAAAAAGAGCACAAATAATCAACACAATAACGTCTGTGCAGCCTCCTGAACTCTTCTTCCCAGGCCACATGCCTAGTGTGCCTATAAATACCGCCCTGGATGTTGCCCTTACATTATGTAAGGTGCTTTGTCTCGTGGTTCGGTGTAAAAAATCAGTGATCCCTAATTCAAGCTCAGCAGATAACAATGCCCCTGTGTCTGAGTGTTAAGAGTAGCAGAGGTTGAATGAACAAGATGGAGCAAATAATGAGCACAAATGAGTGTAGAGAATATGCAGAGTATAAAAGAGAGGAATCTCTGGACCAGATTCTTCTTCATCTTCTTCCTGGAGAACATGTAACAGTAGTCTTACCATCACATTCATAAATCATGACTAGCAGTAGATGAAAAGAAAATGTAATCCTACATGTGAGATCGGTGTCTGGAGGACGGCGCTTCCAAATCATTAGCAGGTAAAACTTACCGTAGTGTATTTTCCCAGCTGACACAGGGAGGGGAAGGTTTCTTGATGCGCTTTTCTGATTTTCTCTGTCAGGTCATCGAGCTCGGCTGTCATCTCATAGTTCTCTGTACACTCCTGTTTCGAGGGCTCTTTCTTCTTCTTGTTTCTGTCATTTCTCACTGCTGCAGGAGAGATGAAGACACTTCAGATACTGGCTACTGGGCTTAAACACCCTCTCAGAGTGATTTCAAGTATGAGAAAACAGGTATCTAACTGATAAGTGTGTGATAATGAAGATATATCTGGATGCCACATGGTGAGCATTTATCTGTACAACTGCTAGAAATATTCCCACTGCAGTGTAAAATACCATTATATCACTCTGTGATGACCTTTTGATATCTAAACCTGAATGTTATCTAGCCAGTTCAAGATGAAAGGGCTAGTCCAAAAAAAGGCAGTGAAAAAAAATTAAAATAAAGTCAGAATTAGACCTGTCCTGGTCTGACAAACTTGCACCTGCGCCATTGCTTCGGGTCTTGGGACATGAACAGTCGCTGCTCCAGAAGCGGAAGTAGAGCCTCTGCTCTTGTGTCAGTACTCGTGGCAGTGGCACAGGTGCGAGACTGTCAGGACTGGCCAAAATGACCACTCCTGTCAATCGAGTGGCAGGGGAAACATTTTCAGCTTGCAGGTGTAGAACTCTAGTTCATGAGACAAATCAATTTGCTTATCTCTGGTCAAAATATTTAAAAAAATAAATAAAAGCTACTGATCTCCTGCCACTTTCATTCCAATGTGTTCTGGATTCCTACCTATCTTTACTTCCCGGTCCCTCTTAAAAAAAGAAATGTGACAGCTCAGCCTATCAGCTCAGATAATCACTGGCCACAGCAGTTTCTACTTTCTCGAGAGGAACCATTGGTAGAGGAGCAGTGGGAGATCTGTTATTTTGTAAAGCCCATCAGACCCTTTTTAAAAATATTTTTACCAGTTAAACAACCTTTTTAAAGAGGATATATATAGAGCTATTCAAAGAAACCGATAAGAAAATTCTAAAATATTGTCTGATCACTAATTTATTGCACATAGCTACTGAAGTTATAAAGAACCTCCAGAAAGATTTACATTCATATCTCTGATTGATAATGGCAGATCTTGTTTTAGCTTGATCTGTATAAGATTTGTGCTTTCGGTTTAGTTGCTCATCAACATAAGAAATAAACCAACATATTTGAGGTTCCAGACAACATTATGTCTCCTAGACTAGACATCAACTTGTCCAGGGTGATAAAGTATGCACATGACATAGAAGTAGCCTATGTGGCCCTTAGAAACGGACAGCCGAGCCCTGGTTGACCCCCATCTTCTTTACTATTGGATAGAAAACTTCCCTCTATAAAAGAACTGCTTTGTTAGCAAAGAAGAAGGTACAATGGCTGGCAAAAGTTTGTGCACCCATAGTCAAAATTACTGTTACTGTGAACCCTAAAGCAAGTTGAAGATGAAATGATCTCCAAAAGGCATACAGTTAAAGTTGACACCTTACCTTTGTATTTTAAATATCTTAAGGTCCAGAGCAAAACTTTGGGCACCCTGTATGACTAGTACCTAGTAACATGCCCTTTGGCAGGTATCAGCTTCAAACACTTTTTGTAGCCAGCATCCATTCATGCAAAAGTCTTCAAGATTCCAGGGCCGTCTTGATAGACTGATCTTTTGAGATCTATCCAGAGATTTTCAATGATGTTCAGATCAGGGGACTGTGAGGGCAATGGCAAAACCTTCAGCTTGCGCTTTTGAGGTAGTCTATTGTGGATTTTGAGGTGTGTTTAGTATCATTATCTATTTGTAGAAGCCACCCTCTTTTAAAGTTCAGCTTTTTTACAGTTGGTGTTATGTTTACTTCCAGAACTTGCTAGAATTTCATTGCATTCATTATTCCCTCCACCAGCAAAATGTTCCCTATGACACTGGCTGCAACACAACACCAAAGCACGATTGATCCACCTCCATGCTTTATAGTTGGAGAGGTGTTCTTTTCATGAAATACTGAGCCCTCTTTTCTGCAAACATACCTGTGCTCACTGTGGCCAAAGAGTTCTATTTTAACCTCGATCCACAGGACTTGTTTCCAAAATGCATCAGGCTTTTTTAGATGCTTTTTTCCAAACTTCTGACTCTAAATTTTGTAGTGAGGATCCAGAAGAGGTTTTCTGATGACTCTTCCATGAAGGCCATATTTGTGCAGGTGTTGCTGAACAGTAGAACAATGTACCACAACTCCAGAGACTGCTAAATCAGGTCTTTTGCAGTCAAAAAGAGGTTCTGATTTGTCTTTCTAGCAATCCTACGAGTAGCTGTCTCTGGAATTTTTCGTAGTCTTCTAGACCTTCTCTTCACCTCCACTCTTCCTGTTACAGTAACTGCAATTTCTTAATTACATTTCGAACTGAGCAAATGGCAAAGCTATCTTCTCATAGCCTTCTCCTCCTTTGTGGGCCTCAGCCACTTTTATTTTCAGAGCGTTAGGAAGCTGCTTAGAAGAACCCAAGGCTGCTGTTTTTTGGGACAAGGTTAAAGGAGTCTTGGAATGTATAAAGCTTTGCAATTTGCATCACCTGGCCTTTCCTTAAAATCATTGTGAACAAGCCTTAACCCTAACCCTAAAATTATCTGACTGCTCAAATCTCCTTTGGTTTTTATACTTTTGTAAGGTACTCCTTTCCTTTTTTTTCATTCTAAAACTGTACAAAACCAAAATAATACACAGATATTGCTTAAAATGTTGAAAAGTGTTTTCATCTTCGACTTTATGCCTTTTGGAGATCATTTCATCTTAAACTTGCCCAATTGTTCACAGTGACAGTAATTTTGACCATGTAACTTGTGCTAATGTACAAAATTTCCCAAATGGTTATGAAGATGGTATGTAGAAATACCTGGCATCAAAATAGAGGGCACAGTTTAATCTTTGCTCTTGGGACCCTCTCTTCTATATATGCCACTGATGATGGTCCTTCTACTCTGATACCATCCATGAACTTTGAACAAGCCATTATCTTCTTGTTAAATGTCAAAAGAACGAGGCTTTAATTAAAATATCAAGAAAGAACGAGAACCCTGAATCGAAAATATCTACCTAAAACCTATAGGATAGGTTTACATGGTCAAGTTTTTATGCAGGTTTGAAGCTAAAGACAAGGAGCAGACTCAATCTTTCTTTTTTTACATGTTCTTATTTTATGAACCTGAAGTGGAGACCCAGACAAAATGTCTAGATACAAGATTAGAGGATTGTAAATATCCAGCCTTCTCATTCAGAATTTCTATTTTTTTAATCAAGCATTACATTGTCTATGATTTGTTAAAGGACTGATACAAAATTCGCTGATAATGTATTATTATAGTATCAGTATCAGAGAAGGTGGAGAACGTGAATTTACTTGCTGTTCATTATACTTCTAAAGTTCAATGCCTCCACATTAAAACACTGCACCGCTATTAGCTTTTGGGAATATAACCCTATTAGCAGACTGACAGCTTTCCTGAAGCTACTTAGCTCCATGGCTGCTCGTGGAGCACAAACACATCATTTAGGGCAGTCTTATGAATTTCTGCCAAGGATTCCCAGATACAAGGAAATGATTCACAAGGGAATCACGCTACAGTTCTTCTGCAGCAGCCTCACTGCTATCTGATTTTTCATATCCTAGAAGTCTTACAAGAAAACAGAAAATCCCCTCTTCCGTCCTAAAACATAGGTACTTAGGAAGCAAACCCCCCAAAAAACAAAACTTATACTGATCATCTACATACAGGATAAATCTATTACATTCCTATTCACTACCTCTATATGCACATATATTACTATCTATCTATCTATCTATCTATCTATCTATCTACAGTATCTAATATGTATTATCTATCGATCTGTATTATCTATATATTTTATCAATCTATTTATCTATCAATCTATTGTATTTATTTATCTATCAATCTATCTCTTTTAATTCTGTCTATCTGTATCATCTATATATTCGATCTATCTATTTTTATTATCTATATATCGTATTTTTCGCTTTATAAGACACACTTCCCCCCCCCCAAAAGATCCCCCATAACAATGCACCAGCAACAGATCCCCCATAACAGTGTCATCCACAGACCACCATTAGTTCAAAACCAACCAAAAGCACACCTTTTGGTTTCCAATTTTTTTTTCTTATTATTTTCCTCCTCAAATACCTAGGTGCGTCTTATAAAGCAAACAATACAGTAATCTATCTATCTATCTATCTCATCTTTATATTCTATCTATCTATCTATCTATCTATCTATCTATCTATCTATCCATCCAGAATGACACAGGCAATGCAGTTGAACAGTATATTTTGATTACCATGAAATAACAATTCTGGAGAATCTTAGAATGCTACATTATGCTAGTACTATCTTATTCCTCCTAGAAATATGTGAGAAAATTAACAACTGGGCGTTACCATTTCCTTGGAAAAGGGGTGTGTCCCTGCACAGTCTGGCATGGTAAGCCCTGATTGGATAGGGTTACACTATGTAGGGACTCACACACAACCAGTTGTCATTCTATTCATAAATTCCTAGGAGGACTAACAGAGGAACAGCACAGCACAGAGCTCTAAGAAAACGCCAAATCTTGTATCTGCAGCACAACACAAGATACAGATAAACGGTTTGGAGTGTGACTTTTCTGGGGCTTGCAGCCATCTTTTCTGAAGTTTGGCTCTGGCTGCAGAATTATTTACTGGGGAATAGAATTATCTAACAGGGAAGCCAGCGCAGGTGACAGGTGAGTACCAGATAGCATGAGGTGAGGGTAGGTAAGTATAGGGTGCACATACAGGTGGTACTGACCATCCAATCAATATGGGAATAACTGTGCTCCTTCATGGGCCCTCATGGCCGTTCTGTCACTAGCTTTCACAGAAACCCTGCAATCGCTAGTTGCACGAGTGCCAAGCCAGAGGGTGGCAGAGATCTAGTCCTGAAAAGGGCTACCGACTGTTTACTGCAATAATAGTAAGGCTATCGCTTTACTGTACAGTACAGGATGAAGAATGCCTGCAGAAGAGAGATAAAGAGAACCTGTTCCTTTGAAAATGCAGTGTAATCTGCAGGAAACATGTTATGGAGCAGACTGATAGAGAGTTTTATGGGAAAAGATTCAGTAAAACTTGTAATTTCTACATTTAAATCCCTGCTCTCTACGTTTAGGAGTCCAGTGGGCGGTCCTAACAGTGACAGCAATCTATGAATGCACATTTATAGAGGGAAGGCTGTCAATCACTGAGTAGGACCACCCATGTGACTACTAAGGCTAGAATGGCCAGTGATGTCTATCTATCTGATCTATACATCTGTCTGTCTATCTATCTATCTATCTATCTATCTATCTATCTATCTATCTATAAAACAAAGCAGCACATTCACAAATAAAACCAGAAAAATATCATTAAAAAAACACTGCACTCTCATATCTATCCTTCTATCTATCTATCTATCTATCTATCTATCTATCTATCTATCTATCTATCTTTGTATCTATCTATCTTTGTATCTATCCATCCATCCATCCATCCATCATTGTATCTATCTATCTATCTATCTATCTATCTATCTATCTATCTATCTATCTATCATTGTATCTATCTATCATTGTATCTATCTATCATTGTATCTATCTATCTATCTATCTATCTTTGTATCTATCTATCTATCTATCTATCTATCTATCTATCTTTGTATCTATCTATCTATCTATCTATCTATCTATCTATCTATCTATCTATCTATCTATCTATCTTTGTATCTATCTATCTATCTATCTATCTATCTATCTATCCATCTATCTATCTATCCATCTATCCATCTATCTATCTATCTTTGTATCTATCTATCTTTGTATCTATCTATCTATCTTTGTATCTATCTTTGTATCTATCTATCTATCTATCTATCTATCTATCTATCTATCTATCTATCTAATGTCTATCTATCTATCCATCCATCCATCTCTATCCTCTGCTGTGCCTCTCAGAGATCTGTACATAGAAGCTGGGAGAATAAAGGCATTGCTTTCTGTTGACTCCGCTGGGTGTACTTGAGCAGTCACAACTTAATTATCTTGATTTAGTAGACTGGGTTAGACGTGACAAATGTATATTATTTTGCATAAACTGCCATATTTCTGCTCCCTTTTGCACACTTGCAAATAGTTTTAATAAAAGAGCGTGTGGGGTAAATCTGTTACATTCCTGCTGGCTTCATCAGATTATTGCTGAGATTTCTAAGTAAAAACCATCCATCTGGCCTCACTAGCCTTAGCTTCCACACACTCAATACTACGGAAAATTAGATTGTTCTGATTAAAACAAAATGTGAAAAATTCACCAAACAGTTTCAAGCCTGATAATCCATCTCTGGTCCAACCCTGCCTATAATAAAAATAAATCAGAAGCCAGCAGGTTTGAACCTAATTTTTTAAGCTTGACATTTTCCTCCGCGTTTCTTTCTTAAATGTCACCCCATTCTACAAGACTGAGTGATTCTGTCCCCGGGGACCGTCAGTCATTGCAAAGTCTGCCACTGCAGCTCACCAGCCATGGCTCATTTTATTTCTCAGCCGTCACTTTCATCAGAGGTGCAATAGATCATCAAAAACGCATCAGATCCAAGGAAACGCGACGGCACAAGGGTGGGCCATCAAAGCAAACGTGTCATAGATTAGACTGTGATGTAAAGTCCATGGATTCTACATCTTACTACATAATGTAAATGTGGGTGGAGAACAAAGCAAGTAGATGATGTTCTTGGAGCTCTATGGTCAAGACCAGATCTTCATAAAGTAAATAGGGTACTAAAGAACCAAGGCCGAGGAGCAACCGGCACCTCAGCAACCCACAAAGTGATGTCCCTTTATTTTTACATTTAAGCTACTCCTAAATTAAATCCATTGCTGTCTTGATTTATATTTTATTTCCATTATACACTGCTCGTATCCAGGGGTTACACCACCCTGCAATCCGGCGGCAGTGGTCGTGCCTGCGCACTGTAAAAAGCACCAGCTTATGCGAACTACCGGCCACCAGAAATACCGGTGCCTTTTCCTACAGTATGCATGCGCGTCCACCGCTGCTGGATTGCAGGGTGGTCATAACCCCTGGCAGTGTATAATGCAATGGAAAAAACTAATCCAGCGAACAAAAGAGGAATATGGGCAATCACAATACATTAGTAGGTGCCTTGTATTAACTTTATCTACATGATAAATGCCATTTGCTGAAGTGCCAAAACCCCTTTAAGACATTGTATGGGATGTGCTCTGTTACGGCGACTGCTTCTATATTCAGTGGATGTGCCTTCAAAGTCATACAATGCAACATCCCTTTAAAAGCCTTTAGGACAAAGTTAGGAAAAACTGTCCTTATATTTACGATGTAAGTGGTTGGAGAGGGGACATATTACGTCCTAATGGAAATCATTGGCTAAAAGACTTACTATGAAATAAGCTGTATTATTTACATAAAGCATGGTCCATAATTTGGATGCCTGATGGACATTTTGGGGGCCACTTGGTATTGGCTCACTAATTTAGTTATTAAAACCCCATTTCGCTCAGTAACAATGTTACCTGCAGACAGTTTTAGTGTTAAAGAAGCTCTGGTATCACGCGGGTGTCTCTGATGTTTCTGTACAGACCATTCTAGAATAGTTTCCATTATCTCAGGGTTTCTTTATTATTTAACAAGCTCAGTGTCCACCTCTACTACACAGTGTCCGCCTCTACTACACAGCGTCCGCCTCTACTACACAGTGTCCGCCTCTACTACACAGAGTCCGCCTCTACTACACAGCGTCCGCCTACTACAGCGTCCCGGGGCTCTACTACACAGCGCCCCCTACTACACAGTCGCTCTCACAGCTCTACTACACAGCGCCCCTTACTACACAGCGTCCGCCTCTACTACACAGCGTCCGCCTCTATTACACAGCGTCCGCCTCTACTACACAGTGTCCACCTCTACTACACAGCGTCCACCTCTACTACACAGCGTCCGCCTCTATTACACAGTTTCCACCTCTATTACACAGTGTCCACCTCTATTACACAGCGTCCGCCTTACTACACAGCGTCCGCTCTACTACACAGCGTCCACTCTATTACACAGTGTCCACCTCTATTACACAGTGTCCGCTCTACTACACAGCGCCCGCACTTACTACACAGCGTCCGCTCTACTACACAGCGTCCGCTCTACACAGTGCCCGCTCTACTACACAGGTCCGCCTCTACCAGCGCCCGCTCTACTACACAGCGTCCGCTCTACTACACAGCGTCCACCTCTACTACACAGTGCCCGCTTACTACACAGCTCCGCCTATTACACAGCGTCCACTTACTACACAGTGTCCACCTCTATTACACAGTGTCCACCTCTACTACACAGCGTCCACCTCTATTACACAGTGTCCACCTCTACTACACAGTGTCCACCTCTACTACACAGCGTCCACCTCTACTACACAGTGTCCACCTCTATTACACAGTGTCCACCTCTATTACACAGTGTCCACCTCTACTACACAGTGTCCACCTCTACTACACAGTGTCCACCTCTATTACACAGTGTCCACCTCTATTACACAGTGTCCACCTCTATTACACAGTGTCCACCTCTACTACACAGTGTCCACCTCTACTACACAGTGTCCACCTCTACTACACAGTGTCCACCTCTACTACACAGTGTCCACCTCTACTACACAGTGTCCACCTCTATTACACAGTGTCCACCTCTATTACACAGTGTCCACCTCTACTACACAGTGTCCACCTCTACTACACAGTGTCCACCTCTACTACACAGTGTCCACCTCTACTACACAGTGTCCACGCTCTATTACACAGTGTCCACCTCTACTACACAGTGTCCACCTCTACTACACAGTGTCCACCTCTACTACACAGTGTCCACCTCTATTACACAGTGTCCACCTCTACTACACAGTGTCCACCTCTACTACACAGCGTCCACCTCTATTACACAGCGTCCGCCTCTATTACACAGTGTCCACCTCTATTACACAGCGTCCACCTCTATTACACAGCGTCCACCTCTACTACACAGTGTCCACCTCTACTACACAGCGTCCACCTCTACTACACAGTGTCCACCTCTACTACACAGTGTCCACCTCTATTACACAGCGTCCACCTCTACTACACAGTGTCCACCTCTACTACACAGCGTCCACCTCTACTACACAGTGTCCACCTCTATTACACAGCGTCCACCTCTATTACACAGCGTCCGCCTCTATTACACAGCGTCCACCTCTATTACACAGTGTCCATCTCTACTACACAGCGTCCACCTCTACTACACAGTGTCCACCTCTATTACACAGTGTCCACCTCTACTACACAGTGTCCACCTCTACTACACAGTGTCCACCTCTATTACAGTTTGTCATTTTGCACAGCAGCTTCCTTTGCACACTGTCAGATGAGCGGTCTGTTATGTGACCCCATATTCAGTGTAGAGTAACAGAGAATGTGACTGAGACTGATCAGAAACCTGGTCTACCCGCTCCACCACACAGAAGTTGCCAACTCTTGATCAATTGGCTGTACATCCGATTGTTCATATTAACAATCCCCACAAAACATGCAAGACTGAAAGCGGTATTCAGTTGTGTGAAGGGACCAGCTTATACAATTATAAAAAAAACATTATGCAAAAAGTAATAAAGTAATGATAATCAGACATGTACCATACACACAACAACCAACTACGAACAAAGGGAAAAAACAACATGACCAACCACCTTATCAGCAGAAAAAGATCAGGTTTTGGCCAAACGTAGACAATTATCTACGTAATGATTTTCATTTTCCCATTCTACCAAATCAGCTTTACGGTCGTGTGTAATCAATAACCGCACTGCTGGAGACCGAAAAACAACAATACTGCACAAAGGGTTAATCCAACAAAGTCTCCGTCAGAGTATATCCACACAGGACATGCTGTGGATTTGCTGCTGCGGATTTACAGAAATTTCATGCTGCGAAACAAAAAGCATAAATTAACCACTAATTAAGCACAAATTAACTACGGCTGCACGTAGTATAAATGGGGAACTTTCACAGTGGAATTGCGTGAAGAAAATCCGCAGCATTTGCATTTTCTGTGACATTATCTGGACATGCCGTTTGCATCTTAAATAAGAAGCATGCCAATTTATTGTGCGGATATCCGCTGCAGAGTTCACCCTTTGCAATGCAAATCCACAGCATTTCCACACCGTAACCTGCAAAATTTGGTGCAGATTTTGGCACGGAGGATTATCGGCAGATCCGTTGTGAATTTTGTGGAAAATGTGCATTGTGCTTAATATATGTGGCTGTACCTTTAATCTGCAGAATATCAATTTATGTTGCTGATGTCCACCTCAGATTCAATCTGTGGCAAATGTGCAACAAATCCGCAGCAGAAACCTCACCCTGTTTGGCACATTTTGAGATAGATAGATAGATAGATAGATAGATAGATAGATAGATAGATAGATAGATAGATAGATAAGATAGATTAGATAGATAGATAGAGGCACCAGGAGAGGTATAGAGTGGGCTCAGCATGCATGTTGGTACCTGCATTCCTTGTATTTAATGGAGGCCATTTTGGCACCAAAAATGATAAAAAGCAGAGTGGACCCAGCATGCATGTGGAACCTGCACTCCCTAAATTTTATGGTGGCCATTATCACACCTAACAGGTAGCATTTAGTGTTAGGTTCTCGTCTTACAGAGATCGCCTTGACGTGTGGCAGACGGGCCCAAATAATTTTGTATAAAATGTATTTGCCAAGAGTCTGCAGAGTGCTGCTGCATTGCATTTTTTTCTTTGAGTTTCTAGCCATGGCAGCGTGCACCTGCACATTGGGATGTGCTGACTGACCCCTTTTTCTTTGTTGGCCAAAACCACACTCTTAGATAATGCAATTCTTCCCTTTCCTTGCAGTACAGAGGAGGAACAGGCCCCTACTACACCTGTAAAATGGGCACTTGAACTCATACACTGTATATCTCACAAATATCATGAGAAGACGAATCACTGCTGCAACCACCAGCAGTCTTCTGTGAATGGTGCAGAAACCTGGCCTGGTGTCACCAGAGTGGAAATCCAATACACATGTTGCCCATTGAAATCATGTAATGCTAGGACACAAAGGGTTTATCCAGAAGTGAAGATGAGCTTTGTAGCCACTTTAGCTAACTATTGGAGGTCCCAAATCAGGTAGACCCTTCTACTAACTCAGAAGGCCTTAATGAAGTATTTCAAAATGGGTTCTCTAAAACGGACAACTCCATTAAAGGGGTTTTCCCATGTCAGACAATGGGGACACATCGCTAGGAAATGCCCCCATTGTTTGATACACTGAAAATGGATACCTGAAAGTTGTGGAGGGCGCACTGTGCATGCGCCCTCCATAGAAATGATTGGTAGTGGTGGCCGCGGTGCGCTCCCATTCAATACTATGGGGAGAGCACTTGCTGTTGGCCAGACCTGGGGTCCTCTGGCCACCACCTTTCCCCGCTCTGTTCTAGGTGTAGGTATGGGTCCCAGAGGTGGGACCCGCACCTATCAGACAATGGGAGACATATCCTAGCGATATTTCCTCCTTGTATGGGAATTACCGCTTTAAATGAATAAACAATTTATTCCACTGTTTCCAAGTATAACTGGGTGGCAACCAGCAGTACCACTTGTCTGACAGCAGCTATTACCAACATTCCCCAAACTCCGTGATACATCATCCACCACTCCACCATGCAGAACTGATGATCAGGAGTTTGGGGGACCTTGGCAACAGTCCCTGTGGGAGCGGTGAAGGCAGCCATATTAGCAATCACCCATCTTTCCCAGTAACGCTTCTGACTAATAAATGGCTGAATTCATTTTTTCGCAATTTAAAAGAACGGGGCAACTAAACTGTTTTGTTAAAATGATACAATTTTTTTTTTTTTAGAATTTTATGCTGTATTTTTTTCAAGCAAATTTGTTATAAACACACACATTAAAGAGAATTCTGTTAAATAAATATTTTGCAAAACCTATATTGGCCGCTGAGTAGATTGATGTTCTTAATATACCATAGCAATGTGTATGGGTAAAGGGTAATAAGAAGTCAAAGGTGCCTCATCTATAAAGTGCCACCAGGTGTTCGTCTTTGTCTTGCCGGCAATCATATGACAGGCTGACTTTTCTTTTCCTTGGCTCTCCTCTGATTTAGTAGAAACAAGATCACAGTATTAGATGGCGAGCCGCAGTAGTAATTAGAAGGTTGGCTTAAATGGTGCCTTTTTGTCAGCTGAGGTCAAACTGTCTTAACTCCTTCTTTGACCCTGATCTAATATATATTATTTATAGGACTTTTCAGCACTTTGCAGTTTCGCCAGCACCTTGAATTTCGCATCAAAAACCTTTAATAACAAGAGTCAACTATGATTTAGAGGTGTTGGACAGAAGAGAAATTCCAGGTACACATTTTTTTTTTAAAATTTAAAGTTTCTGAGACAAATTAAGTTTTTTTTTCATGTGACTGTAAATCAGGGTGAGCTCTGAGCCTCTGAAGCACTAGCTGAGGACAGACTTTCCATCAGTTCATCACACAGAGTTAACTCACTAAGATAACGTTTTCTACTTGGATTAACTGACCCAGTTTTTTTGGCTCAGGAATGGAAACAAAGGCAGCAACTTGGATGTCAGATGACGTCTGAAATGGAGTAAAGAGGTTGCTGTGTGTTTTGCCAGGCTTGCTAGATAAGAAGTAGTCCTTTTGATACCACTGGGATCCATTCAAAGACAGAAAATACGTGCTGAGATAAATGGCTGACTACAGAGATGATGAAGGTTAAACGAATGAGAAAATAATACGATTAACCCCTTGACGTGACCATTTATGTTATATACGTTAGTATTATCAACCATTTGTTTGGACTGCTCCCGCCAGTAATGATCACAGGACATTCGTCTGCAGGGATCCCGGCAATCAGCGGGAAAAGTCACCAGTAACTGTCCCGTTTCTGAGCAGCACCACCCCAGGTGAAGTAATGCATTACACTCTTCTTGCAGGAATCAATGAGTGGTCTGTGTACTGCATGACCTGTGTACTGCATGATGGGTCTTCCAGAGTAAGTGGCGTTCTTTGCAGCTTTTCTCTGCTCTGGCTCATGAACAGAGAGTACCCCTTTAACTCAGGATTCTCTAATAGGCTATATAGAGAAAAGAAAGTGCACTGCGCTAAAATGGTATAATCCCGCCACCCCAAAGTTGAAGATGTGGAAGTTTCTGGCAACCTGATTAAAAGAGATGAACAAAATGAGAATCGATATGTTTGTCCATAAGCCCAAACGCGTCCATGTGGATTTTTACTTTAAACTCTTAAAGGGGTTATCCCATCAAAATGAATAGGATTAAATCTGTCCACGCTGCGATCCTTTGAATTTGCCTAAATATAATCAATTAGCTAATTTGCACCGTATTCGATATAATCCTCCCCCAGTTACCTCACTGTTGTACCGTGTCCTCCCTTGGTTACGGCCACCTTTCACCGGCCCAAAGCAATGGCCGCGCATGCGCGGCGGCCGAAACTACCTCGATATAGACTGTGGATGCCTTTCTTCCATGAACGCACACGGCGGCCACGCATGCGCGGTTTTTCAGTATCTTGTCCTTGCTTCTGAATCGTAGCCGCGCATGCTCTGTTTGTTGCGCAGCACTAGAGCGAACCTAGATTAGAGCCAGCAAGTCCGGGAGCAGTGACAGCACTGCTATGTATGTATGCACGGGAGCGCGCACGCAGTCAGGGTAGGCAGAGTCAGTGGAGCTGCAGAGCACTCATCCCGCTGTCAGTCAATACAGAGAACAACGCCCCATGACTAAGCGGGTAAATCACCTCCTCCCATTGGTCGCGTAGGTGCAAGGAACATCTTCTATCTTTATATCTGTTGGTTGAAAGACCTTCGGTGACGTCACTGGGTCACATGGGTCACATGGTCCAATCATGGAAGCTTTTGATTGGACGATGTGATCCAGTGACGTCACCGAAGGTCCTTTACCCAGCAGAATGAAGAAAGAAGAATGATCCCGGCACCTACGCGATCAAGAGGGTGAGGTTAGTTAAAGTTTTTTTAATTTTTAACCCTCTCTTCCCCTTTTTACATAACATTCTGTAATTACAATGCTAATATTTTCCCTTATAACCATGTTATCAGGGAAAATAATAAAGATTGGGTCCCCGTCTCCTAGCAACAATGTGGGAAAATCGCACCGCATCCGCAGTTGCTTGCGGATGCTTGCGATTTTCCCGCAACCCCATTCACCTCTATGGGGCCTGCGTTGCGTGAAAAACGCAGAACATAGAGCATGCTGCAATTTTCACACAACGCAAAAGTGATGTGTGAAAATCACCGCTCATGTGCACAGCCCCATAGAAATGAATGGGTCAGGATTCAGTGCGGGTGCAATGCATTCACCTCACGCATTGCACCCGCGTGGAAATCACGCCCGTGTGAATGCAGCCTTAAACAAATACTTTACATATATTACGGCTCCACTTAACCATTTCCCGTTTGGTTGACACTTTTCCCAAAACTTTACAAATATTGAGGCACATTTTCTAAGGCCAATGCTTCATATACCGGACCTAATCAAACTTGCGTGGGAGAAAGATGCACTGAATGTATTAAGAAGCGCTCTTAATAAATCTTGGGCTACCTGTGGGCCACAAACCTTAAAGGTGTAATCCAGTTTTTATTTTTTTTATTTATTAGTCTATATAACAGGAAATCATACCACGATGATAACTAATACACATGTATTTTAAATTCTGCATACATACCTTTATTAGCTCAGAAGTTTGACCCCTATATGCAGTAGAATAGTATAACCCATGTATCAGTCCTGTGTAATGTATTCATGGCCTAATTGACACGTCATCAATCATGTGACACCTCATATGACACATAATTTAATCCCTGACATTCAGTAAGTAACAGTGTTACATGACATACATGTGCTGGGCCAGCACACAGGACACATTCATGTGATACGTTAATAGGACCAGTGGTGGAATCATGCTTTTTATTGTGGTTATTAGAATAACTACATCACTGCGTGTACTTACATGGCTGCCTGTCTGTAGGTGATGTTGTGAAATGGCTGCCTGTCTCTTGGTGATGATATCATGTTGTTAATAAAGTTTAGCCTAAAACACACACAAATCTGTTTCTACATAAACACTGACAGACATGAGATAGTGCTGCATATATTACTAGTATTACTGTATATAATGTACATGTTCTGCTCCTCAATACACTACTATTCACCTGTTATATACCTGGGCAAGCCACATGATACTTGTGAGGGTAAGTTTAAGTCTACACCTGCTATGAGCATGCACAGATTTCAGGTTTAATTTACCCCGTTTTCTGCTGTAAATTTTAATAAACGTGTCAGAACAGAGAGGCTCCACCCACTTCTGTTGAGGTGCTAAACCCCACCCACTAGTTTAATAAAGTGGCACAAGTAGGGGGAAATCTCAAAAAGTTGCAATTTTTATGCACAACGTCATTTGCACAAAAATGTGTACCTTTTGTACAATACATCAGAACACTGCAATACTGCTTTGATAGATCCCCCACCGCCACCCTGGATTGATGAACTTTTTGATTCTTAAGAAAAAAAAAAGGCTAATGAAATACAGCATATCTTGTACAGCCCCTTTAAAAAAATCAAGAATATCTTCAATAGTATGTGAGTCACCTGACTAATACAATAAATAAAATGTAAAATGGTAAAAATGCATGAATGAATATATTCTTAGATGTCTGTCTGACAACTATCATCAGGGCGTACACAGTCAGAGCATGACGCTGAACTACTGGACCATGTTCCTGGCTTTAGGGGCAGGCATTCCACATTCGTCAGCCCCTATGAAAAACTAAAGGGGTGGTCCAGGAAAATTGAAAATACTCACCTCTTTCTTCAGTGCCATTCTTTACATCGCCAGTCTGGTCCGGTCCTGCCGGTATTCAACACCTGACTGCTGCAGCCAATCACAGTCCTTTCCGGTACATGGCATGAAACGACTGCGGCTAATCACTGCCCAGGCAGGAATATGGCACAAGACTGCTGAGGACAGTAATTGGCTGCTGCGGTCATGTACTGTATACCTGCACATTACTGCTGCTGTCTGTAAACAAAGAAAATGGCAACGGAGAAAAGGGTGAGGATACAATGATATCTTATTTTAATGCACTCTATGACATTGGCCACATTAGTAAATATCTTGGACAACCCCATTAAGATGAACACGCTCACTCTGGCTTCACTAACGTTCCTAAGGATGGGATACTCCATCTCTAGCCAGCTACAGCGGCATCCAACACGTGCAGTGTGACAATGAGGCCGAGGCTAGTGCACTGTGCTTGCACTGGAAGCTGCCAGAGCTGACCTGAGATAACGCATGACGCTACAGTGGTAATGTTTCGGGTATGTGCACCATGACTAATTATCTGAGCAGCCTTACCTCTGTGACTACAATACGGTAAGCTAAATAAAGGGGGGAGCAGGAATAAAATGTCATATTTTATATAATGCAGTTATTAATAGGGACACATTTAAAAAGTTAAAGGGGTAGGTCATCAGTATCTGATAAGTGAGGATCCAACACCCAGGAGCCCCTCAGATCAGCTGTTTGAGAAGGCAGCAGTGCTCACAGTAGCGCCGCAATCTTCTCGTAGCTTACTCTAGGCCAAGTGATGACACGTGGCCTAGGCGAAGCTCAGCCCCATTGTAGTAAATAGGGCTGAGCGCGATACCAAGCACAGCCGCTATAGAATGTATAGCGCTGTGCTTGGTGAGCATGGAGAAGGCCATGGAGCTCACAGGAGCATCGGTGCCTTCTCAAACTGATCCCCGGGGGTCCCGAGTGTCAGACCTCCACCGATCAGATACTGATGATCTATCCAGGGGGCAGATCATCAGTTAATCATAAAGTCTTGGAAAACCCTTTTAAGACAAGCAAGTGGTGGTGGTTTAGGGACATAAAAGATGTGGACAAGTTCCCGTGGTATAAAAGGACCATAAGCCAGAAAGATGCCGAAACATGAGAGGTGGTCATTCACTTTCTTTAGTCATTTACCCCAATCCTTGGGAACTTTCAATGAAGAAACAAGAGCAAATTCCATGAAGTACTCGGCAGTTAGATGGCACACTTTCTTCCCTTCTAATCAGACATCTCGGCAGTACATCATAACGTGAACAGAACAAGGCGAGATAAAACACATAATTCTAAAGTAATTAGCGTTCTCTGCTTTGGCCTTTCAAGTTTCCTGGCACTTAACAAGCACCTCTTAAAAATGAAGACATAATGCACTGTTAATTAAATGTGGGGCTGTATTAACATTTACTTGCTTGCAGTGATAAAGTACAAAAGAAAATGGGTCAGTCTGTTGGGTTTGCTTATTTTCCAGCTCCATTATAGCTGTCAATCAGGGAGCTAGCCAGGCCTAAAATTCCCTGTAAAAGCATGTTGAATCACTTGAATGCAAAAAAGCGAACATCTCATTCTGTTGTAATCCAAAGATTTATAGATGTCTCCTGAACACACTAAAGTTATATTCCTGCCTCAAACAAACAGTTATTGTATTATCGGCAACAAGAAAAGGAAGGGGGGTGGGGGGGGGGCAGGCTTGTTATGTATTCAGGACATCGAGAGTGAAATCCTGCTCTTAATTAAATGCTTATCACCCCTAGGCATTGCCTCCAGGGTTTCAATGTGTACGTTTTCAATGTCAGCGGTAGAACCTGCTTTGGACATGAGTTGAAGATTAAAAAAGTCAAAATATGTTTCATCCACAATTAAAACCGTCTCGAGAAGATGTTATGAAGATCCAACCAAAAAAGCTTCCTGTCTGTTGCATGGATTCAGTCAGGAGCGGACTGGGAACTTAAAGTGGAAAAAAAAACTAAAAGTGGCCCCATGTTGTAGGGGGTCCAAATTAACAGAAGGTGGGAGAACACAAGTAGGCAGGGGCAACACAAGCCACAAGTAGGCAGGGACATCACAAGCAGCACAAAATACCGCCCCAGCAGAACCAAATACTACAGGACAGCATAAAATACCGCCCCGGCAGAACTAAATAACACAGTGCACCATAAAATACTGCCCCAGCAGAACCAAATACCACAGTGCATCAGAAAATACTGCCCTATCACCATACTGAGGATGGTGATACAGTTGGATTCAGGAGGACACCTGCGGCTGCTGCCTAGGTCAGGGCTCGACAAATCCCAGGCGCATGGGTATTTGTCAGCCTGCTTGCTCTATTGAGCCTCTGGCGGCTGCAGCACTGCCCGGGCTGGTGCGTCCATGAGGGCGCACCTCCCGGGCGCAGCATGAAAAGAGGGACTGACAGGAGGGAAACGCTCAGCGCTCCCTCCTGTCACTCACTCATTGTAGCGTGGCCGAGCCCTGTATGGTCCGCGGGTACAGGAAGCATCTGTCTCCTGTACCCGGCCGGACTGACAGGAAGTGCGCACACAGTGTGCACTTCCTGTCAGTCAGCCCGGGTACAGGAAACGAAGGCTCCTGTACCCGTGGACCATACAGAGCTCGGCCACGGTACACTAGAGGCGGGGGAGGGAGAGGAGAAAATGACAAGAGGGGGAGAATGAAAAGGGGAGAAAGAGAATGACAAGAGGGGGAAAGATAATGACAAGAGGGGGAGGGAACGACAAGAGGGGGAAAGATTATGACAAGAGGGGGAAAGTGAATGACAAGGGGGGAAGTGAATGACAAGGGGGGAAAGTGAATGACAAGGGGGGAAAGTGAATGACAAGGGGGGAAAGTGAATGACAAGGGGGGGAAAGAGAATGACAAGAGGGGGAAAGAGAATGACAAGAGGGGGAAAGATAATGACAAGAGGAGGAAAGATAATGACAAGAGGGGGAAGATAATGACAAGAGGGGGGGGGGAAGATAATGACAAGAGGAGGAAAGAGAATGACAAGAGGGGGAAAGATAATGACAAGAGGAGGAAAGAGAATGACAAGAGGGAAGAAAGAGAATGACAAGGGGGGGGGGGGGGTGAGAGAATGAGAAGAGGGGGAAAGTGAATGACAAGAGGGGGAAAGAGCTGGGCGTTGTAGTGATGCGGGGACTGCAGAGGCTGAGCGCTAGGTGGGGGTTGTAGTGCTCAGTAAAATGTCATGGTGCCCGCTGTGTTTGTGCCCTCCGGACCCCTCTGCCCTCTCCTCCGGACCCCTCTGCCCTCCCCTCCGGACCCCTCTGCCCTCCCCCCTGGACCCCTCTGCCCTCCCCTCCGGACCCTGTAATCCTTGTAAGGGTTTCCACATGTCATGGCGGCCGCAAGTGGCGATCACTTAGACGCTGGCAGCGTCTGACGTGTCATATAACCTATTGAAGAGGGGAAGCATTATGGGGGGCCCTATATACTCGCACATTATGGGGGGCACTATGGAGAACAGGGGAAGGAACACTATGGGGGCATCTACTGGGGGCCCTATGTACTGGCATGCATTATTGGGGGGCTCTATGGAGAAGTGGGGGGGGGAGGAAACACTATGGGGGCATCTATTAGGGGCTTTATGACGCAGCTCCGCCTGGCTCCTAACTTTTTTAGCTGGCTCCTAGATTCCAAGGAAATTTGTCAAGCCCTGGCCTAGGTGCATTAGTATCTGATGCTCCTAGCATTAATTAATTCTGAGAGCACCAGATCAGTATGTACCTGACCAGTTGCCATGAGGAGGGCTCCAGCAGCCTCCTCGGTCTAGCACTCATCTAACAACTTTATAAGAGGATAATGAAGCAGCAATAAGATCTGTGTAAACAGTCTGCTAGTTACCTGCTTTGTGCACTATAAGTATCATGTACAACCAAGTGCCATACTTAGGTTTTCATTTTTTCATTATGCGCTCCACCTAATCCACATATCCACTCATCTGCTCCCAGACACTCAGTTCCCACGCTGCTCAGTGATGCTTCCGGCCCACAGTCTGTAATCGTTCTGATGGGTTCATGTGCACTGCTGAAGTCAAGCACTGGTCTTAGTGCCAACGTGTCCATAAGCAGCACATCACTGCTGGGTCATGTGGGGACACAACACTGCTGTGGCCAGTGACTAGCTTAAGTGGTGCACGTGACCCTTTTGGAAACCTATAGACCTGGGGGAACCTGAAAAAGTTATGTAAAGCAGGACAACCCCATTACGGCTGGGGCAACATGGCAACTTTGGCCGTGACACACATCAGAAGGTTCTATCTATATCCCAAGTAACTGCAACTAATATAAGCAAATGGGGTCACCCTGAGACCTGCTTGGAGACCGGCTTGGATTTCGTGTCATTATTGTGTCATGGTAGCTCACGAGTATCAACACGACTCCATTAACTTACATAAGTGTGCCACTTTCAAATGTAGCCCCAACCTAAGGAAGCACTCCAATAATGGTTTTGATCATATGCCCAGTTTGTTATGTTCTGTACATCAGATAAATAACTACACGGTTAATTCTGTTACCGATTTATTGCAGATTTATGACCTCTCTTCTGGTTTTTCGATGCACCACGTGACTCGCACTCTGACTATCCAAGTCCTACATCAGCAGTGTGGACTGGAAGTCAGTGCTTCTACACATACGCTTAAAGGGGTTGTCTTATGACAGACAATGGGGGCATATTGCTAGAATATTCCCCCATTGTCTTATAGGTGCGGGTGCCAGAGCCCCACAAAGTGGTGGCTGGAGGACTCTGGCCACCACCAAGCCGGCTCCCCATAGAAGTGAATGGGAGGGCACCACGCATGACCGACCACCGCTCCCATTCACTTCTATGGGCCCAATGGAAATAGCCGAGCCAGCGCTCGGCTAGTTTCAGTGGCCCTATAGAAAATTAATAAAGGGCGGCTGCGCAACACTTTCGGGGCTCTGTTCTCGATATAGGTGTGGGTTCCAGTGGTGGGACCTGCACCTATCAGATAATGGGAGCATATCCTAGCAATATACCCACATTGTCTGAGATGAGACAACCCTTATAATGTGAGTCTCATAGGATTGTACAGAGAGATTGACTTCCAGGCAGGGTGCGGATCATCTGGTACAATGGGAAATCCGAACACGCTGATAAATTGGCAACATAGCCACCAGAAACGACATGAACTGCTTGACTGATGTACTTTACGGGGTAAAATTTCTCGGCGCGGGCATGGCTTTTAACCCCTTGCTCTGCAATCTCATGAACTGCCTTCCATTGAAATAAATGGGAGGCAGAAACCATACAGCCGCCGGTGAAATTTCGCTGTGAGCATCCGCTCCAAAATGTATGAAATATATTTCCTAAAATAAAAAAAAAGGACACCAGAAGAACGAGGTTAATAATTGTGCAAATTCGAAAGGAATTTGTGGAAGAAGAAGAAGATAAAAGGCGCTGGTGAGATGCTTCGCTGTGCGGAGATAACATCATATTAATAAAGAAAACAACAGTATTATTTTTTTCACCGGTTTATTAATTGCTTGGCGAAATACTTTTGTGAGGCACAACAAGCAGAAAATGAATTCATGGGCTATTAATCTGTCATACATGGTAGTGGAAGAAACGCTCATTAGGTGGCTTGATGCAATTACAGTTATTATATAACCATCTTTACAGAACATAGAGCAAATTATGAATAATATCATTCAATCTTGCTTTCCCCTGAAAGACTTTCAAAGCCAGCGAGGGAGAACGGTTTTGCATGAAAGAAAGTGAAACCGTTAAGTAGCCGTGTGGGGGAAGTAAGAGTGGACCACATCGGCAGTGATGCTGCTCCACTTACAATCACTGTCCATTCTCCACATTGAAGTTGCACTTCAATGGAATTTTCTATCTGCAGACACCTTTAAGACACTGCCCTGGGCATACCTTCTCCATTTCCATAATTCTTGCTTTCTTGTCCGTTTTTAATTATGTAATGAAATCGGAAGGTACGGTTTAAGTCATTTGAAAATATGTAAAATGTAGCATAGCATCATGTATATGAATATAAATGCATGAATGCGAAGAATCCACTCTGCAGACACGTCTGCTTTTGAAAATACTTGTATTCCCATGAAATAACAATTCTGGAGCATCCTTTCTTACATTAAGCCATTCCTCTGCTATTCCTCTTAGACATGTATGAATAAATTGCTGAGGGATTGTTAACAATTGCCCTGTCAAAGGTGTGTTCTCATGAGGTCTGATAGTGGTACTGATTGGGGTGTGTGGGAACACAACTCAGACTGGTAACGCACGGCTAACAGTTTATTTATAAATTTGTATGAGGGAATAACAGAGGGACAGCACAAGGCAGAGTTCTGAGAAAAGACGCTCTAGCATTGTTATTTCATGGGAATGTATGCACTTACTAAGACATGTCAGGTGGACTGATGGGTCTACTTCAAACACTCAATGGAGTAAAAAATTTCCAAATGGATATGTTTCAATGAAGCCAGTGGATAATGGCTCCATCATCAATAAAAAGGACAAAGGATAATTCTTGCTCTTATAACCTTTTCTTATACTAAACCATTCACTCAAATCTCAATGAGTCTATGTGAATTATAGAGGGAGTTGTCAAAGGCCACTATCGGTCGGTACAGTGGTTATAGACCCCACAGGGATTTTTCCCAGGGGGCCAAAGACTATAGGGTCATCCAAGCCATCCTCACTGCCACTGGCCGGACACATACTTCTAGGGATCATTATTAGAGGGATTCCAGGCAGCATGCAGAAGGTAGGGCTGGCTTGGTGCTGTGGCCCATATCTCACCTCCCATGCCCCCTGTTCCATATTCGAGACAATTGGAGGACAGAACATGGCCGCTATTGACGGCCACCAGAGAGGGACTGCTTGTGGGGAGGTATTTTGTGCTGCACTATGGTAACTGGTTCTGTGGGATGGTATTTTGTGCTGCATGATGGTGTTACTAACTCTGCCAATTTGTATTGGCCCCATCTACTTGTCTTGCCCCATCTTCTGTCAATTTGGACCCACCTACATCATGGGGGACACTTTTTTCTTTTTTTCCAGGGCCACTTAAAGCTTCTAGTCAACCCCTGGTGACTACAGCTGAGGACGCCTTTCCTTATATTGGATGACAACTTATAAAATTACAAAGAATCACCTTGCAAAAATGTAAAAGATTAAGTGAAGGAGATGCAAAATCAGGGCAAGCCTTACTTTGGATGTTGCACCAGGGCAAGCCTTACTTTGATTGTTGCACTGTGCAGTATATTCTGTTGGCTTCTCACCCCCATATAATGTACTGTCATACAGTGTACAAACATTCATGCCAAACAGTATAGGCTCCATATAGCATTGTGCCCAAATAGTATCATATGTTGTCCAATCAAAACTTTCATAGAGTTGCCTAAATCACAATGTATACAGTATACAGTACCTGTACCTATATAGAGGTGCAACACTATGCCTAAGTAAACAGTCCTATACAGCACTCAAATAATACCAGCATACTGTGACCAAACACCATCACCATATTAATAAAAAAAAAAATATATATATATATATATATATATATATATATATGAGACTTCTACTGTAGAAGAATACTTACTACTAGTAAGTATTCCTATATAGTAGAAGTCTCATATTTTATTTTATTTTAGTTACTGGCTATGCAGCTATATAGTGTAGTGGTTAAAGTTCTGGGCTGTGATACAGAAGCTGTGAGTTCAAATCCTGTCACAAGCTTTTTCAGAAACAGAGGTTAAATTAGATTTAAATATTTATATATTTTTTTGCAATTGTAAAAAATGTATGGCACAAAATAAATGTGTATCCACCTACTGTCTGCTTCCGCCCCTTACCATGTAGATTGTAAGCCTTCACGGGCAGGTCCCACTATCCTTCTGTACCAGTCTATAACTAGTCTCGTTCATGCTTAATTGCCTGTATTATGTATGTGCACCGCTTATCATATGTACAGCACTGAAATGAATGGCGCTCTAATAATAATAATAATTACAAATAAAAAAATAAAAAAAATTATATCTATATATATATATATATATCTATATATAAATCATAATTCATAATATGTGGGAAACTACTACTGATGTTTTTAGCCATAATATATTTACATATATTATAATATATTATATATTCTAAATATATAATATGTGTAAATATATTATGGCTAAAAACTTATCTTAAATTAAGTTTAGCCTCTATTTCGGAAAAAGTTTGTGACGGGATTTGAACTCACAGCTTCTGCATCACAGCCCAAAACTTTAACCACTACACTATATAGCTGCATAGCCAGTCACCAAAAAAATAAAAAAATAGAAAACTTTAACTGTATAGGAATACTTACTAGTAGTAAGTATTCCTCTACAAAAGAAGTCTCATATTTGTTTTTGTTTTTTAGTAACTGGCTATGCAGCTATTATAGCTGAGTGGTAAAGTGCCTTGACTCTAATGCAGAAGGTCATGAGTTTGAATCCCAGCAAAAACTTTTCTGAAATACAGGCTAAATTAGATTTAAATACACTGGGGTGTCCCGAGCACTGACTCCATATACAGACATAGCTATATATGGAGTAAGAGCAGGGACTCCTAAGCCATGGACTCACACTGAGGGATTCCCTCACTGTACAGCGATCTTCTGCACAGAAATAGAGGCTAAATTAGATTTAAATACACTGACTCGATGCTCGAGCACAGGCGGTGTTCGGCCGGACTCCAGGATGCGCCGAGCATAGCGATGCTCGAGCCGAACTGGTGTTCGGCCGAGGATGCTCGCTCAACACTAATCTTTATCCATTTGTAGAAGCCATCCTCTTTTCAACTTCAGCTTTATTACAGTTGGTGGTATGTTTGCTTCCAGAACTTGCTGTAATTTAATTTAATCCATTCTTCCCTGACATTGGCTGCAACACACCACCAAATCACGATTGATCTACCTCCATGCTTAACAGTTTCATAAAATTCTGTGCCCTTTTTACTCCAAACATACCTTGTGGCTAAACAGTTCTATTTTAACCTCATTGGTCCACAGGAATTGTTTCCAAAATGCATCAGGAGTGTTAAGATGTTCTTTTGCAAACTTCTGATGCTGAATTTTGTAGTGAGGATGCAGGAGAGGATTTCTTCTGATGATTCTTCCATGAAAGCCATATCTGTGCGGGTGTAGCTGAACAGTAGAATAATGTACCATAACTCCAGAGTCTTCCTGAAGGTCTTTTGCAGTGAAGTGGGGGTTCTGATTTTCTTTTCTAGCAAATCTATGAGCAGCTGTCTCTGAAATCATTCTTGGTCTTCCAGACCTTCTCTTGATTTCCACTGTTCCTGTCATTTCTTAATTACATTTTAAATTGAGGAAATGGCAACCTGCAAATGCTTTGCTATCTTCTTATAACCTTCTGCTTTGTGGGCCTCAACCATTTTCATTTTTAGAGTGTTAGGCAGCTGCTTAGAAAAATCCATGGCTGCTGTTTTTTGGGACAAGGTTAAAGGAGTCTGGGTATTTATAAAGCTTTGAAATTTGAAACACCTGGCCTTTCCTAACAATGATTATGAACAAGCCTTAATGGGATATTTAAGTTCAGAGACATAGGTCAGTTATTTGAGTGCTCAAATCTCCTTGGCTTCTCATACTTTTGCAAGGTACTGTAAAATTGTATAAAAAAAAAAATACACTGATATTGCTTAAAATACTAAAAAGTGTAGTTCATCTTTGAAGGGACTTTCCAAGATTTTTATACTGATGACCTATTCTCAGTTCAGCCCCATTCAAGTGAATAAGGCTGAGGGCGATAACAAGCACAGCCACTATATAATGTACGGCAGTGTGCTTGGTACTATGGATAGGTCATCAATAAATAAAAAAATCTTGGAAAACCCTTTGAAAGGGGTTATCCAATCTCTATAATGACCCCCAGAATGCCTGTGCCCTTCCTCTAGAGCAGGCATGCTCAACCTGCGGCCCTCCAGCTGTTGAAAAACTACAACTCCCACAATGCCCCGCTGTAGACTGATAGCTGTAGGCTGTTTGAGCATGCTGGGAGTTGTAGTTTTGCAACAGCTGGAGAGCCGCAGGTTGAGCATGCCTGCTCTAGAGCATACTTACCTAATTCCTGGCACCTGCATCCCCCTGGATCCCTGTGCAGCCACCGGTGCTTCTCCCCGTCGTTCAGATCAAAACATCCAGCGATGGTGGGGATCAGCCAATAGCAGGCCGCAACGGTGACCAGCCTCCCTAGTGTCACCTGCAGGGATCCAGAGGGACCTGGGTGTCGGGGAGCTGGTAAGTATGCTCTAGAGCATTTTTGGGGTCATTATAGGGATTGAATAGACCCTTTAAGTTTATGCCTTTTAGAGATCATTTCATATTTAACTTGCTTAACTGTTTACAGTAACAGTAATTTTGACCAGGGGTGCCCAAACTTTTGCCAGCCATTGTAAATTGCATGAAGCAGACTATACTCTCCAGAAGGCAAATCACTAGGGCTCTGTGCAGATACTGAGCCAGTTTACTAGATTTTAGTTCTGAAGTCTGCATAATTGTGAATGCAGCTCTGCATCAGTTTTATGTAAATTAATTTTGTACATGTAACTGTAAAGTGGAGCTGAAAATCGGCATATGTTTTAGAATAGCTCCAAAGAGGATTTAAGATTTTATTTTCAGGTAAAATATCAGAATTACTAATAATTTTCAGACATACTTCGGGATGCAGAGGGGGAGAAGGAACATTTTTCAATTTTAAAATCTAAATTACTTTTCATATCTATGATTTTACAACGCACATTAAGCAGATGAGGAATGCAAGTATGCGCTCAGTATAGAAAATAATAAAAAAGACAAGCAAAAATATAATGAAAAACATAAACTAAACTTCAAGCTGATAATAAGTAACTTGCATTTGGCTTCTTAGATGCTAAAATCTGCAATATGTCAATGGAAAGTCCGTAAATTCAGATTCACCAATAGAGCAGCAAGAACAACTAATCAATGCTCTGTGTGAATCAGGCCTTAACCACTTGACGACTGCCCATCTATACTAACAAAAGATGTGTGTGAGTGGAGTCCGTGCTGAATACTCAAGTGCGCATGCGCGGCGCACTGACCAATCGGCACCACACTCCACGGACACTACAGTGCGGCATCCTATTGTAATGGCAGCGGGGCCCGGTACAGTCACTGTGTTGCAACGGGCCCCGCTCAGAGAAGTAATACTATGAGTAGCTATAACAATAATAACCATAATAACCAGCCATAGACGCCCATAACAGTGTGCCATCCACAGATCCCCCATAACAGTGTGCCATCCACAGATCCCCCATAACAGTGTGTCATCCACAGATCAACCATAACAGTGTGTCATCCACAGATCCCCCATAACAGTGTGTCATCCACAGATCCCCCATAACAGTGTGTCATCCACAGATCAACCATAACAGTGTGTCCTCCACAGATCCCCCATAACAGTGTGTCCTCCACAGATGTCCCATAACAGTGTTCCATCCACAGATCCCCCATAACACTGTGTCATCCACAGATCCTCCATAACAGTGTGCCATCCACAGTGAAAAACTGTTCCAAAAAAGAAATTTTTTGTCATCTAACATCACATAAAGTGCAAAACCAAGCAATCAAAATGGTGTATGCCCCCCAAAATAGTACCAATCAAACTGTCACCTCATCCCGCAAAAAATGACATCCTAACTAAGACAATCGGTCAAAAAATAAAAAAGCTATTGCTCTCTGACTATGGAGACTAAAACATAATTTTATTTTAGTTAAAAAAAATGCTATTATTGTCTAAAAATTAAATAAATAAGAAAAAGTATACATATTAGGTATTGCCGTGTCCGTAACAACCTGCTCTATAAAAATATCACATGACTTAACCCCTCAGGTGAACACTGTAGAAATAAATAAATAAAAACTATGCTAAAACAACCAATTTTTTGGTCACCTTGCCTCATAAAGTGTAATGATCAATGATCAAAAATCATATGCACCCAAAAATTGTACCAATAAAAAACATCAACTCTTCCTGCAAAAAAATGAGCGTCTGCACAAGACGATTGGGCGAAAAATGAAAAAAATATGGCGTTCAGAAAATGGAGACACAAAAACATTTTTTTTCAAAAATGTTTTATTATGTAAAATTGAAATAAACAAAATAAGAAAGTAGACATATTTGATATCATTTCATCCGTAACAACCTGATCTATAAAAATAGTGTATGATCTACCGTGTTAGATGAATATTTAAAAAAAAAAAAAACATTGCCAAAACATACATTTGTTTGTTACCTTGCCTCACAAAAAACTTAATATAGAGCAAACAAAAGTCATATGTACCCCAAAATAGTACCAATAAAACTTATTCCCTAGTTTCCAAAATGGGGTCAATTTTTGGAAGTTTCTACTGCAAGGGTGCATTAGAGGGGCTTCAAATGGGATATGGCTTCTAAAAACCAGTTCAGCAAAATCTGCCTTCCAAAAACCATATCGCGCTTATTTTCTTCTGCGCCCTGCCGTGTGCCCTTTCATCAGTTTACGACCATATGTGGGGTGTTTTTGTAAACCACAGAATCAAGGTAATAAATATTGTGCTTTGTTTGGCCGTTAACCCTCGATGTGTTAAAGAAAAAAATGTGTCAAAAAAGTGAATTTTCATCTCCATTTTTCTTTAATTCTTGTGGAACACATAAAGGGTTAACATCAGGTAAAATCAGTTTTGAGTAACTTGAGGGGTGTAGTTTCTACAATGGGGTCATTTATGGGGGGTGTCTACTGTCTAAGCCTCACAAAGTGACTTCAGACCTGAATTGTTTTGGAAATTTTCTTAAAAATTTTAAGAATTGCTTCTAAAATTCTAAGCCTTCTAACATCCTAAAAAAAAATGTCATTTACAAAATTATGCCAACATAAAGTATACATATGGGGAATGTTAATTAATGAATATTTTATGAGGTATCACTTTCTGTTTTAAAAGCAGAGAAATAGAAATTTTGAAAATCGCAAATTGTTTAAACTTTTTGGTAAATTTGGGATTTTTTCATAAATAAAGGTGAAATATATTGACTCAAATTTATGACTATCATGAAGTACAATGTGTCACGAGAAAACAGTCACAGAACGGCTTGGATAAGTAAAAGTGTTCCAAAGTTATTACCACATAAAGTGACGCATGTCAGATTTGCAAAATTAGGCCTGGTCAGGAAGGGGTAAAGTTTTGATGGACAACTAAACATGTGTTCAGCTGATGATCGGCCCATCTAAACAACCCCCCAATCAGCTGATAAACGGCAAAAGCTTGCTTGTCAGCCGAACTGATCTTTTATGCATCTGCAGACATAATCCTTTGTTGACAGCACGTGTAATGAGGGGATGTACTGCTGACAATGTATTTTATTTTTATAAAATATAGCATGCATTCTGCAACGCTTTACAAACATTATTAATGTGCAAACTGTTTGGGGGCGAATGAACGCACTTAGGATCATTCTTCCATCAGCCTATGTAAAGGCCCTATACAGGGGCGTAGCTAACGGCTCATGGGCCCTGGTGCAAGAGTTCAGCTTGGGCCCCCCCTTCCCTCAGTGCTTTGTGTGTCTTCTTATGGGGCACAAGGGTCTTTGGGCCCCCTCAGGCTCCTGGGCCCGGTAGCGACTGCTACCTCAGCACCCCCTATAGCTACGCCCATGGCCCTATAAATGAGCACTGAATTAACTAGTTATATCACTGATCGGCCCTAGTTATCTCCCTACATCAGACCCTTTGATACGACCACCTTACAAACAATTGTTTTTCGGACCACAGATTTTTCAGCAAATACAAGACCAAGCAGTATTTAAGAACTGTTTATCAGAATACTTTACATCCCGATCTACATACTTCATTGAAGGGCTTTTCCCATCACATACAGTGATGACTTATTAATAGAATATAAAAACACAATCTAATTGGTGGTGGGTGGCCCAACCGCTGATCAGACACTGCTGTCCGGTCCTATACGTATGTAGAATATACTGAATCCCCTACATAAGCCATTGCATTGATGTGCAGCCTGTAAAACGCAAGGAGACTCTTTTACCGTTTCTGTTATCAGTAGAATGTAAATATTAGGGTTAATTCATACGACTAAGCTCCGTCCGAGAAACACGGGTCTTGTGCTTGCCACATCTCCCGGAATGACTGCGGTTCCCCTGACCCGAAATGACTGCATCGTAGTGATTTATGATACGGTCAGTTCCTATCTGACGTCAGTCTGTGGTACTGTGCTCACATAATTGTGTAAGTACAGTACAAGGGACCGCAATTAGAGAAGAACTGATTGTATCATAAATTACTATGATACAGTCATTTTAAGTCAAGGAAGTCATGGCCAGTCCAGGAGATATGGACATCATCATGTGAGTACAGTACAATAGACCTATGATCAGAGATGAACTGTATTATAAATCTCTAGGATGCGGTCAGTTCTGGCCAGGAGAGCTGCGGTCAGCCTGGGAGATGCGGCCATCATCGTGAGTACAGCAAAATAGACCCATGATCAGATAGGAACTGACTGCATCATAAATGCCTAAGATATAGTCTCTTCGAGTCAGGGGAGCCATGGTCGGTCTGGGAATTGCGACCAAGAACGGTTGTATGAATCAGTCCTTAGACAAGAATGGATTATATCAGTGAGCGGAGGAGCTAGGAGATCCAGACTCAAAAAAAAAATCGATAAAACCCATAAATATAGTTATTTTCTTTACTATCTTGTGTGGAATATATATGTTGAAGGGGTTTTCCAGAACTTTAATACTGATGACCTATCCTCAGGACATCACAGAGGCGAGCAGGTCTAATTACAAGAAGCCATCCATTGAAGTGAATGTGACGGCTTGCAATGACACTGATCACCACTGCGATGTCAACAGCGAGCATGTAAACAAGAGGTGTCGGACCCCTGCTGATCTGATATTGATGACCTATCTTGAGGACAGGTCATCAATATTAAAGTCTCAGAAAACCCCTTTAAGAAATTAGAACAAATCTGACGATAGTATTTTCATTATACCCATGTAGCCTCGGGTGGGATCAAACCCATGGTTGAAGCACATCCATGCAATAACCAGACATGTGATACCATTAGGACTTGTGAACCAATCATCTGAGTGAATTATTAATAAATGATACTTCTCAGTTTATGAACCAACCAGGGTCTTGTGTTGAAACTTTTGGGCTTCAATGCAAAATCTGCACGTGCCATTCAGAGGTACCTTTGGGCCTCCTCATGCACCAGGGGTGGATGTGATTGCTAACTCTACACTGTCTATAGCTACCCTCCCGTAACAAAACTATCTGCTGCAGAGAAGTTTAGGAGCACAAAGTACTGAAGTAGGTCATGTTGGAGGGTCTACATAGTACATTCAAACTTCAATTAACCCCCAAGAAAGCAATCAAAGTGTTACTTTTAAGACCAAAAGCACAAACTTTTAATCACAGCTTTGTAGACTAAATTCACATCCACACAACCCATCCAACAAGTCTTTTCCCACCTCCGTCTTTAGAGAGCTCCAAGTGACTGAGGGCTAAAACACATTAAAATGAATTAAGCACAGCAGTTGTTTAAGTAAAATGGTGCAACATGTTAATTGAATGAGTTACCAAGGGGATTTGGTATTCACTGTAATCCTTTGAACAGAAATAGCCCTTTTTTCAGCTTCTAACTTGGTCCTTCTTTAACTGGCAAAATAATTAAAATTCTGTGATTGCCCGACTGGTGTACATATACATTATCGGAATTGAAAAATCCAAGCCTGTGAGGAATATTTAATCAGTAGTGCTCCATCACAAAAAGTTCCTCTGCACAAATGATCCGCTGCGACACAGACATTGCAATTTTACATTTTAATCTCTTATAAGGAAAATGTAAATAAGTCTAGTCTAGCCGCGGAATGTGTCTCTCATTCATTACTCCTGGAAGGAAGCCACAGCTCCTTGGGTCTCTTAAAGGAACCTGAAATCAGATTCAGGCTGCTCGAACCGGGATTCAGGCTGGAATGAATAAGTTATAGGCTCCAAAATGACCCAGAACTATGGCCGAGATTTACTAACCCTACAGATGGTGCAAACGTAGAAACGTTGTCTAGACCTGCACCAGATTTATCACAGGCTGGAGGATAAATCTGGTGCAGGATAGACAGTTTTCTCTGTCTCCATATCAACTATTGGTTGGCTTACTTTGAGACAGATTTTACGCCAGATTCATGGCACAATTTGGTACAAAATGACGCTTCTTAGGCTCTGCCCCCTTTCCCATGAAGCCCTAACCCTTCCCAGTGAAGTCCCACCACTTATGGAGCATGTCGGAAAAAAAGTGTAGAAGACCTAGATGCGTGAATTTGAGCAAACATTGGGTTCATTTACTATCCAGAAATATACCTATATTAGGCATATTTCTGGCACAGATTGTGGTGCAAAGGTTATTTGCGCCGCAGTCTGCAACTTTTTCCCACTCACTCCAGGTCTAAAAAAGTGGGCACGACGTGGGTGGGGAAGGAGGACGGCCACTAGACCCGTCTCATTCATAGATTTCTACATCTATTTAAGGCGTAAAAAATGGTCTAAATGTAAGCCAGCTAGGAATCTGTCTTACATTTAGACTAGTGAAGGATACGGTGAAATTATGTAGAGGCTGGCACATGCGCATAACTTCGGCGGATCCAATGCCAGGACAGGGGCTTATTAGGACCGGCGTCTACAACGCCGGTTTTAAAAAATTACCCCGATTGTGCCTATCTGCGCCAATTTAGACAGATTTTTGGCACAGACACTTTTGTAAATCTGGTTATGTATTAATATTATTCTGAAATGAAAAAAGAGATGGTCATGGAAAGCAATGTACACTGGGTCGCCAGCTCCCCTCGTCTTATAGGAAAAGATGTCCCAGAACTGTTATTGTATAGTTGCTAAAACAGACATGTCAAGAGAGGTGACGGGCCTTCTTTAATAAAGGAAAATGAACCATACAGTCCTAAAAGTCATGGGATGAAGATATTTACATGCAATGGGCTCTACAGTTTTGTGATGGGGGCTGGGTCAACATCTCCTCTATGTATTCACCACATTTAGAATCGTAAAAGGTGAAAATGATTTAAATGGGTATTCCGGTAGGTAAAAGTTATCCTCTATCCACTGGATAGGGGATAACTATCAGATCTGTGGTTTCTGTACCCCCTGCTGCCTCCCGTGAAAAGACTGGAGCGGCCGGTCGAACATGTGTGCGGCTGCTCCATTCATTTCTATCGGAGTTCCGGAGATAGCGGAATGCTGTACTCGGCTATCTCCTGAACTCCCATATAAATGAATAGAGCGGCCTTGTACATGTGAGACCGGCCGCTCCGGTCATTTCAGCGGAGCAGCAGGGGGTACGGGGCCTCCGTTCTCATTATAGGACCCCCACCGATATGATAGTTATCCCCTATCCTTTGGCTAGCAGATAACTTTTACCTACCAGAATACCCCTTTAAATATCAATCTGATAAAAAGTTTAAAGAGATTGTAAAACATGTAAAGTATGCAAAGGACAGGTCGTTTGATAGCTTTAAAGGGAGTGTTCAGAAAAAGCATGGTCATAAACCCTGTTGGGGAATCCCCTGTTCAGGAACCTCAACTACTGGTCAGAGTGGCGAGCAGTTATAAAGAGTATGTCTTGCTCTGGACAACCTGTTCTAGAATGCTTAATTTCCCCAGTGGTGGAACTACAGAGACATGGAACACTTACTGCCAGATTTCCTCCCAAATTACAGCTGAACGCTTGAGGGACACTTTGTCATCTGCATTTTGCCAAAGGACCAATCTTACAAGGAGGAACTGTCAAAATATGCATCTCTTCACATACACCTATTTTCATAAGAACCATCCTTACTTCATTCCTTTGCTGGTATGAAATGCCGAGCGGACTTTCGTCGTTGGCATAAAATGTGATTTCCTCATAAAGAGATGCATCATCTATAAACATTATATATAGACATAAAGACACTTATAAACATTACAGTATAATAGTATATCCTGTGAATGTTCTGTTTTCTGTAAATGTTGCTTTCTGGCTGGGTGTGGACCATGAGGCGACATACTTGGCACTTTTATAGGCTATGAACGCCTTTGGGGGAAATTTTTTATTATCACATTTTGCCTATTTTAGGCTAAAATTATTTTTCTTCAATTGCCTTTATTAAAAATTTTCAACAGTTTTTGTCCTACAGGATTAAGTTCCAGCCTATCTGCAGAGCATCTTACTTTCAGGTTTTTCAGTCCCTTCATGCTGCTGTTCTGATGGCTACATATGAAGCCCTTATCACGGAACCTCCTGACAGCTCAGAAACACTTATTATAGCTAAATTCTGATTAGTTTGATGCAACCTGAGGGACTCTGAAAGTAAGATACTTTGCAGACAGACTGAAATTTAACCGTATAGGACAAAAACAGTTGACATTTTTTTTAAATAAAAGCAAAGTGAAAAAAATGAATTTTAAGCCCAAAATGCAATCATAAAAAAATTGTTCATGGCCTTTACCAAATTCTGGCAAAGTGATGATGAGAACTAGTCAGAACCACGACTATATAATACGTATGTTGTATTTTAAGTGGAAATTATTTACTCGACTTACATTCTTTGGACATTCCCACTTCAAAGCACCTCTGTAGTCTGCAGTACTGGCAGCGATTCCGTGTCACTTTATTGATAACACAGTTCTTTTCCCTGTGACACGTGTAAACCATGTTCTTCTGAATACTCCGCCTGAAGAAGCCCTGTAGTGAGAAAGGCAGAGGAGAATAAATGTGCATTGGTCAAACCACAGATTGCCCTATTAAGGTAATTAAAAGCCATTAAATGGAAAATGTTGGATAATGTGACTCTTCAAAAGCGTATCAAAAATTAAAGGCTTTGTATCATTATCCTTGCTGGTTGGATTAGGACACTTCTTGTGTGTCAAAGTACGGTATATAGACCAGATTATGAAGTGGAGCTACGAAACTGATACTGGAGGACTTGCTGTCTGTTAGAGACTATATGATAGCTCTTTACGGCCAGACGAACAAAGGTTCATCAAGAGTTTAACTAGTTATTTACTAGGAGTACATTTAGAAGCCTATATTATGTTATCTTATTACCTGTCAAGGGGTGATATGCTAAGAAAAGGGTTATATACTTAATTAACCCTAAGAATATGCCACTTCAAACAGACAACTGGAGAGAAGAGCATACATCTGATGAGTGGAGAATGGTTGGTAGCATTGTGCTCCCATATAGACAATGTAGTATGAATGGAGATCACCAAGAGATGAAGGAAAGAAGGAATGGTTCTAGAACGGTTTCTAGATTCACGTTGGTCGTGGTGAATTGCTACCACGATCCTTACTTTGCTAAGGGGCCCTACAGGATGAGTCCTTATTATTCCCCATGCATTCCCTGTATAGACGTGTTCAGGGGCGGACTGGCCATAGACCTTACATGGAAATTTCCAGGTGGGCCGATGCCCGAAGGAGCCACCCAAATCCTACTCTCTGCCGCTGGCCAGATACATAATGAGCTCTCAGTGGTAATTATCCGCTATAAGAATCAGGTACTTATGTATCACCTCCTGTGGCCCGCATCTCACTTCCTAAGCACCCTGCTCCATAGACAACAGGAGGAGGACAGAAGATGGCAGCTATTGATGGCCACCATAGACAATCAGCTTTTGGGGCAGTGTATTGTGCCACACTGTGTTATTTGGTTCTGCTGGGATGGTATTTTGCACTATGGTATTGTTGACCCCATTTACTTGTGTTGCCCCTCCTTCTGTTTATTTGGAGCTGCCTATAAAAGGGGCCACTTTTAGTTTTTTTTTTTTTTCCCAAGGCCACTTTAAGTTCCCAGTCATGTAAACCCGTGTGCGGGTAGGGGCTGTATTACACCAACAGATTATCTGACAGATTTTCTGACCAATCATTGGTCAGATGGCCGTTTACACACACAGATCTTTTGTTATACACACCAACTATTGGTCTGATTGGACAGATATTGATCAGATAGTCCAGATATTGGACAGTGTACTACAGCCTAAAGTGATTAGGTGACCATAAAACAAGGATTGATAAGCTCAGAACTGCTTACTAATGTTACAAGTTGAAGCCCCAGTGTTACAGTAGGAAGAGCAGCTCTGGAACACAAACTGCAGCTCTAACAAGTGAAATACTGTTCAGAGAATAGAAACATTCATGAACAGATGCATTACCAGTAATAGGTCAAGCTTGGTGGAGGTTGCTGGGCAAAGAAACAGTGTCATGTCATTTGTGACTAAGATGGCCATACTAGTCATACTATTACGATAACCATACACTACATACCATGTAAGGATAAGTTACGATAGCCATATACCATGTGTGGCTAAGTTAAGATGGTCATGCACTAGTCATACCATGTGTGGAGAAGTTAAAGGGGTTGTCCCACAAAAATACATTATTCTACATTTTTAAAACAAGCACCTGGATCTGAATACTTTTTTTATTGCATGTCATTAAAAATTTAGCATAGCCTCCGAGTTATTCGCTGAAATCTGCCTATAGAGCACCACCTGCTGTTTGCCCTTTTTCTAATTTCTCTGTTCTGCTCACTGAGATGGAAGCACATGCTTAGTTCCAACCTTCAACTGCCATCAGCTGCAGTAGAAAGGACACACTCACTGAAAAAATTGCATGTCCCCTTAACTGCCAGTTTGAAAATATTCTAGATCAGGGATGCCCAACCTGCGGCCCTCCAGCTGTTGCAAAACTACAACTCCCAGCATGCCCGGACAGACTACAGCTATCAGCCTACAGCAAGGCATGATGGGAGTTGTAGTTTTGCAACAGCTGGAGGGCCACAGGTTGAGCATGCCTGTTCTAGATGGTCCTATACTTTTCATACCATATGTGGCCAAGTTAAGATGGTATGGGAGGATTGACAATGCCATTTATTTAATTGCGTATGTTATGTCATTATTAATTAACATTTATTGCATTTATTCGATGACAATATTGATATACTAAACAATACTAGTCTTCTTCTTCATCATATTATATTAACCGTTTTATGCCTCTGGATTTGTCTCTAATGAATCAATTTATATTACAACAGACCATTTAGTCTACTATGAATATACTGGTTGTCTGATGAGTGTGACAGCCAGGACCATTATCTATTTATTCCTTTAAGTTTTTTTCGGACAAACAATCATCTTGAGTAACCACAATATCTATACCTTATATCAGTGACTGTATATAAGTTAAGATAGTCGCACTAGTCTTATCAAGTGTGGCTAAGTTAGCGGGCCATTTGTGGCTAAGTTACAATGGCCATACACTCGTCATACCATGTGTGGTCATATACTGGTCATACCATGTGTGTTTTTAACTTAAAGGGGTATTCCCATCTTGCCTTTTCAACCTTACCAGCAGCAGATGTCCTGGTAACTTCCTGGAGTAGAGAGTGAAGGCTGGCCACGCCTCCTCATGACTCACCCTGAGAGCTCAGTTCTAACGTGCTCGTTCATGTGGAAGAGTCATCAGTCAGGCAGCCTGCAGTGTATGTAAAGCCCATCCCCCTGCTGCTAAGTGAACTAATACAGTCCATACACTTTTACACAAACAAACCCATTCTTTCCCAGTGTCTGATATTATCACAGACTTATGGGGCCATCTGTGGATGGGACTTATGGGGCCATCTGTGGATGGGACTTGGGGGGGGGGGGATCTGTGGATGGCACTAAGGGGGGGGGCGTGATCTGTGGATGACACTTGGAGGAGGGAGTCTGGGGATGGCACTAATGGGGGGGCATCTGTGGAGGCACTTGGGGGGGGGAGTCTGGGGTTGGCACTTATGGGGGGGGCATCTGTGGAGGCACTTATGGGGGGCATCATTCTGGGCAGCAGAGCACACGGCGTCCTCGGTTGCTATGACGCCGTGCGCTCCCTCCTGCTGCCGGAATACAGCGATACACTGCTATGTTCTATAATAGTGTAACGCTGTATTCTGGGGGCAGGAGGGAGCGCACGGCGTCATAGCAACCGAGACGCCGCGCGTGCTGCCAGTGTGAGGACATCTGTGGAGGCACTTGGGGGCGAGTCTGGGGATGGCACTTATGGGGGGCATAATTCTGGGCAGCAGAGCGCATGGCGTCTTCGGTTGCTATGATGCCGTGCGCTCCTCCTGCTGCCCTAATACAGTGATACACTATTGTAGATCATAGCAGTGTATCGCTGTATTCCAGCAGGAGGAGGAGCGCACGGCATCATAGCAACCGAGGACGCCGTGCGCTCCGGACCGTATGTGGATGGCACTTTGGGGGGGTCGGTGTTGATCTGTGGATGGCATTTGGGGGGATTGTGGAGGACACTTTCTACTCGCTCGTCCTCGGTTGCTATGACGCCGTGCGCTCCCTCCTGCTGCCGGAATACAGCGATACACTGCTATGTTCTATAATAGTGTATCGCTGTATTCAGGGGGCAGGAGGGAGCGCACGACGTCATAGCGACCGAGGACGCCGTGCACTTCAGTATGTGATTGCATTTAGGGGGGGGAGGGGGGAGTCTGTGGATCACAGACAGATTCTCTGCCGCGTCTCCTACAGAGCATGCGCGGCTCTGTAGCAGACGCGGCAGGGAATCGATCAGAACGCGTATGCCCGGCTAGCGTGCGCGTTCTGGTGCAGAAGACTGGCTGCCTGGGTGAAATTTGAGTTAGATGGGCCGTATCTATGGGTTACTAAACATAAACAAATACATAGATAATGTGTAATATCTCTGTAGGGAAGAATTTTTAATAAAAGAATGTATTTACAAAAATGATCAGTAGCACAAGGGAAATAATTTAAAATACAATCAATAAGATGGGAATACCCCTTTAAGATGGCCATACACTCCTCATACCATGTGTGTTTAAGTTAAGATGGTCATACACTAGTCATACCATATGTGACTAAGTTACGATGGCGATACACTCCTCATACCATCTGTGTTTCAGTTAAGATGACCATATACTAGTCCTGTGATGGCTAACCTCCGGCACTCAAGCTGTGGTAAAACTACAACTCCCAAGAAGCACACTTGCTTGGCTGTTCTCAGAACTCCATAAAAATCAATGGAGCATGCTGGAGTGTGGGCGGTTAGCTATCACTGGACTAGTCAACCATGTGTGACTAAATTAAGATGGTCATGTACTAGTCATACCATGTGTGGCCAAGGGCCAAGTTACGATGGCCATACAGTCCTCATACCATGTGTGGCTAGGTTAAGATGGTCATACAATATTCATACCATGTGTGGCCAAGGGCTAAGTTACGATGGCCATACAGTCCTCATACCATGTGTGGCTAGGTTAAGATGGTCATACAATATTCATACCATGTGTGGCTAGGTTAAGATGGTCACACACTAGTCATACCATATGTGGCTAGATTAAGAATGTTATACACTAGTCTTACCATATTTTGTTACGTTAAGATGGTCATGCACTAGTCATACCATATGTGGCTAAGTTATGATGGCCATACACTCCTCATACTATGCATGTTTATGTTAAGATGGCCATACACTAGTCATACCATGTGTGGATTAAGAAGATTATACACTAACCATACCATGTGTGGCTAGATTAAGAAGGTTATACACTAGTCATACCATATTTTGCTATGTTAAGATGGCCATACACTAGTCATACCGTGGGTGGCTCGGTTAAGATGGTCATACACTAGTAATACCATGTGTGGCCATAAACTGGAGAACTGTTGACAGATACCTAAAAAATATGTATGAGAATGGTTATAGTACAGCTGTTTATTTCCTCTTCCTATGGCAACAACATGAATGTTTGGCTACAGGATTCCTTCCAAGTATCATTGCAGGCAAGTGGTCCATTGGAGCACTGAACTATGGAACGATCCTCCTACTATTACTGTATGTCTTCCCAGTGGGATTGTCTGGTTGGAGGTGGTTGACTCTAGGTGGTGGAGAGCCCTAAGCAATTGCCCCTTTTGCTCTACTTATAATCTGTCGCTGTACGCTGCTATAATACTACTACTACAATACAACTTTAATAAAGTAAATTAGGCTCTGTTCACATTACTGTTGCAGCCTGTTTCTAACTGAAGGATCAACAATCTATTAGCTGACGGATACCAGCTTCTGGTGGTCTTCATGGACTTTGAGTTCCATCATTTTAATGATGGGAAGAAAGAGCATGCACCACTAATCTTTCTGTCACATTTTCCAAGAACGACAACAGAAGCTCTACACAAGCCTGAATACGTGTGAACAAAGCCTTATAATTTTATGATAAAGCAAATGTCATGTTAAAGGGATTGTGTCACTTCAGCAAATGGCATTTATCCTGTAGAGAAAGTTACTACAAGGCACTTACTAATGTATTGTGATTGTCCATATCCTTTGCTGGCTTGATAGATTTTTTAATCACATTGTACAGTGCTCGTTTCAATGGTTACGACCACCCTGTAATCCAGCAGCAGTGGTCGTGCTTGTACTTTATAGAAAAAAAAAAGCTGGCTTATGCATATTCCCTTGGTCCTGGCCACCAGAGAGGCCGGTCTTTTTTTCTATAGCGGATTACAGGTTGGTCATAACCATAGAAACAAGAAGTATATAATGTAATGTTAAGATGAATCCAGCCAGCAAAGGAATGAATATGGACAATCACAATACATTAGTGTCTTGTATTAACTTTATCTATCGGATAAATGCCATTTGCTGAAGTGAGACAATCCCTTTAAACTCAGTGGTGTAATTTGGCTATCGAAAGCACAAGAATGCTGTGGATACGATGAAACTCAAAATGAAGATCAGCATACTTGTTAGGGGAGCACCCTTGGTAGTTATTAACCGGCTAGTGCTGAAGAGAAAAGGTTAGAGCCTGAGATGATTACATTGACCTACTATTTACTGTCCTCTAAACAATGAGGTGTATGGGGCCTTCAGCTGTACTTTGTTCACAATCCATATTCTTCTTGTCGCCTATTATCGGATCAGTAAGGTCATTCATTTGTTCTGAGCACAGGTAGAACATTGGCTGTCTTATCGGCTTATGTTCTTAGCAACTTCACACAGCTCAGCCTGGCCTCCTATTCACAGAGCTTAAACTGAGCCTGCAAAGGTCCTCTACTGATGAAATTATCACATCGTCTCTGACTGCCATAAACCTGCCTTCCAGAGTCACATAGAGAAACAATGTGCCCACCTCGGATTTTAGCCTGCTATAGACATTCACAATACAACACGAGAGCAAAGGCATATAGTGTTCTATCGCTGCATTTCTGTCCATCACTACTAGTGGTGTCCATGATACCAAAAAATAGATCCCCAAGCTAAACATCATATTAAGGGTCCCGATATCTGAAAGCACCAGCAGAGGCGTATTTATCTTGTCTTTTTGCCAAATATCCTTCACCGGTGAGTAAGTTATTACGTAGTAACATAGTTTGTAAGGCTGAGAGACATCCGTCCATCCAGTTCAGCCTCTTATCCTGCAAGTTGATCCAGAGGAAGGCAGAAAAAAACCTTGTGAGGTAGAGGTCAATTATCCTCATTTTAGGGGGGGAACATTATTTCCCGACTTCAATCAAGCAATTAGGTAATCCCTGGATCAACGACCTCTCTCTAGTAGCTATAGCCTGTAATATTATTACACTCCAGAAATAAATCCAGTCCCCTCTTGAATTCCTATATTGTACTCACCATCACCACTTCCTCAGGTAGAGAGTTCATAGTCTCACTGCTCTTACCGTAAAGAATCCTTTTCTATATTTGTGTAGAAACCTTCTTTCCTCCAGACATAGAGGATGTCCCCTCTAGTAACATAGAATATATATATATATATATATATATATATATATATATATATAGTTATATGGCTAATTGAAAACAATAAAAAAGACAAAAGGGACCTGTTGTTCTTTGAATGAGTTCCGGAATCAAGGCTGCTATGCCAGAGGACTAAGAGAGAAGAGATACCGCCAAAGTGGTGAATTCGCAACCTAGGATCAGGTATTAAACTGTTTATGGCCAATTTCCTTTATATGTTATATGTAACTGGCAAATAAAAGCCAACCGCACATGTTAATATAAAACAGAAATAATGCACACAGAAATATCACAATGCACACAGTGATATCACAGCAAAGGAAGAAGACACACACTGATGTCACAAGTAGAATGCACACAATAGTGTCCCAAAACTGGTAAAAAGAAAAAAGTAATACCATGGTAGAGGGATCGTGCACACTGGTTGTCCGACTGCTGGGACCCCCACCTATCCGGAGAATGGCAGGCTGAGCTAACACTCCATTCATTCTCTCTGTGCCTTCCAGAAATAGCCGAGCGTTGTGTAGGGGATAACTTTCATACTTGGTACAACTCTTTTAACTGCTCCTTACTCCTTGGTGGAAAAGGCCTCCCTTCACTGCTTCTAGGCTGGTAGTTAATCCCATGAGCTGATGGCTGGTGGTCTCCATTTTATGCTGTTATTTAAAAGCTATAGAAATGCTACATAAATTATTAACTAAGGGTCCTTTCACACTTGTGTTCTGAGGATCCGGCAGGCACTTCTGTCCCGCCGGATCCGTCAGAACGCAAGTCGCCTGAACCTTTAGAAGACTGATCAGGATCCTGATCAGTCTTCGAATTGCTTTCAGGTTACTATGGCAGCCAGGACGCTATTAAAGTCCTGGTTGCCATAGTAGGAGCAGGGAGCGGGGGAGCGGTATACTTACAGTCCGTGCGGCTCCTGGGGCGCTCCAGAATGACGTCAGAGCGCCCCATGCCCATGGATCACGTGATCCATGCGATCACGTGATCCATGCGTGTGGGGCGCCCTGACATCACTCTGGAGCGCCCCGGGAGCTGCACGGATGGTAAGTATACTGCTCCCCCGCTCCCCACTACATTTTACCATGGCAACCAGGACTTTAGCGTCCTGGCTGCCATGGTAACAATTGAGAAAAAGCTAAATGTCGGATCCGGCGATGCGCTGAAACGACGTTTAGCTTAAGGCCGGATCCGGATTAATGCCTTTCAATGAGCATTAATTCCGGATCCGGCCTTGCGGCAAGTGTTCTGGATTTTTGGACGGAACAAAAAGTGCAGCATGCTGCGGTATTTGCTGCGTCCAAAAAACGTTCTGGTCCTGAACTGAAGACATCCTGATGCATCCTGAACGGATTTCTCTCCATTCAGAATGCATGGGGATGATCCTGATCAGGATTTTTCCGGCATAGAGACCCGACGACGGATCTCTATGCCGGAAAACAAAAACGCCAGTGTGAAAGGACCCTAAGCATGAATTTGACCCCAAAAATAATCACTGGGTCATGGTCCCCTTGAAATCCTATATCCAGCACCATTATAAAACACGTCAATACATGTCATACTGTTACCAGTCTTTTACAACACTATGGATCTGTTTATTAGTTATATTTCATTTTGAAAAACTTGAGTAACAATCAATATGGCCAATATTGTCTAACTTTCCATTACCTATTGATTGACAGAATTTTGTGCCAAAATTTTGTAACACATTATCACATTTTAGGCTGCAAACCTTTTGCTCAGCCAGGCCCATCTCCAGCTAAGTCACTCCCTCACTGAACGACTGAACGGATTATTGTTTTTGGGCATATTTGCTTCATAAATATGTCTAAAAATTTTACACGACATTCACGGCTCAATCACATTAATAAAGACGGGGCAACATATTTTATATTACCGTAACTATTCGTTCGAACTTTACGTTAGTCAATTATTACTATTTTCACGGTGCTTTCTAGTACCAGGCTCTACTTACAACTGGTAGACCGTAATTGTGTTTGTCTTAATTACAAAATACTACAACAGAAGGAGACACCTTTGCTGGGTTTTATGTGTTTCCGTGTGCAGGCAATAATATTAATACATCATTAGCTAATGGTAAGTACAACCGCTATACGAAACTAGATATCTTAATTTTGCTATAAAAACGGCTTCTTTGCAATGAAAAATAGCCACGGAAAAGTACTGATGTTTGTTTATTTGCCGGAGGAGTCCCCGATGGGCAGTAAGGGGAGCATAATTTAGAGTATTTCGCCAGGAAAGTACACATTTGTTGATAACTGTAAAACCACCTGCTAAATATAATAGTACTTAGCGCTGCTAAATATTTCAAAGTAAGTATCAATAAGCTCTACCGCAATAAGTACTATAAGTCATTATAAAATATAATCCAATGCATTTCATAACTCTTTCTAGTGTAGAAGCCAATTGGCCTGCTGCTTTCATTGTGTGCTCCCCAGAGTGGTCTGCGGTGCACTGAATGTCTACATCATTTACCAGCCCTATAGTCCACAGTGGGCTTCCTTTCCTACTTTACAGAATGTATTGCCATTCCATTTTTCCTGTTACCGCTAGGCACCAACACAAGGAGCTCGGTTATTTTTTTTACAAAAAACATATACCTTAAAAAAAATATAGTGGGAATTTTTTTTTCAAGTCAGGGTTGCTACATTTCTTAAAATGTTGGCATATATTGCCAGGATGATATTTATAAACTGGCTTAAATTTTGTGTTATTTTAAACCTAATGGTTAAAGTAGTGGCTGTAGGTTCTAGTCTTTTCTCATGTAGCATACAGTGCCTTGCAAAAGTATTCACCCCCCAATACTTTTTTCGTGTTTTTTAGACGGCGCCCACCAAAACTCATGGGCCGGGCAAGGAGGGTATTATTCCGAGAGGCAGCACAGAGACCTAAGGTAACCCTGGAGGAGCTGCAGAGTTCCAGAGCCGAGACTGGAGTATCTGTACATAGGACGACAATAAGCCGTACGCTCCATAGAGTTGGGCTTTATGGCAGAGTGGCCAGAAGAAAGCCATTACTTTCAGCAAAAAACAAAAAGGTATGTTGTGAGTTTGCGAAAAGGCATGTGGGAGACTCCCAAAATGTATGGAGGAAGGTGCTCTGGTCTGATGAGACTAAAATTGAACGTTTCGACCATCAAAGAAAACACTATGTCTGGCGCAAACTCATCACATCACATCACCCAAAGAACACCATCCCCACAGTGAAACATGGTGGTGGCAGCATCATGCTGTGGGGATATTTTTCAGCAGCCGGGACTGGGGAACTGGTCAGAGTTGAGGGAAAGATGGATGGTGCTAAATACAGGGATATTCTTGAGCAAAACCTGTACCACTCTGTGCGTGATTTGAGGCTAGGACGGAGGTTCACCTTCCACCAGGACAATGACCCCAAACACACGGCTAAAGCAACACTTGAGTGGTTTAAGGGGAAACATGTAAATGTGTTGGAATGGCCTAGTCAAAGCCCAGATCTCAATCCAATAGAAAATCAGTGGTCAGACTTAAAGATTGCTGTTCACAAGCGCAAACCATCCAACTTGAAGGAGCAGGAGCAGTTTTGCAAGGAGGAATGGGCAAAAATCCCAGTGGTAAGATGTGGCAAGCTCGTAGAGACTTATCCAAAGAGACTTGGAGCTGTGATTGCTGTAAAAGGTGGCTTTACAAAGTATTGAGTATAGGGGGGGAATAGTTATGCACATTGACTTTTTCTGTTATTTTGTTCTATTTGTTGTTTGCTTCCCAATAAAAAAAAAAAAAAAAAAAAAAATCTTGAAAGTTGTAGGCATGTTCTGTAAATAAAATTTTGCAAATCCTCAAACAATCCATGTTAATTCCAGGTTGTGAGGAACCAAAACACGAAAAAAGTCAAGGGGGATGAATACTTTTGCAAGGCACTGTATATTCAAATACTGCAGTCATGTCACAGTTTTAATCAAACTCCAATACAAACTTAATGGTAGAAAAGACGCATAAAGGGAAAGATTGCCCAAATATCTCAGGGCATCTGGCCTGATACTGAATGCCATTATTGCTGATAAAGAATCTCTATGGGACCTTTTTACAGGGAACTATTTTCGGGCTAATTATCGGGAAAAAGCTTTCATAGGGATCGTCCCCAAAAGCTGATCACCCAATAAATGAGCAAACACTTGTATGTCTGCGAACGGACATCCTTCATCAGGATGATAGATGCCTGATTATGGAAGTAATCATGGATGTGCTCATAGGCGTGCGCACGGGGTGTGCCGGGTGTGCCTGGGCACACCCTAATCAGGGTGCTGGCCGGCGAATATTCAGAATACTAATGAAGCGCTTCCATTTTGGAAGCGCTCATTAGTAGTGGAGGACCAGGAAGGGGTGAATATACCGTTTCATGGTCATCGGCTGTCGGCTGTGCAGGGCTGCTCACAGCGTGAAGTCACACTGTGAGCGCCAGTTCAGAGCCGAGAGCCGACATCAGGAGAAGGAACGGGCTGTGAGGAGCGGCGGCGTCCAGGAGCAGGAGAGATACGTGTTTTTTTATTTTTATTTTAAAATGAGGCTGCTGGGGGCATAATGAGAGGCTTCATGGGGGCATAATGAGAGGCTTCATGGGGGCATAATGAGAGGCTTCATGGGGGCATATTGAGAGGCGCATGGGAGCATATTGAGAGGCGCATGGGGGCATATTGAGAGGCTCATGGGGGCATATTGAGAGGCGCATGGGGGCATATTGAGAGGCGCATGGGAGCATATTTAGAGGCGCAAAGGAGCATATTGAGAGGCGCAAGGGGGCATAATGAGAGGCGCATGGCGCATAATGGGGTCATAATGAGAGGCATAATGGGGTCATAATGAGGCATAATGGGGTCATAATGAGAGGTATAATGGAGCATAATGAGAGGCATAATGGGGGCATAATGAGAGGCACATGGAGGCATAATGAGAGGCGCATAGAGGCATAATGGGGGGCTAAAGAGAGGCATAATGGGGGGCCAATGAGGCATAATGGTGGGCTAATGAGGCATAATGGGGGCTAATCAGGCAAAATGGGGTTAATAAGGCATCATGGGGGCTAATGAGGCATAATGGGCTGATGATGGGGGCTAATGAGGCATAATGGGCTGATGATGGGGGCTAATGAGGCATAAGGGCTGATGATGGGGCTAATGAGAGGCATAAGGGCGGATGATGGGGGCTGATGAGGCATAAGGGCTGATGATGGGGGCTAATGAGAGGCATAATGGGGGCTAATGGCATAAACGGTGATATGGTGGCTAATGAGAGGCATGGGGCTCTTATCTGAGGTCTTTTATATTGGGAGCTGAGGTCTGATTAGGGGTCTGATTTGAGGTCTTATTGGGACCTGATTAACATTGGGGGTCTGATTGGTGGTCTGACCTGAGGTGTAATGAAAATTTTTTTTTTTCCTATTGTCCCCCTCTAAAACCTAGGTGCGTCTTATGTTTCTTTTCTGAACTGCAGAGTGGTGCCCACTTCCAGCCCTGAGCCCAGCTGCCCAGAGCACTGATCCTGAGCCGCTGGAGTCTTCAGAACTGGAAGTATTTGCAGTCATTCACTGTAAGCTATATTATATATATTACTTGTTTTATGTGAGTAAGGGGGAGGGAGGGGTACAATGCAGGGGGTAATATAACTAGGGGTATCAGGGTACATTATTATACAGGGGTTATTTAACTTATTTTTGTTTATATTAATAATTATATGAGTGCGGGTCTGTATGCATGCAGAGTGTATTTGTGTATATATATGTGTGTATGTGTATAATATATATATATATATATATATATATATATATTACATACATACACACATACGCGCCGTGTGTTTGTGCTTTAGGGTGCACACCCTAATGCAATAGGCTGTGCACGCCTATGGATGTGCTGCCAATAATCAGTGGTAGAAATAGTAATCAGGCCGATGCAAACAAGCGCTGAGGAATGTGTTATCAACCACTGGAGCTTGCATTGCCCAAATATCAGGCAGTGTAAGGCTGAGTTCACACTTCAGATATTTGGTCAGTTATTTGGATCAGGTGTGGGTCAAAAACACAGAATAGATGCATATTTTTACAGGACATGTAATCTCTGAGTAGGCTTTTGGCTCACAATAACTGATGGAAATAACTGACCAAATAACTGAAGTGTGACCTTGGTCTAATACAGCTCTAAGCCTGAGTTATGGTTAGAGTCAGATCATCTGCTGATCATATCAATAGGCTCCAAAAATCTCTGATGATTCTTTCATATTGCAGTTGTGAATATTCTTTACTTTTTAAAACCATTTATTGATGAAATAAAATAAAAAACTGTTAGAAAAGGACTTAAAGGGAATCGGTCACCAGGAAGTTTTTTTTTAATCCAGGCACAATGCCTTGTAGGACTAGTTAAGCTGAATGTAATGATATAATTTCCCTTAGAGGTCTGTTGATTCATTCTGGAGAAAAAGTACTTTTAATCCATATGCAAATGAAAAGTTAAGTGCACTGAGGGTGGACCCAAGCCACTCTGTGCACCACCGCTCCTCTTGCTTCCTCTGCCAACACCTACTTCTCCTTCTTGATTGGCAGGGCCAGGCAAGATCATTATGCAGGAACCTGACCCTGTCAATGAAGGAGACGGAGGGGCTGGCAGAGGAAGCAGGAGGAGCAGTGGTGCACAGAGTGCGCCCTTGGTGCACTTAACTGCTCATTTGCAGAATGAAAGTGCTTTTTGTACAGCAACAGACCCCTAAGTGAAATGTATTATTACATTAGAGGTCTGAGCTAGACCTAAAAGGCATTGTGCCTGGTTGAACAGTGAGTTTCCTGGTGACCGATTCCCTTTAAAGACAGTGTGCTGGTAAACAGTATACTGTCCTATGCCAATATGCAGCTGCGAAAGCTTTACTTGAATGGAGCTGAGCTGCGCCTCGCCCATATGACCAATGACCATGACATCACATGGCCTAGGAAGAGGCTTAAATGTTCTCCAAGCGCTGTGGTCCCAGGAGTCTGACCCCCGCTGATTCCATATTGATGACTTATCCTGTGGATAAGCCGTCAATATGTAAATCCCTGGAAAACCCCTTTAACTCTTGAATAAGAACCACAGTTCTAGGCACTACACTGTAGAAAAGAGGAGAACTAGTGCAGGTTTAGAATGCAATTAAAAAGGTATAAGGGATGCGAGATCGGAAATACAACAAAATGATGGTAATTAAGAGATATTTGTCATATGACTCTGAGTTGTAATGTCTGAAGATTGCTAAAAATGTTTCCCCAGATCAGGAACCATCACCCCGGGGGAAGGGGTTGCATTGCTGTGGACCATGTAGCTAGGTAAGCAAGAGGATGAACCCGATAGACATTTGTCTCTTCTAACCTCTGTAACTATATGGCTTTATTCCAAATTTCCCTGATAGATCTCATCACTAAGTAATTGCTTTTCCAACTTCTATTTTCTGTTTCCAGAACATCAGTGTATTTCTAGAAACAATTAGGCCCCTTTCACACGAGCGAGTTTTCCGCGCGGGTGCAATGCGTGACGTGAATGCATTGCACCCGCACTGAATCCTGACCCATTCATTTCAATGGGTCTGTGTACATGAGCGTTGTTTTTCACGCATCACTTCTGCGTTGCGTGAAAATCGCAGCATGTTCTATATTCTGCGTTTTTCACGCAACGCAGGCCCCATAGAAGTGAATCGGGCTGCGTGAAAATCGCATTGCATCCGCAAGCAAGTGCGGGTGCGTTGCATTTTTCACTGATGGTTGCTAGGAGATGTTGTTTGTAAACCTTCAGTTTTTTATCACGTGCGTAAAAAACGCATCAAAACGCATTGCACCCGCGCGGAAAAAACTGAACAACTGAACGCAATCGCAGGCAAAACTGAATGGCTTTGTCTGTGAAATCGCACAGTTTTCACTGAACGCATCCGGAACGCATCCGGAACGCATCCGGACCTAATCCGGACACGCTCGTGTGAAAGAGGCCTTACTCTTTTACATGTCTCCATGCATTAACTGGGATTACTTGGAAATGGCTAAAGACCTGGACACTGAGTAGATTCCTCCCCTATACACTCGTATTATGTCGTTTTGTGTCGCCCAAATCTGCCATTCTTTTGTTTGGCCTTATTTATTTGAGATTTTGTAGGGCTTTAACCTAAATGTCAAGTTTCCTGATAGGGTTCAGGAACAGTTCTAGAAGTTTATTGTATTTTATTGAGGCAAGGAATAGAGGTTCCCTTTGACATTTCAGAATATTGTAAGAACATTATATATGCCTGTTGTCTATAGAAAAGTGTAAAATATAGAGAAAAATTATCAACCTGTGAGCAATCACATAATCATTAATGGGGTGGTGCCAAGTTTTGGAGTTATCCCCTCTCCACCGGATGGGATAACTAACTGATCGGTGGGGGTCTGACCTCTGGGACCCTCACCAATCCCGAGAATGGGAATCCCGGTCAAGCGCTCATACACCTTCACTATTCCTCCTGATTCCCACCTACACATGCATGCGTGACCTGAGGTACATGTATTCCCAGTTGGAAGAGCACCGTTGGACACCTCTGGCCCTGGCTCACCCCAACTGTGGACAAAAAGGACCAGGCATTAAAATGTAACATTCTGGATCCTTCTTTCCCCTGACATCATCTGCTGGGGGATATGGGCAGCTGCCGCCATACACAAAGAATAATGCAGTTTTAGCCAACTTCACTCTTATGTGCCTTGGCATCTTCAGGGCAGTGACTGAACGGAACGTCCTGCTCAATGATAGAAATGCCTATTCTTGTCCGCAAAATGGACAAGAATAGGACATGTTCTTTTTTTTGCAGGGCTACAGAACGGAGCGCGCTGTACGCATCTTTTGCAGCCCCATTGAAGTGAACGGGTCCTCATCTGAGCCTCAAAGAAGGCGGCTCGGATGTGGACCAAAACAACGGTCATGTGCATGAGGCCTTATAAGGGGCATTTCTAGCTGTTTTTCAGGCATTTGTTGGTGGAACAGGTAGACTTTACAAACACCTAATTAATTTCTTGGAGCTTTCTGTTAGTTAGACTATACTAGTTCAAACTACCTAGCAGCCATATGTCTTCCTGTACAAGAGACTCCTTATCCATGTTACACTGACATGTTTTAGGAATCTCATACTTAAGATAAAAAGATGAATGACTGCTGCTCAATATGGATGGGGAATGGTGAGTTCGGATTCAATTTCTTGGAGCTCTATGTCTGTTTAGGTGCCTTCTTATCTGCTGTACATGAGACTGCTTCTCCATGATAGGCCTCTGTAACACGTCAGTAAATCAAGGACGCGTGCTGTCCGTGATCTCCATGGACAGCTCACTACCCTATCTTGTGATCAGTGGGGGCTTTAGAGGCAAAACTCCCCCTGGTCAGACATATCCTATTAGGGAACAAGGAGCACATTTATTAAGACCAGCGGTCTTTAGTAAAGCCCCTGCGCTAGATGAAGAGGCGCCGGCCTCTCCATAACTTCCGCGCCTCCAGTACCAGTTCTAAATGTAAGACAGCTTCGTAGCGGTCTAAAATTTAGACAATTTTCTACGCCTAAACCAAAAGTAGAAAATGATGAATAAGACGGGCCTGACCCCTTCCCTGCCCACAATTTTAGACCTGGCATGAGCTGGGAGAAGTCGCAGATAGCGGTGTAACTAACCATTGTACCATCTGTGGCTGAAATACACCTAATATAGGCATATTTAAGTATTATAAATGACCCCCGTAAGTGTTTGTCATGGGACAGCCTCTTTAAAATAAGGTCAATTCTCAATTCAGTTTTTGTCTATCGAGACAGTACCTGTCAATAATAAATGTGGGTGAAATGGTTGAACAACCTAAGGCTCTGTTCATATCATGTTTTACCTTAATGTTCAGAATATATGTCGGGGAAAGGTCTGACATATCTCACTGTATGCTATATGTTGCCCAGGTTCCCCAGAGTTAAAGAATGTATACTGAACGGGATGCTCTTTTTGTGTGGTCCACTGTGTAGGGAAGAGCAGAAGTATATGTGTTCCTACAGTATATATATATATATATATATATATATATATATAATTATTTTTTTTGAAGGTATACTGATACATACAAGCCTGACAGAGGCCAACAGGACACTACTGAGCCCTCTATCTGATGAACAAGGCCTTTAGATAGGTTTGACATATGCCAAAAAAACTAAAATGAACTCTGAATAGAGCCTAAATAGAAGGGCTGTTCACACACTTCTGTAATGTATTCAGGTGCATAGCTAAAGGCTCATGGGCCCTGGTGCAAGAGTTTAGCTTGGGCCTGAGGCAAAAATTGAAATGCCCCCCCATGCCGAATTCTTGACTTAACCCCCTCCCTCCAGTCAGAGGTGTAACTTGACCTGTGCGCACTTTCTGGTGTCTTCTTATGCGGCCCAAGGGTCTTTGGGCCCCCTCAGGCTCCGGGGCCCGGTAACGACTGCTACCTATGAACACCCTATAGCTTATGCCCCGTCTATATTACAATGTGCCGTTTCATTTCTCAGAGCCACACAACGTACATTATCGAGGAAGCTAAATTCCTCTCCTTATAATTATCCGTCGGGACTTCTACTGCATCTTCATGGTCATTTGTCTTTTGATGTAATTTCCAGCTTCATCGGTACAAAATAATGCGCTGCAGTGACATATTAGCTAATTAATGTCAGTTGTTCACAAGTTAATTAGACATTTACTTTCATATCTGCTGCAAATACTTTAGCGATAACTGCACTGACTTTTTGTCAGACTCGCTACCTCAGATAAAACAAGACTAATGAACACAGCATACACTTGTGTTAATTAGAGCTCCATAGACAAGCCAAATAAGACGGTAAAGATCATTTTGGCTCCAGTTTTGGGTTATAGGTCTAAGAGCGGAGTACAGAAATACAGCAGACTGAAAGTAATTTGTGTGGGAGCTTGGATTGTACTGGAGAAGTAATCCCATGCACACGTTGAAATTATCACAGGCTGTACGCCAGTTTTCTGATGCTCAAAGGTTACACATTTTTTTTTGCGTAAAACACGTGACTGTTTTCAATCACTTGAGAGCAGGAGTGCCATGGCCTCCCACAGCCCGACAGATTTGATGTCATCAATATAAGAAAAATGAAAGGTGGAATCTGATTTGTTGCTATGGGCAACTAAGCCAGTTCTACTTTACACCAGTTTGATAAATTATATATATATATCAGCACTCTAAAACACTTTATTCACCCCTGTGGTCGCACTGTTTCAGCTCATTCACAGTCTCTTTTCAAGCTATGAGTTAAAACGTTGCGAATAGTGTTAAGTGAACTTGTGTTTCAAGTTCGGCGTACAAGGTTCAGGTTATCTAAGAATTCCGTTATGAATTCCGCTACCACCGACCATAAGGGTCCATTCACACGTCCGCAACTGTTTTGGGGTCCGCAAATTGCATATCCGCAAAACACGGACACCGGTCATGTGCGTTCCACATTTTGCGGACCGCACATGGCTGACGCTATGATAGAAATGCCTATTCTTGTCCGTTTTTTTTTTTTTTTTTTTTTTGCGGGGCCGCGGAACAGAAGTGTGGATGCGGACAGCACATGATTGTGCTGCATGAATCTTTTGCGGCCCCATTGATAATGAATGGGTCCGCACCCCTTCCGCAAAATTGTGGAACGGATGCGGACCCATTACCCGGACGTGTGAATGGACCCTTAGTTATGGTCCGTGGTAGCAGAATCCATAACGGAATACTTTCATAACCCGAACCTTAACCTTGTACGCCAAACTTGAAACAAAAGTTCGTCCCTAGTTGCGACCACAGGGGTGAATAAAGTGTTTTTCTTTTCACTCAATTCTTGTAAGAGTGCTGCCATTATATTGTCCCGGATTTGTTGCCGAATCCATTGGCCTGCACCTCCATATTGATATTTGGCCTGATGTGCTGCTATTGTTATATATATATATATATTGTGGGGAGTTGCTCTGGTAGACAGCGGTGCGGGTGCAGTATAGAGGCAAAGAGAGTCCAGGTAGTGCAGCAAACAGTGTTTTATTTGACACTTGCACAAACAAAACTCAAAACAGTCACTTAGTGTTACTTCACACACATAGCCAAAACTTGAGGCAAAACAAAAGTCCAAGACGGAATCAAATTCACCTGTGTGGTTTAGGTGCGTGTTCACACCCGGCTGACAGCCCAGCCGCAGGAAAGTCCAACCTCAGGCTTCCAGGCAGACTGCACGCCTCTTAGCAAGCTCTTGCTTCCAGCCCTGAGAGCTCCACAGAACACCAGCAGTTTCCAGGTTAAATCACCTCAAATCCTAGGTGTTAGTTCACACCTGGCTGAATGCTCAGCAACACAAAAAGTCCACTGACTGTCTTTAAATGGCCTGCTCTTCTGACACACAGGTCTCAGCTTTTCAGCCCAGCACAGGGCTCAGATCCCAAACACAGAGAGAGAGCTTGCATAAAACCCAGCTGTCTTTTAAAGGCACCTAAAAACCGGTCCAGTATTTACCCTCACCTGGCTGCAATCAACCCAGCAGCACAGGCTGAGAGGAAAATACCTGCTTTTTTACCACCAAACCTCTCACTGTGTCACTATATATATATATATATATACATATTGTGAGGCAGTGATAGGTCTCATGGCTGATAGGAGAGAGGAATGGCAGGATTATCCATCTCTTTCCCATCAGTGGGTAGGCTTGAGGCAGCAACAGGTGCCACAATCAACGGAGCATAAAGCTGTCCTCAAATGTGAGATCAGTGTGTCTTGTGTGGTACAGAAGCCTGGAGTGGTTCTGTGTGTGGTCTGAGCTGGGAGCGCTGAGAGACCATGAGGCTGGGATTAGCCTGAGGCTTGGGTGGGTCCCGCGACGCCTAGGGATAAGGGTCGCATGGTCAGCGTTGGGCGGACGACTAGACCACAAAAGACACCGATGAGGTAACAGCCAGGAGGCCGATGGACATTAGGCTGGGAAAGACGCATGGGTTACCGTGTGTGTGAACGGTGACTTAGGTGAGTCAGGAAAATACAGTATTTAGGTAGGGCCCGGATGGGCAGGCTTTCATTTTGTTTTGTATCGTTTGTTGTCTGCGAAGCTATTTGTGAGGATGATCCCTGGAATGAAAGCTACCCCTCAATATATATATTAGGATTATTCCTGCAGTATAGAAATCTTTTGTTCGAGATAGTTGTGCATTGTGTGTGTGTGTGTATATATATATATTACTATTTTTGTGAGGCAAGGTAACCAAATAGTTTTAATTTTTTATGTTCAGTTGTTCACCTAACAGAGTAGATAATGTGATATTTTTATAGAGCAGGGCGTAATGACGTGGCAATACCTAATATGTCTATTTTTTTAATTTTATTTTGGATTTACACAATAAAAAATTTTTTGAAGAAAAATCATGTTTTTGTGTTCCAATTTTCTGAAAGCCATATTTTTTTAAATTTGTGGGCGATTCTCTTAGCTAGGGTCTCATTTTTTGCAGGAAGAGATGATGGTTTGATTGGTACCATTTTAGGGCACATATTAATTTTTGATCGCTTGGTATTACACTTTTTGTAATGTAAGGTGATAAAAAATGACTTTTTTGGCACATTTTTATTCTATTTTTTACGGCGTTCACCAGACGGGTTGGATCACATGCTACTTTTATAAAGCACGTTGTTACGGACACAGTGATGCCTAATATGTGCATTTATTAAATTTTATTTTACACAACAAAAGCATGTTTGAAAAAAAATAATCATGTTTTTGTGTTTCTATTTTCTGAAAGCCATATTTTTTTCTTGGACGATTGTCTTGTAGGGGGCTCATTTTTTGTGGGATGAGATGGCCGTTTAACTGGTAACATTTTGGCTCACAAAAAATACTATACACACATATAATATGAATTCAATCTTTATTGTTTGAAAAGCAACATTCTATACATAATATAACAAAATTACATACAGTGGTAGCAGTGCAGGATAGTACTGCGACAAGTCTAAGACCACCATCCCCCCCAACATCACTTCCAAAGGTAAGTTAAGCATAGTCAGCAAGATAAATCGTAAGCCACAATCTGCAATTAATTATTGTGTAAGATACACACAGGCTCGGAATGTCCCGCAGGGGTACAGGGGAATCCCCCGGTGGGCCCCTGAGTAAGGTGGGCCCCTAGTCTCCCACCCCCTGCACAAGTGGCACATAACACATTAGATTTACTGCACTACATATATATATTCATATATGTACAGCACCTCAACCAGCCTATGTTCATATAAAAATGTGTTAGATTATTTATTATATTTCAATGTATCCATACGGTGGGCCCCCAAAATAAATTTTACTGTTGGGCCCTAGGTACCCCACTCCGACACTGGATACACATATACATATAGATAGCTTAAGTAATAACTGCATCATGTTAACATACCCATAAGCTGCCATATATAAGATATTCACATAACATGGAGTCACCAACGGGCATACCCCAAATGTATGTAGATAGTACACAATGTGTTAGCATTGCGTGCAAAGTCCTTAATGGCAAAATAGCCCATGGTACATGATGAACACGATACAAACCTATACTGACCACGGGTAGTGGGGGAGTGATGATACCAACCCGACGTGCGTTTCACCTCGCTTCTTTAGGGGACGTGTTGGTAACATTTTGGGGCACATATGACTTTCTGATCGCTTGGTATTACACCTTTTTGTGTTGTAAGGTGATAAAAAATGGCTTTTTTGGCACGGTTTTTATTGTTATTTTTTTACGGCGTTCACCAGACGGGTAAGCGCATGTGATATTTTTATACAGCAGGTTGTTACGGACGCGCCGATACCTAAATATGTCTATTTTTTAAAATATATTTTGGTTTTACACAATAAGAGCATTTTTTAAACAAAAAAATCATGTTTTAGTGTCTCCATTTTCTGAAAGCCATATCTTTGTTATTTTTTGGGCGATTGTCTTAGGTAGGGGCTAATTTTTTGGGGGATGAGATGACTGTTTGATTGGTACTATTTTGGGGTACATATGACTCTTTTCGTCACTTTTTATACCATTTTGTAGGAAGTGCGGTGGGCAAAATTGCAATTCCATCATAGTTTTTCTTTTTTTTTATGGCATTCACCGTGCGGTAAAAGTACGTGATCCTTTTATAGATTAGGTCGTTACCAAACATGTTTAGTATTTTGTTTATTTCTTTCACTTATTATTTTACACTTTTTTGACTCAGGCCCACTTGGTTCTTGAAGTTCCAGTGGGTCTGATGCCGTGCCATGGTAACCATCGACGCTGGGGGCCAAGGGGGCTTGTTGCGTGGCCGGCCATCCAGAAGGTAGGCGGGGGGGGAGGCTTGTTGAAGTGCCGGCCATCCTGAAGGAAGGGGGGTTGCTTGTTGCCATCCTGAAGGGGAGGGGGGGGGTAATGGCTTGTGAGGAGGCCATCCTACACGGCGGGGGAAGGGGGAGAAGAGGGGCGGCATTGGGCTGCTGCCATGGTTAAACCCTTCCATACAGCGGTCCCTAAGGCATGGAAGGGGTTATGTCTGCAGTTTGAAGCAGACTGTCAGCTGTATGTTACAGCTGACAGCAGAGGTAGCACTACAAAACTCTTCCTAACAATTTTGAGGAGTATTTTTAGCCGAGGAGAAGTACAAATTTTGCGGTAATTCACATATATAATGCATAGGCCCACATAACATTATGAGGCTGATATTTCTGCAGGGAAACCATTGCTAGTGAACCATGCAGAAATAAGTGTAGACAATTTTACATTTATCTAACATTATACACTAAACATAAAACCACTGCTGCCATACACAGCGCCCGCCCGACGCTGCCATACACAGGGCCCGCCCGACGCTGCCATACACAGGGCCCGCCCGACGCTGCCATACACAGGCTGCCACAGGCCCGCCCGCTGCCATACACAGGGCCCGCCTGACGCTGCCATACACAGGGCCCACCCGACGCTGCCATACACAGGGCCCACCCGACGCTGCCATACACAGGGCCCACCCGACGCTGCCATACACAGGGCCCGCCCGACGCTGCCATACACAGGGCCCACCCGACGCTGCCATACACAGGGCCCACCTGACGCTGCCATACACAGGCCACCTAGCTGCCATACACAGGGCCCACCTGACGCTGCCATACACAGGGCCCACCTGACGCTGCTACACAGGGCCATACACAGGGCCCACCTGACGCTGCCATACACAGGGCCCACCTGACGCTGCCATACACAGGGCCCTGCCATACACAGGGCCCACCTGACGCTGCCATACACAGGGCCCACCTGACGCTGCCATACACAGGGCCCACCTGACGCTGCCATACACAGGGCCCACCTGACGCTGCCATACACAGGGCCCACCTGACGCTGCCATACACAGGGCCCACCTGAAGCTACCATACACAGGGCCCACCTGACGCTGCCATACACAGGGCCCACCTGACGCTGCCATACACAGGGCCCACCTGACGCTGCCATACACAGGGCCCACCTGATGCTGCCATACACAGGGCCCACCTGATGCTGCCATACACAGGACCCACCTGACGCTGAAAACGGTACGATAGATTGTTTACACTGACATAGCCCTGCTTTATACACACCTTCCATACATAAAGGACCTCTGCATTCTCCACCAGCACAGTCCTACACAGAGCCTGTGTTCCCTAACTCCTCCCACACACATGGCTGATCACATGACTGTGACATCACCACAGGTCCTGTAACCACAATGTAGTCTGGAGCTGCTCCTAGTAAGAGAGATGTCTGTGAGGGGCGGGGCTTCTCAGGCGTGGGCGGGGCTTCATGTGTGTCGGACCTGGAAGCTTCTGATACAGCGCTCCTGACTGGGGTGGGGGTGGGGGTGGGGAAGGGAGAGGGAGATAGTGCGTCCTCCCCTGTGCACAGGAGGAGTCACAGAAAATCCGTCAGATGACGGATTCTCTATAAACTCCCTGAGAGCAGCCTGCTGTGCATAGGAAGCACAGCAGGCTGTAGAACAAAAATGAAAAAAGATAAATAGAACTAATTGGAGAAATTATTTATAATTTATAATAATTATAATTATTTTTACACTCCTGTAATTTTGCCCACTGGCCCCTGGTATTGCCCATACGGCACAGGTAGGTGAGTGTTAGGTCCCGAGCTACTTGAGAGACCTTGGCGTGGTGCTCGGGCTTAAGACATGTCCTCCACTGCAGGACATGTTGACTAATCTCTCAATTTTAACATCAGTTTGAGGGCTTAGTAAGACCGCAGTGTGCACCTGTTTTGCCATTTGTTATTGCTATATTGTTATATTATTTATCACATCCACACTATTGCCATCTTGTGTAGGATGTCTATTGTGGTACTTGTGGTCCGCTGCAGGCATCCTCCACCGTATGCATTTTTGATGGGGATCGCCATTAGCAACGGGCCACAAGTGCAGGATCTGGTCCCCTGTATATATATGCACAACTGCATCTTGGGTTGAGCATATCCTGCTTCATACCACCTTTCAGTTGTTTTGTAGAATTTATTTTCTCCACAAAATAAATTAATAAGTATAAAAAATGTCCTATTTTTGGCCGTTTCCACAGTCGTGCGGACCCCATTGAAATCAATGGGACAGTTTTCAAGTGCACCCGTCTAATGGCCATTAAAAACGGGTACACAAGTTAAAGAAAATGTCCCCCATGGTTTTAAATATTGCTCCCATAGTGCCCCGCAGCCAAAAACAAAAAAAAAACTCACCTAATCCACTTGCTCGCAGTGCGGCAGTCTACGCTATGGGGGACATTATTTTAGCTGGGGGCCTACCATCCTGTGGTGTTCTCAGAAGGATGGGTCTAGAAATAACTGCCAATCAAATTCATCCACTTTTCATGTCCGTTCTTAACAGACATGAAAAACTGAAGCAAAACGGATGCAAACGGACATTAAAAACGGACACACGGACAGAAAATGGATGCACACACTGATGCAAAATGGCCATGAAAAACTGACAGTGTGTCCGTTTTTAACGTCGTGTGCATGAGGCCTTAGGGTAACGCCACATGTCTGTGATGCAGACAAAAATTACACCAACATGCTTTTGATTGCGATTTTTAAAATACTGACAGGGAGATCTTGGAGGTAAAACTGCTACTTGCCTGTAAAATCATGAGGTCAACAATAAAAAGACCCTCATTGGGTGCACGATTTTCCAGGCAAACAGCAGTTGCACCAGCAAAACCGTAAGGCCACTAACAATCAATCTGAAAACGCACTGAACAGAGCAGACACACGGTGTTCACTACGTCTCGTCCACCCGCAATGTGCGGCCATATCTTCAGAGGGAGAGAAGACCACACAGACTGAAGCCCTTGAGGAAACCGGGCAAAAAAGGTTCTGTGGCGAGAGATCAAAGCAAATTCAACTCATCTGAATTTCTACTCAAAAAACCTGATGAAATAAACGGATCAATAAAGAGATCTGATGACAGGTCCACCTTGAATACAGTTATCATTTTTACATTCCAGCATTTTCAATGTTTTTTCTTCTCCCCAGATTTTAGGCGGTGAAGCGACGTGGCAGCCGTAGTTATCAGATCTCTCTTTGCTATAGGAACATGTACGTCACACTGACCATATGCTACTTCATATGTAAGGATCGGAGGAGGTATATGTATGATTTTATGGCATCAATATAATCCGAAACCTTACAGCAGATGTTTTTGGTAAGAAACATTTAATCCAGCAAAAAAAACAAGAGCGGTAAATGTAACATTGTGACAGGAATTATGTTACTAAGTAGTGGAGGATCTAAAGTTACACTCGCTGTAAGACTGCGCCAGCCACCTGCAGACGTGCTAACGACAGAATAATGGTGGCATTGTCTTCAGGCAGAGGTTGGTTCTTACACAAACAATAAAAGGGTTTATCCAAGATACTGCACCAATTTACGACAACGTGCCACGGAAAAGTCTAAACCTGGGCAGCCTTAACCTAAACATAAGCAACATAGAGACACGGACACTGAAGGTCAGGGTCTTATATTCATGCTGTGCTTAGAAACTCAGAATTACTATGTTCACTGCTCAGACTTTAAAGTAGATATTTACAAACAGAACCATTTAAGGCCTCATGCACACGACCGTATGTATTTTGCGATCCGCAAAAAATACAGATGACGTCTGTGTGCATTCTGTATTTTGCGGAACGGAACAGCTGGTTCCTAATAGAACAGTACTATCGTTGTCCGTAATGCGGACAATAATAGGACATGTTCTATATTTTTGTGGAGCGGAAATACGGACATACGGAAACGTAATGCACATGCAGTAACTTCAGTTTTTTTGCGGACCCATTGAAATGAATGGTTCCATATACAGAAATAAAATACGTTCGTGTGCATGAGGCCTAAAGAGGACCTTTCAACTGGTCCCAACATTACAATATTAGTACCTGGCAGTATAGAGCTTTATTAGGAGATGTCAGGACGCTTTCTATTCAGATGCGCTGCCCCGTTCCCCCGCTGTGCCCACCTTTGCTGCCCTTTATGGTAATCAGTAGCATCGGTACAGAGAGGAGGAGGCGGCCGTGTTTCTCAAGCGGTGTCTCCTTCTTCCTGGCTGTAGCGCGCTCCAATCGCAGACAGACGCACAGCCTGGAAGAAGGGGAGCTTTTTTTTCTTCCTTAAGAAACCTGGCCATCTCCTCCTCCCTGTACTGATGCTACTAATTGGCATATAGGGTGGCAAAAGTGAACGGGGGGCACAGCGGGGAAACTGAGCAACGCATCTGGGAAAAAAAACAAAAAACGACCTGACATCTACTAATAAAGTCCTACACTGCCAGGTACTAATATTGTAACACCAGGACCAGCAAAAGGTCCTCTTTAAATTGCTCTGTTTGCAATTGAATGGGTCTGCACCCGTTCCACAAATTTGCGGAACAGATGCAGACCCATTGATAAGGTCATGTGAATGAGCCCTAAGGCTGAGGTGATTTCCAGGAAAAATCCAAAATGTGTTACGTGCTGTTTTCCTGCAGATTGTGCTGTGGATTCACCACAAATTTCACTTCTATACACTGAAGAGGGAAAAATCCATGGTCAAAATTCGGGGCAATTCCGCAATAGAAGGAGCATGCAGCGAATTGGCAAATATTCAGCATGCTTTGCTTAATGCACAGAAAATTCTATCCACATGTATTGTATACTGTAATTTGCTCGCATATCCACACTAAATCCCGAACTTACATTTACAAGATTAATATGACAGTTATATGGAGTTGGTGCAAAAATTTTAATGATGCAACAAATGCAGACTATTTACCATTCCATAACTTATTGCACTTTTTAAATGTGAAGAGAAATCTGCAGGGCATGGGCGGGAGCATGGCCAATATCTTTCTGGCATATTGATTTTTACACCAAAAGATTTTGTTTGCTGATTGTGTTTGTGCCACAATCATATTCTACATTTTTCAAACCCAAAACCTGGATCGGAACACTTTTGCAATTGCATGTAAACAAAAATTTTGTATAGATACTGAGTTGTTCAATGAAATCTATATGTATAGCGCCACCTGCTGTTTGCTCTTTTTCTAAATGTTCTGTCCTGCGCACTGAGGTGGACATACATGCTCAGTTCCATCCTTCGACAGGATACACCCTCTTAGAAAGGACAACTGCAGCAATGAACGTGGAGATCTCTGGATCCATGTGAGGTACAGGGTTGGTTCTAAGTTGTCGTGTACTATATGATTACATTAGTCATGGGATCACCCCTTTAAAGATCTGAATAGTGAACGTGATTTACGAATCTACCACCTTTAAACTATAAAAAAAACAGTGCACTGTATGTGGCAAGCGAACTCATGATCTAATCCAGTGTCCGGACCCAATGTTTAGGCCTTTCTATCCTCCAAGTGACTGATTAGATGATGTCCAGCTGGTCGGGATTACTAACTGTATACATGGTGGACAAATTACACGATATCCAAAAAAGCTGGGATTGTAAGGAAAAAAGCCAAACCCTCCCGTGTGTGATAAACAGTGAAGACAGGAATCTGGAGAGTTCTCCTTCATTATGAAGGCCTGCCACATTCACACCCGGCATGACACAGTCATTACACTGTAGGCAAGACTTGAACAATGAGATGTGCATGTCAAACATGGATAATCATACGACTTCCAGCGTTCAACTCTCACACAGTTACAGATCAGGACAATTTTGTCTCGCCCTCACAACAACATTCTGTACCAGCGCTAATGAAAACTTAACTGGTATTTTATTCTTCTGCCGCATCAACATGACATGCACTAGGCTCGCTGCCACGGACGATTTTGTTTCATAGACATCACTTATCTACAAGTTTATAAACTTGCCCATGCAAGCATGACATTCGGTTTTGAGTACTGCTTTATTTTAGCGGATGGGCTCGGTGACGGCGCTGTTTTCTGCAGTGCACATTCAACGGTATAAATGTACTGGATTTACGGTCCACACTTGTAAATAATTGGCGATGACTGGTGTCAGTGCATATATTTTTGAGATGTTATGTGAGATAATTGGGTAAGGATTATTTTAGTATAAACCACGAGGAGCATTAATTAATGATTGCATAGAAAGGCATTCCAGAAACCAGACACCCAAATACCCCCAACAATGTACTACTTACTACTCAGTCTCAGTAAGTAAGTGTGTAAGTAAGTATGAGGTTATTAAGGGGTTATCCAACCACAGAAATGCCCCCCTCCATATATCCAGGGCCCTCACACACAATGTACTTATCTCGCTCCCCGGCACTTGCATCGCTTCTGAAGCCCACATGGCTGCCGCTGCATCTCGGATGAAAACATACGGTGTAGAGGGGGCAGCCAATAACAGGTGGTGACGGGAACGAGCCTACAGGTGATGCTAGGTAGGCTCGTCCCCATCCCTGCCTGTTGAATGCTGCCACCATGCCCCCCCAGTCCTCCCCGACGCCGGATGTTTTCATCCGCGTGATGGGTAGATGCAGCGACGGCTGTGCAGGCTTCAGAAGCGACGTGGGTGCCGGAGAGCGAGGTAGGTACATTGTGTGTGAGGGGTCCGGACATATCGGGGATAACCCCTTTAACTTTCCTCCAGTAGGAAGAAAACGGGCAGTCTACTGCCACCTATCCACCAGTACCCTACTTGCATACTGTGAATGATGACAATCTTTGTGCGGAGTATGTAAGCACTATAAACATGAATTAATCTAAGAAATAAATGAGTGTCTGTGGGTCGGACATTGGTTTATGGGGTAGCTGGCACTAGAGAGACAATTTTCTTCCTTCTGAAGGAGAGCTAATTTGTATAGCATACTTTTCCCAGGCGGCATTGCCTAGATCTCTGTAAGAAGAACCAGTATTCACCTCGGAGGTAGGCTAATCTAAGCAAATATTTTTGGTACCCTGGTGGTTCTTGAGTTTGACCTCAATGCCCTTGATTTGTTCAATATTCTGACAGTACCCAAAGGTAGCATTAGCTGTTCTTAGGGTTGTCCTACTGCTATCCTCAATGAAAGCACTACTTTCTGTTCATTACAGATTGCCCACTGCAGCCAGTGATCATGCATCTAATGCACAGACACAGAAGGCACGCCAAAATGAGACCCTTTTCTATAAACTTCATATGGCCTAACAAGTAATGTATAAACGGGCTTGTCCAAAGTGGAAACCCCCTTTAACCGGAACTGAGAGCTAATTCTGCTCAGATGACCAACAGAGAGGAATAAAAAATAAAGTAGTAGTAAATCTGTTCTAATGGTCAGAAAAAGACTATTCTGGGACTCTGAGATGGTCAGAATAGCATACCATGCATTCCTATACTATTCTTTAAAAAAGGGAGAGGGGACCTGATGGACCCATTATAGTCAATAGCAGCTCTTAGGATCCTTTCCAATACAGATCATACGGCATGTGTCATGGTGTGAACAGAGAAAGAGGATGATATACATGGTACTTCTATGTCATAATGTAAGCCATTATAATATATTTTTAGAACGTGAAAATAAGATGAGCCCTACTACCAGAAACCACGAATGTGAGCTTCAGCTTTAATATTTTATCTGTCATACGTCCCGAAGGGTAAAAAAAACTCTTGAGTCGAATCATTGCCCCTCATCTTGTTATCTTAATGGGTAACATATCAAGTGTCATTCGTTCTCTCCTGCATTCGATGTCCTCATTTACAGATTGCAAGTAGAAAAAAAAGTGAAAGTTGTGGGCATCAATTATTCATAATCTATTGTATTAGCGCGTGTTCTGTGAAGGAGGCCAGATTATTTTTCACTTTTAATTGTGTAGATATCTTATCCACTTTGTGGAAAATGAAGAGCGATACCTGAAACCATAGGTGCTGTGAGACGGATAAAGCCGCTTCTTGTGCCTTTTATTTAAAGCCAGAGCAACTATTTCGAAGATGTAACTTTAACGCAGGAAGGACGGGAAGATCTGCTTGCTATTCACCTAAGTAGGGCTTGTCTATTTGTGTGTAGAACACATGAGAGGTTAAGACGGGGCTTGAGCGGCTCTGACAAGACTTGAGGTGACACCGGGGACTGTAGAATTCCATCAGGTTACAATCGGAGTCATTGTGTGTACACAGCAGGGTCTTTCTCAACTCTCAGCGTATTACAGAGCGATACAAAATCCTCTGTGGTGGCAGTGCTAACACCAGTGAGATAACATGTGTAATAGTTCCCGCTTGGTCGGACAGCTATGCAGACAATGTATGATATCTTACAGGCATCACTGATACGTTCTCTTGTTAGTACATCACATACATATTTACGATCATGTGCATTGTTATCAATGACAATGTGGTCCGGCTCACAAGACACCAGCAAATGGTTGATTTTGCCAGAGGAAACTGTGGCCAGCGGAATGTTGCATTACATAGCGGCTATTCAGAGTTCTCACTGTGGCTTGTAGAAAGGGGTGTCCTGACAGTGGGACCTTCTCCGTTGCGCCGTTATGTCCAAACACACAATGGGGTAACTAAATCAATCACCAGCCCCAAATGGATGGCAATGGCTTTTAGGTGTCTAGAGGTTCCTTAGTCTTTCCAAGTGTGGGCAATTTAACCCAGAATTAGGCCTTATGCCCACAGCACAGTCATGAAGGTTGTATGGAGGCATATGGGTGGACTTCGATCTGCATTTCAGGAAAAATTCGATTTGCCATGAAGCCGAATTTCCTCATGCTTTAAAGTAGTGAATCGATTTTCCCTGAAATGGTGTAAAAAACAAAAAAATAATACTTACCTCACCCATTTGCTCATGACGGGCCGGCCGCCGCCATCTTGATTGAAGATCTCGCACAAAATCCTGTACACGATGACGTACGACGTCACCACACTGACAGACGTGATGACAAGATTTTGCACCTGATCTTCAATCAAGATGGCAGCGGCCGGCCCGTTGCGAACAAATGGATGAGGTAAGAATAATGTACTTTTTTTTTTTTAAATGTACACTGTATTATTACTTTCAGATGCTGCAATCAGCTATGAATGCGGCATCTGAAAGCGAACAATGATGAGGAGCATCGCAATAGCAACTCCCTGTAATTACGCCCACTACTTACAAAGAAATGCGCTTCATGACCAAGTAATTCACCACACCGCAAATTTTTTTGTGAAATTCGGCAAAACAGCTAATTTTCGAATACTTCGTTTATCTCCAATACCTCAAATAATATCTTCTGTGTGCCTCCATATGAAACCAAGGGTATACAAAAGTATAGTCTGGCCCCACAGAAATCTATGTGTACGATAGTACATCTCTGTGGAACTTGAAGGTCATACTGCTCTATAATACGGTATTTACATGCAGCGATCACCTCCACAGTATGAGGATGGGCGATTGCTGCTGATTTGTCTCGTCCCTGTCCCTTGGCAGCAGAGGACCTTCAATCATTTCACCCGATGAATGAGTGTTTCGCTTGTTCATGGGGTGTCGTGCGGCACCTTTAGAAGGGCAGATTGTCAGGAACGACTGTTCGTAGGAACGTTTGTTCCCGATATTCAGCCCGAATATTGGGCCATGTAAATCCACCTTTAGAATTGATTTTGCTGGATAGCAGAAACTAAGAATGACTACATTTCTGTATTAAAAAATGTGCACATTGTGGGCAATTTAACAATACTTTCCTATGCAGGTCTTGATATCCCCTGCAACGCCAGTGGATTAACATGATTTACATGCACATGACGAGTCCATGTGCCTAGAATGTAGATTTTAATAATTTTTGCCAAAAAACGGGTGTAAATGATGCTATATATACCGGTTCCAATAGACCCAACCATGCTGCTCGCCTTCATCAGAAGGTGATAATGGCATTGTGGAAATTGCATTTGCACCAACAACAAAAAAAAAAAAGTCGCAAACTCATGATTTTTTGGCAGTTTTCTGGGGTACTGGGATATTAAATCTCCCCCTTTGCACCTAAAATAATTTTTATATGGAAATTAGATGAATTAACATCTGCACAATGGTATTCCTCATTTTTTTCTTTAATCTTTTTTTAATTAATTTAATGTAGTAGAAATCAAAGACACTAGAATCAACATGAATTGTGCAAGGAGTTAACCTTTAAAAGCTTAACCTTTACAGTGCCCTATAGACGTACCTTGTAAGTCATAAGGACTAGCATAATACAAGGATTATTTAATGGGTCTTTCGTGATTCTCATTATAACTGTATTGATGCCTGAGAGGCGTGTAGGATCAGGGGAGCACCACTGGAACTGAAAAATGAGGTTTCACATCAGTTACCTTGGAGAGGAAGAAGATCTATGTCTTAAGTAGAAGGAACAGAATGTACAATTAGTAAATGTTTGTTACAAGCTCTTTCCCTTTAAAATGCAACTAGATCCATTGCCTTACATATAATAACAGCTCCAGGGGAATGCCATTAATGTTTCATGTTGTGTGACTGTAAATTAGGAGCGGTGTATCGAGTGGTAAATCCTAGCCAGTATATTTATTGCAAAGTTATGCCTCCTCCATTAGTATTGTGTTTAGGTAATATGCTGCTGTGTCCAATTCTTCCTGCATTTCTTAAAGAATCTAGACTCGAGTTGTTCCATTTTCTAATTAGATGTAGAAATTGTAAAATTAAAGAGGTTTCCCTGAGGAACAGCGCACACTTGTTTATGGGCTGTTGCGGTACTGCAGCGGATCTTTACTCAAGCGGCTGAAGTTCTATACCAGACATAGGCTCTGGACCCCCTGATTCTGCTTTTCAGTCTCAATAGTGGTGAAGCAATCCAGTCAAATTCATGAAAAATGTTAGTCATTCAAGTTTATATGACATAGTGTAATTAATTGGTGTGTTCAAGAATTTTCAAAGCAAATGCAACAAGAGTGATTCATGGGAACATCCGAAAAATATAAAAATTAAGACTTGTAACTCACATGGATCTAGAGATATCGCCATTCATTGCTGAAATTTCTCTACTAGATTTATTTCCAGCTGACAGCTTAAGGGGTGGGAGTTGAAGGATGGAACTGAGCATGTGCGGCCATCTCAGTGAGAAGGACAGAGAAAAAGACCAAAGAGCAGGTGGCGCTATAAAGACAGATTTCAGTGAATATAGAGTGGCTATACTCAATTTTTAATGGCATGCAATTACAAAAGCATTCAGATCCAGGTGCTGGTTTGAAAAATAGAAGTCAAATATTTTTCATGGGACAAAACCCTTTAAAGGACACACACATAAAAACTACAGTCCGTTTACATTTAGTCGGCACAGAATGCTGGTAACACTGAGAGCCCTATTCTCCATTCAATATTATAATGTTTGCAGCTGCAGGCCAGTGGGCCTGGTGGGAATGCGGAATATGGCCCCATTCATACGTCCGTGGTGTGCTGCAGACCCGCAAATTGCGGATCTGCAACACACCATGCCGGCACCCCCCATAGTAATACCTATTCTTGTCCGCAGGCTGCGGACAAGAATAGGACACGCTCTATCTTTTGCGGAGCAGCGGCCGGATGTTTCGGGGCCGAAACCCGGAAGTTCGAGGCCGCGGCTCTGCAAATGCGGAAGCAGAGAGCACATAGTGTGCTCTCCGCATCACGTCTGGCCCCATTCACAATGAATGGGTCCGCATCTATTCTGCAGAATTGCGGAATAGATGCAGACTAAAATGCGGACATGTGAATGGGGCCTATGATGGAAACTACGGTAGAGCAAAGAGCCATTGGTTCCCTGCCATTTACTCTAGTATGCCACAGGCTGCTTTAGGTCTGTGGCCTACTGAATAGGCATCGGAAGCACTCTGATGTCAGTATCTCATCGCAGGAGGAGTGACCATTAAGAAAACATGGGGGCACAAAAGAGGGACATTATAACAACGTTGGAGCACAAAAGAGGGAAATTATATTGCAAGGGTACAGAAGTGGGACATTAAAATATTGTAGGGCATAAAAGAGGGAAATTATCACAATGTGGGGCACAAAAGAGGGACATTATAACAATGTGGGGCACAAAAGAGGGACATTATAACAATGTGGTGGACATTATTCTACCGTACGGGCATAGAGAGTAAAATTACCATTTAGGGTTAGGTACTCAGAAGACACCATTGCTGTATTGGCAGACTGGACATTATTGTGAGGCACAAAAGGGGGAATGATTACTCTCTGGCGCACCAAACAGGGGCTTCATTGCCACCAGGTTTGAAATTTGACCCAGGGTTCCACTTTAGCTGCTTTCTCTGATATTTCGACCAGAAAGCAGAGAAACCTACCTGATAGTTCTCTTGTGTTACTATTATTATGTGCAGAGGGGATGTCTACGAGGGCAGAGCAGAAAATATGTGTAGTGTAGCTTCAACCAATAGCTGCAGAGCACTAAGTGATGTCACCAAAAGGGTGTGGTTTTGACATCTCCTGTAAAAAAAAACAATGTTCTACTGATGCATACAGCCATTACATTTCCTGCTTTGTACAGAGCTACTAGGGAATTCTGCATTTTTGGGACCAGAATGCAATAAATAACTGCCCTGGCAAGTTACATAACCTTAGAAGATCCATTTTTACTAAGGAACATGTTTAAGTTTCACTTTTAGTGCCAGAGAACGCCTTTAACTAACCTTCTTTTAAAAGGTAAAAAGGTCCAGCAATGCAATATATTCAGCTACATACAGTATAACAGAGAAATCAATTTTTCTTTGAAATACCGGACACAAAAATAATTTGACATAAAATTATTGAATAATAGATTCAAATTTGAATTGCTAATCTTAATGGTTATGAGATATGGGACAAAATAATGAGAACCTTCAGTTTCTTTTTTCGTTTTCATCAACAGGAAATAAGCAGCAAGCTGAGCCAGCACGCAAATTAAAGGAAAAAAAAAATCTACTAAGCTAGTAACGTGCTGGATATAGACATACAATAGGCAGCATCATATGTGAAATTTGTGGGTTTCATTTTCACCCTGTCAAGGGAAATTTGTACCAGATGAATCAAGTAAAAGCTAAAATAACTCCTATAGAGGCAACCTTATTTGTTCTCCTGCTCCATCTTTAGCTGAACTATTGACCCTTTTAGTAATCAGCCCCTGTACCTTGATAGGCAATCATCATTTTAACCTTCATAATGCCGGCTTGTCCAGAAACCAACAAGCCTTCTACCAGGGCTCTGGTATTATGTACAACACATTATGGTTCTAAAGTGAAATGAAATGATAATGTCATAGGTACAGCTGAACAACATGTCTGAAGTATACTAAATATTACAGACTATAATTACATAAAAATGGATATAGAAGCCTAGTTGACGCAAATACATTGGAATTCCTGTATTCAGGCATTTTATAATATAGAACGGCTGATTATCTAATTCTTGTTTTCAGCACAGAACTGCAGAGTAGAGACCAACATGAAAAAATAAAATAAAAAGATTATAGCATAGCATGTATTAGGATTTATATTATTTTCTATAACCGCCCAATTATCCAGAAAAACTCATTTGTAAATACTAGATGGAAGGTGCTTTCACACATGTCTTCGGGGACTAAAATGCTATGTACAACTTTGCAATTCTTTTATGATTGCATTTTACAAATTTTTTCAATTGGTCTTATTTAAAAAAATATTGAGCTGGGTTAAAGGGTTAGGTCTCTTTCACACGGGCGTCATGTTTGACGCCTGGATAGGATGCGGGTGCGTTGCGGGAATATGCACGATTTTTCCACGCGTGTGCAAACGTTTGTAATGCGTTTTGCACGCGCATGTGAAAAATCGCCATGTTTGGTACCCAGACCCGAAGCCGGACTTCATCACTGAAGTCCGGTTTCGGGTAGAGTATTCTGGAGAATTTATTATTTTCCCTTATAACATGGTTATAAAGGAAAATAGCATTCTCAATAGAGAATGCAAAGTAAAAAGGGCACTAGAGGGTTAAAAATAATATAAACATAAACTTACCCCCTCCATTTGATCACGTAGCAGCCGGTTACCGGTCTCCTGCTCTGTATTCAGCCGGGAAGGGGGTGAAGGACCCTCCGCGACGTCACTGGGTCACATGGTCCAATCACCTGCATCCCGATCGTCTCCTAGCAACCATGCGGGAAAACCGCACCGCGGATGCTTGCGATTTTCCCGCAGCTCCATTCACTTCTATGGGGCTTGCGTTGCGTGGAAAACGCAGAAACTGGAGCATGCTGTGATTTTCACGCAACGCAGAAGTGATTGCTTATGTGCACAGCCCCGTAGAAATGAATGGGTCTGGATTCAGTGCAGGTGCAATGCGTCCACCTCATGCATTGCACCCATGCGGAAAACTCGCCCGTGTGAAGGAGGCCTTAACTGTTTTTCTAGCTGTGTGAATTGTACTTTTGCTTTCACTTTGTGCCAGTCATCCAATAAAGCTTATCTCTAAATTACTAAAAGGTCATAAACACTTATTTAAGCCTCATTCTTATCAGTAAGATAAGAATTAAGCTATAATAAGTGTTTAGGAGATCAAAGAAAGCGAGGGTAAGACAGCACTACTCACTGACACATCTCAGAAGGACCATTTGGTGGTGGTGCCTGCAGTATTAAGTCCCGGCCTGCTGGACTCCCCAATATCAGAAGATTAGAAGAAACTGCGGCACTCAAAGTCTTCAGGACGTTTTTGTGTTTATTTTCACCAAACAAGCGACATTTCGACTCTGAGTCTTTTTCAAGCTCAGTGTGATATACCATAGTGAGATATATATATATATTTATATACATAACATAAAATTGATTGGATAAAGGGGTCACCCCAAAAGGTCAGCTCCTCCCCAATCTTAATCACATATAACCCCCACACAGTTCTAATGATCAACAGTTTTTTATTAAAGGTTTTGTAATTTACATACAAAAAGTGTCCAGCATGACACTACAGATTAGGTCAGGATATATCAGGATTACATACAGTAAACCAACCTTAGTTAAATAACAAAGGAACAAATGAGTTCCCGCCCAATCTCACAGTGATATAATATAACAAAAAGAAACGACAAAAAGAAATAAGAGAATCCCTCCCAGACTCCGCATCCCACCCCTCTCAGGACCATTGTGCTATACACATATTACCAAAGACACTCCGGCAGAGGTTTAGCATAAGAGCTAGACAACCACAGCATCCAACAGTTTACAGAGCGAGTACGGGTGGAAGAGGAGTTAGCAAACATCAACTCGCAATGCATATGGTAGTTAACGGACTCAACCACTTCCTGTAATGATGGGTTGCCCGTCAACTTCCATCTGCGGGCAATAACATTGCGTGCTGCGCTAAGTATATGAGCCCCCCACACAGTTCTAATGTGTATCATATAAATCTACATGCATCAAGTGGGACATAGTTAGATTACAATATTAGACATACCTAAACACTATGCTGAAGGAGATATTCCGGAGGGTCCAAGCTGTAGGCAAACTGCGCAGCGTCTCAATAGTCAGACTACGCATGCGCTTCTTTTGCATCTAAGGTACATTGCGCATGTCTAAGAGTTTTATAATATGTAATATGTTGCCAATACAGTCTATCATAGAATTTTACCTTGTATCCTAGAGATGCGACGCCTTCCGATTGCCAATACATTCAATTATAGAATTTAGCTTTATATCCGAGAGACGCGACACTTAAGGTATCACATGACTGGAAGACGCTACCCTAGCAACAAGGAATACTAAAACGTATGTTAGTTTCTGAGGACATACGCAATGTACCTTAGACGCATGGGAGGCGAGCATGCGTAGTCTGACTATTGAGATGCAGCGCACTTTGCCTACAGCTTGGACCCTCCGGAATATCTCCTTCAGCATGGTGTTTAGGTATCTTTAATATTGTAATCTAACTATGTCCCACTTTTATATTATTCACATTAGAACTGTGTGGGGGTTATATGTAATTAAGATTGGGGAGGAGCTGACCTTTTGGGGTGACCCCCTTATCCAATCAATTTTATGTTATGTGTGCATATATATGTCCCACTATGGTCCATCACACTGAGCTTGAAAAAAGACTAAAAACATCGCTTATTTGGTGAAAATAAACACGGAAGCTTCCTGAAGACTTTAAGTGCCGCAGATTCTTCTAATCTTCTGATATTGGGGAGTCCAGCAGGCCAGGACTTAACACTGCAGGCACCGCCACCAAATGGTCCTTCTGAGACATCTCAGTGAGTAGTGCTGTCTTACCCTCGCTTTCATTGATACTATTTGGGCCTGAAGACGTGCACACTAAATCCAGAATAGGATTCACAATCTATTCGGCAACCACGTGGCAGCCATAAAATGGATTCACCGAACAGTTATATACGAGTTAACAGAAATCACATATTCTACGGGAGAATGAAGGAAAGGGAGCCTTTTTGAGTAAACTGGCACTCTAAGTCTTCAGGAAGTTTTGATGTTAATTTTCACCAAACGCGTCATTTCGACTTTTTGAAGCTCAGTTTGATATACCATAGTGAGACATATATATATACACATAACATAAAATCGATTGGATAAAGGGGTCACCCCAAAATGTCAGCTCCTCCCCAATCTTAATCACATATAACCCCCACACAGTTCGAATGTGAATAATATAAATCTACGTGCATCAAGTGGGATATAATTAGATTACAATATTAGACATACCTAAACACCATGCTGAAAGAGATATTCCGGAGGGTCCAAGTTGTAGGCAAACTGCACGGCGTCTCAATAGTCAGACTACGCATGCACGCCTCCCATGAGTCTAAGGTACATTGCACATGTCCTCAGAAAGTAACATACATTTTGTGTTACTTGTTGCTAGAGTAGCATCTTCCAGTCATGTGATACCTTAAGTGTCGCGTCTCTAGGATACAAGGAATTTGACATAAATTCTATGATAGACTGTATTGGCAATCGGGAGGAAGGTGCCAAAATCCTGTGATAGAACCATATTTTTGACCTACATATTATAAAACTCTTAGACATCTACTGTTGTTAAAAATACTATTGTATGGATAAACACTGGGCTGTCAGACACTCCTGTATTAAAGAAAAGGCATTTTGAATGATTCACATCAAGGGGAGAAAGGGTTTTCTGTAAAGCATAATTATCAAGTTTGAAAATCGGATAATGAGCAGAAGAGAGGGATATAAACTAACCCTTGACTTTATCCGTAACTTTATTGAGAGATAATAGGGATCTCCACTTAAGGGACATTATATCATGTACAAGGAATGGAGCGCAGAGTGACTTAGGTCTAGACTCAACACAATCAAGACTGTACAGATATGCACTACAATCCAGTGATTCCCATCCTGGATAGGGAGGCCATCCAGTCACCATTCAACATTTCAGCCTGGGGTCAAGAGCACCTGGACTGCGTCCATTCCTATTTATGGGGAGGGCACAGCTCCTGGGGTCACCCCATTAGCACTTAGGACTATAGACAGAATTATATAAGTGACACTATGCTCCAGCAGTAAAAACATACTCACTGGTATATTTAATCCCAAAGTTAGTGAACCATCCACCAACCAGCTGATAAGGTACAGACACTGAACAGTATCAACTATGTTAAAGTAGGTCCTAGTAGGATCCGACCTATATCTTTCTAGGCTCAAAAGGAGCAACTATACTATTCCGCTCAGACCAATATCAAACATTATAACATTATACATAAGCAATGAAAAAGAAAGGTAAAGAGAGAAACCCCCATCCTTGTGTCTTAACATTTAAAATACCAGCTGTTCATAAGCAGTTGTTTTGGGTGTCACGTCCATAGGGGTGTTGATAGATAGATCCATATAGGGTTGCAGAATAGGTCCCACTCCGTAAGTACTTCTCCTGCAGCATGTGCGTGATCCCCACTGTGAATAATGTGAAAAGGTAAGATTATGTACTATTTCAACTCTTAAAAAGGTCTCGACCTGCGTCGGGTAACAATTTCTTAAATTTCCATGCTCAACAGCATTATACACATGTCCTAAATGGGGGTTAAAAGAGGGAGCCCACTTTAAACTCCAGATTAAAACCCTTCGGTTCCATAGTGTCCAGGTCAAATATCCATCTAAGTTCCAGTCTTTTTAAAACTCGTTCCCGATCCCCCCTCCTCTCAGTGGGGGGACACCATCAATAATCCTAAATCTCGGCTGTGCAACATTATGATGACATTTCAAAAAATGTTCTGGTACAGATAATTTCCCCTCATTGTCATTTACCTTTGTCTGTTTTTTGGACAGTAACTTACAGATCGAGTACCTGTGTTGATTAATTCTATGTTTACAAGGTTGGGTGGTTTCTCCCACATAAAGTGGGCCACAAGGGCACTGCAATGTATAGATCACATAAACTGAGGAGAATGTGTAAAAGCCCTTGATTTTTGTACTGTTTACCCGTTCTTGGGTGTGAGAAGGTGCTGCCCTTGATAAGGCTGTTGCAAATGCAGTAGTTTAAACGAGGGTAGCATCCAGTTTTGCTATGCGCTGGTGTCACGGTATTGACTGTGTCCGTATGTGTCAGCCTGTCTCCCAGATTTTTAGATCTTTTGTAAGACATTAGTGGAGGGGACTGGAATTACTCTATGTCAGGGAAGGATTGAGACAGAATATGCCAATTGTGTTTCAAGATCCCTGCTATCTGTCTACTCATTTCTGTATATGTAGACACAAATGGGATTCTTTTACCTCCCTCTCTATTTTTGTGTGCAGACAATAGTTGTGCCTAGATCTTTCTATATGTTGAATGACCAAGTTTTTAGGGTATCTTTTTCAATGAATCTCTGACCCATTGTCTGTAGTCTCTTGTCCACTAGTCCCTTATAAGATACTATCAGTTTTGTTCTGAGTAACTGGCTGTATGGCAATAAATCCAACATACTTTTCGGGTGGGCACTGTCAAACCTGAGTACATTATTTGGATCAGTCGGTTTGATGTACAAGTCCGTTTGTAACTTACCATCTTTGATACAGACTAACGTATTCAGAAATTGCAGAGATTGACATGAGTATACCTTAGTAAATTTCAGCTGTCTGTTGATCCCATTAATGTAATTGTGAAACCCATGCAATTCGACCTTAATGCCTCTCCAAATCAGAAATATGTCATCTATATACCTCATCCACCCTCTCACCTACTTTTTGATAGCGGATGGGTATATATGAAGTTCCTCAAAACATGCCATATATATGTTTGCATAAGTCGGGGCCACGTTGGATCCCATTGCGGTACCCCGACGTTGTACATAGAACTAATCCTCAAAGAGGAAGTAGTTACAGATCAAAAATATTTCCAAGAGGGACAATATAAAGTAGCGGGTTTCTTCTGGGTACTCTGATTGTTCCAATGCCCACTTAACTGCCTCAAGTCCCTGTTCATGATCAATGCTTTTATATGAACTAGTGACATCAAAGGATACTAAGATATTGTCCTCATCAAAATTGATGGTATCCAATTTACACAGGAAGTCGTTGTATCCCTGACATGTGAGGTGGCCCCTATCACATACGGTCTAAGTAATCTATCAAGATAAATGGCTGCATGTGCAAAGACAGAGTCAATCCCTAAGACTATGGGACGTCCTGGGGGTTGTGTAGGTCTTTATGTATCTTGGGAAGTATATAAAGCAGAGGAGTCAAAGGATGTTGTTGAATGAGGTAGACATGTAGTTTTTCATCTATCAAATAATAGGCATATGCATTATCCACCAACAACTTGATTTTCCGCATGATCTTAAATTTGGGATCCCTATCAAGCGGTTCGTATACCTCTCTATCCTGTAATTGTTTATTTATGTCATGGATCAGCAGGTGTATAGAAGATATAGAAACAGAGACAGGAGTACAAGGATGCTGTCCAAAAACGATAAAGAAAAGAGATGACCCAGTAGACTCACTAGTATGGTTATTGTAGGAGAACTCTGCCCAAGGTAACAATTGTATCAGTTGTCGTGTTGAGCTGATAGAAAATGCCGACGGTAATTCTCCAATATCTGATTAACTCGCTCTACTTGCCCGTTGGTTGGGGGTGATAACCGGAGGAGAAGTCCAGGTCAATTTCTAGCAGTCTGCAAAGAGCTCTCCAGAGCCTGGAGGTAAACTGGACTCCCCGACCAGAAACAATATGTCCTGGTAAACCATGCATACGAAATATATGTTTCACAAACAGTTATGAAGTTCCGCAGCCAAGGGCAATCCAATCAAAGGAACGAAGTGCGCATCTTGGAGAAGCGATGCATGACCACCCAAATCACAGTACATCCAGCCGAAGAGGGCAGATCTGTAATAAAGTTCATGGCAATGTGTTTCAATGGAGCATCAGGAACAGGTAGCAGTAACAATAGACCTGGAGGTTTGCTCCTGGAGATTTTATTTTAAGCACAGATGGTGCAAGCAGAGACATAATCGCACACATCCTTGGACAATGTGGGCCACCAGTAGTGGCGAGACACCAGTTCTGTGGTCTTGCAAATACCTGCATGACCGGCCAGTTTGGAGTTGTGCCCCCACGTTAGGATACGTTTTCTTATGGCAGATGGCATGAATGTCATCCCGGGAGGAATGTCTCTTAACAGGACAGGAGCCACTATGATCAAGCGAGCAGGATCTACAATGTATTGGGGCTCCTTCTGCTGGTCTGCGAGGTCAAATGACCTAGACAGAGCATCTGCCTCGATGTTTTTCTCAGACGGGCGAAAATGCAACTCGAAATTTAAATGAGAGAAGAAGAGAGCCCACCTGGCGTGGCGAGGGTTCAGACGCTGAGCTGTCTGCAGATATGTGAGGTTCTTGTGATCAGTGAATATTATCACCGGATTATGGGCCTCCTCCAACAGATAACGCCACGCCAAGGCAAATTTTATGGCTAGAAGTTCTCTATAAGTTCTGTATAAGTCTCCTATACAGTAATTCCTCTCAGCCAGTGATAAGAGTTTGGAGGATAATCCACAGGTAAACATCTTGCCCTTGGAACCTATCAATAGTTGAACAGCACCGACTCCTATGGAGAAGGCATCCACTTTTAGAAAGAATTCTCGGGAGACATCGGGATGACACAGAACAGGTGCAGAAGCAAAGGACTTCTTTAATTGGATGGAGGTGGCTTCTGCCTCTGGAGTCCAGTATTTGGCATTCACCCCTTTCCTAGTAAGAGCGGAGATCGGAGATGTAAGGGATGAAAAATTCAGGATGAATTGCCGATAGAAATTTGCGAATCCCAGGAAGCGCTGCATAGCCCGAAGACCCTGTGGGCAGGGCCAGTCCATTACTGCCTTCAACTTCTCAGGATCCATCTGTAACCCGGCATCCGAGATGACGTATCCGAGAAACGGTACAGTAGATTTTTCGAAAAGGCATTTCTTGTGTTTGGCGTAAAGTCGATTTTCCCTCAACCGCTGTAATACTAAACGTACATGCTTCCAGTGTAGTGGTTAAATCTGGGGAATAGATCAGTATATCATCCAGATACACTATTACGCAGACATAAAGCAGATCCCGGAAAATGTCGTTCACCAACTACTGGAATACCAAGGGAGCATTGCACAGACCGAAGGGCATGATGAGATACTCGTAGTGTCCGTAACAAGTGTTAAAAGCAGTCTTCCACTCATCGCCCTTTCGAATGCGGATAAGATTATATGCGCCGTGCAGGTCGAATTTAGTGAAGACCTTAGCTCCCCGGATCCTGTCGAAGCGTTCCAAGATTAACAGGAGAGGTTACCGATTCTTGATTGTGACCTTATTCAGACCTCGATAGTTGATACAGGGCCGTAAGGATCCATCTTTTTTTGCACAAAGAAGAAACCGGTACGGCTGGTGAAGAAGATTTCAGGATAAACCCCCTCTCGAAATTTTCCTTAATGTACTCAGACATCGCTTGGATCTCGGGAAGTGAGAGTGGGAAGACTTGACTAAGAGGAGGAGTGGCACCAGGCAGAAGGTCAATCAGACAATCAAACGGACGTTGATAAAACATTTGAAAAACTGGCATACTGTTGCGGGAGTTCAGGCAGGTCTACTGGTACAGTAGGCGAGGAAGCAGGTCGGACCTCCGATAGGCAGGTGGAATAACAGGATGATCCCCAACGTAGAATCTGACCGGAGTTACAGTCCAGAACCGGAGTGTGCTGACGCAGTCAGGGAAGACCAAGGATAACCGGATTCACGGACGCTGGCAGCACATAGAAGGAGATCATCTCAGAATGCAGAATCCCTATTTACAGCTTGAGGGGCAAAGTCACGGAGAGCACTGGTTCAGGGAGTGGCAGTCCATTAACAGAGGCCACTGACCGAGACTTCCGAGACGGATGGTAGGAAGCCAGAACTGATGGACCAGAGCTTGCTGAATGAAATTACTGGCCGACCCAGAGTCCAGGAATGCAGGCACAGACAGCGTGACTCCCTAGTGCGAGAGAGTCACCGAAACAAAAAGTTTTGGAGAGGGCTTCTCTTTGTCTAGGACCACCTCTCCAACAGATTCTAGACATTGGTGTTTCCCAGCTTCTGGGGACAATTACGCACGAAGTGGGCCTTGGGCCCACACTACAAACGCAGGTTCTCTGCTTTGTGGCGTAAACGTTCCTGGTTAGACAATTGAAGGCGCCCAATTTGCATGGGCTCTTCCGGTGGGGTGGACACTAGAAGGAGGAGCGGCCTCTGGAAGGATGGAGCCAACCGAGGTGGCCTTCTGGTGCACGCAACCTCCTTAGCACGTTCCTTGAAGCGCATATCTATCCTTGTAGCCAAGGTGATAAGGTCATTCAGAGTATACGGACGGGCGCGACCAGCTAGTTAATCCTTAATCCGGTCAGAAAGGCCCTCCCAGTACACCGCTAGTTAAGCCTCATTGTTCAATGCAAGTTCGGCAGCCAGCGTACGAAACTGGATGGCGTACTGACCCACAGATGAGGAACCCTGCCGTAGACGTAGCAGAGCTGAGGCAGTGGAGGACGTGCGGCCGGGCTCTTCAAAGACCAGCCGGAAGGTAGCCAAAAAGACTGCAGATTGGTAGTCTCAGAAACTCCATGTTCCCAAATAGGATTTGCCCAAGCAAGGGCTTCATTAAACAGCAGGCAACCTTGGATCGCTCAGTGGGAGACTTCTGCCCAAGCAACTCAAAGTGGATCAAACACTGGTTCAGGAATCCACAAAACATTTTTGGATTTCCACCATAGCGTGAAGGCAGAGGGAGTTGCACACTGGCAGTACAAAAATCCGGACTCACCGGTGTGGGAACTGCAGGAGTAGCAGCGCCTAATGACCCTGCATTAGTTGGAGACAAGATGGCATCCAGACAAGCAGCAACATTTTGCAAGAACTGCATCAAGATATCCTGAAGTTTGCTCTGGCGCTTTACTTCATGTAACAGTTCCTGTATGACAGCCTTGGGATGACTGGCAGGATCCATGGCCTCAGTGTACTGTTACGGATCAGCGGGTGTGAACCCACTGGGCCACTGACTGGCTATACTCTCGAGGGGCGTGTCTAAGCAACTACCTGGTTTTCACTAGAGCCTGTGATGGTGAGGATAGATGAGTTGGTAGGGTAGTTGCCAGGGGCTACTCCAGAGCAATCCCTGAGTCAGGGGCAGCTGGTCCGGGCAGACCAGGAGGTACCTGAGTAGGTACCTGAAGTATAAGCGTACTCAGGCGAGCAGAGATGTTACCAGGAGCAACACTGCAGGACTGAAGGATGAGACAGAGACGTGGTCAGACAGCCAATAGGTTAGTGCAGACGGCACAGGTACAGGTCAGGCAATCCAGGTCGGCAACAGGATTGGGATTATGGAAATGTACAGGGTTCTTCCTGGTCTCCATAATTTCCGATCTGACCAGAGAAATGTAGGTATCTACCGCTTTGTGACTGAAGGGGGGTTGGAAATCACTTTTTAGGTGCAGTTCTACCTTTTTTAAGGTTAACATTGTTTTTGTAATCTTTATTTGTAATTACTCTAGATTGCATATCATCAAGTGGTTTCTGCTCATTAAAAAATACTTTCAATTTAATACATCTGAAAAAACTGTATAAACCTATTTCATTTTGAAACCAGTCAATTTGGGTAGAATGATAACCCTTTACTGAGGAGCTGTATTTCCTCCCGAGTCCGTTCATGGGATGATATATTTACCACTAGAGATGTATCACTCATTGTTGTTTCCCTTGTATGCCCTGTGTCTCTAGCCACGGTGTAGGATTCCTGTTCCCCACTGGTGGTTTCTTTGAGCGAGTTATCCTTGTATTCCCGTTTACGCCTGTTATTCCGGTGCTTGCGTCAGCCCCTCCTTGTGTGCCTCGTTCTCCTAAAAAAAACTTTTTCCTCACTTTGTTCTCCTGATGTTTCCGTGTCTGTAAGATCCACTGGGCGTCCTCTGGATCTCTGTGTTCTGCGCTGCCTTAATGGTCTGTTGCTTTTATTATTCACCGGTGCTTTCTTATAGACATCCCCCTTGGTGTAATCATCCTGGTCTCTGAACCACTGTTTCTTAGTCGTCTCTATGTTCATACGATATTTATTAGGTTCCATTGTGGATTGTTCTACCATGTTTGTAAACTAGTGTCCATTCATTAGGATCTTTAATTGAGTCTCATAATCCAATATTCTCTGGTAAATACTAAACAGGTCCTTTTGTAGGAACTCCATATTTAGGAGTATCATATCCATGGAAAAACAATTAGCTATCAATGTAAGAGGAAAGAGTATTGGTCTTAGATGTGTCCTTAAGCCTCTCTGTATTCGTTCTGCTTTGTAATATTCCCTTAAAGTTGAAAGGTGCAGTTCTGTATTGATATATTGTTATTTTTCATTTTCCCATTTCTGTTTGATTATGTTCATCGTGGGTTTACTCAAAAAGGCTCCCTCTCCTTCATTCCCCTCGTAGAATATGGGATATCTGTTCACACGTATATACCAAACTGTTCGGTGAATCCATTTTATGGCTGCAACGTGGTTGCCGAATAGGTTGTGAATCCTATTCTGGATTTAGTGTGCACGTCTTCAGGCCCAAATACTAGCAAAGAAAGCGAGGGTAAGACAGCACTACTCACTGACACATCTCAGAAGGACCATTTGGTGGCGGTGCCTGCAGTATTAAGTCCCGGCCTGCTGGACTCCCCAGTATCAGAAGATTAGAAGAAACTGTGGCACTCAAAGTCTTCAGGACGTTTCCGTGTTTATTTTCACCAAACAAGCGACGTTTCGAGTCTTTTTCAAGCTCAGTGTGATATACCATAGTGAGACATATATATACACATAACATAAAATTATTTGGATAAAGGGGTCACCCCAAAAGGTCAGCTCCTCCCCAATCTTAATCACATATAACCCCCACACAGTTCTAATGTGTATCATATAAATCTACGTGCATCAAGTGGGACATAATTAGATTACAATATTAGACCTACCTAAACACCATGATGAAGGAGATATTCCGGAGGGTCCAAGCTGTAGGCAAAGTGCGCGGCGTCTTAATAGTCAGACTACGCATGCACGCCTCCCATGCGTCTAAGGTACATTGCGCGTGTCCTCAGAAACTAACATACATTTTAGTATTCCTTGTTTCTAGCATAGCGTCTTCTAGTCATGTGATTTCTTAAGCGTCGCGTCTCTAGGATACCAGGCTAAATTCTATAATAGAATGTTTCGGCAATTGGGAGGCGTCGCGTTTCCAGGATCCAAGGTTAAATTCTATGATGGACTGTATTGGCAGGTGTATCGGGAGGCAGATGCCCGAATCCTGTTATAGAACCATATTTTCACCTACATATTATAAAACTCAGACATGCGAAATGTACCATAGACGCAAGAGAGGCGCGCATGCGTAGTCTGACTATTGAGACACCGCGCACTTTGCCTACAGCTTGGACCCTCCGGAATATCTCCTTAAGTATGGTGTTTAGGTAGGTCTAATATTTTAATCTAATTATGTCCCACTTGATGCACGTAGATTTATATGATACACATTAGAACTGTGTGGGGGTTATATGTGATTAAGTTTGGGGAGGAACTGACATTTTGGGGTGACCCCTTTATCCAATCAATTTTATGTTATGTGTATATATATGTCCCACTATGGTATATCACACTGAGCTTGAAAAAGACTCGAAACGTCGCTTGTTTGGTGAAAATAAACACGGAAACGTCCTGAAGACGCAGTTTCTTCTAATCTTCTGATATTGGGGAGTCCAGCAGGCTGTGACTTAATACTGCAGGCACCGCCACCAAATGGTCCTTCTGAGATGTCTCAGTGAGTAGTGCTGTCTTACCCTCGTTTTCTTTGCTAGTATTTGGGCCTGAAGACGTGCACACTAAATCCAGAATAGGATTCACAACCTATTCGGCAACCACGTGGCAGCCATAAAATGGATTCACCGAACAGTTTGGTATATACAAGTGAACAGATATCACATATTCTACGGGGGAATGAAGGAGAGGGATCATTTTTGAGTAAACCCATGATGGGCCTAATTAAACAGAAATGGGAAAATTTTAAAAAAACAATATATCAATACAGAACTGCACCTTTCAACTTTGAGGGATATTACAACGCAGAACGAATACCGAGAAGACCAATACTCTTTCCCAACAACCCGGACTTTTATGCTAAATTTACATTTATAGCTAATCGTTTTTCCATGGATATGATGCTGCTAAATATGGAGTTCCTAGAAAAGGACCTGTTTGATATTAACAAGAGAATATTAGATTATGAGACTCAATTAAAGACCCTAATGAATGGACAGGAGTTTACAACCATGGTAGAACAACAGACAATGGAACTTAATAAATATAGTATGAACATAGGGACGACTAAGAGAGAGAAGTGGTTCAGAGACCAGGATGATTACACCAAGGGGGACATCTATAGGAAAGCACCAGTGAATAATAAAGAGCAACAGGCCATTAAGGTGGCACAGAGCACAGAGATCCAGAGGACGCCGGGTGAATATTTCAGACACATAATCATCAGGAGAACAAAATGAGGAAAAAGTTTTTTAGGAGAACGAGGCGCACAAGGAGGGGCGGACGCAAGCACCGCAATAGCAGACGGGTAAACAGGACTACAAGAATAACCCGCTCAAAGAAACCACCAGTGGGGAACAGGAATCCTACACTGCGGCTAGAGACACAAGGCTTCCAAGGAAACAACAATGAGTGATACATCTCTAGTGGTAAATATATCATCCCATGAACTGACTCGGGAGGAGACACAGCTTCTCAGTAAAGGGTTATCATTCTGCCCACGGGTGGATATTGACTGGTTTCAAGATGAAATAGATTTAAACAGTTTTTTTCAGACGTATTAAATTGAAAGTATTTTTTAATGAGCAGACACCACTTGATGATATGCAATCTAGAATAAGTACAAATAGAGATTAGAAAAACAACATGTTAACCTTAAAAAACAGGTAGGACTGCACCTCAAAAGTGATTTCCAACCACCCCTCAGTCACAGAGCGGTAGATACCTATATTTCTCTGGTCAGATCGGAATTTATGGAGATTAGGAAGAACCCTGCACATTGCCATAATCCCAATCTGAACAGGGAGGAAAGAGAAGCCCTGACCTCCCGAAATCACAGAAAGGAAGTAACTATCAAGGCAGCAGACAAGGGGGTGCTATAGTGGTGATGGATACAGATAAATATGTTTCAGAGATAAATAAGCAATTACAGGATAGAGAGGTATATGAACCGCATGATAGGGATCCCAAATTTGAGATCATGTGGAAAATCAAGTTGTTGGTGGATAATGCATACGCCAATGATTTAATAGATGGAAAACTACATGTCCACCTCATTCAACAACATCCTGTGACTCCTCTGCTTTATATACTTCCCAAGATACATACACAACACAACCCCCCAGGACGTCCCATAGTCTTAGGGATTGACTCTGTCTTTGCACATGCAGCCATTTATCTTGATAGATTACTTAGACAGTATGTGATAGGGGCCACCTCACATGTCAGAGATACAACCAACTTCCTGTGTAAATTGGATACCATCAATTTTGATGAGGACAATATCTTGTATGCTTTGATATCACCAGTTTATATTCAAGCATCGATTATGAACAGGGACTTGAGGCAGTTAAGTGGGCATTGGAACAATCAGAGTACCCAGAAGAAACACGCTACTTTATATTGTCTCTCTTGGAAATATTGTTGACCTGTAACTACTTTCTATTTTAGGATAAGTTCTATGTACAACGCCGGGGTACTGCATTGGGATCCAATGTGGTCCCAACTTATGCAAACCTATATATGGCATGTTTTGAGGAACTTCATATATACCCATCCGCCCTCAACAAGTATGTGTGAGGGTGGATGAGGTATATAGATGACATATTTCTGATTTGGAGAGGAACAGAGGTGGAGTTTCACAATTACATCAATGGAATCCACACAGCTGAAATTTACTAAGGTATACTCATGTCAATCTCTACAATTTCTGGATACGTTAGTCTATGTCAAAAGATAGTAAGTTACAAACGAACTTGTACATCAAACCGACTGATCGAAATAATGTACTCAGGTTTGACAGTGCCCACCTGAAAAGTATGTTGGATTCATTGCCATACAGCCAGTTACTCAGAACAAGACGGATAGTATCTGATGAGAGACTAGTGGACAAGAGACTACAGACAATGGGTCAGAGATTCATTGAAAGAAGATACCCTAAAAACCTGGTCAATCGACATCTAGAAAGAGCTAAGCAACAGGAACGTACACAACTACTGTCTGGACACAAAATGAGAGAGGGAGGTAAAAGAATCCCATTTGTGTCTACATATACAGAAATGAGTAGACAGATAGCAGGGATCTTGAAGCATAATTGACATATTCTGTCTCAATCCTTCCCTGACATAGAGGGATTCCAGTCCCCTCCACTAATGTCTTGCAAAAGATCTAAAATTCTTGGAGACAGGCTGTCACATACGGACACAGTCAATACCCTGACACCAGCACATAGCAAAACTGGATGCAACCCTCGTTTAAACTACTGCATTTGCAACGGCCTTATTAAGGGAATCACCTTCTCACACCCAAGAACGGGTAAACAGTACAAAATCAAGGGCTTTTACACATGCTCCTCAGTTTATGTGATCTATACATTACAGTGCCCTTGTGGCCTACTTTATGTGGGAGAAACCACACAACCTTGTAAACATAGAATTAATCAACACAAGTACTTGAGCGATAAGTTACTGTCCAAAAAACAAAGGTAAATGACAATGAGGTGGAATAACCTGTACCAGAACATTTTTTGAAATGTCATCATAATGTTGCACAGCCGAGATTTAGGATTATTGATGGTGTCCCCCCACTGAGAAGAGGGGGTGACCGGGAACGAGTTTTAAAAAGACTGGAACTTAGATGGATATTTGACCAGGACACTACAGTATGGAACCAAAGGGTTTAAATCGGGAGTTTAAAGTGGGCTCCCTCTTTTAACCTCCATTTAGGACATGTGTATAATACTGTTTAGCATGGAAATTGAAGAAATTGTTACCAGAGGCAGGTCGAGACCTTTTAAAGAGTTGAAGTAGTACATAGTCTTACTTTTTCACATTATTCACAGTGGGGATCACGCACATGCTGAAGGAGAAGTACTTACGGAGTGGGACCTATTTTGCAACCCTATATGGATCTATCTATCAACACCTCTATGGACGTGACACCCAAAACAACTGCCTATGAACAGCTGGTATTTTAAATGTTAAGACACAAGGATGGGGGTTTCTCTCGTATAATGTTTGATATTGGTCTGAGCAGCGTAGGATAGTTGCTCCTTTTGAGCCTAGGAGGATATAGGTCGGATCCCACTAAAGGGCCTAGTTGAAAATACTATATATATATGTCTTACTATGGTATATCACAGTGAGCTTGTTTGGTGAAAATAAACACGAAAACTTCCTGAAGACCTAGAGTGCCGCAGTTACTTCTAATCTTCTGTTTAGGAGGTCAGAGATTAGAGATAAGGAGCCGTTAACTGAGCTGACTGATGGAACACAGTAAAAACACAGAGCAGCTACCAGAGAATCTCAAGGCTGTACAGAGAAAGGGGCGCAACGTATTAATAATTTAAAAAAAAATTGTCCTCAAAGGTGTACATGGCATTTAAAAAGTATCCTGGATGTGATTACCCCTATTAAATGTGTCACCAGGTTTTGCTACTACAAACTATTGCGCCTGCGCCATGATGCAATAATTTAGTGTATGCTTCTTGTGAATCCTCGGCTGTGGGTTTCCATCTAACTAGCTTTGGAAAAGCCTGTGTTTGAAGTAGGAGGCATCATCCATGTTAATTAGCAAAGATTGGCTGTGTTTGCTCTGATTTAGCCGGACTCTTTGGAGCTCTAGATACGTTCAGTGAACACTTCGGGCATATGACACATGCGATTTTATAACTGTACTACTGGGTACAAAAAGTTAAGCTTGGAAGGGTGTTTAGATGTGCTACAGAGTGGTGACAATAGTTTATAGGGGTAAAATATAGTGAAGGGTTATCCTTAAAGACAAGTCTTAGACCTCTCATATAGTAGAACAGCAGGACTGACCTCAATAAACATTTGTTACATGCTATGTTAAGTTGAATTCATCCTGCAAACCAGCATGAGGGCTGAACTGCAAGACCACTACACAATGGACAGAGCTTTCTAATTCTGGTACCATCCACTGTGTTGTGTCCACCACTGGTGGCTGCCAAAAACAGCTGATTAGTAAGAATGATGGGTTTTAAACCCCCACCAATCAGATACTGATGTCCTGTATTGAGAACAAGTCATCACTATCTAGAAAATGAAAACATCTTTAATATAAATTACCAAATATCTAACGCTCTGTTCACATTTATGGTTGCACCATTCTTACAGTCAAAGATACCGGAGCTCAAAACTCCTGCACACTTCAGAATTCTTTTATTAAGGATTATGCTCAAAGGCAAAACACGCTTGTGTTACCATTGAAGATTACTTTCCACAAAGAATCTGTAAATAAGAATTCAATAGTGCGCTGAAGTTCTGATCTACACGGATTACTGGGTTGGAAACCTACAGCCAGCACTTTCACACAAGACCCACTGTGTCATGATTAGTTTGTTACAAACTAGATCAACCTGTAGAACCTTATTATAACATAAATGACCCATCAGGATTTGTTGGGAAACAGGTTCGCCATAGCTTCCTTGGTAGAAGTCATGATGTGAAAAAGAAAACAACGCCTTAGGGTACTTTCACACTAGCGTTTTGGATTCCGTTTGTGAGATCCGTTTCAGGGCTCTCACAAACGGTCCAAAACGGATCAGTTAAGCCCCAATGCATTCTGAATGGATAAGGATCCGCTCAGAATGCATCAGTTAGGCTCCGTTCCGCCTCTATTCCGTTTTGGAGGCGTACACCAAAACGCAGCTTGCAGCATTTTGGTGTCCGTCTGAAGAGGCGGAGCCTAACGGATCTGTTTTTTTTTACAATGTAAGTCAATGGGGACGGATCCGTTGTCAGTGACACAATATGGTGCATTTGAAAACGGATCCGTTCCCCATTGACTTTCAATGTAATTCAAAATGGATCCGTTTTGGACTTTGTCATTTTTCTTTAAAGCTAATGCAAACGGATCCGTTCTGAACGGATACAAACGTTTGCATTAGAGGTGCGGATCCGTCTGTGCAAATAAACAGACGGATCCGCACCAACGCTAGTGTGAAAGTACCCTTAAAGGCTTTTTCTGGGCAAAAAATAACTATTGACTAAAGGCCCCTAGCCTACATCATCTACTGAAAGATTCATACTTGCCTGCTACCTGCCGCACCGGTCCTGTGTGCTGGATCCTGTCCTCCGTCTTCCTAGCTTGTTTTCTTCCAGCCAGATATGGACATGTTCATCTATATCAATGCAGCCAATTATTGGTTCTAAGCGACTTGGGCTGCAGCAGCACAGATGACCAGGTTCATGACTGGCTGGAAAAAAACAAGCCAGGACTGGAAGATGATGGAACAGGAGCTAACGCGCAGGACCCGAACAGCAGGGGGCTGGTAAATATGAATCTTTCAGTGGACGATTCACGCTATACAGACCTTCAGTTAAAAGGGTTATGCCGTTATTATACAGGGCTGTGGAGACGGAGTCGAGGAGTCAGAGGCAATATTGGGTACCTGGAGTCGGAGTCGGAAAAAATGAACCGACTCCGACTCCTAATAAAGTTTAAATGTCCCAATTCACAAAAAAGTTATAATGAATTACTTCGCTACTGTAAGAATAAAGGCAAATGCATGCAGTGCGTCACGTTACCGCAAAATGAACACGTTAAGTGACCGTGAAGAAGCTTGCTTTTCATATGCTTCACTATATGGCACGCAACGCACAGTTAAGGAGCGGCAATACTTATACTTTCCATTGTGTTATGTTCCGCTGTTACAGGGAACGTTAACCTAGCCTCTGACTGATAACTGATTAAGTAAATATGTTTTTTGCAGGACTAGAGACACTTGTATAAGTGAAGGGAATGGATAGCCAATAGTTCAAGACTGAAGCTGTAAACCATTTGAAAAACTGCTATCATTCAGCTAAGGCTATAAAACATGTAAACTCAGATTGTTAGCTTAAACTTTAAACATGACTATGGGATTCTACTAGGGAAATCATGTTTTAAAATAAATGCCCCTTCCCCTGCCTGGATCCTCCCACTACCCTATCTTCAGCAGAAGATCAGCACACAAAGGAGAAGTTTTTTGCTTAAACTGGTCAATACCGTAGACTGTTGGCTTCCTAGCTAGTAGTTCTGTGGTAATGACATGTATGTTGCCTTTCTTTCCTTCAAGGAATATATAAAATACATTTGCATATTAAATTATTTAATATGCGAATGTATTTTATACATTTCTTGAAGGAATGTATAAAAGGAGTTGGAGTCGGAAGTACCAAAAGCTGAGGAGTCGGAGTCGAAGCATTTATCTACCGACTCCACAGCCCTGGTTATTAATGTTAAAAATGAAGATCATTCATAACATATTAGTGATAATCTATTTCTAACAAAGTTAGAACCAGCCCTGTACCTCACATGGATACAGAGCTTCCCCTATTAATTGCTCTAAATTTTCTGCTAAATTTTCTCCAGTTTGGCAGCTCAGAGGGCGTGTTCTTTCTCTTAGGGCATGTCCTTTCTCTTGCAGCTCTCTGCCAGTAACTGTCACAGCTTCTAACAGTAGATATGGCTTGAGGCAGTTGAAGGATGGACCTGAGCATGTGCGTCCACCTCAGTAGGTATAGTAAGGGGGCAGCATCATAATGAGGTAAAGAGAATATTTCTCTCAACTAAAGCCTTTTTGTAAAAGAAAGTCAATTACAAAAGTAACTCGTTTTTCATGTTGAATTACCGTATATTAAAATAATGTTTAATGGTGCAACAACCATTTTAATGGTTAATTATTCCCATAAAACCTCTTGAAAATTCAAAATAATGGCTACTTTATGTTTAACAGTTGGCATTTTTGTGTAACTTTTCTCTTTTAAAAATAAATTAGTAATTTATGGAAGACAACGTAACATGCAGAGCTGAGCGCACAGCCAGCTAAGGAATGTCTCCTTTTCAATACCCAGAACAAGAGACAAGGCTCTAACAGACAGCAGCATTTGCCAAAGCACCAGTTTCTCTTCACCCGGAACAATGTCTTCTTTGTGTGGACAGCATTAGATGGCTCTCGGTCCCCATTCTGCAGACCTAGCTATAAAGGATGCAAAGTGTCAGAAAGAAAGACTGCGGAGCCCTACAACAACTTCTCCGCATTAATGGACGCTGTTCATTTTGTGAACATGCCCTTCCAGTAGGAGGGAGATCTGTGTTTTAGTTGGAGCCTTCAGTAATGTGTGATGTCTATAAGCATAGACGGCTACAGCACATCATGGCCAAAGAATGTGGATTGGATTTGTATCATTTACAGTGGTATCGCATTGCATGAAATTATGTATAATTCATATTTGTGTTCTGCATTACACATCTTGCATATGATTACTTCGAGAAAAGATATTATTTAGAGAAAAGATGTTATCCTTTAAAGGCCTGCCGGAACACTTTAAATATAATATATTTCTATGTAAAATAGATGCAGATATATACAGAGGCTGTCAGCAGTTTTATGCTGCCCTATCTAAACTGACCCTGATCACAGGGTCACTTACTATTTTCAGGCCAGCGGTTTTCTTAAAATTAGTATTGAGAAGCTCAAGTATTAGAGCTCCAATATTCATGAGCTGTGTCCTCCACCCCCCAGGCATCATTGACAGCTTTCGTCTTATACTTTATATGCAAAGAAGTATCTCCCAAGAAAGAGAGCCATTGGAAGAGGCTTCCTATGATCAAGATCTGACTTTCCAACAAGCCTTGGGATTTGACAAGGGCATATAGCCAGCCCAGATATCACTTTTAAGAGGCCGGTCCTGTACTGAGACTTAATGGAAGTACTCCATGGTATGGAGGCTTATTGGCAATGTTCCATGAGAAACAAATATGCGAAGAGGTATCTCCAAAGTGAACCATCTCACCAGCTTTCTAACAAACCTTTGGATTTGACAAGGGAGATACCGCTCTGTATATTTGTTTCCCATGGAGCATTGCCAATAAGTCTCCATACCATGGAGTACTTTCACGTTCCTACAAATGTTTCCGATACTCTACATATCTAAAGGTGTCACAGATCACCCGATTAATGAGCGAAACACTCGTTAGTCGGCTGAAATGATTTGAGGTGAAACCTCAATCATCGTGCTCAGGAACAATGAGTTTGTATGGGGAAGAGCGATAGCAGCAGTCATCACTCCTGCCCAATACTGTGGAGGTGATCGCTCCATGTAAATGAGCTTCACCTCAACTTAACGAGCAGCTTAAGTGGAGACAATCAGCTGCATTCTGCAGCATTTAAATGCTCCTTTAGTCTCCATACAGGAGTGGTCTCTTTAAACAGGACCTTTTGCTGGTCCTAACATTACAATATTAGTACCTGGCAGTGTAGGGCTTTATTAGTAGTAGTCAGGGTGCTTTTTCTTTTTCAGCTCGGCTGCTCCATTTCCCCGCTGTGTCCCCTGTTCACTTTTGCCGCCCTGTATGGTAATTAGCAGCATCGGTACAGGGAGGAGGAGACAGCCACGTTTCTCAATTGGCATCTTTTTCTCCCTGGCTGTGAGCTGCCCAATCGCAGTGGAGAGCTTTTTTTCATCCCTGGCTGTCCCTGGCAAATCCGATTCATTCATCAGAGTAAGTTACTTGTGGTAGAGGGACTGTCCTCCTACCGCTAGCATACTGCATTTTTCATATGCTATCAAATTTAAATGGCTGAGGGTCTCGTGTGTGAATATACTGGATTCGTAATTCATTTGACGCATGCCACAATCCTGGGTTCAGGTTCATTATTGAGTATATTCATCCACGCGCTGCTACTCACAGTAACAGCACATGCGCAAGAATAAGATTTTTTCGCGAGACCCACAGCCATTTTAATGTGATCGTATAGAGAAAAATGCACTATACTGCCGGTAGAGGGACAGTATCTCTACCACAGGTAAATTACTATGATCAACGAAGCGGTACAAACCGATTCGCTCATCGCTAGTTACCTTTCTTCTTCCTGTAGGCTCGATTGCTGCTTTTGGTTACAAATTCATACAGAATTCTTTTAATATACACCAGCAATACTTAATGCCACAAAGCAATTCAACTACTAAAAAAGGGAAAAAATTATTCAAGTCTAGTATATAAACATTTTTCACATCTTGAATCTAAGGTTTATTTTTTTGGACAATGCAGCACAGGGATGAAAACCATTTGAATCTCGGCTACGGGAGGGGATTTTACAGTGGTTAATCTCAGCAATGCCCTACCACAAGAGACAGTAATAACTAGATCAACAACTGAATGTAAAAAGCAATAGACATCCACATGACTAATGACATTGAGATATTATTTACATTTTATTTGATCCAGGGAGCTCATCCGATTGCTCCTGTGGGGTCAGGAAGGAATTATATTTCCCCAATGAGGTAATACTGGCCACAATTGTCAAGGAGGTTTTGCTTTAACAAATCACTGAACTGCCAAGTCTTCCTCTGGGCCAGGGGCGTTGCTAGGTTAAAACATTCGGGGTCTGGGCCCCTGATGTTTTGTCCCAGGCCCAGAATATCCTGCCTGCCAGCTAGATAGAACTGTATTGCTGTTCTCAGGACAGCAATACAATTGAATCTAATGCACTGGAAGAGCTGAAGGACCTGTGATGACATCACAGGTCATGTGACCAGTAAAACAGGCAGTGGTTTGGAAGGACCTGCGATGATGTCACCATCATGTGACCTGTGCAGGAGAGGATGGCAGTGAAGAAGTGAAGTCCTGGGGGAAGAAGCTGTAGTGAGGTCTGCTACATGAGGAGAGGTAAGTGAAGGGAGAGGCAGAGCAATGCTGGGAGTTGTGGGTATTTAACTGGGACTGTACGTTAGGGCTGAAGAGAGGGATGTTATTTACAAGGAACTGTGTGTTGCAGGTGGCAGGGGAGGGGGTTATGTTATTTACATGGGACTGTATGTTGATGGTGGCTTTGGGGGGGGGAGTGATGTTATTTACACGGGACTGTATGTTGGAGGGGGCTGAGGGAGGGAGTGATGTTATTTACATGGGACTGTGTGTTGAGGCAGCTGTGGGAGGGAGTGATGTTATTTACATGGGACTGAATGTTGGAGGGGGCTCAGGCAGGGCGATGTTATTAACATGGGACTGTATGTTGAAGGCGGCTGTGGGAGGGGATTATGTTATTTACATGGGACTGTATGTTGGAGGTGGCTGTGGGAAGGAGTGATGTTATCTACATGGGACTGTATGTTGAAGGTGGCTGGTGGGGGGAATGATGTTATTTACATGGGACTGGATGATTACATGGGATAGCATGTTGGAGGCAGCCGGGAAGGGGGTCAAATGATTTACTTGGCACTGTGTGTTGAAGGCGGCTGGGGAGGAGGTGATGTTATTTACATGGGACTGTATATAGGAGGAGGCTGGAGAAATTGTGCAATGTTATTTATATGTGACTCTATGGCGGAGGGAGAGAAATAGTGTTATTTACTTGGGACTATATATTGGAGGGGCCGGAGGAAGGGGAGTGATGTTATTTACATGGGTTTGTATGGTGGAGGGAGGTATATAACTACAGTGGGCACTGCAGGGGGAATTATAAATACTCGGGGCACTTCAGGGGGAGCATTATAACAGTAGGGGGCAGTATAAATACTGGGGGCACTGTAGGGGTATTATAAATCCAGGGGACATTATAGGCGTTCTTATTACTACTGCGGGCTCTATACGAGGGACTTATAGATCCACCTTATTACTACTGAGGGGTCTGTAGATAGCTTTATCACCATTGGGGGGAAAATTGAGGGCCTTATTTCTACTGGGGGCTCTGTGAGGGTATTATTAATACTGGAGGACTTTTTTACTAATGGGGGCACTCTTGGGGAGCGTTATCACGGTTGGGGCACTGTAGGGGGCAGCATTACCAATGGGGGCATTCTTGTGGAGCATTATCACTGTTGGGGACACTTAGTATTACTAATGAGGGCATTTTAGAAGAGAATTACTATTGGTGGGACTATGAGAAGCACTATTACTATGGTAGGGGGCACTCATTTTTCTTCAGGATAGTATTTGGGGTATTAGGGAGCACAGCGAGCAGCAGGATAACACTGTGGGGACTCCAGGTTGGGAGATGATAGAAATGTGAGGAAGCTAATATGTCTGTGTGTCACACTCTGCAGAGACAAGGCAAGGCTGAAAGAACGGACCAAATGGAGAAGATGATGAAGGAGACGTCTACATTGGAGGAGACATCACCTGGAGGCACTAGATGTGACAGGTGACCAGTGGCGGTGTGTCGGGGGGTCAACTTAGAGAACTGGGCCATATTCATTGGGGTTTGGGCCCAAGATCTTTTGAGACCCTAGCAATGCCCCTGCTCTGGGACAAGTAGCTAGATCTGAGAAATGTTACCTTCATTACTGTCGTTGTCTAACCTAAGAAACAATATAACTACAGTACATAACCCATACAGCACATCTGCTTCTTTTTTAACATCCATGTCTACTCCAACAATCAATTGTAGTCCAGTGCATTCTCGAAAACTTGCAGCGGCTCAGCTTGTAAGGTCATAACAGGATAAAACCCTTGAGTAAAGCTAGTTTCACAGTATCGCTAGAGAAGGAACTGTCGGATCTCTTTGCATTCCGGCATTGGTGGAAACTTGTAACTATAATAGGGACTGGCGGAGATACAGCCGCATTCTGGAAAAAATGCCGCATATCGTCTGGAAGAAAACTGCTGAGCTGATTCTCAGCATATTTGCTGGATCTCTGCCAGTCCCCATTATAGTTGATGGGACCGGAGACTTACAAGCTTCTGGCAATGCCGGAATGCAGAGCGATCCGGCAGGCTATTGCCTCCCGGACCAACCTGGTGGATTGCTATCGCTATTGTGAAACTAGCCTTGTTGTGTCCACATCAGTTCACATAATAAATGTCATTTCCACTGCTGTGCTTCAGTGGGAGTGATGGAAGCACTGAATCCATTGCATGATGGTTGTAGACTGTGCCCAACTCTATTGACTATAAAGAGTCATCAGGTTTCCGTCATGTTGCCTGTATGCAGCGCTATTTTGTCTGGTATTTTAAATAGAGCCTCCAACACAGACGTGAACAAAGCCTAATGCGGTTGAACAGGACGGAGATACTGACAAAATAGTCGTCCACCATGAATGAGAACCCTACAAGTGGAAGGTTGTATAATCTGTTTCTACATGTTGACTTTTGCATTATTTTATCGGACATTCCTAGACATATATCACATCAACACTTACCTTGCACCCCTCACATGCACTGACTCCATAGTGATATCCTGATGACTTGTCCTGACACACAAAACAGGGTTTGTAAACTCGAGGAGGAGGGGGTGGGGATGGGGGACTCGGCACCAGCTCCTCGGAACTAGTACTCTGTGTTTCGATGGCTGTAAAACAAAAAAAAGAATACAAACTCCTTAAGTGTGAGATATAAATGTAAAAGCTGAAGATAGCTTTGTGAAGGAGCGGATGATTGTGAACCTCCTGATTGCTCTATATGGTTTTCACCTAAGCTGGTGGGATGGCTTCTCTAACCTCTGTACTCAGATACTTCCACAGTAGATAAAGGCAGTGGGTGTTCTGCGTTATAGTCTTCACTGTTGTTTCCAAACTTGACAACGCTAAAATCTACAACTACAGCAAGTAATCAGGAAAGCTACAATGAATAGGAAGTGGCTCGCCATGACGTTCATCCAGTCTGGACTGAAAGGAAGCAATGCTCTTTCTATATACAATGCTTATTTACTCTGCTGGACGAGCAGGGAGTATATATTCATGGAATACACAAATTCTGCTGTGGAAAAGTATATTAAATTCCTGGTAATGGCACCGATCAGGAACATCACAACAAGTATTGTGACAAGTATCTAAAGAGGAACACTGTAGCTACACTGACGTATGAACAAGCCAAAAGGATACCAGCAGAAATGTAATTTACTGATCATGTAAATGGTGTACGCTTAGACGGTCTGGACCTGCCCCAGATTTATCACAGGAGCTCAGGCTGGGTGATAAATGTGGTACACTGAATAGGCAATTTTCTCTAACTCTATACAACCTACTGGTTGGCTTACGTTGAGACAAAATTGTGGCGTAATTTTTTCAATAAATGGCGCACATTAGGACACACACCCTTCCCATGGAGCCACACCCTTTCCTTGTATCAGGTTAGGCACAGATAACTTATTTAAACCTAGAAGCATCAAATTGCGCCACTGGGCCAGTTAGGATTTACAAGGTTTGAATGCAGCCCAGATTCTGGCACGTATTCTGCACTGAAATATGCGGAAAATGCAGGTCCCAAGTTTATCAATGGGAATCAACGTTGGTGACATGCCACTTCTTATTGCAGTTTACAACCTATATATTCAGTACCAGTCAAAATTTTGGACACACATTTACATTTTTTCAGGTTTTAGTTTTTTCTGCGTCTCACAAGGACATGACCATTGGAACCAAAATTTTAAATTTCTTACTCATCAGGCCAAAGTACAGATTTCCACAGGTCTAAAGTCCATTCCTTGTGTTTCTTGGCTCAAGCAATTCTCTTCTCCTTCCTCAGGAGTGGCTTCTTTTGTAGCAATTTGACCATAAAGGTCTGATCCTCACAGTCGACTCTAAACAGTTGATGCAAAAATGTGTCTGGTACTTGATCTCTGTAAAGCATTTATGTAGGCTCTAATTTGAGGTGCTTTTAATTTACGCTTTTTGGGGCTGGTAACTCTAATGAACTTCTCCTTTGCAGCAGAGCTAACTCTTGGTCTTCCTTTCTAGGGAAGGTCCTCATGAGAGTAAGTTTCATAGCGTTTTTTTTGCTTTCAAAACTGAATGTGAGGATTACTTCAAAGTCCTGGACATCTTTTAGACTGACTGCCTTTCATGTCCTAAAGTAATGATGGACAGTTCCTGAGTGGCTATTCCCATAGAATAGCACTACCACTCGTGGACTGGCGGAGATCCACTCTTGGAACTGTGTACCAATCCTACAACCACACAACTGATAGTCTCAAACACATTATGAAGGCAAGAAATTCCACAAATGAACTCTTGACAAGGCATACCAGATACTGACTGTATGAAAGCAGCCTTCATTGAAAAACATTCCAGGTAACTACCTCATTAAGCTGAAGTGGGAGAACAGCAAAAGTGTGTAAGGTTACATTTAGACGACAGTTGAAAATGGCTGAGCGATGGCCATCTTTTTAACGGCCGTCACAAGGCCATTTTCACAACTATTACAGTCTATGGGGCCATACACATGGGCGTGTTTTTAACGGAAAGTGAATAGCGGCCATCAGAAATAGGACATATCCTATTTTTGCCATTTTGACGGCCAGATGGATCCCATTGAAATCAATGAACCTGTATTTAATGGCCTTTTAGATATAAGTGCCCCTGGCTTGCGGCCATTAAAATTGGGTACATAAGTGATGCGGAAGGCAAAGAGTTTTAAAAAAATACTCACTTCATCTATGGCATGCATGGGAACCCTTGGTCTGCGCTGTTTTTTTTTTCTTTTTAATTTGTTGGCACTATTTCTACTGTGGGCACAACTAGGGACTGTGGGCCATTATGTCGACTGTGGGCTAATATAGATACTGGGGATACAACTGGGGGACAGTATTTCTAGTGAGTCCATGACTGGGGGCCAATATTTCCACTGGAGCTATTGTACCTACTGGAGGCACAACTGGGGGCTATTATAGATACTGTGGGTTCAACTGGGGGTTGTTAGGGATACTGGGGGTACAAATGGGGGCCATTATTTGTACTGGGAGCTATGACAGATATTAAGGGCACTATGGGAGTCCTTAAAACTACTGGGGACACTACAGAGGGCGATTTTTATTCTGTGGGAACTATGGGGGGCATTATATATACTAAGGACTCTGTGGGGGTGGACTTTATGGCATAAAAAGACTTTTTAAACAAAATTTTGACGCATGGTTCGTTTTTACACTGCTCTCGACATTGGGGAGTGGCAGAGGCCAGGCCATAAGTCCCAGCAAATTCACTTACACCTGTTTGCAGGAGTAAATGATGAATGAAAACTACTCCAGTCAGGGCTGGTGTAGTTTTCAGTCTAGGCACATGGACTGGAGACTACATCTAATTTATGATGAGACGTGCGCCTCGTCATGAATTAGGCGCATCCTCCAGCAGTGGAACAGCTATCAAAGTCCAGACGTAAAACTCTGGGTCTTTGATAAATGACCCTTACAGTTTGTTACTTTTTTCTTACTACTTAATTCCATATGTGTTCAAGATTTTCGTGACTTCAGTATGAGTCTACAATCTAGATGATAAGAAACCAAACAAGTAAACCATGGATTGAAAAAGGTGTGTCCAAACTTTTGACTGGTACTATATATATATATATATATATATATATATACATACACACTGTGTATATACCAATAAGCAGATAATATATTCATCAGCATTAACATTCTGGCATGGATTCATGGATTTTTGCTTATTTTATGTGCTGTTTTTTAACGTTTTGGAGAAAACTCTAAAAGAAACGCTGCTGTAATGCCACATGTAAACATTACTTACATTTAGACAAGCAAAGTAATTTGTCAGAAGTTCTTGAGGGGACCATAAAAAGACATTTATATGGATTACTCTCAAAATAAGAAACTATTTTGGTTTAAAGCCAGTATTTCTGTCAGCCGTGTACACTGGTCCAACGTATTCTATCTCACCTTTAGTCCAAAGGAACAGCTCCCTAATGCTACCCGGGAGAACACTGCAACGTGACAGTCAACAGAAACTGCTCAATTCTCTGCAGCTTAGACATGGCTCTACTTTGAAAACAAGATCTTATGAAATAGAATTAAACGTAGTCCTCTTCTTTTCGGGTAGGAGCTGTCACCATTTTTAGAAGGCAATCAGAACATCGGTGACTATATGTAAAATAAGTAAATCCTCAGGGGAATGCAGATCTGATCTCATGCAAAAGACAATTAAGACCACAAAACAAAATCACCTTGAAATATTCTGTTTAATAATCAGGACTCGGAGCACACATTAAGAAAAGGACGTGTGATATCATTTATATTATTTGTAACAAGCCGCTGAACCCTAGAATTGAAATTTCTGCACGTGTGAATTCAGCAATCCATCCAGCACTGGTATGTCTGGCCAGCGAATAAAGTGGTTTCCTCCTCACAAAAGCGGCAGAGAGGGAACTGGTAAGCAGGAGGACCCATCAGCTCTCCAGACATAATAAAACAGGAGTAGCCTCCAATAACAACGCTGGACCATTTTTTTAGGACTTTGCATTATACTGTCCATCTATTAGAACTGGTGGAAATAGATGAATACATTAAAGAGGAGGAATAACAGAGGAAAGCCACAGCAAAGAGTTGTTATTTTGTGGAGAACACAAATAGTCATAAAACAGATGTGTCAGAAGAATATGCATGATGTGTATACACAGAGATAAATGTCTGTATGACGTCCAAACAAACTACCGTAGATTCATGTAACCGCGCCTTGTGCTGTACTATCATTTAAAAAGTAGGTTGATAATTAGTGATGTAAACTAATCACTGCCGGTTGCAACCAGGATGCCAAAGAACAATGTCACAATCAGCACAAGGACCCGGAGAACCTTGCATATCTTGTACACTTGGAATAACTTTTCCCTCGGTAACAGATAAGGATATCAGGGAGGAATTTTGTGACCACGTTAAAAAAAAACAAGGCTGCGGGCCAAGAGTCTTCCTGCTGATCATAGACCTGTAAGATGATCTTTGTAATCCACAAGGGGTATGTAGCTACAAGATTCCAATGAAGGCCTCCATTAATTCACTGGAGCCATCAGCAGGTTTCATCACTATTACAGAACCATATAACAAATTACTGGCAGCATTTCCCTTCCTTTCAGTAAACAGTAGAGAGACCACCCAATTCTTCACGTTGTCGAAGTCAGATTCACATAAAAGCCTTTATAATTTAAAGGGGTGGGCCACCTCAACAAAACTTTTCCAAACTGACTATAAACAACAAGTGACTCGCTCATTTAATGTTATAATAGAATCAGCGCCGATGTCTCCATATCAGAAGTTTCACCCCCTTCTTGACTGACTGCTCAGGGCTCCCATCCACAATATGATTACTTATGGAGCGGCATGTTGCCAGACTTGTCCAATCAGTGGCCTCCACTGAATAACACGTCAGCGTCATATTATAATGCAGTTTACAACACTCTCTGGAACCATTTTGATAAGATGGTCAAGTCATTGGTCATAAAAACCTCTTAATTAGGAGTTTAAACTAAAGGTGGAGTGCTGATCATCTGATTGCCAAGGGTCCACCATCAGATGCCCTCAACGATCACCTATTATCACCAGGGGAAGATGCTGCTGGCTAAACATGGACCTGCATTGCTCAACCATGTAAATCAGGCATGCTCAACCTGCGGCCCTCCAGCTGTTGCAAAACTACAACCCCCATCATTCCCTGGCAGCCTACAGCTATCATTCTACAAAAGGACATTGTGGGAGTTGTAGTTTTACAACAGCTGGAGGGCCGCAGGTTGAGCATGCCTGATGTAAATGTATGAGGCACTTTTTAAGTGTGGCTTTTTTTGATGGGCGGCCCAAGAGTGACTTCTTAGATGCCCATAAGAATATGGAATGGGTTGTCTTCTTGAGACAACCAATATACTTTTACTCCCTTTTCTAACAACTTTGGCTTTAAATAAAACAGTCCATCTTAAACTGTATCATATGAGGCAATGTAGGGATAACAGTTAAAGAGGACCTTTCACTGGTCCACAGTTTATCAGTTAAAGCTATGTACATTGAGAGCGGCACCCAGGGATGTCCCTGCACTTACTTGTATCCCTGGGTGCCGCTCCGTTCGTCCTCTGTAGCCCCCGGTACCGGCGCTCCTGCTGCTGTAATTTTGCCTGGGGCGGAGACTTCTTCTTCTGCCCTGAGCGTCTCCTTCTCCCAGGGCTGGAGCGCTGGCCAATCGCAGCGCTCAGCTCATATTCAGGATATGAGCTGAGCGCTGCGATGCGCCGGTACCGGGGGCTTCAGAGGACGAACGGAGCGGCACCCAGGGATACAAGTAAGTGCAGGGACATCCCTGGGTGCCGCTCTCAATGTACATAGCTTTAACTGATAAACTGTGGACCAGTGAAAGGTCCTCTTTAAAGCTGTGGGAGTCCAAAAGCTGGGGCCCCCACCGTTAACGAGAATGCGGTTCCTGTTTCCCCTGTTTAAATGCTTTGGCACTGCGGACTTAGCGAGTGCTGATCTCAGCTCTAGTGGATACTGGATAACGTGTTGTTACTGGAATATCCCTTTAACCTCGGCATGAACTTAGGGAAACATTTCTGCAACCAAAAATCTGTTTATCTAAACTGAGATTTTTGTTTTTGCCGATCGGCACATGAATTTCTGCAGGGAACAGCTACAGAAATGTGTGCAACCAAATCTGATCCATGTGGATACCTCCTCCAACAAAGCTTGTTTGCAGCCATTTTATGACATTAAGGGATTGTATTATAAGCAAGGTCCTAAAATAATGTTATTATTGGTATAGAGCAGGGATGGGCAAACTGCGGCTCTCCAGCTGTTGGAAAACTACAATTCCCATCATGCCCTGCTGTAGGCTGATAGCTGTAAGCAATTTTTGCCTGCTGGGAGTTGTAGTTTTGCAACAGCTGGAGAGCCGCAGTTTGCCCATCCCTGGTATAGAGCATCTGTCAGCAGGATTAACACCGTTCAACCAAGCATACTGCCTAGGGTTGATCCTGCTGATGATACCTTGTCTTGCGAAAATCAGTTGCAGCATTCCCGAAAAAGAAGCCTTTTATTCCTTATGCAAATGAGGGAGGGCTTCAATGCACTGAGGGATGTGGCCAACAGTGTAAAGATAGAGAAGCTGGGGTGCAGCAAGGAACGAGGACACGCCCCTCTGTGCATTGAGTCCCTTCATTAGATAAAGAATGGAAGTCTTTTCTCGGGAACACTGTAATGGAGTTTCACAGGACAAATATCATTTTATATGACAGGATCAACCCCTACCAAGGTGCATGCTTGGTTTCAGAGGTTGATCCAGCTGAAAATGTTACTGGATTAGAACCATGTAGGCTTATTATAAGAGTGCCTTTACATGTAGCGGAAAAATTCGCCAGAAACTACGTCACATACAGACATCCCCCATGTTATCCTATGGTTTTGAAAAGTGACAGTCGCTGGAATAACATTCTGCTGGTTCAATATGGACGCTGTACGCTGTGGATGCCATGCTCCATCGAATGGAGATAAACCACCAGCAGAGACTTGCTCTCCAACACAGCGGCATGTGTCATGCGCAGGGTTGCCAACCAGAGTTTTTCTTTTTTTCTGGACAACTTATCCCAAAATCACGGCCAACATTTTTTACGGACAATTTGGAAAACTAAAATAAATGATAAAGAATATAAGCTCAATATACTGATAAGAACTCATTACCAGCATGTACTGTGAGCTGTAAAATGATGATAATTACCACCAAAATAATCTAGTCAACAACAATCAGCCTCAAAAAAATCACAGACACTATATTTTTTTTCACGGACAGAGGAAATCAGTTGCCTATTTTTACGGACTGTACAGAAATTTCTGGACGGTTGGAAACCCTGGTCGTGCAGCAATAAATCACGCGACATATAGGGTACAACTACACTGCAAAATGTGTTGCGCAACCTATTGCTAGTCTGTGGTGTCGCAATGCGACATGCTGCGACTACGACAGTCGCACAAAAATCCATTTTTCACAGCTCCTTTGGAAAATGAAAGGTGGAATGGTGCTCTAATTTACACCAGTTTGATAAATCTCTATGCCTTAACAGTGGGGTTCAACAATGAATGGGGAGGCCTGGTCTACATTTCAGGTGAAGTCACTTTTCATTCCGGTCTATGTGAGATATGGAAAGAGCCTGTGCCAGCGCGCAGCTTGTCCTCTGCTTTTATCTGCACACATACCAAGACCTCTGGGTAGTTTCAGAAAGCGCACTGGACGTGCTGAAGGAAGCGCACAACCTGCATTCTTTACTGTATGTGCAAGGACTCCATCCTTTGTATCACCATCATGATGCTACGGACGGGCAGCAATCACACATGCAGTTTTTTATGCCATTTTTAATGCAAAACACAGGAAGGATACAAAAGAGACAAATATATAGATACAGTGCATACCCACGAGATGTAAACGCCACAGATTTGTTGCTGAGGTTTTGCTGTACAGTAGCAGCGAAGGAGATGAGATGTTATAAAAAAAATCTCATCTATTCTTTGCAGAGCACCTGAATCCACACAGGGCAAGTGGTGCCGATCCTAAATCCGCAGCATGCCAGTTTACGTTGTAGATATCTGTTGCGGGATTCGCTCTTTGCACTGCAGAGGGTTCCATTTGGGGCAAATCCAAAGGCATTTACATACTGAAATCCACAGCACGATCTGCCCAATCTGGTGCGGATTTTAGCCAGATCTGCTGTGGATTTACTGCTCATTCACGCCTGCATATTACAGATCCATATTAAGTTATATAAAAAAAATTTTTTACTGAATTAACTTTTTTACATGGGTGTTTTTTTTTAAAGAGGTTATCCTAGGACTAATGTTAAAAAATTAATCAGACACCTTATAGTACATGACAATACCTTTCTAACAAAGCTAGAACCAGCCCTGTGCCTCACATGGATCCAGAGATCTCCCCATTCGTTGCTCTGTTAGATTTATATCAAGCTGCAGCTCAAGGGGTGTGTCCTTTCTGCTGCAGCTTTATCCCTATCACAGCTCAGGAGGCAGTTGAAGGATCTGAGCATGTGCGTCCATCTTACTAAGCTGGGCAAAGAAATAAAAAAAATCAACCAGCAGGTGACGCTATACAGATACATTGTATTGAATAACTCAGTGGCTAAATCTTTTATTACCTGCAATAACAAAATAATTCAGATCCAGGTGCTGGTTTGACAACTGTAGAATATTTTTCATGGGACAACCCCATTAAGATTTTTTTTGTCACTAGGAAGCATTTTCCAGTGAATGAGTACTATTTTTAGCCCATAAAAGTCAATATGCTGAAATTAAAAATGTTCCTTGATTGTATAATTCAGATTAGAGATCGACCGATATTAATTTTTTTAGAGACGATACCGATAATCTGTGAACTTTCAGGCCGATAGCCGATAATTTATACCGATATTCTGGGTATTTTCATTTTAGAAAAAAAAAAATAACAATTTCCTACACAAATCTGCTGTTAAATGAAGAGATGCCATAATATATATATATATAAATATATAGTTAGATATAGATTAGATTAAATATCTATACTTAATATTTTTAATTTTTTTTACATTTAATAACTATTTCCCCACTTGGGGTAGAACTTGGGATCTTTTAATCCTTTGTCCTATTCACCCTAACAGAGTTCTATTAGGGTGGATTGGACTTCCCACTCTCCCTGTTGCCCTGTGCATAGTACACACAGCAGCAGGGAGAATACCTTGGCAGCCAGGGCTTTAGCAGCGTCCTGGCTGCCATGGTAACCGATCGGAGCCCCAGGATTACACTGCTGGGGCTCCGATCAGAAGCTGCCACTGCCACCAATGAAAAGGTGGGGAGAGGGGATCCTGTGGCCACTGCCACCAATGTTTTTAATACTGGGAGGTGGGGGGAGGGCACACTGCGCCACCAATGAAGATAACTCAACCATTAATTCAAATATAGCCGCACCTGACCTCAGGTGCGGCAGGGGTTAACTGCCACGGATCAAAGCTACCTCTCAGAGGTCGGGTGCGGCTATATGATTCACCCGCCTCCTGTGAATGAATGAGTGAGTAAACTTCATTGGTGGCGCCTCTCCTCCTCTTCTCCTCTCATTGGTGGCAGCAGCGCCACAGGGGGGAGGGAGACACTGCTTCCTCCTCCCCTATGCTGCTGAGCGAACATGGATCACGCTGATAGCAGCACAATCCACGTTCGCGATTCGTTATCGCCATATCGGCATGATAGATGCCGATACCGATAACTTTGAAAATCCTGAATATCGGCTGATAATATCGGTAAACCCGATAATCGGTCGATTCCTAGTTCAGATGGGCATTTGTGTTGTATTTTTTTACCCCCAAAAATTAATCCTTTAAAGGGTTTTTTGTTTTTTACATTTTCACATTGCCTTCTCTATAGGGGAAAAAAATGCCATGAAGACAACACAAGTAGTTGGATACACTGTGTGCAAAAAAAAAAGCCAAAGAAAATAGGGCCAAAACCACGGGTGGTAAAAAAAAACAAAAAAAAAAAAAACACACAAAAACTGGCATACTGACATTTTTTACTGTAAAAAAAAAAAAATGCCAGCGACAAAGTCAAGGGGTGAGGAGATCCCAATCACACCCTGCATGTTATGCACAGATTTTCATATGGAAAATCCGGAGCACAATACAGTACCAGGTAAATAGAACTTTTCCGCGCATAAATTGACTTGTATCGTGGATTTTGTGCGTCAATTGTTTTAGTGCAGATTTTACACCCCTTACAAACGGGGCAAATCAGAGTCAAAATCTGTGACAAATCCACATGTAACACGTGTGGCTTCGATACCAAAACTCAGCGAAAACACATGAATATCTGCATAAGGTACCCTGCGGTGTGCATGAAACAAAGCAAAGAAAAAAGCGGCACACATTGTAAAAAAAAGAACAAGAAATACATCCATATATCATCCGCATTTTCATGCAGAGTTGTGAATGAAGCCTTAAACTGAGAAAAGATATCCACAATTTTAAATTTTTTTGTATAACAAAAATATATAAATAATAATAATATATCTATATCATTCATTCATAAAATCCCTTTATTTTCAATTCACAGACAAGACTGGAATATCAGAAAGCCACAGACCCCAAGATATCTTGGAACAATGGCCCTCTTGACAATTCCCAACATGTCTGGAATTTTTCGAGTGAGGTTAACTAGAGGATCTGCTGGCGAGCATCACGCATGCTGCTCGGCGAGGGATAATAAGGTGAGGCGCGCTTTTCTGCACACTACGTACGCGCTGGGAGACGGAGGCATCCCTGTTTAGTTCCTTATATTTTTCCTCGGCCGTAGAAACATTTACTGTATTCTAATATGTAGTCTGGACAGCTGAGCCTTACAGCTAAAGGAGCAGTAAAGCAAAAGGCATTTCCTGCACTGCCCCAGGGGGATTACCAGCAATGAGCTCAGAGTCCCTGGTGGGAAGGAGCAATTTCAGCTAATTAGGGTGAATAGCTGAGTTGCCTTTGGTCAATACATTCTCTTAGCCCTCATTTTTGTTGGCACCACAAGGAGCCGGTGAGGACTTTCTATTCTCTAAGTGTGTGTGCATACACTTCTGGAGTGCATGGCCTGCAGCTCACAGGCATTAGGCACAAAGTCAAAGGAAACGCCAAAGTTCAACTAGAGTACAAGTAATTAGAACCAGATCCTCTGCTCCTTGAATGTGCCGCCATTGTTTGAGTTATTTATATGACGCCAGCTATAGTCCATATACATTTAAAGGCCGTCACCGAATAGCTTTCACTTATGTCTAGTGTCTTTCGAGAGGAAAGTTATGTACTTAAGAAAATCTGCTATTCCTAGGCTGTTCCTTTATATGTCATATTAGACGGTTTATAAAGCTCTGGGGCACAATATAACCAAGCTTTTGGCTGCTGCAACGAGTCTGAAAATGTCCGTTACCTGGCTGTGCGGAGGAATGAAGTCATGTTTTGGTCAGGGGAAAGGTGTTACATGGAGTGGTGCCAGCCTTGACTTAGTGGTAACCCAGCCATGACCCCAGGAGGGGTACGTGCCCCGGTCACAGAGGATGCTGATGGGGAACTGTTGCTGGGTTATGGGTCCCTGCTGTTCACACTGAACGCAGGCAACAGGTGCAGATCCTAGCACGATATTTGAGGTGAACACGTTGATTTTTATGTTCTTCCAGTGAAGGAAAACTCATCAAGAAAGGCAAGGTGAGGTCAGCAGGCGCAAGACGGAAAGTGGCGGCTCGGAGGAGGGTCACATTCATATCACACTGCAAGCAAACATGAAAAACATCTATAGCAATGTGCAGAACAAGTCTAAAAAGAAACAGAAACAATAGAAAAGATAGACGATGGTAGATAGATAAATAGATAGATAGATAGATAGATGATAGATAGATAGATAGATAGATAGATAGATAGATAGATAATCCGGCAGCACTACAAAAAGAAGAAAAAAGGAAAACATGGGTGCAAGCCCAAAGGGACCAGACTATTGCCCAATGTATATAAACAGTAAACAAGCAGCACTCCAAAAATAAAAATTATTTATTCACCCATGTGAATGGGCGACGTGTCGGCTCAGAGCTATAGAGCCTTTCTCAAGATAGATAGATAGATAGATAGATAGATAGATAGAAAGATAGAAATAGAAGATAGATAGATAGATAGATAGATAGATAGATAGATGCAAAGATAAAAGTTGTTACTGTAGATAGAATTATAGATAGAGAGATTGAAAGGATATAGATAAAAAAAGATAGATGGTAGATGGATAGAATATAGATAAATAGATAGATAGATAGATGATAGATAAATAATAGAAAGACAGAGATAGATACACAGATAGATTGATGGGATATATAGCTAGCTAGATATTAGATAGATTTAATGATAAAAGTGGTTACTGTAGATAGATTTATAGATAGATATAGATGAAAGGAGATAGATAGATAGATAGATAGATAGATAGATAGATAGATAGATAGATAGATAGATAAGTAGATAGATAGATAGATAGATAGATAGATAGATAGATAGATAGATAAAAAGAGATAGACAGAAGTCAGTAAGATACAAGACCTGTAACTAAACGACAACTGGAAGATAAATGCTGCAATGAGATTTCTTACTTATATTATTCCCCCCAGATGTATACGCACTCCACTTATTCGGATGAGAAGTAACACACAACCCGTCCAGCACAAATAAACCAAATGCAATTTAAACAAATTATCCCACAAATTAAAAACTGAAGGCTGACCACACATGTGGAGACCAGGCGGTTTACAGGACAGATGATGTTAAAGGCCGAGTCGTAAACTCAGGAAGATCTAAAGCTACAACTATTACATTGAGCAAAGTTATAATCCCCCTGACTGGCATAACTAGCGCACTATATATCTACTAGTTCTACTTTCCATCCTCCGGACAGAGGAATGGCAAACATTCAGGAATCACTGCTAGCTTATCTAATCCCAGCAGAGGAGAAGGGTGTAGAATGGAGAGTGGACGGCATAAGCAGAGGAGACAGCTATGTACCTCCCATCAGTTTATATTTGTGGGGTCAAAATTGACAGCGGGGTAGGACCTTCAGGGTATGGGGAAAATGACTGAGGGCACGTGCCCCTGGTAGCCACGCCTAACAATGCCACTGCAATGAGACAGGGCAGAGGGACTGGGTATGATGTAACATATCCTAATTTTTGTCTATTCAGAATGTCTTCTGATACATTAACAAGTATGGAGCAAGAGGCCATGTTACAGATCTCATCTTTGCAGCATTATTAGTGAGTTTACAGCTAGAGAGCGCAGCTTGCCTATAGATGTCTACTGGCATAGATCTGCCTCACCAACTGTTTTGCCAGCTTGTGGTCACTCAAAGTATAAGCAGACACATCTTTCTATACATATTCAAGGAGATGATGTGGACTTTATTGCCATTCAAGCTGGATGACAAGATGCACATTAGCACATCTAAGGAACACAGCGCAAAGAACAAAAGGAATATATCACCAAGAAGATCCATCTCAAGGGCTTACACCGAACAACCAATTCACACTGGCATATAAAAGAAAGCTTTCCCTTACTCGCCGCACTTATTTTCTTACATAGATCAATTAATAGTATGAGATCACACATCAAATCCATCCGTAGTATGTTATTTTTACAAAACAAATGTATTTTGCCGAAACCAGAGGTGGAGACCTATGATCACATTCAGATTTCATTTTCTCCAGCACTTCATAGTGAATTCTCTTTGGACTTCAAAGGCTGGAGTGAACATTTAATTCTGACTCATGCTGCATTTTTACATAACAGCGTTTCTATGTGCCGGTCATATCTACCTTATTTTGCCATAGCTAATTATTATGAGCAGAAAAAAAATCTGGACATTTTGAATTCTTGAGTTATTGGGTTGGAGTCCCCCCCTTTTAGGTTCTTTATCTAGTAGCCAGAGGTGAAAGCAGCTTTAAGAATGTCTCTTGCTTTGGAGGACTCAGCCGGTTTGTGCTTTACATGGACTCTCCATTGATTTGAATAAAAACAGTGTAATGCTCCATCTCCCCTGTGGTGGTGCTGCAGAGAAAATGAACACTTGCTGCTGGTTTTCCCCACAAACTGTAATAGCTGGAGATCTAAGCAGTAGGACATCCTATGATTAGCTTTTTGTCTGCATACCTTTCTAAACGTGGCCACAAAACGTAGATGATTTTCAACTGAACAGAAATCACTCCCAACACCTCCATATACATGCACACTTGGCTTTACCAAGCTTGAACTTGCTTTCCATAAAGATAGAGGAGAAAGCCATGGTCAGACACGTGTGGTGGCAACTTTTTTACCTTGACAACCAGAGGATTGGATATGTTGAAAACCAACATGTCCAACAGTTTTTTCCCCTGACATTTGCCATAAGGAGAGTCAAGAGGTTCCTATACACATTAGCTGGTTGACCGGCATTTGTCTAATCTGTAAAGAGATTGTCCAAAGTCAATTACACCTTTATAGGACCTTAGCACAGCCAATGATGGCAAAATATATTCAAATATGATTTCTGGAATTAAAGGATAAGTCAGTATAGGTCTTCAGTATCTGATTGGTGGAAATGGTGGAAAATATATCAATTCCTTACTTTATTTCACTTTAAAGGGTTAACTTGCATTGACTTACATACTGTTTATTACTGTGTAACTGCATATGATATGTTTGTTGTGATATATATCCTGTTCTTTTGCACTGTATTTGCGGGGCTCTGTGGAAAGGGTTAATGAATACTGAGAGACTTTTGGGACTTTCTAGCTAATAATGAGAAGCTGGTAATTTTCCACGGCTACCATAGGGTTTAAAGAAGAGCATTTTTTTTGGAGGGAAAAAGCCAGATGTGTTTACCACCAAAACTAGACAGACTGACCTTTTGAATGACCGGTGCTGCTATGTTATTATGTCAGAAAACCAGGTTTTATCCGGAAAAACTGCTGTGTCATTGCCATTGAGTATCATTGAAGCTGCAATGCAAGTCTATGAGAGACAGAAACTGTAACATATTTGTTTGTGCTGAGTTTCCCCACTCCACCACTCCCATTAGAAGGTTCTAGTTCAGCTAGAAATGGTATATAAGAGAGGATTCAGAGCCCCTAGTGTTCTGCAGTTAGGGAACAGTGCTTAGAAGAGGAGACTCTGCCAGATTACTTGAGTGACTCGAAGAAGATGCTAAGACAATGATACCCTGCCACAGACCATGAATCACCAGCCTCACCATCCAGGGTACCAGCCTTTTGAGAAAGAAAGGGACAGCTAGCTCAGGCCTTTCCTCAGCATCAAACCACTCTTCTGCCCGGGGGGACCCTGGAGAAGCCAGTGCTATGCCTCATCTGTACTGTTTTGCACCTGAATTCCTCCAGTAAAGAAGAACACTTGTTTTCTGCAGACCCTGATTCTCTGGACTTATTTCCCATTGGGGTACACCATGACTTACCATCCCTTCCGGAGAGCAGCAACACGTGGTGACACCTTAACAGTGTCCAGGGGATCCAGCGTACTCTTGGGGCCACCCCAAACCTGGCCACTGCAATCACTGGCTTGGGAAGAGGTCACATCCGAGTCTGATGGTCCCTTCCAACAAGCCACCCTTAAAACTTTTTTACAGAGCCCACAGTGTGGCTAAACCCACAGTGGTTATCATACTTACCTGCTAACCAACAATGAGTTCCGGCTCTATCGCTGCAGTCACATGGCCAAATATGATACAGGGAGACCCTAGACCTGCAAAGCCGGCGAGCTAGTGATGGAGCCGTAACCCAATGCTGGAGATCAGGTAACTATGATCACCACCATGGGTACGGCCACGCTGGGGGAGTGGGGGTCTATAGAAAAGGTCCCCAGGGTGAACAACTCCTTTGATCAATCAGATATTGATGACCTATCCAGAGGATAAATCCTTGATATTTAAGTCTCAGACAACCCCTTTAAGAAGGGCAAACACTAAATGGTTCAAGATTATACTTGTTTATATCCACACATGCTTGCCTTTTCTTTATGAAAACTGATATCTCAATACTAAATTCTATTTTATCATTTATGTCTTTTATCCTTTTATCAAAGATGAAAAACTTTGTAAAAGAGGTTCTCAATAAAAACGTTTATGTAATCGTTCTTTGCCATGTTTAAATTACAAAGAAAAAAATGCAGCTTCTGAAATCAAAACCATGAGTGGATTCAAAAAACAGAAGTAATGTCTGTTCTTTTGGCTTAATAATACTTGCACCTGTAACCATCTGCACAGCTCACTCAATATTTCAGATTTGGTTGAGATCTTTTGGAAGCTTTATTTCTACGTTTCATAGGCTAGGCCAGGGAAGGGCAAACTGCGGCTCTCCAGCTGTTGTAAAACTACAATTCCCACCATGCCCTGCTGTAGGCTGATAGCTGTAAGCAGTCTTTGCATGTTGGGAGTTGTAGTTTTGCAACAGCTGGAGAGCCGCAGTTTGCCCATCGCTGGGCTACAGGATCTGGCAGTGGGATCAATAATCCTCAGGTCATTGCCTGTCTGGACAGTGGCAGACAGTTAGCATACTTCAATGATATGGTAATTAACGGAATATTGGCTCCAAGAACTGCTTATATTGGGACGAGTTGGCAACTTGAAAACATGGGCTCCAAAATACATCATGAACTATTCTTGATATAGTAGAAACATAGATAATTTATCCCAATGCCTGTATCTTCCTAGCAGCTCAATTAAAAATGTTGTGCAAACTGCTCTGATTATCCTGATGTGTGATATTAGAAACTGTTTAGTTTATCAACCCTCTATCCCAGTTTCCTGGTTTACAAACGTTGAAATGTTGGCACAAGTGGCATTTTGTGCAAAAAGTTGGAACTTTTTTAGAAACTTTTTGCTGCTCTTGTTAAAAAGAGGGTGGGACTTAGAGAAAGCAGTTAGGGCACCCTCCTCCCTCCTTGGCCTGGCCCATTTATCATAGTTTATGTTGTAAAATTGGTGTAAACTATAACTGAAATTTATGCTAACCAATAGCTGACATAGACATCAAATTGTGTAGCATGGACAGCTCGAGATGTCTGGGTAAGGAAAAGTAAAGTAGAAGAATACAGGCACAGGGATATATTTTATAACTTGTATTGAATATGTTAATGTGTATCTAGTTTGATGGCAATTACCTTCATATTTAACATTTTCCACTTTTAAGTAACCAGGACCACCTGACTATTCTAGATGGACAAGTAATAGATTCCATACTGGTACTCAGTAGGCTATGTATGTATGTATGTCTAGATAGATAGATAGATAGATAGATTGGATAGACAGATTATAGAATAGATAGATAGATAGATAGATAGATAGATCCATAGATAGATAGATCCATAGATAGATAGATCCATAGATAGATAGATTAGATAGATAGATAGATAGATAGATAGATAGATAGATAGATAGATAGATAGATAGATCGATCCATAGATAGATAGATAGATTAGATAGATAGAACACAGAGGAATGGGGAATTCTGTACAGGGTAATTCAGTCTCAGTCAGGGTCAGACTGCCAGGTAGAAAGTGAAGCAGCTAAATATTACACGTGCCAATTAATTTCATGCCAGCTGCACTGTATGATACTAATTGATCTATGAACTGCCTTGCAAATGTCCATTTACATGAGCAATTAGTGCAACTATTGCATGGTTCGATAACACTATAATGACCCTTTATACTGTGCGCCAAATTGCTGTACACCTGAGTCAAGTTAACTAAAAATGGGTCTTTTGATACCTATCCTTAATGATAACTAACTGTAAATAATTCAATGAATAAATTGTAGTTTAAGACGCCCGAGCTTTTCTTGTGTATGAAGTTGCATGAATACAATATTACACCCACCACCATGATCCAGAGCCAGGAGCCTTGTCAAGAACTAACCACCATTTGGTGAATCTTCTGAAGCCGTCATTCAATTTATTCTTTTTTACCACTAGATTCCTTTTTTGACTAAGCATTTGTATTTTTACACCTGAATGTTTTCATAGCCTCTTACAAACATCACAATGTACCATCGTGTAGGCTATCCAACCCTAGATATCCTACTTAAAGCGGTTTCCCAACAACGCTTTGTGGTATATCATTATCACCTCTGGGACCTGCTCTTTTCTCCAGAATGGGGCTCCTGAAGTCAAGGGAGAGCAGACCTCCAAGCGTGGCCACCCTCAATTCACAGCTATGGGAGTTCTGAAAATAGCTGAGCGCCGTTGCGCAGCTGTTTATGGGAGTTCGAAAGCCGTGAATGGAGAAGACGCCACTAATGCAGAGTGCTCTCCCTCACTTCTGGAGATAGGAGCAGGTCCAAGCAATGAGACTGTCACCTATCCGTCGTATGTTTAGGGGGAACATTTTCAATTACAGATGTGTATGAGAAATGGAGTACATTCGTGGAAAGGTAATGGCATATCTCTCCATTTCCCCTCAAGACCAGGGGTAACAAAGTTATCAAGCATCTGCTCACTGGGACAACCCCTCAAATGAAGCATTTGTAGCTGACAGTTTCTGGTCAAATAATCAATTATTACATCTAATGACTTAGGATCTTTGCACATGGGCTGATCGGCAACGAAAAACCTCAAAAATAAGCAAGTACTCATTGACTGTTGGCAGCTAGGGTTGTTTCGGGTATCGAACTTTCGATACCCATTCGATACTTTTCTCTGGTATTGAGCTCGATACCAGGATTGGTGTTTTATCGATACTAGGCTGTACAGCCCAGTATCGGACAACGTGGCTGCGCCGCTCTCAGCGCGGCCATGTTCTCCGAGGCAGCACAGGGAGAAGGATGCAGTTTCTCCCTCCCCCTGTGCTGCCGCTGAAACCAATATAGGGACAGGGGCGGAGGAGGGGCGGGCACCTGAGGGGTTAATTGGCGCTGATCACAGCGCTCGGTCACCGGCAGTGTGATGGCAATGTATTCCTGCTGCCTGCGTTTCTTTATGAATGGTTACTTGTCATTGGTGACCAATGCGACGCCCCCCTCCCCAGTATTAAAAACATTGGTGGCCAGTGTGTCCTCCCCCCAGTATTAAAACATTGGTGGCCAGTGCGCCCCCCTGTCCCCAGTATTAAAGATATTAGTGGCCAGTGCCCCATCCCCCCCTTTCTCCCCCCCAGTATTGAAATCATTGGTGGCAGTGGCCACAGGGTCCCCTCCCCTCCTCCTCATTGATGGCAGTGGTAGTGATCGGAGCCCCAGCAGTGTAATGCTGGGGTTCTGATTGGTTACCATGGCAACCAGGAAGCTACTGAAGTCCTGGCTGCCATGATCAGCTCCCTGCTGCTGTGAGCACTATGCTCAGGGCAGCAGGGACAGTGTGAGATCCTATTCACCCTGATAGAGCTCTATCAGGGTGAATAGGATGAAAAAGATCCCAGGTTCTAGCCCCTAAGGGGGGAAAAGTAAATAAACAAACTGTAAAAAAAAAAAAGTACACCAAAATATTAAGAATAAATCATCCCCTTTCCCAATTTTACATATAAAATATATAAACAATAAATAAATAAAATATTACATATTGCTGCGTCTGAAAAGTCCAAACTATTAAAAAAATCCTCTTTTATGTGGTGAACGCCCGCACCGTTAAAGAAAAAAAACTACATGATTCGCCATTTTCTTTTAGTCGCCTTGTCCCCCCCAAAAATAGGATAGGACTGTTGTATTATGGCCTGGCCGTTCCACAAAATGTGGAATGCACGTGACTTTTTTTGGCGTTTTATTTTGTTTTGCGTGGTATCGAATGGTATCGAGTATCGCAATACATTTTTATGGTATCAAAACCAAATCAAAATTTTGGTATCGAAACAACTCTATTGGTAGCACATCACCAGTGTAAAAAGGAACCTGCTACCAACGACGTGCAAACTGAATGGGGGAAGAATGATCATAGTCAAGATCCTTCATCTCTTATATTATTGCATAGAGCTGTATAAAAATTAAAAAAACGAACAATGATCTAATTGTATATCATCAATCACCACTTGTTCAAGGCTGAAACTGCCACATGGAAACGAACTTCAAGGCTATCTACACATAAGGATCCCTGTTCACACAGTCAGTCAACTCCAGATTGTACAGGTATTAGAACAAGGATCACTTCTGTCATCTAACAGATGTAAGAAATCTGAGCTGGATTTAAAAAACTGCAAACTGTTAAAACTCAGTCTTGTGAGGACTCTTAAGTATATCCTATGCAATATACACATAGGGACAATGCTACATTGGCTTTGGCTTCACTTTGATGGCAGCATACAAAAGAGAACATGGCAAAACCCAAACAGAGAAGTGTTTGGAGTGGAGGCACAGGCATGCCTATTGTTTGCAAAGATAAGCGGGGCCCCAGCGAACAATTAAACCTTTCAATAAATAATCTCTAAGCACATTCCTTTGATTTACTGTTATTTGATACAGCAGTTAGTTTCAATGGGGCAGTTAATATTGATCATGTTAAGCACTGCAGACCAACATGAAGCATTTCGAGAACTCTATGGATTATTGCTCTTTATTCTGTCAGTCTTTCAGGTTACTTGTAATGACTGGGAAATTTAAAGTCAATAGGACCAATTAGCATTATATGCCCTTCAAAACAAAAGCCAATGAAATAATCCAGCTTAAAAGAAGTGTATGGTCCAACAATAAAAAAAAATAAAATGAGGACAACCAGGGACCTGTCCCCCCACTGGTGGATATAAGAAGCAACGATAGCCATCACTTTTATCATACTCCGTGCAAGATAAATGCAAAGTCTCAATACCAGATGTACATGTACAATGAGGACAATAGCATTTACCAATGTGTGTGGGTATACACAACGTAATAAACGCAGGCCATTCCGAAACAGAACATTTCCCTGGTCGTGCAAACTACCTGGAGACAATAAAATTGTGCCGGATGTTAAAAGTCCGATCGTTACTAACATCATTTAACAGTTTAATGTTAAGTACTGTCAAAGCATGCCAATAAGGTTGTGGCGCAGCGCCAGTTACACACTGAGCTCAACCCAAGCCAACCCTTTTCATTTACGAAGACACTGAATGACTTGTATTCAAGACATTTACTGGTCATCTGCCATCCATTAGGCTGGAAAACATAGCATATGTATATTCATTTCATTTATGGCATAGACAGACAAATAGAATTAGTCTTGACTTGTCTTGTTCGAGGATGCCCATCATTATCTAAAAAAGCAACATACCCCAGGCTTGCCACATGCACGTTCAGCCTAGGTTCCACCTAAAGACATTATTAAAATACACTCTGAAGAGAAAGGATTTGTAGAGCGATCGCTTAGAAAAAGTAGAAGATGACTTCTGACAACCTAATAAGCACCGCATAGGTGGCCATTATTTGGGTATACAATAGGAAGTAGAAATTGAGTTGTTTGGTCAAAGACTAGGTTATAAACAATGTGACCGTTAACCCTGTCCTTTTACTTCACTCAAACCTAATAGTTCAGCATATCTGACCCTAATTTGAGAAGACTGTTTTAAAGAAGAACCGTCACTTCCTCACATAATTAAATCTAATAGCGTATCTTCTCTGGTTCAGTCGCTATTTTTGTTCTAACCCGCCAGCATTCACCTGTAAGTGGTGTTAGTTTTGCTGCCTGGTACTAGAGACTGGTCAGGTGGTGGTCTCCACTGCTCAGCCCTTATGGTACCTCACCTCAGCTTCTGACAATAAGCAGGGGAGAAACCTTCTGGCATTTCAGTAGTATTGGGCATCAAAGCTAATGGCACATTACAGGACATACAATAATGTCAAAATAAGACATATTACAAAGCGTTAGTGAAAATACTGGACAAATCAAAAAGTCTGCTTCCTAAGGCACCTTTGTGATCACTTATAACACGCTGAAAAACTCCTCCCTGAGAAATCAGACACTCAACAGTCAAATATCTCTCCTTACATAACCATAACCCAGATACAATCACAATGCTGAGCCAAAAAATATGGGTGACCTGCTTTAAACCTGGTGTTTTTTTTCTGAGATGTGTTGCTTATTACATTTCGCTCTGGATGCATTATCTGCATAGTCAGCGTAATGGAAACCTCCGACTAAAACGATAAGCTTGGGGTATGGCCACACATTCAGGATTCCTTATTCAGTTTTTGAAGCCAAAACCAGCAGTGAATTCAAGAGGGAAAGTCATATGGGCCGTTGATACTTTCTCTACTTTATGATCCATTCCTGATTTTGACTTTCAAAACTGCATCAGGGAACCTGAACGTGTGGCTGTGCCCTTATAGTTTTCGTAGATTGAATATGTGTTTTAAAGTATGGACAGCCACTACTGCTACTGGCTTGGTCATCTAAATGCACATACCATGCAAGTCTAAACTGGGGACATATAGTATGTCTGTCCCGGCCAACGTGGACAATAACTGAAACTAGAATTTTCCAAGTGTTATAGATCACTACCCACCCAACTGTTTATTTCTGAAAAGCGATGAGAGCAGAAGGCAATCTCTGTACTGCTAAGTGAACTACGCTCTGACAAACATAATAAAATAATTATATTTGCCTTTAAGAATTCTTCACTAACACATGGAAATAGGAGTCTAGATTAAAACATCAGGAACAAAATTTTCACTTGCATTCATTTCAATTTCAACTAATTATAGCCCCAAGCTTTATAGCAGTCCAGGCTCTAGTCTTTTGAAGCCCCAAAATGGCCTACAGAAAAGCGGCTTCTCACAACTGCGGACTTTGATGAAAAAGTAAAGGTGATTCGTCTTGCAGTTTTAATGATTTAATTTAACAAGTGAATGTAATAAAGGACTGTCTCAACGTACAACCAAAAGATCGAGGGAGCTAAGACGTTAAATGGGACAAGCAGGTTTCCGAAATGTGCCTTTCTTGAAAAGGACATGAGACCAGAGGGTCAGATAGTGTTGGATTTTCTAGGAAAGAGCAAATATTTCTCGTTTTGATAAGTTCACAGCTCATCTTAGGTTTCAAGGGGAATTTTGTTGGCACCCTTACAAATTCCTCTTAACCTTTTATTAGAAAATTAAGCCCTCGTTTTGGCCCAGGCAGCCAAAGACTGTGATATCTCTTGTGGATAAACTGTGCCCTACAGATACTGGTAAACTATTCAAGTGTATGGCATTAAAATATGTCTAATATCAGACAAAACTATTTCCGGAGAAAATGTAAAGCCCTGCCATGAATGAAATGAACATTTATCATGTACTAAGCCAATTCTCTTTGATTAATATTCCTAACATTCAATACTAATTGACACCACAGCTTCTATGTAGATCATGAATTAAAAAAAAATATTAAAAAAATGAAGTGAAAACTGGGTAAAGGTGAAAAATATCCTAACTGGTGTCTTTTTAAAGACTCATCTATTAAGCGTGGCACGCCTTTTATACAGTTCTCCAGTGGTAATGATATCTGTTACGACTGCCAAATTGCTAGACCATAATAACATAATGGGTACAAGGTATAAAAATTACTGAAAGGGTTTGTGTATAGGGCAAACTCATAAGCGCCTGATTTAATAAGGCTAATACAGCTTTTCAACTGAGCATAACAGCCACTGTCTTGGTGGTTTAGGGGTTTCCAATCCACAATACAAACAATGGTATAATTATTAGCTGCAGTCCACGGGCATATTGGGTAATTTACACATTTGAAGTAGAAATGATATGGTTCTTAGGGTTTAAGCATCATTCACTTCACTATTGTTTGTTTCATACAGTAAAACCGCTACTAAAGGGAACAAAAAAAGGAGCAACCACTCCTCAATAACAAACAGCAAATGCATTGTGTGTGCCAAAAAGTGGAAGGGCCATCAGTAGAAAAAGTACAGTATGGTAAAAATCTGAATATGAACTATCTATTGCATAGCAATTGACTAGAACACTATTTAACACTTGCACTAAAATCCTTACTGAGAGTTTTTATTTATCTTTTTAGTCCTGGTTTAGCCTTTCTGCATACGCCTCATACTGTTTATAGCAAGTTCTATATTTTTGTCATCTGATACTATTGCCATCATTCACTCTATTATTTCCTAATATGAAGTCAAATTTGGAACGGGCACATAGAACTGTTCTGAATTCATTTTTTTCTAAGGAATTTGCTTGATATTTTAAGGTTTGTATTTAAAGATAGCAAAAAGTTTATAGACTATAAGACAATCATACTATATAGTCCTGAGCAAGCCATTTTAGTATATTATGTACTAGGTTGTGTATCTGGGTCACACCTTTTAAATAATTGAACTTGAATAAAACCAAAATGCAAATAATATGGTATGAACATATATATATATATATATATATATATATTAAATGGATACACATAGTCGCTGGCAAGATAAATTCCAGAAGGATTTTTCTCGTATCGCCCTATCATCCTGAACTCGTGTAAAAATCAATGGAGTGGGCAGGGCAAGTGTTGGTCTGATGAGGCTTGCATGGATGGAGTATCATTTGAAGGAAAAAAAAAAAAAAAAGAGGCTAATTGGAACAATAATATTACTAATATAAAAGGCTCCACAGTATATCAAGTAGACACAATGTCTTCTAACCCACACTACAAATAAATCCTACCAGCGAGCACATTTTTAAAATCACTGATCTACCCATTGTGAGTAGAAAAAGGAGCAAAATGGCACCATAAAGAATGCTGTTTCCTTTCAAAATAATGGTGTGATCGATGATGGCCACAGCCTTAACATAACCGAGCACAAAACACCCAACCATTATTTTGATGCTACAAAAAAATAACTACACATATAAATCTCTGCTTCACAGCATAGTAAAAAATGGAGACGATAACTGTAGTGAGTGTAATATACCTCTTAAAAGCAAAGCTACAGTGCTTAAAGTTTACTTTAAATTCCACTGCCGTGCTACGAAATGCTGTGCATTTCCATTCACTATTTCTTGTAAAGGCTTTATGTTGTAAAATAAATACTTCAATAATTCAGTGCAGCAACACAAAATACAAAAGTAACTGCACTTATCTATATAACATAGGCTCTAGACACAAAAAAACTCCTGGAAAATAGGAATACAATACATAAAAAAAATCAGCTAGGAATAAAAAAAATGGATAAAAATAAAGTAAAATATATCAAATGAAAATACCTTTATGCACGTCTAATCTATATATATATATATATATATATATATATATATACATACACATATATATATATATATATATATATATACATATATATTAGAAAAAAGAAATAGCATGCTGCAGATCATAGCATAATAACCTGAATATTTTACTTCAAAGAGTGAAGCTCATATTTACTTTGCATAAACAGCTTGTTTCAGTTTAACTTTTTTTTACTATATTATTATGCCTAACTTTTGTCAATTTAAAGCTCAATTAATATCTGAAAATCCTACTTATCTAAAAAAAAAAATCTTTAGACATCATGATATTTAATTATACATCTGCCAAGTCGATAAATGTTTTTTTTTTCTTTTCATATTACATGTTTTGAGCATCCAGGCCCTTTTCTTTTTTTTTTTGCTATTTAATACTTGGATGGTGTCCAAAGCAGATTGCACAAGCCAAAATTTAGCTGGGGGAAAAAAAAAAATCTGTTTATATACTCCTTCACGAAAGCACTAGAAAATAATTTATGTAGAGGCCAGATTTATAAAACATGGAGGGAGCGGTGTGGAGGAGGAGGCTATGAACACACTGAAATGCAATCATACATTAACTAGGTAGTTTGTGTATTTAGAGTGAATGAGCTTTCCAAGATAACGCGTAAACTGGGGACATGTTTAACACCTTCACTGTTTACATACACACACGCGTCCGTGTTAACTCTGAGTGGAACCACAGATTACATAATCTCAGATCCACAAGACCTAGACAGCGGGAGCAGTATATATAAAACTTTATACAAGGCACATTCAATCAAATAACTTGAATTGCACGCAATAAAATTTTAATGTAAAAATTTTTTATGGCCACTTGCTCTTGCGCATTAGAAGGTGTTTACACACTTTGAACACCGTCATAACTGAGACAGTACAACTAAAGTCGAAAAGTAAGTCAAGTACAATTTTTACGCTGGCTTAGAATGTAAGCTCTTGCGAGCAGGGCCCTCACTCCTAGCGTTTCAGTTGTATATTAGCCAGTTACGTTGAGAGGGCTTTTGTTTTGTACAATTGTAAAGCACTCTGGAATATGGTGGCGCTATATAAATATTATTATTATTATTTGCTAATTACGGTACATTGTAACAATTGCATTTTTGTGATACTGGAGCCATGATGTCCCAATTATTCGTAGATTGGGATATTATGGAAGATCTAAGGAGTCACAACTGGGTGACATTTAGGAACTAGATACACTTCACCTTCACCTTCTACTGGGTAGTGGGCGCAAAAAGTAAGAACGGCATTGAAGAGGGTAATCTACAGCCGAGGTGTTAAAACCATTCTGATAAATAGCTTAGTAATTCATCTAAATCAGTGTCAGTGAAAAGCAGCATCCTGCAGGCTCTTAGGAGGGGTGAATGGCTTGTGCATTCTGGTGCCTTTGGTCATTTCTCAAAGTTGAAGCCAATGTGCTAAAGCAGCACTACTGTTGACAATATATGTGTTCTCCGCCACCATGTCAAGATCAGATAACAGGACTTGTGCAGACCACAGGCAAAGACTTCTCCTCCTTCACAAGCCTCCTACTGTAAACGTGTAACTTGGGGCAAGGCTATAATTGATGGCTAAACACTGAAGTGTCCAAGAGTCAGGCTTATTTAGCAGGGCAGAAACGTTTTAAGTCAAGGCAAAGCAAATGTAGAGGTGCGAAGGTCAAACTTTAGAAGAATTATGGCTGTAGAGACAACCAAAGTTCTAGCAATGGCAATGGGGGGGGGGGGGGGTAGGAACACTTGTGACTATGCAAATCACATAAACAGGTAGTAGCAAAGTTAAACTTAAAACACCAAAAACACCGGTGACTTCTATTATTATTATTATTACTACAATACTATGGATCTTATGTCTTCCCTAAATCATAATAAATGTTGATCAAAAAGGTCATGTTAAAGTATACATAATAAAACGGTAGATATAAATCCATGCATAAAACATGTAAATACATAAAAGTGGTTATTAGAGCTGAGCGATGATATACCATGAAATATTCATCTTACATGGTATCTAAAGAGAGGAGTGCATTTTAATGGACGCCACGTTAAAGTTCAGTTATTTATGGCATGCAGTCAAAAGCAGTGAAGAGAAGAAAATAAAGCCAGCCGGGCTGGTGAGTGGACCTACATTGAGCACTGTGCCGGTGCTGGTGCTGCCATTCTGTCTGTGCCAATCCGCTGAAGCATGCTTTAAGAGCTTTTTCCTGGAGCATGCAAGAAGACGGGCTTGCAGTGTAGAAATCCAGCATTTGCCCAGGGCTCACAGCTAGCACATCCATACAGTCAAACATGATGTCCCCCCTATACAGAACGCCTGGAAAAGTGCTTTTCCTTTAGGTGCAGAGTAAAATGGCATTGAAAAGTACACCCAACTCCATCAAACTCTGCCCCTTTTTTTTGGCACGTCGGCTGTTGGTCTATTTCCCAGACCAGAATCATGAATTATGACAGACAACACAGCTAAAAGCCTGTAATTGATCCAAATGATCATTTACTATTTTCCAAGCTTCCCAGCCATTCCAGCAGATCAGGCGAAAGAAGGGGGGGGGAGGAGAAATCCAAGCTGTCAGCTGCAGGGCAAAATGTCTCTAAATTCCTGGAGCTGCTTGCAGCCCTCTGCAGCGGTGAAGACGCTGAACCTGCTCTCCAGCTGGAACTGAGCTGAAAGTGGGTAAAAATAACAAGCTTTATTTCATCCGGGACCCAGGTCCCCCCTTCTGAAGCGAATAGATCCTTCTGCTTTTGAGCAGCTCACTTCCTACTACTTGTGTCACACAAAATGAAAGATTGGATTGCCTAATATATGCGAGTGAACTCTCCATGAACCCTTCCCAGGCTGCTAACCTTCAAATGACCCAAACCAGTCTGACATCACCAACTCCCAGGATTCTCACACAGCTTAAAGACTAGCGGCAGCCCTGCAGAACTAGCAGAGAGATGCAGGCAGCCGCACGCTCGCTTGCTCGCTCGCTCAGCTGCATTTTTTTCGGGACTAGGAATTCTACCTTCGCTTTCTAAACCTAGATACGCTTCTAGAAACAGGAAGGGGACAGGAAAACGTGCACCCGGGTGGCATGTGTCACCAGTCTCATTCCACCGACGACCGGCTCCTTCTTGCCGTCTTAATCCAGCTTTCCGCCATCCTCCTCTCTAAAGATTTAGACGTTCCAATTTTGCACAGTAGATAATTTTACTCAATTAAAATTCAATGGAACTGTCATGGATAGTTCAGCGTCGGGAATGTATTGTCTCGTATGATTTTTTTTTTTTTTTGCATTAGGGTGTTAACGTGTTTGCAGATAATCATTGCTTCACGGCAACGTCTTGATAAAAGGGGAGAGGTTGGGGGGTGAGAAGTCACATATGTCAAATTTAATCAGCGTTCTCTGCTTTTTTCTTTTATTCGAACAATAAGACGGAAAACAATCAAGGGCACGGCAGCAGCCGCGGTGCTAATATCACGATGCGCTTCGCCTATGGGGCAAGTCTGCTTGTAGTCTTGTCTCCCTAATCGCCCCCTCCTGCAGCTCCCCCATCAGCACAAGAGGCCACTGTTGAGGCATCGATAAAAGCTGTGCTTTCCTTATGCTGCCTCTACAAAAGAAGGGCGTACTCTAAAAAAGTGCTTCTTCCCACTTCAGAAAGCCATTTCACTCTCGTAACGTGCTGGTGCACAGTCCTTCACAATAGAAATACCTTTCTGGCTCAGCACCTGCACTTGATACTGTGATCACTATGATTATTCAGATGTTTTCCGTGATACTGCTGTATGTAGTGATGACCTCTATAGTGATGAGCAATAATGTCAGATAATCCATATATAAAAACTGCAAATAATAAACAATGGGCCTTGAAAGTTTCTGAACTCTCTACAATTGTCTATAGTTCTGCAAAAATTTGACCTAAAACTATATTTATCTCCCAAAAGGAGATAAAAATAACCAAATAAATAATTCAAAAATATTAGAATCAGTCAAAGGAACATGATCCAATATAACATGTCTGTGAGCGGCAAAAGCATGTGAACCTTTAGGATTAGCAGATAACATGAAGGTAAAATTAGAGTCAGGTGTTTTCAATCAATCAGGTATGAGTGGGTGACCTGTTTTATTTTAAAAAAAAAACAACAGGGATCTATCAAAGTCTAATCTTCACGTTTGTTGAAATGTCATGTCACAAACATAAGAGATATCTGAGATCTTCAGAAAGAGTTGTTGATGCTCATTAGGCTGTCGAAGGTTACAAATCCATTTAAAAAGAGCTAGGACTCCACAAATCCACGGTCATCCAGATTGTGTACAAAATGGAACTAATTCAAGACCTTTATAAGCCTCCTGAGGAGTGGTCAGCCAACAAAGATCATGTCAACAGCAAGACATGTAATAGTCCTCAAGGCCATAAAGCAGGGGTGCACAACCTTTTCTGGTTGGGGGCCACATCGTCAGCCTGAACCAATTCCAAGAGCCGAAAATGAAACTTGAAGGGGTATTACCAACTGAAATTTTTGGCATAATGAACATACAGTATATACTATAAATGTCTAGTTACAGTTCTAGGACTCTCATCTAATAGGAGAATACATGTAAGATACATCTAAGAAGCCATAAGATATAGACCTACATGTCTTTTACCAAATGTTTGGGGGCCGCACAGAATGGTATGGAGGGCCGCATGTGGCCCCCGGTCTGCAGGTTGTGCACTCCTGCCATAAAGGAACTTTGGATGAGCAAATAGGATTCATCCTGCTTTGGACAAACATGTGGTAAAATGCATGGGCTCAGATGAGGCTCTATTACGATGGTCGCTGTTATCGCAAGACTTTCTCAGGGTTGTGCATGCGCTGTTACTGTGATCTGCGACGAATACATAAATATATTTCATAATGAATCCAAGTTTAGAATTTTTTAATGATTGAGGTGCGCACCATGAATCCGGGATTAGTTACGAAATACACTCACAGTAACAGCGCATGCACGATACTGAAAAAGTCTTGCGATAATGGCGGCCATTTTAATAGTGTCTCATCCGTGCCAATACATTTTACCGCATGTATGGAGATAGGGATTTTAATGAAATTCAGTGGAAAAAAAAATGAGAGCAGGGTGAACCTGATTCACTCATCAATAAAAGGAACCAAAAGGAACATGTAGGCAACTAAATGCCCTTCTCACATAAGGTAATGTTAATGTTCAAATCATGAGTCCATCATCAAGAGGACACAATGATGTCTATGGCAGGATTGCAAGGAGAAGGCCGCTGCTCTCCAAAAATACCAATGCTGCCCGTCTGCAGTTTGCTAAAGATAACCTGGACAAGTTAAAAGGCTACTGGAACAACGTTTGGTGGATGGATGACAGAAAAGAGAGCTTTTTGGTGTACATGAGAAGCCTTACGTTTGGAGAAAATAAAACACTTGATTCCAGCATAAAAATCTCATCCCATCAGTGAAACACAGTAGTGGTGGGTATATTTGATTGCATCTGCTACAACTGTTTGCCATCACTGATGGAATGATGAATTCTAAAATTATACCAGCAAATTCTAAAGAAAAATGTCAGGACATCTGTCTGTGAGCTGAATTTCAAGAGAAGGTGGGTCATGCAGCAAGACAATGACCCTAAGCACACAAAACCTGCCTTCGTAAATAGAAGATCCATTCTAACCCACTCCCAACCTCTCCAGTCCTCCATCAAGGCTCCTGCATGTCCATGTTCTGGTCTCCGGACTGTTTACATCCAGTGCTGCATGGGCATGGTCACATGCTCCGCTGCAGCCAATAACTGGCTCCAGCGGTGATGTGTGACTTGTGGCCACGTAGCCTGTGGGCATTAGATAAAAATGCATTATTTCCAGAGAACCCCTTTAAAATGTGTCAGATGTAATAGAGATGCAACCATATCTTTACAGTGACTACACTTGTATGGTCTGATTTATAGTTAATTGTTGGCGCTCGTGCACACTGTAGCATTAGCTTCCAAAAATGTTGTAATATAATAGTAGTAATCATGATGAGTAAAAGACAAGACGCTGGTGGTGTTTAAACTTTTTTGGCTGGAAACTGGAATTTTAATGGGAGTGTTTGGATTTTTATCACTGAGACTCTTACATCACTAAAAGGAGAGGTGGCCACAGTGTATCCAAAAGTCAAAGCAGACTATACAATTCATTTAGTATTATGCTTTGATTTTTAGAACGCGAGAACTGAGAATTTCAATGGAAAATGTGGAACAATCTTTTATACTGTCAAGGAGCAATATGTTTGGCTTATATATCATTTATATACCGTATTTTCGCTTTATAAGATGCCCTTGATGATAAAACGCACCCCAGGTTTTAGAGGAGAAAAATAAGAAAAAAATATTGTTCATCAGATCAGACCCCCAAATCAGATCCTCAGATCAGACCCCCAAATCAGATCCTCGGATCAGACCCCCAAATCAGATCCTCAGGTCAGACCCCCAAATCAGATCCTCAGATCAGACCCCCAAATCAGATCCTCAGATCAGACCCCCAAATCAGATCCTCAGATCAGACCCCCAAATCAGATCCTCAGATCAGACCCCCAAATCAGATCCTCAGATCAGACAAACATGTTGAACATAAAAACTTGATTTTATCAATCGATCATTTTCTGATGACGTATTCCCTTTAATCGAGGACCAATGGGACCTGATTGGTGCTTGATTATCAAATATTCTGGATTAGTGTTTATCAGATTTTCAAACACCGGCAATGTGCGTTCCGCATTTTGCGGACCGCAAATCACCGGCACTCTCATAGAAAATGCCTTTTCTTGTCCGAAATTGTGGACAAGAATAGGACATGTTCTATATTTTTCGGGAACGCGATTGCGGACCCGGAAGTGAGGATCCGCAATTGCGGACCCGGGCGGGACATCGTCTGTCCCCATTGAAATTAATGGGTCTGCAATTCCGTTCCGCAAAATGCGGAACAGAATTGCGGACGTGTGAATGGGGCCTTAAGTGTACAGCATAAGACATGGGCAACAAAGAGTTTTTCCTTAACACGCTCTACAGACCCCTGCCCATTTGCTGCCAAAACCTGAGGAAATAACTAACTAGCTCTGATCTCCGATCGCAGTCTTCTGCTTCTGATCTTGTGAAATTCCATATCATATTTTTCAATTTTTGTTTTTTCACTGATGACCTTTGGATAGGTCATCAGTTTTTGATTGTAGGGGTGCGACACCCAAGACCCCCACCAATCAGCTGTTTGAGAAGATGCGCGCAGTAGCGCCCTGGCCTTTACTCAGTTAACCAAACACAGCGCTATACATTGTACAGTGGCTGCGCTTGGTATCGCAGCTCGGCCCCATTCGCGACATACGACCTAGGCAAGATCGCGGTGCTACTACGAGCGCTGGTGCCTTCCCAAACAGCTCATCGGCGGGGGTCCTGGGTGTCGGATTCCCACCCAGAGTATATGTCATCATTTTAAAAAATCTCAGAAAACCCCTTTAAAATACTGTTTATGTGTTGTTCCATTGCACTTCTTTCATTATTATGCTGTTTATTCTGTTTTGCGTGCATGGATTTGTTTTGTTGGCGTATACACTGGACATACAGCGCTAGAAATAATAATTATTCCCAGAATGACACTGACCTTATAGATATCAGAGATTCCCACCACTTTCAAAGACGAGGCCAATGGATGGAAGGTTCCTCCTAATAAACGGTCCTAGTGAAGTACTTTGCTAACCTTACGCCGTTATATCTAACATGGACATTTACTGCTTGAATAGTTTACGTGTCATAACAGATCAATGATACGAATACAAATGTCCTACTCTTTACATCCAGAAATAATCGACTGGTTAATTCCATTAAAGTAGAAGGAGCAAACTTTACCCAATTGCTCGGCTACCATTTCAATGGTGGTGGCAGGCAAACTAAAAGGGGTTATGCCATGCTCGATGTTAAAAATAAAAATCATACGTAATACAGTATATGATGATCTCTAACAAAGCTAGAACCAGCCCTGTACCTCACATAGATCCAGAGCTCGCCCCATTCTTTGTTCCAACTGCTCTGCTAGATTCTCAACGGGCGTGTCCTTTCTGCAGGGAGCCCTTTCCCTTTAAATGTCACAGCTTCTAACAGTACACAGGGCTGGCGGCAGTAGAAGGACGGAAAGGAGCATGTGCGGCCATCTCTGTAGGTTGACGTGCACATTACTATACAGATTAAACACCAGGGGACACCATAATAATGAAGTAAAGAGAATGTTTCACAACTGAGGCATTTCTGGATCAGAAAATAAATGACAAAAAGTAACTCGTTTTTCATGCTGAATTATCCAAAAATAGCATTTAAAAAAATAACATCTTCCCGTCGATCTCCACCTCTGTACCGTGCGTGCTCCAAACGCACTGCCGTGAGGTTTCAGAGCCTGGTGCGATTACATCTGTCCCTGTCAGTCAGAATAGTGGTGGCACGGTCGGCAGGAAAAAAGAGTGGAGCCTCTGGGTGCAACGAGGTCCAATGGTAACTCCCCCATTGCACCAAGGGACTCATTAGCATGAACTAAAAAGGGTTATTTCTCTGAATAGGGGCCAAGGATACAGAGACAGAAGAAGAAGACAGCACAAAGTGCACTGGGATCAGCGGAGAGGTGGACGTACAGGGAGAACGTCTTGTTGGAAGGTATGTGGTGACACATTCACTTTAATGGCGGTAAAATAATGTTAACACATTTCTTCGGCCTTAATGTGATCTGCATTGTGCATGGATTTGGGCTGTTGGGCCACACATCTGTGACATTTTTACATTTGTGAGTAAGTTTTAAAAGTATTAATGAAGTATTTATTTTATGGGGGGATTTTCCATCTGTTCAGGGATCTGCATAAGTGATTGGAGTTATATGAGACTTTCTTAAAGGTCTCACTTCAGCATATGGCATTTATTATGTAGAGGAAGTTAATGCAAGCCACTTACTAATGTATTTCTATTATCCATATTGCCTCCTTTTCTGGCTGGATTCATTTTCCATCACATTATACACTTCTCATTCCCATGGTTACGACCACCCTGCAATCCGGCAGCGGTGGTCGTGCTTGCACACTATAGAAAAATATGCAGGGCTATGTGTCCTCCCGCATTCTCGGCCACCAGAGAGGCCAGCACTTTTTCCTATAGTGTGCAAGCACGACCACCACTGATGGATTGCAGGGTGGTCGTAACCATGGAAACGAGCAGTGTATAATCTGATAGGAAAATGAATCCCGCCAGCAAAGGAGGCAATGTGGATACTAACAGTACATTAGTAAGTGCCTTGTAGTAACTTTCTCTACATGATAAATGCCATTTGCTGAAGTGAGAGAACTCCTTTAATAGGGTTTTCCCATCTCAACATTTATGGCATATCGCAGGGATCAGCAACCTTCGGCACACCAGGTGTGGTGAAACTAGGACTCCCAGCATGCACACTTGCTTGGCTGTTGTCAGAACTCACATAAAAGTGAATGGAGCATGCTGGGGGTTGTAGTTTCACAACAGTTGGAGTGCCGGAGGTTGCTGACCCCTGGCATATCGCTATCATATGCCACAAATGTCAGATAGGTGCAGGTCCTACCTCTGTCTCCAAAATGGGGTCCCTGATGTGAAGGGAGAACAGCCGCACACGTATGGCTGCCATCTATTCACAGCTACGGGAGCTCACCTATTTACAGCAGTACCATAGCGGTGAATAAAGAGGTGGCTGCACTTCAGCGGCTTGCTCTCCATTCACTGCTATGACACTTGAAAATAGCCCTTCATTAATATTATCATTAGTATAGAGCCGAGTTATGAAAGCTTTATAATGAAGGAATAATCGGTAAGCAATGTTTAGGCAAAATTTGTTCCAAACCGAGATACGAGGAGAAAAAGAATAAAGCATCTATCTTTTTCCACAAACAGCGCCTCTTTTATCGATAGGCTGTGTCTGGTACTGCAGTTCCGCTGCATTCACTGAAATATGAGATCTTTACTTCTGATTTCATATAACCCCTTTAAGCAAGAACATGAATTCTCATTCTGCAGAGTCCTATAATGCTGTCAATTGGATGACTCACTAACACCAGAAGTTACATCCCAGGAAAAGTCATCTGGGATGGTCGCGAAGACAAAGCTTGGCAGTGAAAAAGGAAATCTTTGATGTCCGCATATATTTTTTGATTCTTTCCAGATAAAGATCTAAAAAAAAAAAAAAAAAAATTTTATTTTGGTTCTAACACACCCTCTCTCTGCTGACACAATACATTTTCTTACAGTGGTTTTCCACTAGGATCCGCCATTAGTCTGACTAGTGAGGATCCAACTGCAGGGAGTTCTGCAATCGTCAAAATGAAGGGGCCACAGCGTTTAGCGCTGCAGCTCCCTCCATGTTTTTTCCCCGTTCTGCAATCCTGTGGACAGTGAACTGCATTCACTGGGGATTGTCAGAGGTCCCAGAGTTTAGACCCCCACCATAAATTAGCAACGTGCCATACCATTATACAAAAGGAATACCGGCTAATATAACTTGTTAAACTCTGGCATCAGTAGTACCCTAGCATTGGGAAACAATGTAACTGTCGTATTGAAGGAGATAAAGGAAAAAGATGTTCATCATTAAGATGAAAATAAAATCTTCAGTCTTTATTTAGCTTTATAAAAAAATACATCTCCACATGGAAAGCAGCAATGCAACCAACACGTTTCGATCTAGCAGATCTTAGTGTTTAATGACTGGACCGGGGTCTTGCACGAGAGGCTATACAGGTAGTGCTGGCTGGATTCCGGACCTACACAACTGTTGTATTGTGACAGATTAGTCCTGATGCACAGAACATACAAAATTATCTAGAATGCTTATAAAGAATTCATGGGGGCTATGCTCTTACATAAAAGGCCTATAAAACTTAAAACATAGCTGCTATTTTACAATAAACTGAGCAAAGGCTGTCAATATTTTATCTTTCATGGGAAACGTCAAGCTGAATAAACAGTCTGACCTGCCATCATCCTGTTAAAGAGCAGGAGGAGCTGAGCAGATTGATATATAGCTTTGCCTATTATAGAGTAGGAGGAGCGGAGCAGATTGATATATAGCTTTGCCTATTATAGAGTAGGAGGAGCAGAGCAGATTGATATCTAGCTTTGTCTGTGACAGAGCAGGAGGCGCTGAGCAGATTGATATATAGCTTTGTCTCTGACAAAGCAGGAGGAGAATAGCAGATTGATATATAGCTTTGTCTGTTACAGAGCAAGAAGAGCTTAGCAGATTGATATATAGCTTTGTCTGTTACAGAGCAGGAAGAGCTGAGCAGATTGATATATAGCTTTGTCTGTTACAGAGCAGGAGGAGCTGAGCAGATTGATATATAGCTTTGTCTCTGACAGAGCAGGAGGAGCATAGCACATTGATATATAGCTTTGTCTGTTATAGGGCAGGAGGAGCTGAACAGATTGATATCTAGCTTTTTCCTTTATAGGGCAGGAGGAGTGGAGCAGATTGATATATAGCTTTGTCTGTGACAGAGCAGGAAGAGTGGGGCAGACTAATATATAACTTTGTCTGTGATAGGGCAGGAAGAGCTGAGAAGTTTGAAATCTAGCTTTGTCTGTTATAGAGCAGGAGGAGCTGAGCAGATTGATATATAGCTTTGTCTGTGACAGAGCAGGAAGAGGCGAGCAGACTGATAGATAGCTTTGTCTGTGATAGGGCAGGAAGAGCTGAAAAGTTTGAAATCTAGCTTTGTCTGTTATAGAGCAGGAGGAGCTGAGCAGTTTGATATCTAGCTTTGTCTGTTACAGAGCAGGAAGAGCTGAGAAGTTTGAAATCTAGCTTTGTCTGTTATAGAGCAGGAGGAGCTGAGCAGACTGATATATAGCTTTATCTGTTATAGAGCAGGAGGAGCTGAGCAGATTGATATATAGCTTTGTGAGAAAAGATTTAGTATAACTTGCAGCTTATTGATTGAAAACACTGCTAATTCTGGGCTTAGGAGTCCAGTGGGCGGTCCTAATCAATGACTGCAAACTCATACAGTAGAACCGCCTACTGGACTTTTGAATGAATAAGTTACATGATATACTGAATCTTTTCCCACAAAACTATATATCCATCTGCTCAGCTCTTTCTGTTTTACTACAAGATGCCAGATTTGGTTCAAGGTTTGCATTTTTTACCCATGGGGGGGACAGAGGACTACAGAACACCAAGAGGCTTTTAACAGACTATGATTTCCATTGTGTTAGGTGCCTCCAGTGCAGATGTGAACAAGCCCTAATTCAACCACAAGGTTACTGTAATCACTAACATAGGTTTTGTAGCGCAGATATGATTGGCGGCCATACTCCCACTGCTAATGGTGTCTGCACCAACATTATCTCTGACTCTGCATAAGAAAAATGACACCAAGCCCCCATCAGCACAGGGGTGTGAAGTTTATGAAGACAGTAATAAGACTTTTTCCTTCTTGCGTGTCCCACCGAGAACTAAGCACTTCCTTCTCACAGTGGGCTATCCAACTGGATACTTGAGATTTTTTTCACAATTCTTTCACAATTTCATTATAAAAGTATCTGCAGTTGAATGAGTTTTTTAAAAATGTAGCAGAGTCTTTAAAGAATCAGAGTCTTTATAGGGCATCTATCAGCAGATTTGTACCTATGAATCTGGCTGACCTGTTACATGTGCGCTTGGCAGCTGAAGTCATCTGTGTTGGCCCCATGGTCATATGTGCCCGCATTGCTGAAAAAAATAATGTTTTAATATATGCAGATGAGCCTCTAGGAGCGACGGGGGCATTGACATTACTCCTAGAGGCTCTGCTGTCTCTGCAACTGCTGCACCCTCTCCTCGGCCGAGCGTGGTAACATTTTCACTGTCTAAGGCCCCATGCACACGACTGTTGTGTGTTTTGCGGTCCGCAGATTGCGGATCCGCAAAACACGGATGGCGTCCGTGTGCGTCCAGCAATTTGCAGAACGGCACGGACAGCCAATAATATAACTGCCTATTCTTGTCTGCAAAACGGACAAGAATAGGACATGTTATATTTTTTTTGTGGGGCTACGGAACGGAGCAACGGATGCGGAAAGCACACGGAGTGCTGTCTGCATCTTTTGTGGCACCATTGAAGTGAATGGGTCCGCATCCAAGCCGCAAATACTGTGGCTCGGATGCGGACCAAAACAACGGTAGCGCGCATATGACCTAACCCTGTAGATCAAAATGCAGAGGGAGTAACAGTTGCAGAGAGAGCTTGGCCTCTAGGTGCAACAGCAACCCCCTGTTGCTCCTAGAGACTTATTTGCATATATTAAAACTTCATTTTTCTCAGCAAAGCGGGCACATATGAATATGGGACCAACACAGTGTCGTGCTTCGGTGTGGGAGGGAAACATCACACCGAGCATAGGAGGGAAGGGGGAAACAGGGAATCAGGCCTGAGAACTAGGGAAGGAAGATGGACACCTCCTAGTGAAAACCCTAACCAAAATCCTGACTGACTACCAGTATGAACAGACCCCAAAGGTAGCTGAGTTCATACGCAGGAATACCTAGAGTCCAATCTAGCCCTATAGGACCCTGGTACTAATGTCAGGGACGAAACTACCTGTTCCTCTAAAAGGAAGGACGAACAGGAGTCTACTTCAGGCCTAATACAAACAATAGGGAAATGCAACACACAGAACCCAAACAAAATACAAAAAGGGAAAGGAAATACATAACTTCAAAGAGGCTATGGAAGCACCAGGAACTCAGCCGAGATCCAACCACAAACTATCCACAGGCACAGGAGCTATAACCGTACAGCATTGTGGGAGAAACAACTATAAATAAGGAAGGTTAAATGACCACATAAGCAACACCTGAAGGCAAGGAGTGTGGCCATTACCAGACACAACACAGACAACTATTGATCCACAAGGAAAACCTGTCAGATCAAACCATGTGTTGCCAGTCTCACAGATCTCCTGCCACTCACTGTCGCCAGGACGTCTGTATGTCTCGGTACGTCCGTAACACACAGATGCCTTCAGCTGCCAAGCGCACATGTAAAAGGTCAGCTAGTTTCATAGGTACAAATCTGCTGACAGGTTCCCTTTAAGGCATGTCCTACATGTTGCTGCAGACTGATCTTGTGCGCTTTTTGTAATGGCGAGGGTAAAATCAATGACAAATCTGCAGCACAGTTGCCTTGTAACATGTATTTTGCCATGGATCTATCAAAAATTGGCAGCAAAATCTGCCTTCGGTCTTGTGCAATCCCAGATTATGTTGCAGTTACAAGTGGCAGACTGATTTCTAGACCATCAGAAATCTTTACATTCACGGCCTGGAGACCTGTTATATGTCATATTAATTTATGCTCCATTCACAGGACAGAAGAGGGAATAGGCTTTACTTACACTCTCACACATTGCCGTTATTAATACATATATATTTAAAGCCTGTAATTGAAGAAAGAATTCATTTACAATACTAGCAGTTGCTTAAGACGCTGCAGTTCATGTATTATTCATCACAGGAAGAGAATAAAGGTACTCTAGATGAAAACATTCATTAGTATGAATTACATGAATCCATCTTCTTTATTGCATCTCTGAAGTGTTTACTGATGTTTTCACTCTAAAGCTGAAGACCTTGATTACTGTAAATCAGCATTATAAGGTATATGCTCAATTCTGAACTGCATTTGTTACAAATGCTACATTTAAGACGTATGGAAAATGATATTTAGCGAATATTGCTAGGGACATGGTACTCTAGACCAATTCATATAACTCTTTGGGTTTCTATGTGGATTGTCTAGGGACAGGTGCCCTTTAGGCCAGGACTACACCACAACGTCCTGCGACAGCAAGTCTAAAATAAGGCTAGTTTCACATCGGGCAGCGCTGCGGTTTTCTTCCGGACGATTCTTGGCATATTAATTATAATAATGCCGGGCGGCAATGCTGTAGCTTCCGTTGTAATACAATGAGAGTCGGAGGCTGTTCCGGCGGGGATGTACAAGCGCTAGTGTGAAACTAGCCTTAGTCATGCAACTAAAAAGATTTCGCAACTGGTCTCCAAGACTTTTTCTGGTTGTAAAAAAAAAAAAAGCCAAACTACAGACAGGTCACAGGCAAGTTGCAAGTGACTCGCCTTGAATTCTATGATGGCAAAATCATTTGTGACCTGCAACAAAAAATCCAATAGGGTTGTATTGTCTGAGACCATCACGCTAGGTTGGGGGTCGCAACACGATTGCATTGATATAATCATAAGATGCAAGGTCATAATGGACACAAAACACATCCAAAAAGGGCTAATACATATAATATACATATTTATAAAAGTTAATTTATATTAAAATTATGCTTAAAAATTAGGTTTCAACCTTGCAGCTCTTTTAATAACTATATAGATATGAAGATATGAGGAAATGACCTGCAGGGCTCTGAAGAAAATTGAAATCCCTGTGTCTGCCCGGCACATTAGTCAACCACTAGTGGCAAGCTTTAACCTGTCAGCGGAGTACAGATCTCGAGCCAGGGAGAACTTGAATTTCCTTGTGTTATTCTCTGTCTGCTAAAGCAGTGCAGATTACAGAGGAATACCTTCAAAGTCATTTTAAAGTGGAGTTTTTACTCATCCTGTCTAAAGCCTCATTCACACTGCAGTGCATTCCATCAGTGATTGTGAACCAAAACCAGGATTGGATCCTCCACCGACATAATGTATAAGGGAAAGATCTGCTCCTGTTCCGTGTTTACAGCCGCACCTGGTTTTGGCTCAAAATCACTGATGGTTATCACTGACCAAAACACTGACGTGTGGATGAGGCATAAAGGTGCCAAATTTCTCACAGTGGATGATGCTGGATGGGAAATCAGGGGGCTCTTTAGACTGTCTAGTCTAGTTTACGCCAACTATTTATTGGCTTAGTTTACGCCACAAGTGTGTCCACATGCCCTGAAAAATTGTTCCAATGTGTGTAAGTTCTGTATCTGCCAAAAATGTGTTACAATGTGGCAAAAATCTGTCCACCAAAAACATTAGACCAACTCAAATTTGGACTAATCTGCACCAATTTGGCGTAATGCGGTGACGCAATTGTGCTAGATAGCCTGGGCAGGATTTGCAGACTAAGGATTATTCCACAGCTGGGGAATCGGCCTGTGCGCTCTCAGCTTAGAAGGTGCAATGACGTAACTATGTCGCACCTGCTGCTGGGGAGAGCATCTCCTTTCACCACTGGAATGCTGAACTTTTTCATTTTTGTCAACACTAAGGCAACATCATTATTGTGTGGGGACAGTATGAAGGCATTCTACTATGTGGGGGCACAATGAACGTTTGTACTATAAACTTTTGTCCGTGTTATCATCCCCCTTACAAACCGCAAAGCATACTTCTTCTCAGCTGTCACATATAGCACTCCTTTTTTCTCCTTTATTTATTTATTTATTATACTCACTTATATATATACTTATCCCCAAAGGGGCTCACAATCTAAGTTCCCTATCAGTATGTCTGGAGTCTGGGAGGAAAACGGAGTACCTGGAGGAAACTCACACAAAGCCAGAGAGAACATACAAGGGGTGCAAGGGACCAATGCTAACCACTGAGCCACCGTGCTGCCCACTAGAAAATGACTGAGAAGATGAGCAGTTGATTTCGCAACCCAGACATTTACCAGCAACCAGATTGCAATGTCAAATAAGTCACGCCATTCTGGGTAGATTTACTAATCTTGTAGATAGCGTAAACTTAGGCTGTCTTGACTTGCACAAAATTTATCTCAGTGGCTCAGTCTGGAAGAAATCTACTTTACGGCTATACACTTCTGTTTTATACCAGCTACTGGTTGTCTTAGTTTGCAACAGAACTTCATGCAAGAATTGTGGTGCAATAAGGTGCATTATGGGCCATGTCCACCTCCCTGCTAAGTCACTCCCCTTTTCAAGTAAGTTGTGTACCTCTTATGAGGTAGACAGATAATTTCTGTAAAATGAGATGTGCCGAAAGGGTAAAAATTGTTCCAATTTGTGCCAAATTTTGCCACCATTTATTACGCTGTCTAGTAAATAATATGACTCCGTACAGTGTCGAGTAAAATGTGATGACCGTTAAACACTAGATTATCGCTAGAGAACAATACCTAAGAAAAGGTACACCAGCAATAAGGTTCTGTTTACTCCTGCGTTGTGGCTTCTCTTTAGAACTTAAAGAGGACCTTTCACCGATTTAAAAACTAAAAACTAACTATACCTGTGGGCAGATCGGCGCCCAGGGGTCCCCCTGCACTTACTAGTATGTCTGGGCGCCGCTCCGTTCGCCCGGTATAGGCTCCGGTGTAGCCAGGCTATGAGCTGTGCGCTGTGATTGGCCAGCTCTGCAGCAAGGGACACGCCTGATACAAAGTCCCCGCCCCATACAACAGAGGGAGCTCGGACACCGGAGCCTATACCGGGCGAACGGAGCGGCGCCCAGACATACAAGTAAGTGCAGGGGGACCCCTGGGCGCCGCTCTGCCCACAGGTATAGTTAGTTTTTAGTTTTTAAATCGGTGAAAGGTCCTCTTTAAAGGGGTTTTCCATCTCCGTGACCAACTGATATGACGCAATGGGATTGCATAACTGCTGCAGCCAGTCAAAACAGACGTTGACACATCGGAGCTGGAGTGCTGCAGCAGCAAAAAGGGAGCAAATGAGCTGGAACCCAGTAACGAAGCACAGGTCTGGCCAGGTGGGGGAGGTCTGCCCGAAAGGCCCCTGAAGATGGAAAATCCCTGCAGAATCCATCGTACTATGGACAACAACAACGTCTGATGGACCAAATTGACTTATAAAACAGAACTACATGTCTCTGACACCTATGTGCACATAGCATGACATATCAAACGAGTTGACAGGATTTAATTAAGCCCCCCAAAATTAAAAAAAAAAAATTAAAAAACTGATTTATTCCCTTAAGTAGAACAGGTATACAAATAGCTTTTTATTTTTGCATTAAAACAATCTTGGCGTTGAGAGAGGGAGATGTAATAAAATACACATTATGGAAATATAGTATATTAATACATAAATAAAATGTAGGTGCTCTAGGCAAATGTAACTGAGGGGGAAATGTTAAGTGCCGTTGACTTGCATTAGAATTCACAATGGGCAGATAGAGCGCTTTACCTCTGCTGACAGCACCTTAAATAGAAGGCCTTGTTACGCCTTGTGCCGAGCTACAGGGTAAGCTGACACCTAACAAATGTTTCTAATAAGTCTAATGGCAAGAGTAGAGCACCAAACCGCTTTCCTCCAGCTAAATCATGTCAATTTGTATTGAACTTCAGGAAAAGTACTCTAAAATAACAAATTTCATCATTTTCTTACACCCAGGCCTTTCTCTGAGCACACATGATAAGTGTTTTTAAAATGACTATATCTAATTTCTTCTGACTTCTGCAAATGTATGCACATAACGTTTCAAACAGCAATTCTGACCACCATCTGTGACTTAGAACGTATCTGGAGGCAAATTATAAAACATACATGGGCTCTCAAAGCTTCTGATCTCAATATTTCGATTGCTGGAGCTGCAGTTTGTGCTCCAGAGCTGCTTTCCTTTTTGGAGACAGGAAGTTCAATCCACAGTAGTCCTGCCTTATTCCCACAGTAACTCCCCATGGCTTGAGTACATCTTTGGAGTATTAAACAAAGGGAAGGATTAAGACAGAATTTCCTACATGATTGGCTGCAAACACCATAGGTTAACAATACAAACTCCGCAACTTAAAGAGAACCTGTCACCTTGAAATGCAGTGCAATCTGTAGGGCATGCTGTAGAACAGGAGGAGCTGAGCACACGGATATGGAAAAGATTCAGCAAGAGATGTAATCTATACATTTAAACCTCTGCTCCTCCTGATCTCAGTTGCACACAAGGAGGTGTTATCGGTGACTGATAGCATTCCATGTATTGGTGTGTATATCAGTCACTGATAATAAGGCCCTCAGTGTACAATTTAGCTCAGGAATAGAGTTGAGCGAACTTGTGTTTTAAGTTCGGCATCCAAAGTTCGGGTTCGGGTTATCCAAGCATCCCGTTATGGATTCCGCTACCACGGACCATAACGGCATTTGGAACACGGGGTGAAGGACCTGGGGTGACGTCACCGTCATGTGATCAGTGCAGGGGGCGTGGCTCAGTACTGGATTGGATAAGAGGTCGTAGGCTACCACCTCTTATCTAATCCAGTATTGAGCCACGCCCCCTGCACTGATCACATGACGGTGACATCACCCCAGGTCCTTCGTGTTGTCCAAGGTTCGGGTTCATTGAAGAATCCCCTTATGGATTCCAAATGCCGTTATGGTCCGTGGTAGCGGAATCCATAATGGGATGCTTGGATAACCCGAACCCGAACTTTGGATGCCGAACTTAAAACACAAGTTCGCTCAACTCTACCCAGGAAGAGAAGAGATTAAATGTTTCTCCAAGTTTTACTGAATCTTTTCCAACAGAACTATATATTAATCTGATCAGCTCCTCCTGTTCTATAGCATGCCACATGCAGATTGCACTGCATTTTGTGGTGGCAGGTTCCCTTCAAAGGGGATACCCATTTCTTTACTATCCTTTAATTTAATACTTGATTGGCAGGGGTCTGACAACCCACCAATAAGCTGGTCAGTTGTAGCTCTGGCACCTATTCACTTCAGCCGCACTGCAGTAAACCCTGCTGATTAGATATTGATGGCCTATCCTGAGGTTAGGCCATCAATATAAGGTAGCGAACACCCCCTTTAAGGTGGGCATACTCATTAGATGTGTGTTGGCTGCAGGACTGTCAAACCATCTAATGTGTATGGTAGTGCCCCGACTCTACCCAAACATCTGTCGTAGGGGAAGTCACGAGTTAGGACACCTCCATACAAAGAAGGATCTTAGAATGGTGGATTTTAACCTTTTTGGTTTACACTTCTTTACACTCATTTCAATAGAAGGGGCAGAAAACAGAATTCTAAAAAAATGTATGCAGCACCTGCACAAAATAAAGTTATTTTAAAAGAAATCTGTCATTTGGATTAAACCATATTAACTGCACGAGTACTACTGCAGATAGGACATCTGGATCTTTAAATTTTATTTTCTCCTGCTGTGAACCCTCGGGGCTCAGCTGGATTACATTGCCAGGACTGATGAACTCCCACACATAATAGAGAGGACTTCCTGAACACAAGCTCAGAAGTCCTGACAGGGTATTACAGAGGTGCTATTAGGGGAAAATTAGAGATCCCGACTCCCTATTATGAGTACTACTCATATTGTAACACACTTAATAGGGCTTAATTCAGGTGACATAATCCCTTTAAAAGGGTTGTGCCGCTAAAATAAATGTATATCGCTGTTATATTCTTTTCCCAAATACCACCATTTATCAAAACTGCCTTTATCTAAAGTTATTAGCCTAGCATTGCCCACTGTTTTAATGTTCAGTTGCTGTAGGTTGCGTCCTGCATTGGAGCCTTGTAATATAGAACGTAATAAGAACAAGAGGCGTGGTTAGTGTCACATGATCTGCTGATGTCAGGACACATCACATTGCCCTAAGGCATGATGTGACAGCAGTCACATGACAAACCAGGAAGTAGGATCCAAGCATGGGGGATAAGAGAAAACTGCAAATAAGGTAAATTTTAAAAGAAAAAAAAAAAAGGAGTAATTGATGAAAATAAACTTTAGAGTAAAATATAGTTTATGGCACAACACGTACTTTTTACTGCTTTAGATTACATTGCAAGGCTTTGTTCACACCTGCATTGGAGGCTCCATCAGACATTGCATGAAAAATGCTGGAGAAAATAGCACAGCATGCTACACTATTTTGTACAGTAAAATGCCAGTCTGACATTATCGTGAATGGAGTCATGTCTGTATTTTCAGACCTGAAATGTATTGTCCTGACATCATTTTATCTATTTTGTGGGGTTAATAAAGGCGCTGTTTATAGCTGCAATTATTTTCATTGTTTAACTCCCACAACAGAGCGGAACAATACAAAGTAACAATACTGATTTCAAAAAAGCCTAATAAAGCGTCTATGTCCTTTTGATTAGGTCCTCTATTTTATTTATATGACACTATATAGACATTCAAAGAGTAGTAGCCAAGAAAAACTAATGTAAGTTAATATATACTAAGACTGTCCAAACAATCCATTAAGTGCTGGTAATAAACAACTAAGGACCACTAGACAGCTCTATGAATTAGAGGCAACACATGCCGGCCATAAATACGATGCTTTTCTAAGGCCATATTGTGTGTACGTAAAATCAATTTTACAAGCAGCTCTAAATAGCTAGTGCACATTGCACAACAGTGATTATATTTTAATTAAATATAACGCTGCTTTGGCCTTGTAATATATACTAAATAGTGTCACATTGATTATCAGTTAGTCGATTATTCCCCTTTACCTGTTTCATATAGAAATACAGGATGAAGTTATACTTCAAGGCAATGAAAAACTCAATACACACTAATGGATTTGTCCAACTATAAGAAAGACAAAAAAAAGAAAAAAAAAGGGCTTTTGGTGTCTCTTGTAAGCCCATAAAATGAATTAATTCATTCTTTTACTTTTTCATATGATATTTATTAAAATGATAATGTTAAATGTTAGGGTAAACAAGGGTTAACAGATACACGAGACAGTTGCTACAATAAAGTAAAAAAGGATAACTAAAAGAGAAAACAATATAAGGTGTAGGAAGCGGTATTGTATTACTGCATAAAATAAAATATATTGTTTGTGGACATACTTTGCTGAAGCTCCTGCATGTCTGTAGAAAAACAATACTGGTTCACAATCATCCCCAGAAATATACAGTATATTGCCATGAATATCTAGACTTGGGGAACAAACCTCACCATAATTGGACAAGCACTGATTTCTGGCCTACAGTCTTGGTCCCACTTGTCACAACCTATAAAGTTGTCTGCCCTTTTGCAAGTCTTCTACCATTCACCAGTGCAGTTGACATAAATAAATGCTAACCAAACCACAGTCTTGAAATGTACAAGCGTAGTAGAGTCCAACATCACCCATCTGATAAAGTATTGCAGAGTGGTGGCAAGATATGACATGAGCCAACATTTATCTTAAACCTGACCTCTAGAAAGCCCTGTAGCTGGGAACACTTTTGCCATGTGCTCCACCATTTCCATAACTCCCATGGACTTTGAATGGAGTTCCTTCTGTAGTGGTTCCAGCCATTGGACCCATACCGACCTGCCCAGTAAATAGGTGATACACATTTTTTAGTCATAAAAACCCTTTAAGCAGATTCTAACACAAACCATACAACAAAAACTGAAAGTACTCTTCTTAACCCCTTAAGGACTCAGCCTTATTTCACCTTACCCTCAGTTCACTCTTGCGCGTTTTACAGTGCGTTCAAACGCGCTGTAAAACGCATAACCGATGCAAACCAATGCTTCCCTATGGGACTGGTTCACATTTTCGCGTTTTACAGCGCGTTCGGACGCGCTGAAAAACACCCGACACATAAACAAGTACTTGAGCTTTTTTTGGGGCGTTTGTCGCGCATTTTGGCCCATAGACTTTAATGGGAATGCGCAACGCTTGTATTTTGCGAGTTTTTGACACTGAAAACGCGCGTTCAAACGCGCGTTTATGAATTTGCAACATGCTGGAAAGGCCAAACTTCATATAGACAGGGATATTTGGTCATTGGACAACACTGCAGTCAATCACACAAACGCGCGTTTACTATTGCCAAAAACGCGCACAAAAACGCGCGTAAAACGCGCGTCTCAGAAACGCTCAGTTCTGAACCCAGCGTTAAGAACTCGGCCATTTTTTGCAAATCTGACCAGAGACACTTTATGTGGTGATAACTTTAAAACAATTTTTCTTATCCAGGCCATTCTGAGATTGTTTTTTCGTCACATATTATACTTCATGACAGTCAAAAAATTTCATTTTTATCTATTAAAAAAATACCAAATTTACAAATAATTTTGAAAAATTAGCAATTTTCCAAGTTTCAATTTTTCTACTTCTATAGTAATATAGATACCGCCAAAAAAGTTATTGATCTACATTCCCATATGTCTACTTCATGTATCGATCATTTTGAGAATGCCATTTCATTTTTTGGGGATGTTACAAGGCTTAGAAGTTTAGGAGCAAATCTTGAAATTTTTCAGAAATTTTCAAAAACCACTTTTTAGGGACCAGTTCAGGTCTGAAGTCACTTTGTGAACACCCACAAATGACCCCATTCTAAAAAATACACCCCACAAGGTATTCAAAACTGATTTTAGGGGTCCTTAACCCTTTAGGTTTTCCACAAGAGTTAATGGCAAATGGAGATAAGCCGCAAGGGGTTAGGTCATGTGATATTTTTATAGAGCAGGTTTTTACGGACGCGGCGATACATAATATGTGTAGTGTATATTATTTTTTACATTTTTATTCAGTAATATGTGTTTTTTGTATTTTTACTTTTTTTCACTTTTTCACTTTTTTTTTTGGACCCAGACCCACTTGGTTCTTGTGGATCCAGTGGATCTGGTGTCTATATAATACAGTACAGTACACTATATAGTGTACTGTACTGTATTTTTTACTTTAGACTTAGTCTGATCAGACTTTTGCCTTTAGCATTAGTCTGATCAGAGTTACATTACCATGGCAAACAGGACGCCTCTGAAAGCATCCTGCTGCATGGTAACCATCACCCGCTGCCAGAACAGAGCAGCGGGTGATGAGGAGCTCCCTCCCTCTGCGATCCAATCAAGATGGGAGAGGGAGGAAGCTCCCTCCCTGTTAACCCCTTCCATACAGCCGTCCGTACTACATGGGAGGGGTTAAAACTGCTGACATCGGCAACACAGATGTAAGCTATTTTTTGCAGAGTGTCAGCAATGTGCTGACACTCTGCTAAAACCACTATTCCGCCAACGATCATTACAGAGAAGCCGCGCCGCCCGCAACCACCGCCGCTGCACCCCCGCCGCCACAATATGATTGAGGGCTGCAGGGGGGGTTGTTAATATTTAACTGTTTAGGCACTTGTAAGTCTCTGATCAGAGACCTGTGAAAGTGCTGCAAACCGCAGGTCTGAATTGACCTGCGGTTTGCAGGATCGCCGATACAATGGGGGGGGGGGGTCACAGGGGGGCATTGTAACAATGTACCTGCTGAATGATTTCAGCAGGTACCTTGTTCCGATCACTGCCGGCTGAGCAGCAGTGATCGGAAATACTCATGACGTACCGGTACGTCATGGGTCCTTAAAAACTCGGGAAACATGCCAGACCAGTACTTCCTAAGTCCTTAAGGGGTTAAGCCTCGTTCACATTTCAGTTACTGAGAAAGGGGAATTGACAAGTGACCATATCCTTCAATTAACATTCAAAAGTGTTTCTTCAGGGAGGCACAAAAATACCAAACTTCAAAAGTGCAAAATGTGACCAGCTAAGAGAGGCCATGAGCCTAACTAACTCGGACAAAGTCCTCAAAATTAAAAATACAGCTACAAAATTGGATATTTTTAAAGGCATCCTAAACTCTAATTGTGAGAGCAACATACCTTATGGGAATAAAAGACTAAGGAACAAGAAAAAAACAGCAGAAGTTATTAAATATTTTCTTCTCCACTGTATTTTCTGAGAAAAATAAACTCAGCGGCGTCTTAAAATGATTAAAATAGACAAATTGCTTGGACCAGATGGCATACACCCCCATATCCTAAGATAATTAAGTAATGTCATAGACAGATCCTTATTTCTGATATTTACGGACTCTATACTGACAGGGAATGTTCAACAGGATTGGTGCTTAGCAAGTGTGGTGCCAATATTCAAAGAGCGGTCAAAAACAGAGCCCGAAAACTATAGGCCAGTAAGTTTAACGTCTGTCATGGGTAAACTGTTTGAAGGTTTTCTAAGAGATGCTATCTTGGAGTACCTCAATGAAAATAAGCAAATAATGCCATATCAGCATGGCTTCACGAGGGATCGGTCATGTCAAACTAATTGAATCAGCTTCTATGAGGAGGTAAGTTCTTAAATCAATGGATGTCATATATCTTGACTTCTCCAAAGTATTTGATACTGTACTGCATAAAAGGTTAGTATATAAAATGAGAATGCTTGGACTAGGAGAAAATGTGTGTATGTGGGTAAGTAACTGGCTTAGGGATAGAAAACAGAGGGCGGTTATTAACAGTACACAGGTGCTGCCATGGCCAATAAGATAATGGGTCACATCAAAGGAGGCATAGATACACGTGATGAGAACATAGTCCTGCCACTTTACAAATAACTTGTCAGGCTACACATGGAGTACTGTGTAAAATTCTGCGTTCCTGTGAACAAGGCAGACATAGCAGAGCTAGAGAGGGTTCAAAGGAGGGCAACTAAAGTAATCATCCTCTGCGCCTGGAGGAAAGAAGGTTTGTACACAAACATAGAATATGATTCTTTATGGTAAGAGCAGTGAGACTATGGAACTCTCTGCCTGAGGAGGTGGTGATGGTGAGTTCACTAAAAGAGTTCAAGAGGGGCCTGGGTGTATTTCTGGAGTCTAATAATATTACAAGTTATAGTTATTAGATTTCTGGAGAAGGGTCATTAATCCAGGGAGTTATCTGACTACCTGATTGGATTCGGGAAGGAATTTTTTCGGGCTAAAATTAGGAAAATTGACTTCTACCTCACAAGGTTTTTGTGCCTTCTTCTAGATCAACTTGCAGGGTAACAGGCTGAACCGGATGGACAGATGTCTTTTTCAGCCGTACTAACTAGGTTACACATCTCCATCTAAAATATATTAGGAAAGGCACCACACTTGAAGAGTTTAACTGGGCGTCTTTCCTTCCCTTTACTCTGAAAAGCCTTTTATAACATAAAAAGGCAAAATAATAATACCATGCTTTAACCTAGAGAAAGACAATACCAGTATGGGACCTAGTTGCATGTAACTGCTCTTTCAAAATATGTCTGACCAAAGTAGAAGTAAAATAGTTTAGTCTTCTACTCCTCTATATAAAGTATATACAATTAGTGTGAGTGCTTATTATGGTAACAATCTCATGATCACATGCAGCATGTCCTGTAGCCCTACTAAAATGATATATACACAAAAAATGCCATCCTGTACCAGATAAAATCAACAAACTTACCTGTGCCCCTAAAATGTCACACCCCTCAATAAATAATGTAAAACTACTGTAAAATACAAACAAAAACATAATAAATGTATGCAATTATATGGTATCACTGAGTGCCTGGACTCACCCTGTGAGCACATGGGTACCGCAAGTCTGTACAGTATTATTATTAGCTACTTTGCACCGTATGGCTCTCCATATTCTCCGCAAAAAGGTAAAGGCAGAAAGAAAACATGCCTCCAAGTACAAAGAGAAACACATGGACATATGGTATAGTGATATAGCAGCAGCCTATAGGTGCTATGGGGGAATTTATCAAGCTTCCAAAATTAGCAAAATAGGGCTTTTGCAACTTTTTAGGCTTATTTGTGCAAAATGTTATACATAATGCATTTTTACCCCCCTCATTCAAGTTTGGAAGAGTGGGTGGAAAATGGGCAGGAAAATGAGCATAGTTAGTTTGTCGAGCAGATTCAATTTTTTTATTTCTCTGGAGATTTTACTCTACTTTTTAAAAAGTTTAAAAAATGTTCCTAATTTTACTCCAGTCAAGGAGTCGCATAGAAAGTGGACTAACGTCTCAACGCAAAAGAGTTAGATTTAAAGAGTCACCAAATCTATCAAACATCATAAAACCAGCAACAGAGAATCCGACAAAACTGCCTGTGAAAACTCCCTTCATGAAATATCGAGCTCTATATTTGGGATCCTGAATGTGCCATGTGCATGAGGCCTAAGAATATTTTATACAGCAGAGCGCTCAGTGCTTGTGGGTGACTGGATCTAAACACCTAGAAGTGGGCCTTATGTATCACGCATAATTCAGACAAAAAGTGCACTAATTCCAGTAGAATTCGGGCACTCAATTAGATCGCTGCTTCTGTAACCTTTGCTCCTCAAAGAAAAGTTGTATTCTGGTGGGTTTTTATTACCTAATTTCACATCTTGTCTGCAGAAAGTAGGCCCATAAGTTGTCTACTGTGGGGCTATCAATGCATTGCTGATAAAATATTATATTTATCCTGTATATCACATTGCAGCACTAATCGGTGCTTCTTGTTCTTCTTGTTTCAGCAGAATGTAAGTGCATCTATAAATCATTATTGGCAGCATGATCAACTAATCTATATGTAGCTCAGAGCAACACCGACATTAGGTATTGCCGGCAATAGAGATATGACTTGACTGGCAAGGAGGGGTTTCCTGCTGGCTTTGCAGATGGTATTGATGGAAATGTCCATCAGATCCTCTATTGGTGGTTTGAGAAATTGTTGTAAGTAAAGCAGCCTTTAGGCATAGAAACAGATGGGTAGACTTTATACACACTATATGCATACATCCCAATGTTTATGCGTAAGCACTTGGAAGTGTGAATTGCTTAAGGCCAAGAAAATATTTTTGGTCCTTCAGACCCTTACACATTTTAGCCGTTTTAGCGCATGCCAATTTATAGGCTGGACTACCAACATGCTTTTTGCGCTGTTTTAGGCCTCATGCACACGACCGTTGTTTGTTTCCACGTCCGTTCCGTCCGCAATTTTGCATCCGCCAAAAAAAACGGATGACGAACCGTTTTTTTGGGCAGATCCGTTTTTATGGCAGATCCATTGTAATAATGCTTATCCTTGTCCGCAAACGTGAAAAAAATAGGACACGCTCTATTTTTTGACGGAATGTAAACACTAGGGATGTCCCGATACCGATACCAGTATCGGTATCGGGACCGATACCGGCATTTTCATGAGTACTTGTACTCGTGAAAATGCCGCCGATACCGCTGCCGATACCGGAATTACTAACTATTAATGCACAGTCTCCCTCAGGTTAGGCGCTCAGTCTCTCCATGCTCCTCCTGCCTTCTTCATTCATAACAGTGGGCGGAGCGGGCAGGAGGGACATGAGGCTAATGGAGGAACTGAGAGCTCAAGCTGCCCGATTCCTCCAAGCACCTAACGTCCCTCCTGCGCGACTTTATGAATGTAGAAAGCGCGCGGGCAGGAGGAGCATGGAGGGACTGAGCGCCTAACCTGAGGGAGACTGTGCATCAATAGTTAGTAATTCCGGCCACATTAAAAGAGATTAAGTTTACGTCAATAGTGTATAGGAGCTGCGGGGCCGGTGTATGAAAGAGTCAAGCTGCACCGGTCTCAGAACACTGGCCCCTGCAAGTGTAAACTGCCCCCCACACACACTATGATGGCACTAATTGGGGTCTGTGGATGACACTAATGGGGGATCTGTGGATGACACTAATGGGGATCTGTGGATGACACGTATATAGCATAAGATGCTATATATGTGTCATCCACATAGCCCCCTAACAGTGTCATCCAGAGATCCCCCATTAGTGTCATCCAGAGATCCCCCCCCATTAGTGTCATCTAGAGATCCCCATATTACTGTCATCCAGAGATCCCCCCATTAGTGTCATCCAGAGATCCCCCATTAGTGTCATCCAGAGATCCCCATTAGTGTCATCCAGAGATATCCCCCATTAGTGTCATCCAGAGATCCCTCATAAGTGTCATCCAGAGATCTCCCTATTAGTGTCATCCAGAGATATCCCCCATTAGTGTCATCCAGAGATATCCCCTATTAGTGTCATCCAGAGATATCCCCCATTAGTGTCATCCAGAGATATCCCCTATTAGTGTCATCCAGAGATCCCCCTATTAGTGTCATCCAGAGATATCCCCCATTAGTGTCATCCAGAGATATCCCCCATTAGTGTCATCCAGAGATATCCCCCATTAGTGTCATCCAGAGATATCCCCCATTAGTGTCATCCAGAGATCCCTCCATTAGTGTCATCCAGAGATATCCCCCCCATTAGTGTCATCCAGAGATCTCCCATAACAGTGTCCTCCACAGATCCCCCATAACAGTGCCATCCACAGATCCCCCATAACAGTGTGTCATCCACAGATCCCCCATAACAGTGTCCTCCACAGATCCCCATAACAGTGTCATCCACAGATCCCCCATAACAGTGTCATCCACAGATCCCCCATAACAGTGACATCCACAGATAACCCCATAACAGATCCCCCTGGAGGCACATTGGTTGGAAAACACTATTATATTCCCATTTATTAATTTATTAACACTTTTACAAAGGAAAAGAAAAGCCACAGCAACAAAATTCCAGCTTTAATTTTTTTCATTGCTATCAGTAACTGTGCCGCTGTTTATACGAGGTATCGGTAATTGGTATCGGCGAGTACTTAAATAAAAGTATCGGTACTCGTACTCGGTCTTAAAAAAATGGTATCGGGACATCCCTAGTAAACACGGACCACGGATGCGGAACAAAAAACGGTTGACCATCCACATTTTTTGACAGACCCATTGAAATGAATGAGGAGCATCCTATCCGTGAAAAAAAACGGAACGGACTCGGAAAAAAACAACGGTCGTGTGCATGAGGCCTAAAACTGTGACTTTTTTTTTAACACATAGCGTTTTTTTTGTTTTTTTTATTTTTATTATTTTTTCTAATTTTGCCTTTCTTCTGAAGGTCAGAAGTGGTTTGTTACCTTACAGTTTAGGACCCGAATTCTCTGTCCAGTAGCACTAGTTACAGGGGACATCAGCCCTGTTGTCAGTGCTAGGCCTGTGCTAGATCTAGTTACACCAAGCAGGTACCTTTGTGTGCTGAGACCTCTAGATTCTATGCTACACACAGTGTTGACATTCATGTACCCGAGCAATGGCTTAAACCCATGATGTAAATTTGCAATACCAGGACCCTTGCCTTAAAATATATGGTGCAGGGTTGTGCAGGATTTTTTTTTTTAATTTCGGTCACCCACCCCTCCTTCACCCACCAGGACCTGTGAAGGGAACTACACTTACCTGCTTTCCGCAGCTTCCTTCGGCTCACAGGCTGTCTTAATCCGACTTTTAGTCTCCACTTGTAAACTCCCTGCATGGGCGGGGGGGTTCACGTGTGCCGCTGTAGTCAATGACTGGCCTGAGCGGTGGCAGGGTCACATGTGCCACTTTGGTCAATGATTGGCCTGTGCGGTTACGTCTCCCCAGGTGACTCATCACTGCTGGGTGCAGATGCTGCAGGTAAAAACCTAAAGTCTGGTAAAGACAACCTGGGGGCTATGGAGCTGGAACAGAGCAGACGGAAGAGGTATATTGCTCTTCACAGGACCCAATGGATGGGGGGAAATTAAAAAAAATAAAAATCCTGCAAACCCCTTTAAGCGGTTAAAAGTATAAACAAGAAGGATTGTCCGCTGCTGGGTACAATGACCCTGACAAGTGCTTTATCTCCCATTACAGATGAAATGTACTATGCTGAATGCACAACATATCTTTACAAGTTTACTTAATAGCTTTTAGAAAATCGTAGATGCTCTATTTCAGGAATCAGAAACAAAAATAAATGGGCATTTAGAGAAGTGTGTCCTATTTATCTGGTAAGAGCTGCTTGGCACTTGGAAATGAGACACTTCCAGGTAACTGATCCATGACACTGATATACAGGATGGATGACCGCACAAGGAACATTGCACATTTCTATCTATGATATTTCATCTGGCGAACACTGAACATAACAAGTGTAGGCTGTATGGTCTGTTAACCACTCAGCAACAACCTATTAGGATGCCGCTGGCTTAAGCGTGAGGTCTTGAAAGGTTTCATGCTATGCTGTTCCATTTGTCATCAAAGGTTATATAAATACTGCACGGCCTCAAAACTAATAGTTTAGCATAATCCTTTATATTTATGTTCATGTGCTATAGTCCACGGCTGCCCACAAAGGATATCAGTCTTATCAATGGGGGGCGAGCAGGTTGCCTACATGATAGCACTTTGATGATTTATACTAATGAGACTTCAATTTATTCCTAAAGCCTTTATAGTTATCAGAAATACTTTGCAATGCGACTGAAGATTAAATAATTTCACATATATTCAGTGAAGTTCGATTATGCCATCTGGTCCCTTAGCTTTTCCATACCCAAGCCTGTGTAATCTATTTGTGCTCTTTCCTGAGCATTTAAATGTACATTAATACTGAAATCTGGCTTTAGCTGCTGAGCTAATCGGTACCGATACTGAAAGTTACTGGGATACAGTGGTCAGTACCATCATGGAAGCGCCTCTGCTGGCACACCAAGCAACTAATTATGAGGACTGGGCAAACGTTTATAATCATTTAATGAACACTCCGTTCTAGCTTTTTCTCTGGTTCACTATGCATACAAGTAAACCTAAAGGCCCTATTACCGGTTACTCGTTTTTCGAGTCAATTACTGGGAAAAAGCGTCAAAGGAAAACTTGTTACCAATAATTGTCCTGTAAAATCATACTGATTTGTCGGCTGATTTGCATACTTCATCAGGATGAAAGATGCCTGATTATCAGGAGCACATCTCCATATGTAATCAGGATGAATGTGGGAGGAACAAGTGCAGTAGCAACCATTCTTCTACCCTATACTTCGCATTTGTATGTGTTAGGACCCTATTATAGTGTCCTATGTTCAGGCAGGATGACAGCCAATCGACGATAAAGACATGCCTCTGTGCTTGTTTACAGTGGCCTATTAAATAGGCCGATGCTAGGTGAATGCTATCACAGTCGTTCTTCCCCCATTAAATTCTAGCGTTCTAGCTGAGCTCTGCGATTGGCCAGCGCTCCAGTCCTGGGAGAAGGACATGCCCAGGGCAGAAGAAGAAGTCTCCGCCCCAGGCAAAATTAGAGCAGCAGGAGCGCCGGTACCGGAGGCTACAGAGGACGAATGGAGCGGCACCCAGGGATACAAGTAAGTGCAGGGACATCCCTGGGTGCAGCTCTCCATGTATATAGCTTTACCTCATAAACTGTGGACCAGTGAAAGGTCCTCTTTAAAGATTGTTGATGTTGTGCAAATCATTAAAAGTTTCTACTCCAATAAAAAGTGTGAAATAATTTACAGTGCTGCTTTGCATGCTCTACAAATTATATGCACAAAGTCAATTAGTTTAATTTCAATGTCTACAACTATGGCTGTTACAAACTCAATAGTGCATAATTTATAAGTTGATGAGTCAGCAGCTTGTAAGGCAGGAGTGAACTGCTGCTTTGCATGGGCTAGTTTTATATTTATGAGGCTTTGGGCACTGCATGTACATGAGGAATAATTTTAGCATAAGTGATCTCTGGCTTGGATTTGGTTTATGCTTATTCTTGAAACACCCAGACTGAATGCAGTGACAGCAAAAATTGATTTTCCTAATTATTTTGCAAAAATATGGCATTATATAATAAGTAACACAAAAAAAGAGGCTCAAAGCCCCCAGAAGACATAAAAGAAACAGGATAGATGAAGGGGAAGAACGTCGGGACTATACCCCTAACAGCTCCTGTTATATGTGAATTGTTGTTCCCTGAGTTTCCCTGCCGACAGGACAGCGACTGCCCAACTTCGTCGAGACAAAAAGATATGGAAACGTAGATAGTCAGGGAATCACAATAATAGGTTATGTTATAGTTGAACAAGGAACAAATGTCCCATGTAATTACATCCCAACGCGTTTCCTTAGCATACAGCTAATTCATCAGGGGATCAAATCTCAATGGATGGATGTAATTATCGATATACCATAAGCAACTGTGATAATAAACCGTGATACTTATCAGTCAGGTGAAATGCACAAAAAGGAGGAACTGATGTCGTCCAGCCTTTGTAGGAAGCAGCCAGGTAGATGTGAAGATATAGGCTGCATCCGGCGCCCAAAGATGTTGGCAATTAGAAGTACATAGCCCAGAGCAGATGACAGCCCTGGCTAGGTCCTAAAGGTCCAGGCAATGGCACATGGACCAGAGGGTATGGCGTGCATGTAATAGCAATGGAAGCACCCAAATCAGGTTTGCCTCATTTAAAAAGGCCGCGGGTGGCTAAAAGTACCGGCCCTAAAGCTGCGTCAGGTGTCACGTGATCTACTATGACGCTCGAATGCCGACCACGTGACCCTGAAGCCGCGCCCCCTCAGGAGGCAAGAAGGATACGTCACTCTCCACCTGATCAAGCACAGGGGAGTGGCCAAAGGTCCTTCAGCCTAGAGAGGTAATATCGGGCGGGTATTAAAGGGCATATATGGAGGGAGGAACCAAACCTCTCCAAATTTCTTAAGCCCCAATAAATTAACTTATTGATAGATGATGCCAGTTTAAAATAAATCAGCAATACGGCATCTTTTTAGCTGAGGTTTAAGAGGTCTCAAGGGGTGATATACAAAGCAACATGTACCTGTGGTTTGGAGTATATCGGTAAAACCGCAAGGGAATTCAGACGCCGAATAGGAGAACATTTAGGTGATCTGAAACATCAAAGAGAGACATCACTGGCGAGTCATGTTACGATCCACCATGGAGGCTCTTACAAGGGGGTCAGATTCATTGGAATTGAATTAATCCCGGTTCCAGCAAGAGGAGGAGACTGGAACCGTAAGATCCTCCAACGCGAAACATGGTGGATATATAAACTACATACCATGGCTCCCAGTGGTCTAAATGACCAGCTCCTTTTTGGTTGCTATATCTAATTACCAATGTTGTAATCCTTTGGTGCAGAGTACAATACTAATCAGACAAGGTGTCAGACTAATATTCGTGGGGCCAATGTGTGTGGCAATCTATTTACCACCACCTTCATCGATGGAGCCCCAGTGAATGGTTACATTATATTATATTATATTAATCTGCCACTACCCCGGCCTCCCTCTATACAAGGGGGTTATGTATATAATAATATAAAAAAAGGGGGGATGATTGTGTCTATGCATATGTACTCTGCATCTAATCAAATGACCCTTCAAACTGGTATCTGCACGGTTACATGTGTGCAATCTTGGCTTACAGGCTATAACACGACTTATCAGCCTGTATAGGCCATCATGTGTGTCTTTCTTCATCCATTTAATTAATTACATTTCTTCTGATGGACATAAGGTATCTTTAACATATAACACATATATATCCTCTGTATGTAGGTACCTCTTTCTTGCTAGCATCAATCGACCTGCCTCTTAAACCTCAGCTAAAAAGATGCCGTATTGCTGGTTTATTTTAAACTGGCATCATCTATCAATAAGTTCATTTATTAGGGCTTAAGAAATTTGGAGAGGTTTGGTTCCTCCCTCCATATATGCCCTTTAATACCCGCCCGATATCACCGCCCTAGGCTGAAGGACCTTTGGCCACTCCCCTGTGCTTGATCAGGTGGAGAGTGACGTATCCTTCTTGCCTCCTGAGGGGGCGCGGCTTCTGGGTCACGTGATCGGCATTCGAGCGTCATAGTAGATCACGTGACACCTGACACAGCCTTAGGGGCGGTACTTTTAGCCACCCGCGGCCTTTTTAAACGAGGCAAACCTGATTCGGGTGCTGCCATTGCTATTACATGCACGCCATACCTTCTGGTCCATGTGCCATTGCCTGGACCTTTAGGACCTAGCCAGGGCTGTCATCTGCTCTGGGCTATGTACTTCTAATTGCCAACATCTTTGGGCGCCGGATGCAGCCTATATCTTCACATCTACCTGGCTGCTTCCTACAAAGGCTGGACGACATCAGTTCCTCCTTTTTGTGCATTTCACCTGACTGATAAGTATCACGGTTTATTATCACAGTTGCTTATGGTTTATCGATAATTACGTCCATCCATTGAGATTTGATCCCGTGATGAATTAGCTGTATGCTAAGGAAACACGTTGGGATGTAATTACATGGGACATCTGTTCCTTGTTCAACTATAACATAACCTATTATTGTGATTCCCTGACTATCTACGTTTCCATATCTTTTTGTCTCGACGAAGTTGGGCAGTCGCTGTCCTGTCGGCAGGGAAACTCAGGGAACAACAATTCACATATAACAGGAGCTGTTAGGGGTTTAGTCCCGACGTTCTTCCCCTTCATCTATCCTGTTTCTTTTATGTCTTCTGGGGGCTTTGAGCCTCTTTTTTTGTGTTACAATTTGGGGCTATATATTTCCTTTTAAGGATGTATTAAAAGTTATATTTTAAAAGGTATTAATTGTTATATTTAGTTTATGGTTGTTTGGTACCTTGCTCTTCCGATCTTGATTAGGGATCTTGACAAACCTAATTGGTGACATTGATTATATAATAAGTGTAAGGTATCACTGTGCAAATAATAAAGGGATGCATGATCATAAAGATGTTCTTGTCAGATGCCAGAACAACCATGTCAGTGCCACCGCCGATATCTACCATTCTTCTTTGTATGATTTCATATAGAATATATTTTAAAAAATTTAGTAAATAATGATGTGCAAATGTTATCCACAGTTTAGTCTCTCGGGTGCCAAGTAAAGATGAGCGAACCCAAACTTTACAGGTTCTGGTTTGTCGTTCGAGCAGGGAAGGAATCTCGTTATGGATTCCGTTACAACAGAATCCATAATGGGGTTCCTCCACTGCCCGAATGCCAAACCCAAACCTGTAAAGTTCGGGTTCCTTCATCCCTACAAAGTCCTGCATAACGGAAACCAGACAAATCCGTTATGCTTGGCCATAGACTTCTATTATGACGGATAAAAACGTAATGCCTCTTAAAAGCTTCCTTTTCGCATTCCGTCATAGAATTCTGTTATAACGGAATCCATAACAGAATTCCTCCAATGCCTGAACGCCGAACCAGTAAAGTTCGGGTTTGCTCATCCCTAGTGCCAAGTATTTAAATATTTTTTCAATCAACAGAGAGCTCAGGCTAAGAGGGGATTCATTTGTGCTGGACTGGTCCACTATAATATGGCCGCAATGGCATCTCCGCAAGAAAATGGATCAGAGGAGTATTTTTTTTACCACCATTTCAGGAAAAATTGGTTTGTTACCATAAGGTGCGAGGCAATTCGGCTTCGTGGGGAATCAAATTTTTACTGAAATTCGGATCAAAGTCAATTCGTTTCACGTCAATTCGGTCAAGACTCCTTATAATGCAGTGTCCCCCTCAGGTATGATAGTATATATGTTGATTTATATTAGTATTATATAACTTTGTGGCCTGTCTGCATCGTGCACAGTGGTTTTTTATACCCTTGTATTTATTAGCACGGCCTTTTTCAATGATATTTCTGCAGTATTCATTTCAGACGATGTTATGGCTCTCATGCAATGGCACTGAAAAACATGCACTGTATGCGAATATGTTGCCTTCTTGACAGGCGGTGTCATTTGGTGAGACTCCTTTTTGCATATTGCGCCTGTGTGATTAATCTGCGATACATGCCGGTGTAATGTTAGGCTTTCCACCTAAACTCAGACACTTGAGTGTTCTGGGGGTGGTTTTCCAATTAAGCAAAGGGGAATGGTATACCCATGTTGTATATAAGACTTGTTTTTAGTACACAATGTATTGTCTTCATGAAGGGCTCAATATTATAGCCCGAAACGCGTCACAGTCACACTCTGTCTCTCCATGTGATGTATGTCGGATCTTAAACTTTTCAAGCCGAATAAAGAACAAATATTTTTTACGCTAGAAGCTGGAATTGATCCTTTGTTTTTTGGAATGCCGGTGTAATGGCACCAGATAAACCATAATACTAAGCAGCATTTTCTAGAAACTCTATAAAACGATAAAAAGAGAGACTCCAGGAAAAGTGAAATCTGATTTTATACCCAGCATAAGGCCTCGAGGACGGTGCACGACATCTACCCTTTGTGTTTCTTGAAGATCTGAGTCATGCACAGACCCCTGAGGTCTTGCACTAAGCAAAACACTACTTCTTTAAGGATCCCAATTACTAATGCAAGCCGGGAAAATGGCATCCTGACACTTAGTACCCAGGATAGGAAACAAGATTGAGCACCACTGCTTTAGGCAATTTCACGGTTAGAAAAACTTTACAGTCTATACATGCTCCATTTCAATTAATTAACACAACGTTAACTACTGAATCCAACAACCGCACCGAAAGGTGAACCGAGTATACCCAGCATGTTCATTTTTTAAATTCTCTTTTTACTTGTTTCTTTATTTTTTTTATTTATTTATTTATACCCATCGATTAAATATTTCCATCCACTTTGTGCAGGCACAATACAGCACTTGGCATGTCAGAACATAGGCAAGAGCCGTGCATGGCGCGTATATGACATGGAGCTGGTATCTGTTACCATGGAGATATCAGCCAAGTAATATGATTTTCTGCTGTCCTTATTAAGCAGTTGCACTTAATATCCAGCTACTCGTTACAGTCTAATTATCTGTTATCTACTTAGCGCAGACCATGGTCTGTATATTGCCAGTAGATCCACAGCATCACCCTGGCATTTCAAGCCGTCCTATTGTTTTCCCCCTCTGGACACAGCATGATGGTAGACAATGTTAACACATAGATCAAAGTCCAGGAATGTGTTTTTATTATTACAGATAAGATGACATGGTTGTGCCCCCGTCATATCTGTCATCGTACTATGTATTACATGTCTGAATATCTGTAAATCCCATCATTGTATTCCAGAAAAGCAGGAGGGAGACTTAAAACAAGGCAGCGTATTAATCACCTACTCGTTATTTCCTACACAACATGGGAAATCAACAGAAGCGAGAGACAAAACTCATACAAATAACTTACTTATCTGATGGGTTAACCCCTTATTCGCCTCACTGTGCCTGATCAGGGTGTAACGAGGTGAATAATTCGAGGACCCCTGATTGTAAATACTGTCTAATTGATCCTCTGAATCGGAAAGTAACGACTTTTAGTAAGTGATTGTCCAGGTGGATTCTTAATGTCATCGTGTAAATCACTACTGATAGACAGTCACATGACAAGGGAAGAGGGATACGTTCCTCCTGGATGACCCTTTGGCGAACATTGAGTAACAGGAGGCTGGCTTCATTTAAAATGTAATGGACACACCTGGAAATCTGCGGGTAATTAGAAGGTGATAATTAGCCCATTGATCAAGTGGAGTCTCAAGTGTCACTTAGCTCACTGAAGAGTGGAAGAAAAGGTGATTTACATTAAAATGTATGCAATAAATAGACCTTGCATCAAAATGTTTGATCAACTAAGGGGCCTAAATGTCTCCTCATATTTGAATATTTATTGAAAAGTCTTCGATTCACAAAACTTATATTCTTCAGAGCTATGCTTGAATAAAAGCCTACCATAACCATAATTTTTCTAAGACTTGTATGCGAAAATGTTTATCGAGCTATGCTTATATAAAAGCCTACTGTGAGTATAACCTTTCAAAGACTTGTGTGTGTTCATTTTCTTCAGAGTTTTGCTCATGTAGAAGAAGCCTACAATGACAATAGTCTTTCTTAAGGTTGCCCTACACATTAGTCTGAAGTTGATCAAAACAGACAATTTCAACCAAAACGAATGTTTATTTAAATTTAACAATGAAGATGGTTTTAGGCTAGCTTCACACTAACGGCAGGGGAGTCCGTCAGGCTGTTCCGACGGGTGAACAGTCTGTCGGATCCGTCCTGCCGCTAGTGAACGTGTGCCCCCGGACTGCCGCTCTGACCCCATTGACTATAATGGGGGCAGGGGCGGAGTTCCAGCGGCAGCACGGCAGCGCACGGCGAGAGGCAGCCGGACTAAAAGTACGACATGCAGTGCTTTTAGTCCGGCTGACAGAGAATTGTTTTAAAAGGAGTTGGCCGTGTTTAATATTGTTCAAAGAAAAATCATTCATGAATGAAAGAAAGAACATTCCAGAATGATCTTTCGTTCACTGAACGTGTATGGGCAGCTTGAACAACTTTAATGGCCAATATGGACTAAAATGTATATGGATAAAACCTGTGAAACGAATGTTCACCAGATGTTTGATCAGCCAACTTCTATCTAATATTTATGGCCACCTTTAGACTTTATTCCTCAGACCTGCCACATATAGAAGTCTACTGTGAGGATAACTTTTCTAAGGCTAGGTTCAAATCTGCGGCAGAAATTCTGGCAGGAACCTCCATCCTAATTTGTAAGAAATAAAACCTACTGGTGCAAGCAGCTGTATTCTGTCTGACAGAATGTTAGAATATACTGGAACCTGGCAGATCCTGTTATAGTCAATGGGCTCCGTCAGGTACTGTATCTTTGAGGCTGGATTGGGCGATGCCATTTTTTCTTCCTATACATGAATAGAAAAACAAAATTTTGCCACCTATGTGAGCCTAGCCTAAGCCTTGCATGTGCTAATCCTTATTAAACCTATGCTAACATAGAAGTCTACTATGAGGATAGTATTTCTAAGTATCTCATGTGAAAATGTACAAGCTGTATACTGTAAAAAAGGTTTAGCCAGTCGAGCAAACATTTATTCCATAGTAATTAAAATCACCGTAGGGAGTACAAATAAGAAGATGCCGACTGGTTACGGACGGTCGCATTGTTTTTATTTATACCATGATTAAGAACAATTCAATTTATTCAAAATGATAGATCTTCTTGTTTTTACTCATTATTGTGATTTGAATTACTATGGAATAAAGCATTCAAGGTTTTTAACGTACAAGAGTAGGCGTTGTAGGGATCTGCCACAATGATAGCCTTCAGATAAGGACATAGCACCAGCCTTTTAGCGGTGAAAGAAAAGCAACAGTTGTCATTTATTCTTGACAAAACAATAAGGCAGTACACGGCAGTGACCGGCTTGCTCCTCTGGCCTTCAGAGACACTCCGCGCATTCCAGTATGTAGAAGTCAGGGACCCTGAGTCAGCTTTGGTGCATGTAGGTCAAATATTTGGGACCTCCGGGGCTTGCCTCTCCTACACCCCCATTGATGCACCCTCTGAGCCCGGACTGTGACAGTTACCCTCAGACGTGCCAAGATCTCCGCTTTTAGTTTGGGGTATTCCCGCGCCTCCTGCAGTGACAAGTCATAATAAGCCTTCTGGGATCACCTGAGAGAAATGGGGCCAAGACCTCGGCCCTTTGCTCAGTTGGTAGTCTCTCACGCTCAGCGACCCGCTCAAAGACTGTGAGGAAGGTTTCTACGTCGTCCTCTGTGACAATTTTTTGCATGGTGCCTCGTACTGTTCTCGGTGCTCGCTGGCAGTCCTCATTACTGTGGGAAGCTGGGGTCTCCGTGACCCGGGTGGCTTCTGCCATTATGGCCATTTGCTTTATGAGTTTCTGGTTGGTCTCCTGTTGTGCTCGTACAGACTCTGTATGCACTTGCTGCTGTTGGGCGCTGGCCTGCACAAGGTGCTCCACAAGATCCTCCATTTTAACCACCTGGTCTTTTATTCTAATAGCAGCCTTAACCCAGGACATCCAGTGGCAAATATTCTCTTTCAAAAGGTTAGTTCAGTAACTTAGGATACTGGCCCTGTAAATGTCCAACACAAAAAAATTGGCTTCTGGCCGTTTAACTTGCTTTTGCTCCTCGCAACAATTGCTTTGCTCGCATTCTCCACCAATTGTAGGGATCTGCCCTTATGGTAGCCTTCAGATAAGAACACAGCAGCAGCCTTTTAGGGGTGAAAGCAAAGCAACAGTTGTCTTTTATTCTTGACAAGACAATAAGGCAGTACACAGCAGTGACCGGCTTGCTCCAGCCAGCGTTAAAGAAACAATACAGTCCCGTATCTATAGCACAACACAGGTATGGTTTTGCACAGTATCGTACACCCACGGGTGTATGTGGACCTCACTTTGTCCTCAGTCTTTCAGGCACTGCAACTCCAGCTCAGACTCTGATCCAACACAGCCCTCCCCAGAGCTCCACAGTCAGAAAGGTAACCACCCTCACCTGACACTGCTGGCTGTTATTTGTAGGCCAGTCAAGACCCGGCCTGGTACGTGGGGAGTAGTCACCGACCCAGCACTATGACTACTCCCAGTAAGAGCTGTCCCGGATCAGCTATTCATATCTATACTAAATAACAGCGTCAACCAGCTACTGCCGCCGACACATCTAAAATACTGGCTCCTACTTCACCGAGGCCAGGAACCTCGTTGACACATATCTACCATCAATGATTGTCCCTTGTGCCTTCCTACAGCGTGGATAAACCTTTTTTGAAGTCTACAATTTCTACTGTCACTGATGTGGATTGCTTCCCTCCCTACACTTCCAAATAAGTTGCAGAGACGTGTAGAAGCCTTCTTCAGGACTGTCTTCCTAAAGACAAGCAATATGAAACCTGTCTGTATTCTGGACAGTGAACACAGACACATTTTTTAACTGACCACACACAGATGGGGCTGGATGGCGCATGCCATTAGTTTCTTGCCAAGGACAAATAGTCAGTGTGAACTGAACCATTGACTTTAATAGGTAAGTGTTCCATCCAGGTATGGTCCATTCTATACTGGGGCAGCACTCAAACAGTAAAACTGTCCGTGTGAATGAACCCTAAGATTTGTATATGATAATGTACACCAGAGCTGCTCTCATGTAGGAGTCTTCTGTGAGGATAGTGTTTCTTACTTATGTGATAACATATAAGAGCTATTCTCATGTAGAAGCCTTCTGGTGAGCATAATTAACATCTAGTGTACTCTATGTGTCTTCGTGGTTACAGAATACAATCTGTTGTCTAATCTGCCCCCTTTTATAACTGTCTTTGGGTTAGTAAGAAAAAGAGGCTAAGGGAGATAATAAGGGAGTAATACATGACAGCAGGATCAGACTACATGTGGTTAGTTTGTAGTTTATAACCATGGGGACACATGGGTCTTCATAGGAGTTGTATGCCCAAAAAAGTAGGTTGTTTAGTCAAGATTAATTGTAAATTTATTATTTTTTTTAGATGTATCAAAATGGTTGTAAATTCCTACATAGCCTAGAATTATCATGTCAGGTATATAGCGACTACCAATAAATCTCCTGAAATCATGTGTATGCCCTTACCTAGCATGCCTCCTCTCCTGTGCCCTGTCATTACAATAGCATCAGTGTGAATGTATAACATACACAGGCAGTAAACATAGGTGTGGAGTAACCCACAACTCCATATAGCAGCACCGACAATCTGTATTAAATAGAAAAATGGATGTCTATCTGTAAAACTGTGAATTACAATAATGCGAATCACAGGAAGTCGGACGGCACTCCACCTCAAATGGTGCCCGCACGGGAGGAAAGAATCTACAGCATAGTAGCAGAAGCCCAGCGAGTCCAAGTTCTTCAATGCTTGTATTATTTTATTTTATATGCAAAAAAGTATCACAATTTAGCAACAATGGACACGTTTCGGTCCGTCCAGCCTTCATCAGCATGCTGATGAAGGCTGGACGGGCCGAAACGCTTCTATTGTTGCTGAATTCTGATACTTTTTTGCATTTGAAATAAAAGAATACAAGTAATTATAATAATGCAACGGAACCACCAGCAACAATCCAGTTAAAATACCATTTAAAATGTGAACAGTAGATGGCAGATAATATGCTCTGAGCATAGTAATGGGATTATAGCATATGATGAAAGTACACTATGAACTATATTTTTCCTCTGATCTCTGCACAGATGTTGCCAGTAAAGCCAGCTCTTCCCTGCATCTAAACATCAATTGCTCGCTGTGAGCATCAGTGTCATGGTCATACTGTACATAACTACACGTTATCAATGGTCGTAACAACTGCAACGTATCTGCTGGATTTCCACATAAAAAGGGGCATTTTGGGTAAATGTTCCACAGATTTCACCCTCCCTTTATCTGCTGTCAGAAAAAGTCAGGAGGCCCCCGTAGATGGTCGGGCGATCCTGCTGAAATGAGTGGTTTTGGCTGACATTTATCTGATTCCTATTGCCAGTTTAACAATTTTACATGTTTGATCACATATTAAGAGACTAAATGTGACTATTCTATGTAATTTGATTTGAAATTCTTGATATATTTTTTTAAAATAACTCAGTGTATTCTACTTCCCCTCATAGTCTTTAACTTCCTTTGTTTGGACTTTTAGAACGGCAAACAGTCTTACTTAACTTTCCCGGTCAGACCATCGCTCTGGCCTTGCAGATGTGACTCAATGTAAGCATCATACATTACACTAATCAATGCAGTGCTGTTTTGGGGGCATCTTTATCTAGGCTTCGCAAGAAAACAATAGAGATGTCACACCGTTATCCTAATTCCACTCCTACTATTATCACAAGGATTACCCCCACAGATACCTTCTTCTAACAGCAGCAGTAAAGCAGTAAATTGACAATGAGTTACCTATATCTGATGTTTATTAATAATCATTTGTGTTGACTGCTACAGAAGGACAATATTTTGTTTTTCATATACATAGCATTGTCAAAATCAAAAAAGCCAAAAGTTCTAAGATTTTTTTTTTCTATAAATGTTGAGTTCTCAAAAACATCTTTTAGATGGAAGTGTTCCTTTAACCTTTTAGTGACTGTGAATTTGTCTTTTTTGGCAGTCACTAACTGGTCATTGGCTAAGCAACCACCTTTTTATGGTGGCCTAGTCTAAGCGATGCACGGGTCTCCTGTGCAGTGGAGATTAGGGCTTAGCTCCCACATGAGGGCAGAGCTCCTGCTCCAACAGCCTGGATTGGCAGAAGTGTCAGTCCAGGCCATTTAACTCCTAAGATGCCACAGTCAAGAGCGACTGTGGCATCTAGGTTGTTTAGAGGAAAGGGGCTTCCTCTGTCTCCCATCAGCACCCCACGAATGAGACCACATGGTGCTGGCTTATTTTCCTGGCAGGCTGGGGCCTAATGATGACCACAGACCTGCATGCAGTGTATGCCCATCAGGCTGTGCCTCCCTGGTGCACCCTAATGGTGCCTTTCAGTATAGTACTGAAAGTATAATAGACTATACTGCAAAAGCAGTACAGAGTATTAGCGAAGTGGTAAGAAAATCGCTTGCTAAAGTCCCCTTGTGGGACTAGTAAAAAAAAAAAAGTGAAAATTTTATTAAACAGAAAAAATCTCCAAGTTAAAGAAAAACACTTTTTTTTCTAGTAACATAGTAACATAGTATATAAGGCCGAAAAAAGACATTTGTCCATCCAGTTCGACCTGTTTCCTGCAAGTTGATCCAGAGGAAGGCAAAAAACCCCTGTGAGGTAGAGCCAATTTTCCCCACTTAAGGGGAAAAAATTCCTTCCCGACTCCAATCAGGCAATCAGAATAACTCCCTGGATCAACGACCCATCTTTAGTAGCTATAGCCTGAAATATTATTACGCTCCAGAAATACATCCAGGCCCCTCTTGAATTCCTTTATTGTACTCACCATCACCACCTCCTCAGGCAGAGAGTTCCATAGTCTTACTGCTCTTACCGTGAAGAACCCTTTTCTATGTTTGTGTACAAACCTTCTTTCCTCCAGACGCAGAGGATGTCCCCTCGTCACAGTCACAGTCCTGGGGATAAATAGATGATGGGAGAGATCTTTGTACTGACCCCTGATATATTTATACATAGTTATTAGATCTCCCCTCAGTCAGTCTTTTTTCTAGAGTGAATAACCCTAATTTTGATACCCTTTCAGGGTACTGTAGTTGCCCCATTCCAGTTATTACTTTAGTTGCCCTCCTCTGAACCCTCTCTAGCTCTGCTATGTCTGCCTTGTTCACGGGAGCCCAGAACTGTACACAGTACTCCATGTGTGGTCTGACTAGTGATTTATAAAGTGGTAAGACTATATTTTCATCACGGGCATCTATGCCCCTTTGATGCAACCCATTATCTTATTGGCCTTAGCAGCAGCTGCCTGACACTGGTTTTTACAACTTAGTTTGTTATTTATTAAAATTCCTAGATCCTTTTCCATGTCAGTGTTACTGAGTGTTTTACCATTTAGTATGTACGGGTGACTTGCATTATTCCTTCCCATGTGCATAACTTTACATTTGTCAGTGTTAAACCTCATCTGCCATTTCTCTGCCCAAGCCCCCAATCTATCCAGATCCCTCTGTAGTAGAAAACTATCCTCTTTAGTGTTAATTACTTTACACAGTTTAGTGTCATCTGCAAAAATTGATATATTACTGTGCAGGCCTTCTACAAGATCATTAATAAATATATTGAAGAGAATAGGGCCCAATACTGAACCCTGAGGTACCCCATTAGTGACCGTGACCCAATCTGAGTGTGTACCGTTAATAACCACCCTCTGTTTTCTATTACTGAGCCAGTTACTTACCCACATACAGATATTTTCTCCTAGTCCAAGTGTTCTCATTTTATATACTAGCCTTTTATGTGGTACAGCGTCAAATGCTTTGGAGAAGTCCAGATATACGACATCCATTGATTCGCCGCTGTCAAGTCTAGAACTTACCTCCTCATAGAAACTGATTAAATTAGTTTGACATGACCGATCCCTCATGAAGCCATGCTGATATGGTGTAATTTGCTTATTTTCATTGAGATACTCCAAGATAGCATCTCTTACAAACCCTTCCAACAGTTTACCAACAACAGATGTTAAACTTACCGGCCTATAATTTCCAGGCTCTGTTTTTGGACCCTTTTTGAATATTGGTACCACATTTGCTATTGCAAAAAAAGTTTTTAATGGAAAAAATTGCAAACATATTTGGTATTGTCAAGTCCACAATGACCAGCACTATACAATTCATATATTATGGTGAACGACAAAAAGAAAAATGCCAGAATTGATACTAATAAAAAATCCAGCCCTCACAGCGCTCTGTAGAACGAAACATAGAAAAAAATAAAAAAAAAGGTATGGATCTTGGGATGTGGAGATGCAAAAACATACATTTTCTTTTTCTTTAAGGGTTTATTGCGCAAAAGTAGTAAAACATTAAAAGTATGCATTTGGCAGCACTGTAAACTTACCCAAAGAATAAACTTTTAATGTTTTTTGTGCCAAAAAATGAACACGCAAAATGTATACCTTAAAAACTCAGCGGCAGTAAGAGTTAATAAAAGTTTATCATTGAGGTATATGTACTGCAAAATGGTGCCATTAAAAACAACAACTTGTCCTGCAAAAAACAAGCCCTCATAAGGTTGGATCAATGGAAAAATGAAAAGTTATAGCTCTTGGGATGCAACAATAAAAAAACAAAAAAACAAAAAAAACTAATTGGTCCCAAGGCCCAAAACAGTCTGGTTACTAAGGGGTTAAATGTAGCTTCATTAGAGCTATGCATGGAAAATAATTTCATACAGGATGAAAGGAACAATATTAATTTTATGTAGTAGATGGCCAAGGAGACTGATTGCATATTCGGAAGAGATGACCTATGCAGTGCAGCATTTCGAATCTTTTTTTTTTTTTACATGGTTTTCCATCTCTGACTAGTTCATGGAAAATGTATAATGGGCCCTTTCGATCATCGCTAACCAGCGTTACTAAGAACACTTGTTAGTGATGATCTGGCGGTGTAAATACAATGAACTAGCAAAACCCTTGCTCCATGGGTAATTGTATCTGTTGTGCAGCACAAAAGATCTTCTAGAGCATCGTCCCGTGTAAAGGGACCTTTAGTTATTTCCCACAGGCCGAACACAAATAATTCCATGAAGGGGACGTGAATTTTTTTTTTTGGGCTCACCCATTGCATATATGCTACCTGCTCTCCTGTCACGGACAGCAAAAACGAGTGATTCCGCTTCTAATAGATCTGACTCAGTACAAGGTGACAATAACATCAGGATAGACATCCACAATCTGCCCTAGCAAATAACAGCTTTATTTCCCAGTGACTCCCAGTATACTGTCCGGATTAATGCGCATGGAAACAATTCAAGCAATGTGGCCGGTAAAATGTCTAAACAAGCATATCCCATATGTTTAAACACACATTTCTGCACATTTTTTCCTTGATTTCCCCATCACTGCGGCGTATTACAACTAGGAAGGCCAATGGCATAATAAATAATGTTTATGTTATCTACATTTTTTGCTGTATTTCTACTATCATCAGCAAATGGCTAGTTTCCTTCCTGGATGTTGTAGAACATCTGCTAATCATCCCCTCACATCATCTTTTCGTTTGACCCATCACTCAAGCCTGTAAAAGCAGTCCGGGGCGAGGCCTTCGTGAGACTGCTGGAAGTTAACTTTGGAAATGTGAAAATGAAATGAAAAATTGAGCGCGGAAAATCACAGCTGTGTTTGTTTGCACAACTTAGCTGTTCCTTACTCCTTTATCCCCCATGAATCGCTGGCTTATTTAATATCTCATGGAGTTTCCAGAAAAAGAGCCATCCCAGGGACGGTCCTGCCAGCTCAGATGGTCACGCAGCCTGTGTTTACTCTGCCGTTTATGAAAACACCAGAGAAAAGCATATTTGTTTTCCTCTTGCTGTCCATCTCCCACCAACATGAGCATTTGTCTGGAGCATTCCTCTGCTTTTATATTGATACAAAAAACAAACAAACAGACTCTTTCGAAGACATACATCTTGAAGTCATTGTGTCTGTCTAGAGCAGCCTTCTGACCTGCCACAGAGTTCAATGGAGGAGCACAACCAGGAGGCCTGCATATTGGATTTCTCCCCAATTATACCCTGTAGCAGATCAGACAGCAGCTAGTGGCGAGAGTAATGAATTTATGACATGAATCCTGACATACTTAGCAAGGTTTCTTTTTGATTTAATATTTTCAAAATTTGCCAAAACCACAGATTAAGAGTTTCCCTGTGGCTACACCCACGTCGTGATGATAGTGTTCATTTAGCTCCAGCTACATCTAATTCCCGCTTTGAATAATCCTTCGTTTCGCTTGGAAACAATCCTGCTGATGTTTGTGTTATGTTTCCCTTTATCAGCGAGTGCTCATGTTGTACTGTACATGTATGTAAGGAAAACGAGCTCTCTGCTAGGGGTCCATCCTGAAGAAATAGCAATACACATTACTACTAATTAAATTTCCACATTATCTGCTTTCATTTATGCTCAATAAAAGAGGCAGCGCTGTATGTGAAGGTGCATACATGGGTTTCTGTATTTTTAGGCACCATTTAGCATGGGAATTACCAGTTACGGTAGAATAGGGATTTCAAAGCATATTTGACGCCTTCCCAGAAACAGAACTTGCACTCACGTGCTCAGTAGTGATGAGCGGCGGGGGCAATATTCAAATTCGCGAAGATTCGTTAGAATATTCGTCATATATCCGTTAGAATATTCTTCATATATTCACGAATATTCGCATTCGAGATTGTTCTATTGATTGCAAAAAATCGGAAATGTAATATTCGCGTAATGCGAATATTCCAAAACACGAATATATAGCACTCTAGGATAGAGTGCTATATATTTGTTTTTTAGAATATTCGTCATTTTTTCTATATAATGTGCACAGTCAGTCAACTTACGCAGGGAGGAATCATGACTTCAGATGAAAAGAATAACGAATATTCTAAAAAACAAATATATAGCACTATATTCTATAGTGCTAAATATTTGTGTTTTAGAATATTTGCATTACGCGAATATGACATTGCTGATTTTTCGCAAAAGAGAAAATAAATTAAATAATGAAGAATATTCTAATTCACTACAGACTACAATATTGCAGCCTTCTCACATTGGCCCACAAGCAAGAAGCAGGTAGGTATACTAGTTAATGGGTTCAGATGAAACAAAAAAAAAAAAAAAAGAATATTCGTTTTTACGAATATATATCACAATATTTGAAATATTCGCGAATTCTCGAAGTGCCGATATTTGCGAAAAGAGAGTGGAACTTTTCTACAGAAGGGCTATTCTGTCACTGTGTTACATACTTCATCCCACTCCAGCACTGCTCCTCCATGTTTTACCAATAGTACTCCCCTGGCAATCTTCAGCCGGCCTGTGTTTGACCCAGTTATGTGTGTTTGGACTCTTAATCTCTCCTTTTAGGCGTCTGACTCTGCCTTCACATATCCCTCCTCAGGACAGCTCTCTCGCCCAATCCCCCAATTGCCGCATACACACTCTTGCAGGCAAGCATGTATGCGTGGTCTATGAAGAGTGTGAAGGAAACCACTGCCAGACACCACTGGTGCTGTCTTATCTCCCTGGGAACAAAAGGAATGAGCTTTGAAAGTTCCATGTGACAGATCCTTCTCTCGTCTTGATACAGGAGCGGACTGGGGAACTTAAGGTGGCCCTGGAGAAAAGACCTAAAAGTGGCCTCATATTGTAGGAAAATCCAAATTGACAGAAGGTGGGCCAACAGAGGTAGGGTACTGAAGTCCTGGCTGCCATGGTAAGTACTCCGCAGCAGTGTATTTACCTGCGCTGCGGCCTCCAGGCGCTCCTTCATGACGTCACAGGTCCGGGAGGCGCATTGATCTATGCGCCACGGGGACCTGTGACGTCATGAAGGAGTGCCCGGCGGCCGCAGCACAGGTAAGTACATTGCTGCGGAGTACCATGGCAGCCAGGACTTCAGTAGCATCCTGGCTGCCATGGTAACCTGAAAGCATATTGAAAACTGATCAGGATCCTGATCAGTCTTCAAATGCTTTTAGGCGACTTGCGTTCTGACGGATCCGGCGGGTCGGAATTGCCTGCCGGATCCACAGAACCCAAGTGTATAAGCACCCTTAATAATGGGCACCAAATGTCCAGCAGGAGACAGGTGCATTTGGCACTCTCTTGCCTCTATCCTCCATTTCTAACCTAATCAATCTCTTTGATGAGCTGTATATGAAATGAAGTATACAAAGCAATTTACAATTTAAACTGGATGTGCACATGTTCTGTCTGGGGTAAGTCCTCAAAATAATTTCCTTTGCGGAGCCCAAGAAACTCCAGTCAGACAATGTATCTGGGTATTAATTTCAGAAACAGGATACATATTCCAGTAGTTACTTATGAGCAGAAGTCAGAGGATAACTCATTGAGCACAAATGGCTTCTTCCTGTAATTCCAGAGCACGTCTTCAGATCACACACTGTTAAACTTTATTAATACAGATGATTGATCGCTGTACATTCCTAATTTTGCAGCACAGTAACAGTAAATTAATTATGATTCACATTCAGTACAAGAACATTATGTCTGTGCTTGAGTTTAACCATAGCTTTCTCAGTAGAATAATGCCACCTTTCCCATGGCAATAAACTGTAACCTTTTGCTAATTGGTACTTTGAGTTATCAGCGTGCCAATCCGGTTGACAACAATTATGTGCATGGCAATATGCTATAAAGTGTTAAAAAATGGCTAATTATGAGATGAAGAATTCTATATCAGTGTATGGTTTCGGCAGTCTGGGCAAATCTAATGATCCAGCTAGCCCATGTGCCTAAAAATATTTCTACTGTCAGCTTTTTGGGTTCCTTGTAGATCAACGTTCTCATGGGTGGATGTCTAAAGAAGTCAAGCTGGCTCCTGGATTCATCTGGCAGGTTACTGTTTTTACACTAAAAATCCAGATACCGCTGCCCTCCTGCCAGACCCCATTGACCAAATATGCTGTGAATCGGCAGACAATGCCGGCCAATTACCATTGTCTGCTGGATCTGCTGGCCGGAACACTGGGCTGCAGGTGTAAAAGAAGCCTTAGGGTGCACTAACACAAACAGATAATCTGACCAATTTCTGTCCAATCAGACCAATAGTTGGTGTGTATAACAAAAGATCTCTGTTTGTAATTGGCCACCTGACCAATCATTGGTCAGAAAATCTGTTGGTGTAAATGCCCCCTTGGTTGACTGTACAACCCCTCCCCCCTCCTCCGCTCCCAAAAACCCTGCTGATCACTCTGGCAACTTCTTCCACTGATCATGGGTGCAGGATGAAAAACAAATATCTGCCATTCCTGCCTTAGGGGCCTGAACTTCTTGTCTTGTCCATGCACTTTCTTACCGGAACACTATTTTCAAGGGAGATGGTGAGGAACGATGTTGTATGTATTCACTCTCCATGATCTCTTGTGATGCACCTTTGGTGGGCCTGGATTGTGCTTTTTGGAGCCATCTTCAGTGTGCGGAGAATAAGATCTTTACCTGATGAGTCTCACCACATGGGGCCCAGAAATTTCTGATGATCGCCTTGCTTTTATACATTTATTAAGCAAATACAATTCCCACCAACAATCTCTGAGTATTTATAAAATGCCATGTCAGAGGGAAAGAGTAATATTTAGACATTGCTCTATCTACCACCATGGTCCTTATGGACTTCCTAGAAATGGCAACTTCTGTACCTCCTATCAGTACACTTCTTATAGTTACGCAACTTGTGATATCAATAAACTGATATTTGCAAAAATATAGGAAAAAAAAAAACATTCTAGTAACTTACAAAATAATATTAGATCCCAATACTAATGGATTTCATTACAACTGGATCTTCTTGGATGTTCATAAACCAATTATACTTTAACTCTGTACCTCGAAGCCCCACATCCTCTTATGCACCTACACTCTGCCATGATTAAATGGAGCTAAATCTTGAATTGTTAATTTTGCTTGCACACTTTCAATTTGATTTGCAAAACAATTATAAAGTTTCCTTTACAGAGCTGCCAATTTATTATAGCTCATCATGTTCTAACCGGCGCAGGAAGACGTCTAACCTGAAGAGCAGACTGGGAGATTTAACGGCCCATAGCTTACTTAACACCCCTAGTAATCAGATCACATCCCAGACTTGAAGCCTTGTGGCAAAAGTAAATGATTGCAGGGCTTCTAAGTGTGCCCATTACCTTGCTCTAACTAACAATAACAAGATAAGAAACAAAGTAGGTTATTAGTCTAAGCCCTATTCTTTATGGATTTCCTGCCATTTCCAGGTAAGATAAAAAAAGTAAAACAGACGGCATGTCACCTTTCTCCAAAATAGAGTTTGAAGCTGATTTTACACTTTGCAGATGATGCTTTCCATCTACAACCAGGAAAAGGAGACTGCAATTCAGTGTGATCCTGCTTTTTGAAAATGTATTTATTTATTTATTTATTTATTTATTTATTTATTAAGGTTATCATATAATATGTGTGTCTTGAATATAAACGATTCATTACCCACAAATAATGGGCCACTTTACGTATCCATAGTAGGATTTTTTTAAGCAAATTTTAAAGAATTCTAGATACTCTTCCAATGAATATCTCCAAATTGTTACCAATATGTCTAAATTGGAAGAAAGGTGTCATAAAAGGGCCTCTGGCCAATCACTGCAAATTACTGTTCCTGGGTATGATGCTCCTGTCACTGAGACACACACACATCATTTTGTCCTTGTGAAAAAGAACGCCCCAGGAGCGTGGAGGGTGCTGCTGGCAATGGAAATTCTGGTGCAGGCAAGGGAACACTTTAGCCACCGACAGAGGCTCTGAGTGATCTGGGGAAGACTCCATATACAGTATACCACGACTGGGTGACACAACATGGGGGCTCATTGGTGGTACTGTATGTGGTAAGGAGCTAAGGGGTTGGCGCAATACGGATGCTCTGTGAGTGAAACTAAATGTAGGTACTCCATGGCTGGTACTGCATGTTGTATGAAGTTCTATGGTTGGCTGTATAAAGAAGCTCTGTGAATAATACGATATATGGGGGCTCTAAAGCAGGTAATGTGTGTAGTATGGTGCTCTGTAGTTAACACTATATATGGGGGCTCTATGGCTGGTACTGCATGTTGTATGGGGCTCTCTGGTTGGCACTATATAAAGGCTCTGTGAGTGATACAATATATAGAGGCTCTATGGCTGGTACTGTATGTAGTATGAAGTTCAGTGGGTGGCACTATAGAGAAGATCTATAAGTGATACTATATGGGGGCTCTGCAGCTGGTACTGTATGTTGTAGGGTGCTCTGCAGTTAGCACTATATGGAGAATCTGTGAGTAATACTATACATGGGGTACTGTACGTTGTTGGGTGCTCTGCAGTTAGCACTATATGGAGAATCTGTGAGTGATACTATATACAGTACGGGGCTCTGCAGCTGGTACTGTATGTTGTTGGGTGCTCTGCAGATAGCACTATATGGAGAATCTGTGAGTGATACTATATATGGGGGCTCTGCAGCTGGTACTGTATGTTGTTGGGTGCTCTGCAGTTAGCACTATATGGAGAATCTGTGAGTGATACTATATACAGTACGGGGCTCTGCAGCTGGTACTGTATGTTGTAGGGTGCTCTGCAGATAGCACTATATGGAGAATCTTGAGTGATACTATATGGGGGCTCTGCAGCTGGTACTGTATGTTGTAGGGTGCTCTCCAGTTAGCACTATATGGAGAATCTGTGTGTGATAATATATATGGGGGCTCTGCAGCTGGTACTGTATGTTGTTGGGTGCTCTGCAGTTAGAACTATATGTAGAATCTGTGAGTAATACTATACATGGGGGCTCTGCAGCTGGTACTGTATGTTGTTGTGTGCTCTGCAGTTAGCACTATATGGAGAATCTGTGAGTGATACTATACATGGGGGCTCTGCAGCTGGTACTGTATGTTGTTGGGTGCTCAGCAGTTATTACTATATGGAGGATCTGTGAGTGATACTATATATGGGGGCTCTGCAGCTGGTACTGTATGTTGTAGGGTGCTCTGCAGTTAGCACTATATGTAGGATCTGTGAGTGATACTATACATGGGGGCTCTGCAGCTGGTACTGTATGTTGTAGGGTGCTCTGCAGTTAGCACTATATGTAGAATCTGTGAGTGATACTATATATGGGGGCTCTGCAGCTGGTACTGTATATTGTAGGGTGCTCTGTAGTTAGCACTATATGGAGGATCTGTGAGTGATACTATACATGGGGGCTCTGCAGCTGTTTTAAGGTGGTCTTTTACGAGTACCCTGACAATGTCTGTAAATACCCTGGGGACACTCACTATGATATGATTGGGGATTTAAACTTAATTATTATATGTACTGATCTATTAAAATATTTAGGGAGTTAAATTAGTATGGAACAAAGATAATGTAAATTCACTTACAATCTATATAAGATTATAATAGTTTAATGAAGGTTCAGCGCCTACCACTCAGCTAGGCAATAAAGAGAAAAGAAAGCGAGAGAAGAAGCCACACTGTATCTCCATGCGCATTAATAACCGGAGAGTCCTATGACTGGCTTGGTCCCAGATAATGGACTGCCTACACATACATTTTCAAGTGTAATGACACTCCGGCTTATTAAAGACCTCGCAGCTGAAGGGGCAGCATATTATGAACTGGATGATCCATTCACTTTCTTGGATGTGTTATTCAGTATTTTATGCTAAACTAGCAATACACCATCTATTTTAGTACAATGATCCTTATGTTCAATAAAACTGAAGTGCTGCATCATAAATCATTGCAGTCATTTATTCTGCATTAGACACATTAGCCATTATATTCCATAATCTATTACAATAAGGTGGATTTAAATGCACCCCAAGGAACTGCTATAATAACGTGAGAACCAAATTTAGCAATTAAGGATAAAATATGCTTTCACCTAAAAGTGAGCTTACTGCAGTGACAGCTGGGCACTACAGAAAGCGATGGCATGCTGGTGACGGAACCGGGATATTCAAAAGAAGGCGATGAAAAAAAAAAAAGACGTAAAGAAAGCAACAGATTACTGGTTAGTGCAAAAGACCCCCAAACTAAGCCGATTATTACTGAGCTGTTGTTGATGCTGTGCTGCTTTGCACAGCCTTCTAGCACTACAGAGATTGATGGTGTAAATTTGTGCACTGTTCACACACACAACTAAGGAATGCAGCATTATCCTCAATAAAATGTCATAATCATAATGAAGGTATTGAATCTTCTTCACAGGAGAATCTCATTGACATAAGGTTTGCAGGGCCAGGTGGTCTGGCAGTGATTGAGTAAATTAATAAATGTGCCATTGCCTGCAGTCAGCTCTGCTTTTGTGATATGTTTGCATCTGTACTGTCGTTAGTTCCATGGACAGATGGCCATAGGAGAATACTTTTAAAGGGTAAGCAACACTAACACAGCAGTCTTCAAATGTACAACACAAAGGTGCACAGCATCGTTATGGCCCACCATGAAGTGTTCTACAGTTTTGTTAATAAATGATGCATAATGGTGAATCAGATTACCTATTCATACGATGCAATTAAAGAAGAAATGTTATTCTCTGACCTGTTACAATGGTGCATGTTGTAAACTGTACTGAAGGTATGCTTCTTACCAGTGACTGTATTTGTGAGTTATAGCCTCCCCTCTGATCCTCAGCTGTGTCATGTGACCAGCCCTCTGATTTTCCAAATAACACATCATCTTATGTGTGGACAGGAAGCCAGTTTCTCTGTGTATTACTATGGGAGCCTCAATGTCCGTCTCATAGGAATGAATAGAGAAGCAACTGACTTCCTGTCCTGTGTCAGTTGGAGATCAGAGAGTTGGTCACATGACACAGCTGAGGACCAGAAGGGAGGGGATAACACACAATACAATCAATGGTAAGATTACCTTCACTACAGTTCCTAAAAAAAATTTTGTGGGATTGCTTCTTTAAGAAAATATAATGTTTCTTGGGTGCACTGCACCATCGGCATGTTTTGTCCCTCTGGTTATTAACCACTTGCCGCCACGCTAACGCCGATGGGCGTCAGCGCGGCGGCTCTCTCAGGTCTCACTGCCGCCTATCGGCGTCATCTCGTGAGACCCGAGATTTCACATGAACGCGCGCGCGCATGCGAGCGCGTTCACTGTGACGCACAGAGGAGAAGTGAAACTACAGCCTGCCAGCCGCGATCATTGGCTGGAAGGCTGTAATTTTTTAAATCGACCTATTAAAATCAGATATCAGACGCTATTTACAAAATAGCGTCTGATATAAGTCCTGCTTGGTCCTCAGGTGATCCCTTTTGCTGGATCCACCACCAGAGGACACAAGCAGCTCAGTAAGTACACCAAATCACCACACATACATTACATACCCCCCCCTTTGTCAGTTATTAACCCCTTAGTAGCCCCTTAGTAGCCACTGATTACCCATATAAACCCCTGATCACCCTCTGTCACCCCCTGTCATAGATCACCTCCTATAAGGGTCCCTAATCACCGCCAGGTAGTTAGCTACTTGTTAGGTAGTTAGCGCCCAGCCCACCGCACCGCACAGTCACTTATTAGTCGCTGATTAGCGTCATCACTGTCGCTATCAGCACTAATACTAATATAGTATCTGTAAGTGATCAAGACTGATCGCAATCAGATCTATATCAGTAGGGTCACTTTAGGCTCTATAAAAACGCATTGTTCGCCTGATCAGGCCTGGATCTTGTGCGCACACTTCGTGCTCAGTCCGCCCACCGCAGTGACAGAAATTTTTTTTTCTGATCACTGCAAAACACAGTAAAATCGCTGCACCGCTATAAAAGATCACTTTTGAGTTATTGGATCTTTATTAGCGATCGCAGCGTTACTTCGCAAGCACTCCCTTTACTAGGTAGGTGTGCTCTTTTTCCTGGGTAGTCTCAGAGGAATACCCCTAAATTTAGTTACTCCAAAATGGCAAAAAGGGGTATTCCGCTGAAGAGGCCTACAGGATTCTGGCCGTGATGGATGAAAGCGATGGGGACGCTTCACCCGCTGAATCCAGTGGTTCAGAATATGAACCTGTAGACAGCAGTGGCACTCTAACCGCTAGCGAAGATGACGAGGTTGAGGTCCCTGCTACGGTCAGGCGCACCCGACCCCATGTCAGTGTTTCGCATATCCCGCGTGATGAGCCTCATATGCAGCAGAGTGGTGCTAGCGCTGACCTTTTTGATGGTGCGGCATACACCGGCAGCGCAGCACATCCTGGACCTTCTACCAGCACTGCCGTATTCCCTGGTGAAGTGGCGAGCACCAGAAGGGCAGTTGCTGGTACGGTGGCACGTGCACTAACTCCCCGTCGCAGCCACCGCGCTCTCAGGCCCGTAGACCCCTTAGTCTCCCAGAGGTGCTGGCAAACCCTAATTGGCAATCCCTCCTTCCGCCGCACCCGTATTGCCCCCTTTCACCGCCCAGTCAGGAGTTCGCATGGAGACAGCCAATTTCAGATCGGCCCTTGAATTTTTTGAGCTGTTCTTCACCGCGGATCTCTACGACTTAGTTGTGGCAGAAACCAACCGATACGCCACACAATATATAACCGCCAATCCGAAAGCTTCTATGCCCAGCCTTTCCGGTGGAAACCAGTCACCGTTTCCGAATTTAAAACATTTTTGGGCCTTACCTCAGCATGGGCATAACTAAAAAATGTATTGCGGTCATATTGGTCTAAAGACCCAATACATTACATGCCCATGTACTCTGCTGCAATGTCCAGGGCACGGTTTGAGGTCATCATGCGCTTTATGCATTTCACCGACAATGAAACCTGTCATCCAAGAGGCCACCCTGCTTATGACCGGCTCCATAAAATTCGGCCCTCATAGACCATTTGTCATCTAAATTTGCAGATGCGTATACCCCCAGTCAGAACATCTGCATAGACGAGTCCCTCGTACAATTCACCGGGCGCCTTGGCATCAAACAGTACATCCCCAGCAAGCGCGCCGGTACGGGGTCAAAATGTATAAGCTCTGTGAAAGGGCCACAGGCTATACATATCGCTTTAGGGTCTATGAGGGAAAAGACTCAAAACTGGAGCCGGTCGGATGCCCTGACTACCTGGGGTGCAGTGGCAAGATTGTCTGGGACTTGGTGTCACCCTTAGTCTGCAAGGGGTACCACTTATACGTGGACAATTTTTACACAAGTGTGGCCCTCTTCGGCACTTACATCTAGTCGGAATCCAATGCTGTGGCACCGCGCTGCCTAGTCGCCGGGCTTCCCCAACGGCTCATTAATACCCGACTTGCACGGGGGAGAGGGCTGCCTTGTGTGACCAAGAACTGCTCGCGGTGAAGTGGCGGGACAAGAGGGACGCTTACCTTCTGTCCACCATTCACGCAGACACGACTGTCCAAATAGAACGGGCGACAGGAGTCATTGAAAAGCCCCTCTCAGTCCACGATTATAATCTCCACATGGGAGGGGTGGACTTCAATGACCAAATGTTGGCTCCATATTTAGTTTCCGACGCACCAGACGCTGGTATAAAAAGGTGTCTGTATATTTGATTCAATTGGCCATATATAACAGTTACGTTCTCTACAGTAAGGCTGGGAGAACGGGATCCTTCCTTAAATTCCAGGAAGAGATCATTTCGAACTCCTGTATCCAGGAGGTTCTGTGCCCCAAGTCCCCGATGTAGTGAGCCGGCTACATGAGAGACACTTCCCAGTGTCTTCCCTGGTACCCCAAGCCACCGTTCCCCAAGAAAAAGATGTCGTGTCTGTAGCAGGAGTGGACTAAGGCGTGACACCACCGTTTTTTGTCCTGACTGTCCTGACCAGCCTGCCCTATGCATAGGGAGTGCTTCCGCAAGTATCACACCCAGGTACATTATTAGCATAGGGATTGCAAGACACAGGCCAGGCACACAAGAGTCTTAGGGTCCTTGCACACGCAGCAGCTCACGCATGGTGATCGCAAAGCGAGCGCCCGTCCTGACTTCTCAAACAGATGGGTCGCATAGCATCATATTGATTTATGATGCTATGTAACTCTTACAGTCTTGAATGCATTGATAGCACTGGCATACTGCTGCTGCCAGTGCTATCCAATGCATTCCAGAACTGTAGGGTTACATAGCATCATAAATCAATATGATGCTATGCGACCCCGTCTGTGCGGGAGAAGTCAGGCCAGGCGCTCCTCTGCGATCACCATGCGTGAGCAACGCCGTGTGCAAGGGCCCTTTCACACAGAGCTGCTGCAAACCTCTCCTTTCACCTGGGACAAAGTGCATAATGTACTTCGCCACAGCTCTGGGTGATTTGTGCTTTGCACATTGTCCCACGGGAAGGAGAGGTTTATCCTCTAGTGCTCATGCACACGGCCGTGAACACGCCGTGCATGGACCGTGAGTCCTGGCCTGAGCATCCATCTGACAGCAGGAGCGCACGGCGCCATAGCAACCAGTGACGCCGTGCACTCCTGCTGTCAGATGGCTGCCAGGCCGAGATACTAACGGTCCATGCACGGCCGTGTTTCACGGCCGTGTGCATGAGGCCTTAAGGTAAAAAAAAACAAAAAAATCCACAGGTAAGCAAAAAGTTCAAGTTATGTTTCAAATGTTTAAGTTAACGTTCGGTTTCTAATGTTCTATAAAGTTAATGTTAATAAAATTATTGCGTTGCTGCCTGGTTTTTTCTTTCTTTTTTTTTTTTTACCTTCTAGGTGGATCAAGCAAAGAGCCAGCTGCAGCACTGATGTGCATTCTGAGAGAAGCATTGCGCTGCTATCAGAAGACACGTGAAGTCGGTGTATGCGGCGCTGCAAGACGAGATTTCTCCTCTGCAGGACAGGTACGTTTGCCCAGGCATATGAGCTGAGGAGAGGTGTTGGAGTTCATATGCTTTGGCAAACACTTTGTATCAAAAATCTGGCAAAGATGTCTTCCTCCACACCGATCGATTGATCGATGTGAATGGAGAAATCACGCTTGCCAGGACATAGGAGCTGAAGTGGGTATGGATGTTTGGGCGGAGCTCCTATGTCCTGGCAATCGCCAGGCCCCTTTTTTCTTCTTGCATATTTTTTGGCAGAGATTTTTTCATCCACATCAATCGATGCGAATGAGGAAATCTGTGCCGTTCATTTTTTCTTTCAGCCCAGAGGCTGAACGGAAAAATCTCATTACCTGTATGCTCCATATAAGGAGAATAGCAGAAACTCCTAATGCTGGCCATACGTGTAATGATTATGGAGACCTCAAATGCCAGGGCAGTACAAAAACCCCACATGTGACCCCATTTTGGAAAGAAGACACCCCAAGGTATTCGCTGAGGGGCATATTGAGTCCATGAAAGATTGAACTTTTGTCACAAGTTAGCGGAAAGGGAGACTTTGTGAGAAAAACAAAAAATCAAATTCCGCTGACTTGTGCGAAAAAAAATAATATGAACTCGCCATGCCCCTCACAGAATACCTTGAGGTGTCCTCTTTCTAAAATGGGGTCACATGTGGGGTATTTATACTGACCTGGCATTTTAGGGGCCCTAAAGCGAGAGAAGTAAAATGCTCAATATGGATTTAGGGTCCCTTTGCGCACCTTGGCTGCAAAAAGTGGCACACATGTGGTATCGCCGTACTCAGAGAAGTAGGGCAATGTGTTTGGGTGTATTTACATATACCCATGCTGGGTGAGACAAATATCTCTGTAAATGGACAACTTTGTATAAAAAAATGGAAAAGGTTGTCATTTAAAGAGATATTTTTCGCACCCAGTATAGGTATATGTAAAAATACACCCCAAAACACATTGCCCTACTTCTCCTGAGTACGGCGATACCACATGTGTGACACTTTTTTGCATCCAACATGCGCAAAGGGGCCCAAATTCCAATGAGTACCTTTAGGATTTCACAGGACATTTTTTACGCATTTGGATTCCAAACAGCTTCTGACGTTTAGGGGCCCCTAATATGCCAGGACAGTATAAATACCCCACAAGTGACCCCATTTTAGAAAGAAGACACCCCAAGGTATTCTGTGAGGGGTATGGTGAGTTCATGTAAAGTTTATTTTTTGTCACAAGTTAGTGGAATATAAGACTTTGTAAAAAAAAAAAAAAAAACATTTCCGCTAACTTGTGCCAAAAAATAAAAACTTCCATGAACTCACTATGCCCCTCAGCGAATACCTTAGGGTGTCTACTTTCCGAAATGGGGTCACTTGTGTGGCATTTATACTGTCCTGGCATATTAGGGGCCCCTAAACGTCAGAAGCAGTTTGGAATCCAAATGCGTAAAAATGTCCTGTGAAATCCTAAAGGAACTCGTTGAATTTGGGCTCCTTTGCGCACCTTGGCTGCAAAAAGTGGCACACATGTGGTATTGCCGTACTCAGGAGAAGTAGGGCAATGTGTTTTGGGGTGTATTTTACATATACCCATGCTGGGTGAGAGAAAATCTCTGTAAATGGACAACTTTGTATAAAAAATGGAAAAGTTGTCATTTGCAGAGATATTTTTTACACCCAGCATGGGTATATGTAAAAATACACCACAAAACACATTGCCCTACTTCTCCTGAGTACGGCGATACCACATGTGTGCCACTTTTTTGCAGCCAAGATGCGCAAAGGGGCCCTAAATCCAATGAGTACCTTTAGGATTTCAAAGGACATTTTTTACGCATTTGGATTCCAAACTGCTTCTGACGTTTAGGGGCCCCTAATATGCCAGGACAGTATAAATACCCCACAAGTGACCCCATTTTAGAAAGAAGACACCCCAAGGTATTCCGTGAGAGGTATGGTAAGTTCATGTAAAAGTTTATTTTTTGTCACAAGTTAGTGAAATATGAGACTTTGTAAAAAAAAAAAAAAAAAAAAACAATTTCCGCTAACTTGTGCCAAAAAATAAAAATTTCCATGAACTCACTATGCCCCTCAGCGAATACCTTAGGGTGTCTACTTTCCGAAATGGGGTCACTTGTGTGGTATTTATACTGCCCTGGCATTTTAGGGGCCCTTAAAGCGAGAGAAGTAGTTTGAATCAAATGCGTAAAATGTCCTGTGAAATCCTAATGGTATTCATTGATTTAGGGCCCTTTGTGCACCTTGGCTGCAAAAGTGTCACACATGTGGTATCGCCGTACTCAGGAGAAGTAGGGCAATGTGTTTTGGGGTGTATTTTTACATATACCCATGCTGGGTGAGAAATATCTCTGTAAATGGACAACTTTGTATAAAAATGGAAAAAGTTGTCATTTACAGAGATATTTTTCACACCCAGCATGGGTATATGTAAAAATACACCCCAAAACACATTGCTCTACTTTTCCTGAGTACGGCGATACTACATGTGTGCTACTTTTTGCATCCAAGATGCACAAAGGGGCCCTAAATCCAATGAGTACCTTTAGGATTTCACAGGACATTTTTACGCATTTGGATTCCAAACTGCTTCTGACGTTTAGGGGCCCCTAAAATGCCAGGGCAGTAAAATACCTCACTAGTGACCCATTCCGAGTAGACACCCTAGGTATTCGCTGATAGGCATAGTGAGTTCATGGAAGCTTTTATTTTTGTCACAAGTTAGCGAAAAATGAAATTTTAAAAAAAAAAAAAAACAATTTCCGCTAACTTGTGACAAAAATAAAAACTTCCATGAACTCACTATGCCCTCAGTAAATACCTTAGGGTGTCTACTTTCCGAAATGAGGTCATTTATGGGGTGTTTCTACTGTCTGGGCATTGTAGCACGTCAGGAAACAGGACAGGCGCTCAGAAAGTCAAATTGCGGAAATTCACTTTTTGCACCATAGTTTGTAAACGCTATAACTTTTACCCAAACCAATAAATATACACTTATAGAATTTTTTTTTATCAAAGACATGTAGAACAATACATTTAGTGAAAAATGTATAGAGAAATGTAGTTTTATTTGGCAAATTTTCCAACAGAAAGTGAAAAATGTCATTTTTTTGAAAAAATTTCGCCAAAAAAGTAAAATATCAAAAAAAGTAAAAATGTCAGCAAGAATGAAATAGCACCAAATCAAAGCTCTATTAGTGAGAAGAAAAGGAGGTAAAATTCATTTGGGTGGTAAGTTGTATGACCGAGCAATAAACGGTGAAAGTAGTGTAGTGCGGATTTGTAAAAAAGGGCCTGGTCACTAGGGGGGTATAAACCTGTGGTCTTCAAGTGGTTAAAAAAACAAAACACATCCTTCAATTGCACCTAACGTGTGTAAAGTTGGCCCTAGAAATTAGACAGAAGTTGGTTGGTCGTTGAACAGCAGTTGACCAAACAAAATTCAGGTGAAAGATCATTTTGCAGACAAGGCCATACATATTATAGTCTATATTGGCCGGTACAGTCATTCAAACTGGCCAAACGTGTTAAATTAAAGGTTTTTTCCAAGATATTTTAACTGATGACGTCTCGTGACCACAACTTCTTTCTGCATAATTGAACACACAGACCTCAGAATAGGTCATCAGTATCTAATCGGTGGGGGTCAGACAACAGGGACCCCTGCTGACCTGCTGTTTGAGAAGGGAACGGCACTCGCAGTAGCGCTGCTGCCTTCTCGCAGCTTGCCCAGAGCATGTGATATCACGTTCATCAGTCACATGACCTAGGCACAGCTCAGCCCCATTAAAAAGAATGGGGCTGAGTGCAATATCAAGTACAGCTGTTGTGCAATGTAGAGCGAACGCTGCAGTGGTGCTATGAGCGTGGTGCTTTCTTAAACAGCTGATTGGCAGGGGTCCTGGGAGTCAGACCCCCATGGATCACATATTGATAACCTTTCACATATTGATGACCTATCCAGAGTTAAAATATCTCGAAAACCCCCTTTAAACCAGGCAATGGACAAAGGATATTTCAGGGAATATTCTTTTAAAAACTATTTGCATCCATGAATGTGATCCTTCTTTGAAAGTAAGATCTTTTGTATAAGCTGGCCATACACATTCAATAGCTAACAGACAAAGAGCTCTCTCCCAACTCCCCCATACACATACATATTTTATAATACGTGGGCACCATTTCCAATAATAACAGTTTATAAAGGCCAAATAATACTGCTACACCATGACCCAGTCATTAATTATCCCGTTTAGGCCCCCACTCAATAACTTATAGGTGATGTCTCCTCTGACTGGAGTCATTCTATTTCCTTTCTTTTTCTCAGTTCTGCACAGATCACCATGATGATGTATCCTGACCACATCTTCTTTCTGTATTATTGAACACACAGACCACACCTATTTAGTATTAATGCCCCCTTTTATGCCCCTACTTAGTAATCATTCCCGTTTAGGCCCCAGTAGATAAAATTCCCCCTTCCCAGTAGTTCCCGATGTACATATAATGCCCCCCAGTAGTGGGCTATTCACATATAATGCCCCCCAGTAGTGGCCTCTTCACATGTAATGCCCCCCAGCAGAGGCCTCTTTACATATAATGCCCCCCAGCAGTGGCCTCTTTACATATAATGCCCCCAAGTAGTGGCCTCTTCACATACAATACCCCCGAGTAGTGAACTCTTCACATGTAATGCCCTCCAGCAGTGGCCTCTTTACATATACCGTAATGCCACTGAGTAGTGGCCTCTTCACATATAATACCCACGAGTAGTGGTCTCTTCACAAATAATGTTCCCCAGTAGTGGCCTCTTTACATATAATGTCCCATAGTTGCGATCGCTTCACAAATAATGTCCCTCAGTAGTGCACTCTCCACATATAATGTCCCCAGTAGTGGCATCTTTACATAAAGTGGCGCCCCCCACCCCCCCAGTATTAAATCATTGGTGGCACAGTGCCCCCCCCCAGTATTAAATCATTGGTAGCGCCATGCGCCCCCAACCCCCCAGTATTAAATCGTTGATGGCAGTGGCCACAGGGTACCCTCCCCCCTCTTCATTGGTGGTGCAGTGGCAGTTGTGATTGGAGCCCCAGCAGTGTAATCCTGGGGCACCGATCAGTTACCATAGCAGCCACCAGGACGCTACTGAAGCCTTAGCTGCCATGGTAATCTCCCTGCTGCTGTGTGCACGTAGCACAGGGTACCAGGGAGAGTGTAGAGTCATATTCACGCTAATAGAGCTCTATTAGGGTGAATAGGACAAGGGATCAAAAGATCCCAGATTCTAGCCCCTAAGGGGGGAAAGAGTTATTAAATAAAAAGTAAAAAAAAACACACCAAAATATTAGGTATAAATCACCCCCTTTTCCAATTTGACATATAAAATATATAAACAATAAATAAACAAACATATTACATATCACCACGTCCGAAAAGTCCAAACTATTAAAAAAAATCTCCTATATGGTGAACGTCGCAACAGAAAAACTGCGCGATTCGCCATTTTTTAGTCCCCTTTCCCCCCAAAAAATAGTATAGGACTGTTCGATTATGGGCCGGACTTTCCATAAAATCTGGATTTTTTGGAAAGAAGACACCCCAAGGTATTCGCTGAGGGGCATAGTGAGTCCATGAAAAATTGAACTTTTTGTCAAAAGTTAGCAGAAAGGGAGACTTTGTGAGAAAAAACAATAAAAAATCAATTTCCGCTAACTTGTGCCAAAAAAAAAATCTTCTATGAACTCGCCATGCCCCTCACGGAATACCTTGGGGTGTCTTCTTTCCAAAATGGGGTCACATGTCACATTTATACTGCCCTGACATTTTAGGGGCCCTAAAGCGTGAGAAGAAAAATGCGCAAAAATGCCCTCCTAAAAGGTACTCATTGGAATTTGGGCCCCTTTGCGCATCTTGGCTGCAAAAAAGTGTCACACATGTGGTATTGCCGTACTCAGGAGAAGTAGGGCAATTAGTTTTGGGGTGTATTTTTACATATACCCATGCTGGGTGAGACAAATATCTCTGTAAATTGACAACTTTGTATAATTTTTTTAAAAAAGTTGTCATTTACAGAGATATTTCTCACACCCAGGATGGGTATATATAAAAATACACCCCAAAACACATTGCCCTACTTCTCCTGAGTACGGCGATACCACATGAGTGACACTTTTTGCAGCAAATCTGACCTGTGCCCTTCATTCTCTGGGTCAGTATGATTACAATGATACCACATATGTATCGTTTTTTTATGTCTAAATAGTTTTTTACTTACTGCAGCAAAGTTAGTTAATAAAAAACAAATAAAAATAAAAAGATTTATCCCTAACGGTTTCAGTAGGTCATGTATATATTTATTTATTGGCAAATGGTGGTGTGACAGGGGAGGAACCAGGACAGGAGGTGGGCTGGGCCAGGGGTGGGTAGTGGGCGGGGTTAGGGGGCCCAATTCAGATTCTTGCTATGGTGCCCAGTGATTTCTATGTACGTCCCTGCCCCCGAGTAGTGGCCTCTCCACATATAATGCCCCTGAGTAGTGGCCTTTCCCGATATCATGCCCCCCAGTAGTGGCCTTTTTACATATAATGCCCCCCAGCAATGCCCTTTTCACATATAATGACCCCCAGTAATGCCCTCTTCACATCAAATTCCCCCCAGTACTGCCCTCTGTACATATAATGCCCCCCAGTAGTGTCCTTTTTACATATAATGCCCCCCAGTAATGCCCTCTTTACATATAATGCCCCCCAGTAGAGCCCTTTCTACATATAATGCCCCCCAGCACTGGCCTATTTGCATAAAGTGCCCCCAGTAGTGGCCTCTTTGAACATAGTGCACCCCACCCCCAGTAGTGGTCTCTTTAAATATAGCCCTCCCCTAAAGTGCCCCCAGTAGTGTTCAGAAACCAAATTTTAAAAAAAATACTCACCTTGCTCCAGCTTTCTGTGCACGTCATTCTTTCAGCTTGCTTCTGCTGCCCCGGCTGCCTGCTTTACACCGTAGGCGGTCTGCATAGGTTTCTAGTGGCGTGATGATGTCCTCACGCCACCAGTGAACTGGCACAGAAGGTCACGATGATGTGATTGCGGCCTTCTGCACGTTAGCACTGCCTTATAGGTCTCAGGCGCATGAGGCTAAACGGCAAGGAACAGGAGCCTATAGTTCCCCTCCCCGCCGCTCAACTCCAGCACTCCCTGCACACCAGTAACAGATGATCCACAGCCTGGTACTGGTCTGCGGACCGGTGGTTGGGGATCTCTCTTTTAAACAATATGGAAATTAGAGTTTAAGTGCACCAACAATGGAACCTAGCCACACTCCGTGCACCCTAACTTCTGCGCTCTGTTTTGCAAGACACCCCCTTTCCACTCCAAGACCTGGTCCTGTCAATAAAGTGGAGAGGGATTGCCTTGGCAGAACGAGTTCGTAAAGGTGCAACAAGTGGCTAGATCCACCCTCTGGGTTTAGAGCATGATTAATGTAAAACATGAGATTTATACATAATCTAGTACTTGCTCTTTCTAACAAAGCTAGGACCAGTCCTGTACGTCACATGGATCCAGAGCTCCAACCATTAATTGCTCCAAATGTTCTGCTAAATTTATTTATTTTATATATTATCTACTTAAATTGTGTCAGCATAGAAAGAATGTAGTCTAGACATCACTTCTTGTCTGAAAAGTTATTGTTTACTCAGAAGAAATATTGATGATGAATTTCAAGAACTGCTCGAAAGTATGTGTTATGCGGAAGTATAAAACCGTGCTTGAAGAACCTTGCTTTCAGGATTTTAAAGCATCACTGAAAATGAATGTTGTTTACACACTCGAGTCCATTCATCCGAGAGAAAAGAACCTTGCACTTTATTTTTTAATCAGAGCCTATGAATGAGATGTGTAGAGTTTTCTATGTAAAATGCCTTTTACTGATAGGAAACAGTGCACTCATGTCCATATGTCCTAAAAGTAGAAAAAAAATAACAACAACAATAGCAATTAGATGGTGTCATTTTTGAAGAAACCACAGAATATTGGCTTTAAAACGCTAGATATATAAGCAAAGTATGTTTAACCTGGTTTATTAAAATTTGAACCCAAGTTACCCAATGACTGACTGTGCCAAATTTGAGGACCCTGCCATTAACAGTCTAAGAGTGGCAGCAATTTAAATTTTCCCAAATACAACGAATGGCTGAAATGTGATTGGCCTCTGGCTTTAAAACTGTGAGAATGGCAGTATTTGAAAGTTTTACATTGAGGTCAGAAGGTGATATATGACTGGCTGTTTAATAATCCACCCACTTTTCCTAAATTTTTACCGCAGTCACCCAGTGAGTAATTGTGCCAAATTTGGGACACTTGGCATTTAAACTGTGATAATAGCAGCAGTTTATCTTTTTTCATTAAGGTCAATGGCTGAAATCTGATTGGCTGTTGTTGTCCCGCCCCTTTTTTTTTTTTCTAATTGTGAACCACAGTCACCCAGTGACTAACAGTTTAAGGTTTGGGAATTACGGCATTTAACATGTAAAAATGGCAGCAATTTTATTTTTTCTATAGAAAATCAATGAGTGAAATTTGATTGGTTGTTGGTGGCTCCACCCACTTTTTATAACCTTGAAGTGTAAACACCCAATGACCACATTTATGATATTTGAGGTCCATGACATCCATAATGTGAGAATGGCAGCATTTTTTATTTTTCCCGTTTAAATCAATCAAAGAAATCTGATTGGTTGTTTTTGGTTCCGCCTACTTTTCTGAATTTGAATCCCAGTCCTCCAGTGACCAAAGGTGCCAAGTTTGGGGACCCTGCCATTAACAGTCTAGGAGCAGCGGCAGTTTAAAATTTTCCTATTTAAACAAATGGTTGAAATCTGATGGCCGTTGACTCCGCCCGCTTTTTATAAATTTTAACCCCAGTCACCGATGGTGCCAAGTTTGGGTACTCTGGCTTAAATACTGTGGGAATGACAGCTTTTTAAATGTTCTCATTGAAGTCAATAGGGAAATCCCTGTAATACATGAAATTCCTGAGCCCCATTGTAAAATCGGTGATGATGGATTTACATGCCCTGATGTTTGGGCCGATAATCTATGAACGCTCCCGATAATCTTCCCATCTACAGGTGCTGCAGATCACCCGATGCATGAGCTAAACGCTCGTATATCGGGTGAAATGATTATTGGTGTGGATACCTCAGTTATCATTCCTGCCCAGAAACAATTATGTCCTCATACTCTGGAGGTGGTCGCTGAATGTAAATGCAACTCATACAGTCATCTGCTCATCCGCACTGTGTACTGTACTTCTCATAAGGGGCAGTGGGACTTTTTGGTTTCCTATTAGGGGAATTGATCCAGAACTTCCCATAGCAATTCTTCGGGAAGTGCAGTGTCAAATCCGCATCAAATCATATGGCTTTCTCTGCAGGCGTCATCTGAGAAAAAAGGTGAATACCTAACGCAGCATTTCTCTACCTCGTCTGCTTCCATGCAAGTCTCTGTACATCCTGGCCTCCGGTGATGATGTCTCGTCCTATGAGTCTGCAGTAGTGATCACATGGGACGAAACATCATCATACGAGGACGGATGGTACAGACACCGATATGGAAGCAGACAAAAGAGCCAGGGCAATGCTGCGGGAATTGAGTATAAATGAATTTAATAGTGTGTTTTTTATGTTAGACTTATAGATTTTGATACAGATCTGAGGCAAATCCACACCAAAATCCTCATCAGCAATTATTTCTGTGGTTTCATGCAGAAAATAACCTTCTTTTGTCAATAGATATTTTAGGGAAAAAATATAAAGTGTCATGATGTGGATTTAGGTCATTTTACACGTGGAAAATGTTTGCACTGAGTGGATGACATTTTGAATATCTCATCTAGTTAACTGAATGACAAAATCTGTTTGTTAAAATCTTCATGGAAAATCCCTGCAAAATATGTCGGTGACCGTAGGCTTACGGCCCTGCCGATTTAATTGTTATGTTATATGTCATGCTTGTATGTTCCTTTTGTCTTGTATTAAGGGGGGATTCATCAAGACTAGCGTTCATCAAGACTCCGTGTGTCGGAGTGTGATGCGCCTAATTTACCGTATTTTTCGCCCTATAAGACGTGCCGGCCCATAAGACGCACCTAGGAAGATATTTTTTAATTAGACCTCAGATCAGACTAGTAATTAGACTTCCAATGCTAATCAGACCTCAGCTTACAGCCCCAATCAGACCCCAAATGTTAATAAGATCTCAATAAGACCTCAGATTTGATCGACAATCAGACCACAGCTCAGACCCTAATGTGAATGACCCGCATGCCACAGATGATTAGCCCCCAACGTCAGAGCAAATTAAAAAAAATAAAAATATCTACTTACCTCTCCTGCTCCGCTCCTCACCTCCAGCGCTCTTCTTCGGCTTCCTGCGGTCAGCTGTGTTATGAACCGATGCGCACAGCGTGAGGTCACAGAGAGCCCTCACGCTGTGCACAGCCACAGCACAACTGACGGGAGACGACCAGAAATTGGTGAGTACAGAGCCGGGAGAGCGCTGCATTTTCAGCTTCCCAGTCCTCCGGTACTATTGAGCACTGCACTGCTGCGCAGCCTAGTTTCAGTTAGAGAACATGGCATGCGCTGCTCTCAGCGTGCAACATGTTCTCTTCACTAGCACACTGGAGAAGCAGGGAGTCCCTCCCCCCCTGTGCTGCTGCTGCCAGAAATGGGAAGATAGCAGGGAGGAGGAGGGGAGGGACTGTGGCCACTATGCCACCAATGATGTAAAACATATTAGTTCAAGTATAGGCACCGGATACCGGCGGCGGTATCACATACCCCCGCCTAAATAACAGGACATGTGATCCGCTGAACCGTGGCAATTAACCCCTCAGGTGCCACACCTGAGGGGTTAATTGACTCTGATACAGCGCCCCCTCCCCCTAGTATTAGTATCAATGGTGGCGCAGTGGCCACAGGGTCCCCTCCCCTCCTCTTCATTGGTGGCAGTTCCGATCGGAGCCCTAGCAGTGTAATCACGGGGCTCCGATCAGTTACCTTGGCAGCCAGGACGCTGCTAAAGCCCTGGCTGCCATGGTAAGCTCCCTGCTGGTGTGTGTACTATGCACAGAGCAGCAGGGACAGTGTGAAGTCCTATTCAGTGTCACTGCCTGAGAATATGGTTTAAAATAAAACAATAAATATTTATCCAAAATATTTAATTAAAACGGGCACAATGTGTATCACACTTCAAAGAACAGGCAGTAGTGGGATATACTAGAAGGTGGGGTACAGCAAATATTGCCAGGCTTCTAGTATGCTGTCGTTACACCCCGTATGGGGGATAACTGTATTTATATCCACTCCCTTATCACTTTGAGGATGTTTTACGACAAGTATTAACCCACTCTGGAAATCGCGGTCTAAGGGCAGGTGTATATTGTGTTCATCACCTATGTCCCCAGGCTGCAGGAACAACAACCGACACAGTGTGGATAAGGAGACTCCCTTATTGTAGCGGGATATACTCGCCACTGTGTCAGTCTGTCCCTAATGTAACCCCACTAGTGATATAGTATGTGCGCCCCATATATATGTGAGATCAATTTGAAGACCTCTTTTATCTGTGATGAGGTCGCACATTCAAGGGCTCATGAATTACTGGCCGTGATGGCCACTACAGTGCCGTTGCGCACTAACACTAACGGGACCTAGCACTAAATACTACCTGTAATGAGCTCTCGCGGCTACTGTAAAATTCATGAAGTGTGGGCTCCACATGCATACTGGGTCCACTCTGCTACAGGGAATGCAGGTACCAACATGCATACTGAGCTCACTCTGTACCTTACCTGGTGAAAGACGGCCTCCAATAAATGCAATGAGAGTCCACTCTATACCTCCCCGGATGCCAAAAGGTTTACAGTGAGTGTAGGGAGAGCAGGTTACAGCTTTAGGGCTCATGCACACTAACGTGTGCCACCAGTGGCCGTATTGCGGCCCGCATACGACGGGTCCGCAATACACGGTCACTGGGGCGTGTGCATGCCGCATCATGGATCACGGACCCATTTACTTGAATGGGTCCGCGATCTGGGAGATGCGGTGCGGAAGGACGGAGAGGAACTCCAAGGGAGCACTACAGAGTTCTTCCGTGGTGTTTCTGGCCGTGCCTCCACACCGCAAAAAAGTAGTGCATTCAAGTGTCCGCGATCCGCGTGCAGCTGCCCCACGATCTGTGCCCGTGCATTGCGGACCACAACACGGGCACAGAGCCCTTACGTTCGTGGGCATGAGCCCTTATACTTATACTAATTAAAAACAGCCTATGTGGCAGACAGGCTAGTCAGGGGTAATCACAACAGGTTAAATACGCCTGTACATGAGAGAATGGTGTTCCGAGATTCGTGGGGAGGTTAAAACACTTCTGCAATCTGTCATATAACTACTGCAGAACTGGTACCTAGCCTTCTAAAGTGACTATTAGAAACAGTGGAGCTGATAAGGTGCAAAGTGATGGTACCATGTTTGCCAAAATGCATAATAAAAATGTGATGTCATGTGAAATATGTGATAATAATGACATGTCTTTTCTGCTGCAGGGGATGGTCAGGGGAGAAGTGCCCCCTGCTGGTAAAAATGTATATGATGCAAAAATGTTGATGAATGTTGACAGAATGCAACTGGGGGAACCCAATGTGGAAAACGTGGTAGCACTAAAGTATGTACCACATGTACCAGAGGAGGATGTGCAGTCTCCACAGTGTTCTATGTTTAATAAGGAAATGTCCCAGGGGGGAATTAGCTCATCGGTGCCCCTAGAGGTCAGGATTAGTAATGACATGAGCAGTGTGTGTGACGTATATGCTTTGAACGTTAGGAACCCCGGAAGGGAAGCTACCATGTCGAGGTCTTGCAAAATTGAGGTGGTTACTAGTGGTGACCAGATGACAGTTATATCTGACAAGACGAAGATTAAGTCAGGTGACATCAGCCTAGTGTCTGAAGCCTATACCCAGACAGTTGTAGAGGACCTGACAGGGCAGTACAGCTGCAAACAGGAGGATGATCCCTCTCTCTCTACCCAGTCCCTAGATACGCTAGAGAAGGGACCGGTTTTCTTTACAAAATCGCTGAAGATGGCTGCAGAGTGATCAAATGATCAAAAGAGAAGACTCGGGAAAAGATGACTAAACTGAAGGGTCTACTGCCTGGTGTTCCGGAGAAGAGAAAAGACTCCAGAAAGACACGGAAGTCGGTAGTAGACATCGACATTGAGCTTGAAGAGTCCCTGGGTGGAAATCCCACAGAGTGTCTAAGAAAAAATGGTGGTACTCCTACGTCTGATGCTGCAGCAGAACAGAGGAAAGAGCAGCTGGAACTGAAAGCCCAAGAGTGGGGCGCTTCCAACAAGCTGGTGCGAAAAATTAAGAAGGAACAAATGAAGTTTGACTGGCTCCGGACTAAGGTGAGATACGTCTCGACCCGATATGCAGAAAAACGTGACTAACTGGAGGCTGATGCTCGGGAAAAGGAGACTGAGGTCATGAGCTCAAAGAATGACGTTGAGAAGAACGTCTACGAGTTGGAGAAGTCTCAGCGTGCTCTCGTGCGGCAGGTGAAAGAAAAGGAGAAAGCTGAAGAGGAGGATTCTCTGAAAGAGGCCAAGACGGCAGAGCCTGTTAAGAATGGGACTGGAGATGGTGGCGCTACAGTACCAACCGAGGCAGAGAAGATTGATGATCTTCCTTTCTGCTGAACCCGTTGATGGGGCTGATTTTAATGCAGGAGCCAAGAGACTCGTGGTGGCGGTGTGTAGCCAAGACTTGGTCATGCAAGACATTCCTTCAGCCAGCGGTCTGCTGGGAAAGAAATACGAGGAGACCGACGCCCATCATGCAGATGCTGGCTACTGCTGTGAGGTGGCTATCCTAAAGCCTGCACGAATAGAGAACAGTTTCCGGAGTGAACCTCTGGAGGGATTGCCAGAAGAGTCTGATAGGGACTCCGCTGTACCCAGTAACTCCGTCCTTAATGAGAAGGCTAAGCAAGTAAAGTAGGACTCCAAAAGAGTCTCCAAGGCTGAGGAAGCCAAGGCCGATGAATGGGAGAAATACTGGGATGTCCCAGAGACCAAAGATAAGGGTGAAGAAGAGTCTGCCAAAATAGGGAGTGCCACTGAGAAGCAGAAGACTCTGAAACTGAAGCCAAACCTAATGTAACCCCTGTGGGGATAAAGAAACAAAGTGAGTGGGAACACCAGGTGACATCAGAGCGTCAGAAGGATGGTATAAAACTAACTAACTGGATCTCCAACAAGAAGATGAGGCGAGAGGTCCCAGTGGAAAATGCGGTTGTAAAGGTTGCGAAAGTTAAAGGTCGTGGACCTAAGAAGAAACCTGGAAAGAAAGCAAGTCGGAAAGCTAAAAAGTTTGCTAACGAAAATAAGATGGAGAAGACCCTTAGACAGTTTCTACAGGGTAGAAAGGCAGTAGTTATGACAAACCAAGCCTTGCTGGCTTGGCTTCGGCAAAACAAAGGAAAAAGTGTGACGCTGACCACATCTTCCAGGGGGAACGTGGAGCCTGAGGGTAGAAAATTGTGGATGCCCTGTCACGAGCATCTGGTTTGTACAAGTGTTCACCCCCACAGGTTTGAAGACCCTTAGACAGTTTCTACAGGGTAGAAAGGCAGTAGTTATGACAAACCAAGCCTTGCTGGCTTGGCTTTGGAAGGTGCAGCATCAGAGGAGATATTCTTTATATTTTAGTGAGTGATACAGGAGTCGATTGGATGGAAGGATAAATTCCCGTCCAAACGATACTGCACTATATGCCTGACTCTATCTGTGTCTAGTAAGTATATAAAAGTGGTGGAGGTACGGAAAGTGTGAGGGTACTTCACTACAGTATATACTCTTTTGACACTTCACAGGATCTCCGTACGAAAGGAGCCTGGGTGACTCAGAAAATCTGACAAAAGACCCTGTTAACATCGCGTGTAAGACTAGTAAAGAGAGGGACGCGCGGTCTCAACACCTAGTGGAATTACCTAGTGTGAACTGATCCCTACACACAAAAGAGACCTGCAGTGATGGACCATCTGAAAATACTGGTGACTTTTGTTATTTGAATGGCATAAAGAACTGCCCAGTATGTCAGTCTGGGGGAAGAGATTCTCTGGCATACAGAGACCTGGAGTCTGAGAGGCTCTGTGTGGTCCCAGCCAAGGAGGGCTGAGGGTCCGCAAGGCTTGCATAGACTGAAGTTTGGGGGGGACCTAGCGAAGCCTGCTGGAGCGAGGGTTGCACAGCCTGAATCTGGAGGTCTTCTGGGCCACATTCCCCCAAAAGGTATTATTGTGTCACAGATTCAAGGCTGCTGGACTGGGCTGAGAAAGCCGCATGTGAGCACGTGTGTGAACAGGGTTCTGTAGCTGAGTCAGGGCCACGTAATGTGTAGTCAGGGCCCAGCCGGGCAAGGTGTTTATTTTGGTGGTTTTTGTAATGTTTTGTTGTTATGCTGTGTCCCACAATAAAGCACAGTTTGGCCCCTAAATCCTGTTGTCCATGAAGACATGTGTGACAATGACCCCCAAATAAGAGACAATCCCTTTAATATATATATATATATATTGTGGGGAGTCGCTCTGGTAGATAGCAGTGCGGGTGCAGTACAGAGGCAAAACAAGAAGTCCAGAAAGTGCAATAAACAGTGTTTTATTCACACTTGCACACAATAAACGATAAACAGTCTCTTGGTGTTAATTCACACTCAGCAAACACAAAAAAGCAAAACCAAAGAGTCCAAAACCAGGTTCAATCACCTGTGAGATGTTTAGGTGCGCGTTCGCACCTGGCGGTCGGCCCAGCCGCAGGATAATCCACCTTCAGGCTTCCAGGACGACTGCACGACTCCTTGCTGGGCTCATCCTTCCAGCCCAGAGAGCAACACAACACTAGCAGCAGCTCCAGGATAATCACAGCCACACCTGCTGATGTGGCTGCCTTTAAAAAGCCCCGCAAAGTCCGGCCTGGACCGTGGGGAGTAGGCACCCACCCAACTCTTTGCCTACTCCCAGTAAAAGCCGGCCCGGATTGGCTTTGCAGCCAAACTAACTATCAATGTCAAGCAGCACTAGCTGCTGCTGACACATAAAACCCGGCTCTCACCTCACCGAGGCCAGGAACCTCGGTGACACGTATCTTCCGTCCATGGCGGCACCTTGCGCCCTCTTACATACCTCCCCCTTTGTTCAACCCCGACAGGGTGAACACACGCCAAACACTGTACTCGAGACAGTGCATCCGCATTTCCTTGCAAGCGGCCTGCCCTGTGTTCCACTGTGAACTTGAAGTTCTGCAGGGACAAGAACCATCTGGTGACCCGAGCATTCCTGTCTTTCGCCTGGCACATCCACTTTAGGGGGAATGGTCGGTCACCAGACGGAACTTTCTCCCTAGCAGATAATAGCGGAGAGACTCTAGTGCCCACTTGATGGCCAGGCACTCTCTCTCCACTATACTGTACCTGGTTTCGGCTGGGGTGAGTTTGCGACTCAGGAAAACCACGGGATGCTCCTCCCCATTGATTTCCTGAGAGAGTACAGCCCGAGGCCCACTTCAGAGGCATCGGTCTGTACCACAAACTCTCTCTTGAAGTCGGGCGTCACCAAAACCGGGGACCCACACAGGGCCGACTTCAGAGCAGAGAAAGCCTTATCCGCCTGCTCATTCCACTGGATCGACACTGACCTGCGTCCCTTTAAAAGGCTTGTCAATGGAGCAGCAATTGTAGCGAAGTTGGGAATAAACCTCATGTAGTATCCCACCATGCCCAGGAATGATTTTACTTGCCGCGTAGTGACAGGTCGGGGCCAATTCTTAATTGCCTCAATTTTGTTTACCTGAGGTTTGACCACCCCCGCCCAATGACATACCCTAGGTATTTGGTCTCTTCTAACCCTATCACACACTTTTTGGGTTAGCAGTTAAGCCAGCTTTCCTAAGGGAGTCCACTACGGCCTGTACCTTCGGTGGGTGACTCTCCCAGTCGGTGCTATGGATAATGATATCATCCAGATACGCTGAGGCGTACCGTCGATGTGGACGAAGCACAATATCCATAAGCCTTTGAAAGCGTGGCGGGGCGCCATGTAGACCAAAGGGTAATACCTTGTACTGATACAACCCCTCCGGTGTGATAAAAGCAGTTTTTCCTTGGCAGCCTCCGTTAAGGGTACCTGCCAGTACCCTTTAGTGAGGTCCAAGACAGAAAAATACCTGGCTTGGCCCAATTTTTCAATGAGCTCATCCACCCTCGGCATGGGATATGCGTCAAACTTGGACACCTCATTCAGCTTGCGGAAATCGTTACAGAACCTCAATGTCCCGTCCGGCTTAGGTATTAAGACTATCGGACTGGCCCAATCACTTTTTGACTCCTCGATGACACCTAACTGGAGCATCAGCTGCACTTCCTTCACAATGGCTTGTCGCCGAGCCTCGGGTACCCGATACGGCTTTAACCGGACTTTGGCCTGAGGCTCAGTGATAATGTCATGCTGGATTAGGGATGTGCGCCCAGGGAGGTCGAGAACACATCCGTGTTCCGACTAATGAACTCCTTAACTTCCTGGACCTGTTTGGAGGATAGGCTATCTGAAATTTTACGGTGGCTGCTGCTTCCCGGACTTCGAGGTAAGGGGCTGGATCCTTCTCACCTAGAAGCCCTGGCCGGGGACTGTCATCGCTGGACGAGTTCCTATCCTTCCATGGCTTCAGCAAATTCACATGATACACCTGCTCCGGCTTCCGCCGCCCTGGCTGGTGCACCTTGTAATTACTTCCCCACTTTCTCGAGCACTTCATAGGGCCCCTGCCACCTAGCTAGAAATTTGCTGTCAAGGGTGGGTACCAGAACTAAAACTTCGGTCTCCGGGATTAAAGTCTCGTACCCGAGCCTGACGATTATAGACTCTACTTTGGGCCTGTTGTGCTGCCTCCATATGCTCCCGGACCAGCGGTAACACCCTCTCCATACGTTCCTGCATCTGGGTAACATATTCAATTACGCTTTTGTGGGGACGGGCTGTTGTTCCCACGCTTCCTTAGCGATGTCCAACAGGCCCCGTGGGCGTCTGCCATAAAGCAGTTCGAAGGGTGAGAACCCAGTAGAGGCCTGGGGCACTTCTCGCACTGCAAACATGAGATAGGGCAGAAGCAGATCCCAGTCCTTCCCATCTCGGGACACCACCCTTTTTAGCATATTTTTAAAGTTTGGTTAAATCTTTCCACAAGGCCGTCCGTTTGCGGATGGTAAGCGGGCGTCCATAATTGCTTTATATGCAACAGTTTACATAATTCCCTCATAATCTTAGACATAAAGGGGTCCCTTGGTCCGTCAGAACCTCCTTAGGTAGGCCCACCCGGGTAAACATCTCCATTAACTCCTTTGCTATGAGCCTAGCCGATGTGTGTCGAAGAGGCACCGCCTCTGGATATCGAGTAGCATAGTCCAGAATCACCAGGATATGTTGGTGACCCCTAGCAGACTTCGATGCAGGTCCGACCAGATCCATGGCAATACGCTCGAATGGGACCTCAATTATTGGGAGAGGGACCAGGGGACTTCTGTAATGTGGCTGGGGGCTATTTACCTGACAGGTCGGACAGGACTTACAGAACTCCTCTACTTCCTTAAACAAACCAGGCCAGTAAAATCGCTGTAGTGCGCGGTCCTGCGTTTTCTGCCACCCCATGTGTCCCCCAAGAACATGTTGGTGGGCAAGCTCCATAACAAGCTTGCGATATGCGGTGGGCACCACCAACTGTTCAACTGGCTCACCTCGGATTTGGTTCACCCGATACAACATATCCTGAAGAATAATAAATCGTGGAAACATTAATTCAGCCCCAGGTTTCTGGGGTTTACCGTCAATCATTACAACACTTTCCCAGGCCCTGGTTGGGGTTTGGTCCCGGTGTTGTGCGGTCCCAAAATTTTCCCGGAGACATTGAGGTCTGCCAACTCAGGTCCCGGGGGCAAGTCCTCCGTGTCTCCCACCATTACACTCAGTGGGGTTGTCTCCCCCTCTACCGCTGGAGCAGTGGTCACCCCTACCGCTGGCCCTTCAGATTCGGGCTCCCAGGGTTCTGGCCTTCCAGTGGTATCAGGCCACTCTACTAGGGTTACCCCTGTCTCGGGCCCATCAGACACCTTTATAGCCGGCCACAGCGCCGGGAAACCGAGGAAGTCCCTCCCAAGTATCAGTTCATGTGGGAGTTTGGTAGCGACAGCCACCTCGTGGGTCCACTTACCAGCAGCTGTGGACAAAGTCACTAATGCAGTGGGGTAGTCTTTTAAGTCTCCGTGGATGCATAGGACCCCGACTTTACGGCCGGTATACTCCGCAGGCCGTATTAGGGCAGCTCTTACCAGGAGACTAAACTCCCGGAGTCCAGCAGGGCCACCGCCAGAGAATCTCCCACCTCTACCTGACACAGGTGGTTATTGTCCTGCCCCTCACGGGTGCCAGTTGCACACAGCTTCCGTGCATACAGGGAGTGGCGATACCCGTAGTTCACATCCATCGGCTCACCCTGATGCGGACAGTCGGCCCTGATGTGGCCTGGCTCCTGACACCTCCAGCATACCACGGGAGGCGGATCCGCAGGGGATACATTCCGTGCAGGTCTCTCTGTCGCCGGTCGTCGGAACTGGGGTGGAGGCCTCCGGGGTTTGACTGGCCCCTTCCCAGCAAGACTCCCCTGCAGGTTTCTGGTGGCCTCGTAGCAGCTCTACCAGGTCGACCATCTCCAGGGCACTTACCGGAGACGCCTGGCCGACCCAGTGCTGGAGGGGATAAGGCAGGGCCCTCAAAAGATGTCCGCCAACAGTCGATCCAGCATGGCAGTGGGACTTAGTAGATCAGGCTGCAGCCACTTTTGCAGCCTGTGCAGCAGATCGTAGTACTGCGGCCTAGCAGGTTCAGTCGTTTTAAAGTCCCACTGGTGGACTCTTTGAGCGCGGACCAGCACGTTCACCCCAGTCTGGCTAGGATCTCTCCTTTCACAGTGTCATAATCGGCCGCTTGGTGCGTCCGACAAGTCGAAAAACACCTGCTGGGGTCCGGAAGCCAGGAGCGGAGCGACCACCTCAGCCCACTGGTCACGGGGCAGCTTCTCCCTCACGGCCACTTTTTCGAAGACTGCCAGGTAGGTCTCGGCATCATCCTCGGGGTCATCTTGGGAATTGCTGCACGGACCGCTTTCCGGGCATCATGGGCACGGTGAGAGGCTCCAGTCGCTTGCAAAGCCATTACATGTTGCAACAGCAGCTGGTTTGTCTCCTGCTGCTGCTTGTTGGCCTCCCGCTGCTGTAAATTGGCCTCCACGAGAGCCTTTACAACTGCCTCCATCTTGTCAGAGTTCACGTGTTGCAACCTTGCCGGCTTGACATATGACATTCACTTTGGAAAAACTTCGGCGTTTACGCCAGCCTCACTGCGCATGCCCGCATCCGACACCAAATGTGGGGAGTCGCTCTGGTAGATAGCAGTGCGGGTGCAGTACAGAGGCAAAACAAGAAGTCCAGAAAGTGCAATAAACAGTGTTTTATTCACACTTGCACACAATAAGCGATAAACAGTCTCTTGGTGTTAATTCACACTCAGCAAACACAAAAAAGCAAAACCAAAGAGTCCAAAACCAGGTTCAATCACCTGTGAGATGTTTAGGTGCGGCGTTCGCACCTGGCGGTCGGCCCAGCCGCAGGATAATCCACCTTCAGGCTTCCAGGACGACTGCACGACTCCTTGCTGGGCTCATCCTTCCAGCCCAGAGAGCAACACAACACTAGCAGCAGCTCCAGGATAATCACAGCCACACCTGCTGATGTGGCTGCCTTTAAAAAGCCCCGCAAAGTCCGGCCTGGACCGTGGGGAGTAGGCACCCACCCAACTCTTTGCCTACTCCCAGTAAAAGCCGGCCCGGATTGGCTTTGCAGCCAAACTAACTATCAATGTCAAGCAGCACTAGCTGCTGCTGACACATAAAACCCGGCTCTCACCTCACCGAGGCCAGGAACCTCGGTGACACGTATCTTCCGTCCATGACGGCACCTTGCGCCCTCTTACAATATATATATATATATATATATATATATATATATTTATACACACACACACAGTGTATACATATATTTAATGTAAAATGGTCCTATATAAAATATGATAATATTTTCTGTATGTGCTTACCATATATTATTTTTTTTTTTAGATTTCCTTAAAGTCGATCTCCAGGTAAATATCCAATTGAGTAAAGTAATACTATCAATACAATAGCTGTCTTTTTCTGACTATTTGTGGCTGAAAAGTTAATAAATCTGTCATTCTGTTTTACCTCTCAGACTCCAATGCACAGAGCAGATTTGTAGTATTGAAAGTCATGTGGAGAAACACTTGATGCAGACCCACCAGAAGCAAACTCAGAAAGACCCTTTGGTGGATATTTAAAATGTGAAATATCTTACATCTACAGTCGTGGCCAAAAGTTTTGAGAATTACATAAATATTGGAAATTGGAAAAGTTGCTGCTTAAGTTTTTATAATAGCAATTTGCATATACTCCAGAATGTTATGAAGAGTGATCAGATGAATTGCATAGTCCTTCTTTACCATGAAAATTTACTTAATCCCAAAAAAAACTTCCCACTGCATTTCATTGCTGTCATTAAAGGACCTGCTGAAATCATTTCAGTAATCGTCTTGTTAACTCAGGTGAGAATGTTGACGAGCACAAGGCTGGAGATCATTATGTCAGGCTGATTGGGTTAAAATGGCAGACTTGACATGTCAAAAGGAGGGTGATGCTTGAAATCATTGTTCTTCCATTGTTAACCATGGTGACCTGCAAAGAAACGCGTGCAGCCATCATAGCGTTGCATAAAAATGGCTTCACAGGCAAGGATATTGTAGCTACTAAGATTGCACCTCAATCAACAATTTATAGGATCATCAAGAACTTCAAGGAAAGAGGTTCAATTCTTGTTAAGAAGGCTTCAGGGCGTCTAATAAAGTCCAGCAAGCGCCAGGATCGTCTCCTAAAGAGGATTCAGCTGCGGGATCGGAGTGCCACCAGTGCAGAGCTTGCTCAGGAATGGCAGCAGGCAGGTGTGAGGCGAAGACTTTTGGAAGATGGCCTTATGTCAAGAAGGGCAGCAAAGAAGCCACTTCTCTCCAAAAAAAAACATCAGGGACAGATTGATCTTCTGCAGAAAGTATGGTGAATTGACTGCTGAGGACTGGGGCAAAGTCATATTCTCCGAAGCCTCTTTCTGATTGTTTGGGGCATCAGGAAAAAGGCTTGTCCGGAGAAGAAAAGGTGAGCGCTGCCATCAGTCCTGTGTCATGCCAACAGTAAAGCATCCTGAGACCATTCATGTGTGGGGTTGCTTCTCATCCAAGGGAGTTGGCTCACTGACAATTTTGCCCAAAAACACAGCCATGAATAAAGAATGGTACCAAAACACCCTCCAACAGCAACTACTTCCAACAATCCAACAACAGTTTGGTGAAGAACAATACATTTTCCAGCACGATTGAGCACCATGCCATAAGGCAAAAGTGATAACTAAGTGGCTCGGGGACCAAAACGTTGACATTTTGGGTCCATGGCCTGGAAACTCCCCAGATTTTAATCCCATTGAGAACTTGTGGTCAATCCTCAAGAGGTGGGTGAACAAACAAAAACCCACTAATTCTGACAAACTCCAAGAAGTGATTATGAAAGAATGGGTTGCTATCAGTCAGGAATTGGCCCAGAAGTTGATTGAGAGAATGCCTAGTCGAATTGCAGAGGTCCTGGAAAAAAAGGGCCAACACTGCAAATACTGACTCTTTGCATAAATGTCATGTAATTGTCGATAAAAGCCTTGGAAACGTATGAAGTGCGTGTAATTATATTTCACTACATCACAGAAACAACTGAAACAAAGATCTAAAAGCAGTTTAGCAGCAAACTTTGTGACAACTAATATTTGTGTCATTCTCAAAACTTTTGGCCACGACTGTACACTGAGATTGGGACTTTAACCCATTAAGTACCGGGCCCACTTTTGGTTTTGCATTTTTATTTATTCTTCCCCATGCTCCAAAAGCCATAATTTTTTATGGCTATTTTGTGGGGTTATTGGAAAAAAAATCACAATTCCACAATTTTTGGGGGTTTTAAAATCACGGTGTTCTTATTCTGCAGCTCAATACGAAAACAGCGATACCAAACTTGTATAGTTTTTTTTTTTTTTTTGTTTTACTACTTTAAAAAAAATAAAAACATTTTGAAAAAATTCTTTGCATCGCCAATTTTCTGACAGCCATCTCATATTTCCATCCACAGAGCTGTATGAGGGCTTGTTTTTTTTTGCAGGATGAACTGTATTTTTTATTGGTACCATTTTGGTAGTGTCTCATCCTGTGCCTGCCTTAAGCCCTATTCACTCATCAGTGACTTCAATCGGTGATTGTCAGCCAAACCCAGGATCTGAGCCTATCCACAAAACGAACAAGAAAATGACATGTTCAATCTTTTTTGCGGCAATGCAGAAAGGACATACGGATGTGCTGTACAAATTTTTTAATGACCCATTTAAATGAATGGGTCCGCAGCATTAATTTTTAAAAAATTGGATCAGATGTGGAGCAAAAATACGGTCGTGTGAATGGTGCCTCATAAGCTCATACTACTAACTTTACAAAAATATTCTGCAGTTTGCAAACCAGCACCTGGATCTGAATACTTTTGTATTTGTATGTAATGGAACATTTTGTATAGCTACTGAGTTATTCGATAAAATGTATCTGTATAGCGCCACCTGCTGTTTGTTATTTTTCTTATTTCTTTCTCCTGCTCCATGAGATGGCCGCACATGCTCAGTTTCATCCTTCAGCTGCCTCCTGAGCTGTGATAGGGAGAGCATGGACACGCCCCCTTATCTGCAGCAGAGAAGACACTCCCCTTGAGCTGCCAGCTTGATATAAATCTAGCAGATCAATGTATGTGGTGATCTCTGGATCCATGTGAGGTACAGGGCTGGTTCTAGCTTTGTTGTTATTAGATTTTTATTATTTACATTCGTCATAGGACAACCCCTTTAATATCTTCTTTTTAGCGGACACAAGCAGTCTATAGAAATGGACACAATTGGCTTGATGCTTACTGGTTAATGACCACTAATATTAGGAAAGTAGTGAATAGTATATTCCTCCAAGGTGGCTCGGGGCACTGGATACATGTAAGTCTCGCAACCTGTGGCTCAAGTGGCCCAACTGCTTAAGGACTCTTTCACACTAGCGTTGTGAGGATCCGGCGTGCACTTCCGTCGCCGGAAATGCCCGCCGGATCCGTCACAACGCAAGACAACTGAAAGCATTTGAAGACTGATCAGTCTTCAAAATGCTTTCAGTGTTACTATGGCAGCCAGGATGCTATTAAAGTCCTGGTTGCTGTAAGTAGTGGGGAGCCATGGGAGCAGATACTTACAGTCCGTGCGGCTCCCAGGGCAATCCACAATGACGTCAGAGCGCCCCATGGGCATGGATCACGTGATCCATGCGATCCATGCTCATGGGGTGCTCTGACATCATTGTGGAGCGCCACGGGACTCGGGAGTCGCATGGACGGTAAGTATACTTCTCCCCTGCCTCCGTTCACATACTGAACGGAAGACATCCTGATGCATCCTGAACGGATTTCTCTCCATTCAGAATGCATTAGGATAATCCTAATCAGTATCTTTCCGTCCTAGAGCCCAGAGGACGGAACTCTAGGACGGAAAGGAAAAGGGCAAGTGTGAAAAGGGCCTAACAGATGGCATTTACTATGCATTAGGTAGCTTCCACCTCTTCCCCATATTATGCACACTGAGTATATCTGATGAAAGAGACATACCGATTCATTATGTATGGCTCCTACTGCCCATGCAATTTCTGCTGCCACCAAAGCGGCATTTGTCAGGGGAGAAACGAGCGTGGATCCGTCTACTTTTTCAGCATGTCTTTGAACCGCTTGGCAGTCGGACTCTATTATATCTCAGTACAGACATATCATTTCAGCATCCAAATTAGAAACGAGGATATTTCCGCGTACTATGTTTTCAATAAAGAATCTCTCTATTTTTTTTTTATTTTTTTTTGGTACAGTAATAGTAAATGACAAGTGAACTTCATCTGAACCATAGGTCATGAAAGGATTTCGTATTGGCATTTTTAATCTACAAAGTCTGGTGCCAGAAAATCAATATGTTTCAGTTGCAGCATTCGAATGCAATTTTCTTCATGTAACAGGTTTTTTTTTTTGTTTTGCATTTTTTTTTCTTTACGTAATGAATAATTCCAATGTCTTGTATGAAAACGGCCGCTGTATTGCAAGGTAATGGCATCAATAACACAGTACATGTAAACAGAAAATGAACAAAAAAATCATTCAAGGCCCCTTTCAAACGGGTGTGCTTTTCATCAGCGCGATTACAGGTTCCATTCACATTATCGGATTGAACCATGCTGCATAACCAAGGTGCTGACAAGCCTTGATTACCCAATAACTCCTGTATTCCTTTCAGGCAGGTTCACCGAGAGGACAGGAATGCAAGGCCTTCCTGTGGGGCAGACTGCCTTCCACAGAGACCAAGTCAATGAAATCCAATGCCCTCACACTTCTGTTCTCTAAACTGAGCTTTGCATTTCCTGCTAAGCAATTATGACTTTTCCTCCTTTGTTCTCATCGCGGTTCTGATAACAATTAATTGTGCGTGAGAGGAGCCAATCTAAACATTTTCCACTCCTTTGTTCGTAACGCTGCGAGAGGACGCTTGATCCCTCTGTGCTCCAAATCGAGCCTGCTCTCTTTTTCCCATGCTGCTACAGTATCAACAAATCCTCTTTTCACAGGCGTTTCGGAAAGAGTGGAAAATGAAGAGGGCGTCCAATCCTTGACATCTCATCCAGCACTCTCCAAGTGTTTAACATTAGTTAATACTATTAAACACAGGAGTGCATAAGAGCACTCCACTTGAAAGATAGGCTATTTGGAAGGTTCGAGTCTCATTGAGCCTCAAGTGGGATTGTTTTTCAAAGTCACTCAGGAACTAATGAAAGGGAAAGGAAACTTATGGCATTTCTTGCTTTGCCAAGAAGATATACACGACCTGCTGCTGACTGGAATTTCTCCATCATGTAGAGGAATAATATCTGAGACACAATGTCCGACTTAAACAAATCACGTAAAAATGCAATCAGTAACATGAGCAGTGCGCGCAGGCTGCACATCCTGGGCCTCCATAAAAATACTTACCATTCCCGCACTGTGTAAAGCCACAGGACTCACCAACAGAGCTCTAGAGGGTTAAAGACTATATTTCAGCCATTGGTTCCTCTTTTGACAGTGATAAAAAGCCGTGCGACATCCGTTTTAAGAACCAATTAAAGTCTATGGGGCTATTCACCAGCCATTCTGTGAACAGCAGTCATCATAAAAATATAGGATATGTCCTGCTTTTGGCCATTCTCACAGCCAGACAGACACTACCGAAATCAATGAGCCTGTCTTTAATGGCAGTTTAGACAGGAGTGCAACCATTTATTGGCTAAATGTCTATTCTTGTCCGCAATTGCGGACAAGAATAAGACATGTTCAACCTTTTTGAGGGGGCCACGAAACGAAGTACAGATGTGGACAGCACACGGTGAGCAGTCCGTATATTTTGAGGCCCCATCGAAATGAATTGGTTTGCATTGCTCCGTAAGATTGCGGAACGGATGCAGACTCAAATACACGGTCGTGTGAATGGGCCCTTACCCTGCAGATTTTCACAATTAAAATCTGCATGTAATATGCATCGTGTGCATGTGGCCTTAGTCTCCATTTTCCTTCAGCTGATGCCAAAGTTTCCTACAGGGTCAGTTTTAAGGCTATATTTACACGTCCGTGTGTGTTTTGCGGTTCCACTGATCCGCAAAACACGGACACCGGCAATGTGCGTTCCACATTTTGCAGACCGCACATTGCCGGCACTCTCATAGGACATGTTCTATATTTTTCGGGAACGCGATTGCGGGCCCGAAAGTGCGGATCCGCAATTGCGGACCCGGGCGGGACATCGTCTGTCCCCATTGAAAATAATGGGTCTGCAATTCCGTTCCGCAAAATGCGGAACAGAATTGCGGACATGAATGGGGCCTAACACTGGATGTTTTCCCAAGCCAGAAGGAGACTGTGGGGGTCATTTATGATTTGAGATTGTTTTTGCATTGTTTGGTTGCATCAAATTTATGAAATGATGCGCGGTTTTCATGTATTTCGTGCAACTGTACTGTGTTGTGTTGTATGACTAAGACCTCTTTCACACGAACGATACGGATTAGGTCCAGATGCGTTCAGGGTGTGTTAAGTGAAATTTGCACCATTTTAAAAGCAAGTTCAGTCAGTTTTGCCTGCGTTTGCGTTCAGTTCTTCAGTTTTTTCCATGCGGGTGCAATGCATTTTGATTTGGTTTACAAACATCTCTAGCAACCATCAGTGAAAAACGCATTGCATCCGCACTTGCTTCCGGATGCAATGCATTTTTCACTGAAGCCTTATTAACTTCTATAGGGCCAGGGCTGCGTGAAAAACGCAGAATATAGAACATGCTGTGTTTTTCACGCAACGCAGAACTGATGCATGAAAAAAAAAAAAAAACGCTCATGTACACAGATCCATTGAAATGAATGGGTCAGCATTTAGTGCGGGTGCTATGCGTTCACGTCACGCATTGCACCCGCGCGGAAAACTCGCTGTAAAAGGGGCCTAAGTCTTACCTGGTGCAGGATGACACTTTGCTGTGACTTTTCTGCAAAATGTGCCATAATCCAGGTCTAATCTAACTTTTTTGCCTTAAATATAGACCACTGAAAAGTGGCGTGTTTCCTAAATGTCGCAAAAAAGTCGCAATTGAAATGTCGTGTGACATTTTTTAGCAAAAACCTGATGTATCTGGTTTGATAAGTGTCCAACTGTGTGGCTATGGATACTGGACACATGCACAGCTCTGTAATTTGTTTATTAGCTCAAAAAAAGAACTGGCTGGAAAGAACTGATAAATCTGAACAGTGCCTAACCAACTCTGGACCTCATTCATGGAAACTAATGCAGACAAGAAATAGTTTGACATAGTACACAATCATATTTATTTAACGCATTTATATAGCGATATTATATTCCGCAGCGCTTTACAGACATTACCATCAAACTGTCCCCAATGGGGCTCACACTCTAAGTTCCCTATCAGTATGTCTTTGGAGTGTGGGAGGAAACCGGAGAACCCGGAGGAAACCCACGGAGAACATACAAACTCCATGTAGATGTTGTCCTTGGTCGGATACAAACCTAGGACCCCAACGCTATGTGCTGCCCATTACTGCTTCTACTTTCATTTTCCTACATATGCAAAAAGAAAACCAAAAAGTTGAAATCTGAGAGGCTGTTTGTAGCATCTCCATTTCTTGCCAGGAATAGTTGAGGCCAGGTGCACCTTTATTGGGTTTCTGAGCTGTAATCTTGGGACTGTGATTCTATTGTACTTAAATGTAATGCTTACAAAGAGTGAGTACAGGGACATCTTGAGTATGTTATGTTCTTTTCAAGTACATTTCAGCAGTTTTTCAGGGATCCTCTTTTGTATCACAGCCAGCCTAGATAATATATCTTCACCGGCATCTATAATTCTTTCAGAATGCTACATACTTGTACATTTTGTGACAAGGTATGTTAGGCTAATCTAAGCAAAGAGAACAACATGTGAAATGTATTTTAAAGTTACGGAGATTTTACACCCTGTGAATGTCTAGATGGTCAAAGCCTTAAAGGGAATATACTAACAACAGGCAGGTTTACATCAACAACAAAACTTGAATATTTTAGCAAGTTTTCTGCTTCACATCTACTCGCTTCCCAGTTCTATTGAATAGTTGATAAGCTGGTGAGCAAACTAAACATTTACCTGGTGCCCTCCTTTTGCAGACCTGCCAATTTTCGGGCTACTCTTCTGTCATCCAAGATGGCTGCACCACTTCTCAGACTATCTGATGCCTACTGTGCATTTAGTAGTCCAAGATGTCCGATCAGACCCCACCCCAAAGATCAGCGACCCCCCACCCCACACCACTCAGATCCATGCAGACCTCAGATCAGAACCCACAAATCAGACTCCCCCACTTAGATCCCTGAAGATCACAGATCAGACCCCCCACTCAGCTATCTGCAGACCTCATATCAGACCCTACCCCCCACATCCCTGCAGACCTCAGATGAGACAAAAAATAATAATGATATAACAACTCACCCTTCCAGCTGACTGTGAGGCTGTACCCTTAACCAACTGTGCTAAAGCAGTGAAAGGTTGAAAACACTTTGAGGCAGAATAAAACATATTTCCCAACTCAAAATATAGCGAGCAGAATAAATTTGATTGCAGCAGACCTGTGGTACATATATTTTATGGGTATATGGACATGCTGCATATTACATGCAAATTTTCCACCTGGATTTTCAAGCAGAAGATCTCCAGGTTAAGGGCTCATTTACACAACCATATCCATTTTTGCGGACCACAAAACACGGATACCGGCCATATGCATTCCGCATTTTGCGAATAGTAGAATTGTCCTATCCTTGTCCGTTAATTAGACAAGGATAGGACATGTTCTATATTTTGTGGGTGTAACGGAACAGACATATGGATGCAGACAGCGCATGGAGTGGTGTCCGCATCTTTTGTGGCCCACCCAAAGTGAATATGTCCGCATCCGACCCACAAAAAATGCAGTTCGGATGCAGACAAAAAATACGCTCGTGTGTATGAGCCCTAATACAGTAACAGCTAAGTAGGTGACATTTTCAAAATCTCACAGTGCGGAAATTCTCTGCGCAGAAATTGACCTGCAGTGCGGAGTTTGAAATCCCCAGTGTGTCAATTGTTTGAGCGGATTTTTAGTGCAGATTTCATTGTTTGCAATGCAAAAGATGAGAGCTGGGACAAATCTGCAAGAAAATCTGCAAGTGGAAAATCGCACTAAAAGCTGCTCATAATGGTCCTTAACAGCAAAGTACAAAGAAAACGTCCTTTGCAGGCCATAGAGCTCTGAGTAAGAACATGGATTACCCTGCAGCACTCTGTAAATAAATTCTTTGGAGATGAGACGTCTTTAGTAAACTCGCCCATGCAGCGAGCCATTGACACTCATAAGTCACCCGTTTAGTGCTGTTATGACACATAGTGACATGACCTGTGCACGGAGGATGCAGCAAGCTGCTTTGGTTAAAGATATGACCCCTAGCTCTGTAGGGGGTTTGCGTCCAATGTTGCAAATAAATCTCACAGCTACGGAAAACATTCTTAGTCTCCTTTTGCGAATGCTGAAAGCACGATGCAGAACGCGGGGCCCTAGTCTTGGATTCTATTACACGTTTTATAGAGGCATAATTATTACATAAATAGCATCTCTTACATTAATTGTTAGTACAACCTTAAACAACAAACATCTTCACTTAGATTTTCAATAAAAAAAAAACTATTTACATTCATTGCCAACATAGTTTTCAGCATATTTTAGTACAGTATTAAAAAGGTAATCTCATTTTCATGTTTATGGAGCACATCTATGAGATTTAACTTTCTCAGTCAGATCTAAATAAACTTGCATGCAAAATCAAGCAGAGGTTTATTTCAACATTGCATGCTAATATAAGAAGCTGAACATATGTGGTCAGCCTGGTGGCTCAGTGGTTAGCCTACTGCCTTGCACCACTGGGGTCCTGGATTTGAGTCTTGGCAAAGGCAATACCTGCAGGGAGTTTGTATGTTCTCCATATCTTTCCTCCAAGAACTGTATAAAACCAGCTGTACCCCTTTGGATCTGATCTGCCTTTTTAGCTCTTCAGGAAGAACCGGTCAAAGAAATGTATTGGCTTAAAGAGGACCTATCACCTCTTCTGACATGCCTGTTTTAATAGCTACATGCATTTGCCATGTAATAACAATTCTGGAGCATCTATTCTTATGTGGGAACTGGATAAAATGATTGACAAATTTTGGGGGGAAATTATCAAGCCGTGCATTCCATAACTCTGTCTTTAAAGAGTCGCAAAAAAGTGCACTGCATCTTTTCTGGGGTCAAGTGCAAACATTTTGAGACTTTTTGCATTTTTACATCACTCCTTCCAGTTTTGAAAAGTTGGTGGGAAAGTGTCCATGGTTAGATATGTTAATCAGTTTCACTCATTTTTTTTTTAAGTTGCAAAAAAAGGAGGACTTTAGACGCAACTTTAACAAACTACGTAAGATGTTTGATAAATTTGGCACAGAGTATTCCAAAGCAAAGAAAACTGGCATCAAATATTACCCTCATGATAAATCCTCCCTTAGTTTTTCAGCATGTTCTTTATATTCTATCAATGTAAGGCCCCAATTTATACAAATTAAAAAAAAACATAGCTGCTAGGGTTGTGGAATCAGTTTGTTTCTAATGGTTGAAGTCAGAGTGTGCAAAGATGGAAATGGAATCTCAGTCAGAGTCAAAAGTTTGGTTTACCAACTCTACAAAACCCTGTTAACAACCCGATGTTTCCAACGGGATTGGGTAGAGGTATCCTCTTGGGGACATCTGCTGCATCATGCCCACAGATATGGCCGGTACTAGTGAATGGGGTCTTATAACCACATCAATTTTTCTTTTGTGTGGGACATATCCTCTGCAGCATGGTACCAGTACAATCAGTTTAATACATTCTTAGCCACCTCCAAATGTTAGTGGCCCAATGTTCTAAATCACAGGCTCCAGCTTTCACGGTATCCGTAATGTAATTCTTTTTTCTCCTACAGAAGACGACGATTTAAGACCCACTGTCATTTATGTCTGACTAGGAGGCAAAACTCAGTAGGGAGCTCTCAGGGAAGAATTGCTCTATAGGGCTTGAAATTGCTCACTTCATACTGCAATTTTGTAAATTACAAGAAACAAGTAGAAACAAGGACTGAAAAGATGGTAAAGAACTCAGCGTGAATCTATAAGAGGGACTAGACTGACATTTGGTGGTGTTTTGGACATTAATTTTTTGACATTTGGTGGTGATGACACTTGGTGTTGTGGTTTTTCTGTATTGTATTCTGCTAACTTATCTGCCTCCCCTGAGAATTTTGTCCTTTCTATATTTCATGGGTCAAAATATAAAAGAATAACTATTCCACAACATTTTATAATGAAGGTGAGGCTAGCAATACTAAGATATTGTAAAAAGCACAAACCTTCATCAAAGGCCCAATGGGCAGATATATTCAAGTACATCATAAGAACTCAAGATTGCTGCTGAAACAGATCAATAAATTGAGATCCTTTGGCTTCCAGTTTTACAGATTCCCCATAACTGCTTATCAAATCCTTTGTGAGATACTCATTTCTGATAAACTAAGAACTGATTTTAATATGTGTTTCACAATTTTTCTCCTTGCTCCAATGTATCTTGGTCTTTTGGCCATTTTTGTCTTACTTTGTCCCCCAACGCGACTGTCCTTATTGCGGTGTATAGTTCTTTTGGTCTGGTAAGACTCACGCGCTTACTTTGTTGAGGGCAAATATTATTCTTCTTAATGCAGATGGATTCCAAATTCTTTGCAATGTTACTTTTGTTGGGTTTGATATTTTTTGTAAACATCTCATGTAATCTTGGTTATATCGGCCGCCTATGCCCACCAATACTCCGCTACTTTGGACAGGCACAGGAGCCGCTCCACTCATGCTGTTTTTGATCCAGCGCTCCAGCAGTGTGCTGCGTCCTGTGTGTCCCTTGTAGTAAATGTATTTTGATTTTCTTCATTGAACCTCAACTCATTCTGCAGCACTGCAAGGTTTAATTCATCATGTATTTCTGTGTGCTGCTGCTAGACTGTTTCTAATGTGTCAATTAGTTTCTGCTACATATGCCGTGCTGTTTGTCTTATTCTCTGCATGAGCAATAGGTTCACTAGTCTGCTAGTCCTTCTAAGGTGCACTGTACCTGATTGTATGTCCATGTACCGACTTCTGATTTCTGGATTCTAACCCTCCGCTGCCTGATGTGCCCAAAATTTGTGCCCGTTTACTATATTGACTCTTTGCTGCCTGCCCTGACCTCAGACCTGTTTCTTATATTTGCACATACTCTACCTGCCCTTGGCTTATAACTGGCTACAAGTTTGCCTGTTCCTTCGGTGCTATGCACCGGTGTCTCTTGCAGGGCTGTGGAGTCGGAGTCGAGGAGTCGGAGTCGGAGGCAATTTTGGGTACCTGGAGTCGGAGTCGGCAAAAAATGGACCGACTCCGACTCCTACTAGATTTAAATTGGAATAAAAAAAAATTGGAATAAAAAAAAGCAAGTTTAAATGTCCCAATTCGGATAAAGTTATAATTAATTACTTCTCTACTGTAAGAATAAAGGCCGATGCATGCAGTGTGTCACGTTACCGCTAAACAAAGACGTTAAGTGACCGTGAAGAAGCTTTTCATATGCTTTACTATGCAGTTAAAGGGACACTGACAGGCTGATATATCTGCTGGTATTCATCAGAGGATTAGGAATACAACTAGACGACTGTTACCCCCGGTTGAGGTTTACTTGTGTTTAAAAATGTTTTAATCAATATGAAAATTCTCTACCTTTGTGCCCAAGGGGGCAGGCGCACATGTAGAGTACTGGCAGCACTAGACAGGACTAGGTAGCGAGGAGGAAGAGAGAAAGCTGGCACAGCCTCAGCATAGCCAGACGAGGCTGTTGCCAGCACTCTACACGTGCGCCTGCGCAGGAATTCAGCGTTCGGCTAGCTTGAAAAAAAAGGCCAGTGCAGTGAATAATAACGAGGGGAACAGCGCTGGGAAGCTGTACTCGGGCGCGGCTGGGCACAAAGCCGCAGGAGACGCTGCCCCATTGGGCACAAAGATAGTGAATTTGCATACAGATTAAAATGTTTTTAAACACAAGTACAGCTTAACTGGGGGTAACATTAGTATAGTTTTATTCCTAATTCTCTGATGAATACCAGTATATATATATATCTTTAGCTGGAAAATCAGCCTGTCAGTGTCCCTTTAAGGAGCGGCAACTCTTACACTTTCCATTGTCTTGTGGTCTGCTGTTACAGGGAACCCATGGTTATCCTAGCCTCTCACTGATAACTGATTAAGGACTGGAGACACTTGTATAAGTGAAGGGAATGGATAGTCAATAGTTCAAGACTGAAGCTGTAAACCATTTGAAAAACTGCTATCATTCAGCTAAGGCTATAAAACATGTAAACTCAGATTGTAAGCTTAAATTTTAAACATGACTATGGAATTCTACTAGGAAAATCATGTTTTAAAATAAATGCCCCTTCCCCTGCCCCTTCCTGGATCCTCCCACTGCTCTATCTTCAGCAGAAGATCAGCACACAAAGGAGAAGGCAGCAGCTTCTGCTCAGCTACCTCTCTGTGCTAGAGGAGATTAGAAGAACTTGGTGGAACAGCTTCGTATTTGCATATTAAATACAGAGGAGTCGGAGTCGAGGAGTCGGAGTCGGAAGTTTCAAAATCTGAGGAGTCGGAGTCGGAAAATTTATCTACCGACTCCACAGCCCTGGTCTCTTGACCCTTGTGGGTCAGCAGACAACTACATAGAGACTACTCCAAGAGGTAGCTGCTTGGTTTGCTATCTGCAGCAAAGTGCAGATCCCTGTATATAGGTCGAAGGGTGAAAACCAGACAGCCCCCAGAATAACGCCCTTAGGTTTAGCCCAAAGCCAAATCGGTTGCTTGGCACAGGTTTATACAACTAAGAAAATTAAACATTTCCTAATGATAAATAATTAAAATCATAACAACAGAGCTGAAACACTTAACCTCTTAGTGACCAAGCCTGTTTTGGCTTTTATGACCAAGCGTTTTTATTCCTTCTTTCATCGTCGCGTTCCAAGAGCTATAACTTTTTTATTTTTCCGTCTATATAGCTTTATGAGGGCTTGTTTTTTACGGGACAAGTTGTGGTTTTTAATGACGCCATTTTGGGGTACACATAACTTTCTGATCAACTTTTATTAACTCTTTTTGGGAGGAAGATGGGAAAAAAAGCAACACTGCCACTGCGTTTTTACGTTATAAAATTTACGGCGTTCAATTTTCGGTATAAATAACATAATATCTTTATTCTCTGGGTCCGTACGATTACAGTGATACCAAATACATATAGTTTTTTTATGTTTTACTATTTTTTTGCAATAAAACCCCTTTTTTTAAAGAAAAAAATGAGTTTGCATTGGCGCTTCCCAAGACCCATAACTTTTTTATTTTTTTTTCTGTAGTTGTGTGAGGGCTTGGTTTTTGCGGGACGACTTGTATTTTTCATTGGGATCATTTTGCAGTAAATGGCGCTTTTTGATCGCAAAAGATTCCCATGGTGAGTGCCGCCTCCTGTTATTAATCCTTCAATTATAATCGCTTTTTGATCGCTTGTTAAGTTTTTTTCGGTGGAAACGAAGAATAAATTATCAATTCTGTCTTTTTTATTTTTTTTTACGGCGTTCACTGTAGCGGATAATTTATGTGATATTTATATAGTCTGGGTCGTTACGGACGCGATAATACCAAACATATGGGGGAGGAGTTTTTTTTTCATTTTTTTTATTGAAAACGTATTTTCAATGGAAAAAAGCGCATTTTTTATTTTATGGATTTTGATTATTTAATAAATGTGTTTTTTTTTTCCTTTCTTTTTTTTACCACTTAATAGTCCCACAAGGGGACTATAACATACAGTATTTTGATTGCTTTTAAAATGTAATGCATTATGTCTATAATGCATTACATTTCAATAGCAATGCTATTCCAAGATTGATCAGCAGGAAATCAGTGAAGACAGGCTCGGGGCCCTGACCGGAAGCCAGTTAAGGCTTCCCAACACATCAGCACCCCGCAATCTCATTTGCGGGGTGCTGATGCGAGACAGAGGGAGTGCGCTCCCTCTGTCACCACTTTACTTGCGGCGGGCGCCATTGCGCCCGGCATGTAAAGGGTTAAACAGCCTGGATCGGCACTCCTGCCGGTCCGGGCTGTGAGAGCCAGGCCCGCGCTCTCCGCTGCACGGAAGACCCGTGCAGTGCTTAGACTGGGCCGCCGTCAAAACCCGACCGCCCAGCCTAAGGCCTCTTAGTGACCGCTGTAAAAAGGCGTATGAGTGGTCACTAAGGGGTTAAAGGGAATCTGCCAGCACCAAAACATCTATCAAAATAGAGTAATCAGTGCACAGTGTAAGTGATACCGAGTCTGGTCATGTAATTTTTATCTTCATACTCACAAACTAGCTCCTATGCTCACACACATAATGGAGAGGACTCAAAGATGAGTCCTCTTAATGCATTTTGCTGCTGGTTTGTGGCAGCACAGCATCAAAATGCAATTGAGTATGAAGATAAAGATGACATAACCGGAATGAGCACTACTTACACTAGACACTGCTTACTCTACTTTGTGGGGTGTATTGGAGCCGACAGGTTCCCTAAAACAAGCATCCATAAAGATTATAACTACACAGCAGGGCAATAGGACACACAGCAAGTTACACAGGTAATGCACACAATGAATAGCACTCAAATAAAGTTGGATACAATTTACTTTAGTGGAATTATTCTGTGACACCAACCTTTGTTACTGTATTATCAGATATTGCACTCAAAACATACAAGAGAATGTATAAATGGGAAATGACAAGATAAAACCGAATACAACAGCACAAGAATAACAGCTTCAAGCAAAGGAGATTCATCATGCAAGAGTGAAGAGGTGAGAAGAAAGTGGCTCCGTAATAGTAACATGTTGTGGGTATGGAAGCAAAGTCTATAAAATGGCAAATAAAAGACTGGAAAGTGAGAAAGTCATTGCTGACTGCAAATGAACAAAACATGCATACAAAATAGTGTACTTTTGACTGCAGTATATAATTGTATCTAAATATATAATTGTATATCTCTATCTATCTATCTATCCATCTATCTATCTATCCATCTATCTATGAATTTCTGCCTGCCTGTTCTTTATTCATGGCCAAACAGCTGGAGCAATCTGCACCACATTTGGCATATAGGTAAATCAGGTGCTAAGAAAGGTTGTAGACTGACTACTGCTCTTGAGATATTTACATAATATGGCACCATTACCAGTGGAGTACACACAATCCATGGGGCCCCAGTGCAAAACTGATCCATGGGGCCCCCTCCTTGTCGCCGCCCCCCCCCCCAACCTGCCTCCACCCCCTGTACGTGCTCAGGACTCTAAAGCGCCGGCCGAGAAGGGTAAGTATATTAACCACCTCAGGACCGCATAACGCACGGACGCCGGCATCTCGCGAGAGCCGAGATTTGCTGTGAACGCACAAACTTGTGCCAAATTTTTTTTTCTGTGAACTCGCTATGCCCCTCACGGAATACCTTGGGGTGTCTTCTTTCCAAAATAGGGTCACATGTGGGGTATTTATACTGCCCTGGCATTTTAGGGGTCCTAAAGCGTGAGAATCCAAATGCGTAAAAATACCCTGTGAAATCCTAAAGGTACTCCTGGGAATTTGGGCCCCTTTGCACATCTTGGCTGCAAAAAAGTGGCACACATGTGGTATCGCCGTACTCAGGAGAAGTAGGGCAATGAGTTTTGGGGTGTATTTTTATATATACCCATACTCTGTGTGAGAAATATCGCTGTAAACGACAACTTTTTAATTTTTTTTTATACAAAGTTGTCAGTTTACAGAGATATTTCTCTCACCCGACATGGGTATATGTAAAAATACACCCCAAAACACATTGCCCTACTTCTCCTGAGTACGGCGATACCACATGAGTGACACTTTTTTGCAGCCCGGGTGCGCAAAGGGGCCCAAATTCCAACAAGTACCTTTAGGTTTTACATGGCTGCTCACAATTTAGCCCCGCCCAAAATGCCAGAACAGTAAACACACCCCACAAACGACCCCATTTCGGAAAGTAGACACCCCAAGGTATTCACTGAGGGGCATAGTGAGTCCGTGGGAGATTTTTTTTTTTTTGCCAGAAGTTAGCAGAAATGGAAACTTTATTATATATATTTTTTTTCCTCAGAAAGTGTCATTTTCCGCTAACTTTTGAAAAAAAATGAAATGATACATGAACTCACCATGCCCCTCCGCGAATACTTTGGAGTGTCTTCTTTCTAAAATGGTGTCATTTGGGGGGTATTTATACTATCCTGGCATTCTAGCACCTGAAGAAACATGACAGGTGCTCAGAAAGTCAGAGCTGCTTCAAAATGCAGAAATTCACTTTTTTGCACCATAGTTTGTAAACGCTATAACTTTTACCCAAACCAATAAATATACACTTATTGGATTTTTTTTATCAAAGACATGTAGAACAATAAATTTAGAGAAAAAATTATATAGAAATGTCATTTTTTTGCAAAAATTTCGGTCATTTTTGATTAATAGCAAATGTCAGCAGCAATGAAATACCACCAAATGAAAGCTCTATTAGTGAGAAGAAAAGATGGTAAAATTCATTTGGGTGGTAAGTTGCATGACGGAGCTATAAACGGTGAAAGTAGTGTGGTGCAGATTTGTAAAAAGTGGCCTGGTCATTAAGGGTGTTTAAGCTAGGGGGGCTGAGGTGGTTAAAGGGGTTGGCCGTGTGGATACGAGGAGCACTGGGCTGTGGCGTGCCTAGGGTGTTTAGCACCCGGGGCAGGTCCTTTCTCTGGCAACCCCTTCCAAGCCCCAATACTTGACCACATACCTCTTACATCCAGGGACATCTCCTGTCATGTACAGCTTTTCTATCCTCTTCTGCTCCATTTGACCCAGAACGCCATGACAAATTCAGCCGCAATTCTTTTGTCTCTAGAGTTTGTAACACAGACACGTTAGATTTCTAGTTTTTCTATCAACTTCCCCATCCTGGTCATCCTGCTGCCATTCCCAATACTGTGCCCGTTGTGCCTCCCAATGCCCCAGGTACTATACTGCTGAAAAAATAGGGACCCCAGTAGACATAATTAGGGTCATTTATCAAACTGGTAAAGTAAAATCAAAACTGGATTTCCAAAAGAGCTGTGAAAAATGAAAGGTGGAATCTGATTGGCTGCTATCGACAAAGAAGCCAGTTCTAGTTTACACTAGTTTGATGAATTACCCCAAATGTACCTATAGTGTCCGCAGCAACTATAATGTCCCCTAGAGTGCCCCCAGTAATAATAACACCCTATATTGTGCTCCAGGCAATAATCCCTATATAGTGTCCCCAGAAATAATAGAATTGCCTCTACAGTGCTTCCCCAATAGCAACGCCCCCCACACTGCCCCCATATAGTAATTTCCCCCACACTGCCCCCATAGTTATCCTCCCACAGTAATTTGCCACCCTACAGTAGTGTCCCCCACACTGCCCCCATAGTAATCCTCCCACAGTAATTTGCCCCCCTACAGTAGTGTCCCCCACACTGCCCTCTACAGTATTGTCCCCCACACTGGCCCCATACAGTAATTTCCCCCCCACAATCATTTGCCCTCACATAGTAATTCCTCCAATCATCATTTACCCCCCACACAGTATCCAACCATAATATTTTTCCCCCACATGTCCTCCTGTGTCCCCCTTATGTCCCCCAAAGTTGGCACATAAAAATAAAAAAAAGATAAAAAAAATACCTAAAAGCTAAATACTCACCTGCGCTTGCTTGCAGAGAAGGCGCGCGCTCTTCACTGTTCTGCTGCATCCCAGCACAGACGTGCGCAATGATGTCATCACGCACGCCTGCGCCGGGATTTTAATACCGCATAGGGCTCAGGACTCTTAGGCCTGAAGCCTATAGCGGTGATCGGCAGCTGGGCAGGGAACTATGCGCTCCCGTGCCCCACCGCAGTATGGTGTCGGTGTATACTTGAGATCCCTGGGCGCCGCTCTACATGTCCAGATAGTTATCTTACAATGTTCGGACCCATGAAAGGTCCTCTTTAACCCTATGACCAGAAAAGGGTTGTGCATGCAAGCCATCCAATAAATATTGATGAACTAAAACACATTTGCAGGGAGGAATGGTCCATAATTCGTCCTCCACTGGATGGGGACAAGTGATGGCTACTGATATTGCTCATCCTTTTACAGCTTAACTGTTTGTATGCTCCACCAATGATTAATTAGACAGTTTTGTTTGCTCATCGGGTAATTGGCTACACATTTACATGGGCCTATTATTGGGAACAAGTCTTCATAGTAACGTTTGTTCCCGGTAATCTGTCCGACAATTGTGCGGTGTAAATCTCTTAACATTTTGATATCAGTGACATAAAACCCCAAAGCCGAACCGAGAGCAAAGTTTGATTAAGTTTGGGAAATTACAGCTTAAAATATAATGTCATCTATATTGTGAGAAACAAAAGTCACCTCCAAAAATTTCATGTCCAGATGTTGGTGGATGATAGTGACTCCAATGCAAAATGGAAAGCAGGGGAAATGGTGGCAACCCTGGAGAATCAAAAAATCTAAAATATTTTAAGATGTTATCCCGCTTTAGCCCCACCATACACCCACTGTATTTTCTGTCTCTATCGGATGGAGACAAGTTGTATTTTCCCTGTACTGCTGTAATTCTTCAGGTTGTCCTTCACCTTTCTAGACATGTACATTCATCTCAACAGTACATGCATGTTAATAGAGGAAGAAGTTATTACAAGCTAAACCTTTTCTTTTCCTCTGGTAGCGGTCCTACGCATTCCCTTTTCAGTCAACAGTCCTAATGGAAATTCAAGTATGCTTCAATAAAAGACACGTTTTGTCCAATATCTTAATTCACTTCTCTGAAATACTATATGTAAGTGCCTGTGTAACTCTTGACAGTATTTTTTTTTTAGAACTGCCAGAAGTAAAAGAGAATTTAGTTCACAGGATGAAGATTACAAAAATCGCATTAAGTATATAGAGATGTGTCTGCCTTAGAGCTACTGTTAGCAGCTTTTCAGATACCCAAGGTTTCCACTTCAAACAATATACTCCTGGTAGATGGAAATATTCTTCAGAGATGGTGGCTAACCTGGAGATGTTCTACCTGCATTTGTTCTGCCTACCAATATCTTGGTTTCTTACATGCTGGCCTTCAAGAAGGGGCTAAAATGGCTGTGACAAGCAGATTGGAATGAGCAGACTTCAAAAGGCAGAGGACGGAGGACATTTGTGACAGCAGCTAAAGCTGAACCATTGGCACTTTTTTCCTTCCTCTACTCCTGGTGGCCTATAAGACATTCCATTGTAATGTGATACACTCTCCAAAGTAGCCGAGGGATTATGAATCACAACACAACTAAATTTAATTTGCAATAGGAGAATAGTAATCGCACAGGAGAAAGAAAACACTAACATTTAAAACCATTAGTGAGTTACAGATTAAACTGCTGCACCGGGACAAAACCAATGTTCTTTGTGGCTTCCCGTTTATGCTTTTCAATGTAAGCATTGTTCTAAGGCCATATTTTCTCTCCCCGATCCTTAAATGGCAATAAATTAGACTCTGGACAGCCATACAAGCTGCTACTAGATGTGAATGTGAATGTGTCTGTAAAAAAGACTGACTTTCAATCAAAGTCTATTGAAAGAACTGTTGGGTTTTCTAAAGAAGCATGTTGTGCCTATTAACCAACTTACAAAAGAGGCCATTTTCCTGATTTATGGGAAGTTGCTATAGAGATCTAGTTGTGTAGATTGGCAGGTGAAGCCTGTACTCACCATTCCCCAAGGTTAGTCTTCATTATACAAGAGAATACATAGCACTGCATAGACTTAATAAAACAAATAACTCACCCAGGATCCCCTACAATTATTGTCTGCACATAAAAGCAGAACCGACGAGCTGCAGAATATACACACACACACAGATATAATCAATACAACTGCAGATATTGTACCTCAAAAGACTAATTACTGCAAAACTTTGCATTAAATTCTGGCTTCATAGAACAGCCAGTACTCCCGACATCAAGAATAAACGGAAGTAAGCAATTCATGGAAAAATGTCGGCATTATGGCAGCTTTACAGATAAAAGCTAAAATTTCTTAAGAATGACGCAAAAAACGGATCAAATTTCCCAGTTTTTCTGCTGCTAAATGTAGTGAATGCAGTTACCAAGTTTAAAGTGAAAATCCACTGTTGGAGAAACCATTTTGTTATTTTTATATAATTCTGTATATGGTATGGTATGGTATATTTTGTGAGTTCACTTTTTTTTATATATTAGTATGGTGGTTTATTATGTGCATTTATTTTTTAACATTTATTTTTTAGATCCTGTTATGAATGCCATCAGAGCCATTATTATTATTGATTTTGTACCCTTTGGAGTCTGCAGCTTCCATGTTTCACAGTACAAAGCAGCTGCAGAAAGCAGTTTTGAGATAAATCCATCCTCTTTTGAACAAACGCCATAACTGATTTATGCCTAAAACAATGCTGGATGAATACAATATGCTACAGCTGCTTCGGTGTGCTACACACACATCGTAGCGGCTAGAAAACACTCTGGCAGAGTGAAACTAGTGAAAATGCAAGATACAAGTCATGGGGGGGGGGGTCATTTATTTAACAGAAATACGCCTAAATTATCTGTGACTTCTTCCTGTTCATGTCAAGTCTAAAAAAGTAGGCGCAGCCTGCGTGGGGACGGCAGGCACGTCTCATTTACCATTTTCTACACCTGTTTTAGCCTTAGAAAATGATCTGAAGTTCTGAAGAGGCCAGCGGATCCACTGCCAAGTAGAGGGCTTATTAAGAGCAGCATCTAAAACGTGAGTCTTAATAAATATGCCCCATAAAATGTTCAGCTATAGTGTTACTCCTCATATACTGAAATGACAGCTAGCTCTGGAAAGTCACCAGCACGGATAGATACATTATAGCTCATGGTAAAATGTGTAAAGACGCAATGGGGTATGACTGCGCTAGTCACTAAAGGATTATGCCTCAGGGTCCAGCATGGAGCACACAACAGTTGCGAAATTCTGCCACACAGTGCAATATAAGACATGGACACAATTATGTATTCTAAACTGTGAACAATTTTAATAATCCTAAATATTTAAAGGTGTTTCCCTAGAAAACACTTTTGACATGTAAATACATGTAAAAAAAAATTGCAATACATAAACCAGCAGATCCTCAGTGGAAAATGAGAGTGCATGGAGTGCTGAAATAATAGGGGGATATGCGTGTGAAGCACTTAGCCTCGCCTCTGGGAGGCGGTTTGAGATGCTGGAGGCGTTCCTATGTTTAAAATTTAGGTAGGCCTGGCACCTCAGGGGGCACCTTGGAAGAGGAAAAACGCCCCCCCGGGCTCCTTAGAGCCCAATTTGTATAATACAGGCATGCCCAACCTGCGGCCCTCCAGATGTTGCAAAATGTCTACAAGTCCCAGCATGCCCGGACAGCCTACAGCTATCTGCCTACAGCAGGGCATGGTGGGAGTTGTAGTTTTACAACAGCTGGAGGGCCGCAGGTTGAGCATCCCTGGCATAATAGATAAAGCGTTTGTTTTTTTAAGAAAATACAAGACACACAACTAAAAGAAGAAGACATATGGATATAAGGTAATTTATTACACTTGGATAAATGGAAAAAAAAAAAAAAAAAGGTAATATGCAGGTGACAGATTCCCTTTAACAAAACACCCTTTCTGGGAGGGTTGATCCTGCTCTGTATAACAATGCCTCAATTATGTTCCAAAACATTGAGTTCCCTCCTTGGGGCTCAATACCGGAAAAAAAACGCTTCAGTTATCTCCTAATGCATTCTGAATGGGGAGAAATCTGTTCAGTATGCATCAGGATGTCTTCAGTTCCGTAACTGAACGGCGTTTTGGCCGGAGATAATACCGTTATGGGCTGGTATGATCTCCGTCCAAAATTCCGGAACACATGCCGGATTTGGCATTAATTTCCACTGCAATGCATTAGTGCCGGATCTGGCATTATAAATACAGCAATGATGGGTCCGGCATTCCAGTCTGCGCATGCACAGACCTTTAAAAATGTTAAAAAAATTAATACCGGATCCCTTTTGCCGGAAGACACCGGAAAAACGGATCCGGTATTGCAATGCATTTTTCTGACTGATCAGGCATTTTTCAGACCTGATCAGTCTAGAAACAGGCTCGATCAGTCAGAAAAAATGACATGCGTTTGCCTGATCAGGCAGGCAGTTCAGGCAACGCAACTGCCTGCCGGAATCAAACAACGCAAGTGTGAAAGTACCCTTAGGTCTTTAGTGCTCCGAGCCACTTGGAGCACTAGAGGTCCTGGGCATTTAGAGCCAGCTCCCCGTCCCTTTGATTGACAAGGGCCAGCTAGACTGTAATCTCATGCCTGCCCCATAGTCTAGAATATAGCAGAATGTGCAGTGCATCTGCCTCTGTGTACATAGCTTGGATTTATTGGGCTGGAGGATGATATCATCCGCACTGCTAGGGAAGCAGAGGCAGGTGAACTCCCTGAGTAGACTACTATGCAGGTGCAAGATTACAGCGCCAGGTAAGATGCTTTGCTTATGTCAATAAGGAGGAGGGGAAGAGCCCTGGTGCTATGGGGGGCTTATGCTAATAAAATGTTACTTTTCTCAGGAATGGTGAGGAATGAGGATAAATGAGGAATTGTCGTACTCAACTCTATCAAGGATTATGCCTGCTTTAATGGGGTTGATCCTGATAACAGATGCTCTTTAAGACACCCTCCAAATGACAAAAGGATCAGAGAACTTATTAGAGGACTTGGTCAAGCAAACTTTGTTACTTACCACATCTGTGAAGGTAAGATCCAGCTTTGAGCTGTAGGAAAAAACATCTTGTAATAATTCTCACTAAATGCAATAACACCTACTGAGCACAGCCACCAGACTGAAATCTGCCCTCCTGGTGAACTCAAACATACGGATAGTTTTAGCACACTGCACCTCATTTTCTGAAATATATTTGGATTGGACTATTTTAGAGAACATTACGAATGACCCCTTCCTTCGACTAAAATATTTGAATTTAGTTCAAACAATGCTGTTGTCACGTTGTGTAATGCTATTGTACAGACAATTTTCAAATATACTGAAGGAACAGGCGCACTTCGGTTGGGCAGTACCACAGACAAGTTTATATTACAACAAAGTCAAAAAATGGAAAAGAAATAAAATAAAATTGATAACATTTATATCAAATTACATCAAATTATCATGACCAAGGCCCCTTTCACATCTGCGTTTTTGCTCTCCGTCCTAGAGTTCCGTCATTGGGGCTCTAGGACGGAAAGATACTGATCAGGGTTATCCCCCTACATTCTGAAAGGAGAAAAATCCGTTCAGGATGCATCAGGATGTCTTCCGTTCAGTATGTGAACGTTTTTTGGACGTTGACAAAACCACAGCATGCTGCGGATTTGTCTCCGTCCAAAAATCCGGAAGACATGCCGTAATGCCGGATCCGGAATTAATGCCCATTAAAGTGCATAAATCCGGAATTAAGCTAAACATTGTTTCGGCGCATCTCCGGATCCGACGTTTAGCTTTGTGCATGCGCAGCAGCAGTTCCGATTGGGGCCCCAGTGTAAACTGGGGCTCCGATCAGTTACCATGGCAGCCATGACGCTACTGAAGTCCTGGCTGCCATGGTAAGTACTCCGCAGCAGTGTACTTACCTGCGCTGCAGCCTCCGGGCGCTCCTTCATGGCGTCACAGGTCCAGGCGGCGCATTGATCTATGCGCCGCGGGGACCTGTGACGTCATAAAGGAGTGCCCGGCGGCCGCAGCGCAGGTAAGTACATTGCTGCGGAGTACCATGACAGCCAGGACTTTAGTAGCGTCATGGCTGACATGGTAACCTGAAAGCATTTCGAAGACTGATCAGGATCCTGATCAGTCTTCAAATGCTTTCAGGCGACTTGCGTTCTGACGGATCTGGCGGGACGGAAGTGCCCGCCGGATCCTCAGAACGCAAGTGTGAAAGAGCCCTAAGAAAAGTGTTTTGAATTTCTTTCTACAACCCTTTATTCTCAGTGTCCAGCAGGTTGATAATGATGTAATTTCTGGAGTCTGATGAGTGCTTTCATTTACTGTATTTAAATTATTGACCATTTGACAATTTTCATAACAAGCAGGCCCTAGACAGACGGAAATGAGGCCCATGAAAGGTGTCTCTAACACCGGGTATCCAGGGCACATGGTCCATGATATCTGAAGTGAGTGCTGCTTTCATCTGTATCCAAGTCCTGACTTTAACCAGTTGAAAAATATGAAAGACCAGACAACCATTGGCTTCCTGCCCAAAAACTTATTCTGGTAAGCAATAGGCTGCATAGGCCTGTGGCCTACCAGAGGACAGGAGCACATTGACTATGTCAGCATCCAATACAGGTGCACTTCATTGTACTGCCTGTGCAGGGCAGAAAGAAAACCTGGCCACTCATGGGAACAGTTATTTTTATAGACCCAAAAGGGGCACTATTAATGGGGGTACACAAAATATTACTATTTACTTACCATAAAAGAGGACTAGAACTGTAGGGGGAACATTACTACTGTATGGGAGCTCAAGGGGGAATACAGGGGCGTAGCTATAGGGGAAGCGGCTATTTTGGGAACCAAACTCAGAAGGGGCCCATCCAGGAGGATTAAAATACTTTATTGTCCATTCTTTTTCAGTATTATAAAATTACATTATATACAGTGACAATGTAGGAAATGGACAAGGCAGCTGCTGGGAGTCATCTCAGAGAGCAATTCTGACTAGCCACAATATTGAGGGTTGCACAGGAGGAGGGGTTTGTGAAGATGTTGCTGGGGGGGCGTTCAAAAACTTACTGTGGGGCCTAGAGTTGTTTCGATACCAAAATTTTGATTCGGTATCGATACCATAAAAAAGTATTGCGATACTCGATACCAAGCAAAAAAAATAAAATGCCAAAAAAAGCCGCATTTCGCATTTTATGTAACGTCCGGCCCATAATACAACAGTCCTATCATATTTTTTGGGGGGACAAGGAGACTAAAAGAAAATGCCGAATTGTGCAGTTTTTCTTTTATTGGCGTTCACCGCTTAAAAGAGGATTTGTAAAGTAGTTTGGACTTTTGAGACGTAGTGATATGTAATATTTTATTTATTTATTGTTTAGATATTTTATATGTAAAATTGGGAAAGGGGGTGATTTATACTTAATATTTTGGTGTACTTTTTTAACTTTTTTTTTTTTTTACAGTTTTTTTATTCTGTCACCTCAGTATTTACCATTTAAACTTTTAAATCAGTCATGCTCCACAGATTACCTTGAATTGGCTTTGCTGTTCTATACTGTAATCCGTCCAGTAGTTTTGCTCAAAAACGATTTTTATCATTATGCTAATTAATGCTGAAGGTGCCCAGAGGAGCGTTTTCTTCCACTTTGTGTGCCCAGTAACGCCCCCCCCCTGCAGTGCCCAAACCTGCCTCTCTACTGAGTAAAACACGCCTTCCTCTTGAATCCCTAACCGCCCACAGCGTCTCCTCCCTCTCCTCCCCCTCGCTGACGGCCGAGCGAAGTCTCCTCTGCGCTTCCTCCCAGGATGACTGAGGAAAGAGCGAGTATCGGACGTCACAGGGCTCGGCGCATGCCCAGTGACGACGATGAAGCTCCTGCCCTCAGTCTCCAGCACATCGCACTGGCGCAGCCCTCAGTGGGTACTGCGTCTGTGCGAGACTTCGCTCGGCCGTCAGCGAGGGGGAGGAGAGGGAGGAGACGCTGTGGGGGGTTAGGGATTCAGGAGGAAGGCGTGTTTTACTGAGTAAAGAGGCGGCTTTGGGCACTGCAGGGGCGCGTTACTGGCCACACAAAGTGGAAAAAAACGCCCCTCTGGGCACCTTCAGGATTAATTAGCATAATGATAAAAATCGTTTTTGAGCAAAACTACTGGACGGATTACAGTATAGAACAGCAAAGCCAATTCAAGGTAATCTGTGGAGCATGACTGATTTAAAAGTTTTAATGGTGTATACTGAGGTGACAGAATCCCTTTAACTATTTCCCCCTTAGGGGCTAGAACCTGGGATCTTTTCATCCTATTCACCCTAATAGAGCTCTGTGCACAGTACACACAGCAGCAGGGAGCTTACCATGGCAAACACGACTTCAGTAGCATCCAGGTTGCCATGGTTACCAATCAGAGCCTCAGCATTACACTGCTGGGGCTCCGATCACTTCCATCAACAAGGACGAGGTGAGGGGACCCTGTGGCCACTGCCACCGATGATTTTAATACTGGGGATGGGGAGGGGGGGCGCACTGGCCACCAATGTTTTAATACTGGGGAAAGGGGGGGGGGGACACTGAACAATGTCTTTAATACTGGGGATGGGGGACGGGGGACGGGGAAGGCGACTGGCCACCAATGAGGAGTAACGTTTCATATATAAATATGCGGCACCTGAGGGGTTAATTGCCGCGGATCGCATCGCTCGGTCAGAGGCAGGATGCCGGCAATGAGTTTCTTCTGCCTGCGTTTGTATATTAAACAATACTCCTCATTGGTGGCCAGTGATCCTGCCTACTCCTCCCCTCTCTCTTCATTGGAGGCAGCGGCAGCACAGGGGGAGAGAGAGACTGCCTCCTTCTCCACCGTGCTCCCGAGGAGAACATGGCTGCACTGAGAGCAGCGCAGCCACATTCTCTGATACTGGGCTGTGCGGCAGCACAGCCTAGTATCGATTAAAGGCAAATCCCGATATCGTATCGATACCGGGCTAAAAGTATCGAATGGGTATCGAAAATTCGATACCCGAAACAACCCTAGTGGGGCCCAGTCATTTCTAGCTACGCCACTGGGGAGATAATATTGTGTGGGGCACCAAGTGAAGTACCATTACTGCCTGGGTCACTATGGATGGCAAATTAGGTAAGAAGGATGCTGAAATACCGAGTAGTCAAAAATGCCTTAGCATCAAATTCTGCAGAGATCAGTCAAGGCTGGAAAAAGTCTGGCCCATGAGATGTGTTGGATGAAATGGTACTCGGAGATAGTTCTGGAGACCACAAGTGGCTTCACAAGGTTACATTACACAAGTGATGCAGAATTTTCTCCAAACTGTCCTAGGAGCCGTTTTTCAACAGGATAATACCAGGCCAAATGTTGCTTGTGCTACTGTAAGCGGCCTGTGGGGTCTTAACGTACTACCACGGCCTGCAGAATCTCCGGACTTGTCTCCCATTGGGCACATCTAGGTTGTGATTGGTTGCCAACAGCATGGCAGAACAATTCTCAGACAACTATTAATAACCTTATAACCTTGATACCATGCCATATATATATATAAGGCTATATATAGGGACTATATATATATATATATATATATATACACACACACACACAGGTACACACACACTTCTTAAAAATATAAAGGGAACACTTAAACAACATAATGTAACACCAAGTCAATCAGACTTCTGTGAAATCAGTCTTGTCAGTTATGAAGCAACACTGATTGTGAGTCAATGTCTCCTGCTGTCGTGCAAACTGAACAGACAACAGGTAGAAATGATAGGCAATTAGCAAGACAACCCCTATAAAGGAGTGGTCCTGCAGGTGGTGCAGACCATTTCTCTGTTTTCATCCTTTTTGGCTGTTGTTTTGGTCACTTCTGAATTTTGTCATTGCTCTCACCTCTAGAGGTAGCATGAGGTGGTGTCTACAACCCACATAAGTTGCTCAGGTAGTGCAGCTCATCCGGGATCGCACATCAATGCGAGCTGTGGCAAGAAGGTTAGCTGTGTCTGTCAGGACAATATCCAGAGCATGGAGCCAGGGCCGGCGCGTCCTATAAGCGGACTAGGCCGCCGCGTAGAGCGCCCCTTGGCAAGGGTCGCTGCTAGGAGCGCCGGCCCTGCCTCATGCTGCAGCCGCCCGAGCGCTCTGAATTGAGCCTCAGGCGGCTGCAGCACTGCCCGGGCTGGCGCGTCCATGAGGATGCACCGCCCGGGCTCAGCATGAAGAGAGGAGCTGACAGGAGGGAAGCGCTCAGCGCTCCCTCCTATCAGTCCATTGTAGCGCGGCCGAGCTCTTTATGGCCGCGGGTACAGGAGCATGTGTCTCCTGTACCCGGCCGGACTGACATGAAGTGTGCACACAGTGTGCACTTCCTGTCAGTCCGTCAGGGTACAGGAATCTAAAGCTCCTGTACCCGTGGACCATAAAGCGCTCGGCCACGCTACATTACAGGCGGGGGAGGGAGGGGGGAGAATGACAAGAGTGGGGGAAGAATGACAAGAGGGGGAGGAAGAATGACAAGGGGGGAGAGAATGACAAGAGGGGGAAGGAAGAATGACAAGAGGGGGGGAGAAGAATGACAAGAGGGGAGGAAGAATGACAGGGGGGGGGGGATGACAAAGGAGGAGGGGTGAAGAATGATGGGGGGGGGGAATGACAAAGAAGGAGGGGTGAAGAATGACGGGGGGGGGGGAGAATGACAAAGGAGGGGGGGTGAAGAATGATAAGGGGGGGGGGGGGCGGCAAACTTTTCTTTTGCCTAGGGCGGCAAAAATCCTTGCACCGGCCCTGCATGGAGCAGATACCAGGAGACAGGCCAGTACACCAGGAGAAGTGGAGGGGGCCGTAGGAGGGCAACAACCCAGGAGGAACAGTGCTAGAGCCCTGCAAAATGAACTCCAGCAGGCCACTAATATCCATGTGTCTGTTCAAACTGTCAGAATCAGACTCCATGAGTGTGGTATAATGGCCCGACGTCCACAAGTCGGTGTTGTGCTTACAGCCCAACGCCATGAAGGGCGATTGGCATTTGCCAGAGAAAACCAAGATTGCCAGATTCGACATTGGCGCCCTGTGCTCTTCACAGATGAGAGCAGGTTCGTACTGAGCACATGTGACAGACCTGACAGAGTCTGGAGACACAGTGGAGAATGTTCTGCTGCCTGCAACATCCTCCAGCATGACCAGTTTGGCAGTGGGTCAGTAATGGTGTGGGGAGGCATTTTTTTGGAGGGTCACACAGCCCTCCATGTGCTAGCCAGAGGTACCCTGACTGCCATTAGTTACCGGGATGAGATCCTCACACCCATTGTGAGACCATATGCAGGTGCAGTGGGCCCTAGTTTCCTTCTGATGCATGACAATGCTAGGCCTCATGTGGCTGAAGTGTGTCAGCAGTTCCTGAATGATGAAGATGGACTGGCTTGCCCATTCCCCAGACCTGAATCCAATCGAGCACATCTGGGACATCATGTCTCGTTCCATCCACAAACACCACAGATTGTCTATTGAGTAGACTGATGCTTTAATCCAGGTCTGGCCCAGGCGTTGTAGGGAGTTCATACGGGCACGTGGAGGCCACACACACTACTGAGCCTCATTTCCTTGTCTTTAAGTATTTCCACTGAAGTTGAATCAGCTTCAAATTAGATTTTCCACTTTCATTTTGAGTATCATTCCAAATCAAGATCTGCATGGGATATTAATTTCGATTTACATTGATCATGTTTATGTTTTATTGTTTTCAACGCATTCCACTATGTAATGAATAAAGATTTTCAACTGGAATATTTCATTCATTTAGATTTAGGATGTGGTATTTTAGTGTTCCCATTATCTTTGGGGGGGCAGTATATATATATATATATATATATATATATATATATATCGTGTAGTATCGTGTAGCTTGACAAAGGCTGCATAGAGCAGCTGAAACGTTGCGGAGGTGTAATAAAAGATCCACGTTTACCTTGGAGTGCTGCCTATTGTTTCAATATATATATATATATATATATCTACACAAACATACAGTTAGGTCCATATATATTTGGACAGAGACAACCTTTTTCTAATTTTTGTTCTGTACATTACCACAATGGATTGTGATTGTGAACAAAACAATGCAGATGCAGTTGAAGTTCAGAATTCCAGCTTTAATTCACTGGGTTGAACAAAATGATTGCATAAAAATGTCAGCAACTAATGCATTTTTTAAACTAAATCCCTTCATTTTAGGGGCTCAAAAGTATTTGGACAAATGAAATAATTGTAAATAAAATGTTAATTTCTGTTAGTCTCTTGTTCCTGCTCCCTCTCCACACACAGATGTGACCGCTCAGCCAGGAACCAAGAAGCATACAGATTGGCAGGCAGGGGAGTTCAAGAAACAATGAAATGGTAGTCAGGGATCAGAAGGTGAGTATTATTATTTTAAAACATTCTGAGGAATTGCTAACAAAGTTTAGGCAGTGGGGCAACCGCTTTAAAGGGGTTTTACCATCACATACAATGGGGATGTATCACTTGTATGGGAGCAGCGCTTGGTGGTGGACGGACCCCAGGAAACCCGGGATCCTACAGCCACAGTTCTTCCCGCTTCATCCTCCTTGTAGGTGCGGGTCCCAGGGGTGGGACACGCACCTATCAGACAATGGGGGCATATCTTAACGATATGCCCCCATTGTCTGTGATGGGAATACCCCTTTAATAGATAACTGAATATGAAATATAGGAATTACTAATGTGTTTGTGCCAAAAATCTATGTAAAAAGTGGTGCAAACTGGCGCAATTTGGCACATTTAGGGTTTCTACAGTGCATGCAAGAGTGGGGCTTAGCAGAAAGGGGTAGTTTTGCTGTAAAAAAGTGAGGCTAAGAAGAGAAAGTTTGTGGCCAAATTGTGCCACAATTCTGGCATAAAAAGCTGTCTTAAAGTAAGCCAACCAAGTTGGTATAGAGTCAGAGATAAGTATCTATCCCTGCACCACATCTGGTACTAGACGGCCTGTCTAAACTCACGCCATCCTTAGGATTAGTAAATCTGGGCCATAGTTGAGTAAACTGTTTGGCTTAAGTATAGAAAGAATGTCCATAAAGTAAACCATTGACATGTTAACAAGTGAGCATTTATTAACTGAACCCTAAAGTGTGCCTCATCTCATGATTCTCTAAAAGACCTATACCTGCACACACGTAATTCGGGCTTTTTTTTTACGCGGATTTTGAGACGAAAATTCTGCATATTCACCCACAACTGTGTGCAGGTACCCTAAAAGTGGTTGTCCCAGTTGAGAGCTGAACCAAGACATATCTCCCTTTTCACCCAGGCAGGCACTCTTATATGAGCATCGGAGCATTTCTTACTCCAATGCTCTCCCTTGCGCTGGATTGCGGAAGGCAAGGGCTGTTTGTTTATATTTTTTTAGATTGCGAGGCGGAAGCTTCCGTCATAGCAGTGTTTCCAGTGACATCACTTATGGGCGTGCTTTAGTGCGACCCTAGGCTGTTAGACTAGGGCAGCGCTAAAGCACACCTATTAGTGCCGGTGAAGTCACCGCGCTCACTGCTAGGCGGAAACCAAAGCCTAGCATTCCCATGGAGAGCCCGGTACGTCACCAGATTTCCAGAAAAAGCCATTTGCTCTGCGTGATTCAGCGCAGGGCAAGGGAGAGCATTAGAGCGTGAAATGATCGGATGCTCATGTCAGAGGAGCTGAGTGGGAGAAGACGGGGATATATGCGGGTTCAGCTGTGAACCCGGACAACCCCTTTAAAGCAATATGCACAGAGCCTGTGAAGGTGGCACACAGGGCCATAAGTACTCCCTGTACAACCTCCCTACTGTACTACAAAGGTATTGTCCCTAAAAACCCTATGTGGGGCTTCTAGGGGAAAACACTGCCATAAATGCAGCATCCAATCACGAACGTATCAGCATAAATTCCATATATACCTGGGAGAAGAATAAACTTTGCATGCTGCTGTATATGTATGTGCCATAGTATTACAACTTAATAATGCAGTCAGGAGTACAACCTTATAAAAACCAGTAAAGCATTGCATCTGAACGGTAAAACCTGCTTACTAATGACAGCAATAATACCACCAATAAAAATAGTGATAATAATAGTAAAATACTCTCCTCGCGGCTTACAGCCGGATGACACATATCTTTACTTGTTGGCTGGCTCGTGAATACTCAAGAGAAGGAATCATTCGGAGTCCGCTGGGATTACTTTCTGACAGCGCAAGTAAAAATAAAGTTTTATGTTCAGCAGTACAAAGTGACATAAGCTTGGGAGCAAAATATGAAAGAAAACAGGCTTTGTCTTCTGGGATCTATCTAATCTGCCGCATTCAAGGCAGAACTCATGGAAAAAGTAAAGCAGACATTTCCAGGGTCCTTACCTGCTGAGGATGAAATGTTTTAAATCAAAGAGGATCACCACCTTATATGAAGCCGTCATAGCTAATGATTCAACCTGAATTGTCCAGCTTTCCACTATTGATTTTCCATGAAAAATTATGAAATTAAACAGACCGAAAGCATCTAACACAAGAAGCAAGGTTTTTCTAGTAATCCCCTCTACTTATTTATACATTTGCCCATAGCGTGCGGACCAGCAGTATACCTGACAATCAATATTCACACGAGGAACATCTGTAAAAGTAATTTCTCATTAGTCAACCTCAGACACTTCAGGTCTTAGCTACTCAAGTCAATACACTGCTCAGACGGACAGGATGCAGTTACATTGATGAAACGTCCGCAAGAACCCCTTCTAATGAATGCATACGGCCATTTCATTCACATCCATTTACATAACATGCATAACATCAAGTACATAGTCGTGCAAAGTCATAAGCTAACAATAGTGTCTCGTACTAGAAGGTGCAATGACTTTGAACTGTCATTGGGTGCCACCACAGTGCTGCCCAAATCAGTTGTAAGGTATTGTACATCTTTCAAAATAGTGATCATTTTCGCTACCATTTTTCAGCTTTGCACGGAAGCAGCCAAGATCTGCTCATCTGGAGCTTCATGGATTTGGTTTCCATGACTGAGCAAGAGTGCACAAGTGTGAGGTGAAACACAGCTTCAGGTGAAAAACAGAATTACGGTAGTATATCATTTGATAAGATGACACAGTCAAGTACCTTAGTAGGGCTAAACAACTGCAAAAAAAGGTTAATACAAAGTGTACACATTTTATAAAAAAAAAGAAAAATGCATTTATTTCCCATTAAATGCTTTATTAAGTGAAAGAAATAATAAAAAAGTAAGGGTACTTACATGTCGTACTTTTATTCCGGCCCGCGCCCTTTATAGTCAATGGGTCCGGAGTGGTAGTCCGGGGGCACGCGTGCACTAGCGACAGCACGGATCTGACAGGCTGTTCACCCACCTGAACAGCCTGCCGGAGTTCCTTGCCGCTAGTGTAAAACTAGCCTAAGCAAATATTATCATTGCATTCATGATGACCTAAGCTATAAAATTATCATATTATTTAATCTGCATGGTCAAGACTGTAAGGGTATGGCCACACAGAGGTTTCTGGATGAGGTTTTGAGGCAGATCTGCTTGCAGGATGTTTTGCCAACGTCAGAAGTGGATTTGAAAGGAATGAGAAATTTAAACTTCTCCTCCTGTGGATCCACTTCTGGCTTTAGCTGAAAATCCTGCAGGCACATCTGGCTCAAAACCTCTTCCAAAAAACTCTTTGTGGCCGTACCCTAAAAAATATGAAAGCAATTCCAGAATTGCTGTTTTTTGTTTAACCCATCTATCCCCCCCCCCCCCCCCAAAAAAAAAAAGTCATCAAAATTCTGTATGTATCCAAAAATGGCAGCAATGAAAACGTCAACTCATTGACAGGGAAATAGACTTTAATTTTTTTTTTTGTCTGAAAAAGTAGTAAGCCATAAAGAAAAGCTATATACGCTTGGTACCTCTGTAATCATACTGACAGACACAGCTTAACATCTCATTTATACCACACGATGAATGCTATAAAAATAAAACCCCCAAAAATTAAGCTAAAAAATGTGGTATTCCATTTTTTCCCCCTCTGCAGGCCCTATCTATAATTGTCCACGAGCCAGTGGGTAGTGACTGGCTGCTATGAAGACTTCCATACACAGCACACAGGAAGTAGAGGAGTTTCTGTCCTTCAATCAGTATCTTTTTATATACAGAGAAGCAGAAAAGCATGGAAAACAGTTGGTATTTGCTGCCGAAGCAGGCCTGTGTCTTTCACTTTCACTCTGCAGCTCACTCCTTCCCCTCCGCCTTCTCTCTCCATAGACTTCTATGGGCAACTGTAATTTGATCCTTCTGAGAGCTGACTATCCGTCATAATCTCTCAAAATGAATTCAGCAGAGTATTCAGAATGAATATTAGTTTAGGAGGAAGTTTAAAGGAAGAAACAAGGCAGATAAGTGAAGAAAGAGGCATTTTGTCTTATAAACTATAATACGAAGTTTCTTATATTTATCTATACTATTGTTGATTTATGTGGCTGCCCATCAATATTTTGGGGAAATGTGGCATCTGAAAAAGGGATGGGCAAAAAGTTTGCATTAGCGCCTTACATGCATCTATTCCTGGTACACCACCTAACTCAGACTCAATAAAAAGCATATCCCATACTGAAAAAAGTATTGGTGGTACTATTAACCACTAAATCAATGCTTCTCAAGTTATTCGTATGGATGTGTTGCAAGATCATTCATTTACTTAGCTCTAGAGTTGAGCAAACCCGAGCTGTATAGTTCGGGTTCGTTCCGAACTTTACTGTTTTCCGCAACCAAACCCAGACATTTCTGTAAAAGTTTGGGTTTGTTGTTCTGCGATTTCTTCCCGATTTTTGAAAGGCTGCAGGGCAGCCAATCAACAAGCTTTTCACTACTTTGCCCTAAGAAGCCATCACAGCCATGCCTACTATTGGCATGGCTGTGATTGGCTAAGTGCAGCATCTGACCCAGCCTCTTTATAAGCTGGAGTCACGTAGCGCTGCACGTCACTCTGCTGCTCTTAATGTAGGGACAGGTTGCTGCTGCTGTGAGGGAGAGATTAGTAAAGAAATCTGTTGAACTTGGTGGTTTTAAAGGGCTTCTGTCACCCCCACTGACGAATTTTCACTAGCTGACATTAGCTACTTGCTAATGTCAGCTGAGTTCAAACATATGTTTAATATCTTTTTTTCTTTTTTCAATCTTCTAAAAAACTTACTTTTGTTATATGTAAATTAGCTTCGCTACCAGCAAGTTGGGCGGGTACTTGCTGGTAGCCGCCGCATCTTCATGGCCTTGGAACGCCCTCTTCTTTTGATAGACAGGGCCAGCGCTCTCCTCCTCTCGCTGGCCCTGTCTGCAGCTGCAATCCCGCGCCTGCGCCGCCTCGGTCTTTAGTCGGCGCAGGCGCTCTGAGTGAAGGATGCTCGCTTAGGCGCTCCGTCCTCAGTGCGCCTGCGCCGATGACGCCAGCGCTACACCCGGAAGAGAAGACGCCGGCATCCCTGGTAAAGAGCAGGCGATGCCGGCGTCTTTCTTCCGGGTGTAGCGCTGACGCCATCGGCGCAGGCGCACTGAGGACGGAGCGCCTAAGCGAGCGTCCTTCACTCAGAGCGCCTGCGCCGACTAAAGACCGAGACGGCGCAGGCGCGGGATTGCAGCTGCAGACAGGGCCAGCGAGAGGAGGAGAGCGCGCTGGCCCTGTCTATCAAAAGAAGAGGGGGCGTTCCAAGGCCATGAAGATGCGGCGGCTACCAGCAAGTACCCGCCCAACTTGCTGGTAGCGAAGCTAATTTACATATAACAAAAGTAAGTTTTTTAGAAGATTGAAAAAAGAAAAAAAGATATTAAACATATGTTTGAACTCAGCTGACATTAGCAAGTAGCTAATGTCAGCTAGTGAAAATTCGTCAGTGGGGGTGACAGAAGCCCTTTAAATCTTCAGACTACAGAAATTATAGAGGGTGCTATGCTACATATTTGTACCCAGCTCTGAGCCCAGTGATACTGCAAAATACTGAAGTGGGGGTCGGCGGCCATTTTAGCAACTGCAGTGTCCTTGGAACTGCATGTGACCTGCATGCGTGCCAGCCTGCCAGGGACACCAGTCTAATTATTTTTTGGTAGCTCAGTGGAGATAAAATTATTTTTTTCTGGTAGGTCAAGTCCCCCTACATTACCTATTTTATAATTTTGGGGTGACATAGTGCATTTCTGTAGTTGGTGGAATAAACCCGTACTGTCGTACAACAGAGCAGGTTTGCATACACCGCTGAAAAGCCAATTTTTTAATTTTGCAGTGACATAGTGCATTTCTATAGTTGGTGGAATAAACCGTACTGTCGTATAGGGTTGTTTCGGGTATAGAAGTTTCAATACCCATTCGATACTTTTCTCTGGTATCGAACTCAATACCAGGATTTGTCTTTTATCGATACTAGGCTGCGCTACTGCACAGCCTAGTATCAGATAACGTGGCTGCTCTGCTCTCAGCGTTCTCCTCGGCAGCACGGGGAAAAGGAAGCAGTCTCTCCCCCTGTGCCGCGCTGCCAATGAGCAGAGACGGGAGGAGGAGGAGGGGCGGGCATACTGGCCACCAATGACTAGTAACGTTTCATATACAAATACAGGCAGAAGAAACACACTGCCAGCACCTGCCTGTGACAGAGCACTGTGATCAGAGGCAATTAACCCCTCAAGTGCTGCACCTGAGGGATTAACTGCCGCGGATCGCAGCGCTCTGTCACAGGCAGGTGCCGGCAGTGTGTATTTTCTGCCTGTATTTATTTTTGAAACGTTACTAGTCATTGGTGGCCAGTGCTAATGCCCCACCCCTTTGGCCAGTTTTAAAACATTGGTGGCCAGTGTGGCCTGCCCTGTCCCCAGTATTAAAACATTAGTCGCCAGTGTGCCCCCCCCCCCCGTCCCCAGTATTAAAAGACATTATTGGTGGCCAGTGCTGCTGTGAACATGGTTTCTTCTCCTCCTCCTCCAGAACTGTGCCCTGGCTGGACAATTGTGTACCTGGCCTATGTTGGTGCAGGAACCACTTGTATATGACTGGCCTTATAAGTTAAGGGTAAGGTATGTATATAGTTTTGTTTGTTTATTTAGTTTATCTGACTTATAGTTATTTAAATATGTTTATAAGTAAATTTGTAAATAGTTTGTGAATGGGCATTAATGAGTGGTTTGAAATAAGGGGGGGGGGGGGTGTAGGGTGGGAGTCTGGTTGGGTTGATTTTTTTCTTTTTGAAATGTTCCTTGTATAGTTTTTGTTTCGATTTATTATAAAACGTTCTGATAACCCTGGAAATGTTACCCAACAATCTAACCGACAAATTTAATAAAATTATTTGCCTGTCACATCTGCGGCTCAGGCCGCAAAGGTTCTTGAGCACCAGTAAAAGTGAATTTGTCCCACCAGAATCTAAGAGCTGGATTAACTGAATTGATCTTCACTGTCAGGTGCTCAGGAATTTCTTCACCACCAAATTCAGCACGTGCGCCAGGAAAGGGATGTGTGTCAAACCGGCTAGCCCCAGAGCTGCTACGAGATTTCGCCCATTATCGCACACCACCAGGCCGGGCTTGAGGCTCAGTGACACCAACCACTCATCGATCTGTTGTTCCATGCCCGTCCACAGCTCCTGCGCGGTGTGGGGTTTGTCCCCCAAACAGATGAGTTTCAGAACAGCCTGCTGTCGTTTTCCCCTGGCTGTGCTGATGTTGGTGGTGAAGGTGTTACTCTGAAATGATGAGTAGAGATGAGCGAACATTAAAAAAAAGTCCGTTGTTCGGCGTTCGGGTGGTGGTAAGTCGCGCATCCCGTTATGGATTCCACTATAGCCGCATATGGAATCCATAAGGGGCGGCTGCCACCAACCCGAACTGTTGAACAGCCGAAGGACCTGGGGTGACGTCACTGTCATGTGATCAGTGCAGGGGGCGTGGCTCAGCACGGGATCAAATCCAGTGCTGAGCCACGCCCCCTGCACTGATCACATGACAGTGACGTCACCCCAGGTCCTTCGGCTGTTCAACAGTTCGGGTTGGTGGCAGCCGCCCCTTATGGATTCCATATGCGGCTATAGTGGAATCCATAACGGGATGCGCGACTTACCACCACCCGAACGCCGAACAACGGACTTTTTTTTAATGTTCGCTCATCTCTAATGATGAGGAGGTGGTAGAGGAGGAGGAAGCAACAGAAGGCAAATAGAAATGCCCTACAGTCCTCGGGGGCGCCATGCGCCAAACTGCTATCCGCCTCTGGCCCAGCCGCCACTACATTTACCCAGTGTGCTGTTAGGGAGATATAACTTCCCTGCCTGTGCTTACCGGTCCACGTATTGGTGGTTATTTGGACCTTGCTACAGATGGCGTTGCGCAGAGCACACTTGATTTTGTTCGCCACTTGGTTGTGCACTGAAGGGACGGCTCACCTGGAAAAGTAGTGGCGGCTGAAAACCACGTACTGTGGGACAGCCACCGCCATAAGTTTTTTAAAAGTCTCCATCCATCTCCACCAGACAGAATGACAGCATTTTAAAGGACCAGGAATTTTGAAATCCTGGCATTCAGGGCCAGGGATCGCGGGTGAATAGGGGGGTACTTCCTCTTTCTATTTATTTTTCTAATTGGGAGATGGACAGCTGAAAGCTTCCATGGGATAGTGTGGAGATGCTTGGTGACAGTGAAAAATGTGGTGGCGTTGCTGCCACATCCTCTGTATGCGGGGTGGCAGGTGCTACTGTTACTCACTTGTGCTCAGGTTTAGAACGTTTATTTAAAAATGTTATGTATTTTATGTTATTTTAAGTTATTTTCTTATCCAAATTTGTTTGCAGGGCACTTGTCCTACTCTTACCCCCATTTTGCTTCAGTTTCCAGCCTTCTAGCCCTTAGAGCCATTTTAGTGCCCCAAAATACGGGTCCCCATGGGGTTTTGGGTTCGGGGTCAAGTTCGGGTCCCGAACTCGAACTTTGCGGTGAAGTTCGGCCGAACCCGGCGAACCAGAACTTCCAGGTGTTTGCTCAACTCTACTTAGCTCTTAGATACTCCACAGCACAGTGCAGAGATTGCTGTCAAACTAATAAATCCCTCTCCCACAAGGACAAACAATCTAAATTCACAATTAATGTACCTGTATGTTTTGGGAGGAAACCAGAGCATCCTGAGGAAACTCTCCCAAGCATGAGGAGAACATACAAGCTCCCTGCAGATGTTATCTTTTCTTGGATTCCAACCTGGTTCCCCAGTGCTGCAAGCCAACAGTGCTAACCACTGTGCCATCAAACACAGGGGTTAGGCGTTGTGGAGTTAACAAGGTGGTCCCTCTCAGATAATCCCCCAACTGGTAAACCGGGGGCCAATCAATGTGCCTGAAGTCTAGCTTAATGAGGAGGACTAACAGAAGCCCTCGTGTAAACAGGTTTTTCAATGGGACAGATTCTCTTGTAATGAACAAAGAGAAGCAGTCCTCATTCACTGATGAGAACATGAAGAAACTAGGAAAATTAAGAACAAAGCTTTCCTAGCACATGGTATCCGGAGCCAGCTTGTAATTTTAGATCACTAACATGATCATTACTCCTCATTAAATAAGTAATAGATATCTATGGATGTTCTCAGATACTCTCATTCTAATCCCATATGATCATATGCAAAACAGACCGCTCTTCACAACGGCCTATGCTTGCATCTTCCACTTGCTCAAACTAATTATTAAAGAAAGTAATTACTTTAATATACACATTAACTCTCAGTCATTAAAAACCTCAAAAACACAGTGACATGATGGCTCAGGCTATTAGAAAGCTTGGCAGTCACCCAACACCAACAATAGCCTCTAATTAATTGATCTCACCTCTAATCTGCTATTGTTAGCCTAGTGCTGATCATTTGTTTGGTCTGCAGATCCTATTGCTCCTTTCATTTGATTGTATTTGTTACTGTACCCTCTGTATCTCTTTCAATTAAGCACAGGTTAAGTGGTTCAACCGCAAGAGAATAGGAGATAATGGCCCCAATAAAAGTAATCTCTTTAATTTGCTAAATGGATTACAGGGAAACCCCAGCCAAAGTGAAGTCATACTGAAGCAAGTGGCCTTGACTTGAACTATCTAATGTTTAACCTCCGACATGCCAAATGCTATGTAACAACGTCAAGAATACAGTCTGTTCGAATTGTTAAGCATGGCTACACGCTCTTTCAGGAATCTGTTATGCTTCATAGCTTCATAGCCAGTCATTGCATAGTAGATGCCTTCTAAGGGTGAACGACCACCACTATAACAACTTTATGTCAAACACCACCAATCCCCTTAATACGTTTAAATGTTAATACCAATTTTCTTACATAATTTCACGTCTATTACATGTGTAGTGGCCCTTTAAATTCCTAGAGTCCTGAATCTGTATCTGACCCTTCCAAAGAATTTGACAAACAGCGATGAAACAAATTTTAAGACTTGTAGAGAAGCCAATATACATATATGACATACTATTGACTTTCACTTTTTATTTCTCCAATGTGAAAGCAGATGCAATTACACATAAAGTTCACAAAATCTTCTCCTTTTTCAGTGTGTCTTGAATGTTTACGCAACTAAAGTACAATATTGCAGTGTCCATGGTTGAACATTGTGCAGAGACAGCTCATATTTCTAAGTACATATTGTAATAAAATTCAATGTGAGCTCTGATCTACTCCAGTCCACATTCTCTTCAGTCACACTTTCAGAAGAATTATTTCACAGTATTTAGAGAATCCCTGGATTGCTGCATGTGGTATTCATTTCCTTTAACGCATACATCTGGTAAGTTCTACTTCTTGATATTACAGATGGAGTGGAGAGACATTTATGAACCAATAATTGGGAAGTGTCTCTGGGAAATGATCTCAGCAGATATCAGAATGGTAAATCACTAGGGTAAACCATCAATGCCAGAAAGGTGCAGATCCCGCCTCTGCGTCCAGCTCCTAGAAGGGAGCCCCTAAAGTGAAGGAGGGCACAACGCACATGCGGTGCGTGCTCTCGATTCTTTGCAATAAGAGTTCTGAAAATTGCCGTGCAAGCGTGAATGGAGGGCGCACCACGGAAGCACCTCGACCGATCCATTAAACAGTGCTCGGCTATTTTCCGAACTGCCATAGCAGTGAATGGAGGTTGGCAGTGCATGTGCAGTTCACTTCAGGGACCATATTTTGAAGATAGGAGTGGGACCAAGGGATGTATCTTAGCGATATGGTATCAATGTCTGAGATCGACCAAACCCTTAAAACTATTTACCTTTATTTAATAAAGGTTATTTATAATTATGATAAGGTAAATTATCTGGAGTTACTCTAAATAGTTACCGTATTTTTGCTATGTCAAGTGAAACAACCAAGACTCCCAATTTGTTAGAGTTTTTTCTAATTTTTTAAGGTATTGGGTATCAATGGTAGCCATAGACTCCCCTAACCTCACATGTGACGAGCATTTCATCAAATCATGTGCAAATCAATTGTGCAAAACTTACATTAGTACAATTATGGAAGCCTTCAAGAAAGTTAAACATCTCACCAGAGTATGCAAAGATTACAGGGCATTCTGACCTCAGCTTAAGATGGCCATTTGCTCAGTTGTCTGACAGCTAATATATATTTTTTTCACTATAAACATGTATGTTTATTTCAATGATGAGAAGGTTCCCCCAACATTCACCACTGGGGGATGGTTGAGAGGCCCATATGCACATTAAATTGCCTGCCAATCTATTTTATTTAACATGTACAAGTTTATTACTCCACAGTATAAAAAAAAAATGAAAAAATGCCTGGGTATCATGGTTATGGAAATAAACCAAAAACATATTCTCGGGGAATCCCCAAGATGTTTACTAGGTTATATGCTTTGAGGAAACGTTGTGGTTCTGCAGCTCTCTGAGCAAGTGCTGAGCCCTGGTGGCAGCGGTTCTTTTAGGCTACTAGTGGAGTCCTGCCAGGTTAAAAGGGTTGTCCGAGATAAGTAAAAGTCTAAGGGCCCTTTCACACTAGCGTTTTCAGGATCCGACATAGAAATCCATCGTCGGGGCTCTATGCCGGATGAATACTGATCTGGATTATCCCCATGCATTCTGAATGGAGAGAAATCCGTTCAGTATGCATCAGGATGTCTTCAGTTCAGTCACTGAATGTTTTTTGGAAGGAGAAAATACAGCAGCATGCTGCGGTATTCTTTCCGTCCAGGGATGCGGAGCAAAATGGTCATGACCCCCAATGCAAGTCAATGGGGACGGATCAGTTTTCTCTGGCACAATCTGCCACAATAGAAAACGGATCCGTCCTCTATTGACTTTCAATGGAGTTCATTACGGATTCGTCTTGGCAATGTTAAAAAATAGTTAAAGTTAATACAAGCGGATCCGTTCAAACAGATGCATGAGGTTGTATTATCTGGAACTGAAGTGTTTCTTTCCGGCATAGAGCCCCGACGACAGAACTCTATGCCGGATCTTCCAAACGCAAGTGTGAAAGGGGCCTAATATCTAAACAACTTAATTGCTTGAAATAAAAAAAAATATCTTATATTCACCCCTTTCTCCAGTGTTGTTCTCTGCGGAGCTGGTCCACATGTCCATACAAACTGAAGCAGTGCACACTATAGTGTCAGCATTCAACAGGTCCTATTTTTGCCATAATGCAAAAGTATGTACCATCAGCGTTGGACTGAAATCCCTTGGGCCCACCAGAGCAAATGATTGTGAGGGCCCACCCTCTCTGTATATAGGACCTTATGGGCTCTATTCTTTCAGGGTATATTACTGTCAGAGCTGGGGCCCACCGGAGGAACCTCTAGGTCTCTGGTGGGCCAGTCCAACCCTGTGTCCCATTCTCCATCATAACTCTTTCCTTACATCCTGACTTTGACAAAACCTTTCTTGCTGTTGCCTCACACTTCCTACTTTCCATCAGCAAAACTCCAACGTCCCAAATGCTGCACCTTTACCACACCAATACTTGATTACCTATATGATCCCTTTTATGGATATCTTCATTTGTTCTACTTCCTACATATTTATTGTTCCTTGATTGCTTTATTACATTTTTACCAAGAAGTCAATATACCAAGAAATAGAGCGCCACCTCCAGTCACTGAGAAATATACAACAGTATCAGAAGTATTCTAATATTTGGAGCAGCTTCGCAGTCAGCCTCTCAGACACACTGAAAGATGCTTTACGAAGGGTCTCCAGGCTAGTTTCCATCATCTCATGAGTGAAGACAACCTTTCAGATGGTTGGTAATTAATTATAATTGGAAATTGCTATGCATGGAATCCATTGTATATATCTTGGTGGTATAATATAAATGGTTTGAACATTCAGATTGATTTTAAAAGCTTACCAGATAGAGTTTTCATTTGTAGCTTGAAAGTGTCAACCAAGAAATATGTGGCTGTTCAGAAATGTAATGGGGAATTTGTATATTTTCTGCACTAAAAATAGTGTAAAACAATTGACTGGGGCTTTACAGAACCTTCAAGCTGTATGTGGCTTTACTACAATATCAAGGTCTATGGGATCCTACTGTACCTCAGTATCTCTCGAATTTTATACAGACACATACGTAGTTTTTTTTTCCAGTGATATTTTTATGAAAAAACGGTGATATGATCCATTGCAGGGCTTATTACATCTCCACAATATGGTACTGCACTGAGGCGCCCTATGGCGGCACACCTAAATACAGACTTGGCACACAAAGCACATGTAAAAAAGCTGTTGAATCAGACTCAAAAACAAAATCTGTAACAAAGAATCAGATGCAGATTTTTTTAAGCTGTATGTAAATGGGGTTTGTTAAAAACCTGCTCACTGGCATTGTGCTGCTATAGAGTTTTAGTGTAATTTTGCTATATGAGAACCTAAACAGAGCATGAGCAACTAATAAAGGAAGAATCTAGTCAAATGAAGAAATACGGTTTCAATTTGCATTCTAGTCAACGCCGCAAATGATGAAAATAGAAGTTTGATAAGCTTTAAAGGCTATGTACACATGTATGGGGGCTATTTTTGTTTTATTATTGCTTTGTACTTATTTTGAGCTAAAAATCCTTTTTTTTCACCTGGTCTTTATTAAAAAAATGGAATCCTTTTTTTCTGTACAGAGCTAAGATGCTCTACTAGCTGTCTGTGGATTTTCTGTCTTTTACGTCAGTTGGGGAGCTGACTGACTCCTTATCTCTGCTCTCTGACATTATAAACACTCTTTATAGCTCAGTCCTTATCTTACTGATAAGAAGGTGTCTGAAATACCTGTTTATGACCACTTAGTAGTTTAGAGATAAGATTTATTTGATGACCAACACAAAGTGAAAGCACCAGTCACACAGTTAGAAAAACAGTTAACCCTCTGTGACAGAATGGCTAAAGGTCAATCAAAAATATGATTTTTAGCCAAAAATGAGTAACATGCAATCTTAAACAAAATTGCCTCCGAAGGCGTACAGAGCCTTTAATAATAAACTTCCATAAATAACAATTAACAACCTACTAAATAAATGAGGCGAACTAGAAATTTTTTCTTTGCCTCTTTGTCCATATCTGTGTTTGATAAATCTGATAGTCTTTTCTGACAGAGGAGAAGACTACAGAAGTCACAGTTTTATTTATTTTATTACTTGTGGTGTGATATTTAAGAGGGGTGGGCTGGGAAAAATGATGTAGGGAGGGGAAGGGAAAATAAATAAAGGGTGGGAGAGAGGAAGTACATGTATACTATTGGGGGTAGTTTTGAATGTGGTGCGTTTATACCAATGAGGGTGGTAAGTCGGAATAAGGCTGGACCAGCTATCTCCCTATTTATACCCCACTCTCTACTATACTTTTGCCTCCTGACAAAGCCAGTGGGTTGGCGAAATGCACGTCAAGGTATCAGCATTGGCCAGGTGGACCAGACCACTTCCGGACAATATGTGCAGTTGATCTGTATGTTATGATAGTCAGCTCTGATTTATGATTCTATGTTGCAGTGTTATCATTAGGTGATATTTTAGTTTTATCACCGGTACTTGATATATATTTATATTATTTATTCTATTTGATTTTGCACATTTGTTATTTTGTTTAGCTAGTGACATTCTGCATTATACTATCATTTATATTAATATCTTTATATTTTTTTGTGGCTTGGTTTGCCATTGTGCTTTAAGACCCCTACCAACAGTGAGCAGGCCATATCAAATAGGGGCTAGAGACAATCACGGCCTAGGATTTATATCAATATTTAGGATTGGCACAGTCTGGTTTTCCACCTGAGCTGTGTTCGCTCTGCAATGGTATAGTGGGATCTTTTACATCTGTGTCCCCCCTTTTTTCGCCTTCTTTATATTTTTTCTTTGTGTTTCAATAAATTTTAATATATTTTATATTTATTATTGTGTACGGGTCATTAGTTTATTTCTATAGGCTTTATTGACACTTTTTACTAGGCCCTCTATATTCAATATGATAAAGCTGAGGTATTTATTGGTTGACTATACTGTATATATATATATATATATATATATATATATATATATAGAACCTGCTGTTTACTTCATGCATTAATCTATGTGGACTTTTCCTTCGATAATGGGTTATGTTGTTTCTTTTAATATTGTTATTATTGTAATGTTTTAGATTTCATATAAATAAAAGATCTACAGACGTCATCGTACCGCACAGCCAGACACCACCGAATCCCTGTCTGCTATAATGGGATCTGGCGGGGATTTGGTACGTATTTGGCAGGCTGGAAAAATACCTCTGCGTGCAGAAAGTCGTCATTTATGCCAGAAACCTGCCAGATACCATTAGTGAAAGGGGTTCTGTAGGTGACCAGTTCCTAGATACTGTAACTCCGGTAGTCTGCGCCTCTGCAGGAACAGTCTACCAGATTTACCGAATGCAGATGTGAACCTAGCCTTACCCTGAACACATTTACAAATAGTCCATACAGTAATATATTCTTGCTGACAGTCAACACGTCAATAAAAAATGTTTGCACTGTGTTTATCTCTGTGTTTACTTCAATTTAATTAAGAAGGAAATAAAAAGTAAGGTAAACAGATAATTAAGGTTCGACTCTAGATTACTGAAGCTTCTACACAATTACTGATGCCAGCAGAGCTCACACAGTGTTACCTCTGCAATCTAATTATATTTATCACCAGTTGTCTTATTTTTAAATACACAGCCTTGAGAATTTCTATTTCTATGTGAAAATGACTGTGTATAAGAACTCAGTGTAACATAGGGTGTGCAAGTCAGTAGGGGCATTTATGCATCATGCTGAATTAAATATCCCAGCACACAACATATACAATGCAATCAGAAATCAATATGAAATTGTGTAATTCATAGCAATACACAGAGCAATTTAAAGCAAAATCATGCAGAGACTAAATATATGTCCTGTATGTTATTAAAAAAAACTATTAAAACTGGAGAATTACGGTAATAGTAACACTCACTCAGAAACCTACTGTATATTCATGTACACAGTGGGGTAACTACATAAAAAAGCATGTAGACATGGATGGTCACAAGGTTCAGCAATTAAAATCTGGCACATTTTAATTACTTAATCTGCCCCAATTGTTCTGTTTTACGTGTGACAGTATATATTTTTTGTTTATTTGTGATAGAACATTGAGCAGCTAGGGACATGTAAGTAATATTAAAAGGATTGGCCATACTGCGTACGCAGCATTTCATGGCCGATGAAAGGTGGGCGTTGTTATTTTGCTATCCGCTCACCCACTATCATAATCCCCTCCTCCCAAACAGACCCGGGAGCCAGTCTTCAGGGGCACCCAATTATATTATGCTAAATCTATGCCCCTAACAGTTTTCAACTCTCTCTTGTTAAATGTCTGCTTGGTAAACTGCCTGCTCTTTAGCCAGCTGTGTGGATCCTCAGAAGAGACATTAAAATGGACTTCTCTCAAACTATGGAAAGACTGTAGCTCACAACCAGATCCCCTGCCTCGCTAAAACTTATTACGTATTACGTAGTCAGACCATGCTCTGGTTGGGTTTAACCATAGCCCCTGTTCCCTCGCCCAACCGTACCTGCCATTGGCGTATTAATGAATTACTACTTAAAAACCCCTCTACCAGAGAAGCCCTATCTGAAAGTTTTTGAGGAGCACGCCGACTTCTGTTTCTTCTGTTCCTACCCTCACAAAGTGGTTTCATGAGGTCATTGCATTGTGCTGCCATCTCATCATAAGCTAAATATGTTGGCTAGGACTAAAAAACTACGGTAACTGTTTAGGTGAGATCCCTAGAAGCTGCTATGGTTGTTAGGCCTGGTATATCCTTACTTCAGAACCTGGTGGAGGCACACGCCCAGCTGAGAACATTGCCACCAACTAGAATGCTTGTTGCTTTACTGAAGCAGCAGTATTATGCCCATACACTACTGCCGCATCAGCTGCATGAGAAGGCCTCTAGCCAGTCTCCCCAAGCCTTTTGTGACAATGCGATCTGCCCTCATTATCACATTAAAGATAGAGCCGCTCTTTTTCATGAGTATTACTGGAAGTTTTATAATCTTCCTGGTGCACATACAGATGTCTGACCCATGCGCATTCTTGATCCGGAACTATCTTCATTCATGTGGTTTGTTGTTTATTTTTGCTGTCTATGGCAGCAGTAACTTCTCTTAAAGGGGTTGTCCGCTTTTTAATATTGATGACCTATCCTGGTAGATACTGAAGGACTCCACTACCATCAACTACGCCAGTTTGCGACTTATTCCTTTTGAACATCTCTGCTGGTTGGGCAAACAAGGGCCTTAACTCTATCATATCCAGAGGTCGCACTACATTTTTTCCAGAAGAGTAAAAATAATCCTCTTACTATCTTTGAGGAGTATTTTTACCCAAGGAGGAGTATGAAATTTGCAGTAATTCAAATACATAACATATAGATCTACACTTGTTCACATCTGTGTTTGAGGCTGCGTTTGGAATCTATGTTGCAGATTCTGTCAAAAAGACCAGAGAAAAAAGCCTTATAGGCAGCACTTTTTTGTCTGGTAAAAAGACAGATCCCAAATGGAATCTGGATGGGCTCCATCATAGTCAGGGGGTATGTTCAGTTTCCCTGTCAGCTAGGCTGGGTTCACATCAAGTTTTTGTCATACATTTAATGTACACACAAAAAACGTATATATGTTAACAGACGCCGCCATACATTGGCATCTATCACCATAGAGTTCCATTGCAAAAAATAAGAAGAAGGAAAAGTATATGTAATCGTATACATTTTTTTGCTGGACTTTACAAGATGGAAAAACATGGTACACTACACTTTCCCAACCTGCAGAGTCCTGCAAAAAAAAAGAAAAAAAAATTATACTTTTTTATTTTTACAATGGAACTCTATGGTGACAGATGCCACAGTATAGCATCTGTCTGAGGCGTCTGTTAACATATACGGTTTTTGTGTATGTTGAACTTATGACAAAAAAAAACAGCCATACATGCCCGATCCAGCACTTCCATTATATTCATTGTTCTGCTCATCTAACAGAGCAGAACAACAGAAATATATGGTGGTGGTGTGAACGTGGCCTAAGAGGTGTGTATTTATGTGGGGGAACCATTACTAATCTAAATAACAGCAGGCGATTATAGCCAAGTGATAAAGTACAGTCCAATATACTGGATCTCCCCTGTATGTTATCACTTGGCTATAATAGCATGCCCGCATTCACTACATACATCACACACACACTATACCACATACATCAGTCTGAGATGTATGGAGTGCAGGGTGTGATTCATGTGGGGTAGGGTATTATGCATGTGGGGCAGGGTGTGAATTATGTGGGGCAGGGTGTGATTCATGTGGGGTAGGGTATTATGCATGTGGGGCAGGGTGTGATGATCACACACTGCACTACATACATCACAAACTGCACCACATACATTAGACACACTGCACTACATACATCACAGGCTGCTGCTGTCACCTTGTTCTGTGCCTCTATCTTGATGTCCGGACATAGTTATAGTCTTCTTGATGTCTGGGACATATCTGCTGTGGTCCTTGAGCAGCGCGCCCTGCTTTTGTTGGTACAGCCATCCTCAGGAGCCAGACCCTCCTCCTTTCATCTCCCGCCAGCTTACCCTCCTGCAGGGGTCTGTATTGCTTGACGCCCACCCAAACTATCCAATAGCAAAGCTCTGTGCTGTGAGGAGCTTTGCTATTGGTTATTGCAGGCAGAGGCAGCATTGCTGCGCTGCCTGTGCCGTTCACAGTGCTGAATGTAGGGGAAAAGTCTAAGTTGTATTGGTACGCCTTAGACTTTTTCTAGGGAGTAAAATGGCCTGAACAGGCATCAATGACGCATGTACAGGCGTTATTGAGAACTCTGATCATATCCTTGCCTCCTCATCTGAAGGGAAGACCCCATGTCAATATCTCTTCATGACTACAATTACTTTGGACCCCTGGTATAAAGAACTTTGCTCCATGGAGTTCCTGACGGCTTCACTCACTAACTCGATGGATGTGTTTATAACTACTTGGAGCCCATGGGACACCTACTGTATGTTGACCTGGTCCTGAGCTAGCATTGGGAACCCTAACCTGACCCATGTTTTCTACCCCCCAATTTACCTTATTCGTTTGTCTGGTGTATCAATACTAATAAAATCCCTGTGTGCGTGCTCAGGGCTGGTGTCCGTGCGTGTGTGCCAATTATTAAAGTGCCCATATGCAGCACACCAGCCAATCAACACACAGCGCACGTCGTCCTATCAAAGCCGCCCCCCACGCCGCCCATACTGCCCACACCTGCGCCGGCCAATCAACACACGGCGCACCACATGTCGCCCGTATCGCCCACACCTGCGCGCCCTGTCAGACACACACAGCAGCTGCTGCCAGCAGTATTAGCCCCCAGTTCCTGTCAGGGATCTCAGCACCACCAGTCAGTGCCAGCCATCTCAGCCATCAGTCAGTGCAACCAGCCACAGCCACCAGTCACAGTGCCAGCCGTCTCAGCCGCCAGTCAGTGCCAGCCGTCAGCCATCGGTCAGTGCCACAAGCCACAGCCACAGTGCCAGCAATCTCAGCCACAGCAAACAGTCTCGGCCACCAGCCACCATTCAGTGCCAGCAGTCTCAGCCATAGCTACCAGCCACAGCCACCAGTCTCAGCCACCAGTCAGTGCCAACATTCTTAGCTGCAGCCAGCACTTAGTGTCAGCAGTCTCAGCCACAAGCCGCAGCCAGCAGTCTCAGCCACCAGCCGCAATCAGCAGTCTCAGCCACATTCTCAGCACCACCAGTCAGTGCCAGCAGTCTCAGCCACCAGTCAGTGCCAGCCATCTCAGTCATCAGTCAATGCCAACAGTCACAGTGCCAGCAGTCTCAGCCACCAGTCAGTGCCAGTCGTCTCAGCCATCAGTCAGTGCCAGCAGTCTCAGCCACCAGTCAGTGCCAGCAGTCTCAGCCACCAGTCAGTGCCAGCAGTCTCAGCCACCAGTCAGTGCCAGCAGTCTCAGCCACCAGTCAGTGCCAGCAGTCTCAGCCACCAGTCAGTGCCAGCAGTCTCAGCCACCAGTCAGTGCCAGCAGTCTCAGCCACCAGTCAGTGCCAGCAGTCTCAGCCACCAGTCAGTGCCAGTAGGCTCAGCCACCAGTCAGTGCCAGCAGGCTCAGCCACCAGTCAGTGCCAGCAGTCTCAGCCACCAGTCAGTGCAAGCAGTCTCAGCCACCAGTTGCTGCCAGCAGTCTCAGCACCACCATTCAGTGCCAGCCGTCTCAGCCATCAGTCAGTGCCACCAGCCGCAGTGCCAGCAGTCTTAGCCACAGCCTAAAGTCAGTTCAAGCAGTCTCAGCCACCAGTCAGCGACAGCAATCTCAGCTACAGCCAGCAGTAGTGCCAGCAGTCTCAGCCACCAGTCAGTGCCAGCAATCTCAGCCACAACAAGCAGTCAGTGCCAGTGACACATATTAAAACCACATATAAGCTAGTATTACAGTAAGAGAAAATATTACAAAAGTACAGGCCTATATTACTGGGACTATCTACTAACAACATACCACCCAAAGTCAAGCAGGACAAAAGACACAGACAATGAAATCCTACATAAGCAACTTCTCCTGGAGAAATGGTCAGCTCAGCAAGTAAACATAAAAAAAAGAAAGGCTGAAAAACAAAGAAAAAAAACGAGCAAATAGATTAATTCAAGAAAAAGAAATTGAGCGTCACAAAAACGCTAAAAGAGAAAGACTCAGAAGAACAAACAGATCTAAACAAGAACTCAAAAATCTGCATAAAAAACAATCTCTAACCCTCAGTTCACACTTGCGCGTTTTACAGCACGTTCGAACGCGCTGTAAAACGCATAACCGATGCAAACCAATGCTTCCCTATGGGACTGGTTCACATTTTCGCGTTTTACAGCGCGTTCGAACGCGCTGAAAAACGCCCGACGCATAAACAAGTACTTGAGCTTTTTTTGTGGCGTTTGTCGCGCGTTTTGGCCCATAGACTTCAATGGGAACGCGCAACGCTTGTATTTTGCGTGTTTTTCGAAAGCGCGTTTATGAATTTGCAACATGCTGGAAAGGCCAAACCCCAGCTCTGATTGGCCAAACTTCATATAGACAGTGATATTTGGTCATTGGACAACACTGCAGTCAATCACACAAACGCGCGTAAAACGCGCGTTTTTGGCAATAGTAACGTGCGACAAAAACGCGCGGAGAACGTCCGTCTCAGAAACGCTCAGGTGTGAACCCAGCGTAAGAGAAAGACAAAGACGTGCAAATAGATCAATTGAAGAAAAGGAAAATGAGCATCAGAAAAATGCCAAAACACACAGTTACGCTGGGTTCAGACCTGAGCGTTTCTGAGACGCGCGTTTTCCGCACGTTTTGTGCGCGTTTTTGGCAATAGTAATAGCGCGTTTTACGCGCATTTGTGTGATTGACTGCAGTGTTGTCCAATGACCAAATATCCCTGTCTATATGAAGTTTGGCCTTTCCAGCATGTTGCAAATTCATAAACGCGCGTTCGAACGCGCGTTTTCAGTGTCAAAAAACGCACAAAATACAAGCGTTGCGCGTTTCCATTGAAGTCTATGGGCCAAAACGCGCGACAAATGCCCCAAAAAAAGTCTCAAGTACCTGTTTATGCGTCAGGCGTTTTTCAGCACATTCGAACGCGCTGTAAAACGCGCAAGTGTGAACTGAGGGTTAGGAGAGCAAGTCTTACTGCAGATGAACGAAAAACACTACGTCAGCAACAAGCTAAAATAAAGCGAGGCAGGATAACAGATCTTCAAACAGACACAACACATCTATCACACAGGAAAGGATAAATTATATAAGAAAAAGAGAAAAACATAAGAGACATGCTGAAAGAGAAAAAGCTAGGAGAGTAAGTCCTACACCGGAAGAACGACCATTACAATGTTTGCGACATGCACAATTACAGAGACTGGCCCGAAGTAAACGACTGGAAACAAATGAATCTAGGGCCACAATAGAAAGAACGGCACTTATAAATGATATAGTTAATATTAATGAGGGCAACATTATACCCCACAGATGTGGCGGTTCAAATCAGATATGCAATTTTTGTAAAGCAAAACATTTTGAAGGAGAAAGCCCATCTGATCAAAAATTCACACAATGTTGCTCAAAAGGAAAAGTAAATCTACCAAATTCGAACAAATTCCTTTTATAAAACAGCTCATGACGGGTCAGCATCATTACAGCAAAAATGTCATGCAAAATATAAGGTCAATAAATAGTGCCCTAGCATTTAGACCTATGGGAGCTAAAATTACTCCGTCTCCTATGGGCCATACTGTTTTCGAATCCATGGTTCGATTTGTCAGACAGCAGGAAGACTGCATCCTCAACAGGGTGAAAACAGACAGTTTGCACAATTATACATTTTAGATCCATCTAAAGCTGCAGAGCAAAGAATGCAAATTTTTGCCAACTCAGGAATAAATTCAGAGCTTATGCAAACATTAAGTACACTTTTGGCGCAATTCAATCCTTTTGTCGAGGCCTGCAAAATGTTATATCAAGTTGAAAAAGAATATGAAGAGGATGCCGCAAAAAATGGCAATGTTGTTAAGGAAGTGTCCATGACAATAGTACAAGATCGCAAAAATGACTAAAGGCGCTATAACGCACCAAAATATAACGAGGTTGCTGTTATTTTTCAAAATGATGATGGAGAACCACCACTTGAAAGAGATCTTCTTATACACTGCAAAGCAATGAAGATTATAGAAATAAAAATAAAAAACACAAAGAATTAGTGTCCTTGATCCTAATTTGGAACCCATGGTTTATCCACTGTTATTCCCCTATGGGGATCGAAGCTGGGGAATTGACATAGCATTGCAAAACAGACCACAAGCTTTATTAACTTTAGCAAACCAGTCACACAATCCTAGAGTTAGGGTACTTACACACTTGCGTTGGTGCGGATCCGTCTGTTTATTTGCACAGACGGATCCGCACCTATAATGCAAACGTTTGTATCCGTTCAGAACGGATCCGTTAGTATTAGTTTTAAAGAAAAATGACAAAGTCCAATGCAGATCCGTTTTGAATTACATCGAAAGTCAATGGGGAACGGATCCGTTTTCAAATGCACCATATTGTGTCATTGAAAACGGATCCGTCCCCATTGACTTAAATCAGGGATGCCCAACCTGCGGCCCTCCAGATGTTGTAAAACTACAACTCCCACCATGCCTTGCTGTAGGCTCATAGCTGTAGGCTGTCTGGGCATGCTGGGAGTTGTAGTTTTGCAACAGCTGGAGGGCCGCAGGTTGGGCATCCCTGACTTAAATTGTTATTCAAAACGGATCCGTTAGGCTCCGCCTCTTCAGACGGACACCAAAATACAGCAAGCTGCGGTTTGGTGTCCGCCTCCAAAACAGAATAGAAGCGGAACGGAGCCGAACTGATGCATTCTGAACGGATCCTTATCCATTCAGAATGCATTGGGGCTTAACTAATCCGTTTTGGACCGTTTGTGAGAGCCCTGAAACGAATCTCACAAACGGAGTCCAAAACGCTAGTGTGAAAGTACTCTTAGAGTCACTCAAATGCAATACTACGGTTACCGTCTTTGCATTAGAGAGGATTTTAACCATTTCTTAAATGCAGGCCGCCTTACACAGCAATATATAGTTGATGCATACGTAAAAACAGAAGCCAACAGACTCAATTATATACGTGAAAATCAGCCTAAATTGCGCATTGAAAAATACTCTGGATTAATGGATCATTTAGTTAATGAGGCCAATAAAGCAGGCCTGAGTCCTGGAAAAATATATATTTTGTCTTCTTTATTTGCAGGGAGCTCCAGAAAATGGCAGTTGTCAGAAAATATGGAAAACCAGATCTTTTTATTACAACGACATGCAATCCCAAATGGGAAGAGATTGTACATAACCTTTAACATGGACAAACTGTCGACAGACAACCACATTAAGGTTACTTTCACACTTGCGTTTTGGGCGGATCCGACATGGATCTGCAAAAACGGATCCGTTACAATAATACAACCGCCTGCATCTGTTATGAACTGATCCGTTTGAATCATCTGTAACATAGCCAAGACGGATCCGTCATGAAATCCATTGAAAGTCAATGGGGACGGATCCGTTTTCTATTGTGCCAGAGTGTGTCAGAGAAAACGGATCCGTCCCCATTGACTTACATTGTGTGTCAGAACTTAGTTTGTCTCAGTTTTGTCAAGAAAACAGCAAAACGCTGCAGGCAGCGTTTTGGTGTCCACCTCCAGAGCGGAATGGTAACTGAACGGAGGCAAACTGATGCATTCTGAACGGATCCTTATCCATTCAGAATGCATTGGGGCAAAACTGATCCGTTTTGGACCGTTTGTGAAAGCCCTGAACGGATCTCAGAAACGGAAAGTCAAAACGCGAGTGTGAAAGTAGCCTTAGTTGCAAGAGTATTTCACCTAAAACTTAAAGCTCTTATTGAGGACAGTAAAAAACATATTTTTGGAGTCCCAAAAGCAATGGTCTACGTGATAGAATTGCTCACATACTTCTCATTCTTAAAGAACGCTATACACCAAAAAATGAAGAACTGATAGATAAAATTGTCTCTGCTGAAATCCCTAACATAGAAATCACTCCTCGCTTACATGCAATTGTAACAAAGCATATGATTCATGGACCATGTGGAGCACTCAATCCTAATTCTCCATGTATGACAAATGTTATAAGGATTTTCCGAAGGAATTCCAACAAAAAACTATTGCTAACAGCAATGGCTATCCAAAGTACAAGAGAAGAAATACAGGCCAAACTATAATTCTTAACGGAAAGAAAACTGATAACTCTTGGGTTGTACCATATAATCCTTACCTAGCGTCATGATTGTGCAAATGTTGTCATTCAAGAACAAGGTACTTTGAATCACGAGGAAATAAAGACCTTTATTAATTTAAGGTATGTCAGTGCTCCAGAAGCAGCATGGCGTTTGCATGGGTTTGAAATGCATTATCAATCCCATACCATCCATAGATTAGCGGTGCATCTGCCTGAAGAGCAATCAGTTTTTTTTTCAACCCAAATGACATTACCACAGCGGTACAGAGAGCTTTAAACCGTGATACTCAATTAACAGCTTGGTTCGAATTGAATCAACAAAAAGAGGAAGCAAAGAATATATTATAATCTGACATTTCCTTCACTATGTGTTTGACTCTCAAAATTGTTGTTGGAAATTACGTCACCGTGGTGCAGAATAAATTATTGGACGAATGTATTCTCTCAATTTAAGATCAGATACAGAGCGTTGCCGTCTGCATCTACTATTGCTGCATGTTCCAGGTGCAGTGTCCTTTGAAGATCTGAGGACACTACATGGAAATGTCTATCCCACTTTCCAAGAGGCTGCAAAAGCAAAAGAACTTATTAATGATGATCACGTGTGGGAGAACACTCTGGAAGATGCTGTCCACTTCACAATGCCTAAACAACTTTGGGAATTATTTGCATATATCTGCGTTTTTGTATCATCACAAAATATGAATGCCCTTTTTCTAAAATATGAGCAATATCCCATTGGAGATTTAGTTCATAAACATAAACAACACAATGATGACTGCACAATATGTCGTAAGATCGCACTTAAAGAACATTCTGGTACTACATTGCCTTCCGCAATGCCAAATACTGATCTACTTTGGAATATGTATGACAAGGAATTACAAAAATACACAGCTGAAGAAATGGAGAAAACATTAAACAGAGCAAAAAACAGCTTTAGAAAAAATACTGTCTGCAAGCAAAAATGACAACCTTTGCAACCGTTGTATTTTCTTGGATGGTCCAGAAGGTAGTGGTAAAACCTATCTTTACAAAACCCTTCTCAGCACAGATCGTGGAGAAGGTAACATTACACTACCTGTAGCCTCAACAGGTATAGCAGCCAATCTTCTTGAGGATGGAAGAACATACCACTCTCAGTTCAAATTACCTGTTCCGATAGTTGAGAACTCAATATCAAATATGCGTCACAATTCTGCTGATGCTGAAAATTTGAGATCATCCACAGTACTTATTTGGGATATCCACAGTACTCATTTGGGATGAGTGTACAATGGCCCCGTCTAATGGAAAACCACAACCCTTTGGAGCAAAAGTTTGGTGATTTTCGGCAAACACTTCCAGTGGTTCCTCTATGCCGGAAAAATCCTGATCAGGATCATCCCCATGCATTCTGAATGGAGAGAAATCCGTTCAGGATGCATCAGGATGTCTTCAGTTCAGGGCCGGAACGTTTTTTGGACGCAGCAAATACCACAGCATGCTGCGCTTTTTGCTCCGTCCAAAAATCCGGAACACTTGCCGCGAGGCCGGATCCGGAATTAATGCCCATTGAAAGGCATTAATCCGGATCCGGCCTTAAGCTAAACGTCGTTTTGGCGCATCGCCGGATCCGACTTTTAGCTTTTTCTCAATAGTTACCATGGCAGCCAGGAAGCAAAAGTCCTGGTTGCCATGGTAAAGTGTAGTGGGGAGCGGGGGAGCAGTATACTTACCATCCGTGCGGCTCCTGGGGCGCTCCAGAGTGACGTCAGGGCGCCCAACACGTGATCCATGCGCATGGGGCGCTCTGACATCATTCTGGAGCGCCCCGGGAGCCGCACAGACTGTAAGTATACTGCTCCCCCGCTCCCTGCTCCTACTATGGCAACCAGGACTTTAATAGCGTCCTGGCTGCCATAGTAACCTGAAAGCATTTCGAAGACTGATCAGGATCCTGATCAGTCTTCTAATGCTTCAGGCGACTTGCGTTCTGACAGATCCGGCGGGACGGAAGTGCCTGCCGGATCCTCAGAACGCAAGTGTGAAAGAGGCCTTAACCTTACAAACAATATCCGTTCAGTTGACACTGAATTCAGCAATAATTATGCTTCTTAGGAATATAAACACTAAAAGAGGATTGTGCAATGGAACCCGCCTCTTTGTAAAAGACTGGAAAAGAAACCTCATTATTGCTCAAGTAATAACAGATTCAGCTAAAGGGGACATGGTCTTTATTCCCCGTATTGATTTAGCTCTATCCTCTACTAATTTACCATTTACCTTAAGAAGGTGACAATTTCCAGTTAAATTAGCCTTTGCCAAGACAATTAATAAAGCTCAGGGGCAAACCTTAGAGAAAGTTGGCATTTACTTGCCAGAACCAGTATTGCCATGGTCAGTTATATGTTGCATTATCAAGAGTTAGAACTTTTTCAGATGTGGTTGTAAAGGTTGTAGATGGTCCTGAACAAGGCAAACTTGCCAAATTCAGACAGAATATTTACAAGAAATGTTGTCTATAAAGAAATTTTATAGAACATTTTCAAGAGGTAAAAAAATACATTTTTTCCTGAATATCTGCTTCAGATATTGTATATTGCAGATTGTTACAAAGTTTTACACTAAGGCAATAATACTTAGACTTATTGTATTGTGATATATACGTTTCCATTTTATTTTTAATATTTTACTTTTGACTTCTTGCCAAAATATTTTTGACAAAAATAAAAATAAAACAAGAAATACAATGTGGTCAAATTCCCTTACTATTTAATATAGACTGTTCGTACTAATGTTTATGCACTACAGTTCTAGCACCCGTTATTGTAACGGGCTTAATGTCTAGTAGTCTATATTGTGTTGCTCAGATCTTCCTTTTCATCGGATCAGCCTCTCACAGTTCACAATCCACCTTGGTTCCCATTCCTCTTTTGCCTGTACAGTTATTCTGCTTTATTCTTATGCTTCTTTACACATGGGCTCATGCACACGGCCATTGAACGGCCGTTCTGTGTATTGGGAACCACAATTTGCAGTCCCCAATGCACGGGCAACATACACGCGGATTTCGCAGACCAATCTAGACCCATTTAACTTGAATGGGTCCGTGGTCCGTCCGCACTGCAAAAAACGTAGTGCTGCACTACAATTTTTTTACGGTGCAGAGGCACGGACAGAAACCCCACAGAAGCACTCCTTAGTACTTCCGTAGCATTCTGTGCCTGCACTCCGCACTGGCCTCCTGGAATGAGGACCCATTCAAGTGAATGAGTCAGCATCCGTGATGCAGGGTGCACACAGCTGGTGCCCGCATACTGTGGACCCGCTGATAGGGGGGTGCAAAACGGGCAATGGCCGGGCGACGGTCATGTGCATGAACCCTTAGGGCATATGCACACGAACGTTTTTACTTTCCTATCCATTCTGTTTTTGCTGCGGACCATATGCGGAACCATTCATTTCAATGGCTCCACAAAAAAAACGAAAGTTACTTTGTGTGTATTCCATTTCCGTATGTCTGTTCAGCAAAACAATAGAACATGTCCTATTATTGTCCGCATTATGGACAAGGATAAGACTTTTCTATTAGTGGCCAGCTGTTCTGCAAAATATGGAATGCACATGGACATCATGCGTATTTTTTGCGGATCCGAGTTTTACGGACCGCAAAATAGATACGGTTGTGTGCATGAGCCCTTAGTGTGGAGTACAGCAAGCACTATGCTCACTTACATAGCCTGTTCTCACGAGACTTACCAAAGCTCATGAGAACAGCTCATCTTCTCCCTGGCTGTGAAGCGGTCCACAGCAATTGGACAGCATCAGAGCCAGGGAGAAGGACACGCCCACTGAGAAAAGCGGATTCTCCTCCTCCCTTTACTGATGCTATTAATGATTCCATAAATGTTATTAAACATAAAAACTAATATCACCCCTAAAGTAGGGGAAAAGTATATCTAAATACAAAGAAAACCCCTCAATAATGAGCTGACTGAATAAACAGAATAACCGACATAAAGACACCTGAGTTCTTGTAGCGCAAAACATATAACAATCTTTATTGAATAAGTATACACGACATAATAAAAAGAGATGAATCATATCAATGTAAAGTGAGGTACTACCCGAGGGAAAATATGGGAGTATAATCTCAATGGAGGGTAACTATAAAGAATAACTATAGGTGTATAATAAATAGTAACTAGCAAGTAATACTAAATAATAAATAAATAGCCAATGCAAAACCGTAAAGCAGCTTATAGATAGTCCTCTCCCACAATGGTGACCAGTAAATAGATCATATAAGTCATATCCTACCCATAATAAATATCCACCTCAGGAGAACCGCACACCCCACGGCGCGTTTCGGCAAAACCTTCATCTGGGGGCATATCAGGCGCAATAACCAAATGACGGCATGGCGGCACAACAGAGGAGCGGATCACGAAATAAAATAGCAGAGTGGCATCTCCTGATCTACAGTATGAGGTATTGTTTTTATAAAGAAAAAACTGGTGAAAGGTCCTCACCCCTTCCATGTACGGGGCTGGTGGGGTCTTTACACATGGCACCTTGCACGTGCGCATGCAGCGGGCAACATAGCAGGCGGGTCTCTACTGTTTCAAACAGTAGAAGCTCATGGCTACTGTCCGCCATTACAGCCTTTAGATGCCATGTTCAAGTGTGATCATGGCATCTAAATACCAAAAAAACCCGGAAGCATGCTGCCAGGTTTAAACCGGCATCCCCGTGCGGCGATCATGGATCCCAGTCATTTATTCTAATACGCTGAGTCTCTGAAGAGACCCAGCGTATTAGAGATGCAGTTCCTATGTTGGCCAGCAGGTGGCAGGACAACATAGGAGATCAGCAATTAAAGGGAGTCTTTCATCTAATCTGAGCCTTTTAGACTGCTCAGATCAGGATATAGACTCCTCTGCCCTAATTCCAATGGTACCTTTATTTGTGCAGTCCCTCTGCGAGATCTTCCAAAAAAAACTTTTAAAACTTATGCTACTTAGGTTCGGCAGGTGCCCAGGGGCGGAATTACTGCCGATATCGCCAGAAATCCACATCTCTTTCACCCCTCTGGCCCGCCCTCCATTCCTATTATTACCTCCTCCTCTCCCTCAGAAATCTCACGACTGCAGTCCTCTGCGCATGCGCCGGTCCGTAGCTTGAAATCCAGCGGCGCAGGCCGAAGTAACCGGCGCATGCACAGAGGACAGCAGTGAAGAGCAGCATCGTCTTTCCTCCAGCAGGCGCGAGATTTGTGAGGGAGTGGAGGAGGTAATAATAGGAATGGAGGGCGGGCCAGAGGGGTGAAAGAGATGTGGATTTCTGGGCACATCGGCAGTACGCCGCCCCTGGGCACCTTCCGAAACTAATTAGCATACGTTTTAAAAGCCTTTTTTGGCAGATCTCGCCGAGGGACTGCACAAATAAAGGTACCATTGGAATTAGGGCACAGGAGTCTATAACCTGATCTGAGCGGTCTAAAAGGCTCAGATTAGGTAAAATACTCCCTTTAAAGATTTTAAGAGTATGAGGTATTGTTTTTATAAAGAAAAAACTGGTGAAAGGTCCTCACCCCTTCCAAAACGTATGCTAATTAGTTTCGGAAGGTGCCCAGGGGCGGCGTACTGCCGATGTGCCCAGAAATCCACATCTCTTTCACCCCTCTGGCCCGCCCTCCATTCCTATTATTACCTCCTCCACTCCCTCACAAATCTCGCGTCTGCTGGAGGAAAGACGATGCTGCGCTTCACTGCTGTCCTCTGTGCATGCGCCGGTTACTTCTGCCTGCGCCGCTGGATTTCAAGCTACAGACCGGCGCATGCGCAGAGGACTGCAGTCGTGAGATTTCTGAGGGAGTATGGGAGTATAGTAACAATCTTAAAAAAACTAACTAGTGGACATTTACTCCTAGTAAAAGTAAAAAAAAATATAAAAAATAAAATCACCACCCTTTCCTTCGAATACTAAAATAAATACATAAATAATAAAAAATATAAACATCATGGGCATCACCATTTCTGAGAACACACGTACAATTAAAATATAAAAATATTTTTCCAATGCGACAAATGGAGCAAAGTAAAAAAGGATCAAAAAAGCAGATTCCCCATTTTTTAATGGCTTCTCCTACCACAAAAACGTTATGGGGGTCAGAATATGGTTGAAGAATGAAACTGACCATGAATGACCACCTCAGCGATGTTACTGAGGAGGACAAAGCAATAATGAAAAAAACTAATTGCAAGTGGTGCTATTTATTTATTGCTACTATATTCCGCAACGCTTTACAGGCATTGGCATCACACTGTCCCCAATGGGGCTCACAATCTAAGTTCCCTATCAGTATGTCTTTGGAGTGTGGGAGGAAACTGGAGTACCTGGAGAAAACCCATGCAAACACGGGGAAAACATACAAACTCCATGCAGATGTTGCCTGGGTCGGATTTGAACCTAGAACCCCAGTGCTGCAAGGCACCAGTGCTAACCACTGAGCCACCGTGCTGCCAATACATGTGCTATGTTCTTAAATAACTTAGTGGCTATAGCGAATCTTTAATATTATCTAATTAGAAAAGTATTCAGATTTAGGTGATGGTTTTAAAAAGGTAAAATACATATATATTTTTTTGTGGGACAATCCTTTTAAGGATAATAATGCCAATATACTGCAACAACCCTAAAGTGGTTGAAGGCTGTATTACCTGCAAATACGATTCTACCAAATGACCAACTCATGTATTAATAGAGGACAAGAAAAGCCCATTACATGTATTTTTGTTATTCTCGCTTCCCATACAGACTCCAGTAATTTGTCACTTTAACTGCTAAATTACTGGGGCTGGGAGCTGCACATCCCTCCCAGGTGCGCTCATAGGAAGCTTGTACAAGGACAAATTTGTTTTCTGACCAACAGAGGTGAAAGACATTACTGTGCATCTGCTTGAAAGCTGCTCATTTCTATATTTTTGCTTAGAGAATTGTTCTTTTCTTCCCCGAGGTGTCCGTTAATCCTGTTGATACAGGCATAATACTGCATAATGTGGAGTTATGGCCACCCAGACTGTAACATTTCACAGAAGTAAATCTGAGCTAAATGCATTTTATTGTTTGCGTAGTTGGCTTCCTGTCTTTATTTTTTATGTCAGGGGACTATGAGAAAACATATGTTATCGCTGCTGGACAATGTAGCCCAATTTAAAAGTGACTTTATGTGCCTTGCTGAAACGGAATTAGATGAGCTAGTACTTTGTTCTCGTTCTATAAAAACAACACAACATACTTAACCTCGTTCTTTTAGAGATATCAGCATAACAGGCAGCTCATTTACGAACGCATAAACGTTGCGGTCACCATAACATAATGTTAGAGAAAGATGTCCGTTCTTCAGTTCTAGCTAGTGTTGAGCGAATCGAAGTCCACAAAGTGGACTTTGATCCGAATTTCAGGGAAAATTCAATTTGTCATGAAGCCAAATTTCCTCCTGCTTCGTGGTAGTGAATCGATTTTCCATGAATGACAGTAAAAAACAAGCCGGCTGCTGCCATCTTGTTTGAGGATCTTGCACGAAATCTTGTGCGTGGTGACGTGTGATCTCACCATGCCGGCAGACGTGATAATGTCAACACAGGCAGTGCAAGATTTCTCGCTAGATCTTCAAACAAGATGACGGTGGCTGGATCATTGCGATCAAATGGGTGAGGTAAGTGTGATTTAATTTTTTTATAATTTTTTTACTTTACACTGTGTTATTACTGTCAGATGCCACGCGGCATCTGAGGAGTACAATGACGGAGAGCGGGGCAATTGCCGATCCCTGTCATTGCACCCTCTATTTACAAAGAAATGCGCTTCGTGACAAAGTAATTAGTAAAATGTAAAGCAGCCGAATTGAATTTTCAAATACTTCGATCATCACAAGTTCTGGTGTTTAAAAGTAAAAAAAAATAAAAAAAGATTGGTATGTGTTTACCCCATTACAGTCTTTTTTCAAAATGCACAAAGATATAACCAAGTATTCAGCAACCACTGTATGAATTGTTCCACAGACAGGGGTTCTTGCCGCACCTCTTTTCAAAAATCCTAAACTAATAGTGGACTAGTGAATATAAAACATAACTTTTAATGTTACTTGCTATAAAGAGTTCAAATAGAAATCAAGTGTAAGGTGAGAATGAATCAGTCACCTGCCGTCCGGCAGGTTCAAAGCCTGGACAGAATGTGACTGCAAAGGCAAAGTGTCCAGCTAAAATAGCTATCAACAATACGGGGCGATATGGCAGCCAAATACCATTCACCCAGTATTAACAATGGACCAAGGCGCCCACACAATATTGGCAGATACTGGTCTTACTTGCCTCTCAAAACATCAATGGGCATCCGGGCCAACATACCATAAAGGCACATTAATCAAGTTATAAAAAAAATTGGCCTTACCGCATACAGTATATTGCATGTAACAAGTTGCCCTGCGGATGACTCAGGCTTAGGTTTCAAGGTATGTCCACCAATTACAACAGGCAGGTGTCCGTGTCAGTGGCTAATGTTTCTCCTGAATAGCCCTAATGGTAAGTCCCTGCTTGACATAGGGATAGGGTCGATTCTTTCTCCTGCCTATTGACACGGAGAACCCGCCCCGACCGGGGTGACCCCATACGGATCCTGTCCCTGTAAGGGGCCTAAAAAAAGCTACAATTCCCCTCACTCTCAGCTCCCTACATGCCACGTTTCGTCCCAGCACATGGGACTCTTCAGGGTACGTGATACAGATCAGGAGGGATAGAGATAGATGCAAGAACTCCCTCAGAGCTCAAGATGGACAGTGGTCCTAAATCGCGGGCCGCGAGAGGGAAGTGTCCCTACTATCGCCGAACCTCACCACTTCAAAGTTCGAAGGAGCCGCCGGACAAACTAGACACAGAAAAAAACATTCAACACATTAAATATGTTATAATTGAAGAGCGTCTCCAGTTTCAAGTTACACAGTGTAAGGCTTGTTTCCCATCTACGTTAAAACAGATCCGGCAGGCTATTCTACAGTAGCCAGGAACTGCCTGCCAGATCCATGAAAACCGGGTGCTACCGAGGTTCTGTAAGGACACATTCGCTATAATATGCTGGACAAATACAGCTGCGGGCAGCAGTTTTCGTCTGGCCACCTCTCGGCATAGTTGCTGGGTTGCAGCCGGATCTCCGCTGGTCCACAATATAAAGAATCTCGGGAGCGCATGGTAGCGCCTGGTATTCATGGATCCGGCAGGTTGTTCACGGCGGGTAATCACATCTTTCATGTGGTCAGCCGAAATTGCCATCTGCCGGCAGCAAACTGTACCTTCTAAACACGATCTGCTGCAGACAAGCAATAATTCTGTATGGGGACAAGCGATTGCATTAGTTATTGTTCTTCCTCATACTGTGGAGGAGATCGCTGCATGTAAATACACCGGTCTCCTTCAGTGATGAACAGGCGATTGTTGGGAATGAAAGCTTCCTGAGAATTGTCTACTCAACTCTGCATATACATTAGATATACATGAATAAAACTGTATACAATTTTATGGTTATCTTTATGCTTTTTTATCAATACTTTTACCAGATGTGCGTATATTTAAACACATTTGTCTCAATTTTTTTAAACAAAGAGTATCCATTCTTTGGTGAAACCTTTCTTGTTCTAAATAAAGATATTAACATTTGAAGGCATTATCTGTAAAAAAATAAATAAAAATATAGCAGATCTGCTTAAAGGATGGAAACAGAAGGGGACATTAATTAAGACTAGTGCAAAGTAGAACTGGCTTAGTTGCACATAGCAACAAATCAGATTCCACCTTTTATTTTTAGAGTTCCTTTAGAAAAATCAAAGGGTCAATCTGGTTGCTTTTGGGCAACTAAGACAGATTTCTATTGCACCAGTTTTGATAAATCTCCCCCATAATGTTTTACGGTTCCCTCAGCCTCTCACTGACTACAATGTAAAACAAAATGTATACATTTCTATACATTTTTGCAGGACAGAATAGTACTATGCTATTCTGCCCTCAAAAAAGTGTCTAGTAAACAGGGAATAACGGAGTCAAAAGTATACACTTTCGAGTTACGTTTTCCCAATTATAGTCTATGGGCACATGGAGTAGTAAGTTTCAATATGTTTTTACTGTATTTAAACGTCTACTCTTGACATAAAACAAAAACGAGATGTGGACAGCCCCTATAAGTATAAAAAAAATTGTACCATATCTAATTCTATGATATACTGCCAAAGCCTCTGAGAAACATGCTGAACTTGTGCTTGGAGCTGGAAACACTTGCATTCTACATAAAATAACAATGTTGGAGCGTCTTTTGTTACAACTCTGAGTTGTGCTATTCCTCAGATACATAACTTAAAGGATAACTGTCACATTTAGACCCAAATTTCAGTTTTCATATATGTAGTTACTAATATGATAATATTCCTGAATCAATAACTATTAGACTTACTTACCCCTTATTTAATAAGATTCAGCCCTTAGCAACCAGTCTGCATAAAACTGCAATTTCACTATTCTGTTAAAATGGCCGCCCTCAGCCCTGAGGCTAATCCATAGGACACCTGCAGTGAAGTTAGTGAAGACCAGCTCTGTATAGGGGGGTCTTGCAGTGAAGTTCCCAGGTCTGGCTGAAGCTCTCCTCTTATCAGATAAGGCTGTCATTTATACACTGAGCAGCCACATTGTCCTGCACTGCTAAGGGAGTGTCTGCCAAGCACAGGCATGTGGAGACGTTCACACACACAGCCCAGCACTGTTATCTCCCGTCAGGAAGAACCTGGCTTTTTATACATTCCCTTACAATGTTGACTCACTATCAGTTCCCAGTGCACGCAGCGTTCTCCGTCCTCATCTGGTAGACGGAAGGAGCATAGCAACCTGATTTTATCTCAGGTAACAATAGCCAATACTGGGGACTTTTAGGTGGCTTTTAGGGGTTATTTATTAAACAATCAGAAATTAAAACAGGGCCAACAAGGTGATATTAATCACCAAAATCCAATAGTAAAAAAAAAAAAAAATTTGACAGTTATACTTTAACATTTTATAAATTAAACTTGATCTAATCATTCCCCTCGATAAAAGGCTGTGTAGTGCCAGACTGTGTGTGGATATCAATTCAGAGAGAATGGACGGCACTGTGCTTTCATTGAGGTCCGGGTGCACGGTCAGCAGGTCGGATCCCCATCAAAATGAAATGAAAGGACCGGCACTCCGTAATTTCTTTGCAAAAAACTTCTTTATTCGTCACCCATATGTGACGCGCGTTTCGGCACAGACATGTGACTTTGTCAAACAACAGGTGATAATGACCATTATCACCTGTTGTTTGACAAAGGCACATGTCTGTGCCGAAACGCGCGTCACATATGGGTGACGAATAAAGAAGTCTTTTTTGCAAAGAAATTACGGAGTGCCGGTCCTTTCATTTTATTGTGTGTGGATATGTCCTATTGACAAGACAAATGTAAATACAATTACATTTTCAGGAGAAATAACAGAACTGTATAATGTAGAGCTCCAAGAAAAGATGAATTAATTTTTATTTTCACAAGCTTCCGACCATGAGGTAGTGGGATAACACTAGCTGTTATGATGTCTCCTATAGACAGCGCCCAAACAGGATGACATCCTGCTGACTAAATTTATCTGCATTATTGGGGTGAGATGAAACACCTACTATTACCTGCTGATATATATATATATTTCTTCAAAGTAGAGGCAGCACTCCAATATCGAATATAAGTGGAGGACCCACTTTATTTTGCCATTGCAACGTTTCAACTGCTTCTTGCAGTCATTATTAAGCAATAATGACTTGATAATGACTGCAAGGAGCAGTTGAAACGTTGCAATGGGAAAATAAAGTGGGTCCTCCACTTGTATTCGATATTGGAGTGCTGCCTCTACTTTGAAGAAAGTAAATATTTACTAAGGACTGCTCTGCCAGCGGCCGGAGGAATTGCACCCTGATTTATTCTATTGTGTATTGATTTTCTTTGCTCTATATATATATATATATATATATATATATATATATATATATATATATACACACCGTATTTTTCACCCCATAGGTAGCATTCCCCTTTCCCCCCAAAAGTGGGGGAAAAATGCCCGTGTCTTATGGTGCGAATACTAATGAGCTCTGTACTCACCGCTTCCAGGTCCTCGGCTGTTGACTGTACTGTGGCTGTGCACAGCGTGAAAACACTCTGTGACCTCCCGCTGTGTGCGTCGGTTCACAGCACAGCCAGCAGGAGGATGAAGAGGATTGCGCTGGAAGAGAGGAGCTGCGGCATCTGAAGCAGGAAAGTTAAGTGTTTTTTTTTTTTATTTATTTGCTCTGTGGCTGGAGGCTGATATGAGAGGCATGGGGGCTGACATGAGAGACATGGGTTAAAATCACAGGCGGTGTTAAGCTAGTAGACGGAAAAGACGCACCATAGGGTAATACCATACAAAACAGGTGAATATTGGATTAAAAAATAAAGGCTCACCTTGAATAGCTGTGCTAACCTTAGGCACAACTCTTGTGAAGGCTCTCAAGATGTAAGCTGGAATCCCAGATGGCGGTTGGTCTGCAGCCACGGATGAGGGTCTTCCTATCAGGGATGCCTGGATTCCCCAAGAAGATTACAGATCACTAAGACAAAGGATTATCCCACGGCGCAAGGAACCAACCAAATATCCAGTGTAATGTACCTTGAAATATTTATTTAGCAGATACACAACACGTTTTGGGGATTAGTTCCCCTTCATCAGGTGAAACTGCATATACAGTATGTTACATTCAGTTTTACCTGATGAAGGGGAACTAATCCCCGAAACGCATTGTGTATCTGCAAAATAAATATTTTAAGCTAGATTACACTGGATCTTTGGTTGGTTACTTGCGCCGTGGGATAATCCTGTCTTGGCGATGAAAGGCATGGGGGTTGATATGAGAGGCATGGGGGCTAACATGAGAAGCATGGGGGCTGATGAGAGGCTCTTATCTGAGGTCATATTTGGGGTCATTCACATTGGGGGGTCTGAGATGAGGTCTGATTGGGGGTCTGATCTGAGGTCTTATTGGGGCTGTCAGCTGAGGTCTGATTAACATTGGGGGTCTGACCTGAAGCCTAATGAAAAATATTTTTTTCTTATTGTCCTTCTCTAAAACCTAGCTGCGTCTTATGGGCCGATGTGTCTTATAGGGTGAAAAATACAGTAGATATGTTAAAAAAAAATTTACACTCGCCAGTACTATTAGCTGATGCAAAGTTTTTGAAAGGTTAGCGACCATTTTACTTGGTTAATTAGAAATGTGATCAATGTAAAATGTATTTAAAAATTCCTAACACTAATGCATTAATTATGCAAATAATACCAAATATAAACATAAAGTGTTATTGCATTTGTGATAACACTTGAATGAGTCATCTCAAATAATTCTCCTTTTGAAAGAGATGGAGACGACTTGTTCCTAAGTGAATTCTTTTATTCTTCTACCGTTCTGGACCTATGAGACACCTGGAAGTGAGGATGTTTCATTGTGTTCAGAAGTGATCATTTATTTATACAAGACCATGCTACAAGGTGTGTAACTGTCTGAAATGGAAACATGACATGTACATTATCTTTCTACTGCATGATGGATGTTTTAAGAAATTTCAAGTATGACCTAATGAAATGGCAAGAACTTTGATTTTCAGTTTCTTTTGTACTTTAATTTCTTACTTTATTGTAACTCATAACAAGCAAAATCTAAACTTTCCTCAGCACACTGTTATGCATCATTTTATGCATCAAAGCTTTCCAAGGCAGGAAATAACATCTCAGCCTACACGTGCATTTCTTGGAGTGTCTATTATTCACATTGACATTACTTAAACAAAAATGGTCCGTGTTCACACTTGTTGATCATATACTTCTAGCCAGAGATGTACAGATAAAGTCATTTGACCTATATCATCATCTGTTCATTCTGACTAGTATTTTTTTTGCCATTGTAAACAAATAAAACCGCTTTAACTTTCCAAAATGTGATGAACTGTTTGGAAAAATTACATTTTTTTGTAGAATATTACTATATATTATAACTCTGTAAGTGTACACTATAGTTTCATATCATTAGGTATATATCATATTTCTCACACTATAAGAATGCACTTTTGTTCCCCCAAAAATAGAGGGAGTGGCGTCTTACAAAGCGAATACAAGTGAGCGCTTCCATTATGGAAGTGCTCACTAGTATGCAGGAGACTGTGCGCACACTATGACCTGACACTGTACGCAGTGTAGCAGTATTATTTTAGTACTATATGGCAACTTTTTTTTAACAATGTATGACTGTCTTATTATTTGGGGTCATCATAATATTGTTTGGTAAAATTGCAGTGCTATACATACTACATGATTACTTACACATACACATTCAGTATATAGTTCTTATAGCAACTGAGCAACAAGTTTGGAATAGTTGGAAATGGTGCATGATAATATAGTTTTGAAAGCAATTGTAAGTTTTGAAAGCAAATGCTTTACAAATTTAAACCATGGCTGTGAACAGCACAGTAAAAAATGATTCCGGAGGAATAAATTCTAGCACACATATTTCCATTCAAAAACAAATTTTACAAACAGTTCTGGGGGACAGCGATGGGAACTAGCATTGCCCCACTTTTGCTAATCTATTGAGTCATTCCTTGGATCACATATTCAAGTGTAATATTATATAGTCCAGATTCTACATAGATAATTTTGTTTTCATTCCATTTGCTGAACAAACAAGAAGCATGGAGCCATTGTTATAAAATTTAAGGCTATATACACCTTTGCAGGCAATTTTTTAAATTACTGAATTGTACTAATTTTGAGCTAAAATAATTTTTTAAATTGGTCTTTATTGAAAACATAGCGTTAGGGACCCTTGTGCGGAAGCTGCCGTGAAGTGGTACTTGGGCCCGACATACTTTTGATCAAAAATGTGCGCTAAGAGCTTCCTTCATTCCAACTTTTGGAATGAGCCCCTTTTTTTATTTTTTCCTGTTAGTTTATGATTTATTGTGCAGCCATCTTTTAACCAGTTTATTTACTCTATTTGCCTTATGGTTATGCACTTCTGAGTGTAGAAACATATCTGCTTAGTCTGAACTCTGTCTTATAATTTATTAAAAACATGGCGTACTTTTTTCAGTACAGAGCTAGTTTAGAGATAAGGATTATTAGATGACCGCCAAAAAATGAAAATAAAAGTGAAGTACCAGTCACACAGCTAGAAAAAACTGGTAACCCTTTGCGACAGAACAGCTCAATATTTTTAATAAAGGCCAATTAATAAAAAGATTTTTAGGTGTACATAGCCTTTCAGCCACAATTTAGATTAACACAGTCTTTACACTATTTTAAGAAGATACTACTTATTAAACTATAGTTCCCAAAATGACAAAAAAGAATACTGATTTAGTTTTATCAATCTATTGTGATTATTGAAATCTTTTCTTTAAGCACTTGACCTTTGCTCTTGAATGTTTGCAGGCTTTTTACCAATATATATTCTGTATAATCATATATTGATCTGTGTAAACCTGATAAACAGGCTAGTTCAGTCTAGAAACATGCTGTTATTTTACAAATAAAAAAATATTCATTTCTAAGAAGAATGATCCCTCTGTTATATGTCTCAACAAGCAATCAGCCCCCATGGAGGTAGACATTTTCTTTCTCTAAACCATTTCTATTTATATATAGAACAAACATTGTTTTTATTGATTTTCATGATATTACTGGCAATATGAAGGCTAGCTTTAAAGAAGGGAAAGCTCTTCTTCCTTACAGATGAAGGCAGAATGCGTTGTCATCTGCAGGAAGTACAAAAGCAAAGGTGACAAAGACTTCCAGAATTGTTCAGCATGTTACACCGAACTTTTGGGGTCATTTATCAAACCGGTGTAAAGTAAACCAATTAGATTCCATATTTCATTTTCCAAAGGAAATGTCACAAATGAAAGGTGCAATGTGATTGGTTGCCATGGGCAACTAAGCCAGTT